>CM077010.1:64460526-69260526 GCA_039090855.1 Macrothele yani | reverse complement strand
TTATGTTGAAACGATAATGAGCGTTTGTCCTAGGGCAATTTACTCCAGATTCAAGGACGAAGATACTGATTGCAAATGCATATTCATAGAGGAGCATTGTTGCATTCCTGTGTCGCTAACAACGGTACAGGACAATCCTCACGTGGTTGGAGACGCGGGTTTCACGACAACGGGGAATACATGAGCATTGAATACATGTTGATTGAACAGAATCAAGGGATGTGCACACTGCTAAAGCTGTTCTTGACATTGGTGCATTTTTCGTTATCTTTCATTAATTTATTATTAAATAGATAAATAGGAAATACAGCACGTCCAGTGACTAACCAGGCTTTATTTAAGGTATACTGGTTGCTACTTTAAACTATGCTACACCTCTTCAGCAGAAGATCATGCTTGAGATCGGTTTAAGTTCACGAAACCCATTGAAAGCATCCGAAACTTGAGTCACTTATTTTAAAATTGCAAAGTCTTTGAAAGTTAAACAGATGTGCTCATTTCTAAGTTTCAATAATTCCCAAATTTTTGAGCGCACGACCCTCCTGAACACTGAATTGATCCAAACAATAAACCTGCTTTCATTTCTTTTTCCAACCAAATTTAGAGATATGACCTCTAATACTGCTGATAATATTTCTATAAGTATAATAAAAACCTGAACACTGAATTGATCCAAACAAGAAACGTGCTCTCCTTTTTCGTTCCAACAAAATTTAGAAATATGACCTCTAATACTACTGATAATATTTCTATAAGTATAATAAAAACCTGAACACTGAATTGATCCAAACAAGAAACGTGCTCTCCTTTTTCGTTCCAACCAAATTTAGAGATATGACCTCTAACACTACTGAAAATATTTCTACAAGTATAATAAACACCTGAAGAGTGATTTGATCCAAGCAAGGAATGTGCTTTCCTTTCTGGTTCCAACCAAATTTAGACATATGACCTCTAATACTACTGATATCATTCCTATAACTATAATAAGCAGCTGAACACTGAATTGATCCAAACAAGAAATATGCTTCCTTTTCGCATTCTAATAAAATTTAGCGATGTGATCTTTAACTCTACTCATAGAATTCCTATTAATCCACACCATTTTTTAATCTTCCTTTATTGAAACCCTTGGCAGTTCAATGCACTTCAATTAACATGAAGTTAAAATGTGTAAGTTACAAATTATAGTCCAGGAAAATGTTTTGAAAGTTATACGTTCAAATACACCTCTCGACGAATTTTAGAACAGTGTTTAACTGAAATTGCATTTCGCACAATATTTTAGATGCGGGCAATTTATGCCCAGAAAGCTTTCATAGCTTCTTCCAACAATTTGATTGTACTTGATTTAATGCATTTCAAACATTTCATTTCTTCATACATGTACACCGATCAGTCATTTCATTAGGATCACCCCCTCCTAGCGAAATGAGCACGCCTAAAGACCGAACGGTGGCGCACGTGAAGTTCACAGAGCAGTATATATATATATACACTGCTGGACAATTGCTAAGGACGGATCATAAACGGCTATATAGCGCATAAAAAAGTACGTGTGGTTGGATGCCAAGTGAAATAAAATAATGTCAGGATGCCAGGACATTACAAGAAAGACAATTTATTGTGCTCTGAAACCCAGAAGGCTTTGGAACATGTTCAAAGGACAAACAGGCCATTTCGTGCAGAACACGTAAACGTGAAAAAAAATGCAATTACCGTCCGCAGGCGTTCCGGCGTAAGATGTCAATACGGGATATGGCCACCATGGAGGGCGATGTAAGATTCCACACGTCGTGTCATGCTTTGCACAGCATTATCAAGCAGCTGTTGGGGTAATTTATCCCATTCCTCTGTCAGTGCACGGATGAGGGTGTCCTTGTTTATTGGAGGGCATTGGCGACCAGCAAGACTCCTCCACAAAGCATCCCACACATTTTCAATGGGTTTCATATCTGGAGAACGTGCTGGCCATACGAGGCGTTGAATATCCTCGCTCTCAAGACACTCCTGGACAGCGACTGTTCGATGACATGTTGCGTTGTCGTCCATGAAAATGAATCTATCACCGACATCACCACGGAACAAGCGAACATGAGGTAGCAGAACATCATTAATGTATCATTGGCCAGTCATAGTCTCAGTTGGAAGCACATAGAGGGACGTACGGCCATTGATCATGACGCCAGCCTATACCATGACACTACATGTCGGATATCGGTCCCTTTCCTGTACGTTTGCTGGACAATGTGCAGTACCACTATCACGCCAGATCAGTTGTCGTCGACAATCAGACGATAGACTGTATCTACTCTCATCCGAAAAGAGGACAGCACACCAGTCGTTATCAGTCCAATTGCGATGTTGATGGCACCATTGCAAACGGGCGGTACGGTGACGTCTGGACAATGGGATGCACACAACAGGACGGCGGGCGTATAGTCCTCCTTCATGCAAACGTCTGGCGACAGTTTTTCGGGAGATTCGCTTGCCAGTTGCAGCCATAAACGGATTTGCTACCTCACTAGCTGTGCTGCGCCGGTGTCTTTTTGTTGATAGCACTATGTACCGATCTTCTGCAGGTGTCGTACTGCGAACACGACCTCCCCCGGGACGTTTGCTACACTCTCCATTTGTTTGAAATGATTTTCAAAGCCTTGAAACAACACTGTGGTTGACGTCGAACTCCCTGGCAACATCTGTTATTTTTCGCCCTTCTTCAATCTTGCCAATAATACGGCCACGCGTAAAATCATCTAGGTGATGTCGGGAAGACATACTGAAAATTGCAAGTTCGTCAATTGATTCTTTCCCTTTCAACTTTGCGTTTGAACAACAACGGTCAATACGCGTCAAATCCTTTATATCTCTTATCAGCGCTATGACGTCACGAACAAGTTCGGCAATCCAAAATTTGCATACGCACAACACGTCTTACTGTATCCCACACTTATGCTAATTTCCACATTTTCCTGCCTTCCATTTTATGGTTGCTATCGTTGCTATTGTCATTCGTCCTTAGCAATTGTCCGGCAGTGTATATATAAAACCAGAGGATCGGCTTTCGGTTAGTAGAGTGTTCGGAGTCAAAATGGGAAAAGCTTCCGATTTATCAAAGTTTGATAAAGGACAAATTGAGACGGCACGGCGTCTCGGAACTACAATCTCGGAAACGACGCGACTTGTGGGTTTTTCACGTGCCGCTGTTGTGAGCACGTATCAAAAGTGGTGCACAGATGGCCAATCGACGAACAGTCGTCCGCAGCTCATTGATGCTAGAGGGAAGCAGCGCTTATCGCGCATTGTTCACAGCAACCGCACGGCCACAATGCGATAAATCACTCGCAGCTACATAAGGGCAATGACGCAGAACACACTTTCTCGCAGCCTTCTGAGCATTGGCCTGCATAGCCAAAGACCTAGCCTGGTCCCCAGGCTCACTGCACGTCATCGCCAACAACGCGTGAAATGTGCTCAAGATCATCGAGATTGGACGTCGATGATTGGAAGTAAGGGTTCTGGTCTGACGAATCAAAACTCCTGGTGCGTCACGTAGACGTCAGAGCGCGAATACCCCGAATACCAAGGCTATTACATCTGGATGCACTGTTTTGCGGAAAAACGCCTGCGCCGGTGGTTTTATACTGTAGGCGATGTTTTTTTGGGACACTTTAGGCTCCATTATCCCAATAGCACAATCTCTGACAGCTGTCAAGTTTACCCATTCATGGCAACTGCGTTTTCTGCTGGTGACGGTCATTACCAACAGATAATGCGACGTGCCACACTGCCAGAATCGTCAAGGAGTGGTGCTGGTGACTTTCTGTTAATGCCCTGGCCTCCAAATTCACCTGACATGAACCCAATTGAGATTTGTGGTTCGACTTGGAAAATCGGGTTCACGCTCAATCACCACCACCCCGTAATGTACGGGGATTTGAGGACGAGCTGTTGACATTATGGCATCAGATACCACAGGATACCATTCTCCAGCTAATCGAGTCAATGCGTCGCCGAGTGGCCGCTGTTTTACTAGCTAAGGAGAGTTCTACAGCTTATTAGGTTGGTGGTTATAATGTAATAATGGCTCACCGGTGTATAGCTGGACGGTTCTTTTTAAGAGCACATCTGTCTCATCTGAAAGTATTATTCACTGCTAAAATGGTAGTACTTTAGGATCAGATCGACTGTAGTGCGCTTTCACTGTTTCCTCTTCAATTACCGCACTTTATATTTTTTGAATAAATTTGCTTTGTGTTTGTGTTGGTAGCATTAACATCAGTATGTTCAAAATTAGAAAATTGATACTGATCCCTGTGCATGACTTTTTTATCTTTGCAGAAAGTGGATGACCATGTGTTTTGCAGCAGGCCATGTCAGTGTACATTAGATTTCCCACAGTGCCAGGACGGCGTACCAATCGTTATAGACGGCTGCGGATGTTGCCCGATATGTGCCCGGCAGCAAGGTGATGCGTGCAATCAAGTACATGTCTGCGACGCAACACGGAAGCTGGAATGCACGTTTGCAGACCCTTATTCGTCTTCAGGGATATGCAGAGGTAAACCCTTTATTATGTAGCAAAATTACATTCCTGTGTATCCGTAAAGATATCAAGTAGACACGCATCGTTTCTGATTTTGTACAATTCCTCGTAGAGTACATGATAGGAATAATTTTTCCGCGCAGAATCGTGGCTGTTTTAAGTCCACTTATTGTTGAATAAGGAACCTCAGAATCTGTATTCGTCGCCCCTGTGGTCGAATGTTTCGAAGCGTAGGTTTCTGGCGAGCCTTCCGAGTCAGGACAGTATGCGTTTCTTACGGCTTTCTCTCGTGGAAATAGTGGCTCCAAATTACGGGGGAGGGGTACTGCTCAAGGATCTTAGAGTTGCTGAAGGTTGTGTTTAAACCCTCAAACAAGCAAAAATGGCTCTATTCAAGTGCCACTGTCAAAAAGTCGAGTGGTTGCACTTAAACTGTGAAAAGTTCAAAACCAAATTATACGAATATTCCTATTTTCATCTCGCTGCCTTCCATTACTATCAGTCTAACGAGGCATATTAGCAGTTTTTCTCGTGCCACCAGTATTTAGCTACCGGATTCAGGGAAGCTGAAACTGAGATGCAAACAATTACACTGTCTCACTCGGACTCGAACTCAGACCCTCGACATGTGATCTGTATAACCACTGGATGACTGCAGCTTACCTCTAACAAGACACTGTGACGTGCCTGCCCAGCAGGACGCACAAGATATGAAGGCAGATAACAGCGATTACGAACGTCCGCGTAGCTCAATTGGTAGAGTGACTTATTCCGGAATGAGGGGACCCAGGTTCGAGCCCCGGCGTGGACAAAAATTACGGAGAAATTTACTTCGTTATGATGGCGTTCCTTTGACCCATGGGCCATGCCCCGGCCCTCTTTCACGGGGGGGGGGAGATGTGACGTGCCTACCAAGCAGGTCACACACGATATAAAAGCAGATAACAGCGATAACGAACGTCCGCGTAGCTCAATTGGTAGAGTGTCTTATTCCGGAAAGAGGGGACCCGGGTTCGAGCCCCGACGTGGGCAAAAATGACGGAAGAATTTACTTCGTCATAACACTTTAAATGCACTTAAACAGTACCAACTGCTTTCGCCGAAACTGCTCAATACAAATATGTGACACAATATTTTATTTTTATCAGGTACATTTAGTGGTGAGAGACACCTCACAAACGTTGTTTGATATTTTCAGAGATCATATACGTCGGAAAGCCTGTTTATTACTTTTCAAAATACAGGGGTTGGACAGAATAAAGTGAACACCACCCTCACTTTTAATGCAGCTAGGTCCTCTGATCACTCCACTTTTCATGGACGACAGCGTACAACCCAGATTGTCTGCTCCCAACAGCGCAGCATGGTGGTGGTTGAGCCATGCTCTGGGCGATCATATCGTTTTTTTCCAGCAGGTCCTCTGATCACTCCAAGTCAATTCAATTGCTCAAGCATTGTTTCCTGCAGGGGATACCATCTGTCAAGATGATAACGCCCCAATTCACAGATCTTGGAATATCCAGTCACGGTTTGAGTAACAGGAGAACAAACTTTCACACCTTTCTTGGCCTCCTCAATCGCCAGATCATCTAGCCACTGTGGTCTGTGTAGGAAAACAGAGTACGATCCCGTTATCCTTCTCCTTCATCTCTCAAGGAACTGCTGCAGCAGTTTCTGCATGAAGAAAGGTGTAACATTCCACTAACTACCATCCAGGATTAGTATGCTTGCATTCCAAGGAGCATTCAGGCGGTTCTGAATGCCAGAGGTGATTCTACACCCTATTAGATACTTAAGACCTTCTTTTCTCAGGTGTTAACATTATTCTGTCCAACCTCTGTATGTTAAGGATTATATCCATAAATTTTGCACAATAAATCTTAGCCCTCACTCAATCTTTTTATGTAATAAAATATTTAAGCATCAACGTAGCGAAATTTATCTCTAACGTTGTTTTTTCATATTTTATAGGTACAGTAATCTCTCATCCTTTTAAATTACTGTTGTCTTTAATTTTTTGGTTATTTTCACGCTTTATCAGAATTTCCCCACCATGGGTTTTTAATAACGTGTTTCATAAATCTTTAGAGAAAATTATCGAAAAAACGTTTATTGTTTTATGAATCATTGCTTAAATTTCAAGGTTCCCTCTTGCAAATTTTGTCGAAATCGTGAAGTGGTTAAGCTCTCACAGCATCAATTCTACACTGGTGTGCAAATATTAAGGACGAAGAGGAGAAATTAGCATAACAGCGGAACGAGGAGGCAGAACGGACCGAAAGACCACTCAGGAGATAGACTAGGGTCCGGTACGGTAGGGCATGTGCATATATGCAGCAAGACGTAGAGGGGGCGGGGTGTCGGAAGGGTATAAAGCACACAGGTGGTGTACGCTCAGCAATTCGGTAAAAACTATTGCACGGTGTACATCGGTTTGAACGACGTCAAGGTGCTGCCACCGTGTGATATGGCCAACAGGCAATCCAGTAGACGACATCTGGATGACTTTACCCGAGGTAGCGTCATTGGGAAGTTGGAAGAAGGTCGAAGTGTGACTAGTGTGGCCGAGGAGTTCGGGATCGCTCACAGCATCATTTCACGAGCTTGGAGAGCATTTAAAATGACAGGAACAGCTATCCGAGAGCTTAGCAGTGGTCGTCCGAAAGCAACCACGGCGGCGGACGACCGGTATATTGTCCTACAGGCGAGAAGAGACAGACAACAGACAGCGGAAGAAATCGCAAAGCACATGCAACAGACAACTGGACGTCCGTTATCGCGTTTTACCGTGGCCAGAAGGCTACACAAAGGTGGTCTATTTGCACGACGACCAGTACGGTGTGTGCCATTAACACCTGCTCATCGGAGACGGCGGTTTTTGTGGTGCCAGGAACACAAGAACTGAACACATCAACAACGGGGTCGAGTTCTCTTTACAGATGAGAACTGATTTAGTCTGATGAGCGATTCTGAAAGTATACACATCTGGAGAGAGCAGGGAACACGCAATCATATCTCCAATATCGTGGAAAGGGACCGGTTTGGAGGTGGCGGAGTTCTCGTTTGGGGCGGTATCAAGCTTAGTAGCCGTACTGACCTCCACATCTTCCAAGGAGGTTCAGTCACAGGTGTCCGCTAGTGTACCGAGGTTCTCCTGCCTCACGTGCGTCTGTTTAGAGGTGCTGTGGGTCCTGAGTTCCTCTTCATGGACGACAACGCTACACCTCATCGTACACTGGCTGTAGCAGAGCTCTTGGAGAGTGGAGATATTTAACGCATGGAATATCCCGCAAGGTCCCCAGACCTAAATCCAATTGAACATGTGTGGCACCTTCTCGGGAAACGCTTGGCAGCACGTCACCAGCCACCAGCAACGATTCCGCACCTGCGATTGGCTCTACAAGAGGAATGGGCCTCGATGCCTCAACAGCTCCTTGAAAACCTCGTCCGCAGCATGGACAGACGTTGCAAATCCTTCAACGCAGTTAGGGGTGATCATATCCCTTACTAAAGACTGGATTTTTCTTGGCAGCCGCCTGTCACATGGACGTTTCTGTCTTCTGTCCAGTTGTGCTCGAAGCTACCTTTCCAATAATGTGCCTTTGTATCCTTTGGATTCCTTGTTTGGACGGTTTTGCTCACGTGTCTCATATTCGTACATCTTGGGGATATTATGGTATGATTTGTGTCGATGTAGAGCACTTCTGCAAATCGTTACTTTCGAAAAACTGTCTCGTCCTTAATTTTTGCACGCCAGTGTATGTTCTGTGCATGCTACTTTCTTGCCGCAGATTAACAGGGATAGACAAAAATTCTCCTTAATCGTGAGGTGTATTGTATTTCAATGGTGATTCGCACCTGAACATTCTGCTTATTTCGTTAAGGCCAGCATAAACGTAAAACAGATAATCAAACCATTCTGTACTAAAGGAATATCCTTACTGCGATGCTGAAACCGTTAATGCCCATATCCTACCTTGTGACAAGGCGTGTTCTCACAAGTTAGAACCGGCAACGCAAACGGATGAAATTTGAACTCAGCATATGTAGCAATTACGCTATTAGAAGATAACAAAAATACCAACTTCTCCCTGGAAAACATGCCGCAGATCATCGTTATGTATACGAGCAAACGGTAATATAACATGCATCACAAACGTGCATTCTCCTGGTTTTAGAGAAATAATGTTTGTTCTCTATGTTATAGAGTGTGATTTGTTACACCACAAAGGAAAGCGTTGTCTCTGTAATGAGGAACATCCCCCCCCCTGTCAAGTAACTCAAGGAATTAAGATCTTCCCTGGCATCCTTTCCAACCGATGAAGTTTCCCTCTTATCTGAACAATACCTAGTCTTCAAATTTCGTTAGATTGGTGATTTTTACGAGTGTCCCAATTCAGATACTGTTCCTAATGCATGAAATGTTAATTATGATTGGAAGTCACCTGAAAAAGGAGATTCAGTTTCCTAATTTGGTAGGGTTAAAAGAATGGTATGGCATGGAACTCTTGTTAAAATCACTCACGAATTATCGTATTGCAGCACCTCTGTGAGACGTGAATGTGAGACAATACATTCATAGTAGGCAGAATGTACGATTTCTTAATCCGAAACCATTATCAACATTATTGCGATATCTCGTTCGAGATCCTGATAACCTCGCATTATGTTGACCTATATGGTTTCGGAGCACTTACTTTCGAAGCAGCTTAATAGTCTTTGATTCCTTTGCGATTGAATAAACCAAGATACTACTGTATGTTTAGTTACAAAACATATCTAAATTTTGTCTGTCATACAGCTCAAACAGTGAGTTACAAAAAAGCGGGAATTCAGCATATACCAATTGTCCCTAAGGAGCATAGATCCGTACTTTAAATGCAATTTGCGACAAAATATATGACAATCTATATAAATATACATTTAAGGTGTACTAAAAAGATTAGATTGGAGGTTTAACAACCGCCGTGAGCAACTCAATGGGCTATAAGCAGTCGTCCGTCTCTAATTTAGGGTCACTGGTTCCAGGGAAGGGGTAGGGACAGCGACGTAAGATAAGCACAACATTCACGCCACACTGTGATTTGAACCCGGACCCATCTCGGCCGATTAATCAGAAGCCTGCGCTTATACTACTGTGCCACCGGGGTGCGGTTTATCCTTTCTTCCGTTACCGATGACATGAAGAAAGGATAAACGTAGATAAGAAATGGAGCTAGTCCCCTTTATATGGTCATCATGCCACTGGACAGAAAAAAACGACTCAAATTTCTACTCTCTCCTGTCTTTTGTTCGCTGCTATAGCTTTTTTAGCAGGCAATCAATCGAAATGGATTAGGCCGCCTCGGTGGCGCAGTGGTCTAAGCGATGGCCTCTGATCATTCGTCCGAAAGGGATCCGGGTTCGAATCCCGGTGAGGCATGGATGTTGTGTTTGTCTTACGGCACTGGCTCTCTCCCTTCCATGGAACCAGTGACCCTAAATTAGGGACGGGCGACTGCTTATAGCCCATTGAGTTGCTCACGGTGGTCGTTAAACCTCCAATCAATCAATCAATCAACCAATTCTGATACTGAAGTGCAAATGTAAGACTTTTCTGCAGACGCACCTTCGTTAGCATAGGTGCAGTGACCATCCGTCTGCATCGGAGCCCCATACGCAGCAGGGTTCGCTGAACTCTCGTTTTAGACACATTTCCGGTAGCCCCCTGGTTCATTCGGCTAATGAGTTGCTCCACTGTAGCTTACCGATCGGCCCTCACGCTCCTTCGAAACCGACATTCACCTCTCAAATCAATGGCACGTGGTGCTCCGCAGTTTCCTTGTCGCTTATTCGCAATGATGCCATTTCTCCAATCACGGTACACTTTAACCACAGCAGCACGCGAACAGTTCACAAACTGCGCTCTTTCAGAAATACTTACGCCTTTGGCCTAAAAGCCGATAATCATCCTTTTTTGCAAATCTGACAAATCTCTCCTTTTATCAATGACAGCAACGAGTGATATGTTTTCAGAATACCTACAGCAAACCTTTTATACCGTCCAATCCTGATCACAACACTTGCCTTGTTTTATTGGCTACGCGCTTTTGACGTCAAAAGTAGGAGGTGGTCACAACAATGTGACTCGACTGTGTATTTTAACTTGCGAACTAGAGTTTACCCACAAATAATCACATAATCAAATCTCCATGATTTACCATTACATTGGTTATTCAGGTCACGAAGAAAAACAGCTCATGTCATGAATTGTTTTTGCAAAAGAAAAACAGATATTTTATCAGAAATCGCTGTTTCAAAAACTGCTTAGCAATTGCAATGGGAAGGCACTAAACCAATAAAGTAAGTTTACAACAAATGTTTCGCGTAAGAATGTACTTTAATTGTATAGTACAGAAATCACTCAATGTAGGTATTTCGTTTCTTTTAAAAAATCCTGCAATGACAAAAAGTGACATGTCCTTAAAAACAGATAAATAGGAAAACAATCTAACCTGAACTGTAGAATAGGAAATTGCCAAAATGCAGGAAATCGGACTTCAGAATCGACATATTGGTTTCTCATTTTATTTCCGGTTTAGAACAGACAGTGTAGATTCAGCACAAATTAGTACTTGAATGAAGTTTTCCAATTTTTGTGTACAATCTCAGTGTTGTATTTCAATAAAGTAAATAATTTGCCAGCTATCCATCAAATCAAATTTGATGGGAACCAAATCAACATCTATGAAATATTAGGTTACTTATGAAGCCTTAATGGTTAGGTTTAAAGGTTCGTGGTATTATTTTAACTATTATAATAGTAGGCTTAAGGCTTAACCTGGAACTGCAAGCTGTAGTTATAATATTTATTTGCTAACATTTATCGTCGCTTAAGCTGTGATTTTGTGAACACAATCTCAATCTCTAGCACTTGTTGAATTAATACCACCAAAATAAGGAATAAATTAACACGAACTTACGATTAATCCACTCTTTTATTCCCTGCTATGGTAATTCAGTATAGTTGGATCACAATGGCCCGAATGCAAACTTGTTGGCTTGAAATCATCTATTAGTCACAATACTTCGTCACATGCGCTTATAGCATGTCCGTTTATCAATACACTTCTAACAAGACACTCTCAAAATGAATCTTTCGTCTCATGGCTATCAAAAAATTCACCTCAAACAAGCCGTTTTCTCAAATAAGCCGTTTTCTCTCACTATATTCAGCAATTATGTTCTATTGACCTCTGACTCACTCTGCTAGTGGTTCCAAACTTAGAAGCGCTTCGGGGAAAATAATGTGTCGTTAAGCCAAAAAACCATTATAGGAAAGAAACTAAATTTACATAAGAACACAAAAAATCAAAAAGAAGGTTAAAATAGAGGTACGCGTCAATTATTCTAAAGTCAGGTAGCCGTCTAACTTTAGGAATTTGAATTTTGAGTCCCACTTGTGATAACCAACATCTTTCTCTTTCTGAAGGCTCACCTTCGAAATTCCATTACTTATTGGCAACCGAATAGTACATACACACACACACACACACACACACATAGAAGAGTTTTTCGAAATAATGGAAACAGCAACTGCCACTGGAGTACATGCAAAGCGCTGTATGCAATATACACCCGCGATATGAGGTGTGTATTGCATACAGCTATCACGCAGCAGTGCCACTGTCGAAGCGAAGCCGCTGTTGTGGAGTAATTGTCGACAATATTAAATCTCGGTGACCTCAAAAAAGCATGATCATTGCGGCACATTTTGCAGGAGCTTGATCACTGATATCAATGACCTCAAAAAGGCGTAATCATTGCTGCGCATCTTGCAGGAGCGTGATCATTGATCTTAATGACCTTAAAAAAGCATGATCATTGCTGCGCATCTTGCAGGAGCTTGATCATTGATCTCAATGACCTCCAAAAAGCATGATCACTGCTCCACATCTTGAAGTAGTTTGATCATTGATATCAATGACTTCAAAAATCATGATCATTGCTTTACATCTTGCAAAAGCTTGATCACTGATATCAATGACCTCAAAAAAACGTGATCATTGTTCCACATCTTACAGGAGCTTCATCATAGATCGTAATGACCTTAAAAAAGCATTATCATTGCTGCGCATCTTGCAGGAGCTTGATCATTGATCTCAATTTGCTCCAAAAAGCATGATCACTGCTGCACATCTTGAGGGAGTTTTATCATTGATATCAATGACCTCGAAAAGCATGATAATTGCTGTACATCTTGAAGAAGCGTGATCATTGATATCAAAGATCTAAAAAAGAATGATGATTGCTGCGCATCTTGCAGGAGCTTGATCACTGATATCAATGACCTCAAAAAAGCGTGATCATTGCTGCGCATCTTGCAGGAGCTTGGTCACTGATATCAATGACCTCAAAAAAGTGTGATCATTGCTGCGCATCTTGCAGGAGCTTCAGTGACTGGAACGGGAGAAATAGTAAGAGTAACACGGGAACTATGTTAAAGATTATTACTACCTATCAAAAGGAGATTGCTTCCAAAGATGCAAATTACGGATTCCATACGTTGATGCCAGATAAGGATAGGCGAACGCTGGCATGAGTTGTACAACGGAAGGACAAGATTACGGTACCAAAAATAGCAGCACAGATAAATAGTAATCGGAATGATCCGGTTTTCGTCATAAAATTTCGTAGGAAAATTCATCGTGCCGGTATTCATGGCCGTGCTACAATCCACAAATCTCTGATTACCGACATTAATGGAACAAAACGTGTAAGGTGGTACAACGCACACAAAAACAGGGATGCTAAAGATTAAAAAGTGTCATCTAGACTGATGAATCGTGCTTCATATGGTTTTCCATTACTGGTAGAGCATACGTCGGACGAAAACCTGCAAAAGAGTACTACCCTGACTGTTTGGTTCCGACTGTAAAGCATGGAGGTGTATCCCTGATGCTGTGGAATACCATGTCATGGCATTCCTTAAGGCCACAGGAAATTCTGCACGGTCGTGTCACACCTGCTACGTACGACTCCATTCAAGAGGATCATCTGCACTCAATATTGCAAGTTTTGTTCCCTAACTGTCCCTTATTTTAAGCAGATAATGTGCGAAATGTGTCAATTTATGGTTTGCAGAGCAAGATGATGAGGTCTAGTATCTATCCTGGGTACCTCAATCTCCAGATCTCTATATTGTTTGAAAATGTTTGTGAATATCTGAAATGAAAGTTCAGAACACATTTACTACCTCCAATATCGTACGTGCATGACTTGTATAAGTCTATGCCAAATCGAATTGTTTCTGTTCTGGAAACCCGTGATGAGTCTGTATCTTATTAATAAAAACGTTCTCCACAAACAGTAAATGGCTTCATTATTTTGATAAACCGCTGTATGTGTAGCACAATGAGAAATACAAAGGTTTTACGTTCACTATAAACAGGATGATTCTTCCACTTTCGTGTCTTAAAATTCAGGTTCCATCTAAATCAAATATATGTCAACAGGACAAGTTTGATAGTGAAATAAGGCAACACAACATCGTTCTTTAACTGATTTATTCCTCTATTTTTTGGCTTAGTATTCAATCTTCTCTGAAAGAATCAGATTTCGTATGTTGGATTGATGGCATCTACGCCGCAGTCATCTCCTGCTCTTAAAGATATTTGTCTTCGTAAAGGAACATCCAAAAAAACTGTCTTGTCTCACCACATGAAGTATTGATTTTCGCTCGAGAAATTTCATTTTCTTTTACTCCTCCATAAATTTTGTTACGAAATTGATTTCATTCCTGGCAAAATACATCACTTATTGTGATTTAGTCTCCGTTGTTTTGAGGTTATATTTCAAAGTAGACGATGCACGAATTGCCCGGATTTCACAAATCTCATTCTTCAGTTTTATAAATTAAGCTTTTAATCAACAGCTTTCCGAGAAAGTATGTTTTTTGACATAAGATAGTCATATTTCTGTCGTTCTGCATCCATTCCTACTCACTCATTTATCTCTCCGTAATATAATTCCCTAAAGAAGTGTGTCAGCGACGGCAGTGTTATTCTTATATGTCTCTGTTCTTGACGAAGTAAACACACGTGCGGGGTTCGATTAAGGTGTGGACTAATTATTGTGTGGGGAAGGCCACCTATGCCATTAGTTGGGGCTCACTATTACCAACAGCACAGGTCCCAGGTAGCATAGCCTTGCAATTTAACGTAGATTCAACATTGAATCACCGTCTTCTCTTCCTAAAAGACGGTGACCCAGTGTTGGGCGTACGTTAAATCGCAAGGCTATGCTATCTGGTGTGGCCTGCCCCACACAATAATGCATATCTTATAAACATTCTCCGTCTAAGTTCTTCGATTTTATTTAATATTTCTGAATTACATTGCTCTGCCATTCAGGGCCGGATTAAGGGGTGGGGGCTTTAATAGCCTTATACCCTGGAATCCCACCATTACCAAGGGTCCAAGAGGCATGCCTCTTCACCACATGGAAGCTTTATCCTTAGTGAATCATAGCTTACGTATTTATAGCGAGACAAAGTTTATAAAATAATTTTCGTTTTGTCACGTATTATTTGCAGTCAATGACAAACAGCGACTAAAATACGTACGAATTTCAAGGCAGTGACTCACTAAGGTTAAGGTTTCATATGGCTGTCTACAGCGTGGTCGGTGACACAGTTTTATCATTTTCACTAACATCCACCCACACCTCCCTACTTGCACTGGGAAGGGTTAATGGCCTAGGCATCATTTGGTTTCACATAGCATAGCAAAACCGATGCACCAAGAAAAGTATATTACACGGTAGAGTACTGAATTATTAATAACTGTAAGGTAAAATCTTGAAATCTTTAGCTTTCAACTCATTATCTTGTGAGAATAGAGGGAAATTCAGTGAGCTGTTATAAAAGCTCTGCAGGTCTTTTATGTTTTAACGGGCTTGATAATGATTCTCCTCATAAGCTCTTTGGGGGTCCACCCAGGTACCTTAGCTTGGGGGCCCACTCAGATGTTTTAGCCTAGAGGCCTACTAAGGCCTTAATCTGGGCCTGCCTAACTCTAGGGTTGTCAACTTTTGACTGGTTTGATTTCCACCCGATCACAAATAGGGAGTATAAAACTAACAGCTTTCAAAGCAGTAACGCAGTTAGGTAGAACGTTTTGTCTAGCTGTAAATTCAGTAGCGTCGTAATGACGGTTTCATATTTCTCATACGAAGCACTTTGGGGTGCTGATCAGGTGTGCTTTGAGATTTTTCTGTGACTAAGTATATTTAAACACTGCCAAACTAATATTTTGGGTTCATAACGCTTGTCTGTTGCAAATATAATATGTGTTCCGGGGCCAAATACAGAAGTAGATGCAAAGAAAACAAAGAGCTCGTAATGGAAAGGTAATTGAAGTGATGTTTGGTCAAGGTCATTGGTACGAATGGTTATTGAAAGTGATCGGTCAAGGTCGCTCCTACGAATGGTGTTTGCAAGCGATTGGTTACGTGTTTCGTCAAGGTCGTTAGTACGAATGGTGTTTCCAAGTGATTGGTTATGTGTTTCGTCGAGGTCGTTAGTACGAATGATAACTGAAAAAGATTGGTAAAGTGTATGGTCAAGGTCGTTGGTACGATTGGTCACTGAAAGTAATTTGCAATGCTTTTGGTCGAGGTAATTGTTATGAATGGCCAATATAAGTGATTTAGTGAGAACAACAGATTTCTATGACAATACACGATTTCATGCAGATGAAATCACGAATAATGCCATTTTGAGATAGACAGAATGAATATGTCCCTATTATTACATTGAAGAATTCGATTTCCTACCTCGCATTCGAATAATTCTATTTTTTTAATAAGAAATGAATAATACTTCAGTGACCTTGACACTTCCTATTATTATGCTTTATTACGTACTTGTATCCCGTAATCAACATAAATAACAGCTCTAGAATTTATTATCAACAATCATAACTTTCATATTTAGTTGGTAAAGGAATTAGTGCAACGCGAGGTATCAAAGTTATGCATTTGTTTGTTAACACTATGTCTTATGAAAGAGTGCCAAAGTGTTCAAAGAACATATTCTACAGAAGACTGAAGTATGTAAGTACATGGTAAACTAGGTTCAATAAGTAGGAACTGTACACCAATTATACTCAAATTAGTATAACTATACTAGGAATCCGAAATTTCTTGGCGTAGAATAGAAATAAAACTTTCCAAGCTTTCGCACATCAACTAGATGTCCTTTAGGAAGTTAGACAGCTAACTGCGTTTAGCTGTCTACCTTCCTTGGAAAAGCCATCTAGTTGATGTACCAAAGCTTGGAAAGTTTTATTTGTATTCTACGCCAAGGAAGTTCGGATTATTAGTATAGTTATACTAATTTGATAGTAAACTAATTTTCCAAAGTTTCGTTTCATCTGGCTATGACTAATCGTGCATTCCATTTCACAGGGATTGGTGTAATGTAATTAAACTGCTTTTCTGCTCCTTGTAGGTTTTTCATATTAACACCTTTAATACGTGTCTTAGATGAAAGAAAGAATTCGCTGTGTTTGATCCTTTTAGGATTAAATCATTACGTAAATGAACCAAAAAGTTGGCAGCAGAAGCTTTTCTAATTTGCATGACGAAAAACGTGGCACTCAAAAGTATAATGTTTAATCATGAAAATGTCCAAGATAAAATCTAGAAATCGAAAGCTTTTAGCTAACGTTCACATGACAGCAATAGAAGATGGCGTGACTGGCTGGCAGGAAACTATGTACACAATTTGTTAGTTCGAAGAATGTACAATGTGTTACTTATGATAAATTTAATGCATATTGATAGAGTTTCTTGGACTTCGTAATGACCCCGCATCATCATCATCAGTTCTCTGTGGGCCCACTCAGACATCCTAACTAGCTGCCCACTAAGGCTTTAATCAAGACCTGCACACGTATGCAACAATAATTTAAGCTGAAAGATAAATCCATCGTATCAGGAAAATTGAAATACCATAACAAATAAAAAAGAAGATCAATTGCTAAAATATGCACTTTCAGCTTGTGGTTTGAAAAAACTAATCTAAGATCCAGTGCAAGGGTAGCGAAAAGGATATGTTTTCACTGTGAACATAAGAGGTAGACAGCTCCTTACTTACCGAATTTTTCTTTTTACAGGAAATTTTTTATTTCATTTGAATTCTCGCGACATCTAAAAAGGGCACGACCAATTGTATGAGCAGAATTCACGAGATTTCTAGATTATTAGAATCCATTTGGTTTCTATCTACGCAGTTCTTTCCCGGAAACAAAATACCCTTTCCAGGCACAGGAGGACCTTTTGTTCGTGGCAAAGTAAATGTACATGTCAGCATGAGCGTCATTTCTTTTGACGGAGCACGACCCCTGCATGTCACATATGATTCCGAGATAGCGTCTGTCACAGCACATTGGTGAATTGTCGTGACGATGTCTTCCGAGTGAATTAATACGCCCTTTAAAATGCGTCGCGTAAGAGCAGCTTTGTTTCCTAAAATACGATAAAAAAGTGTAACAAATAATCAACGCATAGATTAAAACTATATGAAACGCGCTCGATTTCGGACAACAAATATAACAAAAATTTTGTAAAGACGCAGGATAACTACCTAATCTGATTAATAAGTAACTTTCCATGACTTCTCGCTGTGGATGAAGGATATGCAAATCGATTATCTCACAACGTCATTCCACTCGCCTAATTTCATGAGGTCGTTTGGTATGTGAGTTTGAGTAAAGAAAAAAGAGCTGGGAAACAGATTAAAGTGAAAATGACCATCGGCCTGGACATATCGTATCACTAAGAAGAACGTGCACGGATTAGGTTTCTGTGTGCAGGTAAAACGAACATCCATCTCCAAATGCAAGGACTCCATGAGCATTAGAAGTGTTTCTGCTGTTGTTTTCTGTAAGGCATTTTAACAATCACCGCGAGCAATTCAGTGGATTATATGCAGTCGTTCGTTCCTAATTTAGGGAAAGTGGTTTTAGGGAAAAGACAGCGCCTATGTTGTACCACAAACATGCCATTCGAGATTTGAAACCAGACCCATATAGGACGAACAATTAGAAGCAAACCCTTGGTACCACTTGGCTACCGGGATGGCACATTAGAAGTAAGTTCAAAATTCCTACACTGACTCAAAGCTTTAATGAATAAAAAACGCAGCTGCAGTCCTTAAACATCTACAAGAGACGGCGTGTGTGGAGAATCAGGAAGAAGAAGTCAGACGGGCGACTTTGCTTCACATTGCTGTAAATGCAAATACTTGTTTCGTTACCGCGTGTCATCTTGTTCACGATGTGCTGGGGTATCGACAAGTTTCAGTGAGATAGGAACTAACACAAGTGACCAGAGCAGTAGGCATTGCGAATGGTAATGAGTCACGTGCACCAACTCCGCCACGCAGAAAGCCATGAAATTCTCAGTCGCATTGTCACCCTCGATGAAAAGTGGATGCACCGTTTCACACCAACGTCAAAGACATTGACAACACAGTTGAAAGCGCACATCATCTCCTGTTAGAAAGAAGCTAAATACTCTGAAGTCTTCTGGGAAGGGGATGTCGACAGGATTTCAAGATGGGCACGACATACTTCATTGGGAGGTCTTGGACCACGACGTAATATCACTGTCGATCAATATTGTACCATTTTGGGGACTTTTGGAGGAAGCGATTCGTACCCTACTCCGAGAAATACTCACAAGTCGGCGTGATCCTTTTTCATGGTGAAGCTTGTCCCATGACGAAAGTGAAGCAAATCTACCTTGTGGATAGTTTCGGTTGAACTTTTGGCACCCATCACCTGTACAGCCTAGAAATTGCACCCTCGGATTTCCACCTGTTCTGCTGTCTCTAAAAGCACCTTAAAGGAAAATGTTTACTCAATACCTCCGAAGTTTTAGTTCAGATGAAGTTTTGGATGAGGGCACTTGAAACTGAATTCTTGCTTAAGGTTTCTAAATAAAGGTGTATCGGGGGGGGGGGGATAGTGTCTTGACTGATTCGATGATAATGTTAAAAAGTAAGGTTTGTGATTTGTATTCCTTCCCCAACTCATTTGTATGTGGACATAATAGAGTCTTTGTAACTTAGCATCGGAAGTTACTGATTGCTAAGACTAGGTATCTATGCACCATATTCACGAAAATATGAGCTGTATTAAAATTTGCAAATATCCGAAACTAATAACTTTATTTCATTTAAATTCTCACTGTGATTTATGGTGCAGAAACATGAACATCCGAGCAGGGAGAGAATGAGATTACCGGCATAAGGAAAGAAGTATTTGCGAAATAAGAATGGAACATCCTAGACAGAGCTGAAAACGAATGACCATGTCAAAACAGAAATGCACATATTGAAAACCACTAATGTCAAAATTACAAGGAAAGCATAGCAAAAGTTCGGAAACGTAACCAGAATAACTCCTAACTGATTCCCATAGCAACGCTTTAGTGGACGAAAACATAGGAAAGTCTGTCCCAGGTGATGAGTAGCTGGAGGCGCTTGATCTTGACCATTTGCCCAAGATAGGTCTGGCCTCTGGCCGCGGATGAGGCTCAGATGGTGTTCTTCTCCGATGGTGCTAGCTCTTCCCCTCACTGGAAGCAGGGGCGCTTCGTTCGATGCAGGTGAATGCTTATAATCCTCTAAGGTGCTCAAGGCGAAGTGTTAGGCTTCGCACCTAACACATCGCCTTGAGCAGCACAGAGGTGACTGTAACTAGGCGACGTGTTAGGCTTCGTGCTTAACGCGTCATCTTGAGCAGCACGCAGGTGACTGTAACTGGGCGACGTGTTAGGCTTCGCACCTAACACGTCACCGTGAGCAGCACAGAGGTGACTGTAGCAAAGTGACGTGTTAGGCTTCACACTTCACACGTCTGAGACAAATTAAAATTGTTAGGCTTCCTTTTGTAAGATTTCTCTGCCAGTGGCCGAGTGGTCTTTTGTACTACTTTTTGACCATTCATTCCATGCGCACCCTAGCCCCTGATGACGGACGGGGAAGACACTCCGCTTTCGGCCCGGCCCTTTACCAGTGGCTCTGAATTAGAAACTGGTGACAGCCTATAGGCATTAGAGTTGCGCAGGGTGGTCGTTAACCTGTTATGTTAATATATATATATGTTTAACTAGATAATCAGTAGCGTATCGCAAAAAATCTTCTGAGAATAAACGGGAAGATCAAAATTAAAGACGAGGTGCTCAGATCCTCATAGCGAAACATCTATGAGACAAAAAGCAAACCACACTTGGTAGGAATATCCTCAGGAACATGCGAAGAGAAACAGTTCTATTTTTTGCAAAAAGAGGATACACTATATTATCAAAATTATTTGGACACCGCATGCAGTTAGTAGTTAGTCGATCCACGTTTTGTGGCTTGTGTGACAGCGGCAACACTTCTAGGCATACTATCAACCGATTTCCCCTAGGTCTGGAAAGAAATAGCTCGCCATTCGTTCTGCAAAGTTGCTGCTAGAGTAAAGAGGAAAAACGGTCGTTGTGGTGGATTTCTTTTCCGTTGCTCCAGTTCATACCGGAGGAATTCCTTAGGATTAACATCAGGACTCTGAACAGGCCAGTCTAAGAATTCCACATCGTTTTCAAGAAACCAGTCCTGCACACGCCGTACAGTGTGGCAGGAGCTCGATTGTGTTGGAAGCTGCAAGGGTCATTTTCATAACACTGCCACATTGTTGGTAGGGCAGAATTATCCAGAACGTTAAGGTACACTTCAGAGTTCATGGTGTGGCATAATACTGAACGGGCCGAGTCCCATCTAGGAAAAACAACTACATATCATGATGGGATCTCCGCCGAACTTAACAGTTGCAGGAACACAGTCCGATGAAGATCGTTCTCTAGACTGTCGCCCAATCCGAATATGCTTATCAGTTTCGGAGAGGGAAAAGGGTGACTCATCACTCTAAAGAACAGCTTTCCAGTCGCCCACAGTGCAGGAAAAATGTGAGGCACACCACTCCATACGGTTTTTCAGTCCCCCACAATCCGACGGGAGACACACCACTCTAAACGGTTTTTTAGTCCCCCACAATCCCACGGGAGACACACCACTCCAAACTGTTTTCCAGTCCACCACAATCAGACGGGAGACACAACACTCCAAACGATTTTTCTGTTCCCATCATCCGACGAGAGACACACCACTCCAAACGGTTTGTCTGTCCCCCACAATCCGACGGAAGACACACCACTCCAAACCTATTTTCAGTCCCTCACAATACGACGGGAGACACACCATCCCAAATAGTTTTTCTGTCCCTTCAATCAGGCGGGAGACACACCATTCCAAACGATTTTTCAGTCCCCCAAAATTTGACGAGAGACACACCACTCCAAACGGTTTTTCTGTCCCCCAAAATCCGACGGGAGACACACCATTCGAAACGGTTTTCCAGACCTCCACAATCCGACGGAAGACACACCACGCCAAACGATTTTTTAGTCCCCCATAATCCGACGAGAGACACACCACTCCTAACGGTTTTTCGGTCCCCCACAATCCGACGGGAGACACACCACTAAAAATGGTTTTTCAGTCCTTCACAATCCGACGGGAGACACGCCACTCCAAACGGTTTTTCAGTCCCCTACAGTCCGACGGCAGAAACACCACGCCAAACGGTTTTTCAGTGCCCCACAATCCGACGGAAGACACACCACTCCAAATAGTTTTTCATTCCCCCACAATCCGACGGGAGACACACCACTCCAAATAGTTTTCCATTCCCCCACAATCCGACGGGAGACACACCACTTCAAACGGCGCTTCGGATACATGGCAGATGTTTGTGGCTTGTGTGTTGCTGCTCTAGCATAATAACCCACACTGTGCCACTTTCTGCGGATTGTTGTGGTACTAACCGAGCAATTACATGCATTTCCTGGTTCACCAGCAATAGAAATGGCAAAGGAAGAACGAGATTGCTTAATATTTCTTACCATGGATCTTCTGTCACGTTCCATCTCTCTGTGCGGCCTTCCTGAACTCTTTTTTTTTTTTTGATGTAGCTGCATCGTCCTGTTTCCATCTGTTCACGACGTCACTTACAGTCGATTTTTGTATGTTTAGTTTAGCTGCATTGCTCCGTATGGAAACGATACTCTCAAATGAACTCGGAAAGTTCACGTCTACGCGACATCTTCCCTTCAAATTTTCTGACAGCACGACAGAACATCTCAGCTCTATATACGTACCTTACCACTAAAAGTGCACCTTCCTGCGCAACCGTTCTTTGCACTTATGCAAATATTTCGTAGTGTCCGAATATTTTGATAATATAGTGTATGTGGCTCTGTACGCGTCAGAAAAACGTACAATTTGCATACCGCACGACGTTCACCGGCGATTGGGTCGATATGAAGACGACGGGGGGCGCAGCATGTCATTTGTACAAATGTACAATTACTCTTATCTTGCCTGAATGTACGTTGCGCGTCAAGATTTATTATCAAGTCAGCAGTAATGCAACCGGTGCACTTCGTGAATTCAGGCTTCTGAAGCATGTGAGGAGAGGCGCGATGACCATTACAAACTTGCGAAAAACGATTGTGTGTCTTAATATAACCGATTATGAATGAAAACTGAGGAATAAGTTACTGCTGCCGTCGTGGAGCATAAAATAGGTAACAGATCAGGTTGCAACAGTGCACGAGCAATATCATGGCGACTGGATATGCTGTGCATAACGATGTGGAAGATTTTACCCAAAACACTGCAGTTTTATCTCTACAAGATCACCCACACTCGAAAATAGCTTCGTGATGGTACGCAAACTTGATTGATATTTGCTCTTACATTTCTGGCTCCATAGAGGGGAGTGACGTACTTTCCTGTGGAATGAAGAGGCTCATCTTCATCTGCACGGCAGTGCTAACAGTCAGAATTGTGCTAATTATAATTATAACGCAAAGGTTCAGTCTCAGTGCTATCAGCAAATTTCACAAGATTTAAGAGCTGTTCCTTGTGAAGTATATTATAATACGTAAATATGTGCATGTTTTATTACATTTCAGAAGTTATTTCTTTAACCCATTAACGACCATAACGCCCAGAACGCCCGCACATACAAACGACCACGGCCGCCCGAAACACCTGTCTAGAGTAAGTCATAAACAGTGCGTCAAAGAAATTTTAAGACTGGGTCTGTAAAATGAAATAGAAACAAGAAATTATAATTTGCTTTGGTTTGTTATTCAAAATAAGTCCCTCCGGCTTCAATACACTTGTTACAGCGATTTAATAATGATTCGAATGCCTGTTCCAGTTCACTTTGCGGAATTGCCTCCAAAACTCGCGTCAAAGCTGTTTGTATGGTCGAAATATAATCAAAATAGCACCCTTTTAACGTCATTTTAAGTTTTGAGAATAAAGAAAAGTCGCAGGGTGCTAAATCAGGCGAATACGGTCGATGATTCAACACACAGACATTATTGTGTGCCCAAAATCTACGAACAAAAAGTGAGGTGTGACTGGGTGCATTATTGTGCAACAAACACCAACTATTTTCATCCCGATATTCTGGACGAATGCAACGAATTCTGCCCATTAAACGTCTCAAAACCTTTAAATAAAATTCACTAGTAAATTGTTTGTCCACTTGGAACAAATTCTTTGTGGATAATACTCTTACTGTCGAAGAATGTAATGAGCATTGTTTTGATTTTCGATGGAACTTTTCTTGTTTTTTTGGCTTGTGGTGAGTTTTTTGACTTCCATTCCGCACTTTGTCGCTTTGTTTTAGGATCATATTGAAAACATCATGTTTCATCACCTGTAACAATCGATTTTAAGAAGTTTGGATCATTTTCAGCGGCGGAAATTATGTCTCTGCAATGTGCACTTCTCCTTGAATTTTTTTCATTGGTTAAAGTGTGTGGAACAAATTTAGCAGATACTTTTGTTTTGCCCAAATCTTCATGCAGGATGGTTCGAATCGTTTCTTTGTTGATGTTTAAAGACTTACATCATTCTTAGTGACGCATATCGATTGTTTTCCACGAAATCACGCAATTTTTCAATAATCTCAGGTGTTCTAGATGAACTTGGTCTTCCGGTATGGTTATCATTTCTAGCGCATCTCTTCCGTCCAAAAAACGTTTGTGCCACAGGAAAACATTTGATCTACTTAAACAAAACTCACCGTAAACTTGTTTCATCATTTGGTACGTTTCCGAGGCATTTTTACCAAGTTTTGCGTTATATTTAATAACAGCCGTTTGTTCCATCTAATAATTCAACATGAAAAAAATTTTACTTCTCTAATGAACGGCCGTTTCGTTTGAGTTACTTTAACAACTACGCAGTACTTTTGGCAGAAAGCAAGCAGATGGTCACAGTTTATAACGCATTCGCAATTACACAGGTGGCGCCACCGTAGGCTGAAATCTAGCGCCAGTCTTAAAATTCTTTGACGCACTGTGTAGTATTTAGAATGATACAAGATTTTAGAGTCACGTTTGTTAAAGGGTTAAGACATGTAAAAATATTTATATTACTCTATAAATCCTTTTAGTGGTGTACTTCTAATCATTTTATCATAATCAGTTTTGTGTTTTTCCACTATAGATATTCCGCATTATTAATACATGAATATCAAATGCATTTATTTCATTAGCTTTCCGAAAAGTCAGCCATAAACATTAGTACGTGATCAATTTCTTTTGTGTTTCAGCAAACGATATTCTTTTCTGCAAACCGCTTCAAATTAATTTCTAATGAAAAGGAATTGTATTGCTGATAAATCAGAGAACATAATTCAGTAGCGTTTATTCTGAAATAACTCTTGTTGAATATTAATTAGATCGTTGATCACTTAACAGATGAAAGTTATTAATTGCTTACAAATAAGTAGTAAACGTGTCATATCATGGCCTATTCGGCTTCAATTGTTGCACACCCTACCTGTGACTGAGATAAATTAGTTGAACTGACAAATACTAATTAACGTAGTTCTCATCAATTTCTTGAACGCAACAGAGAAATCCCTGTGTGACGGCGGAACCTGAACAAGGGAGTAAGTTTGCTGAACGCAATTACATAGTCAAGTCGCATTTATCGGAGAAAAACTCTCATTAATGGGCCGAACTGCAGAGCATCCAGATAAACACAAAAATTTCCTTAACGTTCATGCTGCCAATACACAATTCTTGCAATAGTTATAACATCTCATTATACAAGATATGAGCAGTAATAAATTGGATCTTTTAGTTCCACGCTAGAAAGTAAACGCTAAATTAAAAGTTCGAGTGTTTTTACTATGAATCTCAACAAAACGATTGAGATTTCGTTCAACTTTGAGTCACCTGAGATGCTGTTGCACTTTTCTATTTATTTTAATTTTTAGAACGTCTTTTGTAAAACAAGATATATATATATATCTTATATATATATATATCAAGATATATATATATATATATATATATAGCTTATGTTATCATTTTGTCCATCCGTCCTTCTGTGGACACCATATCTCTACAACTACTACTTCGATTTGAAAAATTCTTCTTGAATTCGAAGCTTGAAAAGTGAGAACAATTATCCTTGCTTTATAGTTTTTCTACGATGCATAACTTCGCAACCAGAATGTGTAAAAGCAGATGCTATCGACTTCAAAATACATTTTGTTCAACATAATTGCTTCTGAACATCCGATTAAAACATTATCTATTCCATTTGATACTATTTGTAACGAAGACTATTTTGGGTACATTTTCTTTTTTATGTGATGCATAGTTTTTCCGCTAGAGGGAGTAAAGCTAAACTGTGATTTTACCGATATCTCTGCTTCTAAAAGCCCGATTTGAAAAATACTCTTAGCATTTCATATAGCTCCTGAAGGGAATTGTTCTGCATATGATTTTGAATTTTTGTAGAGAATGGATTGGCCACAGGGAGGGGGGGGGGGGCGTTAGCTTATATTTTTCTTTTAGATGTATTTGTAGAAATGCCTGCTCTTCTGAAAGCTCGATTTCAAAAATTATTTCGTGGCCATATACACTACTCAGCAGGACAAGCACTTGAGAATTCATTGTGCTGAAAATAATGAGTAATTTTTCTACCATCGGGCGTAGATATATACATTATTTTTGTCGATGTCTCTGCTTCCAACAGTCCTATCTGAAAAATGTTTTCTCTGTCGGAGAGCATTTTCGGTGCGACGTATTTTGCATTTAATTTCAAATTTTTCTAACGAACACGCGTGCCCTAAGAGTGCATAACTTCACGTTTTTGATTGATTGATTGGAAGTTTAACGTCCACCGTGAGCAACTCAATGGGCTATAAGAGGTCGCCCGTCCCTAATTTAGGGCGACTGATTCCAGGGAAGGGAGACCGCCAGTGCCGTAAGACAAACACAACAACCATACCTCACCGGGATTCGAACCCGGATCCCTTCCGCACGAATTATCAGAAGTCATCGCTTAGATCACTGCCCCAACGGGGCGGCGTTTCAGGTTTCCGTTTGTAGCATATTACCAGCAACATCTGCGCGTCTAAAACCCCGAATGAGAGAAATTGTCTTTCGGCCAAACTAACACCCAAAACATTTTGCTCAGATTTATTGCTAAAATTAGTGCACGATTTTCCCACTAGAGGCGCAAATGTTTTATCGGTTTTTGTTAATATGTCTGCTTTTAAAAGTCCGATTTAAAAAATTCTTTCAACGCCGTCTAACATTTATTTTTGTGGAACACTTTGCCTCTACTCGTAAAGTTTTATAGTTCCCAGTTCTGGCGCCAGGTGGTGTTAGCGTGTATTTCTGTTTGATGCCATATATCCGCTTCTAAATATCATTTTGAAAAATTTCTCTATTTACTGGACGTCGTTCGTTACAAAAAAAAATTGGGAATATTACCTTTTTAAAATAATACCCAGTTTACTCGCTAGGGGGCAGAAATGTCAAAACCTTTTTCTGGCTATCTGTTTACAAGAGACGTACTTGATTTATTTTTCTTCTTTAATATAACTTTTGCTGTGGAGAATACCTTTTATATGTTTTCTGCTTTTCCATTATCCAAAATTCTTCCCCTAGAGGATGTAAGGTTGTATCCGGTTTCGATTTATATCTGTTCCTAAAACTGTTTGATATGAAAATCTTTTTTCTCTGCTATCTTCAGCTATGAGTAATTTTTGAGCGCAATTTGGTCATTTTGGTAACAAGCTTTTCGAGCGCTAGTGGAGGAAAGTAGCTCTTTCCGTTTCTAGATCTTTTATCGATTGTAGAAACGTGGTTTATTTATTTTTTATTTTTTCTACAATGCGTTCTACTGACTATGAATAACTGTGAAATATTTTATTTGTGTTAAAAAGGATTCAAAAGACGTGCTCATTACCACCGATAATTCGGTGTCACCTTTCTTGTTAATTTCAGCATGTTTTTGGTAAAAAAAGTATGTGTTTATAGTATCTCTTTGGCCGCCCGTCGGTCCTTCTATGGACACCTTATCTGGTCAGCTATTAGTCTGATTAGAAAAATTCTTTATGCATTGGAAAGCATAAAATGTGTGGACGATGATCCTTGCTTTCCTGTTCATTTACGATGCACGACTTCGCCGCTCGGGACGTAAATGTAGATGCTGTCGAATTCAAAATGCCTTTTATTCCATATCATTCCTTTTAAGAGTCCTCCATACCCCGTATTGTGGCAATTCCGCCGAATGGGAAATTGAAAGGAATATAGCATCATGCAGATGGAAAAATCAATATATCATATCACTCATATGTGTTCCCAAATGTTTATATTTCGCGAGAAAATATCAAACTATCTTTCTGCTTTTTAACCTAGCAGATATCAAAATTAGAACTTTAAAAAAAATTGTCAATCTGCCCATTATTTTACACTTTTGGGATAATAATTAAAATATATCTCCGCAAAGTGACGCTAATACAGAAACACAGAAAGATGGCTCAATGTGTATTCTAGATGTGAAAACAAAATCGGATTTCTAAATTGTTTCTTTATATATGTAATTTTGTTCTGCAAATGCGTGTTTTGAGATATCCGATTAAAATAATTCCTTCTTCATTTCGCTGGCACATTTAACGAAGACAATTTTTGGTTCAGTTTCTTTTCAAGTACTAGATCTGCGCCTCTAGGCTCGCTACACTCGTTTCCAAAGTAGCGCTCGGGCTCTACAGCCCGATCTCCAAGTATATCACATGAAATAAAAACTGGAAAATTCATATGAATTTTAATTTTTATTGCATGTCTAAGCAAATAAGGCTTGTTATTCCGAAGTTTAAGAGTTTTTTTACTGTCGTTAATTTTTAGAAGGTCGGACTTTTGTCGTTTGAACTTATAGCACTTACTAAACATACCACTAAGGAAAACAAAAGCGGTCCAAAAAGCAATTCGCTAAACCGTTAAGGTGGACGTCAAGTAATTTTGCTTCCTATACTTCGAATAGAAAAACTTTTGTACACATTTCCTTCACAACTTGTGTGTACCCAAGGATGAAAATTCGAACATCGAATTAAATAACTTCATATTATAACTTGGAGTACTTAGTATTTTCTAAAACATAACCATAATTATATTAAAAATCAATAACTTTTCGTTTGGTGGTATTGGAACCAGAAAAAAGATGGCGCAACCTGTACTTTGATGACGTCAGTAGACAAACAAATGTTGGATTGCATAATTAGGGTTATGTTTTAGAAAATATTAAATATTCCAAGTTACAAAATGCAGCTTTTTTAATCAATGTTCAAATTTTCATTCTTAGGAACAGATAATTGTGAAAAAAATGCGTACAGAAATGTTTCCATTGGAAGTATAGGAGGCAAAATTACTTGACGTCTACCTTAAACAACAGAGATAGCTTTATCAACAAAGCATATGTATAACAAATTCTCTGCGTCACCCTGGCAGCAGGTCACGGGACCAGAACGTTCCTCTGTGGTTATCGTGAATACAAACAAGTCGTTCGTTTCTTTCCTTTGCGTCTTTAAAAATTGCTTAAAAATCAGAAAACGACTTTTTCTTAATTTTCTTTGTAAAAAAGAGAAGATAGTTGTAAGTGCTGTAAAAATTGCAATGCGTTATGATTTTTAATTTGCCATATATCCGTTTCTTAAAATGGATCCCATCGCAAAATAGAGAATTTTGTGCAATTTAGAAATTTAATTTCTCGTAAAATAAATCGAAATTCAAAAAAAAAGGGCGGCGAGGTGCAAACATTCGGTCATGGTACTACATGCCTACAAAGTTTCGTGGTTCTGTTGCTGTTAGTGGGTCCGAAACGCGACTTCATAGCAATTTTTTGATTACCTTAACTTTGAAATACAATAGCTCTTGAAGTATCGCCAGAATCGAGAAACAGTTTATTTCAGCGTGTTCTCCAAACAATTCTCTATAAACGATGCAAATTTCATGTTTTTGTGTTCAATACATTTTGCGCTACGAGCTAGGAAAGCAAGAGTGTCGTGAAATTTCAGAAACAGCGGCAGTTACGTTTTTTTAGAATAGAGAGATTGTATAATGAATACAGACATTTGACGTGGACTAGAAATATCAAACAGAAGACATTGCTCTTTTCACGTTTATAAGTGAGTCACGGAAAAATTCTCATTGGCCGCCACCGTGAATCGAACCCAGGGTCTTCCAGTTGTGCGCCGGACATGCTTCCATTGCACCACAGCGGCCTCGAATTCCTCTAGAAGCACATACACTAACTGCCAATTCACTTGGCAGGTTGCTTCTTGGAGCCCCGCATAACTAGAAGGTGCATTGGAAACATGTCCGGCGCGTAACTGGATGACCCTGGGTTCGATTCCCGCTGGCGGCCAATGATAAATTTTCCGTGACTCACTTATAAATGTGGAAAGAGCAATGACTTCTGTTTGAAGTATTGTATATATTTTACGCTAGGGGACGTAAAAGTAAATTGTAATTTCCCCGATTTCTATACTTTTAAAAATTTTACTTGAAAATTTATTTCTGCATCGGACACAGCTCCTGTTTTAAAGTGTTTTACTTATAATTTCTAATTTTTGGGTAGAATGGTTAGAAAATTAGTGTATATTTCTGTTTCTGATGTATTTGCAGAAAAAAACTGCGATTCTGAAAACTCAAAAAACCACTGATTTCTGAAAACGATGTGGAATATATTACTTTTTAAAATCTCATTTGAAAAATTCGGTCGTAGAGAGATAACGCTCATCACGAAAAGCCCTTTGAGAATACCTTTTGCTTAAAACAGTGCATATTTTTCTACGCAGACACCGTAGATTTATATCACAAAATTTTTTTTTTTTTTTCGATATCGCTGCTCCTAAGAATCCAATTTTTAAAATAATTTCTTTATCGGAGAGCATTTCTGGTGCGAAAAGTTTTGGATATAGTTTCAAAAAATTTTAAAGCTGAAATTTTCCACTTGAGGGAATAAGTTCACATTTCCACGCATAGCATATTTGTAGCAATATCTACGGTTCTAAAATTCAGACTGAAAAGATTCCTTTTTGGCCGAATACTACTTACTGAAAATATTCCGTGTGTACTTCGTTCTCAAAATAATGCACGTTTTCCTCGCTAGGGGCACAAAAGTTTAATCTGTTTCCCGATATCTCTGCTCCTAAATGACCTATTTAAAAATTAATTTAACACCGGATACCATTTACTTTGCGGACCACTTTGCTTGCGAAAATCTTCCACTCTCGCCCTTTGGATTTATTAAGTATAATTTAATAGCTTATGCCGTTGATCCCCATTAGATGGAGATATCTCAGTTGTTAAGCCACGGATTTGTGAGGCTAGATGCTAACAGATAAACACACATAGCGCCGTGGATTGTTATCCGCGGTAGCGTAAGGGGAACGCACTCGGCTAGTTATCGAGAGATCTGGGATACGAACCCAGAGGTGTCCGGAAACAATTTTTTGGTTGCTATGTGTTAATTAAAAATAAACGTAGACAGAGCGATGACCTTGACTATTCACTTCGCTTGTGCTTGTGGAGATTTTGCAGTTCACAGTTCTGTCACTAGGTGGTGTTTGTGTACTTCTGTTTGCAGCTGTATCTCCGCTTCTAAAAAGCCTATTGATCATTTCCTTTCTTTAATGTATGTCGTTCGCTTCAATAAAGATGGGGAACATTTCCTCTTTAAATAACGAACAGCATTTCCGCTGGCGTTCGTAAATATTGAAACCTTTTTTCTCGCTACCTTTACTTCCAGGAAACGTATTTGTCTCCTCATTTAAAGCCTTTGCTTGTAATAAGTTGGAATTCGTTTGTTTGCCTCTTGCCATGTCACCTAGGAATTGCGTTCTCGATTCGGATACCAGGTTTAAGTTTTTTGAAATGTAAGAAAAAAGTGTCAGTGTCAATCAAGCATTTGGCAGAGAAACTCAATGCCGGAAAATACAACTTTATTACCTTTTAAAGCGAAAGGACGTAGTTGCCTAAAATTACGTCGAAAAGAAGCGATCTATAATTTTTAGAATACAAGGCACATTTCTGCTAAGCTTAACACTAACTGAACACTCCTATCGTAGTTCAAACGGTTCGTTAAGGGAATTAATTCCCTTTGAAGCTGAAGACTCAAGACTGCAAATTATCTTCATGAGTTTATGCAAACTATCTTCACGCTAGTTAATCTGGTAACATTACTTTGCGTCTCGCCGGATTGCAACATTCCGATGTTCCGACCAGGTGTGAACATATCCACTTGCAGTCTTTCTAATATGCAATGGAAATAAAGAACATAAGTTCTAATAGCTGGACCAAATGATGACAATAAATGTCCCTTTTCGCATTTTTGCACACTGTTAAAAAAATATGTTTAAAAATGAAAACCTGAACCGACTCGTTTTTTTTTAATACAATCGTACCTTAAACGAGTACATGACATGCTCAAGTATAAGTAACAATACGTACTTACAAATATCTGTTAAGTGACGGCCCCGCCCTGGTAGGAATTCCCCTGTTAAAGTTCCTAAGTTACCCCCCCCTCCTTAATTTCTCTGTGCCTTCTATGGGCAAAATCGTTAGCTTGTATGGTGGCGCCATCTAGTTTGCTCTGTCTCACTTACAAACTACCCTGTCAGAATCGCTATATTCTCTTTAACTTCCTTCAGTTTCTGTGCCCTTTAGGGCACAGAAACTGAAAGAAGTTAGAGCACATATATTTCAAATTAGAAATACCAGATATACTCACAATTGATTTTCTGTACGTACTCAAAAATGAGTACGTGTATTTTCCAAAAATGAGACACAAGTACGCGGAGCTATATAAGCCCAGAATGTACTCAAAAACGAGTACATCTTCTTATTTCTATGTATCAATTTTTAACAGTGAATCTTTCTCAACTTCACAAATATACTGCTTTGGCTTTTGTGCCAACTGTCGTTCGTCACATGGTATTGGGCCATCAGGGGCGGTCGCCCTGGGCCCCGCGCTTTACAAAACAAAAACAAAATTGCTTTTGCTAGAATATTCTTTTTTTTTCTTTTTTTTAAAGTTTTGGGGCGCAAGGCCCTCAAAAATATATTTTTACGTTTTCCAACCGTAGGTTGAAGAAGCGTACATGCTCCAGCTTTGTCCGTCTGTCTGTCCACCCGATAACTCGCGTAAAAATTATTGAATTTCAAATAAATTTTAGTATGTGGTAGGGGACAGACAACCTGGGGACGAACCTATTGAAAATAAGAAAAATGGGGTCAAAGGTCAGGACATAGGAGCGGGATCCATTCCATCGCACTTATGCGTCATAACTTATGTAAAAATGCTTCGATTGCGACAAAACTATGTCATGTTATTCCAGAAGTAAACTGAAGAGGCTATGTTGAATGTCATCGAAATGGGATCAAAAGTCAGGGCACAATAGCGAAATTTATTCCACAGCCATTATCCTCATAACGAGTAAAACTGCTTTTATCACGACAAAACTTTAGTATGTTGGTCCTGAACCAATTATTTTTAATATCATCGAAATGGGATCAAAGGTCATGGCACATCAGCGAGATTTTTTTCACAGCCATTATCCTCATAACGTGAGTAATAACTTGAGTAATAACTTGAATAAAAATGCTTCTATTGCGACAAAACGTTAGTATATGAAATTTTGCCCTGGGCCCCGCAAAAGTTCAATCCGGACCTGTGCGCCATGATTTCTACATTTGCGTGTTCCTACGTCTTCTGTGATTTACTTTATTACCCTTCATCCTCCTTTCGTTTGTTCTAAAATATCATGGTTTTTTTTAAAGTATGTTTAACTTTTGGTCATCAGTGTAGAATCTGAAATTGAAGAAACTGAAAATGACATACCGCGTATCCAAAATTGCGCAAAATTTTAAAAGTCAATAGTTTGTTGAGCTATGACTAGCGAAATGCCGGTTGCACAGAGTGACATGGTTTTTTTTGTGAAATTAAAATATTTATTGGGCATTTAAGTTTTATTCATGGCCGACAGATGGCGCTACAGTCGAATGATTGATTGTTTGTTGTACAAGATAAATTGACGTAACGTCCACACAAGGTTACTTACGGTAATAAGTGCGCAATGTGGTGCCCATCACTCTGAGCCCTGCATGCCGAAGAGAGGAGACGCAATGGACAGTATTAAACAGCATATCCATCGACATAGCTCACACACGATGAGTAGAGAGTCTTTCAACATATCCAACAAGTGGGACGATCTCTATTCACCCGTGACTTCAGGTAGTCCAATAATCGAAAATCCCATGGTGTAAGCTCTGGAGACCTGGCTGGCCATTCGTGTCGAAAATGACGGCTGATCACACGATTTTCTCCATACGTTGACTTTAGAAGTTGCTTGACAGGAGACGCGATGTGCGGTGGCGCTCCATCTTGTATGAACGTTACAGCATTCAGTGCATTCCTCTCATGCAAGCTCTGCATATTGCTGTTACGTAAAAGTTCTGCGTAACGCGCACCTGTGGAGAAAGACGGTTTCCAAAGCTGTATCACGGATTTCCTCGAAGAAAAAAAGGAAAATAATGAAGGACGACCTAAATCCACACCATACTCTGACTTTTGGCTGATGGAGTGGAATTTCTGTTATAGCCCGGGATTTTGCGTTGCCCAAATGCGGAAGTTTTGTATGTTTACTGCTCCGTTGATAGCGAAGTGTGCTTCATCTGTTCATAAACCTAATAATTTAGCGGCCGTTTCACGTTTTCATTCATTTGTCGAAAAACCCAGAGTTGAATTTTGTATGGATCCTACCGTATGTGTTTTCCGATTTCCTGTGAAACTGGAGCTGCATCTGAAAGAGTCGTTGCTGGTCTTCCACTTCATGGACTTGCTACCAAAGTTCCGTCTCCTCAAATTTCTTAATCATACGCTGCACTGCCGAACAAGACATCGGTCCTGTTCCAGTTTGAACACCTCTGAGTATACGAAAACATCGCAAAGCTACACTTGCAGATTTCGAGTTACGATAAAACAGTCTCAGCAACAGAGTTTTATCGGGTAATGACAACATGACGACACGTTATAATTTCAACTGCAGCTGCTTTTATACTTGTTCCTTCTCCGGCATTAGCTTCCTTAAGGCGTTTTCTGGAGACCATGAATAAAACTAAACAGTCGAAATAAATGTTTTATTTAACAAAAATCTCAAAGATGCAAGGTTTCCATGCGCTGTTGCGGACCACTTTTGAGTCATTAGCCGTTATTTTTTAATCATTTGCGCATTCTACCCCTGCGGTACTTGCATGCGGAATTTCATCAGGATGGAACGACTTTCTCGGGATGTTTCGTTTTTTTTTATTTGGGGGGGGGTTGCAAAGAGAGCATATCATGTCTAATTGCATTGTGGTTTCTCTTCATTGTACAGCCCCATGAGATATCTTAAGGCAACCATGGAGTCTACCGCATTTCTTTTCAGCATTAATTCACATTGCTGTTTTTCACTTCAAACGTCTCCCTCGCTGACTTTGTGTGATGCATTTTTGAACGATTTTTAGAGGACATTGATAAATTTCTGTGATTCTATTTGCGTGTTGCATCCCTTTATTTTTTCCAGCAGTTTTGTGACTTATATTCTAATTTAACTTTAATATTTAGTTCCTTTTCCTATGTAAATTTGAGTTTGTTCCCTTTTTGCACGTTCCAAACTTACTTGATAGCTTCTGTCTCTCATAAATGAGGTTGGCAACACTTTGAGCTCAGAGAGAGTGACGTATGAATGTAATAAAAACATTAGATAAAAAGGACGTTACAGCAGTTGCTTAGTGTGTGTGTGTGTGTGTGCAGGTGTTTGATCGTTGTTAAGAATGATTATACGACATATAATTAAGGCATTGTATGTGAAGCGTGTATGTGAAGTCATTTTGGCCAAACACCTCCAAAATGACTCTACAACTTAAATCTTGGCCCTCAGTCTCCGGCAGCTGGAATGTATCTGGCCAAGGCAGCGGCCAGTGTGACATGAAGGCAGAGGGTGCTAAGAATCCCCGGAGGACCGGACTAGGCTGCCATTTGATGCTGACCTTGGCTACCTACAACGGACGCTCCCTATCTTCTGATTCAAGGCTTCTTGAATTGGAAGAGGAACTACAAAGGATCAAGTGGGACATCGTCGGGCTGAGTGAGGTAAGGAGAAAAGGAGAAGATCTCATTGAACTGAAAAGTGGACATCTCTTCTATTATCGTGGGACAGATACTGGCAGAACTAGTGGTGTTGGATTTATAATAAACAAGAAACTGAAGGATAAAGTGGTAGAAGTTGAAAGTTCCTCTGACAGAGCTGCACGACTCGTTATCCAACTATCGAGAAGATACCAGGCTCAGATTATTCAAACTTATGCACCCACCACAAGTCATCCTGAAGAAGAAATTGAAGAATTTTATGAGGAAATTCGTCATCTAAATAATAAAGGTAAGCAGCACTTGAAGATAATTATGGGAGATTTCAATGCAAAAATAGGGCACCGGCAACAGAATGAAACTTCAGTAGGTAAATTCGGTCACGGCAACAGGAACCAGCGTGGAAATACTCTCGTTGAGTTTGCAGAGGCAGAAGGATTTTTCATCTTGAATTCCTTTTTCAAGAAAAAGCCACACAGGAAATGGACATGGAGACATCCAATTGGGACGACAAGTGAAATTGATTTTATTATGTGTAACAAAAAATTCGTCATCGAAGACTGCAGTGTGCTAAACAAGTTCAACACAGGTAGTGACCATAGATTGGTGAGATGTAAGATGCACCTCAACACTAAACTGGAACGTGGCAAGCTCATAAGACAAACAAAATGTATTGACATAACCAACCTTAAAAAACACCATAATACTTTCAAGTTGGAACTGAAGAACAGATTCTCTGCTTTAGAAGGCCTAACATCGGAAGAAGTGGATATTTCTGAAGTTAACAGAAAAGTAACCAAAACTCTTATGGATACAGCAACAAAATTAGCTGGGTCTAAGAACAAGTTGCATGTAAACAAATTATCAGGAAAAACCAAAATGTTGATGCAAAAAAGAAGAGAGATGAGGACAACTAAAGAAGATGTGACTTCCAAAGTGGAATATATAGAGCTATGCAAGACAGTAAGAAAAAGTATCACTGAAGACGTAAGAAAATTCAACTGTGAACTAGTAAGGAAAGCAATTGAAAACAACCAAAGCCTAAAGATAGCAAAGGGACATCTCAGTAAGGGAAGAAAACAGATTATGGCTCTGAGAAAAGAAGATGGTTCTATAACAAGAAATAGAGGCGAAATTTTGACAAGAGTGAAAGATTTCTACTCCAAACTATATGAAAGGGATGATACATGTACTCCAGACATCATGAAAGGTACCAGAGTTCTTCCAGTCCTCCCAGCAGAAGTTGCTCATGCAATCAAGAACATGAAGCGGGGGAAAGCTCCAGGAGAAGATGGAATTACTATAGACATCATACAAGAAGCAAGTGGAGAAATTGAAACAGTACTCGCCCAAATTTTCACTCGATGCCTTAATGAAGGGAAGATTCCTGAGGATTGGAACAATGCTACAATGATCCTGCTACATAAAAAAGGTGACATTGAGGATCTCAGGAACTACAGACCTATCAGCCTCCTATCAGTGGTTTATAAAATCTTCACTAAAGTTCTTTCACACCGCTTGAAGGTAGCACTGGACATGGCTCAACCGAGAGAACAAGCTGGATTCAGGAGTGGCTACAGCACAATAGATCATATCCACGTACTGAGAGAACTAATTGAAAGAGCGAGGGAATATGAACTTCCATTGTGCATGGCTTTTATCGATTATGAAAAAGCCTTTGATTCGGTGAAACCATCAGCAGTTACCACAGCTCTGAAATCCTGCGGTATTGAAGATGCATACATTAATATTATTAATAACATCTATGAAAATGCAAGTGCAAAGATTCGGCTGTTTGAAAATACAACACACATAAAAATTGGAAAGGGAGTGAGACAAGGTGACACCATATCTCCGAAGCTCTTTAATGCCACATTGGAAAATGTCTTTCAATCACTGAACTGGGAAAACAAAGGGATAAAGATTAATGGAGATTATCTAACCCACCTTCGTTTTGCTGATGACGTAGTCATTTTTGCAACTACCCCATCAGAGCTGCAGAGTATGATCCAGGAACTTGCTGACAAGAGTAAAGAAGTGGGATTAAAAATGAACTTTTAGAAGACAAAAGTGATGTTCAATGCTTTTACAAGAAATGAAGATTTATCGATTGATGGAGAAAAACTGGAGATAACAGATACGTATGTTTATCTTGGACAGCAGATATCAAGTGAGGGTCACATTGACGAAGAAATTAATCGGCGTACAAAACTTGCCTGGAGAGCTTTTGGAAGAAACAGCATAATTTTCAAGAGCAATATGCCGTTATGTCTTAAAAGAAAAGTGTTTGATCAATGCATCCTTCCAGTGCTTACGTATGGTGCAGAGACGTGGACCTTAACTAAAAGAGACATACAAAGGCTGCAGACAACTCAAAGAAGCATGGAGAGGTGCATGCTTGGTATAACCAGGAGAGATAAGAAGAGGAACTCGTGGATCCGAAAAATGACGAGAGTGGAAGACATCATGATCAGAGTTAAATCCCTGAAATGGCAATGGGCTGGACATACTGCCAGAAGGACAGACCATAGATGGACAGCCGAAATTTTAGATTGGATTCCAAGGGACAGGAAAAGACCCAGAAAAAGACCACATGGGAGATGGGTGGATGAAATTCGTAAATATGCGGGAGTGACATGGAGGAGACTGGCACAAGACAGACCGTTGTGGAGGAAACTTGGGGAGACCTTCGTCCAGCAGTGGATTGATAATGGTTGACAATGATGATGATGATGATGATGATGTGAAGCGTAAAACTAGCAGTGCTATATTTTGGATTTCATCAAATATTGCTGGACCAATAAAAGGTTATCGTAAGTTTGGCTCCTGTATATGTTTCGCCTGGCCGTAAAACCTTAATTTGAACTATCCCGTGCAACTATTGTATCGTATTCTCATTTAGTTCAACATTTCCTTAGCCATGCTTTTAGACATAGCGTAACATTAATCTCGCACATGAAAAAAGGTTACGTTGCAGTTTTTAAAGGACCTTTATACATTGCCTCGGTTTAAATGTTATTACAATATTTAAAACTTGTTTCTTCAATCCTTCCGGTCATCTGAAATCATTGAGTTTCGAATTCATTCACAAATCATTCGTACTCTCTCTGCCAAAGTTTTCAATTCATGGGAACATTATTACATTGCCTTCGTCGTTTCTTCTTTAGGACGAAAATCGCCCACATATTTAATTTCCATTGTATTTCTAATTTTTTTATGTTTCGCAGTTTCGACGAAAATTTTGGGCATATTTATTTTTATCATACCGGGCGATCCAGGAACCACGCAAAGATTTAAAAATCGAAAATTCGCTGAATTTTGACCCTAGCGTAATGTGGTTTGCAAAAGAAAAGCTCGCGCCCAGGAAAAATTGTGACAGCAGATTGCTGTTAAATTTACATCCACGGACTACGAGGATGCTTCGACGTTGAATCCGTGCACAATACGAGCAGTTGAGCAAGTTTGAGAGGACGTATGATTGGGCTGAGGGAGGCCCGTTGATCAAGTCATCCTATCGCCAGGTGTTTGGATCGCAGGGACGCGACAATCAGATGGTGTTCGCGCCAATAGGTCGAGGAGGGCACAACCTAGCAACTCGCTGGCAGTGGACGGCCGAGCGCAAAGACAAAACGCAAGAATCGAACGATTGTGAGAACAGCGCGTACAGAACCGAATTCGTCTCTCTCAACCATACGTGGCCATATTGCTTCGTATTCAGGTATAGAAGTGGCCATATAGACCGTTGCCAGACGACTTGCAGCACGGGGACTGCATTCGAAGAAGCCACTCCGCCGTGTAACACTGACCAGCGAGCATCGCCTGCACCGGTTGCAGTGATCTCTCACCCGATCAATGTGGTGTAGTGTCTAGCGGTGTCGTGTTGTCTTCGGTGATGAGTTACGGTTAGCACTTTGCGCCGAAGACGAGTACGCAGATTCTGCCTTTACTATGGAAAGGCACATGGCTGGCACAGTTTGAGTGACTATCTCGGGAACCATTTCCTACGATAGCCGAACATTCTTGGCAGTCGTCCGTACCACCTATACGGCTCAATCATGCGTCTGCGCCATTCGACAACCTGTTGTATTGTCATTCCTATAATTGCAGACGCTCCCGCTAAGTGTAAAGAAAACATAGCAAAATCTGTACCCCTTCTGCTATGCCCAAACCCTGAAGAAAGGGGAGGATAAGTTGTTCATCCTGCCACCACCCCTCTTTCATTTATCGAGGATAAAATATGCAAAAACAAAGAGTGTGGCAAAAACCAAAATCTCAAATTATTTATTGAGGGTACCACCCAGCTATTTTTCAAGAGGATAATGTCCAGCCAAACACCGTACGGATCTCCCAGGCTTGCGTCTGTAATGAAGACACTCTATCATGGCTAGACCTATCGCCCGACCTCTCATGATCGAAAATATTTGGAGCATGATGGGACATCACCTACGCCCATCCGCGAATGTCAGCGAACTGGCTCGCAATTTGGACACCATCTGGCATGCTATACCTAAGACAGTATCCGCGAACTTTATGCGCCTATGCCACGCCTGGTAACCGCTTGTATCCGAGTCAGAAGTGGTGCTATAACAATGTACCGTAGAACTAATACGTAGAGCTAAGCTATAACACGAGCTAAGCTATAACAATGTACCGTAGAGCTGAGCTATAACAGTGTATAACGTAGAGCTAAGCTGTAACATGTATAACGTAGAGCTATAGCTATAACGTATAACGATGTATAACGTAGAGCTATAGCTATAATGTAGAGCTAAGCTATAACAATGTACCGTAGAGCTAATACGGTTACATTTCCTGGCTTGAAATATGGAAAATAATGAAATAACAGGTGTTATCAGAAATATACTTAGCGGACCATACACACACTTTTGACCTCTTTGTTTTCAAATAATATAATACTGTTTGCCAAGAGTAAAAATCGAAAAGAAGTTTAGGATGGTCCAGACACCTGGAATCTGTTGTGTTACAAGAAGCTCCGAATTGTTGCGATGCACACGTTTCTGCACCTGGTCCTCCGAATTTTCTGAATGTCCGTCGTGAGCTTGTGTGCCGGCGCTAAGAAGTTCTACAATGGCATTGCTGCACGCTAGTAACCCTGGGGCAATTGTTGCTCCATCTCTTAATTCGTATTAGTTCGATAAGTTTCAACCAAATGAATAACAGATTCCATGTCAGATTTTGTGTCCAGTCCTACCGTATGTGTCTTCTACAGAAGGCCCAGGCTACTGCAATTTAATTTACTTTGCTATATATAGAGGACACATGGGAATGTGTTCGTAGTAATTCTCTCACCTAATGTCGTTTTATTCATTATTCCATTTTCGCATATCCCAGAAATAAAAAGATGAAACTTGTGGCGTTCCAACTTCCCAATGACGCGACCTCGGGTAAAGTCATCCAGATGTCGTATACTGGATTGCCTGTTGGCCATATCACACGGTTCCAGCAACTCGACGTCATTCAAGCCGATGTACACCGTGCAATAGCTTTCACCGAATTGCTGAGCATACACCGCCCGTGTGCTTTATACCCTTCCGACACTTCCCCCCTACATCTTGCTGCATATATGCGCATGCCCTACCGTACAGGACCCTAGTCTATCTTCTGAGTGGTCTTTCGGTCCGTTCTGCCTGCTCGTTCCGCTGTTATGCTAATTTCTTCTCTCCGTCCTTAGTTTTTGCATACCAGTGTATAAAACGTGACACTATGACAAGGAGTATTGTCTTCCTGAAACTGCCGCTAGACAGTTTCAGGAAGGCAATGCTTCCATGTAGAGGAAAACATGCTCTGAAACAATGGTCAAATAGGATTGACCGGTGAGGTTGTATTCAGCACGGACGTGGGGTTCCAGTAATGCCCTTCAAGACAGCTCTTATATACCACCTTCGAGTTGTGTCCGTCAAATCCTGCAGTCCAGTTGCAGCTGTTTGCCCACACAGTGTCATATGAATCCATGCATCGGTATGTTGCGGCTAGAAGCTGAACTCCTTTTCCAATCATCTAGCATTCACTCACCGTGCACTAGTGCCTACAGTAGGCTAATTTATCGATGGCTGTTAATCAAAACAGGTACATGAGCAGACTGACGACTCCTTACACCCATCTGCAGCAGATCCTCTCTATTATCTGCTTCGAAACTTTTCCTTGCGCGCCCTCGTTTTAATCTGTCGGGAAATGTGAGATCGTGACCTTTCTGTGGCCCACAACAATACGTACCAATTAGCTTTCACCTCAAGTTTCAGCAAGTGGTGATATCCACTCTTTGGTTGGTTAAGTGGATGTGAGTCCGTCTACAAACTTTGGGTATGGCGGCTGTCGAATATACAGTAATGTGCTGTGATTCTAGCCTTCCTTGCACAAGTAATTATACTCGTTTAAAGAGTTATTCCCTTTCCCCGTTGCATGTTTTCCGTACTGGCGAAATGACACGACTTATCCATGACGTCTATACGCGTATTTCCTGACGGCCCGTGACGTCAGCATTACGTGTTGTGGAACGCGTTCACTCGTGAAGATAGGGCCAGTCACACGTAAACATTTAGCAAATGAGTGTATTTTAAGGACATCGATTTGTTTCTCGTCTTCATTTCGCTGGTCTTTTATCATATTCGTTTCACAGATTTAGTGCTTCAGTGGCGTAGTGGGGTAAGCTCTGGCTGCTGCCCGTTCGTCCGAATGGACCCAGGTTTCAGTGGGGCACGAATGATGTGTGTATCTTGCGACCTTGGCTTTTGTTCCCTTCCTGTAGACAGTGGCTGTAAATGCCGGATGGATGACTACTTATAGACCTTAGAGTTCCGCACGGTGGTCGTTTAACTCTGAAACGAAAAAGACTAATAAATTTGTGCTATGCTTTTTCGGACAGTTGGTACAGAAAATGATGTGTACAATTGATCAAGAAATGGACTATCAACTACGAACTCCAGATAAGAGGGAATTCATCAGCTTGGTTAGTTTTCAGCATGCAAGGTAGCTCAGGACTTTTAAAGGGAATAGAGCCGTTAATGATATGTGGACCTAAAACAAGAATTTGTCTTTCGGGTGGATGAGTGACCTGAGTCTCTGGCTTCTGACCATTCATCCGAGACGGGCTCCAATTGTAGCCCCGGATGAAGGGTGGGTGGTATATTGATCCTACGGCACTGGCTCTGTTCCTTCCTGGAAGCAGTGGCTCTAAATTAGGAATGGGAGACCACACATAGCCATTATGATCAGTGGAAACCCAAGTTTGTCCGCGACCTGTATCGAAACCGTGTTCCCTCACTCCGGAGTAAGTCGCTCTCCCAACTGAGCTACGCGGACAGAATGTCTCGCTGCAGATTTGTCATCTTGATACGTTTTCACCTCTGTAGTACGTCACATCACTCCCTTTTTGTTTTTTTCTTTGAAGCGAAGTAGGAATTTTTCATTAATTCAAAACAACATGTAGAATAAACATCACACACTTTTCGAAAAACCCGAAGGCCAGTGGATCCATTTTTCACAATTGGGCGCCAATGTGAAAACACAAGTGTCTCCGCGACAGGCATCGAAACTGTGTCCCCTCACTCCGGAGTAAGTCGCTCTCCCATATGAGCTACGCGGACAGAATGTCTCACTGCAGATATGTCGTCTTGACACATGTTTTCATTTCTGTAGTACGTCACAGATCTCAGTAGACAAAACATTAGATAGGGGTGGTGGACAGTTGACAGGGGCATCCCCGCGCAGAGTGAAATAGACCCGACCCGAACGCAGGCGATAAATAGGGCTACAGCAGAGCTTCCCAACTTTGCATCTCAATCGATGAACATGGATAAACGATTTGATCGTGGACGCATGTCGGCGCAAGACAGATGAATCTTACTATCGCCCAAGTAGCCAGAACCCTAAGGTTTCCTAGGAGAACAGTAACAAAGGTGTACCACGAGTATGCCATCGACGGACGTACCAGCGCACAGAGAGCAAGCGGTGGCAGAGGACACGCCGTTGATGACCGGGGTAGATGAACACTACCCAGGCTCATACGGACCGACCGCTTTGCTGCCGCCCCGGTGGCGCAGTGGTCTAAGCGATGGCCTCTGATCATTCGTCCGAACGGGGTCCGGGTTCGAATCACGGTGAGGCATGTATGTTGTGTTTGTCTTATGGCACTGGCTCTCTCCCTTCCCTGAAACCAGTGACCCTAAATTAGGGACGGGCGACTGCTTATAGCCCATTGAGTTGCTCCCGGACGGTGGTCGTTAAACCTCCAACCAAAAAAAAAACGGACCAACCGCTTTGCAAAGGCGGCGAAAATTACATCTAGGTAAAGTATCGGATGCCCAAGCAGTGTCAGCGAGCAAACGATACAGCGTACGGTGCGTACTGTGGGCTACGGGAGCCGACGCCCTATTGGTGTACCACAGTTGACGGTTCGTCATCGGAGATTACGTCTCGCTTTGTGCCGGAACATCAAACCTGGACATCTGCAGATTGGCGCCGTGTTGTGTAGTCCGATGAGTCCCGTTTCCAGCTGTACCGAGCTGACAAGAGGTTACGGGTGTGCAATGATATCATTTGGCCATGACTCCGTCCTGTGAGTTTGGCTCTGTTCAAGGCGCTGGTGGCTTTGTGATGGTTTGGGGTACCTTCGCAATGGACACTTTAGGTCCGTCAGTTTTCCTGGAGAGGTCCTTAACGACTGAGTGCTACCAGTATGTGCTGGCTGATACGATTTCGTGGACTTCGAGCATACTGCGGCTGATGGTCTGTTTCAGCAGGACAGTGCGCAGCCCCAACGGGCAGCAAGCTTGAGGAACGCTCATGTGAGTTTGGAACCATCCAGTAATCCCAAATGTCCTGGATGTAAACCTGTGGAGATGCCATGGAGAGGGACGTCAGATCCATGGATCCCGGACCGACGTCTCGGGTGGAGCTGCGGTCAAATCTGCAACGGGCACGGCTAGCATGACATCCAGAAACACTCCGGCCACTGGCGGAGACGATGCCTCGGCGTGTAAGGCTGTTATTTACATTAGAGAAGAACCAACACGCTATTAGGTAGGTATCTCTAATGATGTTTTGTTCACTAAGTGTAGTTATTCATGCGGCCATTAAGACCCATCCACCTCCTCAACAAAAAAAATAGCACTAATGCCAAACAATTTGTTAACGATACACACAAAACCGATACAGAATCAACAAGTTAGTAAAATCATGCAATGCACTGATTATGATACGCTTTCCAACGTACCAGAAATCATTACTCAAGTTATGAAGATAATGGCTGTGGAACAAATATCGCTGCTGTGCCCTGACCTTTGACCCCATTTTAATTATATTAAACAGAATTGCTTCACTATACCTCAGGAACAACATACCAAATTTTGTAGCAACGCAAGTATTTTCATTTTTAGTCAAGGTATGAGGATAATGGCTGTGGAATAAATTTCGTTCCTGTGTCCTGACCTTTGACCCTATTTCGATTATATTAAATATAATTAGTTTAGTATACCTCAGGAACAACATACTAAACTTTTGTCGCAACAGAAGCATTTTTAGTCAAGTTATGAGGATAATAGCTGTGGAATAAATCTCGCTCCTGTGCCCTGACCTTTGACCCCATTTAAATAATATTAAACATAATTGGTTCAGTATACCTGAGGAACAACCTACTAAACTTTTGTCGCAACAGAAACATTTCTAGTCAAGTTATGAGGATAATGGCTGTGGAATAAATCTCGATCCTGTGCCCTGACCTGTGACTCCGTTTCGATGATATTAAACAGAATTGGTTCAGTGTACCTCTGGAACAACATGATAACGTTTTGTCACAATCGAAACATTTTTACATAAGTTGTGACACATAAGGGCGATGGAATGGATCCCGCTCTTGTATCCTGATCTGTAAGCCCATTTGATCCATTTCCAATAGGGTTCTTCCCCAGGTTGTCCCCTACGACATACTAAAATTTCATCGAAATCGAACAATTTTTAGGCGAGTTGTCGTGCGGACGGACGGACAGACAGACAGACAGACGGACAACGCTGGAGCATATACGCTTCTTCTATCTATGGGTGGAAAGTGTAAAAAAAACTAGTTGATTTAAACGACCCTTAGAACAACAGACTAAAAGTTCTAGGCCGCCCCGTTGGCGCAGTGGTCTAAGGCGTTGGCCTCTGATCGTTCGTCCGTAAGGGGTCCGGGTTCGAATCTCGGTCAGGCATGGATGTTGTGTTTGTCTTACGGCACTGGCTCTCTCCCTTCCCTAGAACCAGTGACCCTAAATTAGGGACGGGCGACTGCTTATAGCCCATTGAGTTGCTCACGGTGGTCGTTAAACCTCCAATCAAGAAAAAAAAAAGTTCTAGCTCCTACAGTTTTAGTCTGTTGAGTATGGTTCGAATCGCGGTTAAAATACTGAGTCATGGGAGATAGATTATCTTTTCCATTCCAAAAGAAAGAGAATTTCCCACACCCAGCTGCGCATATCTCTTCTCATTAGCATTCATTCGAGCAAGGACTGTCTTATCGGGATGTGCGTGTGAAACAGAGAGCCTGTGAGCTCTGCTGATATTTCTCCCCCTTCCCCTCCCATAAAATCATACACATATATTTCGCTTATTAATTCGTAAACATCCGTGATAAATTCGACTGAGTAAATAAAAAGAAATGTAAATTCTGTTCCTTTCCTTTTTTATTTATGATTCCATTTTCATACTTCACCGTACAGAGTTGGGCTAAGTTCAATAAAGTAGCACAGCTTCCATATGTATTTATAAAACAAAATTCTTGATGAAATTTTAATTCCGTTGGAATAAAATGCTCCTAGATTCTACATCGAATGCTGTGGAACATGAATATTGCATGAAATCCTTGTTCTACTTAGTTTTGCAGCTGTGTGTTAAAATTCGCTGAAAGCAAATACAGGATTTTATTTTCCATCCATACAAAACGTCTGCTATTTTCCTTGGGTCCCATGTATTTTGTCAAAAGAAAAATAACATTAAATAATATTAATGCTGCTTTCATCTGCGCATTATTCCAAAACGTTTTACTGCAGGAGAACGCTTTCTGAAGATTTTACATTGAAATTTTATTGTTTACTGAATAGAGAAATCGATTTGAATAAAAAAAAAAGTTTACTGCAGTTACTTTAAATAAAATATAATTTACGTTTACAATCAGAAGATATTTATATCGTGAGAAGTCTGCAAGACATTTTGTTCTCTATTAAATTGAGACTAATTTAAAAAGGTTTGAGGCTTCAATGTTCTCAAAATTACTCTCGTTTTGGAAAATGGATAAAGCACTGAAACTGCAAATAAACTAATGGAATTTCTGTTGTGTAATTGTTTAGTTTCTGAAAAACCATTTTATCTCTCACTCACCATTATCATAAAAGGAGTTGCGTTGGTTTTAAAGCAAATTTAATTCTCATACTATATATATATATATATATATATATATATATATTATTTAGAAGCAAGCACAATCCTTTATTTCCATTATAACTAACATCTTAAAATTCGTGTTCTCAGAACTAAGGGAAATGCATATAAAACCACGAAGATTTTCTTTCCCCGTATGAAATGCAGGATAATCTTTCGTACATACGTCCTCAAGTTGATGATCACTAAACAGACTTCTTCATTCGGAAAACCCATGAGCTGCACATGTGCAACTTGGATGTCAAAATGTTCAGATTTCTCCTTTTTTTTATAAGTACGCCTTATATTTGGTTTGATGGAAATACCGATATAACTAGTCAGTGGCTCTGGATGGTCAGGAATTATTTATGTATTAAAAACTGTGTTAAATTTTTCAGGATTATATCATATAAAAGTAAATTTCTCCGTCATTTTTGTCCAGGCCGGGCCTCGAACCCGGGTCCCCTCATTCCGGAATAAGTCGCTCTACCAATTGAGCTACGCGGACGTTTGTTATCGCTGCTATCTGCCTTTATGTCGTGTGCGTCCTGCGAGGCAGGCACGTCACACTCGCCTGGGAATGTAACCGAGAGAACATTTCTCTCTGTTTGATATTAGAAGTGTGACTTTAAGATTATGACATAAGCACACCGTACAAAAAATTAGTCACCCCTAACAGAAATGTCAGGAGGAAGTCATCGGTTGCACAGAGGGCGCCGTGATAGCTTTGATGGGAGATAAATAGCCCTGACTTGGTCTACAGGATCATTTCTGTCTCGTGCAGTGGTGAAGAGCAACGTGTGTCTTGAACTTAGTCTCCAATATGGGTGGTAAGACAGACATTACTGAGTGGCAAAAAGGAGCCATCATCTATGGCTGTGCCCACGGATAGAAAGTGAACGAATTCGCCTAATTTGTTGGTGGGTCGCATCGTACTGTCCAGCGAGTCTACAAACAGTGATGTAGTTCGGAGTCAACTGAAAATTGGCGAAGTAACTGTGGCCGGAAAACAATTGTCACCAACAGGAGCTGACGCCATGTTTCACGCCTAGTAACTGTAAATCGGTTTCAAACCAGGCAAAAATCGCTCCTAACAGTCAAAGAAAGTCCAAACGAATCAATTTCCGAAAAGGCATTGCGAAGAGAACTGCATGCGATTAACATCTAGAGAAGAGTACCACGAAAGAATCCTCGTTCAACAGCAAGTCACAAAGTCGCACGTTATTAATGGACTCAGAGGTAACAAAACCTTACTGTGGAGGATTAGAAACAAGTAATTTGGTCGAACGAGTCTCGTTTTTGTTTGTACCCCAATGATGGGAGGCGACGAGTGCACCGCAGGCCCAATGAAGCCTTTAATCCTGATTGTGTCGAAGGCGTTGTTTAAGCTGGAGGTGGTTTTGTGATGTTTAGGGGATGTTCTTCGTACCACGAAATGGGCCCTCTTGTTGCATTGACGATAAATTTGAACCAGCATGCGTGTCTTCGCATTCTGTACGACAGAGTGTTGCCCTTTGCCCTACATCTTTAGGAGTAGTATAACATTGCCAATCCTGTCTTCCAAGACGACCAATTACCGTGTTGAAACTGTGTCTGAGTGGCACGACGAGCAATCAGCAACACTGATTTGCCTAGACTGGCTTGCCGAATCCCCAGATTTCAATCCTATTGAAAATCTGTGGGATCATTTGGAACAGAAGGTGAAACGCCGGAATATACTCGCACGCACTCTGGCGGAATTTCGGGACCAATTGACGCACGAGTGGCTGCAAATGGATGTTCAATACATCCACAACCTCGTGGATTCTCTACCACACCAGATTCATGCTGTTAACAAGGCAAGTCACCCGTTATTAGGTAAATTCTGACAGGGGTGACTAAGTTTTTGTCAGGTGTGCTTATCAGGACGTTTGAAGAATCCCAGAGCTTGCGTACCGTCGAAAATAAGCACACCTGGATTAACAGAGAAGTATCTTCATTAGTCAAAATAATAACCAACACATGAAATATTCAGGTCAAAAATACCGATGAAATTAAGTGACTTTATACGTATAACGTTCCGCCTTTCTGTCCGAAAGGCGGAACGTTACAGAAACATTTCAACTGTAAATTTTCCAGCGCACAGAATAGGCCGTAGTCCGCTGCTAATACATCAGAGAAAACATATCAATTGTGGCATAATCGCTCTTCCGAGATCAACAAGTGTGCTGCGCGTCACATGTATTTTTATGCGTCACATCCTAAAACAGGGGTAATTCACTACAGAAGGATATTTTTTATGTTTGCGGTTTTAGCGACAATTGGGAGCAACGCGATGGGTTATAAGCCGGCGCACGTCCCTAATTGAGAGCAGGTAGTTCCAGAGAAGGAAGATAGCCAGTGCCGAAAGACAATTGTAATATCCATGCCTCGTCGAGATTCGAACCCGGATCCATCTTGGACAAATAGTCAGAAGCCAGCGCATATACCATTGCACCATTGGCGCGGCATAGCAAGTTATAGCTTCATAAGTTTAGCTTCCGCACGCCGTCGAGAAACACAATAAACCCCTCGAGGGGATTATGAACCGGCTTTGTGGCTCTTTCCGTCGACTTCTTGGGCGATAGCACCTGATATCACCATCAGATTTCGCATTGGGTTGCTGCGTTTGAACGTGGATCTCGAGAACGGAAAGGTAGGGCAACTTACCTAGGCAAAATAATCCCCCACGGCATCGATACAGAGCTGCCATCTGCCGGCAAGGCCATGATACCGGAATGAAAACATTATTGTGGCTGAGACCCGAAGAAGGAATCAACTGCACGTTGAATCTCGTTGTCTGTCGTGAACTGTTTCTGGGACAGGAAGTGGTCCAGGCGACAAAACAGATGACAGTCTGTCGGAGACAAGTCCGAGGAATAGGCAAGATCAGGCAGTGCGTCATAGTGCAAGGCACTTAGCGTCAGCATCGATCGTTGTGCGCCATTAGGGCGAGCGTTGTTCTGAAGCAGAAGAACATCATGACCCTTGATCAAAGCCGGTTGTTTCTGCAGAAATTTCCAGTGCATCTGGTATAATGTTGCACCATAACGTTTTGCAGTGATGGTTTGGCCTCTTGCCAAAAAATTCCGATGAATTATCCCGGATGTGAACCACGAGACAAGGAGCATGATCTTCTTGGTGTGTAGGTGTGACTTAGGATGCCGTCAAACAGGCCGTACCTGCTTAACCGGTCTGCAGATCGTTTCCGATTATCATAAAGGACCCACCTTTCGTCGCAGTGACGATTCGATGCGGTAGAGGTTGTTGTTCATTCCTGGCAAGCAGCGACGTGCAGACTTCCAAACGCCTAGTCTTGTTGGCAGTTGTCAACTCATGCGGCAACCACGTGTCCAAGCGACGTTCAGACTTCCAAACGCCTAGTCTTGTTGGCAGTTGTCAACTCCTGCGGCAACCACGTGTCCAAGCGACGTTCAGACTTCCAAAATGTATAGTCTTGTTGGCAGTTGTCAACTCCTGCGGCAACCACGTGTCCAAGCGACGTTCAGACTTCCAAACGCCTAGTCTTGTTGGCAGTTGCAAACTCCTGCGGCAACCACGTGTCCAAGCGACGTTCAGACTTCCAAACGCCTAGTCTTGTTGGCATTTGTCAATTCCTGCGGCAACCACGTGTCCAAGCGACGTTCAGACTTCCAAACGCCTAGTCTTGTTGGCAGTTGTCAACTCATGCGGCAACCACGTGTCCAAGCGACGTTCATACTTCCAAACGCCTAGTCTTGTTGGCAGTTGTCAACTCCTGCGGCAACCACGTGTCCAAGCGACGTTCAGACTTCCAAACGCCTAGTCTTGTTGGCAGTTGTCAACTCCTGCGGCAACCACGTGTCCAAGCGACGTTCAGACTTCCAAAATGCCTAGTCTTGTTGGCAGTTGTCAACTCCTGTGGCAACCACGTGTCCAAGCGACGTTCAGACTTCCAAAATGCCTAGTCTTGTTGGCAGTTGCAAACTCCTGTGGCAACCACGTGTCCAAGCGACGTTCAGACTTCCAAACGCCTAGTCTTGTTGGCAGTTGCAAACTCCTGTGGCAACCACGTGTCCAAGCGACGTTCAGACTTCCACACGCCTAGTCTTGTTGGCATTTGTCAATTCCTGCGGCAACCACGTGTCCAAGCGACGTTCAGACTTCCAAACGCCTAGTCTTGTTGGCAGTTGTCAACTCCTGCGGCAACCACGTGTCCAAGCGACGTTCAGACTTCCAAAATGCCTAGTCTTGTTGGCAGTTGTCAACTCCAGCGGCAACCACGTGTCCAAGCGACGTGCATACTTCCAAACGTCCAGTCTTGTTGGCAGTTGTCAACTCATGCGGCAACCACGTGTCCAAGCGACGTTCAGACTTCCAAACGCCTAGTCTTGTTGGCAGTTGTCAACTCCAGCGGCAACCACGTGTCCAAGCGACGTTCATACTTCCAAACGTCCAGTCTTGTTGGCAGTTTTCAACTCATGCGACAACCACGTGTCCAGCTTTTTGTCCGGTTCCCAGCGCAGAAAGACGCCGATCAAATGTCGTATGGCAGACACCTACGTTTGCTGCTATCTTACGACACGTTTTTCGGCTGTCCGCTTCATTCACACGTGACAGAACATCGTCAGAAACAACAACATGTCGGTGACCACGTGCTTCGTTTTGCAGGTCACGTGCTTTGTTTTGCAGGTCCGTGTCTCGGCTTCGAAACTTCACAAACCATCGCCGAATAATACGTTCGCTGGCTGTATTTTCCCCAAACGCTTTTTTGCCGTTTTGAGCGGCAATTCATGCAGAATGGCCCAGTTTAAATTCGTACGGGAAGATGACTCAAAAATCCAGCGTCTGCATGCTTATTTTGAAATCCACGTTACGTCCAAGCAAACCACGCCTGAACCTTGTTCTTCAGAACAGATCAGATCATATCTAAAGGACCTTAGAAAGGGATTGTCTGACCCCAGGTCTTGAACAACCCTTCGAAATAGGAAGCTAGGAGATTTTGGATAGAGTGCCCGATAGGAAAGTGACACGGGAGCGAGGTAGAAAGGAGGAGGAAGACGCCCTTATTTATTACCGGGGGACCAGTACCCGGGGCCCGACGGCTTGACGTGCTCATCCTACTCACGACGGATATTTAGTGGTTCGAGCGTTCGTACCTGCCTGGGATCGAACCCGAGGTCTTCTCCGTGGCAGTCACGAACGCTGACCACTAGGTCACCCGCGGCCCATAACTAACCCTGTTCTTCTGACAGGTGCTAGATATTTATAGTAACTCTGTGACGTAATACCTGCAACACCTGTGAGCTGTGGGGGTTCCATTCCGCTGTGGTGGGGGCCTGTCTCCACTGCTCGTTCGTGCCGTACATTTCATTCACACCAACCCAATACATGATTCATTTTTCATCAAACGTCAAGATTTTGGAGAGTACAGAGCTACACTTTTGCAGATATCCCTTTCGATACCCTGAGGTTGAATGTAAACTTTGGTTACAAGTTCTGTATTGAAATTAAAAACCTTTAAATCCAATCACTTGTATTCATCAACTACTGGTCATCCTAAGAATATCAGTTTTTGTGTAGCAGTAGAGTATTGATCGTGAGTACGAAGATAAGAAATAACTTTTTTAGTTGGAGTGCGGTTGAAAACCTATTAAAATCTAAACCTATAAGCAACGGTCCGGTGTTAATTTTGGACCACTGGTTTTAGACATGGCGAAAGGCCCAGACACTGGGAGAGGCCGTCCAACCATGCATCACCGCGGCCAACGCTCCTCCCTTGTCCCTTTGTCGGGGTCTGGTGGATCAAAGAGCTCCATTGCCGTGACGTCACACAAAGTGACGGACATTAATCTGAAATGACACTGGAGCAACATTGCTTCCTCCTTAGTTGCGCCGTCACGAAATATATTTTTTAGATGAATGGCTGATGACATGATGTAAAACGAAGTTTTACTGCTTGCGATATACTACAGTTAAATTGAACATTTCTTCGTAGAGATAAAATACAAGTTAGTAAATTTCGAGTGAAAAATACCTGCTTAAGGTGGTTCCACCTAAAATCTCTGCCTTATGTTTCCAATGGTAAAACCTATTTACATATTTTCTTCGTAATTAATGTATTCCCAAGGATGAAAATTTGCACATCGATAGAACTAACTTTAAGTTATAGCATGGGAAACTTAATACTTGCTTAAACATAACCATAATTATATTAAAATTATCCCTTTATCGACCATAACGCCCAAAACGCCCGTATGTACAAACGGCCATAGATGCCCGAAACGCCTGTCTAGAGTGAGTCAGATTTCTTATCCTTACTGATTTTTTAAATTTTCTCGACCAGTGGAGGATCAGCAGGAGTCACCCTTAGTCACTATTGTCGTTATTAAAAAAAGAAGTGAAACAGCAAACAATTTCGGGCGTTATGTTATTTAGAATGATGCAAGATTTTGAGGTCATGATCGTTAAAGAGTTGAATCATTTTTCTTTGAGTAATGTTCAGACCTGTCACTAGATGGTGCGACCTGTACATTGATGACGTCAGTACACAAACGAATGTTGAATTGCTTAATCGTGGTTATGTTTTAGCAACTACGTATTAAGTATCCCAAGCTATAACTTAAAGTTAGTTTTATCGATGTGCAAATTTTCATCCTTGGGAATACATTAATTGCGAAGAAAATGTGTACAAAAGTTTTACCATTGGAAACATAGGGCAGAGATTTTAGGTGGAACCACCTTAATGCTTGGAGTTTCTTGTCTGCTTCTGCTGACGTCACACCAAATAAAAGAATTGCCAGCGTTCTGCCTTTGCTGTTATGGCGTCACGCACTAATAGCAAGCAATCGCTATCGAGCGTGCTGAGTTGTAGTTCTGACGTCACGTACATTAAACTAATAATCGCTATCTTGCTAGGTTTGCGACTGAGCCTAGTTTCCAACACAAACAAAACGTTTTCGATGGTGCAAAAATGGAAAAAAATATCCTATATCATATAAAAGTGGTTCTTGTAAAATCACCCACAGTTTACAAATGAATGGAAGCAGAAAAACTGATTCAGCGAAGAGAAAACAGTTCAGAATGGGGCAAGACAAGGACTGTGGCAAAAAAGAAGCTAACGCAATAATACAACTTCCAACAGGTTCTTCCCCGTCGCTTTGTGTGACGTAACAGCTGTTGTACATTTTCAGTGCCCGGGCCAGCGACGTCTGCAGTTCCATAAACGGCCCTGGAAGTTGATTTTGAGTCACCAACGTTTCGAAACAATTATCAAGACGTTATGTCACATCACCGCGTAGTGGTTAGACAGCTTTTCGACATGAACTGTTGAGATTTTTTGTATTAAGGCAATAACGTTTAACGCATTTTACACATTCCTCTTGACACCCCCAGCTCCCTAGTAAATGTAGTGTCAGGAACAGTTACTTCCGCTGCTGAGAAGCAACAGACGTTCTCTGGGAGATACCGTGGAAGATTTTATTCCATTCTTATGAATTTCATTGCGATACCTGAATTCGGAATTTGTAATGGTTTGTTTTAATTATGCGAAAAGATAATTTCCTTTTTAAGATTTGCCTGTCATTAATAAAATAATAACAAAACTAGAAAGATGACACCGAATTTTTGGGTGTAATAAGCACGTCTTTTGAATCTGTTCTGACGCAAATTAAATTTATCAAAGCTATTCAAAGGCAATGGAACCGGTATGGAAAACAATAGTATCTGACGGAAGAAAGAAGTTTTTCAATCGGGTTTTTAATCCCTCAGATATTGGTGTAAACGGAATCTTGAGCTTACGAACTCTTAGAAACAGAGTTATCGACAAAAATGAGATGTGACTTTACGTCCCCTGGTGGGAAAACCATGCATTATTTTAGGAAGAAAGTGTTCTCAAAAGGTTTATCCGTATGAGCGGTATCAGTCCAAGAAAAAATTAGTCGAGTTTTCAGCAGCCCAGATTTTGCTACAAATACATCAGAAGCAGAAATTAACACTTATGACCCCTGGTGGCCAAACCATTCTTTACAAAACATTAGAAATTATGTGAAAAATATTTTCCATCAGGTCTTGTATACGATACAGGAATAATTTTTCAAATCGGAGTTTTAGGAGCAGAAAACGCAATTTACCTTTATGAGCCCAAGCGGAAAGTCTGAAATGATTTGCGTGAAAATTTTGAATTTATAGGAAAAACACTTCGCATCGGAAACACTATCGAGCAACGAAGGAATTTTTCAAGTTGGACTTTTAGAAGTAGAGATATTGACAAAAATAAGATATAATCTACGCCCCCTGGCGTAGAAACCATGCATTATTTCAAGAAGAAAGTGTTCCTAAGAGGTTTGTCGACATGAGTAGCATCGGTCAACAAAAGACCTTTTTTTCAATTGAGATTTTAGAAGCACATATTTTGCTGCAAATACATTAGAAGCGGAAATTAAGACTTACGCCACCTAATGGCCATACCATTTTTTTTACAAAAATTAGAAATTATGTGCAAACGATTTCCCATCAGGAGCTGTATCCGGTGCAGAAGGAATTTTTCAAATCGGAGATTTAGAAGCAGAGAAATAGTGGGAAACGCAGTTTACCTTTACGCCCCCTAGCGAAAAGTCTACAAATTACTTGATAATTTTGAATTTATAAGAAAAACATGTCACACTAGAAACACTGTTCAACAAAGAAGGAATTTTTTAAATCGGACTCCTAGAAGTAGAGATATTTACCAAAATAAGATATACGTCTATGCTCCCTGGCGCAGAAACCATGCACTATTTTAAGAAGAAAATGCTTCTAAAAGGTTTGTCAACACGAATAGTATCGGTCTACAAACGATGTTTTTTTTCAATCGAGAATTTAGAAGCTCATATTTTGCCGGAAATACATCAGAAGCGGAAATTAAGGTTTACGCCCCCTGGTGGCCAAACCCTTTTTTTTTACAAAAATTAGAAATCATGTGCAAACGATTTCCCATCAGGATCTGTATCCAGTGCAGAAAGAATTTTTCAAATCGGAGATTTAGAAGCAGAGATATAAGGAGAAACGCAATTTATCATTACGCCCCCTAGCGGAAATTCTATGAATTACTTGAAAATTTTGAAATTATATGAAGCACATGTCATACTGGAAACACTATCCAACAAAAAAGAAATTTTTCAAATCGAATCCCTAGAAGTAGAGATATTGACAAAAATAAGATATACATCTACGCCCCTGGCGTAGAAACCATGCACTATTTTAAAAAGAAAATGTTTCTGAAAGGTTTGTCGACATGAGTAGTATCGGTCTACAAACGACCTTTTTTTTAAATCGAGAATTTAGAAGCTCATATTTTGCTGCACATGCACCAGAAGCGGAAATTAAGATTTACGCCCCCTGGTGGCCAAACCATTTTTTTACAAAAATTAGAAATTATGTGCAAACGATTTCCCATCAGGTGCTGTATCCAGTGCAGAAATAATTTTTTAAATCGGAGATTTAGAAGAAGAGATATAGGATGAAACGCAATTTGCCATTACGCCCATTAGCGGAAAGTCTATGAATTACTTGAAAATTTTTAAATTATATGAAAAACACTTCACACTGAAAACACTATCCAACAAAGAAGGTATTTTTCAAATCGGACTCCTACAAGTAGAGATATTGACAAAAATAAGATATAATTCTACACTCCCTGGCGAAGGAACTGTGGGATATTTTAGAAAGAAAATATTCCGATAACGTTTATCGATGGGAGTGGCATCAGTCCACGAAAGAATTTTTTCAATCGATATTTTAGAAACTCAGATTTTATGACAAATACATCAGAAGCAAAAATTAACACTTACGCCCTCTGGTGGCCAAAGTATTCTTTACCAAAAATTCGAAATTATATGCAAAGGATTATTCATCAGGAGATATATCCGCTGTAAAAAAGATTTTTCAAATCGGAGTTTTAGGAGAAGAGTTATCGGAAAAAATGTAATTTACTTTTACCCCCTTAGCGGAAAATCTATGCGTAATTTGAAAAGGAAACTATATCTGAAACACTCTTCGACATAAATGGAATCGAAAGATAAAAGATTTTTTTCAATCCTATGTTTAGAAGCAAATATGTGGATCAAAACGTAATTTTGAATTCGTCATCATCTTCATTTTCGTCCCCTAGCGGCAAAATTGTACATCGTAAAAAAAAAAAAAAGAAAAAAAAATGAAGGATCATCATTCGCATATTTCAAGCTTCCGAATGCAAGAAGAATTTTTCAATCGGACTAGTTGCAGAGATACCGTGGGTATAGACGGACGGACGAACCGATAACAGAAGCATGATCTTTTTTTACAAAAAAATATCTTGAGAAAATTGAGAGTGCCCAGAATTTCAGTTCAAATTTGTGAAGTGAGGAACCTTAAAGAATGCGATAATTAATATTTATTTAATTACTTTTTCAACTAGAAACTGTCTTTTTGCTGTAGCTGAAACGGATTTCTTAGAACTGCAGTTCAAGAATTCGTCTTACTGGAAGGCCCAAAAAGTAGCAAATCAAATGCAGATCTCGTACAGAAAAAAAAAAAAAAAAAAAGGCATGTACATACAAAAAGCAGCAGCCCAAAAATTTTACCGTACCTGAACGTCGATGCATTAACTTACGCAATGACTTTCGAGTTTCCATCACATACTATTGACACCATATTTAATTAGAATATATTGATTATTCAACTGCAGTTGGCAAAAGCGGGCCGAGGTAGTTGATACAGTCCAAAAAGACGGGGCTTAACTTACGTATTCGAGAAAAGTGAACAGGTGTACAAAAACAGGACCCTCAGAACATTTGCTACATAAGCTTCCTTCTCTCCGAAACCGTTCAAGTGGCAGAAAAACCTTGTCGTTTTAGCATTACTTGATTTTCTAAACGATTATTGAAGTGCAAGTATGTACTTCTCTTTTCTTGGGCCCAGAATATGGCGGCCAATCGGGATTTCTCCTGTTATCCCGGCGGCCCAGTCCTCTCCTGGCTCACGAGGGACGAGGGAGGAACATTGGTCCCGGCCTAACCCGGGACCTGCTCTCAAGATTGACCAGAATTTCGCTCCTCCTATCACCCGGCCGCTAGAGCGGCTTCATCATCATCATTGTCAACCATTATCAATCCACTGCTGGACGAAGGTCTTCCCAAGTTTCCTCCACAACGGTCTGTCTTGTGCCAGTCTCCCCCATGTCACTCCCGCGTACTTTCGAATTTCATCCACCCATCACCCATGTGGTCTCTTCTGGGTCTTTTCCTGTCCATTGGAATCCAATCTAAAGTTTCGGCTGTCCATCGATGGTCTGTCCTTCTGGCAGTATGTCCAGACCATTTCCATTTCAGGGATTTAACTCTGATCATGATGTCTTCCACTCTTGTCATTTTTCGGATCCACGAGTTCCTCTTCTTATCTCTCCTGGTTACACCAAGCATGCACCTCTCCATGCTTCTTTGAGTTGTTAGCAGCCTTTGTATGTCTCTTTTAGTTAAGGTCTACGTCTCTGCACCATATGTAAGCACTGGAAGGATGCATTGATCAAACACTTTTCTTTTAAGACATAATGGCATATTGCTCTTGAAAATTATGCTGTTTCTTCCAAAAGCTCTCCACGCAAATTTTATAAGCCGATTAATTTCTTCATCAATGTGACCCTCACTTGATATCTGCTGTCCAAAATAAACATACGTGTCTGTTATCTCCAGCTTTTCTCCATCAATCGATAAATCTTCATTTCTTGTAAACGCATTGAACATCACTTTTGTCTTCTGAAAGTTCATTTTAATCCCACTTCTTTACTCTTCTCAGCAAGTTTCTCGATCATACTCTGCAGCTCTGATGGGGTAGTTGCAGAAATGACTACGTTATCAGCAAATCGAAGGTGGGTTAGATAATAATCTCCATTAATCTTTATCCCTTTGTTTTCCCAGTTCAGTGATTGAAAGACATTTTCCAATGTGGCATTAAAGAGCCTCGGAGATATGGTGTCACCTTGTCTCACTCCCTTTCCAATTTTTATGTGTGTTGTATTTTCAAACAGCCGAATCTTTGCACTTGCATTTTCATAGATGTTATTAATAATATTAATGTATGCATCTTCAATACCGCAGGATTTCAAAGCCATTGTAACTGCTGATGGTTTCACCGAAGCAAAGGCTTTTTTATAGTCGATAAAAGCCATGCACAATGGAAGTTCATATTCCCTCGCTCTTTCAATTACTCTCAGTACGTGGATATGATCTGTTGTGCTGTAGCCACTCCTGAATCCAGCTTGTTCTCTCGGTTGAGCCATGCCCAGTGTTACCTTTGAGCGGTGTGAAAGAACTTTAGTGAAGATTTTATAAACCATTGATAGGAGGCTGATTGGTCTGTAGTTCCTGAGGTCCTCAATGTCACCTTTTTTATGTAGCAGGATCATTGTAGCGTTGTACTAATCCTCAAGTATCTTCCCTCATTAAGGCATCGAGTGAAAATTTGGGCGAGTACTGTTTCAATTTTTCCACTTGCTTCTTGTATGATGTCTACAGTAATTCCATCTTCTCCTGAAGCTTTTCCCCGCTTGATGTTCTTGATTGGATGTGCAACTTCTGCTGGGAGGACTGGAAGAACTCTGGTACTGGTACCTTTCATAAAGCGGCTTATAGGGAATTATATCCGGGAATTTAAATTCATCAAATGCTGGTTTTAGCAAAACTAGAACTTCATATTTTTTAACCAATTAAAACACAGTTACGTGGCTTCCAGAGCTCAGGAGAGGGATTATATTGCCATCACTGTTGCAAATAAAGATTAGAAATTATCTACCAAAATTAAAACCTTCTCCATTTGTTCTGTTGCAGCAAATAGTCACGTGACTGCTATTACTGTACATTTAGCAAATCTAGTGTCTTTTGGGGGGAAATAAATCAAAGCATAGTTAAAATTCACTTAACGTAAACTAGTTTTAACCCTTTAACCGGCAGCAACGAATTTACTCGGAGTAAGCAAAATTGGCTGCAATCAGCTCGAACGAATATTTTCGCTGTCTGAAAAGTGTGTCGAACGCGTCTGGAATAAGTGAACTTGTTCGTCAGAGAGCGATGCTTTTTCCTTAGCATATCTAAGTGCGCATTTAGGGGGATGATTGACACTAAACGACCACCCCTAAATGACCAGTTTGTTTTTCAAAGTGGTTATTTAGGAGAATGATAGACACTAATCTTTTTTAATTGATTATCTGCCAAAAGGGCTATAACAATGTAGACTAACCTAAGAAAAGAAAGATAGAAAGATATTTGAGGCACTTGTTTCTGCCCAGTAGCACGTTGTACTTCTCAGAAGAACAAGCCCTTCCCGATCATACCTAGAGCCACGGAGCAGAGAACAGAGGACTACAGGAGCGAGATCTTATATTTAGCGACAGATTTATGTTCGGTGCTGCTGAGGTTGGAGGGGTAACGGTATTGTTTTTTCGTAGCTTTTGTACAACCCAGTCGATATGTGACCATTATTTCGGTTTGGGAAGCTTAGAAAAGTTTGGGCACCATTTGATTCAAAACCATCGGCTGCTTAAAGGGTTTAAGCAAATATGTGTCTTTTAGGTTTAGTCCCTGATGGAAGCAATTAGGGTACAAATGCCATATATAAAATACGTTGGCACGAATTAAATGTTTACAACAATTACGCTCCACGTAAATTCCAGTAATTTAGAATTTACCTCCTTAATTGTGTGCTCAATGCGCAAAGTAAAAGTCAATTGCGTTTCGAGACAAATATGGCCGTTTTTGAAATCGTACTGCGTTCTAATCCAACAGAAACGATATTCAAAATGAGAAGAGCAGATTTGATGAAGGGTAAATAATAAAATATTAAAATGGCGTTACATTATTCAATTTTGTTTTGCATCAAAGCGAAGAGGCAGCTGATAAGTGGCGAAATTTAGTTTTATCACGAAGCAGGACTTTCCTGTTGAGGTTTTCTGCTCTGAGATAATTAATTACTGGAATACGCACATGTTTGCAATTTTAGCTATGACGAATTTCATGCTTTTAGTCACATAGAAATAAAATTTTAAAGCAGCCACCTATACATCGGTCTGTCAAAAATATTTAAAATGGATATTCAAATTTGTATTATAGTTTAAGCGGAAATTCGCAGGGTTGCAATGGCACACACTAAAGTTTGTATGTCCCGATCACATTACATTTTCAACGGATGTTAAGGTTACAATTTAAATTTACCCCAACCCGGAGCCTTTAATTAAGAAAAAAAAACTTTTGGATATCTGAAAATAACATGTAACATGTCAACCAGGCATTACACGATTGCCCAAAGTAAGTTTTGCGTTCGTGAAGATTTCAGTAACTTCCCGGGGCTGGACACAATTACAAGTTAATTTTTTTAACCGTGTTTAATGACCACCGTGTGCAATTCTAAGGGATACAAATAGTTTCCCGTCTGAATTATAGGGAAAGGAGAGGGCCAGTGCCCTAGGATAAGCACGCCACCAATGCCTTATGCTGGGCTTTCACCCTAGCCTGAGCCGCCGTTGAGGCTGAAGCAGCGCTCAATCTACTTGCTACACCGAATCTTCCCAATCTGGATTGTTCCGTACTTCGCTGTATTTATACTGCCAAAAATTATGTAACACTGACATGCACTTTGAACGTACGTAAACTGTTGCATCGTACATAATGTAGGCTTACAACTTCATGAACGCTCCGAAGAATGCTTGTATGGAACATATGTACTGGTGTTCGACTTCTCAATTTTTTTGTATTTTGAGCAAATGAACTGTGACGTGCATGCCTCGCAGGACGTACACGACATAAAGGCAGATAGCAGCAAGAACGAACACTTCGTAGCTCAGCTGGTAGAGTGACTTGTTCCGGAATAACTGGACTCGGGTTCGATTCCCGGCGTGGACCAAAAATGACGGAGAAATTTACTTCGTTATAATGGCACCCGAACTTCCCGGGTGACCCGGCCGTTCAAGATCTCACAATGGGGTGATTTTCTTTCCACACCGCGAGATAGGAAACGTAAGAGAATCCCTTCTTCAGCGCCTCGAAAAATAAATGTGTGTGACGTTGCATTCCACACACTAGATTGACTGGGAGTTCTCAAGTGCACGTTCTACAGCGGATGGCTGCCTGCAACGAATCATGGTCACGGCTGACCCGTGGGCCATGCCCCCGGCCCTCTTTCGCGGGGAGGAGATGTGACGTGCCTGCCCAGCGGGACGTACACGGCATAAAGGCAGATAGCAGCAAAGAACGAACGTCTGCGTAGCTCAGTTGGTAGAGCGACTTCTTCCGGAATAAGTGGACTCGGGTTCCATTCTCGGCGTGGACAAAAATGATGGAGAAATTTTCTTCGTTTTAGGACATAGAGAACAAAATGCTGTTTGTGCTATTTCTGACCTACCAGAAGCACAGTAAAATTTTGATATTACAAGAAATGAAAAAATCGGAAAATTTGTCGTTATAACGGACTTCTGGGTATTGCCGTATACCACAGATACTACGTACATGCACGTACTACATAACGCATAAAAATAATACTACTGCATGATAAAGAAGAGTGATCAAAGTAATACATATATAACATACCTGATGTTTGCTAGCACATCTTTTGTAGAAAAAGATCGTGCTTATGTTACCAGTTTGTCCGTCCGTCCGCCCGTTATCTCTGTAACTATTAGTCCGATTTGAAAACTTCTTTTTGCATTGCGAAGCTTGAAATATGAGAATGATGATCCTTCATTTCGTTTTTTTTTACGATGTGCAATTTCGCCACTAGAGGGCGTAATCAAGATGATGTTGAATTAAAAAATACGTTTTATTCCACATATTTGCTTCTAAACATCCGATTGAAAAAATCGTTTATCTTTCGATTCCATTTATGCCGAAAAGTATTTTAGATATAGTTAATTTTTCAAATCACGCACAGCTTTTCCGCCAAGGGACATAAGAGTAAATTACATTTTCCACGATAACTATTCTTCTAAAACTCCGATTTGAATTTTTTTTTTTTTTTCGGCGGATACACCTCCTGATTGAAAATCGTTTGCATATAATTTCTAATTTTTGGTAAAGAACTCTTTGGCCACCAGGGGACGTAAGTCTTATATTTTGCTTCTGATGTATTTGCCATAATACAGTATCTGAGCTTCTAAAATATCGATTGAAAAATTTCTTTCGTGGTCTGATGTCACTCGCATCGATAAATATTTTCGGAATATTTTCTGCATAGATTATTCCAGTTTCTCCGCCAGGGGGCGTAGATGTATATCTTATGTTTGTCAATATCTCTACTTCTAGGAGTCCAATTTAAAAAATTCCTTCTTTGTTGGATAGTGTTTTCGGCGTGACGTGTTTTTCATATAATTTAAAAATTTTCTAGTAATTCATAGACTTACCGCTATGGGGCGTGGAGGTAAATTGCGTTTCCTTCTATATCTCTGCTTCTAAATCTCCGATTTGAAAAATTATTTCTGCACGGGATACAGCTCCTGATGGGAAAACGTTTGCACATAATTTCTAATTTTTGTTAAAAAATGATTTAGCCACCAGGGCGAGTAAATCTTAATTTCCGCTTCTGATGTATTTGCAGCACATTATGAGCTTCTAAAATCTCGATTGAAAAAAGTAGTTTGTTGCCCGATATTACTCATGTCGACAAACCTTTTAGGGACATTTTCTTCTTGAAATAATGCATGGTTTCTACGCCAGGGAGCGTAGATGTATATCTTATTTTTGTCAATATCTCTACTTCTAAGAGTCCTATTTGGAGAATTCTTTCTTTGTTGGATAGTGTTTCCAATGCGAAATGTTTTTCTTATAAATTCAAAATCTTCAAGTAAATCATAGACTTTCCTCCGATTTGAAAAGTTCTTCCTGTTTCACATACAAGACCTGATGGAAAATATTTTTCACATAATTTCTAATGTTTGGTAAATAATAGTTTAGCCACCAGGGGGCACAAGTGTTAATTTCTGCTTCTGAGGTATTTGTAGCAAAATCTGTGGTCCTGAAAACTCGACTAATTTTTTTTTTTCTTGGGCCGATACCGCTCATATGTAAAATACTTTTGTGAATATTTTCTTCCTAAAATAATGCATGGTTTTCCCCCCAGAGGACATAAAGTCACATCTTATTTTTGTCGATATCTCTGTTTTTAAAAGTCCGATTTGAAAAATTATTTCTGTTTGGGAGAGCGTTTCCAGTGCGAAATGTTTCTCATATAAATTCATGTTTTTCTTAACGCACAAGTCTGCAACCAGAGGGAGTAAGCTCACGAATTTCGTTTACTAAAATATCTGCTGGATTAAAAACCCGATTGAAAAACTTTTTTCTTCCGTCAGATACTATTGTTTTCCATACCCGTTCCATTGACTTTGAATAGCTTTGATAAATTTAATTTGCGTCAGAACGGATTCAAATGACGTGCTTATTACACCCGGGAATTCGGTATCATCTTTCTTGTTTTTAATATTCAGATTGGGAGTTTTTACAAAAAATAAGAACCGAGTCTTTTGTTTTCTCTTTGACATTGATGCTTATAACACGCAACTCTCAAAACAAAATTACACGTAACTCTCTATACGGAAAATTACCGTTTCTTCAGTAGGTGAATTTGACGCACTATAAAATTGTCCGATTGTGTTTAAAGCTTGCATGAGTTCTGATTCGGATGGTACGCTGTCATTTCTATCCTGTTCATCACCCTGGTCTCCTTTTTCTGAGCTTTCTTTTTCTAATTCCATGATTTCTGTATCAGCTGATTCTCCAAATATTTTTTGGGTAGAAATCCTTTTTTCAATTTTAAATCAGTTTAGTCAAAGGTTTCGAACCACTAAAATTCTTCATTTCAACTGTGACGTACCTGCCAGCAGGACGCAAACGACATAAATGCAGATAGGAATCAGAACAAATGTCTGCGTAGCTCAGTTGGTAGAGCGACTTGTTCCGGAATAAGCGGCCTCGGTTCTAATCCCGGCGTAGACCAAAAATGACGGAGAAATTTACTTCGTTATACAACACTTAATTCATTGTTATTAGCTTTTATCATCGGTCCAGTAACAGGAATGTTTTTAACTCGATTATGGCATAACCACGTAAACAATTGTTTCTTCAGTTCCTCATGTGCATCCCTTCGTAACTTCATGGATTTTGCGGGTGAGTTCTGCAAAGCCGCCTCCTTGATCTCCTCTTTGTTCTTTAAAATTGTAAACCGCGTTGATGATTCAAGACCAAATTTTCTTTCTATCTCACTTTTCGACTTCAAACTTTTCTCACATTCATGCATAACTTTTAATTTTGTTTCTAAAGTCAAACATTTACTTTTATTCTCCATTTATAGAAAGAAAACACACAAAGTACACGCGTAACATTTTTTTCGACTTTCCACCGATGTGGAAGCGGGTAGAATAAAGCTGGGGGACAGCATCCAAAAAGCCAAGCAGACTAACCACTGGTGACACATCTCTGTGTGTGCACCTGTACGCGTTTATCTCCCCACCACTTCCTGGAATTTCAAGGGAAAAACTTTTTTGGAAATCTTTGAAATGAGAAAGATTGGCCATAAAAGCCTCTCACTATGGCTGGAACTCAGATTTACAACTCGTTATACAGGAAGAACTTTCCTATCTTTAACATAAAAAAATTGACGGTGTATTTTGAATCTCTCGTAACAGCGGAATTTTCGCTACAAACCTTACTCGTAATATGGGACTTTCACTGTATTCGTCACACAAAAATCCTAAGGATAAGTATTTAAATAAATCATAAATCAAGCAACTCGGTAGAAAACAACTGCCGTGCAAATAGGCCTCAAGAACTTTACTTATATTTACAGTTACAATCTTTTTTTAGCTTCAGTAGATGCACATTTCATATTTTTATTAATAAAATAGTATTAGCATCATTTCATTCCCTTATATGACATGTAATGAATGTCTCATATTAGTTAGACGCAGATATTCCAGCTTCGAACAATTACTTGTTACATTTCAACGGAGACGTTTTCAATTGGGTACCAAACAGGCCTACTAGCAAAGCAATGTACAGTGCTCCCCTGACACAATGCCATCCTTTACACAGCGGATTCGGATATACCGCGGGTCTTTCCTATTCTCCGTGCCTGATGCTATCGTATTGTATCCGTCGGTTACAGCGCGGTTGTCTTAAAACTCGGGTAGTATCACTAACCCGCAAACCCGCGTTATAACAGGGGAGTTGAATTTAAATTTTTTAAGCTGAACACGCTACTTGCTTTATTATATGTCCGGATTTTTAACATGGAAAATATTTTCAATTTGAATATTAAAGTTATAAAGATCAGGTGTTTATGCAATGTTAAACATCGCTAAAAGAAAACAAAAGATAAAAACACAGGAACCTTTTTGTAGAAATGTTTGTTATAGGCTCAAGTGCCTGCCTGTTCCTTGCTGCATGGAGTGGTTTTTATGATTCATACCATTACAGTGTTTGTTAAAAAACTTTAGTTCGACATAAAGGCTGTTCATACACTGCAGGATAATTGCTAAGGACGGATGACAATAGCAACGATAGCAACCATAAAATGGAAGGCAGGAAAATGTGGAAATTAGCAGAAGTGCGGGATACAGTAAGACGTGCTGTGCGTATGCAAATTTTGGATTGCCGAACTTGTTCGTGACGTCATAGCGCTGATAAGAGATATAAAGGATTTGACGCGTATTGACCGTTGTTGTTCAAACGCAAAGTTGAACAGGAATGAATCAATTGACGAACTTGCAATTTTCAGTATGTCTTCCCGACATCACCTAGATGATTTTACGCGTGGCCATATTATTGGCAAGATTGAAGAAGGGCGAAAAATAACAGATGTTGCAAGTGAGTTCGACGTCAGCCACAGTGTTGTTTCAAGGTTTTGGAAATCATTTCAAACACATGGAGAGTGTAGCAAACGTCACGGGGGAGGTCGTGTTCGCAGTACGACACCTGCAGAAGATCGGTACATAGTGCTATCGACAAAAAGACACCTGCGCAGCACAGCTAGTGAGGTAGCAAATCAGTTTATGGCTGCTACTGGCAAGCGGATCTCTCGTAAAACTGTCGCCAGACGTTTGCATGAAGGAGGACTATACGCCCGCCGTCCTGTTGTGTGCATCTCATTGTCCAGACGTCACCGTACCGCCCGTTTGCAATGGTGCCATCTACATCGCAATTGGACTGATAACGACTGGTCTGCTGTCCTCTTCTCAGATGAGAGTAGATACAGTCTATCGTCTGATTGTCGACGACAACTGATCTGGCGTGATAGTGGTACTGCATATTGTCCAGCAAACATACAGGAAAGAGACCGATATCCGACATGTAGTGTCATGGTATGGGCTGGCATCATGATCAATGGCCGTACGTCCCTCTATGTGCTTCCAACTTGGACCATGACTGGCCAACGATACATTAATGATGTTCTGCTACCTCATGTTCGCATGTTCCGTGGTGCTGTCGGTGATAGATTCATTTTCATGGACGACAACGCAACATGTCATCGAACAGTCGCTGTCCTGGAGTGTCTTGAGAGCAAGGATATTCAGCACCTCGTATGGCCAGCACGTTCTCCAGATCTGAATCCCATTGAAAATGTGTGGGATGCTTTGGGGAGGAGTCTTGCTGGTCGCCAATGCTCTCCAATAAACAAGGACCCTCATCCGTGCACTGACAGAGGAATGGGATAAATTACCCCAACAGCTGCTTGATAATGTTGTGCAAAGCATGACACGACGTGTGGAATCTTGCATCGCCCTCCATGGTGGCCATATCCCGTATTGTCATCTTACGCCGGAACGCCTGCGGACGGTAATTGCATTTTTTTTCACGTTTACGTATTCTGCACAAAATGGCCTGTTTGTCCCTTGAACACGTTCCATAGCCTTCTGGATTTCAGAGCACAATAAATTGTCTTTCTTGTAATGTCCTGGCATTCTGACATTATTTTATTTCACTTGGCATCCAACCACACTTACTTCTTTTTGCGCTATATAGCCGTTTATGATCCGTCCTTAGCAATTGTCCAGCAGTGTATAACAGGAACATACATTGGAAGCATGTATACATGCATGCATGCAAACAAGCTGCCGCAGCTTTTCGCGACTTTTTAAGCACAGAGTTGATGATAACATTCCGTCTTCCAAGTGTGAAAGGGTTCCGCGAAGTGAAACAGTTCCTAATGTCGAAGCAGACAAGTCGCCTTTCAGCATTGGTTGCTGTTCATTGTGATTGTCAAGGATAATTTGAGTTTAATCATGCTGAACAACAAAGGAAAGGATTTGCAAGAATTGTATTCCGCTTTTGAAATCAGGCTGCGAAGGTTATGTTGTACTCTTCTAGTTTTCACTCATGAAGTTTGAGCTGCTGTTTATGGATCTTATACTGAAATGAGTCTATCTGGTGGATTTATACTGAAAGATCATATACTGAATTGAACCTGTTTTGTGGCTGAGTGGTCCAAAGCTCTGCTTTTTGGCTAGTCCAGGTTTGGGGGCTCTGGTTCGAGTCCCGCATGAGTCATGTCTGGTGTGCTTGTCCTAAGGCTTGGCACTATCCACTTCGTTGAACCAATGGCTCTAAATTAAGGAAAGGTGAGTTGCTTTTCGTTTGGCTAAACCCCAAAACAAAGCAAAACAGGTGTCCTAATGAAATAAGGGCAAGCGAATTTGAAACAATGTCGTAGGCAGGGCCGGTGCGAGAAGTAGGCCAGGTAGGCAGCTGCCTAGGGCACCCCCAGAGGGAAGAGGCGCCAAATCAGCCCATTCCTTTGTAAACTTTCTTTCATAGTAAACTTATCCCCTTAATTTTTTTTATGAGCTGGTCTGTACTTGCCACAAAAATGGAAGCTGAATACTCCTTTGTTGTTTCTCTGGCACGTGCAGAGTTCTAGGTATACACGGTCGAGTCCCATTATTGTGACCACCAGCTAATATCCAGAGTAACCGCCGTGTGCAGAGCGGGCAGCAGCTAGACGGGCCTGGAGTGATTCAGTAAGGAGCTGGAAGGTGTTCACAGGTATGTGGAGCCATGCTGACTGCGGTGCATCTGATAGCTACTGGAACGTACGTGGTGGAGGATCCATAGAGCGAACAACACGATAGAGGCTGTCCCACTGGTGCTCAATTGGGTTTAAGTCTAGGAAATTAGTTGGCCAGGGCAGAACTTTGAAGTCTTCATCTTGCTCTTCCAATCCCTCTCGGACATTTATAGCCGTGTGAAACGTCCTATTTTCGTTCCGGAAGATCTCATCCACCCAAGTGAAGAGAATCAGAATGTATGGGTGTACTCAGTATGAAAGGATGGATTCATAACGAATTCGGTCAGTAGTGCCTTCCACAGGTATGAGTTGACCCAGAGAATGCCACGAAAACATTCCCTAGATCATAGTGCTGCCCCCACCAGCTTGTGTTCTTCTAGCAATGGTTAAAGCGTGTTTGTCCGACGTTTCTCGCCTTATACGCCAACGTCCATCCGTTTGATGAAGCAGAAAACGTGATACATCGAAGAAGGCAATCCTTTGCCAATGCGCGGAGGTCCAATTCCGATGCTGCAATGAAAATGAAAGCCTTTTCTGCCGATGCAACTTCGTTAGTGTAGGTGCAGTGACCATCCGTATGCATCGGAGCCTCATGCGCAGCAGCATTTGTTGAACTCTCGTTTTAGACACACTTCCGGTAGCCCCCTGCTTCATTCGGCCAGTGAGTTGCAACACTGTAGCGTGTTGATCGGCCCTCACACACCTTCGAAGCCGACGTTCACCCCTCACATCAATGGAACGTGGTGCTCCGCATCTTCCACCGCGCATAATCGCAGTGGTGCCATTTCTCCAATCACGATAAACTTTAACCACAGCAGCACGCGAACAGTTCACAAACTACGCAGTTTCAAAAATACGGCCACCCTTGTCCCAAAAGCCGGTGATCATTCCTTTTCTGCAAATCTCATTAATCACTTCTTTTATGCAAGACAGCAGCGAGTGATATGTTTTTAAATTGCCTACAGCACGTCGTGCCTTCTTTCATTGGGTACTCGCTGTTGACATCAAAAACAGGAGGATGTCACATTAATGTAACTCAACTGTGTATAAATAATAAGGCTTGAGTGACAAATGGAAACTTGGATTTCCTCGCCCCGCTGCATCTTTTCCTTTCCCACGTCTGGCAAATTTGTCCCAAGCACCCAGCAAAAGGTTAACAAAGCACTGGGGGAATTTTAATCACTTCCTGGAAGGCACTCTGGGTTTGTTTACTGCAGTCCCCATATGCAGAGCCAATTATTTTCTGCCCTTTATTTACTCCTTCTCCATCCCGGACGAACGTTTCATGTAAAAAATGCAAACAACTCTGTATCATTCCTTTATGTTGTTAGTAAAATTATTATTATTACTATTATTATAATTATACTGGACTATTTACTTGTAACGTAGCATATATAGTGAGTTTGTAACATCTACGGAGCATACTAAGTTCAGATTAGAGCTACTTTTTACTCCGTTTGAGTGTTTCTTACTGAAAAAAAAGATCAAAAGAAGGGCTGTGGCGCGAAATTTAGCACATGCCTATATTCGTACTTACACTCAGACGGACCCTGACCGTATGAACCCTTTCTCTTCTGTACAAGTATATATATAGCCACGTGTATGTGGTTTGAGGCTCTCCGATGAGCTTTGATTGCCTAGGGCACCCTGGGCTGATCTTATACACTGCTGGCCACCCAAAATGCAACACCAAGAAATACACGAGATAGCAAAGCTAGATTTACTGGACGCATGACAACAGATACAAAGATGAAACGATTGAGCTTACAGGCCCGTGCGACTTGCGGAACACGCAGACATCAATAGTTCGTGTGGCCCCCATGGCTGGAAATAACGGCCACTACACGCCGCGGCATCGAACGAAAGAGGCTTTGGATGTGGGCTTAGGGTATGTCGGTCCAGGCTGCTTCCACACGTTGACACAGTTCATCAGGCGTAGCAGCGGTGGTGCTTGCCGGGCCACTCGGTTGCCTATCAGCAACCAGACGTGTTCGACGGCTGGCCACTGCAGCAGCGGCACCTGGTGGGCAGTGATGAATTGTTGTACGATGTATGCCACGTGCGGGCGCGCATTGTCCTGTTGAAACATGGTCGCTGGCAGGTCCTGCAGGCAAGGGAGGACTACAGGCTGCAAAACGTCGGAGATGTAGCTGTGGCTGTTAAGAGTACCGGCGATGCATACCGGAGGGATGCTGGTGTCATATCCAATTGCGTCTCATACCATAACGCCAGGCGACGGACCGGTATGGCGATGCATAATGCAGGCGTCATACAGTCTCTCGCCGCTGTGCCGCCACATGTGGATCCGACCATCTTGGTGTTGCAGGCAGAAGCGGGTTTCGTCGGAGAAGACAGTGTCGTGCCATTACGTAGTCTAGGTGCAGCGTTAAACGGCCCACTGCCGCCGCACTCGCCGGTGGTGTAACGTCAATGGTAATCGGAGTAATGGGCGCCGTGCGACATGTCCCCTCTCCTGCAGACGACGTCGAACGATACGTGCTAACACAGGTTTTTGCGCAACACACCCTAATTCCTGTGCTAACATTCGTGATGTGGCGGTGCGAGCCGTCAATGCCCGCCGCACAACATGACGGTCCTCTCGTTCGGTGGTGTGCCGCAGCTGCGGCAATCGCTCTCGTCGGTCCGTCTGTCCCTCCTGCACCCACCGAATCCATACTCGCCTCACTGTGGCTGGATGTCGTCCCACACGGGCGCCGATGTCTCGGTACGATAGGAAGCTTCCCACTTACAGGTCCGGCAGCACAACACACTTCCACTACTTACACCCCGCCTTTTGTGCACCTTTCTTATTGTGCTTCTCGGTGGCGTGCAGGGCGCACATGATTTGCATATGCCTTGCAATGCTAATCGTTTGCATGTCCTCTCGCGCATGCTGCGAATTTCAGGCCAATCTGATTATTCTTTCTTGGTGTTGCATTTTGGGTGGCCAGGAGTGTATCTTGTAATATGTCGATTCAGTGCATGGAATTTAGTAAACAGAAAATCACAGGAAAACTAAAACTGTCAAATTATATTTCTTTTTTACCATTGTTCATCTATGCCGCTATTGTTCGGAACAGATCTATTATTACTTTGCTAAATCACTAACATGCTAGGTGTTAGTTGAGCCCCGATACACTGCCTTGATAAGAGCCTATCTAAGTTAAGCACAAAATATCAGTGTTGAATAATTTCCTTAAGAAGTTGTGTGCGAAGGGACGTCGTAAGGAATTTATCATCAGAATATATATTCATCAGGGATATTCCGTCAGTTGTAATAGCCACTGTAATCGCAAAAGTAACTAAAACTAAGGAGAGAGCATAAACTATCTAACTTAAATTTAAATAAAGTTAAATAAATAATATTTAAACAAATATAATTTGGTGAATTGCTCGCAATGTTTTGTTAAAAAGTGCATTTTTCTAAGTAGCAAGTAATTTTTACCGATTCAGGTTATTACATTATACACTGGCGGAAAGTGAAAAAGAACACCAAGAAGGAGACGTCTGATACCAACGAAATTTATTCAGCATAATAACGGAATACAGAGGATAACTTGATCAAAACATTATGGCAAAATACATCTGTATTTTCCGGGGAACTGAAAAATAACATTTCCATGTAACGTGGTTAGTACGATGTTGAACCGCCATGAACTGCGTCACACTGTGCAATTCTGGCATGAAGTCTGGCGTACAGATGTTGGATGTAAGTTTGGGGTACTGAGTTCCAAGCATCCTCAACCTGGGCGCGTAAATCCGGGATTGTCGTGGCTGGCCGTAGCGACCGGATAAGTCGTTGTCCTATAAAATCCCACACATGCTCCATGGGTGACAAATCCGGTGAACGTGCAGACCCTCACACCCTTGTCTCATACCCTAAAGTGCATGTTGCGTTGCATATGCCGTGTGTGGGCTTGCGTTATCTTGCTGGAAAACACCACAATGGACCGACCTTACAAGTGGCACAACAACGGGCTGAATGATGTTGTTGATGTAGGAGGTGCTGTTTAACGTACACGGTACAAACACTAGGAGTGTACGGGAGCGATAGCTGATTGCTCCCCACACCAGGAGACCAGGTGTAGACCCTGTGTGTCGCTGGCGGATGCAAGAAGGGTGGAGACTCTCCCCTGCGCGTCTGCGAACACGCATACGGCCATCGGAGGCTCCCAAGCAGAATCTGCCTTCATCGCTGAATACGAAAGATCGCCATTGCGTTCTCCAGTGCAGACGTTGGCGACACCACTGCAGCCGTTCCTGACGGTGGGCTGGAGTCAGAGGTACACATGCCAGATGCACACGTGCACGTAGTCCTGCACCCGGTAGACGGTTGCGGATTGTTCGCACAGTCACCTCAGGTGCAACAGCAGCTCGTATTTGCGTCGCAGTGGATGTTCTGCTTGACAACGCCGCTCTTCTTATGCGTCGATCGGTCCGCTCATCAGTCCGTCTGTGACTCCCTGTTCCACGTCTTCTCGTGTGGGAATGTTCCTCGGACCATCTACGCCACCATCGTACCACCACCGATACTTCCCGTTTAATTCGCTCCGCAAAACAATGATACGACCGTCGGCCTCGCGAAGACCGACTAGACGACCTCGCTCAAAGTCCGATAACTGCTGAAATCGTACACGTCTTCCATGTCCAGGCATTGCAGCTTCTTCAGGGTCTTCGCAAGTGTCCGTACGCCGACAACTGATTACATTCACTTCGCCGTACTCCTTAAATACCACCGACGATAATTTTCCTATTATGCCGTGCTGTGGCGTAAGTGCTCACCGTTTGGTCCCGAAATTAACATCACACCTACGTAAACTCGACCCCATTAGCATATGTAAATTTCATGATCGTCCGCCAATTCCTTTTTGGTGTTCTTTCTTCACTTTCCGCCAGTGTAATTTAGGAATGCACAATCAGATATTCATGAAAAAATCTTAATCCTCTAAGTTTTCGCTTCTTCATCTGCTTTTTTCGATGAAATTTTAGTATGTGGTAGGCGGCAATTTGGGGAGGAATATTGCAAATGGGAGAAATGGGGTCAAAGGTTAGGACATAGGAGCGGAATCCGTTTCATCGCCCTTATGCGTCATAACGTACGTAAAAATGCTTAGATTGTGACGAAACTTTATGATGTTATTCTGGAGGTATATTGAACCAATTCTGCTTAATATCGTCGAAATGGGATCAAAGGTCAGAGCACAGGATCCAGAATTATTCCACAGCCTTTATTCTCATAACGACTAAAAATGCTTCAATTGCGACAAAACTTTAGTATGTTTTTTCGGTTGTATACTGAACCAGTTCTGTTGAATATTATCGAAATGGGGTCAAAGGTCATGGCACAGGAGCGGGATTTATTCCACAGCCATTATTATCCTCATAACTTCAGTAATATCTTGAGTAATGATTTCTAGTATGTTGGAAAGCGTATCATAATCAATGCATTGCATGATTTTACAAACTTGTCTTTCTTTTTATTTCAGTTATATTCCTGTGCATAAAATCGACTGCATTTTTTTTTTCATTTCAGTTCGTCGTGGTCAAGGATGCCACGTAGGAGCGTCGGTCTACAGAGACGGAGAGACCTTTAAACTAGACTGCAGAACTCAGTGCACCTGTCAGAACGGGACTTACGGTTGCGTGTCTCTCTGTCCTCAGGAGCGAGTTCGACCCTCTGCAAAATGTCGGCATCCACAGCTGGTGAGAATACACGGCTCCTGCTGCAGGGAATGGCTCTGCGAGTCCAACCTACTCGAAGGTCAGATTTCTGTCTTCCGTTTGTTTTATTTTGCTTCTCCGTAAGAGATAACTGAATTCATAACATTATCTCCGCCTTCCATGACAGTAAGGCAAAAAGTAACATCCTATTGAAACGCGAAAATCGCTTCTGATAATACAATTTAGTTTGAATGCTAACACTCATCGCCTGCATTCCAATTGATGGCGTGACAGGTTGAAATTGGGAGATGAGGGGGGGGGGGCAAAAGTTTGTGGTTTAATTTAAAAAGTACTATCGTGATTATTAAGTCGTAGTAGCATCGCACAGCAAAAACTAACGAACCAAATTTTCAGGTAAATTTTCATAAACTCGGATATTGTATTGCAGAGCATATGGTCACCAAGAATGTTTAATAACTACAGTGTCCTTAATGCGTTCGAAACAACTGAGATAAAATAATTCAGAATATTTTATTTACCATTGAATTCCACTTAATAATTATTTGCTGCAATTATTAAGTGTAATTCGAGAGTAATATCGCTTAACCTTATCATACGGTCATCACGACCAGTTGTTGCATGATCCGGTCCTTAGTAATTCCTGCTGAAAGACTACGAAGTTCATTTTGTATTTAATGTTACTGTAGTGGAACGAATCTTCAAAATCATTATGGAATAATTTTATGCCACTTTTGGGCCCGAAGAATGCACAATTTATGCTATCTGTATTCTCCAGTTCCACTGTAAGTTGCTATAGCGCCACAAATAGTTGCCATTAAAAAAGTAGAAAAAATTGAAACCTTGTCATTACAAGCACATCTTTCAGATCTTTCTGTTATATGCAAAATACAATCTGAAATTCAGATACCACATAAGAAGCGATGGGGAATCAGGTAGATCACTGTGCTGAATAAGATGTGTAAATCAATGCAGTTCCAGAGGGAACACTACCACAGAATACTGATCACATTAGTTTAGTGAATGTCTCTGAGGAGTTTCAGTACTTAAATTACAGATGTTCTGTAGCAAAATCTGGGCTTCAAGGAAACAAATGCCTGAGGCAAGGAAATGTCCGTGAAAAAAGACGATGAGTGTTTCGGATATTTCTGTGATGCTTTGCTGAAACATTTACTTACGCGTACTTCCTGATGACACATCATAGAAGACTCTTGGGCTATCTCGGATGAGTCATTTCTCTCTAAAGTATAAAAACCGGACAACAAAAAGACAATTTCAGTGTAAATAAAACTGCCAGAGATAAAGCGAATTAAAGCCATTGTGTTCCTTATGAATTCCAAATAGGAAACGACATGAGAGTTGCGGTTGAACACTTTTGTGGTGTTTTCTGATCAGACGCTTTTATTGTGCTTATGGTGTAATGATAATCCGGGAAATTCTGAGAGGGCATTTCGAACTGGAAGAAGAATGTCAGCCAGGCGGGCCGTCAAAGCTTGAAGATAGTTACGTGGAAAACTAGAACAAGACTCTGGCCTGAGGTCCGTAGAATTGGAAGGCAAGTATGATGTTTTCTATTCTAAATTTAAGTAATACATTCATAAGCCGGGATATTTCTTAAGGAACGCTATTGGGTACCACACGAACTGACTGAAAGTAATCTAACGGATCCTTCTGAGAATCTTCAATTCCATTCCCATGCGGAAATAAAACTGGTTGTTGGGAATAAAAACGAACATTTTGCAGTACCTACGTGAGAAAAAGAGCCTAGGGCAACCCTGTATAAACTGATCCAACCACTTCCAAACGGAATATTCGTCAACAGAAGCACATGTTGGGCATTTGGTGGCGCAAGAAACACCTTCACCCATTACGAGATCTTCTCGTTTGGGAAAACCATCATTGCTGCGTAAGGTGCTATCAATAGCTCTTGTATTTGGAGTACATAATGAAGGAAGAGCGGGCTGAGTGCTCGTAAGCAGAAAGATATAGCGTTGTTGCACGATAACGCCGGACAACATACGTCCTTGAGGACACAACAAATAATAATTTCATTAGAATGGGAAGTTTTTATCACATTCCTCATATACGCAGGATATTGCACCATTTGACTTGTATATGTTTTGTTCTGTGCACAACTGTCGCACAAGAAAAATATTTCTGGCTAATAAAGTGATTCACAGGGCACTAAAGAAATATGTCGGTTCCAAGCCCAGCGAATTTTATTTACATCAAGGGGATCAGCAGTCTTCCCGTCAGATGGAGAAGAAAGATTTCTGAAAATTCAGAATTATACATGGAGAAGAAAAGAGAACAATACATGGAGAAGAAAGTTTTCTGAAAATTCAGAATTATACATGGAGAAGAAAGGTTTCTGAAAATTATGGAGAAGAAAGGTTTCTGAAAATTATACATGGAGAAGAAATGTTTCTGAAAATCATACATGGAGAAGAAAGGTTTCTGAAAATTCAGAATTAATAGGCATTATACATTAAAGTGCCATTGAATTAGATGTTCCGGCTTAGTAACGCGTTGGGCAACCTCTTATCCTAATCACATCAGTCACATGACAAGGCATGGACTCCAGAAGTTTCCGAAATTGTTTATCAAGTACCACCAGTCATTCCTCTTACAAAGCTGTCCATAATTTGCTCAGGTTCGTAGCCAATGCGTCACGTGCCCGGAAAGATGTTCGTTGCTGTTTAAATCCGGGCTCTTAGGTGGCCCCTGAAGCCTTTTAAATTTACTACAAATATCTTGCAGCCATGCAGTAACCAGGTGGAACCTGTTGGATGGGAAATTATCTTCATGAAATACGCCATTACCACTGGGATGAATGTTGGACATGAATTGGTGTAAATAATCTGCTTGGATATCCGCATATTTGGGGGCACTCAAAGTCGACTGTACATGTACCAAAGATACCAAGGCATTTCAGATAATGACACTTAAGTCATTGAACCACCACCATCCTGTACTGTTCCAAGGTGAGATGAAGAGTCCATAGCAGCATGATATTGACGCCAGATTTGCACTTTCCCGTAGGCTCGACGCAGTTTTGATCTGGATTCATCATTGAAGGCTATCCGCTTCTAACCCTCCGTTGTCCAGTGTCGATGTACTTTTGCCCAGGCCAAGCTTTGAGCCCAACGGTGGTGATGTGAGTTATTGTCTTGCTCCTATCTGTTCGAACAATGCTGGTAAAGGCTAGTATACCTTTGCAATTCATTCGAGAACGTGTTCTTTTGCCAGAATTGCAGTGTTTCCGAAACACTCTGGGCACTGTATCGTGGGGAAACTCCTGAGTGTTGACGACTTCCGAGACAGAGTAACCCATTCTGCGGTAACTTATCATCTGCCCTCTTTCAAAAGCATGAAAAGCATACCTATCACGCTTGTAATCGATCACTGTTGAGGAAGCTGCGAGCGATGACTTTATTTAACTACAGTTTCGGCTGGCCATGCGTGATACTGCAGGAGTAGCAGCATAACATTTGCATAACTTCTGCTATCTCTAATTAAACGGCACTTAAGGGTATTGGAGATTAAACGCTTAACCCTTTAACCGGCTGGAGCGAATTAACTCGGGGTTAAGAAAATAGGTTGAATCTGGTGAAACACCAGAATCCTCCCCGAATCCTAAGATTTTTTTTAAATACTTTCATATTCGCGGTCTAAGAAATGAACCGAACGCGATAGAAACTAGTGAACGTGCGCGTCAGAAGTGTTGCTTTCCCCTTAGGTTTGCCATTCTAAGTAGTCATTTGACGATATAATTGTCATTAATTTTTTTCTATCTGATTACATTTTCCGCTAAGAATGCTATAAAAAGAGCGTTGAACCTAAGAAAGAAGAGAAAATATATTTGAGTGACTTGTTTCTACCCTGTGACATGACGTTCACGTCAGGGGGACTACTCCTTCCGAATCCTTCCTTGGGTAATGGAACAGAGAATGAAAGACTATAAGAGGTAGTCAGACTACATACTGTAAGACTAAGGACTCTAAGGGAGCACTTACAACCAGCGACAGATTTGTAATCCATATTCTTGAGATGAAAGAGGGAAAGGAATTGTTTAGCCGAAGCGGTCACCCGGAAATTATAAGAACACTTCTGTTTGAGGAGCCCAAGAAACTTTGGGCAACTTTTGATTCTGGTACTTCGGCCGCTAAAAGGGTTAATAAATACCTAGTAAATCAATCTAATATTTAAAATACAGAAATTTCCAACACACCCGATAGGACTGCAGGAATGCTTATATTTCCGAATTAAAGCTTGTAGAATTGGTAAATATTGCATTTCCTTTGATGATGTCGGGAGGTTTAAGTTTTGTTTCACTGAAGTGCACTACATGGCACGGTAGACAATTACATCTGCAAAAGGCAAGGTAAGTACTATAGGGACAAAAAGATCGATATTTAATGAGGAAACACGGAATCTCTTCGCTATATCAATCAAATTCAAAATGCCATCTAATTGCCGATGGTATAACTGCGTCTGCCTAAATGTGCCGGTACTGTTACAACACCCAGAGCTTCAGGCGTATAGAGCCTTAACTGCCCAGCCGATTACCTCCACATTAGCAGTAAGCGCTGAAGTGGTAAAATGGTGAAAATTCAGGAGCTGGGAAAGAAAAAGAACGTAGTGTTTTTAATTTACATTTTCATCAAACAGTCTCACTGCTTTTAAGGAGAAAATGACTGTGGATCACGTGTGTGGAGGAGAGCGTATGAACGTATTGGATATTCGTCTAAAACATGTCACCTCAGGTATGACGAGGCTAAGAGTAGTATACAACAGGAGCCTAAAATGCAATTAAAAAACATCTTTAATATGACTATGCGAGGAAAATGCCAGTTGTGACCAAAGCACACGCAGAAAATAATAATATTTTAACCGGAACACTAAAAACCCAACTTTATTCGAGCAAATTAACAAATAATCAACAAATTTGTAATTCTAAACTAATTTTAGAAATTCGGGGCCAGAATTATTCACAGCCCACCATGATAAATGTAGCTACATTTCTTATACTAAACCCTGAGACTTTTCCCTCTCTGGCCCATTCAGGCCCTTTGGTCATTAAATTTCAACGACCTAACACTCTTGTCAAGCATGTGCTCGCCTCAACTATCCAGTCATATATAGTTTTCTTCACTTTTGTAACGCAGTCTGATTTAGTCTTGAATCATGGCATGATCTTTCATATTACCAGATTGGTTCAGATAAATACATCTCCTTTTCTTGATTATGAACCTTTCCAGTGATAATACAATACTTTCTTCGCTGCACGTGTTGCACAATATGAAATTCTTTATCTATGAAATATGACGCTGGCAAGGCTCTGCTACGCCGTGATCACTCCAATAAGCAACAGAAAAGCAAAACTGCAGAAGAAACTTCAATGTTTCAAGGCGGAGCTTTTTACAGTGTAATACACTCCCGCGTCTCTCAATTTTAAGAAACGTCAGTGGCCAGCCATCCTGAAAGATACACGTGTGTCCTATACTGAACTCCGAAGTACTTGCATAGGACTAACTTTTATATGGATAATACTGAAAGACAAACGTGTGTCTTATGCTCAACTCTAAAGTACTCGCATAGGACTAACTTTTATATGGATAATCCTGAAAGATACACGTGTGTCTTATGCTCAACTCCGAAGTACTTGCATAGGACTAACTTTTATATGGATAATCCTGAAAGATACACGTGTGTCTTATGCTCAACTCTAAAGTACTCGCATAGGACTAACTTTTATATGGATAATCCTGAAAGATACACGTGTGTCTTATGCTCAACTCCGAAGTACTCGCATAGGATAAACTTTTATATGGATAATCCTGAAAGACACACGTGTGTCTTATGCTCAACTCCGAAGTACTCGCATAGGACTAACTTTTATATGGATAATCCTGAAAGATACACGTGTGTCTTATGCTCAACTCTAAAGTACTCTCATAGGACTAACTTTTATATGGATAATCCTGAAAGATACACGTGTGTCTTATGCTCAACTCCGAAGTACTTGCATAGGACTAACTTTTATATGGATAATCCTGAAAGATACATTTGTGTTTTGTGCTCAACTCTAAAGTACTCGCATAGGATTAACTTTTATATGGATAATCCTGAAAGATACACGTGTGTCTTATGCTCAACTCCGAAGTACTCGCATAGGATTAACTTTTATATGGATAATCCTGAAAGATACACGTGTCTTATGCTCAACTCCGAAGTACTCGCACAGGACTAACTTTTATATGGGTAATCCTGAAAGATACACGTGTGTCTGATTCTCAACTCCGAAGTACTCGCATAGGACTAACTTTTATATGGATAATCCTGAAAGATACACGTGTGTCTTATGCTCAACTCCGAAGTACTCGCACAGGACTAACTTTTATATGGGTAATCCTGAAAGATACACGTGTGTCTGATTCTCAACTCCGAAGTACTCGCATAGGACTAACTTTTATATGGATAATCCTGAAAGATACACGTGTGTCTTATGCTCAACTCCAAAGTACTCGCATAGGACTAACCTTTACATGGATAATCGTGAAAGATACACGTGTGTCTAATGCTCAACTCGGAAGTACTCGCATAGGACTAACCTTTATATGGATAATTTTGAATCATAATAAAGAGTTAATTTATATTTCTGAAAGCGAAAGGAAGACACAAGATTTTCGAAAGAAAGAAGCACTTGTGTACTAACTCGGTATTTACTCAAATTAATAATCCATGCTTTGTGCACGGAGTCATTAGATTATTTATAGATTGGTCTACAAAAGAAGTATGCGTTTAGATTACCTATTCATAGCAATGGAAGGGATCATGGTGCACTACAAACATGAAAAATAGTGCTGCGCAGTAAAAGCCTCCACTATTCCCCTTCTGAATGCAGTGCCCTTAGGTTGTGCGAAATGCTGCGTTGTTGCATGTTGTATTATCATTTCTATTGTTGTATTACTTCAATGCAAAAAACACTGTCTTTTTTTAAGCAGTATGTCTAGTAGGTGCACGTTATCAGGTTACAGAGCTCAAGATGCTCAATATTCAAATACAGAAACATCCGCTTCTAAAACTCCTGTTTGTGACAGCTCACTTTAATTCTCCTAACCAGTAGAGTACCGCAACGCACATATCAAGCAGAAAATCCCGAAATCGTCCGGTCATGGAACAAACCAGAAATTGGAAACGTTGTGCTTGAAAGTTGATGAGTCGCGCACTTTCAGTTAATTTCAATGCATCACAGTCTTGCAGAGAACATAACGTTTTAGCTCATCCCAGAAATTTTCAATGAGGTCCTGATTCAGGAACTATCATCAACATCATCATCATTTTTAACCATTATCAATCCACTCCTGGACGAAAGTCTCCCCAAGTTGGCCTTCTTCTGGGTCTTTTCCTGTCCCTTGGAATCCAATCAAAAATTTCGGCTGTCCATCGATGGTCTGTACTTCTGGCAGTATGTCCAGCCCATTGCCATTTCAGGGATTTAACTCTGATCATGATGTCTTCCACTCTTGTCATTTTTCGGATCCACGAGTTCCTCTTCTTATCTCTCCTGGTTACACCAAGCATGCACCTCTCCATCCTTCTTTGAGTTGTCTGCAGTATTTATAGTCTTTTTTTACGTTAAGGTCCACGTCTCTGCACCATACGTAATCACTGAAAGGATGCGTTGATCAAACACTTTCCTTTTAAGACATAATGGCATATTGCTCTTGAAAATTATGCTATTTCTTCCAAAAGCTCTCCAGTCAAGTTTTATAAGCCGATTAATTTCTTCATCAATGTAACCCTCACTTGATATCTGCTGTCTAAGACAAACGTACGTATCAGTTATCTCCAGCTTTTCTCCATCAATCGATAAATCTTCATTTCTTGTGAAAGCATTGTGCATCACTTTTGTCTTCTGAAAGTGTTTTTTAATCCCACTTCTTTACTCTTGTCAGCAAGTTTCTGGATCATACTCTGCAGCTCTGATGGGGTAGTTGCAAAAATGACTACGTCATCAGCAAAACGAAGGTGAGTTAGATAATTTCCATTAATCTTTATCCCTTTGTTTTCCCAGTTCAGTGATTGAAAGACATTTTCAAATGTGGCATTAAAGAGCTTGGGAGATGTGGTGTCACCTTGTCTCACTCCTTTTCCAATTTTTATGTGTGTTGTATTTGAAACAGCCGAATCTTTGCACTTGCATTCTCATAAATGTTATTAATAATAGTAATGTATGCATCTTCAATACCGCAGGATTTCAAAGCCATTGTAACTGCTGATGGTTTCACCGAATCAAAGGCCTTTTCACAATCGATAAATCCATGCATAATGGAAGTTCATATTCCCTCGATCTTTCAATTAGTTCTCTCAGTACGTGGATATGATTGATCTATAGTGCTGTAGGTAATCCTGAATCTAGCTTGTTCTCTCGGTTGAGCCAAGTCCAGTGTTACCTTCAAGCGGTGTGAAACAACTTTAGTGAAGATTTTATAAACCACTGAAAGGAGGCTGATAGTTCTGTAGTTCCTGAGATCCTCAATGTCACCTTTTTTATGTAGCAGGAGCATTGTAGCGTTGTTCCAATCCTCAGGAATCTTCCCTTCATTAAGGCATCGCGTGAAAATTTGGGCGAGTACTGTTTCGACTTTTCCACTTGCTTCTTGTATGATGTCTACAGTAATTCCATCTTCTCTTGGAGCTTTCCCCCGCTTCATGTTCTTGATTGCATGTGCAACTTCTGCTGGGAGGACTGGAAGAACTCTGGTACTGGTACCATTCACGATGTCTGGAGTACATGTATTATTCCTTTCATATAATCTGGAGTAGAAATCTTTTACTCTTGTCAAAATTTCGCCTCTATTTCTTGTTACAGAACCATCTTCTTTTCTCAGTGCCATAATCTGTTTTCTTCCCTTACGGAGATGTCCCTTTGCTATCTTTAGGCTTTGGTTGCTTTCAATTGCTTTCCTTACTAGTTCACAGTTCAGCTTCCTTACGTCTTCAGTGATACTTTTTCGTACTGTCTTGTATAGCTCCATATGTTCCACTTTGAAAGTCACATGTTCTTTAGTTGTCCTCATCTCTCTTCTTTTTTGCATCAACATTTTGGTTTTTGCTGTTAATTTGTTCACATGCAACTTGTTTTTTGATCCAGCTAATTTTGTTGCTGTTCCATATAAGCTTCGGTTACTTTTCTGTTAACTTCAGAAAAATCCACCTCTTCCGATGTCAGGCTTTCTAAAGCAGAGAATCTGTTTTTCATATCCAGCTGGAAGGTACATTTTGTTTGTCTTATGAACTTGCCACGTTCGAGTTTAGTGTTGAGGTGCATCTTATATCTTACCAATCTATGGTCACTACCTGTGTTGAACTTGTTTAGCACACTGCAGTCTTCTATGACGAATTTTTTGTTACACATAGTTAAATCAATTTCACTTGTCGTCCCATTTGGATGTCTCCATGTCCATTTCCTGTGGGGCTTTTTCTTGAAGAAGGAGTTTAAGATAAAAACCCTTCTGCCTCTGCAAACTCTATGAGAGTTTTTCCACGCTGGTTTCTGTTGCCGTGACCGAATTTACCTACTGAAGTTTCATTCTGTTGCTGTTGCCCTATTTTGGCATTGTAATCTCCCATAATTATCTTCAAGTGCTACTTGCCTATATTATTTAGATGACGAATTTCTTCATAAAATTCTTCAATTTCTTCTTCAGGATGACTTGTGGTGGGTGCATAAGTTTGAATAATCTGAGCCTGGTATCTTCTCGAGAGTTGGATAACGAGTCGTGCAGCTTTGTCAGAGGAACTTTCAACTTCTACAAATTTATCCTTCAGTTTCTTGTTTATTATAAATCCAACACCACTAGTTCTGCCAGTATCTGTCTCGCAATAGTAGAAGAGATGTCCACTTTTCAGTTCAATCTTCTCCTTTTCTCTTTACTTCATTTAGCCCGACGATGTCTCACTTGATTCTTTGTAGTTCCTCTTCCAATTCAAGAAGCCTTGAATCAGAAGATAGGGAGCGTCCATTGTAAATAACCAAGGTCAGCATCAAATAGCAGCCTAGTCCGGTCCTCCGGTGATTCTTATCACCCTCTGCCTTCATGTCGCACTGGCCGCTGCCTTGGCCAGGTACATTCCAGCTACCGGAGACTGAGGGCCAAGATTTAAGTTGTGGAGTCATTTTGGAGTGGTTTGTTCATAACTCACCACACTAGCCAAGCGGGTTGGTGAGTGTGGGATAGCATTTCCTCTAATCCCGATGGTATAGTTATACCCCTATTGGCGGTAGTCAAAGCCCCTTTAGTGGAAACAGGATGCACCACGAGAAGGCGGGGTTAACATTTGTCAAGGAGAGGCTGTTGCAGGTCACTAAAGCAAGGTAAGCTCGTCGGCATGTTCCTGGAAACTTTCGATGACGATACAGTCCTTATGAGGAGCAGCGTTTTCCTGCTGGACGTGTTATTCTACTTGAGGATAAACCGTAGTCTTGAAAGAATGATTTCAGTTTGGAGAGATGTTCAAATACGCAGAGACATTTAGAAGTCTTTCGTTGAGTGTCACGGGGTGTATCGCGTAAGATAGAATCATTCCAAACGAGCATGCCGACGGCACAGGCCTGTGTTGTTGACGCCTGACAGATGGCACCGTGGTATCATATTGATTACACAAAGTTCGGATCCATCCATACACATTACACCGAAATAACCGTTATTGGTTTGCTCCTGTGACCTTTCTCCAGTCCGTAAAATGGTCAAGTATCGTTACTTCGGTGTCCACTGGTGGTGGGCTTTGTTATTGTGTGCTAACAACATCGGCACTCGACTTGGTTGTCGGCTGTTCTGGACCACTCGCGATATGACCCGATTCGTGGTGACTTAAGATATAATTGAATTCTACAGTGATTTGTAGGATTCTGTCGTGTTTGTTTGCTTCATTATTCTCGCAAATCTCCTTTGACCCCTCTGAGCCACCTGCTAGTTTTGTTCACAGGATCGTTCAATGCTAGAAATTCTTTCTGCGTGTTGCACGATTCACGGTAAACCCTTTTTGCGTTTGTGTTTGAAAAACCCAACAGGACGGCAGTTTTGTAAATGATCGAACCGAACAGGTTGGTTCCAACTAACATACTTCGCTTAAAGTGTCTCATATAATTGATTTTGATAAGCAATAAAACACTAACTAATGCTCAAAAAGCAATTATGTTACGTAAGGAAACCCATACGTCTCGTTAACGAAGCCTATACATCTCGTTAATGACACATCTAATTTAAAATAAGAGCCATAAAGTGCTGCTATTAGGGTACGTGAATCTTGATTCCTGACACAACACTCACATACCCTCTTACGTGTTGAAGTGCGTCGGTTATATGACGGGGCAGGTGGACCCGATAAATTTGCATCTCAATGTACACTCACTAACAATGAAATTTCAGCACCAAGAAGAAAACATACTACAACCACGAAACTCCTCAAATAGCTAGAGTGCATTCAAATTTTGAAGATGCTGATATGCAAAGGATACACGTTTGGTGCGAGTGCGCACGAGCGCACACCCTGTGGAGGCGCTGCAAGCACGAACAGGTAGCCTTATAAACCGGCGTGTAGTCGATACCCCGTGAAAGCAAAAAGCACCGGCCGACAAAAATAAGAGTACAGAGTCACAAGAATGCCGGGTAGATGCTAGAAAACGTCGATTTACGGACTTTGAGAGAGGCCTGATCATCTGGCTCAAAACCGCAGGATGGCTGGTGCGCAGTATAGCCCGCCATGTGGATCGTTCTGACCATACCGTCAGACTGTGTGGGAAGCAGTGGACACAAGGCGACACTGCCACATGGCGAAGCGGCTTTTGATGGACCAGGAGGACCACCGATAGAGGGGTTCGACGGATCGTGACCCAGGCACGAACAGATCCCACGGGTATCCGGTCCACTATACAGGCAGATGTAGCGGCTCCTGTGTGCCCACGAACCATTTCCCGACGACTCGCGGAATCAATTCTGCGATCCCAGCGCCCTTTACGTGTGGTGCCTTAAACACCGGAACATCGTCGGCTCCGTGTGCAGTGGTGCCCGTCCAGGACAACGTGGAACGCCAGAATGGCGACGTGTGGTGTTTAGCGATGAGAACCGCTTTGTTGTGGGGACAGATGATCATCGTGTCCGCGGGCGGAAGTCCACGGGTCAACGGCACAATCCAAACCTCGCTATTCAGCGCCACATATTCCCCACTGTAGGCATTATTGTCTGGGGAGCCATTGCCTGCGATAGCTGACTCACTTTCTTCCTCCATTTCTAGGAAGAATTTTTCGGAACAGGAACAAATTATTCACCAAACGTAGACACAACTTTGTGTACTGAAGTCCCACTCACAACTGGCGCAACTATTGAAGCGATTGCGCCATCCTACGGGCAGCGCCTACGCAGTGTGCAAAACATTTGAAATGACCTACGTATATACACTGAATGGCCACTTTATTATGACCACCTGACAGTTTTAAACAAATGAGCTATGGCTGCACGCTGTTGCCGCCAGAGGGCGAGGCTAGTATATAAAGGGAAAGCTTAGTGTATGCGACAGTAGTGAAGTGATTTTTGGGTGACGAGATGGGTAAAAAATGCGATTTGACGGACTTTCAACGTATGATGATTGTAGGAGCTCGGAGCCATGGAGCGAGTATCACCGAAATCGCCGCATTCGTGAAATGTTTCAGAGCAGCTGTTGTTAAACTGTTTAAAGACTGGTCTGTCAGCCAAAAAAACTGGGTCTCTACGTGCAACGTGTGGTCGTCATAGACTAGTGACTGTTCGGGAGGAACGGAGAGTGTCCAGACTGGTAACAGACAACAGAAGGGCAACAGTGCAGTAAATTCCAGATCATCTTAATCAAGGATCCCCTCAACTGGTCTTTGCACGAACTGTTCTCCGTACACTGCATCGGATGTAATATGGCGGCCGAAGGCCTAATCGAACACCTTTACTGTCTGCAGTTAACAAGAGAAAACGTCTCTAGTTCGCACAGGAGCATAAGGATTGGACAGTCGATAATTGGAAACAAATTATGTGGTTCGATGAATCACGTTTTCAGGTGCACCACGCCGATGCCCGAGTGAGAATTTGGCGGATACAGAACGAAAGCATGGACCCCAAATGCTCTGCTACAACCCTTCAAGCTGGTGGAGGCAACGTTATGGTTTGGGGAATGTTATCCTGGCATGCTTTGTGCCCCTTAATTCCTGTTGATCAACGTCTGACTGACACATCATATCTAAACATCGTTGCGGACCAAGTGCATCCTGTCACGTGGATGGTTTATCCCTATGGCGATGGCTACTTTCAGAAAGATAACGCGGCCTGCTATAGTGCTCATATTGTACAAGATTGGTTTAAGGAACATGCCGGCGAGTTTACTTTGCTTAGGTGGCCCCACAATCTCCAGATCTCAACCCTATTGAGCATTTGTGGGATGAAGTTGAACGAGCCATCAGACAGCTGGATCCACAACCCTGCAATCTCACACTCCTGGAAAGTGCTATTCATCAAGCATGGTCTCAGATTCCACAAACCACCTTACAATATCTCGTGTAGTCCATGCCACGAAGAATCGACGCAGTATTAAAGGCAAAAGGTGGCCCAATGAAGTACTGAGGGGGTGGTTTAATAAAGTGACCACTCAGTGTATAGAGAGAAATTCATGTTGTAAAACATCCATTTACATTAGCACATGCATTAATAAAACAGATCAGGAATTAATTTTTTCATTCAATACGAGGTATAGTGTTTGTTTTAATTAGCTTAACGAAATTTTGCATACACAATGCCTTCGGTGAAAAACGTATAAACATGAAAAAAAATGAATGTTATTCGAAAAACTTATCCAATATCGATTTCTGACAGTATCTTCTAACAAGATGTTAGACGTTTGATTTCGTAAAACTTGTTATAAATTTTTCGGGTGCATTTTGTTCCAACGTTTTTCTAAGAATCTGAAGAGTTTGACGTGTCACTTTTGCTTCTGGTTTTGCATCGACATTTTAGTGTTCTTCAACGCTGCTTCTGTTTTTCTACCGATTTTCCAATTTCTTGAACGACTACGTCAAGTTGTTTCAGAAGTTGTCTTTGTGCCACTGCCTATAATAACCCAATTTAAAAAAAAAAAAAATGAAGGTCAAAATTTTTTTCCTCTTCTTTTTCCTGTGTCTTGTTTAAACTAGGGATACTGCTTTTTGGAGAAAATCCACGTTTGCGGAAGCCGTTAGAAATGCAAATATTTGTTACATTTTTCCGACAATGTGAATCTCGTCCAAGAAAGAAAATATCTTTTTTTGCCATTTCCTATTTTGATTCTTCGCCTGCATCCATGCTTTTTCTTCTCATGCCCTTTCGGTAATGTGTTTTAAAACTCACAACTATCTCTTCGTTGAGAGTCCGGATAAATGAAGTTGTGTTTGGAGGCAAGAAAACCAGAACTGCACTGAGCCGAAGAACTGTCGTAACATCAGCACATTTTCACCCCGTATCCAAGCAGAAGATACTGAGCAAAAATTTGCTCACAGTTCATGTAATGGATAATATGAAATGCCCATGTTCTCAGAGAGGTACTAAATGCCGTTAAAATATCTTAGACTTTTACTGTTTCCAGTGACTAGCGGTACCATTTAAATACATATTATCAAAAGAATTGTCAAGCGGTAAAAAGAATTGTTATCTGATCCAAAGAATTGTTACGCACGACTTTCAGAAAAAACAAGTACGTGCTTATAGTATTACTTTCAATCCTATTTTAAGTAACATTTCTTTTATGTTTTCTATAACTACAGATCTTAAATCTTCTAACAAGTCTAGAGCAATTACATATTTTTTTCAGATTTTTCATTACATACGTTTTTAACCTAGATTCATATGCGGTTTTAAGCTCTTGAATTCCTTCTTCATTTTTTATTAGTAAAAATTACAAGAGACTCGTTATATATTTGCTAGAGTAATTATGTAAGAAAATTTGATATTTTAAAAGTTGAAAAACTTTAATCTTATATTTTTTAGGTAGGGATGACCATCCACTCCTATAATTTTCAATATTTCTGCAATTTTTGGGCTTTAATAAATTTAAGAGCCTTGTTTTGGGGGTACCTTTTTTTAAATATTATAGTGAGCAATCTTTATCACTTACGCTTTTATTTTCCAATAATTTTTTTAGGATTACACATTTTGGGTATCCTTTTTTTAACGCATGTTTATTAACATGTCATACATGTCATAATTAATAAATATTGATGATGCTAAATGCTAAAAGCGCAAGCATTACGGCTTAAATGTTGATTTTTCATTTTCCATTATTTTTCCCATAGGGTAAAGAGTGATTTTCATTTTTTGATGCTATTCATTGATTTTTGACTGTTTTTGTGTTACAAATGGATGTAGTTTTGAGATTTTTTGCGATTTTGTATTGTTCACTCTTAATAGGCGTCAAACAAATACACTGAAGTGTCAGAAAAACTGGTACACCAGTCTAATACTTGGTAGGTCCCCCACGGGAGCGCAGGACTGCAGAAATACGACGGGGCATGGACTCCACTAGCTGCTGGAAATATGATGTAGGCAAGGCACACAATGCTTCCTGCAGAGCGTTCCACAATTGGGGTGTATTCCGCGATCTCGGAATCCTGTGTTCGATAGCGTGTTGCATTGCATCCCAAATGTGTTCTACCACGTTCAGATCTGGGAACTTGGGTGGGTATGGCAACACCCGAAATTCAGATGATTGCTCATCTAACCATAATGTGGCGTCACGTGTGTGGAGGTGCATTGTCCTGTTGGAACAAGCCCAACCCAGTATGAATGCAGGACATTAACGGGTGTACCACGTCAGAAAGGATGCGCACATAGCATCAAGCGGTCACATACGTTTGTAGACGTACCAGGGTTCCCAGCGAAATCCAGCTAAACACACTCCATACCATTACGGACCCTCCCCCTCCCCCTCACTAGCTGGTAGAGTTCCCTGTTGACAGGCGGGATCCATGGCTTCATGGGGTTTGTGCCACACACGAATCCTTCCATCTGCCCGATACAGCTGGAAACGCGACTCGTCAGACCAGGCTACTTGTTTACAGTCATCATGTGTCCAGTGGCGGTGTTGCAGTGCCCAAACGAGGCAAATAGCTCTGTGTCGTGCACCCTTCAAGGGAACTCGAATTGGGCGTCGGGTCCCAAAGCCCATATCGTGCAGGGTACGTTGCACAGTCAGGACGCTGATGCTTGTTGAGGCTCCAGCATTGAATTCCGATGAAACCTGCGAGAGTGTTGCACGCCTATGGAGTGAAACGATTCTGGACAGCCGCCGATGGTCACGTTCAGCTAATGTCTTTTTACGAGCACACTCTTATCGTAGGTTGAAGGTTTTGCCGGAATTCTTGTAGTCACGGTACACGCTTGCAATGGTCGTCCGTGAAAATCCGAACTTCGTTTCTACCTCCGAAATACTATGGCCCATCTCACGAGAGCCAACTATGACACCGCGTGGAAAATCGCTTAAATCGTCATTACTTGTCATTCTTATTCCGAAAACAGCTCTGACAGCTGGCAAGGAGGTCTATCGCTTTACAGCAATGTAATTGATGAGTGTATGGGGAGCTCGTCCCATAATACAGGGAACACGTTACGGAGGTCTGCCAATGCATTGCGATACGGAACGTGGCAATACAAACGTCTCTGCACAACGTTCCAAATGTTTTTAATAGGACTAAGCTCAAGAGACTTCGGAGGCAGTTGTTTCGATTCAATCCAATGATTTTCCAGATCCTAAAGCACGCTCCAGTTACAATGACTGGTTGCATTTCCATCGAGAAAACGGAATGCATATATACAATAGCAGCGTGAAACAGTGTCACAATGAGCACAATGATCTCGTTTCGGTATACCCGAGGCACTTTTGTTGCCTTGACAAACATACATGGAAGTACGGCCACTAAAACACACTCTTGCCGAGATCACAATTGGATGCCGCTGTTAAGAGAGCAGGGACTGCATATAGTGTGGTTGCACTCGTGTGCCCAATTTTCTCCACACATGTCCTCGTCGAGGATTTTTTGACGACGGTGAGCTGATGCCAATGCTATACATCACAGCGGCTTCTTTGCTCTGAGTCCGTTCTCGTAAAGACGCATTCGTATCTGTTTGCAGTCCGTCCGAGAAACAGTTCGAAATAATTCCAGCAGTTTGCTACCTGGAATCATTTTCAGAAGCGGCTCGAAATTATTCCAGGAGTTGGTTACTGGTGATGATAGGCCTCCTTCGAACACTTACTGTCAGGTTTAGAAGCCAATTTTCAGAAGCCGCTCAATTTCAGATGCCGATCGAAATTATTCCAGGAGTTGGCTACTGGTGATGATAGGCCTTCTCTGAGCACTTACTATCTTCCTTCCTGGTGGTTATCCTCGGTCAACCACTCCTGGGTCGATTGGCAACATTTCCATGCCATAGAAATTTGTGTGTAGCCGACTTCCGAAACTCCTAAAGCAGCAGCCGCATTGATCTGGGGCGCAACTGCCCTGTAACGATGTCAACAACCCTATTCCTGTTGCCAATGCTTAAACTCAGCCCCGGTGGTGCAGTGGTCTAAGCAATGGCCTCTGATCATTCATCCGAAAGGGGCACGGGTTCGAATCCCGGTGAGGCATGGATGTTGTGTTTGTCTTACGGCACTGGCTTTCTCCCTTCCCTGGAACCAGAGACCCTAAATTAGGGACGGGCATTCTATATAATGTTTTATAGCCCATTGAGTTGCTCACGATGGCCGTTAAAAATCCAGTCAAAAATACAAATGCTTAAATGTCGCGTCTTCTGAACATCAATTCAGGTTAATCCCACACTCAGGGAAATACATTCAGCAAACCTTCAGACTAAGCGATGAAATGGCCCATTTTCGTTTCGCAGGGTAATTCTATTGGATCTCGCACACCATGTGTTGTGTCTCATGATGCTAATTTACATATGACGTAGCTAACCACGTTAACAACCGATCCCCGGTAGACGCTAAATTTGAATATCACCACGTTTTCCCAAAATATCCCTAACTTTTTGTGACCAGTTTATATACTAGATTGTCTGAAATCTCTACTTCTAAAAATTCAATTTCAAAATTTATGACATAAATACACTCACGAATAATGAAATTTGGGCACCAAGAAGGGATAATCAGATTGAACTGAAATTTTATTGACGCAATGATACAGATGAATGATACATAGAGCTGCAGGACGATTACAGAGGGATCTGTGGCACGCAGTCCGGCCATCTTCAATAGCGCGTCGCACTGCCTCCTGTTGCGATAATGCTGTAATACGATCCGGCATGGAGGAGAACAGACGCCTGATGCTGTCCTGCGGCAGACTGGCCCACACGTGTTGGACGGTGTGCTCCAAATCCCGGATAGTGCGGCGCGATGTAAGCCGGCGTTTCAACGGGTCCCACACATGCTGGATAGGGGACATGTCCGGGGAGCGACCAGGCCATGTAAGTGTCCTGGCATGAAGTAGGCTGTCCTGGGCAACTGGAGCCGTGTGCGGGCTGGCATTATCCTGCTGGTATAGCGCCCCTGCAATCCCGGCCCGGAATGGGAGCACATGGGGTCGTAGGATCTCATCGACATACCGCTGGCCCGTCGATGATCCACGTACCACTACTAGAGGTGATCGTCTATCGTAGGCTATGGCTCCCCAGACCATAACACCTGCAGTGAGGGAGGTGTGGCACTCGATAGCGAGGTTGGGATTGTGCTGTTGATCCGGGGACCTCCACACCTAGACACGGTGATCATCTGTTCCCAAAACGAAGCGGGACTCATCGCTAAACACCACACGTCGCCCTGGCCTGACACCACTTCACACGGAGCCGGAGATGTTCCGGTGTTAATGGCAGCACACGTAAGGGGCGCTGGGATCGCATATTTGCTTCCACAAGACGTCGGTAAATGGTTCGTGGGCACACAGGAACCGCTACATCTGCCTGTATAGTGGACCGCATCTCCGTGGGATCCGTTCGTGCCTGGAGCATGATCCGTCGATCCTCTCTCTCGCTGATCCTCCTGGTCTGTCTGGAGTAGCTCCGCCGTGTGGCAGTACCGTCACGTGTCCACTGCTCCCAGCACAGTCTGACGGATAGGTCAGAACAATCCACGTGGCGGTTATACGGGGTGCCGACCACTGCGGTTTTCAGCCCGATGATCCGGCCTCTCTCAAAGTCCGTAAGTTGCGTAAATAGACGCATCTGGCGTTTACCCGGCATTCTTGTCCCTCTGTCGGCCGGTGCTTTTTGCTTACATGGGGCATCGACTACACCCGGCACGGCTCATAAGGATGCTGGTTCGTGCTGGCAGCGCGCAAATTTCATTGTCCGTGGCTGCATTCTGCGCGCATTTTACAATATATTGGGACAAATGCTTTCCCTGTGCATATTTCTGTTTTTGACTTGCTTACAATAGCAGCTCTTTGAAAATGCCAACTGAAAAACGTTTTCAGACATACGCCAGTCACCGCGAAAAATATTTATGTATATCTTTTTTCTCAAAAGAATGTTTGGTTTTCCGTTAGGGAGTGTTAATGTGAATCACTGCAATATGGTTTTCCGTTAGGGAGTGTTAAGGAAGTGCCCGTTCCTAAACGTTTGAGGACTAACAGCGTTTATGGCAAAGAATATTTTTCATACAATTGCCAATTTTTGTGGTTTCTATTGTACATTCTCGGAAGTGTACCTTCGCTGGAAAAATCCTCTTTTCATTTGATATCTTCCATTATAGAAAATGTTTTGCGCACAAATTGTGATTTTTGTATCGTAGCACACATTTCAGCCGCTAGTGTCTGAAATTAATTATTTGTACTTATAGAAATTTCACCTGTTGCGTAGAAATTCTATTGACAGTTTTTTTTTCTGTAACTGATTCATTACAAAATGAAGACGTACTGCTAACTTTGGGCATTTGGAATTATGTGCAGCATTTCTTTAAGAGGCGTATATGGGTTCTCCTTTATGCTGCATCTTTTCTTCTAAAAACTATCACTGAAATATTTTTTTCGTATAGGAAGGAATTCAAGGGAGTTGCTATTTATAAGCAAGAATTCGGTGTCATCTTTCTTGTATGTGTTTTCCAAAAGATGCAAATTACTCTGAAACATCATGCAACACTCAGATATGACGCCTCAGTAAAGACTCTTCTCATCAGCTCGGTAAATGTTGTGAGCTTTGAAATCTCCTTTCTCGCAAAATTATTACGTCAGCCTAAATCAACTGCGGGGATTTCTTTCCAACTTTTATAGAGACATCCTCATAATTTTTTCAGCACTGGTCGTCTGCAAAATGAGGCATTCATAAATTCTACTTTCGTTGAAAAAGAGCGTCTTCAACATCATAGTACGTATCTCTTCGCTGTTGAAAAGAAAAGAAAGAAATGAAATTTTTCCTTGCTTTTAAGCTTTTGCTAATGTAGTGTGTGGTACGTTCCGTTTCAACATTCAATTTCCGTTCGACTGCATTTTTCAAAGCAAATCGCCGAATCAATTGCTTTGTAGACAATTTTTTATAGCTTTTCTTTGCAACTTAAACCACGAAATGTGTTCCGGACAGGCGAATGACAAATAGTTTTACTGTACTGGAAATGAATTTATGCTCTTTCGCAAGATTGCGAAGAAACACTTATGTTCTTACTAATGCTTTAAATCTGAAATTTTGTGTCCAGGAAATCATAATACTTTTTACTCGTAAGAAAGGAACATTGTAAGAACAGTTTGCTATGATAGTAAGATCCCGTACTTCCATCATTACTTTTAGCGGCTTTGTTGAGGCCCTCTGTCATGTTCTTCAAATTATGATTTTGCCGCCCCGGTGGCGCAGTGGTTGGTCTAAGCGATGGCCTCTGATCATTCGTCCAAACCGGGTCCGGGTTCGAATCCCGGTGAGGCATGGATGTTGTGTTTGTCTTGTGGCACTGGCTCTCTCCCTTCCCCGGAACCAGTAACCCTAAATTAGGGACGGGCGACTGCTTATAGCCCATTGAGTTGCTCCCGGTGGTTGCTAAACCTCCAATCAAAAAAAAAATTATGATTTTATTCTTAACTTTGTCTCACTAAACATAAGAAAGAAAGGGATAAAGTGAACCAAGGATCTATACACTGATGTTCCTATGCGAAATACTCTTTTCAATCGGAAAAGAAAATCAATCACCTAAAGAACCTTTTGAAGTCCAGGACTTTCCGGAAAGCTCAGTGAATGAGCTGAAAACCGTTTTGTTCTTTCAAAATCCAAAATGTCGTTTGATGCATAAGTCTTCAACTATTTCCGGGTCGTTTTTAATAATTTGGGGATTTGACGACCACCGTGAACAACTCAATTGGATATAAGTAGTCGCCCTTCCCTAATTTCGGGCAACTGGTTCTACGGAAGGAAGAGAGGCAGTGCCGTAAGACAAAAACAACATCCATGCCTCACCGTGGTTCCAACCCAGACTCATCTCGGACGACCCAACATAAGCCAGAACTTAGACCACAGCTCCTTTTTTTTTTTTTTTTTTTTGATTGTAGGTTTAACGACCACCGTGAGCAACTCAATGGGCTATAAGCAGTCGCTCGTCCTTAATTGAGGGTCACTGGTTCCAAGGAAGGGAAAGAGCCAGTGTCGTAAGACAAACACAACATCCATGGCTGACCGGGATTCGAACTAGGACCCATTTCGGACGAATGATCAGAGGCCATCGCTTAGACCACTGCGCTACCGGGGCGGCTTTAGAATATCTGACCATATGATGAAATGAGATGGGAATGGCGGTCACAACAAAATGGAATAGGACTAGTCGGCCACGTGAAAAAATATAGCAAAATGAAATGGGACTGACGGCCAGAATGAAAGGGAAAGAGGACTAGTTGTCCTCATGAAAAAGAACAGCAAAGTGAAATGGGACTGGCGGTCACAACAAAATGGAATAGGAATAATCGGCCCCGTGAAAAAGAATTACAAAATTAAATGAGACTGGCGCTCACAACAAAATAGAATAGGAGTAGTTAGCCACATGACAAAGAACAGGAAAATGAAATGGGACTGGCGGTAACAGCAAAATGGAATAGGACTAGTTGGCCACATGTAAACGAACAGCACAAGTGAAATTGGACTGATGGTCTCAACAAAATGAAATAGGAATAGTAGGCTTGATGAAACAGAACAGCAAAATGAAATGGGACTGGCAGTCACATCAAAATGCAATAGGACTAGTTGGTCACATGGAAAGGAATAACAAAATGAAATGGGACTGTCGGTCACAGCAAAATGCAATAGGACTAGTTGCCACATGAAAAAGAATAGCAAAAATACATGTGTTTTTATGTGCAACTGTTGTATCCCAAAACTTGACGTTCAAACAAAGTTGCCACGTAGTTAACATGACGTCTTTGTTCGGTAGCGCACTCATAGGGGGTGGCTCAGTAACCTGGGCCCTCCCCATGAGATATCATTTGCTCCTTCGTTATTTATTATTGGCTGTTTATTTTTAAATATATTTTATATGTTTTTAAATATATATTTACGAATCATTGGAAACACATTTTAATGAGGCGGAGATGTTTTTAGGTTTTCCCAATATTTCTGGAGATATTTTCTTCGGGGTATTTTTATTTGCATCCTCAATATTTGGTGCCACTTCAATTAAAGAAATCCTGGGTGCGCCACGGCCGATGTTGCAAAAAAGTCCAAAGTATTTGCCTGATGTGCCTGCATTTTTAGCAATCTTTCAAAATTTAAAACATGTATAATTTATCCCAATATACCTCAGTGCTGATACGGAAATTAAAAGTCTATGGACCTACCGAAATAACTGTCTTTAGAAGTTGAACACATATACAAAATAATTATTCTTAAGTCCGGGGAATATAGGTTAAATGATGCTGAAATGTGAATTTTTTAATCAAAATGTAACAGCTAGTAATGTAAAACAAAAACTTCTAAGAAATTAATGAAAAAAGAAACAATTGTTTATTAATATTATATATATATTATTTTTCCATTTAAGAATTTGCTATATGTAAAAGATCTCCCAGGCCACGGAAAAGAGCTCCGGAGGTCACTAATGGAACAATGGAACAGGGGTGAAAACCTTTGGTAGAGTTCTGACAAGTAGAAAATTCAAGTCCTGTTCAGCACTTTTCGGGAAGACGGAATTCTTGTAAGAAGCAATTTTTACAAGGAAAACATCAATTTGTACTGTAATTTCTGTAATTTAGTGTTATAAGCGGCTGATGCTTATGCAAATACAGAAATTTATAAGCTATGTAGATACTGTACCTTTCAAAGTGATTTGGAACCTAAAGTGTTTGCTGCACTTGGACAGTCATGACAGAAATGGAACTACGATTTTGCAACAGGATGAGTCAGACGTTTGGCCCCTTTGCAAATAAAATGCTTAATAAAGCAAGAAAAACTACACGCTCACCTCATTCTGAAAGGTACATTCCGCTATTTTCTATAGTGCTTTGCAAATGCTTCACCAGAGACACACTATCACGTCAGTACAGATCGGCAGGTTTCGGGAATAGAAATTATGATGCCAGATTCCACGTCCACCTCTAAAACAAAGTTTCCTCCTTGTAGGAGACGCCCCGGTAGAGCAGTGGTCTAAGGCGCTGGCCTCTCATCATTCGTCCGTAGGGGGTCCGGGTTCGAATCCCGGTCAGGCATGGATGTTGTGTTTGTCTTACGGCACTGGCTCTCTCCCTTCCCTGGAACCAGTGACCCTAAATTAGGGACGGGCGACTGCTTATAGCCCATTGAGTTGCTCACGGTGGTCGTTAAACCTCCAATCAAAAAAAAAATCCTTGTAGGAAATGGGCCGTGGAGAAAAACAGGTGGTAGTCAGTTGGGGCAAAGTCCTGACTCTGTGGAGGATCGGGAAGAATCTGAAGCATTTCCATGTCCTGTAGTTTTCGGCGTACTACTATAGTGGTATAACTTCTGGTATTATCCACTTGCAGCAATGCCCATTTCATGTTGATGTGTGCTGGGTAGAATTGGTGCAGAACATCACGGACCCACTGCTGTTCCTCGGCATAAAGATTGCTGTCCACCGCCTGACCGTCTAGTGCACTGGTTCAGTGCACCAGACCCTCACGATTTGACTTCCCTGTCAAACCACTCCTCTTCGCACTACTGGCTGTGCTTTCTGATATGTCCTCTTCACACTACTGGCTGTGCTTTCTGGTATGTCCTCTTCACACTACTGGCTTGCTTTCTGGTATGTCCTCTTCACACTACTGGCTGTGCTTTCTGGTATGTCCTCTTCACACTACTGGCTGTGCTTTCTGGTATGTTCTCATCACACTTCTGGCTGTGCTTTCTGGTATGTCCTCTTCGCACTACTGGCTGTGCTTTCTGGTATGTCCTCTTCACACTACTGGCTGTGCTTTCTGGTATGTCCTCTTCACACTACTGGCTGTGCTTTCTGGTATGTCTTCTTCTCACTACTGGCTGTGCTTTCTGGTATATCCTCTTCACGCTACTGGCTATGCTTTCTGGTATGTCCTCTTCACACTACTGGCTGTGCTTTCTGGTATGTCCTCTTCACACTACTGGCTGTGATTTCTGGTATGTCCTCTCCACACTACTGGCTGTGCTTTCTGGTATGTCCTCTTCGCACTACTGGCTGTGCTTTGTGGTATATCCTCTTCACATTACTGGCTGTTCTTCCTGGTATGTCCTCTTCGCACTATTGGCTGTGCTTTCTGTATGTCCTCTTCGCACTATTGGCTGTGCTTTCTGGTATGTCCTCTTGACACTACTGGCTGTGCTTTCTGGTATGTCCTCTTCACGCTACTGGCTGTGCTTCCTGGTATGTCCTCTTCACGCTACTGGATGTGTTTTCTGGTATGTTCTCTTCACACTACTGGCTGTGCTTTCTGGCATGTCCTCTTCACACTACTGGCTGTGCTTTCTGGTTTGTCCTCTTCACACTACTGGCTGTGCTTTCTGGTATGTCCTCTTCACACTACTGGCTGTGCTTTCTAGTAGGTCCTCTTCACACTACTGACTGTGCTTTCTGGTATGTCCTCTTCGCACTACAGGCTGTGCTTTCTGGTATGTCCTCTTCACACTACTGGCTGTGGTTTCTGGTATTTCCTCATCTCACTACTGGCTGTGCTTTCTGGTATGTCCTCTTCACGCTAGAGGCTGTGCTTTCTGGTATGTCCTCTTCACCCTACTGGCTGTGCTTTCTGGTATGTCCTCTTCACCCTACTGGCTGTGCTTTCTGGTATGTCCTCTTCACACTACTGGCTGTGCTTTCTGGTATGTACTCTTCGCATTACTGGCTGTGCTTTCTGGTATGTCCTCTTCGCACTATTGGCTGTGCTTTCTGTATTCCTCTTCGCACTATTGGCTGTGCTTTCTGGTATGTCCTCTTCACACTACTGGCTGTGCTTTCTGGTATGTCCTCTTCACGCTACTGGCTGTGCTTTCTGGTATATCCTCTTCACACTACTGGCTGTTCTTTCTGGTATGTCCTCTTCACACTACTGGCTGTGCTTTCTGGTATGTCCTCTTCACGCTACTGGCTGTGCTTCCTGGTATGTCCTCTTCACGCTACTGGCTGTGCTTCCTGGTATGTCCTCTTCACGCTACTGGCTGTGCTTTCTGGTATGTCCTCTTCACATTACTGGCTGTGCTTTCTGGTATGTACTCTTCGCAATACTGGCTGTGCTTTCTGGTATGTCCTCTTCACACTACTGGCTGTGCTTTCTGGTATGTCCTCTTCACACTACTGACTGTGCTTTCTGGTATATCCTCTTCGCACTACTGGCTGTGCTTTCTGGTATGTGCTATTCACACTACTGGCCGTGTTTCTGATATGTCCTCTTCACACTACTGGTCGTGCTTTCTGATATGTACTCTTCACACTACGGCTGTGCTTTCTGGTATGTCCTCTTCACACTACTGGCTGTGTTTTCTGGTATGTCCTCTTCACACTACTGGCTGTGCTTTCTGGTATGTCCTCTTCACACTACTGGCTGTGCTTTCTGGTATGTGCTATTCACACTACTGGCTGTGCTTTCTTATATGTCCTCTTCACATTACTGGCTGTGCTTTCTGGTATGTCCTCTTCAAACTACTGGCTGTGCTTTCTGGTATGTCCTCTCCACTGGTTCCCAGTAAGGTAGGTGCATTCGTTTCCATCTACTATGATGATACAATGCCAATCACATGTTGTCTCACTTGCGGGGGTGTTAATTTATGTGGAACCATTCAATTGTGCTTGGGGGAGAAACCAATTTGGTGCAGCTGACTAAATTTAAGATAGTGGATTACGAAGACCTCACCTCAGCTGCCATTTGTTGTGTACCGGTACCGGGGTTCGCTGGTACAGCTTCGACTAAGGGATAGGTGTTGGTGATCTTTGGATATTCTGATTTAGGCTTGTCTTCGAGAGCAGCGTTCTCAGTATTGAAAAGCCGGAACCATTTTCGTTCAGTGCTTCTGTCCGCTTCGTGAGTTGTCACCTTCAGCTGCACAAATGTCTTCCGCTGCTGCCGTATTTAACCCTTTTTCTTTCAATAATAGCGAAGCAGCCTCCAAACCGCACGTTTATCGACGTACGTCCTCTGCTCACCTGATACGCGATGTGGCTTCATGCCAAATGCAAGAATGTTCTACGCCATTATGGTACACCGTGGACGCTAGCGTGCGTTTCGCACAGAAATATAGACCCGTCATTACATGTAGCTCTAAATGGGACGAATTTCTGACTCAATCTGGTATGTACTTATTTTTTGTAAAAGCATTCAAACTTCTGAGTTGATATTTATACGATACGAGTTTTTCTCTTATTTGTCCGAAACAAATGGTTCAAATAAAATGGGATAGAAATCTTCCTCAAAGTGTTCTGACAAAACGCTTATTTTTCTCTTTCTTTTTCGTATCGAAAAGGGAAAATAAACATATAAATTAGCTTCAATGCCGAAGTTCTCAGGGGATTCAGTTTAGCGGAGCGCTGTTCTTTTGATTTCGAGGATTATTACGGAACCGTATTTTGAGTCTTATCATCCTAATATCTCTATATGTTTCAGTTTCGTTTTCCTTCTCCTACTTGCAGCTTTCGTAAATTTGTCTCGTTAGATGCTGCATTTCTCTTATATGATACATTGTGCTCCCTTGTTCTTATAAGTAGCTCTCTGCCTTTTCCAATTCCTTACGGAGACGTCCGATGACTTTCTTGTGAAGATCACTAGCGATTTTCTTTTTTCTGTACTTCTCTCAACGTACATTGTAACATTTTTCATTTTTAATGAACAGTTCATGAAGGCAAAAAAGATTGAGACACTAAATACACCAAATGAAAAATATTTCGTATAAGATTTTGCCCTATATTAGGAGTCATACCAAAGACGCTCAGATTAAATACAATTTGTACAATAATTGTAGTCAGCAATTTTCAGAAATAAGAAAACACAAGAAAGGTAAAATTCTTTCGATAGGATTTGAAGCCGATTTTATTTCGCCGTTTGTACGAATTTTCCTTTTCCCCCCATTCTTCAGTTTTTGAATAGACATCATTTTAATGCTTTATATGTAACTGAAGCATGTTCTTCTCATTTTAAGCACAATAACCTGTTTATAACACAAACGCAGGCCCAGGAAACATGTATAGCCTTCAGTGGTCCCGCTGACTAAATGGAACTTACCAAGCGACGTCTGCGTTATATGAATTCTTAATATATATATATATATATCTTGAAAAGCCGTGCATTTATGCAGAATGATAAATAGAATTTGCTTTGAAACAAGGTGAGTGGATGGTCTAATTTCACATGCCATCGACTCCACTTCATTTTCAACTGTCCCGGGAATGATTTGCAAAATCCGAGAACAAAAGGAGAAGTTATTTTCGACATCGCTTTGTTAGCCATTGTATAGGCATTCAGTAAGCATAAAGTATTTCGAAGTAAAATGTTCGCGTCTGTTTCGAAAGCAAAATGTTCGCGGCTGATTGGTATCAAGAGCGTTAACGTCAACCGTGAAATTGACACACCTTTCCTCATAACACGATATACATACATCATATGGAATCGAATACTAAATTCTGGGGTTACAATAGAAATAAGGATTCTGAAAACCTGTGAAATATATTGGGTTGAAGAGAAAGTAATGTCTGTGAATGCAAGACAACAGAAAAGTGCTAATTACCGTTTATACAAATCAGTCCGAAATGTAGTTGCCATCGTTTTACACCACCTACTCACAACGTCTCAGCAGCTGTAGAATTTAGGACTACTAAGCTTGTGGTGTTATGACTGAATAAAAATAGCAACATTTTTAACAATAAAATGTTTATCATACATCGACTATAGTTTCGCAGAGCGTAACTATAGTCAATGTATGATAAACATCGTGATGATGCCCGGCATCATCACGACGAATGCAGCGTAAACATTCATAGCATTGTAACATCATCAGAATTCTGACTGTGACGGATTTTGTTCAGTGTTACCACGCGATTGATAGAAATGGAGGCGACGTCGTGTCGCTGAGAAGCCGTGAAGAGTTCCGGTATATACGTGGAAAGTTTGGAAACGCTACGCTTATTGATAAACCTGACTCGACTCTCAAGTTTAATATACTCTGCCTGATAGGGAAAATGCCACACCACGACGACGTGAACGCAGTGCCATGCAAATGGCAGAGTGGGTGCACACGTACAAGTTATGTAAATGATTGCATTTGCAAACCAATCGCACGAACGACGCGCGATATATAAGCTGACAACCAGCCCGTGAGGCTATCACGCGAGACTTCTTCACGCCCGTGAGAAGTGAGTGGTTCTGCTGTAACCTTGTCTGAAGAACGAACAAGGGGTGAAAATGTAGTTAAGTAGCCATAGTACGCGATTTTCTGAAACGCATTAGTTCACGCGAGATGTCATCGTAGACCTTCGTTCCACCTGTTGGTCCTTGCTTCGTATTGCGTAAGAAAGGCAACGTGATGCAACAACCGTCGGTCGCGTTTAGAGAGAGTGCTCCCCGGGAAGGATCTGTGCAACGTCGTAGGGGGACCGGAGCACGGAGACGAATGTCCGTGCTCACCGATCGCCGCATCCGATATCACGCCGTACCGGATCCACAGGCCACGACGGGTGACATTTTGCTGAATGTACGGGGAGGCTTGGATGGTCCGATATCGACGCGGACAGTGTCGCGCCGATTGGCAGCGTCGCGTTTGCTGTCCAGCCGTCCGTTGCGAAGGCAACCCTTAAGAGCGAGCCATCGTCGTTACCGCTTGGGGTTGCGTTGCTCCAGAGTTGCGTGGGGTGCCGAATGTAACAGTGTGGTGTTCAGCGATAAATCGCCGTCCTGTCTCTTCACGGATGATCGCCGTGTGCGATTCTGGAGGCTACGTGGCTAACGGGCGGACTCCTCCGCCAATGAGCAGCGCCACACCGCCCAGCAGCGTATAATCATGGTGTGGGGTGCTATCAGCGCCAGCAGCCGTTCACCGCTGGTAAGCATTACGTGCACAATGACGGCACGTCGCTATGTTGACGAACTCCTGCAGCCCGTGGCACTATCGTATCCGCAGGACATCGCAAAGGCCGTTTTTCAACAGGATAACGCCCGGCCGCATACCGCTCGGATCAGACTGAATGCTTTACACGGCGTGCGGATGATTCCGTGGCGAGAACGATCTCCCGAACTTTCACCAATCGAGGGGAGTGTGGACCCCATTTTAAGCGATATTCAACACTGTATCGCCTAAAATGGGGTCCACACTCCTTATTAGTCATCCTGTATATTCGGCCACTAGAGCGTAGTTTGCATGTGGCAATTAATCATTTGCTCAGGACATACTTGGCGATCTGTGTGTGCGCGCGCGCGCGCATGTGTGTGTGTGTGTGTGTGTGAAGTTTGGTCTGCTTTCGAGCATTTCTGCATGGTGCTGCATTTTCTCTGTCAGGCAGTGTATTAGAAGCATTCCACATATACAGAACTCGTCTAGGGTTGTCAACGACATGACGTCATCTCCATTTCCTTCAAGCGCGAGGAAACAACTCACCAAAATCCGTGACTGTCAGAATTCTGATGTTGTCGCAATGATTTGAATGTTCACGCTCCATTCGAGCTGATGATGTCGAGCCAAACGCTCTGCGAAACTATAGTCGATGTGTAATAAACATTTTATTGTGAGAAAAGTTGCTATATAAAAATAATTGTGGCAGCTTGGACGCAAAGAAGCGAGTAAGAGCGCGTTCGACATAGTCTCGGTTTGTGAACCGCTGCCAATCCAGGAAATGCAGCAGCGACCGTAAAAGGTGTTAATCGCTTGGGGCAAAGTCCAGGGAATAGGCTGTGTGTAGCAGCAGCTCCCACGCCAGGACAATGATCTTGTGATAGGCCACAGTTGCGGTGTAAGGTCTCGCTCCATCTGCTGCAGAAGGACACCCTTGCAGTTCAGCAGTGCTGGTCGTTCCGACGTAAGCGATGCTTGCAGATTGTCGAGCTGACGGCAGTACACATCGGTGGGTTTGTCCGGCAGCAGCTCAAAATACATGACATCCCGTATATCCACCAAACAGGCAGCAGGAGGACTTTACGTGAGTGTAAGCAGTCTTTTCTGGGCACTGACATTGTCATTCAGGACCCATTTCTCGTCAAATGTCACAATGAGGTCTAAGAACAGTTCAACTTGAGCACGTGCAAGTCAGGAAAGTCATGCACTCATGCAATTTGCTTTCTGCTGAACTATGAGTTGATGGAGTACCCAAACTCCCTGTCTTGTGCTTCTCCCCAAATTAACACACGTTCGGCTGTTCGACAATTGACACTCCTCAGCTCTTAGGCTAACTCGCGCCTGTTAATACACGGATCGGGCTCCACTAAGAGTTTCAGCAAGTCCATATCCACAGTTGCTGGTCTTGCGGCTTTGGGACGATCTAACAGGTCAACATTTTCCTCTCGAAATCAGTCTAACCAATGAAAACACGGACAATGTGATATGGCATTAGGGTACACACTGGTAATGTTACTTACATCACTTGCGGGGCGCTATCACGACGAAACTCATGCAACATGCGATGGCAGATGTTCTCCTTGTCAACTTCCATGCTGGCCGGCGCTTACAATCTTCGCCTTCTGACTGCTAACTGCTAATGGCTTAAGCCAACTACCTGCTGCTGTCATGCCTATGTGGTGCGGAATCTAAGTGGCCAATGTGCGCCGTTGCCGGGACTGCTATTTTGAGCACCTCGTCATCAGACACTACTTTCTTTCCTACCCAATACAATGAGAGCATTTGCGAAGGCGAAGCCTTTCAAGTGGCCTTTCATTTCGTTTCCTTTTTAATAAAAGTTTAACTGATTTTAATTATACAATGCTGGCCACCCAAAATGCGACTCCAAGAAGGAAGCATCCGATTGGCCTGAAATTCACATCATGTGTTGCCAGCGAGAGGACATGCAAACGATTAGCATTGCAGGGCATATGCAAATCATGTGCCCCACCACGCCACCGAGAAACACTATAGAAAAGGTGCACAGAAGGCGGCGTGTAAGTAGTGGAAGTGTGTTGTGCTGCCGGACCTGTGCGTGGGAAGCTTCCTGATGCCTCGTCGCAGAATACGGCAGTCATTGCAGCACGTTTCGGAGTTCGACAGAGGACGAATAGTGGCTTATCGCGACAGCGGTTTATCGTACCGAGACATCGGCGCCCGTGTGGGACGACATCCAGCCACGGTGAGGCGAGTATGGATTCGGTTGGTGCAGGAGGGACGGACGGATCTACGTGAGTGATGGCGGCAGCCGTGGCACGCCACCAAACGAGAGAACCTGCATGTTGGGCGGCGGGAATTGACGGCTCGCACCGCCACATCACGAACGTTAGCGCAAGAATTAGGGCGCGTTGCGCAACAACCTATGTCAGCACGTGCCATTCGACGTCATCTGCAAAAGCGGGAACTTGTTGCATGGCGCCCATTGCTCCGATTACCATTGACGTTACACCACCGGCGAGTGCGGCGGCAGTAGGCCATTGAACGCCGCACCTGGACTACGGAATGGCACGACTTTGTCTTCTCCGAGGAATCCCGCTTCTGCCTGCAACACCACAATGGTCGGATTCGCTTGTGGCGGCACCGCGGCGAGAGACTGTATGACGCCTGCATTATGCATCACCATATCGGTCCGTCGCGTCGCCTGAAGTTATGGTTTGGGGCGCAATTGGATGTGACACCCGCACCCCTCTGGTACGCATCGCCGGTACACTCAACTGCCACCGCTACATCTCCGACGTTTTGGAGCTTGTAGTCCTCCCTTTCCTACAGGACCTCCCAGCGGCCACGTTTCAGCAGGACAATGCGCGCCCGCACGTGGCACGTATCGTGCAACAAGTCTTCACGGCCCAACAGGTGTCACTGCTGCCTTGACCCGCCTGTTCTCCCGATGTGTCGCCTATCGAACACGCCTGGCCGTTGATCGGCAACCGAATGGCCCGGCAAGTACCACTCGCGGCTACGCCTGATGAACTATGGCAACGTGTGGAAGCAGCCTGGACCGACATACCCCAAACTAACATCCAAAGACTCTTTCGTTCGATGCCGCGGCGTGTAGCGGCCGTGATTGCCAGCCATGGAGGCCACACGAGCTATTGATGTCTGCGTGCTCTGCAAGCCGCACGGGCCTGTAAGCTCAATCGTTTCATCTTTGTATCTGTTGTTATGTGTCCAGTAAATCTGGCTTTGCTATCTCGTGTCCTTCTTGGTGTTGCATTTTGGGTGGCCAGCAGTGTAGTTTTCTTCACTGGTACATTTGAGTATCGTTTGAATAGTTTGTACGGTGGCTCGAAGAGTTGAGCCTGTACATCCTTAACTTCTATGTGATGTATAGGAATACAGGTATGACGGAGTATTACACTTTTTTCTTTGGGCTTAAGCTCCACCATGAACAGCTCTAGGAGCTATAAGCAGTTCCCCGTCCCTACGTTGGAGCCAATACCTCCTGGGAAGTGTAAGAGCGAAACACACACAACGGACATGCTTCGTTAGGCACTCGAAACCTGCCCCATGTCGAAATCTTTGACTCTGAGCAAGGGGACCACAGGGGCGGAATCAAACTTACAGCATAAAATTATGATAAGTATATTGAATTGCGGGCAAACGCAGCATAACAGGTTAAATTTATGCGGAAAAGAAAGTAGAGTTGATTTTTCTTGAACCACAGGTTATGTAGAAATTAATCAGAAGGAAAACACAGTTGCGTATTGCGTTTAAGCTGAGCGGAAGGGATTCAGTTAAGCACTCACGCAGAAAATACACTGCTGGACAATTCCTAAGGACGGATCATAAACGGCTATATAGCTCATAAAAAAGTAAGTGTGGTTGGATGCCAAGTGAAATAAAATAATGTCAGAATGCCAGGACATTACAAGAAAGACAATTTATTGTGCTCTAAAATCCAGAAATCTTTGGAACGTGTTCAAGGGACAAACAGGCCATTTTGTGCAGAATACGTAAACTTAAAAAAAATGTAATTACCGTCCGAAGGCATTCCGGCGTAAAATGTCAATACGGGATATGGCCACCATGGAGGGCGATGCAAGATTCCACACGTCGTGTCATGCTTTGCACAACATTATCAAGCAGCTGTTGGGGTAATTTATCCCATTCCTCTGTCAGTGCACGGATGAGGGTGTCCTTGTTTATTGGAGGGCATTGGCGACCAGCAAGACTCCTCCCAAAGCATCCCACACATTTTCAATGGGATTCAGATCTGGAGAACGAGCTGGCCACACGAGGCGTTGAATATCCTCGCTCTCAAGACACTCCTGGACAGCGACTGTTCGGTGAGATGTTGCGTTGTCGTCCATGAAAATGAATCTATCACTGACAGCACCACGGAACATGCGAACATGAAGTAGCAGAACATCATTAATGAATCGTTGGCCAGTCATAGTCCCAGTTGGAAGCACATAGAGGGACGTATGGCCATTGATCATGATGCCATCCCATACCATGACACTACATGTCGGATATCGGTCCCTTTCCTGTATGTTTGCTAGACAATATGCAGTACCACTATCACGCCAGATCAGTTGTCGTCGACAATCAGACGATAGACTGTATCTACTCTCATCTGAGAAGAGGATAGCAGACCAGTCGTTATCAGTCCAATTGCGATGTTGATGGCACCATTGCAAACGGGCGGTACGGTGACGTCTAGACAATGGGATGCACACAATAGGACGGCGGGCGTATAGTCCTCCTTCATGCAAACGTCTGGCGACAGTTTTTCGGGAGATCCGCTTGCCAGTAGCAGCCATAAACTGATTTGCTACCTCACTAGCTGTGCTGCGCCGGTGTCTTTTTGTTGATAGCACTATGTACCGATCTTCTGCAGGTGTCGTACTGCGAACACGACCTCCTCCGTGACGTTTGCTACAGTCTCCATTTGTTTGAAATGATTTCCAAAGCCTTAAAACAACACTGTGGCTGACGTCGAACTCCCTGGCAACATCTGTTATTTTTCGCCCTTCTTCAATCTTCCCAATAATATGGCCACGCGTAAAATCATCTAGGTGATGTCTGGAAGACATACTGAAAATTGAAAGTTCGTCAATTGGTTCTTTCCCTTTTCAACTTTGCGTTTGAACAACAACGGTCAATACGCGTCAAATCCTTTATATCTCTTATCAGCGCTATGACGTCACGAACAAGTTCGGCAATCCAAAAGTTGCATACGCACAACACGTCTTACTGTATCCCGCACTAATGCTAATTTCCACATTTTCCTGCCTTCCATTTTATGGTTGCTATCGTTACTAAGGTCATCTGTCCTTAGCATTTGTCCGGCAGTGTATAAAAGTCTCCGAGGGAGAAAATAGCGCAAGAATGTAAAAGTAACTCGCAAAAAATGAGCAAAGGTTTTATGATATGTGAAGGAAGTAGCGTTGGGTAAACAACAAAATTTGAAGCAAGATAAGATTTGAAATACAAAGGATCAGTTTTTCGCCAACTCTACTTTGATAGCATTACAGAAGTTGTAACACACAAAGAGTAAGGCAATCATCACCGTATACCTACTTTTTGCAAAATCTTAGAGTAAAATAAAAGAGGAAATAAAATTACAGGATGGGCCCAAAGTAGGTACACCGTACTCATCGGATCATGACGTTTTATTTTAGTTTTCTACATTTATTTTTCATTTTCATTTACGGTGTTTATTATTTCTTTTACTTTACAGGTAATGAGAAAGACTGCAGGGAATTTGAGTGAATAACAAAGAAAGTACACTTATTGTCAAAAAACACGGTGCATCAAGAAAAAAAAAGTATGCGATTACCGCGAAACTCGGCGAATAGCTACGAGGAGGGCAGACATGCAAAATGATTAAAGTTTCGTGCGATTCCGCATGTACGAACGGAGCTGCAATCACAATCCTTGGAGCTTATGAAGCGCTGTGCAGGGGACTCCACATTCGTGCCGAAGTGCACGGTAAGAGTCAAGTGGGAACCCTGAGTGATAGACATGCCGATGAGCCACCGTAGATGTGCGTACGGGCAACTGACGGAGTTTGAACCAAGCCGTGTCTTCTGGATAAGAGAGGCAGGGTGGCCCGTACGCCGAATCGGCAGTCATTTGTGCTGGTCGGACAATACGATGCGATCGTGTTGAGAGCAATGGACACGGGAAGGCACCTAGTCACGGCGAACTGGCTTTACACAACCCAGACACACCAGCAGCAGAGAGAACCGTGGGATCGTGAGAGCGGCACGCGCAGATGCAAGGACGTTCTTGTCGAATATCCAGAGACATGTGGTGGCTGTACAAGGCAATCCTGTGTCCAACGGAACCATTTCCAGACGCCTGGTAGAGCGAAACTGCATTCTCGACGTCCTTTACATTTTCTGCCTTTAACATCTGACCATCGTCGGCTTATATTGTAGTGGTATCAGAAGCGAGAAACTTGGAATGCTACGGACCGGCAACGTTTAGTGTTCAGCGACGAATCCCGCTTCTGTATGGGAAAGGACGACCTCCGTGTCAGAGTATGGAAGACAGCAGGTGAGCGCCACAATTCTAATCTCACTGTACAGAGGCACACGTCTCGAACTGCAAGCGTGATGGTCTGGGGAGCCATTGCCATACGGACTTCCCCCGTAGTTATCCGTAGGACGTTGATAGCCCAGCGCTACGTGAAGGAGATCCTGCGACCTTATGTGCTGCCTTTTCTGATAGGGCGGCCCGCAGCAATTTCCCAACAAGGTAACGTGTCCGCACACCGCCTGGGTTTCCTATGACTGTCTACGTCATGCTTCGATGTTTCCGTAGCCTGCCAGATCGCCTGATATGTCGCCCATCGCGCACGTGAGGGACCAGATGGGACGCCAGCTTTCACCATGCCCAAGTGTTTGAAATTTAGAGCGTTGGTTGCAAGAAGTGTGGGCCAATCTCTCCCAGGATAACGCACGGCGTCTCTCTGACTCCGTGTCGGACCCTATCACCGAATGCATCTGAGCACGAGACAGTCCGACGCGGTACTAACGCTGACGTGTATGTTTACCGTATGTTCGCGGGGAATCGTCCTGCTGCTGTGATATTGTAATCACTTCTGTCCTTGGTATGTACCACCTCTCTACTAAAATCTCATTTCAATCCGACGCTCCTTCTTGGTGGGCGGATTTTTATGAAAATGAGTGTAGATTCTGAAGCAGTATTGGAAGCCTGGTAGGTGCGCAGAGCATGGCAAGAGGCATTTGACACTGCTCCAGCAACACGTCTGACAATTTATCATATCAGAGATAAATTTGATGCCACGGGTTCAGTGGTTGATTCATCGAAATGTGGAAGACCTAGGACATCTGTGAAAGAGGAGAATGAGATGCGAGTCACCCTGGCATTCGTGAACTGAACAGTCCGATAAAGTCCATGCGACGTGAGTCTCAGGAGTTACGCACACAGAGAACGCCATTGTGGCACTTAATGCGTAACTTGAAATTGAAGCTGTACCGTTTTAGACTCTTACATGGCCTCATTAAGGACATTTCAGACCGACGACTGCAATTCTGTGAGGTGATGCGCAACCAAAGTTCTCACGAAACAGACTTTCTTGGTAACATCATCTTCTCAGACGAAGCCTGTTTGAAGTTGTCAGGCATAATTGTGCATGCCAGGCAGATGAAGATCGTCATGTGACTATCGCAACTCAACTGAAACAGCCTGCTGTCACTGTGTGGGATGGACTGTCCAGTGATGGTATCATAGAACCGGCTTCTTCGACATAAGACTGCACGGTAATAATTACTTCAACATGTTGCGCAACGTGTTGGTGCCACAACTCGCAACCAGGGCCGACTTCGCCGAACTATTCTTCCAAAACGATGGAGGCCCTCCTCATTTTGGTTTGTCGATACTGAGCTACATTGACAACCCCTTCCGACAGCGTTTAATCGGGAGACGTAGCAGCATTGACGGGCAGCCTGTGACGTACCTGCCAGCAGGACGCACACGACAAAAAGGTAGATAGGAATCCGAACAAACGTCCGCGTAGCTCAATTGGTAGAGCGGCTTATTCCGGAATGAGGGGACCCGGGTTGGAGCCCCGGCGTGGATAAAAATGACGGAGAAATTTACTTCGTTATAATGGCGCCCGAACTATCCGGATGACCCGACCGTTCAAAATCTCGCAATGGTGTGATGTTCTTTCCACACCGCGGGATAGGAAAAATCAGAGAATCTCTTCTCCAGCGCTTCGAAAAAAAATTGACTGGGAGTTCTCAAGTGCACGTTCTACAGTGGATGGCTGCCTGCAACGATTCATGGTCACGGCTGACCCGTGGACCATGCCCCCGGCCCTCGTTCGGGGGGGAGATGTGACGTAACTGCCAGCAGGACGCACACGACATAAAGGCAGATAGGAATTCGAACAAACGTCCGCGTAGCTCAATTGGTAGAGCGACTTATTCCGGAATGAGTGGACCCGGGTTTGAGCCCCGGCGTGGATAAAAATGACGGAGAAATTTACTTCGTTATAAGCCATGTTCACCCGACCTGACTCCCATTGACTTATTTTTGGAGGGTGCGTAGTGAAGGACAATGTTTTTCGAAAAGAAGCCCACACAGTGGATGAATTGAAGGAGTTAATCCCGCAAGCATTTTTGGATATTGATGGTAACATAAATTTGTGTGTTACTCGTATGTCACCGTGAAGGGGCCATGTTCCGGAAATGTTGCAAGGTTGATGGAGGACATTTCGAGCATTTAAGAGACTAAACAGTGTCACAGTATCGGGGACATGTTCTAGGAATGATGCACCTAAGTGACTAATCATGACCCGATCAGTACTACAGTATGTACTTATTTTTGGCCCACTCTGTAGAAACCTGGACAGCAGTACTTTAAGTTAAATGGTTAGATATAAGTAGAACTAAAACCGAGACAGCGGTCATGCAACAACGTCAGAGATTAATTAAAGGTGTCGATACCCAAGAAGATAGGACAAAAATATCAATAAGTTTTATTATGGAAGAATATGGAGATGTTTAATGGGAAGTTAGCAACCGACCGTAGGTTGAGCGGAAAACAGTACATAGAGACATTGAATGCTCTCTATGAGTTACAGCTCTTAATTAGGTTAGCTTTTAAGACCAGTAAAATTATAAACCCTTTTAGTGTTGATATATGTCCGTTTGTGTGATATATGCAGACGCGACCCAAGATGGAAGAAATACAGAAGGTGTGGTGGCCTCCAAGAGAAGCAATAGAAGTAACAGATATTAGAAAGAAGACTAAAAGAAGAAGGTCATTCCTGTACACTGAAGAGCAATTGAATTAGAGATACCTGTCTAGTAACGCGTAGCGCTACCTTTCGCCCTGATGACGGCGGCGATTCGTCTTGGCATAGGCTCGACAAGACACCGGAAACGTTGGGAAATCGTTTGGACCTACGACCCTTGAACAAGCTCCCACAGTTCACGAAGATTTGATGGAGAGGGGTCAAAGCCTCGAACATCTCTCTCGATGGCATCTCAGATATGCTTGATGGGATTGAGGTCAGGTGACCCAGCTGGCCACGGAAGCAAGGTCACGTCGGTGGCGTGTTCATCCAACCATTCGGATACAATTCGTGAGCGATGGCAGGGTGCATTGTCTTGTTGCAGGATGAGGTCCCCAGTGGGTTGTTGAAGACGCACAAAAGGGATCAAATGGTCGTTCAGGATATCCCGGTAACGTTGACCTGTGAGGGACGATGTCACACGTACCAGGGGTCCCATTTCAGTTAACGTAAACAGCCCCCAGACGAGAATGCAATCCCCACCAGTTTGAAGAGTACCCTGCTGGCAAGAAGAATCCCTCGCTTTATGTTGTTTGCGCCGTACTCGTATCCTGTCATCCGCATGCACCAAACTGAATCTCAACTCATCAGCCAAGGCAACATTTTCCCACATGTCTAGGGTCCAGTGGCGATGTTCCCGCGCCCATGCTAATCTTTGCACCCTGTGATGTGCGGTCAGCAGCGGTACCCTCGTGGGACGATGGCGTCTTTACCCCATAGCGAGGAGATGGTTCTTGGATGGTGTAGTTGCTAACACGTTTTTGTGCACCAGCGTTGAATTGCCGAGTGATTTCTTGCACTTTGGCCCGTCAATCCGCTGTTACAATGCCAGCTAGCCGACGATGACCCCGCTCATCCACACGCTGTTGTTCACGGCAGTTGGCCCTTGCAGGGATGGTTTTACCGGATTCGATGTACTCACGGTGCACCCGTGACACAGTGGCTCGTGAACATCCCAGTGCCTACACGACTTCCGAGATGGAGTGACCCTTTCGTCAGGCCCCGACAATTTGCTCACGATCAAATGCGCTTAGATCTTTCGTCTTACCCATACTGCGTCCGACTCTTACTGATTCCCGTTGCATCATTCCGTATATTGTGGGTCGCTGCATATGTCATGTGGTTTTCATTTACAGGGCCGCCCACAGCGCAATATTTGCATAACGCCAGCTGTCTCTAATTCAATTGCTCTTCAGTGTAAGAGCATGTGTTGTGGACTTTAATTAAACGTGTGTTATTGAATGAGTCTCATTACTTTCCGCACAGACCTTGTATAGCGAAGAGAATCCCGCCAACTAAGGGGCTAATAATGTTGGAGCCGAAGGAACATCTTCACCTGCAGCATTATTATATCTTCATGTGGAATAAACTACTAGCAAATGAGAATGTTTATAATATTACACACAGCCTTCCGAATTTTAACTTCAATAAAAAAATGAAAAGAAATCAAGGAATTAATTTGCATCCATCCTGTAATGAAGGCTCCTTCAAAACGCCTGGTACAAATGTAACTGAAATTTTGGTTTAAAAAATAGCCGAAATTGGATATATCTGGTGACCAACTCTAAAATAATTCTCTATGCTATTTTCAAGGGAAAAGGCATAGTCGGGAAGTCAAATTCTAGAACAATGTATTCGTTCATCATTATTAACGGATACCGCACAAAGCAATAACATTTTTTCCGTTTCGAATATATCGAGACTAACTTTAGTTTGTAGCAAGATCTGGAAAGGAAAACTTACGCCCTTCACTCTTACAGAATTCTTTCAAACGTGTATTTTCCCGATTTGTTCGACATTCTTTCTGTTCGATACAGTTATATCTCTATATTGCATTGTATTTCTTTCTTATGTTCCTCGGGGACTTCTTTGAGTCATTTGCTGATGGTGATTGTCTCAATGTGGAGTCACAGTTTCAATGGTTGTGTGTCTTTCTCGCCCACCCGTCTCGGAAAGAACGTGGAATTTGTCCAATATTTCTGGGGTTTGTTTTCTTGTGTGTGTGTGTGTGTGTGTGTGCTAGGTCTCATTACTCACCCTCTGAGAGCATTCAACGGAACGCTATCTTCCTCTGCCTCCCTGTTACTTCAGTTTTTCCTGCCTCCGTGTTTAGCTCCGAGGTACGGAGGCACCTTGAAGACCTTTCTCATGGTGGATACTTCGCAAAGTATTGGTTATTGGTTACTCTTCTTTTCTAGCTGTTTGTGTGTGCCTTTATGTATTGCCCATACGTCAGTTCCACTTTTTATCCCCTAATATCCGTGTTTGATTGCAAACGGTGTGTGACGGTGAGAGTGTTTCCGCTTTATCTTAGACGTAAGAGTGAAATCGTCTCCGAAAAGCCTTCATTTCCTCAAAAGAGATAATAAAGAAGCTAAGCGTTACAAAAAGTAGCGAGTTTGTGAAGAAATAGATCGTTACATTTTTCAGTGAACCATATCAGTGTACAATTACAACTGACCCAAGAACGTCAGGAACAGATATCTGCTTTTTACATGAAACCAAAACAATTTCAAATTCAGTAAGCCCGAAATCACCAACATGTTTTCCTGCCATGATTCCAACTAGTTTTACACTCGCATATTACACTTCACGTAATTAGACACAACTATTTTCGAATAGCAAAATAGTTGCTATTGTACTGTGTGTTTTTATCAGCACATTTATTTTGGATTAAACGCAGTGCTGAAAGGGTACATTAGTTGCAAATGTGCCTTTTTATTGTTATAAACGTCTGTATGAAATCATGCTAAAGACATATGGAGTATTTTGGTTATTCATGTTGCCGCACTAGACCTAACTTTTTGCGTTGTAATATTGCCCAAAGTTTACGACGGCAGCTTCTAGCCCCGTTCTTTTCTTTGAGTTCAGTAAGCCCTGCGTGGTGTTGCTGTATTGAGACTGATTCTTTTCCATCCCACAAGAACTAGTAAATGAAAAGAACTGTCTTTCACTAATAGTGGACTACATCCATTATTCTAATTCTAAGATTAAGAAGAAGAACATTTATGCACAATTATTTTTATTTTTCTTATCGATCAAGGTTTACCTGTACTTTTGCTCACCTTCTTCAGGACGAATGGCATGTGCATATTCAAATCGTATATGACGTCATCAATTGCATGGAATGTCTAGTGTTTTTGTTAGGTGCTTCCTCACGCTTGACAGAATAGGTTTTATACATACACGGTCGAGTCACATTATTGTGACCACCAGCTAATATCCAGAGTAACCGCCGTGTGCAGCGCGGACAGCAGCTAAACGCGCTGAGAGTGACTCAATAAGATGAGGGGAGCTGTTCACAGAAATTTGGAGCCATGCTGACTGCAGTGCATCTGACAGCTGCTGGAGGGTGCGTGGTGGTGGATCCATAGAGCGAACGAGACGATCGAGGTGGTTCCACAGATGCTCAATTGGGCTTACTCTTTATCGTGCTCTTCCAACCACTCTCGGACATTTCTAGCATAGATCCTTCCTAGGACCACTCTCTCCAAATGCGACCGACGGTTGTGGGTTCACGTTGCGTTTTTTTTCGCAATACGACCCAAGGACAATCCGGCGGTACAAAGGCCTACGATGACATCTCTCCTGAACTCATCAGTTTGATGAAATCGCGTACGACGGCGTCCTAACTACATTGGCACTCCTTGTTCGTTCTTGAGACACGGTAACAGCAGAACCACTCGCTTCTTGCGGTCGTGACGACTTCTCGACTGATGGCCTCACGGGCTGGTTATTCGCTTATATCCAGTGCGGCGTTCGTGCGATTGGCCTGCAAGCAATCATTTGCATAACTTGTACGTGTTCACCCACCTTGAAATTTGCATGGCGCTGCGTTCACGTCTTCGTGATGTGGCATTTTCTCTGTCAGGCAGTGTATTTGTGACGTCCCGCTTAGCTTCTCGTGTTTTTGGGTAAGTGTTCCGTGAATGGAAACTGCGAATTATGTCAGTGTGTGAGGAAACAACTGCATGACGTAACTTTTATATTTGGAAATCACAACCAAAATCAATACCTAGTTATTAAAAAATTACTCATCTTATACTCAAGAAAGGCATATAGCGTATTAAATCCGTTTATTTATGGTAATTTTTATGTCTACCATTGCCTTGAAAAAGCCTTACAGTGGAGTGCGAAAGCTTGGCGAATCTCTGTGATTACTATACCATAAAAATAAGCAGATTTAATACGTTATATGCGTTTCTTGAATATTCATATTAGTGTATTAAAATAACATTACTGATCTTATTTTCGCCGTCATTATTGACGGCCGGGTTAAATAATAGGATCGTCTAAATTTTGCGTGGGAGGATAAAAAAATAATAATCTTTACAACACACAGATAGAAAATTAGAATTTAATGCACAGAAAGGCAAAAAAGAACGGTTGCGCTCGAAGGTATGCTGTGAATGTGGAAGTACAAATAAAGCTGAAATGTTCTGTGGTGTTATCAGTAACTCTGAAGCGTAAATGTCGCGTGGACGAGAACTTTCCGAGTTCCAGCTTGGGCTGATCATAGGATGTCACCTGAATAACGTTTGCATGCGAAGCATTGCAGCTAACCTAAACAAACCAAAACCGACCGTAAGTGACGTCGTGAAGAGATGGAAGCAGGAAGGTGCAACTACGGTAGAAAACCATTCAAGATGGCCGCACAAACGGCCGGAACGTGACATAAGAGCTATGCTAGTCAAATAAATGTGCAGACAGAGGGATTCCAAATGAATCAGACAAGTACACATGTATGCATCAGAAAACTTGATGCATGCATGTGTACTTGTCAGAAGAGCCATGGTAAGAAATGTTAAGAAATCCCGCTCTTCCTCCGCCTTTTCCATCGCTACTGAGGTAGGAAACAGGGACGGTTTGGGACGAATAACTCATGTCAAAAAAATTCTATTAGATCCTGCATGAAAGCAAACTGTTGAAAAATGCATTTTAAAATGAATTCCGTCGTGAAGAAATTTTAATAACAAATTAATGATAAAATAATGTTGTAAATGTGCTCATGATCAAATGCAGCATCAAACCATGCTCAAAATGGGGTGTTGTACCGGATAATATAAAAAATTCGGTTAATATAAAAAATTCGGTTTTGACAAAATCAGGAGTCTCTCGATGATCCCAGTTCTAACTTAGTCACCATGATGGTTATTTTAAGAGTTAAAATGTGTGCACATGCCACATAACAATTTTCCTACGCAATTATTTTTTTTTGATTTATTTGATCACTGATCACCTACTGTGTAAATATGTATTGGTGCCTCCATTTATAGTATTGGTACCTCCCCTTCAGTAAACCCATAGTTTGATCTATATAAACCAGTTCTGTGGTAAATCATTGTTGCTTTTAAGAAAAATGCAGGATGGACACGAATTTTGGAATATCTCTGCCCAAGAATCGCTTTAGATGTATGTAAATAAGGGTGTGGGGATGATGGGCTATCAAAATGAGTGTTAGTATCGCCGTAAAAATTAGAGAAAGATGGTAGAGCCTACCAATTACACTGAGCTGCAAGTCCGTCGACCTACGTCTAACTGTAGTTAGCTTTTTCTTAATTAACTTATAACAGTGTACTTGGTCTGTCTGCACTTTTCTTGTATAAGTGTAGAGAATTTTACTATGTCTTTTTCAGAGCAAACACCTATATTATAGATAGAAACAAACGCCTTCTTCTTAGGGAAATAACTTTTCAGATAGGCACAAAGCACAAATGAAGTTACCGAATTTTATCCATGGGTTGAAAAGTTATAATTCGTTCGTTAAAAAAATTCAGATTAAAAGATTACAAGAAAATGGGCCATTTCTTGAGTGGTCCACCGGGAAATTTCCCGGTATCCCGGTGAGACATATCCGGTGGACCACTAAAAAAATCAGATTAAAAGATTACGAGAAATTGGACCACTCAAAAAAATTCAGATAAAAAGATTTCGAGAAAATGGGCCATTTCTTGAGTGGTCCACCGGGAAATGTTCTGGTATCCCGGTGGGACATTTCCGGTGGACCACTCAAAAAATTTCAGATTAAAAGATTTCGAAAAAATGGGCCATTTCTTGAGTGGTCCACCGGGAGATGTCCCGGTATCCCGGTGGGGCATTTCCGGTGGACCACTCAAAAAATTCAGCTTAAAAGATTACGAGAAAATGTAACATTTCTTGAGTGGTCCACCGGGAAATGTTCCGGTATCCCGGTGGGACATTTCTGGTGGACCACTCAAAAAATTCAGATTAAAAGATTACGAGAAAATGGGCTATTTCTTGAGTGGTCCACCGGGAAATGTTGCGGTATTCCGGTGGGCCAATCCACTCCTGGTGGGAAATCCTAGTAATGGCTCCATAACTATCCACAGAGAGTTGTACAGTGTGGGTAATTATGGTGGCGTAGCGGCACACAAGCCACAAATCACTACCGTAAATGCGAAGCGCCGTTTTGAGTGATCTGCTTTCCGTCTTTCCTGGACTGTGTGAGGGCTACCGGAAAACTATTGCTTCGAAGCGATGTGTCACGTTTTTCAATCTTTTAATCCGATAGACGTGTTTAGATTTGGCGAGAGCCCAGCAAACGATTTTTGCAGTACCGTGTTTTTTCAAATATTACGTTCGACTGAGACTCCATCATCGCGTGGAGTTGTTTTTCGTGGAAGGGACCCTGCCTGTTGGTTATTATACGCTCACGGACAATGAAATCTGCGCACCTAGAAAAAACACATGCCACAACGGCAAACTTTGCAAATAACTAGAGTGCATGCCGATATGCAAATGATCCACGTTTGGTGCGAGTGAGCATGATCGTATACCGTCTGGTGGAGCTGAAAGCACGAACCGGTAGCCTTATAAATCGGCAAGTAGTCGATGCCCCATGAAAGCGGAAAGCACCGGCCGACGCAAGCATGGTTACAGAGTGACAAGAAAGCCGGGTAGATGCCATAAACGTCGATTTACACAGCTTACAGACTTTTAGAGAGGCCTGTTCATCGGGCTGAAAACCACAGGGTGGTCGGTGCCCTGTATAGCTCGCCACGTGGATTATTCTGACCATACCGTCAGACTGTGTTGCGAGCAGTGGACGTGTGACGGCACTGCAACACGGCAGTGTCTCCGGACGGACCAGGAGGACCACCAGTAGAGAAGATCGATAAATCGTGCGCCAGGAACGAACGTATCCCGCAGGGACCCAGTCCACTATACAGGCAGATGTAACGGCTTCTGTGTGCCCACGAACCATGTCCCGACGCCCCGCGGAAGTGAATCTGCTATCCGAGCGCCCCTTACGTGTGCTGCCATTAACACCGGAACACTGTCGGCTTCATGTGCAGTGGTGACAGGCCAGAGGAAGTGGAACGCCACAGACTGGCGACGTGTAGTGTTTAGCAATGTATGCCGCTTCGTTTTGGGGACAGATGATCACCGTGTCAGAATATAGAAGTCCCCAAGTCAACGAAACTTTCGTAAACTCACTGTCGGGCACCACACCTCCGCAATGCAAGCATTAATTTCCAGGGAGCCATAGCCTACGATTGCCGATCAGCTTTAGTTATGGTACGTGGATCTTTGACGAGCCAGTGGTGTGTGTATGCGATCTTGCGTCCACAAGCTCTCCCATTCCTGACCGGGATTCGAGCTGCGCTATGCCAGCAGGATAATGCCCACCCGCGCATAGCTCGGGTTGCCCAGGACTGTCTTCGTCATGTCCAGACACCTCCATGGCCTGCCGGCTCCCCGGACATTTCCCCTATCGAGCATGTGTGGGACCAGTTGAAACTCCAGCTGCCTCCGTGCCGCACTATCCGGGATTTGATGCACACCGTCCAAAACGTGTGGGTCAGTCTGCCGCAGGACAATGTCAGGTGTTTGTTCGCCTCCATGGCGGACCGTATTGAAGTATGTATTGCCGCACGAAGCGGTGCGACGCGCTATTGAAGATGCGTGCCACATATCCCTCTGTAATTGTCCTGCATCTCTGTTTTTGCTATGATGTGCGTCATTCATGTGTATCATTACGTCCGTAAAATTTAAGTTTAATCCGATACTTCCTTCTTGGTTCAAAATTCCATTGTCCGTGAGTGTACCGCAAACCATGAACTCTGAACTGCATCTCATCTTTCTGAATAACTCTGCACTACCAACAACGTGGCAGTATTATGGAAATGACCGTTGTCTCTTCCAACAAGATTGAACTTCCTTTCACATTTCATGGCGTGTGCATGACTGGTTTCTTGAACATGAGGTGAAATTGTCAGGCTGGCACTCTCAAAGTCATGATCTTAATCCCACAGAACTCCTCTGGGTTGAACTGCAGCGACGGATACGAAATCGACCACAACGACCATCCTTACTCTCCACTCTTATAGCAACTTTGCAGGACGAATGGCGAGTCATTCCTGTCGAGACCTACCACCGAAAATCGGTTGGTATTATACCCAGACATTTTGCCGCTGTCATACATGCAAAAGGTGTGCCGACTAACTACTAATAGTTTTACCATGCAATGCACTGATTACGATACGTTTTCCATCATACCAGAAATCATTCCTCAAGTTATGAGGATAATAGATGTGGAATAAATATAGCTCCTGTGCCTTGACCTTTGACCCCATTTCGATGATATTCAACAGAACCGGTTCAGTATACCTCCGAACAACATGATAAAGTTTTGTCGCAATCCAACCATTTTTACGCACGTTATGACGCATTAGGGCAATTGAATGGACCCCGCTCCTATGTCATGACCTTTGACCTCATTTCGCTCATTTTCAATAGGGTACGTGCCAAGGTGGTCTCCTACCACATACTAAAACTTCATCGAAATCGAACCATTTTTACGCGTTATGGCGCATAAGAATGGATCCTGCTCCTATGTCCTGACCTTTGACCCCATTTCGCCAATTTTCAATAGGGTCCGTGCCAAGGTCGTCTCCTACCACATACTAAAATGTGATGGCAATCGAGCCATTTTTGCATGAGTTATCGTGCGGACAGGCGGACAGAGCTGAAGTATATACGCTTCTTCAACCTACGGTTGGAAAGCGTACAAAATGGCATAGTACAGCAACAATTTAGAGTGCACCCACTTTACTCCGGAATGCAACTGAGTGACGACGTGAACAACCCAAGAGAAACTCATTTCTTCTCACGCTGGTGAAATAAATGTATAACTCTTTCGATGTGCATTCCTCTCCGGTTTCTCACCCTCTTTCCCTGCAATTATCAATTATCACAACCGAGCATGAAATTAGAGGCACGTCAAGATGGCAGCATTTAACATTAAGTTAAATTAGACATGACGACAATAGCGTGCAATAGCAAACGCACACGGGCGATTTACAATGCAGCTATTTGCTCGAAGGGACTAATAGCTGATACTAAAATTGAAATAATGAGAATTGCACCTCCACCTGTGTGCTTGGCTTTTTAATGATACCGTTTTTAATCCCAGGCAGGCACGTCTCTTAGAACAATTACACTGTTAAGGTGTTTCCACCTAAAATATCTGCCTTATGTTCCCAATGGTAAAACTTTTTTACATATTTTGTTCGCAATTAATGTATTCCGAAGGATGAAAATTTGCACATCGATAAAACTAAGTTTAAGTTATAGCATGAGATACTTAATACGGAGTTGCGGAAAGGTAACCATAATCAAGTAATGAAAAACATTTGTTTGTCTAATTCAAACACCCGACGTGGATCAGAAACACCAAACAGAAATCATTCCTCTTTCCACGTTAATAAGTGAATCTCGGAAAAATTCTCATCGGCCGCCACCGGGAATCGAACCCAGGGTCTTCCTGTTACGCGCCGGACATGTACTTACGCACAAGGATCATGCTCCACAGCGGCCTCGAATTCTGCAGACTCCCATGTGATTAACTGCCAAACTACATTGGCAGGTTGCTTCATGCACAGTGCTGGGGATTCACCAAAGATGAAAAGCAGCAACTGAACAAATAACTAGGAGGCGAATGGATAATTAATTCAAACACTCGATGTGTATCACGAAAACCAAACAGAAATCATCGCTCTTTCCACGTTAATAATTACCGGTGGCGGATGGTGAGGATTTTTCCTAGACTTATTTATTACAGTGGAAAGAGCGATGATTTCTATTTGATGTTCCTGATCCTCGTCGTATGTTTGAATTAGACAAACAAATGTTGGAATGCTTAATTATGGTTATGTTTTAGCAACTATTATGTATCCCATGCAATAATTTAAAGTGAGTTCTATCGATGTGCAAATTTTCATCCTTGGGAATACCGTAATTGCGAAGAAATTTTACCAATGGAAACATAAGGCAGAGATTTCAGGTGGAACCACCTTAACTTGAGACTTTGTTTAAAACAGAATTGGCAATTTTTATTTCATTTTATAGCAGAATGTTTTTTCCATAGACTAAAAATTTCCAAACTTCAGAATTTGTAGGAGGAGCTCATACGTACTCCAGGGGGCTCAACCAGACCTTCGCCTGCTTCTTACTGGTCTGGGCGAAAGTATATTTATTATGTATATGATCGATGAAAACATATTTTAGTCATGCGATTGAGATCAATGTGAACACCATGCAGATACTCCTATATTGTGTCAATGGAATATATTGATTCCTTTTGTACTTTACGTTAGTGGAAGAATAAATGAAGAGGTAATCCGTGTACGTAAGTCTATTTTTCTGATTATTTTTACCTGGCAGTAAGTATTTTACTCATCCAAGAAACGTAAATATATAATCAAAGAATTTTCTCTCACAAAATTAGTAAAACTATATTACAATCCGAATAATGAGCGTAATTCAACGTTTATTTATACTGTTACGCCTTTAAATACGATTATTACTATAATTTAACCATTTTATGTACAGTTGGTGCCCAATTCGTCTTTAAAATTTTGGTGTTTTCTCTCACGTACATTATCTGGTTATATAATTAGTCACTTAAATGACTGCCTTCAGAAGTTTTAAACACTGTAAGCTGTGCTGATAAAAATGAACTTCCTCTTTATAAAATAAATCAGCAACAGAGAAAATCTTAAAATATAAAACAAAACACGTAATGGATCTTCATACATGCATATTAAATGCATAAATAATAATTATTTTTAAAAACTATCACTATTCATAGGATGATAGTTATGCTGCATTATGTTGCTCCAAATGACATCGTATTATATCTTTCGTATTCCAGACGACAAATACCACAAATTTCTGAAGAAAATGTTTCGTCACTTGTGACGTACCTACCAGCAGGACGCACACGACATAAAGGCAGATAGGAATCAGAACAAAACGTCCGCGTAGCTCAATTGGTAGAGCGACTGATTCCGGAATGAGGGGATCCGGGTTCGAATCCTGGCGTGGACAGAAATGACGGAGAAATTTACTTCGTTATACACTCACTAGCGGCAAAATATTTTCCAGAAATTAAAAATAGCAGCAATTCCAAACCAAATCACTGCTATTTTACGGACGCGTTCTTGCAGACAGATACAAGTTAGTAAAATCATGCAATACATTGATTATGATACGCTTTCCAACATACCAGAAATCATTACTCAAGTTATGAGGATAATGGCTGTAGAATAAGTCTCGCTCCTATGACCTGACCTTTGACCCCGTTTCGATGATAATCAACAGAACCGGTAAAGTATACTTCCGGAGCAACATGATAAAGTGTTGTCTCAATCGAAGCCTTTTTGCGTAAGTTATAACGCATAAGGGTTATGGATCCCGGTCCTATGTCCTGACCTTTTACCCCATTTTTCCATTTTAAATAGGGTTCGTCCCCAGGTTGTTCCCTACCACATACTAAAATTTCATCGAAATCGAACCATTTTTACGCAAGTTATGACGCCTAAGGGCAATGGAATGCATCCCGCTCCTATGTCCTGATTGTTGACTCCACCTCACCCATTTTCAATAGGGTTTGTCCCCAGGTGGTTCCTTACGACATACTAAAATTTCATAGAAATTGAACCATTTGTACGGGAGTTATCGTGCGGACGGACAGACGGACAAAGCCGGAGCATATACGCTTCTTCAACCTACGGTTGGAAAACGTAAATAAAATAGTCTTCCCTGAGCACAGGACGGATATCATTTCTGAAATTTCCTTTGGATGTGGCGAATACAAGAAGCATTAAAATTGAGAAATTTCTCTATTCCCTAAGGAATATCCCAGTCTTGACAAGAACAAGATTTTTTGGAAATATTCCTTTCCCATCCTTTCCCTACTGAAAAATCGAATTTCAGTAATACACGTCACGGCATTCTTTTTGCTTTCTTACTTCTCTGCCCTTTCTTTGCGTGTCAAAAAATTCTAGATCACACAGAAGTTTGTAAATGACCTTATTTTCAAACTTTACCAGAAGTAAACATGTTGTAAGAATATATCAGCCTTTGAATCCAAATATTTAAGGTACAGCTATATTAGATCTACATAATGCCATCGTCGTTTATAACCTTTTTCGCAGAGAGTAGAAGAAAATGGAAACAAACAGGCACATTATGCATTTTCACACCTCTTGTTTACGCAACACACTTGCTGAACGTATTTGAACTGCTGCGAAAATAAAATACAAAAAAATGACAGAATATTCGGATGCAATGATCATGTCTTTTGAATCCTTTCCAACACGAAGCAAATATTTGAAAAGAGAATTTTAGAAAACCTAAAAATCCAGCTAAAGTTTTAAGAAAACGCTCACACCACCTACTATAACTCGCATTATTTAAAACACGCAGTGTGAGCACGTATTCGTAGGGACTGGAATCGGTTACAAAAGAAAAACTTTAACCGCAATTCTACAATCGATAAAACATCAACGAATGGAAAATAGCTCAGTGATTGAAATACGGGATTACACCATTGTACAATAAATATTTGTAAGTTGTTAATCCGTTTGTTTATGTAAATATGACATAAATGGTAAGTCAGATAATATCCGAAAACTTTAAAGTTTCGTACTCCTGGAGCGGGAATCGAACCCGCGTCTCTCGGGTAGCGCCTGAATATGCTACCCCCTACACCACCAGAACGACCAAGTTTCAAGTTTCCGATTAATTTGAGTATAACCATCACAGGATTCGCTAGTCGAGGCAACTGGCATTCATATATAGCGGATCTGGAGAATTAGAATTCATTCCCGTGATTGCCCGGACGCGCTATATATTAATGCCAGTTGCTTCAACTAGTGAATTCTGTGATGGTTATGTTCAAATCAATCGGAAACTTGAAACTTGGTCGTTCTGGGTGGCGTAGTAATTAGCATACTCGGGGGCCATCCAACGAGGGTTCGATTCCAGCTCCAGGAGGAAGAAATTTGTAAGTTTACGGATAGTTACACAAATAAACGGATTCACAGCTTCCACTTTTCATTGAAAATAGCTGTTTACTTCCATTAGCAGCTGAAAAGTGAGTTACGAACATTAAAGAATTCCGCAAAAATTTTCTCATACTCGAAGATATTAGAAACAAAAGGGATTTTCAAGTTGAACAATTAGAAGAAGAGACATAGAGTGCAACATGATATAACTTTACGTGTCCAAGCGGAAAAGTTCTTACCTAAAGAAGAAAATGGGTGCAAAACAATGAATAAGTACCTACCAATAAATGATTTTTCTAAGGATTTTTTTAGAATCGAATAAACTCTTTCACAAAGAATTATACATTAACGTCCGCTGGCGGTGGAACTTACAATAATAAAAAAAGTAGAAAATTTGAAAAACAATATTGTTCACAGTAAAAGCTTTTCTAAAGAAAATGAATTTTTCAAGTACGTCCACCCTGAGCAGAGATAGCGAGAAAATATTTTTGACATTTGCGCCCTTAGCGAGAGAACTGGGTATTATTTTAAAATGTTAGTGTTCTCAATATGCAGTGTGGCAAATGGCATGCATTAAAGAAATAAATGCTTCACAATAGCATTCCTAAAAGCGGAGATACAATTACAAGCACAAACACACATGGACACCACCTGGAGCTAGAATTTGGAAAGACAAACAACCCTAAGCATAAATGAAAAATGATCCACGAAGCCAATGGTATGGGACCTACAAAGAAATTTTTAAATCGGACATTTAGAAGCAGAGACATCAAAAACATTATGTTAAATGTTTGTGCCCCCATCGAGCCAAAATAGTGCATTTCTGGGGGTAAGAAAAGGAAATAGAATGTATCCTAATATACTAGTGTCTGACTAAAAACGAATTTTTCAATGGCGTTTTAGACGCGTAGATATTTCTGCAAATACACTGTAAAATGAAAAGTGTAGTATACCCTCTATTGGTACACCTGAGTGTTATGAAAATTTTGAAATTATATGCAAAACATTCTGCATGAGATACGCTGTCCGACAAAGAATGTTTTTAAGTAGGACTGTTAGAAGAGATATAAAAAAAACATATATATTTACGCCTACTTGCGGAAATTTTGGGTTGGAAAGACGGTAATGTTCGATGACGAGGTGCCCGAAGTCGAAGTACTGGCCACGGTGCACATTAGTGACTGAGGTTGCACAGCACAGGCTCGACACCAGCAGGTAGATGGCTTAACTCAGTGGGAGTTAGCCGTCAGAAGGCGAAGATTGTAAGCGTCAGCCAACATGGAAGTGCACAAGAAGCATATCCCTCATTGCATGCTGTATGAGTTAGATGGTTTATCTCAGTGGGAGTTAGCCGTCAGAAGGCGAAGATTGTAAGCGTCAGCCAATATGGAAGTGGACAAGAAGCATATCTCCCATTGCTTGCTGTATGAGTTAGATGGCTTTACTCAGTAGGAGTTAGCCGTCAGAAGGCACAGAGTGTAAGCATCAGCCAACATGGAAGTGGACAAGAAACATATCTCCCATTGCATGCTGTATGAGTTAGATGGCTTAACTCAGTGGGAGTTAGCCGTCAGAAGGCTAAGAGTGTAAGCGTCAGCCAACATGGAAGTGGACAAGAAGCATATCTCCCATTGCATGCTGTATGAGTTAGATGGCTTAACTCAGTGGGAATTAGCCGTCAGAATGCGAAGAGTGTAAGCATCAGCCAACATGGAAGTGGACAAGAAGCATATCCCCCATTGTATACTGTACGAGTTAGATGGCTTAACTCAGTGGGAATTAGCCGTCAGAAGGCGAAGAGCCAACATGGAAGTGGACAAGAAGCATATCCCCCATTGCATGCTGTACGAGTTAGATGGCTTAATTCAGTGGGAGTTAGCCGTCAGAAGGCGAAGAGTGTAAGCGTCAGCCAACATGGAAGTGGACAAGAAGCATATCTCCCATTGCATGCTGTATTAGTTAGATGGCTTAACTCAGTGGGAATTAGCCATCAGAATGCGAAGAGTGTAAGCATCAGCCAACATGGAAGTGGACAAGAAGCATATCCCCCATTGCATGCTGTACGAGTTAGATGGCTTAACTCAGTGGGAATTAGCCGTCAGAAGGCGAAGAGCCAACATGGAAGTGGACAAGAAGCGTATCCCACATTGCATGCTGTACAAGTTAGATGGCTTAATTCAGTGGGAGTTAGCCGTCAGAAGGCGAAGAGTGTAAGCGTCAGCCAACATGGAAGTGGACAAGAAGCATATCTCCCATTGCATGCTGTATTAGTTAGATGGCTTCACTCAGTGGGAATTAGCCGTCAGAATGCGAAGAGTGTAAGCATCAGCCAACATGGAAGTGGACAAGAAGCATATCCCCTATTGCATGCTGTACGAGTTAGATGGCTTAACTCAGTGGGAATTAGCCGTCAGAAGGCGAAGAGCCAACATGGAAATAGGAGAGAAGCATATCCCCCATTGCATGCTGTATGAGTTAGATGGCTTAACTCAGTGGGAGTTAGCCGTCAGAAGGCGAAGAGTGTAAGCATCAGCCAACATGGAAGTGGACAAGAAGCATATCCCCCATTGCATGCTGTACGAGTTAGATGGCTTGACTCAGTGGGAATTAGCCGTCAGAAGGCGAAGAGCCAACATGGAAGTGGACAAGAAGCATATCCCCCATTGCATGCTGTACGAGTTAGATGGCTTAATTCAGTGGGAGTTAGCCGTCAGAAGGCGAAGAGTGTAAGCGTCAGCCAACATGGAAGTGGACAAGAAGCATATCTCCCATTGCATGCTGTATGAGTTAGATGGCTTAACTCAGTGGGTGTTAGCCGTCAGAAAGCAAAGAGTGTAAGCGTCAGCTAACATGGAAGTGGACAAGAAGCATATCCCCCATTGCATGCTGTATGAGTTTCGTCGCGGTAGCCCACCCGCAAATGCTGTACAGAACATTACCAGTGTGCACCGCAATTCCATATCACGTGTCTTCGCTGCTTTCGTTGGCTCAAATGGTTTCGAGAGGGAAATTGTGACCTGTCAGACCGTCCCAAACCCGGAAGACTCACAACAATGGATATGGACATGCTGAAGACCTTAGTGAAGACAAACTCACTTGTGACCACCATGCGGGAGTTGGCCTAACAGCTGGTGACTACCCACACGAGCATGTTCATGCAGCTGCGTCAACTTGGGAAGGCGCACAAGCAGAAAGTTTGGGCGCCCCATCAACTCACAGTTGAGGAGAAAGCAAATCCCCACAGTGCATTCGATTTCCTGATTGCATGTGATAAAATTGAACCGTTCTCGCACCGCATTGTGACAGCTGACGTGTAATGGGTCCTGTATGACCATGTCAGCGCCGGGAAAACCTGGTTGTACCCAAGACAGAATCCCATGCTGACGCCCAAAGCCGGTTTACATCCACGTAAGGTCCTGCTGTCGGTTTGATAGGATATGCGGAGTGTTGTGTTTTATTCATTTTTCAACTGCTGCTGAGCAACACCACTATTACCACCGATGTGTACTGCAGTCAGCTGGACAATCTCCATGCAACGCTCATGTCGAAAGAGCAGCCACTGCTAAACTATAAGGGCGTCCTCCTACAACAGAACGGAGCAATATCTTACACAGTCCGGATGATCTGTCACCACAGGCGCCGACTTCTGAAAATTTCGAGGGTGCTGAAATTCAAAAGGCAGGTATCGTTTCCAGTGTTGAAATTTTAGGTGTTTAAATGGACCTTGTCTTCAGTGTAAATGCAAACAAACCGATACATGATTTCATAATAAAGATATTACATACTTTTTATAGTAACCAAATTCTTGAACTCCGTTTTAATTTTTCCAATTTAATTTTCTGTAATGTGCGCACAAGAGATCCTATAATGTTTTTCTTTTGGACAAAATTTGAACATTTTGTTGGGGGACTACTACCAGAAAACCAAACCTGTTGAAAAAGTCTGTGATTGGCGGTATGTATCATTAGCCAAAACATACAGTAGGCTGATAGCGATACCTTTGAGGAGCTCGCCCTAGAAGTAGCAAACAAACTGACGTGTTCAGTGTTCGAATGGAACGCGCTTCATAATCATTGCGCTGTATTATTTTCCTTACTTGTTATTGTTAGCATTTAGCGTATAACACAGCATATATCACTGTGAAATTTTTGCTTTGATCAATAAGTGTAACTTGGAAATCTCCACCCCCACCCCGCCACTCTGTTCTTGTTCGAAATATCTTGCAGTCCATGTGAACCGGTTGTTATCGATTTGGCACATCACTCCTGCGTGGGTTGATTGCTGTTATTATTGGTGACTGCTCATGTTTTATAAAGCTAGGGAGAAAAAAAAGCCTGAACAGAATTATGTCAAACAATAACAACAACAACAACAACAACAAAATTCCAAATTATCCTTTGAGCTAAAAAAGGAAAAGGTCATTCGGAGTCTCGCTGTGTGTCTTCTGCTCTCGGACGGTTATTCATTACTCCCGCTGTGACATGTATGGCTTTATGACCCTATAGAAGCTCATTGAGTGCATGGTGAGCTGCTGACTACTTACTGATGTGCAAGGAACGTGATTGCGAAAAAATATTTTTAAATCGGTAGCTTTAAACAATTAGGAAGGTAAGGTAGAAACCACATCCCACAGCACCGATTTTTCGTCTGCTTGGCTGTCTTATTTCTTAAGTGTTTATTCGGTATCGGTAGTTAAAACACGATTTTTTGAAGATATTGATTTTTTTATAGAAACCAAATACTTGCGCTATATTCAGATTATCTTATTTAATTTTATGTAAAGTGGAACTAAATATTTAAGTATGAATCCAGTACATATCACAAAAATTCAGAGGGGTGTGGAGCACCCCCCAAATGATTTCAATGGGTACTCGAGCCCCTGAGCACCCCCGTAGTTGGCGCCAGTGCCTGTCACAAGATCCGGGACCTAGGCTGGGAGCTGCTGCCGCCCCAAGCCTATTCCTCTGACATTGCCCCAAGCCACCATTTTTGGTCGATGTAGCATTTCCGTGGCTGCACAGCGGTTTACCAATCGGGACGATTTCGAACGTGCACTTGTTCACTTCTTTGCGCCCAAGGCACCACCATTCCACTGGGATGATAACCAACAGCGGCCCAGACGATCGGAGCAGGTCGTGGCAAACGATGATAACTACATTTCCGACGGATTTGTATGATGGCAACTACATATTAAAAGATGGCAACTACATTTCCGACGGATTTGTATGATGGCAACTACATATTAAACGATGGCAACTACATTTCCGACGGATTTGTATGATGGCAACTACATATTAAACGATGGCAACTACATTTCCGACGGATTTGTATAATGGCAACTAGGTATTAAACGATGGCAACTACATTTCCGACGGATTTGTATAATGGCAACTACATACTAAACGATGGCAACTACTTTTCCGACTGATATGTATGACGGCAACTACATATTAAACGATGGCAACTACATTTCCGGAGGATTTGTATGATGACGACTACATATTAAACGATGGCAACTACATTTCCGACGAATATACGGTAAGTAACACTTTTTTGTTGTCTTGCATTTGCAGACATGAATTTCTTTCGAACCCAATATTTTGCATTATTTTAAAGAGAAAAAATGCGTTCCGTGATGAGCGGTTTCCGCCTGCAACAGAACGTTTTTAATCGAGTTTTCAGAAGCGCATATTTTGCTGCAAATGAAATGGAAATATAAATACACATGTACACACCGTGTAAAAAAAAACATTTCATAACCAAAGTTAGAAACTATAAACGGATCATTTCCCACCGGAAGTCTTATGCGACGAAAAAAACAACAGCATCAATTAGGACTTTTAGAAGCACAGTTATGGGAGAAATCGCAATTTAACTGTACTCCCATTAACGGAAAAATGCGCGATACTTGGAAATGAAACGGTAACCGAAATAGTGCTCGTAATAACTGGTATCGAAATAATTTTTTCAATCGTATATTTAGAAAAACAACAATGGAATAAAAGGTATTTTGAATTACATAGCATCTGCATTTACGCACAGTTATGCGTCAGAAAAGGACTGAAAAGCATAGGGCCACCATTCTCTATGCATGTCTCCTCCTCTCTTTCCTGATTATAACATTCATGCGCCTCGCCATACTGCTTTCCGTTGTCTTCAGCTTCTGCATGTTATCGCTTAATATCTGTTTTCCGAGCTCAGTGTAGAAAACAGTTACTTTTACGTTCATCAAAATCTAAATCCTCAGTTCCTGTAAATGCATTGTACATCAATTTTGTTTTCTATGTGTTTATTTTTAAACACACTTCATTGCTGTTGTCAGCTATTTCCTGGATCATACTCTGCAGGTCTTAGAAAGTACTTACAAAATTAACTATGTTGTCAGGAAAACAAAGGTGGAATAAATAATATAATCTTTCCAATTTTTATTCCCATGTATCAGTGAATAGGACTGTGTGTTTGGGGTTTTTCATTTTCATTTTTGTCAATATTCGTGCCAAAAATAATTTTCTTCTTGCTTCATACATGACGAGAATTACGTTTGCTCCATAAATATCCAAATTGCACCATAATTTCCAACGGATGGCTTCCAAAATCAGTCACTCACAAAGTGACTTTGACAAATTTCAAAATCAGTCAAAAACTGATTTAATTACTGCCTCATAATATACACCATTAAATTTCATGCATATGTTAAAATAATATTAGGATCTCAACGTGTTATATATAGTGAGATAAAGATTTATTATAATAAATTACAAGAGAAAATAATTTGCTGTATTATAATCCGATCAGCCTCAAAAACTTTCCGTTAAGTCCCTACGTTTGAAGTGTTTTCTAATCCGTAGAGCCAAAACAAAATCTCCTCTTCCAAAGTAAATGATGTTCAATCTTTGATTTTATCAAAAAAAAATTGAATCAATTTTTTTGGGGGGGGGAAACAAATCCTTTATCATTCCTTATATTCGCGTTCTTTACTTTACTTCAAATTCAGAGAGCCTTCACGACGAAAATTACTTCTGACTGAAATACTTTTAAAAATCAAGGAATAACATTGAATCTCAAAGCACAGTGTTTATTTTGAGATAGGTAATGAATGATTTCATGTGGGAAGACTACAGATTGCGGATTCAACTATGTGTGCACACATGAGGCGACGACGATATTTCGGTAAATCAGAAAACTTCGGTCTTCGGTAAGATGCCACCAAATGCTGGAAGAAAACCATTTGTGAATAGCAAACGCAAAAGTTAAATTATCTCTTATTTCGACTGCATTGAATCATCAGCGGAAGACGAGAGTAATTTTTCTCAACTGAAGTCATTTTACACAGAATTAAAAACTTTAAGGAAGTCATCGGCTTCGCCGAAGAATTGCGTCAACTTGATCTGATTGAGTATCTGTTAATCGCGGAAGCTCAAGACACCAGAGCTAACTGGCGCATGGAAATTCGGTGCACATTTTCCTAAAGGGTGTAGTGATGCAATGTTAAAACTAAATGAAAATATAAAACAAACAAATTAATTGACGTGCACTGCACAGAAAACATTCGACGTCGTGGGCATAGAAACACTTCAGAAAATAACTCATATCTCAATTCTTGATTCCACTGGTGTATTTGTATGATTAACTGTTGCTTGCAGGTTTGCTGTGAAACATTGCTTTGCTGTAATATGGGTTTAGAAAACGTAATACAGAAAAACAGGCAAATTAACTTTTTCATAACGCGTTTTAATTTCTGAAGACTGTATTTATTGTCTTGGACCCCACAAAATGGCCATCTATCAAAATTCCACGATGTGATCTCTTAGAAAAATACAAAATGAATGACAGAGCAAGACAAACTTTTGATTCACATAAACAGAAGAAATTTGAAAGAACGAAATAAACAATGAGATTGCTAATTTTGATTGCGGGTAGAATCATAGTCTTTATAAAAACAGTGTTCAGCTGGCTTGCATGATATGATTCGCGAATGATGCGGGCACCAGAAAAGTTATATACCAGGAAGTGAAAGACCTGTGATGAACTCAAATTTGCTTTATTGCTTTTCAATATATTCGCCTTTAAGATCAATCTCCAATGAGCTCAAATTTGTTATATTGCTTTTCAATATGTTTTCCTCTAAGATCAATCTCCACTTCATGGGCAGGAAAGAAATCCAAGAAAAATAGAAATAGTGTTCTTGTTCTCTTCGTCACCAGAAAAACAATGTCCCAGCATATGTTTCTTGTGATCTCTGAAGAGAAAATAATGAGCGGGAGCCAAATCTGTGTTATACACTGAAGTGCCAAAAGTCATGGGATACGTGCCTAGTATCTTGTAGGACCTCCTCTAGCCCAGGCGAAGTGCAGCAACTGGACGTGGTATCGATTCCATAAGTGGGTGGAAGACTTCTGGAGAGATGTTGAACCATGCCATCTGAACAGCCGCCCACAGTTCCCTGGTATTTGTAAGTGCAGGATCTTGAGTGTTAATGGACCTTTACACCACGTCCATTAAGTGCTCTACTGGGTTTATTTTGGGCGAGCGTAGTGGCCACAACATCCGTCGGAACTGTTCAGAACCAATTTTGGACGACTTAGGCTCGATGACATGGTCATTGTCAGCCTGGAAAATCCCATCATTGTTGGGGTATATGAAGTCCATGAAGGGATTCAAATGGTCACTCAGCAGAGCAACACAGCGATTACTGGTTACTGCCTTATTTACGAGGATCATAGGACCCAAATCGTGTTACGTAAAGACACCCAATATACGTATGAAACCATTACCATCTTTCACAGTGCCCTGTTGACAGCATGGGTCCATGACCTCATTGGGTCAGCGCCACACCCGAACCCTACTATCAGCTCGTAACAACTGGTAGCGTGACTCATCACACTACATGTTGCCAGTCTTCCAGGGTCTAATTATCGCGTTCACGAACCCAGGTGAGGCACGGTGTCAGATGTCGTGATGTTAACAAAGGCACTCTGGTGGGTCTTCTGCTCCCGTATCCCATGGACGCTAAATTACGCTGCACTGACATGACGGATATGTCTCTGGCACCGCCTGCATTGAAATGTGGATGTTATTTATTAGCTCGTCTATTAGCATGGAAATCAGTTAAATGCCGCTGGTCACGGTCATTAAGCACCCGTGGTCGGCCAGTGCGCTATCCACGGTGGTAGTAGTGCCTTCCATGAGGTATTCTCGGTACACACATGACACCCTGGATCGAGGAATGTTGAAGGTTTGCACAACTTTGGAAATTGAATGTCCCATCCGTCTGGGTCTCACTACCATGCCATTACTATATTCAAACTCCGATGATTCATGTCACCTTGCCGTAATTCTACTGGTCGTTGTTCAACCTGACCTATGAGATTACACCTCGCAACTGATAAAGATATGGCGAGTGTTGAAGCCTTTATATGACTGCAGAGCCAGTTAAAATTTGCATACTGCTATTCATGACATTTAACACTTCAGTGTAGAGTGGGTATTTCTCTTCTTCGAATTCACAGTATAAAATTGCAGTCTTTGCTTTGTGGGACTTGTACACTGCCAAATAGCCGTACAAAAAAAACACTCCATTGCTCAACTTTCCTTTACGTTTTCTTTCAATGCCACCCCGCAAATTTTTCAAGCAAGCAACATAAGCATCCTCGCTGATTGTTGCTTTGTGAAGCATGTAATCCAAGAGGAGAATTCTCTCGGAGTCCCAGAAGACCGTTGTCATTATTATTTTTTTCGCAGATGGCTGGGTCTGACATTTCTGGAAAATAAGAGAATCATGATGTTTCCGCTGCATAGACTCCTGTTTAGTCTCAGGGTCCCAGTGGTGGGTCTATGTTTCATTCTCGGTAAAACATTTCTAAAGAAATTTCTGTTTATTTTCTCTGTACAGCTCCGAATCATCTCACGAAACTTGCATCAGACATTGCTTTTGAGGAGGAGGCAGTCAGCATTCTGGGGACCCAGCGAAGACCAACCTTGAACACGCGCAAATGATTATGAAGGATAATCAAAGCCATGGTTGCGAAATGTTGCATTATCATGCTATTGCGCTCGTCCTTAATTCGCCGGTCTCATGTGATTATGACCATTATTTTTAGAACGTCTTTTGTAAAAAAAAATCGTGCTTATGTTATCGATTTTTTTGTCTGCCCGTCCGTCCGTCCGTCTGTCTGTGGACACCATATCTCTGCAACAATTAGTCTGATTTTGAAAATTATTTTTGCTTTGGGAAGCTTGAAATAATGATGATCCTTTACTTAACATTTACTTAATAATGATCCTTTACTTAACATTTACTTAATAATGATCTTTTACTTCGTTTTTTTTTTACGATGTACAATTTGGCCGCCAGAGGGCGTAAATGCAGATGATATCTAATTCAAAATACATTTTATTCCATATATTTGCTGCTAAACATTCAATTAGAAAAATATTTTACGTTTCGATTCCATTTATGTCGAAGAGTATTTTACGTACAGTCATTTTAAGTTACGCAGAGATTTTCCGCTAGGGGGCACAAAAGTGACATCTGTTTTCCCCGCTATCTCTACTTCTAAATCTCCGATTTGAAATTTTTTTTCTTCAGCTGAAACAGTTCCTGATGGGAAATCTTTTGAATATAATTTCTAATTTTTCGTGAAGAATGGTTTTGCCACCAGAGTGTATAAGTGTAATTTCTGCTTCTGATGTATTTGCCACAAAATCTGAGTTTCTAAAATCTCGATTGAAAAATTCGTTCGTGGACCGATTCCACTCACATCGATAAACCTTTTCGGAATATTTGCTTCGTAAAAACTGCATATTTTCCCCACCAGGAAACGTATATACAGATATTATTTTTGTTGATATCTCTGCTTCCAATCGCCCGATTTGAAAACAAATTCCTTCTTTATTGGATGGAGTTTCCGGCGCAGCATGTTTTTCATATAATTTCAAAATTTTCATGTAATTCATAGAATTTCCGCTCGAGTGCGTAAGGTAAATTCCGTTTTCCCCGGTATCTCTGCTCCTCAAACTCCGATCTGGAAAATTCTTTCTGCACAGGATACAGCTCCTGATAGGAAATCTTTTGCATATATTTCTAATATTTGTTAGAGAACGGTTTGGCTACCAGTGGGCGTAAGTCTTAATGTCCTCTTCTGATGTATTTGCAGCAAAATCTGAGCTTCTAAAATCTCGACTGAAAAAACATCGTTTGTGGACCAATACTACTCACGTTGATAAACCTTTTAGGAATATTTTCTTCTTAAAATAATTCATATTTTCTCCGCCAGTAACGTAGATGTATATCTTATTTTTGTCAATATCTCTACTTCTAAGAGTGCGATTTGAAGAACTCCTTCTTTGTTGGATAGCGTTTCCGATACGAAATATTTTTCATATAATTTGAAAATTTGCAACAAAATCATAGACTTCCTGCTAGGGGCGTTAAGGTAAATTTGCGTTTTCCCCGATATTTCTGCTTCTGAAACTCCGATTTGAAAAATTATTTGTGTGTCTCATACAGCTCCTGATGTGAATTTTTTTCCATAACATTTTTAATAATTATTGAAGAATGGTTTGGCCACCGGTGGACATAAGAGTTAATTTCTTCTGCTTCTCAAAATTTGGGCTCCTGGAAACTCGACTGAAAAAATTCTTTCCCGGACCGATACCACTCACATGGAAAGACCATTTGAGATACTTTCTTCTTAAAATAATGCATGTTTTCCTGCAGATGCATATCTTTTATTTGTCAATATATCTGCTTCTAAGAGTCAGATATGAAAATTCTTCCTTTGTTCGAGAGTGTTAATTTCATTTTTTTCTTAAAGCACAAGTCTGCAACCAGAGGGTTTAAGTTCACGATTCCGTTTGCAGCAATATCTGCAGGACTGAAACCCAGATTGAAAAACTTCTTGTTTTTGTCAGGTACTACTGTTTTCCATACCGGTTCCTTTGACTTGGAATAGCTTTGATAAATTTAATTCGCGTCAGAACGGATTCAAAAGGCGTGCTCATTATAACCGAAAATTCGGCGTCATCTTTGTTGTTTGGCATAATTCCGTATTCACCGCTTCCACTGGCCTTCCCAAACGTGGGTCAGATTCATTTCATTCTCTTCCCTACTTAAACTTCTGCGACCAAAATTTCACTTGGTAAATGAAAGGTGCATTACCATAGTAAACGGATATCATTCGCTCATAAGTCACTTTTGGTTCATTTTTGCTTTTCGCCAGAAACATGATGACCGGTCGTTTTTCTAACTTCTGCAAAACTATATTCTCATGTGGCGACTAGAGAACGGGGTGAGTTCGTACTGCTTGTGACACGTGACTACATTACCCCTTACATGAGCTGCGTCTTTTCCCTTCGATTTTGCGCTTTTCCATTTGTACGTGTACACATTTTTTAGTGCCTTCCCGGTGGCGCAGTGGTCTAAGCGATGGCGTATGCCCAATCGTCCGTGAAGGGTTCGGGTTCGAATCCTGGTGAGGCATGTATGTTGTGTTTGTCTTACGGCGCTGGCTCTCTCCCTTCTCTGGAACCAGTGGCCCTAAATTAGGGACGGGCGACTGATTATAGCCCATTGAGATGCTCACGTTGGCCGTTAAACCTCCAACCATAAAATTTTCTAGTGCTTTACGCACAAATATATAAAAATTAGTTCCTGCAAACTTGAGAAAATCTGGGCATTCATGACTTTAATCGTTCGACAACACTAAAATAATGCTCAATCAAATTGTTTTCATTTGTAGTTTCAACACCCATGCTAATATTTTATACTTTAGAACGCAATTGCCGTTTTCCAGAGATGCGTTATTTTTTAGGAATACGATGATTGAATGTATATAAATATTAAAACACAGAGAACTTTCACTAGTTTTTAAAACGATTTTCCAGCAATGTAATCAATGTTTAAAATAAAATTATTTATTCCTTAAATGTTTTATCTGGTACCCCTATCTTTAGACTACGTACCTACATCTAGATTTCCAAGGTAACAGGGCATTCCTTAAAATCCGTAGTGCTGTTTTTTTCCACTCCTGTTACACTACTTTCCAGTCTTTGTTTTAAGTCTGCCTTTCGAAAGTGCTCTTTTTAGCAGTCCGAAGGCACAATAGTCCAACGGTGACACATCAAGGGACTTTGAACTAATATGAGCAAAACGTGTAGACTGTCCCTCTTTTTTCATTTTTCAAAAAATAGAGTGGTAGATTTGGATATAAGACTGGCAGTCTTATCCTGATGGAGTTTTACTGCTTGAATGTTCTGTGGAGAAAAAAATGGTATTTCTTCTTTAAATATAGGAGTTAAAACATTAATTTGGTAATACATACATACATACATACATATCACTAAGCTGTTCTATGAGATTCAGAGGTTAGCTCCAAAAAGAAATACAAATTTCCAGATATTTTTATTTATTGTTGTCGTATCAAACTTCTCCATTTACAGCGATCTTGACATACAACTCGTGCTTCACTGATATCCATTACACGCCGTACACAAGATCTTTTATACTTTATACTCATAATCCTTTTCTCATTCAGACACTCCTGAATCTGATCTACCCATGTCTTCCTTGGCCTTCCTCTGCCTTTCCTTCCTGCCACTTGTGCTGAAAAGATTTTCTTAGTAAGCATTTCATCACTCATTCTTTCAACATGGCCAAACCACTGAAGCATATTGGTCTCCACCTTGCTAACAACATTTTGCTTCACATCACACAACTGCAATACATCTTCATTCCTCACACAATCAGATCTTGTCTTGCCACAAACCCCACGTAAGTAACGCATTTCTCCAGCACACAAATGACTCCTATGTTTCTTCTGCAGTACCCAGGTTTCACTACCATACATCAGAGTAGGAACAATTACAGTTTCTTAACTTTGATTTCCCATTGTACGAAAAATCAACAATAATCATGAATCCTTTGCTGAAACAATTTGATTCTTGGAACCATGTTTTTAAGTTTTTTTCTGCTCTTTTGCGATAGTAAATCGACCTTTTTTTGCTGCAACCATTTAGCTAGATCCATGCTTCGTCAATAGTCATAAAAAGTTTCCCTGTGTCTCCAACAAAGTGATTTTCATAAAGAAGTCAGCACCGTGTTCTACCCTTAGCCGCGTGCCTATGCAAAAGGCGGAGAACATTATTGTTTTTTCAGATTCAAATTTTTGTATATTTCTTCGTTTATAGTTCATATAGGGGATTTTAACGACTTAGCGATTGCTCTTTGTGTCAGTGGATTTTCTTTTAAGACCAGAAACCTTACTTTTGAAATAGTTGTAAAGATACCAGCCTTCTTTGGATGTTCGTCTGGTGTTCTCTTTCGTGATAAAAGCAATGCTTGGTGATTTTTTCCTCTATTATTAAAAATATTGCCTATTTTACATTTAGAAATAAATGCTAATTCATGATTTTAACAGCTTTCCTTAAATTACAGAATACGACAGTTTCTCTTCGTAAAGAACAAAAGCATAATCTTCTATCTATAACTTGTTAAAGTGCGCCATTTTCTTAGCAGACGATATTTAACTGCAGCAGATATTTTTTGCGTGTTTACCTAACACGTTGTTGCCAGTTTCAATTCGTTGAACTTCTTTTATTTTTTGTAATTTCTTATCAAAAATGTTCGTATGACTCTCTCGCTCTGCCGTTGCTACACAATGCAGAAACGTGTGCGACACGTGGATGAGGTGGTGTAGCTCGTTTTGGTGTCGTATCTCGGTGTTATCTCAGATGCCCGATTCCGACAAGATAATTCCCGCACGCACACTGCTTATATCAGCAGACAGTGCCTACAGTATGTACAAGTGCAACCCTCGCCAGGGCGATCCCTAGATTTCTTTTCAATAGAAAACGTGTCGGACATTATTCGAAGACGACTTCACGTTAACGTACGACTCTCTCGCAAATGTCGATGAAATGTGGACTTGGTTAGCGATACCACAGTACACTATTCCGGTATTTTTTTCACCCGATATCACGCCATGTTGCAGAATGTATTACCCAATATGACGGTTACGGTATTTAGTGACTTATGCCTCATTGCACGTTCTCCTCCTTTATCGCATTCATGTAATTCGTCGGATATTATACCCCTTCTTTCCTATATACTTGACTACATGTGTGGGTAAGTTTCATTTCGTGCGTTCCCTTATGGAGTAACTTTTTCTATGTCGAACAGTGTATTTCGTGGCTGGGGCTAACACAGTAGCTTCTTTCTGCTTCAAATTCAATTGCTTCGGATTATTAAACTGTCGTATATACTGCAAAGTCGACGGCAGCGCTGCATAAAAAGTTGCAACAAGATCCAGCTCTAAAACTCTCCACGCAAGACAGCATACAAGTTATACATTGGTCATTTCAAAAGTTTGGCACACTACGCAGGCACTGCCTGTAGGATGATGCAATCGCTCCAATCGTTGCCCCAGTTGTGAGTCAGATTTCAGTATGCAAAGTTGTGTCTATATTTTCCTGGCTAATGTGTTCCTATTCCAAAAGAAATATGCCTAGAAATGGAGGAAGAAAGTGAGTTAGGTCAGATCTCGCATAACGACCAGAGATCCTGCATTAGAATTGAAACTTTGCAAGGAAAATCCCCTACCTAAGTTCATAAAGCTTTGTGTGAAGTTTGTGAGGTTAGTGTACTGGACTGTAGCATAGTGTCACGGTGGGATTTTCGTTTCCGCCAAAGTTGGGAAAGCATTAAAGGCGACCCAACAAGCTGCCGGACATGACAGGCTACGGACGAGACTACTGTGGTTGTAGTCAACAGCATTTTGGAAGAAGATCAACGGGAAACAAGTGACGAGATTATACACTGACGGAAAAAAATCCCAACACCACGAAAAAATAGTTGTAGAGGAATGAAATGGCGGCAATACATCTCTATAGGTAACATATTTAATCGATTAAGGTTTCAAGATCACAGCTTAATATAAGCGCGAGAAGAGCCATTTTAAATGTTAAATGCTGGTACATTAATAACCGGTGTAACCGCCAGAATGTTGAATGGAAGCACGCAAACGTTCATGCATTGTGTCGTACAGGTGCTGGATGTCAGTTTGTGGGATGGAGTTCCATGCCTTATAACGAAGTAAATTTCTCCGTCATTTTTGGTCTACGCCGGGATTCGAAACCGAGTCCGCTTATTCCGGAACAAGTCGCTCTACCAACTGAACTACGCAGACGTTCATTCTGATTACTATCTGCCTTTATGTCGTGAGCGTCTTGCTGGCAGGTACGTCACGTCCCCCCCCGAAAGAGTGCCGGGGGCATGGCCCACGGGTCAGCCGTGACCATGAATCGTTGCAGGCAGCCATCCACTGTAGAACGTGAACTTGAGAACTCCCAGTCAATCTGGTGTGTGGAATGCAACGTCACACACATTTATTTTTTGAAGCGGTGGAGAAGGGATTCTCTTATTTTTCCTCTCCCGCGGTGTGGAAAGAACATCACACCATTGCGAGATTTTGAACGGCCGGGTCGTCCGGATAGTTCGGGTGCCATTATAACGAAGTAAATTTCTCCGTCATTTTTGGTCTACGCCGGGATTCGAACCCGAGTCCGCTTATTCCGGAACAAGGCGCTCTAGCAACTGAGCTACGCAGACGTTCATTCTGATTGCTATCTGCCTTTATGTTATGTGCGTCTGGCTGGCAGGTACGTCACAGCCTGTTGCACTTGGTCGGTCAATACAGGGATGGTTTATGCTGGTTGGGGGTGACGCTGGAGTTGTCGTCCAATGATGTCCCATACGTGCTCGATTGGTGAAAGATCTGGTGATCTAGCAGGCCACGGCAACATGTCGACAATCTGTAGAGCATGTTGGGTTACAACAGCGGTATGCGGGCGAGCGTTATCCTGCTGAACCCCCTGGAATGCTGTTCATGAATGGCAGCAAAACAGGTTGAATCACCAGACCGACGTACAACTGTGCTATCAGGGTGCGTGGGATAACCACCAGAGTGCTCCTGCTGTCATAGGAAATTGCTCCCCAGACCATAACTCCAGGTGTAGGTCCAGTGTGTCTCGGCCACAGACAGGTTGGTTGCAGGCGCTCACCTGGCCTCCTTCTAACCAACACACGGCCATCACTGGCACCCAGGCAGAACCGGTTTTCATCAGAAAACACAACAGATCTCCACTCCGTCCTCCAATGAGCTCTAGCTTGACACCACTGACGTCGCAAACGGCAGTGGTTTGGAGTAAGTCGAATGAACGCTGCAGAGCTTCTGCCTCGAAGCTGTCCTTCAAGTAACCGATATTAACAGTTCGTTGTGTCACTGTGGTGGCAACTGCAGCTCGAATTGCTGCCGCAGACGCAGTACGATGCGCCACGGCCATACGCCGTACACGTCGGTCTTCCAATTCAGTAGTGCCACGTGGCCGGCCGGAACCCGGTCTTCTTGAGGCAGTACCTTCCCTTGACCACCGCTGCCAACAATCATGCACAGTGGCTACATTCCTGCCAAGTCGTTCTGCAATATTGCGGAAAGAAAATCCACCTTCTCGTAGCCCTATTACACGACCTCGTTTAAACTCCGTGAGCTGTTGTTAATGGCTTGTTCGTGTTCTTAAAGGCATTCTTGACTAACATCAACACACTACGTCGAATCTTAACGATAACTAACACTCACGAACGTTACAGCGCGTATTTACAGCAAACCTGCTTTTCATGTTCCGAGGGGCGCTACTAGCGCCACACGTATGCGCCGAGCGCGAAATTTGCATAGACATCATCTTACAGATTACTCTCACCGCCTACCAACTGTTGTTTATCTAACACAACTCCTTCTTGGAGTTGGGATTTTTTTCCGTCAGTGTATATGAAGCAAACATGTCTACTGCTTTGGTTTTCAGAATCCTAACTAAACATTACAGAAGAGAAAAGAGGCTGCCAAATGGGTTCTGCGTATTGCAGCAGGCAGTCCACAAAGGAATCGCAGAAGAATTGCAAGCGACAGAAGGCGAGCAATTTCTGGACAGGACTGTTGCTATAGACGAAATCATAATATGAGATTTTGAACCAGAACAGAAATCTCAGTCTGATAATTGGAAACATCCAGAATCACCTCGCCAGAAAAATTCCGCCGCCTACAATCGAAGGTTAAGCTGATGATGATCATGGCCTATGACAACGTTGTAGTGATAGGGACAGACAGAATGCCCGAGGAGATCACTCTAACAGCGGGATACTACAGAAGGTTTCTGCAAAATGTTTTGCTCCCAAAGATTCTCCAAAGAAGACCCGACGTTCTCTAAGCTGGTGTCATCACTTTGCACTACAACGCGACGCAGCATGTTGCTCGTACAGTTAGAGACATTCTGGGAAAGTACGGATGGGTATTGCTTCCCCACGCGCAATGACATGAACCCACCAGACTATGACCTGCTCCCAAAATTGAAAAAGCCACTCACCGGGAAACGATTCAGTACGATTGAGGATGTTCCTAATGAGGGGACCTGAGTAATCCGACACCTCAACAGTGGAGGTGTCCTGACTGGAATACGAGACTTTCCGAAACGTTGGGCAGCTGTAAAAAATAAACATGGAGATTACTTCGAAGGTATGTTGTGAAATAAATTCGTTTTTTAAGAGATAATTCCCAGTATGCAAACCTTTTAAAGTGGCCCTCGTATTTATGCAGCTGCAGCTGCCTGCATCAATATCACACGTGAAAAATGAAGTATACAGTGATTAGAATATATTCACAAGCACGAGATTTTAGTGAGTTCTGACTCAGAGCTTTCTACTAAAAAAATATGAAATAATTGCTTCATTCATTACCTCACATTACTTAGATTTTTTGTAAAAAGGAATTCCGAGTAGCTCGCTGGTGATTTCTAGTAACAAAACGCACGCAACTTTGAAATGAAACGAAACGGAACGCTACAGATTTAACGTTTTAATTAATTTCAAATCTATTCATGTGAATAATAAACCATTTTTCTTTCAAAAGAAGTGTTTTCTTAAAGTCGTAATATTGGCTATTTTTTCAGGTCTGCTGCAAAGACCATTCATTTAATTTGTCGTTTTTTGGTTGAATTGCATTCATAACTACCATTACAGTTTCTAGGGTAAAAATACCATTCTGTTCTCTTTATGGGAAAAAGCCCTTACGCTCTCATATGATATGTATTCCCCCAAAAAAATCGCAAATAAAGAAAATTTACCAACAAATAAAAACAAACGTCTGTATAAATCGCGAGGAAAACAAACGATGTTTGATTTTTAAGTATTAATTATTTAAAACTAATTGGTGGAAAATAGTTGAGTGTTTTGCTCGTTTCTTTCCTGCCCGTGTAGCTTTTAGATGCAGAAACACTCCAAAAAAAGTATTCTCCTGTCTGGGGGTGGGGGTGGGGGGGGGAAGAAAATTTTATTCTGCTAAGTATACCAATTTTCGAAAGTTTAAATCATGGCACCAAAATGGATTGTAGAAGAATATTACGGGTCATTAAATTGTAAGCAGCTAAACTTTTTACTCGATTTTGGACTACAGTTACAGAGTTGTCGCGAAGTAATGCTGGCTAAGATTCGAGTAGGATATGATAAAAGACTCCCGTACTATAGTTAGTCCCCTATTTTATTGTAACAAGACAACTAATTTTGTTTTAGAAAAGTTAGTTTACTCCTTCAGGTGAGAATGTGGATGCAGTTTCGTTTACTTCTGTGGTGATAGTTTAAACAGAAATTAAAGTTGTTCGTGATTCTAAAAATTCTAAAATACTGATAAAGACGAATCCTTAATCTTTAGCACGTCTTTTATAAAACAAAAAAAGAAAAAATAAGATAGTGCTCATATTATCACTCTGTCTGTCCGTTCATCCGCCTGTGGACACGATATCTCTGCATTTGTTAATCCTATTAGAAAAGTTCCCTTTGCATTAGGAAGCTTAGAATGTGAGAATGATTATCCTCACATTTCTGGATTTCCACGATGTAGAATTCCGCCACTAGGGGAAATAAATACAGATGATGTAGAATTCAAAATATATTTTATTCCATGTATTTCTTTGTAAATATCCGACTGAAAAAATTATCTTACCATTCGAGGCCATTTTTATCGAAGACTATTTTAGGTACAGTCACTTTTCTAAGTGACGTATACATTTTCTTCTAGGGTGCGCAAAGATAAATTGCGTTTTCCCCGATATCTCTGCTTCTGAAACTCCGATTTGAAAAATTCCTCCTGCCCCGGATACAGCTCTTCACGAAAACTGTTTTGCATATATTGTCTAGTTTTTGGTACAGAATGGTTTGGCCAGCAGGAGGCGTAAGTGTTAATTTCTGCTTCTGATGTATTTGCAGCAAAACCTGAGCTTCTAAAAACTCGATTGAAAATTCCTGCCGTGGGCGTATACTGCTCACACCGAAAAATCTTTTCGGAATATTTTCTTCTCAAAATAATGAATGGTCTCCCTGTCAGGGGGGCGTCAATGCATATTTTATTTCTGTCTATATCCTTGCTTCTAGGTATTCGGTTTCAAATATTATTTCTTGTTAGAGAGCGTTTCTGGTTTAAAATGTTTCTCATATAATTTCTAATTCAAGTAATGCATAGATATCCTGCTATGGGGCGTAAAGGTAAGTTGCGTTTCCCCGGATATCTTTGCTTCTGAAACTCAGATTTCAAAAATTCTTCCTGCATCGGATACAGCTCCGGATGAGAAATGTTTTGCATATATTTTCTAATTTTTTGTTAAAAAATGGTTTGGCCACTAAGGGATATAAGAGTTTATTTCTCTTTCTGCCGTATTTGCAGCAAAATCTGAGCTTCTAAAAACTCGACTGAAAAAATTCTTTCGTAGACCAATACCAAGGGAAAAAACTTGTCAGAATAGTCTTGCTTGAAGTAATGCATAGTTTTTCCTTCAGAAGGCATGGATGTACAACATTTTTGTTTCGATACTTCTGCTTATAAGAGTCTGATTTGAAAAATTATTTATTTGTTGGATATCGTTTCCGGTGCAAAATTTTTCTCAAATAATATCAAATTTTTCTTAATGCACAAGTGTGCCACTGCAGGACGTAAATTCGCGTTTCCGTTTACAGCAATATCTGCGGGGCTAAAAACTCGATTGGAAAATTTTATTTTAGGTCATGTACTACTTACTTTTTTATTATGAAAACTCTTTGTGTGCATTTTCTTTCCAAATAATTATCAACTTCGCCGCTAGGGAGGCAAAGGTTTAATCTGTTTTTCTCAATATCTCTACTTCTAATTGTGCGCTTTACAATTTCTTTCAACATCGGATGCAATTTATCTTGTTGGACGTATATAGGTTTGTATTTGAGGAGTTTTGCAGTTCATAGTTCTGTCGCTAGGTGATGTTTGTGCACTTTTGTTTGCAGCTGTATGTCCTCTTCCAAAAACCCTATTGAGAAATTTCTTTTTTAATCTATTACATTCGCTATAATAAAGACGGGGAGCATTATCCCCTTTTAAAAATGTACAACTTTTCCGCTAAGTGCGTGTGCCTTTTTCTCTCTCCTAACTTTTCCGCTAGGTCAAAATCTTTTTCTCTCTACTCTGCTTCTGGATGACGTATTGGAAAAGAAAAGTTATTTTTCCTTAACATGGCGTTTGCCATGAAGAATAATTTTTCGCTTATTTCCAACTTTTCGGTTATGCAAGATTTTTTCACGAGAAGGCTTGGGATTATATCCTATTTTTTTCTATATTTTTTCTTTTAACTGTTCGGTTTGAAATTCTATTTGTCTCTGATATACTAGGAGAATCTTTTCGTGCGCCATTTGTTATTGTTCGTAACATGCTTTTTTACCCGCTGGTGGAAGTAAGTATCTGTTTCTATTTCTGGATGTTCTATCGATTGTAGAAATCCTGTTGTGATTTCTTTCTAACCGGTTTGCATTGACTATGAATAACTTTGATAAATTTTATCCGCATTGGAAAAGATTCAAAAGATGTGCTTATTAAACCCGAAATTCAGAACTATCTTGCTTGTTAAATTGAAAAAACAGTAAATCAATAGCCCAGCTTTCAGTTTCGGAAAAACACGTAGTTTTCTACCTACCTCTTACAAACAGATGAAAGCTATAACTTGGCTTACGAGGTTTCGGAATAACTGAAGCACTGATATGTCATGAAAAAAAAGCACCAAACGGTTTGCTTCAAAATATAAATTTTTAGATTTTTCTTAGCCCAATAGTAATAATATTCGGTTAAAATCTTTGTCTCTAATGCCCAGAAAATATCATAATAAAGATCTTAATTTTTGAGAAAATCATCGAATCAGAGCTGTGTCAAAACTAATAAAGAAACATTTCCAATTATATTCCAACAATGGAAAACATACTGGTTCCTATAATTTAAGTAAAACACAGAGAAATCGCCATTATTTGTAAAATAAGGGTTGCAAATGCACAAAACTTGAGTATATGAAGTGAAATGTAATGCAGAGTCAGTTATCGTACACAATTGAGCGCCGATGGCATCGTCTTATGCAAATGAGTCATTGCATAAAAGAAAATGATGCAGTGGTGTGGGTCACATCGTTTTCCGAGTGAAAAGACAGGATTTTAAGAAATTACTGATTGCGAGACGTCATTTAATAGATAAACTGATGTGGAGTTATAAAATACTAAAGGCACTCCAAAGTCAGGTGGAAATTGCAAGATAACTGCACGTCAGCCCTATGGCCCACACATTGTGGAGACAATTTCAAAATTAGCAGTCAACTTCCCGATGGTACCGCGATGGAAGGCGGAAGGTTACAACATCCGTGGATGTCGGATACCTCCGATAAACTGTGCGTAGAAACAGGACCGCTACCCCGACAGAGTGACCACCTTTTTTTCACCATTTCCCAGCAAAAACAGTCTTGCTGGGGCAGCACTGGCAGCCAGCAATGCCAGCGGTGGCCCAGCACTATGTTGCCGCTGCCCAAACGTCAGTAAAATGTCCCAGCGGCCACTACATGGGTCAGCAGTTCAAGATAGCAGCGGGCCACCAGCTGGCACCCCCATCAGTTGTAATATGCCAGAACAGGGCCATCAGTTATCCATCACAGACAGTGGTTGGCACAAGCGGCCCTTAAGCGGTCCTGCAAGTACGTGTCACAAATGATGGCTAGCCTAATGTGGTTCACCAGTTTGCCGGCAGTGGCAGCCGGCAATCACGTGAGGTAACTGATGGCTTGCCGAATGTTGTCCTCCGATTTCCCAGTAGTTGCCATAAAAAAAAAAAAGATAATCGCAGTTTTCCAAAGGTATAACTCCTCTTTCTTTGCCAACGAAACTTATCTGTATGACGTCACAGCTCTGGGAAGATTTCTTCAATAAGTTCGGAAAAACGTCCGGTGGATCAGGTTATCATCGAACCCAAAGCGGACAATTAACCACTACACTATGTTGGCACGTGCGATATGATGTTTGGACGAGAGTTTTTTCCTGTGCAATGTGAAACGAAGGATTCTCTTTTTAATTTTACAATATTGCGAGTTATTTTTCAGAAATTTCCGTTTCATAAAATTCTTTTCTCAACGTAACGATATTTTTTTATTTACCTTATGGAAACTTCACTCACTTTCAACGAGCGTACAACTTAAAGACGCTTTCCAAGTTTTGTGTTGTCCTTGTGGTCCTAAGAAGTGATTGTTTATTTTATATATTTACCAGTTCATGTTAAAATCTGTTACATTTTTAACGTTGTATCTCTTTGTTTTTCCACCATCCGAAGTTACATTTGTTCTAAATAGGAAAGATATTTTGTTTTACTTCTGGTTATTCTTAGCAGCGAATTCCTCCAATCTTATGTATTCAACCCATGGATGAGTGCATTATATTGTATTTATATAGTGTTGCTTTTTTTTTTTTCAAATACTTGAACATTTAATAATGAAAATCCATTTTGATCGCGTATAATTCTTATGTTTTTCCAACATAAGGATTTTTTAATATCTTTCCGGGACTTTTTTTGTTAGAAGTGGTTTAACGAAAAATTATACGATACATTTACTACGTTTTGGAAAATTATTTCTTTCTATTCATAGGAACGGAGTGGATGTGTTTCCTGGCTGTCTGTATTTTCGATTCCTTGTGTGTTAGTGCAGGAATTTTGCTAAGAAATCAGTTTCTATAAATACATTAGAGTAATTGACAATTTCTTATATTTCGTTTATTAGTTGTATAACTTTTTTCCCACAGTAATCTTCGTCGACGTGGCAGTTCATTAGGAAATTAATTCGTCTGCCTACATATGGCTTTTTGTTTTTCTTAACATTGATTAAAATAACATGATGACGTCATGTTCTACTAAGTGGTACCACGGGAGACTGTTCTACGCATGCAGAGTCCTGCTGCTTCCACCTGTTGTGGTTGCTTCGTTTGCCAGCTACGGGTCACTGGTGGCGCTTGTTTGGAGGCTCGTAATTCACGGCGATACTGCAGGACAATCAACGGCCTCTAACTGATGGCGCTGCCACCAACGGTCCACTACCGTACCGTGAGCGGCAGATGATTTCAGCCAGCAGTGATACATCACTGCCAGCTGGTGGCCAGCAGTTTCTCAACACTTGTGTTGTTTTTGTTGGGTCACAATACAGTACAACCTAACAAATAAAACCGTAGTGGTGCTAGATAACGCTCGTACTGACTGCGACATCTAATGGGCCTGAGTATTCTTCAGCTAATGGGCCTGAGTATTTGAAATTTTCGAGGTAGCAATGAGGTACCTCGTAGATTTTTCAGACAGTGATCTCGAACCATGCATAAAAGATTCGCATTGCAGCAAAACATATCTGTAAAGCATTGAACAAAAATCGCACAAAAGGCCGATGAATGGAGTTTTTGCGAAGTTTAGATTTCAACGTTGAAGAGAAAAAGATCAAGAAATGGTGTAGTGAAATTTGTAGCTCATTCACAGTTCAGCGAAGTAGATAACGACGAGGATCAGTAATGTTGTCGCTTCGGGAGGAACTAACAAATGAGACATTAATGCAACTTGACACGGAACCATTATCGTAGTCGCAGAAAGCGGCGAAACCTAAAATCTCGGATACCAAGCACGACAATTGCTTTCCGCTACTGTTGATAACATCACAATATTTCTCACACAGAACAACAATTTCATCATTTTATTTTCGCTCGCCCCTTGCTAAACCCCAACCCTCTGTATCATATCAGTCGCAAACAGATATATCTGCTACACGGAGGAAAATTCGGGTGAAGAAATTGGCGACCCGGTGAACTTGTCTTCTGCCATTTCACCGTCAACTTACAAGGATGATGGCTCCCGTTCTTTACATAAAAAAGCACTCTGACTCTTCCACCAAAAGCTAAGCTATTGCTCCTACTAAAAATAATAGCTGTTTCGTGAACTTTCTCGAAACGAATTTTATTGTCAGAAATGAAAACGAGACTGGCTACTTCCGTGTTTTTGTGCATTTGAATTTTTAAAACACTTCCTTTAATGCAGTTATGATTATGTAAGCTACAGTACATTTTTGGACATGTACACTCGTATCTACAGTATTGTTTATACAATTTCCGATAAATAGCAGACTGTTATTACTGCTTTCGTTTGAACGGCTACTTAGTTTTTTGGTACACACCGAAGAGACAAAACATTGTGACCAGCTGCTTAATATGATGTTGGTCCTCCACATACCTTCAAAACAGCTCTTATCCGACGAGACGTAGACGCTACAAGATTTATCTTTTTTTTTTTTTTTTTGATTTGAGGTTTAACGACCACCGTGAGCAACTCAGTGAGCAGTCGCCCGTCCCTAATTTAGGGCCGCTGGCTCCAGGAAAGGGAAAGAGCCAGCGCCGTAAGACAAACAAACACAACATCCATGCCTCACCGGAATTCGAACCCGGACGCATATCGGCCGATTGATCGGAAGCCATCGCTTAGACCAATGCGCCACCGAGACGGCTTACAAAATTTCAAAAGGTGTTTTGTGCTATCTGATACCAACATGTTACGAGCAGATCCTGTGATGTACTACAAAGGTGATGACATGTGTCAAGACCATAAATCTGCAGCGAGACATTCTGTCCGCGTAGCTCAGTTGGGAGAGCGACTTACTCCGGAGTGAGGAGACACGGACAAACTTGTGTCTTAACATTGGCGACCGATTGTGGAAAATGGATCCACTGGCCGTTTGGGTTCTCCGGAAAACGTGTGCTATTTGTTTCACACATTGTTTGTAATCAATGAAAAAATTCCTAAAATTAAGAAGACAAAAACAAAATTAAGAGCGAGATGACGTGACATACGTCAGAGGCGAAAACATGTGTCAAGACCACAAATCTGCAGCGAGACATTCTCTCCGCGTAGCTTTGTTGGGAGAGCGACTTACACCGGAATGAGAGGGACACGGGTTCGATGCCCGTCGCGGACAGACGGGTGTTTTCACAATCATTTACCTCATGTTACGAGATTGAGCCACCCCATAACCGATTTGCTATTCAACCACAGATGTTCGATTGTATTGATGTCTAGAAAGTTTTGAGGCCAGGAAAATACCTGAAATCATTCCTCATGTTTCGTGAATCACTCTTGAACAGTCTGGGAAGTGTAGTAAGGCGCATTATGTTTCTGAAATAAAGCACTACTAGAGGGGTATACCGTTGCCATGAAAGGATTTACTTGGTCTACAGTGATGTTGATGGTAGACGTCCTGAATTTCCAGCAAATGAATGAATGGACACAGGATTTTCCAGCAGGATTCCTAAAGCATTACACTTCCTCCACCGTCTTGTGTTCGTCCCGCGGTGCATCAAGGTACCAGCACTCAAGAAAACGACGAACACGTAGACGGCCGCTCACATGGTTCAACAGGAAACGAGATTCATCGGATAAGACGACCTTCTTCCAATCTTTAAAGGTCCAGTGTTGATGTTCCGTGCCCATTGTAAGGGCTTTCGATAGTAAATGAAGTGGACATGTGCGTGGAGGTTCAGTGGCTGCGCAGCTCCATTTTTAACAAGGTTCGGTATATTACGTGTTGTCCGTGAAAAGGGTCCGGATTCGAATCCCGGTGAAGCATGGATGTTGTGTTTGTCTTACGGCACTGACTCTCTCTCTTCCCTGGATCCAGTGCCTCTAAATTATTTAAAGCTTAATGGGCTATAAGCAGGGCGACTGCTTATAGCCCATTGAGCTGCTCACGGTGGTCGTTAAACCTTCAATATATCTATACTACGTGTTATGATACATTACTACAGTCATCACCATTTACATTACCGGCGAATGACGCTACAGTATCCCTTTTGTTGGCTCGTACCATACGGGATAGTCTTCTCATCGATGATCCGTGGTCGACCCACACTTTGCTGGTGCTTGGTCGTTTGCTTCTCCTCGTGCCATTTTTAGAAAGTACTAACCACTGTGACCGTTAGAACCCCGCAAGCCTTGCCATCTAGGAAATGCTCTGACCCAGTCGTCTGGCCATAATAATATGGCCTTTGTTAAACTCTCTTAAGATTGCTGTCTTTCTTATCTGAAAAACAAGAATAACACTGATTAACAGAACTCGGTATAGGTGTTATTTATACCGTTTCATGATCTTTCTGCGCGCCATTGTTTACCTGCAGTTGCATAGATCTGTATAAAGTCGGGCTAGTCATAATGTATTGGCTCTTCGGTGTACAATATATTTGTTTACATAATATGAAGATTCTATGAGATTAGTCAACAGCCGCTAAAGAGAAAAAAACCGAAACACTGTTGAAAGATCACTTAGTGTAATAAAACCCAAACACTGTTGAAAAATCACTTAGTGTAATAAAACACAAACACTGTTGAAAAGTCACTTAGTTTAATAAAACCCAAACACTGTTGAAAACTCACTTAGTGTAATAAAACCCAAACACTGTAGAAACATCCCTTAGTGTAATAAAACCCAAACAGTGTTGAAAAATCAGTTAGTGTAATAAAACCGAAACTGTTGAAAAATCACTTAGTGTAATAAAACCCAAACAGTGTTGAAAAATCCCTTAGTGTTATAAATCCCAAACAGTGTTGAAAAGTCACTTAGTGTAATAAAACCCAAACACTTTTGAAAAAATCCCTTAGTGTAATAAAACCCAAACACTGTTGAAAAATCACTTAGTGTAATAAAACCCAAACAGTGTTGAAAAATCACTTAGTGTATTAAAACCCAAACAGTGTTGAAAAATCACTTAGTGTAATAAAACCCAAACAGTGTTGAAAAATCACTTAGTGTATTAAAACCCAAACAGTGTTGAAAAATCACTTAGTGTAATAAAACCCAAACAGTGTTGAAAAATCGCTTAGTGTAATAAAACCCAAACAGTGTTGAAAAATCACTTAGTGTATTAAAACCCAAACAGTGTTGAAAAATCACTTAGTGTAATAAAACCCAAACAGTGTTGAAAAATCACTTAATGTAATAAAACCCAAACAGTGTTGAAAAATCACTTAGTGTATTAAAACCCAAACAGTGTTGAAAAATCGCTTAGTGTAATAAAACCCAAACAGTGTTGAAAAATCACTTAGTGTAATAAAACCCAAACAGTGTTGAAAAATCCCTTAGTGTATTAAAACCCACACAGTGTTGAAAAATCAGTTAATGTAATAAAACCCAAACAGTGTTGAAAAATCCCTTAGTGTTATAAATCCCAAACAGTGTTGAAAAGTCACTTAGTGTAATAAAACCCAAACACTTTTGAAAAATCCCTTAGTGTAATAAAACCCAAACACTGTTGAAAAATCACTTAGTGTAATAAAACACAAACACTGTTGAAAAGTCACTTAGTGTAATAAAACCCAAACACTGTTGAAAACTCACTTAGTGTAATAAAACCCAAACACTGTAGAAACATCCCTTAGTGTAATAAAACCCAAACAGTGTTGAAAAATCAGTTAGTGTAATAAAACCGAAACTGTTGAAAAATCACTTAGTGTAATAAAACCCAAACAGTGTTGAAAAATCCCTTAGTGTTATAAATCCCAAACAGTGTTGAAAAGTCACTTAGTGTAATAAAACCCAAACACTTTTGAAAAATCCCTTAGTGTAATAAAACCCAAACAGTGTTGAAAAATCACTTAGTGTAATAAAACCCAAACAGTGTTGAAAAATCACTTAGTGTATTAAAACCCAAACAGTGTTGAAAAATCACTTAGTGTAATAAAACCCAAACAGTGTTGAAAAATCACTTAGTGTAATAAAACCCAAACAGTGTTGAAAAATCACTTAGTGTATTAAAACCCAAACAGTGTTGAAAAATCACTTAGTGTAATAAAACCCAAACAGTGTTGAAAAATCACTTAGTGTAATAAAACCCAAACAGTGTTGAAAAATCACTTAGTGTATTAAAACAAAAACAGTGTTGAAAAATCACTTAGTGTAATAAAACCCAAACAGTGTTGAAAAATCACTTAATGTAATAAAACCCAAACAGTGTTGAAAAATCACTTAGTGTATTAAAACCCAAACAGTGTTGAAAAATCGCTTAGTGTAATAAAACCCAAACAGTGTTGAAAAATCACTTAGTGTATTAAAACCCAAACAGTGTTGAAAAATCACTTAGTGTAATAAAACCCAAACAGTGTTGAAAAATCCCTTAGTGTTATGAATCCCAAACAGTGTTGAAAAGTCACTTAGTGTAATAAAACCAAAACACTTTTGAAAAATTCCTTAGTGTAATAAAACCCAAACACTGTTGAAAAATCACTTAGTGTAATAAAACCCAAACAGTGTTGAAAAATCACTTACTGTATTAAAACCCAAACAGTGTTGAAAAATCACTTAGTGTAATAAAACCCAAACAGTGTTGAAAAATCACTTAGTGTAATAAAACCCAAACAGTGTTGAAAAATCACTTAGTGTATTAAAACCCAAACAGTGTTGAAAAATCACTTAGTGTAATAAAACCCAAACAGTGTTGAAAAATCACTTAGTGTAATAAAACCCAAACAGTGTTGAAAAATCACTTAGTGTAATAAAACCCAAACAGTGTTGAAAAATCACTTAATGTAATAAAACCCAAACAGTGTTGAAAAATCACTTAGTGTATTAAAACCCAAACAGTGTTGAAAAATCACTTAGTGTAATAAAACCCAAACAGTGTTGAAAAATCACTTAGTGTAATAAAACCCAAACAATGTTGAAAAATCACTTAGTGTATTAAAACCCAAACAGTGTTGAAAAATCACTTAGTGTAATAAAACCCAAACAGTGTTGAAAAATCACTTAATGTAATAAAACCCAAACAGTTTTGAAAAATCACTTAGTGTATTAAAACCCAAACAGTGTTGAAAAATCACTTAGTGTAATAAAACCCAAACAGTGTTGAAAAATCACTTAGTGTAATAAAACCCAAACAGTGTTGAAAAATCACTTAGTGTATTAAAACCCAAACAGTGTTGAAAAATCACTTAGTGTAATAAAACCCAAACAGTGTTGAAAAATCACTTAATGTAATAAAACCCAAATAGTGTTGAAAAATCACTTAGTGTATTAAAACCCAAACAGTGTTGAAAAATCACTTAGTGTAATAAAACCCAAACAGTGTTGAAAAATCCCTTAGTGTATTAAAACCCAAATAGTGTTGAAAAATCACTTAGTGTAAAACGTAGAGCACTTGGCGAAAATATTTATCCCCCTCTGTCAGAGTGAAGATTAAAAATTTTCGCCAAGTGCGCTACGTGATTTGAGGGTCACCTTATGAGTTCCAGATACCAATGCTCAGCGAAGTTGCAGCTGCCTTTCATGTCATATTCTGAATACAAATTATCGTTTTCTGAAATTGATTTGGATTTTAATCTTTTAATCGGCTGAAGTACCAGAGCCAAATGGCGCCCAAAACTTTCTGCACTCCCCAAACAGAAATGGTCACACATAATAACCAAGTTTTATAAAAGTTGCTTGTTTTAGCTGTAAAACTGTCCCTTTTCTTTCTCATCTTAACAGTAATGATCAAAAACTTGTCATTAGTGGTAAGCGCTCCTTTTTATTTCATTTTCTCTGCTCCCTGACGTGACCCAAGGAATGATAGGGAACCTATGTCCCAAAGCATGATATTTATGACCTAATGATGATGCTAGATCCCTTGGCACGGATATCATGCCACTGTGAAGAAGCAAGTGACCCAAGTTATCTCTCTTCTCTTAGGTACGATGCCATTGTTGTCGTCTATTTAGCAAGTAATCACTCTGAAAGGATTAGTTTCAATCATCGCTCTAATTGCATACTTTAATAAAAACCATAAAGAGAAAGCAACGCTTCTTGGTGCACTGGTTCACTCGTTCCATCCGAGTTCTGCTCATATTTAGACAACGGATATATTCTATCTAACCTTTTTTCGGCCACTTTGTTAACCGTGAGTTAAGTCGTTCCAACCTGTTAAAGGGTTAAAAAGCAACAAAAACGATGGCGCCGAATTCTAGAATGCAACGAATATGTCATTTGAATCAATTTCAACAGGTTTCTCTACGATAACCAATGGGCCGGGACCATACCACGAAAAACACTCCCACACGAGTACACTGCCACCTCCAAACTTGACCGTAGGAACAGTACACTGTGGTAAATAGTTTTCTGAAACAGTTGGTGAGTATTGCCTCGGATTTTAGTGTAGTTTTTAGCTTTTGAGGTGTTTTTATACTTGCCTTCTTTCGCACATTGTTTTAGGCGTAATCGTACAGTGTTAACATGCCTTTGTTCTTTTCATAGTACGACTATTTTTCTCAATAGGCAGTTTTCTTGTAAATAAGTAACTATTTTTAGTCTTTTTCCACAAGTAGGTTTCGTGTTTTGATTATCTATAATTACGGTTCATGTTTGAAGGTTGTAATTTTTCTCCCTTTATAATCGGTGTCTTTGCTTATTTTGAGGGCATGCTTAATTTTCTTCGTATCAGATGTGAGGTCGGGCCTCGTGGAATTTGGTCTGCTGCGGGTGGTGTCTAGTTATTGTATGGGGGTTTTATTGCTTTTTTACTATTTGGTTTTCCTTTTTTAAGTAAAATTCTTTTCCTTTTTTTTTTTTTTTTAATTCTTAATTTTAACTAATTTTTCATTTCTTTTTTATTATTTTTATTTTAGTAAAAAAAATTTCTGTTACCGGTTTTGGCTGGCTCGTTGCCGTTATATTGCAGACTAGATTCTCGCAGAAACCCACACTTTCAGGTCTCCGTAGAGCCTGGTTAGGTGTTGTCCGTGCCTGGCCCTTGACAAAGCCATGGAGAACGGCTTACCATTGCTCTATATCCCTCTCTTATCCCAGTGGTCAGTAATGTTTGGTCTTGCTGTTCAATGTTTATTGAAGAAATTTGCAGTCTTGATGTTTTCAGTATTTAATTTGATTTTTCTTTAATGCAGCTTTCTGGCGCTTTAGAACTTCAAAAACATTTGTAACTATTACCTTGTTTGTTTTTCTATATATATATATATATACATATATATATATATGAATGTGTCTGTCTTTCAATAAGGACAACGGCGTTAATGTGAGTTTCTGGTGATAGCGAGAGCGTAGCATCATAAGGGGTGGACCGAAATATTCTCGGCTGCTGCTTTAATGTAGTAATTGTTTCCTTCGCTCGATATTTTCTCCTGAAAATTCCGTTGTAAGTACTATATACTTCAGTGTAATTCCACTGCGTAATTATGTGGTATTCATTCTTCCTCAGTCAGCTGAAAAAAAAATGTATTCCTCCTATTCCAGTGTGCGAATAATTGTACATATCGCTTTCTGTGTTTCATTATGAGTTATTTAGAGTACGACACGCAAGAGAGTGATAATTTCCCTTTCCCCCTAAGATTACACACACAAATAAATGAATTAATCCTTTCGCTAAATTATATCTATTGCTGTTTTTTTTTTTTTTTAATTTTTGGAACTTTTCTTTCGTACTCATTCTCCAAGTGAATGAAAAAGAACATTCGTCAGTCAAAAAGATTTTTTTCTTTCTCTTAACTGCGATCTAAATGCAGAAATTATCAGGTTCTGTTTTCGAAATGTATTGTAAGTAATAAAATGCTGAAGGTTTTTCTCTAATAATTTAATTTAAAAGAAATTACAGATTAAGACATTAAAAAAACATCACACTCAGCATTTAGGGATTTTTCGTCCATGTCTGAAATAACAAATGCAGAAAATAAAGAAAACTAAGATACAAGGAAGATCTACCTAGAACTAATACTCTCGCAAAAGAAAAAGCCGTTAGGAAAAGTTACTTTGCGTTTCATTGCATAAAGAAACGAAAGCACTTTGATCCTGCATCCTCTTATTAACAGTCATAAGAAGAATCTCAATATTACATGACATGTTCAAAGAAAAAGATATCTGTTTTCAAAAGGCATGCGCTTAAGACACAAAAGGGAGAACTGAAGTGTGACCGTCCAATCTGCAAGTATCTAAGTAATTCTAGAAAAAGAATAAAAGCAAATCAAATCTACCTTAAATCATTTGAAAACTGCTTACTTCTCTTATCTACTTTCACAAACAATCAAAGAGATGCTTTTTAAATCTCTGATGCAACTTGTGAATTCATCGTGGTAAAATAGTTTGAAAAAAATTATAACTCTTTTCTTTAGGAAGAAACATATACAGTGCGTCAAAGAATTTTTAAGACTGGCGCTAGATTTCAGCCTACGGCGGCGCCACCAGGGTAATCCCGAATGCGTTATAAACAGTGACCATCTACTTGCTTTCTGCCAAAAGTACTGCGCAGTTGTTAAAGTAACTCAAACGAAACCGCCGTTCATTAGAGAAGTAAAATTTTTTTCATGTTGAATTATTAAGATGGAACAAAGGGCTGTTATTAAATTTAACGAAAAACTTGGTAACAGTGCCTCGGAAACGTACCAAATGATAAAACAAGTTTACGGTGAGTTTTGTTTAAGTAGATCAAATGCTTTCCTGTGGCACAAACGTATTTTGGATGGAAGAGATACGCTAGAAGATGATAAGCATACCGGAAGACCAAGTTCATCTACTGACACCTGAGATTATTGAAAAAGTGCGTGATTTCGTGGCAAACAATCGATGTGCGTCACTAAGAATGATGGAAGAGTCTTTAAACATCAACAAAGAAATTATTCGAACCATCATGCATGAAGATTTGGGCAAAACAAAAGTCTGTGCTAAATTTGTTACACACACGTTAACCAATGAACAAGAATCAAGAAGAAGTGCACCTTGCAGAGACATCATTTCAACCACTGAAAATGATCCAAACTTCTTAAAATCAATTCTTACAGGTGATGAAACATGGTGTTTTCAATATGACCTTAAAACAAAGCGACAAAGTGCGTAATGGAAGTAAAAAATCTCACCACAAGCCAAAAAAACAAGAAAAGTTCGATCGAAAATCAAAACAATGCTCATTACATTCTTCGATAGATCATTACATTCTTCGATCCACAAAGAATTTGTTCCAAGTGGACAAACAATTACTGGTGAGTTTTATTTAAATGTTTTGAGGCGTTTGATGGGCAGAATTCGTCGCATTCGTCCAGAATATCGGGATGAAAACAGTTGGTGTTTGTTGCACGATAATGCACCCAGTCACATCTCACTTCTTGTTCGTAGATTTTTGGCGAAAAAAATCTACGAACAAGAAGTGAGGTGTGACTAGGTGCATACAAACAGCTTCGACGCGTGCTTTGCACAGGCAATTCCGCAAAGTGAACTAAAACTGGCATTCGAATCATTATTAAATCGCTGTAACAAGTGTATTGAAGCTGGAGGGACTTATCTTGAATAACAAACCAAAACAAATTGTAATTTCTGTTTCTATTTCATTTTACAGACCCAGTCTTAAAAATTCTTTTGCCACACTGTGTATAAACACATGGAACTTATAGTTTCCTGCTCTAACTCACAAGCTACTAAAGTTGTCGAATTAGTTGTAAAGGATAAATTTACAAGAATATTTTTATCACTAATGGTAATTAAGTAAGATTTCCTAGTCAATATCATTAAACTTCTCCAATATATATCTATATCATTCATGTGTGCCTGTGTATACAGCAGTTTTGAAAGCGTAATCATGAAAAGAAGATACATTCTGTTTTCTAGGTATTGCAGATTTTGAAATAAGAGTTTCATTGTAGCTGAACATGAAGAGAGGGCACTGCGATATGATTTTTCCCTCAGTGACAGCGGGAGCAATGTCTTAAAACCAATCCTCTTATATAAAATGAGAGAAATAAAAGCTTTCGTGCGTTTCGCCAGATGTTTGAAGTTTCAGAAAGCACGGATGATTTATAAGCACCTAATTTAGCGTTTTGGCATAAAGAACACAAAAGACAAAAAACAAATTTTAAAAGTACAAGCAAAAAGCGCTTGTAGCGTAGCAGAATCCTCTTATTTGCTGGCGTAAGACGTATGTAGATTCACCAAACTTTTGCTGTCGACTAGGAGGCTTTTTCTCGGCAGTACGTAGACATAAAATGGTAGATATATAAAATAGCACAAGGTAGACGTAAATGAAATGCTAGAAGGTAGACATATACAACACACATATAGATAGACATAAATAGGCAAGGGATGTAAGGTCAGGTGATGCGTAACATCACAGCCTCTCCTTGACAAATGTCAACCCCGCCTTCTCGTGGTGCATCCTGTTCCCACTAAAGGGGCTCTGACGACCGCCAATAGCGGTATAACTATACCATCGGGATCAGAGGAAATTCTATCCCACACTCACCAACCCGCTTGGCCAGCGTGGTGAGTTATGGCCAAACCCCTCCAAAATGACTCCACAACTTAAATCTTGGCCCTCAGTCTCCGGCAGCTGGAATGTACCTGGCCAAGGCAGCGGCCAGTGCGACATGAAAGCAGAGGGTGCTAAGAATCCCCGGAGCACCGGACTAGGCTGCCATCTGATGCTGACCTTGGCAACGTACAATGGACGCTCCCTATCTTCTGATTCAAGGCTTCTTGAATTGGAAGAGGAACTACAAAGGATCAAGTGGGACATCGTGGGGCTAAGTGAGGTAAGGAGAAAAGGAGAAGATCTCATCGAACTGAAAAGTGGACATCTCTTCTACTATCGTGGGACAAATACTGGCAGAACTAGTGGTGTTGAATTTATAATAAACAAGAAACTGAAGGATAAAGTTGTAGAAGTTGAAAGTTCCTCTGACAGAGCTGCACGGCTTGTTATCCAACTCTCGAGAAGATGCCACCATATCTCCGAAGCTCTTTAATGCCACATTGGAGGGTGTTTTTCAGTCACTGAGCTGGGAAAACAAGGGGATAAAGATTAATGGAGATTATCTAACCCATCTTCGTTTTGCTGATGACGTAGTCATTTTTGCAACTAGCCCATCAGAGCTGCAGAGTATGATCCAGGAACTTGCTGACAAGAGTAAAGAAGTGGGATTAAAAATGAACTTTCAGAAGACAAAAGTGATGTTCAATGCTTTTACAAGAAATGAAGATTTATCGATTGATGGAGAAAAGCTGGAGATAACAGATACGTACGTTTATCTTGGACAGCAGATATCAAGTGAGGTCACATTGATGAAGAAATTAATCGGCGTACAAAACTTGCCTGGAGAGCTTTTGGAAGAAACAGCATAATTTTCAAGAGCAATATGCCATTATGTCTTAAAAGAAAAGTATTTGATCAATGCATCCTTCCAGTGCTTACGTATGGTGCAGAGACGTGGACCTTAACTAAGAGAGACATACAAAGGCTGCAGACAACTCAAAGAAGCATGGAGAGGTGCATACTTGGTGTAACCAGGAGAGATAAGAAGAGGAACTCGTGGATCCGAAAAATGACAAGAGTGGAAGACATCATGATCAGAGTTAAATCCCTGAAATGGCAATGATCTGGACTATGCCAGAAGGACAGATCATCGATGGACAGCCGAAATTTTAGATTGGATTCCAAGGGACAGGAAAAGACCCAGAAGAAGACCACATGGGAGATGGGTGGATGAAATTCGAAAGTATGCAGGGGTGACATGGAGGAGACTGGCACAAGACAGACCGTTGTGGAGGAAACTTGGGGAAACCTTCGTCCAGCAGTGGATTGATAATGGTTGACAATGATGATGATGATGAAATAGGCAAAGATTTTATGTCTACCTACAGTGATGTACACCGATGAGCGACTACATTATGACCACCCCCAGCGTAGCGAAATTAGCGCGCCTGGAGACCGAACGATGGAGCACGTGAAGTTCACAGAGCAGTATATATATATATATATACAACCCTAGGACCGACTTTCGGTTGGTAGAGTGTTCGGAGTGAGAATGGGAAAAACTGCCGATTTGATAAGGGACAAATTGTCATGGCACGGCGGCTCGGAACTGCGATCTCGGAAACGGCCCGGCTTGTGAGTTATTCGCGTGCCACTGAATTGAGTACGTATCACATGTGGTGCACAGATGGCCAAACGATGAACCGTCGTCCAGCCGTAGATCGTCCGCAGTTAATTGATGACAGAGGGGAGCGGAGACAGTCGCAAATTGTTCACAGAGACCGCAGGCCTACAGTGCGTTAAATCACCCGCAGCTACAACAGCGGTGATCAGGGCAATGTGTCACGGCACGCAGTTCATCGCGGCATTATGCGCATAGGCCTACGTAGCCGAAGACCCAGCCGGATCCCCATGCTCACTGAACGTCATCGCCAACAGCACAGGAAATGGGCCCAAGATCATCGACATTGGACCGTGGATGATTGGAAGAAAGGGTCCTGGTCTGACGAATCAAGATTTCTAGTGCATCACGTAGACGGCCGAGCGCAGATACACCGATTACCAACGGAGGCTATGACACCGGGATGCACTGTTCGGCGGAAACAGGGTGGCGGTGTTATGCGTTGGGCGGTGTTTCCATGGGGCACATTAGGCCCCATTATCCCAATAGCACAATCCGAACATCGCTCGTGACCACATTCACCAATTCATGGCAACTGTGTTTCCTGCTGGTGATGGCTATTACCAACAGGATAATGCGCCATGCCACACTGCCAGAATCATCAACGAGTGGTGCTGGTGACTTTCTGTTAATGTCCTGGCCTCCAAATTCACCTGACATGAACCCAGTCGTTTGTGGTTCGACTTGGAAAAGCGGGTTCGTGCTAGATCACCACCACCAGGAAATGTACGGAAACTGGAAGGTCTGCTGTTGACATTATGGAACCAGATACCCCAGGATACCTATCGCCCACCTCATCGAATCAATGCCTCTCAGAGTGGCCACCGTTTTACCATCTAAAGGGGGTTCTACAGGTGGTCATAATCTAATGTCTCATCGGTATATAGTAAAAAAACTGAGTGTTCTCCCTCTAAAGTAGATGATGCAAGAATCCTTTGACGATTAAGAACTTTTTTAACAGCTCCACGGAAGCGCGGATTCCAGTGTTTGCCATTTGACGTACGACAGCAATTGGCTAAGTAGGAGCCTGCGAGGCACATGCGATTCTTACACTGGCTATCTTTTCACACTACACAGTGTACCAGCAAAAACACAAATGTTGGGAAACTGCTGGCCACCAGCTGGCAGTGATGGGTCACTGCTGGCTGAAATCTGCCGCTCACGGCCCGTCAGCGGTCCGTTGGTGGCAGCGTCATCAGTTGGCAGCAATTGATAGCACTGCGGCATCGTCGTGAATTGCGGACCAACCAGCAAGTGAAACTAGTGGCCCGTAGCTTGCAACCTATGAAATACCAGCACTAGGTGGAAGAAACGGAACTGCGCATGCGCACAAGCAACGCTGTGTCTCTCGTGGTACCAGTTAGTTGAAGACGGCGCTATCGCTATCGTGTTATTTTAGTGGATGCTAAGAAAAAAAAAAGCATATGCAGAGAGGCGAATTAATTTCCTAATGAAATGCTACGTCCACGAAGATTACAGATTAAGTCATGAAATACTAGATTACAGCCATAAAATACAACCGCTCCATTCCCATGAAAAACAAGAAAAAAATTCTGTGTAATCTTTTGTTTTAACATTCACTAAACTGCTTTAAACAAGGATCCTGAAAAAAACATTAAAAAAACGTTATGTTGAAAAAAAAAAAAGACGAATTATACGCGTACAAACATTATCATTTATTAGATAAAAAAAGAAGCAACGCTATGGTGATATGTTGTATTCATCCATGGGTTAAATACATAAGACTGGAGGAATTCACTTCTAAAAATAAGGAGAAGAAAAATAAAATATTTTTTCTGTTTAAAACAAATGTAGATTCGGACAGTGGAAAGGAAAGATACAACGTTGAAAATGTAACAGAATGTGACATGAACGGGTAAATACACTGCTGGCCACCCAAAATGCAACACCAAGAAGGACACGAGATAGCAAAGCCAGATTTACTGGACACATAACAACAGATACAAAGATGAAACGATTGATTTTACAGTCCCGTGCGACTTGCGGAACACGCAGACATCAATAGTTCGTGGGGCCCCCATCGGTTTTTGCTCGTTGCCGCTATACGCCGCGGCAACGAGCGAAAGAGACTTTGGACTTGGGCTTGGGGTATGTTGGTCCAAGCTGCTTCCACACATTGAAACAGTTCATCAGGCTTTACCGCGGGTGGTGCTTGCCGGGCAATACGGTGGCCGAACAGCGACCAGACATGTTCGATGGGCGACATATCGGGAGAACAGGCGGACCACCGCAGCATTGACACCTGGTGGGCCGTGAAGAATTGTTGCACGATGCGTGCCACGTGCGGGCGCGCATTGTCTTGTTGAAACGTGGCAGCTGGCAAGTCCTTAAGGTAAGGGAGGACTACAGGCTCCAAAACGTCGGAGATGTAGCGGTGGCTGTTGAGTGTACCGGCGATACGTACCAGAGGGGTGCGGGTGTCATATCCAATTGCACCCCAAACCATAACGCCAGACGACGGACCGATATGGCCATGCAGGATGCAGGCGTCATGTAGTCTCTCGCCGGGGTGCCGCCACACGCGGTTCCAACCGTCGTGGTGTTTCAGGCAGAAGCGTAATTCGTCGTAAAAGACAATGTCGTGCCATTCCGTAGTCCAGGTGTGGCGTTCAACGGCCCACTGCCGCTGCCCTCACCGGTGGTGTAACATCAATGGTAATCGGAGCAATGGGTGCCGTGAGACAAGTCCCCGCTCTTGCAGACGACGTCGAACGGTACGTGCTGCACATGTTGTTGCGCAACACACCCTAATTCCTGCGCCAACGTTCGTGATGTGGCGGTGTGAGCCACCAATTCCCGCCGCACAACATGTCGGCCCTCTCGTTAGGTGGTGTCCGCGACTGCGGCAATCTCTCACGTTGGTCCGTCTGTCCCTCCTGCACTCACCGAATCCATACTTGCCTCACTGTGGCTGGAGTTCGTCCCACACGGGTGCCGATGTCTCGGTACGATAAACCGCTGTCGCGATAAGCCACTACTCGTCCTCTGTCGAACTCCAAAACGTGCTGAAATGATTGCCGTATTCTGCGACGAGACTTCACGAAGCTTCCCACGCACAGGTCCGGCAGCACAGCACGCTTCCACTACTTACATCCCGCCTTCTTTGCACCCTTCTTATAGTGCTTCTCGGTGGCGTGCCGGGCGCACATGATTTGCATATGCCCTGCATTGCTAATCCTTTGCATGTCCTCTCGCGGGCGACTCATGCTGCGAATTTCAAGCCAATTGGATGATTCCTTCTTGGTGTTGCATTTTGGGTGGCCAGCAGTGTATATTATTTTAACAATTCCCTTTAAGGACGACAAGAACAGTACAAAACTTTGGAAAGCGCCTTTAAGTTTTTTGCACTCGTTGAAAATGAGGGAAGTTCTCTTAAGGTACAAAAAAAAAACAAAAAAAAAACCGTTTCGCTGAAAAAATAAATTTAAGATTTATATGAAACTGACATTTATGAAAAATACCTCACAATATTTATTGTAAAGTTAAATAGAGAACCATTCGTTACGCATTCCGCAGAAAAGAGGGTCCGTTTCAAGCCATGGTCGTGTGTGCCAAATCAGTCCAGTTGTCAGAGCCGCCGCTTCCCACTCAGTAGTAATTGGTTCGTTTCCAACCAGATCCAAACGGGCGGTTTTCCGGACCTGTTGAGAAAATTACCCCAGCGCAGTGCTGTAATTCAGAAGTTTCGTAAGGAGGAAAAACGTAGCTGCAGCTTTGGGAAACTGCGGTTATCATTTTTCTTTTATGGCTACTACTGGGGAATTGGCGGACGAGATTCGGCAAGCCACAGTTACGTCACGTGATTGCCGGCTGCCACTGCAGAGAAACTAGCAGGCCACATTAGGCTAGCCATCATTTATGGCACGTGCTTGCAGGGCCGCTGAAGGGCCACTTGTCGCAGCTACTGCCTCTTATGGATAACTCTTTGCCCCGTTGTGGCATATGAAAACTGATGGGTGTGGCAACTGTTGGCCAGCTGTCGGCCTGAACTGATGTCCCTTCTGTTGGACGCCTGTACATTGTATTGACGGTTCGGCAGCGGCAACATAGTGCTGGGCTATTTCTGGCAGTGATGGCTGCCAGCAATGGCCCAGTGCTGACCCAGCAAGATTGTTTTTGCTGGGGTAGGTTATTATGGTAGAACAGCGGCGCACAAGCCACAAATATCTACCGTGACTGCGAAGCGCCGTTTCGACTGGTGTGTCTCCCTCTGTTATTGGTCTTGGGGTGACTGGAAAGCTGTTCTTTGGAGTGATGAGTCACGCTTTTCAATATTCCAATATGATAGACGTGTTTGGATTTGGCAACATCTCGTCGAACGATCTCCGTCGAACTGTGTTCTTCCAACTGTTACGCTCGGCGGAGGCTTCATCATGGTACGGAGTTGCTTTTCATGGATGGGACTCCACGTTCTGTATATTTCTGCCCCGCCAATAATTTGGTAGTATAATGGAAACGACTATTGTCTCTTCCAATACGATCAAGCTCCATGCCATACTGCAGGGCGCGTACAAGACTGATTTTTTTAAATGAGGTGGAATTGGTAGACTTACCCTCTCAGCGTCCTGATCTTTATCCCATACAACACATCTGACAAGAACTGGAGCGACCACAACGACCGTCTTCGCTCTGGACCCTGGCGTCAGCGTTACGGGACGTATCGCTATCCATTCCTATCAGTACCTACAGGAAATTTGTTGATAGCATGTCTCCACGTGTTGCCTCTGTCATTGAAGCAACAGATGGACAGCTTAACTGTTAATTGTGATAATAAAGCCATTTGTTCCAAAACATTGTGGCGTCCAAATACTTTTGATAATAAAGTGTAGGTTTTGTGGTATTATTCCCATTTTTGGTTGCAATTGAAACGCAGCATCTTTGTGCATCAGGCTTTAAAGCTTTTCCTCAGTTCTGCTCATCTTTCGACTAATGATGTACATGTACTTTAGGTACGTACAAGAATATCTAAGGTGGAACACAAGGCTCTAGACTCATTTTCATAATAAAGTCATAATGCGATGACACGCAAGCTCAAGAAAACCTTCAAGGGAAAACATGTTTGAAGCACGCTCCTGTTATCTCAAACATTTTTCTCAAAGTTTTACATCCTTCCCAAGACTAAAGGTGTTTTTTAAGTCGGTCTAATAACTGCATTAGCGCCGCCCCGGTGGCGCAGTGGTCTAAGCGAAAACAGCTAAGAGACCGGGCACACACTTAGGCATGCTATGTATGCTTGCACTGGTTTTTAATATTTTTTTAAAAAAGCAAACTCAGGAAGCCAGATATCTAAAAAGCAAACGACTACTGCTCTCCAGACATTTTATTGGTATTAAATTCATCAACTGGGGGATGGCTTAGATAACTGCTATAATAAAATTTTAGCTGCAAGGTGTTGTTTGTTTTAAGTCACTGACAATTTATCAATACAATTTTAGTTGTTTTTAATGATGATTTCGTGGGGTCCTCCGTATGACAGTTCAGAAAAACGTTTGGTGCCGCTTCCAATTTAGCTTAGTTTTAACTCAGACGATCTTGTAAAATTGTGAAACGCAGCCAAATCTCGAGATTACTCCGATATAAGAGTTACCAGAAGCCTTAAACATTTTCGAAAATATTTTCCTTGGTAGAAACTTGTTTTTCCCCTTTAGCTCTTCCGCAAACTGTAATATTACTTGGCATAGATTTTAAATTTTTTGAAAAAGTATAAAATATTTCTTTATTTATCCTTTCGCATGAAGGTTATGACCTACAAGTTAAAACAAGAAAGATGACACCGAATTTTCGGGTGTAATAAGCACGTCTTTTGAATCCGTTCTGACCCAAATTAAATTTATCAAAGCTATTCAAAGGCATTGGAACCGGTATGGAAAACAATAGTATCGGACGGAAGAAAGAAGATTTTCAATCGGGTCTTTAATCCCTCAGATATTGGTGTAAACGGAATCTTGAGCTTACGAACTCTTAGAAACAGAGATGTGACTTTACGTCCCCTGGTGGGAAAACCATGCATTATTTTAGGAAGAAAGTATTCTCAAAAGGTTTATCCATATCAGCGGTATCGATCAAAGAAAAAAATTTAGTCGAGTTTTCAGTAGCCCAGATTTTGCTACAAATACATCAGAAGCAGAAATTAACACATAAGTGTTAATAATAAGTGACCCCTGGTGGCCAAACCATTCTTTACAAAATATTAGAAATTATGTGAAAAATATTTTCCATCAGGTCTTGTATGCGATACAGGTAGAATTTTTCAAATCGGAGTTTTAGGAGAAGAAAACGCAATTTACCTTTATGCACCCTAGCGGAATGTCTTAAATGATTTACGTGAAAGATTTGAATTTATAGGGAAAATATTTCGCATCGGAAGCACTATCCAACAACGAAGGAAGTTTTCAAATTAGACTTTTAGAAGTAGAGATATTGGCAAAAATAACATATACATCTACGCCATATGGCGTAGAAACCATGCATTACTTCAAGGAGAAAGTGTTCCTAAAAGATTTGTCGACATGAGTGAGTAGCATTGGTCAACAAAAGACTTTTTTTCAATCGAGATTTTAGAAGCTCATATTTTGCTGCAAAAACATCAGAAGTGGAAATTAAAACTTACGCCACCTGGTGGCGATACCATTTTTTTACAAAAATTAGAAATTACGTGCAAAGGATTTCCCATTAGGAGCTGTTTTTTTAATTGAAGTTTTAACGACCACCGTGAGCAACTCAATGGGCTATAAGCAGTCGCCCGTCCCTAATTTAGGGTCACTGGTTCCAGGTAATGGAGAGAGCCAGTGCAGTAAGACAAACACAACAACAATAATGCCTCACGGGATTCCAAACGGAACCCCTTTCGGACGAATGATCAGAGGCCATCGCTTAGACCACTGCGCCACCGGTGCGGCCCAGTAGGAGCTGAATCCGGTTCAGAAGGAATTTTTCAAATCGGAGGTTTAGAAGCAGACAAATAATGGAAAACGCAATTTACCTTTACGCCCTTTAGCGGAAAGTCTATGAATTACTTGAACATTTTGAATTGATAGGAAAAACATGTCCCACTAGAATCACTATCCAACAAAGGAGGAATTTTTAAATCGGACTGCTAGAAGTCGAGATATTGACAAAAATAAGATATACATCTACGCCCCTGGCGTAGAAACCATGCACTATTTTAAGAAGAAAATGTTTCTAAAAGGTTTGTCGGCATGAGTAGTATCGGTCTACAAACGACGTTTTTTTAATCGAGAATTTAGAAGTTCATATTTTGCTGCAAATACATCAGAAGCAAATACATCAGGAAATTAAGATTTACGCCCCCTGGTGGCCAAACCATTTTTTTACAAAAATTAGAAATTATATGCAAACGATTTCCCATCAGAGCTGTATCTGGTGCAGAAAGAATTTTTCAAATCGGAGATTTAGAAGCAGAGATATAGGGTGAAAAGCAATTTACCTTTACGCCCCCTAGCGGAAAGTCTATGAATTACTTGAAAATTTTGAAATTATTTGAAAAACATGTCACACGGAAAACCCTATCCAACAAAGAAGGAATTTTTCAAATCGGACTCCTAGAAGTAGAGATATTGACAAAAACTAGATATACATCTACGCCCCCTGGCGGAAAAACTGTGGGATATTTTAGGAAGAAAATATTCCAAAAAGGTTTATCGATGTGAGTGGCATCAGTCCACGAAAGTTTTTTCTATCGATATTTTAGAAGCTCAGATTTTATGGCAAATACATCAGAAGCAAAAATTAACGCTTACGCCCCCTGGTGGCCAAAGTATTCTTTACTAAAAATTCGAAATTATATGCAAAAGATTTTCCATTAAGAGATGTATCCGCTAAAGAAAAGAGTTTTCAAATCAGAGTTTTAGGAGAAGAGTTATCAGAAAAAATGTAATTTAATTTTACGCCCCGTAGCGGAAAATCTATGCGTAATTTGAAAAAAAAACTATATCTAAAATACTCTTCGACATAAATGGAATCGAAAGATAAAAGAACTTTTTCAATCGGATGTTTAGAAGCAAATATATGGATTAAAACGTAATTTTTAATTCGACGTCAACTGCATTTACGCTCCCTTGCGACAAAATTGTACATCGTAAAAAAAAAGAAAACGAAATGAAGGATCATCATTCACATATTTCAACCTTCCGAATGCAAAAAGAATTTTTCAAATCGGACTAACAGTTGCAAAGATGGCGTGAGTACAGACGGACGGACGGACGGACGCACAAACCGATAACAGAAGCACGATCTTTTTTATTACAAAAGACGTGCTAAAAACGAGCTGACTGGCCTTTTTCATAATCTTTCAATCCATTTATTCATTCCGATACTGTAAGCTCAGAGTATTTTAACGTTTTTCTGACATTAAATTTCGGTTGCGGTGATTACATTGTGCTTACAAGGATTTTCTTTTCAGTGTTTGTGTCTATCTTAAACCACCCTATCTTGCTATTAACTCAGCACCGACAATGCATAATTGCCCATTATAACCAAATATATAGCAGAGTTTCTGCTCAATGAGCAGTCGACACAATCCCATACATGGTGAATATACACAGCCTGCACATCTTTAGGAACAAACAAAGGTGTGAATAACAATACTACACTTACTGACAATGAAATTTGAGCACCTTGAAGAAGATATGCTATAACTGCGAAATTTTGCCAATAGCTTGATTGCGTGCTGGTATGCAATGATCCACGTGTTCGATTGGATTTAGGTTCGGGGACCTTGCGGGACATTCCATGCGTTTAATATCTTCAATCTCCAACAGCTGTGCGACAGCCACTGTACGATGAGGTGTGGAGTTGTCGTCCATGAAGAGGAACTCAGGACCTACAGCACAGCTAAACAGACGCACGAGAGGCAGGAGAACCTCGGTACAATAGCATACACCAGTAACTGAACTTCCTTGGAAGATGTGGAGGTCAGTACGGCTACCAAGCACGATACCGCCCCAAACGAGAACTCCGCCACCTCCAAACTGGTCCCTTTCGATGATGTTGGAGGTGTGATTGCGTGTTCCCTGCTCTCTCCAGATGTGTATACGTCCAGAATCGCTCGTCAGACTAAATCGGCTCTCATCCGTAAAGAGAACTCGACCCCATTGCTGATGTTTCCAGTTCTTTTTTCTTGGCACCACAGAACCCGCCGTCTCCGATGAGCAGGCGTTAATGGCACACACCGTACTGGTCGTCGTGCAAATAGACCACTTTTGTGCAGCCTCCTGGCCACGGTAAAACACGATAACGCACGTGCAGTTTTCTGTTGCATGTGCATTGCGATCTCTCCCGCTGTCTGCCGTCTGTTTCTTTTCGCCTGTAGGACAATATACCGGTCGTCCGCCTCTGGGGTTGCTCGTGAACGACCACTACTAAACTCTGGGACAGCTGTTCCTGTCGTTTGAAATGCTCTCCAAGCTCGCGAAACGATGCTGTGAGTGATCCTGAACTCCTCGTCCACACTAGTCACACTTCGACTTTCTTCCAATTTCCAAATCATGCGACCTCGGGTAAAGTCATCCAGATGTCGTCTACTGGATTGCCTGTTGGCCATATCACACGGTGGCAGCAACTCGACGTCGTTCAAACCGACGTACACCGTGCAATAGCTTTCACCGAATTGTTCAGCGTACACCGCCCGTGTGCTTTATACCCTTCCGACACCCCCTACGTCATGCTGCGTATATGCGCATGCCTTACCGTACCGGACTCTAGTCTATTTCCTGAGTGGTCTTTCGGTTCGTTCTGCCAGCTCGTTCCGCTCTTATGCTAATTTCTCCTCTTTGTCCTTAATTTTTGCACACCAGTGTACGTTCCTAGAAAGGTAAAGTTGTCGACGCATATCTTGGAGAACAATATGTACAACAAATGGGATTTTCAGTATTTTCTCCGCGCTTCCAACCAATTGAGGATCAGTGGAGTGTTCTAAGAAAAAGCATTTATTTCATTCAACGCTTTTCAAGACATCAAGAGGGTTTGGTTTGTATTTGATAATAGCCATTATTAACCTCTCATTTGCCCAATCATCTTATTGATGGTGTGAATAAACGGTGCCGAGCCTTCGTTACTTCCCGAGGGAGAGAAATTTAATTGCATATCGACTCTACCTTTTATGAAGCAAATGGCCGTCCTAATTTTTTTTCGGGGGGGGGGGGGCGACAAGGGGTCAAGGAATAGCGTGAGCAACTCAATGGTCCATAAGTATCCTTCTGTCCCTAATTTAGGCTCACTTGGCAAGGGAATAAAGAGAACGAGTACTGTAGGACAAGCACACCACCCAGACCTTATACGGGTTCGAACCCATCTGAGATGAATTATTTGAAAACAGGCTCATAATTTAGACTGATCTTTTGAGGTTCATGTGTATCTTCGTTGCTTTATACCTGCAAGTTATGTACTACTTTATGATGCTATGAATTTTACCATAAAATGGCGAAACACTTGTTGAATTATATTTATTTCGTCTTATTCAAATGCCAAATTTTGTTGACGATGAAGACCTCCAGCGGACTTCTTCGTCGGGCAAATCCAAGATGATCATTAGCATTTCCATTATCTCCACAACAGCATTCTCATTTTCGTCACAACAACGTGGGACCGTATAAGATGATATGAACTCTCAACTACAAAAAACCTATCTATATCTATTGGTTTTAACGACTGTGATGTCAAGAGATGATGTTCCATGTATGCAAGCTATAGAATCTAAGACTCCTGTGCCTGTGGTGTACGTCTAACTTTTATTTTTCAATAACCCTAATAATAAAATCAAATAATAATAATAATGATAAACTAGCAGAAATTCCTTCAAAATTGGTTTATATAATATCTTTCGTCTCCGATTCCTTCTACACTGACGGAAAAAAAATCCCAACACCACGAAAAAATAGTTGTAGAGGAATGAAATGGCGGCAATACATTTGTATAGGTAACATATTTAATCGATTAAGGTTTCAAGATCACAGCTTATTCTAAGCGCGAGAAGAGCCATTTTAAATGTGAAATGCTGGTACATTAATAACCGGTGTAACCGCCAGAATGTTGAATGCAAGCACGAAAACGTTCATGCATTGTGTCGTACAGGTGCTGCATGTCAGTTTGTGGGATGGAGTTCCATGCTTGTTGCACTTGGTCGGTCAATACAAGGACGGTTAATGCTGGTTGGGGGTGACGCTAGAGTTGTCGTCCAATGATTTCCCATACGTACCCGATTGGTGAAAGATCTGGTGATCTAGCAGGCCACGGCAACATGTCGACACTCTGTAGAGCATGTTGGGTTACAACAGCGGTATGCGGGCGAGCGTTTTCCTGATGGAAAACCCCCTGGAATGATGTTCATGAATGGCAGCACAACAGGTTGAATCACCAGACTGACGTACAACTGTGCCGTCAGGGTGCGTGAGATAACCACGAGAATGCTCCTGCTGTCATAGGAAATTGCTCCCCAGACCATAACTTCAGGTGTAGGTCCAGTGTGTCTCGGCAGCAGACAGGTTGGTTGCAGGCGCTCACCTGGCCTCCTTCTAACCAACACACGGCCATCACTGGCACCCAGGCAGAACCGGCTTTCATCAGAAAACACAACAGATCTCCACTCCGTCCTCCAATGAGCTCTAGATTGACACCACTGACGTCGCAAATGGCAGTGGTTTGGAGTAAGTGGAATGCACCCTACAGGGCGTCTCGGAGCTGTCTGTCCTTCAAGTAACCGATTTGTAACAGTTCGTTGTGTCACTGTGGTGGCAACTGCAGCTCGAATTGCTGCCGCAGACGCAGTACGATGCGCCACGGCCATACGCCGTACACGGCGGTCTTCCCTCTCAGAAGTGCAACGTGGCCGGCCGGAACCCGGTCTTCTTGAGGCAGTACCTTCCCTTGACCACCGCTGCCAACAATCATGCACAGTGGCTACATTCCTGCCAAGTCGTTCTGCAATATTGCGGAAAGAAAATCCACCTTCTCGTAACCCTATTACACGACCTTGTTCAAACTCCGTGAGCTGTTGATAATGGCTTCTTCGTCTTCTTAAAGGCATTCTTGACTAACATCAACACCCTACGTCGAATCTCAATGATAACTAACACTCACGAACGTTACAGCGCGTATTTACGGCAAACCTGTTTTGCATGTTCCGAGGGGCGCTACTAGCGCCACACGTATGCGCCGAGCGCGAAATTGCATAGACGTCATCTTACAGATGTACTCTCACCGCCTACCAACTGTCGTTTATCTAACACAACCCCTTCTTGGTGTTGGGATTTTTTCCGTCAGTGTATTTAGCAATTAATTGGCTATGTTTTGCCATTTTTCGAGACACTAAATCGACTCTTTCAATAAGGCGAGGCAAGGATTAGTCCCAAAACAATCTGATTTGAGAAAATGATACAATACTGGTGTTTAAATCCATGAAAAACATTCGGCCAATCATGAAGAGGAAAAAGAACGGGCAACGATAATTAGGTTTTCTGTTCGCAAAATCTGTGCAACCGAAAATCAGCTGCAATCCATTCAAAGAAATCTCCATCTGCGAACCAAATATTTAAGTAGAAAAGATTGAGTAAATATATTTCCTCGATGAACCCTTCATGCCACATTTATTTTGTGATGGAGATTTTAAGATTTCGCTTTTCTGACTCTCGGAATACTCATCTGCTGACTTTATTCTTAGTTAATAAACTCGTATGAAATAATCGAATTTATCAAAAAAGAAGTACATTTGGTGTTGTGATCATTTTCCGTTCATTTAAAGCGTTCCTGTATTTCAAGATATTGTTTGTGTGTTCCCAGACAGGAAGTCTCACTGCCAGAAATACACCACCGAATGGAGTCTCTGCTCTACAACCTGTGGCATGGGAGTCTCGACGAGACTATCCAATGATAACCCCGAGTGCCAGTTAAAGAATGATACAAGACTTTGCCTCCTGAGACCTTGCGATGCTAATATGGGCCATCCTGTACCTTCTGGAGGACATCATGTAAGAGTACGTTGGCAGTTTGCAATGTTTCTTCTATGTTGTTTGTTTACCGTGATATTTGACGTACTGTGTTCTGATTTACCAAAATTGTACTAACAAGTCTGTAAGGGCGAACATTCATTATGTTTGGTGTTATGCTAATGAACATTAGTTAGTCATAATTATGTGTATCATAATGACACAAAATTACTCTAGTTTTGAAATATTATGCGATGAGACCAAAGCGAGTACACGAGTACTCGAAATTCAAGAATTATCCGCTTGCAGTGGCCAGGGTGTAAAACAGAATGCGTGCAATGCATTGTGGCAGCACATGCCTGCCGAACCGGAGCTAGGGTCACGTGTGTATTACAATTTTTATACTTTATTAACTATTCTTTTTGATTTTAAAAAAAATGTTTATTCCTGTTGCGGACAAAACGTCTACAGCTACCTTTGCTTCTCGAAATAGGCTCACAGGATTCAATGTGGATTCCATATAATCACACAAGTTCCACGTGATACGTCAACAATGCCATGTAACTACACTGCTGGCCACCCAAAATGCAAAACCAAGAAGGACACGAGAAGCAAAGCCAGATTCACTGGTCACATAACAACAGATGCAAAGATGAAACGATTGAGCTTACAGACCCATGCGACTTGCGGAACACGCAGACATCAATAGTTCGTGTGCACCCCATGGCTGGCAATAACAGGCGCAACATGCCGCGGCATCGACGGAAGAGACTTTGGATGTGGGCTTGGGGTATGTCCGACCAGGCTGCTTCCACACGTTGCCACAGATCTTCAGGCGTAGCCGCGGGTGGTGCTTGCTGGGCCACTCGGTTGCCGATCAGCGACAACACGTGTTCGATGGGCGACGTATCGGGAGAACAGGCGGGCCACGGCAGCAGTGACACCTGGTGGGCCGTGCAGAATTGTTGCACGATGCGTGCCACGTGCGGGCGCGCATTGTCCTCTTGAAAAGTGGCCGTTGGCAGGCCCTGCAGGTAAGGGAAGCCTACAGGCTCCAAAATGTCGGAGATGGTGCGGTGGCTGTTGAGCGTACCGGTGATGCGTACCAGAGGGGTGCGGGTGTCATATCCAGTTGTGCCCTAAACCATAACGCCAGGCGACGGACCGGTATGGCGATGCATAATGCAGGCGTCATACAGTCTCTCGCCGCGGATCCTACCATCGTGGCATTGCAGGCAGAAACGAGATTCGTCGGAGAAGACAATGTCCTGCCATTCCGTAGTCCAGCTGTGGCGTTCAACGGCCCACTGCCACCGTACTCGCCGGAGGTGTAACGTCAATGGTAATCGGAGCAATGGGCGCCGTGTGAAAAGTCCCCGCTCCTGCAGACGACGTCGAACGGTACGTGCTGACGCAGGCTGTTGCGCAACACACCCTAATTCCTGCGCTAACGTTCGTGATGTGGCGGTGCGAGCCGTCAATTCCCGCCGCACAACATGCCGGTTTTCTCGTTCGGTGGTGTGCCGCGGCTGTGGCATTCGCTCACGTCGGTCCGTCCGTCCTTCCGGCACCCATCGAATCCATACTCTCCTCACAGTGGTTGGATGTCGTCCCACACGGGCGCCGATGTCTTGGTACGATAAACCGCTGTCGCGATAAGCCAATATTCGTTCTCTGTCGAACTCCGAAACGTGCTAGAATGACTGCCGTATTCTGCGACGAGGCATCAGGAAGCTTCCCACTCACAGGTCCGCAGCGGCCCCGGTGGCGCAGTGGCCTAAGCTATGGCCTCTGATCATTCGTCCGAAAGGGGTTCATGTTCGAATCCCGGTGAGGCATGGATGTTGTGTTTGTCTTACGGCACTAGCTCTCTCCCTTCTCTGGAACCAGTGACCCTAAATTAGGGACGGGCGACTGCTTATAGCCCATTGAGTTGCTCACGGTGGTCGTTAAACCTCCAATCAAAAAAAAAAACAGGTCCGGCAGCACAAAAGACATCCGCTACTTACACCTCGCCTTTTGCGCACCCTTCTTACAGTGCTTCTCGGTGGCGTGCCGGGCGCACATTATTTGCATATGCCCTACAATGCTAATCGTTTGCATGTCCTCTTGCGGGCGACGCATGCTTCGAATTTCAAGCCAATCGGATGCTTCCTTCTTTGTGTTGCATTTTGGGTGGCCAGCAGTGTATTACAAAAGAAATAAATACCAAAGAAACACTTGCCGATCTTTTCGCTTTGGAAATCGAAAAAATCTTAATTTGTACTCATCTGTAATTGAACAATCCTAAAAAAGACAACGTTTTTCACCATATTGATATACTAATTCACCAGATCGCATGCAAAACGTACGCTTCTAACCAAAGATCTGTAATCTGTTCCTGTTGGTTTAGGACTGTCATGTGACCATGTTGGGATACCCCCTCACCACCAGATGGCGCTGAGCTTTCGAGAATCCACTATCTCCATTGGAGTTCCTAAGCTTACTATGTACTCGCTGTGCATGAGACGGACTTATCATTTGAGGAACATTAATAAACCTAAACGCTGCACGTGGGTGAAGGAAAGCACGTGTTTTTCTCCCAACAAAGAAACAAGACATTCCTAAGATATCGGACATTCTAAAAACACTCTTTGTGTACGAGTGGGATAATCCCCAGACTTCGGATGATGCCAGGGAGACATCGTAGAACATAATATCCTTGCCTTTGGACTATAAAAGATTTATCTTAAGTACATAAAATCTTCCCTGAAGAATGAGATGCACACGATACTTTGTAACCAGCAAGGAGCCAGGGTGTCTGGCTTATCTGTTATAATCCTTTAGCTACTAATGTAGGTGGTTTCTTAATCTGTGTATTCACTCGCGCCGTTGGCGATCGTTACGCACCGTGTGTTTAGAATTGCAATAGTCACGGCAAATTAAAACTTTAAGGTATGAACAGGGCTCTAGATACAAGGGCTGGCTCACATGGCAGATTTCAGTTGTCCCCGGAGATTGCGGCTGGTGGCGTAGCTGGGATGCATCGCTATATGTTAGGAATCGCGTTTGCTTTGCTCTGTTTGGAGAATTCTCAGAGCTATAGGAACTCTGGTGATAAATACAACTACTGAACTGCCGAATATGAAACGAAATGGTGAAATGATTTAAAGAAACAGAAGGAGTGAAACAGAATACATTATTGATTGTTCCCTCTTTTATATACACTGAAGAACAATTGTATTAGAGACAGCTGGCGTTATGCAAATGTGGTGCTGTGAGCGGCTCTGTAAACGGAAACGACATGACGTATGCAGCGATCCAACAATATAAGGAGTGATGCAACGGGAATCAGTACGAATCGGACGCAGTATGGGTAAGACGAAGGATCTAAGCGCATCTGATCGTGGGCAAATTGTCCGGGCCCGATGAATGGGTCACTCCATCTTGGAAGTCGTGCAGGCACTAAAATTTTCACGAGCCACTGTGTCACGGGTGCACCGTGAGTATATCGAATCCGGTAAAACCATCCCTGCAAGGGCCAACTGCCGCGGACAACAGCGTGTGGATGAGTGGGGTCATTGTCCTCTAGCTCGCATTGTAACAGCGGATAGACGGGCCACAGTGCAAGAAATCCCTCGACAATTTAACGCTAGTGCACAAAAACGTGTAAGCAGCCACCCCATTCAGAACCATTTTCTCGCTAAGGGGTACAGAAGCCATCGTCCCACGAAGGTACCGCTGCTGACCGCACATCACAGGGTGCAAAGATTAGCACGGGCGCGGGAACATAGACACTGGACCCTAGACATGTGGGAAAATGTTGTCTGGACTGATGAGTCGAGATCCTCGTTGGTGCATGCGGATGGCAGGATACGAGTACGGCGCAAACCACATGAAGCGATGGATCCTTCTTGCCAGCAGGGTACTCTTCAAACTGGTGGGGGTGGCATTCTCGTCTGGGGACTACTTACGTGGACTGAAATGGAATCGCTGGTAGGTGTGACATCGTCCCTCACAAGTCAACGTTACCGGGATATCCTGGACGACCATTTGCTCCCGTGTGTGCGTCTTCAACATCCCACTGGGGACCTCATCCTGCAACAAGACAATGCACCGTGCTATCGCTCCCGAATTGTATCCGAATGATTGGATGAACGTTCCACCGACGTGACCTCGTTTCCTTGGCCGGCTAGGTCACCTGACCTCAGTTCCATCGAGCACATCTGTGGTGCCATCGAGGGAGATGTTCGAGGTTCTGACCACCTCCATCAAATCTTCGTGAACTGTGGGAGCTTGTTCAGGGGTCCTGGATCCGTTAAGCTTCCCAACGCTTCCGGTGTCTTGTCGAGTCCTTGCCGAGACGAATCGCCACCGTCATCAGGGGGAAAGATGGTGCTACACGTTACTAGACAGGTATCTCTAATTCAATTACTCTATGGTGCATATGTGTATTACTTCCATCAAACGCGAAAATAATGCTTTTTTGTTAATAACAAAACCTCTACTGCTGTTACACATGCGGTCGTGCGCAGTTTGGTGACGGACGGAATCCCCTAGAAGAGAATGAGGGGGTGGGAGAAAGCGTGGAACAGAAGTCAGGTGGCTCTAGCAGAGAGCATCCAAGGCAAGAGGGTAAGAATCGCTTCCTGGGGGGACCAATAGGGAGGAAGGAGAGTTTTGTCGGACAGAGAGCAACAAAAAAAAAATAGCTTTTTTTTCTTCGCTCTTGGATTTTCGAGGGAGGAGGTTAGCGTTTAGTGTTCTCGAGGAGTAGACCCTAAGTTTTTCCGGGGTAACGGAACTTGTGTGTGTACAGTGATACAGTCCAATGAGGCTCTCACCGCCACAACTTTGCTTTTATTGCGTGTAGCTTGAAACGATCATCGGAAGCGTAAAATTGTACTAGGCATACGGAGAACTCTCACTTATCGGGGAGTTTAGCTACTGGTGGACAATCGTTTAGCACGAGGAGGAACTTTTGGCGAAGGAGCAGATATCGCAGCCAATCTCTCTATTGCAATGATAAGACACGGATCAGTAACGTTACCACGGCCGAACTTGATGCAAATATTAAATTTGTTGAATTTTATTTTCGTCTACAAACATTTTTCGTGCCTGAATGAATGATTTTGTGATCCATACCTCCCCTCTCTCGAAAGCAGATTAATTCATAGAAAGCTGAGAGAGTGAGCGCCTCACCACCCACGTTAAATACCGGGTGATCCAAAAGTCTTGCACATTTTGAAAACGTAATAACTCGCGGAGTTTTGAGAGTAGGGCAGCGCGGTTTGCGTAGAAATGATCAGAATGACATGGGGTTTCTTTATGAAATCACATAACGTTTTACTTATTTTACTTACAGTTTTCATCGGCGCAGCAACCACAGGCTGGAGGTGTCGAGGAAAATGGATACCTGATTGTACCAAGTGTTCAATGTGATGGTCGTCCTGTTCCATCACTACCTGCAGACGAGAGAAAACACCATGGACGGCATTAAAGAGCGTGTCCGGTGGTATAGCTGCCACATGGTGTCGAATGGCATCTATTAGCATGGCCAATGAATTGGGGCGACATCTGTACACTTGTGATTTTAGGTAACCCCCAGAGACAGAAATTGCAGGGTGTCAGGTCTGGTTACTGATGGGGCTAGGCCTTCGGAAAGTGTCGGCTCAACACACGATTTGCGTTAAACGTCTCTCGCAGCAGTTTCTTAACGGAACGTGCGATGTGGGGTGGTGCTCCAACCTGGATAAATGTGCACAGATTCACTGTATCACGCTCTTGCAAGCTAGGAATAACGTACGTTCATAACATGTTCGCATAACCTGAACCTGTCACTGAAACGGTTTCGAAGGAGGTGCCGCGGAGCTCCTCAAAAAAAAAATGACCGATAATGAAGGAAGCCATGAATTCACACCACACTGTCACTTTCGGCGGATGAAGTGACGCTTCAACGACTGCTCCGGGATGTTCCGTGGCTCAAACGCGACAGTTGTGCGTGTTTACCGCTCCGTTTAGGGAAAAGTGGGCCTCATCCGTCTATAAAGCGTTTATCAGCCAGTTCTTGTCAGCATCCATTTGTCGAAAAAACCATGATGCGAACTCCTGACGCTGCACGTAATCACCAGCTTGCAGTTCGTGATGCCGTTGCAGTTTGTACGGGTATCTTTGCAGAATACGTAGTAGTGTTCGCCATACAGTCCCGTATGGAATGCCTTTTTGCCGAAAAATATGGCGTGCACTGGAGTCGCCATGTGCGGATGACATTTCAATGACATCCATTGCCTGCGTAATCGTCTCTGCTGCAGCAGCACGTGCTCGTGGTCTACCGCTTCGTGGGGGTGCTGACAAAGATCCCGTTTCCTGGAATTTTTTCACCATTCGCCGCAGCGCAGCACTTTCTATCGGTCCTTTCCCACTGCGATCACCTTTCAGTGACCGGTAGGCTCTCAACACAGCACTCGCACATTCAGCGTTGCAATAGAAAATTTTCACCAAGAGCGCTTTGTCCCTTAATGGCAGCATACTGACACGGACAGGACTACTGTGACTTGTGGTTGCTTCCTAGCTGCTGCTTTTATTCCCACTATCCTAGACATGTTCGCCTACGGCGCCATCTGGCGATGAAAAATGTAAGTAAAATGAGTAAATATTTATGTGATTTCATAAAAAAAACCGATGTCATTCTAATCATTTCTACGCAAACCGCGTTGCCCTACTCTCAAAACTCCGCATATTATTACGTTTTCGAAATGTGCAAGACTTTTGGATCACCCAGTATATGTTGAATAGTTTGTTTCAAAAAGAACCTCACTTCTTCTGTGCTGGGGGAATAATTAATCAAATTAAGGAAGGTAAGACCGACGTGGGTCTATGAAAATTAACATAAGACCTTCCGTCCCTACAAAGTCGTTTCTTGGTAATAAGGAAAATTAGAAGAATTTGAAAATCTGCAAATGAAAATACTCCGAGTTCAAGCGGGGAGGGAAAAGTTGTCGCAAGAAACAATATGTATATGTATGTATGGACGAACGATAAGAATCAAGAATAATTCTGACTCTGCATTGCAATATCGTCAAGAACACATTGAATACATGTGCTCTTAATTTGCCTCGTAAACCATGACTATCTTAATGTATGTCAGTTCATTTGACTGTAGTGGCACGCAGATATTAGATGAGCTAAGAAATGGGAAGGAACCTAAGCTCTTCCTACTGTCGTGTGAGATGTATTCAGTTGATGCATAAGTTCATGCGGTTTTATTTCACGAGCGCTTCCCAGGTCAGTAGTGACGGTGCAGATGGCCAGTTGTATATCAAATATTAGCCAGTAGTATCGTGTATCTATATCACATTGCGTTGTGTGATTGTGGCTAATGTTTTTTTTTTTTGGTTTTCAGGTCAGTAAGTATGGAGTATCAAGTAGAGAGGAATGAACATTTCCGACATCTGCTCCTCTACGAGTTTACCAACGGACCCTCAGCCTCCGAAGCACTCGACAAATGTGTGCTGTGTATGGGGAGGATGCTATTGCTCAGACGACAGCCCGCAAACGGTTTGAGCGGTACCAAGGTGGCAACATTGACCTCAACAACTCTGCACGCTCAGGTCGTACATCTTACTTTGATGAGGATCATTTGAACCATATCATCCACTTGGATCCGTGTCAAACCACACGCGAATTGGCCACTGAGATGGACTGTGGTCAGGCCACAGTGGTACGACACCTGGAATGTATGGGAAAGGTCCAGAAATTGGGGTCTTGGGTGCCTCATATTCTCCCCTAGGACAACAAGAATCAGCGTGTTGCCATATGTGGTTCCTTGCTCGCATGTTCTCAGAAACACAAACCCTTTCTATCACGTATTGTTACTTGAGATGAAAGATGGTGCCTGTACGTGAAGTTTAGGCATCGGAGCAAATGGTTCAAACATGATGCCCACACCACGTCCAAAGCATGACCTTCATCCTGCGAAGATCTTGCTGTGAGTCTGGTGGGACATCGAAGGCATTATTCAATGGAACGTGCTGCCGAGGAATCAGATCATCAACTCTGCACTCTATTGTAAGCAACACCACCATGTGGAGGGATCAATGCAGCAGACACGGCCACATCGGCACTATGGTGTCCTTCTCCAATATCATAACGCACTCCCTCACTGTGCAAAAATGACCAAAATGGCCATTCAGGATATAAAATGGGAATGGGAGATACTTCAATATCCAGCCTATTCCCAAGATGCCGCCCGTTTAGAATATCACCGGGTGCGATCTCTGTCAAATGCACTCCGTGGCAGGACGTTCAACAATGATGTTGTTCTCCAGAGTTTCCTTGACGATTTCTTCCCAGCAAAACCTGCATGTTTTTTTTTTCAAGAATGGCATTGCGACCTATCCAGAAGTTGGGACACCATCGTAAACTTGGGGGGGATACGTAGTACACTGAATCCGTTTACCCTGCTGATGTACTTTATTTCTGTAGTATGGTGAAGAAAACGGCATGAACTTATCCATCAACCCAATGTAAAACAGCCCATACTATTTTTATTACACTACAGCACAAGCAACAAAGACGTCAATTCCATTTTTATGCGAAGGGGACACCAAACCCGTAGAATAGAGACACAGTCACATATTTTGCAGGAAGAATGTTTCCAGATTCCATTAACGTATGGGTATAACTTGTGTAAGTCTATTCCACGTCGATGTGCTTTTGTTCCAAAAGTCCGAAGTGGTCCTGAAGCTTATTAATGAAAATTCTGCACAATAAGTAAACGTTTCCATTTATTTGTTATACCCATATGTCCGTGTTATGGCGCAGAGCAAGAATCGTCGAAAAGATCATAGGTATTTGTTTAAGATGTTCTAAGGCAGTGAAGCAAAGCCGTAAACTGTAATCATCCTCATGTTTAGAATTGGTACTGGCGACCCTTTTCACCGAGTTGGTTAACAGTTCAATTTAAACATTTCCGAAGTCAAATGATTCCTTTTCTTTCATACTGGTTAAAAGCATCAGGTTCTAAATGCTCCATACAGATAGTTGAATTTAATATCATGATTGGCGCATTTAGACACAGTAGTATCAGATGTAAACCTAGGGCTCCCTAAAACACTGAAGCTGAATATTTGTGTGTATTGTCCCAGAGTTTTAAGAACACATGTGAATGGTTAACAAATGGACAACAACTGAAAGAAATGAAATCGTACAATGTAACATTCGGTGGAATGAATACAGCGGAACTTAAAACTACTATTTAGAAGTTACCTCCGTCTGATACGATATTGGCACAAAGATCTTTTGCCGGAGTGGAAGTAGAAGGCAACAGCTTAGGACAACGCATTGACAGAACAGAAATCATTGGATGCCCGGTTCTTGAGAAACGTGCTGTGGACGAATCACAGCTTGGCAGGTATACAGGAACCTACACTGCATTCGCGTAGATGGTAATTCGCTGTCGTTATGGATAAGCGTCGTGAGTTAACCGAATTTGAAAGAGGAATAACAGTGCGTGTCCAATGCATGGGTCACTCTATCGCGGAGGCACCCCAGGAACTTCAGTATCCCCATCCAGGAGTATCCAGAGTGCATCAGGAATACACCATTTCCCGATTAACGTTGCATCGTGAACAGCGCAGTGTTCGGAGAAATGTGGTGGATGAACATGGTCACCACTTTACTGGTCAACGAACCCATCGCTTGGCAGGTATATAGGTAGCAGAACATCACTTTATTAACGTTGACAGTCATTCGATGCCAGTATGGATAAACGTCGTGAATTAATAGAGTTTGAAAGAGGGATGATTGTGGGTGTCCTACACATGGATCACTCTATCGCTGAGGTGGTACAAGAAGTACAGTATCCTCGTTCGACAGTATCACGAAGGTATTGGGAATACGTAATTTTCGGAATGACATGTCATCGTGGGCAGCGGTACATGACGAAAAATGTAGAGGATGAATACGGCACTCGACGTATGTCTCGCATGGTAGCAACCAAACGATGAGCCACAGTAGCACAAATCACTACCGACTTCAACGAGGAAATTGGCAGCAACGTCTCCGCCAAGACCAGTAAGTATCATTAGCCACCAAAGGTTATGGGAGCGGCCAACCGAGTGGAATCCCGTTAGTAATGCCACATAACCTGACTGTACTACAGAAGTGGTTCAGCACTGCACCTTGGATGATTGGATACGGACCACCTGGTTCGATGAGTCTCGATTCCGTTTATTTCGCGCAGACAAGAGCTTGTGGATCTAGAGAAAACCGCACGAAATAATGGACCCGGCATGTCAACAAGAAACTTTTCAGGCTGGAAGAGCTCGGCTATGTTCTTCTGGGGACTGTTCAACTGGCATACGGTGGGACCTTCGTTACGTTTAGATACATCTCTGAACGATCCAAGCTACGTGCACATCCTTGTACACCATCTGGATCTGCTCATGCTCATCATGTACCCACAGGGCAAATGACTCTTCCATTAAGGCAATGAACTTTTCCACCAAAGCAATGGATTCTTCAAGCAAAGGAACGGACTCTTCCAGTAAGGCAATGGATTTTTCCAGAAAAGAAATTGACTCTTCAAGAGAAGCAATGGACTCTTCCAGCATTGCAATGAGCCTCCCCACCGATCCGTGATTACTCGAACATAGTTAGAAGACTATTCCGCAGAAGTTCATTCTCTGGTGGTCCCCGATCACCGAACATTAACAATGTAAAACTTATTTGGGACTCTGAAGAATTTTCGATTCACATTTGGTTCCAATTACTAACGTCCACGACTGCGACGGAATTATGGACAACACTGTAGCAAGCATGAGTGAAAATATCTGTGGAATGCTTTCGTGACCTGGCGAACTCAATACCTCAATACCACGTGATTATCCTTATCCGAACGAAAGATGGGCATACACGTTAGTAGCTGGAACCGAAGGTGAGCCCATCGTTTAGATAAATCTAATCGAAAAGTTTAACTACGTACGTAAATATTGGCAGACGTATGTTTAGATACAAGTGCAACACAAATAATGACGTAATTATCTCTAACTATATGACATCGGCAGATAACAGGTAAGGAACTAACTTGGAGTTCGCAGTAGCCAAAAACACGAGAATAACTCTATTTACAGTTTACCGTAGGTTGCATGCGACAGATCTCTATGCCAGAAGACCTATGATTTGTGTCCCCCTAACTCTCTCATACAGACGGGCGCGTGTAAGTTGAGTCGCCAACATTGCATGTGGAGTCCAGACAAGTATGAACGTGTGCTTTTCACAAATGAGGCATGATGCAATTTAAATAGTGATTCACGACGTGGTCTCATCTGCGGAGAAACAGGGACATTCAACAGCACCTTAAATATCCATGAAAGGTCCAATTTTCATAGCGGCGGTTTCCTTGTATAGAGATTACAAACGATCGTACCGACCTGTACTTCTTTCAGAGTGGATCGGTGACCAGCCAGCGATATTGAGATAAGATTTCGGGCGCCTATATTAGGCTCTTCAGGATTATTGTCGGCCCGGATTTCCTCCTGTTGGATGATAATATTAGCCAGACTATACCGATCTCATTTGGTGAGTGAGTATTTAGAAGCAGAAGATTTCGCCCGAATGGATTGGCCAGCATGTTCGGCGGATATGAATCCCATTGAGCCTATCTGTGATATCTCGGAAAGGTGAGTTTCAGAACGTCAGCCCCCCCCCCTCCTAACTTCCTCCAGGAAATCCGAGTAGCCCTTTTAGAGGGGTTGCGATTACTGAATGTTCGGGACAACGACAATGAAGAACTGTTTTGCTCTTCCTGTTCTTTTTTGCATATTTCCAGTTTATGATTTAATTGCGAAGTTCTGCATCATATACATTTTGTAATATGTCCCAATAAAAGTTCTTGTCTAATCTCATTTCATTCCTTCATCCATCAGGAGTAATGTAGTATTTTGTAGATTATTTTTAATTTTGGCCACCAGTGTACATTTGGTACAGCTGATGTCCTGACGAACAAGTTCATTATTAAAACCGGTACAAGAATCTTGGAGGACGATAAGCTACCAAAATGCGTCTCTGTCCTTGTAGTCTAAGGATTGGTTATGTAACTTGCTTTAAATTGTGTGCTTTCAAGTGATCTTGTTGATTTCTGCAGCAGAAACCCTGTACATATTTTTTAAGAGTGTCATTGAAGAGATGTATTTTTTTCAGTACCGTAAACTTTTATTATTTATGCCATTACTGGAGATAGTAAAGAATGAGAAGGAAAAAAATTTGCTTTAAATAGATGTATGCCGCATCCCGAAACAGACGTAGCATTAAGCTAGAATGAAAACAAAAATTGAAGCGAATGTTTACTCACGTATCTGAGTTGCCTTTTGTTTTTCGCTTCATCGTTCATTACTTTGGTTGATGGCTTTAGATCGTGTTTCCTGCAGGGACGTTTTAGCACTGAAAACTTGTTTTCCTCCTAGAATCTCATTCATTTGCATTTTTACAACATGTTTTCTATTTAAATGAGTTTTCTCAAACGATTAAATGGACTTGCTAACATTTTAATGGCGTTTCATTAAGTGTTCAAACACTTTTCGAGATACGGAAATCTAGGGAAAAAATTTTCACTGAGCGCATTTTTGCTTGTTTTCTCCGTCATCGCTCATCAGTGGTTAGCAATGTTTTCAAACATTTGAGGAAATCCTTTTTTCGTATACAGAGGTCACAGTTCTAACAGTTTGGTAGATATTATAAACATTTCTTCAGCTTTTAATGGTAATTTATAAGTAATGTAAATCTGGTATTTCTCAAAACTACTATCTCGCGGAAGGGGAGAAAGTTAGAACACGGGAACAAAAAAGCCATACTTTCTAAAGGATTCGAAACTAATCTTAACAAGAAAGACGACACCACATTTTCGGGTGTAATAAGCACGTCTTTTGAATCCGTTCTGACGCAAATTAAATTTATCAAAGCTCCGGATGGGAAATCGTTTGCACATAATTTCTAATTTTTGTAAAAAGAATAGTTTGGCCACCAAGGGGCATAAATTTTAATTTCCGCTTCTGTTGTATTTGCAGCAAAATATGAGCTTCTAAATTCTCGATTGAAAAAAACGTCATTTGTTGTCCGATACTACTCATGTCGACAAAGCTTTTAGAAACATTTTCTTCTTAAAATATTGCATGGTTTCTACGCCAGGGGGCGCAGATGTATATCTTATTTTTGTCAATATCTCTACTTCTAGGAGTCCGATTTGAAAAATTCCTTCTTTGTTGGATAGTGTTTCTAGTGTAACATGTGGTTCGTATGACTTCAAAATTTTCAAGTAATTTATAGACTTTCCGGTAGGGGGCGTAAATGTAAACTGCGTTTCCCCCTATATCTCTGATTCTAAATCTCCGACTTGAAAAATTCTTTCTGGGCCGTATACAGCTCCTGATGGGAAATCGTTTGCACATATTTTCTAATTTTTGTAAGAAATGGTTTGGCCACCAGGTGGCGTAAGTCTTAATTTCCGCTTCTGTTGTATTTACAGCAAAATATGAGCTTCTAAAATTTCGATTGAAAAAAGGTCGTTTGTTGACCGATACTACTCATGTCGACAAACCTTTTAGGAAAATTTTCTTCTTGAAAAAATGTATTGTTTCTACGCCAGGGGGCGTAGATATATATCTTATTTTTGTCAATATCTCTACTTCTAAGAGTACGATTTGGAAAATTCCTTCTTTGTTGGATAGTGTTTCCGATGCGAAATATTTTTCCTATAAATTCAAAATTTTCAAGTAAATCATATACTTTCCGCTAGGAGGCACAATGGTAAATTGCGTTTTCTGCGTTATTTCTGCTCCTAAAGCTCTGATTTGAAAAAATCTTCCTGTATCGCATACAAGACCTGATGGAAAATATTTTTCACATAATTTCTAATGTTTGGTAAATAATGGTTTATTTTTCCTTCGACCGATACCGCTTATATGGATAAACCTTTTGAGAATACTTTCTTTCTAAAATAATGCATGTTTTTCCCACCAGGGGACGTAAAGTAACATCTTATTTTTGTCGATATCTCTGTTTCTAAGAGTTCGTAAGCTCACAATTCCGTTTACAGCAATATCTGAGGGATTAAAAACCCGATTGAAAATCTTTTTTCTTTCGTCAGATCTATTGTTTTCCATACCGGTTCCATTGTCTTTGAATAGCTTTGATACATTTAATTTGCGTCAGAACGGATTCCAAAGACGTGCTTATTACACCCGAAAATTCGTTATCATCTTTCTTGTTATTTATTTACGTGTCTTTATGAGAGACGTAAGTCGTTGAGCCGATCCAATAGCACAGTGATCTAAGCCCTGGCTTATGACTAATGTCCGAGATGGGCCTGAGTTCGAGTGCACATAAGGCAACGGTGCTGCTTTTGTCTTACTGCGCTGGATTTCTGCCTTCCCTGGAACGAGTGGCCCAAAATTAGAGGCTGACCACTGCTCATAGTTCAAAGTGTTGCTCACAGTAGCATTTAAACTCCGAAATAAAAAAAAAGATGTTGATGACGCTATGAGAAGAAAATAGATTGCATCTATTAGCGCCAAAATCTGAATGGATTCAGATTTTTGAGATATAATTGCTTACCTTCAGTTGCCTGGAACAGCAAGAGGGTTATATCACCGTTGTGGCGCCCCGGTGGTAAGGTAGTCTAAGCGCTGGCTTCTGAACGTTTGTCCGAGACGGGTTCGTGTTCTAATCCCAGTGAGGCATGGATGTTGTGAATGTCTCACAGTACTGACTATCTCTCTTCTCTGGAATAAATGGACCTAAATTAAAGATGGGCAACTGCTTATAGCTCATTGAGTTGCTCACTGTAGTCGTTAAACCCCGAATCAATCAAGGAGCTTTTGTTCGAATTCCGGTGGACGAAGATGTTGTGTTTGTCTTAGGGCATTGGCTTTCTCCGTTCTCTGGAACCAGTGGCCCCATCTTAAGGACGGGTGATTGCTTATAGCCCATCGAGTAGGTGACAGTGATAGCTAAACTCCAATTGTGAAGTCAGATGCTGACAGATAAACAACATAGCACCGTTGATTGTTGGCACAGTAGCGTAAGGCGAACGCACTCGGCTAGTTATCGAGAGATCTGGGATTCGATACCAGCGGGGTCCCCATAATAAAAAAATTCGTTTACTGTGTGTTAATTAAAGATAAAAGTGGAAAGAGCGATGACTTTATCTATTCCCGATTAATAAGTGGGTTGGGTTCAAATCCCGGTTAGACATAGATCCTGTATTTGTCTTATGTCACTGGCTCTCTCTCTCTCTCTCTATCTCTCTCTTTCCTGGGACCAATGTCCCTAATTTAGGGACGGGCAACTGCTTTTGGTCCATAGTGTTGGTTACGATAGTCGTGAAACCCCTAGATAAAAGGGTTCTAGTACAAAACACCAACAAGTCAAAACACCGACAGTTCAAAACACCGACGATCATAACACCCACAGGTCAAAACGCCGACAATCAAAACACCGACAATCAAAACACCGACAATCACAACACCGACATTTATATAGACTAATATAATTGTACGACAAGTAGAGGAACTTTACTCCAAGCGATGGCAACATCAGAATTGGTGGGAAGGGGGATGACAATACCCAATCGATGGATGTGCTTCCCCCCAGCGGTGAACGATTGAACTTCATCCATTTCTATTCCTACCGACGGCAACATACTTTTATTCCAAGTAATGGCAACAACTGAGTGGATGGGTTGGAAAAGCGATGCAAAAGTGTTGGATATGTCGATGCTTATGTGCTGCCTCTAGCGTTGAACGATGAAACTTTATTATTTTATTCCGAGAGATGGCAACACCAGAGTGGATGCACAAATGGTGGGTGATGGAAGGGGATGACAATAACCAAACCATGCTTATGTGCTGCCCCTAGCGGTGAACGACGGAACTTTAATTATTTTTATTTCGAGCTATGGCAACGTATTTTTATTTCGAGTGATGGCAACATCAAAGTGGATGGTTGGGAAAGGGAATGCATAAATGTTGGATATCTCAATGCGTATGTGCTGCCCCTAGCGGTGAACGATGGAACTTTATTATTTTTATTCCGAGAGATGGCAACAACAGAGTGGGTGCGCAAACGGGTTGGCGATAAAAGGGGATGACAACAACCAAACCATGATTATGTGCTGCCCCTAGCGGTGAACGACAAAACTTTGCTACTTTTCAATTCGAGCGATGTCAACATATTTTTATTTCGAGCGATGGCAACATCAGAATGGATTGGTGGGAAGTGGGATGCATAGGTGTTGGATATGTCGATGCATATGTGCTGCCCCTAGCGGTGAACACTGGGCTTTTATTATTTTTATTCAGAGAGATGGCAACATCAGTTGGATGCACAAATGGGTGGGTAATCGAAGGGGATGCCAACAACCAAACCATGCTTATGTTCTGGCTCTTGGAGTGAACGACATAACTTTATTAATTTTGACTTCGAGCGATGACAACATATTTTTATTTCGAGCGATCACAACATCAGAATGGATGGGTGAGAAGGGGGATGCATAGGTGTTGGATATGTCGATGCTTATGTGCTGCCCCTAGCGGTGAACGCTGGGATTTTATTATTTTTATTCTGAGAGATGGCAACATCAGATTGGATGCACAAATGGGTGGGTGATAGAAGGGGATGCCAACAATCAAACCATGCTTATGTGCTGCCTCTAGCGGTGAACAACGGAACTTTATTAATTTTTATTTCGAGCGATGGCAACATCAGAGTGGATGTGTGGGAAGGGAGATGCATAGGTGTTGGATATGTCGATGCTTATGTGCTGCCCCTAGCGGTGAACGCTGGGATTTCATTATTTTTATTCCGAGATATGGCAACAGCAGAGTGAATGCACAAATGTGTGGGCGATAGAAGGGGATGACCAAAACATGCTTACGTGCTGCCTCTTGCGGTGAACGACATAACTTTATTAATTTTCTCTTCGAGCGATGGGAACATCAGAATGGGTGTGTATGAAGAGAGCTGCATAGGTGTTGGATATATCGTTGCTTATGTGCTGCCCCTAGCGGTGAACGATGGAACTTTAACATTTTTATTCCGAGAGATGGCAACATCAGAGTGGATGCACAAATGTTGGGTGATAGGAGGGGATGCGAACAACCAAACAATGCTTATGTGCTGCCCCTAGCGGTGAACGCTGGAAGTTTATTATTTTTATTCCGAGAGATGGCAACATCAGAGAGGATGCACAAATGGGTGGTCGATAGAAGGGATGACAACAACCAAACGATGCTTATGCTGCCCCCTAGCTGTGAAAGATGGAACTGCATTAATTTTTTCCGACTAAAGGTGTAACATAAATTTATTCCGAGCGATGGCAACATCTGAGTGGATGGATGGTAAGGGGGAAGCATAGGTGTTGCATATGTTGATGCATATGTGCTGCCACTAGCGGTGAACGGCGGAACTTTATTAGTTTTTATTCCGAGCGATGGTAACATCGGAGTAGATGGATAGAACAGGGATGTATAAGTGTCTGATATGTCGATGCTTATGTGTAGCCCCAAGCAGTAAACGACGGAACTGCATTCATTTTTATTCTTTGCGTCAATGCCTGTGTGCTACCCCAGCGGTGAACAATGGAACTCCATTATTTTTATTCCGAATGATGGCAAAATCTGGTGAATTGGGTATTGATAGAAGGGTATGGCAAAAGCCAAACGATGCTTATGGAAGAAACTGTGGAATTTTCAACAGCATTGTGTTTCAAATATTTTAATTTTTTAGGAAACCGGCTATTTCTTTTTATGCGACAAAGCTCGTTTATTGTCAATTAATTTGCAGAAGTAATAGATGTAATTGGTTATATAAATTTATTGTTTTCTGTCACCTGACAATAAACAACCAATAATTCTATCCCAAAGTACAGGATGGGCCCCGGGTATATAAGCATGTGGTCTAGGCATTTACCCGTGATTACCACCAGTTCATTTCTTATGTATGTGTTTTTATTTCTGAGAAGCATTTACTCTTCTGCCTTATTTGTTTCCTGGTGATTGAGGATGTTTGCAATTTAAGGCATTGTCGGTTACACGGTTTCATACTTGTTGATGTTTTGTCAAAATTGTGACAAGGTTGAGGCCTGTATAGCATGTAAAAGGAGCCAAGCCTTGTTTCGAATTCAAATTTTCACTAATTCACGCATTTTGTTTCACTTTTTGTAGTTTTATTTCAATTTGTTGGCTGAGTGACAAAGTCATGACACTGGCCGTAAGTCGTTCGAGATAATTATTAGTTCGAACGACTTACGGCCAGTGATTGACATGAAGTTCACGATAAAAGCTAAATTGATTTGACATGAAGTTCACGATAAAAGCTAAAGGTCAATTTATATACACTGGCGGAAAGTGAAAAAAGAACACCAAGAAGGAATTGGCGGACGATCATGAAATTTACATATGTTAATGGGAACGAGTTTACGTTGGTGTGATGTTAATGTCGGGACCAGCTGGTGAGCGCTTACGCCACAGCACGGCATAATATGCAAATTATCGTCGGTGGTATTTAAGGAGTACGGCGAAGTGAATGTAATCAGTCGTCGGCGTACGGACACGTGCGAAGACCCTGAAGAAGCTGCAATGCCTGGACATGGAAGACGTGTAACATTTCAGCAGTTATCGGACTTTGAGCGAGGTCGTCTAGTCGGACTCCGCGTGGTCGTATCGTCGTGTTGCGGAGCGAATTGGACGGGAAGTATCGGTGGTGGTACGATGGTGGCGTAGATGGTCCGAAGAAAATTCCCACACGAGAAGACGTGTAATCGGGAGTCACAGACGGACTGATGAGCGGACCGATCGACGCATAAGAAGAGTGGCGTTGTTAAGCAGAACATCCACTGCGAGGTAAATCCGAGCTGCCGTTGCACCTGAGGTGAATGTGCGAACAATCCGCAACCGTCTACTGGATGCAAGACTACGTGCACGTGTGCCTCTGGCATGTGTACCACTGAAGCCAGCCCACCGTCAGGAATGGCTGCAGTGTTGTCGCCAACGTCTGCACTGGAGAACGCAATGGCGATCTGTCGTGTTCAGCTATGAAGGCAGATTCTGCTTGGGAGCCTCCGATGGACGTATGCGTGTTCGCAGACGCACAGTGGAGCGTCTCCACCCTTCTTGCATCCGCCAGCGACACACAGGGCCTACTCCTGGTGTGGGGAGCGATCAGCTGTCACTCCCGTACACAACTAGTGTTTGTACCGGGTACGTTAAACAGCACCTCCTGCATCAACAACATCATTCAGCCCGTTGTTGTGCCATTTGTAAGGTCGGTCCATCGTGGTGTTTTCCAGCAAGATAACGCACGCCCACACACGGCACGTGCAACGCAGCATGCACTTCAGGGTGTGAGTCAACTTCTATGGCCTGCACGTTCACCGGATTTGTCCCTCATTGAGCACGTGTAGGATTTTATGGCACAACGACTTATCCGGTCTCCACGGCCAGCCACGACCATCCCCGATTTACGCTTCCAGGTTGAGGACGCGTCCAGGTTGAGGATGCGTACCTGCCAGCAGGACGCACATGACATAAAGGCAGATAGCATTCAGAGCAAATGTCTGCGTAGCTCCGTTGGTAGAGCGGCTTGTTCCGGAATAAGCGTACTCGGGTTCGAATCCCGGCGTAGACCAGAAATGACGGAGAAATTTACTTCGTTATAGACTTAATGGGCTTGCTATCATGTCATTAAAGGTATTGCTAAGTAATTATCGTTCGATAATGTTGTGCACTTCTTCGCGAATTTCAAAGCAAGAAAAAAAAACATTTTAAAGAAAAATTTTAACTCCTGAACTATGTGTGAACTTTTGTTTTTTGTGCATTTATTTCCAATTTTTGTTGTCTATACTTGATTCAGCGTTTGTGTTTCTTTAGTAATAAATATTAAAAATTATAATTCAATGCATCTCTTCATGTCTTCAAACACATAAGATGTATTTTACAAGGTGACAAGGTCTTACTTAACATATATATATAAAGAAAATAGGTATCTTACATATGTATATAACATACATCGACGCATAAGAAGAGTGGCGTTGTTAAGCAGAACATCCACTGCGAGGTAAATATACATATGTATATAACATACATATCTTTCGTGTAGGGTATAGGACATAAGCAACTTACATTTTGCAGTTCCAAACATTTTAAGTAATATTAATAAACAATATGCGATACTTAGATCTATTTGTAGAGATACATAGCTAATACAGTATGAAGTAATTAACCTGTAATTATTTTTTTCAAACAAACTGTAATTTATATTAATTAACTATACTTTAACGCTATTGCTAATTAAAAGTTGGTATATTCTACTCAGATAAATCTTACACACTATCATCGGGTCAACTTAACATTTGACAGAAATTTTAAAATTCCTAAAAGTGACTACAAACACTCTACAGTGAAGTGACGTCCGTTTTTTTGTTTTGCTTTTTTTTTTTTTTTTTTTTCTGTTTTTTCATTATCTCTAGCACTGCAATTTATAGCAGAACAAGCATTTACCATTTTGTATATCTTGTAACACGCATAATCATAACAGAGGCCTTTCTCCAATTGACCCGCTCAATGTGGTTCGTTGATGCCACATCGTAAAAGTGTTACAGAAATAGCGGGCAGCCAAACTATTCTCTTATATGATATCTGTGGGTGGATTAAAGATTTTCTGCGCTGTTTTCACTCGCTGTTTCGAGAAATTGTAACGTCAGATGGTTCCGAGCGCCTGTTTGAAGGAGGGACGCTGTAATACAAGATCAACCCCCTAAATTCACTGCAGTAGAATACATTTCCCACATTTTCTTTGACGGAACTCTTACGACATTCACGAGAGTGGAATTCATTACCTTGATGTTTTCAGGCAACGCGACAAAAGTTCCTTGATGTTGTACCACTGTATCCTCGAAAAGAGTAGAAACTGTAATTTTTTCACTCTGTTCAAAAGTTGATCCCACACAGCTCTGAGTTCAAAATTGGGCACTTGTTAATGACATTTACGACCGATTCAACATCAAAGAATCATCAGACTGCAGGTGAAATTGCTGGAAACGGTAATCGATTTCTCGAGGAGAAGGGAAACAGTTCAGAAGCAACTCTTTGTTGAATACGACGATTTCATTTCTTGCATCGTAGATATAACAGTTGGCCATGAATTTCTTAAATGTCTGAGCAGACATAGGGTCACCATATTCGGAAGGGTATAGCTCCGAAACTTTCATGGTACAACTTCGAATATAAACCCTAACAATTCCCATGAAATCACTGACTTTTGCCACCTTATTTCCTGCCAATGAAACGTGGTGTTAGGATAGGTTTCCCAAAGTTATACCATGAGAAGTAGATGCAGCTAAATTGGCAGGAAAAGAAGCAGCGTTGTTGTTCATTTCAGAAGCACTTCCTTTCTTTTTTTAAGATCATAAAATAGCGGCTACAATAAAATCAACGCAGAGGAATCTGATCCAGAAGATGCGGCGACAGAAAATATCCGACGTCACCAGAACGGGGCAGCGAAAAAGTTGTCTCTTCAAATAACAAAGTTCACCGCTAGGGGGAGAACATAAGCATGGTTTGGTTGTTGTCATCCCCTTCTATCGACCACCCATTTGTGCACCCACTCTGATGTTGTCATCTCTCGGAATAAAATTAATAAAGTGCCATCGTTCACCGCTAGGGGCAGCACATGAGCATCGACATATCCAACTCCTATGTATCCCCTTCCCACCCATCCACTCTGATGTTGCCCTCGCTAGAAATAAAAATTAATAAAGTTTCGTCGTTCACCGCTAAGGACAGCACATAAGCGTGATTTGGTTGTTGAAATCTCCTTCTATCGCTCACCCATTTGTGCATCCACTCTGATGTTACCATTTCTCGGCATAAAAATAATAAAGTTCCATCGTTCACCGCTAGGGGCAGCACATAAGCATCGACATAGCCAACACCTATGCACCCCCTTCCCACACATCCACTCTGATGTTGCCATCGCTTGGAATAAAAATATGTTTCTGTCGGTAGGAAAAGAAATTAATAAAGTTCCATCGTTCACGGCTAGGGGGAAGCACATCCATCGATTGGGTATTGTCATCCCCCTTCCCACCCACTTTGATGTTGCCATCGCTCGGAGTAAAGTCCCTCTACTCGCCGTACAATTATATTCGTCTATATAATTGTCGGTGTTATGATTGTCTGTGTTTTGATTGTCTGTGTTTTGATTGTCGGTGTTTTGAACTGTCGGTGTTATGATTGTCGGTGTTTTGACCGGCACCCAGATAAAAGACATCGTTGTCGCTGTGAGAATCAAATAGATTGCTTCGATTAGCGCCAAAATCTCAGTTGATTCAGATTCTTAAAATGAAACCGCTTAGCTTCAGTTGGTTGGAACGGGATAACTTTCGATTACCGTTCAAGAGGGGGCGGGTAATGTTTTTTAAGTTTTGTGAAAGGGTAGCTACATTGGAAAGAGTAAAAATACGGCACCTCTATAGAGATAATGATATTTATTCGTACCTTCCATTTAACTGAGAAAAATCACTTCTACCGGGAGATTTGTTTCCCGTTGATATCTATCATGTCCATCAATTTCTTTTCACTTCATGTTTAATGTGCTTTACTGTCAAAAAGCTGCCTTCAAATTTATTTAAATGTCTCTTTAAATAAATTCGGGTAGAGCTTTTAAGCAGGGTTCAGACTAATGTCGAACTTCTGCTTAAAACCTCGAGTACTGCAGAGTGACAGAGTATTGGCAGATGGCATTAATCGAAAGCAGTAGATGATTGATTCATGGTTATGCTTTTGATGCATTGGGATATAAATTGATTCATCGATCAATACGTCGCATACATCCGGAATGTTTATATAGCATCTTAGCAGAGGAAAAAAACAGTGATTCCACGACAATAACAGATATATGATTTCCTTTAATCAATTCCTGAAGCTTTTCAATTTTTCATTTTCTCAAACAAGAGATACATGAAAACCACGAAAGTGGAAGCTATTAAAAATGGGGTAATTTTGTCTGCTCGCTGATGTATTGCATTATCTTCAAAACTTCTAAACATGGCACACTGGAAAATCGATGAAATCCTTCAGACGCGTCCCGATGAAGAGATAAACGATCCCAGCAAAAACTTGTTTTTAATTTGCAGTAACCTGAAACATACACTTAAATTTGCAAAGTTTCTTTTTTTTCTAATCTTAAAAGTAGTTTTTTCCCAGTAAATAATGGAAGAGATGTTATTGCAATCATTGTGAATTAGCTAAGAGAAAGAGAAAATAAGCACCGATGTCAAGAAGATTAACGAAGATCTGATTTCTTGTGAATCATTTTCCCCAAGTTCCTGGAGCTTCATTTTCTGAAGACAGAGAGCTCTGGGAATGGTAGAATTAATGACCACGGACAATTCACGAACAATGTGACTAACAAAGCACAACAGAGATTAGGGCTTCTGAGATAGTATCTGTCTGCTTCAAAACAATGACTCCGTTGTGCGCTGCTTGAGATGTCAGGTTCTAAAAGAATTCAGGCTTTCTTATCTCACGGGTAATGTGCAGAAAGACAATTACTTGATCGCTGCTTCGTCAACCTTGTAATTTTAAGTAACATTTTCACAACACATTGTTAATCATGCAGCGATCGATAGAGCTGCCTGAAGGCTGGCAATCCAATATTTGCGGGCACCGCTGTAATTAAAATGCTGAACGATTTGAGAAAATTCCAAGGGAAAAAAATCATTGGAAGTGTGTAAGCAAAGTTCTCACTAAATAGGAAAATGAGAGTAGCATTAAATTAATTTAGAGGGAAATTTTCTTGCTCCCTGTGACGTATTGGAAACGCATGGTGAAACTCCATGTCGAAGACAGTATGTTTTACGACAAAAAATATCGTTTTTTTTTCTTATGAAAACATCATGAAACTTTTTTGGAATTAAAAGGTAAAGTGTACGTCAAAGCCATTTCAGTAGAAATCGGTAGATTTTGCACCTGGCTTAATCTATCTATCTAATAAACAGGAGTTACCATCGCATACAGAAAAACTGTCCGCTGTTTATATTGCAACAGTCTTGTGGTTTCAGCGCCCGGATAGGATACTGATTTGAGTACACAGAGCCTGATCTGTGTCTCCTAGAGATAAAATAATGTTGCCTTTGTTCTAAGGCTGTTCTCTCAAAAACAATATTCCCAAATTAGGGAAGGGGCCTGCATACGATCCAGTTTAACTTCTTAAACTGCTGCCGATAAAACTGTTAAATTTGAAAGGGCCTTTTTTTCAGGCTGATGTACGTAGGTGTATATGTCATGTTGTGTATCGGTGCGAGAGCAGTTCCATAAATTGTATTTGAAAAGGTTTTTATTTTTAAAACAAACTACTTTTTTTTTTTCTTTTTTTTTTTAATAGCGGTTTATTATATTTAACCTGGTGGTACAGATACAGTGACAGGATTAACAGATACAGTTGTATAATATTGTCAAGCAGACATAGACAGTATATTCAGTTTACATCAACAATGTACATAGGGAACGTGGTATACATGATGCCAAAGAATCAAGTAACACAGAGAGAGCCAGTGCTGAGCAAGTAACACATAGACATCGCGAACATGGTATACAGTATGCCAAATGATCAAGTAAGACAGAGAGAGCCAGTGCTGATCAAGTAACACATAGACATAGCGAAAATGGTATACAGCATGCCAAATGATCAAGTAACACAAAGAGAGCCAGTGCTGATCAAGTAACACATAGAAATAGCGAACATGGTATACAGTATGCCAAATGATCAAGTAAGACAGAATGAGCCAGTGCTGATGAAGCAACACATAGACATAGCGAACATGGTATATAGTACGCCAAATGATCAAGTAACACTGAGCAAGCCAGTGCCGATCAAGTAACACACAGGCATAGCGAACATGGTATATAGTACGCCAAATGATCAAGTAAGACAGAGAGAGCCAGTGCTGATCAAGTAACACATAGACATAGCGAATATGGTATACAGTATGCCAAATGATCAAGTAACACAAAGAGAGCCAGTGCTGATCAAGTAACACATAGACATAGCGAAAATGGTATACAGTATGCCAAATGATCAAGTAACACAAAGAGAGCCAGTGCTGATCAAGTAACACATAGAAATAGCGAACATGGTATACAGTATGCCAAATGATCAAGTAAGACAGAATGAGCCAGTGCTGATGAAGCAACACATAGACATAGCGAACATGGTATATAGTACGCCAAATGATCAAGTAACACTGAGCAAGCCAGTGCCGATCAAGTAACACTGAGCAAGCCAGTGCCGATCAAGTAACACTGAGCAAGCCAGTGCCGATCAAGTAACACACAGGCATAGCGAACATGGTATATAGTACGCCAAATGATCAAGTAAGACAGAGAGAGCCAGTGCTGATCAAGTAACACATAGACATAGCGAATATGGTATACAGTATGCCAAATGATCAAGTAACACAAAGAGAGCCAGTGCTGATCAAGTAACACATAGACATAGCGAAAATGGTATACAGTATGCCAAATGATCAAGTAACACAAAGAGAGCCAGTGCTCATCAAGTAACACATAGACATAGCGAACATGGTATACAGCATGCCAAATTATCAAGTAAGACAGGGAGAGCCAGTGCTGATCAAGTAGCACATAGATATAACAAACATGGTATACAGTATGCCAAATAATCAAGTCAGACAGAATAAGCCAGTGCTGATGAAGCAACACATAAAAATAGCGAACATGGTATACAGTATGCCAAATGATCAAGTCAGACAGAATGAGCCAGTGCTGATGAAGTAACACATAGACACAGCGAACATGGTACACAGTATGTCAAATGATCAAGTAAGACAGAGAGAGCCTGTGCTGATCAAGTAACACATAGACATAGCGAACATTACCAAATGATCAAGTAACACAGAGAGGGACAGTGCTGATCAAGTAACACATAGATATATCGAACATGGTAGATAGTATGCCAAATGATCAAGTCACACGGTGAGAGTCAGTGCTGATCAAGTAACACATAGACATATTGAACATGGTAGACAGTATGCCAAATGATCAAGTAACATAAAGAGAGCCAGTGGTGATCAAGTAACACACTTAGATTCAGTGCCGCAAGAGAACACAAGCATCCATGTCTTAACTGGGATTCGAACCCTGACCCCTCCTTGAGCGAATGAGTAGAAGCCATCGCTTAGACCACTGCACCACCCGGGTGTCTATATGAAATCTTGTGGCAAGATTATAATTTAATGATAGAAACCAACCATGTGTTCACAGTCGCTCACAATTTTTACACAGTTTTGCCAAGTCTGGGATCAACAGCTGTGGATTGAAAATGGACCATATGTAGTATAATGACTGGTGTAAGTGATGAAATTAGTAATTATCTCTTTGTGTGTGTGTGTGTGTGTGTGTGTGTGGCCAGACTGTACTACTTAAGAAGCCGCAACACAGTTTGTCGTCACATTATATGTGGAATTTAACTGACAGTTGATAACATTTTCCCTTCCGTCTATCAGTTTTCTGCGATTTTGCTGGTATTATGAAATCTCTGTCTCCATAGAGTGAAGTTGGGTTATTGATCAAAGCGCTGGCTTTAGACCATTCCTCAGAGGCGTGTCCCGGATTCGAATTCCGGTGAGGCATGGATAATGTGTTTGTTTTACAGCACTGGCTCTCCCCTTCAGCGGAAGCAGTTGCCCTAAATTAATGACGGACGACTTCTTATAGCCCATTGAGTTGCTTACGGTAGTCTTTAAACCCACAAATAAAAAAAGCGAATCTGCTTTTGTTTTTACCGTTCCTCAAAAATTGAGGCATTAATTTTAATATTCCAGAAACCTTTGCTTACAGGATGATCCAAATATTTCTCTTTTTTTTTTTATGAACTAACACATTTTTAATTTGTTTCTCATATTTTCTTTGATATGAATTTTTCAAGCCTTCTACTACTTTTCTTTTATTCCTTTACTTTTGAGTGCAGGTGTACGCAGTACAATGTACACCGACAGTCTCGAATATTTGAAAGGTTAGTGCTCATTTACAGCGCTGCAAAGAAAATGCTCTGATCTTATCAAAACTTTCGGAAGGCATTCCATATGAGCGAAAGAAAATCTCCTCTTCAGGAACGGTTATTTCGGAAGATGAAATTTTGCGCAATCCACATGACTGTTCATTCACTAAAATGAAGCGCACGAAATTAGGAGACATAAAATCACTGTATATGAGTGTTACTACCGACGTAAAATTGGAAGGGCTAAAAAAACCAACCTTATTTTATCATTGTCTTGAATTTCATAACCTCATATATTTCGTTATATTTCAGCTTCTTGTGGCCGGTGAAAGATTTTGTTCTGTACTGATGGGTACAGATGCGCACGAGATTGTCGGTGACCATCGTTGCGCCCATCCGTCTGTCAGTTCGTCCGTCTGTCTGTTCGTCCGTCCGTAGAACCGCATCTCCCCTTCTTATTATCCAATTGAAGAAATTCTTTATGTGATTGATTGATAGAGACCGGTATTGATAGAGACGGGCAAGATTATCGATGTCTTCTCTTCCGCTCATCCGTATGTCTGTCCGTTTGTAGAAACAATATATCCACTTTACATGTTGATTCAAAATTTCCTTATCTGTCCTAAAGCAGAAAACACGAACATAAGATTTTACAAATCTCATCTTTCATCAGCCTATCCTCAATGTTTCTGTGTGTCCTTCCGAAGAACCTGCATCCCCTGTAGAAGAATGTTGGATTGATAAAAGTGATTCTCTGCGTAACAGGGCAAAACGTGAGCTTAAAATTTCAGTAAACTCTCCGTCCATCCATTCGTCACTTTGTCTGTTTGTCTGGCGGTCCGTCCGTCTGCAGAAATTCTATCCGAGTTTATGACGACTAGATCGAAAAATTTGTTTTGTAACTTACAGAGAATAGAGAGAAGCGCGCGCACGTAAATATCAATGTTTCTCCATCCTCCACTCTGTCTGTCCGTTCGTCAGTAAAAACGATATATCTGCTTCTAATGATCGGTTAAAGAAATTATTTCTGTACGTCTTACGGAAATTTTCAGAAATTCGGAAATACCTCCCTCCGTCCGTTCGTCGGTTTGTAAATTCTCCGATCGGGCCGTCTGAAACAGAGACGGTATTTCTCTTGAGGGATGGACACGAAGACATACAAACTGGCAAATAGATGGGCACAGATATTTCTAAAACCTTACGCTCACGTTTTTCTCTATAATGGAGAACTTTTTTTCTGTAAATCCTACATTTTTGAAGCGGAGTTGCAGATTATCCAGACGTATAGACAGGAAACCTAAAGAATGGATGGACAGAAGGAAATATTTTTGAAATCTTAGGCTCATGTTTTCTCCATTTGTGTAGAGAAGAAATTTTTTAATCAGCATTTTGAAGCGGATGTACAGTTTCTTCCAACGGGCAGACAGGAAACAGAAGTAGTGGAATAACATACATCGATAATATTCCCTGTCTCTATCAATCTCATGCCAGTCTCTATCAATTAATCACAGAAAGAATTTCTTAAATCCGATCATAAGAAGCGAAAGCATAATTTCTGCGAACAGACGGACAGATGTGCGGACGTACGGATGGTCACCGACATTTTTGTACGCATGCCTGTATCTACCAGCCACAGAAAGAATTTTTTCACAGGCCGTTAGAAATATAAATATAATTTCAAGTGACGGACAAACAGAGAAACTGACGGGGGAAAGAACGGAAGGAGTGATACCTGAAATCTTATACAGTTACTTTCGTTCATAATGGACAACAAAATTAGCAAGTCAACATTTCGAAGCTGAAGCACAGTCCTTTCAAGAGGATGAGAGAATCGAAAAAGAATTCGACCCAAATCATATGTTTTACAGCGTGCGATATGCATATAACTAAAATTTCGGAATCAGATCTGAATTGACGAAGACAACTTCACGCAACACTATTTCACAAGTACATTGAAACCTCGGTTATATGTTTTTCTAAGAGATGACGTTAAAAACAAAATATTTTGATATTACGAAATTTCAAAATGTTAAATTATGTTGTAAAATACAAGGAGTATATGATTTCCTTTAATAATGATTTGTTTAAAATCGATTCGGCTGCAAAATAAAACAAAGCGCGACAAATTATAATGTATTTTATCTAATTGCAAAAATCTTAATGCATATGAAAATCAAACTTCTATTTTGACGACTCTGTCAGTCTATAAAAATCCAGATTCTATATTAAGTGAAATCATCACAGCTAAGAATCTGAGACCAATGCTGTAGTATGGAACTCATGAATTAACAGCTTTTTGTGTGTGTGGATGCTACGTGCGTCAATATGAATCCAGAGTGATGAATCTTGTGGATATATTTAGGATTTTATTCTACTACGTTATGAAACAGTGCAGCCACAAAGTTATGCCCCAAAGATTTATCAATTTTTAAATAGAGCATATGTGTGTGAGTCATGAAACACGAAACTAATTTTTCATCCAAATCGAAAGTAAACAAAATACACTTCCTGCTCTGATGTCATCAAAGTTCATCTTTAATTGAACCAAGAAAGAACCGCCGCCCTGGTGGCGTAGTGGTCTAAGGCGCTGGCTTGTGATCATTCACCCTAGTTGAGTCCGGGTTCGAATCCCGGTGAGGCATGGATGTTTATGTTTGTCGCTCGGCAGTGGTTCTCTGTGTACATTGGTCATTTAGCATAGTGTAAAACCATCATTGATGTGTACTTGTTCATAATGTGTTGCTTGATCAACAGTGGCTCTCTGTGTACATTGGTCATTTGGCATACTGTAAACCATGTTTGATGTGTACTTGTTCATAATGCGTTACTTCATCAACACTGGCTCTCTGTGTACTTTGGTCACTTAGCATACTGTAAAACTATGATTGATGTGCACTTGTTCATAATGTGTTACTTGATCAACACTGGCTCTCTGTGTACATTGGTCATTTAGCATACTGTAAAACCGTCTTTGACGTGTACTTGTTCATAATGTGTTACTTGATCAACACTGGCTCTCTGGGTACATTGGTCATTTAGCATACTGTAAAACTATGTTTGATGTGTACTTGTTCATAATATGTTACTTGATCAACACTGGCTCTCTGTGTACATTGGTCATTTAGCATATTGTAAAACTATGTTTGATGTGTACTTGTTCCTAATGTGTTACTTGATCAACACTGGCTCTTTCTGTACATTGGTCATTTAGCATATTGTAAAACCATGTTTGATGTGTACTTGTTCATAATGTGTTACTTGATCAACCCTGGCTCTCTGTGTACATTGGTCATTTAGCATACTGTAAAACCATCTTTGATGTGTACTTGTTCATAATGTGTTACTTGATCAACACTGGCTCTCTGTGTACATTGGTCATTTAGCATACTTGCAAACTATGTTTGATGTGTACTTGCTCATAATGCGTTACTTGATCAACACTGGCTCTCTGTGTACATTGGTCATTTAGCATATTGTAAAACCATGTTTGATGTGTACTTGTTCATAATGTGTTACTTGATCAACACTGGCTCTTTGTGTACATTGGTCATTTAGCGTATTGTAAAACCATGTTTGATGTGTACTTGTTCATAATGTGTTACTTGATCAACACTGGCTCTCTGTGTACATTGGTCATTTAGCATATTGTAAAACTATGTTTGATGTGTACTTGTTCATAATGTGTTACTTGATCAACACTGGCTCTCTGTGTACATTGGTCATTTAGCATATTGTAAAACTATGTTTGATGTGTACTTGTTCATAATGTGTTACTTGATCAACACTGGCTCTCTGTGTACATTGGTCATTTAGCATACTGTAAAACCATCTTTGATGTGTACTTGTTCATAATGTGTTACTTGATCAACACTGGCTCTCTGTGTACATTGGTCATTTAGCATACTTGCAAACTATGTTTGATGTGTACTTGCTCATAATGCGTTACTTGATCAACACTGGCTCTCTGTGTACATTGGTCATTTAGCATATTGTAAAACCATGTTTGATGTGTACTTGTTCATAATGTGTTACTTGATCAACACTGGCTCTTTGTGTACATTGGTCATTTAGCGTATTGTAAAACCATGTTTGATGTGTACTTGTTCATAATGTGTTACTTGATCAACACTGGCTCTCTGTGTACTTTGGTCATTTAGCATATTGTAAAACTATGTTTGATGTGTACTTGTTCATAATGTGTTACTTGATCAACACTGGCTCTTTGTGTACATTGGTCATTTAGCGTATTGTAAAACCATGTTTGATGTGTACTTGTTCATAATGTGTTACTTGATCAACACTGGCTCTCTGTGTACATTGGTCATTTAGCATATTGTAAAACTATGTTTGATGTGTACTTGTTCATAATGTGTTACTTGATCAACACTGGCTCTTTGTGTACATTGGTCATTTAGCGTATTGTAAAACCATGTTTGATGTGTACTTGTTCATAATGTGTTACTTGATCAACACTGGCTCTCTGTGTACTTTGGTCATTTAGCATATTGTAAAACTATGTTTGATGTGTACTTGTTCATAATGTGTTACTTGATCAACACTGGCTCTTTGTGTACATTGGTCATTTAGCGTATTGTAAAACCATGTTTGATGTGTACTTGTTCATAATGTGTTACTTGATCAACACTGGCTCTCTGTGTACATTGGTCATTTAGCATATTGTAAAACTATGTTTGATGTGTACTTGTTCATAATGTGTTACTTGATCAACACTGGCTCTCTGTGTACATTGGTCATTCAGCATACTGTAAAACCCATGTTTGATACGTACTTGTTGATGTGAAACATCTGTATCCTGTCTATGTTTGGCTGTTTGTCATGTCTTTGTACCACCAGGTCCAATAAATCATTTAAAAAAGTTTAAACCTCCAATGAAAAAAAAAAAAAGGGGGGAACACAACAACACTGTATCAATTCCACAGTTATAACATACCTAATTACGCATAAAAGTATCGTGTTGTTTTTGATAATCTGATATTCAAATTTTAACGTACAATCGTAAAAAGCTTATAAATGAATTACGTATAATCGAGGTAAAAAGCTTTAGAAACTGCATTAAAATATTGGGACTAACTTAGAATCATATATGAAAGTCAGGGCCGGATTGAGGGGTGAGCTCTATATTGGTTAAAACCTTAGGGTCCACCACTACCAAGTGCCGAGTGGGTATGCCAAGACAAATAATAGCTAGATAGAGAGAGAAGGTTTATATATAAAATAGCTTTACTTTTGTCTCGCATGATTTCCACTTGGTCAGAAACAGAGTCTGGAAGACAAAAATATTTCAAGGCAGTGCCTCACCAATGTTGAATGTTTCATGCCGCTGTGTACAGCGGGGTCAGCGAGACCGATTCAGCTTTTTCACTACCTTAAACTAACACCTATTAATTTGCACTTGAAACCGTTAATGGTTGAAGTCCCCTGTGGCTTCACATTGCATAACAAAAAAGATGCACTACGAAAGAATTAAAACGCCCTGAAGGTCACAAATGACGGATACACACCTAGAGGATCAGCTAAAAGTGCGGACCTCCATGCTGCAACTAAATATTCAAATGCTTTCCAACAAATAGCAGTCACACCAAAGTCATTAAAAGGTTAGTTAACTTTAGATTTAACATGGGGTTTTTTTTCATCTATTAAAGTTGGTTAGCACATAGCAACATTTTTACAAAATAATGTACATTTCGAAGTACACTCCCGGACAATAAAACTTGCCCACCTAGAAGAAAACATGCTACAAATTGCTAAGCTTTGCAAATCGATAGAGTTCGTGCTGGTATGCAAATCATCTACATTTGGTGCGATTGCGCATGATCGCACACCCTGTAGGGGCACTGCAAGCACGAACTGGCAGCCTTATAAACCGGCGTGATGTCGATGCCCCATGAAAGCGAAACGCACCAGCCGACGCAAGCAAGAGTACAGAATGACAAGAATGCAGGTAAGACGCCAGAGACGTCGATTTACGTAACTCACGGACTTTGAGAGAGGCCGGATCATCGGGCTGAAAACCGCAGGGTGGTCGGCGCGCAGTATATATCGCCACGTGGATCATTCTGACCATACCGTCCCACTATTTTGGGAGCACTGGACACGTGTCTGCACTTCCTCATGGCGGAGCTACTCCGGACGCACCTGGAGGACCACGGTAGAAAGGATCAACGGATCGTGCGCCACGGAACGAACGGATCCCACGGGGACCCGGTCCACTATACAAGCAGATGTAGCGGCTCCTGTGTGTAAATGAACCATTTCCTGACGCCTCGCGGAAGCGAATCTGGGATCCCAGCGGCTCTTATGTGTGCTGCCATTAACACCGGAACATCGCCGGCTCCGTGTTAAGTGGTACAAGGTCAGAGCGACGTGGAACGCCACTTACTGACGACGTGTGGCGTTTAGCGATGAGTGCCACTTCGTTTTGGTGAGAGATGATCGTCGTGTCTGGTGTGGAGGTTCCCGGGTCAACGGCCCAATCCCAACCCGTTATCTAGCGCCACACCTCCCCCACTGCAAGCATTGTGGTCTGAGGAGCCATTTCCTACGACAGCCGATCATCTTTAGTAGTGGTACGTGGATCATTGACCACTTAGAGGTGTGTGTAGGAGCTCCTACAGCCACATGTGCTCTTATTCCTGGCCGGGATTCCAGGCGTGCTATACCTGCGGGATAATGCTCACCCGCGCCCGACTGGTTTTGCCCAAAACTGCCTAAGTCATGTCCAGGCACTTCCTTGGCTTGCCCGCTCCGCGGACATGTGTCCCCTACCGAGCATGTGTGGGACCAGTTGAAACGCCAGCTGCAGCCATGCCGCACTATCCAGGATTTGGAGCACGCCGTCCAACAAGTGTGGACCAATCTGCCGCAGGACAACATCAGGCGTCTGTTCGCTTCCTTGCCGGACCGTATTGCAACATGTATCGCCGCACGAGGCGGTGCGACGCTCTGTTGAAGATGACTGGACTGCGTGCCCCAGATCCTTCTGTAATTGTCCTACAGCTCTGTTTTTGCCATCATATGTATCATTCATCTGTATCATTATGTCCATAAAATAAATTCCAGTTCAATCCGATGCTTCCTTCTTGGTGCGCAAATTTCATTGTTCGTGAGTGTATATGTAATTGAACTTTCTTCAGTGCGGCCCTGTAAGATTACAGCTAACTTAATGCGGCCTTCCAAGATGAAAAGGTTCCCCACCTCTGACTTAGCCTATGGGCCCACTAAGGACTTATTCCTGGCCTGATGAATGTTAGAAACGTATAACCAGGATCCCACTGTTCTCAAATTACGACTAATATTCCAATAAAATTCTGACGCAAATGGCAGCTTGTGAGGTGTTACGTTAACAAAATTGCCTTCAGTGTGCTATTACTCGAATTAAAAATCAATCACTTGCTTTTCTACTGTTGGTGGCGTCCTACCTGAATGCAAACCAGAAACAATTGTGAGGTATTTATATTATATACATAACCAAAACATAAAATGTTTCGAGAGCTTTAGGTAAGGAAAGAGCATTGTACTCTTAATTTCTTACTCTCTTTCTTCTCTAACAAAGGAAGTCTTTCAACTGTCACTCTCCAAAATTGAAGAAACGTGGCCAGGAGATAGTACTAAGGGCAAAACCCAATGGATGTGTTTTCGTTTTGGCCCAAATGAACTGACAACTGTGAACGAGTGTTCTGAAACTGGCCTTAGAGCACAAGTGGGAAAAATAATCTAACATGAGTTGTGATGCGTGATATGTAACCCCAAATATCAGCCATGTCCCCAGGATTCAAAATAAGCTCATGTCATACAAAAAGGAACAAAAACCTTTATTACAGGTGTGAGTGAAAATTTGCGGCATTGAACACATGACCGAAGCAAAGTAATTTGGAACAATGAGAACAACGCAAGATCCCCAAGTTATCACAGTAGTGAAAATTGTCATTGATATCTCGAAAACAAACACGTTGAACATTATCAAAAGAAGCGTCATCACTTTCGCAGTATCCAATTTTTATCCACGGATCTAACAACATGTTGTTGAATTTTTCTGACTGCCATTGATTGTTCATTTATACGTTCGATGATTTTCTCCACTTCCGCACTAAGGCCATTTTCAGACCTATAACGAAGTAAATATCTCCGTCATTTTTAGTAAACGCCGGGACTCGAACTCGGGTTCCCTCATTCCGGAATATGTCGCTCTACCAATTGCGCTACGTGGACGTTCGTTATCGCTGCTATCTGCGCCTTTATGTCGTGTGCGTCCTGCTGGGCAAGCACGTCACAGACCGCCTTTGTCAGTTCATTTGGGCTAAATCGGAAATACACCCATTGGTTTTTGTCCTTGGCACTATCTCCTGGACACGTTTCTTCAATTTTGGAGAGTGACCGTTGAAAGGCTTCCTTTGTGAGTATAGAGATAAGCTACTCACCAAGCTTTTGATCCTATTGTAAAATTCAAAAAACTTGAGGGAGTAGTTAGAATAATTGCTGGTGGATGATCACTCTGTATTTCATGTTATAGTGTGAAGTTGTTCTTAAATAAATTCTTCGATATTTTGCTTTACTTTCTTTTTCTTCTTCTTTCAGAAGAATCACCAATGTCGAGCCACTGTGCACGGTACGGAACCGATTCGTCTCACAGCCGGACCCAACTGCACCAGTCTCGACTTCTTTCAACCGAAGTACTGCGGTTACTGCTCTACCCACCACTGTTGTCTACCCAAAGTCATTACGACGAAAAACGTTCAGTTCCGCTGCGTTGAGGACGGCGAAACCAACGTCGTACAGCGAGAAATGCAGTGGATAATCAAATGCGCTTGCATGACACCATGCTAGCGTGAAAAGCGCTTTTCATATTTGAGTTATTGTAAGCTTTTAACGAACTCTGTACTAGAAATACAAGGAGTAACTTATCCGCTAGTTAGGTATTTTGTATGTTGTACTACATCGATCATCTGTTAGAAATCATTCTCAGTTTGTGAGCCATCAGAAATCGTCGTCATTCAGCAAAAGGTGAAAACATATATTTTTTTTCTTGTCCGTAGCTTCAATGTGCTCGTTTTATACAAAAACGAAGTTTCTATAGTACTCGAAGGTCTGTTTCTGGCCCAGTCAATTTGATTATTAATCAGATTTGTTTCAGGGGAGAAGAAGTGCAGTCAAACCTCGATTTAATGAACTTTAAGGGACCAGCAATCTTGTACGTAAAGTCGCGGAATTCGCTAAATCGAGGAAACCTTTCGAATGAAACATTCAAATTAAGCTAGTGTTCATAATAGAATACGTAAGCAGCTATGTTCTCTTTCGTTCAGTGACTAATTTGTCTAGTGCTGCCTGTGTTCATCAAAACTTTGTCCGTAAACGAGCTGTGTTGTTTAATTTGAGCTGTAGATTTAACACTGAGAAGAAAAGAAAAAAAAGGGCAATTTGGCTAAGAATTCCAGAGGTTCTGGAATGGGTATGTACCATGTGTGTCCCTGACTTCACAGAATGCTACCTTTCTGTGTGTGGCTGAAAACAGGAATCCCCAGGTTACTCTAGATTTCCTCCCCCATACCGCCTTTCATTTTCCAGCTTCCCACCCATGCAAGAAAACGTTGAGCTCCTTTGGAATTTGCTGGTCATTTGCTTTTCCCTGTAAGAAGCTTACGATTGATAGTCGGAGGAAAGACGAACTGATTTAGGATTCCGCCAAGCTGTGTCGCAGATGGTGTTCTTTGAAACGCTGGTTAACTGCATGCGTAAAATTTTCCTGTTACGCGAAGCTCTCTTTTTAGCTGGCTTTTAACGTGAAAATGCTGGTTAACATAGTTTGGTGGTTTAAGGAAGAAATAAAAAATATTCGCTAAATTGAGGAAATGTGTTCGTTAAATCGGGAAACGCTAAGCATTAATTTCAATGTGGTTCCGTCCGGACCACAAAAAATGTACGTAAAATCGCGGAATTTGTTAAATCGCAGTCCGTTAAATAGGGGTTTGACTGTACCATTTAAAGGGATTATGTTAATATGAAATCTTCGTGCACCAGTATTTGACTTTTCCTTTTTACTTTCCTTTTCCTTCAATTGTTATGTTTCTAAAACATATGCTTCAGGTTGCAAACACCTAAAAAAAGAAAGTAGGCACAAATAAATATCTTTTAATACACCCATTGTATAAATATAAATTAACGAAGTTTGAAATGCAATATTTCAAAAATGGAAATTAATTAACTGTACACTGTCGTTACGGAATTAAAGAAAAATTACATAGATAACTATTTTCAGAAATATCACTTCATCAAAAAAAATATTAAAAAAAAACAAACTTTTAAAACAAATCAGCGATATTAAAAATATAAATATAGTATAATACCCCACAATGGAATAAAACCTTCAGTGTTGAAAGAAAAGCACCCTACCTTTAAAATGTGGATCTGATATTCCATAATGCAACACTTTAAGGAAACTAAACTGAAACTTGAAATTTCATTCAGGTGGATAATTTTGACGATAAATATTAGAGTTAAAATTTCCAAACCTGTATATATAATTGCTTCTAGAATACTTACTTAAACTCTACTGATTTCCTTGCGCAAGTGTATAAATCGGCATGCTTCACATTTTAAAAATCCTGTTTTGTAATCTAGCCCATTCGCATGAATCGTGTTTTGTTACGTAAGTAACCATAACAAATTGTTTTAAAAAAGCGTTAGTTACAACTCAACGGATAACAAAAAACAAAACCTAAAATTCTGTAATTGTGTTCTTTATTTTTATGAATTGAGTACTAAAGAGCGGATTTAATATTAAAGAACTCGTTTCGAAAAGAATTGATTTCCCCCAAATTTAAATAACGTTATTTCGCTGAATATTAGATTAGAACTTTGAGCCTCATTCTTCTTCTAGAAACAAAACTGTGAGAGCTTTTCCAGTTTTCTTCTGCAGATTTCTTTAGCCTTGTCGCACTGCGTCCGTCTTATGGAGTGTTTGTCTCTTTATTCGATACCTAGCAAATGTAAAGGATCTAAAATTATGAGAAAATTTCGTTTCTTTTAAATCTTCTTTCAACTTAATTTTCACATGAGTTGTGTGAAAATTTATGAAAACCCCGTAGTGTTTTGTAAATCCAGTTTTTGAATCACTCTTTTTATACACAATTTAGTTCGAAAGTTCTGATCCTCAGTTTCATGCAAATGTAACAGCGGTACTTAAAAACTGAGGAAAAGTGATAAAGAATGGACTGACTGTTCCTAGAATTTATTACTCTACAAATGTTAAGTACAACGCCCGTTCCACAAACCTGAGAGTATAATCACCCAAATATATATATATATATATATATATATATATATATAAGCTCTCTCAAAGTGTCTTCCCTCGGATGATATGCAACGGTCCCATCGTTCAGTCCACTTTTCAAAGCATGTGGTGAAGGCATTTTGTGGAAGCTGCTTTAGCAACCCCTGTTTGACTTGAATAACGTCAGCATCTGTGTTGAATATTGGGCCGCGGAACTTCTCTTTCATTTTTGGAAACATCCAGAAATCGCACGGGTCGAGATAGGATTGTAGGCACACTGTTGCATGATTTCAATATTGCATTTCCAAAAAACTGCTGAACACAAGCAGCCGCATATGGGCCGGCGTTATCATAGTAAAGGGTTCACTTGCAAATCAGTTCCGGTCGCTTAATCGATACGTGTCTTCGCAGACGCTTCAAGACTGAAACCTAATACTTAGCATCGACAGTAATTTGTGGAGGAATGGTATGCTGGCGGACTATACATTTATGATCAAAGATAATTGTCATCATCACATTCCCAGTTGATTTGGTTTGGCAGCCTTTTTCCGAAGGAGGAGAGCCTGTGTGTTTCGAGACACACGTTGCGCCCTTCGTGAGGGGGTCAAAATAGTTGATCCATGTTTCATCGGCAGTTATTACAGTGTTTAGAAAATTTAAAGCCTTTCCAATCATTTGTTTCCACTCATAACACACCTGAACTCTGTCTGACAATTGTTCTCTCGTCTAGTGATGAGGTACCGATCAGGAACACACACGATGCAGCGGTAATTTGTAGTGTAGAATGATGAATACCGACGTTTTTGAAATATTACTTGACGCCGCTATGCTTTCACACTTCATTAGCAATATTCCTATTGGATTGCCTAAACAGTGTTAACAACACTCCGCAACAACACTTTCAAGTTGACCAGGCCAAGGAGAGAGTTCTACCGACAAACGCCTTTTTTTGGAAATCATGGCGCCATCTAAAAATCGTTTACTCGCCTAAACATTTATCTTTGTAAGCTCTCTTCACTAAATCGACTGTTTCTGGAGCCGTTCTACCCAAAAAATAGCAAAATTTTATCGCACAACGCATTTCGCTTCTAAACCCTGAACCACTCACTTCCATAGCTGTATGGCAAAATGCAGATGTACTTTAAACAACTGCGCAGTAAAAAATACAGAATCGTCTGCGGCGGCTAATTACTACTACCATAGATACTTCGTTAATCCAATTAGTCGTCAGCGTGGTTATTTTACCCTTCGGACTTTTGCCAACTCCAAATAATTACTCTCAGTTTTTATGGAACGGCCTTTGTGAATACGGGTTTTTCAACGCTAAACAATATATAAGCATTTTTCTTCAATCTAGATGAAAATCTGAAATTCCCCTCTAGATCCTAAAAATTCATCCACTTAATGTTCGGACTTGACATTAAAGGTAAATGACGAAAAACTTCAGGAGATAAGTAAAATATTTAATGGCGGCTCGGCGGGTGAATTGAGTGAAATGCCACTTCACTTAAAATTCATAAAAAAAAGTCCTCGAATGATTTAGCGGATTCTTAAAATTAGTCACTTTTTTGTTTACAAGAAAGAGTTCTGGAAAATACTGTGGCTTTGAAACGAAAGCTATCCTGTTTATAAAAGCAAGTTAGAAATGGGAGCATGCTGTTTCAAATAGCCCCACGAATTAATGAATAGACGACTTCGTAACTGCGCGTAGGCATGTAAACAGATAGTAGACGCAGTTCCAAATCACTTCACTCCGGAGCCATGAAGAGCGCTGACGGAGGAACGTGGACTTCCCTAGATAAAGGGGTTATTATGACAAAACATGACGTCAATGGACGAGGTGAAGCGCCAGCAGCCTTCACTTCTCGGCAGTAGGATTTTGGTTGTTTCTAATTTGCTCCATATGACGCTTTCCTTGGCTAATTTCTTCATCACGTTGTGGGGGAAATGGGTGCGTTGCAGTCACAGATACGCTTGACTTATTTTTATCACTCAAATTTGCTTTCCTCATTTCCTCATCCTTACATTGCCTTATTCATCATCTCACAGTACTCACATCAACACAATGATTCCCATAAACTACATTCAATCTTCGATAAATGTCGATCTGCGTAACTTTTTCTGCAGTGAGGAATTCAGTGATGGCTCTCTGTCTTAACTCCAAGTTTAAACACCCCCTTCATTGTACCTAACACTGAGCAGAAACGGTGCAAAGCCTAGGGAACCCTCTCCAGTGTTATGGAGGAGGGAACTTATGTGATCTTCATAAACCGGTTTTATCTGGATTTATCCACTCTTACTTCGAATGTTGCACTTGAAGCTGAAATTTTCAGTCCAGCCATCGTAGAATTCAGTTCCAAATGATTGCTCAGTACTGTGAGACATCTTGGTCTTCATTTCTACAAAAGCATACCTTGATTTTGCCCCAATTTTGACCCTTTTTTTATCTTACATAAACCAAAGTTTGGAATTTCATAAAATCTAACTTTTGGAATAAAGTAGTTTTTATAAGAGCTCACTATTTAATTTCGCAAAAGCAAGTTATGAAATTAAATTTGAGAAATGGGGGTATCAAAACTAAACTTGTGAATATACTCTATTTTTGTTCTCTCTCTCTCTCTCTCTCTCTCTCTCTCTCTCTCTCTCTCACACACACACTGCCTTGATTGAACAGTCTTTATGAATTCGAATCAGTTTCTTTGACTAAAAAACAAAATAACAAATCGTATCGCTATGCAATATACTCCTACTCTTCCAACATTGAATGCGATTGGTCTTCACAGTGAGGAACCAAATATTTTTCGTACATTTCTTGTCATCAGCTTTCTATGCTATTCTAACACGCTGCTGCTGTCATTTTGTTTGTATGGTTCAGAACGTTTTTTTTCCTGTGTTTTAGATATCGTGCTACATCACAGTATGCATGATACCTATGCGATCTTTCATTCATATTACACGGTTTCTATCAAAGAGAGTACTCCCGGTGGACGAGTGGTTAGAAGCCAGTTTTTCTGGCTAGTCGTGAGAGCTAGGCCCTGCCTGGGGAACCGTATGAGGCATGGCTGACAATGCAGCCCCCACGGCGATAGCCTTTTGCGGAACCAGAGGCCTCAAGTTTGTATAAGCGACAACTTATAGACCATAGACTTGCTCAGTGTGATCGTTAAGTCGCGGAATGAAAACAACAATAGAGAAGGAGAATTATCATCTTCTTACACAGAGTCTCTTCGCACGAAATCAGCTAAAATCATTGCTTTGCTACATTACAGACGGGATTTCTAATGGAGCCTGTTGATTCTTATATAGTGCAAAAGAAAACGAACAAAATTAACTGTATCTAAAATATTATTTCTTTCTCCCTTGAGCTCTACTTTTTTATTCTTCTGCTGCTTATCTTATCATCGTTCCGATTCTGCTAACTTTTGCAACGTTTTTAGCTTTCTATGTCCAAATATGGCTCTTGCGACGTAAGCTGCAGTACCATCCTATCGGCTAACCAGTATGTTAATATTATGGATACCCATGATCCTACGAACTACAACTACTGAAACGACATTTGTGTAAGGCAACTGCACCGCAAGAATATCGCAACTGAAGAATTGTATGTTAAGGACACGAGATTGAACCTCATGTATCAGAAGTACAACTATATGGGAATTTTAAGTCACTAGATCTGCTTTATCCTTCAAACTCCCTATAAATTTATTTAAAAGTAGCGGACAAAGCAGTGGTATAGTATCTAATTAATTTTCTCTATATTTAAACATACATGTGTATGTCAATGCCTGCCTCTGTGAAACCATAGAAAAACCCTTCCATTCCAGAAATGTTCCCGGATTCTTGTGCTTCTACCTTCTTCTGATACGTTCACTAATTTTCTTTCCCACTTGGGTAATTCAGCGAGATTTTGTGTCCAAAGCAATTTTACGTATCATTGTTTCTTTCACTAAGCGGGCGATCTTACATCTCTGACTTAAACACAAATCTAATAAATAGTCGTCCTGATAATAAGTTACTCAGCGTAAGTTGTTATAATACATATTCAAGAAACGCATATAGCATGTTAAATCCGTTTATTTCTTATGGTGTAGTAATCCCAGAGATTCGCCAAGCTTTCGCACTCCACTGGGAGGCTTTTTCAAGGCATAGACATAAAACTGCAGGGAATTGTAACAGATAAGGAACAAAGATGATTTTTGAAAGTAACGTGGGTGATATCACCAGCGTATTTCGTGAAATGTTTTTAGCACGTAATTAAACGGTTCGCGGCGACGTGTTCCCGTCTTTTAATAACGGATGCTAAACTATTGGCAGTTCAGTAGAGATCATATCATTGCACGCTACTTTGTTGGAGAGGATTTCGACAGTTTCCCTGATGGCAGTCTTTTTAAAGTTAATGTAAGGGGCAATTCTTCTAATATTATTCCATACTGGAGTGGACGATGAATGCATGAGTTCTCTCGCGAGGGCTGTATGCTGCATGTCCTGGTTGACACTTCGCACGTGTTCTTTACATCTACTGTCCAAAGATCGCTTTGTCATTCCGATATATATATATCTTTTCCGTGGTGTCAGGATATACCAACGGTATAGCGTACACACCCGCCTTTTCCTTCTTTTTCACACTGTCTCTCCCTGCAGCTTGATACTATGTGTGATAATGGGGTCGTGGACTTCACTGCTATTAATATTTTGAATTTACGTAACAAATTGTTTATCCAATATGCAAAGCCTGGGATATATGAGATGGATCCGTACTTCATTGTTTTACTAGGTGATTTTGTTGCTGCTGACATTATATGATTTCTTACAGTTCTATGTATTCTGTCTATTTCATCCTTCTCATATCCAGCCTTTAGACTTTTGCTATAAATATTATCAATTTCCTTGTTATTTGGGTAGTCGGGGTGGCATACGTTATACGCTCTTCAATATTCATATTGTGGTGTATTAAAAATAACGTTATAAAGCATTTTCACGTTATATCAAGGTATCAAGATGATAAAATTTTCAGCGTTATATTGAACCACTCAGCAAAGTGAACATTCGTCTTAATAGTTCTTTACATAGCTAAAAAAATCTTCAACTAATTTAAAGTGAACGAATCTGCAACGAAAGCTTCTTGAGTGTGATGTTCGCCAAGAAACATCAGTTTCCTGAAACGTCTGGGAGGGAAATAAGATACGATATTGCGATTCACTATTTCTGCAACGCCTGTTCCATAAAAACTGAGAGTAAAATCGCACAAAATGAAGAAATAGGGATACAGTAGAATATATGTTATCTTTCTCAAAGTGTCTTCCCTCGGATGATATACAACGGTCCCATCGTTCAGTCCACTTTTCAAATCATGTGGCGAAGACATTTTCTGGAAGCTGCTTCAGCTAACCCTGCACAGCTTGAATAACGTCAGCATCTGTGTTGAATGTTGCTCCATGGAACTTCTCTTTCATTGTTGAAAAAAAAAACAGAAATCGCACGGGGCGAGATCAGGATTGCAAGCACACTATGGCATGATTTCAATACTGCGTTTCGTTAGAAACTGTTAAACACAAGCAGCCACATGTGGGCTGGCACTATCATGGTGTAGGATCCACTTGCCCTCCACTTCCGGTTGCTTAATCGATATGTGTCGTCGCAGGTGCTTCAAGAATGAAATGCAATACTCAGCATTGACAGCAATTTGTGGAGGAACGCTATGATGGTAGACTACATATTTATGGTCAAAGATAATTATCATCATCACCTTCTGAGCTGATTTGGTTTGGGGAATTTTTTCGGAGGAGGTGAGCCTGCGTGTTTCCAGACACTCGTTGCGCGCTTCGTGAGGGGGTCGAAATTATGGACCCATGCGTCATTGGCAGTTATTACTGTATTTAGAAAGTTTGGATCCTTTGCAATCATTTGTTTCCACTCATGACACACCTGAACTCCAGCTAACAACTATTCTCTCGTCAGGTGATGAGGTACCCATCTGGAACACACACGATGCAACAGTAATTTGTCGCGTAGAATGCGTAATGCGAACCTTTTTAAAATATTAGTTGACGCTGCCATGTCTTTACACGTCATTCGTCGATCTTCTTCTAGGACTGCCCAAACAGTTTTAACAATACGCTCCGTTACAACACTTTCAGGCCGACCAGGCCTAGGAGCGAGATCTTCCGACGAACGCACTTTTTTGAAATCATGGTGCTATCTGAAAGTCGTTGACTCACACAAACATTTATCTTTTAAGCGCTTGTCACTAAATCAACTGTTTCTGGTGCTGTTTAACCCAAACGTTAGCAAAATTTTATCGCACAACGCCTTTCACTTCTTAACTCTGAATCACTCACCTCCATAGCTGTGTGGCGAAATGCAGACATTCCTTAAATAACTGCGCAATAAGAGAACCAGAATCGTCTGCCACGGCTAATAACTGTTGCCATAGATACTTCCTTAATTCAGTTAGTCGCCTGCTTGGTTATTTTCCCCCTTCGCACTGTTGCCAACTCAAAAAAAAAGTACTCTCAGTATTTATGAAACGGCCTTTGTACATAAAAAAAACTGTGACTGCATCTGTGTTTTCCTAGGAAAATCATATTGTTTTTAGATAATTCAGAAAACTCTTTCTTCAAATATTTTTTTCAAAAAGCTGATCCAAGGCATGATTTCGGCATTTTCAATTTTACCAAAATGTTTCCTGAAAGGTATATTGTCATTTATTTCCACTGCGTTGTCTGAGCGTTTGAAACACAAGGCTAAAAAACCTTTATACCGGTTTTCAAATAGGCGTTTGTCAAATTATCTAAATTCTACAAGTCCGTAGTTTTAGGTAAACTAAACTACGTAGTAATCATTTGTAATATGCTAGTTTATTTTGTGAATGCTAATTCCTTCAATTTAGCGTGATATTAAAATATACAATATCAAATGAATTAATTTATCATTACTTCGAAAACTTTCATCTAAGTTTTCCAGTATTACATTTCAGACTGAAATTTTCGTGCTCGATTAACAGAAAATAAACTATAATATTAAGTGCTTAATACACATTAAGACAAGGATGTTTAAGACACAATATTATATTTTTATGTAACTCATCAACAGAAATTACAGTGACGTTTATAATCATCACTATACCGTTGTTTCTCTGTTTTAGAACAATGCATGGAGCCAGTAATTCGCATGCTAGCAGAATGTTAAAGAGTGATAGGATAAACATGGTATTTTATAACCTGTTTAGATTTTTACACTGCTTTCGTAGTCTTGTATGCAACTACACACATCGGCCAATGAATTAGATACTTTATTCAATACCGGGTTGGACCTTCTTTAACGAAGTAAATTTCTCCGTCATTTTTGGTCCACACTGGGATTCGAACCCGAGTCCACTTATTCCGGAACAAGTTGCTCTACCAATTATGCTACGCAGACGTTTGTTCTTGCTGCAATCTGCCTTTATGTCGTGTTCATCCTGCGGGGCAGGCACGTCACATTTCCACCCCCTTGAAAGAGGGCCGGCGGCATGGCCCACGGGTCAGCCGTGACCATGAATCGTATTAGGCAGCCATCCGCTGAAGAATGTGCGCTTGAGAACTCCCAGTCAATCCGGTGTGTGGAATGCAACGTCACACACATTTATTTTTCGAAGCGCTGAAGAAAGGAATATCTTATTTTTCTTGTCTCGTGGTGTGGAAAGAACGTCCCACCATTGCGAGATCTTTAACGGCCGGGACATCCGGGAAGTTCGGGCGCCATTATAACGAAGTAAATTTCTCCGTCATTTTTGGTCCACGCCGGGAATCGAACCCGAGTCCACTTGTTCCAGAATGAGTGGACTCAGGTTAGATTCCCGGCATTGACCAAAAATGACGGAGAAATTTACTCCGTTATACTTCTTTATCCCGAGTTGCAGCACGTACGTGGTTTCGCATGGATTTTAAAAGATGTTGGAGCTTACCTACGTCTACAGCATAGCAGCCGTTCATCAAACAGTAACAGTCCTTTAACCCTTTAACGACCATAACGCCCAAAACGCCCGTACATACAATCTAACATAGCCACCCGAATCGCTTCTGTAGAGTGAAGCTGATTTTCTGCCCTTACCTGCTTTTCAAATTTACACGACCTATGAGGGATCAGCAGGTGTCACCCTCAGTCACTATTGTTGTTATTAAACAAAGAAGTGAACCAACAGACAGTTTCGGGCTTAATGGTACTATACTGTGCAAATTAATTGGGACAAAGTAAAAAATCACTCTTTTTTCCAAAACTATGCCTTTATATCATTATATGCCTTCATATACACTGATAAATACCTGTATTAGTATGAAGTATGTCCTCCTTTAGCAGAAATGACCTCCTGAATTCGTTTTGGCATTGACTCCACTAATTGAGTACATATATTTTTGACTTCCTAATCGTGGAACCACACATTTATAGCATTCGTTATCATGCGTTCTTTGGTTGTACAGTCCATTTTACCTAAACGTATCTTCAAAATATTCCACAAGTTTTCTATGGGATTTAAGTCCGGTGAATTTCCAGGCCAATCAAGCAAATGAATTTGATTTTCCAGCATGAAATTCTTGACCAATTTCGAATTGTGACATGGGGCCAAGTCATGTTCAAATGTCCCGTCAAAAGTTTGCAAGAATGGAACAATCCTACGTTGTAATATTTTTACGTACTTGGCTGAATTCATCATACCTTGAACAGGAACTAAGCTTCCAGTGCCATTTGACGTGCAAAAACCCCAAAGCATCTGTTTCAGAGGGTGTTTTACAGTTTGTTTGACATGCTCAGGTCTTAAGGGTTCACAGTTGCTTCGTCTAACGACATTTGCTTGGTAACCCTGCACAAGTAAATGAGTTTCACCACTGAAAATGACCTTTCTCCAGTCGTCAGCAGTCCATGATTTATATTTTTTGGCCCATGCTAACTGTTTTATCTTCATTTTCGCATTCAAATATTGTTTTTTTGTTGGTCTTCTTGCCTTCCGGCCAACTTCCAGAAGACTACGGCGTACAGTTGAATCACTAACACCACAACCACTAGCCAATAAATCTCTTTGAAGGTCGGTGCTTGTTTTTTTTTTTTGTTTTTTTTATTCATTTTACTATTTCTGATTATATAGTTATCGGTTCGTGGAGTTGTTTTTCGTTTTCTTCCACAATTACCTCTCCTTTTTGGAGACGATGATCCAGATGCATTGTATCGCGTAAGCAGTTTTGATACACTTGATTTGCCTACACCAACTGCAGAAGCGATAACTGTCACTGTCATAGAAGTTTGATCCTTCAGAGCAAATATTTTTGCACTCTTCCTTGGGGAAATATCCATTTTTCAATACACGAAAGCAACACGTACTCACAGAGAGCAAAAACTAACATCCACCTGTCACACACGAAAGCTCATAACTGTAGCTGAAGTGCCTATTTCCTGTTTAAAACCGGTCAAACCACATTCAAACAGTCACATCACCTCACAGCTGATAAAACCGAGTTACGTGGGTTTCCGACATCAACTGGCGATCACATTACAATTCTGAGAATAAAGTGGCTTGTCTCAGTTAATTTGCACGGTATAGTATTTAGTCTGGAACAAGATTTTTCAGTCATGGTCGTTAAAGGGTTAACTCGCTCTGATTTGATCCCGGATCTGTTTTTACATAACATGTCCTATACATTCCAAATGGGGTTCAGATCCGGGCTTTGCGAGGCCAGGGAAGGTAATGTAACTCGCTGTCATGCTCACTGAACGACTACTGAACACGTCTTGCGCAATGGACTGTAGCATTTTGTTCCATGAAACAGCCGTCACCTGCTGGATAAAAAGTCAACATTGCAGGATGTACTTCATCGGCAACAATGATCAGACAATCCGTGGAAAACACCTGACCTTCCAGAAATATCAGACGACCTGACACAATCTCCAGAACCTTGTGTTGTGTTTACAAGGAAAGCTGGGTTCATATGGGACCCTTGCCGATTTATCTGCCTACCGTCGAAATAGAACAAGATGTAGCGCCACTCATCGAATCACATATCATTTTTCAAATCTCCCAGTGTCCTATCATGTTGTTCCTTACACCACTGTAGACGAACTTTCTAGTTCTTCCCCCATCCCCACTCCTGCGTCATGCTGCATATATGCGTATGCCCTACCGTACCGGGCCGTAGTCTATCTCCTGAGTGGTCTTTCGGTCCGCTCTGCCTGCTTGTTCCGCTGTTATGCTAATTTATCCTCTTCGTCCTTAATTTTTGGACACCAGTGTATATGACAGGAATAGCCTCCATCGAATGCTTCAGTAAATTCCTGCTCTCATGAAATCCCACTCCTCCGTACAAGCCTTCTTAGACGGCGGCGATCTCGTTTCTGACTGATCATCGTAGCACCATAGTTACGCCTCTTAGACAAGCAATGCGGGTTATTTTCCCAGTGATTAAAAACCCTGGATATCTCACCTTCTGGACAACTAGTCTTCTTTTATTTTAATGTTTGCTCCAACCTGACGGGAACCCCTAATAAGTAAGACCTTTACCGAACTCCGAAAGATCTTTTCTTTTTCCCATTGTGATCGAATCTTCTGAAGATTGCTGACGCCGCCCCGGTGGCGCAGTGGTCTAAGGCGCTGGCCTCTGATCATTCGTCCATAAGGGGTCCGGGTTCGAATCCCGGTCAGACATGGATGTTGTGTTTGTCTTACGGCACTGGCTCTCTCCCTTCCCTGGAACCAGTGACCCTAAATTAGGGACGGGAGACTGCTTATAGCCCATTGAGTTGCTCACGGTGGTCGTTAAATTTCCAATCAAAAAAAAAGAAAAGAAAAAGATTACTGACCAGCAGCTGTCTTAAATAGTTGCCTAGATCACGCGCTGGTGCACGTGACCACATTTTGCATATGCGCTGCGAAAGTGACGTTTACGTATATCTGCATAGAGGTCTCTAATTTAGTGGCCGGTATTTGTTGATATCACCTCAAATGCTTGAGAATCAGGTCAAATGAAACATTTGCATTCCACGACCTTTAGCTACTTTATTAACTGACTGTGGATTTTGCTGGTGAAAAAGCAATTAATTTCAAGGGCAAGAGATCAAAAGAACTGAAGCTGCATAAAAATGAAGATAAAATTGCAGCAGGTCTAAAAACAAAATTGCAGCAGGTTTTTCAACTGCCTATATTCAGAGGCAGTTGAAATGTTTCATACATTTCAACTGCCTTTGAATATATTACCGTGAAAGATCGAAGTAATAACACCTGCCGGAAATCCATCCAGTATTTCGCAAAGATGAGACAAATGAATATAAATCAGGGCAACTCTATGTTTATGATTAATTTATTTTGTAAGCATTTCATGTTTCATCACGTGGTACAGAACAATAGTTTTTTAAAGATTTCAGAAAGAAACATCATCTGAAAGTAACAGAGTCTTATCGAAGTGTTGAGGTAAATGATATATATTACTGAATAGATTTTCGGCTTCAGACTGCAAAATAAACATATTTCAGTGTATGAATTTTTCAAAATTCAGGGAATTTGTTCATAAATCTAGAAATTAAAATCGAACCTATGACACTAGGCAGAAATATTTATCGGGCAAATAGAGATGAATGCGTTAGTAAATATTCACACCAAACACGTTTTCATTGCATACTAAACACGTATTTACATCTCAACGCAGTTCTCCAAGAACCAAATTAAATTTGCAATTTCACATGCATGTTGATAATTAATTTTACAACAGCCATGGTAAAGATATTGTGATTTTTAGGAGTTACCTTTGGTTCTTATTTTTACATAATGAAAGTCTAGACTTTCATTTATCACCAGTTTTTGCTAAAAATATTGTTTCAAACATACAGAATTGATTCCCTTAGTAAAAAGACTTGCATTTTTTCCGAGTGAAGCAATTTTATCAGTTGTCTTCCGAAGCAGCACACAACTTGTGCCATTTTTGAAATTTTGTATGCTGCTTTCAACACCTGAATTTATCTAAGAAGTTTTCATTGATCATTAGCGACGTCCACCCAAAATAATTTTAAACATCTAATACACAGCACTTTTCTTAGAATTATTTCCTTTCTTCACGTGGTAATCACGATAATAATGTCATCATGAACATTAAACTGGGAAATGTTGTGCACTTCTAATCATTGTGGAATTGTAGAAAACCCTTGAAATAGAAATTTATGTTATCTCTGGTTAAAATTGAAAGCAAATTTCTGATAAATTTCCATTTTTTGTCTTTACGTTTATGAAGCATAGGTATGCAAAAATCATCATTTCTTTTGAATGCTTACTAATTTTCTCGGAATTTATGCTGTTAAGTTCAAATGGTAGTTTCAAATCCTTCTTTTTTTGTGTTTTTCCTAGCCATTTGCTACAGTCATTTATTGCCTGCGCTAATATATTGTTTACATGGCCATTTGGTGCATGACCATTTGGTGATTTATATTATTGTATGAAAAGATCTTTTGTAATGTGATTGCAAGTAAGAGTCAAATGAAAACCTTCAATAAGTTCTTTCTCACAGTTTATTGAACAAAAGTGGTACACACACCTGTATGATTTTTCAATGTAATCTCCGTTTTGCGCAATACATGTCCTCCAGCGCTTACAAAGTGTATAGATTCTTGTAGAACAAAATTATTTTGGTCACGTGTGCAGCCACTCATGCACCACATTGCTGCACCTTTTCATCGGACCTGAAAGTCTTTTCTCCCATTGCATCTTTTAGTTGTCCAAAGATGTGGTAATCACTTGGCGCAAGGTCTGATGCATATGGCGGATGTGGAAGACACTCGAAATGTAGGTTGAAAATCGTTGCAACACCTGCACGGGCAGTATGGTGCCGAGCGTTGATATGTTGCAACAAGACACCAGTACTCAGAAGTCCACGTCCTTTGAATCTGATGGCAGGTCGAAGCTGATTCCTGAGAAGAACTGCATACATGTCACTATTTACAGTTGTTCCCCCTTGGGCAATTAGTGCTCCGATATTATGTCTGGTTAATCCCAAAAGAGAGTCAACATAATCTTCCCTGAAGTTGGCTGCGTGCAGAACGTCTTCGGTTTTGGTGAGCAGGGATGGCGCAATTCCTTGCTCGCTCCCTTGGTTTCTGGCTGATGATAGTGAACCCAGGTTTCATCTCCAGAAACAATTTTATGCAGAAAGCCATTACCTTTGCTTAAAAGCGCCGCAACATTTCTTACCAAGCATCAACACTTCGTTGTTACAATTCTGGAGTCATCTGGCGTGGCACCCACCTTGCAGACACTTGGTTGGACTTCAGCGCATCTTAGATGCCGTGGTATGCTGAATCATGACTGATGTTTAAAAGTGTGGCTATTTCATCCACCGTTACTCTGCGATTTCCCCTCACACTACCTGCAACTGCTGTTATAGACTCTGGTGTCAACACTCTGTGTGCCTGACCCGGTCAAAGAGAACCTGTCACAGAGCTCACGCCATTTTGGAACTTTCTAGTCCGTTTGTTCACTTGCTGGCGTAAGAGACATGCATTACCGTGCTGCAACGTCATTCGACGATGAGTTTCAAGGTCTGAAACCTACTCAAAAACCCGGATGACAGATTGTTGCTCTTCTTTGGTGCATGTCTCAGTGGGGCGGCCATGTTTACACAGCTACTGTGACCTCACTAAGCTTGTCTGCACCATGCTGCCACTTGTAAGAAAATAGTTTAGTCATTGGTAAGAATGTTGCCAAGTTACAGGACAGTGACTGTATTTTGAAATTTTTTATCGCACTTTTAAAGTTTTCATTTGACTCATGTGATATTCTACTACTAATATAAGTGTTGGCGCAGGACTTTATGCTGTAGATAAATTTTTATTTCTTTTGCATGACTATTTGGTATGTGAATTTTTCTACGCTAATCAACGTCTTTCTTCATTACACGACGGTTTAAGAAATATATTGTTTTGGGAATATTTTTTTCTTTATGTTCTCATGGCTGTTTGGAAGAAAACCTTTGGCTAGGTGGAAGAAAACCTTTGGCTATGTGGAAGAAAAGAAAGTGCTAGTCATTATTGTTTCTACTGTGTAATCATTTCAAGTATTTCTGCTTTCACCGAATTAAGAATCCATTAAGAGCAGGGTTTGATGTATGAGCTTCCTAAATAGGCAAACCAGAAAATTAAACTTCTTTTTATAACGAATATTCTGCTACCAGGAGAATTAATTTTCCTGTAGTTCAGTGGTTGAAAGAGATTCCTGAGAGGAACTGCAGAAACCTAGTGCAGTAGGTTTCTGTCATCACATTGAAAAATCGGTTATTAATACCTTCTGCACGAAACACTTAAGCAATACATGGTACTTGTCACCCATGGTTCATATCACTGACTAAATAAGCGGATCAAAGCTGAAGAAATCCGTTCCTGTAGATCATGTCAGTTTTATCAGTCTCAATTTGGTACACACCATCTTTGGGAAAAACATCAGCACAATTTGAGGTGTAGTCTATGTATACTCTGTGAAAGACAAAATATTAATGATCACTAAGTTAAATGAAGCTTTCTGCTCTACTATCAACTTAATTTTGGTCCACAGTTTTAGCTACAAATAGTACCGATGCTTTAATTTTAAAGATCCATCTTTGCAAGACGCATTCCTCGAATAATCATTCAGACGGTTCTTATTAGGTTTCCGTGCAAACTCCAAACGTGCTGACAGCTCTTTGATCTCAAAGTAAAAATCAAAATTTGATACATGAACAAATGATTGGATGCAAGTGAATAAATCTAATTTTTTTGTTATACTTTTACTTTTATTAGTGCAATATTACTGTGTGACTTCATATTCGAAGTCACAGCTACATAATCGCATTCAACTTATATTTTTCAATAGTAGCAAGCAAATCAAAAGATTTGGACAATACATTATCTCCTGAGATTTCTTAGCATCTAAGTAAAACGTTCTTTGAAAGCCGAACCACAATTCTTTTTCCGCTTTTATTTAATGTACAGACGCAGTTTTTGTTTCAGAGCTTAACGGCCATCGCGCGTGAGCAACGCTGAGTGCTATAGCGGTTGTTTCTTCCATAATTTGGGGCCAGGGAATTAAGCGAGCTGACACCGTAAGACAAGCATCAAGCCGAGCCCAGCTTGGGGCGACTAGTTAAAGATCTATTCCTCTGACCACTCGGACACTGGTGGGGGGGCGAAGTTTTTGTTACGCAATTTTCTTCTCACGAATGAGCAACACCCAAAAATTCCATTATTTAGTGGAAATTAAACAGTGTTGGGGTTGTCTACAAATCATTATAAGTCAATGTTAGGTTTTTCAACCGGTGATTTCAAATTTCATTTCTTACTCAATTTTGGCATGGAAACTTAAACCAAAGGATCCGAAGGCGTGCACTACCATCAGCCAGAATCCAAGTTTTGCCGTTTGCAATTTTTCTGAGATTCACTGGTTTACCTTTACTTTTGTATCCTGTTTTGCACCAGTTGTACCAACAAGCTTGAACTAACAGCTACGAAAATTCAGCTTGTAGTCGATATCATCAGAAACAAATATTAATTGGTCGTTAAGTTCATCGAAGTGGCTTTCGCGAAATACATTTCCTGTTCCCTTACGGCAAATGCGCACACAGGCGAAGCTCGTGGACATTCGTTTCTTTTTTGTTGCCTTCCGAATGAGATAGACTGCGTAGGGCTAGTGTCATCCCCTTTACTTCGCGCCGCTTCCTCTTCGAGTACGTGGTTTCTCACCGATGACCGTCTCCCAAATCGCCGGTTGTGGCCAGCTTTCGCACAGCCATAACCTTTTGTTCGGACCTCCGTCGCTCCGAACTTTCCCACCTTCTTTTGTGAAGTGGATTTTATCTCACCTGAGCTGTAATCTGGGTGGTGTTAAACGGCCTCACCTGAGCTGTTATCAGTAATGATTTATGTCTTTGTCTACAGTACTATGTTTGCTGCGCTTTGGAACTACGTATAAACAGTCCGCTGTATTGTTAAAGACTAAGACATAAGGCTTTTCAATACAGATATCTCAACAACGTTGTTGGTCGCAGTTCGTTCGTGATATTCTGCTTCAAGGATTATTGCCAATAACATTATTTCGTTTGCGCTAACCGTCTGGCTGTCTTCCTCTCTCTCTCTCTCTCTCTCTCTCTGTTACTCTGTGTCATGGGACTTCACACAATGCAAAGTGAAACAATAAGAATAGTATAAAATAAATCATTCGCACTTCAATTTTTACATACTAGGTCTGATCAAAAAGCATCCGACCGCACAGTTTTTCTCCTAAACCAGAGAGGACATGGCGTCGAGACTCATTGGTGCCCGACCATGCTGTTAAGTGGCTCGTTTTGTTCCTGGCAGTGAAGATTTGGCATTGTGTTTGGTATCTGGCAGTGAAGATTTGGCAACTCCGTTCCCCTCGTATCCTTGTCCTATGCAGCCATGACTGAGCGAGTTTAGCTGAGAACCTGCATCATATTGTGCCACAAATTCGGCCATACACCAACTGAAACAACTCAAACAGACTTTTGGTGATAAAGCTTTGTGTGCTACACTAATCAATGAATAGCATCGGCTCCTCAAAGACGAAAGAACGTCTATTGTGAGGGACGATCGTTTAGGAAAGCTTTGCACGAGAAGAAACATCGAAATGATCGAGAAAGTGTGTGCTGTAAACAAAATGCAGACACATAATGCTGCCAGGTAGTTCTCCGAGATGCAGTGCGTTGGAAGTTATCTCGCTGTGGCGTCAACGTAACTGAGAGCTGAACTGTGAACATTCTCCGCCAACTCGTCTCACCTCATCTAGTCCTTTTTTCAGACAAACACCGTCGTATCCCACAAGTGAGAAAAATCCCATTCTCTGCAGCCTCCCTGACTGTTTCGGAAGTCCAAATTCCTTCGAAGGGATAAAAGTTTGAAAAGACCGAGGAGGTCAAGGGGTGCAGTACCTATTTTAGAGATGACAAACAGGTGCGAAGCAGCACCTATTGACGATCTCTAAAACTGACTTTTAAAACGTTTAGGTCAGAGGATAAACCACTGACCATAGCATTTTTTGGGAAGAACGTGCATGCTTTGAAGGTAACTGTGACAGATACAATATGTTACTTGGGTTTTTTTTCCTGCTCGTAGTTCCGATACTATTTTATCAGACCTAGTATTTGCATGACATAAGGCAAACGTGATATCCTGGGATTCATAAAGTCTTTGATAACTACGAAAACACTTTAACGCAGCAGTAAAGTGTTAAAACTAAATTTTTTATATAAATAAATATTTATATGTTTTCTACGAAAATTAAGGAGCTCACTGCTTCAAGTAAACATTTGGGAATTTAACTCAAGAGGCTTGGAATTTGCTAGATAGGCAGTTCTTTAAAATCCCTCCACTTACAGTAATTCATTATGCCAATGCTCAGGAGTAAGAAAATCTACATTTATTGTAGTGTGCGTTTATCTAATACATATACAGTATATATATCAATGAAAGAAGAAAATGATATTTCATTTTTCTACATAATCACCCACCTTTTCAATACCTTTCTCGCACCTTTGCACCAACTTCGTTAGTCCATCAGAAAAAAATGTTTTTGGTTGTACCTTCAGCCAGGAATGCACCTCTTCTTTGACCTCCTCATCACTCCCAAATCTTCGTCCTCTGAAAACGTCCTTCAGGGGTCCAAACGCATGACAATGAGAGGAGGGAGCAAGCTCTCGGCTGTATGGGGGATGTTGTAAGATCTGAAATCTCAATCTCCGAATGGTTTCAAGAGTTGCATCAGCCGTGTGAGGGCGGGCATTATCATGAAGGAGAAGAACGTATTTAGACAAACGTCTTCTGCAAAGGCTTCGCATTGCTGGCTTCAGCTCCTTCTTCAACATTGCACTGTATCGGGATCTATTTACTGTTTTCCGCTGTTTTCTGATCGTGCTACAAAATTGGTCAATTCATATCTCAGAAGAGAGGGAGCAAGACCTTTACGGATAAGGATTGAGACTTGAACTTCTTCTTGACTGAAGAAGATGTGTGCCGCCATTCTGAAGTCTGCCTCTTGCTTTTTGGGCTCATAGTGATGCACATAGGTTTCATCCCCTTTGACGATACGTGCCAGGAAGTCTTCTCCTTAGTCGTTATACCACGCCAAAAAGGCTGTGGAAGTCTGCACACGATGATTCGTGTGCTCATCAGTCAGCATCCTAGGCACCCACCCTGCACACAACTTGCGATACTTGAGAACATCCGTGACAATAATATGAGCAGATCCGATACTGACATCCTATTCCCTGGCCAGAACTTCTAAAGGAACGCGCATGTTTTCACGAATAATGTCGTCAGCGCGATCCATCTTTTTATCAGTGACGGTCGTGCTGCTACGAGCGTTACTCATAACGCATAGATGTTCATCCATTTTAAACGCATCTGCCCACTCGTACACACTTTTTTTGCTCAAATGCAGGCATCCCCATACTGATGCATTATTCTTCTATGAATTTCACGAGGTTTCGCACCTTCGGACCACAAAAACCTGATCCTGTACGAAACAAACACCTAAAGTGTCGCCATTTTGTTTATGCTGTCTTTCCGCTGAAGCACGCCACGTCATCTATTGGGCATAGTCAACACCTTCTCTAAGAATATATTTTCTCTGCACGGGTGTTTGAAATGCCTGGGGTATTTGTTTCATGAAATACTGTCAATTTGCTGTTACTTTTCGAACGACTAACGTATATTTATTTCGGTTCACATTTATTGAAGACTATTTTTCATTTCTAAGCAAATTTGCTTAAAAAAACTGAATTTGACATTGCATTTTGAACACAGACAATACGGCAAAATTTGTGGACATAATCCACTTGATAAATCATTCCATTACTATTTCGAAAAGAAATAGATCCAACGGAAGTAAAGTTTCATTTAACCTTAACTTCGGTTGATCTATCCTTTCCGAAACAATCATTACAGATGTTTATGCTGTAATCGTTAATTTAAACTTTAGAATATTTTATCCCTAAAAATATTTGAAATGTATAACTGACGCATTTTACTCGAAACAGAATTATGTTTGCCCAATCTCTCCATCCCCAATTTTCAAAAACGAAATATTTTTGAGCACTGCTTCTACGACATAAAAAAAACAGGGTCTAAGTTTCTAGATAATTCGACAAGGCATACGGCTACACGATGGCCAAATAAATGACCAACATCGCCACAAATGGGATGGAGTTCTGATTTCTTTCGAAATGACGTTTTTGCTCCTTCGCTTCGAGTTATAAATTTCTAATCGGGGTGTTGAAAATCTGACTCAAATCCTTTAGGAAATAACGGACCGAAAGGATTTCCTTGATGAATTTCTGAATCTTTCTTCCCCACATGAATGGTTCAGCTCAAAATAAATTGGATTATAACTCTGGCAAATTCCGAATACCGGACGCCCAAGCTTTTGACTCGGTGAACAGGGTAGCTCGTCGTCAAACCTACATGACGGATTTTGCTTTAAATAGAATCCCATTTCAACGATGCATTTTAAATTTGATCAGGTTGTTACTCTTTGATAGAAAGAAAGTTCTATAAATACGAGATAAGACTGGCGCCCGGACTTCTCAAGTGCTACAGTTTTAACCGATACATGGATGACATGCTAGAAACGTTTTTTCGATCAAGAATCAACAGGAAATTAAGCTTTCCGACGGATATCTGGGATTTATTCAAGACTACCCTTTCCGACGCTCATTTTAGTGCAGAAAACCAGTAAATGAACTAAAAACGAGGTACTCCTACGGCCGTTTAAAAGGTTATTATTATTCATCATACATAAAAGAGTCGTGCGACTGCTTATAGCTCATTCAGTTGCTCACAGTAGTCGTTAAACCCCTAACCAAAAAAAAGTCGTTTATTATATACCGGCTCAAAAGTCCGTTTAGATTTCAAAACTTTATAACAAAAGAACAAATGCGTGTATCACAGGGCGGTTTGCACGAATAGCGTCAGCTAGTAAGGAGATTTCGTTTGGCAACAGAAAAATGTTTAGTTTAAATAGTCACCGACAGTGGGCAATAACGGCTAAAATTTTTGCAAATACAGTGAACATTAGATAATATACATACGTTGCATTAATTTGGTGACACTATCACAACAGTAATTAATTATTCAACATGCCATCCACCACAAGGTATTGCAGCTTACAAGCTTTTCCACAAGGTGTTACAGCATACAAGCTTTTCCACAAGGTATTGCAGCATACAAGCTTTTCCACAAGGTATTGCAGCATGCATCCCGCCGCCTCTGAATTTTGCACGTTCGGACGAATGTTCTTGCACTTGTTTGAAATAGCTTTAGGAAGGGAGTGTCTGACCCCATGTCTAAAATTGCCCTTAGGAAATTCAATAGGAAAGAGAAACAGAAGTATTTGAAACAGAGGAAGAGAGCTGATCTTTTGAGCAACTGCAAGACCAGTCCGGGGGGAAGGAGGGAGAGCTCGGGAGGGAGGAACAACCGCCACAGGTAGACTACCACCATAGGACACCATGCCTGACTAGCCGCAGAAGTCTCTGTGGAGGAGTGAAACTCACGAAAACGACATCCGGGCGCCAAAGTAGCAAGCAGTACTCACTGTCTCAAACCAACTTGCAAAAGAAAGGGGATGGTGCTTTGTCTAACACCCACCTAATGTTCACACATTGACTCTCCATCTGATCCAAGGTCTTCATCCCAGGAAAAAATGCTCAACGGTGCTGCCTTCCCGGATATTCCAGTCAGGTAGGGCGGGGGACAACAATGGCAGCTTTAGTTCTGGAATTCTTTTGAATAATAGTCAACCGCACTGCTAACCAGTTCACCAGGTGATCTTCCGCCCTCTTGGAAAACTTCTTGGCGAGTCTGGTGGAGAACTCATGTACTTCTCGACTCTAAGTCTGTTCTTCAGGTTCCTAAGAGGGGTGCATGTGGGAGTCCCAGTGATCATACGAAGTGCTTCGCTCTACACCCTATCGATTCTCTATTTGGACTTTAAATAACCTCACAAACAGAAATCCTAGGTTGTCAGTTCTGCAGCCCGAGGCGGTCACGGAATTCTGCAGTGGCTCTTGATTATTCTTTTTGCCCAAATATGGCGACAAAAAAGTTCCTTACTGGAGATGCGCCGTGAGTTGGCTCACCATCCAGCATAAACGTGACTGTGTGAAGCAGATTTTGTTCTTGCAAACGTTTTCACGTGTTCGTCGTATTCTAATCAAATCTTCCGGCCGTTTTTGGGGCACGGTTCCACACAGTAAAAAATTAGAATAACGGATGCAGTGAATCGACATTACAGCGTAACTCGTATTGAATGCAGTGGTTACTCTGTGTGCGCTTGTGGATTAACCTGTGCCCATATTCAGAAATTATGCATATTGGCAGAGTCATGCAACGAAAAATAAGTTTCGCATGCCCCTACAATACATTTAACAATCACTGGGGATTCTCAGTGATCTTTGCCGGAGCGCATTTGTCAAATTCTTAATGCTGTGTGGTAGTGGTCGGTAACAACAGTTGTAAAGGTTGCAGTTTGTATGTGTACAGAGTTAACACACCGTCAAGGATTTGATTTACCGAAAATCTCGGTATGCCCAAACATCTTGTCGCTTCACGATCAATATTTGTTTCACGTGTCGTTTGAGATGCTAGTGCGTCCCCTTTGAATGGCACAGATTTTAAACTGGTCTACTGGTCTAGATGGTACAGATTTCAAACTGGTCTGATGGTCTAGATGGAACAGATTTCAAACTGGTCTGCTGGTCTAGATGGCGCAGATTTTAAACTGGTCTGCTGGTCTAGATGGAACAGATTTCAAACTGGAGTTTCTGGTCTCCCGCGTCGGCAACGATCCAGAAAACTTCCAGTTTCTCCAAATCATCTTACCAGACCATGAAAACTGGCGCATGCATCCATCGAATTTATATTAGGTGGAATCACCATTCCTGTACACGCAGCACTGACCACAATAAGTCACCGACCGTGCTGCAGGTGACCTCGCGTCCAGAAAAGAAGCTTCTTTGAAACTACTGAAACCATTGGGACAGAAACTTCGAGGGCGTATAGACAGATAAAATGAGGGATTTAATAACCTTTATCAATTATAGGAGCTTACTGTTGTGACGTACTACAGAGGTGAAAAAATGTGCCAAAACGACAAATCTGCAGAAAGACATTCTGTCCGCGTAGCTCGGTTGGGAGAGCGACTTACTCCGGAGTGAGGGGACACGGACAAACTTGTGTTTTCACATTGGCGCCCGATTGCGGAAAATGGATCCACTGGCCGTTGGGTTCTTCGAACAATCTGTGACGTTTGTTCCACACATTGTTTGGTATTAATGAAAAATTCATACTTCGCTTCAAAGACAAAAACATTAAGAGGGAGATGATGTGATGTACTACAAAGGGGAAAATATGTGTCAAGACGACAAATCTGCAACGAGACATTCTATTTGTGTAGCTCAGTTGGGAGAGCGACTTACTCCGGAGTCATGCAACGAAAAATGAGCTTCGCATGCCCCTACAATAAATTGTATAAGCTTCGCATGCCCCTACAATACATTGTATAAGCTTCGCATGCCCCTACAATACATTGTATAAGCTTCGCATGCCCCTACAATACATTGTATAAGCTTCGCATGCCCTTACATCCGAATGACGTCGCGGACAAACTTGTGTTTGCACACTTTTTTATCAACTGTATAATTTATACAGCTTTTTTGCATGTACGTTACGTCACTACAGAAATTAGTTGCGACCTATGGCGGCAGAACCGGTGGTGCCTCCACATACATAATATATAAGCTCGATGAGCGAAGGTCATAGCATTTTGGCCCATCTTTAGTCCTTTCTCAGTTTTGAACTTTCACAAGGTTTTCTTTTTATTTGCAGATTCTCTACTTACATTAAAAAACTTCACTAACAAGGCTTTATACAGCAAAGTTATCAAATTATCAACACTCATATTGAATACTGTTTTCAATAATAAGAGAGATTATGGTAACCCACAGATGATTAACAGCTGCAGTACTTTTAAAGGCATCATATTTGCATTTCGTTCAAGGTTTTAATGCGTGTAAAGCACCTCTCGTAGCATTTTAAAACTAAATGTTTTTCCGTTCGAAAATAACGTCCTCCCACCAGCTGATGTTTTTTCTTCAAACTGCACTGCAATGCACACATTTGCTCTTTTGTTATAAAGTTTTGAAGTTTGAACGGATTTTCGAGCCCCCGATATAATTTAAGCATATCTTAGGAATGAAATCTTTGATTTTTACGGGTTTTTTTGTATTCGATACCCCATTTGAAGACAAGAAATCCTTTAATTCAATGTACGTTCTTTCAAGAAAGGCTATTTTAACCGGCATGACCTAAATTTCGAATTAAGGGAAACAAGAGCGGTAGGGATGTGAGAATGCTTTAATAGTTAAATACATAGGAACTTACATTAACTTCATGACGGTACATAAATTGGTAATATGAAAGCATTTTTTTCATAAATTGGTTACAGAGTCCGCTTACACATTTAACACTTTCCGATTTTTTTGCAAGGAAACAGTTAATTCGTTTCTTCAGATGCACTTAAATTCCAGAAGCATGCTACTGAGCAAACATCTAGAAGAAATGGTTCTGAATTTGTTTGGCTTGTTAACCACGGATTTAACACATTCTCTATATTAAATACACGACTTGAAAAATATTGTCCAAAAGGCAGAAACGCTGAGTTCAAATATTTTCGGTGCACACATTATTGTTTACAATGATTTTCAATGTTCAGTGCACCTCTGATTACAACGTAGCTGTCCACTTGTCCTTTCAGAGAAATGTCTCATAAGCGCTGTTTGAGAAAGAACGAAGTTATCTCCGACAAACATCCAAGCTTTCATGCGTGTTACATTATAAGTTTTCTTTATACAGTGATGGATTTCCTTCGAACATCTTTCATGTACCCATCTCTTTAGTGATAAGTAAGAGAAATACAGACTACGTTCAAAGAATTCAACCTATTTCTATCTTTCTTGTCTTCAAATCCCAGATAAAAGATAACTTTTCTCCTATTTCGACATTATGGCATGTTAAATATACAGTAGACGTGGACCAGGAACATCAAATAGAAGTCATCGCTCCTTCCACGTTTATGAGTGAGTCGCGGAAAAATTTCTCATAGGCCGCCATCGAGAATCGAACCCAGAGTCTTCCAGTTACGCGCAGGATATGCTTTCACCGCACCACAGGGGCCTCGAAATTCTCCAGACTCACAAATGACAAACTGCCAAACCACATGGCACGGCTGCTTCTTTGGAGTCCCGCACAATACTGGGGATTCACCACAAATAAAAAGCAGGAACTGAACAAATGATTAGAAGGCGAATGAATGATAAATACATTATTATCATTCATTCGTCTTCTAATTATTTGTTCAGTTGCTGCTGTTCATTTATGGTGAATCCCCAGCATTGTGCGGGGCCCCAAAGAAGCAACCCTGCCATGTGGTTTGGCAGTTTGTGAGTCTGGAGAATTTCGAGGCCGCCGTGGTGCAGTGGAAGCATATCCGGCGCGTAACTAGAAGACCCTGGGTTCGATTCCCGGTGGCGGCCGATGAGAAATTTGTCCGTGACTCACTTATAAACGGGGAAAGAGCGATGATTTCTATTTGATGATAATGACATGTGACATGCTTCACACAGGCCTATCTATCTCACAGAAATAGGTCATAGAATTCTTCATTGCTCCAAGAGAACTTCGACTGCAGTATCTTATGTGATACTTGAACACCGGGTCTTTCAGTGGAAGTGCTTTCTGCACACTGTCCCTTCACTTACAGCTAACTCGGATAAAAGACGACTGTCTTAGCCATTTCTTCTGTAGCTTCAGCTAAAACTCGGAGTCGTAGAAACGCCGATGAACGTTTTTTTCTCCGGGCTCTATTTGTGCATATTAAGGCGCAGCTTAAATGATTGTGATAATATTACTCTTTGGTTCCTTTTCCATCACTTCCTCACAGGAAGTGATGGAAAAGGAACCAAAGAGTAATATAAGAGTAATATTATTAGTTTACAACTATTATAAGCTACCAATAGGGATATGATTACTCGCTGTTCCTCATTTGTGGTAACTGGTTCTAAGTAGAGGAACAGCCAGCACCATCCGACAACCCCATCACCCATGCCTTATCTAGAGCCCATTATAGATACATGAGTCAAAGTCAGCGCCTGAGACCACTCGGCCAGTAGAGTGGCATCCTAAATTTAGACGGTGGGCTTTTTCATACTTTGTAGCATTTTTCCGGTAGCGAGTTAGTGAAGTTAAGTGCCATCCCAAAACTATGAAATGCCAAATCTAGCAATTCCAAAGTCACTTACTGGTAGTAAAGCTTTATTCAACTAGTCATAGGAAAATGTATCACTGTTACCAGCGTGTTTTGATTTTCAACTTTGAAAGGGTGAATATACGATGATATTCCAAAAGATGAAGCCAAAATTTGTTTTAGTAATGTAGAAGAAAGTGGCAGAAGCAATATAGTACGCAAAGCTGTCTTTATTTAACTTGGCAATGGTTGAATGCTGCCATTTCACACCTGAAAAGTTTTGAAGTGGAAATTATCAAACGCAAGATTTCATTTCTTTTTTAATGTATCCACTGATTCCAGGGCGGATATGAAGATATAAGAAATGTTTAGTTACGCGAGATATAAATTAAATTAGTTCTTCCAAGGACCTTGTCACCGATCTTAAGACCCCTTTAACAGGACTTGTGGAATCTTCGCTTTCCGTAACGGCGAAAAATCCGCAACATACTTTATTTTTTGAACTGGTGTCGAAAATGTTCGGAACACGTGCCGCTCTTACTTTGAGGAAAGAGTATTATCAGGTGAAGAATATATTTTTCGAATCTTGTACGACACGAACGGAGCCTGGACATTAACTGGCTTCGAAGAATAACAGAAATTATGAAAGGGAATTAAAGTCTACTGTAATTTGCAGAGTAAGAAAAAAGATAGACATCATTCAAAACCCATGAGTGTTTATTACGTTTTTTGAGAAAAAGTGTTTCTTAGCACACTTGAAGCACGCGGGAAATATCAGATGGTGCCACAACAACGGAGATAATTGATACTGCAAGCCGTCAACATCGCGTGTATTTTTCCAAATTCCTTGAAATGTCGTTCCACCGAAGTATCCTATGTTCGAAAACATAATAAGATATTTCTCATGCTTTTGGTGGATTCAGATTCATTTTTTGGCTGTCTTTTAGAAATAAAGATATGACAAATACGAATGTTTGTTCGTATTTATATCTCCACTGAAATTGTTGATATGAATGATTTTATTCTATTCTATGAAAAAGAATTCTGTAGCCTGCTTCTAGAAGCTGAGACAACGTGTCCATGGACAGAACAACAAGCTGTAGCATCTAAGACATGCTTTCTTCTACATGGTACAAATGGATTTTTCAATTTGATAAATAGCATCTGAGACACAGCCAGCCAGCACGACCACGAAACACTTAGTTTCGGTCACATCTCTCTTTTTCCGACTTTTACATGACTCAGAATCGAGAATACAAACAGGCATACCAAGTTAAAATAAAAGATTTGAATCATGTCTGTTAGAAGCGTAAACTTTTCGTCAGCTGACAAACGGATAGAAAAGCAAAGTGATATCATTAATATGTTACGTTTTGAGTAAGAGATATCATCATCATCATTGGTGTTCTGTTTCTTGACAGGTCCCACGGTAACTCAGCAGGTTCTCTTTCTCCAGTTTCTCTGTCCCTTGCTTCCTCCTTCAATTTTTGATAGCTTCCTGTGCCTATTATATCATCACGCATCATTAGTCGTCTCCTTTCTCTTAGTCGCTTTCCTTCAATTTTACCTTCTATTATTATTTTCAATAGGCTGTCTCTTCTTAACACATATGCTATCCAGTTGCATTTTTTTCTAATGATCTTCAGTAAATTCCTTTCGTTTTCAACTCAAATTTTTTCAATCCACTTTCTTTTTTCCATTTTTCTCCATAACCACATTTCAAATGTCTTCAACATTTTAGCTTGTTTCTTCCCAATTGTCCGTCCGATATAAAGTTATACTCCAAACATAGCACTAAGTGTCATTTTCTTTAAATGTTTATTCATTTTATTCGTAAACAAATTTTTCCTGTTATAAAATGCATATTTTTCTTTATTAATTCTTTCTTTTATTCCCATGTCACATTTCCCATTTTCTTGGATTATACTACCGAGGTATTTGTAGAGTTTCACTTGCTGTACATTAACCCCATTCATAATCGCCTCAACATTTCCTGGAGTCTCTCATAGTTTTTGTTGTATTGGTTTTAATTTTCATACCATATTTTTGCATATACTTTCAAAGTAATAGAGGTAGTTGCCTTCAATGCACGATCTTTAATAACAAGAGTCACTCACAATACGAATTTAAATTCGTTGGCTAAATTAAATTTAAAAAATAAATTTAAATTAAGCCAACGAATTTAAATTTGTATTGTGAGTGACTCTTGTTATTAAAGATCGTGCATTGAAGGCAACTACCTCTATTACTTTGGACTATTTCTGCACGAATTTGAATTCTCCTAATATACTTTCAAATTTTTGGATTAGATGTTGTACTTCATCTTCCATAGTAGCTAATATTGTTTGGTCATCTACAAATCTAATACTTTGTATTGGTCTTTCTCCAATAGTGATTTCTCTTTTCTCTTCTTCAAATGCTTCTTTTATCATTTCTTCTGCAAAAATATTGAAGAGTGTTGGTGAGAGAGAGCATCTTTGTCTTACACCCCTGCCAATCACACATTTTTTAGTTTGTCCTACTTTTGTCTTTATGATGTCAGTCTGGTTTATGTATAATTCAGCTTTTAACCTCCGGTCTCTCCAATTTAATCCTATTTTACTTAGCACTTCTATCAGCGTTTCCCACATCACCATATCAAACGCTTTTTCTAAGTCAACGAAACATATGTAAACTTATTTGTTTACTTCTATATTCCTTTCGCATATGGTTCTCATCACTCCGATTGCGCCCCTAGTTCCTCTATTTTTCCTGAATAAGAGATATACCATTTAATATTTAAAAACAGAACAAAGTAGATGTGTGTTTTTATCTGATGAAGTTGTCCTAATGATTGATTTGAAAATAAGTTAAAATTGTGCTACACTGAATTTTTGACTCTAAGTATCGTGGTAACAAAACATTTAAATTTAGTTATATTCGAAATATCATTCTTTGCAACAGGAGCTGTGCGGATCGATGACCGAAGAACACGCAAGTTTAACATCTCATTTCAAGATTTAAGAGCGTTGATAGAAAATTTCCCTGTATACATCCGCCAATAAAAATTCCACTAGCTTAATTTAGTGAAAGCAAGAGCTACTAAAAAAGTGTGCGATGAAATGCGGACACGTTATCTGAGAACACATATGAAAGGCTCGCTAGCATTTTCTCGGGAAAAAATGCTTATTTCGGAGAGCAATACAACATTGCAACGTCTAGGTGTCGTAAAACTGATGATGTACGACAGAAAATGAAGAATGTTATTCCAAATACTAAGCAGTGCGCATTTTCTTGGAAAGTTTCATCAAAAATAACCGCAATATTAGCTGGAAACTTACTTTCAAAGACGTTATTACACACCTTTCATACTTCATGGATGCATGAATCATGCAAGATGAAAAGTTGTTAAGCTAGCTCCACTGAGCACGAGAGAAGAGGCTGTGATGCTAGAAAATTCACCTGCGAATTCCCTTTACGGTGTGGGAATTATCGCCTCTCGCATTGATAACGTACACTCTTGCACGAACGCTCGGGATTACTCTCACATTAAGTGTACATAGGAAAGCACCGCCAGATATCTGGAGCTCTTGTATCTCTCATTTTACAATAATAGTACACTGAGGTGAATGCGAGAAATTCGTTTAAAGGGCTTAGATTTATTATCGACTTTCATCAGTTTGCAGCTATGAGAATGCATTGGGTATCTAACCTCCATATTACATCACTGAATTTGAATAGGATTTTTTCTCAAAAATATTCTGTCATGGGGCTTTTTTATTTACGAAGGAATTTTGTATCATTTTTAATAAGTGATTTATGAAAATAATGGCAACTTTGGAAGTATTTGCCAAGCCGCCTTTGTCATTGTTTAATACAAAGCGACGTAGCCTTTTGGAGACTTAAAGACTAACAGGCGATCTTCCATTGTGTTTAAAAATAAAGATTTTAAATACATGTATTAACTCTGTATTTACTTATGGAAGTCAAACGTGGAGTATCGCAGAACAACGTGAAAAAAATAAGAGTATCGGTAAGAAAGTTAGAGAGAAGAATATTGGGAATAACAAGAAGAAACCGCGTTAGAAATGTACTTATAAGAGAAAGAACAGGAATAATAGATACTATAAAAATAATCAAATAATCAAAGTGGAGATGGGCTGTACATGATGGAAGACAGATAGATGAAAGATGGACACGATTAATAACAGAATGGCAACCGAGAGATGGAAAGAGACGAGAACAAGATGGAGAGATGATCTTCAGAAATTTAGAGGTGCTAAATGGTGGATTGAGGCCAAGGATCGAGGAAGTTGGAAAAGACTGGGAGACTCCTGTACCCTGCAGTGGGTGCCAACAGGCTATGAAGAAGAATACAAAGCATTGTTCCAAAATTCGTTCGTTTTTGTTGAGCTAAAAAACATACTACGAATGTAGAATTTCATGGTATGCTGTACAGAACAGTCTAAATAATTAAACATATAATATCAGTGATATGTCCAAGCCTACGTGACAAATAGCTTGCTTAGTCAACCGGAAACTATCGTACATTCAAAAGACTACAATTTAGAAGTATTGAGTATAATTTAGAATTAGGAGGTCGCCGTTACTAACCAAGTATCCACTGTCGCAGTATAAGCTTTATTTAATTTATTTGAATTTCATAAGTCTACGCTAAGATTTCTAACCATATCAGCCTCACCAATGCAAAGAAAACGTCCCACCTCCTAGTTGCAAGTAGTTAGGGGTGCAGGATTCTGGCTAATAACTCTAACTTGGTACAGGCGACTGAGGAACAGGCAGGTTCTGGGCGACTCTTTGTTAGTGTATTAATCCTATCACCATGATTTCGTCTCTATTACGGAGCCAGTTGCCCAAACAGGTAGTTTACTATAGGAAAAGTTATAAAAAATGCCGGCACGGTGACTGGTTGCGTTGTCATCGAGAAACCGGAATGCATGTCCAATAGCAGCGTTAAACTGTGTCACAATGGGAACAAAGATGTCGTTTCGGTGGACGGAGGCATTCACGTTGCCTTGACAAGCTTACAAGGAGGTTCGGAAATTAAAACACACTCTTTGTCAGACAAGAACTGACTGCCAATGGGTTAGGCTGGACAAACTGCTCATAGTGTGGTTGCATTCGTGTACTGAATCTCGTTCATACGTGTCCTCATCTAGTGTCAAGATAAAGAGCGAAACGGGGTTTGTCTATGAAAAGAACATCGTGCCATTCCGTATTCCATGACGTATACTGCGGGCTCAGATTTTTGAAGACGGTGGGCTGATGTCGATGATATACATTCTAGCGGCCTGCTTGCTATGAGTCCGTACCAGTGAAGACGGTTTCGCATCGTGTGACGTGCCTGCCCCGCAGATAGCAGCGAGAACGAACGTCTGCGTATCTCATTTGGTAGAGCGGCTTGTTCGGGAATAAGTGGACTCGGGTTCGATCCCCGACGTGGACAAAAATGACGGAAAAATTTACTTCGTTATAATGGCTCCCGAACTTCCCGGATGACCCGGCCGTTAAAGATCTCGCAATGGTGTGATGTTCTTTCCACACCGCGAGACAAGAAAAATAAGAGAATCGCTTCTTCAGCGCTTCGAAAAATAAATGTGTGTGACGTTGCATTCCACACACCAGATTGACTAGGAATTCTCAAGTGCATGTTCTTCAGCGGATGACTGCCTACGACGTTTCATGGTCACGGCTGACCCGTGGGTCATGCCTCCGGCCCTCTGTCGGGATGAGGGGGGGGAGATGCGAAGTGCCTGCTACGCAGGAAGCACACGACATAAAGGCAGATAGCAGAGAGAACGATGGTCTGCGTAGCTGAGTTGGTAGAGCGACTTATTCCGGAATAAGTGGACTCAGGTTCGATTCCTTGAAGTGGACCAAAAATGACCGAGAAATTTACTTCGTTATAACCGTTTGAGTGCATACTGTGACACCAGAAGCAGCTCGAATTAATTCCTGAAGTTGGATACAAGTGATACCAGGCCTTTTCTGAGCACTTACTGCCAGGTAGCGATCTTGCCTTCCCGTGGTTATCCTCTGGCGACCACTCCTCGGTCGACTTGCAGCATTTCCATGCCGTAGAAATCTTGTGTGTATCCGACTTACTACAATTTGCGAAACTCATAAAGCATCATCCACATCAATTTGCCGTACACTTGCCTATAACATTCACACTGCCCTACTTCTTTTGTCAATGCTTAAACGCCGTCTGGACATCACTTCAGGTTAATCCAACACTGAAGGCAATACATTCAGCAAACGTTTAGATCAAATGGTGAAACAATCCGTTTTCTACTTCTCACAGAGCACTTTTATTGGAGCTCGCACACCACGTGCTGTGTTATCATGATGCTAATTTACATATGACGTAGCTATTCACACTGATAACCGATCTCCAGTAGTAGCTACAGTTCTATATCACTACATTTTCCTTTCGAAACTTCAATATCCCTAACTTTTTATGACCAGTGTATATAAAAATTCGGAAGTTCTGGTCTCTTTACGGATAAACTTCTACTCACAAGATTAATCACAACCTATAAGCAAGTATTTCTCGTCGTCATTCTAAACTCTCCGACAGTGACATGAAACGCAAATTTTTGAAGCGTAACCACAGAAGGGATCAGTTTGAGCTTCCGTTGGGAGCAAAGAAAAATACAGTATTTCTTTTCCTTATTCGGGATTCGTATAGCACTTACCTCTCCACGACTGTACATGTATTATGTCAGAAAAATGTTTATGTGCTTTGCCTTCTGGGAAATAACAACCCCCTACTAAACATTTCGTTACGCCTACTCTACAAATTCCCTCACTGTACTGCGCACTTAAACCCCGACTGATTCGGGTGTTAACTTAATTAAAATCATCAGAGGTCTTTACCAAAAAGAGCGAGTCATTAGGAAACAGTATTTAATTGACACCAAAATTTCTCATCCAGACAGAATTGCCTGTGTTTTGAAGCGGGAATGCGATTTGTCCTTAATTTCTTCCTTCGCATTTGTTCCAGTGACGCCGCACTTACTTCGGATGAAATGAAATTGGCAATAAGTGTCAACAAAGCCCAGTGCTACACGTTTGGAATCGAGTCCCCCTCCAAATATCTTTCAACATTCAACATGAAAATCTCCTTGCGGAAAAGAGAATATCGGGAGAATAATTAGAGTTCTAATCACCCATTTTACTCCTAATGGTGATTGCTTGGCAAGCTCAGTTTAGCGTTCGATGTTACAGCGGTATTGCTAATTGTTTGAATCTGATTTATTCTGCTGTATGTAAGTATCGAAAGAGTGGAGTGAAAGCAGCTTTGGCAGCAGACTTACTTCTTAATACTCGCCGTTCTAGGAAAGTTGCTGTTGTGATTAAAAGTTTGATGTGCGAGAATACACTCATCGAAAGAAAACACACTTACGTTTTTCCCCAGCAGCTGGTATTAAAACGGATGCCATTAAAAAGGGCATTCATTATAGAATGAAAAGCGCATACATACTTGACATAAATTGGTTTAAGAAGTTAATCTCTTATAACACACCAGGCCGCTTTTAAGGCAACATATTGTTATTCTACAGGGTGGTCCGAATGTCTTGTTACCCCCTGCAGAACAACTTACGAAGATACCGATCCAGAAAGTTAGTATGACTTCTACCATCCAAAACAGAGTCTTGCAACTGGTCGTTTGTCTGGTACCTTGTTTTGAACACACTGTCCTTAATTGTCACAAGTTAGTAAAATCATGCAATGTATTGATTATGATACGCTTTCCAACATACCAAAGATCATTACTCAAGTTATGCTATGGAATAAATCTCGCTCGTGTGTCCTGACCTTTCACCGCATTTCAATGATATTAAACAGAATTGGTTCCGTATATCTCCAGAAAAATATACTAAAGTTTAGTCGCAATAGAAACATTTTTACATAAGTTATTACCCATAAAGGCAGTGGAATGGATCCCGACCATGTCCTGACGTTTGATCCATTTCGCCCATTTTCAACAGGGTTCGTCCCCAGATGGTTTCCTACCATATATTAAAAGTTCCTCAAAATCGAACAATTTTTACGCAAGTTATGACGCATAAGGACAATGGAATGGATCCCTCTTCTATATCCTGACCTTTGACCCCATTGCGCCCATTTGCAATAGGATTCGCCACCAGGTAGTCCCGTAACACATACTAAAATATCATCGAAATCGAAACATTTTTACGCGAGTTATCGTGCGGACGGACAGACGGACGGACAAAGCTGAAGCATGTACGCTTCTTTAACCTACGGTTGCAAAGCGTAAGCAAGAGAATAGGTCTGGACCCATTCGATAGGCGCAGGTACGTGAGCAGATCTTCTTCTAATCCACTTATCAGGATGCATTTCATCTAAATATTCCCAAACATGGATAGCATAATCAGCTGGAGCGCCGTCTTGTTGGAACCAGCTTTCCGCAAGGAAACCACGTCTTTGCAGCTCGGAAACAAACTAGTCTCTCAGCATGGCGAGATAGGAATGCTGATAGACCGAGCAGCGGGGAAAATGGGGGCTATCAAGTGCTTACTGGACACTGCAGCACAAATGGTGGATTGTGCGAAACGGGGTTTCTCATAATAATGTGGGTCTTCTTTGCTCCAAAATAAACATTCCTAGCACGGCTACTTAGGTAGATGGCACGTTCATTGCTGAAGAACACCACTCCACGTTAAGGGAGCGTTACAAGCGTCTCCAACAATATTGAGTATGCGGCCCTCCGTTTTTCCAAATCAGTATCAGTAAGCTCGTTGATAGGCAGAGGACAATAGGACTTAACATGTGTTTTCATGTGAGTCAGCATGGTGGTCTTTGGGATTCCAAGTTCCGCAGATCGTTTCCTCCGAGACTTTTTGGGTGATCTCAGCACTGTTCCCGCCGCCACTGCTGCGCATTTTCCTTGCCCCGACTGTGGTCTACCAGTCCTCTTCTTATCCAGTATTGATCCAGTTGTTAACAGCTTATGTTCCCATCTCAATAATGCCTGTTTCGGTGGGGCTTCATTGTTAAATCTTGCAATACAGTCACGTTGTACTTTCCTTATTGTTTTACCAGCCTGTGGACGTTCATATGTCCAAACACTTGGTACTAACCGTTCTTCCACACTGTGGCTTGTGTCAGCCATCTGAAAGCAGAGAGCAAATTTAATTAGTTCCACTGCAATAACCATTGGGGGGTAACAAGACATTCGGACCACACTGTACAGTATGTAGATTTCAACTCATAAAACGATTTCTAAATACAGTAAAATTCTTTTGCAGCTGAATTCCGGGTATAGGGAAGCATGTGGCGTGGGCAGTAAGGATCTCGTAAAAGAGTTGTATGAGGCATACAACTACTAGTTCATTGTAGACAGAAACGAAAAAAATTAAAGGCTTTTGCAACTTAACGGGGAAAACTCTACTAACTTTATTCTTTTAATTAGAAAAGAATCCTTGAATTAAAGGAAGTGCCGGTAAATTCATTGAAATGTGAGGGAAAAAATGAGTTCTGAGAGAAAATATTATTTAACGTGCATTTTCCTCTTTGTGGGAAACAAAGACGTAAATTTATCTCCAGTATGAAACATAACTAATCGAACTTCAACCAGATGCAGTTCACATTAACTGAATTTATCGAAAACTGGCATAGTTCCGACAATGTACTTAATACTTTGAGTGAGATGAAAATAAATGTTGCTGATATTAAATTGAAATCCACGTAATCGGCGGTGGTTCTGAATTGTCGCTGAAAAACTGGGAAAGACTAATGATGTGTATGTAATTTATTATTTTCCCATTTGTTTGGATAAGTTTTGTTTTTTAATGTTTTCGTGGATTTTTTTCAATGTTCTTCACATTAACATCTTAAAAGATTTCTTTACGGAAATTAACTGCGAACTATTCTAAGTCACAATACAGCCCGTTTTATCTTAAATGGACTAAAAAAATGAAACAATAATGATCAAATTTAAACATATATAGATATTCCGTAATGTTCTTTATTACTTATTTTGATTAATGTACTTTCGAATGCGTTTAGATATTTTGCTTGTTTTTTCGGTATAATTTTTCATTTTTAGCGTATAAAAGGCTTGAGGCGCTTTTTAAATCTTTTAAAGTCTTTAATTCGGTTTTTGTTTCTTACATTACCCCAAACACTCTTTCCGAACACTACATAATTTCAAAATATAACAAAAAGGATTGAACGTGCGTGCGAACAACATGAAAATGCCTGTCTGTTCTTTTATGTTAATTGAGTTAAAGAATAATGACAATATAGCGTTTACAACTAATCACTTATGTAGAGATAACGCATTTCTCTTTCTTTCTATTCTTCTTTCTGTGACTTATCACGGTTCTTATTAGCCGAAACATATTTACGGGGACGAAATGCTAAGATCAAACCAGTCTAGTTGGTAGAGCGCTCGCTTCACACGCAGAACGTTGTTCATTCGTATCCAGCCAAATCCACACGGGTGATCTTCAGGACCTGTTGAGAAAATTCCCCAGCGCCGTACAATGATGCAGAAGTTTCGTAGGGGAAGGAAAAGTTCTCCATTCGGGAAACTGCGGTTACCACAGTGTTTTTTTATGGCTACTACTGGGAAATTAACGGACAAGATTCAGCAAGTCATCAGTTACGTCACGTGATTGCCGGTTGCCACTGCCGGGAAACTGACGGATCACATTAGACTAGCCATAATTTATTGCATGTGTTTGCAGGGACGCTTAAGGGCCGCTTGTGGCAGCCACTGCCAGTGAAGGAAAACTGATGGCCCTGTTCTGGCATATGACAACTGACTGGGTGTCAACTGTTGGCCAGCTGCTGGCCCGCATGGTGGCCACCAGGACATTTTATTGACTGTTGGGCAGCGGGAACATAGTGCTGGGCCACTTCTGGCTTGAGTGCTGACCCAGCAACACTGTTTGTGCTGGGATGTGGATAATTTTAGGAGGGGAGTGTCTGACCCCAGGTCTTAAACAACCCTGTGACGTGCCTGCACCGCAGGACGCGTATAAGATAGAGGCAGATAGCACTGAGAGCACATGTCCGCGTAGCTCAGTTAGGAGAACAACTTACTCCGGAGTGAGGGGGCCCAGGTTCGATGCCCGGTGGGGACAAACTTTCACGTTGTAACCCTTAGAAATAGGAATCTAGGAAATTTGGGCTAAAGTGCCGTAAAGGAAAGTGATACGAAAGCGAGGTACAAAGGGGGGGGAAGGGAGGAGTCGGCTTTATTTATTTATAACCGGACGGCCAGTACCCGGGGCCCGACGGCTTAATGGGCCCATCCGACGCACGGTGGATATTTAGTGGTTTGAGCGTTCGTACCTGCATGGGATCGAACCTGGGCCCTCTCCGTAGCAGTCATGAAAGCTGACCTCTAAGTCATCCGCTGCCCGAATTTTCAGAAACCTTTCGGCAATTCCTTTCTTATATTGAGGGCGAATTGCAAATTGCTATTTTTAAGAAGTGTTAACAGAAAATTCTGAATTTTAAGAAACCTTTCCACAAAGTCTTTCGTATGTTAATGGAAAAACTCTGTTCTCACTTTTTCGTATCCATATGACGAAACATTTGCAGAACAGGAACGATTTGTGGGAATACTCGGGCTTTGTTGAACTGTTAAATTTCAATCGTCTGTCAGAGGATCTGATTTTGAAGTTCTGCAGACAGATCGGATATTGCGTAATAACCAAATTCATGGATATCGCATGAATTTTGATTATTGTGGCACCGGATATTTCTTCTCCTCTTCACCATTTCGTGTACCAGGTATTATACGGATACGAGATCATTGCACATGTGATTATACGACATCTGTGCGTGTGGGTATTAGTCTGTGTAACCCTTAAGACAAAAACTATTATACTTATCAAGAGAAAATTTCAAATTTAAGAGTTTTGTGAAGTAATTCCATAAAATAGTACATTTAACCTTTTCTTAAAATTAAGTCATTATCAGTTTAAAAAGATCTCAAAATCCAAAGCATTCTGTTGCTTCGAAAACATCACAATGAAAAAAAACTTAATTTGTGATAAGTCCCCCTACGGAAAAAAATAAAATTATTACAAACGAATTAAAAAAAATAACGAGCTCAAACAGAAAATGAAATGACTAAATCACTCGCATTAAAGAAAAAAAAATCGTCATCGCACAATTAGTTTTATCATGAATGTGTTTCACATTTCCGCGTCTTTCTGGCTCAGTGGTTAAGTCGCACCTTATCTGTTAACCCAACCCAAACGACGTAGGTTCGATTCCCACTCTGTGAAAGGATTACCTGGTGTAAGGTCTGAAAATCTCCGCGTCTTGGATTTTGCGAAATTTCTATATAAATGCGGAAAAACCTGAAACAGACTTTTCTAAAATAAATGGAAGTACTGAGCACGGAAAATATGTGAAAATACGGAATGTTAAAAAAAAACTGACACTTTTAGAAACAGAAATTTCGTTAAAAGACGGACACCCACCGGCAAATTCTCTGCACGATATGTTTTCCGTAAATTCACACCACTTATTTTTTGGATTGTATACATTGAGTGCACAGAATTAATGGTAGCAGGTGGACTTACCTAGTAGCAGGTGGACTTTTTGTTCGGATAACGACAGTCTCATGGCGACTGAGTCCATTAGACCCGAAAGCGTTCTGCAGGTATCTGCACTCATGATTGCTGCACCGCTGTCCATAATTCCGTCGGATTCCTGGGTGGAGGATAAGGGCAGTCACAGGGTGAGGCATTGAGTGCATTAAGTCACGAAAGCGTTTCACAGGTATCTCCACCCCATGCTTGATGTACCGCTGTCCAAAATGCCATCTCGATGAAGGATCCAAACGTCAAACTGACCTTTCCACAGCATTCTAAAGATTTTCCACAGGGTTAATGTTGGTAGACGGGAAGACCATTCCTTGGTGAGAACTTCTGCGGAATACTTTTCCAACCATGTGTAGGCGATTGCCCTGATAGAAGGTGTCATGGCCCTGCGGGTGCATGATAAAAATGATCGAATGAAGCTGGTCTGTGAGGACGGGAACGTAGTTTGGCCCGTTTAGAGATGAATCTGAAAAAACCCCAGGCCACAACACCTTGTGCTAGTTGAACACGTGCAGACCATAACCGAGCATCCTCCTGCCTAAAGAGTTTCTTTGTGACAAGCTAGCCCCACCATTTCGTGTGGTTTTACTCTCGCTCCCGACTACCCGGATAACTGGAAACCGGCCTCGTAGTACCAGGAGAGACATCTCCAATCATCTAAGGTCCAGGGCTGATGTGTTTTCTCCCTGTTGTGGCGTATTATTCAGCAATGGCATTGTTGTAGATCTGCGGCTGCCATAACCTATTGCGGTTAATTCTTCCCTGATGGTCTTAGGTGAAACACTTCTGACACCTCCCTCGTTGAAGTTGCTGTTGACATGTGCCAGTGTCGCTCTCCAGTTGGTTGCAACTGGGCGAGAAAGATGTAGGCGAGTGCATTCATTTACCACCTTTCTTCGCCTGTAAGCAGAGTCCACAATGCGATGTTTTCCGGAAATGGCATATTCTCGAAACACTCTTGATGCTGCCGTATGGGGATAGTGTATTTACTTCACCGCCTCCACAGTAGAGTGATTCATGCATTGGACCCCACTGCCATCACTCTTTCAAACTCTGTTAACTCACAATATTAATCCATTCTGAGATCGAATTACCTTCTACGTGAGATCATATCAGATGATATGTAGAGGATTTTAGGAAGGAAATGTCTGACCCCTGGTCTTAAACAACCCTTAGAAATAGGAAGCTGGGAGATTTGTGCTTGAGTGACTGACAGGAAAGTGGCATTTGATAGCGAGGCAGAAAGGAGGTGGAAGATGACCTTATTTATAACCGGGGAGCTATAAATAAGGGCATTCTCCTAGCTAAGTCCATGACTGGCCGCGGGTGGCCTAGTTTTCAACGTTTGTGACTGCCACGGAGGTACCTCAGGTTCGATCCCGTCAAGATACGAACGCTCGAACCACCAAATATCCGCCGTGCGTCAGATCGGCACGTTAAGCCGTAGGATTCCGCGTAATGGCTCGCGGTAACAAATAAGGGCGTCTTCCTCCCCCTTTTTACCTCGCTTCCTTGTGACCTTCTTCTCGGGCACTCTAGCCCAAATCTTCTAGCTTCCTATTTCAGAGTTGTTTAAGAGACCTGGAGTCAGACACTTCCTTCCTAAAATCCTGTACATATGATCTTATCTGTTAAGCCCGGAACCCAACGGCTTAACGTACGCATCCGATGTACAGCGGATATTTAGTTGTTCGAGCGTTTGTACCTGCCTGGAATCGAACCTGAGATTTCTCAGTCGCAGTCACGAACGCTGGCCACTAGGCTATCAACGGCCTCCATTTACACGAAGGCAGGGCTCTTCTACCTATATATACCTGCCAAGCGGTGGGTTCGTCCACTAGCGAGAGGAAAGGAGCACCGTTCTGTTGCATAGGAACCAGGTATTCCAAGATTTGTGTCCTCTCAATATATATTGTTAAATGATTCCAGTACTTCCTTTCAGAGGAGTTCCTTGTATACTCTGAAATGCCAATTTATTAGATATAGCTGCCCTCGTCATATAAATGGCTCACTCTAACAGGTAATACGGCACAAGGGCCCGGTATGCGGCATATATCTAGCATAACAGCTCGTCAAATATCAATTAAAGTTCAACTGAAGAACAGAATAAGCAAAACGTGTGATCAGACCGACTTTGGCGTGGTAATTGGCGTCAGCCATGCAGTTTCGAGGCATTTCCCAAACGTTCCTCCTCCTGAGCTTTTAACGAACTTTGGTAACAACGGTATATTATGAAAGGCGCGACAAGCAGAAAACTTCTAGAAAACTGAGATCCTATGGTCTAAAAGAGAATCGTCCAGTCTCTGTTGGACGATTCAATAAAACAACATCTCTGTTGGACGATTCAATGAAACAACGCCTCTGTTGGACGATTCACACTAGTGTTCGAAAGAACTGTCAGTCTCTGTCAGCGTAGCCAACAGAGACTGACGAAAATCGACCAAGGGAACATCACTACAGGATTTTTCAACACTAGTGTGCCGAGGATCATCTCCGAACGCATGACGTATCCGATCGTGTCATGAATGGATCACAACAGGCAACGACCAAGAGCTATTTTTGGCTCATAATTGTGTCACCGTAGTCCAGGCAAACATGTCCGCAACCGTATAATCGTGTCACCGTAGTCCAGGCAAACATGTCCGCAACCGTATAATCGTGTCACCGTAGCCCTCGTCACATGTCCGGAACCGTACAGCAGGCAAACCATGTTGCATCGATTGGAACAAATGATAGTCTGAATGGGCTATACGCTGGGTTCTCCAAAATGTCCCAGCCAAGCGTCAATAACATTTCCATGAACGATTTCGCGACATGCGGCCTAGCGTTGTCATGCAGTAATTTCACGGTACGCAATCCTTTTCTTGTAAATGGACGTTTCCGAAAGATTTCCTGGTTGAATCGCAGCAATTGATGTTTGTAGCGATCAGCAGTAACAGTTTGGCCCTGTTCGAATAGTTCATAATAGGGCACACCCTTCATATCCCACTAGACGCACAGCAGAACTTTCTTAGAGTGAATATTGTGTTTCGGTGTCGAAGTCGTTGCTTCACCGGGGTCTACCTCTTGTTTTTTGCCTTTGAGATTGTCTTGCCATGCCCACTTTTCATCACCCGTAACGATATTACACAGGAGAGACATTCTGTGGTGTTTGTTCAACAGATTCAAACACTTCATGACATGCTCAACCTTGTTCCTCTGGCTCAGGTCATGTAGCACCAAGTTTCCTTCCTTCTGAATCTTTCCTATTGCGCGTAAATGATTGGAAATGGTTTGTTGAGTTACCCCCCTTGTTGTTCAGCTAGTTCTTTTTGTGTGTGAGGTGAATCTTCATCCAGCAATGCTTGCAGTTCCTCATGTGCAATCTTCTGTGGGTCACCACTACTTTCATCAAAATCCCCTGCTTTAAACCGTCTAAACCAAAACTCACAGCTGCTTTTCGATGCTATATTCTCCCCAAGAACAGAACAGATCGATGCACATGTTTTTGCAGCACTTTTTCCTTGATGAAATTCGTAACGAATGCAGTGTCGAATAAATGCAGTATCGCTTGCCATCTTTCACTTGCCGATGTGCAAGTGCGTTTGACTGTTGGGCAAACTTCTGTGTCACATTTTATACTGTTGACTAGTTACAGTCACATGACAACAACGCGGGGGAATGTCGAATATGCAAATTATTGGTATACGTCACACAAAAAACGCTTTAAAACTTATTTGTACACCTAATATAATGAAATCCTCTCTCCTCACCGTTTTGTTTGAGAGCTAAGTTTTTCTTTCTCTAGGTATGCCGTGATCAACGAAATATAGAAGCAATTTTGAAATGTCTCATTCCAGTAATTAAACTTCTGGTACTTTATCAACCGGTAATCGTCCGTTCCTATAATTTCTTACCATAAACTGTTCCTTGAAATCTTTATTAATCTATTTTCAGTACTTTAGTCCTTTTTACTTCCTTTTATAAGCGTTTCATTCCGTGGAGTTATAACTTTTCTGGCAATACCTCCTTTTCATACAACAACAACAACAACAACGAATAATGAATTTTTTAAAATGTGTGTTTCATTTAGACAGATTATAAATAACGCCGAATTTTTTCGTAATATTTCCATGCACTTTAACATAAATTAAATCTCGTTGTAGCTTGGCAGTTTCTGCTTTTCTTTATTTTCCAGAAGTTATTGATTTTATTTGGAAAACTCTGTGTACCTTAAATTTCCTACATAAATGATGTTCATTATTTCAGCAGATATTATTTCAGGAACAATATTTTTCCTAGTAATCTTTTCCTTAGGCTGTTTTAAATTTGTTTTTTCCCTGATTCCTCAATACATAAAAAACGGCCAGTAAAAATATCTTGCCAAGACTGGAAATAAATATGTGGAATAAATGCATTACACTACATTTAAGTTTGGTATTCCATTCTATGTTTCCTTTACGAAATGTTGAGCGTTAAAAAAAAGAGATTATACTTACTGAAGTGGAAACCTGTAGTTCTTTCTATTGCCGGTAAAGGCCTGCAGAAAAATGTAACGTAAAAAATCGTACATAAAGGAAATTTTCTCCCATTATGGAAAACTGATGCCTTAGAGTTTGTTATTTAAAAAATGCTAAACAAACTTCTAGCACAATTTGTTTCAGTGATTTTATTTCTTACAAAAACAGCGAATTCCAGCTACTACTTAAAACATCACAAGCTTACGAACACATGCAAATGGAAATCATTGCATCTCCACTTCGAAGATTTATAAGTTTCTATGCTGCAGATATGAATTTTACTCAAAGAAAACATTAGAATTTGTTTCAAAATGCAAAAAGTAATTGCTTCTCTAATTTGAAATACTGAAACTGAATTCATACTTCATTGTGTTGTTTAATTAACCTCATGGAATTACCATTACTTCAGTCGAGAGTTGATTTTTCGATACGGTAAGTTTTAGACATTTTAGCACCAAATATATCCAGTGTTGTACTTAACATTGTTATGATCTTTAGCATTCATCTCCACTAATAATCTCCAGGGTGTCATGCAGTGAGAGTCGAATACGGCAGAAAAGCAAAATGTGACGACCTCATTCTCATCATCATTCGTAATGAACGTTTATGTAATTAGTTGAGAATAAAGTTAAATATATTTCCAGTGAAATGCAGTGGTACAGAAAACCATGGATTTTCCATTCAAAGTGAGAAAAGGACATTCCTTCTGTAAAGGTTACAGCGACATTGAGAGATGAGAAGGCTGAACACGTTTCAACGCATCGAACTTACGGACTTGACTGTGTTACACAAATACGCGATTAGTGAAATGAACTGACGCTCGACGCGTTTCTTGCCTTAGTCAATAGGGACCACAACAGCCATGTATTGAGCCATCTGTTTGACAAAAAACTGTAAAACAACCAAACATTTTGCCACATATCACAGTTGGCTTTTGTTTAAGTCGCTATGTTGTCACGACATGCATATAGGCTGTTTTACTGCTATATATATACACGCATAACATCTCACCCTTTTGCTGTGAAAAAGAAAATCATTATTGTAATTCTTAGTTTGTGATCTTGAGATCCAGAAAGTATCATTAAAGTACGTGTGATCTGGTGTCTGTTAATTTCCTGTAACAAAACGTCATTTTGCTTGAAAAAACTGCCTCATTTGAAATTCAACCGATACAGTTACAAGGTAGAGTTACAGTTTTTAATTTCTGTATAGAATTTATTTGTTGATGTCACTCTAGAAATGCATTTCATGCGCCGCATTTTTTTAGCTACCTAATAAAGCACTGCGCTGAAAAATATTGAAGTTTCAATACTCAACAGATGCAAGTAGTTAAATCCGTTTAATTTTGTGCCGTAGTAAGTACAAAGATTCTCCAAGCTTTCGCACTCCACTAGGAGGCTTTCTCAAGGCAATAGTTGACATGAAAATGCAGGGAATTGGAATACGTAAGGAACAAAGATGATTTTTGAAAATAACGTGGGTAGCATCCCGAGCGTATTACACGATTTTTTATCCCGCAATTTTACGGTGTGCCGCGATGCATTTCCATCTTTTAATAACGCATGCCAAGCTCTTGGTAGTTCGGTAGAAACTATATCATTGCACGCTAGTTTACTGGATAGGATTTCGACTGTTTCCCTGATGGCAGTATCTTTAAATTTCGTCTCAGAACTTTAAAGAGACTGCCATCAGGGAAATTGGCCGCTCCTGTATAAAATTCTAAGATTTCATACAGGAGCGGCCGAGCAATGCATGACTTCTCTAACGAGGGATGTACACTATATCGACAAAAGTCATTGCACACCTAGAAGAGAAACATAACATAGCATTTATTGACATACATTAGTACGGTGTCGGTCCACCTTTGGCCTACACGTGTCTTCACGAACTCCGTGTTTGAGTGCTTCACGTAAGTGTTTTGTGTGTCCCTTCATTATTCTTCTGTGTGTATGCCGAAGTTTTAAGTCTGTGCTTTTGTTTAAGACCCCACACAAGTTGGTGAGTGCTTATTTTGTTTCAATATCAGTGTTTTAATTTCCCCACCGAGCTGGTCGTTTTCTTCGTTAACCCTTGCCATTGATTACGGCATCTTCCGATGAGGGCGCTGTTCCCGCCCGCATCGCTGCAGCTCCTCGCGTCACCTCTTCAACGATAAACGCAGCCGATCCATTATTATCGCTTGCTAGCGGAGATCCTCTTAATTTTCCTTCTGTCATTTTCACGTCTTCTCCTACTCAGGTCTCCGACTCTGCCATTGAGAACGTGGATGTGACGTCCCTGGCCTCTGCTGACGATGATGAATTCATGGACGTCTCTAATGGCGTCGCTAAACTACCCTCTACAGTATCCTCAGCCTCTGCTTCCAGTACATTGTTACATGCTGCCTCAATGCCTTCCAGAGGAGTCGCTTCTACACGAACGTATTCTGCGGCTGCCTCTGGTATTCCACCGGCTTTCTCCTCGTCTCGTCTGCCCCCTATGGATTCTTACGTTACTCTCAACGGTGACACCATCTTATTAGACATTCCCGAGAACTTTCCTGCTGGTCAACGTCTTCATTCGACACCCGAGTTGGGGGTTTGTTTTTATGCGCTGCACAACACTTCTTTGAAGCCGTACAGCTCCGCTCTCAAGGAGATGCTTCCTTCTGGCGCCATCACCCACCTCACCCGAAAACCACGAACTGTGATTCTTTAATTTTCGAAGAAAGAATATGCCGAGCTTGTCTTGTCTCGAGGCATATATTAATTTGGCGATCGTCAGCTCTTAGCTGAATCCATCGCCTAGCGTCCTGTTCTGGTCTCTCTACATCCGGTACCACCGGAGATCTCTAACGATATGCTGTGTGCTGCACTTAGTCGATGCGGCAGAGTAGTCGGCCCAGCGAAGTCTCTCTCCTTTTCCCCCTCTGACCTCGATGTTAAACATATCTGTGGCTTCCGCAGAACTGCTCGCATCATCTTTCCGTCGGAAGAGCTTCTCATAAAGTTTCCACGGTTCCTCGATGTTCGTTGCGGTAACGAGCACCGCCGGATTGAGTTCCTCGCCTCTGCTCATTGCTCACGCTACAAGGCTTACTGCCATCAGCAGACTCAATGCCCCCATGCAATCCATTGACTCCTGCAGCTCCAAGGCATCATTCTACCTCTTCCTCCGTTTCTGCTGCCGTGCCTCCTCCTGCGTCTGCACCTTCTGCACCCAGTTCTGCCGAAAATCTGATTAAAGCCTTCGATCAACACGCGTCTTCCGATGTTGCTTTTTCCACTCTGTTGGATTTTCCTCCGCTTGACTCTTCCTTGACTTCCCGTGTTCTCTTTCCATCAGAGGACATCACGGCTGATCTTCGAGCTTCATTTACCGTCGGCACTTTTACTCCCGGCGATGAGGTGGACCTTTCCTCTGGTGTCATCGATCCACGGCAAACGTCGCATTACTACCAGTACCTAGATCTGCAGGAAAAAGAAGAAGTCACCTTCTCCGACTGGCCGCCCACATCGTTTTACCCGTCTAGCAGGCTTCAAGTCACCCCTGCCAGGTTCTAGCTCTTTCTCTTCAAAGTCCAAGGGTCCTCTGCCGACGAATGAAGATTTCTCGACTATGCTTGCCAATGCCTCTCTTCCTTCAGAATCTGTCTCCTTTGAAGATTTTTACGAGTTCCTCACTCATAAAACAAATCGGGAGGCTTCGCTCATCTTTTTACAACAGTTTGAAACAGTTATTCCCGAGGTCTTCGACCAAGCAACCTCCATCTTCAAATTCCTCCGGCATAATGCCAAGCAACCCGACTACGTCTTGTGGTGTCGTGGTATCATCAATAGCCTCGACACATTCTAGAAAGTGTCATAGCTGCCCTTCATCCGACGTCGGACTTACCCATTCAAGGTCTCCACTCTGAATTGTAGGGGGTTTGCTAACCCCCTTGCTAATTCTCTCGTTCTGGAAGATTTCTTGCCTTTTGGGGCCGACTTACTCCTTCTGCAAGAGACGAACTGCCATTATTCGACACTTTTTCATAGATGGCGCACTTGGGACTTTGCCTTTCACCAGGCTTTGCGTTACTCTGTGCACGGTGGTAAAGAAGGAGTATCAGTCTGCCATCTCCGCATGCCGTGAAAGCTCTTTCTACGCAACGTGGTCACCAGTGACCCCGTGGTTCGTTGTTACACCAACTCCGTTACATCTCACGGTGAGTAAAGACTCTGCGTTAACTTTTTGATGTTATTTCATACTGCGGTGCCCCGCCTGTGTTTATTTTCTTCTTCCTCAAGCATTGCTCTGTTTGCATCCCGTTGTAAATTTGGCATTACTCATTCAATGTACATATAATTGCTTTTATCAGTTTGTATCATTCCTCTTCTTTTTTTCTTTGAGACGATTCCATGTTGCTCGTTTCCTCTGTTTTGTTACATTAAAGCGATTCTGAAACCACCTTTGGCCTTAATGCATGCACTGACTCTTCCAGACATGCTTTCGACAAGGTCTTGGAACTCAGCGATAGGTATGCGCTTCCATTCAGTACATAATGATGCCGCAAATTGTTGCTTAGTAGTAGGCCTTGGTTCCAAACTTCTTATGTAGCGCTCTAATTCAACCCATAAGTGCTCTGTGGGATTACGATCAAGGCTCTGAGCTGGTCAGTCCACACACGATACGGAATTATCGTCAAACCATGCTCGGTGCATTATCCTGCTGGTACTAACAAGGCTCTGTTCCATAGTATTGCCACACAGTTGGTAGCTCACAATTGTCCAGAATATCGAGGTAGACGTGCTTATTAACAGGTTTGTCCATGATAACCAATGGGCCTGGACCATACCACGAAAAACACCCCCACACGAGTGCACAGCCAGCACCAAACTTGACCGTAGGAACAGTACACTGTAAAAAATAGCGTTTCTTCTGCTGCCGCCATAACCACACACGGCCATCAGACTGATGGGTCGTGTATCTGGATTCATCAGTCCATAGGATCCGTTTCCATTGATCTACGGTCTACGATAAATGTTCATTACACCATGCTGAACGACGATTAGTATTCCGAGTGTAGATGAAAGGCTTATGAGCAGCCGCACGACCACTGTAACCCATGGAATAAAGTTCTCTGCGAATGGTACGTATGCATACCCAGGTTCCAGCATTTTTACTCACCTGTAGACTAAGGTCTTGTGCAGTACTCCGTCGATTAGATGTAACAACCCTCCTGATGATTCGACGTCCTCTATCATTGATTTTCTTTTGTCTGCCTGTACGTTTCGCTGGTTCAGGGACGCAATGTGTCATACACTTATTCATTACATCCAAAATAGTTGACTTGGGTATGTTTAAACGCCTCTCGGTTTCTCTTACGAGCAACCCACTAGTATAACACTCAACATTGTTTCCTTTGTCAAAGTCAGTTCTCTCCCGCCGCGACATTTTTACTCAACCTCACAGTGCGAAATGATCGCGGTCAGCTGCAGGCTTGTTTTTATACCGTTTGCAGCTGTACCGCGCATCTGAATAACGGAGAGGATCCTTTCACTTGCTTTTCAAGGGGTGTCCGATGACTTTTGTCAATATAATTTGTTTTACATGTCTTGGTTGGCACTTCGCATCAGTTCTTTACATCTAATATTTGAGGATCGTTTTGTCATTCCGATGTATATCTTTTCTGTGCTGTTAGGATACACTAACGGTATAACGTACACACCCGGCCTTTCTTTCTCCACGGTCTCTCCTTACAGCTTGATATTTTATGTGATAATGGGGTCAGGGACTTGGTAATTGCCAAGATTCAGCTATTTGGGAATACAGCACTCATAAAAATTGGAAAGAGAATGAGACAAGGCGACACTATATTTCCCAAACTCTTTAATGCCACTTTGTAAAATGTCTTTCAATCATTCAACTGGGAAAACAAAGGGATAAAGATTAATGGAGATTATCTAACTCACCTTCGTTTTGCCGATGACGAAGTCAATTTTGCAACTACCTCATCAAAGCTGCAGAGTATGATTCAGAAACTTGCTGACTAGACTAAAGAAGTGATATTACAAATGAACTTTCAGAAGACAAAAGTGATGTACAATGCTTTTACAAGAAATGAAGATTTTTTGATTGATGGGGAAAAGCTGGAGATAACCAATGTCTACATTTATCTTGGGCAGCAGATATCAAGTGAAGGTCACATTGATGAAAAAATGAATCGGCGCATAAAACTTGGCTGGAGAGCTTTTGGGAAAAAAATATAATTTTAAAAAATAATATGCCATTACGTCTTAAAAGAAAACTATTTGATCAATGCATCCTTCCTGTGCTTACGTATTGTGCAGAGACGTGGACCTTAACTAAAAGAGACATACAAAGGCTGCAGACAACTCAAAGCAGCATGGAGAGGTTCATGCTTGGTGTAACCAGGAGAGATAAGAAGAGGAACTCGTGGATCAGAAAACTGACAAGAGTGGAAGACATCATGATCAAAGTTAAATCCCTGAAATAGCAGTAGGCTGGACATATTGCCAGAAGGACAGACCATCGATGGACAGCCGAAATTTTAGACTGGTTTCCAAGGGACAGGAAAAGACCCAGAAGAAGACCACATGGGAGATGGGTGGATGAAATTCGAAAGTATGTGGGAGTAGCATGGAGGGGACTGGCACAAAACAGACCGTTGTGGAAGAAGCTTGAGGAGACCTTCGTCCAGCAGTGGACTGATATTCGCTGACAGTGATGATAATGATTTACGTATTAAATTATTTAACCAAGATGTAAAGCCTGGAACGTATGTGATGGATCCTGCGTATCTCATTGTCTTACTAGTTGATTTTGTTATCGCAGACATAACACGATTTCTTACAGTTCTATATATTTTGTCTACGTCATCTTTCTTATATCCAGCATTTAGACCGTTGTTACAATTATCATGTCATCAATTTCCTTATTACTTAGATAGCCGGGTTTGAATATGTTATACGCTCTGTAGAACCATGCTCTGAACGCAGAAAGTTTTTACTCTTATGAACATTGTGAATCAAGAGGGACACGGTTCGGTACCACTGTTACTGCGGAATTTTCTATATCCCAGTAACATTTAAATTTCATCCGTAAACTTTTGCTTATTCATTAATTTTTTTTATTTTTTATTCTAAAGTGGAAGGAAATAAATATTTAAATTGCCAAAATAGAATATCATTGATTAAAATTACTTTCCGGCGAAGCTGAGCCAGGCTACCCGAAATTTTCGTATGATAATTAGAACAGTCTTAATTGCACTCAAGCCAATAGAAAAGGAGAAAATTATATACTTTTTTTTTCACGTAAACTTGATGAAAATACCTAGATGGGAAGGAAAAGAAAGGAAGACATTCACGGTTTTTTTCTCACGGAACGCACGGAAGGAAGGCATAATAGCAGAGTTTCGTCGTCGAAGCCGAGAGAAAAGCAGGAGCGCAATAAATCCTTTCGGGGGCGTCACCCTTTTCTCAAGCAACGCCTGCGAGCATCTCTGTATTGTCCGGGGTAGCGATGAAATTCGGGATAAGTCACGTCGCCGGAAATACCTACGTGACAATCTTCGCATCAAAATAGCAAGGTGCGGTTAATTAACAAAAAGGTGTGAAAACAAGTTGACAGCTGAAAGAAGACAATTTTTGGGAAAGTGACCCGAACTGAACTGATAGCAAGCGAATCGCATAGCAGGGCTATCTGTGAGGGCCGATGACATAACCCGACGCGATTCGTACGGCCGGGCGGTCACGCCCCAAGATGGACACCGGACACGGAAAAACAGAAATATTATCAGAATGAAGAAGATTAGAGACTCGAAGAGATAACGATAGACTCAACACTCGAGAATTTCATGCTGAGTAGAAGAGGTCTCAGCGGTTTCGGAGGAGAAATGTTTCCGACACAGGATGAGGTATTTAGTATTTTAAAGTAGTCCAGATAAAACGAATTAAGATGGAAAGCTGACTCTACGATCAGCCGGCAACCCAGTTTCACGATCTGGGCTTCCCAAGAAAAAGAGGGTATGATGACTTTTATATTACGCATTTCTGATTCATGCCTGATAGCTTTGCATGTGCTCTGCAGGACTAGTTACCCGAAAGTCTCACACATAGTGCATTAATAATTTTCCTCTGGCGCACCGCGCCGAGTTTTAAACCAGTAACTAAAGTTTAAAGTCAATAATATTTAAGTGCATTATACCCGTTTGAAATAAATAACTAAATTGTTTAGCTAAAACAAGCAACCTCACAGGTACATTGTACCTAGATTTAAGGCCATCTTCTAAAAGAAACAGACAGTTAAATTTAATTCACGTGTCACTTAGATCATTTCTCCAAATGTCATTAGAGTTCAATTAGTGATTTTCTTATTTTTATTCATGCAACTTTTTATTTTAACTGCTTTGCGGCATATAAATAACCATGGAAACCCCATGCTAATTCATATGAATCACAATGCGATGCATTTGTCGACCCTGAGCTTGGAGACCCTTTTTTAGGGAATCCAAATTCAATGTTGACACCAATAGACGAAATTTTGGGGGTGAATTGTTTAGAATTGAAATTTTGACATTTTTAACTTTTTTCCCAGTACGGCGAATAAGACGTAGTAGTGGTTCGCTGATACCCGACAGGGAGCGATAATACTACTGTTGGTTTATAATAAAGGTCAAAATCGAAGCTGAATATTTCACTTCTTTTGAGCGCGACGTCAGGTTAATTCATCGTCCCATTCACTTCAAACTCCATGGTAAAATTCATCGTATTGTGTAGGTTATTTATCTCGTGCATGAAATCATTTAATTCGACTACTCCATGCCCCGATATGTCAGCACATGTGGAATATATCGTCAGCGTGGAGGATACATACTCGGGATTTCTTTCTTCTGGCGGTTTCCATATTCACACTATACTTGGGGGCAAATCTAACCAGATTACACTGTTAAGGTTGTGAAACCGATTCCTCGACATTAAATCTCTTGTTTATCAGTATTTCTCCGCGCACTAAGAGGGTGCCATGTGTCCCTAAGGGCGACTGAAGGCGAGACAAAAGGAAACTTCCGCTTTCAATCACCATGTCCACTCTCACCCCACCACCCCACTTTCTTAACTTTACCCACCACCAGACAAACGATTTCTGATTGAGTATTTTAAAACAGCAACCACGACGAAAGGAGCAAGCTCATTGCAATGACCACTAAGACATTATCTCCCCACTTCCGGCTAACAATTATCTCCTCCCAGTCGCAGTAAATGTCTTCCGTGTTAACTGTATCGCCTCTCTGAAGAAAATCAGAAGTGTCAATGACGCCGCCAAAATGCGAATATTTGTATTTTTTAGAAGCGCGACCGAAACAGGGATCTTCCTTTTTTTAATGCGCTTACGTGCGACATTTCGAACATATATATACACATGTGCTTTCTCAGGTCTTAATTCAAGATGGAACAAGGCTTTTCAACTGGAACTATATTATGCAGTGGGAGGACACACTCCGTAACTTAAACTCCATAGTCAGGTTAGCCTTGCACCGAGTATAGTTCTTGAAGGAATTCCGAAGGTAAATCTTCCATTCGAAAGAAAACCTTGATCTAAGTGCATGCCACAGGTTTACAGTTTCATGCAAATTATGGAATACTTTAAGTTTCAAAATACACTGGCGGAAAGTGAAAAAAGAACACCAAGAAGGAGACGACTGATACCAACGAAATTTATACAGCATAATAACGTAATACAGAGGAAAACGTGATCAAAACATTAAGGCAAAATACAGCTGTATTTGATATTAAACTGAAAAATAACATTTCCATGTAACATGGTTAGCACGAGGTTGAACCGCCATGAACTGCGTCACACTGTGCAATTCTGGCATGGAGTCTGTCGTACAGATGTTAGATGTACGTTTGGGGTATTGAGTTCCAAGCACCCTCAGCCTGGACGCGTAAATCGGGGATGGTCGTGGCTGGCCGTGGAGACCAGATAAGTAGTTGTCCCATAAAATCCCACACGTGCTCAAAGGTGGACAAATCCGGTGAACGTGCAGGCCATGGAAGTTGTTTCACACACTGAAGTGCATGTTGCGTTTCACGTGCCGTGTTTGGGCGTGCGTTATCTTGCTGGAAAACACCACGATGGACCGACCTTACAAATGGCACAACAACGGGCTGAGTGATGTTGTTGATGTAGGAGGTGCTGTTTAACGTACCCGGTACAAACACTAGTTGAGTACGGGAGTGATAGCTGATCGCTCCCCACATCAGGAGACCAGGTGTAGGCCCTGTGTATCGCTGGCGGATGCAAGAAGGGTGAAGACGCTCTCCTGTGCGTCTGCGAACACGCATAAGGCCATCGGAGGCTCCCAAGCAGAATCTGCTTTCATCGCTGAACACGACAGATCGCCATTGCATTCTTCAGTGCAGACGTTGTCGACACCACTGCAGCAGTTTCTGACGGTGAGCTGGAGTCAGAGGCACACGTGCACGTAGTCCTGCATCCAGTAGATGGTTGCGGATTGTTCTCACAGTCACCTCAGACGCAACGGCAGCTCGGATTTGCGTCGCAGTGGATGTTCTGCTTGACAACGCCGCTCTTCTTATGCGTCGATCGGCCCGCTCATCAGTCCGTCTCTGACTCCCGGTTCCACGTCTTCTCGTGTGGGAATGTTCCTCGGACCATCTACGCCACCATCGTATCACCACCGATACTTTCCGTCAAATTTGCTCCGCAATGCGACGATACGACCACCCGGCCTCGCGGAGTCCGACTAGACGACCTCGCTCAAAGTCCGATAATTGCTAAAATCCTACACGTGTTCCATGTCCAGGCATTGCTGCTTCTTCAGGATCTACGCACGTGTCCGTACGTCGACGACTGATTGCATTCACTTCGCCGTACTCCCTAAATACCACCGACGATAATTTGCATGTTATGCCGCGCTGTGGCGTACGCGCTCACCGGTTGGTCCAGAAATTGACATCACACCGACGTAAACTCGACCCCATTAACATATGTGAATTTCATGATCGTCCGCCAATTCCTTCTTGGTTTTTTTTCAACTTTCCGGCAGTGTATATTATAAAAAATATATATTTATGTGCTCTGTTTATTACATAGAAATTTAAGTTCACATTGGATCAGAGACATGTCCGTGTGAAATTCGTAGGTGTTCCGAAATTAATTAAGAGCAGCTTTGAAGCACATATTTTTCGGCATACGGAAACTTCATAGCATGGAATGGTTAAGAAAATAATAGACATAATAGATATAGAATTTTGAGGTTTCCATAATGAAAATTAAATATCCCAATTTTCACACTAAGTCTAAATGACAAACAATAATTGCGAGAAAGTGAGAAGAATATCTTTAGAAGACACTAGAAATAGTGATATTTTAGCTATTAGCTTTAGCAGCCGCTAATGAGGTAGGGCGATGACCAAGCTTGGGTTCTGAGAACAGGTTGCACATGATGTTCAGTTTGGAAATGACGTTATTGTTCCGTAAATAGTTTTACGTCAATAGTGTCCACGTAGGAAGACATGCGGGCACTTCACCTCTGGAGTTCTCAAGACTCTCCCCTTTTCGACACAAGGTTGTGAAAAGAAAAATGACTCACTAGTAAGACGAAAGTGCAATGATGTTAATTCACGAGTAAAAAGTATGTTGCTAATGAAGGGTTATCGGGGTACACTGAGTTGACGAAAGCACTGATCTGCTACCGAGATTTTCCCTGGACGGATCACACAAAATTGACGGGGGAGGGAAATCTCGCGGGGTTTTTTTTCGGAAAGAACAGAAATACGTAGAAGTGTTGGTTGTCGAGTAAGGAAGAGTGAAATAGATTTAGCGATTCTCCATGTGATGGAGAGAGTTTTAGGCTCTCCGAGCAAAGTGGAAGGCATCTTTGAAAACCAAAGGAGACAACGAGGGAGAAATTAAGTTGGAATCCGGAACTAGCCAGCGAGGCAACCGAGAATAACTACCTATAGAATAAGCTGCAACAGATCAATGTGTAAACGGTAACAGAGTAATATAGATATATAATATAGAAGTTGGAACCACAAATCTGTGATCTTTCCCATGTACTCCATTGAGTAAAGAACACCATTACCGAAGAGCTAAAACCCCAGCCCGCCCAAGTGGTGCTGTGGTTTAAGCGTTCGCGTCAGACCATTCGACCGAGACGGGTGCGTGTTCAGATCCAGTGAGGCATGGATGTTGTGTTTGTCTTACAGCACCGGCTCTCTGGTTCTCTCCCTTATCTGGAACTAGTGACCCTAAATTAGGGACAGGCGACTGTTTATAGCTCATCGAATTGCTCATGATGGTTGTTAAAGTCCCAAACAAACAAAAGGTAAAACGCCGGAACTGGCTAATTTCCATAGAAGCAAAGAAAGGTCTGACGAACCCACACGTCAGAGCACTGAAAGAAATCTAATGAATAAGTCTTTTCAATAAGGTAACAGAGAGAATGAAAGAAATCTAGTAAATACGGTAGCACTGAAAGAAATCTAGTGAATACGCTAGCACTGAAAGAAATCTAGTGAATACGCTTTTCAATAAGTTAATAGAGAAAATTACTCTTTCCTCCATAAATATTGTTCCTTTTCTTATCTGTCAGCAAAGTTCGGGAACGTTTCGTTATCTTGGACCCTGATCCATAGACATTCCGTTGACGACAATGGCGACCCTCTTCTTTTTCTTTGTTTTGGAGTTTAACGGCCACCATTAGGAACACGTAAGGATATAAGAAGTAGCCCAACTCTGATCTGGGACCACTGATTTTAAGGAGAGAGAACCAGTGCCATCACAGACCGCCACGCCACACATGCCTCATCAGGAACTCTAACCGCACTCACCTTGGGCGACTACCCAAAAATCTACGCCTCCAGCCTCTTGGGAACCGGTGAGATGTTATCGTTTTTGAGAAGAGTGTAACTGAAACTATGGAATGAAATGTAAGCATTAATGAATTGCTCAAGAAGTCAGAAATGTGACTCAGTAAGCCGACTGCAGTAAGATACCTCTTACTGCACGTAGTACCTTTCGAATCGTATTTCTTTATTGCGCGAAGAAATCTCAATTCATATAAATTAAATTGTTCAATTTCTTTAAACGCGGGAGCAGTAAATGCAAGTATTCACTAGAATCGTGCATTGAACTACGTTTTTCTGCCTCAAACGGCAGACATAACGGCTCTAAATTGCAAAGCTACTACACTGCTGTTTGCGAAAATTGCAACACCATGATGGACTCCCGGTATTAGCTTGAAACTAACAGGGTACGTACAACAGGTTGGGATACATAAATGATGAAAATGTTAATGAAAATACTCATGCGGTTTTGCAGCAGCGTCTTCTGAACTGTCAGGACTTGGGAATAAAGAGCTGGCTCAAACGACATGTTGCAATCAGCAAAGAGCCGACATTGAGTCGAAAGGATATTTCTTGTGTCTTCCCATGCCCAGTCACCGAAGGAGGTTGCGTTATGAACACCATATGGACTTTCAGTCAGCGAGGAAGGATTGTTGGGATGAGAGAAGCAGGATTTTCCTACCGCGAAATCGCCACACGTACGGAACGAAACGTCAGTAAAGTGAAGCGTACGTGACGTCAGGTGACAGATGTGGCTCGGACGCACCAAAAAATGGAAATGAACCGTAAAATCACACGACCACACGGGATGACAGGCACCTCTACCGGATGGCAGTGACCAATTGCACAGCAACGTCGATGGTGTTACCGCAGCAGTGGATCATTGTCACACGTCAGGATTTGCCCTCCAGTACAGTTCGACGTCATCTACTCAACAGAGGACTGGTCGATAGCTGCCTATTCGCGGCCTTTCCCTTGAACCTCAACCATAGACGACTTAGGTTGCAATGGGGTCACGAACACAGACATTGGCGCGTAATTGGCAACAGGTGTTTTCTGACGAATCACGATTTAACTTGATGCACCATGATGGTCGTATTTTCGGACGAGTCACGATTCAACTTGATGCACCATGATTGTCGTATTTTCTAACGAACCACGATTCAAAAAATGGTCGTATTCTCTAACGAGTCACCATTCAACTTGATGCACCATGATTGTCGTATTTTCTATGGAGTCACGATTCAGCTTGATGCACCATGATGGTCGTATTTTCTATGGAGTCACGATTCAGCTTGATGCACCATGATGGTCGTATTTTCTAAGGAGTCACGATTCAACCTGATGCACCATGATGGTCGCATTTTCTAATGAGTCACGATTCAACTTGATGCACCATGATGGTCGCATACGTGTTGGAAGACACCGTGGTGAACAGCCCTTTGCAGCCTCATACCACCCCAATGCCAAGCGTCAGGGTTTCGGGCGTCATTGGGTTCAATTCACGATCTAGCTTGATACAAATTGAGGGATCCCTTAACAGCCAACTATACATCGGAGATGTTTTAAAGGAGGATGTGATACTCTTTCTTCAGAGTAGTCTGGCCGCTATTATTCAGCAGGATAATGCTCGGCCACATGCTGCCCGGAATTCTCAAAATATGTTCCATGCTCAGCAGGCCTGCACACTGTTAAAAAATCTTCTTCCCTGGCCTGCACACTGTTAAAAATCTACTTGAAAATGATAACCTGAACCTACTGGGTGTTTTTAAAGTTCAATCGTATCGTAAACGAGTACATGGCATGCTCAAATATAAGTAACCATACGTACTAATAAATAACTGCTTCAATAAATATAAATATAATCTCGTCTTACTTCATTTGAGATATTATAGATTTCAAGAGAAATTGTTTAATAAATGTGTAAAGTGACACACTTAAATAATTAGTTCAACAAAGTCACTGATCACAAGTAATTTAATTATGCATGAAGTATCTTTGTGTACGTTTTTTCATTAACTATGTTTGGGTCAATCTCACAAATAATATATTGTCGCTTAATCACTATATTTGTCGTAAAATTTTGCTGTCGATTTGCCCAGCATGTGACAACGAGTATATCTATTATCCCAGATGTGCCATCGAATAATATACTTCCAGTTGATTCTTGGAATAAATTAGTATCTTTGGAGTACACATATTCCAAATTTCAAAACGTTAGTGCTGCGGATAGCCTAGTGGGCAACGTTCGTGACTGCCACGGAAACGACCTCAGGTTCGATCCCAGGCAGGTACGAATGCTCGATCCACTAAATATCCGTCGTGCGTTTGATGGACACGTTAAGCCGTCGGACCCCGGGTACCATCCCCCCGGTGATAAATAAGGGCGCACTTTCTCCCCCTTTCTACTTCACTTCCGTGTCCTTTTCCTATCGGGCACTCTAGCCCAAATCTCCTAGCTTCCTATTTCTAAGGGTTGTTTAAGACCTGGGGACAGACACTCCCTTCCTAAAATTCTCGAGATCTGATCTGATCTGATCTGATCTGAATTTGAAAACGAGCCGCGGATTGCTTAGTGGTTAGAGATTCAGACTACTGATAGGAGGACCCCAGGTTCAAACCTAGCCTGAAAGGCTTGTTGCGTGAATTTCTAACAATCGCTGAATATCGCCGCGCATCGGAAGAGCACCTTCAGTGACGGCCCCCGGGTAGGGATACCCTGGTTACATACAAAGGTTTTCATTCCAAAGCAACGCACCCCCCCCAATTTCTCTCTGCTTTCAATTTGCAAAATCTTACGGTGGCGCCGCGTACTCTCTCTCTCTCACTTACAAGCCATCCTGTTAGAAGCGCTAGATTTGCTCTAACTTCCTTTAGTTTCTGTGCCCTGCCCGAATAGGGCACAGAAACTGAATGAAGTTAGAGCTCATATATTTGAAATATATGAATTTTATTGAGTATATGTATTTCAAATTAGAAATACCAGGTATAATCACAATTGATTCCCTGTATGTACTCAAAAATGAGTACGTGTCTTTTTCAACAAGTTAGTAAAATCATGCAGTGCATTAATTATGATACGGTTTCCAACATACCAGAAATCATTACTCAGTTATTACTCCAGTTATGAGGATAATGGCTGTGCAATAAATATCACTCATGTGCCATGATCTTTGATCCAATTTCAATGATATTCCACAGAGCCGGTTTAGAATATTTACGGAAAAACATACTAAAGTTTTGTCTTAATCGAAGCATTTTTACGTAAGTTATGACGTATAAGGGCAATGGCATGGATCCCGCTCCTACGTCCTGACCTCCGACCCTATTTCGATGATATTAAACAGAATTGGTTCGGTATACCTCCGTAACAACATGATAAAATTGTGTCGCAATCGAATCATTTTTACGTAAATTATGACGCATAAAGAGGAATGGATCCCTCTCCTATGTCCTGGCCTTTTTCGCCCATTTTCAATAGGGTTCGTCCCCAAGTGGTCCCCTACCACATACTAAACTTACATTAAAATCGAACCATATTTACGCAAGTTATGACGCATAAAGGCAATGGAACCTATCCCGCTCCTCTATCCTGATATTTGATCCCATTTCATCTATTTTCAATAGGGTTCGTCCCCAAGTGGTCTTCTTCCACATACTAAAATTTCATCGAAATCGAACAATTTTTACGTGCGGACGGACAAAGCTGGAGCATATACGCTTCTTCAACCTAAGTTTGAAAACCGTAAAAAATGAGACACAAGTACTCGGAGCTATTATAAGCCCAGAATGTACTCAAAAACGAGTACATTTTGCTTATTTCGAAGTACCAGTATTTAACACTGCACGTTCGCCGGATATGTGCGCTATGGAACATGTTTGGGACATAGTACCATTTTTTTTATTGGAAGTTTAACGATCACCATGTGCAACTCATTGGGCTATAAGCAGTCTCCCGTCCCTAATTTAGAGCTCCTGGCTCCAGGGAAGGGAACGAGCCGATGCCGTAAGACAACTACAACATACGTGCTTCACCGAGATTCGCACCTGATCCCATCTCGGATAAATGATCAGAAAACAGAAGATCTTTATTGCAGGTACAAAATCAATACAACAAGTAAAACCACCAGAAAAAAACATACCTCCGACGTCACAATGAACAATAATATAACAATAAAACATTAAAACCAATACCTGTGGACACTATTGACATGCCAGCACTATGAGGAATTAAATAAGCAGAGAAAGAATTATATACCACAACTATATACAAAGCAAAGTTAAAGGAGTGGACTGATACGTCAAACAATCTGCTCTTGTGACAAATGCTGTAAGTACAGTTCCAAGGGACCTCATGGAAACACAAAACATGAGTACAATATCAACAAATTCCAGCCACATAGAACCATACCACCAAATAATAGTAAATATAAAATCACTACAACATGCAAATAGATTCAGCAATTTAAAATGAAACTTTCATGGAAATATTGTAGTTATAGCAGAAAAAGAAAATGAACAAAAAATATGTAGACAAAATAAAACTGGTTCAACTGTTAGTCAGTGAATCAAACAAACTGCGCAGTTAGTCAATCAAACTGCAAAAGGGAAGGATAGCAACAAAGATAAAGGAAGCAAGTACATTAAGTAACAAGATAATATCATTAATGCGTAAAGGAAACACTTGATAAAACACACTAAGCAAGTAAAAGCCACTCACAAATGAATAATGTTGATTCATCGGCCTTCTCGGCCAACCAAAGAAAAAAATACGTCAAGCAGGTGCTGCAGGCAAATATTGCTTGATAAAAAAACCGCATTAAACATATATCGCACTCAAATAGCACAAAGAAAGAAGTATCAAGACTTATGAAGGAAGAGGCAAAAAGAAAAAAAAAGTCAAAAAATGTACTGCGCGTGCAATAATAACAACAACCATAAACATTATAAGATAGATTATCACTATGCCTACCCATCATTAATTCAAGAAGCACTGCAAGTAATAATAGTGCAAAGATGCCAATGATAGAACAAAATACGCGACACACAAAAAAATACCCGCGCCACATAATAACGTAACATTAAGAAATTATCGACAATTGTGGTGTAAGCAACTGCGAAAAGCGAAGCAAGAATTGAAAAACACATTAACAGACACTATACACGTGGTGAACTGTAACTGGGAAGTAAGCTATAAAAACCTGGAATAGAAACAAATTGTAGAGGTGAGTGCAAGGGAAAAAAATAAAAGCACATAAAGGGCAAGATAACATCATTAATACACTGCTAAACACTTGATAATACACACTAGACAGATAAAACTCACAGATATTATTGAAACCAAATCATTAAATCAGCGCACTGTCCGTCCAATCAAAGAAAAAAACTCCGAATAGATACTGCCAGCAGGTTGCCCTTTATAAGAAACTTACATAAACCATAAAAGCCTGATTTTGGTATGGGGGAAAAGGGTTATCATAGACTTGTAGACGAATAAAGAAAGCCAATGATTATCACATGGCCCGGTGGCGCAGTGGTCTAAGGCGTTGGCCTCTGATCATTCGTCCGTAAGGGGTCCGGGTTCGAATCCCGGTCAGGCATGGATGTTGTGTTTGTCTTACGGCACTGGCTCTCTCCCTTCCCTGGAACCAGTGACCCTAAATTAGGGACGGGCGACTGCTTATAGCCCATTGAGTTGCTCACGGTGGTCGTTAAACCTCCAAAAAAAAAAAAAAAAAAGATTATCACATGTACAGCCCACAGCAATAAAGAAAAACATCAATATACATCATAAGAAAAAAACAATATGCTTGACCATCAGCGTCTAAGTAATCATAACGTGTTATAAAAGTGATGGGTAATGCCATGTCATGTAAACAATAATGATTCCATAAAAAATGGGTCAACAACAACATAGCACAAGCACATGATTGAAACGAAACAATATATATTGTGAAATAAAGAAGGATTTGACACTGAGGATTTGACAACACAAACAAACATAGTAGAAAGCAACATAAAAACGAGACATTGAAAAAAACAAAAAACAACAAGCAAGGAAAAGACTCCTTCCACAAAAAAATCCACCAAAGCAAAAGAGCAGTATCAACACAACGATTCCGCCAAAACAAAATTGCAACATGCAAAGGGAAAACAATGCAACAACAAGACACCATGCAAATCTTTGGAAGCAAACACTAGGGAAAAAATCACACGTTGAGGGAAACACGTTCATTTAAGCATGAAACCAAGACTTATCAGACATCCAGGTCTCGTAAAAAGAAGTAACAGTATCAGTATTTTTTTACATGTCATATTCAGTTTGCAAGATGGTAAGGATAGATGAACAAAAATTGCGACACAAAAAGCGACGTGCCACATGATAACGTCGCAATAAGAGATTATCAACGGAAGTGTGGTAAAAATGGTAGATGATAAGTTTTGCCTGAAGAAAGAAAACAGCACAGATTTTATTATGACTATTTTCAGTTAAACAATGGCGGCGAAGGATAAGATAATGCATTGTAGTATGAATTGAGGAACAAACCTTATCCGCAAGGCAGAACATAAGTGAAAATAAAGGTTGTAAAATGAGACACATAGAATACGAATGATGGGCATTACCAACGGTGGAACAAAAAAAAAAAAAAAAACAATTCGGCGATGTGAGGTGACGAAAACGATGGAGGATACGGTGGGTGAGAAGACGTTGTGGGAGGTGGAGCCAGTGAATCGCTTTTGCTTTTAGTGAAGCGAGAGAGATATTGATGTCCGTCCATGTGGCGGGCAAAGCCTCAACTGGAACTGTTGCAATGGGTCTTGGCTCATCGAAGTAGATTAGAAAATTACGGTAAATCAATTTCATGGTGATATTATGGAGTAGATACGGTACATCATTCAAATAGACAGTATAAGGCAAGCTTAAAGCAGCTGACGGGGTATAAATCAATCCATGCTGATCGGCAAAAGAAAGATAAAGAGTTTGGATACAAGTTTGGATAAACCGGAGTTGAAGACGAGAAGCTGATGTGTCTGGCAATGAAGGCGAAATAGAATGGAACGATTTCCAACGAAGTGTGGAATCAACAAGTTGTGAAACCTTCACCACTCCACTTGAAAGCCAGATGGAAAAGTGAAGGTAGAGGGTGGTAGAAGAGTGAAAAGTGGAAGAAAAGAAAAGTGGTTCTGCTAACAGATCATTAGTAGTGGAGGGAGTGAGCCGGACTGGACATAAGGAACACCAAAAGGAAAGTACCGAGATGTACGTTTCAGGAAAGTGGCTGGGAACGAATGGGAAAAGATCCATCTGCAGAAAAGTAGAAACAGAAAGAAATGGTCTACGGACAAAGAACAGAGTATCGACAATGGTGTGATAGGAAGGCAGAGGAAAAGTAAATACACGAACAAAGTTAAACAGAAGAAAAGCTTTGGACTTACGGGACACATCAGCGAGACCGATGCCACCGTAACCAGGGGGGTAGAACAATGGTAGAACGATGTACCCAATGAATAACGGCCCAAATGAAATCAGTGAAAGTGCGTTGAACGTGAGTCAGAAAAAAATTGGGTGGAGAATTGGCAATCCAAGTATGGAAGAGCTTCGGCAATATAAAGGTGCTCATTAAAAATGAGCGGCTTTAGAACGAGAGTTGCGTTTTCAGATGGCGGAAGGAACCCAGGGAGCGACGAATCTTCTGAAAGATAGGGGTCCAAGTCACGGCTGCAACGCTGCAGGCAATCCAACGTACACTCCCAGTGTTTTAATGATAGATGCAGACCATTGATCTCCCAACGGTCGATCGCTCTGGGAGGCCCACGCTCCGGCCCAAAGTCCATCACATGTTTCCACGTTCACAGCAGACCCGGAAATAGCTGAGTATTCTTTATAAGTAAAGTATTGGCTAGAATTGAAAAAGCATTATCAGACCGAAGGAACAATGTCAGATCATCTGCATAAGCAGTCAGAACAATGTTGTGATGGCGTGTGGTAGAGAAATTTCGAGGAATTGTCGAGCAAAGACGGAATCTGAGAGCGATTAACAATGGATCAAAAGAAATTGAAAAAAGTTGACCCGACAAGGGGCAACCCTGTCGAGTCTCATTAGTGAAGGGAATAGTGGAAGTGGGAAAAACGGCAGTACGAATACGAAAGGAAGCTTCAGTGTAGAGATTAGAAATTGCAGCAACATAAGCGGGAGAAAAGCCAAAGTGGCGAAGAACAGTGAATAGATAAGAATGGTTAGTAGAATCAAAATCCTATTTTTGGTCCAGAGAAAAGAAAGATCGCCAGGGATTTCAAGAGCCTGGACGCAAGTGAGTAAAGGTTACGAATGGTGAGAAGATTAGAAGCGATAGAACGAGAAGGAACCGTGTAAGTTTGGTCACGGTGTATCATATCGACAAGAATGGGATTGAGACGGAGGGCAAGCATTTTCGCAAATATTTTATAGTCAGTATTAAGAACAGAAATAGGCTGCCACTTAGTCAAAGAACTGAGAATACCGGATTTGGGAATTAGACGGAAAGTTGCAAAAGAAAAAGTAGATGAATCAAAATGAAAAGCAGAAAAAATATAATTAAAAGCTGCAATCAATAAAGGAAGCAAAACCGGGAGAATTTTGTTTATAAATGGGGAGGGGTAGACCATCATCTCCCGGTGCAGAACGATCATTAAGGCTGTAGATTGAAGTCTTGATTTCAGCAGGGGAGATCGGCGCAGAAAGCTGTGCATGGAAGTGTTCGGGAACTTGCAGTAGATTTTGAACAAAAGAATAACCCTCAGCATTTGAAGTTTCAGTAGAGCTAAAGCGTTGTTTATAATAGTCATGGATAAGAGTAAAAATGGGGAAATTGATCGCAAGGTTCTGTGCCATCCGCCAAAGTGAGAAGAGCAATTGTGGTATTTTTTACAGCTGGTATCATCAAAACAAAGTGTTGAGTATTTCATCCGACTTAGGGCAGCTGAAGCGGAAGTAGTATTATGATGTCGTAGTTTTGCTTGAAGGATTACCTGGTTTGGCGATGTCGTCGGAGTAGAAAGCAATTCTTGGTGTAGTGCAGCAACTTCCAAGGCATGAAAAGTGCGGGAATGAAAAGATAAATTTCGAGCATAAATAATAATCTGATTCTTTGTGGAAAGCCACAGAGCAGCTGGATCAACCGCAGAAGAAAGGACAAAAACGGAACGAGAAATTATAGCATTAACTTCTGCATCAAGAAATTGATCTTGAAGAAGGGAATCATGTAATGTCCAAACCTGAGGGTGATTGGTAATGGAAAGGAAAGGGTGAAACAAAAGGACAACTAGACGATGATCAGAGGAAAAGCTAGTATAATGTGAAACTGAACTGATTGCTGAATGAAGGAACTGAGAAACATAAAAGCGATCGAGTCGAGCAGAAACATAAGAAAATGTGGGAGAAGGAAACCAAGTATACTCTCGAGCTGTTGGTGAAGCAAGCGGAAAGCATCTTGAAGGTTGAAATTTAAAATGACCGGGAAGAGCTGTGAAACCAATAGATTGCGTGATTCAATAGATCCAGTTCTGTCATATCTAGTGTTGAGTGTGCAGTTAAAGTCACCGGAAAAAATAATATATCCATCTGATGGGATTGTGGCAAGAACAGTAACAGTATGGTTAATAAGAGATTCGGCTTTGATGGAACTTTGAGGAACATGAATATTGAGTAAATGAAAACAACTTGACTGAAAACGGAAGGAAACATACTGAAAAACTCCAAGTCTGCTCTGTGACTCATGAATAGCTGAAATGAATGAAAAGAAACGGTTATAAAAACTAATTGAAGTTCCCGACCCGATATGGGTACGGAAATTATAAATAAAATGAAATAGCCAACGTCCCTAACACAAAGGGTGAGTATAAGATGTAATGTTGGTTTCTCGCAACAAAATGATATAGGGCATTCGCTGCCGAGGCAGCAAGGCCCCGGCAATTGAAGGAAACACATGTCATTTTCTGCAACATTATGGTGGCTGCAAGTGGCTCTCAATGTGTGTGGAGAGTATTTTAAGAACATATTTTGTTCTCCTGCCGTATTGTGCAGCCCAGGCAGGTAAGTCAGTATTATCAAAGAGTTTGTCCCCAAACGAGAGCTCATGTATGAGTTCAGGCAAGTAGGACAAATGTTTTCTAATACAGGTGTTTTTAAGTAGAGAGCATATTTTCAAAACGCTGTAAAGAGACATAATTTCAGGTAAATTTAATGGTGAGTTTGGGATAGTAGTATTGTCAAGATAGTGATAGTTCAGAGAGTTCTTGAGGGGGAATAAGGTAACATCTGAGTCCGGCATGTCATAAGCTGTGGCCTCACTCTCCCAAGGAGAGTTCATGAGGTTGGTCACCGAGCAAAGCAAAACGGTTGGAAATGGGGACAACTATAGAGTCACAATCCGGTCGAGAGGATGTGGATGAGCTGCGGGAATCAGAGTTGGTTTCACTACGTTTCCTTTTAACCTGAGACAAAATGCGTGATCTGCTAAAGGGAGGGGAGACTGATGGAACAGAACGCTTGACTGGTGTAGACAATTGAGTTGTTTTTAGCACAAGGGACGGGAATTCCGCGTCCGAAACGTTGGTAGAAGGAACTTCTGAAGCTGGAGGTGAGAGTGTTTTCAGGTTGAGAACTGGTAGAAACATTTTCCAATGGGATAGAAACCACAGCAGATGAGGAGACAGAAGGAGCCTTAGTGGAGGAGGAAGGAATTTCCAAATTAGTAGTAACAGACTACAGAAGTTGGTGATTGAGAAGCAGGGGTGATAACTGATAAATTGGCATTCACGGCTGAGAGTAGGGAGGACCGACGAGGGCACTGCCTCACAATATGACCATCTGCTTTGCAGGAAAAACATTGGACGCCGGCAAACAGATTACAAGTAATTGTGCGATTACCAAAGTCTAGCTCCAGAGTAGTGGGTCGTTGAAGGAAGGCAGCTTCACTGGGAAAAATAACTCGGTACTGGCGCCTACCGCCCTGTACTTTAGCATAAGGGGAATCCCGTCCCACCGCCGGCAAGATCCTGGTAAGTCCGATGACACGGCCAAGCGTACCTAAGGCTTGGACCAGAATCGAATCAGGGACAGCCGTTGGAACTGGGGAAAGACTAACCGTTATTGGTCTTTTTTTTTTTTTTTTTGATTGGAGGTTTAACGACCACCGTGAGCAACTCAATGGACTATAAGCAGTTGCCTGTCCTTCATTTAGGGTCACTGGTTCCAGGGAAGGGAGAGAGCTAGTGCCGTAAGACAAACACAATATCCATGCCTCACCGGGATTCGAACCCGGACCCCTGTCGGACGAATGATCAGAAGGCATCGCTTAGAGCAATAGCCGCGCTTAGACCACTGTGCCACCGGGGCGGCTATTGCTCTTTGGATACAGGGAATGGCAGTAAGATGAATGGGACCAATATCGATACCGGATAGTAGAATAGTATCAACAGCTTGACGAGCAGTGAAATGAGCAATTACTCCCCTCCCATTCTGACAACTGAAACGACGCTCTCAGATGTGACATTTTTACAGATAGCATCAAGATACAGCGGGAGAGAGGTGTCACGCAGAGTGGGAAAGTAAACGCTTAATAACAGAGCCGATGAAAAGCTCTTACCTTCATCAGAGTCCTCAGGAACTGTAATTCTCAGCACACCCGCTTCCCTAGAAATAAACACTTTGGATGAAGCAAATACACTGGTCGCACAGATAATCCAGAATTGGTAGCAGCAGCAGCAGCAGCATAACCCAGCAAAAACAGTCTTGCTGGGCCAGCAGTGGACCATTGATGGCAGCCAGCTCTGCCAGCCATGGCCCAGCACTATGTTGCCGCTGCAGAACCGTCAATAAAATGTCCGGGCGGCCAACAGAAGGGCCAGCAGTTCAGGCCAACAGCTGGCCAACAGTTGGCACCCTATCAGTTGTCATATGCCACAGCAGGGCCATCAGTGGTCCATCACAGGCAGTAGCTGCCACAAGTGGCCCTTCATCGGCCCTGCAAGCACGTGCCAGAAATGATGGCTAGCCTAATGTGGTCCGTTAGTGGCAGCCAGCAACCACGGGACGTAACTGGTGGCTTGCCGAATCTTGTCCGCCAATTTCCCAGTAGTAGCCATAATAATAAAAAAAAAGTAAGGATAACCGCAGTTTCCTAAAGCTACTATTTTTTTCTACCCTTACGAAGCTTGTGAATTAACGCACTGCTCTGGGGAAATTTTTTCGACAGACCGGAAAAACGCCCGTTTGCATCTGACTAGATTCGATCCTGGGCCATTTGCGTGGAAGCCACGCTAGCTACCAACCGGACTAATTCCCTACGCTTAGTTATGTGCTGGAAGCTATCTGTTTGGTATGCAATTTGTAATCGAATGCTTCCCTCTTTCATTTTACAATATTGCGAAGTATTTTTCATAAAAGTCAGTTTCATATAATTGATAAATTAATTTTTTCAACGTAACGATAGTTTTTTTTTTTTTACCTTAAGGGAACTTCACTCATTTTCAAGAAGTGTACATACTTAGAGTCGCTTTCCAAAGTTTTGTAGTGTCCTTGCCGTCTTGAAAAGAGATTGTTGAATAAATATATATTTACCCGGGTTCATGTCACATTCTGTTACATTTTTAACGTTGTGTCTTTCCTTTCCGTTGTCGGAAGCTACATTTGGTTTAAAGAGTAAAAGATATTTTATTTTACTTCTCGTTATTTTTAGAAGCGAATTCCTCCCAGTCCTGTGTATTCAACCCATGGATGAGTACACCACATAGCGTTGCTTTTTTTTTCTTTCAAATAATTAATAAATTTTGTACGCGTATAATTCTTTTTTTTTCAACAAACGCTATTTTAATGGTTTTCCAGGATATGTGTTTCAAGCGGTTTCAAATTTTTTCTTGTTATTCATCCACTCCATTCCATGAATTGTTATTCATGGGAATGGAGTGGGTGTATTTCATGGCTGTAACCTAGTATTTCACGGCTTAATCTGATATCTTCGTCGACGTAAAATTTCATTAGGAAATTAATTCGCCTCTCCACATATGGATTTTTTTCTTAACATCCACTAAAATAACACGATGGCGATAGCGTCGTTTTCAACTAACTGGTACCATGAGAGACACAGCAAGTGTTGCATCTGCGCATGCGCAGTCCCGATGCTTCCACCTGCTGTTGGGGGTTGCATTGGTTGCCAGCAACGGGCCACTAGTGGCACTTGCTTGGAGGCCCACAATTCACGGTGATGCTGCAGGGTCATCAATGGCTCGGCAACTGATAGCGGTGCCACCAACGGACCACTACCGGGCCGTGAGCGGCAGATTTCAGCCAGCAGTGACCCATCATTGCCAACTGGTGGTCAGCAGTTTCCCAGCACTTGTGTTTTTGCTGGGAAGTAGAAGGTTGGTCTTGGTGGTTTAGCTCAACCCCAGCACCCAAAATCTCTGGTAGGACACGTAGCACTTTATCAGTAGAAACAGTATTAGTAGACGACGCTGTAATATTGATCATGATAGGAATAGTAGCCTGAGAAAACACAGCAGAAGACAATGTAGAAGCCATACAAACACAGGAAGAGTTGAGCTCGTGAAGCTGGGTAGAAGCAATCTCGGCCTCTAACCCTAGCGAAAACGACAAGTGTTGCTCCTTGCAACACTCAAAACTAAAAGAACAGACGTAAATGTGACCACCGTCTCTCCTTGTGCGGTGAAAAGGAATACAGAAACACAAACACAGTACAAAACCACGTAAAAAAAAATCTAGAACCGTCAAAACGACCAACTCAATCTCGGGAGCTCCAACACATGCGACCAATATTAGAAATTCAGAAATTCTTTATTGCTCATAAAAATATGCACAATAAAAAATGTCGTCGGAAAAAGACACTTCTGGCGTCACAATCAACAAACATAAATAATAAAACATTAAAAAATACTACCAATAGGCAGTATGTAATTTCAGCACTATGAGAAGATAGTAGTAGAGGAAAAAGCTCAATACCTCATTGTCATTACAGTTCCCAATGTTCCTGGAAAGACCAACCATGGAAAAAAATACAAATAAACTCTACCCGCATTGGATAGATCTCATACGGTACATAGCAAATACAAGAAAAATAATACACTTCAACGCAATACAAAAAACCAACACAATCTGATTGACAAATTTCACACCAATACATGTCAAAGGCAAGATTCATTAAGATTCAGTAATAGTAAACAACAGGGAATTTTTTTTTTTTTTTTGGAGGTTGAACGACCACCGTGAGCAACTCAATGGGCTATAAGCAGTCGCCCGTCCCTAATTTAGGGTCACTGGTTCCAGGGAAGGGAGAGAGCCAGTGCCGTAAGACAAACACAACATCCATGCCTCACCGGGATTCGAACCCGGACCCCTTACGGGCGAATGATCAGAGGCCAGTGCCTTAGGGGGAAAATTTTGGAGACAACCCATAAGGAAAAAATCAAATAAAATTAAAATAGTGAATGATAAATATGAAGTACAAGCAGGGTAAAATCTAAGTAAAACCCCAAATGCAAAGTACAGCTGTAGGCAGATTGTGCTTGGGGAAAAAAACACATATTGTAATAGAACAAAAAAAAAAAAAAGAAGACCAAGTCATAACACCTAAAAAAAAAAAAAACATAAAAACCATTACAGAAGAAAGGAATCAAGGCCCTCATCAACATTGCCCCATGTCCCATCAATTTTCCAGGTTTGAAAAAAGACGACACGCGATCAGATGCTTTGGCAATATCAAACTCAGTTTGAACGATAGAGATGATTGATGAGCGAAATTGTCTGCAGAGAAAACGGCGAGAAACATGATAGCGACGCAATGCTGGATTATCAACAGAAGATTGATGCAAGTGATAGATAGTAAGTTTAGCCTGAAGGAAAAAACGCACACAGTTGATTATGATGAATTGCAGATTGATGATGACGGCGAAGGCAGAGAAAGTGCATCATGGAGTGAAGTGAGGGGCAAACTTTTTCAGTAAGTGAAAGCATCAAGGAAAATAAAGGCTGTAAAACCAAACAAAGAGAGTAGGAATGATGGACATCAACAGTGGAACAAAAAAAAAACAATCCGGAAAAAGAAGATGACGAAATCGATGAAGGGTGCGTGGAGTAAGAAGACGTTGATGAAGATGGAGCCAATGAATGTCTTTCGCACGTGGTGCAGCAAGAGAAATATTGGTATCCATCCAGGTAGTGTTTAATTCATCAGCAGGAATGGTACCAATTGTCATTGGAGCAGTGAAGTATGTCAAGAAATATTAGTAAAGTGGCTTCATAGATTTTTGTGCAAAAGATAGGTAGAATCATTCATATAAACAAGAAAGGGCAAATAGTAAGCAGCTGAAGGGGTGAAAGTCAATCCATTTGGATCTGCAAGGGAAGGGTAAAGAGTGTGAATGCACTTTTGAATAAAACGGGGTTGAGAACGTAAAGCTGATGTGTTCGGCAACGGATGAGATATAAACTGAAACGATTTCCAACGGAGTGCAGAATTAACGAGCAGGGAAACCTTAACCACTCCATAAGCAAACCAAGTGGACAAGTGAAGGTAGGGGGTGGTAAAAGAATGGATAGCAGAGGAAATGAAGAGAGGTTCTGCCAATAAATCATTAGTAGTAGAGGAAGGGTGCGGTACTGGACATAAGGAGCGCCAAAAGGAAAGCACAGAAATGTAAGTATCGGGGAAATGTCTGGGAACAAAAGGAAAAAGGTCCATCTGCAGAAAAGTCGAGACAGTAAGAAATGGGCTTCAGGGGAAAAGCAGAGTATAGATAATGGTGTGCGAAGAAGACAGAGGAAGGTAGAATTCACGAATAAAATTAAACAAATGAAGTGATTCGAATGTCAGAGACACATCAGCAAGACTAAGGCCGCCAAACGACAGAGGAAGAGTAAAAGCAGATCGGTGAACCCAGTGAATGGTACTCCAGATGAAATCTGTGAACACGCGTTGCACATTCTCCAAAAAAATCTTCGGTGGCGAGTTGGCCATCCAGGTATGAAAAAACATCGGTAAAATAAAAGTATTGATTAAGTAAGCTCGATTGAAGAAGGAAAGTTTAGTTTTAAGGTAACGGAATGGAACAAGACTTCTATTAATTTTCTGAATAATCGGTGTCCTGGTTGCCGCTGTAACCGCTACCGGAGAGCCCACGTAGATACCAAGCACTTTGATTAGCGAAGATGACCATTGAGCTTCCCATGGGCAGTCTCCTTGGGAGGTCCATGAACCGACCCAGAGTCCTGAGCATTTTGAGACATTCACAGCAGAGCCAGAAATGGTGGCATATTCTTAGTAGGTTGAACGTAGTACTTGAAAAGAATCAGTGGAACGGAGAAACATCGTGAGGTCACCGGCATAAGCTGTTAAAGCAATATGATGGTGTCGCTGGGCGGAGATATTTCGTGGAATGGTGGAAGAAATGCGGAAACGAAGAGCAATCAGCAATGGCTCAAAAACAAGAGAAAAAAGTTGACCAGACAGGGGCAACCCTGCCTGATTCCGTTAGTAAACGGAATGGTGGAAGTAGAAAAATAGACGGCACGAACACGAAAGGAAGCGTCAGTATAGAGATTAGAAATAGCAGTAATGAAAGTAGGAGAAAAGCCAAAGTGGCGTAGGACAATGAATAGATAAGAATGGTTAATTGAGTCAAAAGCCTGTTTTTGGTCAAGGGAGAAAATTGCCAGGGGTTCCGAAAGCCTGGGCGCAAGTGAGTAAAGGTTACGTATAATGAGGATATTAGAGGAGATCGAGCGGGACGGAACCGTGTAAGTTTGATCTGGGTTTATAATGTCAGAAAGAATAGGATTAAGGCGAAGGGCGAGAATTTTAGCAAAGATTTTGTAATCAGTATTACGAACCGAGATGGGCCGCCAATTAGTTTGAAAATTGAGATTACCAGATTTGGGGATAAGACGGAGAGTTACGGAGAATTGCAAAAGAAAAAATGGAAGAATCAAAGTGTGGAGTAGAAAAAATGCAATTATAAGCAGCAACCAACAAAGGAAGAAGGACTGGAAGAAAGAATTTAAAATAAGGAAGGGAGAGACCATCTTCTCCCGGGACAGATCTGTCATTAAGACTGTAAATGGAATTTTGAATCTAGGCTGGAAAAATCGGAGAGGAAAGTTGAGTAGTGAAATGATCAGAAACTTGAGGAAGATGTTGAATGAGTGGAGAACTGACTGCAGAAGAAGTCAAATTAGGACTGAAGCGTTGTCTGTAGAAATCAAGAGTGGCTTCACAAATTTTAAATTGGTCATTTGATTCGGATCCATCGGGAAGAGTAAGAAAAGTAATGGTTTTATTTTTAACAGCAGAGCGTTCCAACTGGCGAAGATTATCAGTGGGGTTATCATCAAAACGTAGAGTAACATACTTGAGTCGGGTAAGAGTAGATGAAGCAGCAGAATTGTGAAAAAGACGAAGTTTAGCCTTGAGTATCTGATGATATGGCGACGTTAACGGGGTTTGAAGTAGTTCTTGATTCAAAGAAGCAAGTTCCATGACTGAATCGTGCGACACTGAAACGGGTAATCCCGAAAAAATAGAACAATTTGATTTTTCGTGGCAAGCCACAGAGAAGCTGGGTCACCAATGGAGGACAGAACAGAAACGGCATTCGAAATAACAGTCTTAACTGCTGGAACAAAAACTGGGTTTTAAGAAGGGAATTATCAAAAATCGAAACATGAGGGTGCGGGGTGACGGAAATAGAAGGGAAAAATACGAGAACAACCGGCCTATGATCTGAAGAACGCTGGGAATATGGGAAACAGAACTAATAGCAGAATAGAAAAAATAAGAAACATAAAACCGATCTTATCTAGCAGGAACACAAAAAGAAAATAACTTGAGTAATCTGGGAAACAAGTAAATGACGAGATTCCGTGGAACCAGCTCTGTCATGTATAGGATTAAGAGTGCAGGAAAAATCACCGGCAAAAGGAATACTATCGGCAGGCAGAATAATCGTAAGAATAGAAGCAACATGAGTAATAAGAGATTCAGCTTCAATGGAATTTTGGAGGACATGAATATTGAGCAAATGAAATAAACTGATTGGAGACGAAAGGAAATATATTGAAAAATACCCGGCCTGCTCTGTGACTCAGGAATATCAGAGATTAAAGAAATGAAACTAGTATGAAAGCCAATAGATGTACCAGAACCAATATGAGAACGAATATTATGAAAGAACTGATAACGCCAACGACGCCAAAAGGAATTATTGCTGGTAGAAGAGACGTTTGTTTTTTGCAACATGATTATATTGGCCTTCAAGTGTCTGACATCCTCAAAAACCAGAGCATTCGCTGCCCCGGCAATTGAAGGTAACAACAATAATTTTGTTCGCCATTACGGTGAGTGTAAATGACTATTAACATACCGGTTGAGCACTTTTAAAACATATTTGGTGCGACCACCATATTGAACCGACCAATCTGGCAGTTCAGTATTGTCAAACAATTCATCAACAAAGGATAATTGATGAATGACTTCTGGCAAACGACTTAGATGCTTTCTAATGCATGTGGATTTAATTAGAGAGCATTTTTGGACAACTATATAAAGACATCAATTCAGCAAGATTTGATGGTGAGATTGGAATTGTAAAACTTTCCAAATATGTAGGAAGTTCGAAGATCTCGTGCGGGGGAACACATTCCCCTGTTTCTTCCTCTGGCACACTCGTTGTAAGTTCAGTATCAGAAATAACAGAAGTAATATCCATACAGTCATTAGCATCACTAAGTAGGGTAAATCTGTTTGAAGTGGTTAAGTTTGAAGAATCTCTGTCAGCTATGGAAGAAACAGAAGAACTGCGTGAAGAAGAATTAACTTTGTTTCTCCTTTTTTTACCTCTGGTTAGGGTTCGGGACCGGGTTTGTGGAGGTGAAACTGGCTGGACAGAGCGTTTATCTGGGATAACAAAAGTAGAGGTATCTCTTAGTGGAAGGGGTGGGAACTTAGTGTTCATGGAAGCAATAAGTAGCACTTCAGACGTTGGAGATAATGGTTTCGAACCCTGTTGAGGCTTTTCAAAGAAACCTTCAGGGGTAGTTGCGACCTCCGTGGGCAAAGCAGTTTAAACAGGACTGGCATCATGAGCTGGAGGGGTGATATTCTGTAGATTAGAAACTTGCTGGTCAGGGAATAAAGTTTTAGGAGCAGGGGTGCTGGCTTGAGGATTTTCAAAACTATTAGCTGCTGGAGAGGAACGTCGTGGGCATTCTTATCCCAGCAAAAACACAAGTGCTGGGAAACTGCTAACCACCAGCTGGCAGTGATGGGTCACTGCTGGCTGAAATCTGCCGCTCACGGCCCGGTAGTGGTCCGTTGGTGGCAGAGTTATCAGTTGGCGAGCCATTGATGGCCCTGCAGCATCGCCGTGAATTGTGGGCCTCCAAGCAAGTGCCACTAGTGGCCCGTTGCTGGCAACCAATGCAACCCCCAACAGCAGGTGGAAGCATCGGGACTGTGCATGCGCAGAAGCAACGCTTGCTGTGTCTCTCATGGTACCAGTTAGTTGAAGACGACGCTATCGCCATCGTGTTATTTTAGTGGGTGTTAAGAAAAAATTCATATGTGGAGAGGCGAATTAATTTCCTAATGAAATTTTACGTCGACGAAGATATCAGATTAAGCCGTGAAATACTAGATTACAGCCATGAAATACACCCTCTCCATTCCCATGAATAACAATTCATGGAATGGAGTGGATGAATAACAAGAAAAAATTTTAAACCGCTTGAAACACATATCCTGGAAAACCATTAAAATAGCGTTTGTTGAAAAAAAAAAAAAAGAATTATACGCTTACAAAATTTATTAATTATTTGAAAGAAAAAGAAAAAGCAACGCTATGTGGTGTTTTGGTGGAAAAAAATTTTTGAATTTAATTCATTTTGGGTATATTGAATTGGATTGATGTTTATTAAAAGGCGTTATATTTATGCTTGTATTGAAATTCATATGGAAATTATAGAAGAATTAAATTTGGGAGATGGGTGGATGCATTTCGAAACAAAAATATTTTCTAAGTACTAGAAAAGGCCATGAACATCCTAAACAAAAATGCATCTGAAAATTTACATTCCACAAGAAGTTATTGGAAAGTTTGCGTTGTTTGTGTTCAAGCAGAGTTGAGTCACCTGAAAGTGCAAAAATAAGTGGATATTGTTGCATGTGTATGAAAATGTGTCACTATAAGTCATACGATAAAATGTACTCGTTCAATAACAACTTGTGGAGGCGGTGAAAGTCAATTTAAAAAGGTTAGGACAAAAATTGCAGTTATGAAAAACCTTATAATACCAGGATTCGGATCGATAGCCTTAGTCAAGCTAAGGGGGAGTACATGGGACCAAGTCATGGAAGACAACAGCACACAAAAATTTTTCACACTGCACTCATTTTGAACTTTTTTTTGAAAGGCTACTTACTGCCTGAATTTATTATTTTTCTTTAAAAACTTAACCAGTTAATTTTAATGGACAAACAGATGGTATTTCCTTTTTTTCTTGTTTGCTTAAACACAGCAGTATAAAACACAGAATCTCAATTTTCTTTCTACTTCTATTTGGCCATTGGCCTTATGAGCAACAGAACTTTACATATTTCAACACAGTTGGTTTGAACACTAGGCATGCATCCAAAATTATACCATGATTCACATAGCTTAAAAAAAAAATACTGGATTATTTTTAATTCCACAAGGTGGACAAATTCTGTTCTTTTGAAAACGTACTCTCTTCTCTCTCACCCAGTTAGCTCAATGACCAATTTACAATTTTACACTTATTGATTTAAATTTAAACAATCTTAGCAAACTCCACCAATCTCCCAGACCAGATTCAAAGACTTCAATTAAATTTACAGTTATTTTAAGAGCCACAAATTATACTTTAACAAATCTACTATCAGCAAGTAAACAAACCAAGTAAATTATCCTCAAAACAGAATGTACACTGAGCACAAGCATTAATTAACATTACATAACCTATAGAACTACCCTGAATGAACCTACTTCACTTATAAAGAAACCTCACTAACTAATCTTAAAAATTATCACTATTCATAACATCAACATAATTCAGAAATTCAAACAATCTTCTTGCACTAGCTTGCTCATAAAAATCACCTCACTCTGCACTTCACATAATAGCTCAGGATACTTAATAACTCTATACTGTAAACAAAAGCTCAAAATACCAATTAACTAAATTTCCAAACTAAATATCAAGTTCACTAACACCAACAACCAGAATTTAGAATTTTCATCCCTAGCACTACAGCAAATCATAAACAAATGAATTTAGATACTTTAAATCACCAAACAAACTTAAATTTAACACCTGCAGTGAATTACTGAGGTAGCGGTGAGGCAAATACTCTCAGTTCAGACACTACCCTGGGTTTTGAGAACCAACACAGGAAGAAAATACCAAGTCAGGCTGAAGGCGTGAAATTGGGTCGTGAATCCACTTTCAGCCTATGCAAAGGGAAAGAAAAAAATCCTCAAGTGTGACACATCATCATCAGGCACAGAATTTCCTCTAACATGATCTCACCACATTTCTTGAAGCAACGCTCGACCGACCCTCGCTGGCAGTACATATCTCCGTGAGCAGCGAAACTACTGGGGGGTTTGAAGACAAGTTTTCCCCCAAAAACCACGTCTTCAAGGATCTCCCCCCTTTTCGAACCAATGCATGATCCCACCTTGATCAACCACGCCTGCAAGAGCCTGTCGTACTTCAACCCTAAATACTCCAGGCACATCTGGCCCAGAACCAACACAACTATATCCCAGGAAAAATTCACTTATCTCTCTATATCCCAAGAAATCCAAAAATCACTATATCCACATATATCCCAGGAAAATTCACTTATCTCTATATATCCCAAGAAATCCTAAATCACAATATCCACATATATCCCAGGAAAATTCACTTATCTCTCTATATCCCAAGAAATCCTAAATCACTATATCCACATATATCCCAGGAAAATTCACTTATCTCTCTATATCCCAAGAAATCCTAAATCACTATATCCACATATATCCCAGGAAAATTCACTTATCTCTATATCCACATATATCCCAGGAAAATCCACTTATCTCTATATCCACATATATCCCAGGAAAAATCACTTATCTCTCTCCACATATATCCCAGGAAAAATCACTAGCAAGGAAATTCTTCTGCACCATGGCAATGCGCAGGTCCACTTCAGACAATAACACTGACCATTTACATAACCCACTAAATATTTTCACCTTATTGAAAATTAAAATTACATTTAGACTTTTAACCTTATAGTAAAAACAAGAAAATTTAGGCCAAAGAAAAGAACAATTAATACTGGAACTGGTGAGCAAAAGTGTGTCTTCTCAACCCATGATGTTCATTCTTTTTGTGAAATACTAAACTTGAGAACAAAAAAAATACTTTAACTTCTATTCTGCACATATCGCATCCTGGTGAAAATTCCCTACTCAGAGCCCTCTGCCCTAGGACAAGTTCCCTGCTTGCCCTAAGATCACCCCTTTCCAATGGGAGATTAACACTCATCTGGAGCATGTAAAATACTGGTCCTCAATTAACACTCCTACCATCTCAATTTCGACACCCAACACTCCAAGAATGTAAACAGCACTTTAGGTTTCCAATTTCATCACACTATAATATGTTCCCAAAATTCCAATATAAATCATCCCATAATTTATCTTCACTCAAAAAAAAAATAACTCAACGCTGTAAAAAGGCTAGAGAAAAAAATGTTTACAATTATTTTATCACCCACGACATCACAATAACACTGCTTTTCAATTATCACATGCCCAACTAAACTATTATCGATGCACCAAAATTCACTGTGCCCAACTATTAAAGTAAATTTTTCCGATACATCAAAATTTACTGGCCTGGGAAGTTGCTAAAATAATTAGACATGACAGCACAAAAAAAACATAAATGAAAGCATTTTCAACTCCTCTCTTTTTTTTTCTTTTTCTTTTTTCTGAATTCGTACCTGAGTAACTAATACATTTTAATTTTGAAAGCTGAACGACGACACAGCCAAAATCAGAGGGAAAAAAAAACTTGCTCTTTTTCTTTTTGTTTCTTATGCTCAGCTCGAAGTTTAGGTACCCTGCGTGGGATGTTATATATCAATACAAAAAGATATGAACTAAAACATTACCTTCGAGCTGGCGTTCTTTTTTTTTTTCTTCTTTTTCCTTTTCACCATAGTTTACAGTCCTGGCACAACCACATTCTCGTTAGAATTGCTTTCTTTGTTGTCTTCCTCCCAGTTCCTTCCTTAAACGGTTAATGGCCGAGGTAACCATTTTCGAAACCTCGGGATGAGATGGAACCTTTGAGGCAGGCCTCCTTTTCGGAGTATCATCCGAGGGTGAAGCTGTAGAGGCTGGGCCCATTCTTTCCGGAATTTCCATAAGGGAGAAGGCATGTCCCCCTTCAGCCAAGAATTTTCCATTAACGACAATGTCCCAGCCTGCCGCCATTTTGTTCTTCAGGGCGAGGTTCCCGGCCGGCGGAATGCCGCTTTAACTGCGTTCTACATCGTCAAAATTTTTTTAATAGGCAGCCCAGATCCAGAGTATCCCCTTGTGGTGGACTGGTGGTCAGCAAGATGCTGCCATGGAAAAAACTCTTTTTTTTTCTCTGTGGTTCTCTCCCGCCAAAAGGCGAGGAGAAAAAAAAACTCCGCCGTCCCCTCTTTCTCTGACGTCCAGCAACAAGACAAGAGCTAAAGTGACTCTCAACGGATAAAAACTCTGGGGGTGCTTGAAACCGCTGACCCCTCTCATTGGTCGAAACTTCAGCCTAGCAACTCACGACTCTCCAACGGAATCTTCACTCCCACGCCTCGAGTGACCTCTGACCTTCACACGTGTAGACCAAGCTCTTCTTTTTGACCCTGGGGTCTAAAAATAGATTTTGTTGCTGAATTCTCTACCCCAAAAGACGAAAAGATGTTACACTTTTGGGCGACTTCTCGCTTGGAAACAGGAACGCAAAAAATGGCGAATTCTTGCTTTGCAGAAAATCACTAATTTTAATTTTTTTTTTTCTTTTCTCTCGTTCCGTGATGTGAAAGTAAAATTAATTTTGATTCTCTGAGCTGCACACCTACTCGCCTTTTCCTATTGCGATAAAAGAACCGATAAAATAATTATTTTCAAAACCCCAAAGTCAGTTAAATCAAATATTATTCTTTTTTTTTTTTTTTTTTTTCTTCTCCAACATGAAATTTTGTTTTCCTGGTTGTGATTAAGACAAGCGAATTTTGCGCATGAATTCCCCTGCCTTTCAACCAGGAATTTTCTTCTAACGTATGTCATGGGAGAAAATTTTTGCATTAATTAATCTCTGATAAACCAACAGAAAGATTGATCAGGTCTCTCTGAAATTCACCAGAGGTTAAAATTTTCGCCATGACAGTGGTGTACTCATCCATGGGTTGAATACACAAGACTGGGACGAATTCGCTTCTAAAAATAACAAGTAAAATAAAATATCTTTTACTCTTTAAAACAAATGTAACTTCGGACAACGGAAAGGAAAGACATAACGTTAAAAATGTAACAGAATGTGACATGAACCCGGGTAAATACATATTTATTCAACAATCTCTTTTCAAGACGGCAAGAACAGTACAAAACTTTGGAAAGCGACTCTAAGTATGTACACGCCTTGAAAATGAGTGAAGTTCCCTTAAGGTAAAAAAAAAACTATTGTTACGTTGAAAAAATTAATTTATCAATTATATGAAACTGACTTTTATGAAAAATACCTCGCAATATTGTAAAATGAAAGAGGGAAGCATTTGAATTACAAATTGCATACCAAACAGATAGCTTCCAGCACGTACCCGAGCGTCGTGAATTAGTCCGGTCGGTAGCGAGCGCGGCTTCCACGTAAACGGCCCAGGATCGAATCTAGTCAGATGCAAGCGGCGTTTTTCTGGTCTGTCGAGAAAATTTCACCAGCGCAGTGCGTTAATTCACAAGCTCCGTACGGGTAGAAAAAACCATTGTAGCTTTAGGAAACTGAGGTTGTCGTTGCTTCTTTTTTTTTTTATTGTTGCTACTACTGGGAAATTGGCGGACAAGATTCGGCAAGCCACCAGTTACGTCACGTGGTTACTGGCTGCCCCTAACGGCCCTCTAGCGGACCACATTAGGCTAGCCATCATTTCTGGCAATTACTTGCAGGGCCACTGGAGGGCCACTTGTGGCAGCTACTGCCTGTGATTGACCACTGATGGCCCTGTTGTGGCATATGACAACTGATGGGGTGCCAACTGTTGGCCAGCTGTAGGCCTGAACTGCTGGTCCTTCTGTTGGCCGCCCGGACATTTTATTGACGGTTCGGCAGCGGCAACATAGTGCTGGGCCATTGCTGGCAGTGCTGGCTGCCAGTAATGGCCCACTGCTGGCCTAGCAATACTGTTTTTGCTGGGATACTACATGCCCTTCAGCTTTGCAGCTGAAACATTGGACTCCTGTAAATAAATTGATTGTAAGTTTATGGGAGCCAAAATTCAACAAAAGCGACGAAGGTCTCCGTAAAAATAGGTCTTCGCTTGGAAACACTACTCGGTATTGTTGTCTCCCTCCCTGCACGTTCGCACAGGGGGAGTCTTTTCCAACTGCTGACAGAATCTTGGTATGGCCAACAATACGGCCCAGTGACCCCAAAGCAGTGATAAAGATTGACTTCGGGACGTCAGTAGGAACTGGTGAAAGCGTGACCGTAATCGGTCGTTGTATGCAAGGAATAGCTGAAAGATGAATTGGTCCAATGTCAATGCCCAAGAGTAAGATTATTTCAACAGCAGGTCGAACCTTAAAGTGAGCAATCACTCCCTCTCCCATACGTATCACAGAAAGAATAATTTCAGATGTAACATGTTGGCAAAGAGCATCATGGGAGGGGGTGTCACGCAATGTAGGAAAATACACGCCCAAATGCAAAGCATTAGAGTAGCTCTTACCTTCCTCAGACATCTCTGGAACTTTTTTTTTTTTTTTTTGGATTGGAGGTTTAACGACCACCGTGAGCAACTCAATGGGCTATAAGCAGTCGCCCGTCCCTAATTTAGGGTCACTGGTTCTAGGGAAGGGAGAGAGCCAGTGCCGTAAGACAAACACAACATCCATGCCTCACCGGGATTCGAACCCGGACCCCTTTCGGACGAATGATCAGAGGCCATCGCTTAGACCACTGCGCCACCGGGGCGGCCTCTGGAACTTTGACTTTAAGTACCGTTGCATCACGAGAAATTATCACAATTGTAGAACCAGCCTTCATAGAATACACATTAGAAGCACTATTATTACCAGCAGCTGCAGCATATGAAAAAACAGGGGTGGGAGGTGAGTGTTTACACCAACCCCAACACCCAAAACTTGCGGTACAGCACTATACACAAGATTAGAAGAAGTACGAGCAGTGCACATATCCACAAGCCTGACGTTGGTGGGAGCAGTAGAATAAGAAGCACTTGATGATCCACATGTAGCAGAAACACTAGACGAAGACGAAACTGGAAGCTGGGCGAAAACCATCTCAGCCTCTAAATCTAAAGAAGTTGAGTGTTGCAATTCACAACAGCCACAAGAGCAAAAAAAAAAAGGAACCGCGTAATTGTATTGATCCACTAACACAACTAATGAAGTATAAGGTAAGCAAAAACTCAAGAACACGAAGCAATTAGTATAAAACTGTCAAAAATCACGAAATCCCAAAATAATCTCGGGAGCTCCGAAAAGTGCGACTGCTCAGTTATCAGGAGCCATCGCTTAGACCACTGCGCCACCGGGGCGGCGACATGGTACCTAAGTGACTGACCCGTCAAGACCCTTCACCAGTCACCACAAATGAACTCTGGTCTCGCACAATAGAGCTGAAAGACTATTCCTCAAGACGATATAAAAAAAAGCTCCTCCTGCATTTAATGTCACACCGTGTAGAGGCTGTTATTGTTGCTCGAGGTGTCTTCACACGAACCTCAGTTTTGAAACGAAAAATCTTGTGTAGCTCTACAAATGTAATTAGTTATCTCCTGAAACATAAGAAATCCGTGATATAAATTTAATTTGAATGGAGCAATTCTTTCTTGATGTTGAAATTTTTGCAAATAGCGGTGTATACAGGGTTACAAGGAAAGTTCGTGATCTGGCCAATATCTCACAAACTATGGAAGTAAGCGATTTACTTCTCGTGTAGTTGTATAGGAAACCCCCTATGGCGCACACAGTAACACCAAGAAAGATAACCTGGCCCCCTTTTTGGAGAGGTTGAGGGGACTATCGCGCGCCCCTTTTGCAGATAGGGCAAAAAAGTCAATTACAAACTTGTTCAGCGAGGCAAAAATAGTAAACCATAACAAAAGATGGAACGGGACTCTCCAAACGCGAAAAAAGCGGAAAGCTACCTGAGTCGCCCTGTCCGAAGCATATTTGCATGGATTTCAAATGTGCTTTCCGCTCCGTCGTCAGAATACAAAAATGATATATGTTATCGGTATGCCAACAGTTCGTGAACCACAGATGGGAAGTCGAAAGCTTTGCGATGTACGCAAGATGCGCATACAATTTTCCTATTGGATGAGTGTTTCGCCACTTTATGCTATTTCTCCTTGTCTCAGTGTATTTCTTACTGTATTGGACATCAAAGTCTGATATTGAATATGTCAAGGAACTGCGTTTTATTTCAGAACAAGAACTGTTGATAAGGTTTGTAGGATAACTTTTCCTTTGTGCTTTCGTTTACTTAGAACTTACCAGTTTAGGTAAGTTCTAAGTAATACGTTCTTGTCTAAATACTCTGTCTTTGCCTCCGGATGCTGTGATTTTTTTGCTGCCACAGTCTCGGTCCCCTTCCATCTTTTGTTACGGAACAAAAACATTTGTATACTATTTTTGCCTCGCTGAACAAGTTTCTAATTGACTTGTTGGCCCTATCTGCAAAAATGGGCTTGATAGCCCTCAACCCCGGGAAGAAGGGGGCGAGGGGATCCTCGTGGTGTTATTGTGAGCACTATAGGGGTTTCCTATGCAGCTTCACAAGAAGTAAATCCTTAACTGCCGTAATTCGTGAGATATTGGTCTGATCAAGCACTTTCCTTGTTACCCTGTATACCTCCTGAACTTCGTTTTACTCAAACATTTAGAATTTTGACTTCGTGTCATCAGTTGGAAAACATAAGCTGAGACCACCCGTACATAATAATATGATTTTTGCACGGAAGGTGAGTAAAATGTAACAGCACTAATGCGCGTAAAGAGTGTTTACAACTTCAGACTGACACCTTTTTCACTGCATCTTATGTTTGCCCCCAAAAACCTGTTGCCGATGAGAACGAAAATCAGGATATTTTTTTAATATTAATGCTAAACGCTTTTTTGGAATTCACGGTATAAGATGATGAAATTTTGTCATTTTATCGCAACCAAAATATTTTAATGCATGCAGTTTGTCAAAATTATATTTTCTCTACCTCAGTAGAAAACGTATTATCATAGAATGTCAGAACACGTCAATACGTTCTTTAGAACCCTTACCACGCAGAAGAATCTTTGATCTGCAGAGGAATCGGGGTAGGTATCACCTCATTTCAATTTCTGGGAAAATAAAAAAGAAATGTAAAACGAAGGAAAACAGGTAAGAACTGATGAAATTAAAATCGAGCATATTTTTACAGCACACGAAAAAAGTGTACACACGATTTTTTATCTATTGTTTTAGAATTTAAACAAAGCCTGCTAAAAAGCCAATTTTGAAACTTCAAAAGTTGTGCAAGATTTTTGAAATGTGGAGGAAGGAAGCATTAACCCTTTCCAGCCCAAAATTTTGTTTTTGAAAATTGGAAAAATTATTTTCGGTTTTTGTGGTGTTTTGGGCTTGTAATAAATAAAAATAACACTGAAAACGTTTTCTAGCATTTCATTCCTCAAACACAGAATGTTGTTTTTCAGCAACATTGGGATACAAAAGTTCAAATTTCTGATAACTTGATTTCCTTTCGCTTATTTTTTTCCCATCGTTATTTCCAAAAGGAAATTCTGTTTCGATCTTCCATCTCTGAATATAGGAAAATGTTCAAAAGAATATTTTTCGTTTTACATGGAAATCGATAGAGCAATGTTTTTTTTTTTTTTTGTGAAACACAACATCATATCACATATTTGGCACACAACATAGAAACATCTTGCCTTGCGGTTTTTACAGTGTTGTTTTGGATAGTTATCTACCAGCTGCAATGGGTTTAGTAAGAATTTGTTGTGTTAGAAGGACTACGGAAGTTCAAAGAATATGCACTGAAGTGCCAGAAAAACTGGTACAGACGAGCTTATGGAAACTACATAGCAACGTCACCTATGCGCGTACTCGGTTGCGTCCGCCAGTGCGTATATAAAGCGATAGACATCCCTGCCAGCTGTCAGAGTGGTTTTCGGCATGAAAATGACAAGTAATAACGATTTAAGCGTTTTTCAACGCTGTGTCATGTTTGGCGTTCGTGATATGGGTCATAGTATTTCGGAGGTAGAAACGAAGTTCGGATTTTCACGGACGACCATTGCAAGGGCGTACCGTGACTACAAGGATTCCAGCAAAATCTCCAACCTACAATACCAGTGTGGCCGTAACAAGACATTGGGTGAACGTGACCATCGTCGGCAGTCAAGAATCGTTTCACGCGATAGGCGTGCAACACTCTCGCAGGTATCATCGGAATTCAATGCTGGGGCCTCAACAAGCATCAGGCGTCCGGAATGTGCAACGTACCCTGCACGATATGGGCTTTGGGAGCCGACGTCCAACTCGAGTTCCCTTGATGGGTGCACGACACAGAGCTATGCACGGCAACATCGCCACTGGACACTTGATAACTGGAAACAAGTAGCCTGGTCTGACGAGTCGCGTTTCCAACTGTTTCGGGCAGATGGAAGGACTCGTGTGGGGCGCAAACCCCATGAAGCCATGAATTCCGCCTGTCAACAGGGAACTGTACCGGCTGGTAGGGGTCCGTAATGGTATGGAGTGTGTCTCTCTGGACTTCACTGGGACCCTTGGTACGTCTACAAATGTCTGTGACCGGCCAACGTTGTGTGCGCATCCTTTCTGACGAGGTACACCCGTTCATGTCCTGAATTCATGCTGATGGGTTGGGCCTGTTCCAACAGGGCAATGCACCTCCACACAAGTGTCGGGACTCCCCATTATGGTTAGAGGAGCATTCATCTGAGTTTGTGGTGTTGCCATACCCATCCAAGTCCCCAGATCTGAACGTGATAGAACACATTTGGGATGCCATGCAACGCGCTATCGAGCACAGGAACCCGAGACCTCGGAATAAACCCGAATTGTGGAACCCTCTGCAGGAAGTATGGTGTGCATTGCCTACCGTATATTTCCAAAAGCTAGTGTAGTCCATTCCCCGTCATATTTCTGCCGTCCTGCGCTCCTGTGGGAGACCTACCAGGTATTAGACTGGTGTAACAGTTTTTCTGGCACTTCAGTGTATGTTGTTTATGAACAACAATAAGCTGGAAAAATGTCAAATTCGACTGTACAGATTCTTTGAAAGTGGGGACTGCTAGAGTTCTCACTCACCAAGCGATTGAACTCGATCTGACCGGTTCTTCCTTTGCCTCCGAATCAGAAAGTTGAGCTGTTGTCACGAATGAAATCTTCTGGGAGTAATGATTTCTCGGAGTACCGAATGTAAGACTGAGGATAAGTATGAGCAACAACCAGGCTGCTGAAGAATCATTTGAAAGATAGCGCACACACACGTCTCCTTGTAAGATGTTTTAACTGACGCTCCATCGCTACAAATTGTCCTGAAATTGTAAAGTGTGTTTGGACGTTTAGACTAATTATTCTTTCCAATTTTATAGCATCAGTCGCGCAATCTACTCTGCCGTCATTTTCATTAGCATCTCGGATCGGTTTTAGTTTTCAAAGCTGTAAATCGACCTTACAATTCTCAATGGCATTTCAGCAGAGCATTTAAGATGTGAGACATAGCATTGAGCAAATAAGCCTTCTTTTTCTTTTTTGATTCAAGGTTTAACGACTACCGTGAGCAACTGAATGGGCTATAAGCAGTCGCCGGTCCATAATTTAGGGCCACTGACTCCAAAGAACGGAGAGAGCCAGTGCCGTAAGACAAACACAACATCCATGCCTCACCGGGATTCGAACCCGGACCCATCTCGGACGAGAGATCAGAAACCAACGCTTAGACCACTACGCCACCGGGCTGGCCAAATATACTTTCTTCATATAAGCACGGAATCAAAAAGTGCGGAAAACAGAAAGAAATTCAAATACACTTAATAAAAAAACGGAAAAATGTGAATCTGGTTGCCTTTTCAAAATAAAAATAAAAATGTTGTTTAAAGATGTGCTACTATCTTTATCGATGCAACATGTCAGTGCCTTTCTATCAGCTCTACATATTAATTTAAACATCGTTATTAAGCAATTATGTACTGGATTTATCAACGATCCCTTTTGACTTATGAGATATGCTTTCTTGCACGAGACAGTGAAAACGACTGCAGGCTGAAGGAACAGACGAGCAGCTCATTATGAGGTCAAAAGTGTTTGGACACTGTAAGTAAATAGATAAACAGCATTTTATTTAAAACAGTAGCGGGTAGGTCCATCATTTGTAGAGATTACAGCATCCACCAGTCTAGTTAAACTGTCCACAAGTCAATTGAGTTCGTGGAGAGCGGGATGTTCTTCCACTCGGCCTTTAGTACATCGACCAACCTTGTCAGTAAAGAAGGTAGTGCTAGTCTAGACCTCACCTGTCGTTCACGTTCATCCCATAGGTGTTTAATGGGATTGGAGTCCAGGCTTTGGGCTAGCCAGTCGATCCCCGAGGGTAGATTTTCCTCAAACCACTCCATTGTAGCCATGGAAACATGACAAGTAGCTTTGTCGTTCTGAAGGAAGCAATCGTCGTGTTCGTTGAACTTTCACAACGTTGGGAGCATTGAGTTATAGAGGATATCCCTGTACAGCACAGAGTTCATGTTGCCATGAACTCTGTTACACCGTACAAGCTGAAAGAGCCCCATACCATATCTCTACCACCTCCGTGCTTCACAGTTGGAGCTGTAAACTCCGGAAGCATGCGTTCTCCGACTAATCGCCAAACCCAGACACGTCCACATGATCGGATTAATATGATGCGGGATTCGTCGCTCCATAACGCCTGCTGCCATTGCTCTAGTGTCCAATATTTATGCTGCTGACATCATTGTAGCACTCGGCTTTATTGGTCTTTGTGATGAGAGGTTTATGGGCTCGGCCATGATACCCGAACGAATGAGCTTCTCTTGAAGTGTCTTTCTGGAGACCATAGCATCTGTAGCTATCTAAAACTCATGTGCTGTGTCGCACATTAGTCGGAACCTGGGTTCCCAGTTCTCCCTCTGCGGCCCCTTACTAGTCCCTGGGTTGCAGTTTCGTGGGTCTTCCAGGAGCGAGATGAATTTCTGCAGGGTCCCGTGTTCTTCCAAGTATTGATGACAAAGGGCACAGTGGATTTAGCAACGTGTACGACAACAGCAATGCTTCTTATGCTCATACTACCAATTGAGCGACCAATTATGTCTTTATCAAACTCTAGGAAGTCTCTCCAGCTAGCCATTTTATCAGCGATTGATCTGATCGTACTCTCACTGCCATTTCTATACCTTATCGAAAATGTGTCTGCTGCTGGAGCACACCATTACGCATGCGTTGGGGTGACACAATCATATTTTTCCATATAGTGTATAATAACAATCATAGGGAATGTATCATTGCTTCCGAGAAAGAAGTTCAGAATTTGGCCAAATTTTAGTGAACAACAGGTATTGTTACTGAATGAATAAAAGTAATGAGCAACGTTTTGTGAAAGAATGAAAGCTTTTTAGTTTTCAGCTAAGTGTATCATCGCAGCACTGTAAGACTGACGTGATAGTCCATCACTGAGAAGTTCAACAATGTTCTGCTGCGTGTCAGCAATGTAAAAATCATAATCGGATATTCTGATTTCTACAGATACGACGCCAAGTGCTTGTTCTGCTCTTGTGGAAATATGTGACCTTGGTTTATGAGGAAAACAGCTGCACATAAGCCACACATTACACTAGCAAAAGACCAGGCTGTATAAAGAACAAAAACCCTCCTCTATGAGATAAAGGACAGTGTAAACAGGTTCTATAAAATCGAGCAACGTTTCGCGAATATCCATGTAAAGGTGGTTGTGGAAAGCACAAAGGGAAATATCCAACTTCCATTCTGTGTTGTACCGAACGATGGAGCTTAAAATTATTTTCTTCCGAAAGAAATGTGGCAATGACAAATCTTCAAGTACTGCGGTTTAAAATATGTGACATTTATGTGAGATTGATGTTATCCTCTATCTGTTTCGAATTACTACTTGAGTATTACTCTCCCCTCTCATTTCTCTGCTCGATACATATTGCCCCTTCCTCCATTTTCTTTCTCTGATACATTTTTATACAAAAGGAGCCTCCATTCTAACATACACAAAGCGCTTTACCTCGCACTCAAATGAAGAATTTTACGTCTTCCAGCACTTTCGAGACTATAAAATTCTTGCCTCTTCGAAAACGAAGAAAGAGCACAACACAGTTTTGTAGCAGCACATTTCAAACACACTGAAGTGCTAAAAGTCATGGGATATCGTGTAGTACCTCCTCTAGTACGGCAAAAGTGCTGAAACTTGAAGTAGCATTGATTCCACAAGTGGCCGCAAAACTTCTGGAGAGATGTTGAGTCATGCCATCTGAACAGCCGCCACAGTTCAATGGTATTTGCAGGTGTAGGATCTTGGGGGCCAATGGACCTTTCCCCCACGTCCCATAAGTGCTCTGTTGGCTTTATGTCGGGCAAACGAGGTGGCTACACGATCCGTCGGAATTGTCCAGAGCCAATTTTGGACAACTTGGGCCCGATGACATGGTGCATTAACCGCCTGGAAAATTGCAACGTTGTTCAGGTACATAAAGTCCATTAAGGGCTATAATTGGTCACCCAGCAAAGTAACAAAGCGATTACCGGTTGATGACGCGTTTACGAGGACCAGAGTACCCAAACCGTGCCACGTAAAGATACCCCACACATCTATGGAACCACCACCAGCTTGTACAGTGTCTTTTTGATAGCTTGGATCCGTATCCTCATGGTATCTGCGCCACAATCTCACCCTACTAACAGCTCGTAGCAAGTGGTAGCGCAACCCATCGGATCACGCGACAGGTTTCCAGTCTTCCAGATTCCAATTACCGTGTTCACGAGCACAGGTGAGGTGCTCTGTCCGATATCGTGGTGTTAACAAAGGCACTCTGGTGTGCATTCTGGCACTCAAGTGGGTCTTCTCCCCATGGAAGCTACATTTCGCTGCACTGACTTAATGGAAATATCCGTGGCACCTCCTGCATTGAAGATGGATGTTACTTGAGCCAGTGTCGCTTGTCTTTTAGCATGGACAGTCCTGGTTAGACGCCGATGATCCATGGTTGGTGAAAACTTGCATACTGCTATCCCATGACTTTTGGCACTTCGGTGTGTGCCATCTAATTTTTATTTGCGCTTAAATTATAAATCAATCCTTTTAAAGTAAGTGTCTTTTTGATTGCATGCAAAATCAGTATTAATTAGGATAACGTGAAACCTATGAGACAGGGGTCTCATAGGTTTCACGTGAGACCCCTGTCTCATAATATTTCAACACGTTGCTTGAAATTCTAATAGTTGGTAGTTCGGTTAATCATAAGGCTGTAGCAAAGATCCTTGCAAAGATTCTGCCATGTTTGTTGGGTTGTTGGAAATCGTTAGACGTGTAGCAACACCGAAACACATCTTACTGAATCTTCTGAAGACATTCGGAAAAAAATACACTGAAGAGCAATTGAATTAGATATACCTGTCTAGTAACATGTAGCACCACCTTCGCCTTGATGACGGTGGTGATTCGTCTCGGCATGGACTCGACAAGACACCGGAAGCGTTGGGAAGCCATACGGATCCACGACCCCTGAACAAGCTCCTACAGTTCACGAAGGTTTAATGGATGGAAGTCAGAGCCTCGAACATATCTCTCGATGAAATCCCAGATGTGTTCAAAGGGATTGAGGTCAGGTGATTTAGACGGCAAAGGAAGCGATGTCACGTCGGTGGAGTGTTCATCCAACCATTCGGATACAATTCATGAGCGATAGCACGGTGCATTGTCTTGTTGCAGGATGAGGTCTCCAGTGGGATGTTGAAGACGTACAAACGGTAGCAAATGGTCATCCAGGATATCCCGGTAACATTGAACTGTGAGGGACGATGTCACACGTACCAGGGGTCCCATTTCAGTCCACGTAAACAGTCCCCAGACGAGAATGCCACTCCCAACAGGTTGAGGAGAACCCTGCTGGCAAGAAGGATCCATCGCTTCATGTGGTTTGCGCCGTATTCGTATCCTGCCATCCGCGTGTACCAAAGTGAATCTCAACTCATCAGTCCAGGCAACATTTTCCCACATGTCTAGCGTCCAGTGGCGATCTTCCTGCGCCCAAGCTAATATTTGCACCCTGTGATGTGCGGTCAGCAGCGGTACCCTCGTGGGGCGATGCCTTTTGTACCCCATTGCGAGGCGATGGTTCCGGATGGTGTGGCTGCTTACACGTTTTCGTGCACCAACGTTAAATTGCCGAGTGATTTCTTGAACGGTGGCCCGTCTATCCCCTGTTACAATGCGAGCTAGCCGACGATGACCCCGCTCATCCACACGCCGTTGTCCACGGCAGTTGGCCCTTGCAGGGATAGTTTTACCAGATTCGATGTACTCAGGGTGCACCCGTGACACAGTGGCTCGTGAAAATCACAGCGCCAGCATGACATCCAAGGTAGAGTGACCCATTCGTCGGGCTCCGACAATTTGCCCAAGATCAAATGCGCTTAGATCCTTCGTCTTAACCATACTGCGTCCGACTCTTACTTATTCCCGTCGCATCACTCCTTATATTGTCGGATCGCTGCATACGTCATGTCGTTCCCGCTTACAGGGCCGCCCACAGCGCCACATTTGCATAACGCCAGCTGTCTCTAATTCAATTGCTCTTCAGTGTATGTGCTCACACTACCTGCAACTTTTTAAAAGTCTTTTTTTTTGTATGGATCTAAGGAAGAATTTTCATTTTAGAATGGTCTTTCTTTGGGAAACAAATTTCAACACAAGTTAACAAATTCAAATGAAAAATTAGCATTGCTTCTAATATTTGGCGAATGTTTTCCGGTTCTCCTGGAGCAAAACATATCTCTAGCTCGCAGAAATACATTTTCCATACCCTTCTCGGATCGGATAGACCAAATTATGCTCATTCACCTTCAACATCTATCATTGATTCCTTGCGACGTTCAGCTTTTAGAAATCGGGCAATAATCGATCTTACAGGCCTGATGTTTAGCAAAATATTTTCCGTATATCCCTATCAATTTCGTTGTTTTAAATATTGTTTTGTATTTATCATATCTGGATACATTTTTGAGAAGTGGAAAGAAAAAAAATGTCATTTGAAAGTAAGCTTAACTAGTGGTTTCTCACTTTTCTCAGAACTTGAACGAGTTTACAACATATTTCAGAAAAAATCATTTCGCTACCTCTTTGTGGAAATGTTATTATACTGCCTCAAAAATGTTTGCGCAGTTCCGTATTTCTCTGGAACACGGCAGGGATCTAAATCGCGTTTTTGTTTACCCGAAAAACCCATACATTACACCATATTATGTATCACTCCTGAGTTAAGCAGATTTAGGAAACAATAAGTCCAGTAAATCATATGAATGACAAACAGAATGTATTCGCGTGCAACTCTTTGTGGGCTCCAGTATTTCTTTCCTACCAGACGCAGAGAGACTGCGAGAGCAGGAGTCAAAGGAAACTGCAAACCTTGACAGGAGGCAGTATTTCAGCGCAATGATATCTTGCGCCGATGCATGTTGATTAATGACCAAATGGATGATGTAATATCGTTACCCTCGCAACAGATGTAGTTTCCATCAACAGTAAGCTCTTGCAATCAAAACTAGGCTTATTCCTGTGGGACTGTGTTTACTCATCAATATGCGAATTGCTGGCGAGTTAGTACGTAAATAACGTAAGTGTATCACCGAGATTAAAACTCACTTCTAGATAAAATCTCAGAAATGAAACGATTCCAGTAAAGCAGCTGCAATTTAGCTAGGCTAAACGTTTTTGGTCGAAGTCGAAGTTTCTCGTATTTGGTGGTAAACGAGGTTGAGAAGAAACAAACTTCCGCGATCACAATCACAATATACACTGCTAGCCACCCAAAATGCAACACCAAGAACGACACGAGATAGCAAAGCCAGATTTACTGGACACATAACAACAGCTACAAAGCTGAAACGATTGAGCTTACAGGCCCGTGCGATTTGCGGAACACGCAGACATCAATAGTTCGTGTAGCCCCCATGGCTGGCAATAACGGCCGCTACAAGCCGCGGCATCGAACGAAAGAGGCTTTGGATGTGAGCCTGGGGCATGTCGTTCCAGGCTGCTTCCACACGTTGCCACAGTTCATAAGGGGTAGACGCGGGTGGTGCTTGCAAAGCCACTCGGTTGCCGATCAGCGACCAGACGTATTCGATGGGCGACATATCGGGAGAACAGGCGGGCCACGGCGGCAGTGGCACCTGGTGGGCCGTGAAGAATTGTTGCACGATGCCTGCCTAGTGCGGGCGCGCTTTGTCCTGTTGACACGTACGTGGCCGGTGGCTGGTCCTGAAGGTAAGGGAGGACTACAGGCTCCAAAACGTCAGAGATGTAGCGGTGGCTGTTGAGTGTACCGGCGATGCGTATCAGAGGAATGCGTGCGCCATATCCAATTGCGCCCCAAATCATAACGCCAGGCGACGGACCTGTATGGCGATGCATATTGCAGGCGTCATACAGTCTCTCGCAGCGGTGCTGATACACGCAGATTCGACCATCGTGGTGTTGCAGACAGAAGCGGGATTCGTCGGAGAAGACAATGTCGTGCCATTTCAATGTCCAGGTGCGGTGTTCAACGGCCCACTGCCGCCGCACTCGCCGGTGGTGTAACGACAATGGTAATCGGAGCAATAGGCGCCGTGCGACAAGTCCCCGCTCCTGCAGACGACGTCGAGCGGTACGTGCTGACATAGGTTGTTGCGCAGCAGACCCTAATTTCTGCGTTAACGTTCGTGATGTGGCGGTGCGAGCCGTCAATGCCCGCCGAACCACATACCGGTCCTCTTGTTCTGTGGTGTGCCGCGGCTGCGGCAGTCGTTCAAATCGATCAGTCCGTCCCTCGTGCACCACCCAATCCATTCTCGCCTCACTGTGGTTGGATGTCGTCCCACACGGGCGCCGATGTCTCGGTACGATAAACCGCTGTTGCGATAAGACACTATTCGTCCTCTGTCGAACTCCTAAACGTGCTGGAATGACTGCCGTATTCTGCAACGAGGCATCAAGAAGCTTCCCACGCACAGGTCCGGCAGCACAACACACTTCCACTACTTGCATCCCGCCTTCTGTGCACCCTTCTTATAGTTATAGTGCTTCTCGGTGACGTGCCGGGGGCATATGATTTGCATATGCCCTGCAATGCTAATCGTTTGCATGTCCTCTCGCGAGCGACGCATGCTGCGAATTTCAGGCCATTCGGATGCTTCCTTCTTGGTGTTGCATTTTGGGTGTCTAGCAGTGTAATATACAACTATCTGTACTGTAGCGGAATTCTAGGAGATGGAAAATATTTTACGGCAAGTTCTATTACAAAAAGAAATAAAAAATGCTAAGGTAACGAGGGGGTTCACTGATTCAACTCGTCAATATTTGTATTGTTCAAGTACAAAGAGTAGAAGAGTTCGCCAACCACGCTTCGGAAAAAAAAAACTATTTTTCTCTAGGAACGCCTGTAATATCAGTCCTCATTTCGAAGAACGTCTAAAACAATTTTCATTCCCCAACAAAACCGCAAAACAACTTCCCTTTTCCCAAGATACACCTAAAATTATTTTTTTCTCCAGGCAGTACTACATGATTTTCCTTATACATAGAAACACTTATTAAATTTCTCCGATACCAAGGAACCGCAGAAATTGATTTTACTATCCTGAGCAACTCCGAAAATAATTTTTCTTATCCCGTGGAGTATTTATTTATTGTTTTCCGAGGAACACTTAAAAAAGAGTTTCTTATCTCGCAGAACACCTAGAATGCCGCCCCGGTGGCGCAGTGGTCTAAGCGATGGCCTCTGATCATTCGTCCGTAAGGGGTCCGGGTTCGAATCCCGGTGAGGCATGGATGTTGTGTTTGTCTTACGGCACTGGTTCTCTCCCTTCCCTGGAACCAGTGACCCTAAATCAGGGACGGGCGACTGCTTATAGCCCATTGAGTTGCTCACGGTGGTCGTTAAACTTAAAAAAAAACAACAACAAAACAACACCTAGAACAATTTTCTCTTATTTCAACTCATCCCAAGGAAGAGCAGTGACCTAAGCGCTGGCTTTTGCCAGTTCGTCCGAGATGGGTCCGGGTTCCATTCCCGGTGAGGCACAGACGTCGTGTTTGCCTTATGGCACCGATTCTCTCCCTTCCCTAAGACCCATGGTCCTAAATTAAGAACGGCAGACTGGTTATGTAATAGCCCGTCGAGTTGCTCACGGTGGTTGCGTTAAACCTCGAAACTATACCAAAACCATAGCAAGAAACGGTTACTGGTGCAAACTTTTTCCGGCCAGGAAAGATTGATAGTGCGCGACGCAAATCTGGAAGCGAGGAGAGTTCTTGGTAGCAGACTAAAGATATTTTAGGAATTTCACCTGCCGATACGTGCGGCAATTTGAGGAAGTGCCCTTTTTTCTCTTCGCTGAACAGGGCTAGCATTTCTATTGGCATCGATAAAGCTGCTCTATCACAACACAAAACCAACACAGAAACAGAATTCAGCAAATATAGCCTTAAATACAAAAGTGAGCAAAACAAAATAAAGTGGAAGTTAGTAACGCTAATGACGGGACTAAATTCCCATTCCATTTCGACAGATATTTGAAGTTTTTCATAGTAGTTTAGTATTTTTGTTTATCTATTTCATTATTTCTCGCGTTAAGACTTTGAAAACGTTCTAATGAACCTCAGATGGGAAACACCGTCACAGCTTGATAATTGTTATCTTTAACAGGCTACGATCTTCGCATAATGCGCTACAAAACTGAGGTTACCAATGAAAAATACGAACTGCGGCTGGCTATCTCGCAGAAGAAAGCCTTTCAGATATCTCACAGAGAAAAGATAGCAAAACATTACTTCTTCTACTTTCGGGGATCCCATCCTCTTTCAGTCTCGATGGTTGTGGAGAAAATTATACTAGCACGAGCCGAGTTTACTAGCTATATCGCAGAGAAGAACAGTACACTGGGATTTCAGTGTCTTTTCTGTGCCACCTAATAAAATATATCTACATTTAAAACAAAAAAGACATGAGTAATCATTGTTTATATACACTATATTGACAAAGGTCACCGGACACGTAGAAGAGAAACAGAACATAGCATTTTTTGATATACATTAGTACGGTATCGGTCCACCTTTGGACTTGATGGATGCACTGACACTTCGAAGCTCAGAGGTTAAGTTTTGAGCTCCGTGATTTTCGTTGCTTCAAGGTGTTTATTGAATGCTTTAGTTTCTGTGGTGGCGTGTATCTTCAAGTTGAAGGTCTGCACTTTGCTTTTGTGTATCTCCCTGGGTGGGGAGTGCCATATTTTTTCATTTTTCACTGTTTTATTGTTTGACCAAGCTGGTCTCTTTTCGTTAAAGTCTCGCCATTGCTTAAGGGTGACGCCCACATCCTTATCTTGGCAGATCAGCCAGCTCCCTCTACTTCTTCAACAGTGTCAGCCCCTGCTCAGCTTATTGAGGTGGATCCTGGGCGTCATTGCGACGTCATGGACACCTCTTCTTCTCCTGCAATAGCTCCCGCCCTTCCCACTAAGTGCGTTGGTGCCAAGTCTCCTATCGACATCTCAGCCGATGATGACGTATCAGTGATCAGCAATACTGAGCTAATAGCTTCCACTTCTCAATAACTTCCTGATCCGCCCCTATTGTTAGGGGCCGCTCCATCGACTTCTCGACCCATGTCTGCCCAAGCGTCCTATGCTTCTGCAACTTCTGGGGTCCTTACACCCCCATTTTCATCTGCTATGCCTTTTCCTGAATCCTATGTCACTGTCATCTATTCCACTGCTACAATTGACATTCCAGAGGATTCCCGGGTTGGTCACCTTTTTTCCTCCACTATGGAACGTGGCGTCTATTTTGATGTGCTTCCCGACACTAAGCTGTGGCAATATAGCCGTACTCTCAAAACTATCTTACCAAAGGATGCTATAGATTTTGTAGCTCGAAAACCCAGATCTGTCTTGGTCTATTTTAAGGATAAAGCGCATGCTGACCAGGTCCTTACGGAAGGTCTAACCATCAATGACGTGCGTCTGCTAACACAACCGGTTGCAATCCGCCCGGTGCAGGTGACCTTCTACCCCGTGCCAAAAGAAGTTTCCGACGCTGCACTCTGCACCTTGTTCAGCAGGTACGGCAGGGTCGTTGGCTCCATAACAACTCTCTCTGCGGCTCCCAGGGACACTGAAGACAAATAAATTCGGGGCTCCGCCGCACTTCTCAAGTCCTCTTTCCATCTGATGCTCAGCTGAAAGCGGTCCCGCATGTTTTGCACATCCGCTGTGGACAGCGACGCCGAAGAGTTGAGATATTCACTTCACAGTATTGCACTATCTGCCAGAGCGAAAGTCACATGAGGGCTCAGTGCCCACGTGTCCCCTGCAAACAGCTCCACCAACTACATCACCTTCTACTTTGTCCACCAACGCTCCACAGACTTCTTCCTATTCGAGGAAAGTCGGAGAATCAAGATCTTCCACAAGTCAGCCTACTGCCATTTGTCAACAAAGGACTTTGATGCCTCTACCTCCTGTTGATCCATAGAATTTTCCCAGGCTTCCAAAATCGACTCACCCTAGTACTTTTACAACTACTGCTGATGTGCATGTTGACTATTCCTCAGCTTTTACAGTTGGCTCCATGACACCAGTCACAGGTGATGCTTCGGGTTCAGACTCTCCAGACGATCATGGAGCTTTAGTAGTTTCAGGAAAACGCAGTGGTGCTTCTCGCCCCAAGACGAAGAAGTCAAAGACTCTGTCGTCCCGAAGATCATCTCGCTCTTCTACCCGCTGATCCACTCGTTCCGTCCGCTCTCGACGGCCGTTCTCCAGGTCACCTCCACACACTTCCTCTGAGACAGCATGTGAGGGTGCTTTTCCCTCACTGGATGAATTCACAACTTTTCTGACTGAAAATGCTTTCCCTGCTGAACCTCTGTCATACGAGGATGTGCTGGAGTGCCTTTTAAGGTTCTCTAGCGCTTCCTCAGCACGCACTTTCATTCAGCAGTATGAAGCAGCTCTACCACAAGTGCTGGATCAATTACACTCACTTGAAAACGCTCTTCGGCGCACCGCGGACGAGGTCCTGTGGAGTGCATGGTTCCTCCGTCGACTCCACTCCATCACTACAGCCTGTCAATTCCTTCTGCATCCCATTACTAACCTAGACATTCAGGGTGGTGTCACTTAATTGTCGCGGTTTTGCGACACCTCTTGCGAATGCGCTGGTACGAGAGGATCTTGCTCCGCTGAACGCCGATATATTACTCCTGCAAGAAACAAACTGTATTTCCACCACTCAATTTCATCAGTGGCGTCAGTGGGATCATACTTTCCATCACGCCTACAGCTAACTGTCGCGTGGCGGCATGGCAGTTGGAGTTCATTCACGTTTTCGTGCAACTCTTTCCTCCTTCTCAGTGAAAAACTTATGTCGAGACTTATTGCAACGGGTCTCCTTCACCGTCGCAGCTGAAAAATTTCATGTATTCAACATTTATGTTCCTTGCACTCCTACTCACGTGCCATAGCTGTTTGCAAAACTTCGACGGCTCTATCCCGTATTCCCATCACCGACCGGGTATATATTGGAGGTGACTGCAATTGCACTCTACATCCCCTAACTGATCGATCTTCTGCTTCCGGAGAACACCGTACGGTAGTAGTACATCTTTTCCAGTCTATCACTTCAGATTTCTCACTCTCAGATGTTCAGCGTCATTTGTCACCAACCCAGACTACACATACATGGCGTGCAGCAAGAGCCATTGATCCTCCTACAGCAAGATTGCATCGCTTTTATGCGACTTCTCTTCTTCTACCAGCAATATCGGATTCATGCTGTAAACTCACAGCATCCTCGGATCATTGCGCCATTGTCATAATGGTTTTTGCTACCTCAACACAGCCACGTACAATCCGGCCCTATGCTTTTGACAGCACTCTTTTAGATGACCCAGCCTTCTGCTCATCGGTGCGAGATTTTCTCGCGGATTGGCTTCCAAGACTTCATTCTACACCGTGCCCCCTCATCTTTTGGTTGGAAGTAAAACGCCACCTGATACTACAGGTACGAAACCTGTCATACTCGATCATGACACAACGGAGGATGCGACTTGATCATACTAGGCAAATGCTTTCTTCGCTCAATCTTCCTGATCCCCTCTTTCACGTCTACCAAGCAAAATTGCATTCACTTTTGGTGCCGCTTCAAAACAAGCCCTCCAACATCTTAAACTTCAATACCTGAAACCTGCTGCTTGTTCGTACGAATTCCTTGCGTCACTGGAGTCAACTCGCCGATCCTCTTCTGTTCTACAGCAACTTCGTCTTCCAACTGGAGTAGTATCAACCGAACCAGTTCCAATTTGTTCTATGGTACGGAACTACTACATTTCAAAATTTTGTAAAACTCCTCCTCCCTCCCCTACGGTTTCTGCTCTTCTGTTCTCTTCTTTGCCTCAGGTCCCTTCTCATTTTTCAGCCAGCCTCCTCCATCCTCCCACTTTAACTGAGCTCTCTGACACTTTCTCGTCCCTCAATCCCCGGGCTTCACCTGGCCCGGACGGTCTCCCTGTTTCTTTCTATAAGGCTTTTCTTCCTACCCTCCTTCCGTTTCTCCTTTGTTCTTTTTCTACTTTCATGCATCTTACATCTCTTCCGAGGAGTTTCAGGCTCGCATATGTCCTACTTTTCTCCAAGAAGGGTGATCCTCTTGACTTGAAGAACTATCGTCCAATCTCACTCTTAAACACTGACTATAAACTCTATACTAAATTTCTCTCACGCCAGATTAAGCCCATACTCCCTCATATTCTCTCCACTAATCAAACCTATACTGTACCCGGCCGCTCCATCTCCCATAATATTCAGCTTCTTAATGATCTAATTCACCTCGCACGCTCCCGTTTGGAACCCCTTGCTCTTCTTTCCCTCGATCAACGCTCAGCATTCGACAATATTTCTCATGATTACCTTCTTGCAAATTTTGGCTTTCCTCCTTCTTTTGCTTCTCTTCTATCTCCCTCTACCGGGACGCAGTTTTCCACGTCAAGCTGCTCAACCTTCTCACAGCTCCCATACCCTTTCGTCGTGGCGTGCGTCAGGGCTGCCCCTTATCCGGGCAGCTCTTCGCCCTCGCAATGGAACCTTTTTTACGCACAGTCCATCGATTCTTCTTTGCTTCACTACCACCGGTGGTAGCCAGCACACGTCACCATGTTGCTACCTATGTTGCCTACGTCGACGATATTACATTCTGCATTCGGCACGAATCACAGTTTCATGATCGCCGCAATCTCTACAATACCTACGCCTCATGTTCCAGAGCAGCGCTAAACACAACAAAAAGCACAGACCTTTGGACCGGTTCGTGGTCTCACCGCACTGACTCTCCTTGGGGAGCAGAGTGGTCCAACACCTCTCAACGATTCCTAGGAGTCCACCTTGGTCAATTAGCAGCAGCTTCACTCGCCACCCGGACGACTCTCCGGCCACACCTACATCGCTCGGTCGCAGTCTGGTGGCTCGCAAAATTCTGCAACTCCGTTTTTCAAAGAGCACGTTTAACGCACACTTACCTGCTTTCAATGTGCACGTATTCCTGGTTAGCTACGAAGCAACCATCACTACGCCTTCTTGAACTCACCGGCTGTCCAACGCAGGTTATCTGGCCCGGCCATCATTGGGTCGGAGCACCTCAACTCAGCCTGTCTCCTTCCAACGGATTCATTAGTCTACCCGACGTAAGATCCTATTACAAGGCTTATCGTGTGTCTACGTTTTTACGATCACTTGCGGCACCTGCTCCCTCTGCAGTTGCTGCTCGTGATGTCATAGTCTCCCCGCATAGCCCACGTTTTACTCTCATTTTGTTATTACTCATAGACCACTGTCCCCTTCTCGCACTCTTCCATCCTGTCTACAAGGAGGCTATCTCCTTTCTTCGTTACCTCCCTCTCTCTCGCTCTCCCCCTGCCTCTACAAATGGCCTGCTTTCCGAACCTCTCTTTTTTTCTTCTCTTCTACACCCTCCCCATCTCCCTAGCTTTGCTTTTCCTTCATAGCTCCGAGCTGGAGTCGTTACAGTCAGCGATCTTGTTAACACCGATCTTTCCTGGCTCCCCTTCTCTGCTGTACCCTGTGCTCTCCGCTTCACTGACAATGTTCACTTTGTTCACAACTCTCTTATTTCTACGATAATCTCCCAATTCCCTGAGCTTGCTTACTCCCTCGGGTCTCATTTCTGTCCACTCTGCCTCTCTCCTCCCATTTTTTCGGTCGTCCAATGGCGGGCATCTTTCTCTTGTCTCTTTCGCTCTTCTGCACCTCTTCCCATTTCAGGCATTCCACTTTCTTCTACCTCCACAGTACGGTCCGCTGCTCTTTCCTCACTTTCAGCACCCCTGAAGTCCATTCACATTGGCTTTTCTTACACAACCGCATCCCTGTGCCGTCCATTTTACATCGCATGAACATTTTATATTCTCCCTCCTGTCCTTATTGTGGCGAGGAGGCTGACGTCGAGTATGTCTTCATGTATTGCCCCGTATTATTGCCAATGCTCCATCTCGCTTTCACGTTAGCAAAACGATCCTGTGAGACCGTCCTCACCTTCAGCGCCTACCGAACACTACTTCTGAACTCTTCTCGCCCTATTCACCTTCCGACAGTCTGCTCCTACGTCTTCGTGCTTGTAAGACATATAATTCATGTGTATCATCTTCAGCATTCCCTCGAAGCTTCTACTGACATAAATAAAGTCAGTACTGCGTTACTTTGTAATTTTTGTAATCGCCTGCTCTCCCTTCTTCGACTAGAATTTACCACTGCAGTAGCACGCTGCAGTGAACCACAGTTCCTATCGACTTGGACACCAGCAACCTCTTGGTTTGCAGGGTCGCCCACGACGCTTCACCTTACGGTCGGAACTTTTGTTTCACCTAACTCCTGATAGATACAATACTTGCCATGCAGATTTGTTTTCAATCTCTGCATCACCAGAGACTTTTCTTGTCTTATCCGACAAATTATTATACATAAATTGTAGTCTCTCATCATTGTATTGAGCATTGTGAATAGGTCTTTGCGTGAGGTACAAGCACCTGTAAATCTTCTTTTCGTATGTCATTTAAAACGACTTTCTTATACACATTTCCTGTTTTTTTTTCTTGCTTCGCAACTGTGTGAAATCATGTTCCTCAACCTTCACTGCGCTATATTATTTCTACTATCTATATTATCAGAATTTTTGTTTTGTTTTACTATTGTACATAACTTTTAGTAGATCATCATTTTATTTAATCCTATGAATAGTTCGAAGCATGGGCTACTTGTAATTGTCAGTTTCTATTCACACTTTCTTCAAGCTCAGTTCTCATCCTCTCTTCATATTTTCTTTCGTGTATACATCATGTGTACATTTTTTTTGTTTTTCAATTCTCATCATGCTAAATTGTGTATTCTCTCTACGATGTCAGAGACTACTTCTTTTTGTCAACTCTGACAAACTTTTGTACATAAATGTTACTTTTCATTGTACTGAATCATGTAAATATGTCATGACACGATCCACAGCCCTGTAAACTTTCTCTTCTTTGTCGTTTTACAGTATGTTCTTATCTTCGATTTCTGTATTATATCTTGCTTATCAACTGTGTAAATTTGTGTTCTCCAATACTCACTGTGATGAAGTGTGTCTTCTCTCTGTATTTCCAGAGATTATATTTTTTCTCTTGCATTATCAGACAAATTATTGTACATCACTAATTTTCATATTGCCGTTGTATGTAACATGTAGTACCACGAGCCACATTCATCTGTAAATTTTTCATCATCTGTCTTTCGAACTTTTGATTTCACACATGTCTCCTTCGTCACCTGCAACCTTGGTTTGCAGGGTCGCCCACAACGCTTCACCTTATGGTTGGAACCTTTGTCTTATCAATTTTGTGTACAATTTATGCTCTATAGTGCTCATCATGCTAGATTGATTATACTCTGTATATTACCAGAGAATCATATTGCCTCGCCAGATTTCTACTGTGCTTAACTGTTGTCTTGTGACCGTTGTACAGAATCCTGTAACTAACGTAGCGCCAGCTACATACATCTGTTAATTTCTCATCACTTGTCTTTGAAATCTTTGTCTGCAAGTCGAATTCTGTATTATTCCTTGCATCAATACTGTGCAAACTAATATTCTATAACGCTCTTCAAGCTAAATTGTTACTCCTTTCTGCTGTGTCAGAGACTTCTGTTGCCTCACCAGACACTCTAGTGTAACTCACTGTTTTTACTATCATCAATGTACAGAACCGTGTAAATAAGAAGTAGCGTAAGCTACAAGCATCTGTCAATATGTTTTTGTCATACATCATTTGAGATAATATATTCAAGCACATCTCCTGTATCTTTCTTCTAATAAATACTGTGGGAAAACTGACACTTCGAGACATGCTTTCGAAAAGGTTTTGGAACACAGCGATAGGTATGCGCTTCCATTCAGTACATAATGCTGCGACTAACTGTTGCTTGGTAGTAGGCCTTGCTTCCAAGCTTCTTATACGGCGCTCTAATTCATCCCATAGGTGCTCTATGGGATTAAGGTCAGAGTTCTGTGCTAGCCAGTCCACACATTCGACGTCATAACAATCCTTGCATTATGGCTCGGTGCATTTTTCTGCTGGTACCAACAAAGCTCGGTTTCATAGTATTGCTATATACACGCAGTTATTTTGCTCCGTACATTTCGTCTTGCTAGTGCTCTCTTCGGTGTTCCGAGTATTTATTTTTGTGTGTGTGAGTTTTGTGAAGGTTCCATGGTTCTGCTCGTATCCCTACCAAGTCGGTAAGTGATGATTTAGTTAAGTTATCTTCGTTTTTATTGTCTTGGCCGAGTCGGCCAAGACATGAATTCTACATCGCCATTACAAATGGCGACATCAGGCGAGAGTGACGTCCCAACTCTTGCTTCTGATGAGGATTTTCCTCCTCTTCCACCATCCACCAATGGCGGGCCTGCTCCGACAACCCCTTCCTCTCCTAAGGGTAGTTCAGCTACCCTACCAGCTAATCCTACTTCTACTTCTACGTCACTAAGTAGTGACCAGCAAACTTCCCGGCAGCTGACAGAATAGGCAAGGGACGTTTCACCCAAGGTACTTAGAAGGAGAAGAGGTAGGCCCATTGTAACCGCGCCGTCTTTCCGCTTCTCTTCGTTGCGCTGTGACGTCACGGTGGCCATAAGCGAAGCTGTAACGCGCACGGAGCCATACCGAGAAAGTGTCGTGTGCTATGTGAATTTTCAATCGAAATAACAGAGCTAGTTTTGAGAAAATAATTTTTAAGTAAAAATTGTACAAACATCCAACTATTTTTCAAAATAGAGTAAAAAATATATGTATATACTGGTAAAAAAGGGGAATATGACATGAATGCTGTTCGATGTTTTTTTGCTGAATATCTTTTTTTTCTTTTCCAAAAGCACACTGCAATGGCTCTTTGGAGCTGGGTAATCTACATTTCCTTAGGTCGAATCAGTCATTTACCAATTTTATAAAATTAGCAATTTGTTTTCTTTCAGGTACAAAATACTCTACAGCTTTGCTTACGTTGTTAGATTGCATCTGGGGCGCTAAAACTAATTCTCTGTCTTATGAGGCCTCTTACATTTGTGTGAATCCATTTTATTTTATGAAACACCTTGAATTCTGAGTTATTACGTTCCAGCAAAAGGTCAAATATCTGGCGAGTGATGGTTCGACATTACAGCGTGTTCCGCGATCAAATATATGATTTTGGAGAAGTTTAATTAGATGGGTCACATCGGCAAACATCCATATTTTTCGATTTTCATATACTGGATTTGGAAAAGAAAGACAATGTTGGGGTTATTCCAAGCTGCCTCCAAACCTTGGTATCCCCCTCACCCCAAGATCAGGTACCACTCCATGCACTAAATAACCCGATTGCTTAACGGCTGGAATGCTTGGAAGCAGTATGTGCATTTTATTTTTGATGCAAAGATATGCTTTTCGAGAAATAGCATGCAAAACAAATGCTCGACTTATGTCTTCTTCATTCCACTTTCCTAGTCTCTTTTTTGACACAAGAGATTGAATTTGCACTTCAGTGAAACAATGGCCAAGCAAATTTATGATAGCGGGCCACCTTTCAGTGTTGCTCAGTAAATTTCTATTCTTCCATTTGCGTTTTATAATATTAATTTCCGTTTACAGGCTTCTTTTCTCGTGGCAAAAGCATTGTTTTACCCTTACCAACTGTTTTCTTACGTTTGATATTTCTTCCCGTAGTGAATTATTTTCACTCTTCAGTTGCATTATATTTTTGTTTAGACATTCGCACTTCTCACATAACGTTGACGGTATGATAAATGTTGATCAGAAATGATGTCACTTTCATTGTGACCTGTGATTTGACGTTTAATTGGAGATATACTTTCAATTCGATTTAATGCATTTTTTTCTGACCTCCAATCTTAAACCGTTCATTTCGAATAGAAGTTTGCTTCTCCATCTGCTAAGGCATATTTTTTGTAGGCACGGCATCTTTTCTCAGTTTTTTTCTGGGAGGCAAGTTCAGCAATTCATTTCTTAGATCTCGCTCTTACTTCGAGACATCAAAGTGTTCTGAACACATTCGAGCTTTCTTTACATCGAATACATCCTTTCGACAGCATTTCGCTACCCATTGCTTCAAGAAATTTCTATCCGATGGGAAAACACGGTATGTAACATCTAACTTCCTTTCCTTTGAGCTGTTATTACGACAAAGTGCATAACTGTTATTACGACAGGTATTTTCAAGATAGTTGTACACAGAAAAGAAATGAAGTAAAAAAAAATGAATAAAACGACAAAGCAGGTCTAAAATTGACAAAAAAATGCAGCGAGTAATCGACACTACAGCACAAGCTCCGAATACTCAACAGATAGCCTTGTTTATGGCCATTGTGACGTCACACTCCAGCACGTAGGGTTACAGCTCGCCGACGGCACGGAAACAAAGGCGATTGAACCAACTTCTCCTCTTTCTAAGTACCTTGGTTTCACCTCCGTCAATAGGCTCTACGTCATCACATTATCCGGCCGCTCCACATGCAGCCGTCCTTTCGAATAAGTTTTCCCCACCTACTGCGTCGGCTTCTACACTGGCGGAAAGTGAACAAGTTAGTAAAATCATGCAATGCACTGATTATGATATGCTTTCCAACATACCAGAAATCATTACTCAAGTTATGTGGATAATGGCAGTGGAATAAATCTCGCTCCTGTGCCCTGACCTTTGACCCCATTTCGATGATATTATACAGAATTGATTCAGTATACCTCCGGAACAACACGAAAACGCTTTGTCGTAATCGAAGCATCTTTACGTAAGTTATGACGCACAAGGACAATGGAATGAATCCCGCTCCTATGTCCATACCTTTAACCCCAGTTCACCCATTTTCAGTAGGGCTCGTCCCCGGAAGGTCCCCTAGCACATACTAAATTTCATCGAAATCGAACCTTTTTTTATTAAAGTTATTACGCATAAAGGCAACGGAATGCATCCTTCTCCAATGTCCTGACCTTTTACCCCATTTCACTCATTTTCAATAAGGTTCGTCCCCAGTTGATCCCCTATAATATTCTGACATTTCATCGAAGTCGAAACATTTTTAATCGAGTTATGGCGCATAAGGGCATTGGAATGGATATAGTAGCTCCGATGTCCTGACCTTTGATCCCTTTCACCCATTTTCAATTGGGTGCGTCCCGAGTTGATCCCCTATTATATACTGGCATTTTATCGAAATCGAAGCAATTTTTCTCAAGTTATGGCGCAGGGCAATGGAATGGATCCCGCTTCGCTGTCCTGAACGACCTTTGACCCTATTTCAACCATTTTCAACAGGGTTCGTCCCCAGGTGATCCCCTATCATATACTGAAATTTCATCGAAATCAAACAATTTTTACAAGTTATGGCGCATAAGGGCAACGGAATGTATCCCACTCCGATGTCCTTACCTTTGACCCCGTTTCACCCATTTTCAACAGGGTTCGTTCCCATGCAATCCCCTATCATATACTGAAATTTCACCGAAATCGAACCATATTTACGCAAGTTATGACGCATAAGGGCAATGGAATGGATCCCGCTCCTATGTCGTTAGCTTTTACCCCAGTTCGCCCATTTTCAATAGGGTTTGTCCTTTTGTAGTCCCTTACCACATATCAAAATTTCACTGAAATCGAACCATATTTACGCAAGTAATGACGCATAAGGGCAATGGAATGAATCCCGCTCCTATGTCGTGACCTTTGACCCCATTACCCCATTTTCAATACGGTTCGTCCTTACGTGGTCCCTTACCCCATACTAAAATTTCACTGAATTCGAACGATATTTACGCAAGTAATTACGCATTAGAGCAATGGAATGAATCCCGTTCCTATTTCGTGACCTTTGACCCCATTAACCCCATTTTCAATAGGGTTCGTCCCCAGGTGTTTCCCTACCACATACTAAAATTTTATCGAAATCGAATGATTTTTACGCGAGTTATCGTGCGGACGGACAAAGCTGGAGCATATGCGCTTCTTCAACCTACGGTTGGTAAGCGTAAAAAACGAACACCAAGAACTAGACGTCTGATACCAACGAAATTTATACAGCATAATAACGGAATACAGAGGATAACATGATCAAAACATTTTGGCAAAATATAGCTGGATTTGCTGGTAAACTGAAAAATAACATTTCCATGTAACATGGTTTGTACGAGGTTGAACCGTCATGAACTGCGTCACACTGTGTGATTCTGGCATAGAGTCTGTCGTACAGATGCTGGATGTAAGTTTGGGGTATTGAGTTCCGAGAAACCTCAACCTGGACGCGTAAATCGAGCATGGTCGTGGCTGGCCGTGGAGACCGGATAAGTCGTTACCCCATCAAATCCCACACGTGTTCAATGGGGGACAAATCCGGTGAACGTAAAGGCCATGGAAGTTGTCTCACACCCTGAGGTGCATGTTGCGTTGCACTCGCCGCGCGTGGGCGTGCGTTATTTTGCTGAAAAACACCACGATGGACCGACCTTACAAATGGCACAACAACGGGCTGAATGATGTTGTTGATGTAGGAGGTGCTGTTTAACGTACCCGGTACAAACACTAGTTGTGTACGGGAGTAAGAGCTGATCGCTCCCCACACCAGGAGACCAGGTGTAGGCCTTGTGTGTCGCTGGCGGATGTAAGATTAAGGGTGGCGACGCTCCCCTGTGCGTCTGCGAACACGCATACGGCCATCGGAGGCTCCCAAGCAGAATCTGCTTTCATCGCTGAATACGACAGATCGCCATTGCGTTCTCTAGTGAAGACGTTGGTGACACCACTGCAGCCGTTCTTGACGGTGGTCAAGAGTCGGAAGTGCACATGCCAGAGGCACACGTGCACGTAGTCCTGCATCCAGTAGACGGTTGCGGATTGTTCGCACAGTCACCTCAGGTGCAACGGCAGCTCGGATTTGCGTCGCAGTGGATGTTCTGCTTGATTACTCCGCTCTTCTTATGCGTCGATCGGTCCGCTCATCAGTCCGTCTGTGACTCCCGGTTCCACGTCTTCTCGTGTGGGAATGTTCCTCGGACCATCTACGCCACCATCGTACCACCACCGATACTTCCCGTCCAATTCTCCCCGCAATACGACGATACGACCACCCCGCTTCGCGGAAGTCCGGCTAGACGACCTCGCTGAAAGTCCGATAACTGCTGAAATCGTACACGACTTCCATGTCCACGCATTGCAGCTTCTTCAGGGTCTTCGCACGTGTCCGTACGCCGACGACTGATTACAATCATTTCGCCGTACTCCTTAAATACCACCGACGATAATTTGCATATTATGCCGTGTTGTGGCGTAAGCGCTCACCGGTCGGTCCCGAAATTAACATCACACCTACGTAAACTCGACCTCATTAACATATGTAAATTTCATGATCGTCCGCCAATTCCTTCTTGGTGTTCTTTTTTACTTTCCGGCAGTGTATAAAAGGCCCTTATCAGATGAAAAGTGATGCAAACTCCAACTTCTTCGTCGATCTTCCAGCAACTTCGCCAGCTGGTCAATACTTTCTTAGTAAAGTTGACCTCGGCGTTGCCTTCCCTGCTCTTGTCAATACTATGCTCACTGCTTACAGCGCAGCACTTCGTTTACTCTTCCCAAAATCAGCCGTCATACACGTGGGCCGGAAAGATAGCAAAGTTACCGCATATTTCTCTAAACCCAAATATGCACTTCAACTTATACACTGCCGGACAAGTGCTAAGGACGGATGACAATAGCAACGATAGTAACCATAAAATGGAAAACAGGAAAATGTAGAAATTAGCATAAGTGCGGGATACAGTAAGACGTGTTGTGCGTATGCAAATTTTGGATTGTCGAACTTGTTCGTGACGTCATAGCGCTGATAACAGATATAAAGGATTTGACGCGTATTGACCGTTGTTGTTCAAACGCAAAGTTGAAAGGGAAAGAATCAATTGACGAAGTTGCAATTTTCAGTATGTCTTCCCGACATCACCTAGATGATTTTGCGCGTGGCCGTATTATTGGCAAGGTTGAAGAAGGGCGAAAAATAACAGATGTTGCCAGGGAGTTCGACCTCAGCCACAGTGTTGTTTCAAGGCTTTGGAAATCATTTCAAACAAATGGAGAGTGTAGCAAACGTCACGGGGGAGGTCGTGTTCGCAGTACGACACCTGCAGAAGATCGGTACATAGTGCTATCAACAAAAAGACACCGGCGTCACCGTACCGCCCGTTTGCAATGGTGCCATCAACATCGCATTTCGACTGATAACGACTGGTCTGCTGTCCTCTTCTCAGATGAAAGTAAATACAGTCTATCGTCTGATGGTCGACGACAACTGATCTGGCGTGATAGTGGTACTGCATATTGTCCAGCAAACATACAGGAAAGGGACCGATATCCGACATGTAGTGTCATGGTATGGGCTGGCATCATGATAAATGGCCGTCGTCACTCTATGTGCTTCCAACTGGAACTATGACTGGCCAACGATACATTAATGATGTTCTGCTACCTCATGTTCGCATGTTCCGTGGTGCTGTCGGTGACAGATTCATTTTCATGGACGACAACACAACATGTCATCGAACAGTCGCTGTCCAGGAGTGTCTTGAGAGCGAGGATATTCAACGCCTCGTATGGCCAGCACGTTCTCCAGATCTGAATCCCATTGAAAATGTGTGGGATGCTTTGTGGAGGACTCTTGCTGGTCGCCAATGCCCTCCAATAAACAAGGACACCCTCATCCGTGCACTGAGAGAGGAATGGGATAAATTACCCCAACAGCTGCTTGATAATGTTGTGCAAAGCATGACACGACGTGTGGAATCTTGCATCGCCCTCCATGGTGGCCATATCCCTTATTGACATCTTACGCCGGAACGCCTGCGGACGGTAATTGCATTTTTTTCACGTTTACGTATTCTGCACAAAATGGCCTGTTTGTCCCTTGAACACGTTCCAAAGCCTTCTGGATTTCAGAGCACAATAAATTGTCTTTCTTGTAATGTCCTGGCATTCTGACATTATTTTATTTCACTTGGCATCCAACCACACATACTTTTTTATGCGCTATATAGCCGTTTATGATCCGTCCTTAGCAATTGTCCAGCAGTGTAAATGATGGACTTTCTATTGTTGACTGCCATATTAATGCTGATTCTATCTCCCATATGCCTACTGTTCTGAGTTTTTTCCCAGTCCCGCCAGAAATTTCTGACGAACTTTTACTGTCCATTGCGCAAAACTTGGGACACAATCACCACCTTCTCCTCTTTCCCTGCCTTGCTGGAAGATCGTTATCTTCTTGGCCTACGGCGAAATGTAACAGTGGTTTCTCCGTCTGATGAAATGAAACTGCGAGTTCCACCCAAGTTCAGTATTCGATGCGATACACACATCCGTGATATCCCCATTACTGTCGGCACTATGTGTTCTATCTGCAAATGTTATGGACACCCTCGCGCCTTATGTCCACATCGCACTTCTACTTCAACTTTGACAGCCCAAACACCGTCTTCTTCAGCGGTACCCTCAACGTCTTCTGCACAATTCAAAAGCAAAAGTAGCACTACAGGCGTTGGTCAACGCGTGACTTCAGACAAAAGTAACACTACAGACAAAAGTAACACTACAGCCGTTAGTCGACGCATGACTTCAGACAAAAGTAACACTACAGCCGTTGGTCAACGCGTGACTTCGCAACGACCTGCAGAATCCGGTCTTGTGTATCCTTCACCGTCACATCATCTATGAGACACACCTTCGCTCGTTAGTTCATTCCCCCTCACCCCTCACTCGGGGGATGCTCAAGTACAATCGTCTGATTCTCCTGGTTGGTCCACTGCGTCTAGCCATTTCAAAGTACCTGATAACCCTGACGCTACCCCCTCTCGGGGCAGAGGAAGGCGTCGAAGGACCCACAATACTCGTGCCAAGAAAACCCGAACAACTACTGACCGTAGCAATCACTCAGTCGGCTACACTGCACCAGACGCTTCTGTTGAGCCTGATACTGATACCGATACTGGTTCTGCAGACCCAGTTCTCTCACATGAATTTCTTCAATTTATGGAAACTCATTCTCTTCCTCAACTTCCAGTCACTGGAGATGTTCTATATAATTTCCTTTCTGGTCCTCGTCACAACCAACAGTCGAGAAAATGCTTATCATCTTATACTGCAAATCTTCCTGATGTTCTTCTACAATTGCAAATTATACGTTCTCATCTTCAAGCTGTGCCTCGTGAAATCTTAGGTGATCCGTGCTGGATAACGAAATTCGTTCGTCGTTTAGACCTCCTTTGCATAGCAGCCGATGATACAATCCAGCCACCATCTGACATATCCGTTCAAGATAGTGAACTTGAATTGTAGGGGATTTAGCTCCCCACTAGCCAATTCGCTAGTTTATGAAGACCTCGCCCCTTTAGATGCCGACATAGTTATTTTACAAGAGACAAATTGTCTTTCATCCACGATCTTCCACCGTTGGCATTAATGGGATTTCACATCCTATCACGCCTTTCGACTATCCCGACATGGTGGCATGGCGATAGGCGTTCGTTCACGCTTTCGCCAAATCGTCTCTTCCCTCAGGGTTCAGAACCTATGCCGAGATCAGTTGCAACGCCTTTCCTTCATTTATTATGGTCAGAGGTACTTGATATTTAACATCTATGTACCCCAGTCATCCACTCAACTGCCACAGCTGTTCACATCTTTACGAACCGCCCTTCAATCTGCGTCACCGTCCGATCGCATTGTGATCGGCGGTGACTTTAACTGCACTCTCCAACATGATTTCGACTGCTCTCCAACTGTCAACGAGCATCGCTTTCGTCTGGTGGAGCAGCTTCGATCCATCGTGGCAGAATTTGATCTCCACGATGTTTTTCGTCAGCTTCATCCAACATCAGCCTTCTACACGTGACAGAGAGCAATCGCCTCTACTCTTACTTCAGTCAGATTGGATCCTGTTTACGTCACTTCATCACTTCTTCCTGTCATGACAGACTGTATCCACTCTTCCACAGCATCCTCTGACCACTGTGCCGTCGTTACCGCCATTGGATCCTAGTCTCGGCAAAGTTCGGGATATCGTTCTTGGACTCTTTAGATATCCTTTCTTAAAAATCCAGAGTTCTGTTCTGCAGCACGGGAACTCCTTCAAAGTTTCCTTCGTGGAATCGCTACTGCCACTTCTGCTCTTACATATTGGCCCACAGTGAAATATCATATTCTTCACTTTTTGAAGGGCTATTCATTCCGTGTTAATACATCACGCATCACGGAAGAAAGCAACCTGTAACGTACCAGGAGATGTGACGTACCTGCCAGGAGGACGCACACGACATAAAGGCAGATAGGAATCAGAATAAAACGTCCGCGTAGCTCAATTGGTAGAGCGACTTATTCCGGAATGAAGGGATCCGGGTTCGAATCCTGGCGTGGACAGAAATGACGGAGAAATTTACTTCGTTATAAACCTCCGACAAATCTGAACTCACCTCGGTGTTGGTCACCCGCAGTATGCGACGTATCATTGCGACTTATGTGCTCTACTTGAACCACGAGCTCGTCAGGCCTTTATCCATCTTCGATTACAGCATTTAACATCGGAGGAATGCTTCTACCAATTTCTTTCCTCTCTTGAAGGCAAGTATCGTTCTTCTCATCACTTTCGACTTCTCCGGCAACCTGATGGCCGTGTTTTCTCAGATTCGGACATCCTCTGCTCACACGTTCGTCAATATTTCGTTAACAAATACAGTGAAATCCCTCCTCCTTCCTCAACTGCAGCTGTCCCCTTACTTTCTTATTTACCTCAGATTCCTTCTCATCTTTCTGCCTCTCTTTTACAACCTCCTACTTTTTCTGAGCTTAGGACCGTCCTTCGTTCTCAGAATTCCCGTGCCGTCCCTGATCTTAACGGCCTACCTCTTGCCTTTTACATTACTTTCTTCTCTGCCTTACTTCCTTTCCTCCTTGCTGTATTTTCTTCTGCTCTTACCTCTTCCTCTCTTCCGAGGGGTTTCACTGTGGCACATGTCGTACTTTTCCCTAAGAAAGGCGACCTCCTTGACTTGGGGAATTGGCGTCCAATCTCACTTCTCAATCTAGATTACAAACTATATACTAAACTCATTTCTCGCAGACTCAATCCTGCCCTACCATTTCTTCTTACTACCGACCAAACCTACACGGTCTCTGGCCGGTCTATCGCCTCCAACCTACATCTTCTTCGTGACCTCTCTCATCTCGCTCATACTAACTCAGAATCGCTCGCGGTCCTTAATTTAGATCAGTGCGCAGCATTCGATAATATCTCTCACTCATATCTTTCTTTGGCTCTTCTTGCTTTTGGCTTCCCCACCCTGCTTTTGTTACTACCATCCTAAACCTTTGTCAGGACGCGGTTCTCCATGTCAGGACGGTCGCGTTTCTTACGGCTCCTATCAGTTTCAATCGTGGAATACGTCAAGCCTCTCTTTTGTCAGGGCATCTGTTTGCCATTGCATTTGAGCCGTTCCTGCGCAGATTTCATAATGCTTTTCTTTCCGTACTTCCTCCTCTGACTGCAAGCAAACGGCACTTTCAAATCACCTTTTTGGCGTATGCGGACGACGCCACATTCTGCATCAGAGACAATGTTCAGTTTGACATCCTATCAGAATGCTAAGCACTCTACTCGCCCTGCTTCGGCGCCAGCCTTAACACTACAAAAAATACAGGTCTCTGGTGCGGAGGCTGGACCGCCCGGTCCAACAGCCCTTGGGAAGCCTCTTGGACTGCCACCACGCAAAAGTTCCCAGGCGTTCATCTGTTCCTAGGCGTACATCATCTGCGAGGAATGCCACCTGGAACTCACTCCAAGCGCGCCTGAATCACACAGCTGCCTTTTGGAGGAACACACAGTTCTGCACATCTTTTGTTACTCGAGCGAGAATTGCTCGTACATACTTCCTCTCGACATGCCTTTATCCTTGAACAGTCTTCAAACTACCTCTCTTTTACCTTCAGCAGAAGATTACCAGAATTGTGCCCAAAATCATCTGGACACACCATCACTGGGTCCAAGTTTCAACACTCTGTTGCCCTATATCTACAGGGTGGATTCTCCATACAGATGTCGTGCTCTTTTACAGAGCTCATAGAGTGATCTCCTTCCTCCGTATCCTGACAGCCTCATCGAATCGAACTACAATCATCATGGATGTGATGGTTTCTCGGCGAAATCCAAGATTTACTTTTATTACACTTGTGATGATGGATCACTTTTCTCTTCTTCGCTCTCGCTTTTCTCCCATCTATACAGAAGCGCTTTCTTTTCTTCATTCTCTGCCTCTTCTTCGTGTCCCTCCTACCTCTACCACTGAACTCTTGGCCCAACCACTTTTCATTTGTTCCGTCATCCATCCCCCTGACGCCGCTCACTTCACCGACCTTTCATGGCTCCCTGCGGGGGTCGTGACTGTTCGGGACCTTCTCACCATTGATCTCCTGTGGAAACCTTTCTCTGATATATCTCCTATGCTTCCTAGTACTCCTGCTTCTCTTTCACTCTACTCTGATATCCGTACAGCCATTGTCACACTTTACCCTGATTTAGCTTCCCCTACTGGCCTGTCTCTTGTTCCATCCGCTTCCCTCACCCTTCCCTTCGTTCTCACTCTTCAAAGGCTCTGCCCTCCCACTTTCCAGTTTATCTGTCTCTTCTCTCTATCGCTTCCTTTGTGCTCCATCATCATCTGTACCACTTCCGATTCCAGATGTTCCACCGACAGCCTTACCTTGCGTGTGGTTGACGGTTTCATCTATACTATCTACACCGATGGAGAGAAACATCCATTGGTTGTTTCTATATCGTCGCCTGCCGGTACCAGCCACGCTTCATCGTATGACCCTCATCACTTCTCCAAAATGCGTCTTCTGTCACATGCCTGCAGATGTACATCATGTTAATCTCTTCTGTCCGGTGCTTCTACCACTCCATCATGTTGCATTCACCGTAGTGCAACATCTGTGCGCCCTCAACCTTTCATTTGGAGCTTACAGTACCCTGCATAGCGCGTATCAACCCCCTACTCCGTTACTTGCAGCAAGCGCATATGTGTTCATCCTAGCCCGCCATGTCACATATCTTAACCATCAACAGCTACGATCTGTTCCAGTAACACCCACCATCTTCCAGGCGGGGGATGCAATGTGTTGTATCTTTCGCAACAAGCTTCTGTCGCGATTGTGCCTCGCATATGCGTCTGTCCGGACTGACTCCCAGAAACGTCGCTTTTGCCGGATTTGGTCACCACATCGAACCTGGTTTACTGATCCCTCAGTTCATCTACAACTCCTTCTTTGAGAACTGTTTTAGCATACAACTCTACTGAATGTTATTTTTCTTTATACGTAGAACACTTCTGATGGCCATTTTACGTCTTTCTGTCGTGCTTTAGTACACTGCAATTGCTGTCATCCCTATACAAAACATGTATATAGAAATACCTTCTTTACTTTGCTGTTTGCAATTTACTCGTTTCACCTGCACAATGTAAAGTTTCCTACCTGTAGCATTCGCCACAAAATTTTAGTATTGTACTATACTTATTCATGTCTTCACGTTGTCTTTTGCCCTTTCTATATGATTTCAATTATTCTATTACCGCAGATGTTGTACATATTTTAATCTTACTTGCTCATTTGATATTAGCTTCTCATAGGCACCTACCCAGTGCATCACTACATTGTACATAGTATTATAACTACATTTATCTCTGTTGCAACCTTATACTGAAATTGCTCATGTTATTTCTTTCACTGTGTATCTCTCGTGCATTACTCGTGCACCATTGTTGTTGGTCACTTCTGCATCTCAACTTATATTTGTGATGACACACATCTAATAAATTTTATTGCCATTGTATATAGTACATCAGCATCTGTACATTTTTCATCTTCAATATACATATGTCGTCAATCATGTTTCTGTTGGTGCCGTAAATACAGGCCTTCTGTATCCTCCTTCTTGGTTTTTTCTCAATAAACAATTTTGAAAGCCACAGAGTTGGTAGGGCATAATTGTACAGAATATCGTAGACGTGCTAATTAACAAGTTTGTCCACGATAACCAATAGGGTGGGACCATACCACGAAAAACACCCCCACACGAGTACACTTCCAGCTCCAAACTTGATCGTAGAAACAGTACCCTGTGATAAATAGCGTTCCCCGGCTGCCGCCATACCCACACACTGCCATCAGACTGATGAATCGTGTATCTGGATTCATCAGACCATACGACCCGTTTCCATTGATCTACGGTCCACGATAAATGTTCTTTACACCATGCTAAACGACGAGTAGCATTCCGTGTGGAGATGAAAGGCTTATGAGCAGCCGCACGACCATGGTAACCCATGAATTGAAGTTCTCTGCGAATGGTACGTGTATATACCGAGGTTCCTGCATTTTTACTCACCTGTACACTGAGGTCTAGTACTACGTCGATTAGCTGTAACGACTCTCCTAAGGCTTCGATGTACTTTATCACTGATTTTCTTTGGTCTTCCGGTATGTTTTGCTGCTTCAGACACGCAATCTGTCTTCCACTTATTCAGTACATCCAAAACAGTTGACTTAGGTATGTTTAAACGCCTCTCGGTTTCTTTTTGGACATCCCACTAATATAACACCCAACAATCTTTCCTTTCTCAAAGTCAGTTCTTTCCCGCCGCGATATTTTCACTCAACCTCACAATGCGACATGATCGCGGTCAGCTGCAGGTTTGTTTTTGTACCGTTTGCAGCTGTACGACGCATCTTAACAATTCAGCGGATCCGTTCATTTGCGTTTAAAGTAGTGTCCGGTGAGTTTTGTCAATATAGTTTATATATATTATGTCTTAAAAGAAAAGTGTTTGATCAATGCATCCTTCCAGTGCTTACGTATGGTGCAGAGCCGTGGACCTTAACTAAAAGAGACATACAAAGGCTGCAGACAACTCAAAGCAGAATGGAGAGGTGCATGCTTGGTGTAACCAGGAGAGATAAGAAGAGGAACTCGTGGATCAGAAAAATGACAAGAGTGGAAGACATCATAATCAGAGTTAAATCCCTTAAATGGCAATGTGCTGGACATACTGCCAGAAGGACAGACCATCGATGGACAGCCGAAATTTTAGATTGGATTCCAAGAGACAGGAAAAGACCCAGAAGAAGATCACATGGGAGATGGGTGGATGAAATTCGAAATTATGTGGGAATAACATGGAGGAGACTGGCACAAAACAGACCGTTGTGGAAGAAACTTGGGGAGACCTTCGTCCAGCAGTGGATTGATAATGGTTGACAATTATGATGATGATGATGATGATAGATATATAGATAGGCAAAAAAACAGCAGGTACACTAACCTAAAGTAACAAAAAAAAAAAAAAGAACACGAGCTAGAAGAAAAATAAGCAGGAAAAAAATGCAGAAATTTCAAGAATGCTAGCCATGGCTTTATCAAGGGCGAGCTTGGATAACATTCTCTCGTTTCTACAAAGACCTAAAGAAATTGGGTATCTGCTACGGTATGCATGTATTAGAACAATTAATAGTAACCCAATAAACATCCCACTTTTGAAATAACTTAAAACTCTTAGAAACCTTAAAAATTAAAATACTTGAAACATTAAAACAATAATCCAAACATGTCGCTCACTAGCCTGGTCCAAATATAACATGAAATATGAAAAATGCTACCTATGAAGATATATGTATATATATATAGTAAAATTTAGTAAAAGTAAAATGATTTTACCTGAAATACTGTATTACTGTGGTGATGTCTTGATATCCGATAGAGTAAAGAAAAATTGTTTTTTTCTTTTTTTGTTGTTGTTTTGTTTTGTTTTAGCGTACAGTACGTTTTTGCTTTCGCAATTAGATATCTTTCGTTTCCCATTCTACAGCATTTCACTCAACCCGTGAAACATAAAGATTATACGGGAAAATATTTCTAACCAAAATATCCAGCTTTGAAATTTATGATGTATAGATACGTTTGCTGGATCTGTGCCGCACCTCGCTTTGCCTATTTCGTTAATTTCCATTGATTTCTTCCTCCTCCTTTCATGCAATGCAGAATGCTAATGCAAATCGTCTCACATATAATTGAGATTTCATCAATCCGGCGATCCCCATTCTTCAAATCGCAGTATTTCGTAGGTTTGAGGAATTGCACGCTCCTGTGTGGAACCAGTTGACTCGCAGAGAACTCTCATTAGCAAGAATTGCGAGTTTCCATGAAGATTTTCTGCAAACTAGTGCAAGCCGGCTTTAATAATATTAAATAAATCGGAGCTTCAGTATAATGGAAAAGCAAAGTAGCATGAGATGACCGTGCAAATTACAAACTTTGTTATCACGCAACCAGGAAACAAAGGTTTCCCTTATCCTTTGTAAGACTTAACTCTTACTACGCCCGGTCCGTTTTACTGGGAAACGAAACCTCTTGTGATTACTTAAAACAATAAGTATTACACCAGTTTGGAACAAAAGGAATGCTTTAGCTTACAGGAGAATTTCATGTTTATGAAAAACATTACTTGCTTGAGACGTCGCTACAAACAGTTAGTCGATGTAAGTATTTACTGCTGATGTAAAGACACCGCTTTTAGGTCTTTTAAAGGTAAAGACACCGCTTTTAGGTCTTTTAACTCATACATGCCTTTAAAACTATTTTCTAGAAATGGAACATCGTTTTGCTGAGAAAGCTAGCCGAATTGCGCCGAACGTTAATTTTTTATGTAGCTAACATTCCGAAAAGATTCAGAGTACTTCGAAAAACTTGTGCTTGGAAAAATGTGTATGAAACTTTTAAAGAAAAACAACGTTTGGTACAGTACATCCTCCTTAAAGGACACTTCCAAATAGCGGACACCTCCACTTAGCAGACAATTTCGTGATCCCCAGTCCTGAAGTATGTATTTTTGTACATTCATCTCCAAATAGCGGGTCGAATAACAGACAGTGATCTGTATTATAAGATAGTTAAAAGCACAAAACCCCAAGGGAGAAAAATCGGAAAATATTTGCCTCGAACATTTTCTTTAGTTTCTTTGGACCTCAGCGAGGGGACTTTTCGTCCTCCGGATCCCCTTATAAAATCTACAAGAATTGTCTCAAAACAACTGGGAATGTTTTTATAGAAAGCATATATGCGTATCTTAATTATCAACGAAGTGGTCACGTTTTTTAAAATACTATCCATTGCATCAAATACAGGTGCCCCGACGTCTCCTTCATATTTTGCATGTCTTCTGGAATTATTCTTCTGAAATGCAGTTGAAGCACCCCTGCGCAGGGGTAATATTTTTCAGTAGCCGCGGATGGCTTAGTGGTTAGCGAGTCAGACTATCAATGCAAGGTCCTCAGGTTCGAACCTGGGCTAATCTTTCAGAAATAGTGTGATTTACTAACAATCGCTGAATATCCGCCGTGCATAAGACAAGCACGTTAAGTGACGACCCCCAGGTTGGACCCACTGGTTAAATGGGTATGCTTTCCTATCCCCCCTGAAATTCTCTCACCCCTCTGTGTGCAACATCGTACTTGTACGGTGGCGCCATCTACTGTACTCTAATCTCACTACAAACTGTTCTGTCAAAGGCGCTAGACTTGCTGTCATTCCTTCCGTTTCTGTGTGCTGCCCAAAAGGCGATCTCGCTGTAGGTGGCCGGGACCTAAACTCTACTCACTGTGGACGGAAGTCCTACAAGAAAATGACAAATACTGTGTGTGTAATAATTTGCATGTGCGGCCTTGCAATGCAAGGCCGCACATGCAAAATAAAAGGAGAACCCTAGTTGAACGAACTCGTTTCATGCCCCAAATGCTCAGTTAAAATTCTGTCAATTGATGATTTTGAAAAGTGAATCATACCTTTCATATCTCTAATTGATAGGTGTCTCTTTTCCCTTGCAATAACCACTATTGTATTGATGCTTACCTTTGTAACACTCGCTGGAGATCTTCCTCCATGCGCGATTTAAGCCACCGACGCACGACCATCCTTAAATTCGTTATGCCATCAGTAAATTGTTGATTTTCCCGGCCATTCATTTTTAAAAGCCTCCTGCATAAGAGGAAACGTCTCTCCGATAGACTTCTTAAATCGACAGCAATATTTAAGGGCGCATCTTTGTTATTCTTTCACATACATTTTTTTGAGAAATTACGGAGTGAAAACACCTGTTAGGTGTTCAGGAAACAACACTTATTAAACAGCGCACCACCGAGGACGTATGCGTAGTAAACCAAAGCGGCCAGTTGCTATGGTTACTACAACCGTTTTTTCGAGATTCCTGCCAAAGTCGAACGTAGTATCGCACAGTTCTTATAAACATATTCTCATTTGTTTTGGGACAATCCATGTATTAGTCTGTGCTCTCAACGTGAAAGATCTACTTTTGGAAAAGTGAATCTGTGCATGAAAGAGGCAACGAACGATTTTCTTCTAATGCTAACAAAGCGTTGTTAAAATTTGTTTGGAAACAAAAGGAATACGGAGGAACTTGAAATACTGAAGATTGTCAAAAATAAATATTTAAACAAAAAGGAATTGAAAAAGGAAGAAGACATACGTTTTTATGTGAGTTTTTGCAGCCAAAAATTGCTGGCTGATTTAATTAAATAGTCAGAGGTAAATACGTATACACTTTATTGACAAAAGTAACCAGACACCTAGAAGAGAAACACAACATTGCATTTATTGACATACAATAGTAAGGTTTCGGTCAACCTTTGGCCTTAATGCATTCACTGACCCTTTGAGACATGCTTTCGACAAAGTTTTGGAACACAGCGACAGGTATGCGCTTCCATTCAGTACATAATGCTGCCGCTAACTGTTACTTACTAGTAGGCCTTGGTTCCAAACTTCTTATGCAGCGCTCTAATTCATCCCATAGGTCCTCTATGTTATTAAGATCAGGGCTCTGTGCTGTCCATTCCACACACGATACGGACAAACCACGCTGTAACAGTCCTTGCAGTATGGCTCGGTGCACTATCTTGCTGGTACCGACAAGGCTCGGTTCCATAATATTGACACAGACTTGGTAAGGCATAATTGTCCTGAATATCGATGTAGACGTACTAGTTAACAGGTTCGTCCAATATAACCAATGGGCCGGGACCATACCACGAAAAACAACCCCACACGAGTACCCTGCCAACTCCAAACCTGACCGTAGGAACAACACACTGTGGTAAATAGCATTTCCCCGGATGCCGCTATACCCACACACGGCCATCAGTCTGATGGATCGTGTATGTGGATTCATCAGTCCATAGGACCCGTTTCCTTTGATCTACGGTCCACGATAATTGTTCTTTACACCATGCTAAACGAGGAGTAGCATTCCGTGTGGAGATGAAAGGCTTATTAGCAGCCGCACGACCATGGTAATCCATGGAATGAAGTTCACTGCGAATGGTGCGTGTACATACCGTGGTTCCAGCATTTTTACTCACCTGTACAGTGAGGTCTTGTGCAGTACTCCGTCGATTAGCTCTAATGACTCTCCTGAGGCTTAGACGTCTTCTATCACTGAGTTTCTTTGGTCTGCCGGTACGTTTTGCTGCTTCAGGCCTGCCATCTGTCTTCCACTTATTCAGTACATCCAAAACAGTTGACTTGGGTATGTTTAAACGCCTCTCGGTTTCTCTTATGGACAATCCACTAGTATAATACCCAACAATCTATCCTTTCTCAAAGTCCGTATCTCCCGCCGCGATATTTTCACTCAGCCTCACAGTGCAATATGATTGCGGTCAGCTGCAGTTTGGTTTTTATACCGTTTGCAGCTGTACCGCGCAACTTAACAACGCAGCGGATTCGTTCATTTGCTTTTGAAGGTGTGTCCGCTGACATTTGTCAATATAGTATATTTTTAAATTCAGGGTGTAAAAAATTTAACTTTTACGTACGTATACTGCAACACACAAATTGAAATACGTACATTGTATGTGCTGTATTTTACAATGAAAATATTGTATATATTCTGTATGTACCCACACGTATTGGAGTTTTTTGCATTGGAAAATAATCTTTCTTTGGCACTGTTTTTCTTCATAAAACAATGGCAAAGAAATAAAATATTAAATGAAAAATATATACATACTTAATTGCATATTGTACGTACGTATTCACTATGGAGTATTTCGTGTTGTGAGCTTCCCTGGGCTCAGAAATCAACCTCCCAAATCGTGGACACCTCCCAGTAATGGACAAATCTCGAAGTCTCAGATTGCCCTGTTTTCAAACGTTTTGTATGATTAAGTGTAGTCAACGGTCCCTTGCAGTACATTATGTTAAATCCCTATAACATAACTTTTTTCGTGTGCGAGGTTGGTGTTACGCTATGTCTAAAAGCATGACTAAGGAAATGCAGAACTAAATGAGCAAACGATGAAATAGTTGCACGGGATAGCTCAAGTTAAGGTTTTTACGGCCAGACAAAGCATTTACTGTAGTCAAACTTGCGATAATATTTTATTGGTCCAGCAATGTTAGATGAAATCCCAAATATAGCACTGCGAGTTTTACACTTCACATATCAGTTAATCCCAAAAATACTGTCGTTTTTTCAACCTGTGAAGAAAAGAAAGAAACACCTACCTGGAACCGATGTTTTATTCCACATAATAAGTACTCCCGGTAGTAACAACCTTCTTCCATAGATAAACAAAGTTTTGAATCCCAGACTTGTAGAATTCCATGGGTTTCGATGCAAAAATGGCAGAAAGGGTTCGTCGTACCTCCTCCACATTTCGAAGTGTAGTCCTAGCAAGATGGTTTTGCAGGCTGCGAAAGAGATGGTAGTCGGATGGGGCGATGTCAGGAGAATACGCTGGATGCGGAAGGTTTTACCCATCCGAAGTCCTGCAACGTGGGACTGGTCATTTTCGCTGTGTGTGGTCTTGCGTTGTCTTTCTGCAGCAGCACGCCTTTACCATTCACGAGTGCTGGACGTTTATCCTGCAACGCAGTGCGTAGACGCTGCAGCTGCTGAGAGTAGCCTTCCCTGTAATGGTTTTTTTTTGGGTGGCTGTAGCTCGAAATGGATTATGCCTTGCATATCCCACCACACAGACATCAAATCATTTTGTGGGGAACGTCCTGGTTTCGCCACTGCTGCAGGCACATTCCCTTTGGAAAGCCACTGCCGTTTACGCTTAATGTTGTAATAAACAATCCATATTTCATCGCACGTGAGAATTTTGTGCAAAAACGGCTCCCTTTTTTTCACGGGATAGATAGCAAAGAAGTGCAAATGTCCACACGCTGTTGCAGATGTTGTGGAGTGAGTCGTAGGGTACCCACTTATCCAGTTTCGACACATAACCTAGGCCCTGCAGATGATGGTGAACAGTGGAATGGGGTGAATGAACAAGTGTGGCCAATTCCTCGACTGTTGCCCGCGGATTTCCCTTAACAGCAGCTTTCAACACGTTGTTATCCACCTCAACAGGCCACCTGGGTCGCTGCATATACTTCAGGCTGGTGCACCCCTTCCCCTCCATCGAAATTTCAGGAACCAGCCTTGACATTTCCTGCCCTCCAGGCTACCCGGTCCATATTTGGCATTGATGTTTCGTATTGCAACCGTCGCTGAAAGTCGATGGTGGAACTCATGCAGCATAATGCGCCTAATCTGGTATTCTGACACTGCCATTTCCCATGTGGTTTAAGTACACAACGACTGCACCTAGAACTCCCGTTTGCGGTCTAGAGTGACTTGAAGGTCTGCTCGCGTGATCCCTCTTATACTCACAGTGGTCGACGTCATAGTCTGGACACCAGGGGACTCACTACTGTCGGGCTTGCGCAAAACGACATTACACTGGGATGACCTGATATAATGCCTTACTTATCTGTCGTGTAATCTAACTTAATAACGATCGAACATCTCCGCACACACACACACACACACACACACACACACACAAACACACACTCTAAGCAACTGCTGTATCCTCGTTCTTATCTAACGTTCTTATCACAATCATACGTCACTCTCTCTGACCTCAAAAGTATTGTGTCTCCCCAGTGGCGCAGTGGTCTAAGCGATGGCCTCTGATCATGTGTCCGAAAAGGGTCCGGGTTCGGATTCCGGTGAGGCATAGATGATGTGTTTGTCTTACGGCACTCTCTCTCTCCTTTTCCTGAAACCAGTGGCCCTAAATTAGGGACGGGCGACTGCTTTTAGCGCATTGCGTTGCTCACGGTGGTCGTTAAACCTAGAATAGAAAAACAAAATTATTGCCGACCTCATTCGTGTGAGAGATAAGATATCACGTTAAGTTTGGAAAGTGCAAAAAAAAACCTCCCAAAGGAACTAAAAATGAAAGTTAAATTAGAATATACGTCACATATCATAGATGACCTAAACTGAATCGTTTTTTTAGCACAGGACTCACTTCTCTTCTTAGCCCGAAATCTGCTACGAGGGCTACGAAAGCTCCTGCTGAAACTGTTTCCGTATTTTTGAAGCTATAATACTAAAGAAATTCAAGGCGTAGTGTTACGTGAACCTTCCTTTTGCTCCTGTTCTGAATTTAAAGCGGATAACTAAGCTCCATTGAAAATCATGGCTACAGTTTTTGCAATGACAGACTTTGCATTTGTCCCCACCAACAAGGAAAAGCCGTAGTTGAGAAGCCATGTATCACCCGTAGGTCACTCCGCAGCACGCGTGACATCGACGTTCTTAAAATGTTCAGCTCACGAGTCATCACCGTCGAATACGGGATGTCACTGCTTTCACCAGGATAGCAGTCACGGTACACGGCCGACCATTTCTGAGGCGGTCAGTGACGTTCCCATTCTGAAGGAAACTTTTTATGTTTCGGTAGACAACAATTCGGCTGATTTTGAGTTTCTTCAGTATGTTTAAAATCTGGGAAGCTGATTTTCCAACTTTATGCAGCGCCATTACAGCAACATGATTCTCATAATCGCCCCACTCCACGGCAAGTACATCACGAAGCACGTTATCTCCTTTGTGACTCAACCACAATGATTCACTAGCTGCTTCATGCCTCCTGGCTGGTCGGGGACGCTGAACACCAGTTGCACGCCATCAGTCGAACGTTTATAACATTATTTATGCTACGACTGGGTGCTTGGCGTGGCATCGACTCTAATAGAGCATTCCGATATTCTGTACCAGCTGGATAGAATGTAGGTCTGGAGTTCGGCGACGGTGCGATATACTGTCGTTTACCGGTCAGTGATGACCCACACAATCCGGCATTTAAAATTGGTGTAACTTGTTCTCCAGGAAAGCACCCGAAATGCTTAGATGTAATCCTCGAGCCATTCGCACTCAATGTGAGACTTGTGATACAGTCTTGCTAAACGAGCCCATACGGACCTCGTTCAACAGTCGCCATAAGAAGGAAACTTGGTGCTACACAATACGTAGGTAGGATTTGGGGATGAGGATATGCTCAATGGGGATGAGAGGAACCCAATGATGTCCATGAGAATAATCCCTATGTCATATTTCCTTCCAACTGTATAGTCTAGTTGCAATGGTTCATATCCGTGACGTCTAATAAGGACCCGTCCATGGCATGATGGAGATAGAACCAGTTCTCATCTGACCAGACTACCCTTTTCTAGTCGTCCTATATCCCTGGTACTCTCGTATATACTACAGGCACAGGAGCTGTGAAAAATAAGTAGATTAACATGAACGGGCCGTTGACACCTCAGGCTTATCGAACAGGGAATCCGTGGTCTGTGTGCTTGGAAACGTTTCTGTGTGCTCCCTGATTGTAAGCTATAGTGGTGTGCAAACATTAAGGACCAAGAAGAGAAATTAGCATAACAGCGGAGCGGATGGAAAGACCGCTAAGGCGATAGACTAGGGTCCGGTACTGTTGGGCATGCGCATATATTTAGCATGACGTAGAGGGAGAGTGTCGGAAGGGTATAAAACACACGGACGGTGTACGCTCAGCAATTCGGTGAAAGCTATTGCACGGTGTGCATCGGTTTGAACGACGTCGAGTTGCTGCCACAGTGTGATATGGTCAACAGGCAATCCAGTAAACGACATCTGGATGACTTTACTTGAGGTCGCGTCATTGGGAAGTTGGAAGAAGGTCGAAGTGTGACTACTGTGGCCAAGGAGTTCGGTATCGCTTACAGCATCGTTTCACGAGCTTGGAGAGCATGTCAAACGACACGAACAGCTGTCAGAGAGTTTAACACTGGTCGTCCACAAGCAACCACGGCGGCGGACGACCGGTGTATTGTCCTACAGGCGAGAAGAGACAGACGGCAGACAGCGGGAGAAATCGCAAGGCACATGCAACAGACAACTGGACGCCCATTATCACGTTTTACCGTGGCCAGGAGGCTGCACAAATGTGGTCTATTTGCACGACGACCAGTAAGGTGTATGCCATTAACGCCTGCTCATCGGAGACGGTGGTTTCTGTCGTTCCAGGAACAAAAGAACTGGACACATTGGCAATGGGGTCGAGTTCTCTTTACGGATGAGAGCAGATTTAGTTTGATGAGCGATTCTGGATGTATACACATCTGGAGAGAGCAGGGAACACGCAATCACACCTCCAACATCATCAAAAGGGACCGGTTTGGAGGTGGCGGAGTGCTCGTTTTGGGGCCGTTACATGCTTGGTAGCCGCACTGACCTCCACATCTTCCAAGGAGGTTCAGTCACTGGTGTCCGCTATTGTACCGAGGTTCTCCTGCCTCACGTGCTTCTGTTTAGTGGTGCTGCGGGTCCTGATTTCCTCTTCATGGACGACAACGCTACACGTCATCGTACAGTGGCTGTCGCAGAGCTGTTGGAGAGTGAAGATATTCAACGCATGGATTGTCTCGCAAGGTCCCCGGACCTAAATCTAATTAAACACGTGTGAGACCTTTTCGGGAGACGATTGGCAGCACGTCACCAGCCGCCAGCAACGATTCCGCAGCTGCGATTGGCGCTACAAGAGGAATGGGCCGCGATGCACCAACAGCTCCTTGAAAACCTCGTCCTCAGCATGGACAGTCGTTGCAAATCCTGCAACGCAGTCAGGGGTGATCATATCCCTTACTAATGACTGGTTTTTTCATGGCAGCCGCCTGTCACATGGATGTTTCTGTCTTCTGTCCAGTTGTGCTTGAAGCTACCTTTTCAATAAAGTGCCTTTGTACCCTTTGGATTACTTGTTTGAACGGTTTTGCTCACTTGTCCCATATTCTTACATCTTGGGGATCTTATGCTATGATTTGAGTCGATGTGGAGCATTTGTGCACGACCTTACATTCAAAAAACCGTCTCGTCCTTAATTTTTGCACGCCAGTGTGTGATTGAGCGTTCTGTTGTCCAGAACTGAACGTGCAAAATGGCGTTCACCTTAACTATCAGGTATTGGTGGTTTCTTATTAGCACCATGTTGGGTGGATGTGTGGACTTCTTTTTGCCATTCCCTCCAGAGTTTTACTAAGGAGGTCCTCGAACAGCCAATATTTCTTGTGATTGCTGAGGTGGTGTTCCCTGTCTTCTTTGGCTAATAATGATTTCTCTTTCAAATTCAGAGAAGTCTTTTCCATTCCTCATTGCACAGACTACGCACTTTAGAAACTGACATGTCCTAAATATGCTGTCCTATATTCTACAACGGACGGTGTGGCGTCACTACTGCGTATTGTAGGACACGTCCGCTCATGGAAACAGTAATAGCTATAATGATCTGACCCTATACATCTATCGGAGCACTTACGGTTGAGCTCGTGCCTCAACAAAGTTATAGAACAAAGAAATTAAACATCTGGATAAAAATCACTTCCATAATGAATTCTCTTTTCATCCTAAAATCAACAAATGCCTCATATCGAACTCGATCCTGGCCCCATTCACACAAATGTGAGGTGCCAGCGTTTAGGCCACTGCGTCACTAAGGCGGCAGACCGGTTTTAAGTATTTATTGTTTATACAGTGTATAAAATATGTAACACAGTGAATGTGCAATTCATATCCAAAATCACTTTAAAAAAGCCAGAAACAGATCATTACGAAGTATTAGGCAAAGCGTATGTAAAACATCAGTTTAACAAACACTGTGTTTTTAGCTAATGACCCCAACAGGATGAATTGTAACGAAATTTTAATTTACAGTTTGGTGTGTGATTCTTATTGTATTTTTTACGCTTTCCAAAACCTTGGTTGAAGAGGCGTATATGCTCCAGCTTCGTCCGTCTCTCTGTCCGCACGATGACTCACGTAAAGAGATTCGAATTTGATGAAATTTTTGTATGTGGTAGAGCACAACCTGGGGACGAATATTATTGAAAATTGGCAAAATGGGGTCAAAGGTCAGGATATAGGAACTGTATGCATTCCATTGCCCTTAGGCGTCATAACTTGAGTAAAAATGGTTCGATTTCGATGAAATTTTAGTATGTGGTAGGGGACCACTTGGGAACAAGCCCGATTAAAAATGGACGAAATGGGGTGAAAGGTCAGGACATAGGAGCGAGATTCATTCCATCGCCCTTATGCGTCATAATTTAAGTAAAAATGATTCGATTGCGACAAACCTTCAACATGTTTTTCCGGGTGGTATACTGAACAAGTTCTGTTGAATACAATTGAAATGGGATCAAAGGTCAGATCACAGGAGCGATATTTATTCCACAGCCATTATCCTCATAACTTGACTAAAAATGCTTCTACTGCGACGAAACTTTAGTATGTTGTTCCGCAGGTATACTGAACCAATTCTGTTTAATATCATCAAAATGTCGAAATGGGAGCAAAAGGTCAGAGCACAGGAACGGGATTTATTCCACAGCCATTATCGTCATAACTTGAGTAATAACTTGAGCAATAATTTCTGCTGTGTTGGAAAACGTATCACAATCAATGCCTTGCATGATTTTACTAACTTGTTCCTATTTTTCTCTTGGACGCCGAAACTAATGCAAAAGTATACTCGGAAGGGATGCATTTAGTAAAATGTAGGACAACAGTTTTGCAAATTCTGGCATTTTTTCTGTTGCAGATTAAACTTGAGATGTTACACAGGAGATACCTACAAGTGTATCAGTTACCTAGAGTATTGTCTCGAGTATGCATGTTATTTATGCATGTTCAGTGATGTGCTAATTTTATTAAATTAGTCGTGGAGAGATCTTTCATTTTAATATGTAGAAATTGGGAAGAAAGGATTAATAAAATTTAATAAGTTACGTCGGCTATTCAGGAGTTAGATCGTTCGATACTGATTTTAGTTATTTAACAGATTTAATTCAATCTCGCTACAGCGGTTTGAATGGGTTTATGGCTCTTCATGAAAATGAATATAACCATTCCTTCCTTTCTTGATCATCAGGAGAGATTTCGTGCCGTCGTGCAATCAATTTGAATCTCCAAAAGTCATTCACACGGTGGTGTTTTCCTTCCTCCATAGACTATGTGGCGGATACATCAGAATAGTTTCCTCTGCCACAGATGTTTGCAAAATATATTACTTTTAAAGACCTCCTTTAGAGATTAAGGGTACAGCATGGTTGAACAATAATATGAATGTACCATCACGGGGATACGGCATAATAAGAGCAATGCCTCTGACACTCGTCCGGCAAAGACAAAAAATAACCTCTTTGTGATACGAAGCATCGAAAGCAATGCTTTAATTTTTACCGACAAGGGACACTAGTTAATCGAAATTAAGAACATTAAAGACTTTGTAACGTATACTCTATATTCACTTTCCTTTTGATTTTACTATCTCTGGTTATTTTATTTTACTATGTAAATTATCTTCCTACTGAACGAAATATTATTTCACCCGCTGAATGAGATCTGGCAATGAGTGTAAGTCATGACGTGGTGGTAGCTAGTATATAGGCGCGTTCATCGAGGGAGCTTTTGTGTTGTTATGAGAGGCTTTTGTGTTGTTATGAGGAGAGCTTGTGGTCGTTAAGCGAGAGCGTGTATAATACGAGGAGTGATTATTTATTATTGTTCTACAAGCGTTGTGTGTGCCTTAGTTGACCAAGAGTCTTAGAAATAAAGAAGTTTTCAGTAAGTTCAGTCTTTCTCAATTCATAGTTTTTGTCAGACCTCTGTCTGGCTGTTAGGTTTATAACATTTATTTGATTCCTATAAATAACCAGCGTTGAGACTTTGTTTACGTTCATAATTAACTAGTAACAACACTCTTTTGAATTCACTATTTTGAAGCTTAGTACAAGTATATCATTAGCTAGCTGGTAGGAAGAGATTCATTCATAATAATTAGCTTAGCGGAAAGTAAATAAAGCTAATACATTATAACTTTTGTCGATGAATTTCAATGCTTGATGTTTAGATATCCAAAACTTCCTAAAAAACTACATACGACACAGCAGTCTTTAAGGAAGAGTGTTCTCGGTTCTACTCAAAGGCAGAGTAAAGTACTTCCATTGAAATAAGAAATAAGCAATTCAACATAAGTGGCTTCCCATATTTCACGGAACCGAGAACTTACACCGAAGTGCTAAAAGTAACTAAATACGTACCTAGTATCGTGTAAGACCTAGTTTAGCCCTGTGAAGTGTAGGGACTCGACGTGGCATCGATTCCAGAAGTGGCCGGAAATTTTCTGGAGAGATATTCAGCCATGTCTTCTGAATTGCCGCCCACAGTTTCCTGGTATTTGTAGGTGCAGGATCTTGGGTGCGAATAGACCTTTTTCACCACGTTCCATAAGTTCACCATTGGGTTCGTCTCGGGCGAACGGGGTGGCCACACCATCAGTCGAAACTGTCCAGAATGCTCCTGGAACCAATTTTGGACAACTTTGGCCCTATGACATAGTACATTGTCCGCCTGGAAAATCCCATCGTTGTTGGGATACATGAAGTCCATGAAGGGCTGCAAATGGTCAACCAGCAGAGAAACAAAGCTATTACCGGTTGTGTTTACGAGGACCACAGGACACAGATCGTGTCACGTAAACACACCCAATATATGTATTGAACCATTACCATGTTGCACAGTGCCCTGTTGACAGCATAGGTCTATGACCTCATTGGGTCTGCGCCACACCCGAACCCTTCAATCAGCTCGTAACAACTGGTAGCGTGACTCATCGGACCACTCCACATGCTGCCAGTCCTCCAATGTCCAATTACTGTGTGCACAGCACAGATAAAGCCCTATGTCCAATGTCGTGATGTCAGGACGCTAACCCATAAGACGCTAAATTAGGTTGCACTGACCTGATGGATATGTCTCTGGTACTTCCTTCATTGAATGTGGATGTTATTTGAGCCAATCTCGCTTGTTCGTTAGCATGGTTAATTCTGGCCAGGCACCGCTGTTAACGGTCATTCAGCACCCGTGGTCATCCAATGGCCTGTGGCCTGTCCACGGTCGGTGGTAATGCCTTCCATGAGGAACACACGTGACACCGTGGATCGAGAAATGTTGAATGTTTGTACGACTTCCAAAATTGAATGATCCATCCGTCTGGCTCCCACTACTATGCCTCGTTCAATCTCCTATAATTCACGGTGGTTTGCCATAATATTACTTCCGGTTGTTTAACCTGTGTCACCTCGCAACTGATAAAGATCGTGGCGTGCGTCAAAGCCTATATCCCACAACTGTTGACACTTTAGTGTAGTATCATATGCCACCCGATGGGAGGATTCTAAAAGCCGCTGACTTGTGGATGGTCGTCCGTGATGGATCCTGGTAGGAGTCCCGGAGCAGGCGTGGGTGGTATGGTTTTCCTAAGCAGGTAGCTGTTTTCCTTACCTAAACTATTAGCTTCAAATTTCGAATAGATCACTACCTTCAGCCTTAAGAGTTGTTCACGGTGGTCGTTAAGCCCCCCCCCAGCATAATAATTTCAAAATATTAAGGCCAGCTAATATTACCTGTAAGCAGTATCGATACTGATATTTCTTCCGCGTTTTGATTTCCTCATATGTGTTTCCAATGATATTTAACTTCTAATGTGTCACAATATTTATCATTCATCATCTTATATATAATTCCGTAGTGTCGCACAAAATCGCTGAGCATAGATACGTCGTACGAATTTGGTAAATGACTCATTTTAGAGATCTTGATCCCAAGATACCGGGGGAAATTAAAATTATCTTCTAAATGTAATCAGCTGGTTGCTGCATGTGTCACAACACTTAGCCTGACTTAATCATAGCAATGGGGAGCATACTGGTAGTGTACAGTTTTGGAAGATGGCGCCAGCCCGAACCACCGAACAAGAATATCGGCTATTATCAAGGTAAGATCGGCTGCACCTGCTTCCACGTGTTGTAAACTCTGTTACAGCGAGGACGAAAACAGGGTTTTGCAATGAGTAGCGTTCGAGGAAAACCACCCAAACGAGGGCGTGTTCTTCGTAATGCGTCAGGCGAGAAACTTAATTCTCCTCCACAGGCGCGACACGTTGACAGCAAATTATAGCAAATCGAATACGTACCTAATCAGGGAAATAATCACCGTCGTGTTGGATACATTTGAACCATCGGTCAGGGAGCTGCCAAATGCCACTTCGGAAAAGAGAGGGCTGTTTCGAGTTGATAAAATTATCAATACTTGTGTGGACCTCCTCGACAGAAGTAAAGTGCTTATCACTCAGGTGATGTTGCAGGGAGCGAAAGAGGTGATAATCCGACGGGGCGAAGTCTGGAGAATACGCCGGGTGAAAAAGAATCTCCCATCCCAGGTCGGTGATCGTATTTAAAATCGTTTTCGCGGTCTGAGGACGCGCGTTATCCTGAAGCAACAGGGCCGACCTTCTGCTCTTGCCAGTGAATGGGCTTTTCTCCTACAGTGCGTCACTCACATGAATGAGTTGCTGACAATAAAGCTCAGCATTGACCGTTTCACCAGGTTTGAGCAACTCATAGTGTACAACACCGCGCTGATCCCACAATGTGCACAGCAACAACTTCCTGGCATGGATATTCGGTTTCGTGGTACTGGTGGTAGGTTGACCTGGATAAACCCACGATTTGCGCCGCTTAGGGTAATCGTAGAGGATTTACTTATCAACACAGGTCAAAATCTTGTGGAGGAAATACTTCTTAAATCTGGAAGGCAAGGACACAGCAACATCTTAGTGCCTAGACTTGTTCGCAGCTGTGAGTTGGTGGGGCACCCAAAGGCCCTCCTTTTGAATCCGTCCAAGCTAGCACAGGAGCTTTGCAATGGCTTGCCGTGTTACTCCGAGTTCCTGGTCGAGCTCTGACTGTGTGCGACAGGGATCCGCGTCCAACAGTTGTTCCAGTTCCTCATCGTCAACTCTCTGTGGCTGTCCCGGAAGTTCTGCATCACGAAGACCGAAAATTCCCTGTTTAAACCGCTTGGAACCACTTCTTACATATACTGTGGGATACAGCAGCCTCACCCAAAGCAGCACAGATCATTTGCTGGGCTTCCGCAGTACTTTTTTTTTCAGCTGAAACGCGAACAGAAGGTTTTCAGATGTGGCTTCTCGAACGACATTGCTTTCACCGTCGACTTTCGTCTCTTCTGTCACTACAGCTGTGAGCAGTTACGGTTGCCTGGAAAGCTGTTGGTGGCGCTGCAATCAGCCATTATCGCACATAGCTATTTGCATTTGCCGACTTTCTATGATCGCTTGCGGTTAAGGGCCGAGAATTAGGTTGCACACCTAATATTACATGTAAACAATATAGATACTGATATTTCTTCCGCGTTTTTTTTTCTCGTATATGTTTCCAATGATATTTGACTTCTAATGTGTCACACTATTTATCATTTATCATCTTATATATAATTTTGTAGTATCGCACAAAATAGCTGAACATAGGTACGTCATGCGAATTTGGGAAATGGTTAATTTTGGAGATCTTGATCCTAAGAATCGGGGGAAAATTATAATTATGTTCTAAATTTAATCAGCTGATTGCTGTACGTGTTCACAACACTCAGTCTGACTTTGTCATAGCAATGGAGAGGAGACGGGTAGTCGTACGAATTTGGGAGATGGCGCTAGCCGGAACCAGCGAGCAAGGAGCTTATTGGCTATTATCAAGGTAAGATCGGCTGCACGAGCTTCCACTGTTATTCAACTGTAAATTGTGCTACAGTGGAGACGGAAACGGGGTTCTGTTATGAGTAGCGTTCGAGGAAAAACCACCCAAACGAAGGCGTGTTTCCGTAATGTGCGTGAGCGAAAGAATTTTGGAAGCACACGTAATGATCGCAGTAATACACGCGAGAACCTATCTTTCCGAAAAGCTTTATTTAATTACTGTTGTCATAACGGCCTTATTTCCTTTCTAGAACTACAGATACATATATGGCTGAAGGAGTTACTTCTGAACAGTCCTAATTTTGTCCAGCACATCCAGAAATACAAGAGTGCAGTGCAATTCGCTTCCCTCTCGGCCACAGAAAAGGAGATTCCAGGCAATGGTCCGTACTACTTCAAAATTCAGGAACAGATTAACAGGTACATCGCGGATTTATTGCCACTTACTGGCGAAAATTGTACTTTATTCATTCCTTGGCAGCTGCAGATATACGTATTGGACGTAATGAAAATAAAGAATTAAAAGGATCGATATTTACAGCCCTGTCAGATATTCTGGCTGACAGTCCTTACGTCCAAGCATACAAGACTGCAGCTGAGGCAACTGAACATGAAGTAGCAGGACGCAATATGGATGTGCCTTTTGTTGATAATATATTTACACATTCTGTACATTCCCTCAGCAGAATACATGAAGCATGAAAAAATGGCGAAATTTGATTACCACTTTGCGCTCTTGAAAACTGTGAAAAATACTTCTTACTAGATTGAGGCTTTTGCCCCCACTAAGCCGCTACGTAGGTAGTATTCAAGAGAATGACTGAGCATGCGTGTGACTATGATGGCTCATTGGGAAATTGCACTAAACATTTCAAAATTTGGCAAGCTACATCTCTTTGTTATCCGAGTTGCAGTGCCATGTTTCAAGTGAGAATTCCTAAAAAGAACTGGCTTGAAGCAAAATTGTTAACGTGTTATGTTATTTCTACTGAAACCAGAGACACAGCTGAGAACGCATACGTGATCTTGAACGCATACGTGCTGTTACTGGCGCTTACAAGCAACTTCATTTATCTGGGTACTGTTATTCCATTCGGTCGGAATTTTTACTAGAGGCGAATACACGTCGATCTCACGATGCATGTAGTGCTTCGCAACCGGTCTCAATTTGAGTAAAATTATTATAATTGCTCTTCATAAGGGATTGTTAAAGGTGTGTTTGTGAAGCTCATTTATCGCATTGCTTTTGAAAGAAGAATTTCATAGCTACAGTTAGAGCAATGGAAAGAGAAGTGAAATAGCAGACAAAAAAAAAATATTTTAGCTCCTAACGGAAACGCGATTACCTTTGTTCATAAAAATATATGATGAAAATATAACTGACATTTTCTGGTATGCATGTATTCCAAATATGTTATTACCGTACTGCAAACAAGATTTACATGTTTAGAGTGCATAAAAACCTAATATTTTTCGTGCTTAGAGAGTCCAAAGGGGTGGTTCTCACAACACAATCATTCACTGCAGTAAAAATTGGAAAATACAGATTGCAACTTAAACTTTGCACCGTAAAGTTCCAGGTACTTTTTGTAAAATTCACGAGTTTCTTCATCGCATCGTTGAAGTAAGCTATGTACTAATTTTTTTACATGTTCATCACTACCAAACCGTAGAGCATTTAATGATTCTCTGAGAGCACAGAAGAGACGAAAATCGCTTTGTGCGTGATTGTTGGTGTAAGGTGGACACGTGAGATAATCAAACCTGACGTTTTGAAATGTTGCCGTGGCTACAGCAACAGTATAAGGACGATCGTTGTGGTGGGGCAGAAGATCAATTTTTGACAAGAATCATCTTCTTTTGTTACAAGTTACAAACTTGTATTCAAGTGATGTTATATATGTTGACTCTCAATAGTTTATCCGTGCTCCAGTTAATGTTCCAAAATAGGTGCATGTATATCCCAAAACAGGGTTAGCAAGACTCTTTTGACAGAGGGGCCATATTTGAACTTATCTTTTTTGCCTACGGGATGAAGTGAATTTACTCTATACTTTGCTTTTTGCTTTAAGATCAAAATGGTGCATCCAGAATTTTACCCTAGTGATTATCCTTTCCAGTATGCAAATCCGAATCTTCTTCATATCCCTCAAACAACTTGGTGGAAGTCTTTAGAGGCTATTGTTTGTGTTGATTCGTCAGCTAAACTGATTCAGCCTCCACCTGGAGCACACTTTGTCGTATCGTAAGTCTTCATGCACCAGTGTGCAGGCAGGACCCTAACTGAAATCAAATACATCAGCCGCAACAGACACAGTAATCCGCCAGTCTTCTTGACCGAGGACACGACGTTGCTGGGCACTTTTATCGTACTTCTTCAGTCACATTTGTATTGTCAGATTCAAAACTTTCTAACCATTTTCCGAATTTTTATTTGGCCCTTACACTTTTTACTATACTGTGTTACACTGCTTTTGTAAATTTAAGAAGAGCTCTTTCGTGTTTACACAATGACCGTGGGAGAATGGCCGTCTAGAAAGTACAAGGCCATAACGTTAGAGAGATCAGTTCCCTCCGTTTTTGACGTCATTCTCCTGCTACACGTCCTGATAGGCCGGTGTCGTGTCTGACGTCATACACGACAACTTTGGAAACAAATCAGTAGTCTTGGTTTCCCCGTAACATCACTAAAAGATGGAACTTACGTCTCTAATATCATGGCGCTGCATTTTCTAGACGGTCTGGGTTAGGGCCAGACTGGCGTGTAGATTTGAGCTGTGCTGGTACCACCTTGTCTAATTGCCGTCAGGATGTGTTAACGTTTATAGGCTGCTGTCGCTTACCGTATCTGCTTAATTCACAATTCGCCTCATTTATTTTCGTATATATGCAAGGTGTTTCACGAAGAGTATCTGAAAGGAACAGGAAAGTAATGGTTCGTCGTAGGAGTAAATTTAAATACAAAATACGCAGCAAACGAAAGGCAATTCAGTTACGATATTTGCACCCCCTGAAATGGATAAATTTCGAAAAATACGAAAATTAAATATTTACACGGCCTCCCACTGACAGCAAAGTCAGTTTGTAAAAACCAGATTGCGCCGAATATTTCGCTCAGATATGCACTTTATTCCGATTCTGTTTTTGTCGTTGTACGATATGTTCTCATTGTACAAATGTTGTATTCTGTTTGCGAGAAAGGAAATGTAACGCATGACATGTACATAGTCTGTATCAGAATCATATCGAATGCCTAAACTACTGATCTGAGTAGATAACATGTCGGTTGTCCTTTTGTAAATGGATTTGCAGATGTCCCTCATGTGTACTATTCGCGGACGTTAACAATGCACATGTTCACTGCAAGTAAGCTAGCATAAGTCTCGGATTTCAACTGCAGGTATACGTCCTGGTTTCTGTGGGAGGGGATAGTAGTATAAATATTTAATTTTCGTATTTTTCGGAAATTATCCATTCCGGGGTGCAACTTGCACAGCTGAATTGTCTTCTTTTTGTTGCGTATTTTGTATTTTTCACTGTACTACTACGACCAACCGTCACCTTCCCATTCCTATCGAACACTCTACGTGAAACACCTTGTATGTGTTAGAAAACTTTTGGTAAGATGATGACATAATGTAAGAAATTATATACCACACCATTTTCATTCTCTCCTTAGAACAGAATTCTACATTCACTTCTGCAACGCTTACAAGGATGGCGTAAACTTTTCTTCAAAATAGTTACTGTCTCAATTTTTATTAAAAACTACTACCTTAACTATTCCATACTGCAGTTTCATGTCATTGCGGGACAAACATCCATTTCCAACGAAAATTTCTATATATTTATATGATCTTAAAAATAATCTTTCTTGAATTCCGTGCTGCACATTTTATTACTGAGTCACAGCGATAAATATATTCAGGCGGTTAAGACAAAAGTATAGAGGCAAAGATAACTTTAAAGGATGTGCTTTATCTTTGAAAGACAAAGAAGGCTTTGAAAGAATAACAGATTAGCTTTCGGCTGAGCAAAGGGATTAATCGTGGGTTGTTTTTTTCTTGAAATCACAAAGGACGGAGACCCCTAAAAACGAAGATAGTGGAAACCTTGTCGCAAGAGGAAGAAGCAGCGACAACAGAACAAAGCCATTCTTAATGATAATTAATGAGGTTAATAGGTTGAGAGAAAAAGTTGGCTGAAGTCGTGATTTAAAATAAACGAGCAAAAACAAAACAGTTTTAGTTACGTATTGCAAAAATCTCAATGTAACAATTGCACATAAGAAAACGAAATAGCACAAAACAAAAAATATAATGTTTCAAGAGGGAAACTTCGTCCGTTCCTCGTGATCATGGCTCGCTCCTACGGGGTTTTAACTATAATTTCGGATGTGAGGTAAAAGAAAAAGCACGCAAAGACTTTGACATGCAATCGTCGTTTACATACGTTTCACTTCCCAAATAAGAGAAATGATAAATTCGTAGCCTATAATCTTAGTGAAAGTGCATAATTATCATGGGCGACTACTTTCTGTTCCTTAACCACGATGAATCCAAATGCGTGCTGACTCAGAGATTTATTAACTGTCATAAAAATGCTAGACGCACGAGAAATAAAGATCGCGTTTGTATGAACGCCATGTCAAGATTACATCGGATATGTAATTAATTGTGTTGCAGATGTGACCGCTGTGTTTCTTTGAATGTCATGTGTTAAAGTTAAGCACAAAGCATTCGCTCTTCTGCCCATAGTATAATCACTTGGGTGCCATTACAAGGGCAACACGAATGTGGAGGTTTCGTACTAGATTTTTGATGGCTTCTTCTCCAGGGAAACGTCAAAGAAGCAGCATTTCAGAGGGTGTTAAAATGCCGATTACGAAATGTTACATATATCTCTAAATCAGTGGTCCCAACATTTTAATGCTATGCGACTTTCCCGACAGTAGCAAAAATGAATCCCACGTGAAAAATGTCCCTATAACGAAAATGGGTAACTACGTATCATTGCCAAAACCATTGGTGAAATATAATCGCGCCACATGCTTTTCCGTGAATGAAGCAGCAGTAGTTATTTTCGTTGTTACTGTATACCAGCCTTTTTCAAACTTTTTTCGTTAATGACTCTATTGATCTGAACATAAGTACCCGCGGCTCCTTTGTATAAAAAAAATTGCCACCAAAAAATAAAACATTTTAAATGGTTTCTGAATGGGCATATTTTGCATCCATTGGCCCAAAAAACTATGAAACTTGCTTACTCTATATGTACATTTCAGACACATGAAACGTGGGTGTCAGTAAACTTAAGTTTCTTGCAATTTTAATAACATTACATGTATTTATCATGAATAGAATACGGGATTACACCAAACAATACAAATTTTTGAAGATGACAATCGGCTTTTTACGCTTTCCAACCATAGGTTGAAGAAGCGTATATGCTCCAGGTTTTCCCGTCCGTCTGTCCGTCCGTCCGTCTCTCCGTCTGTCGGCCCGATAACTCCCGTAAAAATGGTTCGATTTCGATGAAATTTTAGTATGTGGTAGGGTACCGCCAGGGGACGAACCCTGTTGAAAATGGGTGAAGTGGGGTCAAAGATCATGACATAAGAGCGGGATGTATTCAATTGTCCTTATGCGTCATAAGGTGCGTAAAAAAGGTTCGATTTTGATGAAATTTTAGTATGTGGTAGGGGACCACCTGGAGAGTAAATCTATTGAAAAGGGGACAAATGGAGTCAAAGGTCAGGACATAGGATCGAGATCCATTCCATCGCCTTTATCCCACACTATTAAGGTGGACGTCAAGTAATTTTGCTTCCTATATTTCCAATGAAAAACCTTTTGTACACATTTCCTTCACAATTAGTGTGTTCCCAAGGATAGAAATTTGAACATCGATTAAAATAACTTCATACTATAACTTGGAATACTTAACATTTTGTAAAACATCAACATAATTATATTAAAAAACAACAACGTTTCCTTTGGTGGTGTTGAAACCAGAAAAAAATGGCGCGACCTGTGCTTTGATGACGTCAGTGGAGAAATAAATGTTGGATTGCATAATTACGGTTATGGTTTAGAAAATATTAAGTATTCCAAGTTATGAAATGAAGCTATTTTAATGGATGTTCAAATTTCATCCTTGGGAACGCATTATTTGTGAAGAAAATGTGTGCAGAAGATTTTCCATTGGAAGTATAGGAAGCAAAATTACTTGACGTCCACCTTAAAGTAGCAATTCTTGTATGTATGTATGTACATTTTATTTTGAAAACGGCTCTAAGAATTTTGATGAGAGTCGTTAACCTTATAGTTTTCTGGTACTAGGAATCGATTCAGCTGGATCTCGACTTTAGGAGAATTCGTTTAGTGGGTTAAATACCCACCCCGAATTATAACGTTTTTATTGGCATGGCGTCGTTCCATTAATGTTACCAATGCTTAGAAATCTTATGACATCACAATCTCGCGTTTGAGAATGTTGGCGCGCGGTCACGCCATCTGTCTCATTTCGTCACGCGTTGTGTATGGATCCTATTAAAGTTTTATGACGTCACACTCTTGCGGCGAGCAGATGGTCGCCATTCCCATCTGCCACATTACGTCACGCGTTGTGTGCGTATGTCCGTCCGCACGATAACTCGCGTAACAATCGTTCGATTTCGATGAAATTTTAGTATATGGTAGGGGGTCACCTAGGAAGAAACCCTATTTAAAGTGAAAGAAATGGGGTCAAAGGTCAGTACATAGGAGCGGGATCCATTCCACTGCTCTGTTATGCGCCATAACTAACGTAAAAAAGGTGCGATTTCGATGAAATTTTAGTATGTGGTAGGGAACCACCTGGCGACAAATCCTATTGAAAATGGGCGAAATGTGTTCAAAAGTCAGGACATAGGAGCGGAATCACTTCCATCGCCATTACGTACGTAAAAATGATTCGATTTGGATAAAATGTTAGTATGTTGCAGGTGCCTGCCTGGGGACGAATGCTATTGAAAATGGGCGAAATTGGTTCAAAGGTTAGGACACAGGAGCGGGATCTATTCCATATCACTTATGCATCATTACTTACGTAAAAATGCATCGATTGCGACCAAACTGTATCATGTTATTTCGGAGGTATACTGAACCGGTTCTGTTGAATATCATCGAAATGGGATCAAAGGTCAGGGCACAGCACCGAGATTTATTCCACAGCCATTTTTCTCATAACTTGAGTGATAATTTGAGTAATGATTTCTGGTATGTTGAAAAGTGTATCATAATCAATGCATTGCATGATTTTACTAACTCGTTTGGTGTAAATATGACAAGGATGGTAAGTCAGATAATATCCGAAAGCTTCGTCGTCCTGGAGCGGGAATAGAACCCCAGATAGCGCCCGGGTATGCTAACCACAACACAATTCTGAACGTCTTGGGTGGTATAGTGGTAAGCATACCCGGGCGCTATCTTGGAGACGCGAGTTCGATTCCAGGACGACGAAATTTTCATGTTTTCTGATATTATCTGTGTAGGGGTGAGCCTATGGCCCTTGTGCTAAGTCCCGCCTCCGCTCAGGAGGTCGGCCGTTGAATTTATTCAGCAGTCACCCACTCACATCAAATCAACTGAGGTTCTCTCACACATAATTTATTTAATATATAATTTATTTAATATAAGGCCCAGGTTGTCCCTTTCTCCGCTTTACTTGGGATATCTGCGAACCAAGGAAGAGAAAGAATATTTTAAAATAAGGCACAAAAATCAAAGTTTCAGTAACTACGCCGTATTAGAGAATAAAGAAATTTAATGATTAGAAATTAGTTACTGAGAGTCTGGTTTCTCTCGAAAAGTCCACGTAGAGAGAATGCCTAACGCATTTCTGGTCCATCACGAAATAACCTGAATCCGATTACTAATAGTTCACTATTTTCTGCCAGCTATTGATCTCCGGCAAACGAAGAAAGTCTCCGGTTGAGTATTTCTTGCTCCAACCCTGCTCCTGTTGAATAATTCGGTGCCTCCTTACACCTCCCACACTCGAGTCTTACTGACTCTACGCTTTCCTAGGGAAGCACACGGCTTCTCTCCAACGCGCGATCTATTTTCCCGGGAGTTTCTGCTCCCCACGTCTGGACACTTCCAAAACGTACTTCGAACTCAATTCTTCACGGGTTGTTTTTCGCATGACCATCCTCGCTCTTCTTTCGAGAATCCCATCATTCCACATGCTCCGTTGCCCCGAGGCATTGACCTCTCACCTCTCAGGTACCGGATAGAACCGTTCTCCAGCCCTCAGGCTATTAGAATTCTCCCTAGGAGACGTGTCCGTCTGTGGCCCTCCTAATCTGCCCCCCGGCCATCCTTATCGTGTTCCGCGATCAACTCGTGGCATTCCTTTACCAGCCCTACCGCTTGAAAACCAGACTCCCTACAGATACATTAATGCATTCAACAATAGCAGCATACTTTCTACATAAAGGAAGTTTACAGACCACCAGACCTACTGGCGCCCTTTTGACATAGAGTATTGTCTGGGACTGTTTTGATTCTCTCCAAAAGCAAGATTCCCTGTGTAAGGTGAAAATATACTAAATACGTGGCGACAGTTAATAAATAAATACATCGCTCTTTCCACGTTCCAGAAACACACAGCAACCGAAAAATTGTTTTTCAGCCGCCGCTGTGGAATCGAACCAACAGAACTCTCGGTATCGCGCCGAGTGCGTTACCTTTACGCCACGGGGGCCAACAATCCACGGTGCTATGTGTATTTTTAAAGTCAGCTACTGACATCATAAATCCGTAAGATGGGCTCAGCTACTGAGACGTCTCCATCTGGTGGGCATTAACGGCACTAGCTATATATATTATAGCAGTTAAATCCAAAGGGCGAGATCCAAGGTGAAAATATTCCAAATACGTGGCGACAGTTAAAAAATAAATACATCGCTCTTTCCACGTTCCAGAAACACACAGCAACCGAAAAATTGTTTTTCAGCCGCCGCTGTGGAATCGAACCAACAGAATTCTCGGTATCGCGCCGAGTGCGTTACCTTTACGCTACGGGGGCCAACAATCCTGTGTAAGGTATTGTCCCTCTGAAACACTGTGTTTCCGTTGTCGAGGTTCACCTTACATTCCTTTTGGCGCTGTTAATCGCACGCCAGACATCTGCATTGTACAACCGCACTGTGAACGAAAGAAAGTTATCCCCTCACGGAGAGAAAAGTCCTTCTTGAGGTGACACTTCGTCGTCTATCGAAACACGTGGCATAGTTGCTGGTTTTTTTCACACGCATAAATTAACTTGCATTTATACAGTAATTTACATTCGTAGCATTATTAGGTTTCGCCTTTACAATCTTACTTACCATCCATGTCATATTTACACCAAAAAACGGATTGTCATCTTCAAAATTTGTATTAACATTATATTTATTTTGTAAATCAAACATTAACACATTTTAATCAACTTACAATTTAATGACAACTAAGCCAATGGGAAGGAAAAGCTTGCTACTTCATCGTCAGGTCTTCAAATCTGGGCACGACTGCTGAGCCGGATTAAGACGAGGTCTAACGGGCCTACAGCGTTGGGGCCCACCAATTGTCAAGGGCCCAGGAGGCATGCCACTACACCGCAAATAATACACAGCATTTTATATAGCTATGGAGAGAGAAAGAGACAGATAGGAGTAAAATAGTTTTATTTTTGTCTTGTATGATTTTCACTCGATCACAAAGAGTGGTTAGAAGACGAACAGATTTCAAAGGCAGTGATTCACTAAGGACATGCGTTTCCTGTCACTATGTACAGCGGCTCGGGAGAAACAGTTTCAGCTTTTTCCCTACCATCCCCCTACACCACCCTGTTTGCACTTGGAACCGTTAATGAGCGAAATCCACTGTGACTTTACATTGCATAACAAAAACGATGCACCCGAAAAAGTATACAATACTAAATATTTAAAAGTTCCAAGACGAAATCTAGGAATCCTAAGCTATTAAATCATGTTCTTGTGAGAATAGTGGAAAATGCCGTGACTTTCTATGAAAATTCTGCAGGTAATTTCTTAGTTTGAAGATTGCACTAGGTATTAATTGTCAGAAGCACATTGCTACAGTTTCGTGTTTTAAAGGACTTCATAATGATTCTCCGTCATAAGTTCTTTGGGGAGCCCACTGGGATGTCTTAGCCTTGGTAGCCCACACAGATGTCTTAGTCTAGGAGCCCACTGGGATGTCTTAGCCTAGGGGCCCACTAACGCCTTAATCCGGCCCTGGACATAAGTTAGGAAATCGCGATTCACATCTTTTTTATTATGTTTTGATTACTTCCACTGCTGAAAACTCTGTCTCACAAAAGTAAGATGCCGCAAAAAGAATCAAAACTCGTAGGCATTGTTACCTACTTCTGGATATTCCTCCTTCACCAAGCTCCTTAACTTAGGTAGTGATTAGGATACGAACTTCGATTTAATCGTGAACTCTGATGTAATGTCAATGAATTGCCTTTGTTCTCCAGTGGGGAATGTTGATGAGAGTTTTAAACTGTAGCGTTATTTGATCCAGTTATGCTGGCCAACCTATTCTGAAAACTACTTGTCGAAGTAAACACTGAGCTGTGTTATATCGTCGGCAAAGACAGACTTCAGTTCTTCACTCAACTCTAAGTCATTGTCTTCTTAACAAATGTTCAGAGCAGGAAAGCAGTAATTTACGTCTTTATCATGCAGCTTTTCCTTTCACAACAGTAATTTCTTGCTGAATTTTAAAATTTTGCCAGACAGTTGCAGAATGTTGGTACCAGAATATTGCAGGGACACATTTAATGAACTGAGCTTTTCAAAGGTGTCAGAAAGGTTACGCCAGCTTCAAAACAAAGTCACAGTCCCCGAACTTCTCGGAACTGGAATGTTTTTCTTCAAGAAGATAAGAATAAAGTTCACTCTTGACTTCTTTTCAAGACATTTCCACATAAAAGCCAGCGAGAGTTACAATGATAAAGTAGGGAAGTGTGTTCAGCCCCTACATAAGCGCACATTTGTTCAAAACACCTGGATATAAGTGATCTTCGTGAAACTTGTTATTATCACTTAAAAATGCACAGAAAAAATTAGATGTGCATCGTTGTGGCTGTCAGCAGCTTCAGCTAACTGATTTGCAAAATTCACCTTCATGTTTTTCAATCAACTCGTTGTTAATATTGTCAGCCATATCGAGTATTAGACGACTAATAGTGTTATCTGTCAAAGGCCCACTTAGCAGTTATTTTTTGGCAGCAGGATGGTCTATCGTAATAGACACCATGTCCATAGCAACTGGAAAAATAAGGTCTTCCACAATGTTGTGATGTATCTTGCTCTTTGCTATATGGTAAGCAACTTTGTAAGAAGAAAGAGGAGCCTTTGAGCTTGTTTAGAGCAAGTTGCTTTCTGTGCAGTCATTTCTTTTAACTTCTGAGAAAATTACTTACGTGGTTTATCTACCAAACTACCATGAACTGACTCCTAATGGAGTTTCATTTTATTGGGAAACATGCTTCCAATGTCCAGTGCTTTAAAACAAATAAAACACTGTTGACGTTCTTTATTTCCAACAGTGCGTGTAAACCCGAAATCCAAGTAGCTGTCGTCATACTTCCGGCATTTTCACCTCCTTTCCTCTTTAGAACTGCATGATGCGTCTGAAATGTCACGTTTTGTATTTATATTTAAAAATTTATCCGTACTGACAGAAAAACAGAAAGATGACAAAACACAAACAAAACTTAATACGAGCTGCATCCGGCAAAACTGACCTCGAATACGACTCGACTACAATACACTATCTACCAACAAGTAATTGGACATAGCAAAGGAAAAACGAAGTTTTTTAACATTATATTGATTAAATATATATTAACATATTATATTGGTATATATATATATATATATATATATATATATATATATATATATATATATATATACTTAAGAGCAAAACTGAAGACTAAGGAAAACATTTTAGAATTTAAAACGAAGGGTGCAAAATAAATTGAAAATCAAAACGCGCAACGCAGCAGTTTTGAAAATTCAGAATTCACATTCTATAAAAAAGATACCTAAGCAAAAAAATACATATATAATTTTGACTCACACCTAGTACAACATAGAAAAGGTTATGTATCTACCTGTGTGAGTAAAAGGAGAAAAGATAAAAAAATAAAATAAAACAACTGAATGTAGAAGGTGTCGAGAATACTGAGCCTTGGCTTTATCAAGGACCAGCAAAAACTCTGCATTTTCTCACTTCCACAAAGACCTAGTTGGAAATGGGTTTCTGCAAGGCCATAGATGCAAGTAACATTCCCACCTAAAATAGTTTAAAAAATATATATATAAGTCATGTCCTCCGTAGAGTAGCATGACCTAGCACTAGTTAACAATTTCGCTTGCATCCATTAACCTTCATGGCCCGACCCATGCTCTTCATCTGTTACTATTAAACAGAGAGAAGAAGATTAAAGAGAACTCAAGCTGTGAGAGTGACATAATAATTAGAAATGATTTTCAGCTATAACGAAATTCCAAGTTCGTTTGAGAGAGAATTTAAACCTGAAAAACAATGCAAAAGAAATCCAAATTTTACATTGCAATTAAAAAAAGGAAATGTTTTTTTATAACGAACAGATTTTTGAAAGAAAACTTGAGTCTAAAACCCCCTACTCTACAACTTATGACAGCACGAAAACGAGAATAAGTTAAAGATAATAATTAACTAAAGTTTAGTTAATTATTATCTTTAACTTATTCTCGTTTTCGTGCTGTCATAAGTTGTAGAGTAGGGGGTTTTAGACTCAAGTTTTCTTTCAAAAATCTGTTCGTTATAAATTAACATTTCCTTTTTTAATTGCAATGTAAAATTTGGATTTCTTTTGCATTGTTTTTCAGGTTTAAATTCTCTCTCAAACGAACTTGGAATTTCGTTATAGCTGAAAATCATTTCTAATTATTATGTCACTCTCACAGCTTGAGTTCTCTTTAATCTTCTTCTCTCTGTTTAATAGTAACAGATGAAGAGCATGGGTCGGGCCATGAAGGTTAATGGATGCAAGCGAAATTGTTAACTAGTGCTAGGTCATGCTACTCTACGGAGGACATGACTTATATATATATTTTTTAAACTATTTTAGGTGGGAATGTTACTTGCATCTATGGCCTTGCAGAAACCCATTTCCAACTAGGTCTTTGTGGAAGTGAGAAAATGCAGAGTTTTTGCTGGTCCTTGATAAAGCCAAGGCTCAGTATTCTCGACACCTTCTACATTCAGTTGTTTTATTTTATTTTTTTATCTTTTCTCCTTTTTACTCACACAGGTAGATACATAACCTTTTCTATGTTGTACTAGGTGTGAGTCAAAATTATATATGTATTTTTTTGCTTAGGTATCTTTTTTATAGAATATATATATATATATATATATATATATATATATATATATTAACATATTATATTGGTATATATATATATATATTAACATATTATATTGGTATATATATATATATATATATTAACATATTATATTGGTATATATATATATATACTGAAGAGCAAAACTGAAAACTAAGGAAAAAACTTTAGAATTTAAAACAGAAAGTTGCAAAATACATCGTAAAACCAGTTTAACATACAATCAGCCTATTGAGGCCTTCGCAGAATGGAAATATAACGTTATCAATAGCTTCACTTGTGAGTTGGCAGGTCTGGACTTTTGTTTCGATAGAAATCTCTTTTTATCTGGAGATGCTAAAAGGTCACTCTCCAAACTACAAGACCTATTTATTTTTACCACTACGGATAAAGCTCGCAATAATTTTGCAATTATCTGTAAGAAGTTCTATTTTGAACTGTTAACTATGGAACTCAATAATGGAGTAACGTACGAGCCCGTAAGTTATTCTACCAAGCAGTTAGAAAATCGGTTTAAGGCATTCTTCAAGAAACTTAAAATTACACAAATTAGAAGATATGAGCCTGAATTTCCATTTCTTTTTGCAACGGTTAAGTTTCATAAAGATCCCGTGAAGTTCAGGTTCATAGCTAGTGGAGTAAGGAGTCATAAAAAGAAAATAGATCTTGCTTTTGAAGATGTCTTAAAAAAGGTTTTGAAACACATTAGAAACTGTACTAATTTGATGTACAGAGATTTTTGGATAATTAACAATAATGCTGAAGTAATCTCTACTATACTCAAAGTATGTCCCTTAGATATTAATAGTTATGATTTTGAGAACCTATATACTAATCTGCCTCTATCAGATATAATCACTACCTTTAAAGAGCTGTATGCAGAATTTAAACTTAACCAATTTGTTAATGTAGGAGCTTGGAACTCTTATCTCAATTGCTGCATAAAAAATAACCATATCTTATTTAATAATACTCTCTATAAGCAAGTGAACGGTATTCCCATGGGAACATCAACCTCCACGAATATCGCTAATCTATTCCTGTTCTTTAAGGAATATAAATTCATTAAAAATCACCCCACCTGCTCAGATAACTACCTTTACACATTTAGATATATTGATGATCTGCTGTGTATCAATAATTCAGAAGTTATAGAGAGTGATTTTGATAATATCTATCCTTGCTCTCTTAACTTATGTAAAACCAACCACAGTAATCAGGAACTTGAGTTCCTAGACTTAAGCATTAAGCTCAACAGAGGTAACCCATCTATTAGCCTCTTTGATAAAAGAGTTAATTTTCCTTTCAAAGTAATTAAATATCTACACTGGAATAATAACATATCAACCAAAGTAATTGAGAATGTACTAATTTCTCAGGTCCTAAGAATTTCAAGAATTTGCAGCAACAATTTGGACTTCAATTACCACATTAATATACTATTAGATAGTTTTCTAGAGAACGAAATTCCTTCTTCTTTCATCAAAAGAACTTTAAGAAAAATTATTCTGAATAATAGAGTAAGGTTGGCAGATCTGCTTTAATTTTCTACACAGTTAATAATATGATTCTGACCAATCAAAGCCGTAAGGAAGTTGGCTAGAGGATGCCTATTAACTACTAAAAGGAACCTTAGTGCTATGGATATGAAGGTCCTATTAAAACAAAAAATTAAATAATATAGACAAAATCACAAAAAAAGCTTAAATATCTGTTTATAAAAGAAAATAAAAACAAATAAAAAAACAAAAAAGAAAACTAGTTATTCATCACTAGGATAGCTATACTAAAAATAGTAAAACTAACATTAAAATTAATAAGATTCTGAATAATCTATAGAAGCTCACTAAGGTGATTTAATACATGCAAAGATTATTAAATTACACCACTTGTGTATTTTATAATATTTCTCATGTATTCTGGAGAGTTAATTCTACTCTTTCTAATCATACAGATCCACAGTCTTAAGTACATATACATTTTTTCTCTGGTTAAAATCTCCGCGAGTTGGTTTCTTTCAGTATGAGGAGGCCATCAGCCCCACCCACACTGCCCCCCAGCGACTAGGGAGTGGCAGAAGTGTTAGGACGCTTGGGGAAGAGGTCAGCCATGTTTTTCTCTTGTGTTGAGAAAGTTTAGTTGCATAAGAGTTAAGCTCTCTTCCTTGTCTTTGGGTTTTAGGTTTTATAAGTTCAATGTTTGAACTTCTTGTACTTTTTTTCTCTGTTGTTTTTTGCTTTTCAGCTTTTAGGCACTGGCTTGTCTGTTAACATTTTTGCGGGTTTTAACTCTTTCTTTTCTTGGTAACTTTGCGCGTCTTTTAGGAAACTTAGGCACAACAGATGGCTAAGCATAGTTCCTTTTCTTTGCGCTGTATTTTCAAAGTAGTTAAGTTCTTAATAACTACTTAATTATTAACTTAAAGCACTGCTGAAATACTTTGTACATATTGCAACTAATTGTTTATGCTATATAACTTTCACAAAGCTCTTCTTTAGTTAATTATTGTCTTTAATTTATTCTCCTTTTTGTGTTGTCAGAAGTTGTAGAGTAGGGGGTTTTAGGATCAAGTTTTCTTTCAAAAATCTGATTTTTTAAAAAATTAATATTTCCTTTTTTGATTGCAATGTAGAGGTTTGGATTTCTGTTGCATTGCTTTTCGGGTTTAAATTCTCTCTCAGGCGAACTTGGCATTTCGTTATAGCTGAAAATTATTTCTAATTATTATGTCACTCTCACAGCTTGAGTTCTCTTTAATCTTCTTCTCTCTGTTTAATAGTAACAGATGAAGAGCATGGGTCGGGCCAGGAAGGTTATGGATGCAAGCGAAATTGTTAACTAGTGCTAGGTCATACAACTCTGCGGAGGTCATGACATATATATATTTTTTAAAAGAATTTTTGGTGGGCATGTTACTTGCATCTATGGCCTTGCAGAAACCCATTTCCAACTAGGTCTTTGTGGAAGTGAGAAAATGCAGAGTTTTTGCTAGTCCTTGATAAAGCCAAGGCTCAGTATTCTCGACACTTTCTACATTCAGTTGTTATATTTATTTTTTTATCTTTTCTCCTTTTACTCACACCGGTAGATACATAACCTTTTCTATGTTGTACTTGGGGTGAGTCAAAAATGTATATATTTTTTTTTGCTTAGGTCTCTTCTGAATATATATATATATATATATATATATAATTATTATTATTATATATTTACCAATATATAATTAACATATTATATTGTGACAGCAAAGGAAAACGAAGTTTTTTAACCTTCAATAGTTGGTGGAGCCTCCACGAGCGGCGATTACAGCTCCGACCCTCCGGGGCATACTCTCAACCAGGCGTAGTACGACGGCTAGCGGTATTTTCTTTCACTCGGCTTGGAGAAGACAGGTCAGTTCCTTCACCGATTTCAGACGGTGGGGTTACCCCTTTAGTCGACGCTCCAACTCGTCCCAGAGGTGCTCGATAGGGTTAAGGTCCGGGCTCTGCGCAGGCCAGTCCATTCGGTTAACCGCATTGTCACCATACCAAGCCATGGTGGACCTCGCAACATGACAGGTGGCATTGTCATCCTGAAAGTAACATGGGTCCACCCAGTAAAATTGCCACAACGTAGGAAGCGCATGTTCATCCAAAATGGTGCAGTAGGTCTCGGCGTTGAGTCTACCAGGAATTGCGACCAAGGGTCCCGTGCCATACCAGGAGAAACACCCCCATAGCATAATTCCACTGCCACCGAACTTCACAGTTGGCACAATACATTCCGGCAGGAGGCGTTCTCCATGCAGACGCCAAACTCAGACCCTGCCATCTGAGCGGTAGAGGGTGAACCTTGATTCGTCACTCCAGAGTACTTGTTTCCACTGCTCAACGGTTCACTGTCAGACGTTCTTTTCACCACATTAGCCGAGGAGCGCTATTGGACTAGGTGATCAAAGGCTTGTGGGTGGCAGCGGGAGAACCTGTTTCCACTGTTTAACTGTTCGCTGTCGACGTTCTTTGCACCACGTTAGCCGAGCAGCGCTGTTTTACTTGGTGATCAAAGGCTTGTGGGCGGCAGCACCTCCATGATAACCGAGCAGATGGGATTCCTTACTAATGGTATGCAACGAAAGAACACTCCCGGATGCCTGTTGAAACTCCTCGCGGATGTGCCCCATCGATTTGGTGCGGTTCTTCCGAATTTCTCTGGCCAGCACCCGTCGGTCTCTAAGTCCCAGTTTTGTGGGTGTGCCGGGCCGGGGCACATTCCGACAGTCACCTCTCATTTTCCACTTGCCAATCACGTAGGCCACTGTCGATTTTGGGTACTTCAACTTGCTGGATATGTCACGTATGGATCGGCCATTTCTGTGATACCCGACGATTACACCTTTCTAGAAATCACAGAGCTCCGAACTGCGTGGCATCTTGCATGCGACTGGTTGCGTTGTTGTTTCCCACACGATATTTAACGGCGGCGGCCGTGACGTGTATCAAGACCGCAGATATCGTCCATTGCAGGGGTGTCTAATTATTTGTTGGTAGATAGTGTAAAAAGAAAAATTGATAGCATTCCTCCAATGCTTGAGAGATTATTCCTCACTTCCAGCACGACTGATAAATTTCAGTTAACCTGTCAGCTACAGAGTCACCACCATACTTTAACATTGCAGCAGTTATAGTACTATCTACTCCGGAAACCCTACCGTGTAGAAGAGATTTTAGAGCTTTACAATCCTGATACCTTGAGATTACTGTTGTGCTTACTTTTTTCACTGTAGCATTACCTGCTTGTACCTCAAAAATACATTTGCTTTCATGCTCTAATAACTCAGAAAAGTATTCACCCCATCTTCTTTTTAACTCATTAGGCCCCCATATCATTTCTCCGATCGTATTCTTCACACAACTTGGAAATTTTTTTTACCTATTTTTTCTACACCTTATGTATTTCCCAAATATTTTCCTATCTTTCCAGAAAGTCAATTCATGCCTACAAGTGTTTCCTTCCTATCTCTTGCCTTACTTACTCTGACGAACTAACTTTGCTGCTTCAGGTTTCTTACAGCGATATTCATCCTTGCAATATCCCAAACCATACCTCCTTCTTTCTTTTTACTGTTTCTTTAATTACACTGTTACACCAAGCATCACATTAAAATTGCAGTACCACAAATTTCTTCAACAGCAGTGATAACACAGTTCTTAAAATATTCCCACCTTTTTTTTCATATCCCCCTCACATAATTTAAGTTCCTTCGGTCGTTCACTGAGTATTTCATAGTACATTGAACGTAGAAACAGAGCAATAGGTTACCAATATTTACAAAAGAAAAAGTACACCGAAAAAGCGGAAAGTTGAGTAGGTAAAACTTTCGTACCTTTCAAGTTGTTAACAATGGGGAGATTAAAGGGAGTCTGAAGACTATTAAGAAGACTCATCATATTTAATGTGGTAGCACAGTATGAGGTAAATGTGTGCGGAAGAGAATTTTTTGAATTAATTAACAGAAGGAAAGAGAGGAAGACAGAGAGAATAATAAAACGTTGTGTCATAGGAGCAGGATATAACAGACATATGGTCTTTGTGTTTGATTCTTCTTGCATGCTTTTCTATAAGTGTAGCGAATGCAGAAAAAAATTGAGTAAGAATTATATTATCGCAAAAGTTCAAAATATCTTGGACGATCCTGTCGCGGAGTGATTTTAGAACTGTCTTCTGAGCGTACATCCGATGGGGTCCTGGGTTCGAGTCAAGTATGAAGCACGGGAAGTGTGCTTGTCTAACGACATAGGCTTTCACCTTTCCCTGCAACCATTTTAACTAAAATAGAGATAGGCAACTGCATATAAGCCATAGATTTGCTCACAAAGGTCAGAAGTACTTAAGTTTTTCAAATAACTAAGCAAACGTTTCTTGTCAATGCATTATGATCAGGAATGAAAATAAAAAATTTCGAGAACTTGATGGAAGAAGTATAGCAACAGGTCCCAGAAATTGAGGGAGTGCATATTAGAAGATATATGAATAGACGCGTAGGGGAAGGAATGAAAACTAGAGTTGGGACGAATCCTAAATTTTCTCGAATCCCAATCCGAATCCTAAAAGGTTCTTGAATCGCTTGAATTTCTGGAATCCTTCACATAAGAATAATTATAAGAAAAAAAGGGAAATAAAAGACTTCTGCTTAAAATTAAAAGTTTTTAATTCAAGCAAAATTTGAAATCTATGTTTAATGAAAAACAAATTAAAGAATACAGTATATAATTTATTGTTGCTAAGCTTGTAGTGTTAAGATAAGATAAAATTAGCAACTTTTCTCACAATAAAATGTTTATTATACATCAATTGGCTCGGCATCCTCAGGAGGAATGGAGCGTAAACGTTGAAATCATTGTGTATTCATCAGAATTCTGACGGTCAAGGAATTTGGTGAGTTGTTTCCACGCGCTTGAAAGAAATGGAGTCGACGTCATGTCGTTGACAAGCCGTGACGAGTTCCGGTATATGTGAAAAGCTTCTAATACACTAGCGGAAAGTGAAAAAAGAACACCAAGAAGGAGACGTCTGATGCCAACGAAATTTATACAACATAAAAACGGAATACAGAGGATAACTTTATCAAAACATTATGGCAAAATACAGCTGTATTTGCTGGTAAACTGAAAATAACATTTCCATGTAACATGGTTAGTACGAGGTTGAACCGCCATGAACTGCGTCACACTGTGCAATTCTGGCATGGAGTCTGTCGTACAGATGTTGGATGTAAGTTTGGGGTATTGAGTTCCAAGCATCCTCAACCTGGACGCTTAAATCGGGGATGGTCGTGGCTGGCCGTGGAGACCGGATAAGTCATTGTCCCATAAAATCCCACACTTGCTCAATGGAGGAAAAATCCAGTGAACGTAAAGGCCATGGAAGTTGTCTCACACCCTGAAGTGCAGGTTGCGTTGCACGTGCCGTGTGTGGCCGTGCGTTATCTTGCTGGAAAACACCACGATGGACCGACCTTACAAATGGCACAACAACGGGCTGAATGATGTTGTCGATGTAGGAGGTGCTGTTAAGCGTGCCCGGTATCAACACTAGTTGTGTACGGGAGTGATAGCTCATTGCTCCCCACACCAGGAGACCAGGTGTAGGCCCTGTGTGTCGCTGGCGGATGCAAGAAGGGTGGAGACTCTCCCCTGTGCGTCTGCGAACACGCATACGGCCATCGGAGGCTCCCAAGCAGAATCTGCTTTCTTCGCTGAGCACGACAGATCGCCATTGCGTTCTCCGGTGCAGACGTTGGCGACACCACTGCAGCCGTTCCTGACCGTGTGCTGGAGTCAGAGGTACACATGCCAGAGGCACACGTGCACGTAGTCCTGCATCCAGTAGACGGTTGCGAATTGTTCGCACAGTCACCTCAGGTGCAACCGCAGCTCGGATTTGCGTCGCAGTGGATGTTCTGCTTGACAACGCCGCTCTTCTTATGCGTCGAACGGTCCACTCATCAGTCCGTCTGTGACTCCCGGTTCCACGTCTTCTCGTGTGGGAATGTTCTTCGGACCATCTACGCCACCATCGTACCACCACCGATACTTCCCGTCCAATTCGCTCCGCAATATGACGATACGACCACCCGGCCTCGCGGAGTCCGACTTGACGACCTCGCTCAAAGTCCGATAATTGCTGAAATCGTACACGTCTTCCATGACCAGGCATTGCAGCTTCTTCAGGGTCTTCGCACATGTCCGTACGCCGACGACTGATTACATTCACTTCGCCGTACTCCTTAAATACCACCGACGATAATTTGCATATTATGCCGTGCTGTGACGTAACCGCTCACCGGTTGGTCCCGAAATTAACATCACGCCTACGTAAACTCGACCCCATTAATATATCTAAATTTCATGATCGTCCGCCAATTCCTTCATGGTGTTCTTTTTTCACTTTCCGCCAGTGTATATTAAGCTTGATAGCCGAGTCATGTTTGTCGACAAGCGTAGCGTTTCCGAACAAAAATGTATGCTTATTTTTGTGACAATGTTGGGCTATAGACGACTTCTTCAGTTCATAGTTCCGTACGTAGGTCTTGTGTTCCTTCACACGGAAACTTAAAGTCCTGCGGGTCTGTCCTATAGTCGATGTATAATAAACATTTTATTGTGAGCAAATTTGCTAACTTTATTCTAAAGAATACAGTATTCAAAGAATATGCCTGTACTTATTAAGAAGATACGAATTAAATTTATAATTTACATGTACTAAGTGAAATAGATAACCCTTGAGTCTTGAGATTCATTTCCATTTTCTGAACATAATTTGACAAAATATGTATATATGAGTAACAATTCCCAATTTTGGCATATTTCATTAATAACAAAAGTTCCAAAACCTTTTTAAATCAAAGCAACTGTACAGGTGGGGAGGATAATTTCAAGAGTTAATGTAGATAAACACTAAACATGGAACACTAAATTGAGTAAATTATTTCCAGGAAATTAACAAAAATCAAAAACATATATGTTTTAAGAGTTAATAAAAACACTAAGCACTGAACTCTTTTAGAGCAATGTAAAAAAATCAGAAACCTTTAATGGAGACTTTTATTTAGAAACACTAGCATTCTAACTAGCTCTGGTTCCAGCCTATTTCGTTTTTATCAGCTATGACACCTAATGTGCTGAATAGTCTGTCTGACATTACTGTCGATGGTGGTGTGATTAAGAACTTTTTAGAGAGTTTTCTCAAATTTTGATATTTTTTGTTGTCCTTCCAGTATTTAAAGATGTCTGCAGATGATGGAAGCAATGTTTCTGCTAAGTAGGCCTTTATGTATTCTTCAGCAGACAAACTGTAACTTTGCTCACAGCTGGTAGATGGTGCCATCAATTGAGAATAGTAACTCTACATACTATGAATTCCTTGTTGTTGAGTAAGCGATTTTTGAGTAGTATCTCTTTGACTTTCTGGTGGCTGCAGATCACTGTCATCTGCTTGCGAAATACTAATATCAAAAATTTCAACCGCCAGTGTTGATTTAACTTGCTTAAGGTTTTCTTTGCTCCAAATGCACTTCCATACAACAGTCATGGTACGCACTCACGATCGTCAGTAAGGCTCGTCAGCGCTGGAATGTCCAAAATACACGTTGCAAGATCGAACGTAAAATGACTCTAATATGGGGTATGGTCCCCACTCACAGTCATACAGCACTTACAGCTCGACGTCATACTGAAAATGAGGCAGTTGATGAGTCCTTGTGGCAGTCGGTCCCACTCCTTTAACAACGCAGTTTTCAGCCCCTGGATGGTTCTCGGAGGAAGGATGACGAGCTGCAATTGCCTGCCCAAGAGCGTCCCAGACATGTTCGATAGAGTTTAGGTCTGGTGATCTGGCTGGCCAATCCATCCGGCGAATATCCTCAATTTCAAAATAATTGTCGACCAGGTAAGCTCTATGTGGGCGAGCGTTGTCGTCCATAAAAGGGAAGCGAGGGCCAACTGCGCCCTTGAAAAGTAGAACATAGGGCTGTAAGATATCCCTATACCTCTCAGCAGTCAGGGAGCCTCTTTCAAACACATGGAGAGGTGTGAGGCCGTCCATCATGATGTCTGTCCAGACCATGACATCTCCGCTGCTATATCGGTCCCTTTCTTGGATGTTGGAGGAAAGGTATCGGGTCCCAGGTTCTCTCCAGATGAAGATACGTCGAGATTCAGTGTCCAGGCTGAATCGCGATTCGTCTGTGAAGAGAACGTTACCCCACTGAAGTCTGGTCCAAGGCAGATGTTGTCTGAACCATGCTAAACGCGCTCTCTTGTGTGCTGAAGTGAGCGGGACGCAAACAGAGGGTCTTCTGGCAGAAAGCCTTCTCTCACGAAGCCTTCGGGAAACAGTAACCCTTGAAACTCGGGTTCCAGTGGCGGCATGCAGCTCACGAGATAGCTGTGCAGCTGAAGCAGTTCTGTGGCGCCTCGCTGAAAGTGCCAAATAACGATCTTCATTGGCCACCGTGGCTCTTGGACGACCTTACCCAGGCCGTTTCGATATGGATCCGGTGTCCTTAAACTTTTTTCACAAATTGCATATCACACTGGGCGTTACATTGAGCTATGTAGCAACCTGCACTTGCGATTACCCTGCCTCCAATCTACCGACGATTATCCACCTCATTCCGTCATCCATACGTTCGTGGCAACTCATTTTACCTGATTGCTTATGAAATTGAACCAAGTCCTGCAAGAAACACAACGAATGTCGCCGAGGAGTACGAGCGAACTAATCGCGGAAAAAGCCACGTGTGCTTTTCATGCCCTCCGCTGTTACAGCTCCGACCACACGCACGTGTACGCTTACGTATTGGACTCTGCAAATTTGCATCTTTTTTCGGCGGCATCATATGTACCTTTGGTTTCGTACTTTTTGTGAAAATCGACAAAATTTGCAAATTCTCTTAATTTTGAACACCAGTGTAGTTCCAAGAGTATACAATGTTTCGGTCTCATCCAGTTTGGAAGTGACGAGCTATTTTAAATAGCTGTGTACACACTGTAGACGATATTCTTCTTTTGTTGTCTATTGTCAGATCTCGTCATGCTGACAAAAAGTCGAACAAACATCCCTCTGCAACAAGCACCAAATACCAGATTTTTTTAGGTTAAGATTCGAATGACTAAAAAAGCGCGAAGATTCGAGATTTCGAATCTCGAATATATTTCAAGATTCGTGGGATTCGACGATTCGAATGTCTCATCTCTAAAGAAAACGTACAGAGGATATAGACTCAATGGATAAAACATTAGAAATACATACCTAATAGCGTACTGGTCCTGCTCTAGCGCGAATAATGCCTGTACACGCCGGTGCATCGACTTCACCAAATGCCGCACGGTTTTCAGAGGTAACACCAGCCATGCCTGTGGCAGCATTGTCCACAACTCCGCCCGAGATATCGGTCCAGGATCCATGGAACTGATGTTACTCTCTACACCATTTAAAGGAACTTCCACAGGGTTTAAATCCGGGGAGCTTGCGGGCCACTGGATGGTTCCAAACTCAGATGAGTGTAATATGGCACGACATTGCCACAGCCTCATGCTGCCGACACCACACCTGCACCCTCCCGTCAGCTCGGTACAACTCGAAACGGGATTCATCTGACCACACGACGCGGCATTACTTTGCAAAGTTCCAGTTTTGGTGTTTCCTGCATCAGGCGAGGAATAATTTACGATGGCCAGCAAGCAGTCAACAGTGTCACATGAAAAGGGCGTCGGCTCTCGTTGCCTCGGGTATAGAGCGTACGCCTACCGTTAGCTCGCTGACGCTGCTTGGTCCTCCAACATGTGATTTGCGTCACAGTTTCCAAGCGGTCGCTCTGTACGAAACTGAATAGTTTATGTCGAACCCGGTCATCAAAGGCGTGTGATCAGCCATCGCTTTCTCTGTCTGGGAGCTGAAATATCCGTCCGTGGTTGTGAAAACGCAATTTTTTTCCATCACGAAGATCAAATCCGCGCACCCATCACTCCGGAGTAAGTTGCTTTCCCAACTGGGCTACACGGACGGAATGTAGCGCGCTGCATATTTGTCGTGTTGACTCGTGATTCGCCTCTGTAGGACGTCAAATGGTATACTCGCAATACATCTTCGATACGTTTGCCCTTGGGAAACGTAGGGCTCTTACCACTTCGGCGATAGACTGACGCATCTGTCCTGTGCCGATAATGCGTCCACGATCAAAGGCGCTCAGATCACCACATTCAGTTATGTTCGTCGATTGCGATACGCTTAAGAAGTTCTACTGTCCATCTACGCTGCTGGCCACCCAAAATGCAACACCAAGAAGAAAGCATCCGATTGGCCTAAAATTTGCAGCATGCGTCGCCCGCGAGTGGACATGCAAACGATTAGCATTGCAGGGCATATGCAAATCATGGGCGCCCGGCACGCCACCGAGAAGCACTACAAGAAGGGTGCACATATGGCGGGGTGTAAGTAGTGGAAGTGTGTTGTGCTGCCGGACCTGTGTGTGGGACGCTTCCTGATGACTCGTCGCAGAATACGGTAGTCATTCCAGCACATTTTGGAGTTCGACAGGGCACGAATAGTGGCTTATCGCGACAGCGGTTTATCGTACCGAGACATCGGCGCCCGTGTGGGACGACATCCAGCCACAGTAAGGCGAGTATGGATTCGGTGGGTACAGGAGGAACGGACAGACCGACGTGAGCGATTGCCGCAGACGCGGCACACCATCCAACGAGATGACCGGCGTGTTGTGCGGCGGGCGTTGACGGCTCGCACCGCCACATCACGAAAATTAGCGCAGGATTTAGGGTGTGTAGCGCAACAACCTGTGTCAGCACGTACAGTTCGGCGTCGTCTGCAGAAGCGAGGACTTGTCGCACGGCGCCCATTGCTCCGAATGCCATTGACGTTACACCGCCGGCGAGTGCGGTGGCAGTGGGCCGTTAACCGCCGCACTTGGACTACGGAATGGCATGACATTGTCTTCTCCGACGAATCACGCTTCTGCGTGCAACACCACGATGGTCGGATCCGCGTGTGACGTCACCACGGCGAGAGACTGTATGACGCCTACATTATGCATCGCCATACAGGTCCGTCGCCTGGCGTTATGGATTGGGACGCTATTGGATATGACACCCGTACCCCTCTGGTACGCATCGCCGGTACACTCAACAGCCACCGCTGCATTTCCGACGTTTTGGATCCTGTAGTCCTCCCTTACCTGCAGGTCCTGCCAGCTGCCACGTTTTAACAGGACAAATCGCGCCCTCACGTGGCACGCATCGTGCAACAATTCTTCACGGCCCACCAGGTGTCACTGCTGCCGTGGCCCGCCTGTTCTCCCGATATGTCGCCCATCGAACACGTCTGGTCGCTGATCTGCAACCGAGTGGCCCGGCAAGCACCACCCGCGGCTACGCCTGATGAACTGTGACAACGTGTGGAAGCAGCCTGGACCGACATACCCCAAGCCCACATCCAAAGCCTCTTTCGTTCGGTACCGCGGGGTGTAGCGGCCGTTATTGCCAGCCATGGGGGCCACACGAATTATTGATGTCTGCGTGTTCCGCAAGTCGCACGGGCCTGTAAGCTCAATCGTTTCATCTTTGTATCTGTTGTTATGTGTCCAGTAAATCTGGCTTTGCTATCTCGTGTCCTTCTTGGTGTTGCATTTTGGGTGGCCAGCAGTGTATATATAGCGTGCATTCTATTTGAGTCTGCTTTACTCTGCGCGGGGGGTTCTCGTGTCCCCTTTCTGTGTTGTTTTATCTAATAAGTGCGTAGAGAGACTGCGCTTGGAATGAGAATTAGTATTTTGACAAATCAATAAATTTAGTCATTGTTCCTAAAATAAAACCTGCTAATGTTTTCGTCAGCTGAAGGGATACTTTAGTCACATGTAAGCTTTGTCCCATATAAGAGCTAAAAAAAAGTATTTCCGCCAGAAAATTTTCATAATGACATCAAGTTCTTGTTTTTGACTTGAAGAATACGGCAAAAATTGAAAGAATTAGGAAAAAATTTGTGTAAGGTGAAAATGAAAAGGAAATGCATGTAAATTCGCAATGAAGATCAGAGTGCTCCACGCAATCAATACAAAGGAGATCGAAGTGATAAATTAGTAATAAAATCTGTGAGAAAATTTGGGTGGTTCTAGAAGATAAAAAAGTTAAAGACGCCTGGTAGCGGAAGGAAATATCAAAACAAATACTAATGGAGAAAAACTACGGTAAGATGATTTAGAAAGTGAACAACGTTTGAAAATATGATGTTACAGATTCGGCCTTTGGAAAGATTTCATAGAATTAGGTAAACAGTCGAGCTGGCTGATGTGCTGTCTTACTATACTCGAAGTACGAGAAAACACAAAACTGTCAAGCAGATTTTTTTGAAGTTCAAGGAACAATGTTGTACATTTGCGAATGTAATGCGGTAAAGACTATATGGTGTGTACATTTATAAATAAAGAACAATCAAGCAAGCAGAGCGGAGAAAGGCATATAATGACATTCCGGTGTTTTATAAGCAACAGCATGACAGAAACATTAAAGGCAGAATAGGGCACAAGCAATCACTGAATGAGTGTGTGCACAAATAAAAACTCACAATAACGATCTCACCCCGTTTTGTGAGATTAGCAACGTTGCAGAATAGAAAGTAGCGACCTTTGACATTTATTCGAAAACATAAGAAACGCTAAATCAATTACTACTGTGAAAAGTGATGCTAAATTTACGATGAGTAACTCATCTTAATCAACGACGCGTTCATGCTATTCATCAAACTACAAAGGAAAAATGGAATCTTGACCTAAAATCTTGCTAAATTATGTTTACAAAAAATGCTTAATGAAAAAGCATACGCCGAACTTACAGTATTCGTGAGCTGCATCATTCAGATAGCAACTACGAATTCAAGAGGTTCCTCATGCAAAGGGCACCTCCACTTTTTTTTTTTTTTATTTCACTTAGAAATATGCCAATGAAAAAAAATCAAGTGTTAATTTTCAGCTTCACATAGAATTTCTTTAATTTAAGAGCAGTTCTAACCAAAAGAATAAAGATGAAAATGCAAAACGAAATTCTACTTTGCCTAATTAGGTCTTTAAATGTAGGTAGACGTACGTTACCCTTTACGTCTTTCAAGAAGCTATTCCTATTCCCAACTGTTCCCAACAAACTAAAGTGCAGAAACAAAAGTCCTATAGCTAATGTCAAGAAATAATATGAGCTATGTGAAAAGTAACATAATTGGTAGTGATAATAATTAATTAAGACAGTATTCGTGTAGGGTGAAAGATAGAAAGGAGAAAATTATGACAAACATTCATAAAAGCCTTCGTCTGCTACTGTACACACACCGGCCACTAAATTAGAAACTTTTTAACGTAAACGTCACTTCGGCAGCAGGTATGCAAAATAAGTGGTCCAGTGCATCACGACGTGATCTAGGCACCAATTTAAGATTGCTGCTCGTTACTAATCGTTAGTAGTGTTGATTACAATGACAAAAGCTCACGATCTTTCGGAGTTCAATAAAGGGTTTATTGTGGGCTCCTGTGTGGCTGGTGCGATGATTTTGAAAATAGCAGAACTGATTGATTTCTCAACAAGTTAGTAAAATCGTGCAATGCACTGATTATGATACGCTTTCCAACATACCAGAAACCATTACCATAGTGGCTGTGGAATAAATCTCGCTCCAGTGCCCTGACCTTCAACCCCATTTCAATTATATTAAACAGAATTGGTTCAGTATACCTCCGGAACAACATACTAAAGTTTTGTCGCAATAGAAGCATTTTAGTCCAATTATGAGGATTATGTCTGTGGAATAAATCTCGCTCCTGTGTCTTGATCTTTGACTCCATTTCGATGATATTCAACAGAACTGGTTCAGTATACCTCCGGAACAACATGATAAAGTTTTGTCGCAATCGAAGCATTTGTGCGTAAGTTATGACACATAAGGGCAATGGAATGGATCCCGCACCTATGTTCTAACCGTTGACTTCATTTCCTCCGTTTTCAATAGGGTTCGTCCCCAGGTAGTCCCCTACCATGTACTAAAATTTCATCGAAATTGAATCATTTTTGCTCGAGTTATCGTGCGATTTTGGCAAAGCTGGAGCATATACGCTTCTTCAACCTACGGTTGGAAAGCGTAAAAAAGGTGTGATATTCCAGGTCTTTAATCAGTGGAAAAGTAACCCACATTGCTTCTCTAAGAGGAGTACTTAGGCGCAACGGCAATCTGTATTGCAAGAAGTCGCCTTCCCCTGAGAAGGCTTTAACGGAGAAACAGGACTTTCTGTCCTCAGAAATTAACCGAAGCATTCAATAATATCTGTTCCCAATCCATATCTCGGAGAGCTATGCGCAGGGAATTCAAAGACGATCGTTATTGGCAGTCGCATGTCTATACGGAAACCATTGATTTCTGCAAAGAACGGGGACGTTCGACTAGAGTGGTGTCAGGAACACCATGACTGGACACTGAAACACTGGACAAAATTCATGAAGTCCGACGATTCGCGGTTCACCTTGTTCTTTAACAATACAAGGAAGAGAGTTTAGCAGGAGCTTCATGAAACAATGAATCAAGCTTTCCTTTTAAACAGAGCTCAAGGTTCTGGACGTAGTGGCATGGTGTAAGGCACGTTCTGTTTTTAGGAAACGGGTCCCTTGATATTGCTGTAGTGTCGGTTGTCCTCCAAGTATGATCTGAACATTTTGCAATGAGGCCCGTTTTGCAATTTTGATTTTTTATCCAGCTCGTGAGGGCTGTCTCATGACGAAAATGATACGCTGCATCGCGCAAGATGTGTTCAGCAGTGGCTCAGCGTGTTGGCCACCAAAAGGTCTGGATCTGAGCCCCTTTGAGAATGTATAGGGCATGATAGAAAAACAGATCTATAAGCAAAGTCTTGTTCCGTCCAATCTGAGCCAGTTAGAGAGGACTCTGGTGAATGCCTGGTATGCTGTAGATGTATGTAGACGCACTCCAATACTTTGTGGAATATATGCCAAATCGCTTGAATACTATAATTCGGTTTAAAGAAGTTCCAATCCGGTATTGGATAAAAGTTTCAAATTCAGAGTCCACGTGTATCTAATCGTTTACTATGGAAAGCACGAGTTTTCGGGGGTTAGCAACTTGTAACAAAAGATAGCGGTCTAAAACCACAAAGCAACGGGGATCATTTTCGTCTTCAAGTTTGCATCGTTGCATAACATGAATTGCTTAGACGAAGGATCCAGCTGATTTAAATGAAATAAATATACCGGGTGATCCAAAGGTCTTGAAAAGTTTCAAAACGTAATAACTCGCGGAGTTTTGAGGGTAGGGCAACGCGGTTTGCGTAGAAATAATCAGAATGACATCGTTTTTTTATGAAATCACATAAATTTTTACTCATCTTACTTACATTTTTCATCGCCAGATGGCGTCATAAGCGAACAGGTCTGGGATAGCAGCTGGGAAGCAACCACTAGTCACAGTGGTCTGTGTCAGTATTCTGTCATTACCGGACAAAGCGGTCTTCGTGAAATTGTTCTATTGCAAAGCTGAATGTGCGAGTGCTGCGTTGAGAGCCTACGGGTCACTGAAAGGTGATCGCAGTTTTTTTTTGTTTTTTTTTATTGGAGGTTTAACGACCACCGTGAGCAACTCAATGGGTTATAAGCAGTCGCCTCTCCCTAATTTAGGGTCACTGGTTCCAAGGAAGGGAGATAGCCAGTGCCACAAGACAAACAGTGCCGCAAGACAAACACAACGTCCATGCCTGACCGGGATTCGAACTCGGACCCCTTACGGACGAATGCTCAGAGGCCAGCCCCTTAGACCACTGCGCCACCGGGGCGGCAGTGATTGCAGTGGGAAAGGACCGGTGGAAAATGCTGCGCTGCGGCGAATGGTGAAAACATTCGAGGAGACGGAATCTTTGGCAGCACGACACCAAAGCGGTAGACCACGAACACGTGCTTCTGCAGCAGAGACGATTACGCAGGAAATGGATGTGATTGCAATGTCATCCGCACAATGCGACGCCAGTGCTCGCCATGTTTCTCGGGCAAACAGGCATTCCATACGGGACTGTATGGCGAACACTACGACGGATTCTGCACAGATACCCGTACAAACTGCAACGGCATCACGAACTGCAAGCTGGTGATTACGTGCAGCGTCAGGAGTTTGCAGCATGGTTTTTTCGACAAATGGATGTCGACGAGAACTGGCTGATGAACGTTTTACGGACTGATGAAGCAAACTTTTCCCTAAATGGAGCGGTAAACACGCATAACTTCCGCATCTGGGCTACGGAACATTCCCGAGCAGTCGTTGAAGCGCCCCTTCATCAGCCGAAAGTGACACTGTGGTGTGGATTCACGGCTTGTTTCATTATGGGTCCTTTTTTTTTTTTTGAGGAGGTTCGCGGCACCTCCTTCGAAACCGTTTCAGTGACAGGTGCACTTTATGAGAACATGTTACGAACATAGGTTATCCCTAGCTTGCTAGAGAGTGATGCAATGAATCTGTGCACATTTATGCAGGATGAAGAACCACCCCACATTGCACGTTCCGTTAAGCAACTGCTGCAAGAGACATTTGGCGCAAATCGTGTGTTGAGCCGACACTTTCCGAAGGCGGTCGCCAGACCTCATCGGTCACCAGACCTGACACCCTGCAATTTCTGGCTCTAAGGTTTCCTGAAATCACAAGTGTACAGATGTCGTTCCACTTCATTGGCCATGCTGAAAGATGCCATTCGTACCATGTGGCAGCTATACCACCGGACATGCACTTCAATGCCGTCCATGGTGTTTTCTCTCGTCTGCAGGCAGTGCTGGAACAGGACGGCCGTCACATTAAACACCTCGTACAATGAGGTGTCTAATCTAGTACAATCAGGTGTCTATGTTTCTTTCTATAATCATGATCGGAAACTTGAAACTTGGTCGTTCTGGGTGGTGTAGTAGTTAGCATACCCGGGCGTTTTCTGGGAGACGCGGGTTCAAGACACGCTCCAGGACGATGAAAATTTTCAAGTTTTTGGATTTTATCTGACTTACTATCCCTGTCACATTTACGCCAAAAATCGAATTGTCATCTTCAAAATTTGTATTATGTGGCGTAATCCCGTATTTCTTTCATGATTTATCTGCTTCTCCGGGCAAACATGGGATAAGTTTCTTAACCGCCAGATTCGCTAAACATGAATGCCGGTTGCTTCGACTAGCGAATCCTGTGTTGGTTATATTCAAATTGATCGGAAACTTGAAAACTGGTCGTTCTGGGTGTTGTAGTGGTTAGCATACTCGGGTATTTTCTGGGAGACGTGGGTTCGAATCTCGCTCCAGGACGATGAAAAATTTCAAGTTTTTGGATTTTATCTGACTTACTATCCTTGTCACATTTACGCCAAAAATCGGATTGTCATCTTCAAAATTTGTGTTACTATACAAATTCAGAATATGTTCAAAACGGGACGACCTATTGTAAAGCTTTTTCAGAAACATGTGTAACGGAAAACGCTAAGTCGACGTACCCAAGCAACACTGGCTACCTCTTATAGAAATATAAACTGACGACTTACGTAATCGAGCTGACAGGCACGTGCACCTTGCTAAACGTTGTTCTGAGTGGGGTGCGGTAATTGAAGATTGAGTTGGACTGTTAATGGAAAAATGGCCCTCGCACCATCGCGTAAAAATCTCTTTATAGTGGAGAGGGATCGGCAAGTTTAAAGCCGGGCAATTGCAAGCTGTGGCAATGAGTGCCGGCTGACGCCGCTCTTGTAACATCAAAATCGCATCTATCTGAGACTGTTTTTTGCTGTTACCTATCGCACTGTGGAGCGAGTGGGAAATTGCATGACCGTGTTGAATCCCGCTTACAATAAGACTGCTGAATGTGTCGAGGCAAGAGGTCTTCGATATTTGGAGACAGTTCCGGGAAAGCGGAACAATAACCAGAAGGTTGGGACCAGGGCGTGCACCAGCAACAATAAGTCAAGACGACCGGTACTTGTCCCTAACTGCTGCCCGACATAGTGAGTCTACAGCCAGGCACATCTCTGCTACGGAAATCTCAATATCGAGAAAACGATTTACAGAAGTCACAACAAGAAAGATTTTTGTATACACGAAGGCCAACCACCTGTGTCAAACTTTCCACATTGTACAGAAGGGTCCATCTGAAATGGACCCACATACATGAACCTTGGACCCCACTGTTTCCTTCGATGATGAGTAGCGATGCAGCCTTAACCCAGATTCTCGACTTGAGCACATTTCGTGAGAAGCGGGAAGCCGAAATCTTTCCTCCAAATTTTTCTTTTCAAAATTAACCACTATGGTGGTGGAGGTCCCATAGTTTGGGCTAGCATTATGTTGAATGGACGCATGCCGCTGCACGTGCTTCCAGGGGCACCCCGACTGCGGTACGCTGCAAAGATGACATTCTAGAAACTGATACACTATATTGACAAAAGTCACCGGATACCTAGAAAAAAAACACAGCATAGCATTTAGTGACATACATTAGTACTGTGTCGGTACACATTTGGCCATAATGCACGCACTGATTCTTCGAGACATGCTTTCGACGAGGTTTTGAAAGACAGCGATAGGTATGCGCTTGCATTCAGTACGTAATGCGGCTTCTAACTGTCGCTTAGCAGTACGCCTTGGTTCCAAACTTCTTATGCTGCGCTCTAATTCATCCCATAGATGCTCTATGGGATTAAAATCAGGACTCTGTGCTTTGCCAGTCTACACACAAGGCGGAACTGTCGTCAAACCACGCCGTAACAGTCCTTGCTTTATGGCTCGGTGTATTATCCTGCTGGTACCAACAAGGCTCCGTCCTATAGCATTGCCACAGAGTTAGTAGGGCATAATTGTCCAGAATATCGAGGTAGACGTGCTGGTTAACACGTTTGTCCCCGATAAACAATGTGTCGGGACCATACCACGAAAAATACCCCTACACGAGTACATTGCCAGCTTCAAACTTCACCGTAGGAACAGTACACTGTAGTAAATAGCGTTCCCCGTCTGAAACCATACCCACATACGGCCATCAGACTCATGAATCGTATATCTGGATTCATCCGTCCATAGGGCCCGTTTCCGTAAATCTACGGTCCACGATAAATTTTCTTTACACCATGCTAAACGAAGAGAAGCTTTGACGTCCTCTATCACTGATTTTCTTAGGTCTGCCGGTACGTTTCGCTCCTTCAGGCATGCCATGTGTTTTCCACGTATTCAGTACAAGTTGCCTTGGGTATGTGTAAACGCCTCTCGGTTTCTCTTATGGACAACCCACTAATATAACACACAACAATCTTTCCTTTCTCAAAGTCAGTTCTCTGCCGCCGCTATATTTTTCCCCAACCTCACAGTGCGATATGTTTGCGGTCAGCTGCAGGCTGGTTTTTATACTGTTTGCAGCTGTACCGCACATCTTAACAACGCAGCGAATCCGTTCATTTGCTTTTGAAGGTGTGTCTGGTGTCTTTTGTCAATATAGTGTATATGGCTTTTCAGGAAAGCCATTGGACCCCAGCTTCTTTTTATATACGATTACGTCCGGCCCCATAGGGCTCGACTAGTCGACTAATACCTGGAGCGTGAAGTTATTAACAGGATGGAGTGGTCCTGAGAGAATGCCAGACATGAACCCGAGCATATCGCGGATGCACTGTGAAGAGCATTTACTAACCGCCAGCTACCTTCCCAAACTTTCCCGGGACTCCGACGCTTATTGCTGCAAGGGTGACACCACTGCCCCAAACACTCACAGCCTTGTAAACAGCATCACGGCTTGTTGTGCCAGATGTATCTCTGTTCGGGGTAATCACAGTCTCCATTAGCCCCTCGAAACACGCGCCACGTGCTGTACCATTTTTTGAACAGCCATGCTGTCACGCACAGGTTTCCTCTTCATGAGGTGATGGTATTTGTTTTCTGTTGTGTATTTCTGCGTTATCGATATATGTATGACCCGTACCATTCTGCGTAATCGATATATGTATTCCCGTATAAACTGTCATTAAATTCTGTGTCGCACGGAACTTGCGTTATTCATGCATTTTTGTTTGTTATTTTGATTTTGCACACCAGAGTGTATAAATGCTTAAGTGCTTACTTGCTTAACTGTTTCACTACAAGTCTCTGCGATTATTCATAATAAACGTCACGAACATGAATATATGTTTTTGTTAAAATGAAATGTAACACGACAAGGGCCGCCCCGGTGGCGCAGTGGTCTAAGCGATGGCCTCTGATCATTCGTCCGAACGGGGTCCGGGTTCGAATCCCGGTGAGGCATGGGTGTTGTGTTTGTCTTACGGCACTGGCTCTCTCCCTTCCCTGGAACCAGTGACTCTAAATTAGGGACGGGCGACTGCTTATAGCCCATTGAGTTGCTCACGGTGGTCGTTAAACATCCAATCAATAAAAAAAAAAAAAAAAAAAACACGACAAGGGAAAGATTCAATATGAACTTAAGAATAGTTCCTCATCTTTATTGCAATCCACCACTTGAACATGAGGGCAATGATGCATTCCCTTCCGTAATTATTCAAGAACAACTCTGTATAACACACAGTGTTGGCATATACACTGAGGTGTAAAAAAAAAATAAAAACTGGGAAGGGCGCTTGCATTTCCATTACATGCCACCACACCCATGTGGTAAATGGTATCATCTACAAACAATGTACACTGAAGTGCCAGAGACTCTGGTACAGAGAAGTTTATATAAAATATATAGCAACGTCACCTATGCGCGTACTCGGTTGCGTCCGCCAGTGCGTATATAAAGCGATAGACATCCTCGCCAGCTGTCAGAGCTGTTTTCGGCATGAGAATGACAAGTAATAATGATTTAAGCGATTTTCACCGCTGTGTCATAGTTGGCGCTCGTGAGATGTGTGGCGTACCTGCCAGCAGGACGCACACGACATAAAGGCAGATAGAAATCAGAATAACGAACGTCTGCGTAGCTCAGTTGGTAGAGCGACTTATTCCGGAATGAGGGGACCCGGGTTCGAATCCTGGCGCGGATAAAAATGACGGAGGAATTCACTTCGTTATAATGGCGCCCGAACTATCCGGATGATCCGGCCGTTCAAAATCTCGCATTGGTGTGATGTTATTTCCACACCGCGAGACAGGAAAAATCAGAGAATTCCTTCTCCAGCGCTTCGAAAAATAAAAAAATGTGTGATGTTGCATTCCACACAGCAGATTGACTGGGAGTTCTAAAGTGCACGTTCTACAGTGGATGGCTGCCTGCAACGATTCATGGTCACGGCTGACCCGTGGGCCATGCCCCCGGCCCTCTTTCGGGGGGGGAGATGTGACGTACCTGCCAGCAGGACGCACACGACATAAAGGCAGATAGGAATCAGAACAAAACGTCTGCGTAGCTCAGTTGGTAGAGCGACTTATTCCGGAATGAGGGGATCCGGGTTCGAATCCTGGCGCGGATAAAAAAAAAAGGAGAAATTCACTTCGTTATAGATGGGCCATAGTATTTCGAAGGTAGAAACGAAACTCTGATTTTTACGGACGACCATTGCAAGGGTGTACCGTGACTACAAGAATTCCGGCAAAACCTCCAACCTACGATACCACTGTGGCAGTAAAATGACATCGGGTGAACGTGGCTCTCGTCGGCTGTCAAGAATCGTTTCACGCGGTAGGCGTGCAGCACTCTATGACGTAGAAGTGTTTTCTTACTTTAAAAACATAACCATAAGATGAAATAGTTCCTAAATTAAACCTTAACGGCCAGACGAAACATGTAAACAACAGAAGTCAAACTTACGGAAAAGATGCTTTATTCAAGATGTAGCACTTCCATAACAAATCATAACATCACATAGTACTTCGCATTAAACTCTCCACACACCACACAGATCTTAACACAACGCTCAACTTGCAACACTTCTCCAAGCAACGCTCTCTTTAACAACGCTCGCTTTACAACGCTCCCCTAGCAACAGTTTAGCCGTCGTTTTTATCTCTCGTTCTTATCTTATATCAGGCATACGTCACGATCATTCAACCTCAATTATGTTGCCAACAGTATTCGTTTGAGAGAAAAGATATCATGTTAAGAGTGAAGTATTACTGAGAATAAACTCAAGATTTACACAGGGAAAGAAACTAAAAAGGAAAGTTAATTTAGAATATACGTCACTTATATACTAAATTAACTTCACGTGCCTGTCCAGCAGGACGCACACGACATAAAAGGCAGATAACAGCGATAACGAACGTCCGCGTAGCTCAATTGGTAGAGCGACTTATTCTGGAATGAAGAGACCCGGATTCGAGCCCCGGCGTGGACAAAAATGACGGAGAAATGTACTTCGTTATAATGGCGCCCGAACCTCCCGGATGACCCGGCCGTTCAAGATCTCGCAATGGTGTGATGTTCTTTCCACACCGCGAGGTAGGAAAAATAACAGAATCTCTTCTCCAGCGCTTCGCAAAATAAATGGTTGTGACGTTGCATTCTACACACCGTATTGACTGGGAGTTCTCAAGTGCACTTTATACAGCGGATGGCTGCCTGCGATGATTCATGATCACGGCTGACCCGTGAGCCATGCCCCCGGCCCTCTTTCGGGGAGGGGGTGATGTGACGTGCCTACCCAGCAGGACGCACACGATATAAAGGCAGATAGCAGCGAGAACGAACGGTCCACGTAGCTCAATGGGTAGAGCGACTTATTTCGGAATGAGATGACTCGGGTTCGACCCCCGGCATGGACCAAAATGACGGAGAAATTTACTTCGTTATAACTCTCGCAAGTATAATCGGAATTCAATGCTGGAGCCTCAACAAGCGTCAGGGTCCGGACTGTGAAAAGTACCCTGCACGATATGGGCTTTGGGAGCCGACGCTCAACTCAAGTCCCCTTTATGGGTGCACGACACAGAGCTATGCGCCTCGCTTTTACACGGCAACATCGCCATTGGACACTTGATGACTGGAAACAAGTATCCTGGTCTGACGAGTCGCATTTCCAACTGTACCGGACAGATGGAAGGATTCGTGTGAGGCGCAAACCCCATGAAGCCATGGAACCCGGCTGTCAAGGGGGAACTGTACCGGCTGTTGGGGTGGTCCGTAATGCTATGGGGTGTGTTTAGCTGGACTCCACTGGGACTCCTGGTACGTCTACAAACGTCTGTGACCGGCCAACGCTATCTGCGCATCCTTTCTGACGAGGTACACCTGTTCATGTCCTGCATTCATGCTGATGGATTGGGCCTGTTGCAAAAGGACAATGCACCTCCACAAAACTGCCGGGACGCCCCATTATGGTTAGAGGAGCATTCATCTGAGTTTGGGGTGTTGCCATACCCCCCCCCCCCAAGTCCCCATATCTAAACGTGATAGAACACATTTGGAATGCCATGCAACGCACTATCGAAGACAGGAATCCGAGACCTCGGAATACACCCGAATTGTGGAACGCTCTGCAGAACGTATGGTGTGCATTGCCTACAGCATATTTCCAGAAGCTAGTGGATTCCATGCCCCGTGTAACATCACAGACACTCGATCACAACACAAAACATTTATTACTTTACACAAAAACATAAATTGGAATACACTTCGCGTTACAAACTGAACTTGTTGTTTTAGCCAAAGCTCGCCATGTCCTCCTCCTTCGATATCTCTCTCGCAACTCTCCTCATCACTCACCACACGCTCAAGTCATTAAATGTCAATGTATCCGTCCGCGCTTTTGTGCGTGGAAGTCGTATTTTACAACCCCTCCTCACTCCAGAGGAACTTTTTCCAGTGGTAAAAAGTTCTTGTCATTTTACAATACAATAGTCATAGTTCACATAATGAGTCATAATCCATTTACGAAGAGAAATATATGAGTTAATTTAACAATCATCTTTACGGGTTTTCCAACAATTTCAATGTAGTATATATCACAACCAAAAAAAAAAAAAAAATGTTTTCACTAGCGAAACATAGCATGATCAAGGTGGATCATCTAAAGTTGGAACTCTGCTCAGTCCATCTGCATTTTTGTGCATAGTTCCCGATCAATGAATTATAACAAAATCATATGCTTGTAAAGCAAGGGCCCATCTCATCAGACGAGCATTTGAACTTGCGTTGGTGCGTAACCAAACGAGAGGGTTATGATCAGTTTGTATGAGGAATTTTTGACCATCCAGGTAGCATTTCAGTTTCTGTACCGCAAATATAATGGCGGCACATTCTTTTTCACTGGTACTGTATGTCTTCTCTGCTGTCGAAAGTTTTCTGCTTAGATAGAGTACAGGATGTTCAGCGCCATCTTCTTGTTCTTGCGAGAGGACGACTCCTATTCCTTGATCTGAAGCATCAGTTTGTAGAATAAATCTACGTTCATAGTCAGGGGCATACAGAACAGGAAAACTAGATAAAGATGTTTTTAGTTCCACAAAAGCTTTCTCACATTGTTCTGACCATATAATTTCCTCTTTACGATTTTTACCCTTCAAGATGTCTGTCAAGGGAGCTGCTATCGAAGAAAACATTGGACTATATCTGCTGTAATATCCCGCCAGGCCTAAGAAAGATCTTACTTGCGTCTTGTTCTTTGGCGTAGGAAAATTTTGTATGGCTTGAACCTTTCGTTCCGCTGGTTTTCGATATCCTTGTCCAACAATATGACCCAAATATAAGACGTGATCTTGAGCAAACTTACATTTGGAAGGTTTTATGGTCAAGGAAGCCCTCTGCAACCTCTGTAGCACTTCTTCAAGATGTATCAAATGATCCCCCCAGTTTTCGGAAAAAATGGCAACATCAATCTAGATATGGTACGGCAAACTCTTCGCAGCCTCTCAAAAGTTCCGACATCATTTTGCTAAAGAAATAAGGTGCGTTCTTAAGGCCAAATGGCATCTTTAAGGGCCGATACGTTCCAAAAGTAGTCACAAACGCTGCCAATCGTTCAGCTCTAGCACTTAATGGAATTTGCCAGTACCCTTTTGTTAAATCTAATACTGTAATATATTTCGCTCCAGAAACCTTTTCGACTCTTTCTTCTATGTTGGGCAATGGATAGAACTGGGTCCTTGTCACTTCATTTAATCGCCTGTAGTCAATACATGGGCGTGGATCTCTTCCGGGTACTTCTACCCAAATCATGGGTGATGTATAGTCTGATTCACCAACTTCTATAATCTTGTACTGCAGCATTTTATCTATCTCGGCTTTAAGAATATTTATCTGCCTGGGCGACATTCTATAAGGCTTAACTCTTACAATAGCATTGCTAGCTAGCTCGATATCATGTTCGACTAAATGAGTCTTTCCTGGAATATTAGAAAACATTTTCAAGTAATGACATAATAGTTTTTTCAGATCATGAATTTGTTGGCCACTTAGCCGCTCTCGAAGTTTACTGTTCTCCTCGATATCAGAGAAGTTAAATATATTGGGATTTTTTTAACTTGCGGAAATTTAATCTCTAAATCCATTTCACCATTTTCACAACCGGGCAATAAGTTCACAAATTCTGGTCGTTTATGGTATGGTTTCAGCATGTTAATGTGATATACCTGATGCTTTACATTTTTACCTTCAAAGCTTAACTACATAATTAGTCTCAGAAATTTTTTTCTCAATTTTCCCTGGTCCTTTCCACTGTTCCGCTAACTTATTTGGCCTGCAGGTAACAAAAACCAATACTAAATCTCCTTCTTGAAATTCACGTTTTACCGCATTTCTGTCATACCAATATTTTCTTTTCAATTGAGCCACTTCCATGTTTTTAATGGCAAGTTCTTGACATCTTTTAATCCTATTTATTAACTCAAATACATATTCAGTGACATAGTTTTCTTCTTCAAGATGACCCATCCATTTTTCATACAATAATGTCATTGGCGTCCTCAAATTTTTTCAATGCACCAATTCAGCAGGCGTAAACCCTGTGCTTTCATGTGTCACAGTTCTCAAAGCAAACAGCGCCGCCGGTAACTGTTTCTCCCAATCCGGAGCAGACTCAAGGCATAAAACTCTCAACATCCTTTTAATAGTTGGATGGAATCGTTCTACCGGATTACTTTGGGGATGATATACAGAACTATGAGTAACTTTTATTCCAAACCGCTCCAGAAATTCTAGTGTCAAAATGCTTACAAAACTGGCTCCTTGATCAGTTTGAATTTCTTTCAGAAATCCCATGCGGCTAAAAATGTGTAGCAAAGCGTCAACTACCGACTTGGATCCTATGTCTGGTACTGGTACTGCATCTGGATATTTGGACGACAAACACATAGCTGTAATTATGTGTCTATTTCCTCTTGAAGTCTCGGGCAAAGGCCCACAGGCATCAACGTTGATTTTTGTAAAAATTTCAGGAATAATTGGAACTATTTTTAAAGGTGCTTTCTTTTTGTCCCCAGCTTTTCCAGCACGTTGGCATGAATCACAAGATTTTACAAATTCTTCAATGTCTTTATAACAGTTAGGCCAATAAAAATACTTAGCTAGTCTGTCTTTGGTTTTTGTCACTCCTAAATGCCCCGAAGTTCCCTCATGACACATGTTTTTTATTTGTTCTCTATATTGTTCTGGAACAACAATAAGATCTTCCTCTTTGTCAATCTTGTTGATCTTCTTCTTCAACAACATCCCATTTCTTAGTACAGCATAACCATTTGCCTTTTTAAAATCTGTTTTCTCTATTTCTTTGAGAATTTTTTCAATTCCAAACTTTGCCGTTGATCTTCCATGAAACTTTTTAAATCCATTTTTACCAACTCTAACATGGCTTTATCTTCATCATGCCTCAATGGCATAATTTCTTCTTCTAATTCATCTAATTCTTCGGAACCCACAGCCTCTCCTTCAAGGGCTTGTTTTTCTTTCTTCCCTGAATCATTCTTTACTGAATTTCTCTCTTCGTTGTTTCGTTTTTGTTTTTCTTGATACCGAGTAATCACAACATTTACCTGTTCTGAATTAAGTGGCCACTCCATATCAATTTTTTTAACAAAGCGGCAGTCTTATTTCCAAGTAAATATCTACCTTGATCTAGCGACTTTCTAATCACTGCAGCCTTAGTTACAATATGACCTAATTCACATTATAGTTCAACTTCTGCCAATGGTAAACAAACCTTTTGTTCATCCAGAAGATGCTGTACCCACACATGTTCTCCAGTAAACTCACCTGGCGACACATACTCTTGAGAAATGATATCAACTGATGAACCTGTATCCCGAAGAATAGGCATGGTAACTCCATTTATTTTTCCTTCAAAGGTATAGGGTTCCAAGAGATCCCTTTCAGTTTCCTCTCTGTTTCTATTTACGCTTCCTGAGTTCTGTGATTTTAGCTTAGGACACTGAGGTCGAATGTGATCATAAGATGCACACTCGTAACATTGAATCTTCCGTCTGCGATCATACTTTTCTTCATTCTGAGATACATTCCGTTTTGACCACCCTTGTCCTACATCTGGCTTAACATAATTTTTGTTATAAAATCCATTTTTCATAAAATTTCTGCGATCATAGTTATCTCTAGTTTTTTCTCACCGCCTTGCATTTTCTTTGAAGCACAAAATTCATTCGACGAATTTTTCTTGATTCCTTCTCTTACACTTTCATAATTGTCCACCATATCAGCCAAATCTGAAGGTGAGACAATATTTGACCATTTGTCAATAAAATGCTCCCTTATTTCTATAGGCACTCTCCGCTTCAATTGATCTGTGATCATTAATTTTTTTAGCCCTTCAAAATCGCCTATTTTAAGTCCTGAAATCCATTCATTAAAATAATTTTCTAACTCGAACGCGAAATCTCTCCAGGTCTTCTCTGATGTACGCATGTGTTGTACAAATTTCAATCTAAATTTCTCTGGACTTAACTTATATCTTTTAAGAAGTAACCTTTTAACATATTCACAGTTTTTAGCATCTTCCACATTTTCTCTGGCAATCAATTGTGATATTTCGTAGGGCAAAAGTCCTATCAAATTCGTAACCCAATCTTTCCTTTTTATTTCTGCTTGTTGTGCTTGCCTTTCAAATAAAACTAAGTAAATACTTATATCAATGTCTTTTGGGTCAAATGTTTTCATCAAATGACGAAGTTCTAATCTTGGTTTATGAGAATTTCCATTTTGCTCCAAACTACCTCCCAGCGGCTGACGTCCAGCTTCTATTCTGAGTTTTTCAAGCTCAAATTCCATTTGTCTTTCTGTTTGTCTACGTTTTTCAAGCTCCAATTCCATTTGCCTTTCTGTTTCTCTACGCTCTTTTATACCTGCCAAAAGTTCTTTCACGAAATCCTCTTCATATCCTTCAAAGTTGACAATTTTATTTTTTTAATTCCAGAATTTTGAGATTTGGCATAACTTCTATACCCAATTCTTCCGCCAACTGCAGAAGTTCTTCTTTTCGAGCTCTTCCTAAGAAAGCCATTTCAACAAGCTGTACGTGTACCCAATGTTTATTTATTATCGTATATGTGTATACGTTCACAGAAATTGTTTACAACAATATTCTACATTTACCTATAATCTAGGCTCAAACAGTTGATCTGAATGTACTATTTCTTGACAGAAATTATTTCCTTCTATTTTCGTATATGTGTATACGTTCACAGAAATTGTTTACAACAAAATTCTACATTTACCTATACTCTAGCCTCAAACAGTTGATCTGAATGTACTATTTCTTGACAGAAATTATTTCCTTCTATTTTCGTATATGTGTATACGTTCACAGAAATTGTTTACAACAAAATTCTACATTTACCTATACTCTAGCCTCAAACAGTTGATCTGAATGTACTATTTCTTGACAAAAATTATTTCCTTCTATTTTCGTATATGTGTATACGTTCACAGAAATTGTTTACAACAATATTCTACATTTACCTATACTCTAGCCTCAAACAGTTGATCTGAATGTACTATTTCTTGACAGAAATTATTTCCTTCTATTTAATTCCGTGCCCGGAAACTTCTAAAAAACTTGCTTTGATATTTCATTCCTTTGGATAATTCTCTAAGAACAACAACAAAACAGTACTTACATAAACATCTAATGTGGTGTAAATCCGATACGGAACAAATAATTTCGAAAAACACAAACTACAGTCACCATCCTTTGTTCTTCCCAACACAAAGAGGAAAAAAAAATATCCCTGTCGCGTTGGTTCTTTCGCACGCTTGAAGAACTTTCAACTCATCGATTCCCACGGTCATAAAGAACGCCGCTGAAGTTGTTCTGTCTTTCGTAGTTCGAATCTCACAGGTGCCTTCACTTCCTGTCTTTCGTCGTTCGAATCTCACAGGTGCCTTCACTTCCTGTCTTTCGTCGTTCGAATCTCACAGGTGCCTTCACTTCCTGTCTTTCGTCGTTCGAATCTCACAGGTGCCTTCACTTCCTGTCTTTCGTCGTTTGAATCTCACAGGTGCCTTCCATTTCTATCTTTCGTAGTTCGAATCTTGCCGGTGCCTCCAATTCTATCTTTCGTCTGTAACATCACAAACACTCGATCACAACACAAAACATTTATTACTTTACACAAAAACATAAATTGGAATACACTTCGCGTTACAAACTGAACTTGTTGTCTTAGCCAAAGCTCGCCATGTCCTCCTCCTTCGATATCTCTCTCGCAACTCTCCTCATCACTCACCTCACGCTCAAGTCATTAAATGTCAATGTATCCTTCCGCGCTTTTGTGCGTGGAAGTCGTATTTTACACCCGTCTTATTTCTTCAATCCTGCGCTCCCGTGGGGGACCTACCAGGTATTAGACTGGTGTACCAGTTTTTCTGGCCCTTCAGTGTATATACTGTACATCTCCGCAAGCTCAAATAATAGAATTTGCAGTTTAGTTAGCAGTTTATCAGGATTTAAGCGATTTGAAACGTGGTATGATATAGAAGTCTGCACGGGCGTAATTTAGTGAGCCCGACCCGGCCTGGGCCCGTCAATTGCAGCTCTTATTTAGGCCCGGCCCTGCCCATCACGTGCCATTTGGTATTATTTTGTCTGTCTATTGTATTTTATTAAGATGTGAAAATTAAATAGCAAAGTGAGATGTTATTGAAAATATTTAGTTGAATGTAAGCCTAAAAATATTAACTGAACTTTGACAATTATCGAAAAATAGAACCTTTTAAAAGAGATAAAAATGAAGACTAAGCGCGTTCAGAATCTCCCTTTATCTGAACTAGTAAGAGGTAACACTACAAAAGTCAGTCCCTGTACAGATTAGGGATAGAAGAAAAAATCCATGTCGTCCCACTCTCTCTCTCTCTCTTTCTCACACACAACCTAACCGCACTGCAGACAACCTTCGTTTTTTTTTTGTTTTTTTTAATTGGAGGTTTAACGACCACCGTGAGCAACTCAATGGGCTATAAGCAGTCGCCCGTCCCTAATTTAGGGTCACTGGTTCCAGGGAAGAGCCAGCGCCGTAAGACAAACATAACATCCATGCCCGACCGCGATTCGAACCCGGACCCCTTGCGGACGAATGATCAGAGTCCAGCGCCTTAGACCACTGCGCCACCGGGGCGGCACAACCTTCGTTCCCCACTCTACACAACACACATACTGGATCGGGGTCAAATCTTTTTCGTTGTCAAGAAGCCCCAAAATAGTTTTGCCATCTCAATAATTACAGAATGGTAAAAACACTGTGAGTGGCTCTAGGAACAGTTAGATAAACAGTTAATAAGAACAGTTAAACACAACAGGAAGTCGGGGAACACGACTAAAAGAATGGGCCGACTTGGCCCATTGCGATGAAAAGAATGGGTCGACTTGGCCCTACCCGTTGCTTTGTTCTCTAAACTAAAATAAGGCCCGACCCGATCCTTAGGCCGGGCCGGGTTTGGCGGGCCGGTCCGGCCCGTGCAGACCTCTAGTATGATAGTCGGCGACCAGGAGATGGGATACTCCATCTCGGAAGTTACCACGAAAGCTGGATTTACATTGTCAACAATTTCAAGGGTGTACCTGGATTGCATCATGTCAGGAAAAACATCCAGAGTGAGAGACAGGTGTGGTCGTAGAAAAGCCATGGATGATCGTGGTCAGCGGCGTGTGTCGCGCATCGTAACATTCGCCCAACGTGCAACATTGCCGGAAATCACAGCACAATTCAATGCTGATGCCAGTAGTACCAGCAGTGTTCGGAAATTTCAACGTTCCCTGTGTTTCACGGGGTTCCGGAACCGACGGCTCACCCGGGTGTCATTGCTGGCCCAAGGACACGAGGCTGTGGGCCTCGCCAATGCCCGGGAACACCGCCATTGACCTAAGATGACAGGAAACGTGTAGCCTGGTCCGACAAATCACGGTACCATAGGTTTTGATCAGATGGCAGCCTCTGGGTATGGCAACAACCCCACGAAGCAACGGATCCCACATACCTACAAAGGACAGTACACGCCGGCGGTGGCTCTGTTATGGTGTGGGGTGTTTCCATCTGGCATGCATCAGGACCCCTAATACGTCTTCAGATTGTTCTGACAGGTGGAGGCTACGTAGCCATCCTTGGCCATCATTCGCACCCGTTCGTGTCATAGAACCACTCCTACTAGGGCGACGTCTTGTAACACGACAATGCACCACCGCACACGTTCACAGTCGCACGTTTATGGCTCTAGAAACAATCCACGGAGTTGGGCATCCAGACCTTCCCCCACCCTCTCGTTAACCGGCTTTAAACCTTATCGAACACATTTGGGATGCTGCTCAACGTGCCGTCAATGCCAGGAATCTTCCACCAGCGAATATTACGGAAATGGGGGACGCTCGTCAGGAAGCATGGTGTGCACTTTCTCCACAATACTGCAAGGAGCTCGTGCAGTGCATGCACCATTGCGTTGTTGCCGTTATCTGAACGCGAGGATGACGAACACGGTATTGGAGAGGTATCCCATCTTTTGTTGTTGTTTTTTTGGCACCAGTGTATAAATCGCTCAACCACTCCACACAAATATTTAACTAGGACTGCCTGCGTGTAACATGTTTCACGTAACTCGCCTTTATCAAAAATTCATTCTCGCTATATTCAGTATTGACGGTTTTTTTTTTTTTTTTTTGGCCTTTGACTTACTGTCGGTGATGCCAAACTGTAAAAGCTTTTAACAGATGTAGTGTGTCCTTCAGGGAGAAAACTTTTAACGATAATAAACTGACTTTTACAAGAATACAGAGTTTGAAAAGGAAGGTGGTACGAGCCTGCCCCACAGGACGCACATGAGGTAAAGGCAGATAACAGTGAGAGCACATGCCAGTGTGGTATAGTGGATAGCACTCGAAGCTCCGGAGCCGAGAGTTGGGGATTAGAATCCCTCCCCTGACATAAAAATGATCGAGAAATTTATTTCGTCATATTGGCGCCCGAACTCCTAGGATGACCTGGCTGTTAGGTTTCTTGCAATGATGGGATGTTCTACCCACACCGCGAGACAGGAAAAATGATAAACCCTTCTTCCGTGCTTCAAAAAAATAAATCAGTGTGATGTTACGTTCCACACACCAAATTGTCTGGAATTTCTCAAATGCACGTGTTTTATGGGATGACTGCCTACAGCGATACATGGTCTCGGCTGATCCGTGGGCAATGCCCTCGGCCTTCTTTAGAGGGGTGGGGGGTGACGTGCTTGCCCTGCAGGACGCACATGAGATAAAAGCAGATAGCAGTGGGAGCACATGCCCGTGTAGTATAGTGGATAGCACTCGGAGCTCCGGAGCCAAGAGTTGGGGTTCAAATCCCCTCCCCTGGCATAAAAATGATGGGGAAATTTACTTCGTCATAAAGGTTATTTACAGATTTACGTCACAGTGTATAAAGGAATAAAAGATTCAGTATAGCGCCGAAAGTGTTTATTTGAACTCATTGTTCTTATGTCAAGAACAAATCAGTAAAGCAAGTATTTGTGCCGGATAAGACTACCGCGACGGATATATAAGAGCTTTGCTAAGATTCGGGTTTGTTAATCGTATTAAAGCTATTTCTTTCAGAACATCTTACACTAATTGGTTCTTAATGCGACCTTATGTAACTCTGACTTATACATAGAAGTAACCTTTCCTTATCCACAAAGAATAATGCGCTGATAGTTTTTCATTTCGTCTCGTGGCTTTTTTATTCTGTGCTTTCATTTGATGACATAAAATATTTACGGTCCTTGCCACTTTGTCGATAAAGCTCACTCCCAGCTGGCTGAAATAGTTTCCACGAAAGGAGTTGATTTTATTGGACATCATATTTTATTCATCTCTTGTTGGGTGGGAATGATTGATATAGTTAAATGAGAAATCGTGGTGACCATAAAATCGAACACTATGTTAACAACAGAGTAAAGTACGCAAGCGTTGATGTACACGTCCTTCTCTGTGTCACCACGTTTGACAATTTATTTTCGTCGTGATGGACGTTAAGGATAAATCAATAATCTTTATATCCCTTTTTATGAGTTCCATCATTTTTTCATCTATGTTTTATCTTATCCATATCAGATAGGGTTGTCACTTCAGGGATAATATAAAAAAAATTTGAAATAAAAATGCTTCGGGTGTAATGTATTACTTTCCTTCAAAGATATTATTTTTGATGTGGGAAATTACCATGGGGAGTAGAGTTGAAGTTACTACTTGAGGCTCAAGATACTAAAGTTATGTCTTGAAATCCAGTGATGTCATTTTTCTAAGAAAAGATCATTTAAGTCTTCTTGTAGATTATGATTTAAATTGCTGTTTTAAAGCCTCGAACAGACGTTGATGCCAGACTAACCACCTCAAAAAAATTATTAGATTTATTCGTGAGGAAGAGTTGGAATTCTCTTGGATCCATCAAGTTCAACTGCAGCTGTTAGGATTCACGTTTCTATTTTTTTCATCATGCATATGTACTGTAGAGTACACTTAAAATTACTATTTGATTACTACCATAGGGAGTAGTTTCTCCCGTACAAGCATTGTACAGACAACCAACTGCTACCGTTTGCTGTCGAATGCGGCGATTGAGGAGTGAACGCAGCGGGTCTTCGGAAAAGGCGTTGTTCATTACTCTCCGTGTCATAGGTGGCGAATTGTGCAAATTATTGATGGGGAGGGGCAACATATACGTTTTTGTAGAACATGCAATTTTTTAATTTTTTTATAGATTATAGACGCAACAGTGAATACATAATAAAGTAATATTGTTTATTTGATGTTAACTTAATATTATTATAATTAGGGTGGCAACAACCATTTTGAACTACTTAACTAACATTTAAACTTTGACAAAAAAAGCGTAAAATACTCATACCTGAAGTATCAAAACTGAATCAAATTCTCAAAAACAAAATGTTCATAATGCCATTTCAAAACCTAACCTACTACTATATTATAAACTGAAAACCAGTGTATGTAATTTATCTAACTCCACCTCATTAAAGATTTTATTTCTTGTTGAATGCAAATGTTTGACGTCTTATGTCGTCGTATGGCGTCTTATGTCGTCGTATGGCGTCTTATGTCGTCGTATGGCGTCTTATGTCGTCGTATGGCGTCTTATGTCGTCGTTTGCCGTCTTATGTCGTCGCATGGCGTCTTATGTCGTCATATGGCGTCTTATGTCGTCGTATGGCGTCTTATGTCGTCGTTTGTCGTCTTATGTCGTTGTATGGCGTCTTATGTCGTCGTTTGCCGTCTTATGTCGTCGTATGGCGTCTTATGTCGTCATATGGCGTCTTATGTCGTCGTATGGCGTCTTATGTCGTCGTTTGTTGTCTTATGTCGTCGTATGGCGTCTTATGTCGTCGTTTGTCGTCTTATGTCGTCGTATGGCGTCTTATGTCGTCGTTTGCCGTCTTATGTCGTCATATGGCGTCTTATGTCGTCGTATGGCGTCTTATGTCGTCGTTTGTCTTCTTATGTCGTCGTATGGCGTCTTATGTCGTCGTTTGCCGTCTTATGTCGTCGTTTGTCGTCTTATGTCGTTGTATGGCGTCTTATGTCGTCGTTTGCCGTCTTATGTCGTCGTATGGCGTCTTATGTCGTCGTATGGCGTCTTATGTCGTCGTTTGTCGTCTTATGTCGTCGTTTGTCGTCTTATGTCGTCGTATGGCGTCTTATGTCATCGAATGGCGTCTTATGTCGTCGTATGGCGTCTTATGTCGTCGTTTGTCGTTTTATGTCGTTGTATGGCGTCTTATGTCGTCGTTTGCCGTCTTATGTCGTCGTTTGTCGTCTTATGTCGTTGTATGGCGTCTTATGTCGTCGTTTGCCGTCTTATGTTGTCGTATGGCGTCTTATGTCGTCCTATAGCGTCTTATGTCGTCATTTGTCGTCTTAGCCATGGAATGAAGTAATCCAGCGAGCTTGGAAGCTTTTTTAGTGTGCTGCTCGTCCTCGTACTGGTGGTATTTGAATCTTAGTCGTATTAGAAGACATAGAGCTAGATGCTGGCAAAGAATGGCCTGCCCCTAGATGGTTATGTTCCTCACTTAAACTCGATAATGTTGACGTATCAGGATCACTAGATACTAAATCACTTGGCTCACGCTTTCTTTTAAAAATAATTTTATTCATTCTGGCAAGTGTAATAAATTTGCTCAAAATTTGCAATACAGTTAAAATCACAGTTACATATGTAAATGCAAAACATTACATGATCGATGAAGGTGAAACTTTTCCTGTAGTACGAAGGACAACGTATTCCACGTAGGATACATTGGAGCATAGTCCGATGACTGGTAAGAACTGGTTTGTGGTTTCGGCAAAGGCAACCATAGCTTCCAGCATGAAGAAGTGAGTGAGGTGAGAACCGGTCCTCCGTACTATTAAAGCCACAACCTTCTGGTGAGTTGGCTAATCGAGTCACGTGACCTGACTTCTCTTTTGTAAAAGATCACTACTTCTCCTAGCAAGAACAGACACGGAGGAAAACCCGTTTTAAGCAAATAAAAAATATATAAGAGAAATATATGTTATCCTAGATCTGTGAAAATTGCAGTACAGTTTTATTATTAACCGAAAATTGTAAGTAGGGGTCCCGCCCCTTCTTTACAATTACTGGGGGCTCAATAGAATCAACGCCTATGCTCCACATCCAATTTAAATGGCTGAATTCTCGGCAGCAAAGGGATGTACACTGCTAGACATGAAAACCCGTTACACCATGAAAGATAAGAGACAAGAAAGAAGGTAGGGAAGAAGTGATTTAATTTCCAAGGGATTACATGACTGTTGTGGACAACTCCCAGGTAGGAGAGCCTTGCAACTTATCGTAGGCCCAACTCTGAGCTACCGTCTACTATTCCTAAAAGGCTGTGGCTCTGTATTGGGCCCGCATTAAATTTCAAGGCTATGCTACCTGTGCTCTCTGGAGTAAACGCAATAATAAAGAACTATACTTCATTTATAAGGACCCGACTGTTACTAACATTATTAGGTCATCAAGATTGAGGTGGGACTGGCCATGTAGTGCTCATAGAGGAAATGAAGCTCCTAAGAAAGCACTTTTTGAACATCCTGAAGGGCATAGAAGACGAGGACGACCAACGTGAATAGATGGAGTAGTGGAGGACACAAAAGCTTGAAATGCCAGAACTGGCAAATAATGGGACAAATTAGAGAACAATGGCAAAAATTTGTTGAGGAAACCAAGGTTCACACTAAACTGTAGAGCCAAGAAGAAGAAGAAGAGAAGCTATCTGGGCAGGAGGTCGTGCAATGTGGCCTGAATCAGTAGGTCGTATGACCGCCCTATATTCGGCAAAACAGAGTATAATCAAGCAAAAAAATTCCCCTGATGCTCTCGTGATCTATTGCTGTCTATGCGTCGTTGACCTCTCTCCACAATTCATCAACACTGCGAGGGGCTTGTACAGATGGGTAAAATCATTTGCCAGTGACTTTCAATACATTCCAATCGGAAAGAACTTTGGGGATTGCGCTGGCTAGGACAGCACCTGGACACCTTGTGGCCACTGTATAATGATAACCGACATGCGCAGGAGGAATTTATTTTGTTGAAACTGGGTATCAGGTATACCACAGAGATAATGATAATGAAACAATAATGAAACAAGGTTTTCGTGCCACATAGGCTACTCAGGGTAAGAAACTTGTTGTTAACGCACGATGTACAAACTTGCTGAATGGTTCCAGTTATCGGCAAACTTTAACAACTAAAAACACACACAAGTTAAAATATATTTACATGGTTAAAAAGATGCGAGTACTTTTGTGCTCGCTACAAGCACATCATCAGATGAAAGACAAGTTGGAGTTCCAGAAAACACATTTATGTATGGGTGCCGTTGCCAAATGTTCTCAATGAGGAAAGAAAAACAAGAACGTTCACTTGCTCTAACGTAATGTAAGCAAATAGAGGCCTATAGAGTTCTATTAATGATGGGCAGAGTCTGCGATGTAAGAGGTAGAAACAGGAATCGAGGACAGTAAAGTTTTCCAGGGCTGGGAAATATAGCTGGGTACTTCATCATTGCAACAAGTGTCCACTCGTTGCAAAATGTGCAGACTCTCTGTAAAGAGCACCGTTTCCCTCGTTGTAGAGGTAGAAAGAATGGAGACGTCTGTCCAAGATTTGTAATGTGTACCAGCTGAAGAAAGTCTGGCTAAAGCAGTCGATGACAAGCCATTTTTTGCAGTATATTGGTGTTCCTTAATTCTTGTTTGCAGTCCCCGTAGGGTTGAGCCGATATATATAAGATCCTTGTCTTGAGGATCGACAGATTTCATAGTAATGGAATAAATGCCACATTTGTCCAACAATTCAACACGGTCCAGATCATTTTTAATCAGGGAATAAATGTTCGATGTTTTTAACCCAAAACCGACACCGTGACTGTGACAGATGTTCAATAAATTACCATACATTACCGTAAGTCGTCGATCCCACATATTTGGTATCTCTTCGTTTACGTTTCAGGGTAAAAAATGTTGAATTTTGGATTTTTTCGGTAGATTCTATGGACATCTGAATGTGAAAATGCGTGCTGATAAGCAATGGTATATATCTTTTGAAGTTCCTCCTCACGGAAGGCTACAGAAGAGGAGTGGGTAAATGCTCTACGAATAAGGAAGTATAAGGGTGAAACCTTATATCTGGTCGGGTGGGCAGAGTATCAAGATAGGTGTAGAGGAAGGTTTTTCTGTAAAGCGAACAACTCAGGTACTGGGAGGTGGGGTTCCTACGAAGTTGGAAGTCTAAAAACGGAAGTGAATTGTCACATTCAACCTCCACGGTGAAGGATATGGAAGGATAAACAGACGACAACGTGGTTGCAAAGGAGAACAAATTTTCAACTGATGAAGACCAAAAGACCAAGACATCGTCAACATACCGAAGGTATAATAAAGATGTAATATGACGAAAGTCCAAAATGCGGTTTTCTATGTCTTGAAGAAGAAGTTCAGCCAACAGAAGGGAGAGTGGGGACCCCATGGGTGCTCCCTCAAGTTGGCGATATAAAATGCCATTATACCTGAAAAAAGAACGTTTCTGAATGAGGCGTAATGCCTGCAGAACGGCTTGAATTTCCTCAGGGGGTACAGACCCCAATTGGAAAAGTTTGTTTTCAATGATATTGTGTACAGTAGAAATGGGTACGTTGGGAAACAGAGACACTGCGTCTAAAGAAACCATAAGGAAAGAGGAACCATGATGGTTGAAAGCCTTGATACGTTGCAAGGCTTTTACGGAGCTAGAAATGAAATCTTGTGATTAATAGATTAGAAATAAGGAACACCAATATAGTGAAAAAAAAATGACTTGTCATCGACTGCTTTAGCCAGGCTTTCTTCAGCTGGTACACATTACCCATCTTGGACAGACGTCTCCATTCTTTCTACCCCTACTACGAAGTAATTAGTGCTCTTTACAGAGAGTCTGCACATTTTGCAACGAGTGGACACTTGTTGCAACGATGAAGTACCCAGTTATATTTCCCAGGCCTGGAAAACTTTACTGTCCTCGATTTCTGTTTCTACCTCTTACATCGCAGACTCTGCCCATCATTAATAGAACTCTATAGGCCTCTATTTGCTTACATTACGTTAGAGCAAGTGAACGTTCTTGTATTTCTTTCCTCATTGAGAACGTTTGGCAACGGCACCCATACATAAATGTGTTTTCTGGAACTTCAACTTGTCTTTCATCTGATGATGTGCTTGTAGCGAGCACGAAAGTACTCATGTCTTTTTAACCATGTAAATATATTTTAACTTGTGTGTGTTTTTAGTTATTAAAGTTTGCCTATAACTGGAACCATTCAGCAAGTTTGTACATCGTGCGTTAACAGCAAGTTTCTTACCCTGACTACCACAGAGATCCGGCAACAAAACGGGCTGAAACACCTCATCGACATATAGTCGTGCACTCATTGTACCCACCACGCGAACCAGGGCCGAACCATGCGAACGAGGGGCAAACGCCTGTTGAAGCTGATAACGCCCCAATCCTATTACACTAGGCTGATGAGCCGTACAAATCTCACGGATTGCAGAAATATCAGCTCGGTGATCACGTCGTCTCCAGATTCTTTATCGGCAATCGAAGGCGTTTAGATAGAATCGAGGCTCGTCGCTGAATACCACTTGTTCCATTCGGCCCACAACTCATGTCTGGTACGGCGCGACTGCAACTTTGCGCTACGATGTGAGTGGAATTTGTCGTATTGGGGTCGATAACGAAAACCATCTGCAGCTAATCTGAAATTAACGGTTCATATCAATACGGGGATGTCCAGAACTGCCTGCACACACCATGAATGTTGTCCAATGTGAATTCTGCAGTTGTCGCAGAAAAGGAGATCGAAGCTTTCGGACGTTCACCTACATGCACCAGTCCCTATTACGGTGACGGTCCAGTGACATGCACCAGTCCCATTACGGTGACGGTCCAGTGACATGCACCAGTCCCATTACGGTGACGGTCCAGTGACATGCACCAGTCCCATTACGGTGACGGTCCAGGGACATGCACCAGTCCCATTACGGTGACGGTCCAGTGACATGCACCAGTCCCATTACGGTGACGGTCCAGTGACATGCACTAGTCCCATTACGGTGACGGTCCAGTGACATGCACCACTCCCATTACGGTGACGGTCCACTGACATGAACCAGTCCCATCACGGTGACGGTCCAGTGACATGCACCAGTCCCATTACGGTGACGGTCCAGTGACATGCACCACTCCCATTACGGTGACGGTCCAGTGACATGCACCAGTCCCATTACGGTGACGCACGCTACCTTTCTACGCCTGCAGTCGACACATTCGACAAGCAGCTGTTGCATCTTGTTGCGTTTCCTCCGCGATGCGTCGCAGGGACAAAGCAGTCGTACTTGATGAATATGATGATGCCTCTGGTAAAGATGTCGTATGATGGTAGGTTTACTCATGGTGTTGTGCAAGCATTCACTTGTTTCACGCGTGCTTTTGCTGTCGCGATCACTCCGATATAGTAGTCGATACACCCAGATTAGGATGATCTCCAAACTTATCTACGACTAATGGTTTTATTCCTTTATCCTCTTCACGTCTCACGTAATTGGTTCGTAACTGCAAACATTTAATTAAATTTACTATCGACACATACCCATTATATTACATGGCGCTTCGGTATGCATTTTCTGCTGTCCTATGTTTTTTAAAAGTCGTGCAGTGCAAATACTCTGCTTGCTAATTAAAGTTTAATTTCGGTATTCCGTGGGAAAATATTCCTGTTTTCAAGTTGTTGACACATACATTATATTGAAAAAAGTCACCGGTCACCTAGAACAGAAACACAACATAGCATTTGTTGACATACATTAATACGGTTTCGGTCCACCTTTGGCCTTAATGTGTCACCACGCCAAGTCCCAGTGGGAACTTGAGGGGCATAGATTTTGTTAGTGAATTCCGATCATCTAGATTGGCAACAATGACATTGGGTTTCCTAGTATAGGTGACCCAGTCTCATCGTTTGGACTTAAAAGCGTTGTGTTTCATATGAGCTCGTACGAGGTTGTCGCAAGAACTCATATGCCGCAAAAGAAATTAAATTTAAAAAGAACTAACGTTTCGGTTTTATGCTTGAAATAGGGTATCTGTGAAGGAAGAGTAACTATGGCTTACTTTAAACTAATACAGACACTCGTACCCATTTGCAGAGCAGCGTGAAGAAAAACACGTTGATTGAAAAAAACAAATATAAAATTTATTTGCTGTATAATACTTAATTTTAGAACAATTTAAATGGTGGGACCGTTTTAAATTATAACACATCTCTAAGAAAAGAAGTTATGGTTTACTTGAGAAAATGTAAAAACTACCAATATCCCTAAAAATCCAACCAGTACGGGGTGAGCAATAAGGGGTCATTTCTAAAACTTAACTGAATACTCAGCATGCAAGGAATTGAAATATTAGGATGATGTCTTACCCTATATAGAACTTCTGCTGGGCTCATAGATACTGTGGTTGAGGAAAACGCTGGTGGTCTGGTGGCTGTGGGTGGTTTACTTGGCTGGTATCCTCCGTGGATACAACACAGCCAATGGTTTCGGAACTTTACTGTTTTACCGTTCTTGATTTCAAGTCGATGGACTTCTGGCACTCCGTATAGTTTGGCATTTTTTTCTCTACCCCGTCTCTCCCTCTCTCTGTCCGTTTTTCCTCCTATCTCTTTCTCTTCCGCCTTCGTTCTTTTTCTTCTCTTTTTTTTCCTCCCCTCGAAATTTGAAGTTTCTCCTTATATTCTAGTTTTCGCTTTCCTTTCTCGCCCTGCGGCTAGGCGTGTCCTTACCTCGAGAAAACGTCCCTCGCACCACCATTGGTTCCGGATTTCCTCACCTCGTACGCAAGTGGACCGCTTGTCCAGGGGCGACTGACCAGTGGCTCTTTGGAGCAGATGTTCCCTGGGCCTGCTGACCATCTGCTGAGCTAAGCCCTTTAAAAATTTATTTGGCCGTAACTGTCACCCCGTTGTTGGGTTCTATTGTAGTAGACTCCGAGCAAACCCTTTTTGAAACTTGAAAACTGCTCGAAGTCACGTATGCCCGACTGAAATATGTTCTCCGACAACGCTCTTGGGTGACATTTATTGCCTAGCCTTAGCTTCTACCGCTTTAAGCTTTCCTTCTTAAATTTTCGTCGTGTAACCACCGAAATGCCATTGTTTGGGAAGCATTGTGCAATTCGCAATGCTGTTGCTTCTCACATGCCGGGAATGGAAGAAAATGCCTTGCCTAGTTTCCGAAATTTTGCACCTGGCCTGGCGCTTGCAACTTAGATCTCCTTTCCCCCGTGGAAGGGAAAAATGGAGAAAAGAGAAGAAACGAACCCTGCGACTCCCTATGCGCCTGGGTGGGGATGATAGTTCGTGTGCCTAATTAAAAATTTCTCTAATTAAGCAGTCACGTAATTAATTATGTTAGTCAATTAACATAATTAAAAACAATTAATTTTGTATTTGAATACCAAATTGGAGAATTTCTATACTGAAGGCAATGTGCCCGAAATTAGAATAATTGTCACGGCAACAAATGCATGCACTGACCATACGATACACGAGCTTCGTCAAGGTTTTGGAACACAGCGATAGCCATACGCTTCCATTCAATACATAATGCTACCACTAACTCTTGCTTAGTAGTAGGCCCAAACTTCTTATGCGGCGTTCTAATTCATCCCATAACTGCTCTATGGGATTAAGATCAATGCTCTGTGCTGCCCAGTTAACACACGATACGGAATTGTCGTCAAATCATGCCGTAACAGTTCTTGCTTTATGTGTCGGTGCATTATCCTGCTGGTACCAACAAGTCTCGGTTCCATAGTATTGCCACAGAGTTGGTAGAGCATAATTGTCTAGAATATCAAAGTAGACGTGCTGGTAAACAGGTTTGTCCACGATAACCAACGGGCCTGGACGATACCACGAAACACACCCCCACACGAGTACACTACCAACTCGAAACTTGACCGTAGGAACAGTACACTGTGGTACATAGGGTTCCCCTGGCTGACACCATACCCACACACGGCCATCAGATTGATGGATCGGGTATCTGGTTTCATCAGTCCATAGGACCCGTTTCCATTGATCTACGGTACACGATAAATGTTCTTTATGCCATGCTAAACGACTAGTAGCATTCTGAGTGGAGATAAAAGGCTTATGAGCAGCCGCACGACCACGGTAACCCATGAAATGAATTTTTGTGCGAATGGTACGTGCACATACCGAGGTTCTAGCATGTTTACTCGCCTGGCGTCTTGTGCAGATGCATATACTTGGAGTGCCACTTTTCCAAAATAAGAAATCAACGCTGCCAACGTTTTGCACTAATTTTGTACAGTTTTGTACACCCAAAAGAAAATTTTGTGCACCACCGGAAGTGGTACTTTTCGGCTCTTTAAAAGTTGCACTCCAAGTACATGCTGGAGTGCCACTTTTTCAAAATCGAAAATAAATACTGCCAAACTTTTGTACTAGTTTTGTGCAGTTTTGTACATCCAAAAGAAAATTTTGTACACCACCGGAAGTGGTACTTTTTGACTCTCCTTTGTAGCCCTCGAGCATGTACTTGGAGTGCCACTTTTCCAAAAACGAAAATAAACACTGCCAGAGTGTTGTCCTAGTTTTGTATAGTTTTGTATACCCAAAAGAAAATTTTGTACACCACAGGAAGTGGTACTTTTTGACTCCCCTTTGTGGCCCTCGAGCATGTACTTGGAGTGCCACTTCTCCAAAAACGAAAATAAGCACTGTCTTAGTTTTGTACAGTTTTGTACACACAAAAGAAAATTTTGTACACCCAAAAGAAGATTTTGTACACCACCGGAAATAGTACTTTTTGACTCTCCTTTGTGGCCCTCGAGCATGTACTTGGAGTGCCACTTTTCCAAAAACGAAAATAAACACTGTCTTAGTTTTGTACAGTTTTGTACACACAAAAGAAAATTTTGTACACCCAAAAGAAGATTTTGTACACCACCGGAAGTGGTACTTTTTTACTCTTGATTTTCGAAGCAGTAGCTTAAATGGTTAACCAATTTTATTAATATTCCTGGTTTGTTGCATATAAAACACACTTTTGTAATAACCCAGAAGCCGAACGGCCAAGTTGGAAGAATCACCAAAAGAATTTATGTTTAAAATCTCCTTTCCCTTAATTTTCCACTCAGTGAAAGTTCGAAGGTCATCTTTATAAAAAATCGTCACATTGTGATTAATCATTTGACACAAACTATCTCTTAGATCAACATATAGCAACAATACGTATTCGTTTAAATCTCTTTCTTTATATCAGTTCCCCACAATTACTTGCAATCTTTCTCTTTCTACCCCCCCCATTATTTACAATCAAGGTTGTCTCTATAAATTTTGCTGTGACTCACTGCTGTCAGTGTCGCTAAAATGTACAAGCTGTTTGGAGATGTAACGGACTCTTCAGTTTGAAAATGTTTAGTTTAAAAGCAACTCGAAAGGAGGGTTAAGTTACAGGTATAAGTCACAGACTGAAATTCAAGCAATTTGAATTTCTGTGCAATGTTTTTTCAATCTAGTGGTTTTCAGTTTAAACAAAATTTTTATATTTAAGCATTGCTTTGTAGAAATAAAACGATATTCAGTGAAACTTCGGCTATGCGTACTTCAGTTATATTTTTTGACATTTATACGTAATTCTGCATTAGTCCCGATATTTTACTGTATTTTCTAAGCTTTTCCAATTCGATAATAGCTAATTAATTCATTTATACGCTTTTTTCGATGTACATAAATTTTGTAATTTCTGATTATCACAAACTCACAGTTGTTTGATTCGTTTACGTATACGTAACCGGTATATCACAAGTTTGAGAGAATCGAGACAGCGTTACTGAGTTCTTGGTGCAGCCAAAGTTGAACCTTCATCCCATCAGAGAAGGGTATGCTGTTTACTTTCGGTTAGCGTTCTTGTGTTCCTTCTTCGTGCAAAGTTGAACCTTGATCTCATCAGAGAGGGATATGTTGTTTAGTTTCGGTTTGGATGAAAAATTTATTTCGCAATCTTTGCTCTGAATAAAACGTGCACTTAGGCAAGCTACAACTCTTGGCATGGTGCTGACGTTTTTTTGTTGTTGTAGTTCAGCCATGAAATACATGGTGCAAAACTTATTAACGTTCATAGTTATGTTCTTTCTCTGACTTTGACAAATTTTAAACAAGCAAATATTAGAGAATATTTTACTCAAATACTATTGAGAAATCAACTTGTAAACAATTTGCTTTGAAAAGAGCAATGCTAATAAAGAAGGAGTAATAGGGGTATGAATATAAAACAAAATAACATTCGGATTTACAACAAAGTTTTTAAAAAGTAAAGATTTTTTTTTACATGTATTGAAAATACGAAATTGTACATAATCATTTTGTCATGTAGTTTTTAAAATATTTGGCCAAACTTTGGGAACTTGTTTAACCGCCATTTTGGTGATACAAAAAATCATATAAAGGGTCGGAAACTTTTTCCCGCAGCGTTATCCCCCATGAGCATGGGCGTCCGCTGCAACTTTTGCGGGGGAGGGGGCAAACGGGTATACTCCCACTATCATAATTATTGCTTAAATTTATAGTACCCCTGCGTATTTATATGGCATAGTGGGGGTTGGGTCAGGTGAGTGGATCGAGCCCCTAAAGCTAGGGAGTGGGTTCGGAGCACTGTTAGCCCCCCCCCCCCGCCCCCAAAGTTTGGGAACTTGGACACATCTTTCTTTCTATAGTCAATGTTTAGTATTGAAATAACGGACAATAATAATAATTATGTCATTTACCAATTACTGGCCACTGATTATTCATATCTGAGTCAAAAGTTTAACCTTACTGTAGGCTTCTTGCTAAATTTAATAATCAACTTAATAAAGTCTTTTTGTATGGAAACATTCACTTGGGGTTACATAAAATAATTGCACTGCTCCATCGTCCTTTATTGAGTATGAGTATAAACCCCTTTTTTTATAGACATTTATCTGTTAATTTTTATACCCCCTTCAATTTTCTGTTTCTTACACTTTAGAAGAGATACTATGAAATGAAAACTGCAAACGTCTTGGGTTTTGTCGAAATCTATCAATTACATTTTGAATGAGTTCATGTTTATTCTCAAAAACCTTTTCTCGATTAATACTCATCATGCACAGTCCAGATAAACGTCCATGTGCCATTTTTGACCTTAACCAGGTTTTTAACCGTTCTCATACTGCTGAAGGACCTCTCCACTGGGCAGGTTGTTACTGGTAATGTTTGAACAATAAGAATAGCCTGTCGAACAGAAGGAAACAGATCACTGTGTTTGAGCACGTCTAAAGTTCGTCTTCACATCCATCATCTTGTTTTTTCCTTCCTCACCAAATTTCAAACTGTTATGGATAGGTTTTGCTCATGTGTGTAATTAATAGTTAAATTTAGCAAATGTTAAAATTAAGGTAAATATTGACTTTAGGTGAAAATTAAAATTTTGGAGACGGGTGGATGCATTTCGAAACAAAAACTAAATTCAATCAATTAAGGCCATGATAAATGAAAATAAAATGCAATGGAATTAGGACATTCCAAAAGTTATTACGACATTCCAAAAGTCATTATTGAAAGTTTGCGTTATTTGAATTTACGATGAGGTGTGACACCTGCAAGTGTAAAATAAGAAATTATTGTTTACATGTGTACCAAATTTGTGAACACTAAAAAATGGATGGTACACTTTGGAAGCACTGATATCCTAAGTGAAAATCCCTCAAATACGTGGCGTCAGTTGAATAAACAAATACATCGCACTTTCCACGTTTTACCAACACACAGCATAACAATTTTTCGGTTGCTGGATGTCCTACGCATTGAAGCTATTCGACCCTTTGGCTCCGGGTTGTAATACGATCGCTCTGCAATCGCCTTATTGGTGCACTGCTGAAGGAAAGTGCGGGGCCACATGGAGATTCCTCGTGGAGGATGTGGATCCTACAATTGTCGGTGGTTGTACTAAACTATGTAATTATTGCCTTGATGTTTTTCTTAACACTCACGGCTACCCGTCACAGTAGCATCTGTAAAGAGATCGTTTTCCAAATTAAAATTTGTAAAAACTATTTGAGAAGCATCATGTCACAAGATAGGCTGCAGGAATTGTCACTGCATAGAAAGGCAGTTTGCCAAAAGAATGGACCTCAACGCTTAATAATTTCGCCAAAAAATGATGGCTAGAAAGAAAGACTTAGGCCTAAAAACATGAAAATTTCCACTTATCGCATAATTAATTTTCCACTTGTATTTTAATCATATAATTATAATTTATATTATATCTATATTATGTAGTTATGTGGTACACTCAGTGGTCGAAGTGGCACAGAGCTACTGCCAGTATGGTGTAGACCATAGATCCACATCGTATAACTAGGAGGTTTCGAAAGAAATACATTCCATTCCGTAAAATTGTTTTTTTTTTTTTTTTTTGGGGGGGGGGTATTGAAAAATTAATGTATATAATTTTATAAAATTAATGTAAAAATTAAAAAATCTTCATTGAAAGGTTTGTGGTCGGTCTCTTTCAGTCTCAGCTGCTAATTATCAATTTTATCCGTTAAAAATGCCATTTGCCGTTTTTTGCGTTAAAATTTGTTCTTTCATCCTAATATCTTTACGTAGTTTGTGAAGGGTGTATAATTTATTACATACCGGGATGGTAAATACCGTTTTTTTTAACTGCCGGTATGCTCACTTCCATTTTTGTTAACTACCGGTATGCCATACCGGCCCATTTCGAACACTGGGTATAGTACTCGTATATTTGTAAACATCACATACCTGCACATTGCATTTCCACACGCACTTTTTTTTTCCTGGCCTGCATTGAAGTTTTGTTGTACATGCAAATTAATATCTGCAGCTACGAAATCCATATTGCATTCTTGCAGTGTAGAATACTGAATTCTCTGTTTGTATACAACCATATCTAATAACGATCACTAAAGTCTCATAGTTGTTAACCTTAAACATTTAAATATATTTTACCGAATTCGTTTCAATGCGATAAAACGTATATTCATGATTATGCATCTGACAGCTCACCGTGTTAAATCTGACTGGCTGATTGATAACCTTGCATTATGTACATCTGTTCCAAAATTTATTTTAAAAGTTAAAACTACAAGGCTCTATAGGTAGTTCCTTTACTTTACCAGACAGTCTCCCTAACTTCCTGACATCCCCATTTTCCCAAAACAAACACCGTGAAAAACACATCCTCCCTAGTGTCCGAAATCCTGGAAAAATTATTATGCTTAGGGGTGCTGAAATAAACTTTCCGGGGTTGCACAAGTGGTGCTAGTTACGCCACTGCGAATGCGCCGAGGTGTTTTGCAACTTCTCCCTCCCCCGACCTTACTCGACATGGCTGCTAGACTGGAAGCGATGATACGCGCTGATTTGAATTCCTCTTCCTCGCGTTTTCGAAATGCTTTTGCTGAAAGCATTGATTAGGAAAGCAACAACAAAACTGTTTCTTTTCTTCCTTTGCTATAAAAATGAAGGCTCCGACAATGTCTTAGTTTATACAAGACAACGGCACGAAAATTTGCGACCTTGAAGAAATAAAAGTTGAGTATAATGAACAGAAAAACAGCTGGTTGTGTATAATGAACAGGAGTAAAAGTATGTAATAAACTGGAAAGAGATAGTAGTGTTTACTTCTGGATTTCGAAAGATGACACTCTAAGAGCATGCTGGACAACCAAAGAGAACCATCGCCGGAGGGGTACATAACTCTCTTTTGTCTGTACAAAACTAGTACACCATTCTGGCAGTGTTTATTTTAGATTTTAGAAATATGGCACTCCAAGTACATGCTCGAGTGCCACAAAAGGAGAGTCAAAAAGTACCACTTCCGGTGGTGTACAACATTTTCTTTTGGGTGTACAAAATTAAGACAACACTCTGCTGGCAGTATTTTTTTTCATTTTTGGGAAAGTGGCACTCCAAGTACATGGTCGAGAGCCACAAAGGAGAGCCGAAAAGCACCACTTCCGGTGGTGTACAAAATTTTCTTTTGGGTGTACAAAACTAGTACAAAACCAGAACAACATTCTGGCAGTATTTATTTTCGATTTTGGAAAAGTGGCACTCCAGCATGTACTTAGAGTGCCACTTTTAAAGAGTCAAAAAGTACTACTTCTGGTGGTGTACAAAATTTTCTTTTGGGTGTACAAAACTGTACAAAACTAGTACAAAACTTTGGCAGTATTTATTTTCTATTTTGAAAAAGTGGCACTCCAGCATGTACTTGGAGTGCCACTTTTAAAGAGTCAAAAAGTACCACTTCCGGTGGTGTACAAAATTTTCTTTTGGGTATACAAAACTGTACAAAACTAGTACAAAACTTTGGCAGTAGTTATTTTCGATTTTGAGAAAGTGGCACTCCAGCATGTACTTGGAGTGCCACTTTTAGAGAGCCGAAAAGTACTAATTCCGGTGGTGTACAAAATTTTCTTTTGGGTGTACAAAACTGTACAAAACTAGTACAAAACTTTGGCAGTATTTATTTTCGATTTTGAAAAAGTGGCACTCCAGCATGTACTTGGAGTGCCACTTTTAAAGAGCTGAAAAGTACCACTTCCGATGGTGTACAAAATTTTCTTTTGGGTGTACAAAACTGTACAAAACTAGTACAAAATGGTGGCAGCGTTGATTTCTTATTTTGGAAAAGTGGCAATCCAAGTACATGTATCTGTCTTGTGCAGTACTCCATCGATTAGCTGCAACAGCTCTCCTGAGGTTTCGACATATTCTATCACTGATTTTCTTTGGTCTGCCGGTACGTATTGCTGCTTCAGGCACGCCATGTGTCTTCCACTTATTCAGTACATCGATAACAGTTGACTTGTGTATGTTTAAACGCCTCTCGATTTCTCTTATGAACAATCCACTAATATAATACCCAACAATATTTCCTTTATCAAAGTCAGTTCTCTTCCGCCGAGACATTTTCACTCAGCCTCACAGTGCGACATGATCGTGGTCAGCTGCAGGCTGGTTTTTATACCGTTTGCAGCTGTACCGCGCGTCTGAACAAAGCAGCGGATCCGTTCATTTGCTTTTGCAGGGATGTCTGGTGACTTTTGTCAATATAGTGTGTATTGATATGTGAACAACGTCATCACGAGCGATAGTGTAGAAATTTATAAAACTCTATCCTAGCATTTATAGCCAGCAATATCAACCTACTCGATTTCGTTCTTGTTTTCTTTTATTTTCCTTTCTTCCTATTTTTGTTGTTGTTGTTGTTGTTGTTACAAATCCATTGATTGCTTGCTGTTTCACATCTCAAGATTTGCAGTTTCCTGTGCCATCGCTAGCTGACATAAATAAAGTGGTTCAAATGTAACTTACATTTTTTGGTACATGACTACGAGTTACAGTGCTAAAGAACTGTGAACAACCGTTGTGTTACTGACTGTCAGCAAACTTGCGCAGTTACCTTTGTACTTAGACGTCAAGGAACAATCTCGTTATGTGGGTGAGGAAGAGGGAATTCTGAGACGCCAATCGTACAAAACCGTTTCAGTAAAAAGCACTAAAACTTCATGTATCAGAATTAGATGAAGAGGAAATCTATATCACTTGACTGTGCTTGATAAAAAAAGAAAGAAAGAAAGAAAGAAAGAAAGAAAAAGCAGTTGGTTACGATGCAAATTGTTTCCAAGCATTACGTTCAAGACAGAACATTTGGTTTTCACAATCTTGTCGTCGGCTTTTTCCTTTACCAGGTTCAATCAAATATTCGTTCCATTTTAAGTTGCACACAGGCTGCCATTCCTGTGAAAATCGCGCGGTAATGTCGACGGGGCCTCTCAATGACGTGAGACACACGATGCTGATCACGTGCATTTCTTGTTCTTGAGTGGTGTTTAATGACCACCGTGAGCACATCGATGGGCTATATAAGCAGTCACGCGTCCCTAATTTAGGGCCACAGATTCCAAGGAAAGGAGAGAGCCAGTGCCCTAAGACAAACACAACATCCATGCCTCACTCACCCGGATTAGAACACGGATCCATCTTGGACAAATGGTCACAAGCCATCGCCTAGACCACTGCGCCACCGGGGCGTCGCGTGTATTTGGCCCTGAGCCAAATTAGTTATAGAGTGAGCAGAGGCTGTTCGTGTACCCTACGCCATTTTTAAAAAAAGGGTTGAAACTCGAAGTAGAGAAACTTGTGTTGTTGAAGGCAAGCAAATGGTTGACAGCAGACTGCATGGAAATAACTCCGGAGTTACAATGCTTCGGACTCCAGTCTAGAAGACAAGGCGAGGTCAGAACGTCCAACGACCACAAACGCTGACACACTGATCGAAGCTGTGACAGCGAACGCAGGTATCAGTACACGACAAATGGCGATTGAAGTGGGGGTCTTTCTAATTCAACATCGTTCCTCACCTGCATCATCTTGGTTTCTCCTCCAGGTGGTGCCACTGAAGGATTTTCCATGAATTACCTCCCAGCAAGCAGCACATCGAGTCGCTTTCTGTGACAGATTGCGTTGCTGACAAATATGTAGAGCGATAGATAGGCTATGACATAGTATCGCCACAGGGGATGAAAAGTGGATATTACGACCTTATCTTACCAATAGGAACCAGTGGCTGGGGCTACGCCGAGAAACACAGTCAGTAGAGCAGAGAATGTGGCTCGAGAGGAGAGTCAGGCAGGGCATTTGGTGTAATTTGTCCTGTGCCCTTGAAACTCGTGCCAGACGGTCGGCCTGTGAATGGGAATGTCAATGTCGAGCAGCTGCAAAGAGTGCATGATGATCTTCGCCAACGCTACCCAGCGCTCACCAATGGGAAGCGAGCGTTGCTGCAAGTATAAAATGACATGAGTCATAGCTCCATAATGGTCTGCCAAAAACTACATAAATTAGAAGGGATTAAGTTTTTACCTCATCTTCCACAGAGCCCGGAACTTGTCCTATCCGACTACCACATGTACTGCTCCATGGCTCGTTTCCTAGAAGGAAGATTTTTTTTATTGAAGGTTTAACGACCACCGTGAGCTACCCGTCCTTAATTTAGGGCCTCTGCTTCCAGGGAAGGGACAGAGCCAGAGCCGTAAGACAAACACAACATCCATGCCTCACCGGGATTCGAACCCGGACGCATCTCTGACGAATAGTCAGAAGCATCGCTTAGACCACTGCGCCACATGGGTGGCAAAGACACTTTGCTTCAGCGATGAATGTGGACTCTTTCATCAGAGAGAGAGAGAGAGAGAGAGAGAGACAGAGAACTTCTGTTCTCGACATCTGCCGAATGGGATTGTCGCTGTGGTGGAACGTTGGCAAAAGGCTATAGAAAGGGAAGGCCTGTGTTTATCAGAATGTGGGTGCGTGCATGGTTTTTTTTTCATTATTAAACTTTTCAGCTGCAAACTGCAAATGGGACGAACTTTTGAATGGCCCTGGTATTTCTTTCCTAGAAAAAAGCAAAACAGTCATGATGTGGCCTTTATTGCGCAGCAGTGATTTTAAGCGCGAAAGTACTAAAACCTTAATTTCACACTGAAACATGATTCACCAAAATGATTGATTCACCGATGTGTAGAAGTTTCTTTAAATTATAGAACCCGTAATTTGAGAACTATATATATATATATAGTTTTTAAAATTTTATATGATCAAAACTCTTTTACCATATCTTTTCAGATGCAAAAAAGTTACATAATACTGAGTCACGAAATGCGCCGGAAAATTAAAAGTACGTGGAGAGAAGCATTGGCAACTTAACTGCGCAGCGACATATATAAAACTTGCTGAACATCATCATTTCTAGCGTTAAGAAAGAAATGGATTGGTTTGGAGACCAAAGAAATACTGAACCTTTCTTCAAACTTCTTCATTCTTTTGACTATTACTATCGAACCCCCGGAAGGTCAGATGTGTTTTGAAACAGTGTTACATGTTAACTAGAACAAAAATATGTGAGGGAAGCGGAAGGGAAAAACTCATGCGTTGCAAATGTTTCATTGAATGTAAAAAACATGAGAAGAGACAGAAAAAAAGAACAGTTCGGTATAAAAAATGACGCTCCTCAACTTGAAAGAGAAAGAATTGTTTTAAACTAAAAAAGAATAAGAGGCTGTCAAAGAGCGTTTCGTAAACTGAACAGTGCCGTGAAATATAAATCGTCTACTATTTCGAAAGAAATTTTTGAGCAATATACTTTACCTTTCGTAGCGTATGCAGGAGAACAAAGAAGACACTGTTATAAAATGTACATATGGGAAGAAACTTGTAAAGTATGCTCGATTTGATGATTTAGAAGTCCAATTTATCGATTAGCAACGGAAGTTCCTGTAAAGAAAAATAATATAATAATATAATTCAAAACTACTGTAATGTGAAGAATGTAAAACCAATTTAAAAGTCTTGGTCTTTCAAGTAGCATGGATGTATTCCTAAGCGTTTCCTAATCTGAAGTTCTGTAGATGTGGTTTGGGAGATGATAAAATAACCAGTCAAAGACATTAATTACACTTTTCAGTATGCACGTTTTTATGTGTAAAAGTGGGAAAATACGAGTGTTTCCGTTCGCGGATTGTTCGAAAATGACCTAAAGATATGAAAATAGGTATAGTGATAGATCTTAACTTCCGAATACTTAAAAAAAAATGTTGGCTTCGGAACACGTCTTGGAACACTGCCTCCTTGAATTTTTCCGCAAATTGTTCGACCACTTTTAAATGACTTAGAGATCTGAAAATTGATATGCTGTTAGGTGTGAAGGTACGGATACCTAGAAACGTCCGAAAGCCAAAAATAAAAAAAAATAAAAAAAGGAACGAAATGGCGGCTTTGGAATGTTGTCTCCTTGAATTTTTCTAGCACTTCTACGCCTAAAAAAATATGAAAACCAAAAATTCAAAAGGGTGGCTCAGCTTTATTCTTCAACATGCTGATAGGTCTTAAGGTCCAGATACTTAGAAAAGTCTGAAAACCAAAATGGCGTCTTTGGAGCACTGTCTGCTTGAATTTTCCTACCACTTCTACACCTAGAAAATCCTGAGAAGTCAAAAATGTTAAAGTGTGGATTAGCTTTTCTCTTCAAAAAATCTGATATGTTTGAATTTAATTATGCCAGAAACGTTAAAGTGCTGTGCAGATTCCATGAAATTTTTATTTAAAATTAAGGGAGCACCAAAGCCTGGCACTGTTTTACGTCAATCCTTATGCACTGAAGTCACGCCCCTGTTCAAAATCGTAAAACAGTTACGGATCTTAAATAACCGTTTTTCCCTTAATTACTTTTCCTTTTATTTTAATTCTATGTTCAAAAAATGATTTTATAGATTCGCCGTTCAGAGAACGAGCAAGATTGCCAGCCATTTCATAAGATGGACGCACTCGCATAGAACTTTGTATTGGTGGAAGTAAATGAGACATCTTAGTTTCGGGGTTTGGTCACCACCTCCCGAGTTTGTGGTTGCTGTTTTCAGTGAAATGACAGAGCCAAAGCAATCAGAGAAGTGCCCAGCACGGGACGCAAAATTGGGATCATCACGGTCAACTCGTCAGAAGCCGTACCTCAAATCACTCGGCCACCGGGCAGGGATAAATGATACGTATGTGCTCTTTACTAAAACTTGAATGAAATAAAAGCCCGTTATTACAATCGTGTTAATGATTGTATGCACAACTATACCCTGTTTACAGCAGGCGGGATGCGTTCTTAAAAAATGGGAATCCGGCACAGTGGCGCAGTTGTCTAAGCGCTGGCTTGTCACCATTCGTCCGTAACGCAACTGGGTTCGAATCCCGGTAGGCATGGACGTTGTGTTTGTCTTACGGCACTGGCACTCTCCCTTCCTTGGAACCAGTAGCCCCAAACTATGGGCGGGCGGCTGCTTATAGCCCATTGAATTGCTCACAGGTAGTGATTAAACCTTCAATGAAAAAAGAAAAAAAAGGTCACACCGAATTTTCGGGTGTAATTAGCACGTCTTTCTTATTCGTTCTAACGCAAATTAAATTTATCAAAGCTATTCAAAGTCAATATAACCGGTATGGAAAGAGCAATAGTATCTGATCGCAGAAAGACGTTTTTCAATCGGTCATTTAATCCCGCAGAACTTGCTATAAACGGAAATGAAAGCTTACGCCCTCTGGTGGCAGACTTGTGCGCTAAGAAAAATTTTAAATTATGTGAGAAACATTTTCCCACGAAAACGCTCACCAACATGGAAAGAATGTTTGAAATCGGACTCTTAGAAGCAGATATATCGACAAAAATATGATATGTCTTTACGCATCCTGGTGTAAAAGCTATGCATTATTTTAAGAAGAAAATATTTAAAAAAAATTTCCATATGAGAGGTATCGGTCAACGAGAGGATTTTTTCAATCGAGTTTTCAGGAGCTCAGATTTTGCTACAAATACATCAGACGCGGGATGTAAGGTCAGGTGATGCGTAACATCACAGCCTCTCCTTGACAAATGTCAACCCCGCCTTCTCGTGGTGCATCCTGTTCCCACTAAAGGGGCTCTGACGACCGCCAATAGCGGTATAACTATACCATCGGGATCAGAGGAAATGCTATCCCACACTCACCAACCCGCTTGGCCAGCGTGGTGAGTTATGGTAAACACCTCCAAAATGACTCTACAACTTAAATCTTGGCCCTCAGTCTCCGGCAGCTGGAATGTACCTGGCCAAGGCAGCGGCCAGTGCGACATGAAGGCAGAGGGTGCTAAGAATCCCCGGAGGACCGGACTAGGCTGCCATGTGATGCTGACCTTGGCTACCTACAACGGACGCTCCCTATCTTCTGATTCAAGGCTTCTTGAATTGGAAGAGGAACTACAAAGGATCAAGTGGGACATCGTCGGGCTAAGTGAGGTAAGGAGAAAAGGAGAAGATCTCATTGAACTGAAAAGTGGACATCTCTTCTATTATCGTGGGACAGATACTGGTAGAACTAGTGGTGTTGGATTTATAATAAACAAGAAACTGAAGGATAAAGTGGTAGAAGTTGAAAGTTCCTCTGACAGAGCTGCACGACTCGTTATCCAACTATCGAGAAGATACCAGGCTCAGATTATTCAAACTTATGCACCCACCACAAGTCATCCTGAAGAAGAAATTGAAGAATTTTATGAGGAAATTCGTCATCTAAATAATAAAGGTAAGCAGCACTTGAAGATAATTATGGGAGATTTCAATGCAAAAATAGGGCAACGGCAACAGAATGAAACTTCAGTAGGTAAATTCGGTCACGGCAACAGAAACCAGCGTGGAAATACTCTCGTTGAGTTTGCAGAGGCAGAAGGATTTTTCATCTTGAATTCCTTTTTCAAGAAAAAGCCACACAGGAAATGGACATGGAGACATCCAATTGGGACGACAAGTGAAATTGATTTTATTATGTGTAACAAAAAATTCGTCATCGAAGACTGCAGTGTGCTGAACAAGTTCAACACAGGTAGTGACCATAGATTGGTGAGATGTAAGATGCACCTCAACACTAAACTGGAACGTGGCAAGCTCATAAGGCAAACAAAATGTATTGACATAACCAACCTTAAAAAACACCATAATACTTTCAAGTTGGAACTGAAGAACAGATTCTCTGCTTTAGAAGGCCTAACATCGGAAGAAGTGGATATTTCGGAAGTTAACAGAAAAGTAACCAAAGCTCTTATGGAAACAGCAACAAAATTAGCTGGGTCTAAGAACAAGTTGTATGTGAACAAACTATCAGAAAAAACCAAAATGTTGATGCAAAAAAGAAGAGAGATGAGGACAACTAAAGAAGATGTGACTTCCAAAGTGGAATATATAGAGCTATGCAAGACAGCACGAAAAAGTATCACTGAAGACGTAAGGAAATTCAACTGTGAGCTAGTGAGGAAAGCAATTGAAAACAACCAAAGCCTAAAGATAGCAAAGGGACATCTCAGTAAGGGAAGAAAACAGATTATGGCTCTGAGAAAAGAAGATGGTTCTATAACAAGAAATAGAGGCGAAATTTTGACAAGAGTGAAAGATTTCTACTCCAAATTATATGAAAGGGATGATACATGTACTCCAGACACCATGAAAGGTACCAGTACCAGAGTTCTTCCAGTCCTTCCAGCAGAAGTTGCACATGCAATCAAGAACATGAAGAGGGGAAAAGCTCCAGGAGAAGATGGAATTACTGTAGACATCATACAAGAAGCAAGTGGAGAAATCGAAACAGTACTCGCCCAAATTTTCACTCGATGCCTTAATGAAGGGAAAATTCCTGAGGATTGGAACAATGCTACAATGATCCTGCTACATAAAAAAGGTGACATTGAGGATCTCAGGAACTACAGACCTATCAGCCTCCTATCAGTGGTTTATAAAATCTTCACTAAAGTTCTTTCACACCGCTTGAAGGTAACACTGGACATGGCTCAACCGAGAGAACAAGCTGGATTCAGGAGTGGCTACAGCACAATAGATCATATCCACGTACTGAGAGAACTAATTGAAAGAGCGAGGGAATATGAACTTCCATTGTGCATGGCTTTTATCGATTATGAAAAAGCCTTTGATTCGGTGAAACCATCAGCAGTTACCACGGCTCTGAAATCCTGCGGTATTGAAGATGCATACATTAATATTATTAATAACATCAATGAAAATGCAAGTGCAAAGATTCGGCTGTTTGAAAATACAACACACATAAAAATTGGAAAGGGAGTGAGACAAGGTGACACCATATCTCCGAAGCTCTTTAATGCCACATTGGAAAATGTCTTTCAATCACTGAACTGGGAAAACAAAGGGATAAAGATTAATGGAGATTATCTAACCCACCTTCGTTTTGCTGATGACGTAGTCATTTTTGCAACTACCCCATCAGAGCTGCAGAGTATGATCCAGGAACTTGCTGACAAGAGTAAAGAAGTGGGATTAAAAATGAACTTTCAGAAGACAAAAGTGATGTTCAATGCTTTTACAAGAAATGAAGATTTATCGATTGATGGAGAAAAACTGGAGATAACAGATACGTATGTTTATCTTGGACAGCAGATATCAAGTGAGGGTCACATTGATGAAGAAATTAATCGGCGTACAAAACTTGCCTGGAGAGCTTTTGGAAGAAACAGCATAATTTTCAAGAGCAATATGCCATTATGTCTTAAAAGAAAAGTGTTTGATCAATGCATCCTTCCAGTGCTTACGTATGGTGCAGAGACGTGGACTTTAACTAAAAGAGACATACAAAGGCTGCAGACAACTCAAAGCAGCATGGAGAGGTGCATGCTTGGTATAACCAGGAGAGATAAGAAGAGGAACTCGTGGATCCGAAAAATGACGAGAGTGGAAGACATCATGATCAGAGTTAAATCCCTGAAATGGCAATGGGCTGGACATACTGCCAGAAGGACAGACCATAGATGGACAGCCGAAATTTTAGATTGGATTCCAAGGGACAGGAAAAGACCCAGAAAAAGACCACATGGGAGATGGGTGGATGAAATTCGTAAATATGCGGGAGTGACATGGAGGAGACTGGCACAAGACAGACCGTTGTGGAGGAAACTTGGGGAGACCTTCGTCCAGCAGTGGATTGATAATGGTTGACGATGATGATGATGATGACATCAGACGCAGAAATTAACACTTACGCCCTCTGGTTACCAAACCATTCTTTATCAAATATTAGGAATTCTTCCTATCAGTAGCTGTATCCGGTGCAGAAGGAATGTTTCTAATCGATATTTTAGAAGCTGAGATATCGAGGAAAACGCAATTTACCTTAAGACCCCTTAGCGGATAGGCTGTGTTACTTGAAAATTTTGAAATTAAATGAGAACATTTTACACCGGAAACGTTATCTAACAAAGAAGGATTTTTTCAAACTGACTCTTAGAAGCAGAGATATTGACAGAAAAAGTATATACATTTACGCCCCTGGAGGAGAAATCATGCATTATTTTAAGAAAGAAAATATTCTCAAATGTTTATCGACATGAGCGGTATCGGTCCACGAAAGATTTTTCCAATCGAGCTTTTAGAAACTCAGATTTTGTTGGAAATACCTACAAAGCAGGAATTAAGGCTTACGCCCACTGGTGGCCAACCCATATTTTATAAAAAATTACAAAATACAATCAAAACATTTCCCAGCGGGAGCTGTATCCGGTGCCGGAAGAATTTTTCAAATCGGAGTTTTAGAAGTAGAGATATCGGGGAAAGCGCAATTTACCTTTATTCCCCCTAGCGGGAAGTCAAGGAAGTACTTGAAAATTTCGAAATTATATGAAAAACATGGCGCTCCGGAAACTCTATCCAACAAAGAATGTTTTTTTCAAATTCGACTTTTAGAAACAGAGATATTGACAAAAATAAGATATACATCTACGCTCCCTGGCGGAGAAACCATACTTTATGTCAAGGAGAAAATATTCCGAAGAGGTTTGTCGACGTGAGTAGTATCGGTCCAGGAAAGAATTTTTTCAATCAAGATTTTAGAAACTCTTATTTTGATGCAAATACATCAGCAGCGAAAATTAGCCCTTACGCCCCCTGGTTTCCAAACCGTTTTATACCAAAAAGCAGAAAATATATGCAACGTATTTCTCACCAGAAGCTGTAACAGCTACAGAAATAATTTTTCAGTTTTAGAGGCAGAGATATCGCTGGAAATGCAATTTACCTTTACGCCCTGTAGAGGAGAATCTATGCGTAACTATACCTAAATTAATCTTAGCCATGACTGGAAACGAAAGGCTAAATAGTTTTTAGAATTGGTTGCTTAGAATAAAATGTATTTTGAATTCGATTTCATCTGCATTTACGCTCTCTAGCGGCGAATTTGTGCATCGTAAAAAAGATAAAAAATGAAGGGTCATCATTCGCACATTTTAAGCTTCCTAATGCAAAAAGAATATTTAAAATAAATCGGATAATTAGTTGCAGAGATATCGTGTCTACAGACGAACAAACCGATAACATAAGCACGATCTCTTTTTACAAAAGACAGACGTGCTAAAAAGGGGAGAGCTAGTTGATGGAGATTCTGTGTTCAATTGAAACAATGCAAAAGAAAAATATGATATCATAAATACATTCACTATTTTCAAGTAAACAATTATGTAGGAAAAATTTCATAAAGTAAAAGTGAAACACCGAACATCCTAAACTTGGTAGTGGTTTGACGCTGACAGTAAGATATAACAGGGTGCGGTTTATTTATTTATTTTTTTTTTTTGATTGGAGGTTTAACGACCACCGTGAGCAACTTAATGGGCTATAAGCAGTCGCCCGTCCCTAAATTTGGGTCACTGGTTCCAGGGAAGGGAGAGAGCCAGTACTGTAAGACAAACACAACATCCATGCCTGACCGGGATTCGAACCAAGACTCCTTACGGACGAATGATCAGAGGCCAGCGCCTTAGATCACTGCGCCACCGGGGCGGCCAGGTTGTGGTATAACCTCGCTCTTGAAGAAGACATCAACGGTTGATTGTCTTGCTCGAATCTTCTGTCTTCTCGTCGATTATTTCTTTCTATATCTGTGTCCAAAACTGATGTCCGGAAAGCAATAGGCCTCCTCGGTAACGCAGTGGTCCAAGCCCTGGGTTCTGACCATTCGTTCAACATGGGTGCTGGTTCGAATCCCGGTGAGACATGGCTGTTGTGTTTGCCTTACAGCTCTTCCATGGAACATGTGTCCCTAAATTAAGGAGGAAAGACTACTTCTAGCTCATACAGTTGTTCACGGTGGTCAAAAAACCTGTAGCGAGGAAATAATCCAAAGTTCTGATTGAAATCATATGGTGTTCACAGAACATAGGCAAAGGTACACGAGAAACGAATTCCCTCAGTGAAATTTACATATCAGTGAGCAAAATTATGTCTCATATGTAGATTGATTTACATACGACAGTGATACTTCTCGTTAACAGCGCGTTTAAGAAGTGTTCCTGTTGCTGCAAGTGCTTTCCTTATGTCTCATACACGTGTATCCGACTGTGTTTGGTGGTGAGCAATTGGACGATTAGAAGCAGGCCCAGGGAGCAAAAGACTTGAATCTACACCCCAGTGTGGTTTCGTGTTTATGGCAGAAATTCAACAACACCAATGGGGCATCACGAAGTCCTGGCAAAGGTCTTCCAAGGAGAAGGACGCCTCGTGAGAACCGTTATGTCGCTTTAACCGTGTGGCGTCATAGTTACTCTGAAGTACGCAATTGTCGTTGGACCTGTCTGCTGCCACTGGGAATACAATATGAAGTGAAAATATACATCAAACGCTTATTGCAATTAGCCTTTATGCCAGGAGGTCAATGACTTATGTCCCACTAACCGCATAAAACAGGAGATTTTTTGTAATGGCGCGGGCAACATCGTTCCTGGAGCACAGACGAGTGGGCCGGTGTTCTTTTTAGAAAGGAATCGAGATTCAATCTACAAAGGGTTTCTCGTGGGCATTTTGTCTGGAGAAAACAGAAAACCTGTAATATTCCTGTAAACGTCCCCGAATAAGGCACCTTCGGAGGTGGTTGTCTGCTCGTGTGGGCATTACGTTCGAACGGCCTCACGGCACTTCGCGTGTTCGTAGGATGCAACGTGAACGCCCAGAGATGCAATGGCGCGATTCTAAGACCCTATATCAGACTTTTTCGGGGAGCTGTTGACCCTCACTTCCTGTTAATGGATGATGATGCTCACCACCACAAGGCTTAACTTGTCGATGATTTTTTGAAGGGCGAGAATATTCGGCGTATGGACTGGCCAGCCAGTTCTTCGGACCTAGACCACATAGAGCATGCCTGGAATGCTTTGGGACGACATGTGGCAGCTCATCAGGCCCCCTCAAAATCCTTCTCGAGAGACGCGCCATCTTCATCGATGAATGGAATTCTTTAGCTGCAGAGTTCATCAGCAACATAGTGATGAGTATGCATCGTCGTTGTAAGAGTTGTTTGTCTGTACGAGGTGACTACACTCCTTAATAAGACATTTTTAGGTTGTCTTCTCGCATCTCACCGTGGAGACATTTGCTAATGTAACTGTATATGCACGAAATGTGTACACATGAGTCTGTTGTTATGAAATGTTTATTATTCTTATGGTAGTGTATTTTTACGTAGATCTCTCAAAAGGTAACGACACTGACGTCATACGACCAAAACAAACCCAGAAAAATGCAGCTGCCTGTGTTGGAACACCTGAAATGTCAGTCACGTAAAGACGCGTCGTTTCAGCGCTCCGCTAGTTTCGTTACAACGCTCCGCTACTCGTAGTAGACAGCGCTAAGTTCACACGTTTTTCTGTAATACTGCATGGATTTAAAACTGGAGCAAAGTGCAGCAATAAAATTTTGCGTGCGTTAGAATGAAACTGTTTCAGAAACGCACGAAATGATTAAAACAGCCTATAAGGAAAATGTTTTGTGCCGTGCAGGAAGTTTTGAGTATCTCAAGAAATTCGCGAATGATGAAGAGTGTCTGGAAGATGCGCCACGCTCCGGTAGGCCTTCGACATCAACTACGATGGTTAAAGTCAATACAATCGTCTCACTTCTGCGTGAAGACCGGCGAATGACCATTGAGGAGGTTGTTAATGTGATGCAGATGCACATTGGTTCTGTTGATAATATTGTGAGAAACCAGTTGGGGTACCGAAAAGTACATTGTGAGAAACCGGTTGGGGTACCGAAGAGTGCATGTGAGAAATCGGTTAGGGTACCGAAGAGTGCCATATGAAAAACTGGTTAGGGTACCGAAGAGTGCAAGTGAGAAACCGGTTGGGGTACTGAAGAGTGTGCCTTGTGAGAAATCGGTTAGGGTACCGAAGAGTGCCATATGAGAAACCGGTTAGGGTACCGAAGAGTGCAAGTGAGAAACCGGTTGGGGTACTGAAGAGTGTGCCTTGTGAGAAACCGGTTGGGGTACCGAAGAGTACATTGTGATGAACCGGTTGGGGTACTAAAGAGTGCATGTGATAAACCGGTTGGGGTACTGAAGAGTGCCTTGTGAGAAACCGGTTGGGGTACCGAAGAGTACATGTGAGAAACCGGTTGGATTACCGAAGAGTGCGTTGTGAGGAACTGGTTGAGGTACCGAATGGTACATGTGAGAAACCGGTTGGGGTACCGAAGAGAGCATTGTGAGAAACCAGTTGGGGTACCGAAGACTGCATGTGAGAAACCGGTTGGAGTAGCGAAGAGTGCATGTGCGGAACCGGTTGAGGTACCGAAGAGTACATTGTGAGAAACCGGTTGGGGTACCGAAGAGTACATGTGAGAAATCCGTTGGGGTACCGAAGAGTACATTGAGAGAAACCGGTTGTGTACCAAATGGATCCCCCACTTGCTCAAGGATCAACACAAAACAAATCGTGTTATCACTTGTTGCCAATGACTTAAGCAACACTTTTTGAATCGAGTATTCACAAGTGATGAATTTTTTTACCATTCCGATTCCGAAACAAAGCAACAAAGCCCCCAATGGAAACACCGACGGAGTTCCCGATTCAAAAAGGCAAAGGTTCAAACAAGTGCAGGGAAGTCAATGCACCTGGTTTTTCTTTGATATAAAGGGAATTCTTTATAACGATGTTATACCATAAGGAAAACCTGTTACCGATATCGATTATTTTGAAGTTCTCAAAGGTCTTCTAAGGAAAAAAATTCCACAAAACGCTCAGAACATGCACAAAATGGTTGGATTTTGTCAGTACGTCTACCAAGCATGATACCGCCCCAAACGAGAACTCCGCCACCTACAAACCGGTCCCTTTCAATGATGTTGGAGGTGTGATTGCGTGTTCCTTGCTCTAACCAGATGCGTATACGTCGAGAATCGCTCGTCAGACTAAATCGGCTCTCATCCGTAAAGAGAACTCGACCCCATTGCTGATGTGTCCAGTTCTTTTGTTCCTGGAACCACAGAAACCGCCGTCTCCAATGAGCAGGCGTTAATGGCACACACCGTACTGGTCGTCGTGCAAATAAACCACTTTTGTGCAGCCTCCTGGCCACGGTAAAACGCAATAACGGACGTCCAGTTGTCTGCTGCATGTGAGTTGCGATTTCTCCCGCTGTCTGCCGTCTGTCTCTTCTCGCCTGTAGGACAATATACCGGTCGTCTGCCGCCGGGGTTGCTCGTGGACGACCACTGCTAAACTCTCGGACAGCTGTTCCTGTCGTTTGAAATGCTCTCCAAGCTCGTGAAACGATGCTGTGAGCGATCCCGAACTAACTCTTATGCCACACTAGTTAGACTTCGACCATCTTCCAACTTCCCAATGACGCGACCTCGAGTAAAGTCATCCAGATGTCGTCTACTGGATTGCCTGTTGGCCATATCACACGGTGGCAGCAGCTCGACGTCGTTCAAATCGATGTACACCGTGCAATAGTCTTCACCGGATTGCTGAGCGTACACCGCCCGTGTGATTTATACCCTTCCGACACTCCCCCCCCCTATGTCCTGCTGCATATATGCGCATGCCTTGCCGTACCGGACCTTAGTCTATCTCCTGAGTGGTCTTTCGGTCCGTTCTGCCTGCTCGTTCCGCTGTTATTCTAATTTCACCTCTTCGTCCTTAATTTTTGCACAGTTGCGTATGTATAACGCGTGAAGAACGCCAACGCTCATAGAGATAACGTTAAAGAGGCGATAACAGCGCCACCATATCTTATGAGGTAATATGCTCTGCGGGAAAGTTAACATTCAGGAGCAAAACACGTTAGGGGGGACTACGGCAGTGAAGCTTTTCTTTGATCCACGATGGTTTCCTTCGACCTGATGACTATTTGCTTACAGCAGTTTTTTTTTTTTTTTTGTTATTGCTGATTTTTGATATCCTGCCCATCCCTTATTTTGGTGAGAAAATGTGCAATAACATTAGTATTACCATTTAAATTAAATTTTAGCAAATATTATAGTTAAGCCAAAGGATCCGTACAAAATGCAGACATTCCCTAGTATTTGGCATTACTGAAAATGTTTCTGAAAAACTGAAAAACAAACAAAAGCCTTAACTAACACGATTGGCGTAAGAAAACTAACATATCTGATTTGCGAAGTGATTATGCTATCGAGGAGGTAACAATCAAGTGCTATGAGTAGCTCGGCTGACTGTTCTTTACCCAAAGAATTGAAGTCAACAGAAATACGCATGCGCAGTCTGCTCCGGTATCAGCCTGTATGTTAGTTTCTTTGCTCTGCATTCTAGCTCTAAAGATATGGCGGCGCTAGTTACGTCTCGCTGAGCCTTAACTTTTTCTCAGTTAGATATTATTTGGTATCGCTATGTTCTTACGTCCTTTCGTCTGTGGACACCTCTGCAACTGTTAGTCCGATTTAAAACAATTATTTTCTCAGTCAAAAGTATGAGCTATGAAAAAAACGATCCATATGATTTGTTCTTCCTTTGATGCATTATCTCACCCATAGGGGTGTCAAATGCACGTGCTATTATATTCAAAATGCATTTTACTATAAGAATTGCTTATAAAAGATTGAAAAAAATTATCCTTGCATTCCCATACCATTTACTACGAGAGCCATTTTGCGTACAGTTGAGATATTACGTTGTATTACCATTAAGAGGCATAAAGGTGCATCGCATTTCTCGGAACATCTCTACTTATAAAAATCGGATTTTGAAAATTTCTTTTGCGTTACATAGAGGTAACGACAATAAATATTTTGCGTGCATATTACATTATTTTGTGGCAAAATTCTTTACCACTAGGGGACGTAAGTATAAAATTCGGTTTTTAACATGTTTGCAATCGCATCTTCGCTTCTAAATATGTAATTGTAAAACTTATTTTTCAGTCAGACGCTACTCATGCTGGAAAACAGTTATTTGTCCTTTTATTCAGAAAACATGCTTAGTGTTCCCGCTAGGGAGCCTTAATGTAAATCTTTGTAAGGTTGATTCTCCGAACCTAAAAGTCGGATTTAAAAATTCTGCTAGTGTTTATAGCGAAGCGTATTTTGCTAGCTTTTGTACCACACCGTTTTGCCAATAAGGAAGGGGTGTGACGTGCCTGCCCCGCAGGACGCACACGACATAAAGGCAGATAGCAGTCAGAACGAACGTCTGCGTAGCTCAATTGGTAAAGTGACTTATTCCGGAATGAGTGGACCCGGGTTCGAGCCCCGGCGTGGACAAAAATGATGGAGAAATTTACTTCGTTATAATGGCGCCTGAACTTTCCGGATGACCCAACCGTTCAAAATCTCGCAATAGTGTGATATTATTTCCACACCGCGAGATAGGAAAAATAAAAGAATCCCTTCTCCAGCGCTTCGAAAAATAAAAATGTGTGATGTTGCATTAAACACACCACATTGACTGGGAGTTCTCAGGTGCACGTTCTACAGTGGATGGCTGCCTGCAACGATTCATGGTCACGGCTGACCCGTGGGCCATGCCCCCGGCCCTCTTTCGGGGGGAGATGTGACGTACCTGCCAGCAGGACGCACACGATATAAAGGCAGATAGCAGTCAGAACGAACGTCTGCGTAGCTCAATTGGTAGAGTGACTTATTCCGGAATGAGTGGATCCGGGTTCGAGCTCCGGCGTGGACAAAAATGACGGAGAAATTTACTTCGTTATAGGGGTGCAAGTATTCATTTCTGTGTGTCCACACTTGGAACCGTATATTCGTTTCTAAGAACCCGACTTTTTAAAAATCGTCTTTCCCTTGAATATATATCTTCCGTTATGACAAACACTTCATGCACAAACTGTGATTTTTCGCGGAAAACGTTTCAGCCGTTAGTGGTAGCATGATGCCAGTTCAGGGCTGTAGCTAGTAGGGAATAGACAGGGTTCAGCCCCATTCCTGTAAGAACAAGCAAGCCCAAGCAAGCCCCCATGGAAAATGGTCTTTGTTCAAAATTCTTTGAACATTTATTTTTAGTGGATCGCATTTTTTTTTATTTCATTACAAGCATAAATATTTTACCTTATTTATTCGCGTATTGCACGGTTTTAAAGAAAGCAAAATTGAAATAACACAGCAAGAACGATGAGTAAATAAAAAAAAAAAAAAAAGACTTTTCTAGATAAATCTGTGAGAACAGCTGCGCCATTGACTCTCTGCCACATGGTCACCAAACTTGTTGCTGCCAGTAGTCAGGGAAGAGAAAAATTGTTATTTTCTTCTTTTTTTAGGAGAAACGTAAAATATAAAAGAGCATTACTTAAAAAATAAAAAAAACAGGTAGGGAGAGAGAGAGAAACGAAAGTGGAAGCGTGTTTGCGCAGAAAGATGAAACGCTATTCGCAACTTCATAAGTAACCGTGACTGCTAAGCTGCATTTAAAAGGTGGTTAATAATGCCTACAAGAAATAAAACATGTGGTGGAAACATTTTAGCTAAATGTAAACCCCTATGCGATGTAAAACAGTGGTATAAACAGAAAATCTTCATGCTAGAGAAAGAAAGAGACACACAGAGCGAGCTTTCATCTTCTCCCGGTTCATTGTTTTGCTGTCAGTCGGAATAGTTTTGCGATACATGGATGGGAGAAGAAACATTTATTGGCCGAAATCTGAGGGCCTTTGGCTTTTGAGTGGGACAGGGAGGCTTGGTGGTTAACCACGATAAGAAGAGACCAGATCCGAGCTCCAACGAAGGAGAATGCGCGATTAAAACGGAGAAAAGAAAGTCGAAATACGCCATGAATAACTACGCCATGCCATTGACTGGATCCACGGAAAAAAACCAGAATAGTAAAAAAACGAATAAATGAATAAATAATACACTATCTACCAACAAGTAATTGGATACCCCTGCAATCGACGATATCTGCGGTCCTGATACACGTCACGGCCGCCGCCGTTAAATATCGTATGGGAAACAACAACGCAACCAGTCGCATGCAAAATGCCACGTAGTTCGGAGCTCTCTGATTCCGAGAAAGATGTAATCGTCGGGTATCACAGAAATGGCCAATTCATTCGTGATATATCCAGCTAGTTGAAGTAACCAAAATCAACAGTGGCCTACGTGATTGGCAAGTGGAAGATGAGAGGTGACTGTCGGAATGTGTCCCTACCCGGCAGACCCACAAAACTGGGAGTTAGAGACCGACGGGTGCTGGTCAGAAAAATTCGGAAGAACCGCACCAAATCAATAGGCCACATCCACGAGGAGTTTCAACAGGAATCCGGGAGTGTTCTTTTGATGAATACCATCTGTAAGGAAGCCCATCTGCTGGGTTACCATGGACGTGCTGCCGCCCACAAGCCTTTGATCACCAAGTCCAATAGCGCTGCTCGGCTACCGTGGTGCAAAGAACGTCGAGAGTGGACCGTTGAACAGTGGAAACAGGTTCTCTGGAGCGAAGAATCAAGGTTCGCCCTATACCGTTTGGATGGCAGGGTGTGCGTTTGGCGTCTGCCTGGAGAACGCCTCCTGCTGGAATGTATTGTGTCAACTGTGAAGTTCGGCGATGGTGGAATTATGCTATGGGGGTGTTTCTCCTGGTATGGCACGGGACCCTTGGTCGCAATTCCTGGTAGATTCAACGCCGAGACCTACTGCACCATTTTGGATGACCATGCGCTTCCTAGGTTGTGGCACTTTTACGGGGTGGACCCATGTTACTTTCAGGATGACAATGCCACCTGTCTTGTTGCGAGGTCCACCATGGCTTGGTATGGTGACAATGGGGTTAACCGAATGGACTGGCCAGTGCACTGTCCGAAATCGGTGAAGGAACTGACCTGTCTTCTCCAAGACGAGTGGAAGAAAATATAGCTAGCCGTCGTACAATGCCTGGTTGAGAGTATGCCCCGGAGGGTCGCAGCTGGAATCGCCGCTCCTGGAGGCTCCACCAACTATTGAAGGTGAATAAACTTCGTTTTCCTTTGCTATCACAGGTGTCCAATTACTTGTTGGTAGATAGTGTATTTTCATACTAGATTGGTAGTTACCTTTCGTCCAGCGATAATGAATATGCAACTCAGCCGCTGTCAAAGAAATTCTATTCTGATAATGATTTTTAATATTTCAAGAATGTTCAGTTTTCTTTCTCTCCCTCCCTCTTTTCATATTTGAATTTCCACTTTTTTATCACATCTTTTAAAAAGAAGATCGTGCTTATTTTGCAGATGACAATCCGCTTTTTGGTGTAATCCCGTATTCGATTGATGATCGTACTTTTATTGTCCTTCTGTCCGTCCGTCCGTCTGTGGACACCATATCTCAGCAACTATTAGTCCGATTTGAAAATATCTTTTTGCATTGGGAGGATTGAAATATGCAAACGATGATCCTTCATTTCGTTTTTTCTTACGATGCACAATTTCGCCGCAAGAGAGCGTAAATGCAGATGATATCGAATTGCAAAATATATTTTATTCCATATATTTGCTTCTAAACATCCGATTGAAAAAAAAATTTAACAGTCGATTCCATTTAGTCGAAGAGTATTTTAGGTATATTCACTTCTTCAAGTTACGCAGAGATTTCCTGCTAGGGGACGTAAAATTAAATTACATTTTCCCCAATATCTTTATTTTTAAAATTCCGATTTGAAAAATTATTTCTCCGGCGGATACAGCTGCTGATGGGAAATATTTTGTATATAATTTCCAATTGTTGGTAAACAATCGTTTGGCCAATAGGGACGTAAGTGTTAATTTCTGTTTTTGATGTGCTTTCCACAAAAGCTGAGCTTCTATATCCTGGATTGAAAACATTCGTTCGTGTAAGACAGACAGATCACCCACACCTTAGTCTGGATTCGAACACATGCCCATCTGGGACGAATGGTTAGAAACCAGAGCTTAGACAACTGTCAGAGGTGCACAAAGCAGTTCTTCAGAGTTACATAGCGACATTCATTATCTTCGGTTATTTTCTCCAACTACCATGATTATAGTGTGAAATATTTCTATCCTTGTCCTACCTTCAGCAATATCACTTTGTATTCCGACAACCGTTTGTGTTCAGTTCATTACGTATCATACCAGGACCGGACTGAGCATCCGGGACACTGGAAGACATCCGGTGAGCCGGAAGGTGTATAAATGAGTATATTTGCATTTTCTCATGCTTACAGATTTATATATATATATATAGGCAAAATTTATGTATCACTTTAATGGTTTGGAAAAAAAGAAACTTACGTAGAAAACATTCTGCTGAGCCAAACATTGTTTTTGATGCAATCCACTTTCTCTGCCTTTCAAACATAAGCTCCATTCATACATATTCCACAAAATGACGTTCTGCTGTAAAATACTGTTACTCATGTTATGTTAAACCTGAGGTGTTAATTACCAGTCTACACGTATTCAAATATATGTATAATAACATTTTAAACCCTTTGATTTTACATTTTAAATAATTCAAGTTTATATATAAGCTTTGCAACAGAATATGAAAAAGAGTTTGTATTATTACAATCTTGAGTTCTAGAGAATATAGTGGTTTCACTGTAAATCATATTCAAACAGTCAGATTAGGCTTACTGGTTGTTGGCTGTTTGGTAATTTATGCTGCATTTTAAGTTGAAAGATTATCACTCGCTTCTAGTCCCATATAAGTATTAATTTTAGAAGAATCCAAGATTTAAAACGATGATAATGTCAATTTGCGTTGAAGTATGTACACCAAATAGAAGACAAATAATTAAACACTATCAGCTAGCCAAAAGCAGTCAGTCCACCATATAACCTTTACAACTGGATATGAATAGGACTTTGTGCTATTACAATCTTGAGGTCTAGAGGATGTGATAGTTTCACTGTAAGACATACTCAAGCTAACACATTAGGCTTACTTGTTATTAGCTGTTGTTCCTCTTTCTGCTAGATTTACACGCCGGCATATGTGCTCTTTCATCTAATGGCGATTGATGCTGCATTTAATATACCCTTTGCAACAGAATATGAAAAGGAGTTTGTCCTATTACAATCTTAAATTCTGGTTGATATGGTGGTTTCACTGCAAATCCAGTTGCAAAGGTAATTCGATGGACTGACTGCTGTTGGCTGGCTGATAGTGTTTACTTATTTGTCTTCTTTTAGGTGTACTTACTATTTTGCAAATAGACATTGTCATCGTTTTAAATCTTGCATTCTTCTTATATAAATACTCATAGGACTAGAACCCAGTGATAATCTTTGAACTTAAAATGCAGCATCAATTACCAAACAGCTAAGAACTACTAGTAAGCTTAATCTGACTTTGTGAATATGATTTACAGTGAAGCCACCATATCCTCTAGAACTCAAGATTATAATAGTACAAACTGCTTTTCATATTCTGTTGCAAAGGTCATATATAAACTTGAATCATTTAAAATGTAAAACGAAAGGGTATAAAGTGTTATTATATATTTGAATACGTCTCGACTGGTCATTAATAGCTCAGGTTTAACATAACGGTAGTAACAGGATTTTACAACAGAATGTCATTCTGCGGAATATGTATGGAGTAGTCACCACGTAAAAAGGGGTTGAAATACAACGTATGAATTGAACTTGAGATGAGATAAGCTCTATTCATTTCGGCTGATTTCTCATATCACACCAGCTTTCTGTAATAGCAGTTTCAACTATGTAATCATACTACCCATATAGGGGAAATAAAATCAATAAAAACACTACATTTTCCTTTTGTAATTCCACGAATACAGTTTTTAAAAGTGGGGTAGAAACTCGAAATCTGTTGTTTAGCGTAACACATGGAGGTTCACTATGGTAAATTTTTTGGGTTGCTTTATAAACATATATTAATAGGAATCTTTTTATGGAAAAACGTCGGTCCGGCACTTTCTTCAACACAAATGTTTTGATTTTTAGTTTTGGAACACTTATTTAATTATAGCAAGGTAATTATAATAACGTAATATTTACTAAGTTCTATAAAACTGTTAAGGATTACTACTTATTTAATATAATATGAGAATATAAATTGTGTTTTTGCAGTTTGAACCATGCAATAATGATAAGAATTAAAGCTGCATTTTATTTGGCCTTTCCTTCCCAGAATGATTTATATTTAAGCGTTCCGGTACCATTTTCTCCAGAAAAAAGCACTGTATGCACATATGTTTTTTACAGGATCTGCAACGATTTTTTCTCTTTGAAAGTAATTAATAAACACCAATTTCCACGCTCTTTATATTTTTTTCACTTGAATAATATCCACTGAAATTCTTGCAATTCTCGAAACTTTCACTTTGTTCAAAAGATTTGTTCGCAGCTATTTTGTTTATCACATTCGTAAGTCTTGAAAAATATTAAATTTTGGCACATCTGTACTTCCCTTTTCAGAAAAAGCGAAGAAGCGTTCAATTCAGAATTCAGCTATCGTAATAAAAATTCGTAAGAGTGGAATAAAATATTCGAGCCAATGTGCTCCGTCTTTTGCTCCAGTAACGGAAGTAATGTTTTTTGATGCTATGCTCTTTTCTCAACAGCAGTAAAGTAAATCCCAAGTATAAAATTTCGGTGTAAAGCACATGAATAACGGTGCGTCATTGTCAAAACCATTGTTGAAATCTGGTCGTGCAGTATGGTGTCCCATGACGCGATGCAACAACGGTTAATTTCATTGTTACTCAACAATATATTTTACTAAACTATCATCGAACATTATTTCATCACGTTTTACATAAACATAACAATATGTCATTGCAATCTGCGTACATTACGAGAACATCATGCTAAATGTGATAAAAGCCATTTTAAAAATGCATTTTTATGCATTTTTTTAGCGTCTTTTGTAAAAAGGATCGTGCTTATGTTATCGGTTTGTCCGTCCGTCTGTACCCACAATATCTCTTCAACTATTTGTCCGATTTGAAACATTCTTTTTGCTTTGGAAAGCTTGAAATATGCGAATGATGATCCTTTATTTTTATTTTTATTTTTTACGATGTACAATTTCGCCGTTAGAAGGCGCAAATGCAGATGATGTCGAACTCAAAAATATGTTTTAATCCACATATTTGCTTCTAAACATTCAATTGAAAAAAATCTTTTATCTTTCGATTCCATTTATGTCGAAGAGTATTTTAGATATAGTTACTTTTTCAAATTACACATAAATTTTCCGCTAGGGGCGTAAAAGTAAATTACATTTTCCCCGATAACTCTCCTTCTAATACTCCGATTTGAAAAATGTTTTCTTCAGCGGATACACACCTGATGGAAAATATTTTGCATATAATTTCTAATTTTTGGTAAACAATACTTTGGCCACAAGGGGGCCTAAGTGTTAATTTTTGCTTCTGATATATTTACCATAAAATCTGAGCTTCTAAAATATCGATTGAATTAATTCTTTCGTGAACTGATGCCACTCACATCGATAAACCTTTACGGAATATTTTCTTCGTAAAACATTCCACAGTTTCTCCACCAGGAGGCGTAGATGTATATCTTATTTTCGTCAATATCTCTACTTCTAGGATTCTGATTTGAAAAATTCCTTCTCTCTTGGATAGTGTTTCCAGTGTGACATGTTTTTCCTATAAATTCAAAATTTTCAAGTAAATCATAGACTTTCCGCTAAGGGGCGTACAGGTAAATTACTTACCCCTATATCTCTGTTTCTAAATCTCCGATTTGAAAAGTTCTTTCTGCACCGGATGCAGCTCCTGATGGGAAATCCTTTGCACATAATTTCAAATTTTTGTACAAAAATTGTTGGCCACCAGGTTTCGTAAGTCTTAATTTCCGCTTCTGATGTATTTGCAGCAAAATCTGAGCTTCTAAAATCTTGATTGAAAAAAAAGTCGTTTGTTGACCGATACTACTCATGTCGACAAACCTTTTAGGAACATTTTCTTCTGGAAATAATGCACGATTTCTACGCCAGGGGGCGTAGATATATATCTTATTTTTGTCAATATCTCTACTTCTAGGAGTCCGATTTGAAAAATTCCTTCTTTGTTGGATAGTGTTTCCGAAGCGAAATGTTTTTCCTATAAATTCAAAATTTTCAAGTAAATCATAGACTTTCTGCTAGGGAGCACAAAGGAAAATTGCGTTTTCTGCGTTATTTCTGCTTCTAAAACTCCGATTTGAAAACTTCTTCCTGTATCACATACAAGACCTGATGGAAAATATTTTTCACAAATTTTCTAATGTTTGATAAATAATGGTTTGCCCACCAGGGGACATAAGTGTTAATTTCTGCTTCTGATGTATTAGAAGCAAAATCTGTGCTCCTGAAAACTCGACTAATTTTTTTTTCTTGGACCGATACCGCTTATATGGAAAAGCCTTTTGAGAATATTTTCTTCCTAAAATAATGCATGGTTTTCCCACCAGGGGACGTAAAGTCACATCTTATTTTTGTCGATATCTCTGTTTCTAAGAGTCGGATTTGAAAAATTATTTCGGTATTGGAAGGCGTTTCCGGTGCGAAATGTTTCTCATATAAATTCATGTTTTTCTTAACACGCAAGTCTGCAACCAGAGGGCGTAAGCTCACGATTCCGTTTACAGCAATATCTGAGGGATTAAAAACCCGATTGAAAAACTTCTTTCTTCCGTCAGATACTGTTGTTTTTCATACCGGTTCCATTGACTTTGAGTAGCCTTGATAAATAAAATTTCCGTCAGAACGGATTCAAAAGACGTGCTTATTACACCCGAAAATTCGGTGTCATCTTCTTTGTTTTTTATTTGTTTTTTTTATCGAAGGTTTAACAACCCACGCGAGCAACACGATGGGCTGTAAGTAGTCGCTTGTCCCTAATTTAGGGAGACTGGTTCCGGTGAAAGAAAAGAGCCAGTGCTGTAAGACAAACACAACATTCATTCCTCACCGGGATTAGAACCCGGACCTTACTCGAACGAATGATTATAAGCCAGCGCTTAGACCACGGCGATACCGTGGCGGCCTATGAGTCTTTTTAGAAACAGTATAAGCTGTAGCGAAATTTCGCTTTCCTCTCTACATCTCAATAGGGGTTTGTTTGCTATTGACAAGAGCTTTAAATTGATGTATAACACGGTGAGGCTATTATTTATAACACGGTGAGGCGTTTATTTGCTATTGACAAAAGCTCTAAATTGATGTATAACACCTATAGATATCCTAGACAAAATGTTTCGAACACCCCTCCCTAACGCACTTGCGATTCTGCTTATGTTTCTAACTTGAGGTTAGATTTCAGCTTGTATACATGCGCTGATGGACTTTCGTAGTTACAACACTTTTCATCGTTATTTATTATCATCATAATAATAATAAATACTGTGTTTGAAAATCTAAACAGTCAAAATACTTACTATTCCCGTCACTATAGTTTAGTAAATATGTACATGTCTTCTTTTATTGGTTTTTCGACAATAACATTTATTAATCCATCTACCTAAGTACTGCTTAATGTCAGGAATTAGGTAACCTTACGGTTTGTTTTTGTAATTTAATTTTACTCAGTATGTACCGACTGTGGCTCGGTGTGATTGTGAGTGACGGGAATAAATGTAATTTTTTTGTTCGTAAATAAATGTATGTTCTCGAATGATTCGTTTTATTTACCTCCAGAAATATCTTGGCATGCGGATGTTGTATAGCATAAATTATGTACAAGGAGTACCAGGGTATTCTCTCGATTCTTTTTATACTAAATTTTACTAGCGATATCTTAGGCTGCAGTCGAGAAGAATTGATAACGTGTTATTAAATTTTGCCTTGACGTGAAAGCTGTTGTAATTCTCAGACTTGTGTTGAAAAAACATTTAAACACGACCAGGCCTGACGAGATGGGCGGGGGAGGCGGTACTGTAGCACTGAGACCCGGGGTCCCAAGGGGGACCAGAGCCCGTTTCTGAAGTAATTTTTTCTAATTATTATTTTATGGTGTCTGAATTTTTTTCAAGCTATACTGTCACCAGGGTTGAGAAGTTACGCGCAAAAAAATATTTTCTACGTGACGCGTAAAATACGCGTAAAAATGCGTAAATCATAAATGTAAAAAATGTAATAAATTCAAAACTTGCTTTAAATGCAATACAAAATATGTTACAATGTTACTCGAGTTCCCAGGCTAACTGCAACACTTACGTGGGTTAACTGCGGCAAATCAAACGAACTCTCCGTATTACGGTTTTCATTTCTTCTTTCCATTCCAATGACACGCCGGCACCACACATTGGGTCTCTGTGTTGCTTTGCTACTTACTGACACAGACCATTCTGTATAATATACAACGTTATTGCTGATCATCAAAGGCTGCAGACAATTTTCATCATGCGGATTTTGTCACTTTGTGTTTCCCACCAGAAACCGGCATCGTTTGTCTTTTTATTTTATGCTCAACTTTATGCATTGCGGGGATTTTTATAAATGAACATAGTGTCTTTGTGCGTAATTCTGACTTAATTTTTTTCCCTTTATTCCTGTGACCGATGAAGTCGTCCTGTTTACAGCGGCAACTTAAAAGAGAAAACACAAAATTTAATGTTTACTTATGAGAACTCTTTGTGGATACTTTCCTAGAGGCTGCATTTTCTGACGTATATTACACTCTAAAAATGAAAGGTGAAAAATGTGATTATGAAAAAGTACTAAGAAAAATAAGAATGTCTATCGGTAGATGGCGTTCAAGAGTTTTATGTGAAAACTATTTTTTCGAAAGGGAAGTTCGAGGGTCTGTTTACGGAGGGGAGATTATGAAAAATTATCCACAGCAAAAAAAAGATGGAATAGTTGCAACCGGTCGGGTTGTCGGGAAGTAGAGGAATGGTGGGTGGAGGGTAGGTGAGGAAACAGAAATATGGATTATGTGGTAAGCAGAGGAGCCGAGGTGGGGGGCCCGGAGATTTTATTGCATTGGGGCCCGAGCTTGCTCCCCACGGTTTTTACGCAGTGTTCCAAGCGATGACCTTTATTCACATGTCCGAAAGGTATCCGGGTTCGAATCTCTGTGAGGCATGGATGTTGTGTTTGTCTAACGGCAGTAGCTGTCTTCCTTCCCTGGAACCAGTGACCGTAAATTAGGAACTAGCGAGTGCTTATAAACCACTCAGTTGCTCACGGTGATCGTTAAATCTCCAATTAAATAAAATAAAAAATTTAAACACGCTCTTAATTTTAGGCATAGGTGGTTTGGTAATTTTTCCCAAACAGTGAGCCATAACTATCCTTAAACGCCCAGCCTCTAGTGTCATTTCTGGATCGCTAGTCCGGCACTATATCGTATTAATCGCTTTGTGTGAGATGAACACATTTCAATCCCTCTATATAAAAACTTTTTAATTGTTGCCCCCCAAAAAAAAAAAACAGAGCCTTCGGTGGTTCAAGTTAGGGAGAAATAAACTGCTTCTGAACAGTTGATCAAAACCCACGTGATAAGTTTTGCCGTCGCCCCGGTGGCGCAGTGGTCTAACCGCTGACTTATGATCATTCGTCCGTGAAGGGTTTGGGTTCGAATCCCGGTGAGGCATGGATGTTGTGTTTGTCTTACAGCCCTGTCCCTTCCCTGGAACCAGTGACCCTAACTTAGGGACGGGCGACTGCTTATAGCCCATTGAGTTGCTCACGGTGGTCGTTAATACTCCAATCCAGAAAAAAAAAAAAAAAAAGGTTTTGCCTTTCAAATGAATTTTCGCCAAACCCAAAAAGAAAACACAATCTTAATTTCAATTTTCAGCCACCATTAGGATTGCTAGAAATCGCACTAAAATGTTGGATATTTTTTCCCTTTATATAGAATTCAGACCATTTATCTTGAAAGCGGTGGAGCACTAATGCACCATTTTGAAAACTGTTGAAAATAGGTTGCGCGATAACTGATTACCGCTTCAACCAATATAAAAGGAAAAGAAATTACTTGTTAGAGCGACATTTTAAAAATCAAATATATTGTTATTCTAATCAATTCCACCAAAACAAAATGCTTCCAAGAAACGTATATTCCATGCAAAATCCTTCCCTGATTACACTCAGAGTTGTGATGAGCCTGGCTTCTGCGATAAGTCTGGTAATGACTCAGGAATAAAAATTTCAATCCATCAAATGTCGAAAACCTCATTAGAAGTATGTTACCCGTCACATCGAATGTACCTCGTTACAATCATCCACCTTTCTTAAGCCAGGTGTTGGGGCAATTATTTGGGAGAGCTTTCTGAACAAATAAAAACCGAAAAGCAATTACGATAGACGCCAGTTTTTAGAAAGCAGTAGGGTCATAGTATCTCGGATTATTGCGAAATCGCGTGTCTCGGCTTCGCAGATAATTTTGATAAATGCGCCATCTTATATCCTCTGTTGTTGCCACAAGAAATATCGCAAAAAAAATAAAGAAGAAGAGGACCTTAGAACACGAATCAGTGTCCAGTCTTCACGATAATGTCACCACTTCGATGCCTTGGAGTAATGGGTTCTTGATGACCTGGAGGCGCATTCGAACCGCAAATGTATAAATCGAAGTATCCCTGAAAGGAATAATGTTCTCAGAGAATTACTTCACAATCCGATGACAGGTACTTGGGTTTCCGAGCATTCAAATTGCCGCGATATTTTGATGAATGGTTATTGACTTGACCTGGCTTGTTTCTCCTTTGAAATGATATGTATCGATTAAAGATTATACTACATTTTGCCTTCGGCAACGGTAAAACAGGATGTTACTAGAAAACATTAAAAATGTGGCTTCTCAATTTCGTGGCATTGCAAAAGCAGCAAAGTTATAATTTTTTTCTCTCTCTAAAGATAAGTCTATGAGTTGGAAACCCACATCACGGTTTTGTGATACCTTGTGATGCCACTTTAAAAATACAACAAAAATTTAAAAAAAAACTGAGCAATTGCTTTCGAAAAAATTGAGAACAGTGCAGTGGTGGGTAATATTTCATTGAGCATAATGTTCGAGCATTTCACGACCTACAAGAATTTTTCCCTCCAAAATCTGTCATTCTTTGGGTAGATATTAACCTTACGTTGTAGAATAATTGCTTGGCGTCAGAAGTTTAAGCTGTCTTCCAGTCACACAGAGTGATAATTCCGCTATTCTGTTTAGTGTCTCTTAAGTTTTGAAGAACTAATTAACTAATTAATTAATGTTCCTGGACTTGATGAACATAAATATCACATCTGAAATAACTAAGTGAATAGTAATAACTGCCAGGTGAAAGTCGCAGCACTTACTTATAACATCAACTTATTCTTTATTTTTGTACTTCATGTCATTAATACAAAATAATCGCCACATAGTCATTTATCCGCCGATACCAAAGAGCCTTTGCATCAATATATGAATTTCAATCATATAAAAATTCACACTGAGTGGCCAAATTATTGTTGCCACGTGGTAAGTACGTTGTCGAGACACCTTTTGCCATTAATATTGCTTGATTTCGTCTTGGATATAGTCTATTAAATGTCGGTAAGTGGCTTGGGGTATATTAGCCCAAAAGTGATTAATTGCATCCTGTAGCTCTTGAAGATTTGATGGTAGCGGATCCAGCTGTCTGATGACCCTTTGGACTTCATCTCAGAAATGGTCAATTGGATTGAGATCTGGTGATTGAGGAGGCCAATGTAGAAAGAAAAAGTCTCGGTGATGCTCCTCAAACCATTCGTGTACAACTTGAGCACTATGAAGTGGAGCACTGTCTTGTTGGACATTGTCACCTCCATCGGGATAAACCATGAACACAACTGGGTGGACTTAGTCGGCAACGATATGTAAAAACTTTTAGGAGGTCAGAAGTTACACCACACGAATCAATGGGTCCAAACACAATCCCACGAGAACATGTCCTAGGCCAGGGCTTCCTAAACGTTTTGAGACCGCGCCACCATTTGCAAGTCACATTTTGCATGCAACGCCCCTGCACCCAAAATTAAAAAAAAATTTGCTCAAATTCGAGTTTGTGGTATTTTTTAAAAAGAAAATAGTTATTTACATTACTAGCTTGTATTCTTTTTAATGTAAAAATACAAAATTAGAATAAAATTACCAAACTGAATAAGAATATTTTTTTTATTGGAGGTTTAACGACCACCGTGAGCAACTCAATGGGCTATAAGCAGTCGCCCGTCCCTAATTTAGGGTCACTGGTTCCAGGGAAGGGAGAGAGCCAGTGCCGTAAGACAAACACAACATCCATGCCTGACCGGAATTCGAACCCGGACCTCTTACGGACGAATGATCAGAGGCCATCGCTTAGACCACTGCGCCACTAAGAAGAAATTGAGCTAAGAAGAAATTGATGAGATAGGCGTATTTTCACAATGGTAACACTCTTCATTTGGCTTTGACATTTTTACAGTAATTTTAGAAACTATTTAGCAGAGGTATTTGGGTCTTAATGAGTTGGAGGAGCTTGTTTCTCGTCAAACAGAACATCGAATCTGGGGACAATATTCCAGACAGCTACGCGGATCTCCTTCTCAACGTTAACTTTGCTTCTACCTATATCTGGATTTTATTACCGCCAGAGCTGAAAATCCTGCCTCGCAAAGGTAGGATGTGGCAAAAGGGAGAATTACTCTCCCGGGGCTTTCTTACTCAATTTTGGGTATTACTTTGCCTCACTGTTCCAAAACTGTGGCAGAGTTCCGGAAGAGAATGTCATTTTCAGTATGGAGTGTGAAGAAATATCTATCAACTGTTCCTGCGCAGCAGTAGTGAAGGTTGATGGTGGATCTGCTGTAAACGGGTCTTCAACCCACTTGCGTTCATCTGTTTGTGGAGGAAAATATTTGTCATATTGAACATTGAGTTGAGATAGAAGCTCCAAAATCTGCATGTTTGCATGTTGCGTTTCACTATAAATTCTAAGTTTTTCCTTATAGTCGCGACGCACAGATTGGAAACTTCTGTGCTAGACCAAAACGTTGCCTTCGCCAGCTTGAAGCGCAGTGACGATGCAAGACGGGTCCATTCTTTCGCGCTGCTATCTCCATATTCTCACCCTTCCATCTGCATGGTGTAGTTGAAAACGCAACTCTTAGGACCGCCTTACCCTTTCCTACTCATTTACTGCCCAATTCTTGTGTTCCCGACCAAACCGGAGGCGTTTCATCTTCTTCGCTGCGGATAGTAATGGCTTACTAGCAGGCTAGGCCGTCTGCTTCTGTAGCCTACACGATGTAATGTGCGGCGAACTGTACGTTGAGAGATCATCTGACTTGGTCCCTGATTTAGATTATCTGTAATCTGATGAAGTATTTCCCGTCTGTTGGACTGAACAAGTCTACCTATACTCTCCGCTCAACTCAAGCATCCAGTAGACGTTGACGACCACGAGCCTTGCACCCAGACCCGGATTTTTGACTGGTGGACCACTCTCTGTAAACTTTAATAACTGCTGACCTCGAATATTTCACCGTTTTGCTAATGCTCGTACCAATGCTTCGAGCATCCATGAACATCCCAAGTCCGCCAGTTCGCGTCTTTTACCCATTATTTCTTAGGCAATGCACTTCATTAGTGTCCGCGTATCTTCAGAGTTCCCTTTCTTACGCTTTCCAACCGTAGGTTGAAGAAGCGTATATCCTCCAGCTTTGTCCGTCTGCCTGTCCGTACGATAAATCGCGTAAAAATGGTTTGATTTTGATGAACTTTTAGTATGTGGTAGGGGAACACCTGGGGACAAACCTTGTTGAAAATGGGCGAAATGAGGTCAAAGTTCAGGACATAGGAGGGATATTTATTCTACAGCCATTATCCCCATAATTTGAGTAATAACTTGAGTAATGATTTCTGGTATGTTGGAAAGCGTATCATAATCAATGCATTGCATGATATTACTAACTTGTTATAAAGATTCAGCCATCTGGCGCCAACAGCATCTGCTACATAGCTACTTTGCATAAAATGGTTTGGTGGTCATAATAATTTGGCCATTCAGTGTATATTCTACTTCGTCGACTCAGATAGATATTCAACAAGCTTCAATCTTTTTCTCTATATCAACTCTTCATATTATTCGCGATCTCTGCCCTATTTGCCATCTATCTATCTTTCCTTGACTTACTCTCAGGGTTGTCAAAATGTTCAAGCCGTTCGCGAAAGGAACGTGGCCGTCCCGCTGGCGCAGTGGTCTAAGCGCTGGCTCATGACATTAGTACGAGATGGGTCCCGTTTAAAATCCCGGTGAGGCATGGATGTCGTGTTTGCCTTACGGCACTGACTATGTTCCTTCCTTGGAAACAGTGACCCTACATTAACGTCGGACGAATGCTGATAACCCATTGAGTTGCTCACGATGGTCGTCCAATCCCAATTAATTAAAATGACTCAGAAAAGGGTTTTATTTTTATTTGATTGGAGGTTTAACGACCACCGTGAGCAACTCAATGGGCTACAAGCAGTCGCCTGTCCCTAATTTAGGGTCACTGGTTCCAGGGAAGGGAGAGTATCAGTGACGTAAGACAAACACAACATCCATGTCTCACAGGGATTGGAACCCGGACACTTCTCAGACGAAATCAGAGTCCATCGCTTAGATCACTGCGCCACCGGGGCGGCCTGAGCTTTCCTATAAGAAAATAGATATATAATCTAAATTCAGGACTGCTGACAGCTGTTGTTTATGGCGGTCGTTTAACCACTAGGGCCGCCCCGGTAGCTCAGTGGTCTAAGCTCTGGCTTAATACTATTCGTCTGTGAAGGGTCCGGGTTCGAATCCCAGGGAGGAATGGATGTTGTGTGTGACTTACGGCGCTGGTTCACTCCCTACCGGGGAACCAGTGGCCCAAAATTCTGGACGAGCGACTGCTTATAGCCCACTGAGATGCTCACGGTGGTCGTTAAAATTTTAAAAAAAACACTAAACAATGACAATAAAAAATACTTTAGCCACCCGATGGCGCAGGGGTCTAAGCGATGGCTTATGGCCATTCGTCCGAGATGGCTCCTGGTTCGAATACCAGTGTGGCATGGATGTTGTGTTTGTCTTACGGCACTGGGTATCTCCCTTCCCTGGAACCAGTGGCCCTAAATTAGGGACGGTCTACTGTTTATAGCCCATTGAGTTGCTCATGGTGGTCGTCAAATCCCCAATCAAAAAAAAAAAAAAAAGAAAGAAACGCCGCCTCGGTGGCGCAGTGGTCTAAGCGAGGGCCTCTGATCATTCATCAGAAAGGGGTACGGGTTCAAATCCCGGTGAGGCATGGGTGTTGTGTTTGTCTTACGGCACTGGCTCTTTCCTTTCCCTGAAACCATAGACTCTAAATTAGGGACGGGAGACTGCTTGTCGGTTGAGGGGCTCACGGTGGCCGTTAAACCTCAAATCAAAACAAATAAAAGAGCAACGTATGGTTCAGTGAGAAAATCTCAACAAAGATTTAAAGAAATTTACACAAGAAAACTGAAACTTTAAAGGTAGGTTCAATAGGGGTTTACGTCACAGTTGGTAAAGTTTATTTGTCGGATAGAAAGATAGCGCGTCTTTTAGTGCGATTATTATCTGATGATTTTTTTTTATTGGAGGTTTAACGACCACCGCGAGCAAATCAGTGGGCTATAAGCAGACGCCCGTCCCGAATTTAGGGTCACTGACTCCAGAGAAAGGATACAGCCAGTACCGTAAGACAAACACAACATCCATGCCTCACCGGGATTCGAACCCGGACCCATCTGGGAGGTATGATGAGAAGTCATCGTTTAGACCATCGCACCAAAAATATAATAATAATTGCTTAAAAATTTTATTTTTCAGTGTTTTTTTGTTTTGTTTTTAATTATTTATTGGTCCCGTGTAATACACTGGCGTGCAAAAAATAAGGACGAGACGGTTTTTTGAATGTAACGTTGTGCAGAAGTGCACCACATCGACTCAAATCATACCATAAGATCCCCAAGATGTAAGAATATGGGACAAGTGATCAATACCGTCCAAACAAGGAATCCAAATGATACAAAGGCACTTTATTGAAAAGGTAGCTTCGAGCACAACTGGACAGAAGACAGAAACGTCCATGTGACAGGCGGCTGCCAAGAAAAATCCAGTCTTTAGTAGGGGATATGATCACCCCTGACTGCGTTGCAGGGTGTACATCGTCTGTCCATGCTGAGGACGAGGTTGTCAAGGAGCTGTTGAGGCATCGCGGCCCATTCCTGTTGTAGCGCCAATCGCAGCTGCGGAATCGTTGCTGGCGGCTGGTGACGTGTTGCTAAGTGTCTCCCGAGAAGGTGCCACACGTGGCCGATTGGATTTAGGTTCGGGGACATTGCAGGCCAATCCATGCGTTGAATATCTTCACTCTCCAACAGCTCCGCGGCAGCCACTGTACGATGAGGATTGTCGTCCATGAAGAGGAACTCAGGACCCACAGCAGCTATAAACAGACGCACGGGAGGCAGGAGAACCTCGGTACAATAGCGGACACCAGTGACTGAACCTCCTTGGAAGATGTGGAGGTCAGTACGGCTACCGAGCATGATACAGCCCGAAACGAGAACTCCGCCACCTCCAAACCGGTCCCTTTCGATGATGTTGGAGGTGTGATTGCGTGTTCCCTGCTGTCTCCAGATGTGTATATGTCCAGAATCGCTCGTCAGACTAAATCGGCTCTCATCCGCAAAGACAACTCGACTCCATTGCTGATGTGTCCAGTTCTTGTGTTCCTTGCACCACAGAAACCGCCCAGCAAAAACAGTCTTGCTGGCTGCCAGCAATGACCCAGCACTATGTTACCGCTGCCGAACCGTCACTAAAATTTCCGGGCGGCCAACAGAAGGGCCAGCAGTTCAGGCCTACAGCTGGTCAACAGTTGGCACCCCATCAGTTGTCATATGCCAGAAGAGGGCCATCAGTTGTCCATCACAGGCAGTAGCTGCCACAAGTGGCACTTCATCGGCCCTGCAAGCCAGTACCAGAAATGATGGCTAGCCTAATGTGGTCAGCTAGTTTGCCGGTAGTGGCAGCCGGCAACCATGAGACGTAACTGGTGGCTTGCCGAATCTTGTCCGCCAATTTCCCAGTAGTAGCCATAAAAAAATCAAAGATAACCGCAGTTCCCAAAAGCTACAACTTTTACTTCTACACTTACGAAACTTGTGAATTACCGCACTGCGCTGGGGAAATTTTCTCAACAAATCGGAAAAACGCCTGTATGAATTTGAGTGGATACGAACCAGGGCCGTTTGCGTGGGAGCCGAGCTGTCTACCGACCGTACTAATTTGTCACGCATGCGCGTGTGCTTAAAGCTGTCTGTTTTGTGCGGAATATGTAAACGAATGTTTCCTTCCCTATTTCACTTTACAAGACAGCCATTTAAAAGCAAATGAACTGATCCGCTGAGTTGCTGAGAGGCGCTGTACAGCAGCAAATGGTATAAAAACAAGCCTGCAGCTGACTGCGATCATACCGCCCTGTGAGGTTGAGTGAAAATGTCGCGGCGGGATAGAACTGACTTTGAGAAAGGAAAGATTGTTGGGAGTTATATTAGTAGGTTGTCCATAAGAGAAACCGAGGGGCGTTTGAACATAGCCTAGTCAACTGTTTGGGATGCACTGAGTAAGTGGAAGACACGTGGCGTGCACAAAACAGCAAAACGTACCGGTAGACCAAAGAAAATCAGTGATAGAGGATGTCGAAACTTCAGGAGAATCGTTACAGCTAAACGACGGAGTACTACTGCACAAGACCTCAGTGTACAGGTGAGTAAAAATGCTGGAACCTCCATATGTACACGTACCATTCGTAGAGAAATTCATTCCATGGGCTATGGTGGTCGTGCGGCTGCTCATAAGCATTTCGTCTTCACTCGGAATGCTACTCTTCGTTTAGCGTATTGTAAAGAACATTTATCGTGAACCCTAGATCAATGGAAACAGATCCTATAGACTGGTGAATCCAGATACACGATCCATCAGTCTGATGGCCGTGTGTGGGTAGGGCGGCAGCCGGGGAAACACTATTTACCACAATGTGCAATTTCTACGCTCAAGCTTGGAGCTGGAAGTGTTTTCGTGGTATGGTCCCGGCCCATTATTTATCGGGGACAAACATGTTAACCAGCACGTCTACCTCGATATTCTGAGCAATTATGTCCAACAAAAACAGTCTTGCTGGTCCAGCAATGGCCCACCACTATGTTGCAGCTGCCGAACCGTCAATAAAATGTCCGGGCGGCCAACAGTTGGCACCCCCATCAGTTGTCATATGCCAGAAGAGGGCCATCAGTTGTCCATCACAGGCAGCAGCTGCCACAAGTGGCCCTTCTGCGGCCCTGCAAGCACGTGCCATAAATGATGGCTAGCCTAATGTGGTCCGCTAGTTTCCCGGCAGTGGCAGCCGGCAATCACGTGACGTAACTGATGGCTTGCCGAATCTTGTCCGCCAATTCTCCAGCATTAGCCATAAAAAATAATAATAATAAACCACAGTTTCCCAAAGCCACATCTACTTTTTTTGCGCCTTACGAAACGTTTGCATTTCAGCACTGCGTTGCGGACATTTTCTCAACAGGTCCTGAAAAACCGCCCGTTTCGATCTGGATGGAAACGAACTAGGTCTGTCGGCGTAGGAGGTCAGCTCTCTACCAACCGGACTGATTTGGCACACACGAGCATGGCTTGAAGCTTACCCTTTTTTGGGGGGAATGTGTGACGAATGGTGCTATATTTAATTTTACAATATTGCGAGGTATTTTTCATAAATATCAGTTTCATATAATTCATAAATTTATTTTTTCAACGTACGATTATTTTTTTAATCTTAATGGAACTCCACTTTTTCAACGAGTGTACCAACTTAAAGCGCTTTCCAAAGTTTTGAGCTGTCCTTGTCGTCTTGAAAGGCGGTTGTTGAAGTAATATAATATTTACCCGTTCATGTCAAGTTCTGTTTCATTTTTAACTTTGTATCTTTCCTTTCCGCTGTCCAAAGCTACATTTGTTTTAAAGAGGAAATATATTTTATTTTACTTCTCGTTATTTTTAGAAATGAATTCCTCCAGTCTTGTGTATTCAACCCATGGACATTACACGCAATTAGCGACGCTTTATTTTTAAATAATTAATATACATTTTGTACGCGTATACTTTTTTTTTTTCAACATAACGCTTTTTTAATGTTTTTCTAGAACTTTTGTTTCAAGCAGTTTAATGAATGTTGAAATGAAAGATTACACAGAAATTATTTCTTGTTATTCATGGGAATGTAGTGGGTGTATCTAGTATTTCATGGCTTAATCTGATATTTTCGTCGACGTGGCATTTCATTAGGAAATTAATTCGCCTCTTACTTATGCTTTTTTTATCTTCGTCTTCAACTAACTGGTACCACGAGAGACACAACACGTGTTGCTTCTGCGCATGCGCAGTTCCGTTGCTTCCATTTGGTGTTAGGGTTTCACCGGTTGCCAGCTACGTGCTACTAGTGGCACTTGCATGCTGGCCCGCAATTCATTGAATGTCTGCCAACTGATGGTGCTGTCACCAACGGACCGCTACCTGGCCGTGAGCGGCAGATTTCAGCAAGTTGTGACCCATCACTGCCAGCTCTTGGCCAGCAGTTTCCTAACACTTGTGTTTTTGCTGGGTTCCCTACCAACTCTGTGGCAATACTATGGAACCGAACCTTGTTGGTACCAGCAGGATAATGCACCGAGCCATAAAGCAAGGACTGTAACGGCGTGGTTTGACGATAATTCCGTATCATGTGTGGACTGGCCAGCCCAGAGCCCTGATCTTAATCCCATAGAGCACCTATGGCATGAATTAGAGCTCCGTATAAGAAGTTTGGAACCAAGGCCTACTACTACTAAGCAACAGTTAGCGGCAGCATCATGTAATGAATGGAAGCGCATACCTATCGCTGTGTTTCAAACCCTTGTCGAAAGCATGTCTCGAAGAGTCAGTGCCTGCATATTACAGCCAAAAGTGGACCGACGCCGTACTAACGTATGTTAGTAAATGCTATGTTGTGTCTCTCTTCTAGGTGCCCGGTGAGTTTTGTCAATATAGTGTATATCTTTTCCATGTTGTCAGGTATACTAACGGTATAGCGTACACACCCGCTTTATCTTTCTGCACTGTTTGTCCTTGCCAGTTGATATTATATGTGATAACGGGGTCAGGGACTTCATTGCTATTAATATGTTGTATTTACGTAATAAATTCTTTAACCAACATGTAAAGGCTGGGACATATGCGATGGATGCTGCGTATTTCATTGTCTTACTAGGCGATTTTGTTATTGCTGACATTATGTGATTTCTTATAGTTCTATGTATTGTCTGTGTCATCCTTTTTATATCCATCCTTTAGACCTTTGCTATAAATATTATTGATTTCTTTATTATTTAGATAGTTGGGTTTGCGTACGTTGTACGCTCTATAGAACCATGCTCTAAACGCAGAAAGTTTGTACTCTTTTGAGCAGTTCGAATCAGGAGGGACAAGGTTCGGCACTGCGGTCGGTTTATAATGAACATTAAAATCGAAGCTGGATGTTCTCTTTCTTCCTAGCGCGACGTCAAAATAATTCAACGTCTCATACTTTTCAAGTTCTATGCTGAACTTTATCTTATTATGTAGGTTGTTTATCTCGTGCATGAAATCATTTAATTCGTCTACTCCATGTTCCCATATGAAGAATATGTCGTAAGTGTAGCGGATCCACACTCGGGGTTTCTTGATACAATTTAAGAAGATGAGATCTTCCAGCGGTCTAAGTATGTTTCCGGAAGGGCTGAAGATAGAGAGTAACCCATCGGTGCTCCTTTAGTTTGTTTGTTGATGTCTCCGTCCAACTTGAAATAGTTGTGGTTAGTAACCAGAATTAAGGCGCCGATAATAAGGCGAAGAACAAGATAGAAGTGATTCCTTCGGGAGGAAAAAATCGCATTTTGTTCCCGATGCAAATATACAACACATACACACAAACAAACTCGCACGCACAAACAAACTCGCGCACACACACACACACAGAAATTCAAACATTTTAACTTATTCTTCGTTGCAAAAACAGTAATTCTCATTTTTTTCTTCCAGCAAGCGAAACGCCAGAAAAAATTTGTATTGGTTTTACTTTTAAACTGTGATCAAAGCAGAGATCAAAAGCCCAGCTGCTACCGAACTTAGAAGATTTATTGGCACCGTATTTTATATTACCGAAAGATATACCTTGGACAATGTCAGAACAAGATATTTCTCCTTCGCATTTTTGAAACACGCCTGGTTTCAAAAAAAAAAAAAAGGAAGATAAAAAAAATGGTTTCTTCCATAACTTGCCCCTCACGTGAAAGCTGCTTAGGCTGCAGCAAATTCTGTCACCATCGCATTTTCTTTTTCGGGCTTTTTTTGAAGAATGCCCCTGTAATAGAAGTTGACCAAACTGGACGTCTGAACCCAATGACTTCCGCTACATTGCCCAGATGTTTATCTCGGTCCATGTATCATAGAGGGCGCTGCATATCTGTCCGCTTCAGCTCCCTCTGTTGCAAGCTCCGTCTTCAGCAGCTCACTATCATCATCTCCTGTTCCCATCGTGTGTCTTCGTCTTACGCCTCTATGGACGATATTTTTCTTTCTTCCTGTAGCCAGATCTTCACTTCATTTACGTCACGAAATAAATGCAATTCCTTTTTGTTTTTTTGCTTTTTTGCAATTTAAAGAGTATTTACAGGGAGAAAAAAGTGGTAAAACACAATCAGAAAAAGTGCCGTAAAAAACAAGATTTTAAACCATTTCAAATAATATTTTGCACCTTTCAACCTTATTATGAGAAACATCAGACTCAAACAAACTTGGATTTTCTTCTACTCTACCTCTTTTTCATTTTTACACACATTCACCACTACGATACCATATTTTATTTCTTCTTATTTTCGGCTCTTGATGATAAGGTTTCCCCGCTTCCCTTTGATTAATAATACCATCATATTCTTTTATAGCTCGAACCAGAGTAATTTATTTCCATTAGTTTCGGTCATTGAGAGTATGAACGGAAAAATCGATTTTCCATGCCGGGTAATAAATTGAAGGCACGGGAGCACTGCTGCTTGACTTTGTAACAACCACATTCGTCTCATTTGCCAGTCAAGTCAATTTCACATAACATGCTTAATATGAAAAACGCTGCAAGATAAAATGATTCATCACTTCCTCAGTGATACCGAGCACGTACATTTTATCGATGAGGCAATGTAGGAAGCATATTTCCCAAATTTGTGATATATATCTTACCAAAACGTCTAACGAATATTGATTACTCCAACCGAATGGTTTTAATAAAAACAATTCAAACGGTTAAATCTCAGCTTTTGAACGACTTTAGTAAGAAAAGTAATTATGTGCAGACTATAACGTAGCACAAATTAACAAGGGTCGGAGGGTGTCAGAGGGGTGTCTACAAGGGTCGGACCAAGGTACTTAGAACGAGACCTTGGGTCGGAGGGTGTCAGTGGGGGTGTCAATAAGGGTCGGAGGGTGTCATCCCTATATTTAAAGCAACATAACAAGAAACATGACACCTTGCTCACGAGCCTAACACGTGTACAGAAGCGATCATAGCAGATGGTTACTGGAATTATGCAGTAACTTATTTTACTGCATAATCCTGAAAGGCATATGTCATATTAAATCCGTTTATGTTTGTGGTGTAGTCAGCACAATGATTCGCCAAGCTTTCGCGCTCCACTGGGAAGCTTTTAAGGCAATAGTAGACATAAAATTATTATATAAAATTATTATTTTTTATATCTACCATTGCCTTGAAAAAGCCTCCCAGTGGAGTAGGAAAGCTTGGCGAATTTTTGTGCTGACTACAATACAAACATAAACGGATTTAATACGCTACATGCCTTTCATGATTATTCAAGTCTGGTGTATTTGAAATAAAGTTGTTTTACTGCAGCTAAAAACAGTGTGACGTAATAAAATGACACAGGATCCGGTTTGCTTATTTTTTAAAGCTCCGTAGATAGCGCACAACAATCACGCTATGAGTTGTCAGGAATTCAAAAACACCACGTTCTTTGATTCGCACTGTGGGGCGCTGACTTCTGAGCGTTTGTCCAAGATGGGTCCGAGTTGGAATCCCGGTGAGTCATGCATGATGTGTTTGTCTTAGAGCACTGGATTTCTCCCTTCCCTGGGGCCAGTGCCCCTAAATTAGAGACGGACGACTGCTTATAGCCGATCGAGAAGCTCGAGATGGTCGTTTAACCTCTAAACAACAACAAAGAAACAGCTGCACCGGTGGCGCAGTGGTCTAAGCTCTGGCTTATGATCATTCGTCCGAGATGGGGTCCGGGTTTGAATCCCGCCGTTTGTTTGACAGTACAAGGGTAAGGCTTGGACGTTGTGTTTGTCTTACGGCACTGGGTATCGCCCTTCCCTGGATCCAGTGGCCCTAAATTAGGAACAGATGACTGCTTATATATATTCCATCAAGATTCGCAAGGTGGTCGTAAACAACAACAATAAAGAAGCCGCCTCCCCGGTAGCGCAGTGGTTTAAGCTCTAGATCATGACCATTCGTCCGAAATGGTTCCGGGTTGTAATTCCGGCGTGGCACGGATGTTTTGTTTGTTTTTACGGCACTGGTACTCTCCCTTCCCTGGAGCCAGGGCCCTAAATTAAGAACGGGGGACTGCTTACAGCCCATTGAGATGCTCGAAGCGGTCGTTTAACCTCTAAACAACAACAACAACAACAAAGAAACAGCCGCCGCGGTGGCGCAGTGTCTAAGCTCTGGCTTATGATCATTCGTCCGAGATGGGGTCCGGGTTCGAATCCCGCCGTTTGTTTGACAGTACAAGGGTAAGGCTTGGACGTTGTGTTTTTCTTACGGCTCTGGGTATCGCCCTTCCCTGGATCCAGTGGCCCTAAGTTAGGAACAGATGACTGCTTATATATAGTCCATCAAGATTCGCAAGGTGGTCGTAAACAACAACAATAAAGAAGCCGCCTCCCCGGTAGCGCAGTGGTTTAAGCTCTAGATCATGACCATTCGTCCGAAATGGGTCCGGGTTGTAATTCCGGCGAGGCACGGATGTTTTGTTTATCTTACGGCACTGGTACTCTCCCTTCCCTGGAGCCAGGGCCCTAAATTAAGAACGGGGGACTGCTTACAGCCCATTGAGATGCTCGAAGCGGTCGTTTAACCTCTAAACAACAACAACAACAAAGAAACAGCCGCCCCGGTGGCTCAGTATCTAAGCTCTGGCTTATGATCATTCGTCCGAGATGGCTTCGGGTTCGAATCTCGCCCGTTTCTTTGAAAGAACAAAGATGAGGCATGGGTGTTGAGTTTGTCTTACGGCATTGGATCGCTACCTTCCCTGGAACCAGTGGCCCTAAATTAGAGACGGGTGACTGCTTATATCCCATCGAGATGCTCAAGGAGGTCGTTAAACCTCCAAACAACAACAATAAAGAAGCGGCCACCCCGAAGGCGGAGTGGTCTAAGCTCTGGCTTATGATCATTCGTCCGAAATGGGTCCGAGTTCTAATCCCGGTGAGGCATTGATTTTATATTTGTGGCTCTCTCCCTTCCCTGGAGCCAGTGACCCTAAATAACAGATGGGTGGCTGCTTACAGCCTATCGAGACTCCAGGTGATCATTAAACCTCCAAACAACAACAACAAAGAAATGGTGGCCTCGGTGAAAAATCAGCCAGGCAAATGGCTGGTTTATTGTAAACGGAATAATGAAAATAAAACAAAATTGACAAAATTCAATATTTCCTCATAAAACACGTTCATCGAAAAAAATTAGAAAAAAACATTATCATATCAATTAAACAACAAAATCATAGAAAACTGTTTATGACGAATATGCATACGCTAAGTGGTAATAATGAATGGTACACATAGTATTACAACGAGAAGTAAAAAACACAGTAATCATAACTCGACAAACACACAGCCTTATAAGTACATCCACTGTAAAGTTAGATACCCACAACAACAGCATAGCAAAATTGTCTTAGTTCACAGGTGCAGTCAAAAAGGAAGTTAAACGGCATCAAAGGGCAATTTTGAGCATTCGTGCCTTCTAGGGGGGGGGGGGATGCGCAGTTATCAATTCCCATAAACGTTACTTTGCATCTCATCCATAGTACATAGAAAATTTCAATCATCTTGATACATGTGAAAATATATACGGAGATAATCACAGAACTCAACTCGAGTCGGACCTCCAAAGAAAATGGCCTCCTCTAGTTGACATTTTTTTATTAGAGGTTTAACGACTACCGTGAGCAACTCAATGGGCTATTAGCAGTCGCCCGTCCCTAATTTAGGGCCACTGGTTCCAGGGATGAGAAAGAGCCAGTGCAGTAAGACAAACACAACATCCGTGACTCACCGGGATTCGAACCAGGACCCCTTTCGGACGAATGATCATAAGCCATCGCTTAGACCACTGCACCACAGGAGCGGCGTTGACATTCATCACTAGTGCAAATCTTACCTTGAGAAGATTGATCAGGAGCCACATAAAATGTGCCTCACCCCGGTTACCGCATGGCGGAGAAACTACAGAAGCATCATCCTTAAAGAGGTGTAACGATGTCTCATGTGATGGTTTAAACACACATTTTGAAGGCACTAAACTAAAAGAAGATCCTCAGGAACTCCGATGGGACAATCCTACGTTCCGATGGTATACCGAATCGCGGAATCGGCAGAAGCACACGTCAGCAAACTACTAATTGAGTTAGTAACAGAAGTTTCAGGATGAGGTGAAACACTGGGATCTTCACGTGGCTGCACATTATAAACCCCTACTGCAACTTTTCAACAGATAGAAACGTCGAGGGAACAGGCGCAGATGACTCCAGTAATGCCGCTTTAATCATTTCAGCTGAAGCCGAAATAGCAGTAGATTATTGCGCCCGATGGCAAGGATATATACGGCAACCTAACCTCTACCTCAGAAACAACTTCCGTTTCAGACGATCAGAATACGCTGCACGATACGAAGCTCGCTGGCACAGGACGATGTACCCCTGTTCCGGTAGCGCAGTGGTCGAAGCTCTAACTTATAATCATTCGCCCGAGAGGGGTCCGAGTTGTAATCCCGGTGAGACATGGATGTTGCGTTTATCTCACGGCACTGGTTCTCTCCCTTCCTTGGAACCAGTGCTCCTAAGGCAGGGACGGGCGACTGCTTATAGCCCGTTGAGATGCTCGCGGTGTCGTTAAGCCCCCAATAATAAAAAAAAAAAAAAGAAACGACTTACCGCCAACTGAGATTGTAGACGAGAGCAGCACTGCTGGTATCTGTGCTGCCATCTGTTGATGGGTTTTGAAAGTGGAAATAATACTTTTCATTCAACCTACGTATTAAACCTTTAACGACTATGACCCAAAAATATTGTATCACTCTAAATACCATAACGCGCGAAACTGTCTCATTTTTTACTTCTTTGTTTAATAACAACAATAGTGACTGAGGGTAACACCTGCTGATCCCTCATAGGTCGAGAAAATTTGAATAACACATAAGGGTAGGAAATCTGACTCACTCTAGACAGGCGTTTCGGGCGGCTATCGCCGTTTGTACCTACTGGCTTTTTGGGCGCTATGGTCTTTATAGGGTTAATCAGATGCAAGGGGAAGTTTTAAATGGGAATTTAAGAGCTCAGATTTACTTCCAAAGAGTGCATCTGGTGTTTCTGAAAACATGTGGATTTCTGATCTGGACGAAAACTGTGGAATTTTTCTGATGAGACCTAAAGAACATGAACTTTCATGCAACTAATGATCTATGTTTGCGCTACTCAGTGAGAGTACTTTATACCATAAAAATATAAAATATGAATGAATGGAAAGTTTCAGCATTCTTTCAGAACATTTCAAATCGCAATTTTGGAAAAACAGGTGTCGGTTAAAATGAAAATACCCTGTTGAACATGGGAATCTCAAAACCAAGAGATTAATTGGAGGTTTAACGACCACCGTGAGCAACTCAATGGGCGATAAGCAGTCGCCTGTCCCTAATTTAGGACCACTGGTTCCGGGGAAGGGTGAGAGCCAGTGCTGAAAGACAAACACAACATCCATACCTCACTGGGATTCGAACCCGGACCCCTTTTGGACGAATGCTCATAGGCCATCGCTTAGAGCACTGCGCCACCGGGGCAAAACCAAGAGAGTCCGCATGCAATCGGATAAATCACTGGGCGCAAAGATCTGATCAAGGCATGCAAACAATCAAAAAGGCGAAATCTGATATGGTATCGGGGTACCTGAGGATTGTTCATTGCACAGGTAGTTTATTTTATGTAGCTATACAGTCTTGCAGACGACGTAGGAAAATCATCGATGGTGATGCTACACAGTACACCATCGATGATTTTTTCCTAAAAATTATAAAGCGTACAAGACAAAGATGATACATTTAAAGAAATAACCATGTGATTATGAATGTTATGAGATAAAAGATTATTCTAAAGTTTATAAATACCTGAACATGATGAAATTTCGATTAGAGATGCAGCAAAAGAAAACCAAAGACATCGGTGCTGAACAGAGTGGCTGACGTAATGATGGTGCTTCTGAAACGACGGAAATCAGTTGCACATGCAGCGCTATCTGTGAACGGCCGCATAACGAAAAAGAGTGTTTGATTCAATTTATAATGTCCTGCACAAAGGACGTAGAAAGAATGTTCGCGCACGAACCGATAACTTTCTGGGTCATATTGTCATTAGCAAATTTGCATATCGAAGAAAAACAAAGCGAAGCTAGTGAATATGAAAACATTAGGCTGTATCCTGACCGGCTATATACACAGAGAAGAGAAATGAAAAAGTAGAAAGTGAACTACTAATATTAGTCGTGATCAAATGAAACCCGTTCGAGTGGCTTTGTTAAGACAAACGAAAATATACATGGGCAGGTATGGCAGAATTAAGAAAAGAAATGTATAAGGAAGCAAGAATGCGCCAGTGTTCGTTAGAAGAAGTTGCCGTAGGTATTCAGGCACGCATCCCACTACCTGAGGAAACAGCGGATACTGTCCGCGAAGGACTTTGGTTGCTCCTTGAACCATTTGGTCACCGCGGCCATGACGTAAGCATCGGAGTGGAATCGTTGTCTTTTTAGAGTTTCTTTTAAGGGTCCGAATAAATGAAAGTCACATGGTGACACATCGGGGTTATAGGCTGGGTGGTGCAGAACCTACCACCCTTTCCTGCTAACGAATGCCTCACAATGTTCGCAACATGCGGACGAGCACTATCGTGCAACTGGATCACACCACGTGAAATAATGCCGGGTCGCTTATTCTTGATGGTCTTATGCAGCTTTCCCAGTGTGTCCTTGTAGCAGTTGTACTGGTGTTCACGTGAGGCTCTCTAAAGTTCACGAACAAAAGCCCTTCATGGTCAGAAAATGCCGTCATCATAACATTACAGGTGGAAGCCTGTGACTCGATTTTTTTGTGTTTTGGTGATCCGAGATGTTTCCATTGCATGTTCGCTGGTTTGTTCGACAGCTCGAACTGGTGGCACCACAATTCGTCGCCTGTCACTATGCGCGACAGAAATGCATCACCCTCCGCTTCGTAACGCAGCAAGTGGTTCAAACTCCAACTCATGCGTTCTTCCTTATGGTGGTCGGTCAGCATCCGTGGGATTCATTGTGAACACACCTTCCGATACTGCAGTGTCTTCGTAACCACCGTTTGAACTGTCCCAAATGACACAGCGGATTCCTCCGCTAGCAAACGACGGTCCACCCGTATGGCTGCATCAATCTTAGCGATGGCTTCGTCTATTGAAACAACATGCGCCTGGCCCGGTTGCGGGAGACCTTTCGTTGGCTCACGTCCTTCCCGAAACATTCGCGCCCAGTCCGTCACTGATATCTTCGACACACATTTGTCATCATACGCCGCCTGCATTTTGCGATGAATGTCGACTGGTCGGCATCCTTCCGCAGTTAGGAACTGAATCACCGCTCACTGATCCACCTTGGGCTGATTCGGAATCACACGGGACATGTCAACGATATGCGGCACGAACCACACATGCGAGGAGAACGAACTCTTGCTCGCTTTTTCATTAGTCTCCGCTTATCACGTAAGCTGTGACGTCATTATGCTCCCCGTGCGCCGGTCCACGGGACGCGGCACGAACGGGTTTCATTTGATCATGCCTCATGAATAATTTACCATTTTAAATTGAAAGCAATTTACTTTAAATACCAAAATCTTAAAGACTTGTGACTCAAATACCAGCGCGCAAACGCGTCAACACACTATAGCTACTCCCGACAATGGCGGATTTCAATGTATGCCAGAAGGACCATGCCCTTTGCAGGCCTATTCTTTTCCAATATCTTTAAAGCAAATGTCTGCTGTTTAATGTAAGAAATGCGTGGTTTAAATTGACAAAAGACACAGAAAAGTTTCTCATTCTACACTGGAGTGCAAACATTACGGACGAAGAAGAGAAATTAACATAACAGCGGAATTAGCAGGCAGAACGGACCGAAAGACCACTCAGGAGATAGGCTAAGGTCCGGTACGGTAGGGCATGCGCATATGTGCAGCATGACGTAGGGGAGGAATGTCGGACGCGTATAAAGCTCACGGGCGGTCTACGCTCAGCAATTTGGTGAAATCTATTGCACGCTGTACATCGGTTTGAACGAGTTGCGGTCACTGTGTAATATGGCCAACAGGCAAACCAGTAGACGACATCTGGATGATTTTACCCGAGGTCCCGTCATTGGGAAGTTGGAAGAAAGTCGAAGTGTGACTAGTGTGGCCGAAGAGTTCGGGATCACTCACAGAATAGTTTAACGAGCTTGGAGAGCATTGCAAACGACAGGAACAGCTCTCCGAGAGTTTAGCAGTGGTCGCCCATGAGCAACCACGGCGGCGGACGACCAGTATATTGTCCTACAGGTGAGAAGAGACAGACGGCAGACAGCGGGAGAAATCGCAAGGCACATGCAACAGACAATTGGACGTCCGTTATCACGTTTTACCGTGGCCAAAGAGGCTGCACAATGGTGGTCTATTTGCACGACGACCAGTACGGGATGTGCCATTAACGCCTGCTCATCGGAAACGGCGGTTTCTGTGGCGCCAGGAACACAGGAACTGGACACATCAGCAACGGGGTCAAGTTCTCATAACGGATGAGAGTCTATTTAGTCTGACGAGCGATTCTGGAAGTATACACTTCTGGAGAGAGCAGGGAACACGCCATCACACCTTCAACATCATCGAAAGGGACCGGTTTGGAAGTGGCGGAGACTTGTTTGGGGCGGTATCATGCTTGGTAGCCGTACTGACCTCCACATCTTCCAAGGAGGTTCAGTCACTGGTGTCCGCTATTGTTCCGAGGTTCTCCTGCCTCACGTGCGTCAGTTTAAAGGTGCTGTGGGTCCTGAGTTCCTCTTCATGAACGACAACGCTATTCCTCATCGTACAGTGGCTGTGGAAGAGCTGTTGGAGAGTTCAAATTTTCAACGCATGGATGGGCCCGCAAGGTTCCCGGACCTATATCCAATCGAACACGTGTGGGACCTTCTCGGCAGACGCTTGCCCGCACGTCACCAGAAGCCAGCAGCGATTCCGCAGCTGCTATTGGCGCTACAAGAGGAACGGGTTACGCGATGCCTCAACAGCTCCTTGACAACCTCGTCCTCGGCATGGACAGACGTTGTATATCATGCAGCGCAGTCAGGGGTGATCATATCCCCTATTAAAGACTGGATTTTTCTTGGAAGCCGCCTGTCACATGGACGTTTCTGTCTTCTGTCCAGTTGTGCTTGAAGCTACCTTTTCAATAAAGTGCCTTTGTATCCTTTGGGTTCCTTGTTTGGACGGTTTTGCTCACTTGTCCCATATTCTTACACCTCGGGGATCTTATGGTATGATTTGAGTCGATGTGGAGCACTTCTGCACAACGTTACATTCGAAAAACCGTCTCGTCCTTAATTTTTGCACGCCAGTGTATGGTAAAATTAAGCAAAAAAGGAAGCTTGGCTCTCATAGAAAGGAAAGATTCTCTAGGATTTGGAAAAAATATATATGCTCAAGAAAATTCATATTCTCTAGGATTTGGAAAAAATATATATGCTCAACAAAATTACATATGCTCAAGAAAATCCATATTTCGTGTGTCTACAGATATATAGAACGCAACAACGTTCTGTCATATTTAAGATTAGGCATCAACAAAACCATGCAGTCTACTTCGATAAACACAGGACGTACAATTTAATTTATTGCGTCTTTTGAGTATGTCCTTTTAGTGTCGTGATGCGCATGTGTTAGCTTGTAGATACGATATCTCTGTGTCTGTAAATTGGATTCGAAAAAATCCCTTGTGTTGCTCAAGCAAGGTGATTTACCTATCTTTGATTTCCTATGAGTGCATAACTTTCCTTCCTGAGAACGTAAAAGCTCGTTCATATTTGGCATCATACATATGCTTTTGAGAGTCACATGGAGCCTACATATTTTGAATTCAGTAAACAGTTACTACTTTTTTCACGATGAGTGCACTGATCGCCAAAAAAATAGTTGCACCCAGAAGGAAGCAACCGACAGGAATAAAATTTGGTGAGTAGGTTTGACATTGTGAGACATGCAAATCATTCAAGTATCACGCTCGGTCGCGCATGTGACGCAAGAAAGGACAGATCATAGCACTGTGCCTGACCGGTTCTATAAGGTCGTCTCGTTGCGCGTGCTTGCCATTCTGACACGTGCTGTTGTGTTGGTTGCAACTTTTGCAAGTGAAGTATGCCCCGGATAAAAGTTTGGAAGCAAATCGAGCAGTTGGCGAAGTTTAAGAAAGGCAGCGTCGTCGGACTACGGGAAGCGTGATGGTCTTCTCGCCGCAGTGCGCGCCATATCGGTCGTGATGATATCACCATAGCCCGCTGTTGGCGGCAGTGCATAGAAAAAGGCACGCAGCAGCGACGTGAAGGGTCTGGGAGACCTAGACGAACCACGGAGAGAGACAGAGGACCGACGGGTCGTCCAACATGCGCGGAGTGACCCAACAGCCACGATTGCGGATATTCCGAGAGCAGTGGTGCCCTCCATGCATTGTCCGATTAGTGCCAGCACTATTGGCAAAAGGCTGCACGATGTACGACTACACTCACCCAGACCGTTACGGAGACTGCCTTAACACCATTGCACAGTCGCCAAAAACTGCAATGGTGTCGTGCCAGACTGTCATGGAGCCACTCAGAATGGCAGCGGGTGATCTTCAGTGACGAGTCCCGATTTTGTCTTATAGGAGACGACCACAGAATCCATATGTGGAAGCATTTTGGTCAGTGCCAAGATGATCGGTTTGTTGTCGAGCTTCACACGTCCAGAAGGCCTGGGGTCATGGTCTGGGGTGAAAGATTACCTTTGGTTTTCATTACAGGCACTTTAACAGCCCAACGTTACGTTAATGAGGTCCTGCAACCAGTGGCCCAACCTTTACTGTACGCTCACTCCGGTGCGATTTTCCAACATGACAACGCTCGTCCGCACACTGCTGCTCTCTCGAGGGCTTCCCTTCAAGGCACTGACACTCTGCCATGGCCAGCTGCATCGCCAGACCTATCGCTGATTGAAAATGTGTGGAATGCTATTGGACGCGATATCCACACTCCACCCCTACCGCACCATCTGCAAGACCTGAGTGAGAAGATTCAAGCTGCGTGGGATGGGTTATCGCAGGAACCTGTACAACTCCATGCCAAGACTTCTAGTATGCTGTGTGAGCAAACATGGTGGCCCGACGCCATACTGAGAGACACTTTTTATTGGCGCGAGACTCAATAAATATTGCCCATATTAGTCTCAATGTTTAATCATTTATTGTTTTTGGTAACCTTTGCCTTCCTCTCGAATAGCATTGCAATATGACACGTCCTTCTGGGTGCAACTATTTTTTTTTTTGACAATGCGTGTATTTCGAAAAATTTGTCAGTACTGTTGTTAAATTCAATTTATCTCAATCGATTACTTTCCGACTCAGATATATAGAATTTTTAGAAAACTTGTAACAAATGTTTCGAGATAACAGCTGATACATATATTACCTAAGGACTTTATTTATTTGCACTCAAAAGTTTGAAGACCAGAACGCAATAATCTTTGAGAAAATGTGTATAGAACGAATTAATGTTGCAGGTATAGGATAGATTTTCCCTTGAAGTCTCCTGGACAATCGGTGCAGTAATACACTGACCAGATCCTCCACCGAGGGAAAAATCTCTGGAACCCCTGTAGGATGGCCTATCATCCTGGAGGCTCCAGGCGGACGTCAACAAATTCCTCTTTTTTCTAGCTTCTAGAACATTAAGGGATCAGGGGTAAGGCTATGAAAAATATTGCATCAAATATAAAAAATAAGAATTGCTTGTACCCTGTTTTCTTTTTCTTTTAAGTCTATACTAATTAAAAGAAATGACTTCTTTGAATTCTCTTAAAACCGATTTTGCGCAAAAACGGCAATCCATTCTTTGTGTTTTAAGATGAATTTTCAATTGAAAATAAAAACAGTAATCTGGCGCTAAACAAATGGTTCTGCCGTTCGTTTTGAATCAAAGACTTAAATTGGTTAACTGAAACCAATAAATTCAATAAGTTGGAAATACACTGTCGGGCATCCAAAATGCAACACCCAGAAGGAAGCATCCGATTGGCCTGAACTTCGCAGCATGCGTCGCCCGCGAGAGCACATGCAAACAATTAGCATTGCAGGGCATATGCAAATCATGTGCGCCCGGCACGCCACTGAGAAGCACTATAAGAAGGGTGCACAGAAGGCGGGGCGCAAGTAGTGGAAGTGTGTTGTGCTGCCGGACCTGTGCGTGGGAAGCTTCATGATGACTCGTCGAATAATACGGCAGTCATTCCAGCACGTTTTAGTGTTCGACACAGGACGAATAGTGGCTTATCGCGACAGCGGTTTATCGTACCAAGACATCGGAGCCCGTGTATGACAACATCCAGCCACAGTGAGGCGAGTATGGATTCGGTGGGTGCAGGAGGAACGGACGGACCGACGTGAGCGATTGCCGCAGCCGCGGCACACCACCGGAGGAGAGGACCGGCATGTTGTGCGGCGGACATTGATGGCTCGCACCGCCACATCACGAACGTTAGTGCAGGAATTAGGGTGTGTGTGTCAGCACTTACCGTTCGACGTCGTCTGCAGGAGCTTGGACTTGTAGCACGGCGCTCATTGTTCCGATTACCATTGACGTTACACCACCGGCGAGTGTGGCGGAGTAGGCCGTTGAACGCCGCACCTGGACTACGGAATGGCACGACATTGTCCTCTCCGACGAATCCCGCTTCTGCCTGCAACACCACGATGGTCGGATCCGCGTGTGGCGGCACCGCGGCGAGAGACTGTATGACGCCTGCATTATGCATCGCCATACCGGTCTGCCGCCTGGCGTTATGGTTTGGGGCACAATTGGATATGACACCCGCAACCCTCTGGTACGCATCGTTGGTACACTCAACAGCCACCGCTACATCTACGACGTTTTGGAGCCTGTAGTCCTCCCTTAATTGCGGGACCTGCCAGTGGCCACGTTTCAACAGGACAATGTGCGCCCGCACGTGGTGTGCATCGTGCAACAATTCTTCACGGCCCACCAGCTGTCATTGCTGCCGTGGCCCGCCTGTTCTCCCGATATGTCGCCCATCGAACACGTCTGGTCACTGATCAGCAACCGAGTGGCCCGGCAAGCATTACCCGCGGCTGCGCTTGATGAACTGTGTCAACGTGTGGAAGCAGCCTGGACCGACATACCCCAAGCCCACATACAAAGCCTCTTTAGTTTGATGCCGAGGCGTGTAGCGGCCGTTATTTCCAGCCATGGGGGCCACACGAACTATTGATGTCTGCGTGTTCCGCAAGTCCGAAGGGCATGTAAGCTCAATCGTTTCATCTTTGTATCTGTTGTTATGTGTCCAGTAAATCTGTGGCGAGCAGTGTGGCCAGCAGTGTATTTGAGAAAATGGAATCAGTACTTATGGATGTTTGCATTGCACTGCGTCCCTCTCGTATGCTCCGTTTAACAATTGCAACATCAGAAAGAGCAATCAGCAAACTTGAAAATGTGTTGAGTATCTGTCAAAGAGCATCAATTGAGCCACAAACGCTTGAACGTACTCTTTTTTACTGACTAGAGATAATGACCTGTCTTTTACTTTGGACTTTTCAGATTTCTTTAGTGAATTTACCAACGAGAAAGCAAGAAAGGTATCTTCAATTAAGCAGTTCTGTGAACGCTAACTGTCTTTAAAATTTATTTGCGACTCTTAGATAGCAATAGAGCAATCCACAATGCATTATCTTTAGTTGCACTGTACTTAAGATGTAAAACTTTAGTCTTTGTGAAGCAGGGTTCTGCCGTCTCGGCATTAGGCATTGTGGTTTCACTCTTTGCTATTTACTATATGGCGATACCAAAGTAACGCAACATGTTGGTCAACTTTCACTTCATTTTTCCTTTTTTTTAGGTTTAACGACCACCATGAGCAAATCTGATACGTATAAGCAGTCGGCAATCCCTAATTTAGGGTCACTGGCATCAGGACAGCGATACAGCTTGTGCCATCAGACAAACACAAAACCCGTACCTCAACCGGGACTCAAACCAGAGTTCATCTCGGAAAAATGTCTAGAAGCGAGCGTCTAAAATGACTCGGTCAACGGGGTGGTGTTGTTGTCCAAGTAATCACTATCATTGTCCACGTAATGTCAATGTTGTTCACGCGTTTTAACATTTCACAAGATAATTTCGCTGAAAAGCAGCAAACACAATTCGACTCAGTGGTTTTGGTTAGAACAATACTAATGAATTTTCTTTCCGGTCAGTTTCCGGAATGCATTTCATATGAAATCCGCTAAATGACTTTTTTATGCATATCTCAGACCCTTTATTACTGAATGCATATGAAGTTTTATTAGCAATGCCTACTCAAGATGTTAAGCACATAAGTTGTGCTACAGAGTTTAATAACTCTAAGGAGAGGAACTGTGTATGATTATACAGGGAGGTCCAATCTTACCCTATGTTTTTGAAAAATTAATAAAAAATAAGATTTACAGCGTTTTAAAGGGTGACAGCTGAAGTCTTGTTGTCCATCGTCGCGTGTAGATAGCGGTAGCTGTTTATTCTGTCCGTTGCTACAGCCTACAATGGTGAATGTGCAGGAAAAAGCGATTAGTGTGGCGGAGTTTTTTGAACCCATATCAGTAATTGAAGTGCAAAGAAATTTTCGCATACGTTTCGACAGAAGCTCTCCTGATTCTAAAAGAATCATGCATTGGAAATATGCCATTATAGAATCTGGGAGTGTGTTGGACAAACCAAGAAGTGGAGTCCGCAGAGTTTCGGAATATTATTTGGAACGAGTACGGAAGCCATTTTCTCGGAGCCTGAGGATGTCAATCTGACAAGCTGGTGCACAACGGAGATGACAACACATAATAATTACTCGAATTTCGCAAAAAGGACTGCTGTTATGAACAAACAAAATCCATAATTATTCAAATTTTGGAGGACAACGATACACCTCGCAGTTTCAAATTTGCCTGTAGCTTAATGGATCTCTTATATGATGACGAACGGCTCCGTGGGCATGTGTTACTTTTTGTTTTGTTTTTTGTGATGAGTGGGCATTTCACGTATCAGGAGCAATTAATTGACTTAATGCCCGAATATGGGGTTTGGAAAACGCACATTTTTCGTGAACTGGTATTCGTAATAACCGAAAATCAGTGTTTGGTGTGGGGTTATGCCCTTGGTCCTTTTTTTCTTCGTTGAAAAATCCGTAAATGCAAATGTATACTTAGATATTGTGCTAAATTTTGCTGTACCACAAGTCGAAGACCTTCAGCCTGAAATTATCTTTCGACAAAACAAAGCTCCTTTTCGCTAGGGAATGAGCTTTCGAGATTACTTCTATAATCTGTCCCCAGGAAACGGGAACACATTTATGAGTGAGTTCCGTGGCCAGCCCGTTCACCTGATACAAACCCACTGGAATCTTAATGGATATTTGTAAAATATAGAGCATTAAAGGACAAAAAGGAATGGATCTTAAACACCATTGCTGCTGTTGAAATGGATTTATTTTAACGGTGGTGAGAACTTAAGTGCAAGTTGGACACCCTCCGTGAAACTAAGGCGGTACATATAGATATACACTATATTGACACAAGTAACCGGACACCTTGAAGAGAAACACAATAAAGCATTTATTTATTTTTTTGTAATGAGTGGGCATTTCACGTATCAGGGTCAATTAATTGAGAGGCCTAATATTACCTATGTTTTTGAAAAATTGATAAAAAATAAGATTTCGCTGAAAAGCAGCAAACGCCATCCACTCAGTGGTTCTGGTTAGAACATACATGAGTTCGGTGTCGGTCCACATTTGGCCTTCATGCATGCACTGACCCTTCGAAGCTCGAAGTGGTTGGGTTTTGAGCTCCGTGATTTTCGTTGCTATAAGGTGTTTATTGAGTGCTTTAGTTTCTGTGGTTGCGTGTATCTTCAAGTTGAAGATCTGCACTTTGCTTTTGTGTATCTCCCTGAGTGGGGAGTGCCATATTTTTTCATTTTTCACTGTTTTATTTTTCAACCAATCTGGTCTTTTTTCGTTAAAGTCTCGCCATTGCTTCGATGGCGAAGGCAGACAAGGGTGACGCCCACATCCTTATCTTGGCAGATCAGCCAGCTTCATCTTCCTCTTCTACCGCGGTAGCTCCTGTTCAGCTTAATGAGGTGGCTTCCGAGCGTCATTGCGACGTCATGGACACCTCTTCTTCTCCAGCTATAACTCCCACCAAGTGCGGTGGTGCAAAGTCTTCTATCTACATCTCAGCAGATGATGACGTATCCGTTATCAGCAATACTGAGCTCATAGCTTCTACTTCTCATCAACTTTCTGATTCGCCCTCACTGCTAGGGGCCGCTTCATCGAATTCTCGACCCATGTCTGCCCAAGCGTCCTGTGCTTCTGCAACTTCTGGGGTCCTCACACCCCCAGTTTCATCTGCTATGCCTTTTCCTGAATCCTATGTCACTGTCGTCGGTTCTACTGCTACAATTGACATACCAGAGGATTACCGAGCTGGTCACCTTTTTTCCTCCACTATGGAACGGGGCGTCTATTTTGATGCGCTTCCCGACACTAAGCTGTGGTAGTATAGCCGAGCCCTCAAAACTATCTAACCAAAGGATGCAATAGACTTTGTAGCTCGAAAACCCAGATCTGTCTTGGTCTATTTTAAGGATAAAGCGCATGCTGACCAGGTCCTTACGGAAGGTCTAACCATCAATGACGTGCATCTGTTAGCACAACCGGTTGCGCACCGCCCGGTGCAGGTGACCTTCTACCCCGTACCACCAAAAGTATCCGACGCTGCACTCTGCACCTTGCTCAGAAGGTACGGCAGAGTTGTTGGCTCCATAACAACTCTCTCTGCGGCTCCCAGAGACCCTGAAGACAAATCGATTCGGGGTTTCCGCCTCACTGCTAGAGTCTTCTTTTCATCTGATGCTCAACTGAAAGAGGTTCCGAATGTTTTGCACATCCGCTGTGGACAGCAACGCCGAAGAGTTGAGATAATCACTTCACAGTATTGCACTATCTGTCTGAGCGAAAGTCACATAAGGGCTCAGTGTCCACGTGCCTCCCTGCAAACAGCTCCACACACTACATCTTCTTCTATTTTGTCCACCCACGCTTCACAGACTTCTTCCTATTCGAAGAAAGTCGCGGAATCAAGATCTTCCAAAAGTCAGCTTACTGCCATTGGTCAACAAACGACTTTGATGCTTCCACCTCCTGCTGATCCTAAGAATTTTCCCAGGCTTCCAAAATCGACTCCCCCTAGTACTTCTACAACCACTGCTGATGTACATGTTGACCACTCCTCAGCTTTTACTGTTGGCTTAATGACACGAATCACAGGTAACGCTTCGGGTTCAGACTCTCCAGACGATCATGAAGCTTTAGTGGTTGCTGGAAAACGCAGTGATGCTGCTCGCCCCAAGACGAAGAAGTCAAAGACTCTGGCGTCCCGAAGATCATCTCGCTCTTCTACCCGCTCATCCACTCGCTCCGTCAGCTCTCGACGACCGTTCTCCAGGTCGCCTCTACACACTTCCTCTGAGACAGCATGTGAGGGTGCCTTTCCCTCACTAAATGAATTCACAACTTTTCTTGCTGAAAATGCTTTCCCTGCTGAGCCTCTGCCATACGAGGACGTGCTGGATTGCCTTTTAGGGTCCTCTAGCCCTTTCTCAGCACGCAATTACATTCAGCAGTATGAAACAGCTTTTCCACAAGTGCTGGTTCAATTACACTCACTTAAAAACACTCTTCGGCGCACTGCGGACGAGGTCCCGTGAAGTTCTTGTTTTCTCCGTCGACTCCACTCCATCACTACAGCCAGTCAATTCCTACTGCATCCCACAACTAACCTAGACATTCAAGGTGGTGTCACATAATTGTCGCGGTTTTGCGACACCTCTTGCGAATGCACTGGTACGAGAGGATCTTGATCCGCTGAATACTGATATATTACTTCTGCAGGAAACAAACTGTACTTCCACCACTCAATTTCATCAATGGGTCAGTGGGATCATACTTTCCATCACGCCTACAGCCAACTGTCGCGTGGTGGCATGGCAGTTGGTGTTCACTCACGTTTTCGTTCAACTCTTTCCTCCTTCTTAGTGAAAAACTTATGTCGAGACTTATTACAACGGGTCTCTTTCACCGTCGCAGCTGAAAAATTTCATGTATTCAACATTTATATTCCTTGCACTCCTACTCACGTGCCAGAGCTGTTTGCAAAATTTCGACGGGCTCTGTCACGTATTCCCATTATCGACCGGGTACTTATCGGAGGTGACTACAATTGCACTCTACATCCCCTAACTGATCGCTCTTCTGCTTCCAAAGAACACCGTACGGAAGTAGTACATCTTTTACAGTCTATCACTTCAGACTTCTCACTCGTAGATGTTCAACGCCATTTGTCACCAACCCAGACTACACATACATGGCGTGCACCAAGAGCCATCGATCCTCCTACAGCAAGATTGGATCGCTTTTATGCAACTTCTCTTCTTCTACCTGCAATATCAGATTCATGCTGTACACCCACAGCTTCCTCGGATCATTGAGCCATTGCCATAACAGTTTTTGCTACTTCAACACAGCCACATACAATCCGGCCTTGGACTTTTGACGACACTCTTTTAGATGACTCAGCCTTCTGCTCATCGGTGCGAGATTTTCTTGCGGATTGGCGTCCAAGGTTTCATTCTGCACCGTGCCCCCTCAACTTTTGTTTGGAAGTAAAACGCCACCTCATACTACTGGTACGAAACCTGTCATACTCGATCATGACACAACGGAGGATGCGACTTGATCATACTAGGCAAATGCTTTCTTTGCTCAATCTTGCTGATCCCCTATTTCAAGTCTACCAGGCAGAATTACATTTACTTTTGGTGCCGTTTGCAAAACAAGGCCTTCAACGCCTTAAACTACAACACCTGAAACCTGATGCTTGTTCGTACGAATTCCTTACGTCACTTGAGTCAACTCGCCGATCCTCTTCTATTCTACAGCACCTTCGTCTTCCAAGTGGAGTAGTGTCATCCGAACCAGTTCCAATTTGTTCTATTTTACGTAATTACTACATTTCAAAATTTTGTGAAACTCCTCCTCCCTCCCCTACGGCTTCTGCTCTTCTGTTCTCTTCTTCGCCTCAGGTCCCTTCTCATCTTTCAGCCAGCCTCCTCCATCCTCCCACTTTAACTCAGCTCTCTGACACTTTCTCGTCCCTCAACCCCTGGGCTTCACCTGGCCCGGACGGTCTCCGTGTTTCTTTCTATAAGGCTTTTCTTCCTGCCCTCCTTCCATTTCTCCTCTGTGCTTTTTCTACTGCCATGCATCTCACATCTCTTCCAAGGAGTTTCACGCTCGCACATGTTGTGCTTTTCCCCAAGAAGGGTGATCCGCTCGACTTGGGGAGTTGGCGTCCCATCTCACTCTTAAATACTGATTATAAACTCTATACTAAATTTCTGTCCCGCCGGCTTAACCCCATACTCACTCATATTCTCTCCACTAATCAAACCTACACTGTACCCGGCCGCTCCATCTCCCATAATATTCAGCTTCTTAATGATCTAATTCACCTCGCCCGCTCTCGCTCAGAACCCCTTGCTCTTCTTTCCCTCGATCAACGCTCAGCGTTCGATAATATTTCTCATGATTACTTTCTTGCTACATTACTAAATTTCGGCTTTCCTCCTTCCTTTGCTTCTCTTCTCATATCCCTCTACCGGGAAGCAGTTTTCCACGTCAAGCTGCTCAACCTTCTCACAGCTCCCATACCCTTTCGTCGCGGCGTGCGTCAGGGTTGCCCCTTATCCGGGCAGCTCTTCGCCCTCGCAATAGAACCTTTTTACGCGGTGTCCATCGATCCTTCTTTGCATCACTACCACCGGTGGTAGCCAGCACACATCATCATGTTGTTACCTATGTTGCCTACGCCGATGATATTACATTCTGCATTCGGCAAGACTCACAATTTCACGATCTCCACAATCTCTACAATACCAACGCGTCATGTTCCGGAGCAGCGCTAAACACAACGAAAAGCACAGGCTTATGGACCGGTTCGTGGACTAACCGCACTGACTCTCCTTGGGGAGCAGAGTGGTCCAACACCTCTCAACGATTCCTAGGAGTCAACCTTGGAAAACCAGCAACTACTTCACTCGTCACCTGGACGACTCTCCGGCCACGACTACATCGCTCGGTCGCAATCTGGCGGCGCGCACAATTCTGCACATCCGTCTTTCAAAGAGCACGTCTAACGCACTCTTACCTGTTTTCAATGTGTACGTATTCCTGGCTGGCTTCGAAGCAACCAGCACTACGTCTTCTTGAACTCACCCGCTGTCAAACTCAAGTTATCTGGCCCGGCCATCACTAGGTCGGAGCACTTCAACTCAGCCTGTCTCCTTCCAACGGAGGCATTAGTCTACCCGACGTCAGATCCTATTACAAGGCTTATCGTGTGTCTACGTTTTTACGATATCTTGCGGCACCTGCTCACTCTGCAGTTGCTGCTCGTGATGTCATAGTCTCTCCGCATAACCCACGCTTTACTCTCCTTTCGGTCTTACTCATGGACCACTGTCCCCTTCTCACACTTTTCCCTCCTGTCTACAAAGAGGCTATCTCCTTTCTTCGCGAGAAAGAGGGAGCTCTTTCTCGCTCTCTCCCTGCCTCCACAAATGACCTACTTTCCGAACCTCTTTTTTTCTTCTCTGCTACACCCTACCCATCTCCCATATTTTGCTTTTCCTTCATGCCTCCGAGATGGAGTCGTTACAGTCAGCGATCTTGTTAACACCGATCTTTCCTGGCTACCCTTCTCATCTCTACCCTCTGCTCTCCGTTTCAATGCCAACGCTCACTTTGTTCACAACTCTCTTATTTCTACTATTATCTAACTGTTCCCTGAGCTTGCTACTCCCTCAGGTCTCATTTCTGTCCACTCTGCCTCTCTCCCTCTCCCATTTTTTCTGTCGTCCAATGGTCCACCTCTTCCTCTTGTCTCTTTCTCAACAGCTGATCTCTACCGTTTTCTCTCTCGCTCTTCCGCACCTCTTCCCATTTCTGGCATTCCACTCTGTTCTACCTCCGCAGTGTGGTCCGCTGCTCTTTCCCCACTTTCAGCATCCCTTGAAGTCAATTCACATTGGCTTTTCTTACACAACCGCCTCCCTGTGCCGTCGATTTTACATCGCATGACCATTTTATCTTCACCCTCCTGTCCGTATTGTGGCGAGGAGGCTGACGTCCAGCATGTCTTCATGTATTGCACAGTGTTATTGCCAATATTCCATCTCGCTTTCACGCTAGCGCAACGATCCTGTGAGACCGTCCTCACCTTCAGCGCCTACCGATCACTACTTCTGAACTCTTCTCGCCCTATTCACCTTCCGGCAGTCTGCTCCTACATCTTCGTGCTTGTAAAACATGTAATTCACGTGTATCATCTTCAGCGTCCTCTCGAAGCTTCTACTGACATAAATAAAGTCAGTAATGCGTTACTCTGTCATTTTCGTAATCACCTACTCTCTCGCATTCGACTTGAACTTACCACTGCAGTTGCACGCTGCAGTGAACCACAGTTTCTATCAACTTGGTCACCAGCAACCACTTGGTTTGCAGGGTCGCCCACAACGCTTCACCTTACAGTCGGAACTTTTGTTTCACCTACCTCCTGATAGATAGAATTTTTGCCATGCTGATTTGTTTTCAATCTCTGCTTCACCAGAGACTAATTTTTGTCTTTCCCGACAAATTATCATACATAAATTGTATTCTCTCACCACTATATTGAGCTTTGTGAATAGGTCGTTGCGTCAGCTACAAGCACCTGTAAATCTTCTTTTCATATGTCATTTTGAGACGATTTTCCTATACACATTTCCTGTTGTTGTTTTTTTCTTGTTTCGCAACTGAATGTAATCTTGTTCCTCAACATTCACTGTACTATTTTATTTGTACTCTCTATTTTATCAGAATTTTTTTGTTTGTCTCACTATTGTACATCACTTTTAGTAGATCAATTATTGTATAGAATCCTATGAATTGTTCGAAGCATGAGCCACTTATAATTGTCAATTTCTTTTCACGCTTCTTTTAAGACTGTTCTCATCCTCTTCACATGTATCATTTCGTGTATAACTCATGTGTAAATTTTTTTGTTTTTCATTACTCATCTTGCTGAATTATGTATTCTCTCTGCGATGTCAGAGACTATTTCTTTACCACCTCTGACAAACCAATATATATAAATTGTAACTTCTCATTGTACAGAATCATGTATATAGGTCGTTTCACGAACCACAGACATCTGTAAACTTTGTCGCTTTAACAGTATATTCTTCTCTTCAATTCCTGATTCAACTGTGCAATTTTACTTTTCAACTGTGTAAATTTGTGTTCTCCAATACTCACTGTGATGAGTTGTGTCTTCTCTCTGTATTTTCAGAGATTATTTTTTCTTTTGTATTCTCAGGAAAATTATTGTATATACTTTCCTTAATACCACCGTTGTATGTAACATGTAGTACCGCGAGCCACATTCATCTGTAAATTTTTCATCATCTGTCTTTCAAACTTTTGATTTCATGTTTGTCTCCTTGATCACCTGCAACCTCCTGGTTTTCCAGGTCACCCACACTGTATCACCTTTCGGTCAGAACTTTTTTCATCAATATTGTGTAAAATTTATACTCTATAGTGCTCATCATTCTGGATTGATTTTACTCTCTGTATTACCAGAGATTCATATTGCCTCGCCAGATTTCTACTGCACTTAACTGTTGTCATGCAAACGTTGCACCGAATCCTGTAATTAACGTAGCGCAAGCTGCACATTATGTTAATTTCTCATCACCTGTCTTTTGAATCTATGTCTGCAAGCTCGAATTCTGTGTTATTCCTTGCATCAATACTGCGCAAAATTAATATTGTATAACGCTCTTCAAGCTGAATTGTTCCTATTCTTTGCTTTGTCAGAGACTTTTGTTGCCTCACCAGACACTCGAGTGTAATTAACTGTTTTTTTACTATCAATGTACAGAACCGTGTGAGTAGCGTAAGCTACAAGCATCTGTAAATATTTTTTTGTCATACATCATTTGAGATGATATATTCAAGCACATCTCTTGTATCTTTCTTCTAATAAATACTGTGTGAAAACTGACCCTTCGAGACATGCTTTCGACAAGGTTTTGGAGCACAGCGATACGTATGCGCTACCATTCAGTACATAATGCTGCCGCTGACTGATGTTTAGAAGTAGGCCTTGGTCGCAAACTTCGTGTGCGGCGCTCATATTCTTCTAATAGGTGTTCTATGGGATAATATCAGGGCTTTGTGCTGGCCAGTCCTCACACGATATGTAATTGTCGTCAAAGCACGCCGTAAAAGTCCTTGCTTTATAGCTTGGTGCATTATCCTGCTGGTACCAACAAGGCTCGTTTCCATAGTATTGCCACAGTGTTGGTAGGGCATAATTGTCCAGAATATCGAGGTATACGTGCTGGTTAACAGGTTTGTCCACGCTAACCAATGGGCCGGGACCATACCACGAAAAACACCCCCACACGGGTAAACTGCCAGCTCCAAGCTTGACCGTAGGAACAGAACACTGTGGTAAATAACATTCCCCCGGCTGCCGCCATAAGCACCCACGGCCATCAGACTGATGGATGGGGTATCTGGATTCATCAGTCGATAGGACTCGTTTCTATTTTTCTACGGTCCCCGATAAATGTTCTTTACACCATGTTAAACGACGAGTAGCATTTTGAGTGGAGATGAAAAGCTTATGAACAACCGCACGACCACCATAACCTGTGGAATTAATTTCTCTGAGAATGGTACGTGTACAAATTGAGATTCCAGCATTTTTACTCACCTGTACACTGAGGTCTTGTGCAGTATTCCGTCGATAAGCTGTAACCACTCTCCTGAAGCTTCGACGTCCGCCATCACTGAATTTCATTGATCTGCCGGTACGTTTTGCTACTTCAGGAACGCCATGTGTCTTCCACTTATTCAGTGCATCCAAAACAGTTGACTTGGTTATGTTTAAACGCCTCTCGGTTTCTCTTATGGACAACCCAATAACATAACACCCAACAATCTTTCCTTTCTCAAAGTCAGTTCTCTCCCGCCGCGACATTTTCACTCAATCTTACAGTGCTATATGATCGCGGTCGGCTGCAGGCTTGTTTTTGTACCGTTTGCAGTTGCACCGCGATCTTAACAACGCAGCGGATCCGTTCATTTGCTTTCGAAGGGGTGTCCGGTGACTTTTTCAATATGGTGTACATTAGTTTGTATCATAAATATCTTTAGATGTTTACCTTTCAAGCACAGTACATTTTATGTTCGTAAGAGGTGTAGTTTTTTTTTTTTTTTATAAATTCAGGCCGAGACTTTTGGACCACCTTTTACGTGTACGGACATGTTGTTAAAACCGCTATGAGTTTCCCAAATAATGAAGGCATTCTGCTTTGAAGCATCGCTATCCGCTTTACTCTCTCTTTTTCCGAATAATAGAATTATCTTGCCACCAAAGACATTTACACGATAGTGTTAATGCTAAAAAAGACTTGCACGAAAACTGAGGAAAGATAAACAGCTTAGAAATGGAGGCACATCATTTAAAATAAACAGTTTCAAATTCTTGTGGCGAAGGATGTGTATATGAGGTATATTTTGAACTTTTCATTATAGGACATAGTAGTCATAATAGTCACATCATCAACAGCAGTGATGCAGATAGTCTCATATTAATCAATGACATACACCAAATTACAAGCTGCTAAAATTAACCTCAGATATACTTATGTGTGGAACGTTTGCGATACACACGAGCTCTCCAGAACAATTCAACATCCTTAGAGACAATGACATTACGAAGGTTCGGTAGATCGGCCTGATAGTTCTAGGTGTCCGCTCTTAGATTATCGAGCGAAGGCGAACGCTTGCGTCACATTGTGCAAGGAGATCTGCTTGGAAATGTTCCGTAATTGGCAGACAAGTGGTGAAATTTAACATTGCACATAGAGCGTGATGAGATTGTGAACAACAGACTACCAGATGTCTCATGAAACCGCTCATTGTGATCTCATTTCGATTACCCCTAACACATCAGTCATCATTGTCTTTTGCCGTTCGCTTGAATCGCCGTGAGTGTAACGAAATAGTCTGTAAAATGGAGCATTCCGAAATGCAGCATTGCATGTTCAGTAATAAAAAATCACATTCTCTTCACGCTTTTAAAAAGGCAGCAAAACGTTGGTATATGATTTTAATGTTACACAGTGAATTACCAATACATTGCGTAAAGTATAGTGTGATGATGTAAAAATATTGAAGACAGGGAAAATGGAAAAAAAATCCAAAATGGGAGGTGAAACGCCATTTTTTCCCTGTAGGAAGAAAAAATGATTTCAGGTCGGCCATATTGTGTGCCCAGAGTCCCACGGAGAGGAGAAGGGGGAAGGAAATTCCTTCCATGTGAATTCCACGCTGAGGCAGGAGTTCACAGAACATGGGGATGTCTTCCTCGCGCAGAAAGTTTCAAGCAGCTAGAGACAGCTGAGGAGGGAAGAGAGATTTACCACATGGCCTCTTGCTCCAAAGATGTGCGCTTACGGGATTGGCTGTGCGCAGTCTGGGCTGCAGAGAGTTTAAGCGGTAAAAAGTTGTAACGAACTTTTAGGACACCTTTTTCTTTTTGCCCGAATAGGAAGAGGACGCTCGTTTTGTAGTCGTCGCTCGAGATGTACGTACGCTAGTCGGCTGCGGCTGACGAGAGAGTTAATTAGGTGCCTACCTGCGGGGTAAGGCCACTAGACTATATACATTGCATTGCCTGTGGGTAATTGGGTAATAATACTAAGCATATGTCAGACTGCGGTCTGCCAAGGAAATCCTCCACCTGAGAAATCTAGCCACCTGTGAAGAGCATATAATTGCCATGTATAAATGACTTCTTGATGCTATGTGCACACGTGTAATGCAAAGACTGCACTGCGAATGAACTATGATCGTGCTGTAATGTCGACTTGCTCAAGTTCAAGAACCGTTTTTATCGTATGACATGTATCTTCATCATTCTCATCACGAAGCTGTAAATAAAGGACTATCTAATGTAGTACTGCTCAGCTCTGTACTCTACAAGCGATCTTTTCCTTCACCATGCCTCTGAGGAGCAACACAACAGCGTAAGTTGACCGGGACAGTGGTATCCTGGTCCGGTGGCAGCGAATTACCATAAGCAAGTATATTAAATATATGTATAAGCATAACACCCCACACGCGAATATGACATATAGTATAACTCAACTTTCAATTTGGTTCCTGTTATTTTTTGTAAATTACGGTCTCCTTGAGCATTTTCTCAACTTAACGCTAGATTTTCTTTCTCGCTGAATGTTTTTGTGGCAACTGACTTACGGTCAAAAGTTGAATGGCGTACGTTAACAAGACAGATAAGAGTGATGTTTACGATATATCAGGTCTCTCATTACAAGGCAGCTAAATTGTGAGATCGTTGTAATAATATTCGGGAGAGATGTTAAGAGAGCTTGGCTTATGTGTTTATGCTTAATTCTTTCATGTTAAATATTATGCTTCGTTTATATTGAAAGCTTAATCTTGTTGAGTTCACAGGATATTGTAGAATTACTCTGTATATTGAGAATATGTAGAGTTTTGCTGTCGAAGTAGAGTGAAAGCGAATTCTGTTTTGATGTTCCGAATTGAATATATGTTGAAGCCAATAAAATGTTGAAATAGTAAGTAGACTTGACCTTTTTTGGCCATTTTATTATTTAGTGACTAAGCTTAGTTTCGGTGTTTAGTTAAGCTATCCGGAACTCGACTTACTGTGCGGAACGTTTTAGTTACAGTGAAGTAATGCTAGTGTTTTGGTGTAACATAGACATTTAAATGATATCTGCAATCAGACGTTCTAAAAACATTAAGTTTAGCACCCGAACCTTTCCGATCTAATTTCAAAGTCTTGTCTCTGATGACTGTACCAGTTCAACATCACCATGCCGACTCTCTTGAGCATGCATGTGAGTCCATAGCTAGTCCTCGACGAAGAAAACTGCACGAGCCCTGCGGACTGATATACATGAGTAGGAGTTTGATGATTTTGCAAAAAAATGTCCCCCGAATGTCAACCGTTTTCTCTCAAGCTGATTCAAATGTTACAGTAGAGTCATTCGACTTCTAGGTTGACTCAAACTCTGATAACGGCTGCAACGAGGAGCCAAATATCTATCAAATACACTCTACATACCAGCACAGTTTATTCGGGAGAATATCTTGCTCTGGGGTTAAAAGAGGTGTATTCGACATCCACAACCGACAGAGAAAGGTGTTTTCTTCACAATTGTACTAATGCTGTTATTGCTCTTACATTGTCTCAAGACTATGTATTTTGTAAATAATAACGCAAGAAACTTTACACCAACTGTACATAAGATATTATAACTATATACTAGTGATCCGAATTTATTAGCTTAGATAAAAATCGAAGTTTCAAGCTTTCGCACGCCAACCAAATGCTTTTTCAAGTAAGGTACACAGCAAACTGGATAAAAGGACGTTTCAACAATTTAAACCCGGTATCTTGACAATAAATGAAGAGATGCAAATGTAATTATTCAATTAAATACACGAGGTATCATGCTCGTTTTGCAAGCGGAACCCTTGGGGAAAATAAAAAGGCATTCACTATTTAAAGAATTGGTTCCTTGGTTTCAAGTTCGTGGTAACTCTAGCAAGATGCTGTCATTGCAGGCTTCATTTATGGTAATGATTTCCAAAGTTTCTCGAATGGCAGTGGATTTAGAGGTATAGAGTAGGAAACTAATTTCTCTATTTCATTCCACATAGGATCAGCGGATTTGAACTGGACTTCTTTTGATAGAGCCGTGGTTAATTTGCCGTTCTTCATGTCCCTCTTATGCTCGTTGACTCTAATTCTAAATGAACATTTGATCACTCCAATGCAGTACCGCTTGGTACCGTCCGGATATTGTAGAGGTACGGCATAAACACCTGATTCGTTGGCAAGTGGGGGGATATTAGTATTTTGCTTAAGCAAAGCATATAAATACGTCAGAGATCTTATGCCGACACAGAGGTTCATCTTCCTGAGCGCGATCTTGAATTTACAAGACACATTTGGTATGTGAAGAATAGAGCCCAGATAGCATAGCCGCAGCATAGAAAGATTGGCATGACTGTTTCTGTTTCCTTCGATATATTTATTATGTACCATGTTCGGGTCGTGTCCTGCCTCAGAGGCCAATTCGACAACATTTTTTAATTCGCTTAGTCTAGAAGGAATATCAGAGGAGATAGCGAATGCTCTTCTGATTCGAAAACGGAAGAAAGCTGTCTTTTAATCACCAGGGCAGAATTCAGCCCCTCTGATTACAAAACAGCAGTTTCCTTTGGTGCTGCGTATTAACACCCTGACTTTGGATTCTAATTTTAGACTTTTTCACTTTGGATTCTAATTTTAGACTTTTTCACTTTGGATTCTAATTTTAGACAGCACTTTTCCTTTGGTGCTGGGATGCTTTGGATTCTATAACTAGACAGCAGTTTTCCTTTGGTGCTGCGTTTTAACACACTGACTTTCACTTGGAAATCCAATTTTAAAATCCTGAGATTTCTTATTATTTCAACACTGATAATATACGTTATTCTTCTAAACTTAAGAGTTTATGCAGCTCATCATAATATAATCACCTCGGACCAATTAGCTCCAATAATTTATCGTTGCTCTCTTTTTAGCACTCACTTTTACATCATGTTTTTAACTAAAAGATACCCTTTTTGCCTAAGGTCATTATTTAAATCTTTATCCCTTTCATTATAACTTATGTTTATCTGCAGCATCCTGAATATGTTCACTGCTGGCCACCCAAAATGCAACACCAAGAAGGACACGAGATAGCAACGCGAGACTTACTGGACACATAACAACAGATACAAAGATGAAACGATTGAGCTTACACACCCGTGGGACTTGCGGAACACGCAGACATCAATAGTTCGTGTGACCCCCATGGCTGGCAGTAACTGCCGCTGCACGCCGCGGCATCGAACGAAAGAGGCTTTGGATGTGGGCTTGGGGTATTTCGGTCCAGGCTGCTTCCACACGTTGCCACAGTTCATCAAACATAGCCGCGGGAGGTGCTTGCCGGGCCACTCGGTTACCGATCAGCGTCCAGACGCGTCCGATGGGCGACCTATCGGGAGAACAGGCTGGGCTTGGGGTATGTCTGTCCAGGCTGCTTCCACACGTTGACACAGTTCATCAAGCGTAGCCGCGGGTGGCGCTTGCCGGGCCACTCGGTTGCCGATCAGCGACCAGGCGTGTCCGATGGGCGACATATCGGGAGAACAGGCATGAAACGGCAGCAGTGAAACCTCGTGTGCCGTGAAGAATTCTTGCACGTAGCTTGACACGTGCGGGCGCACATTGTCCTGTTGAAACGGGGCCACTGTCAGGTCCTGCAGGTAAGGGAGGACTACAGGCTCCAAAACGTCGGAGATGTAGCGGTGGCTGTTAAGTGTACCTAAGATGCGTACCAGAGGGGTGCGGGTGTCATATCCAATTGCGCCCCAAACCATAACGCCAGGCGACGGACTGGTATGGCGATGCATAATGCAGGCGTCAGACATTCTCTTGCCGCGGTGCCGCCACACGCGGATCCGATCATCGTGGTGTTGTAAGCTGAAGCGGTATTCGTCGAAGAAGACAATGTTGTGCCATTCTGTAGTCCAGGTGCGGCGTTGAACGGCCCACTGCCGCCGCACTCGCCGGTGGTGTAACGTCAATGGTAATCAGAGCAATGGGTGCCATGCAACAAGTCCCCGCTCCTGCAGACGACGTCGAACGGTACGTGCTGACACAGGTTGTTACGCAACACACTCTACTTCCTGCGCTAACGTTCGCGATGTGGTGGTGCGAGCCGTCAATGCCCGCCGCACAACATGCCGGTCCTCTCGTCCGGTGGTGTGCCGCGGCTGCGGCCATCGCTCACGTCGGTCCGCGTTCCTCCTGCACCCACCGAATCCATACTCGCCTCGCTGTGGCTGGATGTCGACACACATGGGTGCCGATGTCTCGGTACGATAAACCGCTATCGCGATAAGCCACTATTCTTCCTCTGTGGAACTCCGAAACGTGCTGGAATGACTGCCGTATTCTGCAACGAGGCATCAGGAAGTTTCCCACGCACAGGTCCGGCAGCACAACACACTTCCAGTACTCACACCCCGCCTTCTGTGAACCCTTCCTATAGTGCTTCTCAGTGGCGTGCCGGGCGCATGTGATTTGCATATGCCCTGCAATGCTAATCGTTTGCATTTACTATCGTGGACGACGCATGCTGCGAATTTCAGGCCAATCGGATGCTTCCTTCTTGGTGTTGCATTTTGGGTGGCCAGCAGTGTATAATTGCATGCTTTGTGGAAACCAATCCCTCTTCCTCTGACTTTGCAGAAGGCGAATTGTGTCTCTTTGATTTTGCCTCAGGATTTTATGCAGAGCTTTTAGGAGGCTGATTTGTTTTCAGGTAATTATTTTAATGTATACTAAAATCGTGGACGAATGTCCTGCACCATTAGACAGAAAGTCAAATTTTCGATGTTTGAAGTCAACTTACAGAGCGTAATTGTAAAATCAGTTACACATATTAAACATCATTTTAAGGGAAATTTTATGCTGAACTCAAATATTTTTGCAGAATGTTATTACCAGAAACACCCCGGGTATCCGGAGAACATTGCTCAAAACATCGGCTTATTTTCGTCCCACGGTACATCATGGTTCCAACATATCCCCAAAGAAACGACGTACACGTACCTTTTTCCCTTCACTTAGTGCAGCAGGAAAGAGATTAATCGAACCAGACAAAATTATTCCAATCATTCAAGGTCCAGTTTGGTGCAGGCGTGTCGATTGGCATGGCACATTATCCTGCTGAGAGAAGGCACTACACTGTTAAGAATTTAGTAGTAGGTTGCATCAAAACTGGGTTTACACCAGCTGCAAAGAAAACCCAACAACATAGCGAAACCATAGACCATATTTTTGGCGCAACCTTGTACAATAACGTGGTGCAAAGTTGCACCATGTTATTGGGTTCTGTTTGCACACCATACAATGGTATATCACTTCTCAGAAAGTGGTGCAGCTGTTGTTGCATCCCTTTTTGGTGCAACCTACCACAAAATTTTTAACAGTGCTCTAGAGACAAATATCGTTGCCCTGAAAGGATGTCCCTGGTCTACAATGATGCTTAGGTAGCTGGTAAATGTCATAGTTTCCTCCACATGAATGACTGGAAACTCATGGAGAACATTGCCCAAAAAAACTGCGTATTTTCGTCCCACGGTACATCCTGTTGCCAATATATCCCCAGTTACGCGACGCACACGTATCTTTCCTTTCACATGGTGCAACAGGAAAAGAGATTAATCGGACCAGACGACGTTCTTCCAGTCTTTCAGGGTCCAGTTTGGTGCTGGCGCGTCTATTGTCACCGAGGTTAGAATGGACACTCGGAACGGCCTGCGGCTACGCAACAACATTTTCAGCAGGGTTCCACATACTGTGTGCTGTGACGCATTACTCTCAGCCCTAGCAATCAAATTACAAACATTTCCGCCATAATATCGGTTTTCTGGGCTGGTACAATACGGAATAGCCTTCGCTCTCCTATAGCATCGATGAGTAGTGTTCGGCCCACACCTTGGGGACGGTTCGTAGTTTTGCCCTCCTCGGACCACTTTGGAAAGGCACTAACTGGTTAACCGTGAACCCCAATTTTCATTGTCTCGGAAATACCCTGACCCAGTTGTCTTGCCATTACAAAGTGAGCTTTGTCATACTCGATAATTCCTCTGCCTTTCCCATCAGAAAAACAAGAACAAAGCTGATTTTTTTTTAACTCGATAATTCCTCTGCCTTTCCCATCAGAAAAACAAGAACAAAGCTGATTTTTTTTTAACTCGATAATTCCTCTGCCTTTCCCATCAGAAAAACAAGAACAAAGCTGATTTTTTTTTTAACTCGATAATTCCTCTGCCTTTCCCATCAGAAAAACAAGAACAAAGCTGATTTTTTTTTTTTTTTTTTGGTTGGAGATTTAACGACCACCGTGAGCAACTCAATGGGCTATAAGCAGTCGCCCGTCCCTAATTTAGGGTCACTGGTTGCAGGGAAGGGAGAGAGCCAGTGCCGTAAGACAAACACAACATCCATGCCTCACCGGGATTCGAACCCGGACCCCGTTCGGACGAATGATCAGAGGCCATCGCTTAGACCACTGGCCACCGGGGCGGCCAACAAAGCTGATTAACACAGCACAGTATCAGGTAGTATGTATATTTATGCTGTTTGATAACCTTACGACCAATCGTCGTTTACCTGCAGTTGTATCATTTGCATGAAGACGCGCTGATCATAACATTTCCGATGTATTTTCATTAATAATAATGCACTAAGTTGTGTATGTGTACACAGGTTTGTCCACGCCAGGCATCACTGCTATCTGCCTTTATCTCACGTGCGTCTTGCGAGGCAGGCACGTCACATCTCCCCCCCCCCCGAAAGAAAGCCGAAAGCATGGCGTAACATCACACACATTTATTTTTCTGAAGTACTACAGAAGGGATTCTCATTTTTCCTGTCTCGCCGTGTGGAAGGAACATCACACCACTGCGAGAAACCTATAGGCCAGGTCATCCTTGAAGTTCGGGCGCCAGTGTGAAAGCAAAGGTTTGTCCGCTCTGGGCGTCGGAACCGGGTCCCCTCACTCCGGAGTAAGTCGCTCTCCCAACTGAGCTACGCAGACGTGTGCTCTCACTTCTATCTGCCTATATTTTCATGTGCGTCCTGCGGTACAGGTACGTCACATATAAAGTTGTCTCTGTGTCTACAGCACTTGAAGATGAATAAGAATAATTTATAAATGCATATTTAACATTTTAAGTGCTTGTATGCATATTTTGCCCTTTGTGTAAAACAGAAGTTTGTCCTTGGCGGGGATACAATCCCCGCTCCTTTACTCAGGAGTAAGTTTCTCTCCCAAATAAGCTACACGGACGGAATGTGTCGCTATATTTTTGTCGTCTTGACGCGTGCTTTACCTCTGTAGTGCGTCACATCTTTCTTTAGTGCGTATCATCCTGTCTCGAGTAATGGCGCGCATTATGTGCTGTAGTGTGAAGCTGGAAGTCCGTTTATATTGGAAAATTATATTATTATTAAACAGAAACGTCATATTTATCGGTCTTCTAAATGCAGTTTTGCTGCTGCATTACTTCTGAGCAGCGTGATTGCGGTTCATCGATAACCCACTTCCCACATAATTGACGGGTATGTTTGTTTACGGATATCCTTAAAACATAAACATTGTCGCTGAATTTCCCACCTGATATCTCCGTGTACTAATAAACATATTTCTCCAATGTATTGATTTGCTTTTCGACAGACAGAATTTCTTAATATTGTTATTTTTACTGACAGATGTTCTCATTGAATAAGACTTTCCTCAGAAATTTCGTTCCTATTCGTGCTTGGTGTCATTATTTCCTACATTACTTCATTCATTTATGGATGGAAAAGATCTCGTCTGCTGGAATTGTAGCCTGGGAACACACATCGAACAACCGCTCCTCTCGAGGATTGCAGCTATCGGATTTCCGAAAGGTGAAACGTGAGCTATGAAAAAATAAGCAGGATCACAATTTGATCCCACGCTTTTCCCAGTATAAGCTAACGAACAACAAAACGACAAGAGGCGCAGCTTATCATTTTGGTTGAAATTTTAGAGGTGCTTATAATGAACACGGATATTTTCTCTGCAGATGGCAAAAGCGAAGGAGCAATAGCAAGAGTGAATAATGCGAAAGTCAAAGAAAGGTATCGGACGAAAATTTGAAATTATTCCTGTGGCTCAATGACGGCTGATTTCCCTTGGATTTATTATACTTCCTTCACAGCACAGAGGTTTTAAGCCGCACCGGTGGCGCCGTGGTGGTCTAAGCGATGGCTTCTGATCATTCGCACTAGATGGGTCAGGGTTCGAATCCCGCGGTGAGACATGGGTGTTGTGTTTGTCTTACGGCACTGGCTCTCTCTCTTTCCTGGAACCAGTGGCTCTAAATTAGGGACGGGCGACTGCTTATAGCCCATTGAGTTGCTCACGGTGGTCGTTAAACCTCCAATCAAAAAAAAAAAAAAAGTAGTTCCCAGAAAGAATTTCTTCAACCGGATCCTCAAAATCCATAAGGTATTTGCAAATACAGAGGGCCGCCTCGGTGGCGCAGTGGTCTAAGCGATGGCCTCCGATCAATCGTCCGAAAGGGGTCCCAGTTCGAATCCCGGTGAGGCATGGATGTTGTGTTTGTCTTACGGCACTGGCTCTCTCCCTTCCCTGGAACCAGTGGCCCTAAATTAGGTACGGGGACTGCTTATAGCCCATTGAGTTGCTCACGGTGGTCGTTAAACCTCCAATCAAAAAAAAAAAAAAGTAGTTCCCAGAAAGAATTTCTTCAACCGGATCCTCAAAATCCATAAGGTATTTGCAAATACAGAGGGCCGCCTCGGTGGCGCAGCGGTCTAAGCGATGGCCTCTGATCAATCGTCCGAAAGGGGTCCCAGTTCGAATCCCGGTTAGGCATGGATGTTGTGTTTGTCTTACGGCACTGGCTCTCTCCCTTCCCTGGAACCAGTGGCCCTAAATTAGGTACGGGCGACTACTTATAGCCCATTGAATTGCTCACCGTGGTCGTTAAACCTCCAATAAAAAAAAATACAGAGGATCTTCATACATTTTTAGAACGTTTTTTATAACAAATTACAGTAAATAAAAGAAGCCGTCTCGGTGGCGCAGTGGTCTAAGGCGCTGGCCTCTGATCATTCGTCCGTAAGGGGTCCGGGTTCGAATCCCGGTCAGGCATGGATGTTGTGCTTGTCTTACGGCACTGGCTCTCTCCCTTCCCTGGAACCAGTGACCCTAAATTAGGGACGGGCGACTGCTTATAGCCCATTGAGTTGCTCACGGTGGTCGATAAACCTCCAATTAAAAAAAAAAAAAAAAAAAAAAAAAAGAAATTTAAGGTATCGAAACTGGCAACAGCGGATAGATGAACACGAAAGAAATGCCTTCTGCAGTTAAATATCGTCTGCTTTGTTGGCATAAAGTTACCGCAGTCCGCCGAAAACCGAGTTTTTTTCTTTCTTCCACCCACCAGCACGGGATCTCACGGAACGACGACCGAGGAAAACTTTTTGTTTTTACGCATGCGTACCTGTGACTTAACTAGGCGTCGGTGGGACTGGCTTCACAAAGGAGAAGCCAACTGTAACCGAGATGTGTGCGTGATCCACGGACTCTGTCGAAATAAGTTTCCTGCACTCTGTGTTTTAAATTATGAGTGTTTTTGTTTAGTTTGCTCTACATTTGTGTCTTCTCTACATAATAAGCAAATAAAGAATTTTTTGTATTGTGCTATAGATCGTCTCAGGATACTATTCTAAAGAGGTGAATTTAATGAAGTTGTTCGTTACATTTTATCACTGTATGGACGACTCCGTTCTACAGTTTCATGCTCGTCGATATTGAGATGTTTTCTTTTTACCTATGTGCGTTGAGGTTACGCGCTCACACGCCTTCTACTATCATTTGCACAACATGCTTAAGAAAATGGCGCACGTAAATGAGCTTTGGATGGAAGGTTAATTTTATGCTCTTTACGAAGACAAATATGTGTATTCTGTAATTTAAAAAACGCTGTGAAAATCATGGAATTAGCATTTCTAAATGTAAGATAAGCAATATCATTGATAATAATGGGAAAAATCGTCAAGCATTGTTTTTAACAAGAAAAAGAACACCAAACGAATATCAAAGTACTTTTACGACTATTTCAAAAGTAAAGTTTCTAGTCTTAAAAGAAAATCCCTGACTCAAAGAGCAATCGATAAGTCGTTTAAAATCTCTGTATGAACTGTAAATAAGGTAATGCACAAAGATTAATACATGAAAAAACAGCAACAGGAAAATATAATATTCACTGCCTTTAGCCTACACAGCCTACGAACGTGACTGAGCGCAAAACACGACTTATTTACGAAAATCACTTAGCCGGAGAGAGATGGAAATGTATTGTTACTATTGATGAAGCATGGATATACCTAAAGGACTTCACCAAAAAGGTAGATTTGCTATCGCAAAAGAGCAGAAAAATAATTACAAACTTGGTTCCAAAATTCCAAAGAAAGTTTCAGTAAAGGATCCATGATTATCGCTGGTTTCTCGCGCACTGGGTAATTAATTTTAAGAAACGTTAAAAAGAATATGTAAATTAATTCTATACGGTCGAGTCACATTATTGTGACCACCAGCTAATACCCAGAATAACCGCCGTGTGCAGCGCGGACAGCAGCTAGACGAGCTGGGAGTGATTCAATAAGGTGCTGAAAGGTGTTCGCAGGTATGTGGAGCCATGCTGACTGCAGTTCATCTGACAGCTGCTGGAGGGTGCGTGGAGGAGGATCCATAGATCGAATAACATGATCGAGGTGACCCCAACAGATGCTCAATTGGTTTTAAGTCTGGGGAATTAGAGGGCCAGGAAAGTACTTTAAAGTCTTGATCGGGCCCTTCCAACCACTCGCGGACATTTCTGGTTGTGTGACACGTCGCATTGTCATGCTGGAAGATCCCATCTATCCCAGGGAAGACAATCAGCATGTATGGGTGTTACGTGGTCTGCAAGGATGTATTCCTAACGAATTCGGTCCACAGTGCCTTCCACAGGTATCAGTGGACACAGAGAATGCCACGAACACATCCCTCAGACCACAAAGCTGCCCCCACAAGCTTGTGTTCTTCCAGCAATGGTTAAAGACTGTTTGTTCTCCAATGTTTCTCACCTTATACGCGTACGTCCAACCGTTTCATGAAGCACAAAACGTGACGCATCGGAGAAGGCAATCCTTTGCCAATCAACGGAGGTCCAATTCCGATACTGCCGTGCAAATGTAAGCCTTTTCTGGTGATGTACCATCGTTAGCATAGGTGCAGTGACCATCCGTCTTCATCGGAGCACCGTACGCAGCAGGGTTCGCTGAACTCTCGTTTCAGACACACTTCCGGTAGCCCCCTGGTTCATTCGGTCAGTGAGTTGCTCCACTGTCACGTGTCTTTCGGGCCTCACGCACCTTTGAAGCCGACCTTCACCTCTCGCATCAATGGCACGTGGTGCTCCGCAATTTCTACGTCGCTTATTTGCAATGGTGCCATTTCTCCAATCACGATACAGTTTAACCACGGCAGCACGCGAACAGTTCACAAACTGCGCTTTTTCAGTGATACTGCCACCGTTAGCCCGTAAGCCGATAATCATCCCTTTTTCCAAATCTGATAAATCGCACCTTTTATCCATGACAACAACGAGTGATATATTTTCAGAATGCCTACAGCACACCTTACACTGAAGAGCAATTGAATTAGAGACAGCTGGCGTAATGCAAATGTGGCGCTGTGGGCGGCCCTGCAAACGGAAACGACATGACGTGTGCAGCGATCCGACAATGTAAGGAGTGATGCGACGGGAGTCAGTAAGAGTCGGACGGAGTATGGGTAAAACGAAGGATCTAAGCACATTTGATCGTGGGCAAATTGTCGGGGTCACTCCATATCGGAAGTCGTGCTGGTACTGGGATTTTCAAGAACCACTGTGTTACGGGTGCACCGTGAGTACATCGAATCCGGTACAACAATCCCTGCAAGAGTCAACTGCCGTGGACAACAGAGTGTGGATGAGCGGGGTCATCGTCGGCTAGCTCGCATTGTAACAGCGGATAGACGGGCCACAGTGCAAGAAATCACTCGGCAATTTAACGCTGGTGCACAAAAACGTGTAAGCAGCCGCACCATCCAGAACCATCTCCTCACTATGGGGTACAGAAGCCATCGTCCCACGAGAGCAACCGCTGCTGACCGCACATCACAGGGTGCAAAGATTAGAATGGGCGCTGGAACACCGCCACTGCACCCTAGAGATGTAGCAAAATGTTGCCTGGACTGATGAGTCGAGATTCATGTTGGTACATGCGGATGGCAGGGTACGAGTATGGCGCAAACCGCATGAAGCGATGGATCCTTCTTGCCAGCAGGGTACTCTTCAAGCTGGTGGTGGGTGGCATTCTCGTCTGAGGACTGTTTACGTGGACCGAAATGAGACCCCTGGTACGTGTGACATCGTCCCTCACTGGTCAACGTTACCGGGATATCCTGGACGACCATTTGCTCCCGTTTGTGCGTCTTCAACATTCCACTGGGGACCTTATCCTGGAACAAGACAATGCACCGATCTATCGGTCCCGAATTGTATCCGAATGGTTGGATGAACACTGCACCGACGTGACCTCGCTTCCTTGGCCGGCTACGTCACCAGTCCTGAATCCCATCGAGCACATCTGGGATTCCATCGAGAGAGATGACCCCCTTCCATCAAATCTTCGTGAACTGTTGGAGCTTGTGCTGGGATCGTTGATCCGCATGGCTTCCCAACGCTTCCGGTGTCTTGTCGAGTCCATGCCGAGACGAATCGCCGCCGTCATCAGGGCGAAAGGTGGTGCTACACGTTACTAGACAGGTATCTCTAATTGAATTGCTCTTCAGTGTATATACCCTCCAAGCCAGCTCACGACATGTGTCTTTTTTCATTGCCTACGCGTTGTTGACGTCAAAAGTAGGACATGGTCACAATAATGTGACTCGACTGTGTACATATTGCCAAAATTATGTTTTGACTCCTACATTTAAACAAGAAATATGACACCGAACTTTCGGTTGCAATAAGCATTCTTTTGGATTCGTTCTGACGCGAATTAAATTTTGCAGAGCTATTCAAAGTCAATGGAACCGGTTAGGAAAACGATTAACTAGTTTTTACAATCGATCAAACACCCACAAATAGAAACGTCTACTTATTTTGACTAGTGGTTAAAAAGGATGTAACAAAAATAAATAAATGGCGCACAAAAAGTTTCTCGTAGCACAAGGAAGTTATGAGAGAAAAAGAGATTTTCAAATCGCACAGTAAAAAGGAGAATTATAGGAAAGGAAACATGATATAAATCTACGTATTCTAGCAGAAGAATTTTCCATAATGGAAAAGTTGAAGATAGGTAAAAAATATTCTTCATGGGAAAAGCTATGATACGAAAAAGAAAAACTTTTCAAATACGTCTAGCGGAAGCGGATATAGCGAAAAAAGGTGTCTATCTGTACGAACCTACAGGGAAATCTTTGCGTTATTTCAAGACGATAATGCTCCCCATTTCTGTTGTAGCGAATGTCATGGAGTAAAAAGAAATTCCTCAATAGTGGTTTTAGTAGCTGCGGTACAGCTGCAAACTGAAGTACACAATAATCTCCTACCGATAGAAGCGTAAACTACAAAACTGCTCATATACTAGCCTAAAGTATTCTACAAGGTAAATGGCATCTGGTGTTGAAAGAATTTTTTAAATCCGACATGCAGAAGCACAGATATTAAGAAAAACAGGTTAAGCATTTGTGCCACCTAGCGGCGAATTTGTGCATTGTTTCAGGAAGAATATACGCACAGAGGGTTTGCTTAGTTAGTAGTATCTGACCGAAAAAAAAAGATTTTCCATCGGAGTCTTAGTTCCGAAGATATTGCTGTAAATGAAAACGTGAATCTTACACCCTCAGGTGGGAGACTTGTGCGTTAAGAAAAATTTGTAATTATATAAGAAACATTTTTTCGAGGAAACGCTCTACTAGAGAGAAAGCATTTTTAAATCAGACTCTTAAAAGCAGAGGTACGGACAAAAATAAGCTATGCATCTACACGCTCTGGCGAAGAAACCATGCATTATTTTAAGAAGAAGATATTCCAAAAAGGTTTATTCACATGAGTGGTATTGGTCCATAAAATAATTTTTTCAATCGATATTTTAGAAGCTCAGTTTTTGTTGCAAATGCATCAGAAGCAGAATTTAACACTTACGCCCTCGGGTAGTCAAATCATTCTTTAACAATTATTAGAAACTATGTGCAAAGCATTTTCCATCAGGAACTGTATGCGGTGCAAAAAGAATTTTTAAGATCGCGTTTTAGAAGCAGAGATATCGGGAAAAACACAATTTACTTTTAAAAGTAGCGGAAAGTCTATGAATTACTTGAAAGTTTCGAAATTATATGAAAAGCACTTCGCTCCGGAAACTCTATCAAACAAAGAAGAAATACTTCAAATCAGACTCTTAGAAGCAGAGATATCAACAAAAATAAGATATGCATCTACGCACCCCGTAGGAGACAAGATATGCATCTACGCACCCTGTAGGAGAAATCATGCATTAATTTACGAAGTAATATTTCGAAGAGGTTTATCGACGTGAGTGATGTAGATCCAATGAAGAATTCTTTCAATCGCGGATTTTAGAAGCTTAGATTTTGCTGCAAATGTATCAGAAGTAGAAATTAGCACTTACACCCTCTTGTAGCCAACACATTTATACCAAAAATTAGAAAATATACGCAAACGATTGCCCATCAAGAGCTGTATCATCTGCAGAATGAATTTTTGAAATCTGAGTTTCACAAGCAGAGATATCAGGGAAAACGCAATTTATCTTTTCGCCCCCTAGCGGAAATTTTATGCGTAACTTGAAAATGTGACTATACCTAAAATAGTCTTCAACATAAATGGAATAGTAAGATAATTGAATTTTTTCAATCGGATGTTTATAAACAAATGCATATATGGAATAAAATGTAGTTTGAATTCGACATCATATGCATTTACGGCCCCTAGCGGCGAAATTGTGCGTGGTATTAAAAAAACAAAATAAAGAATCACCATTCGCACATTTGAAGCTTCCCAATGCAAGAAGAATGTTTGAAATCGGAAATAGTTGCAGAGATATTGTGTTCACAGATGGATGGACGGACGGACAAACCGATAATACACTGAGTGGCCACTTTATTATAACTACCCCCTCAGTACTTCGTTGACCCACCTTTTGCCTTTAATACTGCGTCGATTCTTTGTGACATGGACTCCACGAGATGTTGATAGGTGGTGTGTGGAATCTGAGACCATGCTTGATGAATAGCTCTTTCCAGAAGTGTGAGATTGCAGGGTTGTGCATCCAGCTGTCTGATGGCTCGTTCAACTTCATCCCACAAATTCTCAATGGGGTTGAGATCTGGAGATTGTGGGGGCCTAATAAGCAAAGTAAACTCGCAGGCATGTTCCTGAAACCAATCCTGTACAATACGAGCACTATGGCAGGACGCATTATCTTCTTGAAAATAGCCATCGCCATTGGGATAAACCACCCACATGACAGGATGCACTTGGTCCGCAACGATATTTAGATATGATGTGCCAGTCAGACGTTGATCAACACGAATCAAAGGGCACAAAGTATGCCAGGAAAACATTCCCCAAACCATAACGTTGCCTCCACCAGCTTGAAGGATTGTAGCAATACATTTGGAGTCCATGCTTTCGTGCTATTTCCGCCAAATTCTCACTCGGCCATCGGCATGGTGCAACTGAAAACGTGATTTATCGTACCACATAATTTGTTTCCATTTATCGACTGTCCAATCCGTGTGCTCCTGTGCGAACTGGAGATATTTTCTCTTGTTAACTGCAAACAGCAAAGGTGTTCGAACAGGCTTTCGGCTGCCATATCCCATCCGATGCAGTGTACGGCGAACAGTGCGCGCAGAGATCATTTGAGGGGATCCTTGATTAAGATATTCTGTAATTTGCTGCACTGTTGCCCTTCTGTTGTCTGTTACCAGTCTGGACACTCTCCGTTCCTCCCGAGCAGTCACTAGTCGATGACGACCACACGTTGCACGTAGAGACCCAGTTTTTTGGCTGACAGTCCAGTCTTTAAACACTTTAACAACAGCTGCTCTGGAACATTTCACGAATGCGGCGGTTTCGGTGATACTCGCTCCATGGCTCCGAGCTCCTGCAATCATCACACGTTCAAAGTCATTCAAATCGCATGTTTTATTTATTTCGTCACCCAAAAATCACTTCTACTACTGTCGCAAGCACTAAGCTTTTCCTTTTTATACCGGCTTCGAACTCTGGAGGCAACAGCGTGCAGCCATTGCTAATTTGCTTAAAACTGTCAGGTGGTCATAATAAAGTGGCCACTCAGTGTATAAGTACGATCTTTTTTACGCTTTCCAATCGTAGGTTCAAAAAGCGTATATGCTCCAGCTTTGTCCTTCTGTCCATCCGCACGATAACTCACGTAAAATTGGTTCGATTTCGATGAAATTTTAGTATGTGGAAGGGGAATCACCTGGGAACGAACCCTATTGAAAATGGACGAAATGGGGCCAAAGGTCACGACATAGGACCGGGATCCATTCATTTGCTGTTACAGTTCATAACTTGCGTAAAAATGGTTTGATTTCGATAAAAGTTTAGTACGTGGTAGGCGCCACCGTGGAATGAATTCTATTAAAAATGGGCGAAATGGGTTCAAATGTCAGGACATAGGAGTGGGATTTCTCTTATGCGTCATAACTTGCGTAAAAATGTTTCGATTCCAATGAAATTTTAGCATGTGGTAGGGAACCACTTGGGGTCTAAGTTTTTTGAAAATGGACGAAATGGGGTCAAAGATCAGAACATAGGAGCGGGAAGCATTCCATTGCCCATATGCATCATAACTTACGTAAAAATGCTTCGATTGCGACAAAACGTTATCATGTTGTTCCAGAGATACACTGAACCGGTTCTGTTGAAGATCATCGAAATGGAGTTGAAGGTCAGAACACAGGAGCGAGATTTATTCCACAGCCATTATCCTCATAACTTGAGTAATGACTTCCGGCATGTTGGAAAGCATATCATAATCAATGCATTGCATGATTTTACTAATTTGTTTACAAAAAACGTGCTAAAAGGATGTACCGTTCCTTCATCCACACATCCTTCAAAAGAGAACTGCATCAGCAGAAAGCTACCAGTCATACATCCAAATGTACCACTCGATTTCTTTGAGAAATGGAACGAGAGATGGGTATCAAGTCTGTACCTTTTGTTCATGCGTCGTATTCTCTCAAAGTCCCCAATGTATCACCAAAGGACTATTGTGCCTTCGGTCTGCTAAAAAGAGCGCTTTCTAAACGCAGACCTAAAACAATGATTAAATTATGGAAAGCAATGGAAGAGAGCAAAATAAAATGCCGAGGGGCGTACTGATATCATTCGCAATCCCCGCATTGCGATAGGCCTCGCTGCTAAGAGGGCTTCCAACCTCTGGAAAAATGTTTTACATTTTTATTTTCCGGAAACTTCATATGAAGATGATTAAAGAAACATCCAGGATTTTTTTACAGGAGTTTTGAAGTATTTAAAAAATAAGGCGAATTTTTGTTATTTTTTTTATTAAATAAGTACGTAAACATTTGGAAATTATTTTCGCAGTTTTAGTTTATAACAAGTTAGTAAAATCATGCAATGCATTGATTATGATAGGCTTTCCAACATACCAGAAGTTATTACTCCAGTTATGTGGATAATGGCTGTGGAATAAATCTCGCTCCTGTGTCCTGAACTTTGACCCCATTTCGATGATATTCAACAGAATCGGTTCAGTATACCTCAGGAATAGTGTTACACGGCACTAGCAGTGTTCCTGCCGAGTCGGCCGGTAACGGTGCTTGAGACCTGAAGTACAATTTAGTTGGCCACAGCACCAGGTGAGAATCTCAGGTGCACTGCTGCACTCAAAGATTCACACCAGAACATAAAAATGAAAAGTTGAAGAATGACCCGAAGCATAAGGCTTGGGTGAATCCACCTTGTGAACAAAATAACAACAACAAATAAAAAATAAAATAATCTAAAAAAAAATGATACTTTGGGATCAGAGTTGTGATGAGGTTCACCCGCAATCACCAATTCGTGACTGAGTGTAGTGGTCCGGATCTTACTCCGGTACATTCAATCCCCAACCAGCCAGTACAACACTCACTTTCGCAAATAACACATGATTCTCAAATACACAACACAACATTTAATAACGTTCTGCGAGATTTAAACAGATACGGCGCTCTCTAGGCGCATAGACAATTGCCCCTCTTATGAGGGCAGCATACGGTGTCACACATTACTGTCGGAAGACACAAGCCGACTGAGTCTCCACCCGGACTATCTGAACAAGAGATACTACTCGTTTACACTAAATAGAGCTGCAGGTGATATTCATATACAATTGCTTAGAGAATGAAAAAAAAAATTATATGCAAACGATCACATTAAAAATACTCGCGACACAAAATACACAAGCACGTTAATTTGCGGTATAAGATTATAGGTGCGAAATACTGCCAAAGTTAATTAACTAAATCTAATAAGCATGCACATGCAGATCCCTTCCCCGCTAGCTTTGGCCCTGAACCAAAGTTAAAAGAAACTGTCCCGCCCAGCGGAATTTGTAGCCACACCTTCTCCCTTATTCATGTAAAAAAAATAATCAGGAAATGGGCCCGGTAAGAAATTGAAATCTGTATGTGCAGGTATTTCCTCTGAGGTTCAGTCACTCAGCATTACTGCATCTATGTCCATGCAGCTTTGGGTGTCGGGATGGCACAAGTTCGCAGATGTGCGAAGAAAGAAAAAGGAAATATTCATCTACTTACAGTTACGTGACTTTGCTGTGCAAATCCGTTGTGTGTCACATAATATCACACGACAAAACAAAAACACACACATAGACACTTGCACCATGTGGCAGCACCGATGATTCAACACTTCACTTTGACGCTTGATGTAAATGAAGCACACACTTAAAAATAATAATATCACGCCGCACTTTGTTGCAATGATTAGAGTGCACACTGATCTATTCTCGTGACGATTTGAAGGTGGCCGTTAAGCAAAATAGGCCCTCTCACATCTGATGTTGCGGTTTCCAAGATTGATTTTCTGTGTTCCTGGGAAATGATTTTTGTTGTCGTGAAGAAATAATTGTGAACGTCGACTGCTGGGAGAGTGGGACACATTCAATTCCGCTGCTGCTATAGTTGATTCCGTCCGTCGCTACCTTCCGTCCTTTTTGACCGTTCATTCCCAATTCAGTCAGTTCCTTTCCGTTCGCAAACCATCTATCTACCTACCCTGCCTGAGTACGCAGTTCAAATATGCCACTCGCAGGTTTCGTTTCCATTTTTTTTATCGAGTTGCGACCGCCAGCCCTGAGATTAATTTTCTCGGCCGAGCGAAATCAGACGTGCTTTTACCTTAAGCGTATATCGGCAACTCAACATTTCACCTGTATATTTGTTAGGTATCGAAGCCACCGCTCTTACGCTCATATTTTTCTTTCGCCATGTTTTATCCCGTCGCACTTACACGTAGTGGCTTCGCTGCTTACGTGACCACACACACGCACACATGGGGCCTCGCTTCGCCCCGTAAGACAAGCGCATCTCTTCACTTCCTCCACAGTAGGGGATGAATGGGGGTGACGATTCCACACTGCAGTGGTTGGCATCCGAACCCGACTTTGCTTGGCTTCGCTTCTCATTGGAATGACCACTGTCCACTCGCAGACTTCTTAATTCCCCTGTAACTTGGCTTTCATTAGGCCAAACAGTCGCTGAGTTCCATTACGCTCCAGCCTAGAAATTTCTGCTTTATCCCGCGGATTTAGGCATTCTGCTGTCTTTATGGCAAACTGGCATCTCCAGCTGCCTCGAGTTGTCTCCATTTCTTACCAAATGCGGGGAGGTTTGCTGCTTCATTTTCCCCAATTCATTTTGCTGCAGATCCAAGGCATCCAGCCTTTCACATCGGAGAGCATACAGACAACTAAACTTTCTTCCTTATTTTCACGCTAAGTGCGAAATCTTATTTTTCTGCACGGACCACACAGAGAGCAATTGTTCTCGAAAATGCCCCAAACAATCGACGAATTTACGATTATTCGCTGAACCTTTTGTCCCCATCTTCATTCATTTACTCAAGTGGACCCCTCTTCGAAATATACCTCTTTTCCTTTCCGTGTTGCTTAGGCTTCCTGTCAGCTGCGCCCTGATATTTATGACCTAACAGAGCTATTCTGAGACCACCCAGCCAGAGAGAGAATTCTTCGCCTCTTTTCTTTCCAAACCCCAGATAAAACTTTATCTGCTGTTTACACTTTTAAACTCCAATCAAGCCTCGAACATAATTAATACTTAATTAATTTCACACATCAACCACGCCCATTAATTACTAAATTAATGGCGGGTGTGGGTCGTAACATCAGCCCCTCCTCAAGAAATCCAGAAGTCCTCTTCTGGGCCTATCGCTTTGCTCTTATCAATTTCCAGAGCAACCATTGAGTGCTACCTTTTCCCACAGGTAGAAACAATTCGAAATAGCAAAAATATTGCGTTTCTTGCCTTCAAGAGCATTGGAGCGACTTCCCAATTATCCCGCAATTTTGTTAATTAATTTTAGAGAACATCCGAAAGAAAAAACAACGTAAATGAGAAATAAATAAAACAACTGAACTGTAAAAAAAACATGTGAGCCTGCCGAACTGTGATTCCTAACTGCCTCATACCATACGCGACATGGCGGACAAATTTTAGAGTTTTCTTCAGGTTTTTGGATTGGGGGGGGGGGTGTCCACTGTAACAATAGCATACTAAAGGTTTGTCGCAATAGAAGCAGTTTTACGCAAGTTATGAGAATAATGGCTGTGGAATCCATCTTGCTTTTGTGCAATGACCTTTGACCCCATTTCGTTGATATTCAACAGAACCAGTTCACTATTCCTCCGGAACAACATGAGAACGTTTTGTCGCAATCGAAGCATTTTTAGGCAAGTTATGATGCACAAGGGCAATGGAATGGATCCCACTCCAGTGTCCTGAACTTTAACCCCATTTCGCCCATTTTCAATAGGGTTCGTGCCCAGGTGGTTCCCTACCACATACTAAAATTTCATCGAAATCGAACCATATTTACGAATGTTATGACGCATAAAGGCAATGGAATGGATCCCGCTTTTATGTCTTGATCTTTGACCCCATTTCGCCCATTTTCAACAGGGTTCGTCCTCAGGTGGTTCCTTACCACATACTAAAATTTCATCGAAATCGAACCATTTTTGCGTACGTTATGACGCATAAGGGCAATGGAATAAATCCGGCTCATATGCCCTGCCTGACCTTTGACCCCATTTCGCACATTTTCATAAGGGTTCGTGCCCAGGTGGTTTCCTGCCACATACTAAAATTTCATCAAAATCGAACCATATTTACGCATGTTATGACACATAAAGGCAATGGAATGGACCCCGCTTTTATGCCCTGACCTTTGACCCCATTCCGCCCATTTTCAATAGGGTTCGTTCCCAGGTGGTTACTTACCACATACTAAAATTACATCGAAATCGAATCATTTTTACGCAAGTTATGAAGCATAAAGGCAATGGAATGGAACCAGCTCCTATGTCCTGACCTTTGACCCTATTTCAGCCATTTTCAATAGGGTTTGTCCCCAGGTGGTTCCCTACCACATACTAGAATGTCATCGAAATCGAACCATTTTTACGCAAGTTATGACGCATAAGAGCAATGGAATGAATCCCGCTCCTATGTCCTGACCTTTGACCCTTTTTCGCCCATTTTAAAAAGGATTCGTCCCCTGGTGGTCCCCTACCACATACTTAAATTTCGTCGAAATCGAACCATTTTCACGTGAGTTATCGTGCGGACGGACGTACAAAGCTAGAGCAAATACGGTTCTTCAACCTACGGTTGGAAAGCGTAAAAAACTGGATGACGGAAAAGTAGCTACTCTAGACAACTGGAAGTCCCTTTTCACAGCCAAACAATAGTCCCTATACAAGTATGTGAAAGAAATATCAGTTCAGTGAATGTAATTTTTATACCAATGAGGATAAGATATCATACATTACAGGTGTTTGCACATAACTACGCATCATTCAGAACATAAGGAACTGAAAGGAGTTCTTCCGGGGATCAAGAAACGGAAAGCTGCGTCATTTCTTACCACAGTCAAAAGATAAAAAGTTACTATGTGCAAACTATTTTGGCATTATGTAAAGTGTGTTATTTATACATATAAGAATTACAATAATTTAACGTATTTTTATATTTCAAGCGTACATAATTCTTAATCGTCGTTTATTTTTTGCTTACGTTGGCTTATGTTTCATACAAATTGGAAAAGGTCATTCGACCCTGTCACACCGCAGTTAGGTGTAACAAACAGTGTGTAAGATCGTCAGACATTTCAAAGGGATGGTCTTAGATCTCTAAAAGAATCAAATATGCATGATGTGATTAACTTGGGCCTAGTATATTATCACAAATCTTTTTTGTAGTACTTCGTTAAGGTATAAGACTAAGACAATAATTTACGCTTTCCAACCGTACGTTGAAGAAGCGTATGTGCCCCAGCTTTGTCCGTCTGTCTATCCGCACGATAACTCGCGTAAAAATGGTTCGATTTTAATGAAATTTTAGTATGTCGTAGGGGACCATTGGGGACGAACCTTATTGAAAATGGACGAAATGGGGTCAAACGTCAAGACATAACATCGGGATTCATTCCATAGCCCTTATCGCATACTATTAAAGGAGCAATTTTTGTATGTGTGTAAATTTTATTTTGAAAACGGCTCTAAGGATTTTGATGAAAGTCGTTAACCTACCGTTTTCTGGTACTAGAAATCGATTTAGCTTGATCTCGACTTTGGGAAAATTCGTTTAGTGGGTTAAATAACCACTCCGAATTACCACGTTTTTAGTGTCATGGCGTCGTCGCATTAGATGTCACACCATCTGTCTCATTATGCCACGCGTTGTGTGCGGATCCTGTTAAAGTTTTATGACGTCACACTCTTTCGAGCAGATGGTCGCGACTCCCATCTGCCTCATTACGTCACGCGTTGTGTGCATATGTCCGTCCGCACGATAACATGCGTAAAAATCGCTCGATTTCTTTGACATTTTAGTATGTGGTAGGGGAACACCTGGGAAGGAACCCTATCGAAAGTGGACGAAATGGGGTGGAAGGTTAGGACATAGGAGCGCGATCCATTTCACTGCTCTTATGCATCATAACTAACGTAAAAAAGGTTCGCTTTCGATGAAATTTTAGTATGTTTTATGGGACCACCTGGGGACAAACCCTATTGAAAATAGGCGAAATGAGGTCAAAGGTCAGGACATAGGAGCGGAATCGCTACCATCGACATTATGCGTCTTAACTTACGTAAAAATGCTTCGATTTGGATGAAGTGTTAGTATGTTGTAGGGGTTGGCCTAGGGACGAACCCTTTTGAAAATGGGCGGAATGGGGTCAAATATTAGGACACAGGAGCGGGATCAAGTTCATAGCTCCTATGCATCATAACTTACGTAAAAATGCTTTGATTGCGACAAAACTTTATCATGTTATTTCGGAGGTACAGTGAAACGGTTCTGTTGAATATCATCGAAATGGGATCAAAGGTCAGGGCACAGGACCGATATTTATTCCACAGCCATTATTCTCATAACTTGAGTAATGATTTCTGGTATGTTGGAAAGCGTATCATAATCAATGCATTGCATGATTTTACTAATTTGTTTTAGTTAAAGCGTGCACATTTGTTTTATGCAACAAGTGCAATAACTTGTGGTTTTAAGAAAAATACCTGTAGGTTCTACAGAATTTGAATTATTAAAATACCCATAAAACTTAGTTAACATTATGGAATTTAAAATTGTCAGTGATTGAAAGCTAACAGATTTTCGCAAAAGGGCCTCCAATATCTTTTTGCGTTGGGGGGGGGGGGGGTTGCGGTACTCCACTGAAAATACCACCACCTAGTTTAAGAAATATCCTGTTCTTAGAAATCTGGATGTAGGTTCTTTAGAGAAAGAGCTATCAGATAAAACATTTGAGGAAAAGTAATTTTACTTTAAAAGTTAATTATATTGCTGGGAAATCGCTCTAAAAACGCGTGACATTCCCTGCATAACGTAATCATTTACTTGTTATATAAAAACCGCAATGTCGTGGCTAAAATGAAATTGCGCTTTTTTAAAACAAAACGTCCCTGATCAGTAAGTAATAAAATTTAACTTTCAGAAAGATATGGGTATATTCTGTTCTTCAGCTTTTTTTTTATCGTATTAATGTTTTATGTAAAAATTGTTTCAGTTCACGTTGACTAGTTGCTTATTCAAACTTTATACACGCGTGAAATCCGGTATTACGAAAACTTGTTCACATATTCGTACTTCCACGCGAAATCTTGTCTTTTGTATATACTATGCAAAAATCGATAGTTCCTCCTCTTCCTCCAAAGTAACTTTCCTTATTCCAGTTTCTGCCTTATTCGCTCCGAATAAAAAGTGGCAACCCAGTGTTTCAGAATCCCGCAAACTTTTGCGTTTCTGATGCATCGTATTCGCATTATTTTTACATTCTCAAAAGAGCCGTCGTCTACTCAGACACACACACACACACCGTCGTGCATATCCGGGAACGTGGGTATTGTCGATCGTCGCTCGGAACAGCTGGTCCTCTGAAAGGAAAACAGAAACTGTTCCGAACGTTGCCACCGGACTGTAGCATAATAACGGAGACAACTGAATCGAAAACGTGGCTATCACTTTCCAGTAACGGGTGATTAATTCAAACAGCGGCGAATTTAATAACCGAGCGTGAAGTGCTTGTTGCGAATTCCTTTTTCCCCCAGCTTGTAACTATGCTATTTTCTGCATGCGGAACCCACAAGTTTTCTGAAAGCATTTTAGCATGCAACAATTTTCTTTCTGTTGAAACATCTGTCAGGTTTTGTGCGGAATTCGTAGAAATTCCGTATAAAAAAAGTATGAAAGAAAGTGCAAAGAAGGCATCACGGCGAAGAAATTAAGTGCCCGTGCATATACAAATAAACAAGAAATGCCTGAATTGCGATGGATGAAACTGTTCGAAATATATTTCTGGATGCATAAATATCTAAGCAGGCATTACTGAATGCAAACTTTTAATCAAATGTTTCCCAGCAACCAATATCCAAGTGTTGCGAGCCTATTTTGCTTTCACCCGAAGTTTTCAAGAATACGAAATTCGCGTTGCGTAAGAACTGAACAAAAGTCTTTTCAGGTGGGGTTTTGTGAGGCAAAAACAGATCTTCCAGTGTTGTGAGATATCTGGATATCTGGCGTGTTCATCGCGCAAGTTTCAAATTCAATAAGTGCTGTTCGACTCCTCCCCTCCCCCTTCCCCCTTGGGTAAACGCGCATTGGAAAGGAAAAAAAACGCCGTATGATCAGGGAGAGAAACAGAGTTTTCATGTGTTCGTTTACCACACACACATTTTTGTCAAAAGTCATAGGAAATAGCTCGAAGGTCTGTCTTTTAGAAATAAATTGCTTGAAGATCAATATGATCAACTGCTTCAGGAAAATGTACATATTTTATTACAAAAAGGCCCTTTTCTACTTCTCTCAACTGCGGATGTTATATGATGGGACCATGTTGTAGCAAGCTTCACAGGTTTGAAAAACTCCGGTCAGTGCCAGGACGCATTTTCTAAGAGGTTTTCCACATGCGTGGCATAGTTAAAGCAGAAGCCGCTTCTAACGAGGTATATGAGACTGACGGAAATTCTCGCTACGTCTCGGCGAACCCTAAAATCAGTTCTGGGGTGAAAAATCCCACCGTGTAAAAATATGCTGCATACGTGATAATATGCTTACACGTTACAGTACACATCCATAACAAATGGACTTGAAAGATTTAATTAGTTAACTACAGTAGTACAAATTAAAATGGAAGTAATACAAATTAAATGTAATGAATAAATGAAATAAATACTTAAATGAACACATAATAGCAGCGAATCCTGAAGTAGATATCATGTGGAATCCTTTTTGGATAAGATACTCCCATAGAGGGGGTGGAGGATAACGTTAGTAGACGCGAAGATTATGCTCATGCATCCAGCAATTCCACTGATTGCTTTGTGACGTCGCTGTCCAAATCGCCATCGTAAGACTACCTAATCGCCACGTTTCTTTGTATCTGCACCATAACAGCGTGTCGGAATTATTATTATTCGTAAATGAGCTAGAATAATCTTCATAAATTCTTCCAGATTTTTTAATGCATAATGTTTTCAATTTTTTATTTAAAAATAATTGGGGAATGCTGCCGAGATTCTTTTCCTATTCCTCATAAATAGATTATTTATTATATGACAATAATATGTCCTGCTGTGGGTTTTCCCTTCTAAATTTATACAAAAACAGCAAAAATTCGCCTTGTAACTAGATTAACATTTAAAAGTACAACCGTTTTCCCTCCCTTTACGTAACAAAAATGTTCGGGAGGTATTTTTGAAATATCCGTTACTTAACTATTCACATGATTGTGAATTGCTTCTGTATTTAATGTAAATATGCTTTTACATAAGCTTTTGTTCTGTGTTTGAGTTATAAAAATTTTTGACAAGACATCTTCCTCCATAGCTACAGTTCGGATCTACGACTCACATGTTAGGACGGTGACGTCACTCAGTGACGTCACGATTATTCGCCTGCGAGGAAAGCTGGATGAGCAAACCTTACTGTCTATTAAAATTGGGTGAAGGAGAGGGTGTTTACACAACTATGTTGAGAATGATGCACAGGATGTCCATAAAGTATTTCCCACATCACAAAATTGCCGCCCCGGTGGCGCAGTGGTCTAAGCGATGGCCTCTGATCATTCGTCCGAAAGGGGTCCGGGTTCGAATCCCAGTCAGGCATGGATGTTGTGTTTGTCTTACGGCACTGGCTCTCTCCCTTCCCTGGAACCAGTGACCCTAAATTAGGGACGGGTGACTGCTTATAGCCCATTGAGTTGCTCACGGTGGTCGTTAAACCTCCAATCAAAAAAAGAAAAAAAAACATCACAAAATTAATATAAAAAAATCAAAGTGAGTTAAAATAAAATGGTTGGCAACATAATATAGTAGCACTCATAAAGTGTATTTTTCGTTCTTTAGGTGAGCGCTACTGCTGAATAACAGGAGCATTTCATCGATAATGGCTTCCATGCAATAAAAGTGGACGAGCGTGTTTGGGTTCCATGAGACCAAGTCGACGGTTACTGTCCAACGTCATTTCAGAAAAGAGAGCAGACGATCACCACCGGACCAAAAACAGCATAAAATCTTGGGATGAAAAGTTTAAAGCGGCGGGTAGTGTTGACGATCTCCCCTGAGCGGGCTGACTACCAGTTATACACGAGACAGCTGCAGCTAACCAAGAGACATTTGTGCGAAGCCCAAGGAAATCCGTTCGTCTTGCTTCACTGGTAACCGGGATTCCCCCTGCCACAGCTCTCAAAATTTTACACAAACGTCTTCATCTGTATGCTTATAATCTACAGATCAATCAAGCTCTTTAGCCTGATGACCAGCCTCGCAGTGCTACATTTGCGACGAAGATGTTGCAGCGCATAGCTCATGATAGTGATTATCTGCACCGTGTATGTTACTCAGATGAAGCCAGATTCCACGCCTCGGGTACACTAAATAGGCGGAATGTGCGAATTTGGGGATCAGAAGATCCCCATTATGTCATCCAACAACAGATGGCTGGTCTTAAAGTGAACGTATGGTGCGGCCTGTTCCATGACAGAATCATCGGACCTTTTTATTTTGCAGAGCCCACGGTAACATGTAACGTGTACCTGAACATTCTGGAACTTTTTGTAGCACCTCTGTTGCATGTACCGCAACTTTCGGTTATTTTTCAACAAGACGGTGTCACACCACATTGGTCAATAATGGTTCGTGAATTCCTGAACGCCACATTTCCGGACAGATGGGTTGACTGCGACGGTCCCATGACATGGCCACCTCGATCGCCCGACATAACCCCTCTATACGTTTTCCTGTGGCGTTATGTGAAAAACCAAGTTTACTCTAAAATATGTTCCGGATGTCGAGAAATTGAAGAGCAGAATAACAGACGTCATTTGTTTTGTGTCTGCTGAGATGTTAAACGAAACATGGCGTGAAATCGAATATCGCATAGATGTTCTCCGAGCCACAAATGGCTCCCATGTGGAGGTGCACTGACACTGGAAAAAACTTTACCTGTGCACCATCATTGTCGTGAAATCCCTTTCTTGTACATGTAATACATTTTTATATTAATTTTTGTAGTGTGGGAAAGACTTTGTGAACACGCTGTACGCCCTCCTCATTGCTTTTTTATCTATATTATTCCACTAGCACGCCAAGATTCCACTGCGCTGTTGAGATTTGGTCCTGCATGCAACTATTTCTATTCCTTTATTCCAAGAACGTGCAGCAGGTTTTGTCTGCTTCGTAAATGTGCAGTTTCATTAAATTTTGTTACTTTGCTTGTTAAAAGGGATCAACTTAGCTTCTCTCTCTCTCTCTCTCTCTCTCTCTCTCTCTCTCTCTCTCTCTCTCTCTCTAAATCCGGGGTTTCATTAAATTTTTCTCGTTAAAAACGATCGAATTAGATTTGAATCAATATCATACCAAACAAAAGTTCATATTTTGTTTGATAACTCAGGGGTCTCGCTAAATATGGTCTCACTGTAAGCGGGTTCCATTGTATATGATTTTCCATCTGACACCGGTAAGACTATCGACATTTTGCGAATGGTACAGCCGCCGTGGTGGCGCAGTAGTCTAAGCGATGGCTTCCGATCATTTGTCCGAAACGGGTGCGGGTTCAAATCCGGTGAGGCATGGGTGTTGTGTTTGTCTTGCGGCACTGGCTCTCTCTTTTCCCTGGAACCAGAATCCCTAAATTAGAGACGGGCGACTGCTTATAGCCCATTGGGTTGCTCACAGTGGTCGTTAAACCTCCAATAAAAAAAATCAATAAAATAAATGGTCCATAGCTGGCGCTGACTTAACCTTTCAGCGACCATTCCCCCAAAATCTTTTATCACTCCAAATGTCATAACGCTCGAAACTGTCTGTTGGTTCACTTCTTTGTTTAATAACAAAAATAGCGACTGAGAGTTACTCCTGCTGATCCCTCATAGGTCGAGAAAACAGAAAAGGAGAGGAAATCTGATTCACTCTACCGAGGCGTTTCGGGCGGCTATGGCCGTTTGTATGCACGGGCGTTTTGGGAGTTATGGTTGTTAAAGGGTTAAACATATCTTTTGACCTACGTGACTTTCACCTGTGGCGTTAGATTCCTTAAAACTAAATAGATATCTACCTTTTGATTCTTTCCATCTTTCTCGACAGAAGTAAAGTAAATGCCAAGTAAAAAAATTCGATGTAACGAAAATGGGTAACGGAAATAGAATAGACGAGCCACCCAGATCGTAGAGAAATGTTACTTCCGCTGAACGACAATAGCCTTAAAATAATATATAATACCATGGGCTGTACCCCTCTAGATATCCCCCTAGATCAAAAGTTACCGATCCTCTTTACTAACACACTTGCGATTCAGCTTTTGCTTCTGTCTTAAAGCCAGATGTTAGCTTGCGCATGCGCAGATGGACTTCGGTAATCGCATCACATTAACTCGGTGTCATGGTTGCTTCTTATGTTCATCTAAATCTGAATAAAAATAAAAATAAATATTCTTCTTGAAAAACTAAACAGTCGAAATATTTGCTATTGCTACCGCCATAGTTTAGTAAGTACGTATTTTTTTATAACTCACATATCTTCTTTCATTGTTTATATTTCGGTTGAATGATTAAATGGCTTATGAACTGTTATTGCTGAAGTCCAGGGGCACCTAACACATGACCTTTTCTGTTAAGTTCGGAACACTAGAATGGAACTATCTAATCAACTAAGGCACAGGGACACCAAGTACGAGAAGGAATTGTGGGGAAAAAAATGAATCTTCAATAAGATTCAATTTATAAAATCTGGATCTGCAGCTGAAGAGCATCATCTTCCTGAAATCATAGCGGAAATTTCTCACCCTCTGTTATCACGCACTGATTTTCCCTGATTGTTGTGAACCGTAAGCTCACAATCGAAGGTGATCCAGTATCAGTGATTATAGTAAACTCGCAAAAGTTATTGAAGAGTCCAATATGGAGTCATAAGGCTCGCGTGTCCTTATGACTCCATATTGAAGTTTCACTCATGTGGCTCTCCGCTCTTTATGGTTCCCGTGGGAATTTTTATATGGTATGTAACTCTGCATCTCCCTTCCCTCTCACTTCCTCCTGGCGCGTAGCACTAAAATTAAGATCATGGATGAGACAGTGCGCACCTCGACGGTCGCGTCTTTCTACGCCTTCCTATGGGATTTATCAACATTAAACCACTTGATTATTCACAATTCCGACTATAGGGAAATATGGCTTTTTCTCTCTGTATGCCTTATAGGGTTTTTGCAGTGAATAATTAAAGTTGGTCATTCCTCCGCTGTAGTTTGTCGCTCTTTTAACATTTTGCAGGAGATCTGAAGTTCTAAAATTTTTCTGTTCAGCATTTTGTAGCCCGGTGGCGCAGTGTTGGTATAAGCGATGGCTTCTGACCGGATGGTCAGGTTTTTTTTTTGTTTTTGTTTTTTTTGTTTTTTTTTTGATTGGAGGTTTAACGACCACCGTGGGCAACTCAATGGGCTATAAGCAGTCGTCCGTCCCTAATTTTGGGTCACTGGTTCCAGGGAAGGAAGAGAGCCAGTGCCGTAAGACAAACACAATATCCATGCCTCACCAGGATTTGAACCCGGACCCCTTACGGACGAATGATCAGAGGCCATCGCTTAGACCACTGCGCCACCGGGGCGGCCACGTTTGCTTGTGCTCTTGCACTTGGAGTGGTCTTAGATGTTTTGGGAAGTTCCTGTTAGTTATTTTATGTTATTTGGTTCTGTGAATGTTGTATGCTTAAGTTGAACATATAAAGTCGTCGAGACAGCCATTTCGTTTTGTCTTTTTTGGTGATTTTTACAACGACGTAGGTAACTAGGTCTGTTACTCACTTCTGTGTTACAAGGTTACTCAAGGAGAGTACCTATGCTTTCAAGTATACTGTTGAAGGTGGGTTCCTTTGTTTTTAGTGTTGCAAGCCGCAATACAAGGTTTTAGTTTACGTTCTGTGTTAGTAGTCAAGATGACTACAACCTCAGCGTCTAAGTCGACGTCTGATGCTTCTGTGCCTATTCTACTCGAATCTTCTATATCAACAACGCGTGTGTCTGCTTCAAAGGATATATCAGCAATGGATGCCTCCACTGTGATTGGTCATTCTTAGGAAAGTATGTTAAGTGTTGTGAAACAAAATGTGAATGAAGAGGTCGGAGCCATGGGCCCACCCCCACACCCTTTCAACACCTATGCGACTGCTGTCCATCTTGCGAATGTACCTTCTGCATCTTTAACAGACACTCAATACACGATTACACGTGCGGATAAAGTTTTACGACTGAAAGTTCCGGATGACTCTGTTCTGGGTAAGCATTTTTCAGAAAATTTATCTTTCACTGTTTATGTTTCTGCCCTAAAGGACACCCCAATCCCTCTGTACCTGGATGCAATTTCTACGGTTGTTTCCAGGGAATCCATCAAATCAGCCATCCGTTTTGGTGCAGGAATCGAAGTGCGGTTTACCCTAAAATCTGCTGTTGAAACAATTCTTCAATGTGGTGTAGACATTGGTACTGTGCATCTACAACCGACACCATCTATTCAGCGCCCGGTTACCGTCACTCTGACACCCGTTCCATCGGGACTTCCTGATGAACTATTAGTAGATGCGCTTAGTTCCATCGGCAGAGTAGTAGGTGCAACAAAATTGTTCTCGCCGCTGCAGGCGTAAACACTCCCTATGCCTATTTGCAAGGATGACGTCGTCAGTATAGGGTGATTTTCCCTACGGAACAGCTTCTGAAGGACAGGCCTACCTACGTTGAGGTTATTACAGACTCAAGAAAATACTCTTTTGACTTATTTGCAGGAATGCAGTGCTATTATTGTAAAGGGAAAGGACATCGGGTGACCTCGTGTCCTCACAGAAATGTGCAGAATAATTCTACTTCAAATCTTGGAGCCATTGAGTCATCATTCTGTTATGAGCCGTCAGTTGCCCAGACATCAAACCTGGCATCCGTAGATGATGCTATGTTGACTACGAACAGCACATTTCAGAGTCATATTATTAATAACTCTACAGCTCAGCAATCCCCCTCTGCGGAAGTACCTGATAGTTGTTATCAATTAGAAGATTATCCTGCCTTGCCCCGGTCGGGGGGAACACTAGTTTCTACAACAACGAGTAAAAGACCTTTGACCCTGACCTCTCCTAAGAAAAAGAGAGGTCGACCACAAACCAGGTCGAGCTCGAGAGGGGCACGATCTGGTGGACCCTCTCAGTCGCAGAGTCTTGAACGAAGCAGCTATTCCACTTCAACCCTAAAACAGACAGAAACAAGTGTGAGCTATCAGCAGGCTGAAATGGAAATTCCTGATAATCTGAGTAACACCACGTCGACACATTCTGATATTGAACCATATCCAGAGTATACGGAAGACTTTGATTGATATCTTAAAGATATAAAAGTGCCAGTTGCGCCATTATCATATTTCGAACTACACTGCTGGCCACCCAAAGTGCAACAACAAGGAGGACACGAGATAGCAAAGCCAGATTTACTGAACACATAACAACAGATACAACGATGAAACGATTGCGCTTAAAGGCCCGTGCGACTTGCAGAACACGCAGACATCAAATAGTTCGTGTGGCCCGCATGGCTGGCAATAACGGCCGCTACACGCCGCGGCATCGAACGTAAGAGGCATTGGATGTGGGCTTGGGGTATGTCGGTCAAGGCTGCTTCCACACGTTGCCACAGTTCATCAGCCATAGCCGCGGGTGGTGCTTGCCGGGTCATTCGGTTGCCGATCAGCGACCAGACGTGTTTGATGGGCGACATATTGGGAGAACAGGCGAGTAGTAACACCTGGTGGGCCGTGAAGAATTGTTGCACGGTGCGTGCCACGTGCGGGCGCGCGTTGTCCAGTTGAATTGTGGCACTGGCAGGTTCAGCAGGTAAGGGAGGACAACAGGCTCCAAACGTCGGAGATGTAGTGGTGGCTGTTGAGTGTACCGGAGATGCATACCAGAGGGGTGCGGGTGTCAAACGTTGTCTTTATATCCTGTCATTGTATCTGTAACGCTAGGTCCAATACATAATTTTTTAAACCCCCAACCCAGAAAAATAATCGCTGCGTTAACGAAGCGAAATGTTTCATCTAAAGCAAAGAGCTCACAACCATAATGGAAATAAATCGTTTCCCAAACCAATTCGTTGTGAAAAGCAGGCGTTTCGAGCTGAATAACTGTGTCGAGATCAGTTCTTCCGAATATAGAAACACACATGTATTTTGTGACGAATACTCTAACTTTTCCTTTTTAGTTCCTTTTTCTATGTAAATTTGAGTTCGTTCTCTTTGGCACTTTTCAAATTTAACGTGATATCTTCTCTCTCACCCGAATACAGCTGGCAACAATTGAGGTCTGTGAGAGTGGCCTATGCTTGTTGAAATAAGAGACGGTATATACACTCGGGATGTAAGGTCAGGTGATGCGTAACATCACAGCCTCTCCTTGACAAATGTCAACCCCGCCTTCTCGTGGTGCATCCTGTTCCCACTAAAGGGGCTCTGACGACCGCAAATAGCGGTATAACTATACCATCGGGATCAGAGGAAATGCTATCCCACACTCACCAACCCGCTTGGCCAGCGTGGTGAGTTGTAATGGCCACCTCCAAAATGACTCTACAACTTAAATCTTGGCCCTCAGTCTCCGGCAGCTGGAATGTACCTGGCCAAGGCAGCGGCCAGTGCGACATGAAGGCAGAGGGTGCTAAGAATCCCCGGAGGACCGGACTAGGCTGCCATTTGATGCTGACCTTGGCTACCTACAACGCACGCTCCCTATCTTCTGATTCAAGGCTTCTTGAATTGGAAGAGGAACTACAAAGGATCAAGTGGGACATCGTCGGGCTGAGTGAGGTAAGGAGAAAAGGAGAAGATCTCATTGAACTGAAAAGTGGACATCTCTTCTATTATCGTGGGACAGATACTGGCAGAACTAGTGGTGTTGGATTTATAATAAACAAGAAACTGAAGGATAAAGTGGTAGAAGTTGAAAGTTCCTCGGACAGAGCTGCACGACTCGTTGTCCAACTATCGAGAAGATACCAGGCTCAGATTATTCAAACTTATGCACCCACCACAAGTCATCCTGAAGAAGAAATTGAAGAATTTTATGAGGAAATTCGTCATCTAAATAATAAAGGTAAGCAGCACTTGAAGATAATTATGGGAGATTTCAATGCAAAAATAGGGCACCGGCAACAGAATGAAACTTCAGTAGGCAAATTTGGTCACGGCAACAGAAACCAGCGTGGAAATACTCTCGTTGAGTTTGCAGAGGCAGAAGGATTTTTCATCTTGAACTCCTTTTTCAAGAAAAAGCCACACAGGAAATGGACATGGAGACATCCAATTGGGACGACAAGTGAAATTGATTTTATTATGTGTAACAAAAAATTCGTCATCGAAGACTGCAGTGTGCTAAACAAGTTCAACACAGGTAGTGACCATAGATTGGTGAGATGTAAGATGCACCTCAACACTAAACTGGAACGTGGCAAGCTCATAAGACAAACAAAATGTATTGACATAACCAACCTTAAAAAACACCATAATACTTTCAAGTTGGAACTGAAGAACAGATTCTCTGCTTTAGAAGGCCTAACATCGGAAGAAGTGGATATTTCGGAAGTTAACAGAAAAGTAACCAAAGCTCTTATGGAAACAGCAACAAAATTAGCTGGGTCTAAGAACAAGTTGCATGTAAACAAATTATCAGGAAAAACCAAAATGTTGATGCAAAAAAAGAAGAGATGAGGACAACTAAAGAAGATGTGACTTCCAAAGTGGAATATATAGAGCTATGCAAAGACAGCACGAAAAAGTATCACTGAGGACGTAAGGAAATTCAACTGTGAACTAGTAAGGAAAGCAATTGAAAACAACCAAAGCCTAAAGATAGCAAAGGGACATCTCAGTAAGGGAAGAAAACAGATTATGGCTCTGAGAAAAGAAGATGGTTCTATAACAAGAAATAGAGGTGAAATTTTGACAAGAGTGAAAGATTTCTACTCCAAATTATATGAAAAGGGATGATACATGTACTCCAGACATCATGAAAGGTACCAGAGTTCTTCCAGTCCTCTCAGCAGAAGTTGCACATGCAATCAAGAACATGAAGCGGGGGAAAGCTCCAGGAGAAGATGGAATTACTATAGACATCATACAAGAAGCAAGTGGAGAAATTGAAACAGTACTCGCCCAAATCTTCCTCGATGCCTTAATGAAGGAAGATTCCTGAGGATTGGAACAATGCTACAATGATCCTGCTACATAAAAAAGGTGACATTGAGGATCTCAGGAACTACAGACCTATCAGCCTCCTATCAGTGGTTTATAAAATCTTCACTAAAGTTCTTTCACACCGCTTGAAGGTAACACTGGACATGGCTCAACCGAGAGAACAAGCTGGATTCAGGAGTGGCTACAGCACAATAGATCATATCCACGTACTGAGAGAACTAATTGAAAGAGCAGGGAATATGAACTTCCATTGTGCATGGCTTTTATCGATTATGAAAAAGCCTTTGATTCGGTGAAACCATCAGCAGTTACCACGGCTCTGAAATCCTGCGGTATTGAAGATGCATACATTAATATTATTAATAACATCTATGAAAATGCAAGTGCAAAGATTCGGCTGTTTGAAAATACAACACACATAAAAATTGGAAAGTGAGACAAGGTGACACCATATCTCCGAAGCTCTTTAATGCCACATTGGAAAATGTCTTTCAATCACTGAACTGGGAAAACAAAGGGATAAAGATTAATGGAGATTATCTAACCCACCTTCGTTTTGCTGATGACGTAGTTATTTTTGCAACTACCCCATCAGAGCTGCAGAGTATGATCCAGGAACTTGCTGACAAGAGTAAAGAAGTGGGATTAAAAATGAACTTTCAGAAGACAAAAAGTGATGTTCAATGCTTTTACAAGAAATGAAGATTTATCGATTGATGGAGAAAAACTGGAGATAACAGATACGTATGTTTATCTTGGACAGCAGATATCAAGTGAGGGTCACATTGATGAAGAAATTAATCGGCGTACAAAACTTGCCTGGAGAGCTTTTGGAAGAAACAGCATAATTTTCAAGAGCAATATGCCATTATGTCTTAAAAGAAAAGTGTTTGATCAATGCATCCTTCAGTGCTTACGTATGGTGCAGAGACGTGGACCTTAACTAAAAGAGACATACAAAGGCTGCAGACAACTCAAAGAAGCATGGAGAGGTGCATGCTTGGTATAACCAGGAGAGATAAGAAAGAGGAACTCGTGGATCCGAAAAATGACAAGAGTGGAAGACATCATGATCAGAGTTAAATCCCTGAAATGGCAATGGGCTGGACATACTGCCAGAAGGACAGACCATAGATGGACAGCCGAAATTTTAGATTGGATTCCAAGGGACAGGAAAAGACCCAGAAAAAGACCACATGGGAGATGGGTGGATGAAATTCGTAAATATGCGGGAGTGACATGGAGGAGACTGGCACAAGACAGACCGTTGTGGAGGAAACTTGGGGAGACCTTCGTCCAGCAGTGGATTGATAATGGTTGACAATGATGATGATGATGATATACACTCATCGTCAAAAACATAGATGCGCCCAGAAGGACGTGTCGCATTGCAATGCTATTCCTGAGGAAGGTAAAGGCTACCAATAACAGTAAATGATTAAACATTGAGACTGATATGGGCAATATTTATTGAGCTACACGCCAATAAGTAGTGTCCCGCATTATGGCGTCGAGCCTCCATGTTTGCTCACACAACATGCTAAAGGTCTCAACATGGAGTTGTACAGGTTTCTAATGGTGTCCTGCGATAAGCCATCCCATGCAGCTTAACTCTTCTCACGCAATTCCTGCAGATTCTGCGGTAGGGTTGGAGTGTGGATAGCGCGTACAATAGCATCCCACACATTTTCAGTGGGCGATAGGTCTGGCGATGCAACTGGCCATGGCAGAGTGTTAGTGCTTTGAGTGCAAGTTCTTGAGACAGCAGCAGTATGCGGACGAACGTTTTTCTGTTGGAAAATCGCACCGGAGAGAGCGTACAAAAAAGGTAGGGCCACTGGTTGCAGAACCTTATTAACGTAACGTTGGGCTGTCAAAGTGCCTGTAACAAACACTAAATGTGATCTGCCATCGTAGGCAATTGCATCCCAAACAATGACAGCAGGCCTTCTGGACGTGTGACGCTCGTCAACAAGCCGTTCATCTGGACGCTGACCACGGTACCTCTACACACGTATTCTGTGGTTGTCTTCTCCAAGACAAAAGCGGAACTCGTCACTGAAGATCCCCCTCTGCCATTCTGAATGGCTCCATGACAGTCTAGCACGACACCATTGCGTCTTTGGCGACGATGCATTGGTTTTAAGGGTAGTCGTTGTAACGGTCAGCGTGCGGGTAGTCCTACGTCGTGTATCCGTCTGCCAGTGGTGCTGGCACTAATCGGACGATGCATGGAGGGCACCACTGCTCGCTGAATATCCGCAATCGTGGCTGTTGGGTCAGTCCATGCATTTCGGGCAAACTTTCGGTCCTCTCTCTCCGTGTTTCGTCTAGCTCTCCTAAACCCTTCCTGTTGCTACTGCGCGTCTTGTCCTATCCACCGCCGCCAACAGCATGCTATGGTGATATCAGCACGATCGGTCTGGCGCGAAATACGGTGACAAGTCCATCCCGCTTCCTGGAGCCCGAAGATAGGGCCCCTCTCGAACTCCTCCAACTACTTGAATGGCTTCCAAACTTTTCTCCGAGGCATGCTTCACTTGCAAAGGATGAAACCAACACAACACCACGAGTCGGAATGGCAAGCACGCGCAAAAGGGCGACTTTATATAACCGGTCATGCACAGCGCTACGATCCCTCCTTGCTTACGACACATGCGCGACAGAGCGTGATACTTGACACATTTGCATGTCTTACGATGCCAAACCTACCCACCAAGGTTCATTCCTGTTGGTTGCTTCCTTCTGGGTGTAACTACTTTCTTGACGGCAAGTGTATATATAATGTTTGAGAAGCGGCAGTGTGGGGGTTTTGATGGTGAGTGTTAATGCTAATTGTGTGTACGATATTGTTTAATTACCTTTTGGGTTATTTAAAGGTTGCGTGTTATGCTACTGTATTTATGAGTACAAGTTACGATTAACGTTGTCCTGATATTATACCATCCTATAAGAAGTGTTGGCTGAAAAAAAAGATAGATTAGTAATTAACCATTTTGAAGTTATTTGAGTGACTCCTGATTCACTATAGGGGAGGTTATGAGAATTGGTTTATGTAGTGTTCAGTAATTCAGCTACCCACAAACGCTACAGTACCTACTAGCAATAATACTCCGGGTGTGTGCCTTTATTTCACCATATACGAAAACGAGAAAGTAATCACAATCGCTCCTGTTTTCGAGAGATTAGAGACGCAGGTCTGTGGACATAAATCACTTATCGGTCCAAGTTCTAACCTCCTTGGAGGCATGGCTCGTCTTAGTGCATTGGCTTTACTGCTCTACCTAGAACCAAAGTCCCTAAATTAAGGGTACTCTTGTGTGTCAAGATCGCTGTAAATGGAGAAGTTTGATACGGCAACAATGAGTAGAAACACTAGCGGAAAGTGGAAAAAGAACACCAAGAAGGAATTGGCGGACGATCATGAAATTTACATATGTTAATGGGGTCAAGTTTACGTAGGTGTGATGTTAATTTCGGGACCAACCGGTGAGCGCTTACGCCACAGCACGGCATAATATGCAAATTATCGTCGGGGGTATTTAAGGAGTATGGCAAAGTGAATGTAATCAGTCGTCGGCGTACGGACACGTGCGAAGACTCTGAAGAAGCTGCAATGCCTGGACATGAAAGACGTGTACGATTTCAGCAGTTATCGGAATTTGAGTGAGGTCGTCTAGTCGGACTCCGCGAGGCCGGGTGGTCGTATCGTCGTATTTCGGAGCGAATTGGACTGGAAGTATCGGTGGTGATACGATGGTAGCGTAGATGGTCCGAGGAGCTTTCCCATACGAGAAGACGTGGAAACGGGAGTCACAGACGGACTGATAAGTGGACGACGCATAAGAAGAGTGGCGTTGTCAAGCAGAACATCCACTGCGACGCAAATCCGAGCTGCCGTTGCACCTGAGGTACTCTGCGAACAATCCACAACCGTCTACTGGATGCAGGACTACGTGCACGTGTGCCTCTGGCATGTGTACCTCTGACTTCAGCACACCGTAAGGAGCGGCTGCAGTGGTGTCGCCAACGTCTGCACTGGAGAACGCAATGGCGATCTGTCGTGTTCAGCGATTAAAGCAGATTCTGCTTGGAAGACTCCGATGACCGTATGCGTGTTCTCAGACGCACAGGGGAGCGTCTCCACCCTTCTTGCATGCGCCAGCGATATACAGGGCCTACGCCTGGTCTCTTGGTGTAGGGAGCGATCAGTTATCACTCGCGTACACAACTAATGTTTGTACCGGGTACGTTAAACAGCACCTCTTACATCAACAACATCCTTCAGCCCGTTGTTGTGCCATTTGTACGGTCAGTCCATCGTGATGCTTTCCAGCAAGATAACGCTCGCCTACACACGGCACGTGCAAGGCAACCTGCGCTTCAGGGTGTGAGACAACTTCCATGGCCTGCACGTTCACCGGATTTCTCCCCCATTGAGCACGTGTGGGATTTCATGGGACAACGACTTATCCGCTCGCCACGGCCAGACTCGACCATTCCCGATTTACGCGTCCAGGTTGAGGCTGTTTGGAACTCAATACCCGAAACTTACATCCAACATCTGTACGACAGACTCCATGCCAGAATTGCACAGTGTGACGCAGTTCATGGCGGTTCAACTTCGTACTAACCATGTTACATGGAAATGTTATTTTTCAGTTTACCAGCAACTTCAGCTGTATTTTGCCATAATGTTTTGATCACGTTATCCTCTGTATTCCGTTATTATGCTGTATAAATTTCGTTGGTATCAGACGTCTCCTTCTTGGTGTTCTTTTTTCAATTTCCGCCAGTGTAATCAGTTTAAAACTTATCTGATAGCTCGTATTTCTTCGTGGAGCTAACCTCTGAATCTTAGAGAATAGCTTAGTGATATGTATGTATGTACAGGTATATTTTCCTTGTCTTCCGCTGTGAAGTTATAATTAAATTGTGAGATCCGGAGTGTTACCAATGGCTCCCCACTTACGTTTACGTCTCTCAAATCACATGTGGTATTCATGCCTAATGTGCAAATCCATAACTTACATCTTCGGATTCTCTAATTTTTGCCCTTTTTGAAGGAGGGTATGCATCAAATGAAAATCGCTTGCATTGAGTATTCCATGGCTCCTGCAAATGAACTGCGCAATTTTCTGATTAAAATTGTGTTCATTTCCTTCTTTAGAAGCAATTTTTATCACAATTGGTTACTGGTGAAATAGATCAAAACAGAACGAAATGCTCTCTGATTTGTCAAAATTAAATAACCATCAGGCTTTTTTTGACTTCTTTAACAGAATTGATAAAAGACACATTAAAGGATTTGTCCCCATTTTCAGAAAACCAGTTAAACTCCTTAGAGATCGCCTTTTTAGCACATCTTTTAAAAAAAAGTTCATGCTTATGGTATCCCTTTGTCCGTCGTTAGTCCGACTATGGGCACCATATCTCTGCAAATATTAGTCCTATTTGAAAAATTCTTTCTCCTTTGGGAAGCTTGAAATGTGAGAATAATCATCCTTGCACTCTGTTTTCTTATGTACAACTTTGCCTCTAGAGGGGGTAAATGCAGTTGATATAGAATTTAAAATACATTTTATTCCATATCATCATCATCATCATTGTCAACCATTATCAATCCACTGCTGGACGAAGGTCTCCCCAAGTTTCCTCCACAACGGTCTGTCTTGTGCTAGTCTCCTCCATGTCACCCCTGCATACTTTCGAATTTCATCCACCCATCTCCTATGTGGTCTTCTTCTGGGTCTTTTCCTGTCCCTTGGAATCCAATCTATATTTGAGTCTAAATATCCGATTGAAAAGCTCCTTTTCCAATAAGAACTTTTTTTCTTACTGGAAAAGTAATATTTGTTTCTAAGAGACAGATCTGAAACATTCTTTCTTTGTTGTACAGAGTTTCAGGTGCGAAATTTTTCTCACATAATTTCAGACTTTTCTTAACGCAGAAGTGTGCCACTGGAGGTGTAAGTTCACGTTTCCCTTTTATAGCAATATCTGCTGTACTAAAAACCCAATTGAAAAAAAAATATATGTCAGATAACTGTGAAAATTGCTTGTACATATTCTCTGTTCCTAAATGTGCGATTTAAAAAATTCTTTTAACACCAGATACTATTTAAATATCTTATGGTATGTTTTAGGTTTGTATTTGAAGTTTTTGTTGTACACAATTGTCGCTAGGTGGTGTTTTTTAGCTCTGTTTGCAGCTGTAACTCCGCTTCTTAAAACACATTAAGAAATTTCTTTTTTTTTTCACTATGTGCCATTCGCTACAATAAAGATGAGAGGGGGGGGGCACTAGCTTTTTTAAATAACGCAAAGCTTCCCAGCTAGGGTGCGTATAGGTCAAAACCATTTCCTTGCTGTCTCTGCTTCCGGGAGACGTATTTTAAACGTTTTGTTTTTCCCTTAGCATAGCTTTTGCTATGAATAATACTTTTCTCCAGGTGATGTATTCAGGAATCTTCTCAGGGTGCTTAACTCCCCAAAAATAAATTAACGCCCCCCCCGCCGGTAGGATTTTGGGCGATCTCCCCTTATATTTAGTCTAATTGTTATCGTTTATAGCGGAATATTTGGAGAAATCAATTGAAACACACCTCAGAAAATGAGGGAAATTTTTATAATAACAATAAAAACAACCACATGGACTTCAAAATATCTATCATTCTTCAATAAAACATTTATCAGTCCCCGTTGGAGGGGCAATTTTTCAAGCACTGACAACTTGGACTACTTCCGCAATAAAACTTAATTCCACAGAGTAGATATGTTTACACTGCAATACATCGGATATTTTGGAAGCTGGCATTCAGCTTTGTTTCAGTTTTCTGGATGCCGAATTTTCATGTTTAGTGTTAACCCTCAGTGTAGCTAACGAGACGTAAGAGCTTCCAACACAGCAAAATATTTGTTACCTAATTTTTAACAATAGCAACTTGTTAGAAATTTCTCCCATAAAAAGTGTTTTCTTCCTTTCGGTGGGAAGTTTACACTCGGTGACAAAAAAAAAAAAAAATCTTTGCACTTCAAACTGGCATCCAAGCAATTAGAATTTTATTTAGTACAATGGCCTAATCTAAGTTATCTAAAAGGGCTGAAACCAAATGGCACATAAATGGTTTACATCATACGTCTTCAGGTAACACTGTAAAGATTCCTTAATAATCAGAAATACGCTTGTAGTAAAGCGAGGACATGTTCACCACTCCTAATGTTTTGGAGGGGATTTTTCCCAACACAGCTTTATTTTCCTAGTATCCTCAATATTTTACACTGCCCCATGGTGAAATCCGTGGTGCATTACTGAATTAAAGTAAAGGTATACCATGTTTACATTCTAATCACTTGCATGTGTAGATTTCTTGGAATTTGTATTTGCGATACACGAGCATAAGAAAATTTTTATACTGTATTTAAAATTTCATATGTATTAATGTAAATATATATCATCATCATTGTCAACCATTATCAATCCACTGCTGGACGTAGGTCTCCTTAAGCCTCTTCCACATCAGTCTGTCTTGTGCCAGTCTCCTCCATGTTACTCCCGCATACTTTCGAATTTCATCTACCCATCTTCCACGTGGTCTTCTTCTTGGTCTTTTCTTGTCCCTTGGAATCCAATCAAAAATTTCGGCTGTCCATCGCAGGTCTGTCTTTCTGGCAGTATGTCCAGCCCATTGCCATTTTAGAGATTTAACTCTGATCATGATGTCTTCCACTCTTTTCATTTTTCGGATCCACAAGTTCCTCTTCTTATCTTTCCTAGTTACACCAAGCATGCACCTCTCCATGTTGCTTTGAGTTGTCTGCAGCCTTTGTATGTCTCTTTTAGTTAAGGTCCACGTCTCTGCACCATACGTAAGCACTGGAAGGATGCATTGATCAAACACTTTTCTTTTAAGACATAATGGCGTTTTGCTCTTGAAAATTATGCTGTTTCTTCCAAATGCTTTCCAGGCAAGTTTTGTACGCCGAATAATTTCTTCATCAATGTGACCCTCACTTGATATCTGCTGTCCAAAATGAACTTACGCATCTGTTATCCCCAGCTTTTCTCCATGAATCGATAAATCTTCATTTCTTGTAAAAGCATTGTACATCAGTTTTGTCTTCTGAAAGTTCATTTTTAATCCCACTTTTTTACTCTTGTCAGCAAGTTCGTTGTTCATACTCTGCAGCTCTAATGGGGTAGTAAATATAGATAAATATATTAAATCATATAATCGTATATAAGCATATGTCATCATCATCATCATTGTCAACCATTATCAATCCACTGCTGGACGAAGGTCTCCCCAAGTTTCCTCCACAACGGTCTGTCTTGTGCCAGTCTCCTCCATGTCACTCCCGCATACTTTCGAAATTCATCCACCCATCTTCCATGTGGTCTTCTTCTGGGTCTTTTCCTGTCCCTTGAAATCCAATCTAAAATTTCGGCTGTCCATCGATGGTCTGTCCTTCTGGCAGTATGTCCAGCCCATTGCCATTTCAGGGATTTAACTCTGATCATGATGTCTTCCACTCTTGTCATTTTTCGGATCCACGTGTTCCTCTTCTTATCTCTCCTGGTTACACCAAGCATGCACCTCTCCGTGCTTCTTTGAGTTGTCTGCAGCCTTTGTATGTCTCTTTTAGTTAAGGTCCACGTCTCTGCACCATACGTAAGCACTGGAAGGATGCATTGATCAAACACTTTTCTTTTCAGACATAATGGCATATTGCTCTTGAAAATTATGATGTTTCTTCCAAAAGCTCTCCAGGCAAGTTTTGTACGCCGATTAATTTCTTCACCAATGTGACCCTTACTTGATATCTGCTGTCCAAGATAAACGTACGTGTCTGTTATCTCCAGCTTTTCTCCATGAATCGATATATCTTCATTTCTTGTAAAAGCATTGTACATCACTTTTTGTCTTCTGAAAGTTCATTTTTAATCCCACTTCTTTACTCTTGTCAGCAAGTTATTGGATCATACTCTGTAGCTCTGATGGGGTAGTTGCAAAAATGACTATGTCATCAGCAAAACGAAGGTGGGTTACATAATCTCCATTAATCTTTATCCCTTTGTTTTCCCAGTTCAGTGATTGAAAGACATTTTCCAATGTCGCATTAAAGAGCTTCGGAGATATGGTGTCACCTTGTCTCACTCCTTTTCCAATTTTTATGTGTGTTGTATTTTCAAACAGCCGAATCTTTGCACTTGCATTTTCATAGATGTTATTAATAATATTAATGTATGCATCTTCAATACCGCAGGATTTCAGAGCCATTGCAACTGCTGATGGTTTCACCGAATCAAAGGCTTTTTCATAATCGATAAAAGCCATGCACAATGGAAGTTCATATTCCCTCGCTCTTTCAATTAGTTCTCTCAGTACCTGGATATGATCTATTGTGCTGTAGCCACTCCTGAATCCAGCTTGTTCTCTCGGTTGAGCCATGTCCAGTGTCACCTTCAAGCATATGTATTATATACTATATTGACAAAAGTTACCGGACACCTAGAAGAGAAACACAGCATAGCATTTATTGACATACATTAGTATCGTGTCGGCTCGTCTTTGGCCTTAATGCATGCACTGACCCTTCGAGACATGCTTTCGACAACGTTTTGGAACACAACGATAGGTATGCGCTTCCATACAGTACATCCTGCTGCCGCAAACTCTTGTTTACTAGCAGGCCTTGGTTCCAAACTTCTTATGCGGCCCTCCAATTCATCCCATAGGTGCTCTATTGGATTAAGATAAGGGATCTGTGCTGGCCATCCACACACGATACGGAATTATCGTAAAACCACGCAATAGCAGTCTTTGCCTTATGGCTCTGTGCATTATCCTGCTGTTACCTACAAGGTTCGATTCCATAGTATTGCCACAGAGTTGGTAGAGCATAATTGTCCAGAATATCGAGGTAGACGTGCTGGTTAACAGGTTTCTCCACGATAACCAATGGGCCGGGACCATACCACAAAAACAACCCCCCACACGAGTACACAGCCAGCTCCAAACTTGACCGTAGGAACAGTACACTGTGGTAAATAGCGTTCCCCGGTTGCCGCCTTACCAACACACGGCCATCAGACTGATAGTTCGCGTATCTGGATTCATCAGTCCAGAAGACTCGTTTCCACTGATCTACGGTCCATGATAAATGTTCTTTACACCATGCTAAACGACGAGTAGCATTCCGATTGGAGATGAAAGGCATAGGAGTAGCCGCACGACCAAGGTAACCCATCGAATAAAGTTATCTGCGAATGGTACGTGTACATACCGAGGTTCCAACATTTTTACTCACCTGTACACTGAGGTCTTATGCAGTACTCCGTCGATTAGCTGTAACGACTCTCCTGAGGCTTCGACGTCCTCTATCACTGATTTTATTTGGTCTGCCGGTACGTTTTGCTGCTTCAGGCACGCCAAAGGCCTTCCACTTATTCAGTACTTCCAAAACAGTTGGCTTGGGTATGTTTAAACACCTCTCGGTTTCTCTTATGGACAACCCACTAATATAACACCCAAAAATCTTTCCTTTCTCAAAGTCAGTTCAGTGAGTCAACCTCACAGTGCGACGTGATCGCGGTCAGCAGCAATCTTGTTTTCATACCGTTTGCAGCTGTACGGCGCATCTTAACAGCGCAGCGGAAACCGTTCATTTGCTTTTGAAGGGTGTCCGGTGACTTTCGTCAATATAGTGTACAGTATATGTATAATTATAGTATATAAACAGTAAACAAGTTTCAGCCCTCTTAAATTTATAATTGACCCACCACGGAGAACGCTCTCTGAATGCAACACTCTTTTCGCCTGTTTACAACTTTTCCATTATACAAAATTCTTCTGCTAGAAGGTGTAGATTTATTTCATGTTTTCTTGTATACTTTTTTTTAACTGCTCATTTTGAAAACCTCTTTGTTTCTGATACCTTCCTTCTGCACTGAAACCTTTTTGTGCGCCATTTGTTAATTTTCGTAACATAATGTTTAGCCTCTGGTGGAACAAAGTATCTTTTTCTATTTCTAGTTGTTTTATAGATTGTACAAATCCGGAGGATTTTTTTTCGCTAACCGGTTCCATTGAATTTGAATAACTTTAATTACTCTTTTCGCGTCGGAAAGGATTCAAAAGACGTTTGCTGATTTCAACCGAAAAATCGGTGTCATCTTTTTCTTTCCGAAAAAGACGACACCGCTTTGATTAATTAACCATGAATTGTATTGAAGATGTTCAAGTGCACGAGGTTTCTCGTTTAAAAATTTAGTAAAAAGAATGATTTTAAAACCTTTTTTTTTTTTTTTTTTTTTTTTTTTTTTGGAAAGTTGATTCTAATATTTTGACTTTTGGGGGATTACATCCTTAGCTGATTGGAAAACTAGCGAGTTGAAGTTTATATTGCTGTAAATTGTGTAAAGTAATAAACATAATTTTGTAAAAATCTCTAAGGAGATCTTTATAGGGAGTACAATAACTTGGCGACTCAAGGTAGTGTTTTATAAAGAATTTTTGATTTCCGGGAGAATATGTAATAATTAATAACGAGGAACTGTACACCAACTATACTTAAAATACTAAAACTATACAAATTTTGAAGATGACAATACGACTTTGGCGTAAATGTGACAAGGATGGTAAGTCAGATAATATCCGAAAACTTGAAAATTTTCATCGTCCTGGAGCGGGACTCCAACACGCGTCTACCAGAAAGCGCCCGGGTGTCCTGTGATGGTTATATTCAAATTGATCGGAAACTTAAAACTTGGTCGTTCTGGGTGGTGTAGTGGTTAGCATACCCGGGCGCTTTCTGGGAGACGCGGGTTCGAGTTCCGCTCCAGGATGATGAAAATTTTCAAGTTTTCGGATATTATCTGACTTACCATCCTTGTCACATTTACGCCTAAAATCGGATTGTCATCTTCAAAATTTGTATTATATGGCGTAATCCCGTATTTCAATTACTAAAACTATATTACACTGTTAAACATTTGATGGTTGGTTGCGCCAAAAAGTGGTGTTACACCAGCTGCCTACTTTCTGAGAAAAGTACTGCGTTGTGTAGTTCAAACAAAATTCAACATGGTGAAAGTTGGCACCATAATGTAGTGCAGCCTTGTACCATAACGTGCTGCGAAATTTCACAATTTTTGGGGGTTTTGTTTACATTACACAACGGAACATCTTTTCTCAGAAAGTGGTGCGAGAGATGTAGCAACACTCTCATGGGCGTAATCATTGGGGGTTGAGGGGGTTAGGAACCCCCAGATTTTCAGTCACGGATCCTTATGTACACTGAAGTGCCAGAAAACTGGTACAGACGAGCTTATGCAAAATGCATAGCAACGTCACCTATGCGCATACTCAATTGCGTTTGCCAGTGCGTATATAAAGCGATAGACCTCCTTGCCAGCTGTCAGAGCTGTTTTCGGCTTGATAATGACAAGAAATAAGGATTTAAGCGATTTTCAAAGCGATGTCATAGTTGGAGCTCGTGAGGTGGGCCGTAGTATTTCGGAGGTAGAAAAGAAGTTCGGATTTTCACGGACGACCATTGCAAGGGTGTACCGTGAATACATGAATTCAGGCGAAACCTCCAACCTACGATGCCAGTGTGGCCGTGAAAAGACATTGAGTGAACGTGACCATCGTCGGCTGTCAAGAATCGTTTCACGCGATAGGCGTGCATTACTCTCGCAGGTATCATCGGAATTCAATGCTGGAACCTCAACAAGCATCAGCGTCCGGACTGTGCAACGTACCCTGCACAATATGGACTTTGGGAGCCGACGCCTAATTCGAGTCCCCTTGATGGGTGCACGACACAGAGCTATGCGCCTCGCTTGGGCACGGCAAAACCGCCACTGGACACTTGATGACTGGAAACAAGTATCGTGGTCTGACGATTCGCGTTTCCAACTGTATCGGGCAGATGGAAGATTCGTGTATGGCGTAAATCCCATGAAGCCATGGATCCCGCTTGTCAACATGGAACTGTACCGGCTGGTGATGGGTTCCGTAATGGTATGGGGTGTGTTTGGCTGGACTTCACTGGGATCCCTGGTACGTCTACAAACGTCTGTGACCGTCCAACCCTATGTGCACATCCTTTCTGACGAGGTACACCCGTTCATGTCCTGCATTCATGCTGATGAGTTGGGCCTGTTCCAACAGACAATGCACCTCCACACAAGTGTCGAGACGCCCCAATATGGTTAGAGGAGCATTCATCTGAGTTTGAGGTGTTGCCAATCCCACCCAAGTCCCCAGATCTGAACGTGATAGAACACATTTGGGATGCCATGCAACGCGTTATCGAACACAAGAATCCGAGACCTCAAAATACACCCGAAGTGTTGAAGGCTCTGCAGGAAGTGTGGTGTGAATTGCCTACAGCGTATTTCCAGAAGCTAGTGGAGTCTATGTCCCGTTGTATTTCTGCAGTCCTGCGCCCCCGTAGGGGACCTACCAAATATTAGACTGGTGTACTAGTTTTTCTGGCACTTCAGTGTATCTACAGGGTTCAACGAAATGTCCTTATTCAGGGCAATGAGTGCGGAAGAAAGGGTCCGAGTGGTACACAAGTTAGGTCTATGTATAGGAAAGGGGCGATGGACGATCGAATCAAAGCAATTGGAGCACCCCTAGCGGCAAAGGTAAGCAGCCACACCATTATGTGCATGGATAGGTTAAAATGCTGATAAAGTACACGCAGTCGTTGGATGCTTAGACAATGCAAATTACCGGCCCACGGTGGAGAACGATTTAAATGCGTATGTAAATATTGATAGTGACGTAGAAGACGGTCGGTGAGATAAAATACCGAGGCTGGGGGTTTGAACGTCAGTCAGCGTACACGTTGCAAACACTGATGGCGGGCTACTCAAACGCTGAGTACTGTGAAATGGTCGTACTTTCTGGCGAATGTCATCGCATTGTGTGCGCCTGTAACACAGATAGAGATAGTGTTCGAGAAGCTATTCTTACACGCCTTGGAATGTGCAATGTAGCCGATGGTGGCTACTTCGAACAGGCTGTATATTAACTTCGCGCAGATGTGCGTTGGGCCTGTAAGTAGGCATATCTCCTGTAAACATTTTTCAGTATTATAAATAAGACTGCACAGCTTCTGTCTCGTGTCATTATTCTTTTGTCTATTTCACCCGCTTTACCGATTTCGAATTAACAGCATTTTGACACGTCCATGTACATAATTCATGCGCACCATATGTCGTTTCTTACTAATTAGACGATGCGCTACAACTTTGTAATTGAAATCTTGTTATTATCTCGCGTTGTTCGTGAGCTACTCGCGTTGTTCTTGAGTTAGGTTTCCTAAATTCTTACCTTTGTCGCGAAGGGCGCTTCAATCGCTTTCAGTCGATCGGCCATGGTCCCTTTCCTATACATAGACCTAACTTTTTGTACCACTCGGACCCTTTCTTCCGCAGTTATTGCCCTGAATAAGGACGTTTCTTTGAGCCCTGTATATGTATATATACACTGAAGATCAATTGAATTAGAGACAGCTGGCATTATGCAAATGTGGCGCTGTGAGCTGCCCTGTAAACGAAAACGACACGACGTATGCAGCGATCCGACAATATAAGGAGTGATGCGACGGGAATCAGTAAGAGTCGGACGCAGTATGGGTAAGACGAAAGATCTAAGCGCATTTGATCGTGGGTAAATTGTCGGGGCCCGACGAATGGGGCATTCCATCTCGGAAGTCGTGCATACACTGGGATTTTCACGAGCCACGGTGTCACGGGTGCATTGTGAGTACATCGAATCCGGTAAAACCATCCGTGCAAGGGCCAACTGCCGTTAACAACAGCGTGTATATGAGCGGGGTCATCGTCGGCTAGCTCGCATTGTAACAGCGGATAGACGGGCCACAGTGCAAGAAATCACTCGGCAATTTAACGCTGGTGCACAAAAACGTGTAAGCAGCCACATCATCCAGAACCATCTCCTCGCTATGAGGTACAGAAGCCATCGTCCCACGAGGGTACCGCTGCTGACCGCACATCACAGGGTGCAAAGATTAGCATGGGCGCGGGAACATCGCCACTGGACCCTAGTCATGTGGAAAAATGTTGCCTAGACTGATGAGTCGAGTTTCACGTTGGTACATGCGGATGGCAGGATACGAGTACGGCGCAAACCACAAGAAGCGATAGATCCTTCTTGCCAGCAGGGTACTCTTCAAGCTGTTGGGGGTAGCATTCTCGTCTGGGGACCGTTTACGTGGACTGAAATGGGAGCTCTGGTACGTGTGACATCGTCCCTCACAGGTCAACGTTACCGAGATATCCTGGATGACCATTTGCTCCCGTTTGTGCGTCTTCAACATCCCACTGGGGACTTTATCCTGCAACAAGACAATGCACCGTGCCATTGCTCCGGAATTGTATCCGAGTGGTTGGATGAACACTCCACCGCCGTGACCTCACTTCCTTGGCCAGCTAGGTCACCTGACCTGAATCCCATCGAGCACGTCTGAGATGCCATCGAGAGAGATGTTTGAGTCTCTGACCCCCTTCCATCAAATCTTCGTGAACTGTGGCAGCTTGTTCAGGAGTCGTGGATCCGTATGACTTACCAACGCTTCCGGTGTCTTGCCGAGTCAATGCCGAGACGAATCGCCGCCGTCATAAGGGCGAAAGGTGGTTCTGCACGTTACTAGATAGTTATCTCTAATTCAATTGCTCTTTAGTGTATAATGTGTGTATATGTGATCAAACCCCCACAGATTTTGAAACTTGGTTACGCCACGGAGTCCACTCTTTTGTACAACCCACCACAAAATTTTTAAATGTAGTAATCCGAATTCATTCGCGTAAAATTGAATTCGAAGTTTCTAAGCTTGCACGTGAACTACATGGCTTTTCCAAGGAAAGTAGAATTACACCAATAAATTCGGATTACTTTTTACATTCGATTACACCAATAAATTCAGTACACCAATAAATTATGACACCAATAATTTGCTATTTTAAGTGAGAAGTTTTTGTGATTCTGCTGTATGAAGTATTAATTAAGTAACAAAAATATTTTGATGATTCCTTGTTTGATAAAATCGATTAACTCACTCGATTTAAGGAAAGAGAAGAAAAGAATGATTTACACGTTCGTATTTTTGCCATTTTGAGTGATACGTTTAGCACATCCTTTCGCAGGGTTTTTCACGGAGGAAAGATCGTTTCACACAGCAATTGCAAAAATAAAATAAAAAAACAACTTCGGATCGTTTCCCAGCTTCTTCAGCGCGCGTAATTACGTGCGTAAGATTTTTTCGCTAAAACGAACGGAGACGCAATAAATTTCACATTTGGATCAAAAGATGAAACATAAGTACCCCAGGCTCTCCCTCGCTATTGTAGAGCGAATCATTTGCGATATCTACTTCTTTCTCCCCAACACCGTCTCTCATTTTTCTGCGCTAACACCATTTTCCCTACTTTATTTATTATTTTTTTCTTTTAGAGTGCATCATATTTTGCGTGATAGAGAGAATTTCTTGCTCTTGATAAATATTTTCGTTCTTCTCACGTCATTTTTCCCCTTTTTTTCTCATTTTCGTTCTTCTTGAGGACTCTGGTAATGACGTGTTCCATTTCATTTGCGAGTGAGCCAGTCCAGAGGCTCTGCTGTCTTTCTAGTGTTCGCTGACGTCATCCCGATAAAATGGATGATCAATCAATCACAGTAGTTGGTGTTGTTTCATGACAGTTGCGCGGGGAAGGAGTGATCAAAAGACGGGCATAGATTCCACAGCCTGAATGACTCACTAAAAAAAAAATCTTCTCTTTTCAAATGCTTTCAATTTGGGCAGCGGTCGATTAGTTTACCACAAGAATTCTTCGATGAAAAATAGTTTCTTAAAAAAGGGGTAACTGAAATACCTTAAAAGACATAACTTAAGCTTTCTTCTAACAGCGAATATCCGTCATTCATTTAACACTGCTCATATCCGCTTTTTTCGTTCGCACGAGTCACCAAACGTATAACTGGGATTAAATACCATTTTAAATGACATTAGAATATGGACGCCAACAAATTCCGTGCACATCGAGGATCGTTACGGAATTTTTATTATTTGAAGGAGTTTACAAAAAGGATTTAGCAGTTTTTTTTAAATTACTACAGACATACTTCAAAATGAATAAAATATCAGCTTTCAATGATAAAAGCTCTTGAGTTGCTATAAATTTATTATACTAGATGGACCAAAATTGGCCGCAGCCCCGGGGGCGCAGCGGTCTAAGCGATGGCCTCTGATCATTCGTCCCAAAGGGGTCCGGGTTCGAATCCCGGTGAGGCATGGATGTTGTGTTTGTCTTTTAGACATACTTCAAAATGAATAAAATATCAGCTTTCAATGATAAAAGCTCTTGAGTTGCTATAAATTTATTATACTAGATGGACCAAAATTGGCCGCAGCCCCGGGGGCGCAGCGGTCTAAGCGATGGCCTCTGATCATTCGTCCCAAAGGGGTCCGGGTTCGAATCCCGGTGAGGCATGGATGTTGTGTTTGTCTTACGGCACTGGCTCTCTCCCTTCCCTGGAACCAGTGGCCCTAAATTAGGGACGGGCGACTGCTTATAGCCCATTGAGTTTATAATGAATTAGTTTTTAACTGGTTTGTTGTGTGGTAATTAATTATGAATAAAGTTTTACTGGTTGTTCTTAATGAAGACACTTAATGAAAAGAGATCCAACGGCCAGACAGAGGTCTGACAGTACTATGAACTGAGAAAAACGTACTTACTTAAAAACCTTTTATTTGAAAACTCCTGGTATCATCCAACACACACACTACTAGTCACACTAATCGTATCACAATAATGAAGAAGAACCTAATCACATAGAACGAAGCTCTCGGCACAAAATAACGAAGCTCTTTTCACATCGAACAAAACCTCTCCACATATAAACAAAAAGCTCTCCGCATATAAACAAAAGCTCTCTTCATATAAACAAAAGCTCTTCTAGGTATCGTTGAACGCGCCTATTTATACTGCCTACCACCACGTCATGACTACACTCGTTGCCACATATCATTCAGCGGGAGAAATAACATCTCGTTAAGTAAGTAGATAATTTGCATAGGAAAATAAAATTACGAGAGATAGTAAAATCAAAAGGAAACTGAATCTAGAGTATGCGTTACAAGTTGCTCACGGTGGTCGTTAAACCTCCAATCAAAAAAAAAAAAAAAAATTGGCCGCAGATTTAGGGAAATCACAACTTAGGGATGAAGACAGCCATTTGCATAAAAGGAATGTTATTTTATTGGTAGAAACGTCAGTTTTTCAGCAACCCGATTTGGTTGTTACGGTATGAAATACATGGCGCTTGTGATGTGCTAGTGGGCTTGTGGGTTCCAGGCCCCTATTTTCGTTCGGTTCGTTTTGTGCTTCACAGTAGCTTGCATGAAGCCCAGCCCTTAGGGAAAATACTAGATGAGATTGCAAACATTTATAGGATTTTGGGAAACAATCTATATAATAATTCTATAAAGTTTTGTATTGTAAGACCAGTTGTGAGGGAACGGCTGCACGTAAGCATATGGTTGAGGTATCAAAATAAAGGTCTTACCATGTAGATGTGCCAGTAAAAGATAAATATGAGATTGGAGCAACGGTTCGGACGTTGTGGGGCGGCAAAGTTCCCATGTAAAGTCAATGGGAGAAGCGTGCGGTGCACATCTGATCGCCTGCGGTTGACTCACGCGCTGTTGAACGCGGAATGGAAGGATTCAGATAGTCTAAAGTTGTGTTTGTCTTTTAGACATACTTCAAAATGAATAAAATATCAGCTTTCAATGATAAAAGCTCTTGAGTTGCTATAAATTTATTATACTAGATGGACCAAAATTGGCCGCAGCCCCGGGGCGCAGCGGTCTAAGCGATGGCCTCTGATCATTCGTCCCAAAGGGGTCCGGGTTCGAATCCCGGTGAGGCATGGATGTTGTGTTTGTCTTACGGCACTGGCTCTCTCCCTTCCCTGGAACCAGTGGCCCTAAATTAGGGACGGGCGACTGCTTATAGCCCATTGAGTTTATAATGAATTAGTTTTTAACTGGTTTGTTGTGTGGTAATTAATTATGAATAAAGTTTTACTGGTTGTTCTTAATGAAGACACTTAATGAAAAGAGATCCAACGGCCAGACAGAGGTCTGACAGTACTATGAACTGAGAAAAACGTACTTACTTAAAAACCTTTTATTTGAAAACTCCTGGTATCATCCAACACACACACTACTAGTCACACTAATCGTATCACAATAATGAAGAAGAACCTAATCACATAGAACGAAGCTCTCAGCACAAAATAACGAAGCTCTTTTCACATCGAACAAAACCTCTCCACATATAAACAAAAAGCTCTCCGCATATAAACAAAAGCTCTCTTCATATAAACAAAAGCTCTTCTAGGTATCGTTGAACGCGCCTATTTATACTGCCTACCACCACGTCATGACTACACTCGTTGCCACATATCATTCAGCGGGAGAAATGACATCTCGTTAAGTAAGTAGATAATTTGCATAGGAAAATAAAATAACGAGAGATAGTAAAATCAAAAGGAAACTGAATCTAGAGTATGCGTTACAAGTTGCTCACGGTGGTCGTTAAACCTCCAATCAAAAAAAAAAAAAAAAAAAATTGGCCGCAGATTTAGGGAAATCACAACTTAGGGATGAAGACAGCCATTTGCATAAAAGGAATGTTATTTTATTGGTAGAAACGTCAGTTTTTCAGCAACCCGATTTGGTTGTTACGGTATGAAATACATGGCGCTTGTGATGTGCTAGTGGGCTTGTGGGTTCCAGGCCCCTATTTTGGTTCGGTTCGTTTTGTGCTTCACAGTAGCTTGCATGAAGCCCAGCCCTTAGGGAAAATACTAGATGAGATTGCAAACATTTATAGGATTTTGGGAAACAATCTATATAATAATTCTATAAAGTTTTGTATTGTAAGACCAGTTGTGAGGGAACGGCTGCACGTAAGCATATGGTTGAGGTATCAAAATAAAGGTCTTACCATGTAGATGTGCCAGTGAAAGATAAATATGAGATTGGAGCAACGGTTCGGACGTTGTGGGGCGGCAAAGTTCCCATGTAAAGTCAATGGGAGAAGCGTGCGGTGCACATCTGATCGCCTGCGGTTGACTCACCCGCTGTTGAACGCGGAATGGAAGGATTCAGATAGTCTAAAGTCCGACGTTTCTCTTCTCAGCTAACCGTTGTGCAAAACAACGCTGGCATCAATTTGGTTGAAAGTTCTTATCGCAACAGCGAACGCTCAAAGACCTGATTGCGTTGTGCCTTTGGACTGTGTGATGTGTATATGCAATTTAACATTCATTCGATCCAGTTTATTCACGTAGGTAAGAAGTTTCTCATTATGTAAAGATGTAAATAAACGTTTCATATGAGTTTATTCTTTTTAAAAGAAAAAAAAAGAAAAAACTTATCGTCGTTTTCGACGGGTTTCGTTTACCGGGAAAAAAATATTTATTGATTCCGACAGGTTTCGTCAACCGGGTTCGAATCCCGGTCAGGTATGGATTTTGTGTTTGTCTTACGGCACTGGCTCTCTCCCTTCCCTTAAACCAGTGACCCTAAATTAGGGACGGACGACTGCTTATAGCCCATTGAGTTGCTCACGGTGGTCGTTAAACCTTCAGTTAAAAAAAAAATAATCATGAACCTGGACTACTATTTTTACTGAAATGGTTGAATGAATTTGTCAATCAAATAAAGTTTACATTTGTTGTTTCATATGAGTTTATTATTTTAAAAAAAATTTCCGTAGATTCCGACGGGTTTCGTCTAGTTCTATTTACAGAAGCACGTATTTACATTTTGACGTTCATACGGTTGACCACCCGCCGAACATGAGAAAAAGCTCTTTCTCCTCCTCATAGTAGCTTCAAATGATCTCCTCGTCTTTCCCCTCGGGAACCCTACAAACCTTTTTGGGGGTCGCATTGTTGACACCTAGTAACGAATGTCCCTTTGGTTCCGCCTCCAAGCATGTAAGGACTACAGAATATCACCATGTATTTGACAAACAATGACTATCTTACCAGTCCGAACAACATGGCGTCTTATAGGAGAAGTATCACATTATGTCCAGCAGTGTTTTATGAAGATAAATTGTCCGTTCTCTTACAATATGTCTTACACTGCCGTTACTTGAACACATACGCATACATACACAAAACAAAAACAAAATCATATTCATCACAATAAGGTAAATTTGAATAATGCATCAGCTGAATATTTAATTTATATTTAAATATTTATATAGGCATCTCGTTCGCTGAGATCCTCACAGCGCTAGTACCATCAGAAATTAATAATGGAAGTCTTCACCGCCATTTTGAATTTCTAACGGTACATTAAGCCATTGAACGAGTGTCGTAAGCACCTGTTTAAAGAACAAAATATCCAAAAGAGCTCTATTGTACGTTCTTGCGTCACTGAATAGCATTCATGCTTAGCATTAACAGAAAGCGTACCATACCGTGAATCAGGTCAAAGTCGCCCAGGTTTTTACCTGGGAAGTCGACGTAACTCGAATTGGAGAGCAAGCATGGAACTTAAGGTGCCATAAACAATTCCGTGGTGCATATTGCGTAAATGACTGAGCTTGAAACCATACAAACCGCAACTGTGCAGCTACTTTATGCATTGTCAGACAGTGGCAGGGATGAATTCTGTAGCAATATGAGAGAACAGATTTAGTCGTAAGAGGATTTTCTCACGCGAGTTGTCCGTAGCGACGAGACTACATTTCACATCAGCTGCAAGGTAAATAAGCGTAACTGCGCATATGGGAAAGGGGAAAGTGTATCTACAAACTACCATTAGAGAACTCAAAGAAAGAATTATAGAAGCTGTTTCTACTATAAATGATGATATGCTTTCCAGGGTACGGGATGAAACTTTTTATAGGTGTAATGTAGCTGTTATACACCATATTAACAAAAGTAACCGGACACCCCTTCAAAAGCAAATCAACTGATCCATTGCGTTGTTTAGATGCGCGGTACAGCTGCAAACGGTATAAAAACAAGATTGCTGCTGACCGCGATCATGTTGCACTGTGAGGTTGAGTGAAAATGTCACTGAACTGACTTTGAGAAAAGAAAGATTGTTGATTGTTATACTAGTGGGTTGTCCATACGAGATACCGAGAGGCGTTTAAACATACCCAAGTCAACTGGTTTGGATGTACTGAATAAGTGGAAGACACATGGCGTGTCTGAAGCAACAAAACGTACCGGCAGAACAAAGAAAATCGGTGATAGAGGACGTTGAAGCCTCAAGAAAGTCGTTACAGCTAATCGTCGGAGTACTGCACAAGACCTCAGTGTACAGGTGAATAAAAATGCTGGAACCTTGGTATATACACGTACCAGTCGCAGAGAACTTCATTCCATGGGTTACCGTGGTCGTGCGGCTGCTCATATGTCTTTCATCTCCACTCGGAATGCTACTCGTCGTTTAGCATGGTGTAAAGAACATTTATCGTGGACCGTAGATCAATGGAAACGGGTCCTATGGACTGATGAATCTAGATACACGATCCATCAGTCTGATGGCCATGTGTGGATATGGCAACAGCCGGGGGAACTCTATTTACCACAGTGTACTGCTCCTACGGTCAAGTTTGGAGCTGGCAGTGTACTCGTGCGAGGGTGTTTTTCGTGGTATGGTCCCGGCCCATTGGTTATCGTTGACAAACCTGTTAACGAGCACATCTACCTCGATATTCTGGACAGTTATGCCTCACCAACTCTGTGGCAATACTATGGAACCGAGCCTTGTTTGTACCAGCAGGATAATGCACCGAGCCATAAAGCAAGGACTGTTACGGCGTGGTTTGACGATAATTCCGTATCGTGTTTGGACTTGCCAGCACAGAACCCTGATCTTAATCCCATAGAGCACCTATGGGATTATTTAGAGCTCCGCATAAGAAGTTTGGAACCAAGGTCTACTACTAAGCAACAGTTAGCGGCGGCAGTATGTACTGAATGGAAGCGCATACCTATCGCTGTGTTCCAAAACCTTGTCGAAAGCATGTCTTGAAGGGTCAGTGCATGCATAAAGACCAAAGGGTTAACGACACCGTACTAATGTATGTGAATAAATGCTATTTTGTGTTTCTCTTCTAGATGTACGGTGACTTTTTTCAATTCAGTGTATGTCTATTAATTTATTATTTCTAATGAGTATTTTGTATGTGTATGACAACAGCTAAACCAATAAATTGAATTGAAATGCAAAAGTATGTCGTATAAAACGCAGCAGCCACGTACAGCATTTGTAATATTGTGCCTATAAAAACAAAATTCAGGTTTGTACTTATACGATATCATTTTTTATATTTTAATTGCTGTCTTCATTCCTAAAGTACCTATATTGTTTTAACTTGCTTTTTAATGGCGACGATGATAGTAAAAGCGATTTGATTAGCGTCGTCGTTTGAAACGAAGTAGGTTGTGCAAGAACAAATGGATTTTTTGAATGTTTTGGTAAAAGAAGCCCCTTCCAAATCCTAAAAACATAACGAATTAGAAGAAGTTTCTGGGAACTGATAAGGACCTGGACAAAACAGGCAGAAACAGCATGCGAAGGCTGATTTTGAATCTAAGGTATATAAATAGAGCAAAGTAAGAAAATGGGAAAATGCGAGTGAATCCGTTCGCGAATTGTTCGACCACTTCTTATGACTTAGAGATCTGAAAATTGATATGCTGATAAGTCTTGACGTCCGTAAGCCTAAAAACATCCGAAAACCAAAGAAATCGAAATGGCGGCTTTGGAACATTGCCTGCTTCAATTTTTTAGTGAATTGTTCGACCCCTTTTAACGCCCCAGAGATCTGAAAATTGATATGCTGAGATGTCTAAAGGTCTGGATTCCTAGAAAAGTCCAATAGAATGACGGCTTGAAATATCGTCTGCTTGAATTTTTCGTGAATTGTTCGACCACTTCTAAATGACATAGAAATCTGAAAATTGGCATGCTTATGGGTCTTAACGTCCATATAACTAGAAATATCCAAAAACAAAAACAAAAAAACAAAAAATCTAAATTATGGTTTTGGAAAACTGCCTGCTTGTATTTTTTCGCGAATTGTTCGACCACTTCTAAATGAACTAGAGATCTGAAAAGTGGCATACTGATAGGTCTTAAGATCCGGATACCAAGAAAAGTCCGAAAACCAAAAAAATCAAAATGGCAGCTTTTGAATATCGTATGCTTGAATTTTTCTACCACTTCTACACAGTCTGAAAACAAAAAAATTCAAAATAGTGATTTAGCTTTACTGTTCAAAATGATACGTTTAACGGTAATTATGCCAGAAACGTTGAAATGCTGTTAAAATTCCGTGAAATTTTGATTTAAAGTTAAGGGACGCATAACCGTTTTACGTCAAGCCGTATGCATTGACGTCACGACCTTGTTCTAAATCTTAAAACAGTTACGTATTGTGACGTATATTCTAAATTAACTTTCCTTTTTAGTTTCTTTCGCTATGTAAATCTTGTGTTTATTCTGTTATTCTTCACTCTTAACGTGATATCTTTTCTCTCAAATGAATACGTTTGGCAACACAATTGAGGTTAAATAAACATGACGTATGCCCGAGTTTTGATAAGAATAAGAGATAAAAACGACGACTAATCTGTTGCTTTGAAAGCGTTGGATTGTAAACTGATTATTGAAAGGAGCGTTGTGAAAAGAGCGTTGTGTGGTGCGTGGAGAGTTTAGTGCAATATGCTATGCTACGATGTGTTTGCTACATCCTGAATAAAGCATCTTTTTCCGTAAGTGTGACTTCTGTTGTTTACATGTTTCGTCTGGCCGTTAAGGTTTCTTTCATTTAGGAACTATTTCTTAGTATGTTGATGTTTTAAGTTAACGTAGAAGTAAGACAAGACTTCTACGCCATAATATCTTAAATTACTTTTCTTTCCCTTAATTATTTGTGGGACGGGAGAGTAATGTCGCTTTTGGAAAAGAAGAGAAACACTTTTTGTAACAGAAGAAATTTATTTCTTACTCAATTATATAATCGCCATCATTATCGATCACATTTGTCCATCGTGAAGACAAACTTTCAATGCCGTCTTTATAAAACGACGCTGGCTGTGATGCAAAAGGTCCGACACCCCGTTTTGACATCATCAATATTGTGGAATATTTTCCCATTAAGAAAGTGCTGCACAGATCTGAACAAATGGTAATCAGATGGTGCAATGTCAGGTGAATAACGGGGATGGAGCAAAACTTCCGAGGCAAAATCTCTGATCATCTGCTTGGTCTGTCTCTTCGTGTGAGGTCTCGCGTTGTCATTCTGGAGAATGGCACCTTTTCTGTTGATCAGTACAGGATGTTTTACAGTAAGTGCTTGCTTCAAACGGTCCAGTTGTTGACAATAGAGATCTGCCTTTAGGGTCTGTCCGGGTTCCATGAGCTCAAAGTGAGCTATGCCAACGGTGGTCCACCAAACACAAAGCAAAATCTTTTGGGGTGTAGGCCTAATTTTGGAGTACGAATTGGTGTCTGACCTGGAAAAAGCCACTGGTTTTTGCATTTGTTTGTCCCGTAAAGAACCCACTTTTCATCGCCAGTGGCAATTCGATGAAGAAGCGGATCTTTTTCTTGTCGGTTGAGCAAAGAGTTGCAAATGATGGAACGCTGGGCTTTGCTGTCAGTTGAAAGTTGGTGTGGGATCCAAACACCTTGTCTATAGACCTTCCCTATCTGGTGCAGGTCCTCCTGAACAGTAGACAATGATGCGTTAAGATGTTGGGATAATTCATCAATGATTTGATGAGGATCTGCTTCAACAGCTGCACCCAGCAGGACATTGTCCAGCTCCATGAACCCTCTTGCACGAGGGACATAAGAAAATTGCCCAACCGGAATTGGGCGAACCAACTGACATTTACTGCATTCGGATAAACAGCGCAAATGTTATTGACGGTCACGGTTGCATTGTTCCCCTTGTGAAATTCATAGAGCATACAATGACAGGCATGGCTCTCCGTTTTATGTTACTCATTTAAGTTCTGCAAATCTGGAAGACAAAAACACCTACATAAGTTAAAGGCGAATAGTTCATTCACTTGTACACGCACTTGTTTTACGTTGAACGTACATAAACACCTCACAACTGCTCCCCAAACTTAGCCCCACGAAAAACGACATTACTTTCCGTTCCCCCGAATAATTTTTCCTTTCTTTCATTTAATGTTCAAAAAAATGATTTTATAGATTTACCGTTCGAAAAACGGGTGATTCTGCTAGTATACAATATGAGGGAAATATTTTTACTTTTTCAAAGAAAGCCTACTAACCAGACAGCCACAGAATGAGGATTACCGCAAACTACAGTCACGCGAGTTTTGCATGGAAGGCTATAATTGTATGCATATGTAACCCATATCATACATGATCTATTTGCAACCACGTGGTCTAGTTAATACAGACATTTAACATGGACCAGGAACATCAAACAAAGATCTTCGCTCTTTCCACGTTTATAAGTGAGTCACGGAAAAATTCTCATTCGCCGCCACCGGGAGTCGAACCCAGGGTCTTCCAGTTACGCGCCGGATATGCTTCCGCTACACCTAAGCGGCCTCAAGTTCCTTCAGACTCACATACGCTAACTGCCAAGCCAATTTGGCAGGTTGCTTCTTGGAGCCCCGCACAATGCTGGAAATTCACCATCTTTGGTGAAACCCCAGCATTGTGCGGGGCTCCAAGAAGCAACCTGCCAAATTGGCTTGGCAGTTAGCGTGTGTTTGGTGAATCCCCAGCATTGTGCGGGGCTCCATGAAGCAACCTTCCAAATTGGCTTGGCAGTTAGCGTGTGTGAGTCTGGAGGAATTCGAGGCTGCTGTGGTGTAGTGGAAGCATATCTGGCGAGTAATTGGAAGACCCTGGGTTCGACTCCCGGTGGCGGCCAATGATAATTTTTCCGTGACTCACTTATAAACGTGGAAAGAGCGAAGATCTTTGTTTGATGCACGTGGTCTAGTGTTAGCGTAACCAGATCTTAACTCAAATCATATATGATCTATTTGCAACCACGTGGTAGAGTGTTAACCCTTATCGCATTGGAATGCCTAGAGAACGACAAACGTTTCCTCGAAAGAGTGCATTTCACTGAAGAAGCGACATTTCATGTGTTAGGAAAAGTGAATCTACATTATGCTTACGTAGGGCCTCAGGAAATCCATATGTTGTTTTTAGTCATGTTCGTGATAGTTCGAAAATTAATGTTTGGATTAGGATAATATGTTAAAGCCTCATCGGTCAATTTTATGTCTGGCAAAATCCAACATCGCGATCCTTTATTTATCTGCATGTTGCAGAATTTTTCCATCCACTAGTTAAAGACCTTCAGCTGAAAATCATTTTCTTTTGGTATAGGGTTTCATTACATTGAGTGCTCCATCGCAATTACTGGGTTCTGCATTTGAAGATCCATAGATTTGTTGATGTGGATCGGCTGTAAGGCTACTCCTCCCATTTCACTGTTGGGTTTTTTTATTCGTGTTTTTGTAACAGACAGGATATATGAATTCATTATACGGGATTTAAACCTTCTGAAGGAATTGAATAAGAGTTCCATCGCCTCTTCTGATATCGAATTCCCGCACCTAACATGGCGTCAAATTGAGTTCAGGTTAGCCGTTCATCTTTCAAACGTTCCAGAAGTTTTCCGTGCAACACGTTCCATCTTCTTCCAAATATTTTTTTATTTCAATATTTATGCTGTTACATTATGACATCGTAAATCAGAGATATGTATGTGCAATTAAAAAGTATTATCATCAAAGGAAAACAAGCAAAAGGCCTCACAGAGACATGACGTGCCCTGAATCCCCAAAACAGAACAAATCAGTCAAGCACCGGCCATTTCAACACAGTAAGGGAAAGATGTATGTTAGTCGTGGTTTTTTTTTTTAGTTATTAAGTAAGTATATTTTTAATATTTTTTTAAACAATGTTAGATTATTAATATCAATTAACTCCACAGGCAAACCATTCCATTACTCAGGACCAATGTAGTTAATACCTTGCCTTGACATCTGTGTCTTTGGTAAAATAGGCCGCAGTAATGCCTTTTTCCTTGTTTTAAAATTATGAGTAATGAAATTTAAATATATTACATCGGGAAACAAATTATTTTTTATCCTTTTAAACATCAGTTTACCAATGTTAAAATGAACTGGTTGTTTAATCGACAGATTTCCATACCTATTTGGGTCAACACGATTATGAAGATAGTTGAATAATTCTAACTTGTTAACAGTGGAGGGAGAGATCGTTAAATCCAAATATCTTATAAACTTATTCTGTAAACTTTGCAACCTATTTATATTAGTTTGGGTAGCATGTTCCCAAGAGGCATTGCCATAATTAATATGTGAGTGAATCAGTATATAGTACAACATTTTAAGAGTTTTAACTGTCAAACATGATATAACCCTAGAAACAATAACAGTATGTTTTGCAATTTCACTTTCAATATACGTTATATATGATCGTTCCATTTAAAGCAGAGTTCAGAATAATTCCCAAAAACTTAAATGTTTTCACACATTCAGTAGTTTGATTATTCAAAGTTAAATGATGGTGGTGCATCAAATATATTCTCTGTCTGGTGAAGATTAAACATTTACTCTTATTGAGATTAACTATTAAATCAGTATATGTCAACCATACTAGGCTTTTGTATGGTTGACATATAATGATTTATTAGGTAATCTAGGCTATATATATTTCATTGTCACCATGCCTTGGTTCCAAAATCTGATCTTAAAAATTCATTGCATTTGATCTAGAATTTGGGATAGTACACAGTTGAATCAGAACAACATTACCACCCCCGAAATAAGAGTGTACAAGCCCAGGCGCGTCACAGGGTGCACGTGACAAGATTAACCACACGGAGATAGAGGACAGATGAGCCGCTGTGCGTAACGTGAGCACAATGGCCAGAGGTAGTGATTTGATGGACGTTCAAAAAGGAATGATCATTGGCTACCGCGCCATGGGTGGAAGCATCTCAGAAACAGCAGACTTCGTGGGCTGTTCACGAGGTGCTGTAGTAAGGGTGTACCAAGAATGGACCGCTGGCACACCAAGTACCTCGTTACGTCATAACTGTAGAGCCCGAAAGCCCATCGACCTCAGAGGAGAACGTCGCCTCCCTTGACTGGTAAAGGGCAATCGACGCGCAACAATGCAGCAAGTGAACGCTGGGGCGCCCAGGTACGTGAAGCCGATAGCAGTAGAGCGAAACCCTGTTACGCATGGGTCTCCTGAGTCGACGCTGTGTCAAGACGCCCATGTCAACACAGGTCCATCGACAACGACGCCTGAAGTTCACATGGGACAGTGGAAGAGTGGGAAAAGATTAGCTTCTCCGACGAATCGAGGTTTCTACTCCACAGAAGTGACGAGTGGTGGCGGATATGACGATAGCCACACGTGACCCAACACCCGGATACGCTTGTCGGTCACCTACAGGTAAGCGGTGACACTGTGCATGTCTGGGGAATGTTTTCCTGGAATGACCTGGGATCGCTTTCAACACTGGATGGGTTCCTGAACGCCAATGGCTACCTTCTCATCCTCCCTGACCACATCCATTACTACACGTTGGACATTTATCCTGGTGATGATGGTGTGTACCAATAGAACAATGCGTCCTGCCATGTCGCTAAGGGGCTGCGTGACTGGTCCCAGACACACGACAGTGGTGTTTCCGTTCTCCCTTTGCCGGCAAAATCTCTCGACCTCAAACCCATAGAGCCCTTGTGGGACTATTTGGATCGACAGGATCGACATGCCGACCCCCAACCACGTCATCACCGGAATCTCCGTGCTCTGCTGAAGTCCGAATGGGCACGTATGCCTCGGGCGACCTTCCAGGGCCTCATTGCGTCCATGCCAATCCGTCTTACCGCTGTCATCCGGCCCAAGGGTGGTTACTACCATCATTAGGTAGGTGGTCATATGCTTCTGATATGACCGTGTATACTTATTTGATTTATGGATGGAAACCTGTTGCGCTAGCTGGCGTGAATTTTGATTTTAAATTCAACAATATCCCGACTTCAGCAAATCGGCTTGCCAACGTTTTCTTAACATCGTCCAGTTGCACCGCTGGGTAATAGCATCCACATGCTTTGGGATTTTTCACATTCCTGTCACGTAGCATTATCACACAATTCATTTATATTAACAGCTGTGGAAGACCATCGAAACAGAGATTCACAGCTGAGTTGCTAACGCTTTTGGTATAATTAATTCAAATTGAGTATATACTTTTTCTTTTCTGGGAAGAATTTGCAGCTAAATAAGTGTTCAGTTTTCCCCTGGCTGAGGTAACCGGGCATTTTAATTCGGTTCTGTATCTCTGTCTTAGATTGACTTACAAAAATTATTTTTAACTGAAAAGTTAAGATGGAGGCTAAGATTGTCCAGGTTTTTCATGTATTTTATCTGAAAAAGTAACCCATTTGCCGTATAAATCCGCATTTTTACCAGCCTCTATTTACCGTTATTGTTCATTGAAATGGAGGAATTATAACCATTACTAATATTTTTCCATAGCTATACTGTGGAACATTTTTCCGCTTCCTGGTGTGCATACATATCTGTACTTCCTACGATGCCTATCTCTGTATAAGTTGGATCGAAGTTCCTTTCAGTACGTAGTGATTGTTTCTTGGACACATGATCAAGTTTATCTGTAAGGCTTCTAACAAAGCAGATTTTTTTATCACGTAAGAGAATGCTCACTGCACTTCAAATTTAGGGCTCAAGCGAAATAAATCTTTGATGCATCTCGCTTGAGACTTCGCTAAATTTCCCGCAAGAAATCCATTACTCGTATTTGCTCTGAGTTACAATTTCGAAGTGAAACAATCATGGCTGGCAATGGTAAGAACAGCTTTTGTAGTACTAGTTATTCAATACACGGAAGCAATTCAGGGAACAAATGAGTTTCGAGAAAAATGTTGGTGATTTCAGAGGTGCGAGAACTCCAGTTTCGTCAGGAGCGCAGAAGGGCAAGAACTCGTTTGGGTAAAGCTGCTACCAAAACATTCTTAAGAATAAGGAAAAATTCAGGAATGCTTGGGCAAGAAGCTGCGTCTCTAGAGCAGATAATCTAAAGTCGATGTCAAATATATTGCAGAATCTGAAAACAATCGAGAGAGTACTCATGATGTTCCTTGTAAATAATTTATGCTATGCACCTTTTGCAATGCAATATCTTCGTGGGTGTAAAATAAAACGAGTGATTCGAGAGCATACATTGATTTACGTACAAGACATTGCATTTATTCGCGTCACTCACGACCACACCGAGCCACAGTCCGGTACATACTAAGTGGAATTAAATCATAACACCAAACAATAAGGTTTACTAATTTCTGACGTTGAGCGATACTTAGTTAGGTGGATTAATGAATGTCTTTATCTTAAAACTAATGGAAGAAGATATATGAGTCATAAAAGTTAATATTTATTAAACTATGGCGGCGGTAACAGCAGGTATTTAGAATGTATCGTTTTTCAAAATCAATAATTATCATTATTATTGTTATTATTATATACACCGATGAGCTATTACATTATGATTACCTACTTAATAAGCTGTAGGACCCCCTTTAGCTCGCAAAACAGCGGTCACTCGACGAGGCATCAATTTGATGAGGTGGCGACAGGTATTCTGGTTTATCTGGTAACGTAATGTCAAACGCAGGTCTTCCAGTTTCCGTACATTTCGGGGTGGTGGTGATTTAGCACGAACCCGATTTTCCAAGTCGAAGCACAAATGTTCGACTGGGTTCATCTCAGATGAATTTGGAGGTCAGGGCTTTAACTCTAAGCCACCAGCATGTTCCTTTGACGATTCCGGCAGTGTGGCAGGGCGCATTGTCCTTTTGGTAATGGCCATAACTAGCAGGAACCACAGTTGCCATGAATGGGTGAACTTGGTCCGCAACGATGTCCAGATACCTGACAGCTGTCAAGGATTCTGCTATTGGGATGATGGGGCCTAAAGTGTTCCAAGAAAACGTCGTCCATAGCATAACACCGCTGCTACCTGCTTGTTTCCTCTCAACAATGCTGCCAGGTGACATAGCCTCCGTTGGTAATCGGCGTATCCGCGCTCGGCCGTCTACCTGATGCACCAGGAATCTTGATTCGTCAGCCCAGCTCACTTTCTTCCAATCATCCACGGTCCAATCTCGATGATCTTGTGCCCATTTAATGCGTTGTTGGCTTTGACGTGCAGTGAGCATGGGGACTCGGCTGGGTCTTCGGCTACGCAGGCCCATGCGCAGAAGACTGCTATGAACTGTGTGCTGTGACACATTGCCCTGATTACCACTGTTGTAGCTGCGGGTTATTTCTCGCACTGTGGCCCTGCGGTCGCTGTGAACAATGCGCGACAGTCACCGCTCCCCTCTGGCATCAATGAGCTGCGAACGACACACCGCTGGACGACGGTTCGTCGTTTGACCATCTGCGCACCACTTTTGATACGTACTCACTACAGGGGCACGTGAACAACCCACAATCCTTGTCATTTCCGAGATCGTAGTTCCGATTAGCCGTGTCATCTCAATTTGTCCTTTATCAAACTCTGATAGATCGGAAGCTTTTCCTATTCTGACTCCGAACACTCTACTAACCGAAAGCCGGTCCTCCGGTTGTATATATACTGCTCTGTGAACTTCACCAGCGCCACCGCTCGCTCTCCAGGCGCGCTCATTTCTCTAGCCTGGGGGGGGGGGTCACAATGCAATGGTTCATCGGTGTATGTGATACAGCGGGCTCTTTTTTCCAGGCATTTATTTCTCCTGGCAGGCTCTATATTTTCGGTTCGTTTTATCTTTTACAGTAGAATGAATTAAGCAGGCCCTAATGGAAAATATTAGGTGAGATTGTAAACGTTCATTGAATTTCGGGAAACAGTTCTACTTACAGTATTTATTTACATTTTGACGTGTATGTGGGTGTGCATTCGTAGAACATAGCCCTGATCATAATCCCACAGATGGGATGAATTAGAGCGCCGCATACGAAGTTTGAAACTGAAGCTTACTGCTAAGCAGCAATTAGCGGCAGCATTATGTACTGAATGGAAGCGCATACCTATCGCTGTGTTCCAAATCCTTGTAGAAAGCATGTCTCGAAGTGTCAGTTTTCACACAGTATTTATTAGAAGAAAGATACAGGAGATGTGCTTGAATAAATCATCTCAAATGATGTATGACAAAAGAAAATATTTACAGATGCTTGTAGCTTACGCTACTGCTTATTTACACGGTTCTGTACATTGTTGATAGTAAAAAAACAGTTAATTACACTCGAGTGTCTGGTGAGGCAACAAAAGTCTCTGACAAAGCAAAGAATAGGAACAATTCAGCTTGAAGAGCGTTATACAATATTAATTTTGCACAGTATTGATGCAAGGAATAATACAGAATTCGAGCTTGCAGACATAGATTCAAAAGACAGGTGATGAGAAATTAACAGAATGTGCAGCTTGCGCTACGTTAATTACAGGATTCGGTGCAACGTTTGCATGACAACAGTTAAGTGCAGTAGAAATCTGGCGATGCAATATGAATCTCTGGTAACACAGAGAGTAAAATCAATCCAGAAAGATGAGCACTATAGAGTATAAATTTTACACAATGTTGATGAAAAAAAGTTCTGACCGAAAGGTGATACATTGTGGGTGACCTGGAAAACCAGGAGGTTGCAGGTGATCAAGGAGACAAACATGAAATCAAAAGTTCGAAAGACAGATGATGAAAAATTTGCAGATGAATGTGGCTCGCGGTACTACATGTTACACACAACGGTGATATGAAAAATAGTTATATACAATAATTTTCCTGAGAATACAAAAGAAAATATAATCTCTGAAAATACAGAGAGAAGACACAACTCATCACAGTGAGTATTGGAGAACACAAATTCACACAGTTAAAAAGTAAAATTACACAGTTGAATCAGGAATTGAAGATAAGAATATACTGTAAAAACGACAAAGTTTACAGATGTCTGTGGTTCGTGAAAAGACCTATATACATGATTCTGTACAATGAGAAGTTACAATTTATATATATTGGTTTGTCAGAGGTGGTAAAAAGAAATAGTCTCTGACATCGTAGAGAGAATACATAATTCAGCAAGATGAGTAATGAAAAACAAAAAAAATTACACATGAGTTATACACGAAATGATACATGTGAAGAGGATGAGAACAGTCTTAAAAGAAGCGTGAAAAGAAATTGACAATTATAAGTAGCTCATGCTTCGAACAATTTATACTATTCTATACAATAATTGATCTACTAAAAGTGATGTACAATAATGAGACAAACAAAAAAATTCTGATAAAATAGAGAGTACAAGTAATATAGTACAGTGAATGTTGAGGAACAAGATTACACTCAGTTGCGAAACAAGAAACAAAAACAGGAAAATCGTCTCAAAATGACATATGAAAAGAAGATTTACAGGTGCTTGTAGCTGACGCAACGACCTATTCACAAAGATCAATATAGTGGTGAGAGAATACAATTTATGTATGATAATTTGTCGGGAAAGACAAAAATTAGTCTCTGGTGAAGCAGAGATTGAAAACAAATCAGCATGGCAAAAATTGTATCTATCAGGAGGTAGGTGAAACAAAAGTTCCGACTGTAAGGTGAAGCGTTGTGGGCGACCCTGGAAACCAAGTGGTTGCTGGTGACCAAGTTGATAGGAACTGTGGTTCACTGCAGCGTGCAACTGCAGTGGTAAGTTCTAGTCGAAGGCGGGAGAGTAGGCGATTACGAAAATGACAAAGTAACGCAGTACTGACTTTATTTATGTCAGTAGAAGCTTCGGGTGGACGCTGAAGATGACACACGTGAATTATATGTTTTACAAGCACGAAGATGTAGGAGCAGACGGCCGGAAGTTGAATAGGGCGAGAAGAGTTCAGAAGTAGTGTTCGGTAGGCGCTGAAGGTGAGGACGGTCTCACAGGATCGTTGCGCTAGCGTGAAAGCGAGATGGAGTATTGGCAATAATACTGTGCAATACATGAAGACATGCTGGACGTCAGCCTCCTCGCCACAATACGGACAGGAGGGTGAAGATAAAGGCGGTTGTGTAAGAAAAGCCAATGTGAATTGACTTCAAGGGGTGCTGAAAGTGGGGAAAGAGCAGCGGACTACACTGCGGAGGTAGAGCAGAGTGGAATGCCACAAATGGGAAGAGGTGCGGAAGAGCGAGAGAGAAAACGGTAGAGATCAGTTGTTGAGAAAGAGACAAGAGGAAGAGGTGGAGCATTGGACGACAGAAAAAATGGGAGAGGGAGAGAGGCAGAGTGGACAGAAATGAGACCTGAGGGAGTAGCAAGCTCAGGGAACAGGGAGATTATAGTAGAAATAAGAGAGTTGTGAACAAAGTGAGCGTTGGCATTGAAAGTGACGTAAGGAATTCGTACGAGCAAGCATCAGGTTTCAGGTGTTGTAGTTTAAGGCGTTGAAGGGCTTGTTTTGCAAGCGGCACCAAAAGTGAATGTAATTCTGCCTGGTAGACTTGAAATAGGGGATCAGCAAGATTGAGCAAAGAAAGCATATGCCTAGTATGATCAAGTCGCATCCTCCGTTGTGTTATGATCGAGTATGACAGGTTTCGTACCAGAAGTATGAGGTGGCGTTTTAGTTCCAACCAAACGTTGAGGGGACACGATGCAGAATGAAGCCTTGGACGCCAATCCGCAAGAAAATCTCGCACCGATGAGCAGAAGGCTGAGTCATCTAAAAGAGTGTCGTCAAAAGTCCAAGGCCGGATTGTACGTGGCTATGTTGAAGTAGCAAAAACTGTTATGGCAATGGCGCAATGATCCGAGGAAGCTGTATGTGTACAGCATGAATCTGATATTGCTGGTAGAAGAAGAGAAGTTGCATAAAAGCGATCGAATCTTGTTGTAGGAGGATCACTGGCTCTTGGTGCACGCCATGTATGTGTAGTCTGGGTTGGTGACAAATGACGTTGAACATCTACGAGTCAGAAGTCTGAAGAGATAGACTGTAAAATATGTACTACTTCCGTACGGTGTTCTCTGGAAGCAGAAGAGCGATCAGTTAGGGGATGTAGAGTGCAATTAAAATCACCTCCGATAAGTACCCGGTCGGTGATGGGAATACGTGACAGAGCCCGTCGAAGTTTTGCAAACAGCTCTGGCACGTGAGTAGGAGTGCAAGGAACATAAATGTTGAATACATGAAATTTTTCAGCTGCGACGGTGAAAGAGACCCGTTGTAATAAGTCACGACATAAGTTTTTCACTGAGAAGGAGGAAAGAGTTGAACGAAAACGTGAGTGAACACCATCTGCCATGCCACCACGCGACAGTTGGCTGTAGGCGTGATGGAAAGTATGATCCCACTGACGCCATTGATGAAATTGAGTGGTGGAAGTACAGTTTGTTTCCCGCAGAAGTAATATATCAGCATTCAGCGGAGCAAGATCTTATCGTACCAGCGCATTCGCAAGAGGTGTCGCAAAACCGCGACAATTAAGTGACACCACCTTGAATGTCTAGGTTAGTTGTGGGATGCAGTAGGAATTGACTGGCTGTAGTGATGGAGTGGAGTCGACGGAGAAAACAAGCACTCCACGGGACCTCGTCCGCAGTGCGCCGAAGAGTGTTTTCAAGTGAGTGTAATTAAACCAGCACTTGTGGAAGAGCTGCTTTATACTGCTGAATGGAAGTGCGTGCTGAGAAAGGGCTAGAGGACCCTAAAAGGCAATCCAGCACGTCCTCGTATTACAGAGGCTCAGCAGGGAAAGCATTTTCAGCAAGAAAAGTTGTGAATTCATCTAGTGAGGGAAAGGCACCCTCACATGCTGTCTCAGTGGAAGTGTGTAGAGGCGAACTGGAGAACGGTCGTCGAGAGCTGACGGAGCGAGTCCATGAGCGGGTAGAAGTGCGAGATGATCTTTGCGACGCCAGAGTCTTTGACTTCTTCGTCTTGAGGCGAGTAGCACCACTGCGTTTTCCAGCAACCACAAAAGCTTCATGATCGTCTGGAGAGTCTGAACCCGAAGCGTTACCTGTGACTCGTGTCATGGAGCCAACGGTAAAAGCTGAGGAGTGGTCAACATGTACATCAGCAGTGATTGTAAAAGTACTAGGAGGAGTCGATTTTGGAAGCCTGGGAAAAATCTCAGGATCAGCCGGAGGTGGAGGCATCAAAGTCCTTTGTTGACAAATGGCAGTAGGCTGACTTGTGGAAGATCTTGATTCCGCGACTTTCCTCGAATAGGAAGAAGTCTGTGAAGCGTTGGTGGACAAAGTAGAAGAAGATGTAGTGTGTGGAGCTGTTTGCAGGGAGGCACGTGGGCAATGAGCCCTTATGTGACTTTCGCTCTGACATATAGTGCAATACTGTGAAGTGATTATCTCAACTCTTCGACGTTGCTGTCCACAGCGGATGTGCAAAACATTCGGAACCGCTTTCAGCTGAGCATCAGATGAAAAGAGGACTTGAGCAGTGCGGCGGAAACCCCGAATCGATTTGTCTTCAGGGTCTCTGGGAGCCGCAGAGAGAGTTGCTATGGAGCCAACAACTCTGCCGTACCTGCTGAGCAAGGTGCAGAGTGCAGCATCGGATACTTCTGGTGGTACGGGGTAGAAGGGCACCTGCACCGGGCGGTGCGTAACCGGTTGTGCTAACAGATGCACGTCATTGATGGTTAGACCTTCCGTAAGGACCTGGTCAGCAAGCGGTTTATCCTTAAAATAGACCAAGACAGATCTGGGTTTTCGAGCTACAAAGTCTATTGCATCCTTTGGTAAGATAGTTTTGAGGGCTCGGTTATTTTGCCACAGCTTAGTGTCGGGAAGCGCATCAAAATAGACGCCCCGTTCCATAATGGAGGAAAAAAGGTGACCAGCTCGGGAATCCTCTGGTATGTCAATTGTAGCAGTAGAACCGACGACAGTGACATAGGATTCAGGAAAAGGCATAGCAGATTTAAACTGGGGATGTGAGGACCCCAGAAGTTGCAGAAGCATAGGACGCTTGGGCAGACATGGGTTGAGAATTCGATGAAGCGGCCCCTAGCATTGAGGGCGGATTAGAAAGTTGATGAGAAGTAGAAGCTATGAGCTCAGTATTGCTGATAACGGATACGTCATCATCTGCTGAGATGTAGATAGGAGACTTGGTACCACCGCACTTGGTGGGAGTTATAGCTGGAGAAGAAGAGGTGTCCATGACGTCGCAATGACGCTCGGGAGCCACCTCATTAAGCTGAGCAGGAGCTACCGCGGTAGAAGAAGAACAGGAAGCTGGCTGATCTGCCAAGATAAGGATGTGGGCGTCACCCTTGTCTGCCTCTGCCATCGATGCAATGGCGAGACTTTAACGAAAAAAGACCAGCTTGGTTGAAAAATAAAACAGTGAATAATGAAAAAATATGGCACTCACCAACCTGGGAGATACATGAACGTAAAAGTGTAGAACTTCAACTTGAAGATACACGCAACCACAGAAACTAAAGCACTCAATAAACCCCTCATAGCAAAGAAAATCACGGAGCTCAAAACCCAACCACTTCGAGCTTCGAAGGGTCAGTGCATGCATTAAGGCCAAAGGTGAACCGACACCGTACTAATGTATGTCAATAAATGCTATGTTGCTTTTCTCTTCTAGGTGTCCGATGACTTTTGTCAATACAGTGTATATCTTACGCTGCCGTTACTTGAACATACACGCATACACACAACAAAAATTATATTCATTACTGGAATGTCAAATTCAATAACAGATCATTTAAAATACATAAATCATATTTAAATATTTATAGAGTCCTCTCGTCCGCGGTGATCCACAGAATATATTATTCAGATCTAGATGAACGTAAGAAACGACCCTGGCACAGTGAAATGTGATGTAATTACGAAAGTCCTTTTACGCGTGCGCAAGCTAAAATCTTACCTCACAATAGAAGGAAAAACTGATTCGCCAGTGTTTTAATGAGGGGATTAGTAACTTTTGGTATAGACTACCTACAGGTTACACCCCGTCGTGCTATACATCATGTTAAAGCTCTCGTCAGTAGCAGGTAACCCCCTGTCGAGATGAAGCCACATAACGGTATGACATATCATATCGATAAGTTTTCATACCATCAAAAATTCATTTTTGTAATGGCTTTCATCACATTTTGCATCAGGTTCTTGTAATTTCCGCAGACTGCAATGAGTTCATGTTTGTTGGAAATAGTCATCTTCCTGCTGTGCTTCCCCGCCCGTATAAACCAAGGCGTTTATGCAAATACGCATACACTTGTGACGTTTACCACTGTCGTCAATCAGTGTAAAAGATGAACCTTCATGTCACAGTCATGACGGTGAGTTTGATTTGCTGAAGTCTAGTTCGCAGTGAGTTCCAGTGCCCAGTGGAGGATTTCAGCTCCTACTACGAGTGACTGTTTCCTGAAGTATGCAGAGGTGTTCAGCAGAATATTAAGTGTATAATGTCTTTATAAATACGTTAAAGGAAACTTCAAGTAGTAAGTCCTGTTACGTGTCTTTCGTTAGTTCACCTGAACATTGAGCAGTGTTGCTACATGCAAACAGCATTAGAATGCTAGTCCAGAGGACTAAAATAGGACTAAAACGACTGTAAATTATTTATGACTTTTTTTTACACTAAATGTACCGGAAAGTGTGCCAAAAGTTCCCAAACTGAAAGAAGGTTTAATTTTTATTTAGTGTAAACATGTGAAGCTACAGATAAAGGTATTTTTCGTTCTTGTTAAAGTGCCTCGGTCTCAAATTAGCAGCCTATTTTGCAAATTCAGTCTTACTCGCTTAGTGTATTCTAACAGCTAGAGAGTCTGTAGAGCTATTAATAACTGCGAACCTTCAACATTGTTACATTTATGTAAAAAGTGATGAAATAATGTTCGGCAATACTTTAATAAATACAACATAAATTCAACAATGCTTTTGCCTACTTCCTATTTCCGTTACCAATTTCCGTTACATCAATTTTTTTTAAACTTAGAATTTCTTTGCTACTGTCGGGAAAGATGCGTAGCATCAAAATTTGTTTATCACTTGGATGCAAAAGCTGGTGATGAAAGAATTAGTAAAAATAAACTAATAATAATTAACCATCATAACTGACAGTGCCTTTAATATACTCAGGGGGGGGGAATGTTCCTGATTACGTCAATTTGGAATTCCTAGAAAATAACGGGTAGTTTAAGAGTTACGAAACAGTTGCATGATCTCAAGTTCACATGAGAAGTTGCCGAATTTGTGAATAATTTAATAACTGTGGAACCGTCTAGAAAGTGGATAACACAGATTTAAGATTTTGCTTTTATCGGGTAATGATCCTGAGCATATCGCTACCTCTTATATGTTTTTCATGTTATCGGAGAACAAAAATGTTATCTTTTTCCCTTCCAGCACAACATGTAACAATGCAGTAATATTACACTGAAGTGCCAAAAAAAGAACTGTGATACCTCTCTTTTTATTTAGTGGTCCACCTCGTGATCGGATAACGACAGCAACGCGGAAGGGCATGGACTCCACAAGCTCTCTGTAGCATTGTGGGGACAGTCCACACCATGATTCCTCAAATATCACACTAAAGTGCCAAAAAACCGGGTTACCTCTCTAATACCCCATTGGTCTGCCTCGTGATTGGATAACGACAGCAAGGCGACGGGGCATGGACTCCACAAGCTCTGCGTAGTACTGTGGAGACAGTGCACACCATGATTCCTCAAATTTCAGGTACCTCTTTAATACCCCGTTGGTCCGCCTCGTGATCGGATAACGGCAGCAACGCGACGGGTCTTAGACTCCATAAGCTCTCTGTAGTACTGTGGAGACAGTGCACACCATGATTCCTCAAATATTACACTGAAGTGCCAAACAAACTGCGAGACTTCTCTAATACCCAGTTCGTCCGTCTCGTGATCGGATAACGACAGCAATGCTATGGCGCATGGACTCCACAAGCTCTTTGTAGTACTGTGGAGACAGTGCACACCATGATTCCTCAAGAGCGTCTCACAAGTCTGTAATATTTATCGGTAGAGGACTCCTGGCGTTGATGGCAGGTTGAACAGCATCCCAGATGTGTTCGATGGAGTTTAAATCCAGCATACACCGGGGCTAAGTTAGGACGCCAAACTCCATGGAATGTTTCTCCAGCCATAATCGGGCGACTATGGACGTTTGCCGTTGGGTACTGTCATGTTGTAAGTGGTCGCACCCGTTCGAGCTGTTGCATGACATGAACAGGTGCAAATGATCCCCAAGGATGGTTACGTAGTCATTCGAAATGATTATTTCGTGCAGAATCACTATCTGAATAAAAGGTTAACTAACACTGCACGATGGTAATCAAGTGAAAAACCAAGTTACCGACAAATTAAAAAACTTTAATTATTAATTACCCAGTTAAAACACTTCCAAAGTAAAGATACATAAGACTTATGAGATCCGCAACGGATCCCATCTTCAGATGTGATGAGATTAAAAACCAAATCATGGCCACTGTCCTTGGTTATATCAAAGAATGTAAAGCTTCACGTGACGAACGTCAACTCCGGTAGAGATAACGCAAAATAGTCGACAACAGCGCAACCACAAGCTAAGAGGTTATGTGCTCTGCCGGAAAGCAAACATTCAGGAGCCAAAGACTTTAGGGGGACTACGGCAGAAGTTTTTCTTTGATCCACGATGGAAACCTTCGTGGAAACCTTCGATCTGATGACTATTTGCTTAGAGCAGTTTTTTTTCCTTTGTTGCTGTTTTCTGATATCCCGGTAGTCCCTTATTTTGGTGAGAAAAATATGCAATAGCATTAGTATTACTATTTAAATTAAATTTTAACATATAGTTAGGCCTAAGCATTTCTACAAAATGCAGACAATCCCTAGTATTTGGCATTACTGAAAATATTTCTGAAAAACTGAAGAACAAACAAAAGCCTTAACTAACCCGGTTGGCGTAACAAAACTAACATATCCGATTTGCGAAGTGATTATGCTACCGAGAAGGTAACAGTCACGCGCTGTGAGTAGCTCGGCTGACGGTTTTTTTACCAGAATTGAAGTCAACAGAAATACGCATGCGCAGTCTGTTCCGGCATCAGCCTGTATGTTGGTTTCTGTGCACTGCATCTTCTATCTTAGGATACGGTGGCGCTAGTTACGTCCAGCCGAGCTTTAATTTCTTAGGTAGATATTCTTTTGTTATGTACCAGTCCACATTGGAGGATAAAGCGCCCAAAGCTCTGTGTCTGTTCGTCGCCGTTGTCACACAAATAGTGTAGATGGACCCCCGCCCCCCTTCTTCTTCAAAGTCAACCCTCAACACAATTACACAAAGTCCCACTCCGCCCCCCCCCCCCCACGAACCAACAAGGACTAAAATCCTGAACGATAGTCTAGACACATTAAAGTATAAAATTACAAAAGTAATCTGACAACTTTCACTTAGTAATCCTTCTTCAGAACCAGTCTCCAGGGGAGAGGGATAACACACGGTAAGTCATTATTCCAGCACTCAGTTCCCAAGTTGTAAATGTACAGGCTCTCCATGAACCGGATGCTACATCCTGTATGTGGCGCAGCAGTTATTGTGATCCCTGACCATACATTTGGTTTTTAATGTCATCACATCTCAAGATAAAATCCGTTGCGGGTCCCGAAAGTCTTATGAATTTTTAATTTGGCAGTGTTTTAACTGATAATGAAAGTTTTTTAGTTTGCCGGTAACTTGGTTTTCACACGATTACCATCGTGCAATGTCAATTAACCTTTTATTCACATAGTGTTTCTGCACAAAATAAGCATTTGGAATTACTCGTACTGCTTTTATTATGCATGACAGTTATATTTCACTCAAGTATGTGGTTTACATACAATGGAGTTTGCTATAAGGATATTTGGACGTTTTCGCTACAAGGTTGGCCAGGGAGGAGGTATACTTACTATTCTTGTTAAATTGTCGTGGTTTGGGAGTTATCCAGAAATTTTCAAAATTGAAATGCGAACCCATATCACGGAGGGATAGTAATATCCTGACTTCTTCATAATATCAACGTCTACTTGGAGAGATCAGACGGAAGCAGGGACTACTTGCTTATCTCCAAGAAATAATCGTACATAGCATATTTACAACTTGCTGCTAAAACCCATCCAGTCCTGTTTGACAGAACTGCTAGTGACTACCACAGCAATTTTCAATTGCCAAGTTGGACGTATGCAGCAGGTGCATGTTAAAAATGTTAAGGGATTTAGTAGCTGACGAACTTTCCCAACCAAATTGCACAAAGGAAGTCAATACGTAATTTGGGCACAAATCAGCCATTGTATGTCAACCAAAGCAGCGTCACACTTACATTGACCCCTCTCCTCCCCTCTCCCACCTCCCCACCCCCACCCCCACAAAAAACGCTTTCGGAAAAGGATTTAAGTTTTCATACCCAACTTTAGTGTATGACAAGATTAAGATAATAACCCAGTCGGAGAGTATTATAGCGAATCTGTCCTCCCCGAAATAGAAGCTGCGAGGCATAATGTTGTGAAGACTTTGAAAGTGATCGAAAGCAATAAAAAGCTACAAAGAATTCCGAACCGTAATATCTACAAAGACGAAATAAAGCAGTTACGAGAACTAAGGAATAACCCGAACTTGACTATTACCACAGCCTACAAGACTACGCAACTAATTATCTTGGATAGACAACTAATTATCTTGGATATGTGGAAAACATTAATGATGCAATCGGAAAGATTCAGAACACTAACTAGGGTCGCGCCTGACCCTACGGGGGCAACAATTACTGCGGTTACTAGGCTTAACAATCAGGGCTCATTACCACATACCATTTTGACATGTATGAACCCACCATGGTGCCCTAGAGTATCCGAAATCTTCGGAAAGTTAAAGACCCATAAGGAGGGACAACCATTACGCCCCCTTTTTTCAGGGCCCACAGTTCTACTCGCACACTGGAGAAGACATTGGCAGTGTTTTTAAAACCTCTCATATCAAACTCAAGACTTTCGATCATGGGGTCGACTCAAGCATTAACCAGAATTCAGGTAGTCAATTCTGAGGAAAAAGACTTCGTCATGGCCTCGCTAGATGTTGAGGCATTATTCCCTACCGTTCCAGTCACTGTGGCCTATGGAATAATTGAAGAAAAATTGACAAACCGGGGTCATATTTCTACCATTGAGATCCAATCTATTTTATCAGCATTTAGGTTGGTACACCATAGATCGTACTTCAAGTTTAACGGTTGTATCTACAAACAATTGGAAGGGATCCCCCTTTCTCCACTACTGGCAGAAGTGGTTTTTCAACATCTCGAGGAGTCCGTTATCCAAGGATACCGTGTTAAACCTCTCTTGTGTCTAAGATACGTGTACGACGTTTTGGTCTTTTGGCCTTCTACTCAGGATACTTTACATGAATTTACAGAGGCTCTTTAATCCAGATTTTCAACTATTAAATTTACCTGCGAATTAGAAAGTAAATGCAAACTACTCTGTTCAGATTTCGTTTTGCACCGTAACCCGACGTGTAGAAAACATTTCGTTTTCAGTATATAGAAAACCCAGGAGTGATACTGTTATGATAAACATGCCATTATCGCACCCCATGAGCAAAAACCTGTTGGCCCTACGATTTTTCTGAAAACGTGCATTTAACAAGGATTTATGATCTGGCTATGGTACATGGGTACTGCAAAGCAATTATCGACAGATTGCTACGGAAACTACTAAGAACGACTTGTTCTACATCACAGCGTGTTAATCAGCAACGTAAGTTCGTAGGTTCCATGGATTTTGTTCCGGACCTTATCAATACCATTAAGAACTTATGCAACAGAAATCATTGTGGTTGGTTGGTTTGTTAGTTTTTATGGCGCAAGGGCCATGTCTGGCCAAAGAGCGCCAAACACAGAAATCATTGTGGTATTGATGTCAGAACGACTAACGTATTAACTACGGTAAAAAGCGATAGAGATCCAGCGCCAGAGGATAATAAATATGGGGTGTACAAGATTCCATTGTGCTCACTGGATTACTACACAGGAACTGAAAATTTACGTGTGTTCTACGAAGAGGACATTGAATACTCGCGTTAAAGAACATAAGTACGTTGTCAAAACTGGAGCCAAAACTACGGCCCTGGCCAGATTGATGAATAAAGGAACATACTGTATTATCCGGAGTGCTCGGGGACCACAATAATTGCAGCGCCAGAGACAGGTTGTAGCATCCGGTTCATGGAGAGCCTATACATTTACATCTTGGGAACTGAGCGGTGCAATGAAGACTTACCGTGTGTTATCCCGCTCCCCTGGAGACTGGTTCTGAAGAAGGATTAGTAAGTGAACGTTGTTAGCTTACTTTTGTAATTTTATACTTTCACTTGTCCAGAATATCCTTTAAGATTTTAGTTCTTGCAGTCGTTGATTGGTTGGGGAGGTGGGGGGACTTTCAGCAATTGTGTTGGGGGTTGACTTTAAAGAAGAAGCGAAGGGGTGTGCTTCTACAGTATTCGTGTGACTGCGACGACGAACAGGCACGGAGCAAGATTTTGGACATTATGCTCCATTGGGGACAGGTATATAACCAAAGACAGTGGCCATGATTTGGTTTTTAATGTCGTCACATCTGAAGTTGGGATCTGTTGCGGATCCCAAAAGTCTTATGTATTTTTAATTTGAAAATGTTTTAACCAGGTAATTGATAATTAAAGTTTTTTAATCTGTCAGTAACTTGGTTACCACTAGATTACCATCATGCAATGTCAGTTAACCTTTCATTTATGTGGTTACGTAGATTCACCTGTCAGAGGAGTCTTCTTATGTATGAGGGGTCCTAATGCGTGACAGTTTGAAACACATCACACCATAGCAGAGCCACCGCCGTCTTGCACTGTTCTTTGTAGGAAGCGGGATCCATTGCCTCGTGGATTTGTCGCCACAACCGTAGTCGCCAATCTGTCCGAAACAGTTGGTACTGCGATTTGTTGGACTTGGCTATACGTTTCCAGTCATCTTGAGTTCAATGGCATTGTTCCAGAGCACAGTCTAGTCCCGGCGGGTCAGCAATGGCATCCGGGTTGCCGGTTGGCTCCGGAACCCCGTAGAACACAGGGAACGTTGCACTGTCCGAACGCTGATGCCGCTTTTGACCCCAGCATTGAATTGCGCTGTGATTTGCTGGAATGTTGCATGCCAGGTGGATGTTCAGATGCGTTCCAGACGCTACTGTTCACGATCGTCCAGGACTTTACTTTCTGTCACACCGGTCTCGCATTCTGAATATTTTCCTTGTGTTTGTGTAGTCCAGGTACACCCTTGAAATTGTTGACTGTGTGAATCCAAATTTCATGGTAATTCTCGAGACGAGATGACCCATCTCCTGCGCGTCGACTATCATACCACATTCGAAATCGCTTAAATCCTGATAATCTGCCATCTAAACTGGGAATGTGGTCTAAGCAATGCCTTCTGATCACTCGTCCGAAAGGGGTCCGGGTTCGAATCCCGGTGAGGCATGGAGGTTGTGTTTGTCTTATGCCACTTTATATCTCCCTTCCCTGGAACCAGTGGCCCTAAATTAGGGACAGGTGACTGCTTATAGCCCATTGAGCTGTTCACGGTGGTCGTTAAACCTCCAATAAAAAAACCGGGAATGCTACTACTTGAGCTTGCGGAGATATCTATCTCTGTATGTACGTCGTTTGCGGACGATACCATTTACCGCATGGGTGTGGTGGCATGTAATGGAAATGGTAGAGCCCTTTCCAGTGATTTTGACACCTTAGTATAGTTCCCAAATCTTTTTCAAGACTCACGGGGGCGTATAATCTTAAAAAAACCTGTGCAGCAATCCTGGGAGAGCAGGTTTTCAGCACATCATAGATATTTTATACATTGCTAACATTAAACTATACAAAACAGTAGCAAATCTTAAAAACAACAATGCATTTCATTGAGAAAGGAGACTGGTTTTAATGATGTGGATCCGAAAAGTGCGCTAGATAACAAAACATAATTATAAAGAATGTGAAAAAACAACTAGCTTGTTAGGAATTGTAGCTCTTTCATGACGGATTTGGTCTTGTTCTGAAGGACCCACAAGTAGAAATTTTAGAAGAGAAGCGTGTATGAGAACTGAAAAAAGATGTGTTGATGAAATATTTTAAATAATGTATAAAATCACTGGAAGAATTCGAGGAAAATGCGGGCCCAGGCCAAGAAAATCATATTTCTTCATTTTAATTTACTGAAAAGGAAAGGGCTTTAGAACAAAGTATCTAATCTTTAACGCATTATTCAAAAAGTCAGAAATGGAAACAACTGATGAAACCCCGAGATGAACTACTTCCATTCATAGTAAAGGGAACAACGCGGAAACATCTGACAGTGACAACTAGCTGCACTGAATAGCCGAACTTTCAGACTCCCACCCACATAACCTCAGCGGCTTCGCCTCTGTTATCGTGTTCTCCATCCATCACAGCAAACGTTCGGATAGCATCGTGTTGGTGTTCTTTGAAAGTATCTTTTCCTGCTTATAAAAATGCTTCTTTCTCGGCAAAAACATTATTTATCAAGGTACTTCTATTAATTAAACTTTTAAAATTCTTTTCTGCAAATCTTCGCAATTTATCTGTTTCCTTTTATGGCGCTGTTTCAGACAATACATTTCTGAAATACTTACGGATTCGTTTAACATTCCGTTACTTCTTTTTACATTGCTTTACTCGTGCTTCAAGTTGCCTTTATGATTTTACCTCTCGTTTACCGAATTTTATGTTTTTTATACTAATAAAAATTAAATTGAATACTCATATGAAAAAATCGATAGCTCATCTTCCACACTTCAGTTATAGCCGGTTTTATCAGAATTTTCGATTAAACTGATGAGATTCAACTTCACACGAATGTGTTCAGGAATTTTTATGCCGTGTTGATCAGGAATCTCCTGTACTCGGTGTAGTCTATGTGACAAGAAATATATTAGATGTTTGTACATAAGTGATGAGAATTCATGGAAAATTCCTGAAAATAACGTGTAGCAAATTTTCTAGGAGGTCTTATGAAATTTCTGTTTCAAAAAATCCGTTTGTGATAAAGGAAATTTTAGTATTTCGGTAGAATTTTCGTTGTCTTGTCACTAATTCGGATTTTTTTGTTTTGGTCTTGTCAGAACTGCAAGTTTCGTGTTTTTTTCGTTTTTACACAAAAATTTCACGAGTTTCCAAAAAGTTCGATTTAGAATTTATCAGTTCGTATACAGAAGAAACATCCATTCTCACTTTTTAAGCCTAAATGACCCAGTGGTATTTCTAAACAAAAGATGTTGAGGATGCCTGTCAGGTTGGAGGGACGATTTTGAAAGAAAATGACATCAAAAGACGAGATATCCCGGATCTTTAATCAGTTAGAATATAACCCGCATTGTTTGTCTAACAGGCATAACTGTGGAGCGACGACAGTCTGTCAGGAACTAGATTGCCGTCGTCTGAGAAGACATGTACGGAGAAACAAAACTGTACACCAATTGACCGAAGCATTTAATCAGGATGTTCTAGACCCATATCTCAGCAAACTATGCTTAAGGAATTGTAAAGGATCGGCATTGGCAGTCGCTTTCACTATACAGAAATCACTGATTTCTGTGAAGAACTGGGAAGTTCGCCTTTAGTGGTATCTGGAACACCGTGACTGGACGCTGGAGGACACGAAAATGCATTAGTACTGTTGTGCGACGAGTCGCAGTGCGCCTTGTCTCTTGAAGCAATGAACCCAGTTTGCCTTATAAACACAACTCGAGATTCTGGAGGGGGTGTCATGGTGTGGGGTACGAAACGGATCCTCCTATAGCCTGGAAGGGCATAGAGCACAAAACGTTACAGATATGTATCGATAATGTTACAATCTCTCATTTTCGTTACACTTCAGAGATATCTTACAATTACGTTTCAGCAGCATTTATTCTGGAACATAACTCTTTGTACATTACGGTTACGTTAAAAAGTAGCATTCACCAATATTAGTGCTTTATAGTCTTCATTGTACAAAATTGCTACCTTGATGTTACATTCCGGCGATATTTAAGATATTTGGTTAGGCAACGGCGTGGATGAGCACCCGCATTTATGCCATTTCATCGATTATTTAATTAAACTAAATTCATCTTCTGAGTGGTCAAACATGGAATTATTTTCAGGTTGGAGCTTTCTGATGTCAGTTATGTACCCAGCCATTTTGTTTGCCTATCCTAGTAATTAAGACAGTATCTGTACACAGGCATCGTTATCTTTGTGTGGTCGATTGTTGTATTGTGCATCGAGAAGTTATTTGGGAAGTTCCAATGTTAGGTACTCGTATAGGCAGGATCCTGTTTCTGGCGGAATGCCCCCAGTGAACGGCATTCCGACACCTTTTTTATTACAAAATATTTGGTTTTAAGTTTTTTAACAATTATTTAATTAAAGTTACGTAACAAGCGTTTCGTGTAAACAATATTAAAAATTAAAATAACCTAATAACTGTACCATGTGAAAATTTAATTTAAGTAACGTAATAACATTAACAAATAAAGGGGAAAGATAAAAGAAGCTAAATGTAACGAGTGAGACATGACAGAAGTTAAATGCAACGAGAGAAAGATGACAGAAGTTTAATGTAAAGAGAGAGAGAGAGATGACAGAAGTTAGGTGTAATGAGAGAGAGAGAGATGACAGAAGTTAAATATAAAGAGAGAAGATGGATGGCAGAAGTTAAATATAACGAGATAGAGAGATGACAGAAGTTAAATGTAACGAGAGAGAGATGATAGAAGTTAAGTTCAACGAGAGAGAGAGATGACAGAATTTAAATATAACGAGAGAGAGATGACAGAAGTTAAATGTAAAGAGAGAGAGATGACAGAAGTTAAATGTAACGAGAGAGAGAGAGATGACAGAAGTTAAATGTAAAGAGAGAAGATGGCAGAAGTTAAATATAACGAGAGAGTTGACAGAAGCTAAATGTAACGAGAGAGCGATGACAGAAGTTAAGTGTAACGAGAGAGAGAGATGACAGAAGTTAAATATAACGAGAGAGAGATGACAGAAGCTAAATGTAACGAGAGAGCGATGACAGAACTTACGTGTAACGAGAGAGAGAAATGACAGAAGTTAAAATAACGATAGAGAGATGACAGAAGTTAAATGTAAAGAGAGAGAGATGGCAGAAGTTAAATGCAACGAGAGAGATGACAGAAGTTAAATGTAACGAGAGAGAGATGACAGAAGTTAAACGTAACGAGAGAGAGATGATAGAAGTTAAATGTTACGAGAGAGAGAGAGAGATGATAGAAGTTAAATGTTACGAGAGAGAGAGAGATGATAGAAGTTAAATGTTACGAGAGAGAGAGAGAGATGACCCTCCAATCTGCCAAGCGTTTTATGAAAGTATCAAAAGGTTTCTTAATAAAAGACTGCTTCCTAGAAAAGATGCTGATCTGCTAAGCTGTTTCAAAGTATTTGATGCATGCAAATAATTGGACAAAAGACGCAAAGAGCAATATCCTACATGGTGAAGAAATTAGGGTATTGTCTAACTGGTTTCAACCCAGTGAAAGAGATTTAATTCACTATTTTAGTGAATACCCACAACATCAAGGAAAAGAAATGTCTAAGTAACCTTCACAGTCGCAGCAAACTTTCAGAACCATTGCTGCATCTTTCGTGAAACGCGAAAAGAGAGTTTGTCAGACGAATTTGATAAAAACCCCAGATAAGTCTGATCTTTTTATCACAACAAAAGCCACATTGTTTAAATTTTATAACGAGGAACAGATAAATTTTCCTTGATAAAATCAATGATATACACTGAAGAGCAATTGAATTATTGATACCTGTCTAGTAACGTGCAGCACCACCTTTCACCCTGATGACGGCGGCGATTCGTCTCGGCATGGACTCGACAAGTCACCAGAAGCGTTGGGAAGCCATACGGATCCACGACGCCTGAACAAGCTCTCACAGTTAACGAAGATTTGATGGAGGGGGGTCAGAGCCTCGAACATCTCTCTCGATGGCATCCCAGATGTACTCGATGGGATTGATGTCAGGTTACTTAGCTGGCCAAGGAAGTGAGGTCACGTCGGTGGAGTGTTCATCCAACCATTCGGATCCAACCATTCGGAGCGGATGCAATACATCCACTTTCACCAGAGGCAGTGAGTTCTGGTCTGGCGCAGGTGTTTGTTTTAATGGCCATACTTCCTTTTAAGTTAGTAAAGACAATGAATGCCTCAGTGTACGAAAAGAAATCACTGTGCTCATTGTGACACTGTTTCATGCTGATATTGGACATGCATTCCGTTTTCTCGATGGCAATATAACCAGTCGCCGTGCCTGGAGCGTGCTTCAGAAGCTGGAAAATGATGGGATTGAAACGTTAGGGTTGCCATCGAGGTCTCCTTACCTAAATCCTATTAGGAGCGTTTGGGACGCTGTTCAGCAATGTCTAGATGACCACGTTCCATACACAGTACACTGGTAAACCTCCGTAACGTGTTACTTGTAATATGGAACGATATGCACAAGATACTCATCAATAGTATCATTGCAAGTATACCTCGTAGGTGTCAAGGCGTTCTTCGACAAAAAGGTGGTATTACAGGGTACTCAAATCTAAAGACACGGACATTCTCCGAATTTACCATTTTGTTTATATTGCAGTGCTACTTTATTGTGTGCAGAAATTGCACAACAAACTGTTTTTGTAAACGAACACCTTATCCTTCGTGTTACGTAGCATCACGGATGTTATTTCAATGCGAGTTGAGTCAGATTCATACATCTATTTCATGCAATATCCCTAACGTTTTGTTACCAGTGTATTTCAGATCGTCCTGACTAAATAAATAACATTTTCATTAGTCTGAAGACAAATGTCAGAATTCACCAAGAAAGGTTGTTCACATGGAAATACGAAGTTTTAAATGACCAAACTGCTGCATTAATTGACCTAATGTTTTACTTCTTAGATTGAGACCATATGCTGACTTAATCATTCAGATCAAAATCTTCGTCTGGAAGTGTGAGAGAAAAATGTAAAAATAAAGGAGCTTTTTCTTTAACAAATTGGTGATGTAAAAAGATTTTTTTACAAATGTAGTAAGTAACCCAATTCTGAAAATCTCCTTTCCCTAAATCAGTAATGTAAAAAGAAAAGCTTTGTAACTACACTTAAATTTGGTAATACACCAGCTGCATCACTTTTTGAGGAAAGGTACACGCATATGTGGTACACGGAAAACCCAACAACATAGTGCAACTTTACACCAGAAGTGTTCGAAAGTTGTGTATTTCTTTTCCATGACATGACGTAGTTTTATATCATATTGCGGCGTAACTTTGCAACACAATATGGTATACTTTGTCAAAACGCAAGTTTGTCCGTGTCCCCTTACTCCGGAGTAAGTCGCTCTCCCAACTGAGGTACGCGGACAGAATGTCTCGCTGCAGATTTGTCGTCTTGACACATGTTTTTACTTCTGTCGTACATCACAATTTCTGCACCTCTTTCGAACTTGACAGATGCGAAGGAAGCTCCATTTTGTTAGGTTTCCCGTGCACCAAATAACAGTGCATCTTTCTCCCAAAAGTTAGTGCCAGGTACCACAAATTTTTTAACAGTGCAGTGGCTCTAAATTAAAAACGGGCAACTGCTTACAACCTATTGAGCATGCTCAGGTTTTGTGGATAGCCTCCCACCAAAAAGAAAATATCTCGAAGTAAAATTAGTAGAAATACTGAAAGCGCAGGTTTGAAAATATTGGAATATACCTACATTCAAAAGCGCGCGTTCTAAACACTCTTTCCGAATCGTGGAAAACTATTTAAACTGAATTTTCATATACTCGTATTAAAACAAGGTTCTTATTATAGTTCCTGGATCTTAAAATACCGTGATAATCAGTCAAGCTATGAGCTTCTACTTTTACACAAATTTAAAGGAAAATCTGTTGAAATTGATTGATTGATTTTATTTAGCTGTCACAACCAATACATACAGAATATCATAGACATGTGACAGCTAGAATACTAAAGAGGAAAAAGGCCAAATGGCCTAACAAGTAATATTCTCCCAACTCAAAACAGGCAAAAACATAAATACAGGTCATTAAATTATAAACTGAAATCTATAAATGTAAGTCAAGAAAAGAACAAAAATCACGTATGTTAATAATTGAAAAAAAAAGGGGGTGGAGAAGATTCAAGGATAATTAAGCAGTAACATAATATGATCCTAAGAAATGCCCATAATAAATGAAAGCCATGTATGGGCGTAACGCATAACTAATGTTCACCAAAATATTGGTTTACACTTTTGCAAGTTTGACAGTCACATTAAGGGTTTTTTGACATACATACATACATACATATCACTAAGCTGTTCTCTGAGATTCAGAGGTTAGCTCCAAATGAAATACAAACTACCAGATAATTTTTACTAACTGTTGCCATATCAAACTTCTCCATTTACAGTGATCTTGACATACAACTCGGGCTTCATTGACATCATTACACGCCATACACAAGATCTTCTACACTTCATACTCATAATTTTTTTCTATGCAGACACTCCTGAATCTGATCCTCTCATGACTTTCTTGGCCTTCCTCTGCCTTTCCTTCCTGCCACTTGGGCTAAAAATATTTTTAGTAAGCATCTCCAGTACATAAACCAGTAGTATCTATTTTGGCATAATAGATAAAGCTTTGGTTTAAATAATTTTAAACTGTTGATTGATAACAAGGATATGGGCAAGGTGTTCCAGAACGTTGGACCAGCAAAATTTATGTGAGATTCAATCATTCAGTTTTTATTGACATAGGGACCAATAAATGAGCATTACGAGTAAACTATGGATGAGTACGAATATTTGACTTAATTAAATCTTGAAAAAGATTAAGTTTCACCCTTTTATACATTATAATACCCAAACTATATTTGATAAGTTGATCAATTGGTAGTAGATTAACAACTGTTAAAATCGTTAGGATGAGCACGCCTAACACTGAGCACGGTCCGGAGTTGAGAAACTTGACTTTTCAATTGCAATCATCTGATAAATTTGTTTTGAAGCATTTGCAGCTTATTAACATTATACTGAGTTGTAAATCCCCAAGATAATATGCAATAATTTAAATGAGAATGTACTAGTATAAAATAAATCTGAAGCATCAGATTTGGGGTTAAGAAGGGAAGGACATTAATAATTATTCCAGTACCCCGTGAAATTCTTTTAATAAGGTCACCAATGTGACTATTAGATCGAAGATCACCCTGAATAGAAGTTCCTAAGTAAGTATGGCTCTTCACAACCTCTAAGGAGTTTGCAAGTTAGTGTAGTAAGTATGACTCTTCACAACTTCTAAGGAGTTTGCAAGTTAATGTAGTAAGTATGACTCTTCACAACCTCTAAAGAGTTTGCAAGTAAGTGTAGTAAATATGACTCTTCACAACTTCTAAGGAGTTTGGAAGTAAGTGTAGTAAGTATGGCGCTTCACAACCCCTAAGAAGTTTGCAAGTAAGTATAGTAAGTATGACTCTTCACAACCTCTAAAGAGTTTGCAAGTAAGTGTAGTAAGTATGACTCTTCCCAACGTCTAAGGAGTTTGCAAGTTAGTATAGTAAGTATGACTCTTCACAACCTCTAAGGAGTTTGCAAGTTAGTGTAGTAAGTATGACTCTTCACAGCCTCTTAGGAGTTTGCAAGTGTAGTAAGTATGATTCTTCGCAACCTCTAAGGAGTTTTCAAGTTGTTGTAGTAAGTATGACTCTTCACAACCTCTAAGGGGTTTGCAAGTGCAGTAGGTATGATTCTTCACAACCTCTAAGAAGTTTGCAAGTAAGTGTAGTAAGTATGGCTCTGTACAACCTCTAAGAAGTTTGTAAGTAAGTGTAGTAAGTATGACTCTTCACAACCTCTAAGGAGTTTGCAAGTAAGTGTAGTAAATATGACTCTTCACAACTTCTAAGGAGCTTGCAAGTTAGTGTAGTAAGTATAACTCTTCACAACCTCTAAGGAGTTTGCAAGTAAGTGTAGTAAATATGACTCTTCACAACTTCTAAAGAGTTTGCAAGTTAGTGTAGTAAGTATGGCTCTTCACAACCTCTAAGGAAGTTTGCAAGTTAGTGTAGTAAGTATGACTCTTCACAACGTCTCAGGAGTTTGCAAGTAAGTGCAGTAGTATGACTCTTCACAGTCTCTAAGGAGTTTGCAAGTAAGTGTAGTGTAAATATTCCTTGTAGTGGAAAACAGCGTCTAATGCAAAAAGAAAAAAACTAAGGTTCAATAGAAGGACAGGATCATTATTCACCACTGTCGCGATGCAAGCGAAAACAGGATAACCTGAGTTATGCGAAATACTCACATTTCTACTGCTCAAACCTTCAAGGATAGACTGTGCACACAACCATAGTCCTTCCTGCAGCTGCGCAGTACGCCTGTGTCACGCTAAAAGATCTTGAAGAGTATCTTTGGAAATCTCTCATAGGGCGTTTCTTAATTTCAAAGCTGCTAGACTGGAGGTAGCAACCCTAGTACCGGGGCCTAGGTTAAATAGGTTCAATCGGCTTAAGGCCGCCTCTGTACATTTTACCTTGTCAATATGTTACAGTATGTAGCTGCCATTACGTTGTTTGCCAAATTTCGCAAATCCTATATCCGATAAGTTCTTCGCATGTTGCTTGATTTATCAGTCTCTCTCTCTCTCTCTCTCTCTCTCTCTCTCTTTTTTTTAATCAGTTGCAATGGATGTTACATAAGAATGAATTCATATTCTTTACGTACAAAAGCAGCATGGATAAGTTTGCTTTAACCGTGAACAACATTAATAATATAAACATCCAGATCTGTTTGTAACGCTTGACGTCACAGCAGCGTCTCTGTGATTGCGCCATCACGTATCGATCAATTCGTGTGTGCTCTCGAGGTGTCAAAGTGATCGCGTGCTTATTTAAACACATTGGATTATCAATGACTCGAGCTCTATTTATCCTATCTACAAAATTCGAATTCGAATCTTAATGTCACAGCAAGTTGAGTTTGCATATTAATTTAATTTAGCACAATTCCGATACTAATCTCTAAGCTTTAATTATTTTTTTACGTTTTTAATTTAACTATCCGAGTTTAGTGCTGATTATATTATACATTCTACAAAATATCGATCTATCTAAACGCTCTAACCTACAATAAAAACCGAAATCTTGAGATGTCAAAGTGAGCAAAATTGCATCTAAAAACAGATGTCGCCACAATAGCACATTGTCGATAATCTACATAGTTCAGATTTGTAATGGCAGATGTCGTATTGTTTTGTAGAAAAAGCTTCGGTATGAAGTTTCAAACTAACCGTCGAATAGGATAATATACACTGCTGACCACCCAAAATGTAACACCAAGAAGGACACGAGATTGCAAAGCGAGATTTACTGGACACATAACAACAGATACAAAGATGAAACGATTGAGCTTACAGGCCCGTGCGACTTGCGGAACACGCAGACATCAATAGTTCGTTTGTTCCCCATGGCAGGCAATAACGGCCGCTACACGCCGCGGCATCGAACGAAAGAGGCTTTGGATGTGGGCTTGGGGTATGTCGGTCCAGGCTGCTTCCACACGCTGCCACAGTTCATCAGACGTAGCCACGGGTGGTGCTTGCCGGGCCACTCGGTTGCCGATCAGCGACCAGACGTGTTCGGAGGGCGACATATTAGGAGAACAGGTGGGCCACGGCAGCAGTGACACCTGGTGGGCCATAAAGAATTGTTGCACGGTGCGTGCCACGTGCGGGCGCGCATTGTCATGTTGAAACGTGGCCGCTGGCAGGTCCTGCAGGTAAGGGAGGACTACAGGCTCCAAAACGTCGGTGATGTAGTGGTGGCTGTTGAGTGTACCGGCGATGCGTACCAGAGGGGTGCGGGCGTCATATTCAATTGCACCCCAAACAGTAAAGCCAGGCGACGGACCGGTATGGCGATGCATAATGCAGGCGTCATACAGTCTCTCGCCGTGGTGCCGCCACACGTGGATCCGACCATCGTGTTATTGCAGGCAGAAGCGGGATTCGTCGGAGAAGACAATGTCGTGCCATTCCGTAGTCCAGGTGTAGCGTTCAACGGCCCACTGCCACCGCACTCGCCGGTGGTGTAACGTCAATGGTAAGCGGAGCAACGGGCGCCGTGCGACGAGTCCCCGCTCCTGCAGACGACGTCGAACGGTACGTGTTGACCCAGGTTGTTGCACAACACACCCTAATTCCTGCGCTAGCGTTCGTGATGTGGCGGCGAGAGCCGTCAATGCCCGCCGCACAATATGCCTGTCCTCTCGTTCGGTGGTGGGCCAAATCTGCGGAAATCACTCTTGTCGGTCTCTCCGTCCCTCCTGCACCCACCGAATCCATACTCGCCTCATGTGGCTGGATTTCGTCCCACACGGGCGCCGATGTCTTGGTAGGATAAACCGGTGTCGCGATATAAGCCACTATTCGTCCTCTGTCGAACTCCGAAACGTGCTGGAATGACTGCCGTATTCTGCGACGAGGCATGAGGAAGCTTCCCACGCACAGGTCCGGCAGCACAGCACACTTCCACTACTTACACCCCGCCTTCTGTGCACCTTTCTTATAGTGCTTCTCGGTGGCGTTCCCGGAGCGCATGATTTGTATATGCGCTGCAATGCTAATCGTTTGCATGTCTTCTCGTGGGCGACGCATGCTGCAAGTTTCAGGCCAATCGGATATTTCCTTCTTGGTGTTGCATTTTGGTTGGCCAGCAGTGCAAAACAAGCCATTAACGGAATAACAAGTCTGCCGAAGAAAACGTCATTTAACGCGAAAAATCAAAGCAAAAGTTATAAAGTTAAGTTTATACGAAAACAACTGGACTACAAGGAAAATTGTTAAACAACAACAAATATTTTGCACAGAATATTTATTTATCTCGAGGTCTTTTGAAAAACGGAAATAAGTAGCATATAATTTTCAGTTCTGAAGTGAATGATTTCTTACTATATAGTTTACTACAGTATTTCCTTACAGAAATCCGGCGTCTATTTGAATTGCTTTCAATCTGCTTCAATTAAAAATTTCACCCGTCTTAGGACGGGAAACATCCCCTGTATACAGGGTGATTCATAAAGAAGTATACAGTTTCAACGCACTATATAACAAGAACAATGTAAGATATTTTATGTTACCTGTAACAGAATTGCAGGATAATTTTTCAAGTTTTTTTAGAGACAGTCACAGATGTTCAATGTGTGCACCCTTAGTTACACGACACACATCGAGCCGGTAATCCATTTCCGCCCAAACGCGAGGTAAGATATCTGAATTCTGAGAAAGAAGCTGAAAGTGTATGGATTCATTTTCAGCTTCTTTCTCAAAATTCTCCAGACAGTGGGCTGTGAAATTTGCACTTCACGACTCACCCTCCGCGTTGATTTTTCCCGGGCTTCGTTGAACGGCTGTGCAAACCCTATCGACGACTTCTACCGATACACGTGGTCGTCCAGGACGTTTAAGTTTGCTCAAACAGACCGTAGTTTAAAATATTTTATGCCAATCGCAGATAGATTTTCTTGTTGGAGGTTATTTTCCGAATCGTGATCAAATATGCCGTTGCACAACAGTTACAGATTCCGTTTCGCTCATTTCAAGAACACAAAACGCCTTCTCCACTGCAGACGCTGCCACTTTGACACACTAGTCACGTGACACGCGCGCGCTATCGCCTACGTCACTTCCCTCAGTAGCGGGACACAAAGTTTATGAGTGCATCTATCTAACGCTTCGCAGTTGAGGTCCGTGTCTTCAATTGTTACTGTTTTACAGCATCTGGAAACTGTATACTTCTTTATGAATCACCCTGTATATTAATATTTATCTGAAGTTTAAAAACAAGCGTCCTAGGATGGGGTATAGGCTAACTATTTCGTAACTATTTCATAAAAGAACTGCACAAATGTGTTGTTTTTTACAGCACGATGAATGTTTAAATCCATAAAAGGTTTCTTGCGTTCCACAAACTTTTCCGTTTCTTGAATCGCCGTACCCTTCAGGAGAAGTTCAACATATCTCCCCTAAAAATTACCATAAAAGAATTTATTCTGGTTGTTCAGATGCTGTAGCTTCATCTTTCGACGGGTTGCTACCTTTTAGCTCAATGCGCATTCTGGTGTGCTTTACGTGAGGTTAGCATGACCCTTCGTAATCTTGAAGTGCTTTCTAACTGTATTTCTTATAAAAGAAATGGTGCCTTAAATCCATCATTTGTACTGTTGGCATGGCACCATTTAAATTTGAATACATACTGTGCGTGTGTGCATTGCATGGTGTCATTTAACGATAAAATGCTCTTCCATCTGCGGCGTTCCGAGAGAAAACGAAATCAATCGGAGACGACGGCGCGGTTCTCAATTGATAAATCGCGTCAGCGAGAAGAGTACATCAGTAGACAGAGAAGCTCAATATGTCGGACTCCTTCTCTGGCACTGCTTCACATTTTTCACTAACAGTCCGTCTACGAGTCCTCACATTCATCTCTTTGGCTTGATCAAGTTGGCTTTCTGTTTTATTTTGTTATCGCATTACGTTTTGTTTTGTGTGTGTGTGTGTGTGTGTGTGTAGCGTTTCTCGTTTTATGATATTATACCAAACAGAAATCATCGCTCTTTCCACCTTAATAAGTGAGTCTCGGAAAAATTATCATTGGCAGCCACCGCGAATCGAACCCAGGGTCTTCCAGTTACCCACCGGACATGCTACCACCGCACCACAGCGGCCTCGAATTCTCCAGACTCACATGTGATTTCCATCTTTGGTGAATCCCGAGCACTGTGCGGGGCTCCAAGAAGCAACCTGCCATGTAGTTTAGCAGTTAATCCCATGTTAGTCTAGAGAATTCGAGGACGCTGTGGTGCAGTGATAGCGTGTCCGGCGCGTAACTCGAAGACCTGGGTTCGGGTCCCGGTGGCAGCCGATGAGAATTTTTCTGAAACTCGCTTATTAACGTGGAAAGAGCAATGATTTCTGTTTGGTGTTCCTGATCGACGTCGAGTGTTTGAATTAATTATTATATTACACTGGCGAAAAGTGAAAAAAGAACACCATGAAAGAAACGTCTGATACCAACGAAATTTATACTGCATAATAACGGAATACGGAGGATAACGTGATCAAAACATTACGGCAAAATACAGCTGTATTTGCTGGTAAACTGAAAAATAACATTTCCATGTAACATGGTTAGTACGAGGTTGAACCGCCATGAACTGCGTCACACTGTGCAATTCTGGCATGGAGTCTGTCGTACAGATGTTAGATGTACGTTTGGGGTATTGAGTTCAAAGCATCCTCAACCTGGACGCGTAAATCAGGGATGTTCGTGGCTGGCCGTGGAGACCGGATAAGTCGTTGTCCCATAAAATCCCACACGTGCTTAATGGGGGACAAATCCGGGGAACGTGCTGGCCATGGAAGTTGTCTCACACCCTGAAGTGCATGTTGCGTTGCACGTGCCGTGTGTGGGCGTGCGTTATCTTGCTGGAAAACACCACGATGGATCGACCTTACAAATGGCACAACAACGGGCTGAATGATGTTGTTGATGTAGGAGGTGCTGTTTAACGTACCCGGTACAAACATTACTTGTGTACGGGAGTGATAGCTGATCGCTCCATAGACCAGGAGACCAGGTGTAGGCCTTGTGTGTCGCTGGATGATGTAAAAAGGGTGGAGACGCTCCCCTGTGTGTCTACGAACACGCATACGGCCATCGGAGGCTCCCAAGCAGAATCTGCTTTCATCGCTGAACACGACAGATCGCCATTGCGTTCTCCAGTGCAGACGTTGGCGACACCACTGCAGCCGTTACTGATGGTGGGATGGAGTCACAGGTACACATGCCAGAGGCACACGTGCACGTAGTCCTGCATCCAGTAGACGGTTGCGGATTGTTCGCAGAGTCACCTCAGGTGCAACGGCAGCTCGGCTTTGCGTCGCAGTGGATGTTCTGCTTGACAACGCCACTCTTCTTATGCGTCGATCGGTCCGCTTATCAGTCCGTCTGTGACTTCCGGTTCCACGTCTTCTCGTGTGAGAATGTTCCTCGGACCATCTACGCCACCATCGTACCACCACCGATACTTCCCGTCCAATTTGCTCCGCAATACGACGATACGACCACCCGGCCTCTCAGAGTCCGACTAGACGACCTCGCTAAAAGTCCGATAACTGCTGAAATCGTACACGTCTTCCATGTCCAGGCATTGCAGCTTCTTCAGGGTCTTCGCACGTGTCCGTACGCCGACGACTGATTACATTCACTTCGCCGTACACCTTAAATACCACCGACGATAATTTGCATATTATGCCGTGCTGTGATGTAAGCGCTCACCGGTTGGTCCCGAAATTAGCAACACACCTACGTAAACTCGGCCCCATTAACATATGTAAATTTCATGATCGTCTGCCAATTTCTTCTTGGTGTTCTTTTTTCACTTTCCGGCAGTGTATAACCTACTGATGCCATTTCCAAGCATATTGCGAATGAGAGGTTATGAGACTGCCCTAAGTTTCATTTTCCGATTTCTTTTCTTTTGGGGGACGGGGGGGGGGAATTAACAACCAGCGTGAGCAACTCGATGGGCTATGAGTAGTCGCCGGTCCCTAATTTAGTTAGGACTACTGACTCCAGGGAATTGAGGAAGACAGTGTCATAAGACAAACGCGACATCCTTGCCTCATCGGGATTCGAGCTCGGATCCATCTCGGACGAATGGTCCTAAGCCAGTGGTTACACCACTGCGCCGCCAGGGCTGCTATCCTGGTTGGTGGCCACCTTGATTGCTTAATACCATAAGCAGTCACTAATTTAGGGTTACTGGTTTCAGGGATGGAAAAGATCCCGCGACGTAGAACAAACTCGCAATCTTCACCTCATCTGGATCTCGAATATACGCGCAACTGAACGATTAGCCACAAGCCTCCTCCTCTTGCCACAATGCCATCTGGGACGTTACATGGTGCGTGTGTCTATGCGCGTGCACGAAAGGAAGAAGAAATGCTTTCTGAGTTGGAGTAAGACAATTAATATGCTTGGATATGTTAAGCAGCGGTTCTTCTGAAGCATCAGTGATTAGGTAGATGTCAGTGAGAGCCAGTTCTGTGAACAATGCCTAACTCTCTTTCATTGCACTGAAAATTGCAGGCAAAATGAGTTCAGTGAATTATCAAAAGTTTTCTGACACTACTTAACATTTGTAAAAGTGCAAAGAATGGTTGCGTACCTATATAAAGGTCAGATATGCTGTCGTGTTATCGGTAGCTTTGAAGAGAATATGCCTCGTGGACGGGAACTTTCCGAGTTACAGCGTGAGCTGGTCGTAACGTGTCATTTGAGTAACGTTTCCATACGGATCATTGCAGTTAAACTAAACATGACAAAATTGACTGTAAGTGAAAGTGTGTCGTGAAGAGATGGAAGCAGGACGCTGTAGCTACAGCAAAAGAACGTTCAGGAAGGTCGTACAAATTGACAGAACGTGATAGAAGGGCCATAGTTAGGAATTCAAATAAATTATTGATCTGCCGTTTCCATTGCTGCTGATGCAGAAAACGCTTCTAATGGCTCGGTTAGTACCATAACTATTTCCATAGAATTACACAGAGCGGGTTATTATGGTAGAGGAGTGACACACAAGCTACACATCCCTACTGCGAATGAGAAACGCCGTTTGTAGTGGTGTGTCCCCCTTCGTTGCTGGACGGTGGGCTACTGGAAAACTGTTCTTTGGAGTCACGCTTTTCACTTTTTCAGTCCGATGGACATGTTTGGATTGACCGACATCCCAGGCGAACTATTTTCGTCAGACTGTGTTCTTCCAACTATAAACTTCGGGGAGTCTCCATCATGGTATGGAATTGTTTTTTGTGAATGCGACTTGGCCCGTTGGTCATTACACCACAAACCATGAACTCTGAAGTATACCTTGACGTTCTGGATAATTCTACCCTACCAAATATGTAGCAATATTATGGAAATGGCCGTTATCTCTTCCAACCCGATAGAGATCTCTGCTTCACTGCACGGCATGTGCAGGACTGGTTTCTTGAAAATTAGGTGGAATTGTTTGACTGGCCTGCTCAGAGTCCTGTTCTTAATCCCGTCTGGGATGACCTGGAGCGACGGATACGAAAGCGACCCCAACGACCATCTTCGCTCTCTACTCTGGCAGCAGCTTTGTAAGACGAATGGCGGGCCGCGGGTGGCCTAGTGGGCAACGTTCGTCACTGCCACAGAAAGGACCTGAGGTTCGATCCCAGGCAGGTACGAACACTCGATCTACTAAAAATCCGCCGTGCGTTGGATGGGCACGTTAAGCCGTCGAACCCCGAGTACCCTACCCCCGACGGTAATAAATAAGGGCGTCTTCCTCCCCCTTTCTACTTCGCTTCCGTGTCACTTTCCTATCGCACAATCTAGCCCAAATCTCCTAGCTTCCTATTTCTAAGGGTTTTTTAAGATCTGAGGTCAAACAATCCCTAAAATCCTCTACATATGATCATCATTTGATCAAGACGAATGGCGAGCTATTCTTGTCGATAATTACCGGAAATTGTTTAATAGTATGCATCGACGTGTTGCCGCTGTCGTACAAGCAAAAGGTTGGACCGACTAACTACTAATTGTGATAATAAAGCCATTTGTCTCAAAACATTCTGGTTTCCGAATACTTTTGATGATATAGGTTATTCCGAAGAATGAAAAAAAGCCTGTTAGAGACAACCCAAAAAAAACGAACATGAAATTTGAAGGCAGCATTTCGTATATTGCCCAATTCTCATTCTATGTAAGGATTTACTAAGGAAGCATGTCCTTGAAGCAGAACTGAACCCACGAAAAACTATTGGTAATATTTTAACTACAAATAACAAAAAAGATGAAGACTATACTACAGGGGTATATACTGTTCCACTAAAATTCCCGGATTCCTTAATAAAGTCCTACATCTGAATGACGAAATGATCTTTACATGTGCGACATAAGGAGCATATGAGAGACATAAGGAAAAGAAGAGGGGCGACTGCTTTAGCCAAAGAAGTACTTTACAATGCAGCAATTTCCCTATGGAATGGAAGGAAACTGGTGGCCCCGTTCACTACTTGCAGGAGAATTATGATCATGAAGTCTATTGAGATTGTCACAAGAGGTTATGTATGCAATGATGGAATATCCGTTGAACTGCCATAATCGTGGACCTCCATCTACTGCAGTCACTAAACTTGGGAAAAGCATAAATCATTACTTGATATCTTATATGTTATATTACTTGAACATTGGACCTACGTAATGACTAACGCAAGTTTGCGTGTTTGTTGTGTCACGTTAATGTCTTTAATACTCGTGCTATCATCCGGGTTTTGATGTTTAACTCCAAAAGGATCAAGACTTAGTCATTTCGTGCTAATCTTCAAACCAGTACATAATATCTTTGTCGTAAACACTTGAAAAGAATAAAAACCTTACAAATTAAAGATTCATTACTTTAGAATCATAAATTAAGAACACAAGATCTTTCGGACCTACATTAGGTCCGTTTTCAGATGTGACAGCGAATGGAACAGATAGTGAGAGGTCTATAAATAAAAATGTATGTTAGTTTATGACGTGTGATATGGGCAGACCCAAAGCTCCGTAACACGTTGTGACATTAAGTTCTCAGCCCAAATTACGAGTTCAAGTAGGTGGGTTCATCTAAAACCTCATGCTCAGTCCTAGAAAGAAAGAGTTTACATGGCTGTGGGATATACAGGGGTATATGTCATTACAGCATGAGTGTCGACGACTGAAAATAAATAGACCTTCAGTTAGTAATAATGGAGACTTTGTACAAGGAGTAGCCAAAACAGATGCTTCATTTCACACCAGGTAATGAGAACCTCCATTCTCCAAGCGTGCAACAGAGGTCGACATTATACCAGTTCGTATGTAGTATTTATGCTCAGTAATTCCAGTTTTGAACGTACGTTGGGTAGATCCAATATACACTTGATCAAATTCCTTAGAGTCCACACCCTCATAGATGTGTTATAAACACCAAATCTATTATCCATATCCACAGCATCACGGTCTGTCTTAATGAATGAAAGAATATTGTTTGTTTTGATACCAAATTCAAGGTTGTGTCGTCTGAAAACATTTTTAAGATATGGGTAATTTTGGGACAATAATTCATTCATCCCACGAACTTGCGATGTTTAACTTCCCTATGTAACGTGGTTAGATTTGACATCCATAATTTCTTAAGTATGTTATTCACAGTATGTTCGGTGTAACCATACGTTTTGGCTATTTCCTTTACTTTTTTTAATTTCTATTTGGCGCAATCCATGGCTAGATGCATGGGTAAAAGCTCGTCGCAGCATAAAATGAATTGAAAACAGTTATAATTCAAGGGTGACGTAGGAATTAATGCCGTACATGAGGAGGGTTCGGATAGAGTTGGACACGGGGTTCCGCTCAAACAAAAAGTCCAGGAAAGGCAGTGAAATTTCGTTCTCGACATGTATCGTAAAATTGATTGAAGGGTACTGGGAAGACATAAATTCAGCAAAAATAGCCAAATCATCCCTAGAGTGCGTCCAAAAGAGAAAAAGTCATCCACGTACCTAATGTCGAAAAGGATCGTTTTTGATCTAGTATAAGTTTATCTTGACAAAAGCTTCCGCTGGAGGCCGAAAGCTCAGCATAATTAAAATACTTTTTCGACATACAGCATCTCAAGGATTTTGTGACGTTATTGTCTTCTTTTGTTTTGTTTGCTGATAAACGTGCTAAGCTTCGTTATATGCCTTCCTCCAAAAATTATTGTTCGTAATATGCGGTTAAAATAAACAGGAAGAATATTATGAAGTTCAAGTGAGTTAAAATAAAAACTTCGGTTTATGCGGAACTTCGTATTATGCAAGCTCGTTTCATGTGGGTTCAACTGTACTTAATTGTTGTACTTACCTTCGATGTTTTGTTTAAGTTAAGTATGGTAACCACACTGACATCAGAAATACATTCGTTTCGCTTGATCACTATTTTCTTGTGAAATATTATACTATGGTTTTGAGTACTCTTATTACCACGAAAAAGAAAAGGAATTCTGAAACGCAATCCCTAAAGAGATAGTCTTCATTTTCGTGGAAGCTTTTGAGAATACTGATGCAGAAAAACTAAAGCACAGCAAAATTGATGCAAGGACGTTACGAGATGAGAGAAGACGAAACCGCTCTTGTGTTATTGATGCGAGGAGTTCGACTTGCAGTCCTGGAGGATTAATACTTGTTTCTCTCTTCACAGAATTCTGTGTTTTGGGGTTTATATTTAATATGAAATAAAGAAGGTTCCAGGAATCTTCGGAGTTGCAGAATCAGTCACATATTAATCCTCAAGTGAGTGGATACATCAAAAGCAGAGTATCTTCAGAAACATGTCAGAACTTTCTGTGAAAAACACAAAATACCGTGACAAAATATTTTCTTATTACTTAAACCCGAAAAAAAAAAGGATTACAGCTCTAATACAGTGAGATCAGATTTACCAAAATTATGCCGCTGGAAAATTTACACTATCTTCCAAAACCACTTTTTAATTTCAAGTGATGAAAAAAACTCAGTGAATTCTCGAAAGTGTCTCATTACCATTTTGTGCAATTTAAAACTATGAACAAAAATTTTATTCACTTCTTGATTAACTGGACAACCAATGGCGTGCCCAATGGGACTGGGATGTTACAAACCACAAAAAATGATTTCGATGTTTCAAAAACGCGATATTAAAAGGTAAAGTTTTGTTAGTGTTTGACATTGTTTTTATGTTTCATGGCAACAACTGAACGTGTTTTCTCCAGGAAGACGAGGAAGCGCCAAAGAACCTAGGACTGTCCCATTGCAATGAAAAGCCAATACATGGGCATACTGAAAGTTTCTGTGGTGACGAGACAATGCCAAATTTGAGGTCCATGGCTTATTTCAGGTTACTCTAAAGCACGTTTAAAAGCAAGGAGTTTTGATTAAAATACCAAGGATCACATCAAAACATAACTAACGCTGCAACATTAACACAGAAAATCCAGAAGACTATAACAACAAACTCCAACGTGCCACCATCTTCTCAATATATTGATGGTTTTAAAACTGAATTTTATACAAGTGACTTGAATGACTCGCAAAAAAAAAAACTAATCACAGAATTGAAATTATGGTAAGTCAATAATTGAACAACTATTACCATTACTGTTTCACACGTTACGTATATAAATTATCTTCAAGTCGAGTGCACTATGCTTCAATAATTCTGCTGTTATATAAATTTGCAAGGAATTAAAATACAAACATTACAACAGCTATTAAATGTCCTGAGAATGTTGCCCTTACCTAATAAGGCAGCAGAATCTGGAACGTTATTGTTGGCTGATTTATTCTTCGGGTACAAACCGCTGAAGTCCTGGTTGACAAGTCCTTGAGGATTTGGTTCGTTAGATTAAAGACATTCACCGGATTATTAGAGAAAATACAATAAGAGTCCAGATTATGAAAAAATGAAATTGAAGTTTAAAAGGATTAAAGAGATAAAAAGGCTATGTACAATATGTATAAAATCCTTAACCTTTAGCAACGTCGTCATTGGTTGAAAGCAAAAACAGAAACGAGTATACGAAGTTGTAAAAAGAAATTACGAGGCTTGCATGAAATTTTACCATTGAATAGAAGGTAGAATTTTTTTTGCATAAGTACCTAATACTCAAACATAACCGTACTAGGGTCAATCCGTTTATAACACAGTCATCCTTAGTGGTACTATCATTGAAAGTCTATGCCGTGCAAGGTTGGTTTGCATTAAGTGCTGACTTCTAGTCGACACGACATGTCGGCACTTAGTGCACTCCAACCTTGCACGACATCGACTTTCGATTATAGTACCACTGAGGATGACCGTGATATAAACGGATTGAAACCACTCATTACTGATATGACTGTACATAACTGATTAAATTTTCAGAACAATAAAACAATTTTTACCTGAAAAATCACTATTTTATGGAGACTCCGCAAGCTGCAAGAAGAGTTTGTAGACGGCGTGGCATTGAATCGAAAAGGCGTTGGACGGTGTCCTGTTTAATTGTTTACCAGGCGGCATATATGCGAGTCCGCGGATCATTAGTAATGACTGCTGGAGGGCTTTGATGGGCCAGTTGCCGAGTGACCGTCCAACGCCTTTTCGAATTCATCACATGGCCTTGGAACCCCCAAGCTCCCCTGACTGTTACCCAATTGAACATTTGTGGGATATGCTACAACAGGGTGTGAGAGCTGTTGATCCTGCTCTACGGAATGAGCGTGGAAGTGGAATGACGGAGGTCCTGCAACTGACATCGGTCAAGTTACGCATGAAGGATGTTTGCCACCTTGTAGAATGTGTTTCAGAGCGTTTGTGAGCGGTCTACTGCACAGAAAGACGGACAAACGCATTATTAGGTAGGTGTTCTTTATGCAAAGCTACATCCAGTACTTGCACCAAATAGCATACAATTTTTGACATTTGCACTACGAAGTGAGGATTTAAATCCTTTGACTTTCATTATTCGTTCGTGAAAACATAAAATGCAGCTAAAGTGCTGTGTTCTTGCGGTACGTTTAGGTGCATTGAGGAAACCCGTGCAGTCACTCTGTATTCTTCTTTGCCGAAGTGCCAAACAAGCAGACCTATGCCTTCTACGTTTTGCTGGCAGCCATTTTAGTTTTAGTGGCGAGTGGAGTGTGAGAATATAAAAGTTCGAAGTGAATGGTTATACGTCAATTCGTCCCGACCCGTTCCTAAAACCGTCTACCGTCTAATATTTTTAGTGCCAAAGAAAAAGCGTAATATTCCTATCCTGTCTGAGTGTCCAAACCTTATAAATGTGTTCAGGGCGGAAGACGTTCGAAATCGTACGTTTTCCTGCATTCGTTTTGTACGTAACTAAAGTTTGTAAACGCGACGAATTTGTCCGCGACGAATTGACGTAGTCGACGAATCGTTGTGGTAGACGAATTGACGCATGCGACGAATTGTCGTAGTCGACGAACTGACGCTGGCGACGATTTGACGTGACATCGAAGTGAAATTGTTCACTCAAGACAGATGTTTAAAACAATTTTCCATTGTATCTGTACTTATTATTTGTTGACGCTTGTTTTTCTGATGTTACACTTCACTAATATTTCTACACAGACGGTTTGTTTGAATATTCCAATGATTGAGACTGAAGATTATTCAACGCTTTCTGATAATCCTGCAGTTTATGTGTTCTGTAAAAGATATCAGTTCGCAACGTTTTTGTATTGTTATTCCTGTGTTTTAGGTTGCTGTATAGTGTATTTGCAGGTTATTAGAGAATTTCAAATGCTAGGTTTCGGTAAAAAATCAAAAGATCGTGCCATCTAAATAACGTTGTCATCAATCTGTAGCTACTCATTACAGTAAAGTATACACGGAAATGCCAGAAAAACTGGTACACCAGTCTAATACTTGGTAGATCCCCCACGGGAGCGCAGGACTTCAGAAATACGACGGGGCATGGACTCCACTAGCTTCTGGAAATATACTGTAGGCAATGCACCCCATACTTAATGCAGAGCGTTCCACAATTCGGGTGTATTCCGAGGTCTCGGATTCCTGTGTTCGATAGCGCGTTGCATGGCATCCCAAATGTGTTCTATCACGTTCAGATCTGGAGACTTGGGTGCGAATGGCAACACTCCAAACACAGATGAATGCTCTTGTAATCCTAATGTGGCGTCCCGATACTTCTGTGGAGGTGCGTTGTCCTGTTGGAACAGGCCCGACCAATCAGCATGAATGCAGGACATGAACGGGCGTACTTCGTCAAAAAGGATGCACACATAGCGTTGGCTGGTCACATACGTTTGAGAACGTACCAGGGGTCCCAGTGAAGTCCAGCTAAACACACCCCATACCATTACGGATCCCCCACCAGCCAGTACAGTTCCCTGTTGACAGGTGGGATTCATGGTCTCATGGGGTTTGCGCCTCACACGAAATCTTCCATCTGCCCGATACAGTTGGAAACGCGACTCGTCAGACCAGCTACGTGTTTCCAGTCATCAAGTGTCCAGTGGCGGTGTTGCCGTGCTCAGGCGAGGCGCATATCTCTGTGTCGCGCACCCATCAAAGGGACTCGAGTTCGGCGTCAGCTCCCAAAGCCCATATCTTGCAGGGTACGCTGCACAGTCCGGACGCTGATGCTTGTTGAGGCTCCAGCATTGAATTCCGATTATACCTGCGAGAGTGTTGCACGCCTATAGTGTGAAACGATTCTTGACAGCCGACGATGGTCACGTTCACCCAATGTCTTTTTACGGCCACACTGGTATCGTAGGTTGGAGGTTTTGCCGGAACTCTTGTAGTCACGGTACACCCTTGCAATGTTCGTCCATGAAAATCGGAACTTAGTTTCTACCTCCAAAATACTATGGCCCGTCTCATGAGCGCCAACTATGACACGGCGTTGAAAATCGCTTAAATCGTTATTACTTGTCATTCTCATGCCGAAAACAGCTCTGACAGCTAGCTGGATGGCTATCGCTTTATATACGCACTGGCAGACGCAACCTAGTACGCGCATAGGTGACGTTGCTATGTATTTTGCATAAGCTCGTCTGTACCAGTTTTTCTGGCACTTCAGTGTACGTTTGTATCATATTATGGTGCAATTGGTGCTGCTAAGCCAACTGCGTTTGATGAAACGGAGCCATAACACACAACAATATTGTACAGCTATGCAGGATAAGGGTAGATTTGTACTAATCAGGTTATATATTGGCACTAAATTCCCTCAAACCAGGTTGGTACAGAATTTCACTATATCATTTTGCATAGTCTCACTATGTTTTTGTGTGTTTCATGTACTTTGCAATGGCGTACTTTTACCATGAAAGTTGGTGCAGCTGGTATGACACCATTCTGTGGGACAATTTACAAACTTTTTAATAACGTAAACTAGTTTGAAATTAGAATTATTGGCATATTCAGTAAAATTATGCTTTAGAGTATATAAAACTATTAGCGTCAGAAAACCTTTGCGCTCGTGAAAAAGGTAAAACGACCGCAAAATTTCTAACAATTTTACTGGCGCTCAGACTAAGATTAAATGAAAGTGCATGCTTTTTTATCTACCTTCTTAACAGAAAGCTTAGCTCCCTTTGTCTAACAAGTGATATGAGTGCGATAAGGCTCACCAAAAATACTTATAAAGTAACTTAAGACTTCGATAAAACAAAAAGCTCAGAAGAAAGTTTGAAGTTCTCACAGTTTTTTACAAACTTTTCTGGGCGGAAAGTTAATTTTAAAGTGTGTTTATTTACATTTTCATTTCAACAACGCAATAAAAAGTAATCCATTTGTTCTGCAGCAAAACTCGCGGAGGAAAGGAGTATTTTAAAGAAAATCAATGGTTTTTTGCGTTTTGTTCTGGAAGCAAAGCGCCGCGCAGCGAAACGCTTACAAGTGATACAATATCACTGTCGTCGAGTTTCTTTTGCGAGTTTTGTTTACGGTGTGTTAAGTACATGGAGTATAAGAAATATTTATGGCTGTTCAATTGATTTTGTTTCAGGTTTGGAGTGCTCAGAGAATTTGAAGAAGTTTCGAAACTCCAGGGAAACCTCGCTTTGATAGAGGGAGAAGAGAAAGCGGATATTCTTAAAGGAATTTCTATTTTATATTGTAACAATAGAGGCAGACAAGTTCCCTTTTCGGCTTTATGTTTCACAAAAATTTTCGATCATTTTAATCACATGCACTTGAGCTAAAGGCTCCGTCCTTCCTTTCCTTCTTATCTGCTGTTTAACTTCAAATTCGCTCTTATTTTTACGAGAATTCCGAAAATGAGACATGAATGTGTGCCGATAAGTGGTACGGGTTTATTTTCAGATTAGCTTGCTCGTTCAAATCGGCAGTCCCGGCTAATATCATGTTATTACGTACGATTGTGTAGCGGAGAATATAGCTCAAAATATGGAGTGTCCATTAATCATCCCGAATCTTAACATTTGTCGCATTCACCAAGGTTTTTTACGGAAACACTAGGCGCTGTGAACGAACGCCAGACAGAACGAAGGAATACGAGTTTTATTCTACGTGGATGTCGCGTGATGCAGAGCAGATGCTACCCAGATTATCTGGTGCCTCTACCCTCCCTGGCATCACTTTCTCTGTAGTGTTTCTCTCGGCTCGAGGAATGATGCATATCACCTCGACGTGATGCTAAAATTGGAAAATAGATTTTAATGTTGTATTAGTGTTATATAGAAAAAGGGATGTTTATATTTCTGCACTTTGGTATGCTTATAGCACTAAGTTCTAATGGACAGACTTGATACTTCGGACATTATTATCTTCTATCATCATCATCATTGTCAACCATTGTCAATCCACTGCTAGACGAATGTCTCCCCAAGTTTCCTCCACAACGGTCTGTCTTGTGCCAGTCTCCTCCATGTCACTCCCGCATACTTTCTAATTTCATCCACTCATCTCCCATGTGATCTTCTTCTAGGTCTTTTTCTGTCCCTTGGAATTCAATCTAAAATTTCGGCTGTCCATCGATGGTCTGTCCTTCTGGCAGTATGTCCAACCCATTGCCATTTCAGGTATTTAACTCTGATCATGATGTCTTCCACTCTTGTCATTTTTCGGATCCACGAGTTCCTCTTCTCATCTCTCCTGGTTACACCAAGCATGCACCTCTCCATTCTGCTTTGAGATGTCTGCAGCCTTTGTATGTCTCTTTTAGTTAAGGTCCACGTTTCTGCACCATACCTAAACACTGGAAAGATGCATTGATCAAACACTTTTCTTTTAAGACATAATGGCATATTGCTCTTGAAAATTATGCTGTTTCTTCCAAAAGCTCTCCAGGCAAGTTTTGTACGCCGATTAATTTCTTCATCAATGTGGCCCTCACTTGATATCTGCTGTCCAAGATAAACGTACGTGTCTGTTATCTCCAGCTTTTCTCCATTAATCGATAAATCTTTATTTCTTGTAAAATCATTGAACATCACTTTTGTCTTCTGAAAGTTCATTTTTAATCCCACTTCTTCACTCTTGTCAGCAAGCTCCTGGATCATACTCTGCAGCTCTGATGGGGTAGTTGCAAAAATGACTACGTCATCAGCAAAACGAAGGTGGGTTAGATAATCTCCATTAATCTTTAACCCTTTGTTTTCCCAGTTCAGTGATTGAAAGACATTTTCCAATGTGGCATTAAAGAGTTTCGGAGAAATAAAGTCCCCTGTTTGTTCGGGCTAATCTCGAGAATCGCTAGACGGAGTTTAATGCGGTTTTCACCATTCCATAGAGCATTTGTCCAGGAAGGTTTAGGTGTATGAAACATTAATCTATGACAAAAGGGAGCCGAGCAGTAACGATTTTAGTGACAAGTCAAAGAAAACCGCTGTTCGCATTCTTTCGTGGCTTCCAGGGCCTAAAGAACGATGCGCGGTGACCGGTTTACGAAACGTATTTGCCCATTGGGAAAAAAACGCGAGGCGCATGCGCGGCCGCCGGTCCGTACTGCCACAGACTAAATGCATAGTTACATCGGACGCTGAATGAGAAAGGTTTATGTTCTCTCGCATAGACTAAATGCGTAGTTATTCTAAATTGCTACCCTGCGAAGCCGGGAAGGGTCGCTAGTATGAGGATAAAATGACTCATTTTGTATAAAAGGTAACCCAATACGTAAAGTTGAAGATGGCAAAGCACTTATGAATATAATTTTATTTATATACACTGAAGTGCGTGAAAAACTGGTACACCAGTCTAATACTTGGTAGGTCCCCCATTAGAGCGCAAGACTGCAGAAATACGACGGAGCATGGACTCCGCTAGCTTCTGGAAATATGCTGTAGGCAAGGGATACCATATTTCCTGCAGAGCGTTCCACAATTCAGGTGTATTCAGAGGTCCTGGATTCCTGTGTTTGATAGCGCGTTGCATGGCATCCCAAATGTGTTCTATCGCGTTCAGATCTGGGGAATTGGGTGGGATTGGCAAAACCCCAAACTCAGACGAATGCTTCTTTAACCATAATGTGGCGTCCCATCACCTGTGTAGAAGTGCATTGTCCTGCTGGAACAGGCCCAACCCATCAGCATGAATACAAGACATGAAAGGGTGTACTTCGTCAGAAAGGATAGGCACATATCGTTGCCCGGTCACAGACGTTTGTAGACGTACCACGGTTCCCAGTGAAGTCCATCTAAACACACCCCATACCATTTCGGATCCCCCACCAGCCAGTACAGTTCCCTGTTGACAGGTGGGATCCATGGCTTCATGGGGTTTGCGCTACACACGAATCCTTCCATCTGCCCGATACAGTTGGAAACGAAACTCGTCAGACCAGGCTACTTGTTTCCAGTCATCAAGTGTCCAGTGGCGGTGTTGCCGTGCCCAAGCGAGGTGCATAGCTCTGTGTCGTGCACCCATCAAGGGGACTTCAGTTGGGCGTCGGCTCCCAATGTCCATATCGTGCAGGGTACGTTACACAGTCCGGACGCTAATGCTTGTTGAGGCTCAAGAATTGAATTCCGATGATACCTGCGAGAGTGTTGTACGTCTGTCGCGTGAAACGATTCTTGACAGCCGACGATGGTCACGTTCACCCAGTGTCTTCTTATGGCCACACTGGTATCGCAGGTTGGAGGTATTGACGGAATCCTTTTTTTCACGGTACACCTTTGCAATGATCGTCCGTCAAAATCTGAACTTCGTTTCTACCTCCGAAATACTATGGCACATCTCACGAGCGCTAGCTATGACACCGCATTGAAAATCGCTTAAATCGTTATTACTTGTCATTCTCATGCCGAAAACAGCTCTGACAGCTGGCAAGGATGTCTACCGCTTTATATGTGCACTGGCGGATGCAATCGAGTACGTACATTGGTGATGTTGCTATGTATTTTGCATAAGGTCGTCTATACCAGTTTTTCTAGCACTTCAGTGTATCTATATAGAGGTTCTGACGACCGCCAATAGCGGTATAACTATACCATCGGGATTAGAGGAAATTCTATCCCACACTCACCAACCCGCTTGGCCAGCGTGGTGAGTTATGGCCAAACCCCTCCAAAATGATTCCACAACTTAAATCTTGGCCCTCAGTCTCCGGCAGCTGGAATGTACCTGGCCAAGGCAGCGGCCAGTGCGACATGAAGGCAGAGGGTGCTAAGAATCCCCGGAGGACCGGACTAGGCTGCCATCTGATGCTGACCTTGGCTACGTACAATGGACGCTCCCTATCTTCTGATTCAAGGCTTCTTGAATTGGAAGAGGAACTACAAAGGATCAAGTGGGACATCGTGGGGCTAAGTGAGGTAAGGAGAAAAGGAGAAGATCTCATCGAACTGAAAAGTGGACATCTCTTCTACTATCGTGGGACAGATACTGGCAGAACTAGTGGTGTTGGATTTATAATAAACAAGAAACTGAAGGATAAAGTTGTAGAAGTTGAAAGTTCCTCTGACAGAGCTGCACGACTTGTTATCCAACTCTCGAAAAGATACCAGGCTCAGATTATTCAAACTTATGCACCCACCACAAGTCATCCTGAAGAAGAAATTGAAGAACTTTATGAGGAAATTTGTCATCTAAATAATAAAGGTAAACAGCATTTGAAAATAATTATGGGAGATTTCAATGCAAAAATAGGGCAACGGCAACAGAATGAAACTTCAGTAGGTAAATTTGGTCACGGCAACAGAAACCAGCGTGGAAATACTCTCGTTGAGTTTGCAGAGGCAGAAGGGTTTTTCATCTTGAACTCCTTCTTCAAGAAAAAGCCACACAGGAAATGGACTTGGAGACATCCAAATGGGTCGACAAGCGAAATTGATTTTATTATGTGTAACAAAAAATTCGTCATAGAAGACTGCAGTGTGCTAAACAAGTTCAACACAGGTAGTGACCATAGATTGGTGAGATGTAAGATGCACCTCAACACTAAACTTGAACGTGGCAAGCTCATAAGACAAACAAAATCTATTGACATAACGAACCTTAAAAAACACCATAATACCTTCAAGTTGGAACTGAAGAACAGGTTCTCTGCTTTAGAAGGCCTAACATCAGAAGAAGTGGACATCTCTGAAGTTAACAGAAAAGTAACCAAAGCCCTTATGGAAACAGCAACAAAATTAGCTGGGTCTGAGAACAAGTTGCATGTAAATAAATTATCAGGAAAAACGAAAATGTTGATGCAAAAAAGAAGAGAGATGAGGACAACTAAAGAAGATGTGACTTCCAAAGTGGAATATATAGAGCTATGCAAGACAGTAAGAAAAAGTATCACTGAAGACGTAAGAAAATTCAGCTGTGAACTAGTGAGGAAAGCAATTGAAAACAACCAAAGCCTAAAGATAGCAAAGGGACATCTCAGTAAGGGAAGAAAACAGATTATGGCACTGAGAAAAGAAGATGGTTCTGTAACAAGAAATAGAGGCGAAATTTTGACAAGACTGAAAGATTTCTACTCCAAATTATATGAAAGGGATGATACATGCACTCCAGACATCATGAAAGATACCAGTACCAGAGTTCCTCCAGTCCTTCCAGCAGAAGTTGCACATGCAATCAAGAACATGAAGCGGGGAAAAGCTCCAGGAGAAGATGGAATTACTGTAGACATCATACAAGAAGCAAGTGGAGAAATCGAAACAGTACTCGCCCAAATTTTCACTCGATGCCTTAATGAAGGAAAGATTCCTGAGGATTGGAACACCGCTACAATGATCCTGCTACATAAGAAAGGTGACATTGAGGATCTCGGAAACTACAGACCTATCAGCCTCCTATCAGTAGTTTATAAAATCTTCACTAAAGTTCTTTCACACCGCTTGAAGGTAACACTGGACATGGCTCAACCGAGAGAACAAGCTGGATTCAGGAGTGGCTACAGCACAATAAATCATATCCACGTGCTGAGAGAACTAATTGAAAGAGCGAGGGAATACGAACTTCCATTGTGCATGGCTTTTATCGATTATGAAAAAGCCTTTGATTCGGTGAAACCATCAGCAGTTACAATGGCTCTGAAAACCTGCGGTATTGAAGATGCATACATTAATATTATTAATAACATCTATGAAAATGCAAGTGCAAAGATTAGGCTGTTTGAAAATACAACACACATAAAAATTGGAAAGGGAGTGAGACAAGGGGACACCATATCTCCGAAGCTCTTTAATGCCACATTGGAGGGTGTTTTTCAGTCGCTGAGCTGGGAAAACAAGGGGATAAAGATTAATGGAGATTATCTAACCCACCTTCGTTTTGCTGATGACGTAGTCATTTTTGCAACTACCCCATCAGAGCTGCAGAGTATGATCCAGGAACTTGCTGACAAGAGTAAAGAAGTGGGATTAAAAATGAACTTTCAGAAGACAAAAGTGATGTTTAATGCTTTTACAAGAAATGAAGATTTATCTTTTGATGGAGAAAAGCTGGAGATAACAGACACGTACGTTTATCTTGGACAGCAGATATCAAGTGAGGGTCACATTGATGAAGAAATTAATCGGCGTACAAAACTTGCCTGGAGAGCTTTTGGAAGAAACAGCATAATTTTCAAGAGCAATATGCCATTATGTCTTAAAAGAAAAGTGTTTGATCAATGCATCCTTCCAGTGCTTACGTATGGTGCAGAGACGTGGACCTTAACTAAAAGAGACATACAAAGGCCGCAGACAACTCAAAGAAGCGTGGAGAGGTGCATACTTGGTGTAACCAGGAGAGATAAGAAGAGGAACTCGTGGATCCGAAAAATGACAAAAGTGGAAGACATCATGATCAGAGTTAAATCCCTGAAATGGCAATGGGCTGGACATACTGCCAGAAGGACAGATCATCGATGGACAGCCGAAATTTTAGATTGGATTCCAAGGGACAGGAAAAGACCCAGAAGAAGACCACGTGGGAGATGGGTGGATGAAATTCGAAAGTATGCAGGGGTGACATGGAGGAGACTGGCACAAGACAGACCGTTGTGGAGGAAACTTGGGGAGACCTTCGTCCAGCAGTGGATTGATAATGGTTGACAATGATGATGATGATGATGATGATGATATAGAGGTTCAGGTGATGCGTAACATCACAGCCTCTCCTTGACAAATGTCAACCCCGCCTTCTCGTGTTACATCCTGTTCCCACTAAAGGGGCTCTGACGACCGCCAATAGCGGTATAACTATACCATCGGGATTAGAGGAAATTCTATCCCACACTCATCAACCCGCTTGGCCAGCGTGGTGAGTTATGGCCAAACCCCTCCAAAATGATTCCACAACTTAAATCTTGGCCCTCAGTCTCCGGCAGCTGGAATGTACCTGGCCAAGGCAGCGGCCAGTGCGACATGAAGGCAGGGGGTGCTAAGAATCCCCGGAGGACCGGACTAGGCTGCCATCTGATGCTGACCTTGGCTACGTACAACGGACGCTCCCTATCTTCTGATTCAAGGCTTCTTGAATTGGAAGAGGAACTACAAAGGATCAAGTGGGACATCGTGGGGCAAGTGAGGTAAGGAGAAAAGGAGAAGATCTCATCGAACTGAAAAGTGGACATCTCTTCTACTATCGTGGGACAGATACTGGCAGAACTAGTGGTGTTGGATTTATAATAAACAAGAAACTGAAGGATAAAGTTGTAGAAGTTGAAAGTTCCTCTGACAGAGCTGCACGACTTATTATCCAACTCTCGAAAAGATACCAGGCTCAGATTATTCAAACTTATGCACCCACCACAAGTCATCCTGAAGAAGAAATTGAAGAATTTTATGAGGAAATTTGTCATCTAAATAATAAAGGTAAGCAGCACTTGAAAATAATTATGGGAGATTTCAATGCAAAAATAGGGCAACGGCAACAGAATGAAACTTCAGTAGGTAACTTCGGTCACGGTAACAGAAACTAGCGTGGAAATACTCTCGTTGAGTTTGCAGAGGCAGAAGGGTTTTTCATCTTGAACTCCTTCTTCAAGAAAAAAACCACACAGGAAATGGACATGGAGGCATCCAAATGGGACGACAAGTGAAATTGATTTTATTATGTGTAACAAAAAATTCGTCATAGAAGACTGCAGTGTGCTAAACAAGTTCTACACAGGTAGTGACCATAGATTGGTGAGATGTAAGATGCACCTCAACACCAAACTTGAACGTGGCAAGCTCATAAGACAAATAAAATCTATTGACATAACCAACCTTAAAAAACACCATAATACCTTCAAGTTGGAACTGAAGAACAGGTTCTATGCTTTAGAAGGCCTAACATCGGAAGAAGTGGACATGTCTGAAGTTAACAGAAAAGTAACCAAAGCTCTTATGGAAACAGCAACAAAATTAGCTGGGTCTAAGAACAAGTTGCATGTAAACAAAATTATCAGGAAAAACCAAAATGTTGATGCAAAAAAGAAGAGAGATGAGGACAACTAAAGAAGATGTGACTTCCAAAGTGGAATATATAGAGCTATGCAAGACAGTAAGAAAAAGTATCACTGAAGACGTAAGAAAATTCAGCTGTGAACTAGTGAGGAAAGCAATTGAAAACAACCAAAGCCTAAAGATAGCAAAGGGACATCTCAGTAAGGGAAGAAAACAGATTATGGCACTGAGAAAAGAAGATGGTTCTGTAACAAGAAATAGAGGCGAAATTTTGACAAGAGTGAAAGATTTCTACTCCAAATTATATGAAAGGGATGATACATGCACTCCAGACATCATGAAAGATACCAGTACCAGAGATCCTCCAGTCCTTCCAGCAGAAGTTGCACAATCAATCAAGAACATGAAGCGGGGAAAAGCTCCAGGAGAAGATGGAATTACTGTTGACATCATACAAGAAGCAAGTGGAGAAATTGAAACAGTACTCGCCCAAATTTTCACTCGATGCCTTAATGAAGGAAAGATTCCTGAGGATTGGAACACCGCAACAATGATCCTGCTACATAAGAAAGGTGACATTGAGGATCTCGGAAACTACAGACCTATCAGCCTCCTATCAGTAGTTTATGAAATCTTCACTAAAGTTCTTTCACACCGCTTGAAGGTAACACTGGACAGGGCTCAACCGAGAGAACGAGCTGGATTCAGGAGTGGGTACAGCACAATAGATCATATGCACGTACTGAGAGAACTAATTGAAAGAGCGAGGGAATATGAACTTCCATTGTGCATGGCTTTTATCGATTATGAAAAAGCCTTTGATTCGGTGAAACCATCAGCAGTTACAATGGCTCTGAAATCCTGCGGTATTGAAGATGCATACATTAATATTATTAATAACATCTATGAAAATGCAAGTGCAAAGATTCGGCTGTTTGAAAATACAACACACATAAAAATTGGAAAGGGAGTGAGACAAGGTGACACCATATCTCCGAAGCTCTTTAATGCCACATTGGAGGGTGTTTTTCAGTCGCTGAGCTGGGAAAACAAGGGGATAAAGATTAATGGAGATTATCTAACCCACCTTCGTTTTGCTGATGATGTAGTCATTTTTGCATCTACCCCATCAGAGCTGCAGAGTATGATCCAGGAACTTGCTGACAAGAGTAAAGAAGTGGGATTAAAAATGAACTTTCAGAAGACAAAAGTGATGTTCAATGCTTTTACAAGAAATGAAGATTTATTGATTGATGGAGAAAAGCTGGAGATAACAGACACGTACGTTTATCTTGGACAGCAGATATCAAGTGAGGGTAACATTGATGAAGAAATTAATCGGCGTACAACACTTGCCTGGAGAGCTTTTGGAAGAAACAGCATAATTTTCAAGAGCAATATGCCATTATGTCTTAAAAGAAAAGTGTTTGATCAATGCATCCTTCCAGTGCTTACGTATGGTGCAGAGACGTGGACCTTAACTAAAAGAGATATACAAAGACTGCAGACAACTCAAAGCAGCATGGAGAGGTGCTTGCGTAGTGTAACCAGGAGAGATAAGAAGAGGAACTCGTGGATCCGAAAAATGACAAGAGTGGAAGACATCATGATCAGAGTTAAATCCCTGAAATGGCAATGGGCTGGACATACTGCCAGAAGGACAGATCATCGATTAACAGCCGAAATTTTAGATTGGATTCCAAGGGACAGGAAAAGACCCAGAAGAAGACCACATGGGAGATGGGTAAATGAAATTCGAAAGTATGCAGGGGTGACATGGAGGAGACTGGCACAAGACAGACCGTTGTGGAGGAAACTTGGGGAGACCTTTGTCCAGCAGTGGATTGATAATGGTTGACAATGATGATGATGATGATGATATAGAGGTTGAACTAAATAATGTGAACACCTAGGAAAAGAAAATTCTGTGTGCCCAGTAGGGCATGGCATCACCTTTGGCGTTCAAAACCGCATTGATCCTCCTTGGAATGGACACATTCAAATTCTGGATGGTTGTTAACGGGATGTCACACCATTTTTCAAGCAGAAACTGCTCCAGGTCCTTGAGAGATGCAAGAAGATGATACTGGAATCTTACAGTGGTAATAATATCCGCCTTCGCTTCTGAAATGCTGATTTGAAAAATTCCTACTGCATCGGTTACAACTCCTAGTGTGAAATGTTTTACATATAAGTTCTAATTTTTGGTAAAGAATGGTTTGACCATCGGGGGCGTCATTGTCGTTTTCTGCTTCTGATGTATTTGAAGCAAAATCTGAGCTTCTGACCATTCTATTGAAAAATCTTTCGAGATCACCTCTTGCTTAAACGTAGTTTTTCCGCTAGGTGGCGTAGATATTTATCACATATTTTTCGATATCTGCTTCTACGGGTCTGATTTGAAAAAAAAATTCCTTTGTTGAGGAACGCGTCCAGTGTGAAATGTGTTTGATATAATCTCAAATTTTTTCTCAGCGCACAAGTGTGCCACTAGAAGGCGCAAGTTCACGTTTCCGTTTACAGAAAATGTGCGGGACTAAAAATTTATTGAAGAAATTCATTTTCGGTCAGGCATTATTAATAATGAAAACTCTTTATTTGTATTTTCTTCCCAAAATAACGCACAATTTCGCTTCTAGGGCCACAAATGTTTGATCTGTTTTCTTTAATATATCTGCTTCTAAATATGCGATTTAACAAAAAAAAAAAAAATTCAACACCGGATGCCATTTACCTTGTGAGACAATTTAGGTTTGTATTTTTGGAATTTTATATTTCACAGTTCTGTCGCTAAGTGGTGCTTGTCTGCTTTCGTTTGCAGCTGCATCCCGACGTCTAAAAACCCTATTAAGAAATTTATTTTTTATTGTATACCATTCGTTATAATAAAGATGGGGAGTATTATTCTCTTTAAATAATGCAAGGCTTTACCGCTAGGGGGCATAAAGGTTAAAACCTTTTTATCTCTACTTGTGTTTCCGGGTGACTTATTTGAAAAGTTATTTTACCTTAGCATGGCTCTTTTCATGAAGAATATTTTTCGCTTATTTTCAACTTTTCCGTTACCCATAATTCTTCCCTAGAAAGCATAGAATCATATCATGTTTCCTTCCGTATTTCTCCTTCTAACTGTTCGATTTGAAAACATCTTTGTCTGTGATACTTTTTGCGCCATTTGTTAATATTCGTAACATACTTTATAACCGCTGGTGGAAGTATGTAGCCGTTTCTGTTTCTGGAAGTTCTATCGATTGTAGAAATCTGGTCGATTTTTTTCTAACCGGTTCCATTGATATGAGTAACTTTGATATGAGTAAATGATGCGCTCATTACAACCGAAAATTCTGTGTCATCTTTCTTTTTATCTAATAATGGAACACTGAACGGCACCAAATTATTGCTTATTTGAGCTGAGATTGGGCAGAGACCCTTCATTCGTCACACATTCCACTGGAGTTTAAATTCATTTTAAACTTTATTTAAAAACTGTGATTTTAGAAAAGGAAATTTCTTAGCAATGTTTGTTTATTTTACACTAAAAAGAAAGTAATCGAAAATGAATTGTTTGACATTAATTCATACCAAGGCCGTTCCATAAAAACTGAGAGTATTTTGGGGGGGGGTTGGCAACAATGCAAAGGGGGAAAATAACCACGCAGAAGACAAACTGAATTAAAGAAGTATCCATGGCAACAGATATTAAACGTGGCAGGCGATTCTGGTTTTGTTATTGCGCAGTTCTTTAAGATACGTCTGCATTTCGCCATAAAGCTATGGAGGTGAGTGATTGAGAGTTAAGAAGCGCAATGCGTTGTGCTATAAAATTTGGCTGTCGTTTGGGTAAAGCGGCTCCAGAAACAGTTGCTTTAATGAAAAAAATCTTACAAAGATAAATATTTGGATGAGTCAAGAATTTTTAAATGGCACAATGAGTTCACAAAATGGGCGTTCGTCGGCAGAACTCGCTCCTATGCCTGGTCGACCTGAAAGTATTGTTACGGTGCATATTTTTAACACTGTTTGGGCAATCCTGCAAGAAGATCGACGAATGACGTATGAAGACATAGCGGCATCAACTGATATTTCAAAAACGTCGACATTCCGCATTCTACGCGACAAATTACTGCTGCATCGTGTGTATTCCAGATGGGTACCTCATCATCTGACGAGAGAACAATTGTTAGCCAGAGTTCAGGTGTGTCATGAATGAAAGAAATGATTCAAAGCATCCAAACTTTTTAAATACTGTAATAACTGCCGATTAAACATGGGTTCACTATTTCCACGACCTCTCGAAGCCGTCAACGAGTATTTGGAAACACATAGGTTGGCTGGCCTCCTCCAAAAAATATCTGCTAAACTAAATCAGCTCGGGAAAGTGTTGATAATATTCTTTGATCATAAATGCGTAGTCTACCAGCATGCCTTTCCTCCACAAATTACACTCAATATTACATTTCAGTCTCGAATGGTCAGGGACGGCACAAATCGATTAATCGACCGGAACTGGTAGGCAAGTGGGTCCTACAGCATGAAAACGCCCGCCCACATGTGGGTGCTTCTGTTTAACAGTTTCTTACAAAATGCAGTATTGAAATCATACCACAGCCTGCCTAGAGTCCTCATCTCGCCCCGCGCGATTTCTGTTTGTTTCCAACAATGAAAGAGAAGTTCCGTGGCACAACATTCACCACAGATGCTGACGTTATTCAAGCTGTACAAGGGTCGCTAAAGCAGCTTCCACAAAATGCCTTCGCCACGTGTTTTGAAAAGTGGACTGAACGATGCATGGACCGTTGTATATCATCCGCTGGAAGGTACTTTGAGAAAGAATAACACATATTTTGCTGTACCTATATTTCTTCATTTTACTCTCGGTTCTTATGGAGCTGCTGTTTTATATTTGCAAAAATGTTTCAAGAAAAATGCATTGTACTGTTTTTAGATCTGTATCCTATGCAGTAACTGCAAAGAAAAGAAAGAACTTGCTTAAAAATGCATGTGAGAAAAGAAATGCTATTTATTTTCACTTCACTGTGTTTCAAGTTTGTTGTGAATGGCAAGGTGCTTATTTTCTTGCACAACACATATCTTCCCAGTGTGTAGACACAGCACCACATAGAATGTTTTCCTTCTGATTTCTGGTGTGATCGGTTAAAGGCAGTGTCAATCGATGGAAAAGTTTTAGGCTACGAACGACGTTAATCGGCATTTCCATAAGATAAAGAAAAAAAATCTAATTCCCTAGCATGGAAATACCGCGCAACAAAAGAAAGAGATTCCTAATTAACTAGTTTCTCTCTGATATTGCAAATGGTGGAGTTTTCTTCTTTGCTGTGAAACTAAAGCCATATCCTAGTTTTAATTTGTCTCCAGAGGAAACGCATTGCCTTGTTTTTCATTGTGCTGATACGATTTCGGACTCGGAAAAAAAATGTTCCCTCCAGTAATGGATTCAAACTACAATGCTTTTTCAGTTTTAGTCAATTTTTTTCTTCAGTTTTTTTTTCACCTGACCTGCATTACTTTTACAGTAACTACTTCCATGTCTGTGTGTTTGTTATTTTGCATAAGGAATGGAAGAATTTCAGAAATGCGTGAACATACGAAGAATTTAATTATTTGTTAGCCCATAACGAACGGATTCATTCGCTTTTTTTTCTAGATGAGCTTGTTCAGGGGCATTACGTGTTGCCCAGATATACGGTACATGTAAAATTCGAATACTTCTGGAGAAGAGATGTGCAACAAACTGAGTAGTATTAAATGCCTTTCATTCAGTTGCAGGCTGTTACTTTAAAACAATTATATCTTAAAATGTAGGTTGTTATCATATGTACGACTAAAATGGTTTCAATTTCTTCGAAGAAATATTAATCTCAAGTTATTGATGACGACAGTATTTCATGTATAGCATTTGTGGTGCGCGCGCGTGTGTGTGTGTGTGTGCGCGCGCGCGCATTCACGTTGACAATGAGAATTTTGAATTTTATTTTGCCATGTTGCACTATTTAGCATACACTCAAATCGCACATGCAGTTTCTGTGCCAAACAAAGATTAACCAAATACTAATCGCACCATATGCAACACGAGAGAAATACAATACATATATGTAAGAAATGCAATAATGTAACACACAAATGTAAAACTATGAATAATAATACAACTAACACAAGCACATGAACCATTAAACATGCAAATACAAATATTATACAATAATAATTTACATATAATGCAAAGTACAAATGATGATACAGTAATACCAAAACACGTGGGACAATACGAATAGTACTACGCATATTACAAGCACTTTTTCAATTTCACATCTGCATGTTGACATAACTGGAAGCAACCAGGCAGAATGCAAGTGAAACAAAATCTTAAGAAGTTATTTCTTATACTATAAAAAATAACTGATGTGAAAATTAACGAAAATTTGATGAAAATAATGTGCCGCAAAGTTTCCGGTAGATCTGCGACTTTTACAGAAATTTTCGTTTCGAAAAGCTAATTACCGAAGCTACAGTTTTTCTTTGGTAGATTTTCAGTTGTCGCCAATTCGGTTTTCCTTTACTTTTTTTTTCCAGATTAGTCAGTTTTTAGTTTTTATACAAAAATTAGCAAAATTTTTATTTATACTTTTTCAGTTTCTTTTTTTTGACATACGAAGTAAAAAAATCCTTTCTTACCTTCCTGAGAGGGTTTGAGCCTGGCATGTTTTGGACGCCAGCGAACCGTGCTACCGATTATTGACTAAGAAATACTCTCAGCGCCTGATCACATTTAAGGTAGATATGAAGACAAGTCACTCGACGATGAAATGTTTTTCGTTATCAATACGGGTTAACTATTCATTTTATTGTCTGTTGGAGCTTAATATTTCTCTAAATGGGTTTATAATAATTTAATTTTTTCCGCAGGAAGGCTTGTCATAAATTACATATGTTTTTCATATTAATTTTTCAAAGCAAAGGAATGTTTAAAACTAGATTTTTTTTTATAAAACTGGATAATGACTTTCAGTTGAAATGTTCTGCTTCATAGAATTATTTAACACAACCTCTAAATATAATATTTATTCTTGATACCTATAATAGTTTTGTGTTAAGAAAGGATCTACAAACTCATATACACAGTCGAGTCACATTATTGTGACCACCTCCTACTTTTGTTGTCAGCAGCCCGTAGCCAATGACAGAAGGCATGTGTCGTGAGCTGACTTGGAGGGTATATAAGGTGTCCTGTAGTCAATCTGAAAAGATATCACTTGTTGTTGTCATGGATAAAAGGAGTGATTTATCAGATTTGCAAAACGGGATGATTATCGACTTTCTGGCCAAGGGTGGCAGTATTTCTGAAACAGCGCAGTTTGTGAACTGTTCGCTTGCTACTATGGTTAAAGTGTATCGTGGTTGGAGAAATGGCACGATTGCGAATAAGCGATATGGAAACTGCGGAGCATCACGTGCCATTGATGTGAGAGGTGAACATCGGCTGCGAAGGTCCGTGTGAGCCGATCGACACGCTACATTGGAGCAACTCAGTGGCCGAATTAACCAGGGGGCTACCGGAAATGTGTCTAATAGGAAGCAACCGGAAAAGTGTTTGTGCTTTCAGTTCAGCGAACCCTGCTGCTTATGGGGCTCCGATGCAGACGGATGGTCACTGCACCTATGGTAACGAAGGTGCATCGGCAGAAAGGGCTTACATTTGCACGGCAGTACCGGAATCAGACCTGTGCTGATTGTCAAAGGATTGCCTTCTCCGATGAGTCACGTTTTTGGCTTCATCTAACTATGGACTTTGGCGTATAAGGCGAGAAACATCGGAGAACAAACACTCTTCAATCATTGCTGGAAGAAACTAAGCTGGTGGGGCCAGCGATATGATCTGTGGAATGTTTTCGTTGCATTTTCTGTGTCCACTCATACCTGTGGAAGACACTATGGACCGAATTTGTTCTTAATCCATCCTTGCAGACCACGTACACCCATACATGCTGATTGTACTCCCTGGGGAGGATAGGATCTTCCAGTACGACAATGCGACGTGACACACAGCTACAAATGTCCAAGAGTGAGTGGTTGGAAGAGCACGATGAAGACTTCAAAGTACTTCGCTTGCTCCCTAATTCCCCAGACTTAAACCCAATTAAGCATCTGTGGGACCAGCTCGATAGTGTTGTTTGCTCTATGGATCCTCCACCATGCACCCTCCAGTAGCTGTCAGATGCATTGCAGTCAGCATGGCTCTGCATACCTGTTAACACCTTCCAGCACCTTATTATAGTGACTTGTATTCACAATAATGTCACTCGACCGTGTATAATACGATGACCCGCACGATGCTTGAAATTCATGGTTTCATACTTTAAAACAATTACAATAGCTGAATTGCTTATTTACCACTTAGGGGAGGAAAGAGAAGAAATATCCGTTTGCCACAATAACCTATATGTAATACAATATGATATTTATGATATCCGATCTCGCTGCAGAATTTCAAAACAAGTCCTCCAACAGACGATTGAAATTTAATAGTTAATCAAAGATAATGATATCTGAGTACATAGAGCTAAAACATTTCATCTTAATACCGTGCTATAATCACTAACCTTTTGAGAAGCAAAGCAAGGAGCTGCATCAAAGGCAAATGGCATAAATACCACCCATATCTTCACATTCTGAAATGTCAAAGCTTTGCATCTTCTTCCTAAACAAAGCAAAAAAGAACATGTACTTAAGCTGAAAAGCGAATCTCTATGGATAGATGCGGTGCTGTTCTTCTGCCCTTATGTTGCTGCTGATGCCTGTTTTCCGTATCCTACACTCATCGTTTACTTGGATTTCAAGGAACACCATTTTGTACTTGATCATGCAAACAGAGAAAAAGTAAGGTCAAAAAAGGAGGGGATTAAAACTTGCACGAATTTCCTCCCTAGTATTTCAATCCGTTAGATTGTTATGGACGGAAAAAACAAGCCGCCTCCAGACGCTCAAAGAGCCGAGATGACGATTATGAGAAAAGAGTTGCATTTCTCAAAGGCCTTCGTACTTTACCCCATACATTGTACGAGATATTTCTACCACTCTGTAACGTTATTTTTAATGCACCACAATGCGAATACTCAAGAAACGCATACAGCGTATTAAATCCGTTTATTTTTTGGCGTAATACGCACAAATATTCGCCAAGCTTTCTCACTCCATTAGGAGGCTTTTTCAAGGCAAAAGTAGACATATAAATGCATTTCATGTCTATCTATCTTCGCCTTGAAAAAGCCTCCCAGTGGAGTGCGAAAGCTTGGCGAATCTTTGTGCTTATTACACCATAAAAATAAACGGATTTAATACGCAATATGCGTTTCTTGAGTATCTACCATTCTGTTTCTCTTCCTAAATGTTCTGATATGCACTATCGAATTGCGTGATTCTCTAAATGATTCCCAAGGTTATTTACATGATTGCTACGTACAAGCATTGCCTTTGTTCAAAGAATAATTTTGCCTCGATATGAATTTTGTGACCGCTTAAGATTCGCGAGAATGTTTTTTCGTTAAGCTCGTAAACAAAAGTTTGAATCGGTCCTGAAAAATATTCATTTTAGGTGGGTCCTGAAAAATATTCAATCTACGTTCGCTCGCTTAAAGAGCCGAAATAATGTTCATGAGCGGAAAGATTTGAGTTTCCTATGCCCTTAGCAGGAGATATTCCTAAAACTCTAATTATTTACTCTCCTGAAAGCTCTGATTTTTACTATCAAATCACCTGATTCGCTAAGTTATTCCCAGGATTCTTCACAAAAGTCGTACTTACAAGCAATTACGGAATTCCCCTAGGTCTTCCTTGCACGGATTTACTTCATTGCATTATTGCTTTTGTGCAAGGAATAGATGTGCCTGAGTTTGAATTTTGTGACCACTTAAGAGCCAAAAGAATCTGCTTTCGTTAAACTCGCTAACAAAAGTTTGATTGCATCTTGAAAAATATTCAGTGTACTTGGGTTTGTGTCCAAAAAAAAATCGCACCTTCGCTTTTCAATTCTTATGCTAAAAGTTTGTTTAACAACCCATAGAGGCTTTTACCTGGGAAAGAGTGAAGCGATAAATCATAAAAAAGCTACGATTGTTTGCTAAGCAATAGAGTCTAAATTAGAATTTAGAGTGATTTCGTGATGGTTAAACACGGGAGAATGGTATCACAGGACCTCCGAGCTTTATTTGAACAACACGACTGCCGAGGAAAGGAATATTTTGCATTATGTGCGAGAGAGCTCCAATTTTCGTGATTTGCGTAAAGTAAACAAAAGAGCCGTTCGCCATTTGCATACACCTTATACACCGCATTATAAATTCATTAGTGTTGGAGCTCATCTCGCGGTTTAGATTCGATTCCCTCGCAGCCATCTCGGACCATCGAGTTTTTCTGCACTATCTCCAGAACGTTATTTGCGAGTCCCTCAATTAATATTTTGCTTAGAGACATAGGATAATTGTGTTACACAATAATTAGCGTGCGAGGCATACGGAGCGTCTTGTCTTCGAGATTTCTTTACGTAATTAGGTTCAGCTCGAAAAGTAAGTTCCTAGTCTGTATACCAGCGATGGGCGGCCACTGGATCGTGTTGGGTAATTGCAGTGACAAAGTAAATATAAATTTAATTAGTCGCATTTTACTTTAAGGCTTCTTGTTCAAAATAGTGCTTCAACAAAACAGATACTTATGCTTAGAAAGCAGCCTGGTCATGGAAATGTTATTACTCTGAAACGACTTGAGTGTTTTTCCTGAAATTGTGTTTTTCATGTATGTGCTTACCTGTTTCCCAGTACAAGATTATTTCTACTTTTCTTGAAGAATGAAATATTCGCTTTAAACCTTGTCGTACATAGCAGAAGTCTTGAGTGTACTAACGCTCTATTTTACATGCAAAAAATCAGAAAGATACTCAGGTTTAGAATATTTCATAGTATTCCATCTTCATGTGAAATCTTTTGGAACACTTCCAAGCAACGAAGATCGCTCACCTACGAACAAAACATAGCGTGTGCGAAAACAGTATCATCATCATCAATGGCACACCAGCCCTGTGTGGACCCTGCCGTTCTTCAGAAATTTCTGCTAGTCTTCCTTATTCAATGCCAAACTCCTCCAACTTTTTTCTCCTAAGGCCTTAATATCTTGCGTCACTCCATCGTCCCATCTTAATTTAGGTCTTCCAATTTTTCTTTTTCCTTCTGCATTAGCATTAAACATCTTCTTAACTACTCTATTACTATCCATGCGTATAATATAGCCAGCCCAATTTAATCTATTTACTTTTATGTACTTAATAATGTCTGGCTCATTAAACAGTCTGTTATAGTTCATAGTTGTATGTTTTCCCCACACACACACCATTCTCTTGTACTGCACCAAATATATATCTAAGAACTCTTCTTTAAAACATACCCAGCAATCAGTCATCAGTGGCGAAGCTAGCACAACGTGCGCCCCCCTCCACCGCAAGATTTACTTCAGAACCCCTAAGCACAGTAATTTCCCCAGGATTTCGAACACGAGGGAGAGCGCATTCTTTGCGGTGTGTGTATGGTGGTGGTTTAAAGATGGCGGGGAGGGGATTGATAGGAAGTCAGGAAGAGTGTCTGGAAAAGTAAGGGCAACACTTAAAGCCCTGTAGTTTTAACTTTTTAAGTAATATATTTAACAATATGTGTAATTGCTTTATCCAAAACTAAAATAAATCTCTTGAAAAAATCACCCTCTTACAAAAGGCAGATCTGAGGCTGCTGTGCATAAATGTTGGCCGCCTCGGTGGCGCAGTGGTCTAAGCGATGGCCTCTGATCGTTCGTCCGAAAGGGGTCCGGGTTCGAATCCCGGTGAGGCATGGATGTTGTTTTACGGCACTGGCTCTCTCCCTTCCCTGGAACCAGTGACGCTAAATTAGGGACGGGCGACTGCTTATAGCCCATTGAGTTGCTCACGGTGGTCGTTAAACTTCCAATCCAAAATCCAAAAATAAATGTTGGCGCCTGTTGTAAACGTAATTCTAGATAACTGACTATTTTCCCACATCCTCCACGGGTAACCCGGCTGTGGCCTTGCGCTTTTCCTCAGAAGCACAGAGAGAGGGCGATTGGAGAGCGATCGTATAATTTATAACCCATTGCAGAGCAATCGTATTTCAACCCAAAGTCAAAGAGTCGAATACTTTCAATCTGTAGGATATTCAGTGTTTTAAAAGTGAAATTAGGCATTCATTTATGCAAAGTTAAATATATCTTAAAGCAAAATATGAATATTTGGGTAAATTATTGTGCATGTTCCAATTTTTTCATAAAGCTATAACTGACAGTTGCAGTACGTCCCTTCGTTACCTGCCCCCCTCCCCCTCGGAGCTGCGGGGGCTGCGGGGTTGGTAGTTACGCCTTTGTCTTTCATCTGTCATTGATAATACCCAGTTTTCAGAGGCACAAGTTAACACTGGTTTTACAAGTACTTTGTACATCCGTATCTTTGTGTTTCTTGAGATCAGATGTGACTTTAAGTGTTTCTTAAGTCCACAGAAGTATCAGTTTGCGGAAAAAATGCGTCTCTGAATCTCAGTATTAATATAATTTTTACAATTAACTTCCGATCCCAAGTATGTATGCTTATTGAAAAAGGCACTTAGAAATTGCCATAGTTACCTTTATGCTACAAAGAGAATTTTTTGTGAATGTTTTCTATAAAAATGTAAGACACAGAGGGTGTTCGGAACGTAATGCTTCCATATTTATATGCAAGACCAGTGGCACGGTTTCAAATTGAAACAAAACAAGAACAAAGCTCAGAATTTCTACTTTAATTCACATATTTTATTTTTATACACAGTCCCTTTCACGTTGGATACAGATACGCTAACGTTTAAGTTTCTTAAACCGGTCTCTGTAAAAATCCTCAGGTTGTTCTCGCAATCACATCCTAATAGTGCTTTGAATAGCTTTGTCACAGGTGAACTGAATTACTTTCAGATGTTCCTGAGAGAATAAAAGAAACAGAAATCGGGAGACGCCAAATCTCTGCTGCAGGTAGAGTGTTCAAAAGCTTTAAACTCGATTTTGTGTATGACCTGTGAAGTGAAAGCACTGGCGTGAGGTTTTGCGTTGTCGTGTTGAAGAATCATTGGCTTTTTTGTCTCCTTCCCCACAAGCGGTTTATCATTTTTAAGGTACGCACTTAGCTCTCAGAGTTGATAGTCGTACATTTGACTATGCAGTCTTGATTAATAATACCTATGCAGTTGCAGAACACTTTGAGCGATCGCATACCGGCAGGTATTTGAATATAGAAATTTGTCGCTCGAGGAGAAGACGGTTTCTGTATTCCAGCGATCGATTTTTTATTTCTGGGTAATAATCATGAACCCAGCTCTCATCGCCAGTCCCAATGCTTTGGAGAAAATCATTTCTACAACGGCTGTTCCATAAAAACTGAGAGTAAAATCACACAAAATGAAGAAATACAGGTACAGAAAAATACACTGCCGGACAATTGCTAAGGACGGATGACAATAGCAACGATAACAACTATAAAATGGAAGGCAGGAAAATGTGGAAATTAGCATACGTGCGGGATACAGTAAGACGTGTTGTTCGTATGCAAATTTTGGATTGCCGAACTTGTTCGTGACGTCATAGCGCTGAGAGATATAAAGAATTTGACAAGTATTGACCGTTGCTGTTCAAACGCAAAGTTGAAAGAGAAAGAATCAATTGACGAAATTACAATTTTCAGTATGTCTTCCTGACATCACCTAGATGATTTTACGCGTGGCCATATTATTGGCAAGATTGAAGAAGGGCGAAAAATAACAGATGTTGCCAGGGAATTCGACGTCAGCCACAGTGTTGTTTCAAGGCTTTGGAAATAATTTCAAACAAATGGAGAGTGTAGCAAACGTCACGGGGGAGGTCGTGTCCGCAGTATGACACCTGCAGAAGATCGGTACATAGTGCTATCAACAAAAAGACACCGGCGCAGCACAGCTAGTGAGGTTGCAAATCAGTTTATGGCTGCTACTGGCAAGCGGATATCCGGAAAAACTGTCGCCAGACGTTTGCATGAAGGAGGACTATACGCCCGCCGTCCTGTTGTGTACATCCCATTGTCCAGACGCCACCGTACCGCACGTTTGCAATGGAGCCATCAACATCGCAATTGGACTGATAACGACTGGTCTGCTGTCCTCTTCTCAGATGAGAGTAGATACAGTCTATCGTCTGATTGTCGACGACAACTGATCTGGCGTGATAGTGGTACTGCATATTGTCCAGCAAACATACAGGAAAGGGACCGATATCCGACATGAAGTGTCATGGTATGAGCTGGCATCATGATCAATGGCCGTACGTCCCTCTATGTGCTTCCAACTGGGACTATAACTGGCCAACGATACATTAATGATGTTCTGCTACCTCATGTTCGCATGTTCCGTGGTGCTGTCGGTGATAGATTCATTTTCATGGACGACAACGCATCATGTCATCGAACAGTCGCTGTCCAGGAGTGTCTTGAGAGCGAGGATATTCAACGCCTTGTCTGCCCAGCACGTTCTCCAGATCTGAATCCCATTGAAAAAGTGTGGGATGTTTTGGGGAGGTGTCTTGCTGGTCGCCAATGCCCTCCAATAAACAAGGACACCCTCATCCGTGCTCTGACAGAGGAATGGGATAAATTACCCCAACAGCTGCTTGATAATTTTGTGCAAAGCATGACACGACGTGTGGAATCTTGCATCGCCCTCCATGGTGGCCATATCCCGTATTGACATCTTACGCCGCAACGCGTGCGGACGGTAATTGCATTTTTTTCACGTTTACGTATTCTGCACAAAATGGCCTGTTTGTCCCTTGAACACGTTCCAAAGCCTTCTGGATTTCAGAGCACAATAAATTGTCTTTCTTGTAATGTCCTGGCATTCTGACATTATTTTATTTCACTTGGCATCCAACCACACTGACTTTTTTATGCGCTATATAGCCGTTTATGATCCGTCCTTAGCAATTGTCCCGCAGTGTATATGTTATTCTTTCTCATAATATCTTTCCTCGGATGATATGCAACGGTGCCATCGTTCAATCCACTTTTCAAAGCATGTGTCGAAGGCATTTTGTGGAAGCTGCTTTAGCGACCCCTGCACAGCTTCAATAACGTAAACATCTGTATTGAATGTTGCTGCACGGAACTTCTTCATTGTTGGAAACAACCAGAAATCGCACGAGGCGAGGTCAGGACAGTAGGCAGTCTGTGGCATGATTTCAATACTGCATTTCGTAAGAATCTGTTGAACATAAGCAGCCACATGTGGACGGGCGTTATCATGGTGTGGGGTCCACTTGCCCACCAGTTTCGGTCACTTAATCGCTATATGTCGTTGCAGACGCTTCAAGACTGAAATGTGATACTCAGAATTGACAGTAATTTGTGGAGGAACGGCGTGCTGATAGACTTTGATTAAAGAAAATTATTATCATAACGTTCCGAGCTGATTTGGTTTGGGGCAAATTTTTTCGGAGGAGTCGAGCCTGTGTGTTTCAAGACACTCGTTGCACGCTTTGTGAGAGGGTCGAAATAGTGAACCCATGTTTCATCGGCAGTTATTACTGTGCTTAGAAAGTTTGGATCCTTTGCAGTCATTTGTTTCTACTCATGACACGACTGAACTCTGACAAACAATTGGTCTCTCGTCAGGTGATGAGGTACCCATCTGGAACACACACGATGAAGAAGTAATTTGTCGCATAGGATGCTAAACGCCGACGGTTTGAAATATTGGTTGACGCAGCTATGTCTTCACACGTCATACGTCGATCTTCTTGCAGTATTGCGCAAACTGTGTTAAAAATACGCTCCGCAACAACATTTTCAGATCGACCAGGTCAAGGAGCGAGTTTTGCCAACAAGTGTCCTTTTTTGAAACCATGGTGCAATCTAAAAATCGTTGACTCACCCAAACATTTATTTTTGTAAGTTTTTTCATTAAATTAACTGTTTCTGGAGCTGTTTTACCCAAACGATAGTGAAATGTAATCGCACAACGTATTTTACTTCTTAACTCTGAGTCACTTACCTCCATATGTCGAAATGCAGACGACCTGAAACAACTGCGCAATAAAACAAACCAGAACCATCTGCCGCGGCTAATAATTTTTGACATAAATACTACCTTAATTCATTTAGCAGTCTGCGTGGTTATTTTCCCTTTTTGCACTGTTGCCAACTCGAAACAAATTACTTTCAGTTTTTATGGAACGGTCTTTGTACAATCATTGTCATAAAAATCCGCGCACCAAGAAGGAAGTTTTCGATTGAAAGGAGATTTTAGTAGTGAGATGGTACATTCCAAGGATAGAAGTGATTACAATATCACAGCAGCAGGACGATATCCTGCGGACATACGGTGCTCGTTCCGGTCAGCGTTAGTACCGCGTCGGACCACCTCGTGCTCGGACACATGCGCTGATACGGTCCGGCATGGAGACAAAGATACGCCGTATGTTATCCTGGGACAGATTGGCCCACACTTCTTGCAAATGACGCGCTGAATCACGAACACTGGGACATGGAGAAAGTTGGCGTCCCATCTGGTACCACACCTGCTCGATTGGCGAGAGATCGGGCGATGTGGCAGGCCACGGAAGCGTCGAAGCATGACGTAGACAGTCCTGGAAAACCGGAGCCGTGTGCGGACGGGCGTTATCTTATTGGTAAATGGCTATGGGCCGCTCCGCCAGGAACGGCAGAAGATGGGGCCGCAGGATTTCCTGTAAATAGCGTTGGACTGTCAACGTCCCTCTGATCATTGCAAGGGAAGTCGGACTGTCATGCGTGATGGTTCCTTAGACAAACACGCCTGCAGTTCGGGACGTGTGCCACTGTACAGTAAGGTTCGGACTGTAGCGCTCACCTGGGGTCCTCCGTTCCTCTACAGAAGCGGGATTCGTCGCTGAACACTATACGTCTCCAGTCCATAGCCCTCCACGTTGCTCTCTGGTGATACCACTGCAATCGACGCCGACGATGATCATTTGTTAATAGCAGCAAACGTAAGGGCCGTCGAGAGTGCAGATTCACCTCTGCCAGGCGTCTGGAAATGGTGCTGGCGGACACAGGAGTCCCTTGTACGGACTCCACATGTCTTTGGATATTGAACAAGGACGTCGCTGCATCTGTGCGTGCTGCTCTCACGATCCCTCGGTCCTTTCTTCTGGTGGTGTGTCTGGGTCGTCCAAAGCCATTCCGCCCTGTCTGTGTGCCTTCCCGTGTCCATTGCTCCCAACACGATTGCACCGTACTGTCCGATCGGCCCAAATGATGGCCGATTTGGTAAGCCTGCCACACGGCCTCTCTCATCCCGACGATACGGCCTCGTTCAAACTCCGTCAGTTGCCCGTAAGTACATCTACGCAGGGCTGTGGTGGAGGGTATTCTGCTTTTTTTAACAGAATAGCGTATGCCTTCAATGTCCATGTTATCAACTGAATTTCAATCTCGAACAACATCGCTGCCATGAGCTGAACATCTAATAAAAAGAACTATAAGAATTATAAAGAGCTGCGGTGAAAATCTTCGGGGAAAAACCCATTTAGCATTAGCAGCAAACGAAGAATTACACTGATCTACAATTTTGCAACGTTTTTCTGTTGTTTTCAAATGAATAGGTGTATCTGAATAAATGTTTTGCGCAGATTCCGAAAATGACCTTCAAAATTCCGTATCACGTCAGGTTTTTTCACATATGACGGAAATGTGAACATTTAAAAAACCGTTATTTTTTAATGACATTGCTATATGGCAACGTTTGTAACGTGTGAAAATGTTCTCTGGAGGGGCGGAATGATTGTTTAAGGAATAGATAAACATAAATACATATTCGAAAGCAAACATACCTAACATTCGCCACTGGGCTCCCGTTCAAACTTCCTCTTTTTGGATTGTCTTCGGTGTGCGTCCGTACAGTCTCTATTCAACATCCAACAATAGTCGGCCGTCATATGTACAGTCCACTTTCCTTGGTATCTCTTTTCCTTCACTTTAATATCCTGATGGAAGCGCTCGCCATGTTCTTCAGAAAAATCACCAAGATTGTTAGGAAAGTAATTTAGATGAGCATGAAAAAAATGAACTTTGACGCTCATGTTGCAACCAAGCAGTTCATAGGATTCCAGCATGTCCTCGACTAAAGTGGTGTAATTTGAAGCCTTCGTGTTCCCCAAAAAGTTGTGTACCACATTTCTGAATGCAGTCCATGCTAGCAATTCGCACTCACTCATGGTTTCCTCGAATATGTTGTCTGCCATTAATTTTCGTATTTGAGGGTCTATGAAAATGCCAGCTTTAATTTTTTCAGACGTGATTGATGGAAACTTACCACCAAGATACTGAAAGCATTTACTGTCACTGCTTAAAGCTGTCACGAATTGCTTCATTAAGCCAAGTTTAATGTGTAAAGGTGGCAACAGTATTTTCGAGGGATCAACCAGTGGAAGTGAAACAATGTTTTTTTTTTCGCCAGGTGTGAATGTACTTCTGACTGGCCACTGCTGCCGAACCCAATGTTCCGTCCTTGCTCTGGAGTCCCATTCACACAAAAAGCAAGTAAAGTTGGTGTAGCCTGCTTGTTGGCCGAGAAATATTCCAATCACCTTGAAACCCCGGCGCAAAGACCATTCATGAAACTTGTACTACACGCTTTCCAGCAGTAATGTAAGGTTCTCGTATGTCTCTTTCAAAGTCACAGAATGTGCTACTGGAATGGATGGATGGATGTTAGTATTGTGTAATGAAACACCTTTTAAACTGGATTTGCTAGCATCTATGAACAGCCTCCACTGTCTTGAATTGTAATTAATGTTGAAGTATTTCATGACTGCCGGAATGTCTCGACAATATACCAAACCACCTTCCTCAGCAAAAAACGGAACCAATTCTGCTTCTTGGTGTCTGTACCAGGAGAATCTCGTATAAGGACATAGTAAATTCTTTTCCTAAAGTCGTGATCCTAAAAGCTCTGCTGCGTCTTTAGGTAAATTCAGATCACGAACCAAATCATTCAGTTCATGCTGGGTGAATGGCACTGGGGTTTCATCCTCCATGCTGTCCGGTTGGTACATCTCGTCACTTGTATCACCGTCTGAATCGGTGTCTGTTGGGGGTTGGATATTGGATGGGGATGGCACAGGGATGGATTCACTATGGGGCACTGGTCTTATGGCAGATGGGATATTGGGATACACAATTTTACGCTTATTGGTTCTGGTATGGCCCACGAAATTCACTGTGCAGAAGTAGCAGTCGTCACTGTGATTTTTTGGCTCAAGCCACACCATGGGTACACCGAACGGCATTGATGCCCTTTTTCCTCTTTTCCAGTTCCTCAACCCCTCCACACATGCACGGCACACATTGTGAAGAGACCAAACTTTGTCCTGATCTGCTAGTTTAATGCCGAAGTATTGAAAATAAGCATTTTTCACGAAAGGCGTAATATTTTGCCTCTGTTTTTTTCCTGTCGTATAACAGCCACATATGTAGCAAAATATGTCTGGATGATTTACACAACCACGTGAAGATATTGCACACGCCACAAAGAAACAACCGAACGGGACCAGTCCCTTCTTTGCACTGACTAGTGTAACACGATCTGCCCCGAATGGCGCCACATGTGACCAATAGAAAGAAGGGAGCAGTGGTGTGAGGTATGAGTCATACTGCCGTGCCAAGATAACATTCTCCCATGTTCCGCCTTTGTGAGTGGCGCAAATCGTGACGTCATACAGATAAATCAGTTGCATTTCCATTATCAGCTATATATTTATGTTTATCTATTTCTTAAACAATCATTCCGTCCCTCCAGAGAACATTTTCACACGTTACAAACGTTGCCATATAACAATGTCATTAAAAAATAACGTTTTTTTTAATTTTCACATTTCCGTCATTTGTGAAAAAACTTGACGTGATACGGAATTTTGAAGGTCATTTTCGGAATCTGCGCAATAAATCCATTCCAATACACCTATTCATTTCAAAACAACAAAACCTTGCATATTAGTGTTATTATTTAAAAATATCCCATTGATTCCTAACAACAAAATTGTACCTATTAACCAAACCAGTTTATTCAAAGCACGGTTGACAGGATGAAATCGAGACTGTGTTTACATTCAAACAGTGAAAATGTACAACTTCTTAAAGATATTTCTTCATTAAAGCGAATAAACATTAAAACAGACGACGTGCGCTATGGAAAATTAGAAACAAGGCGAATCTGTAAAAGTTTTAATCTTCATGAAATGCAAGCTGTTCAGAGACTGAGAGAATATACTGAAAACGTCCAAGTTGTACCAGAAAACATAAAACCCCCTCTTAAGAATGATCTGGACTCTGCTTTGTTTGACAGCTGAATGCGAACAAGGATTCAGTTTAATGAAAAACATTATAACCGATCTCAGAGCATTTTTGTTAATCTCCGATGGATCTAATCTGATATTTATAAATTCCGATGGACCGCCCATTGAACTATTTAATCCAAAAAATATGTAAGATCTTTGTTGAATCAAGAGTTTCTTCTAGAGAAGAACAGTGCTGTAAGGACTTAGCTCATCAGGATTTTTTTTTTTATTATTTTAGGTTTAACGACCACCGTTAGCAACTCAATGGGCTATAAGCAGTCGCCCGTTCCTAATTTAGGATCACCGGTTCCAGGGAAGGGAGAGAGCCAATACCGTAAGACAACTGTCAACACAACACCCATGTTTCACAGGAATTCGAACCTGGACACCTTTCGGATGAATGATCAGAGTCTATCGCTTAGACCACTGCGCTACCGGGGTGGCTCAGGCTTTATGGGATATATTTCAATAAAAATCAAAATAATCTTGTACACGCTCTTCAACATGTCCTAATTGACAAGAGAGAGGAAAATATACTTTATTCATATCGGTAAGTGACCTCATAGTCATAATCGTAAAAAGGCACGGTACCCTCCCGAGGGTACCACCGTACCTCTTTTTTTATCCATGTAGTATAACCTCTGTCTTTTTAGGATGTGCACATAGTATACCCTCTGCTGATTTTACAACTCAGCACTGCATCTACGGCGGCTTTTCGGCATTTTTTTCGCTCAGGGATCTCACCTGACTCTTACTGTGCACTTCGGCATAAATGTGGAGTCCCTTGCGCGGTGCCTTATAATCCCCAAGGATTGCTATTGCAGCACCCGTCTTGGACACGATGGCATGCAGAATCGCACGACACTTTAATCATTTGGATGTCTGCGCTTCCCGTAGCCATTTGCCGAGTTTCGCATAAATCGCACGGTTGTTTCTTGGTGCGCGGATTTTTATGATAATGAGTGTAGTTCCTTAATTCATCTAGCTGTCTGCGTGGTTATTTTTCCCCTTTGCAGTGTTGCAAACTCAAAACAATTACTCTCAGTTTTTATGGAACGGCCTTTGTTTATTTTCATAGTGAGTAAGTAACTTTAGCATGTTTCAATTCTTGATTTCTTCATTTCAGTCGTTAAGTGACGCGATACCCAATGAGCACACACTTTGTCGTATCCTAAAACATTAACATTGCCATTGATACTACCGAAACTAATATTCGGCTTACCTGCTATTTTTGTCTGAGTTATTGTTCGGTTTCTCTGATTGTTGAATCAGAGAAACCGAATTTTTACCTGTTCAAATCGCAAATTGCTATTATAGGCCTCCCACTCCGCGGCTGATGTTTTAGGGACAACATTCCTCCACTATCCTTTGATTTTCTTTCTCAACGACGAAGAGTGCAGATGTGCAAAGTTGCAGAACCATAAACTGCCACTAATCAGGCACGAATTTCTTTGGGAGGTACATTTTCATGAGTTAAAAACTCTATAACTGATCATTGTTTGACATCTGTCGACACTGTTAAAAAGTTCTATTACGCAGTAAAATGAAGTTGATGGCACAAAGAACCGTATGCCGTCTGACCGGTTGCTAGGCAACAAGTCATGCGCGACACACATGCGCGGAGGCATTACTTATTAAACACGCCTCGTAGTAAGTACAGATAGAAATTGATGTCATATGCGGATAAATTTACACACCAGGAAAATTTTCCAATACAACTGAAATCATGGATATTTTACTTTACTCCATCCAACAGGAGTACTTTTTTCATTCTATGATCTGAAAACACATATACCTTTCCGAATACCCTAATGCTGCAAAATAAGCAGATGACAAAATTGTGGATAGGGGAAAGTAGAAGCCATAAGATAAATTTTTGCAATGGTCATCTTTACACTCTTCAAGGAATTGTTTTCTAGTTAGCCATTCTAGAAACAGAGGTAATGTGACAAATACAAACATGTGTTTAAGCAATTAGAGATAGAACTGTGCGTCGGAAAAACCGAAAAATACATAGGTAATCTTATTATTGCTTCTGTACCTACCCGATGTAAAAATCTACTATTAAAAATATCACTGCTTTGAAAAATTGCTACGAAAAAATACCAGATCATGAGATAGTATTCATAAATAGTAAACTATGGATAAGAATATTTATAAAAAGTTTTCCTTATTTGAGATGACATAGAATTTGGTATTAATGGGGATTGAAAAGCCTTTTTGAATCACAGTGTCTTCAACCTTGAAACATCCAGACGACATTATTCAAGATAACATTCTATTTGGCATTAACGAAACTTTGAGCTGCTCTTAGAATTATAATACCTTACTTTCACATTCAGATCAATCAACCATAATCATTTCAGAGGACATTACATTTAGTATTAATGGAATTTTAAAACTTTTGAATCATTGTACGTGCATCCTCCCTCGGCACAATCAGTCAGAATTATTTGAATGACGTGGCATTTCATATTAGTGGAACTTTGAAAGATTTTGAACCATTGTACCTATATCCTCATCACATTCAGTGTGAATTGTTGCTTTAGTTGGATTTTTTTGCGATACTCTTTGTTGCGTAATGTACTGCATTGCATGACTGAGGATAACAATAACAAACTGTTAACCAAAGACAAAAGAACTTACTTAAATAAATCATTACACAAAATGTTAGTTTATTAAGGAGATGGTTATCTTTTTGTTTGCAACTCTCTCCTCTCTCTGCAACTCTCTCTCTCTTTCTCCCTCTCTCTTTCTTCCTCCCTTTCTCTCTCTCTCTTTCTTTCTATCTCTTTCTTTCTCCCTGCCCTCCTCTCTCTTTCTCTCTATCTCTCTCCCGCTCCCTCTCTCGCTATTTCTTTCTCTCTCTCTCTTTATCTCTCTTTCATTCCCTCTTTCTAACTCTCCCTTTCTCCCTGCCCCTTTCTCTCTATTTCTTTCTCTCTCTCTCTCTCTCTCTCTCTCTCTCTCTCTCTCTCTCTCTCTCTCTCTCTCTCTCTCTCTCTCTCTCTCTCTCTCTCTCTCTCTTTCATTCCCTCTTTCTATCTCTCCCTTTCTCCCTGCCCCCTTTCTCTCTATTTCTTTCTCTCTCTCTTTCCTTTCTCTCTTGCTGTCTCTGTCATTTTCCCTCTTTCCATCTCTCCCTTCCCCCTGCCTCTCTCTCTCCCTCTCTCTTTCTCTCTCTCTCTCTCTCTCTCTCCCTCTTTATGTTTCTCTTTTTCTCCATCTTTCTTTCTCCCTTTCTCTCTCTTTCCTTGCCTTTTTCTATTTCTCCCTTTCACCCTGCTCCCCTCCCCCCTCTCTCTCTCTCTCTCTCTCTCTCTCTCTCTTTCTTTGCCTCTTTCTACCTCTCCCTTTCTCCCTGCCCCATTTCTCTCTATTTCTTTCTCTCTCTCTTTCTTTCTCTCTTGCTGAAACACACACATGCATTTCAATACTACTGTATGTTCTTTTCTTTACACAGTTTTTCGACGGCAAAAGTAACAAGATCTCACAACAATGTACGATATTTGTACATTGAATTATGCTTTTAAATACACGAATTTTGAATGCTAATATTGTGAATATGACAGGACAGAAAAAGCAAAGATGTCAACGAATTTTTCGGAAAATGAGGAAATCTTCTGACAAAAGCCTCAAATTTAGTGAGTTAAAGATACCAAGACTTTTTTTTCTTAGTGTACGTTCACTAGATTTTCTCCTATGCCACTTGACGTGGAAACATTTTGCATCGGAAAGACTGAATACCCACAGAAAAAATCGAGAACATCGTTAGAGCAGTCGGATACAGAAAACCTTTTTCAAAACAGGACTTTTGGAAACGCCCAGAAAGTATAAAACCCAAACATAAAAAAAAAAATGAGATGTATAACATATTTAACTTTCCATTTTTGTTTGCTATATCTTGTGTAAATTTTTGTTTTCTCAGATCATATACAGAGGATTTTAGGAAGGGAATGTCTGACCCCAGGTCTTAAATAACCCTTAGAAATAGCATGCTAGGCGATTTGGGATAGAGTGCCCGACAGGAAAATGACACGGAATCGTGGTAGAAAGGGGAAGGAAGACGCGCTTATTTGCAACCGGTGGACCAGTATCCTGGGTCCGACAACTTAACGTGCCCATCCGACTCACGGCCGATATTTAGTGGTTCGAGGGCTTGTACCTGCCTGGGATCGAACCAGAGATTCCTCTGGGGCTGTCACGAACGTTAACCACTAGGCCATCAGTGGCCCTTTTGTTATCTCTCGTTGTAAAGCCCTTTTTTTTTCTTCTACGTGTGCTAACACTAGTAGTCAGTCAACTCACGCAACGGAAAGGAAACAAAGGGCATAATGCAAAATGTGTGAAGTGTCAGATTACTGCTACGTTAGAAGTGTTAAGAATCTTCAACGCTAGATTAATTCTGCCCAAGACATACGGCGCTTTCTTGTTATTGCCTACATCAGGATTGGGGAACTTGCTGCCTTCTAGACGATTAAGTGTGGCCTTTTGAGTGAATCCAAATTTTGCAGAACAAATGTTTTTATTTTTATTAATATGTTTTTGTTTGTCTTTTATTAATTTTATTTTAATTTTAAAATGACTGTTTTTAAAATACCAAAGACTAAAAGAAGATTCAACGTAACAATACTTCCCTCCTGACGGCCACAATGAAAATATTAGTAAGTCATAAGGGCTATTTTGACATCTGCTATTCTCATGATTTCATTTTATGGCTCCTAAAGATCTACAGATGGAACTGATTGATCTCTCAAAAGATGACATTTTAAAGTCCTTATTTGACTCTAAGACCCATTTCATATATGGAAAAATGCAATAGAATACCCACACCTTCGGAAACATCCACGAAAAATGCTTTCTTGCTTTTTAACTATTTATTGCTTTGAATCTACATTTTCCTACCTAACCCAAATCAAGACCCCCTTAAGGTGACAAATGACGGATACCTATCTAGAGGATCAACTAAAAGTGCCGACCTCCATGTTGCAACTATCAAATGCTTTCCAACAAAAAGTAGTCCCCACAAAGACATTAAAAGGTTAGTTAACTTTAGAATTAACGATTTTTTTTTAATTTTTTGGTAGTTAGAACACAGTAAGACTTTTACAAAATAATGTGCATTATACGAAGTATATCTAGATGAAGTTTCTTGAATGCGGCCTTGTTAGATTACAGCTACCTTAATGCGGCCCTCCTACGTGAAAAGGTTCCCCACCTCTGACCTAGATCTTCGTTGGCTAATCTATGCGTGTGTGACTTTACCTTGTTATTTTCACGTGCTTTGTGAGTTACGCTATCCTTGTTGAACTTTATTGGATACAATTACACAAAATGTGCAGTGCGTGTTTATCAAAGCTAAATCCTTATAGTCGTCTTTCACTCGGTTAACCTCACCAAAAGGTTATCGTCTTGTGTTCTGCAAATATAATAGTATTGACGTTGGTGCCAAACACTTTCATTTTACACCATTATTTACTCTGTTATGATATCTTGTGTTTAATTACGTTATTATTAGGTGTGCAACTTAATTATCGGCCACAGGCACAACACGTTGACAGCAAATTATAGCAAATTGAATACGTACCTAATCATGGAAATAATCCCCGTCATGTTGGATACATTTGAACCATCGGTCAGGGATCTGCCGAATGCCACTGCGGAAAAAAAGAGGGCTGTTTCGAGTTGATAAAGTGATCAGTACTTGTGTGAACCTCCTCGACAGAAGTGAAGTGCGTATCACTCAGGTAATGTTGCAGGGAGCTAAAAGGGTGATAGTCCGACGGGACGAAGTCTGGAGAATATGCCGGGTGGGACAAAATTTCCCATCCCAGGTTGGTGATCGTGTTTAAAGTCGTTTTCGCGGTGTGAAGACGCGCGTTATCCTGAAGCAACAGGACCGACCTTCTGCCCTAGCCGGTGTATGGCCTTTTCGCCTTCATTGCGTCACTCACACGAATGAGTTGCTGACAATAACGCTCAGCATTGACCGTTTCATCAGGTGTGAGGAACTCATAGTGTACGACACCGCGCTGATCCCACCATAAGCACAGCAACAACTTCCTGACATGGATATTCGGTTTGGCGGTACTGGTGGTGGGCTGACCTCGATAAACCCACGATTTGCGCAGCTTAGGATTATCGTAGAGGATCCACTTCTCATCACAGGTCAAAATCTGGTGGAGGAAATTCTTCTTCTTGAATCTGAAGAGCAAGGACACGGCAGCATCGCAACGTCTAGATTTGTTCGCAGCTGTGAGTTGGTGGGGCACCCAACGGCCCTCCTTGTGAATCCGTCCAAGCTTGTGCAGGAGCTTTGCAATGGCTTGCCGTGTTACTCCGAGTTCCTGTGCGAGCTCTGACTGTGTGCGACAAGGATCCGCGTCCAACAGTTCCAGTTCCTCATTGTCAACTTTCTGTGGCTGTCCCGGACGTTCTGCATCACGGAGATCGACATTTCCCTGTTTAAACCGCTGGCACCACTTCTTACACGTACTGAAGGACACAGCAGCGTCACTCAAAGCAGCACAGATTATTTTCTGGGCTTTCGCGGCACTTTTTTTCAGCTGAAACCCAAACAGTAGGCATTGCCTCAAATTTTGCTTCTCGAAAGACATTGCTTTCACCGTCAACTTTTGTCCCTTCTGTCACTACAGCTGTGAGCGGTTACGGTTGCCTCGAAAGCTGTTGGATGGCGCTGCAATCAGCAATCATCGCACAGAGTTATTTTCATTTGCCGAAGTTCTATGATTGCTTGTGGTGAGGAACTGAGAATTAAGTTGCACACCTAATACACTTTCTACCAACAAGTAATTGGACACCCCTGCAATCGACGATATCTGCGGTACTGATACACGTCACGGCCACCACCGTTAATTATCGTGTGTAAAACAACAACGCAACCAGTTACATGCAAGATGCCACGCAGTTCGGAGCTCTCTGATTTCGAGAAAGGTGTAATCATCGGGTATCACAGAAATGGCCGATCCATACGTGACATATCCAGCGAGTTGAAGTACCCAAAATCGACAGTGGCCTACGTGATTTGCAAGTGGAAGATGACACGTAACTGTCGGAATGTGCCCCAACACGGCAGACCCACACAACTGGGAGTTAGAGACCGACGGGTGCTGGCCAGAGAAATTCGGAAGAACCGCACCAAATCGATGGGCCACATACGCGAGGAGTTTCAACAGGCATCCGGGAGTATTCTTTTGATGAATACCATCCATAAGGAAGCCCATCTGCTCGGTTATCATGGACGTGCTGCAGCCCACAAGCCTTTGAGCACCAAGTCCAATAGTGCTGCTCGGCTAACGTGGTGCAGAGAACGTCGACAGTGGACCGTTGAACAGTGGACACAGGTTCTCTGGAGCGACGAATCAAGGTTCACCCTCTACCGTTCGGATGGCAGGGTCTGGATTTGGCGTCTGCCTGGGGAAACGCCTCCTGCCGGAATGTATTGTGCCAATTGTGAAGTTCGGCGGCGGTGGAATTATGCTATGGGGGTGTTTCTCCTGGTATGGCACGGGACCCTTGGTCGCAATCCTGGTAGACTCAACGCCGAGACCTACTGCACCATTTTGGGTGACCATGCGCTTCCTACGTTGTGGCAGTTTTACGGGGTGGACCCATGTTACTTTCAGGATGACAATGCCACCTGTCATGTTGCGAGGTCCACCATGGCTTAGTATGGTGACATTGGGGTTAATCGAATGGACTGGCCTGGGCAGAGCCCGGACATTAACCCTATCGAGCACCTCTGGGACGAGTTGGAGCGTCGACTTAAGGGGTGCCCCCACCGTCCGAAATCGGTGAAGGAACTTCTCCAAGCCGAGTGGAGAAAATACCGCTAGCCGTCGTACAACGCCTGGTTGAGAGTATGCTCCGGAGGGTCGCAGCTGTAATCGCCGCTCGTGGAGGCTCCACCAACTATTGAAGGTGAATAAACTTCGTTTTCCTTTGCTATCACAGGTGTCCAATTACTTGTTGGTAGATAGTGTAGTATTGACGTTGGGGCCAAACACCCTCTTTTTCACCCTCATTTACTTTTTTATAATATCTTGTGTTTGATTACGTTATTATATACCCCCTAGTGGGAAAACAATGTGTGTTGGATATCAGAAAGCATGAGGATAACATGGCTTCCGGCTAGAGCTGCCTCCATTATATCACCATTTTTTAATATGCCTAACAGAAAATGAAGTATCAACGCACAAAAATCTAAATTTACGCCATTAAACGAAACGATCTCAGAAAAGTTATGCCCGACAGTCGTCCGATGCCAAAAATAAAAGAAACAAAAAGAAATACAAAAATTCAGGTGAGCCTTATTACAGATTTAATGCCGAATGCAAAGGCTCTCTCAGATGCCCGAGCAGAAAAACAGGCGTGAGCAAGGTTCTAGAGGATTTTAAGAAAGGAATATCAGACCTCCAATGTTTTTAACATCTTTTAGGCGGCTAGAAGATTTGGGCTAGTGTGTCCGAAGTAAAAGACACACGGAAGCTGCGAAAACGGTATTTCTGTAAAACCCGATATAGAGGGATTTTGCCAAAAGCTAGACTTGTGAAAGTCAAAACACATTCGAATAAAAAAAATGCCCAATAAGGTAAAAAAAAATGCCTGAAAAATGTTGGTCATTATTATGGCTATCTTGCATAAGGAAAAATCTTTCTTAATCGGAAATTCGAGAAGCAGAGATTTCGAGCTAAATGCAAGCATATATTGACGAGTCGTTTAGTGCAATATATATTTACGCCAATATATATTTACACCTACGCATTCTCCCAAGCAAAATGTTCATGAAACGTCTTGCTCACAGTTCCAACTACTAATAAAAAAACTAATTCTTTCAATCTGATTTATGATAGCATAAACCGCGTTTATGCCACCAAAGATTCTATATCACAAAATTTGAAAGTACGTCGCCCTCTGATCGAGTGGTTAGAGGCGCTGGTTTCTGTTTAGTTGTCCGAGCCAAAGCCTCCGATGGATCATAAAGTGCGCTTGTCTCACCGCGCTTGGTCTGCAATTTTCCTGGTGTCAGTGATCCCCAATTAAATAGGGGGGATTATAATGACATGGGATGGCCGAGTTTCGCGCCGGAGTCTTTAAACCCTGAAACATTCGAGGAAGTTCGGGTTCGAGTCCCGATGAGGCATGGGTGTTGTGTTTGCCTTACGCTACTGGTTCTATCCCTTCCTTGGAACCAGTGAGCCTATCGAGTTGCTCACGGTGATCGTTTAATCTACAAACACAAAATATTAGAAGTTCGGGAATCGTAATCCCTATTGTTAGAAATATCTCATACAAGAAGTCTTTCGAATCTGAACCTACAACTGAGTAGATTTAGTGTGCAGCTCTTAAGGCCCAGTGGTCCAAGCGCTGGCTCCTGACATTTCGTCCGAGATGGGTCCTGGTTCGAATCCCGGCGAGGCATGGATGGTTTGTTGTCTTACGACACACTATCTGCACCATCTCGCTTCCCTAGAACCCGTGGCTCTAATTTTTGGGACAGGCGACTGCTTATAGCCCATCGAGTTGCTCACGGTGGTCGTTAAACCTCCAATCAAATAAAAAAGTAGCTATGGTTCCAGAAGACAGACAGACCGACTGACGGACATCATGGCGCTGCTAAGATGTTACCAAAAGCATGCAGAAAAGTACCCTGTAGAATAACAACAGTAAAATATAACTCGAAAAATAGTTCTAGTTCAGTTTTCTCCGTATCGCGCAACTTACTTGCGAAAAGACTGACATTACTACCACATTTCCATTTTGGAAAAATCCAAATACGAGCTGTACTTTTTAGTGCTTTCGCCCAGACCTAAAGTGATGACAAGTTCAAATACGCCACGAGTTCATTGGTCTTCAAAAATATGTGCTAATTTATGGCAGACACATCCGAGCAAAATCATTATGACTAGACTAAAGCCCGTGCGAAATGATAGAGAGCAACATATTGAACCTATACTGCAATTTCAATAAGTAGACATATATAGAACTTGCAGGTCTTCTTCTGTGAAAATTTAAGGTTCCAATTTTCACATATCGACTTAAATGCCATTTCTTGAAACCTTAAATTTTAACTTAACTCGTAGCTCGAAGAAGTTTTAGTTGCATTATTTCAAGCTTAACTATACACTTGAACAACATGAAATAGTGACGGTACAGAGTAAAGAATCAGCGGAGTAGATTTCAATGTCCAAGTTTTATTCGATAAATAGGCAGGTCAAGGAAGAACAACGATGAAGATTCTTCACTTCCTAAAAACGAAATCGTGATATAAATCATTGACTTCAATTTCTAACTGGCAAATTCGACAAGACACAGTTATCAAATCTTTAGATCGCTATTACTTAACAAAGCGTAAAAACATGTAGTGGTACTTCGGTTACATGTTTTTCTCGGGGAAGACCTTAAAAAACGTATAAATATAAAAAAAAAACATATAAAAGAAGTTTTAATCGTTATACTATTGTAAAATTTGGAGCCTCCAAAAGGAAAAAAATGAGAAGGGTACTCTTAGTTTTAGATTATACTAATTTTTAAAGTCATACATACAGTAAGGGGATGTAAGGTCAGGTGATGCGTAACATCACAGCCTCTCCTTGACAAATGTCAACCCCGCCTTCTCGTGGTACATCCTGTTCCCACTAAAGGGGCTCTGACGACCGCCAATAGCGGTATAACTATACCATCGGGATTAGAGGAAATGCTATCCCACACTCACCAACCCGCTTGGCCAGCGTGGTGAGTTATGGCCTAACCCCTCCAAAATGACTCCACAACTTAAATCTTGGCCCTCAGTCTCCGGCAGCTAGAATGTACCTGGCCAAGGCAGCGGCCAGTGCGACATGAAGGCAGAGGGTGCTAAGAATCCTCGGAGGACCGGACTAGGCTGCCATCTGATGCTGACCTTGGCTACATATAACGGACGCTCCCTATCTTCTGATTCAAGGCTTCTTGAATTGGAAGAGGAACTACAAAGGATCAAGTGGGACATCGTCGGGCTAAGTGAGGTAAGGAGAAAAGGAGATGATCTCATTGAACTGAAAAGTGGACATCTCTTCTACTATCGTGGGACAGATACTGGCAGAACTAGTGGTGTTGGATTTATAATAAACAAGAAACTGAAGGATAAAGTTGTAGAAGTTGAAAGTTCCTCTGACAGAGCTGCACGACTCGTTATCCAACTCTCGAGAAGATACCAGGCTCAGATTATTCAAACTTATGCACCCACCACAAGTCATGCTGAAGAAGAAATTGAAGAATTTTATGAGGAAATTCGTGATCTAAATAATACAGGTAAGCAGCACTTGAAGATAATTATGGGAGATTTCAATGCAAAAATAGGGCAACGGCAACAGAATGAAACTTCAGTAGGTAAATTCGGTCACGGCAACAGAAACCAGCGTGGAAATACTCTCGTAGAGTTTGCAGAGGCAAAAGGGTTTTTCATCTTGAACTCCTTTTTCAAGAAAAAGCCACACAGGAAATGGACATGGAGACATCCAAATGGGACAACAAGTGAAATTGATTGTGTAACAAAAAATTCGTCATAGAAGACTGCAGTGTGCTAAACAAGTTCAACACAGGCAGTGACCATAGATTGGTGAGATGTAAGATGCATCCAAACACTAAACTCGAACGTAGCAAGCTCATAAGACAAACAAAATGTATTGACATAACCAACCTTAAAAAACGCCATAATACCTTCAAATTGGAACTGAAGAACAGATTCTCTGCTTTAGAAATCCTAACATCGGAAGAAGTGGATATTTCTGAAGTTAACAGAAAAGTAACCAAAGCTCTTGTGGAAACAGCAACAAAATTAGCTGGGTCTAAGAAGGAATTGCATGTGAACAAATTATCAGGAAAAACCAAAATGTTGATGCAAAAAGAAGAGTGATGAGGACAACTAAAGAAAATGTGACTTCCAAAGTGGAATATATAGAGCTATGCAAGACAGTACGAAAAAGTATCACTGAAGACGTAATGAAATTCAACTGTGAACTAGTAAGGAAAGCAATTGAAAACAACCAAAGCCTAAAGATAGCAAAGGGACATCTCAGTAAGGGAAAAAACAGATTATGGCACTGAGAAAAGAAGATGGTTCTGTAACAAGAAATAGAGGCGAAATTTTGACAAGAGTGAAAGATTTCTACTCCAAATTATATGAAAGGGATGATACATGTACTCCAGACATCATGAAAGGTACTAGTACCAGAGTTCTTCCAGTCCTTCCAGCAGAAGTTGCACATGCAATCAAGAACATGAAGCGGGGAAAAGCTCCAGGAGAAGATGGAATTACTGTAGACATCATACAAGAAGCAAGTGGAGAAATCGAAACAGTACTCGTCCAAATTTTCACTCGATGCCTTAATGAAGGGAAAATTCCTGAGGATTGGAACAACGCTACAATGATCTTGCTACATAAAAAAGGTGACATTGAGGATCTCAGGAACTACAGACCTATCAGCCTCCTATCAGTGGTTTATAAAACTTCACTAAAGTTCTTTCACACCGCTTGAAGGTGACACTGGACATATCTCAACCGAGAGAATAAGCTGGATTCAGGAGTGGCTACAGCACAATAGATCATATCCACGTACTGAGAGAACTAATTGAAAGAGCGAGGGAATATGAACTTCCATTGTGCATGGCTTTTATCGATTATGAAAAAGCCTTTGATTCGGTGAAACCATCAGCAGTTGCAATGGCTCTGAAATCCTGCGGTGTTGAAGATGCATACATTAATATTATTAATAACATCTATGAAAATGCAAGTGCAAAGATTCGGCTGTTTGAAAATACAACACACATAAAAATTGGAAAAGGAGTGAGACAAGGTGACACCATATCTCCGAATCTCTTTAATGCCACATTGGAAAATGTCTTTCAATCACTGAACTGGGAAAACAAAGGGATAAAGATTAATGGAGATTATCTAACCCACCTTCGTTTTGCTGATGACATAGTCATTTTTGCAACTACCCCATCAGAGCTACAGGGTATGATCCAGGAACTTGCTGACAAGAGTAAAGAAGTGGGATTAAAAATGAACTTTCAGAAGACAAAAGTGATGTACAATGCTTTTACAGGAAATGAAGATTTATCGATTAATGGAGAAAAGCTGGAGATAACAGACACGTACGTTTATCTTGGACAGCAGATATCAAGTGAGGGTCACATTGATGAAGAAATTAATCTGCGTACAAAACTTGCCTGGAGAGCTTTTGGAAGAAACAGCATAATTTTCAAGAGCAATATGCCATTATGTCTTAAAAGAAAAGTGTTTGATCAATGCATCCTTCCAGTGCTTACGTATGGTGCAGAGACGTGGACCTTAGCTAAAAGAGACATACAAAAGCTGCAGACAACTCAAAGAAGCATGGAGATGTGTATGCTTGGTGTAACCAGGAGAGATAAGAAGAGGAACACGTGGATCCGAAAAATGACAAGAGTGGAAGACATCATAATCAGAGTTAAATCCCTGAAATGGCAATGGGCTGGACATACTGCCAGAAGGACAGACCATCGATGGACAGCCGAAATTTTAGATTGGATTCCAAGGGACAGGAAAAGACCCAGAAGAAGACCACATGGGCGATGGGTGGATGGAATTCGAAAGTATGCGGGAGTGAGATGGAGGAGACTGGCACAAGACAGACCGTTGTGGAGGAAACTTGGGGAGACCTTCGTCCAGCAGTGGATTGATAATGGTTGACAATGATGATGATGATGACATACAGTACATATGTAAGTACTATAAGTACATGGAAAATTTTGTTTGTTAATTTGGATAAACGAATGGCCTAGTGGCCAATGTTCGAGATTACCACGGATGGCCCAGTGACCAAAGTTTGTGACTGCCACGAATGGCCTGGTGGCAAACATTCGTAACTGCTACGGAGGGCCCAGTGGCCAACGCGTTCGTGACTGGAACGGATGGCCTAGTGGCCAACGTTCGTGACCGCTACTGAGGACCTAGGGGCCAACGTTCATGACTGACACGGATAACCTAGTGGCCTACTTTTGTGACTGCTACGGAGGTCCTAGGGGCCAACGTTCATGATTGCTACGGAGGACCAAATGGCAAACGTTCGTGACTGCCACGGAAGACCTAGTGGTGTATCATGACTGCCATGGATTGCCTAGCATCAACGTTTGTGACTGTCACGGAGAGCCTAGTGGCCAACGTTCGTGACTGCCACAGATGGCTCAGCGACCAAAGTTCGTGACTGCCATTGAGGGCCTAGTAGCCAACGTTCGTGACTACTACGGAGGGCCTAGTGGCCAACGTTCGTTACTGCCACGGATGGCCTAGTGGCAAACCATTTTGACTGCCACGGAGGGGCTAGTGGCAAACGTTTTTGTTTGCCACGGAGAAGTCTCACTGTCGGTCCCAAGCCGGCACGAAAGCTTGAGTCATTATTAAATATCCACCGCGCGCCCCGGATGGGCACGCGAAACCGTCTGCCCCCCCCCCTTCCCCGGTTACAAAAAAGGGCGTTTTTAAACTCCCTTCTACCTAGCTTCCGTGTGACTTTCCTGTCGGGCTCTCTAGCCCAAATTTGCTAGCTTCCTACTTATAAGGGTTGTTCAGACACTCCCTTCCTGAAATCATCTAGACTTAGATCCCTGTTTGCTACCTTAAGCTTATATCTATTTTGACTTTTGTATTATTTTTTATTCAAAATTTACTATAAAAACCTGGTTAAGAAATTCTGCACGGTTTCATATTTTCAGTACATGAAAAAAGACTACTTTACCTTTTAAATGCTAGGTAGTGAACTCGAATACGATTTTTTTATATCTAATACCCGTATTACACATTCTTTACTTAGAAGTATCAGTCTCTCCAAAGCAGTTTGTCCACCAGTTGATTTAGGATCGCGCAAAATATTCGTTAATATTTGCTTGTCTGTGAAAGTCCTAAAATTCAGAAAAGAATGGGAACTGTGTACGTTAGTTAGTAAATTTCAGTTGCATCATCTATTTCATGGCATGGATACAAAAAGATGCTGTCTCAGTTCTTTCGAAGTTAAAATATACAGGTTTGCGTATAGAAAGAAACGTGAATTTTTTGGTAATCAGAAGCTTAAAATTTAACGTATAATGGGAAAAAACTATAAATGAATTATGTATAAAATAATTGAATAAGCGGTGAAAATATTGAGACTAGTGCAGAATTACGTATAAAAGTGAAAAACGTATAACCGAGATTTCACTGTGTATCTGCTCATAAGATCTTGTCGTTCGTTCTCAGTACGGTCTTAATTCACCTTCTACATCGCTTATATCCATTATCAGTCTGCATCAGCACCGCTACATGTATTTTTATTGAAGTTTTACTCTCTCTCACAGCCAGGATTTTCAAGTTTGGAGACTCGTCGGGAGAATTAATGTGCCTTTAAGTCAGAAAAATATTTAACGAGAGCAAACCAAATTTACATAGGAATTCAGAAATGCAAAAGGTAAGTTGAATTAAAGGTATACGTCATAAGTAATGATGGATTACTTTTTAATTCAAATTAATTCTTAGGAGTTAAAGTAATGACGGCGATTGTTAAAACACTGGAACGTAATGCGAAACGTGCTTGTGGCTTTATCCAGTGAGGTTGTCCATTTAATGAGGAAACCGTTTACTAAGAATCAAACGAAATGTGCTTTTACTGCAACAGCTTTTAAACCTTCCATGCCTTGAGGTCTCAACTCTGAAAACCTTGAATCGCACAACTGGTAAACCGAAAATAATGATCCACTTGAGTGCTACTAAAGCAATGTTTCGTCCAACTACATAAGAAATTTAAAATTTATCTCAATGTCCTCCTTAATTCGCAAAGACACCTTTCACCATTCGTAAAGCTTCCTCCAACTTTTCCTTCACCCTTACTTTAATTATCGTGTCCCTTTTTCGTTGCTGTCAAAGTGCTTTCAACAACACCTTTACTTCGTCTTTCTTCTACTTGGTCTTCAATTTACCTGGCGAGATTTTAAGTCATTGCATCTCAGCTTCTGTCAACCCGAGAAGCATTCCCTCGACTTTCAGCTTTAAACTTTACGCTTTGCTGCTTTCTGAACTTTTACAAATCCTCTTGGATATGATGAACTTTCGAGCGTTTCTCAGTCTCACGCGTTTTACAGGCTCTCGCTTCCGTTTGAAAAGTACTTTGGCTGTAAGACTTCAAACGAAAACAATAGCAAACATTTTCTTTTTAATTCGAAATTGCAGTTTCAATTTCTAGAAAGATTTGTATCACTACTCTCTCTCTCACACAGTGATCACGTGGAGCATTACGTCAGGACTTCTTTTTTCTTTTTCGGGGTTTAAGACCACCGTGAGCAAATCGTTGGTCTGCAAGAAGTTGAGCTTCAGACACTCGGCAACTGTGACGACCGAGCATTTTTTAAGGAAAGTTTAAGCAAAACTTTAACATCATTACTTAATCTCGTAAAACTGACATAATAACGTGTGGGTGTAAAAGGTCACCGTTTCAACACACATACAGATAGGTAACGTATTATAAACACAGTAACAGCAAAGATTTTTCTGTCATTTGGATTGTTTCCGCAACGGCGGCGCACAGGTGTGAAAATCAAGGGCATATACAGCGCTAACGGTGACACATGAAGTATCAGCCGGAACTGAAACTGTGTTTGTAATGTGTAAAAGACGAGATTTTTCAGGGAAAGATGATCATGAAATAGGGAGCAAAGTGTGGTAGTAAGCAGGAAATTACGAACTTTGCTTGCTGTTTATGGACTGCCGCTGTTAAACTGTACCGAGAGTGGATGGAAAGAGGCGTACGCCTCTTTCGCGTGCCGGGTTGCACCTCCTTTAACCCGACTTATAGCACGTGTGCTATTAGGTATAGATTCTACAAGGTGCTGGAGTGTCATCTACTTCATAACACTCAAGGTGCTGGAGTGTACGTCTACATCATAACACTCAAGGTGCTGAAGTGTACATCTACATCATACCGTTTGACAGATAGTCCTTTAATTGGCTCGAATTTGACAGAACAGAACTTTGCTGCTGGATATGTGTTTCTAACGTGTCCCATACATTCTTAATGGGGTTAAAATCCGTGCTTTGTGGTGTCCTGGGAGGAAGGTGAAAGCTTCTGTCATGCTTGCTGAACCACGCTGAACGCATCTTTCCGATGAATGGCAGCATTGTCTTCCATAAAAAAGCCATCACCTGCTGGATAAAAAGTTACCATTGCAGAATGGACTTGATGGCTAACAGTATTCAGATAATTCTTCGATGAAACCTGACCTTCCAGCAATACCAAGATACCCGTTCCGTGACAACAGAATGTGACCCACAACCATAACACCACCTCCAAAACTTTGAGTTGTGTTTTTAAGGCTAGCTGGATACATTGCTTCATGCAGCTCCCGCGAAAACTCTCTACCTACTGTCGGTACAGAACAATGTGTACCGCGATTTGTCAGATTAGATGACATTTTTTTAGTCTTTCAGTATCCATCACTGTGTTTCTGATACCACCGCGAACGAACTTTCCGGTTCTTCGCAAAAATCAGTAGTTTCTGTATAGGCATGCGACTGCCAATATCAATCCGATTCAATTTCCGGCGCATAGCTCGCTGAGATATAGGTCGGTAACAGCCTTCATTGAATGCTTTGGTCAATTGGTGCACACAGGAAGTTTTCTCCGTACAAACCTTCTAAGACGACAGCGATCTCATTCCTGGCACATTTTCGTGGCGCGACAGTTGCGCCTCTTAGACAAACAATGCGGATTATTTTCCCGCTAAATACTCAGGTATCTCACCTTTCGAGAAACCAATCAGCTCTGTTGTTTTCAAAGTCATCGCTCCAGCTAGACGGGCATCACGCACAATAAGCCCTTTATCGAATTCCAAAAGATCCTTTGTTTTTACCATTGCGATCAACACTACTGACAATAACTGACGAGCAACAGTCTTAAATCTCATACAGCTGCCAATATCACGAGGTGACGCATGAGTCCGCGTATTTTTGTATATACGTTGTGTAAGTGACATTTGCGTACATCTGCATAAAGGTTTCTAATTCAGTGGCCTGTATGTGTGTGTGTGTGTGTGTGTTGAAAGCACTCTTTTCTACGAGAACAAAATTTAATTAAACTGAAATGATCTGTTGCACATCCAAAATCATTCCGATGCTAAAAGTAAGAAGCTATTTTAACGATTGGATTATAATTAAGAATTACCGGAGCATGTTTTAGTTTGTAAATCGCTGTTTTGAATAATGGCTACAAAACGGCACCATGTAGAACTAGTACCGTCCAGATTATTTAAATGGAACAAATATGCTTTGCGAATATATATCGAAATGCCTTCTTAAAAATGCAAATTTTTGCAATGCAACCTTCCTCGTGGCAACCTTATCCGAAAAACACTTTTCGACATAGAAAATGGCGCACAATTATGTATTTGTATGAGCGTCATACAAACTTGTGAGTGTGTTTTGACAGTTGCGATGTGTGTAAATTATTGCAGGTGCGATCAATCACGTGACTGGTGAGAAAGGGGAAAAACGGCTTGGCGTATGTAGGTTTGGTCGCCCTCAACTGAGATTGCTAACTACTGTACAGAAGTAATCTTGATGGCGAAAGCAAGTGTAACGAGAGATAGTGTCGTCACCGGGAATACTTCAACCATGCGGATACCTTTACTGCAGGCTTCGTCATAGCGCTATGTACGGCTGGTTGGTGCCTGCGTCGCATTGCGGCCGAAACCATCGGGATGCGACAACTGTCTGCCAAGCATGCCGATAATGGTTGAACGAAAGCAACGTGCGTCGCTATTGCGGGACTGGTGCAAGTAGGTGATACATCAGGACACAATGCAGGGACTTTTCCACTCAATCACAGGCTGTGTTGCTGAACGTATAGCCCATCATGACAATCCTACGACCTATTGTCTTAGGGCACGTTATTCTGTCTCCTAGCTCACGGCATTCATGTAATTCCTGAAAAATTAAATACCTTCTTTGTCTACTTTTGTCTACAATCTCTTCTTTGCCTACACTCTCTTTTTTCGTGTCTGCATGTGTGTGGTAAGTTTCATCTCTCATTTCGCGCATGCCTTCATGCTATGGCATTAACTATCCAGTAGTGTAGTCAGCTAGCTGTGATCTATAAAATACCGTTGTCTGCTGCTTGAGACCCACGGCGTATGAGAAATTATTTTGATAATTACTTTTCTTCAATGAAATCATAAAAGGTTTTTACAAGCCTGCAGATACTTCTCGATAGGTTGGAAATATACTTTTGCTCAAATATACGATTTCTATTCGACAAAACCATGTAAAACAATTTTCTCTCTCTCTCTTTCTCTCTTTGTTTGGGAGTTTAACGAGCACCGTGAGCAACTCAATGGGCTATAGCAATCGCCCGTCCCTAATTTAGAGCCACTCGCTCCAGGGAAGGAAGAGAGCCAGGGCCGTAAGACAAACACGATATCTACGCCTCATTGGGATTCGAACCTGGGCCCATTTGGGCTAACGTTAATAAGCCAGCGCTTAGGCAACTGCGTTACCAGGACGGCATGTAAAACCTTAAGATATCTCGAGAAATAATTACCGTTCGTAGTTTATGTTGGCTGCTACCAGTACAAGGAGATTCTTATTTCCTTTACTCCTTTTATGGTATATTTGTGCTGTAGAAAAAGATATAAACAGCGTTCTTTTTAGCGCTCTTTTAGTGGCCAGGATGAGTAGATCTTAGACCTATACTTGAGCGCTCGTCCATAATTTGGAGTCATTGTCTGCAGTGAAGGAGCAGAGACAGAGCCATCAGACAGAAGCACCACCCTTGCCTCATCCGGGACAGCATCCTGAGTCGATCTTGGACGGATGATTAGAAAGCAGCGCTCCTGACTACTCGGGCACCGAGACTGTGAAAGTATCTGGCTCCTATTTTTTGTTCGAAACAAGAAAATTAGCATTCCTTTGCCCGATAGACTGTGAAAAACCAATCATCTATTAACCATTTCAACTGTCGATGTACTTGAATGAAATCGTGCGCAAAATTCTCATTGCTTCCCAAGCATAAACGTTCGCATAGCGGCCGGGTTTTACGAAAGCTATAGCAAATGATTCCTTACCCCCCCCCCTCACAGATCAGAAGTACCGACCATATATCTGTCACTGGTAATAAACGTTCGCTTGTAGTCCTTTATTCTCTGTCTGTTCCATGACCCAAGGCATGATGGGAAGGGATAGTCCCCCTGACACGAGAGTCATGCCACTGGATAGAAACAAGTGATTCAAACATTTCCCTTCTTTCTTAGACAAGTCATCATTGCTATAGCTTGCTAGCAGGTAATTAGTTAGAAATAATTAGTGTCAATCTTACCCCTAAATGACCACTTTGAATAACAAAGCCAAGGCGAAAGCAACGCTTTCCGATGCGCAAGTTCAATGGTTTCAGCCGCGATCGGCCTTACTCCTTACACATTCTTCTGGTTGAATTTAGCCTGGGATCTCTTCTCAACACATTCTTCAGTTGAATTCAGCCTGGGATCTCTTCCCAATACATTCTTCGGTTGAATTCAGCCTGGTATCTCTTCTCAACACATTCTTCAGTTGAATTCAGCCTGGGATCTCTTCTCAACACATTCTTCAGTTGAATTCAGCCTGGAATCTCTTCTCAATACAATCTTCGGTTGAATTCAGCCTGCGATCTCTTCTCAATACATTCTTCGGTTGAATTCAGCATGGGATCTCTTCTCAATATATTCTTGGGTTGAATTCAGAGATCTCTTCTCAATACATTTTTCTGGTTGAATCCAACCTGAAAGCTCTTTTCAATGCATTCTTCTGTTGAATTTAGCCTATTTCCCTGCGGGTGAGCAAAGGTTCAGTAAGGATATGAACTCACCTATGTATGAAAATAAATGGTAATTAGGGATTAACACGCAAATGGAAGTGGTTTAGCATGCTACATTTTGCGGCAGAATTCTCTTCTGTCACGCAATCTCTGATTTTTTTTTTGTTTTAAGTGATTGCAATATCATTACTGAAAATTAATACACAAGTTTAGATTATTAGTGCATGCACTTAAAAGCTTGAACAGAGGAATCACCATACATACACACACAATATCGATTTTCCTCTCCGTACTGTATGCAAATTCGGGTTCGTTTCAAGGAAGTCTTCCGATGGCCCAGTGGTTAAATCTAGTTAATTATTAGTGTCTGGAACATGTGAGTACGTCGTGGAGGGTGGAGCTGCCGAGGATAATTCCCAGCGGCTTTAGCCATAAACGAGCCCAAAATTTCTAGGGAAACAATGTTTTTCATATTGTAAATGGTGAGTTACTACACATTATTTCTATTTTTTTTTTGTTACTTATGTTGGATTACGTATTTTTAACATTTATCTTCAAGTTGTAGTTTATTTTTCATTAGTTTGTTACACGTGGATCTATGTCTCCATTTATCGAAAGATATTTTGTGACATTTCTGTCATTGCTGCCACTGCTGAGAGAAGTTCCACGAAGATGAGTTGGTCAAATATTAATTACGCTCAACAGTATTGCAGAAATTCTGACTCCTTTGTCAGTTTTGAGAAAAATTTAGCTCTACCAATTTATTTCAAAGATGCAATCGTCGAAGACTTTTCTTATTGTAACATCTGAAATGATGGTAACAATCCGAAGTTATTAGATATCGTCAGCACTTCAAACATTTGCAAAAAATTAATTTTTTTACGAGCTATGAACGGTTGTTTCTTGAATATTTTCCCGTGTTCCATCTAACCTTTCTCGGTACCTGGGATTTCGTCTCATATGATCAGAAATATTTTCACTCAGTAGAACTAAAAGTGTTCATTTGGAAACCCAGAAAGGCGATTGCCAAGTAATTTCAAAAACCTTTCCCAAGTCTTTCTACATTTCTACATAGATCATAAAAGATCGTGGGCATACTATCGTGTTTGACCAAAAAAAAAAAAAAAAAAAAAAAAAACTGATCCCAAATAGTGAGGCAAATAATGCTGATTCTAAATTATTATACATATATATACATGTATATGTACACTGCTGGACAATTGCTAAGGACGGATCATAAACAGCTATATAGCGCATAAAAAAGTAAGTGTGGTTGGATGCCAAGTGAAATAAAATAATATCAAAATGCCAGGACATTACAAGAAAGACAATTTATTGTGCTGTGAAATCCAGAAGGCTTTGGAACGTGTTCAAGGGACAAACACGCCATTTTGTGCAGAATACGTAAACGTGAAAAAAATGCAATTACCGTCCGCAGGCGTTCCGGCGTAAGATTTCAATCCGGGATATGGCCACCATGGAGGGCGATGCAAGATTCCACACGTCGTGTCATGCTTTGCACAATATTATCAAGCAGCTGTTGGGGTAATTTATCCCATTCCTCTGTCAGTGCACGGATGAGGGTGTACTTGTTTATTGGAGGGCATTGGCGACCAGCAAGACTCCTCCCCAAAGCATCCCACACATTTTCAATAGGATTCAGATCTGGAGAACGTGCTGGTCATACGAGGCGTTGAATATCCTCGTTCTCAAGACACTCCTGGACAGCGACTGTTCGATGACATGTTGCGTTGTCGTCCATGAAAATGAATCTATCACCGACAGCACCACGGAACATGCGAACATGAGGTAGCAGAACATCATTAATGTATCGTTGGCCAGTCATAGTCCCAGTTGGAAGCACATAGAGGGACGTACGGCCATTGATCATGATGCCAGCCCATACCATGACACTACATGTTGGATATCGGTCCCTTTCCTGTATGTTTGCTGGACAATATGCAGTACCACTATCACGCCAGATCAGTTGTCGTCGACAATCAGACGATAGACTGTATCTACTCTCGTCTGAGAAGAGGACAGCAGACCAGTCGTTATCAGTCCAATTGCGATGTTGATGGCACCATTGCAAACTGGCGGTACGTTGACGTCTGGACAATGGGATGCACACAACAGGACGGCAGCGTATAATCCTCCTTCATGCAAACGTCTGGCGACAGTTTTTCGGGAGATCCGCTTGCCAGTAGCAGCCATAAACTGATTTGCTACCCCACTAGCTGTGCTGCGCCGGTGTCTTTTTGTTGATAGCACTATGTACCGATCTTTTGCAGGTGTCGTACTGCGAACACGACCTCCCCCGTGACGTTTGCTACACTCTCCATTTGTTTGAAATGATTTCCAAAGCATTGAAACAACACTGTGGCTGACGTCGAACTCCCTGGCAACATCTGTTATTTTTCGCCCTTCTTCAATCTTGCCAAATATACGGCACGCGTAAAATCATCTAGGTGATGTCGGGAAGACATACTGAAAATTGCAAGTTCGTCAATTGATTCTTTCCCTTTCAACTTTGCGTTTGAACAACAACGGTCAATACGCGTCAAATCCTTTATATCTCTTATCGGCGCTATGACGTCACGAACAAGTTCGGCAATCCAAAATTTGCATACGTACAACACGTCTTACTGTATCCCGCACTTATGCTAATTTCCACATTTTCCTGCCTTCCATTTTATGGTTGCTATCGTTGCTATTGTCATCCGTCCTTAGCAATTGTCCGGCAGTGTGTAATGATAATCATGTACAGTATATTATTATAAATATATGTATATATATATATAAAATTTATGAACATATATTATATATATACAGTATATATATTAATATATGTTCATCATCTTTGTCAATTATCGTAAATCCTCTACCGCTGCTGGATGAACATCTCCCTCAATTTCTTCCGTAACTGTCTGTCGGAGCCAGTCTCCTCTAAATCTCCTCTAACTCACTCCGGCATGCAATCAAATATAATTTGTCATTCACCCAACTCCCACGTGGTCATCTTCGAGGTTTTTTCCTGTCTCTTGGTATCCAGTTTAATATTTCCGTTGTCGTATCATCATCATCATTGTCAACCATTATCAATCCACTGCTGGACGAAGGTCTCCCCAAGTTTCATCCACAACGGTCTGTCTTGTGCCAGTCTCCTCCATGTTACTCCCGCATACTTTCTAATTTCATCCACCCATATCCCATGTGGTCTCCTTCTGGGTCTTTTCCTGTCGCTTGGAATCCAATATAAGATTTCGGCTGTCCATCGATGGTCTGTCCTTCTGGCAGTATGTCCAGCCCATTGCCATTTCAGGGATTTAACTCTGATCATGATGTCTTCCACTCTTGTCATTTTTCAGATCCACGAGTTCCTGGTTACACCAAGCATGCACCTCTCCATGCTGCTTTCAGTTGTCTGCAGCCTTTGTATGTCTCTTTTAGTTTAGGTCCACGTCTCTGCACCATACGTAAGCACTGGAACGATGCATTGATCAAACACTTTTCTTTTAAGACATAATGGCATACTATGAAAATTATGCTGTTTCTTCCAAAAGCTCTGCAGGCAACTTTTATACGCCGATTAATATGTTCATCAATGTGACCCTCACTTGATATCTGCTGTCCAAGGTAAACGTACGTATCTGTTATCTCCAGCTTTTCTCCATCAATCGATAAATCTTCATTTCTTGTAAAAGCATTGTACATCACTTTTGTCTTCTGAAAGTTCATTTTTAATCCCACTTCTTTATTCTTGTCAGCAAGTTCCTGGATCATACTCTGCAGCTCTGATGGGGTCGTTGAAAAAATGACTATGTCATCAGCAAAACGAAGGTGAGTTATATATATATATATATATATATATATATATATATATATATATATATACCTTGGACAGCAGGTATCAAGTGAGGGTCACATTGATATATATATATATAAGTGTGGCATGGCGCATTATCCTGTTGGTAATGGCCGTCACCAGCAGGGCACACAGTTGTCATGAATGGGTGAACTTGTTCCGGAACGATGTTGAAATACCTGACAGCTGTCAAGGATTGTGCTATTGATATAACAGGGCCTATAGTGTCCCTAGAAAATGTCGCCCACAGCATAACACCGTCGCTGCCGCTCCTGTTCCCTGCCAACAGTGCATCCAGGTGCTATAGCCTCTGTTGGTAATCGGCGTATCCGCGCTCGGCTGTCTACGTGTTGCACCAGGAATCTTGATTCGTCAGACCAGGCCACTTTCTTCCAATCATCCACAGTCCAATATCGATTATCCTGGGCCCATTTCATGCGTTGTTGGTGATGACGTGCAGTGAGCATGGGGACCCAGCTGGGTCTTCGGCTACGCAGGCCCATGCGCAGAAGGCTGCGATGAACTGTGTGCTGTGACACATTGCCCTGATCACCACTGTTGTAGCTGCGAGTGATTTGTCGCACTGTGGCCGTGCGATCTTTGTGAACAAAGCGCGACAGTCTCAGCTCTCCTCTGGCATCAGTGAGGTGCGGCCGACACACGGCTACACAACGGTTCGTCGTTTGGCCATCTGTGCACCACTTTTGATACGAACTCACTACAGCGGAACGTGAACAACCCACAAGCCATGCTGTTTCCGAGATCGTTGTTCTGAGGCGCGGTTCCATCACAATTTGTCCTTTATCAAACTCCTATAAATCGGAAGCTTTTCCCATTCTAACTCCTCACACTCTACTAACCGAAAGTTGGTACTCGGGTTGTATATATACTGCTCTATGAACTTCACCTGCACCACCGTCCAGTCTCCTGGCACGCTCATTCCTCTAGGCTGGGGGTGGTCATGTTGTAACGTCTCAGTGTTGTATGACTTGTGTGTACTAATATGTCGGTTCTGTCTTTTCTATGCTATTTGTTCCGTTTTATAGCTAATGCTAAATTCTGTAGAGTTTGAACTTTTGATAGCTGAGATTTAAATGATTAACTTAGGAGCTAGCTAATGTTCGTAGAGAACTTCGTGGAACATAACTTCACACTTATTGAATATCTAAGCAAATACCAACGATCAAGTAGAAAAAAATTAGCAGAGTTTAACTGATAATGATAAGTTCTTGTTTTGTTGTTAAACTCACGGGAAGTTCAAAGGGTCATCAATGTAATGCAGACACAATACATCTCGCTGGTATCAACTCAAATGTCAGTCGTATGACAATGATGCTTTTTTGTTGATCAAAGACATATGACACAGGCTTTAATCTGTAAGGTTGAAAAAATGGAATGAGTAGTCTGGTACTTTTTGTACCACGCAGATAATTTAAACCAGTGGTTCCCAACCTGTGCTCCGCGGTGCCCTAAGGGCTCCGAGGCTGCTCCAGGAAAATAAAATAAACAAATATTGAATGAAATTAAAGAATAAGAAACAAAAAGTAGAATCAAAATAAGAAAACTAGAAATTACATTCTGAACGGAAATTTGCCAAGTTGAACTTCGCGCCTCATCTAGTAGACTACGTTTGGTCATTCTGCTGACACTAGCTCCAAAATTATTGTAGCATGAGACGGACAGACGACGAGGTTGAGCTGGGGGCAGACCTGTCGCGTGCCGCGTTTTAATGGCCCTTCCTGGAACTAAATGACCGAGTGATTTCCTTGTTTTTTTTTGTTTTTTTTTATTGGAGGTTTAACGACCACCGTGAGCAACTCAATGGGCTATAAGCAGTCACCCGTCCCTAGTTTAGGGTCACTGGTTCCAGGAAAGGGAGAGAACCAGTGCCGTAAGACAAACACAGCATCCATGCCTCACCGGAATTCGAACCCGGACCCCTTTTGGACGAATGATCACAAGCCATCGCTTAGGCCACTGCGCCACCGGGCCGGCAGTGATTTCTTGGAACTGCACATTCGATGTGTTTCTCGCTCATTCTCGATCCTTCAAGAATTCCTGGAATCCGCTGGAAGCTTCTCGAAACTTAGCCCCATATATTATAAATAGAGGCTGGCTAGTCGATTTGGTGTAACTTCACAGTGAATTTTCAAAGCGATAACATTTTGATTTCTTAGCGATTCTTCTGTGAGTTTGACCTCTTTGTTACTTTACATTCCCTTACTATCTATCCCCTCTTCCTCCCCCCGTAACACTACTCCTAAACACCATTAACTTGTAATACATAGGGGCAGCAACAGTGGCGCAGTTGTCTAAGCGATGGCCTCTGATCATTCGTCCGAAAGGGGTCCGGGTTCGAATTCCGGTGAGGCATGGATGTTGTGTTTGTCTTACGGCGCGGGCTCTTTCCCTTCCCTGGAGCCAGTGACCCTAAATTAGGGACGGGCGACTGCTTATAGCCCATTGAGTTGCTCATGGTGGTCGTTAAACCTTATATCAAATTAATAAATAAAAATAATACATAGGGTAGGCCTACGGGACTCCGCCATAGAAATTGATTCTAAAAAGGGCTCCGCGAGTCAAAAAGGTTGGGAACCGCTGATTTAAACTATGCATCATGCCAAGATCTTAGTGGGTGTGAAATAACACAAGGGATTCGAGTGTACACATTTATTTACTTAGAGCACATTGCATTTATTCTCGTCACTCACATGAACACATTGAGCCACATTCCGGTACATTCTACTGAAAATCAATAAGTGGAATTAAATCATAGCAACAAACAATAAGGTTCACTAATTCTTCGTACTGAACGATACTTAGGTAGGTGAATTAATGAATCTTATTGTCGTAAATCCGATGAAAGAAGAAATGCGCAGGGACTGACGTAGATATTTTATGCACTGGGCAAGAGGATTTCAGGGTGCCCCACGACATCCCATGTTATATGTACATGGCAGATTAAGACATTAATTTGCCAATAAAATATGGTGTTCTATTTATTTGTGGAATTTATAATTGTCATTTCCATGTGTTTCAACGGATAGTTCTGAGAGTACCATTGTAATTTTTTTCGGTGGAGGAACACTGCTAATAACATTAATGTAAAATAAGTAATATATAACTGTGTTTTGGGGGCCCCTTCAAAGGTCGGATCCCTGGACACCTGCCCCGAATGCCCTCCCGCAAATTGGGCCCTGGATATCTGAGTCATAAAAGTAACTATTTATTAAGTTATAGCGGCGGCATTAGTAGGTACTGTATTACGTCAGTTTAGTTTTTCAAAAACAATATTTATCATTATTATTTTTCAGATTTAGACGAACGTAAGAAACGATCCTGACACCGATGAAATGTGATGTAGCTACGAAATTCCTTATGCGCATGCGCAAGCTAAAAACTGGCCTCAAAATAGAATGAAAATCTTAATCGCAAGTGCGTTTGTTAGGAGGATTAGTAACTCTTGGTCTAGGATATCTACAGAGCAAATGTTTCCTCCCCCTTGGGAGGAGGAAGTCGGGAAGATGAAAAATGTCGCTACTATGCATTGTTTTTATAGCATCCAAAATGCATTTTTGTAATGGCTTTTATCACATTTAGCATCAGGGTTTGTAAATTACGCAAATTGCCGTGAGATATTGTTACGTTTATATAAAACGTGACGAAATGATATTCGGCGATGGTTTAGTAAAATTTATTATTGAGTAACAATAAAATAAACTGTTATTTCGCCACTGGGAACATATTCAAAAATCAGATTTCAACAACAGTTTTGAGCACTTCTCTCTCCCATTTTCGGTATATAGAAATATTTTATTTTGGATTTACTTTTATTGCTGTACAGAAAGACGTGTAGTATCAAAACACAGCCTGGAAGCTAGGCCAAGCGCAGCAGAATCGTGGTCGACAAGAAAAATAGAATTTATTGTGACTATGCGCTGTGTTCTTCAACTTGATGTACTTCATAATGTTCGTACTCTAGGATACATAAGTTTTGATCTCTTCTGCAATATCAACGATTCACAATCTACTAGCAATCTCTCTACATCTCCACAAATCTACACACTCTCCGCGTCCTTTTTGTGTTTCTCTGACTCACTTTCAGCGTTGTCATATTGCTCAAGCTGTTCGAATAAGTCATGTTCCGTTCAGTTAGAAAATGTTGAAAAAGAGAAGTAGCATATAAAACAAATACCACCGTCTATGTACGATATATAATAAAAGATGGAAACTATTTACAGATTAAAACCTCCACTAGCACTTTTGGAGTAACATTTACCCCATCATCGGGTAGAACAGAGAGGTAATGCAGTACTTGCGTAGACTTTTATAGGAGTGCAGCAATGCAGCATGGTATAGTTCTCAAGCGTCACACGGTTAAAATGTTGCCATCGTAACTGAGTAATACATACAAATTTCCGACTTTAGTTACACATAACAATACAGATTATATTATACTGTTGAAGTTTTTGACAATTCACATGTTATTGTTTTTATTAAATTTATTTTATTACTATAATTTAAAATTCAAATTCGCCGCCCCGGTGGCGCAGTGGTCTAAGGCGTTGGCCTCTGATCATTCGTCCGAAGGGGTCCGGGTTCGAATCCCGGTCAGGCATGGATGTTGTGTTTGTCTTACGGCACTGGCTCTCTCCCTTCCCTGGAACCAGTGACCCTAAATTAGGGACGGGCGACTGCCCATAGCCCATTGAGTTGCTCACGGTGGTCGTTAAACCTCCAATCCAAAAAAAAAAAAAAAAAAAATTCAAATTGATGACGTGGTTTTTCCAAACTTTTGGTACATTCACTGGTCTGTTATCGTTACAGCACCTGTCCCCCAGGGCTTCAATGTACGTGCTTTCAACCAGGTGTAGTGAGTGTACATACGTTGCGGTGTTCAGCAGTCTAATGTTCGCCCAGTCTGGTTGCAGTGTTCCATTTACGACATTTCGAGATAATGCCGTATTATTGCGGAAAGTTCGGATATCGTTCTTATGTTCCTGGACAGAGATACCCAAACTTCTCCTTGTCGAGCCTATATAGTTACTAACGTGATCGCCTGTTGAAGTGTCCAACAGTGGGATGTTGTACACTCGCCATTTGCTTATAATATTTGGTGGCTGCCCGATCTTTTCTAACAGATGAAATAAGATTCTCTGATCGGGTATAGAATTGTATATTATACATTGAGCATATGTGTCATAGTACGTTAGTGATGTGTGGGTGCTAGTCCAATTCTCCACACACCATTTGTTAGGCTTTGGGTCCTGTTCTAGACTTATGGTTCTTTCGTTAATATAATTCTGCAAAATAATCTGTTTACCAACGTTCTTGGATATCCGTGTTTATCCGCCAATTTAAAGATAAACTTTATTTCAGACTGTAAGTCCCGCCCCGGTGGCGCAGTGGTCTAAGGCGTTGGCCTATGATCATTCGTCCGTAAGGGGTCAGGGTTCGAATCCCGGTCAGGCATGGGTGTTGTGTTTGTCTTACGGCACTGGCTTTCTCCCTTCCCTGGAACCAGTGACCCTAAATTAGGGACGGGCGACTGCTTATAGCCCATTGAGTTGCTCACGGTGGTCGTTAAACCTCCAATCAATCAGACTGTAAGTGACTCTCGCTTGAAGCATGCGTGAAGGCTTTTCTTCTTATAAGAAACTTGATGGCTGATAGTTTTTGTGGGATTGGGTGTGAGGAATTAAATGGAATAAGGCTATTACAATCAGCTGGCTTACGAAAAACGTTATACAAAAAACCAGAACCTCAATAGGAACGTTAAATATAGTTATACGTCGCAAATTTCTTAGTCACTTTATGATAAATTACTGTTCATTAGAGATAATCCCACAGCCATTCCCCTTAACGAAAAAGAGAATGGCTGTAAATTTTATTATTCTTGTAAAGAAGCAGTCGAACCCGTGTGTAACGAAGTTGAAGGAAGAGTCAAAGGCATTCGATGTATGCGAACATCGTTATAACCGGACAGGTAAAAAAAGCTATGTTTTTGGTAATATTACATAATGTCAGATTAAAAGTAGTCAGTGATAAACTTTTTATCAATTAATCAAAGGTAAATAATACCTGTTTATTGAAACTACAGCTAGCAAAATAATGAGTGAAGTTTGAAATCAGAAAAATATTTAATGAATGTAAAAATTAAAGTAATATAGAAAATATGAAATTTCATCTGATGAATGTTACGTCGAATATATGTATCAAATCTTGGTCGTTTTGTGCTTATCATGATCTCTGGTTTAAATGTTTTTCAACTACCTCTGACGCGATGGTTGAGATGTTTCCAGATGAAAAGTAAACTCCAACACTTTTTAACAGAGATTAAGTGAATGAAAGGTGGCGAGGGAAGGGGGAATAAAAAACAGCATAGCAAAGGAAAGGTATGTTTGGTAGGAGTGGGGGAGACGGGGGTAGTAAAAAAGCACCTTCAACATCCGTATCTTCATACGGACTACGACATTTTGAGTGAATCCTAATTTTTGCAGAACGAATCCCTTTCTTTATTAATACGTTTTTCTTAGTCTTTTAATATTTTTAATTTAATCTTAAAATGACGCCATTTAAAAATGCCAAAGAATAAAAAAATATATACGTTTAAACTTACAACTGTCTCACACGATTAAAAACATCTCCATTATGTACAACTGAGTCATTGGCAGTAGGTTTATTACAGTCAAGTCACAAAGTACAAATGAAAGATGATAGGTTAAAAGGGCAAGATCTTTCGAGCTCCCACTGGAGATCATTCTCAAGCCATAATGCTGTTGTAACTTTAAAACATTATGTTGTCAAGACAACGTGACGTGAACTTTTATATATAAGTGCGTGTCTCTGAGGGTGCACACAGCATTATGGTTTGGGAATGAGCTCCATTGGGAGGTCGAGAGATCTTGCTTTTTTAACCTGTCATCTTTTATTTGTACTTAGTGACTTGACTGTAATAAACCTACTGCCAATGACTCAGTTGTACATAATGGAGATGATTTTAATCGTGTAAGACAGTTGTAATTTTAAATGTTTATTGTTTTTAAAGCACGAAAAGGAGAGATTTTAGCTTAAGGAGTAAAAAAAAAAAGATTGAACGAAATGATGCTCCCCAACATACGGCCACAATTAAAACCTTAGTATCATAAAAGATGTTCTGACAATTGCTACCCTCATGATTTCGCTCTATGGCTCCTAAAGAACTACAGATGGAATTGGTTGAGCTTTCAGAAGACGATATTTTAAAGTCCTTATTTGTCGCTAAGAAAGATCCAGCTGAAATATGAAAAAATGCAGTAGGATACCACACCTTCGGCAAAATGAACGAAAAATGCTTTCTTACTTTTCAACCACTTGTTCCTGCGAATCTACAGCACATTCTCCTACCTAATTAAAATGAAGACGCCCTTAAGTTCATAAACGACAGATGCCCATCCAGAGTGTCAGCTAAAAGTGCGGAACTCCGTGTTGCAACCAAATATTCAAATGCTTTCCAACAAAAAGGCAGTCACAACAAAGCCATTAAAATGTTAGTTAACTCTAGAATTAAATTTTTTTTTCTAATTTTTTGAAGTTAGTAACAGAGTAAGTTTTGTACAAAATAACGTACATTTCCAAGTATATCTAATTGAAGTTTATTAAATGCGGCATTCTTAGATTACAACTAACTTAATGCGTCCTTCCAACACGAAAAGCCCCCTCACCCTCTGGACTAACCTACCTGTAAAAGAAACCACGGGATGTCATCATAGTAGTACCTTCTTGTTTTCCAGTGAAACAGGAAGGTTTAAAAACTGGATGAAAGCAAATTGCTAACGAGGAACAGTACACCAATTATGAACGAAATAGTATTACTATACTAGTGGTTCGATTTATTGGCGTAAGAAATAGCACGTTTCCAAGATTTCTTGGCCTTTTCGAGGAAGTTAGTCTCTGTCTAACTTCCTTGAAAAAGCCATCTGGTTGATGTGCGATAGCTTGGAAACGATTATATGTCTATTTCTAACGCCAATAAATTGGATAACTAGTATAGTATTACTAGGAGTCATCGCTCTTTCGACGTTTATAAGGGACTCACGGAAAAATTCTCATCGGCCGGCACCGGGAATCGAGCCCAGAGTCTTCCAGTTACTCGCCGGATATGCTTCCACTGAACCACAGCGGCATGTAAATTCTCCAGACTCACTAACGACAAACTACCAAACGACACGGCAGGTTGCTTCTTTGGAGCTCCGCACAATGCTGGGGATTCACCAAACATGAACAGCAGCAACTGAACAAATAACTAGAAGGCGAATGAATGATAAATACACAGTTGACGTAGACCAGGAACATCAAATAGAAGACATCGCTCTTTACACGTTTATAGGTGAGTCACGGAAAAATTCTCACCGGCCGCCACCGGGAATCGAACCCAGTTACAGGAAGGGAATTTCGAGGCCGCTGTGGTGTAGTGGATGCATATCCGGCGCGTAACTGGCAGACTCTGGGTTCGATTCCCGGTGGCGGCCGATGAGAATGTTTCCGTGACTCACTTATAAACGTGGAAAGAGCGATGACTTCTATTTGATGTTCCTGGTCCATGTCAACTGTATCATAGTTTTAGTATTTCGATGAAAGCAACTTACTTTATTTGCTGACAACCGTACTGAACTTCGATGCATGCGGTTTCTCCAAAAATTATTTTTCGTAATGTGCCGTTAAAACAACACGAGGAAATACACTGATGTTCATAAAAAACAGAATAAGTGAAATGAATCGAGCTACAACTTTGATTTTTACAACATATGTTGAGCAGGCAATATCGCATAAACGGTTAGCATTTCGGCGTTCTAGGTGCATGCCAAATTAAAATCGCGCAACGTGACAGACAGGGAACTGGCCGTGTTTCTGTTATATGCTCCGCGTGGCTCGGTCGGCATGTCAGTGATTGGTCAGCAGTGGCCTCGTCGCCGTGTAAGAAAGTCGTAGAGTCACATCAGCGAGTTCGACAGAGGTCCCATTATTGGCATGAGAGACTGCAATGCTTCCTTCCGGGAGACTGTCAGAGGTGTGAGGAGCAGCGCGTCTACCGTAAGAACAATGTGCAGTGAATGAAACAAAGAAGGGCGTAGGACACGAAGGGAACGTTCTGGACGTCACCGCTGAGGGACAACCGTCATCTCTTGAGGATATCTTTGAGTAATCATTCTGCATGATCAACGGCGTTGGCGCAGCAGTGGCGAACTGTGACCCATTCTCCAATGTTAGATGTAACAGTACCTCGCCTGTTATTACAGTTCGAACTGCAGGCTCATCGGCCACTCCTCAAGCTATCTTTGACACCGCAGCAATGGACTGCCAGGTTTCACTGGTGCATCGAACGAAGAGAGTGGCATGGCAAATGGAACAATATCGTGCTCTCGGACGAAACGCGCTTCTGTTTATGCGAAAATGATGGCCGCATCTCTGTCAGCTGACGACTATCAGATACATAACCGATGACTATTAGATACTATCGGATACCAAAGCAGATCAGCTCTCGCGAGAGTCCGTCCCACCATAACGAGTGCCCGCTACGTCAATGACAATCTACTGCTGGTCGCCCTCCCGTACGGAAGGATGTTCCCGAGGCCATATTTCAGCAGGATGGCGCTGCACCGCATGTTGCAGCGACAACGCTTGCCTTCCTCATGGATAACAACGTTCCACTTCTGTCGTGGCAGGCTGCATCGCTGCATTTATCACACATTGAAAATTTCCGGGACATGCTCAATTGACAGGGGCAGAGGTACCACCGTACGCTAGCAACTTTTGATGAACTTTGAACGCGGGTCAATAGAGCCTGGATGGCTATTTCACAGGACACCATTCACACATTATTTCATTCGATGCCACAGAGCGTACAGCAGTACGACCGTCCGCCAGCAGCTCTTGATGAACTTTGGACGCGAGTCAATACAGCCTGGATGGCTATTCCGCGTACGCCATTCACACGTTATTTGATTTGATGCCTCCGCGCGCACAGCAGGTGACACGTGCTCTTAGATGTGGCCTCGGCGATTATTAGCTATATCGACGCACCTGGTACGTATGACACCTAATGAACATATCCTTTAAAATTCACAGTCGTAGTTCGACTCTTTTCAGTTTTTCTGGGGTTTTTTTATGAACATGAATGTACTGTTGTATGAAGTCCAAGGGATCTACGAGGGTGGAACGAAAAGTTATATTTTATTATTTTATACATACCAGTTCCTTAGACTTCGCTTAAAAAAATAAGTTCCTTGGACTTCGCTTTTTAAAATATTGAAAAATGAAATATCAGTATTTTAAGAAATTATTTGAAACCTTGGAATGCCAGTTCCTTGGACTTTAATTTAAAAAATACCAGTTCCTTGGACTTTAATTTAAAAAATACCAGTTCCTTGGACTTACACGTTTTAAAATTCTATACATACCAGTTCGTTGAACTTCGCTTTTTAAAATTCTATACATACCAGTTCCTGGAACTTCGCTTTTTAAAATGCTATACATACCAGTTCCTTGGACTTCGCTTTCAAAACTTTTCCATTGAAACACACTTTTTTTAATTTGGCAAACGTTTAGTAGATAGGCAAAACAAACATATACACTATGAAACTACATTTCTTAGTTGTTTTTCAGCGTAAGAACCGATACGCTCGAGGCATTTGTCCCAGCGTGGTACCAGTTTTAGTATATCTTGTTCATAAAAGTCCGTTTCCTGGGAGTATAGCCACCTGCGAAAAACCGATTTCACTTCGTGAGTCGAATCAAAGCGTTGACCACCCAGGAATCTTTTCAAGAGACCAAACAGATGGAAGTCAGAAGGAGACAGGTCAGGACTGTATGGTGGGTGCAGGAGCACCTCCCACCCAAATTGCGCAATTTTGTCACGAACGTGTTTTGCAACATGTGGGTTAGCGTTCTCACGAAGCAGTCTGACATTTGTAGCGTCTCTGTTGGATTTGTTTTGTCACGAAGGGCATGACGCAACTTTGTCAATGTGTTAGCGTCAGTTTTGGCATTCACGGTGGTCCCTGTTGGATGAAGCTCTACCAGGAGAATACCATGCATGTCCCAGAACACCGTCATGAAGACTTTCAGTGCAGATTGGGTTACTCTGATTTGTGTGTGCGTGTGTGTGTGTGCGTGTGTGTGTGTGCGTGTGTTGCGGGAAGTCGGAATGTTTCCACACCATACCGCCCTTCTTTGTTTCGGGAGTGTAGTAGTATGCCCAGGACTCATCGCCTGTGACTACACCTACCAGAAATCCATATCCTTCTTGTGCGCAACGCATCAAGTGGTCCAAGGATGACAACATCCTCTGTCCCTTCTGGTCGTCTGTTAAGTTCTTGGGCACACATCGCGCACTGATCTTGCGAAACTGTAATTTGCCATGCACACTATATCGTACGAAATGTTGAACTTCTGTGCCAATGTACGCAGACGAATCCGCCAGTCACTCAGAATTGCCTGTTCAATGCCTTTCACAGTGGCAGATGATGACGTAGTTACATTTCGACATGGACGTCGCGAATCGGTAAGGTTGCCACTGCCCTCTCTGCAAAGAAACTGCACCATCTGGAGATGTTGCTGCGGTCCAGGCAATCACCACCATATACGTACTTCGACTATTTCTTTGTGAATTTCCGTTGAAGCCCACACAAATCGGACTACATCGCGTTGCTCTTCATTCGTAGACGACGCTAACAAAGGCGACACCTTTGCGCCGTCGTTCACATTGTCTTCCACCACGGCGACCTGATCCATCCAAACCGGTCTGTAGCTTGTTACTCAAACTCGTTACCTTTCAAACTTCAATTTGCTACTTGCAAAGGGAAAAAAATTGCTGTGCCTTACTTTTCGATCATCTCTTATATAAAAACTTTAATTTGTGTGGGACGTGCGTATTGCGAGCTCCTTATATGTGGGTTACACTGCATTTACCTTTTTGAAGATGGAATGATATATTATGTGTTTCACCCGCTCAAACTTTCATAATCTTTTAACAGGTTCATCGTCATCTGCACAAATAATAAAAAAGTCCTTGAATATCTTTTTTAGAACTCTGAAACAAATGTATATTTTTCTCTCTTTCCTTTTTGCTTTTAGAAAGTAATAAACGAATCATTCGTCTTTCTATTTTTGAAAGCAAGTAAACTGCCGTTTTTTAAAGTTCCTTTGTGTAGTATTACACTCATTAAAACTAAAAAAACCGGTTTTAAATTCAAAGAGGATGCCATTTGTTGATGTTCACTTTCTGATCTGAAATGTAACGCGTCATAAACAACTTTCAACGCTCGAATACCGTTTTTGAATCAGAAATGGGTCACCAGCGATTTCTTTTGTCTCTGCGAGAACTATAAAATCTCTCTGAAACTGTTTCTGTAACAAAGAAGCCATATTTTCCGCTTAGATCATATCTTTGTGACTCAATATTCCCATCTCTGGGAGCTGCATCAGCGAAAATATCCCTTTGTCAGGCGTCTTTGCCACCTGAGGCCTTGGTGCAATTCTTTCCCGTATTCTTATCTTACAAACTAAATCCATGCTCAATGATGCTATTCAGAATCCCAAAGTTCTGATAAATGGACCGCTAAATTTTACTTTCCTTCGCTTAAATCAGGTGGTGCGGCTAGCGCCGAACACTCTGTCCAAAATATACATTAGCCACATTGTCAGGACGATATTTCGCTGAAAATTATTTGATTGGAAATTCATTCTTAAAATAAAAAGCTTATATCAAATGAATTATCAGAACACATCAGCTTCATTTAAATGAAATGAAGAATCATATGTACAACGGCCGTTCCATAAAAACTGAGAGTAAAATCACCCAAAATGAAGAAATATAGGTACAGAAAAATATCTTATTTTTTCTCAAAGTATCTTTCCTCGGATGATATGTCCATCGTTTAATCTGCTTTTCAAAGCATGTGGCGAAGGCATTTTGTAGAAGCTGCTTTAGCGACTCCTATAAAGCTTGAACGACGGTAGCTTCTGTGTTGAATGTTGCGCCACGGAACTTCTCCATCATCGTTGGAAACAACCAGAAATTACACGGGGAGATCAGCACTGTAGGCAGGCTGTGGAATGGTTTCAATACTGCATTTCGTAAGAAACTGTTGAACACAAGCAGCCATATGTGGGCGGGCGTTATCATGGTGTAGGGTCCACTTGCACACCAGTTCCGGTCGCTTAGTCGATATATGTCGCCGCAGTTGTTCCAGGACTGAAATGTATTACTCAGCATTGATAGTAATTTGTGGAGGAACGGCATGCTGGTAGACTAAACTATTATGATCAAAGAAAATTATCATCACCACCTTCCCAACTGATTTGGTTTTGCTGACTTTTTTCGGAGGAGGGAAGCCTGTGTGTTTCCAGACACTCGTTGCGAACTTCGTGAGGGGGTTGAAATAGTGGACCCATCTTTCATATGCAGTTAGTACTGTGTTTAGAAAGTTTGGATACTTTGCAATCATTTGTTTCCACTCATGACACACCTGAACTCTGGCTAACAATAGTTATCTCTTTAGGAAATGAGGTACTCATCTAGAACACACACGATGCAGCAGCAATTTGTCGCGTAGAATGCGAAATGCCGACGTTTTAGAAATATTAGTTGATGCTGCTATATTTTCACACGTCTTTCGTTGATCTTCTTGCAAAATTTCCCAAACAGTGTTGACAATATACTCCGTAACAACACTTTCAGGTAGAACAGGCATAGGAGCGCGTTCTGCCGACAAACTCCCTTTTATGAAATCATGATGCCATCTAAAAATCGCTGACTCGCCCAATCTTTGTATGCTTTTTTCATTAAATCAACTGTTTCTGAAGCCGGTTTACCGGAGCAATAGCAAAATTTTATCGCGCAATGCATTTCACTTCTTAACTCTGAATCACTCACTTCCATAGTTGTATGGCGAAAGCAGACGTACTTTAAAGAACTGCGCAATAACAAAACCAGAATCGTCTGCCACGGCTAGTAACTGTTGCCATGATACTTCTCCTTAATTCAGTTAGTCGTGTGCGTAGTTATTTTACCCCTTTGCACTGTTGCCAACACAAAAAAATTACTCTCAACTTTTATGAAACGGCCTTTATGCTAAAATCATAAAAAAAGATAAACATTATTTATGTAAAAGGAAAACAGTTCGCAATATTTAGAATTTTCATAGAACAATTTCGAAACCGCATGAATTCAGAACATGATATGCACATTTTTGTTTTTCAAATAAATACGTACCACTGATAAGATGACCTCATTCATTCATTTCCTTTTAAAGGAGCGAGAGAAAAAGTTTTAAGAGTACCGTTGCTCTTTTAGTAATTACAAAAGTTTTCCCGAAGAATATGTTGACCCTTACGTTCAAAATCGATGCAGAGAGTACCCGACGATTCGTCCAATTACGTTTGGTCTAATTCCCAGTGGTCCATCTTTCCCATTTTACAATCGGTCCCCGACGATTTTTCCAATGATGATTCGTCCAATATCCGTCGGGTAATCGGTCCAATTTTCCAGTCGGTCTCCGACGATTCCTCTATGACGATTTGTCCAATTGCCATCACGCAATCGGTTCTCGATGATCCGTCCAATGACGTCCGATTGGTCCAATGTCCAATTGACATTAGACCATTTGTCCAATTTTACGATCGAATGACCATTTGTCCAAATTTACGATCGAGGCAATTGGAATGACCAATCGTCCGATGATTGATTAGTCCAATTGCAATTAGGCAGTCGGTCCTACTTTACGATCTGTCCCCGACGATCCGATCCCCATTCGTCCAAAGGGGACAATTGGACGAATACCGTTTTGTTGAACGTATTATTCGGCCAACGGCGCGACTAGTCCAATGGTATCATCCTCCAGAAGGGGCATTTTTTTTTTGAGAAATAAATTCTAAGATAAGTTGATTTTTCCACATTATAGTGTTTCCCGAAATTATTTATATTTCCTAGAAATTTTTCAACAAGATTTTACGGAATACGGTACAAAATTTGGTAAATACTCAAGGTTTGAAGTCTAACACCTTATAATTTATTTACTTAACAAAAATTTCAAAATACCAATGCTTGAAAAATATTATGAATTTCGTAAAATATTAAACAGTTATGTACAAACATATTTTACCAGATGTGAAAGTGTATAAAAATAGCAAGAATTTTTCCATTTGAGATATTGTTGATATTTTCTCTAATATTAAGGTTTTATATGTTTTACATAAAAAATAAATTATTTTCAATGGTGTTAGGAGCTCTTCTCGTTCTCACCTACGGTCTCATTTACTGTTTTATAATTTAATATTATGTTCCCTCAGTGACCCCTCGACCAACGGAAGTGTAGTCGACTGCGCCAAACACTGCGCCAAATGTAGACGTAACCCCAAAAATCTGGACACAAATATGTACACTCTTTAATACTCTCAAAATCGTGGCTTTAATTTTAGTACAACAGGCTTTAAATAATCTATGTACGAAAATACCTCAACTAATGCAAAATACTTTGAAACACAAAGCTCAAGAAAGCAAAAAGCTGTTATTTTTTGTTATTTTTTGCTAGAGTAAGAGACGCCTGCTTTGAATTTGTTATTTTATTACAGGGCAAGACAAATATTTTCGGCAACTTTTTTTTTTTTTTTTTTGCAGCCAATGTTAGTCGAATCTCTTCTGGAGTTAAAACTCATTATGTGCAGATGCCAGTTTTGGGGTATGTAATTGTCGCCGGTAGACGATCGATGTAATACAAAAAAAAAAAAGTTAGGCAAGGCAGTTACAAAGACGTTTGCCAAAACATCTGTCTTAATTTCAAGAAAGCTAGACATGGGATTTCGGATTGCAACGAACTGTTTCCTCTTGCTCAAGTTATCGGTGAGAAAATTAAGAGGAATATCTGAAAGGAAAAAAAGGAACTTCCTTTCTTTAGGAATGTCATGGGAGATGTTTCTGAAATTTAGCTTCAGGTGAAGAAAAAGAGAAAATCCGGCAGTAAGATAACTGGTAGCAACGACGCTTTTTATAAAGACTGCACAGAAGTTACTCGACTCTCATCGTTGTCCCCTAACGTGCATTTTAATTTATTTTCATTACTACTTTCCTAAAGTTTAACTGATTTTCATTTGGCGTGTTTCTTAAAGGATTGCTTTAGCTGTTTTCGAATGAGCTCTTGTTCTTAGAACACGAGATCCTCTGAAAAGTAGAAACTAATAAGACGAATTGGCCATTATGCACACAAGTTTAGTTTCTTTGCAGGAGAAAAAATACCCTTTTAAAACAAAGAGTTTTTACGTTTTCCAGTGGAGAACAAAAGCTGAACATTTTTCTCTACGGTCTTAAAATGCAGCTATCATAGAATATTTTGAAATTTCATTTGACGAAATTTAATGAGTTGGAAAATATTCAAAGACAAGGGATCTCTCCAACCATTTCAAATGAGGACAAATCCTTCCTTTTCTAAAACTTCAAACATTGTCACTGTTTACTGGATATATGTTTTTTTTTCTTTTTTTAAAGGAAGAGGAGGGGGTGGAATATGCTTAATATGTATATCATCATCATTGTTAACCATTATCAATCCACTGCTGGATGAAAGTCTCCCCAAATTTCTTCCACAATGGCCTGTCTTGAGCCGCTCTTCTCCATCTCACGCCTGCATGCTTTTGAATTTCATCTGCCCATCTCCCATGTGGCCTTCTGGATCTTTTCTTATCCCGTGGAATCCAATCTAAAATTTCAGTTGTCCATCGGAGGTCCCCTTCTGTCAATATGTCTAGTACATTGCCATTTTAGGGATTTTACTCTGTTCATAATGTCTTCCACTTTTGTCATTTTCCTTATCCACGAGTTCTTTTTCTTATATTTCCTGGTTACACCAAGTATGTAGTACATGCTGTAAAAGTCCAACATTACGATAGCTGACAAAAATCGGAAAAATTGTCGTTATAACGGACTCTTCGTTATAGCCGTATCATACAAATACGAACATTTACGTACTAGTGTACATACTACACAACACATAAAAACAAAAGTACTACATAATAAAAAAATGTTATCAAAACAATACATTTTACATACTTGGCGTTTATTTTTAATTCAGATTCGGAGTTTTAGAAAAAAATAAGAATCGAGAGTCTTTTGTTACGTTTTTGACACTGATGATTGTAACACGTAACTCTCGACTTTACGGAAAATTGCCATTTGTTCAATAGATGCATTTGACGCTCTACAAAATGGTCTGATTGTGTTTGAAGCTTGCATAAGTTCTGATTGAGACGCTTTCATTTCTACCCTCTTCATCATCCTGATTTTCTTCTGAGCTTCCTTTTTGATTCCATGATTTCTCTATCAGACATGTCATTCCAAGGTACTACATCTGAGTCAGCATTGATATAGTCTTAGAAGCTAATTGTCAATCCCATCTTTTTGGCAATGATGTTTCATCCATCTACTTCCATTTCTGCAGGTTTGTCCGCAACGATTTTTTTATTCAAATCATCTTTGTTAATGAAACCAGCATGTCTACAGCATGCTTCGATGTGTAATCATGGCAGTTCGTTTCATGCCACGGCAAGAGCTTTATTGTCCACAAGGACGTTCCATTTCACTCGTTTACCATCTGATGAAGTTCATCCGATTGCGTCATTTACCAGAATGGTCCGATATTTTTGCTTTATCAGTTTCATAACTCTTTTATCAAGAGGTTGAAGTACACTAGCGCACCTAGGTAGCAATGTCAGTTCAATGTTATCCAATTGAACAACTTTGGGACTTGGATATGCAGGATAATTATTGATGAATAGTGATACTGCTGTTTTTCTGTTCTCAGTTCCAACTTGAACATGGAAAGCCTTCATCCACTTGAAAAATAATGACACTGTCATTCACGCCTTATTAGCTTCATATGTACACGGTAGCAATGCACCACGAAATAAGCGTGGGCTTTGTGGTTTTCCAAAGACTAATGGCTTTCATTTATGATTACCATCCATACTGGTGCAACATGGGAAAGTTAAACGTTCTTTACTGCGTTTTCCACCTTTACAAGGATCGCCTTTTACCACTAATGTCCTGTCAGGCAACAAGTTATAAAACAATGCGCTTCATCTGAATTGCAAATGACTTTTGCGTTGTGTCGAATAAGAATTTCTGAAAGGATACATTACCAGTCCTGAACCGCTTGTGTGCAAACAGAAGCTGATTCTTCAAATATTTTTTCGCATAGAAATCCTTTATCTAGTTTTAAATCGATTTAGCCAACCGTCCGAATAATTGAAATCCTCGATCTTCATTTCAACGTTTAATTTATTAGCTTTGGCTTTTATCATCTGTCCACTAACCACTGGTGACACATCTCTGTGTGCAGCTGTATGCGTTTACTTCCCTACCACATCCTGGAATTTCAGGATAAGAATTTGTTGGAAATCTCTGAAAGAAGATTGGCTATGAAAGCCGCTCGTTATAGCTGGAGCTCCTTAGATTTACCACTCGATATAGACGAAGATTTTTCTATCTTTAACATTAACAAATTCACGGTGCATTTTGAATTTCTCGTAATAGCGGTATTCTCGCTATAAGCCGAGATGGATTCAGGTTCGAATCCCAGTGAGGCATGGATGTTGTGTTTGTCTTACGGCGCTGGCTCTCTCCCTTTCCCGGAACCAGTGGCCCTAAATTAGGGACGAACGACTGCTTGTAGCCCATTGAGTTGCTCACGGTGATAGTTAAACCCCCAATCAAGACAATGGAAAAGAGAGAGAGAGAGAGAGAGAAAGAGATTTGACCGCTTCTTCCACGCACCCTGTGGTCCATTTCGTCTCAGAAGTTTTCTACAAAGTTCAGGCAAGGCCTCCTTCGAGAAAATACAAAGCCATGACAGTAGATAAATGAGTTCTCCCTTTTTGTGACGTTACGCGGAAACCAAAGCTTCCGATTGGTTTACAACGCTGTCATGTATGCAATCAAACAAGCCACCGACGTATCAGGCCACGTAATATGAGAGGGACGTCACAAACGGAGGGAACTCATCTCTTTTATGTCCTGGCCTTGTAATTTCTAGATGACCTTAGTTCATGTTAGGACCTCAGACTAGCCACTCCAAATTTTCGACGCACATATCCACAAACCAATTTGTGAAAACTCGCGAAATGGGACATAGTGAATTCTCCTGCTGACAGAGGTATGGGATTTATCGAGGCTGGTGGCAAGTAATTTTCTAGGACTTGTATGTATAGTTCACATCATACCTGATTTTGTACAAAACGACTTATGTGCACAAACTGAACAACGAAAAATAGCTCCATGACCTCAAGCTCTTCCTCCAAACTTCATTGTCGGGACGATAGAGTCCGAAAGATACCTACACAGTAAAAATAAGTTGTGTGAATTTACGGGAAAATATCGTGCAGCAAAGTTGCCGGAAGGTATCGGTGTTTTACAGAAATTTCCGTTTTTAAAAGTGCCCATTTATTTTAACCCGTATTTTCACAGATTTTTCCGTAGGCAGAAATTCCGTTTGTTTCAGGAAATTCCATTTCAGGTTTTTTCCGTACTTAAACTGAAATTCCGAAAAACCGATGTCATATTCGTGTGGGCTGTCATACGTATATATACACTGCTGGCCAACTAAAATGCAACACCAATAAGAAAGCATCCGATTGGCCTGGAATTCGCAGTATACGTCGCCCGCGAGAGGACATGCAAACGATTAGCACTGCAGGGCATATGCAAATTATGTGCACCCGGCACGCCACCGAGAAGCACCATAAGAAGGGTGCACAGAAGGCGCGGTGTAAGTAGTGGAAATGTGTTGTGCTGCCGGAACTGTGCGTGGGAAGCTTCTTGATGGCTCGTCGCAGGATACGGCAGTCATTCCAGCACGTTTCGGAGTTCGGCAGAGGACGAATTGTGGCTTATCGCGACAGCGGTTTATCGTACCGAGACATCGGCACCCGTGTGGGACAACATCCAGCCACAGTGAAGCGAGTATGGATTCGGTTGGTGCAGGAGGGACGGACGGACCGGCGTGAGCGATTGCAGCAGCCGCGGCACACCACCGAACGAGAGGGTCGGCATGTTGTGTGGCGGGCATTGACGGCTCGCACCGCCATATCACGAACGTTAGCGCAGGAATTAGGGTGTGTTGCGCGACAACCTGTGTCAGCACGTACCGTTCGACGTCGTCTGCAACAGCGGGGACTTGTCGAACGGCGCCTATTGCTCCGATTACCATTCACGTTACAGCACCGGCGAGTGTGGCTGCAGTGGGCCGTTGAACGCCGCACCTGGACTACAGAATGCCACGACATTGTTTTCTCCGACACATCCCGCTTCTGCTTGCAACAACGCGATGGTCGGATCCGCGTGTGGCGGCACCGTAGCGAGGGACTGTATGACGCTTGCATTATGCATCGCCTTACCGGTCCGTCGCCTGGCGTTATGGTTTGGGGCGCAATTGGATATGACACTCGCACCCCTTTGGTACGCATTGCTGGTACAGTCAACAGCCACCGCTACATCTCCGACGTTTTGGAGCACGTAGTCCTCCCTTACCTACAGGACGTGCCAGCGGCCACGTTTCAACAGGACAATGCGCGCCCCCACGTGGCACGCATTTTGCAACAATTCTTAACGGTACACCAGGTGTCACTGCTGCCGTGGCCCGCCAGTTCTCCCGATATGTCGTCCATCGAACACGTCTGGTCGCTGATCGGCAACCGAGTGGCCCGGCAAGCACCACCCGCGGCTACGCCTGATGAACTGTGGCAACGTGTGGAAGCAGCATGGACCGACATATCCCAAGCCCACATCCATAGCCTCTTTCGTTCTATTCCGCGGCGTGTAGCGGCCGTTATTGCCAGCCATGGGGGTCACACGAACTATTGATGTATGTGTGTTCCGCAAGTCGCACGGGCCTGTAAGCTCAATCGTTTCATCTTTGTATCTGTTGTTATGTGTCACATAAATCTGGCTTTGCTATCTCATGTCCTGCTTGGTGTTGCATTTTGAATGGCCAGCAGTGTATATATATATATTCATGTACGTACTCATTGTGATCTTCCGTGGGGTTCGTAGATTTTACTATACTTGCTTATTACTCGTTCTTTATATTTTGCGCGAGTAGATATGAGTTTGATTAATTGACTCCGGTATGGTAATTAGCTGCCACCAGACCAGGATATCTCTGTCCCAGTCAACTAACGCTGTTGTTGCTCCTCAAAGGTATGATGAAGGAAAAGATGAATTGCAGAGACATGAACTTTGAGCTGAACTATATGTACAGGTTTATTTACTGATATTCGTCAGCAGGGAAGTGATGATCTCCGCTGTTAACGTAGTCGATTATGCATTTGATATACAGTAGATGATTCTTGATGTCGAAGAAACTAATCTCACAGCACGGTCAGAGTTCAGTCACAGTTCAGTTCTGCACTATACGTGTGCACATAGCACCAAGAAGTTATTATACATAGCAATTATGCTCTTCATAAGTGGCTGGATTTCTCAGGTGGAGAAGTTTCTTGGCAGACCGCAGTCTGTCATGTGATTAGCATTACTACCCAATTACCCACAGGTAATGCAATGTATATACCCTAGTGGCCTCAACCCGCAGGTAGGCTCTGTGACGTAGGCCTATAGCAGCAACAACGAACGTCCGCGTAGCTCAATTGGTAGAGTGATTTATTCCGGAATGAGGGGACCCGGGTTCGAGCCGCGGCGTGGACAAAAATCATGGAGAAATTTACTTCGTTATAATGGCGCCCGAACTTTCCGGATGACCCGGCCGTTCAAAATCTCGCAATGGTGTGATGTTATTTCCACACCGCGAGATAGTAAAAATCAGAGAATCTCTTCTCCAGCGCTTCGAAAAATAAATATGTATGACGTTGCATTCCACACACCAGATTGACTGGAAATTCTCAAGTGCACGTTCTACAGCGGATGGCTGCCTGCAACGATTCATGGTCACGGCTGACCCGTGGGCCATGCCCCCGGCCCTCTTTCGTGGGAGAGGGAGATGTGACGTGCCTTCCCAGCAGGGCGCAGACGACATTAAGGCAGATAGCAGCAACAACGAACGTCCGCGTAGCTCAATTGGTAGAGTGACTTATTCCGGAATGAGGTGACCCGGGTTCGAGCCCCGGCGTGGACAAAAATGATGGAGAGATTTACTTCGTTATAGCTCCTTACTAGTTAACTAGTCCGCCGCAGCCGACTAGCGTGCGTACATCTTGAGCGCTCTAATCTCTTGAGCGACGACTACAAAACGACCGTGCTCTTCCTATTCGAGCAAGAAATGTCCCGCAAAAGTTAATTACAACTTTTCTCCGCTTAAACTCTTGCAGCCCGAACCTCGCACAACCAATCCCGTAAGCGCACGCCTTCGGAGCAAGAGGCCATGTGGTAAACATATTTTTCCTCCTCAGCTGTCTCTAGCTGCTTGAAACTTTCTGCGCTAGGAAGACATCACCCTGTTTTGTGAACTTCTGCCTCAGCGTGGAAAGAATTTCCTCCCCCTCCTCCTCTCCGTGGGACCCGGGGCACACAATATGGCCGACCTGAAGCCATTTTTCTTCCCACAAAGAAAAAATGGCGTTCCACCTCCCATTTTGGATAATTTCAATTTTCCCTTTCTTAAATATTTTTACATCATCACAACCGACGACCTTGAACTCTTCCGCTCCAGTCAGGTTTGAACCCAGCCGCTTGAACAGGTAGCACACGTCTTTAACCACTGAGTCTCAGACACTGCGAAATTCGAATCACGTATATCATAAAACAAATTGCGCGACAATGAATTTTTTTTTTGGTCATTAATGTGAGTGATTTAGTAGTTGTATTTTCTGTTGGAGCTTATTACTTTACTGAATAGATTTATAATATTTTTTTTTCTGTAGGAGGACTTGTTATTCTGACGAAGCAACAAAATGCTCGCAGCTTGATTTTTTAAACTGACAATGACTTTCAGTTATCTTTAAAAAAGGTGAAATGTACTTTTTATAGTATTACTTCACGAAAAAACCCTCCTAAATATAAAATTTACTCTTGAGAACTGTAATAGCTTTTGTCTTAGGATGTCCAAAGACTGATATATAGACATCGTATAGGGATGTAAGGTCAGGTGATGCGTAACATCACAGCCTCTCCTTGACAAATGTCAACCCCGCCTTCTCGTGGTGCATCCTGTTCCCACTAAAGGGGCTCTGACGACCGCCCATAGCGGTATAACTATACCATCGGGATCAGAGGAAATGCTATCCCACACTCACCAACCCGCTTGGCCAGCGTGGTGAGTTATGGCCAAACCCCTCCAAAATGACTCCACAACTTAAATCTTGGCCCTCAGTCTCCGGCAGCTGGAATGTACCTGGCCAAGGCAGCGGCCAGTGCGACATGAAGGCAGAGGGTGCTAAGAATCCCCGGAGGACCGGACTAGGCTGCCATCTGATGCTGACCTTGGCTACTTACAATGGACGCTCCCTATCTTCTGATTCAAGGCTTCTTGAATTGGAAGAGGAACTACAAAGGATCAAGTGGGACATCGTGGGGCTAAGTGAGGTAAGGAGAAAAGGAGAAGATCTCATCGAACTGAAAAGTGGACATCTCTTCTACTATCGTGGGACAGATACTGGCAGAACTAGTGGTGTTGGATTTATAATAAACAAGAAACTGAAGGATAAAGTTGTAGAAGTTGAAAGTTCCTCTGACAGAGCTGCACGACTTGTTATCCAACTCTCGAAAAGATACCAGGCTCAGATTATTCAAACTTATGCACCCACCACAAGTCATCCTGAAGAAGAAATTGAAGAATTTTATGAGGAAATTTGTCATCTAAATAATAAAGGTAAGCAGCACTTGAAAATAATTATGGGAGATTTCAATGCAAAAATAGGGCAACGGCAACAGAATGAAACTTCGGTAGGTAAATTCGGTCATGGCAACAGAAACCAGCGTGGAAATACTCTCGTTGAGTTTGCAGAGGCAGAAGGGTTTTTCATCTTGAACTCCTTCTTCAAGAAAAAGCCACACAGGAAATGGACATGGAGACATCCAAATGGGACGACAAGTGAAATTGATTTTATTATGTGTAACAAAAAATTCGTCATAGAAGACTGCAGTGTGCTAAACAAGTTCAACACAGGTAGTGACCATAGATTGGTGAGATGTAAGATGCACCTCAACACTAAACTTGAACGTGGCAAGCTCATAGGACAAACAAAATCTATTGACATAACCAACCTTAAAAAACACCATAATACCTTCAAGTTAGAACTGAAGAACAGGTTCTCTGCTTTAGAAGGCCTAACATCGGAAGAAGTGGACATCTCTGAAGTTAACAGAAAAGTAACCAAAGCTCTTATGGAAACAGCAACAAAATTAGCTGGGTCTAAGAACAAGTTGCATGTGAACAAATTATCAGGAAAAACCAAAATGTTGATGCAAAAAAGAAGAGAGATGAGGACAACTAAAGAAGATGTGACTTGCAAAGTGGAATATATAGAGCTATGCAAGACAGTAAGAAAAAGTATCACTGAAGACGTAAGGAAATTCAACTGTGAACTAGTGAGGAAAGCAATTGAAAACAACCAAAGCCTAAATATAGCAAAGGGACATCTCAGTAAGGGAAGAAAACAGATTATGGCACTGAGAAAAGAAGATGGTTCTGTAACAAGAAATAGAGGCGAAATTTTGACAAGAGTGAAAGATTTCTACTCCAAATTATATGAAAGGGATGATATATGCACTCCAGACATCATGAAAGATACCAGTACCAGAGTTCCTCCAGTCCTTCCAGCAGAAGTTGCACATGCAATCAAGAACATGAAGCGAGGAAAAGCTCCAGGAGAAGATGGAATTACTGTAGACATCATACAAGAAGCAAGTGGAGAAATCGAAACAGTACTCGCCCAAATTTTCACTCGATGCCTTAATGAAGGAAAGATTCCTGAGGATTGGAACACCGCTACAATGATCCTGCTACATAAGAAAGGTGACATTGAGGATCTCGGAAACTACAGACCTATCAGCCTCCTATCAGTAATTTATAAAATCTTCACTAAAGTTCTTTCACACCGCTTGAAGGTAACACTGGACATGGCTCAACCGAGAGAACAAGCTGGATTCAGGAGTGGCTACAGCACAATAGATCATATCCACGTGCTCAGAGAACTAATTGAAAGAGCGAGGGAATATGAACTTCCATTGTGCATGGCTTTTATCGATTATGAAAAAGCCTTTGATTCGGTGAAACCATCAGCAGTTACAATGGCTCTGAAAACCTGCGGTATTGAAGATGCATACATTAATATTATTAATAACATCTATGAAAATGCAAGTGCAAAGATTAGGCTGTTTGAAAATACAACACACGTAAAAATTGGAAAGGGGAGTGAGACAAGGTGACACCATATCTCCGAAGCTCTTTAATGCCACATTGGAGGGTGTTTTTCAGTCGCTGAGCTGGGAAAACAAGGGGATAAAGATTAATGGAGATTATCTAACCCACCTTCGTTTTGCTGATGACGTAGTCATTTTTGCAACTACCCCATCAGAGCTGCAGAGTATGATCCAGGAACTTGCTGACAAAGAGTAAAGAAGTGGGATTAAAAATGAACTTTCAGAAGACAAAAGTGATGTTCAATGCTTTTACAAGAAATGAAGATTTATCGATTGATGGAGAAAAGCTGGAGATAACAGACACGTACGTTTATCTTGGACAGCAGATATCAAGTGAGGGTCACATTGATGAAGAAATTAATCGGCGTACAAAACTTGCCTGGAGAGCTTTTGGAAGAAACAGCATAATTTTCAAGAGCAATATGCCATTATGTCTTAAAAGAAAAGTGTTTGATCAATGCATCCTTCCAGTGCTTACGTATGGTGCGGAGACGTGGACCTTAACTAAAAGAGACATACAAAGGCTGCAGACAACTCAAAGAAGCATGGAGAGGTGCATGCTTGGTGTAACCAGGAGAGATAAGAAGAGGAACTCGTGGATCCGAAAAATGACAAGAGTGGAAGACATCATGATCAGAGTTAAATCCCTGAAATGGCAATGGGCTGGACATACTGCCAGAAGGACAGATCATCGATGGACAGCTGAAATTTTAGATTGGATTCCAAGGGACAGGAAAAGACCCAGAAGAAGACCACATGGGAGATGGGTGGATGAAATTCGAAAGTATGCAGGGGTGACATGGAGGAGACTGGCACAAGACAGACCGTTGTGGAGGAAACTTGGGGAGACCTTCATCCAGCAGTGGATTGATAATGGTTGACAATGATGATGATGATGATGATAGCCAACTGTACAATAAGTTAAGTACCCGGTTTCTTATAGTAACATAATATACTGTATATTAATAGTTGGTGCACAAAATAGGGAGAGGAGAAGCGATATCCTGTTCCACAATAAACAAAATCCATGCGATATGCAATCCACATTATCCGATATCGCTAGGGAAATTCAAAATTCGACAGACGATTAAAATTTAAATGTTAATCAAACCTCAAGTATTCTCACCAATCGTTCCTATTACCGGTAATTTCTCGTGGTACGAATATGGAGAAAGTTATAACGGAGTTTTTCCGTTAATAAACGAAAGGAATTGTTCAAAGGTTTCTGAAAATTCTGAATTTTCCGTTAACACACCTCTAAAACGGTAATTTACTGTTAATATAAGAATGAAACTGTGAAAAGGTTTCTGAAAATTCAGAATTTTCCCGTGGTACGAAAAATCCGTGAAAGTCAGGTTTCTTACATGAAGTCAAACATGGCGGTCGATAAAGTTCATTTGCGGCACTGTTTGTTATTCACGTTTAATTTAAGGAAAAGTGCGAGTGAACCATATGGTTCAATATGTCAGGAGTACGGCGAAACCGTTATGGGTGAGTGGACGTGTCAAGAATAATTTGCCAGGTTTAAGAAAGGTGATCTAATCTAAGCTTGGAAGACAAGCCACGTGCAGGTAGACTGCAGAAACTCGCAGACGAGGAGCTGGAATTGCTGTTGCAAGAGGATGCCACACACATCGACCACACAACTGGCAAAACGTTTGAAAGTGGCTTAATCGACGGTGGAACGGCGTCTACAGGCCTTGGAGAAGATCCAGAAGATTCGTAAGTGGGTTTCGCATACTTTAACGGAGCGTAGTATTGGTCAATATTGGTCAACGTTGCTGAAGAGGTTTCAAAGGAAGAATTTCTTGTGGAAGGTTATCACCGGGGATGAAAAATGGGTCTATTGCGACAACCCCGTGCGCAAGCGATCTTGGGTCCACCTAGACCACCCATCAACATCCCCTGGTAAACAAGATATCCACGGGGGAAAGGTGCTGTTGTTTGTGGTGGAATTATAACGGAGTGCTGTACTTCGAACTGTTGAAACCGGATGAAACAATCATTGCACAATGATATAGCGATCAGTTGATGAAACTGAACGCCGGAATCAAGCAAAAACGCCCATGGATAGCTAAAGGATGTCGCCCAGTCATCCTGTTACACGATAATGCAAGACCACATGTCGGTGCCACGACGAAATCAACCCTTGAGCAGAGTTACACAATTAGGTTTTAACGTACCCGACTTATTGCAACCTCAGACTTTTATCTGCTTCGCGCGATACAATGTGCCCAAGCCCAACAGCGGTTCACCACAGTTCCAGTCGTGGAAAATTTCGTCACTGTGTTCTTCAGCTCAAAACCCGAGTCCTTCAACCACAGGGGCATTCATTTGTTGCTTGAAAAATGGCAAAAGGTCGTTGATGCTAACGGCCAATATTCCGTTGAATAAATGTGTACTGGTTTCCTGATTGTTCCTGTTTCCTTTCTCTTTTAAACGGCGGAAACTTTTGCACACCCCTAATAAATTTTACTAAAAGGATGTTGAGAAATTTTGATATAAACACCAGCGTAAAAAGTGGTCTTCGATTTTCATCAATTATCGTTGTTCTATTAAGACATAGATATTTACATTTCTTATGCACTTCCAATATTAGACAACATTAAACAATTCCTACAAGAGAGCTACGTCCTTCATGAAAGGAAAATACTAACTAACTGCGGAGGAGATAATCAATTGTCAGGCTGTATTCGGCACAAGCATGGACTTTATCCAACACTAGTGTGTGTCTTCAAGAATTTTTGTTAAATTTCCATTCTTCATTTTGTCAATCGACTCACACTCAGGAGGAAAATGTGATTAAAAATACAGAAGCCTTGATTGAAGTAAATTACGATAACCTGATGCTAAATTTAATAAAAGCTACTACAAAAATGCATTTTGATGTACGCATCTTTCCCAACAGTAGAAATGTATGCGTCGTAGCGATATTTGGCTCCTGGGAAGGTAACCTGCTATTGATGAGAGTTTTAAAATTATGTATAGTGCGATGCGGTATAAACCTATAGATATCTTAAATCAAAAGTCACCAATCTCCCTATAACCAACGCACTTGAAATTCAGCGTTTCTTTATATGTTAAAGTCAAATTTTAGCTTGCGCATTCACAGATGGATTTTTGCAGTTACATCCCATTTCGTCGGTGTTGGGGGCGTTCCTTGCATTTGTCTATTCGTCTAAATCTGAATTACAGCCCTGCACGGGCCGGGCTGGGCCTGCCTACAATTTAAAACTTTCGGTCCCTGCCTACAATTTCGTAGGCGGGCTTGGACGGGCATGCACCTGCATGTGTACCATGCAGTCAGGTTGTTGATGAATTTTGGTCATTCTGTCTTCAAAGTCTCTGTCTTTCCCTTCCCGTGATCATATTTCTTGTTTCTCGCAATAATTCTTCTCTCCCGCCTTGTGCTATTTATTTATTTATTTATTTATTTTGCTCGCGTCTTTTTGTCTTTGATTTTTGGCAATCGAACTCCTCTTTGAATCCATATTCCATTTATTTCGGAAGTCTACACCAGAAAAACACTTGCTCCGCACGATGATTTGCATTTATAGGAATTAGGAATCAATTAAAGCTTTAATATGCGGTAGTAAACTATTCTTAGGCTAGTAAACTAGTTATAAATTTGATTTGCTACTTGCTTTGTTTTAAATATGGATGAATGTTGGGTTGAGTAAACTAGAGGTTCGAGGAGCAAAACAATCGGGAAATTGTTTTACATTTGGATTTTGGGAGTTATATCCTAAACCTGAAGAATTAAAATCAAAGAGGTCGGGCCAACAGAACGGAATCATATTCTGCGTACGAGAGTTTGTTGCATTAACTATTAACCATTACGCATGTTATTGTGTGTACGTGTGTGTAACTGAGCATCAATTTATATTATGTTCTGGGCAAAACTGTTAAAGAAGACAGTACTTAACTCGTATAAACAGTGATCTGTTTATACGAGTCAAGTACTGAAATGACGATAATTTACTTAAGTTCACTGAATACTCTTTATTGCATTTGACGTATTTCTGGTTACTGGTGGGTTAGTTAACTTATTTATGCCCTTCTTTCACACGAGTTTCTAGTTAGTTCAAAAAGTTATAGTACAAACACCGTCTGTGTTAAAGCAAGTGACAGTTACGCAAATGAAACCTATGACGGACCTGAATGGCCGTGCCGGGCATGGCTCGGGCCTAAAAATATTGCCTCTACAGGGCTCTAATCTGAATAATATATAATGATATTAATAAAGAAAATAAATGTTCTTTTACAAAAACTAAACAGTCGAAATATTTACTATTGCCGCCACCATGGCTTAGTAAATAAACTACTGTTTGTGAAAATTTCAACACCATGATTGATTAATGATAATCACGTGAAACTTACAGGATATGCAGAGCGGGAAAGGACCAAGGAGGTTAAAAGAAAGGAGGTGAAAGGACCCGCTTTGAGTGAAGCCGAAACAGTTCAGCTGTTTCGATCCTCTCTCTGAGGTGATGCGAGTTTGCGGGAGTTACGAAACGTGACGTCACTTCCTGTGCCTGAAGCAGTTACGCTTAGTGCATGCAAACAAGAAATATTTCGAACTTCGCATTTCTGAACATTTTGGTTTTGATAATATTTTAAACATGGCTACTTGCACAAGCGCAGTATGCAAGTAACCATACGCAGTATGCAATTCCGCTCAAAAAATCATTACTTTGTTCAATTTTTTAAAGAAATACCAACATATATTTTACTATTTTTTCTGGAATTTAATAATTATGGGAATTAGTATTTCAGCCTCAATTTTTTTCACGACTGTATGGGTAGAATAAGGATCCGAAAAACCCGTTCAAAATCGCGATTTCCCCATAGAGATATACAGGAGATTCCCGGATTGGGCACATTGGCGTAGTCAGCTGATAAAAAGCGGCGTCACGCCAGAAGCATGGTGAAAGAGGCTGTTGCGAACTCCTCCTTCTTCTAACCTCCTTGGGTAGGACATGCAAATGTTTAGAAGTGCAGAGTCATTGCGCATTTCTGAGCCCGGCAGCGCCCTCTGGACAGTCGAGTGAGGGGCATAAAGAGAGGGCTGTTTAGGATTCACACCAGTAGTGCATCACGGACAGTGAGTTGTAAAAGGGTCTCCAGGATTCAATAATGCCTCGGAGATGACGAAGGATGCAATATCACCATACAGCAGAGTTTGAAAATGATTAGTCTGCGTGAAGGTGCATTTTCGTACCGGGACATTGTGGCTGGGACGGGACACCACGCCACGAAAGTGATGTGCTTGTGGCGGCAGTGCACCGAAGAAAATCAGGTGCATCGACGATCCATCAGCCGACTGAGAAATATGACGACACCGCAGGATGACTGACACCTCATTCGCATGGCAGTGACGAACCGTTCCGCGTCTTCACAAGTGTTAGCACAACAGTGGGACACGGCAACAGGTGGGGCATTGTCTTCCTTCAGAGTTCGACGCTGTCTACTGCACAGATGATTGGTTGCACGCATCCCTTTGCGTCGGATTCCTTTGACCCTAAACCATGGAGGCCTCAGGCGGGAATGGGGCTTTCGATACCGACAATGACCTGCTATTTTGGCAACATGTCGTGTTTTCGGACAAGTCCCGATTTAACTTGAACTACCATGATGGCCGCATACGCATTAGACGGTATTATGGTGAGCGCCTTCTTCCATCATGCTTTGTCGAGCGTGATACGGGCCGAACGCCAATTGTGATGGTGTGAGGTGCCATTCGGTACCGTTCGCAATTTCGGCTGCTACGACTTGAGGGCAGTCTCAACAGCGACCGCTACACCAGAGATGTTATAAAGGCAAAAGTCACGCCCTTTGTTCAGGGCACTCCTGGTGCTATATTCCAGCAGCTCAATGCTCAACCACAGATTGCCAGGAATGTTCAAACCCTCTTCACAGCACAGCAGATACCGCTTTTTCCCTGGCCTTCACGTTCTGCAGACATGTCGCCTATTGAACATGTCTGGAAAATGGTCACTCGGCAACTGGCCCATCAAAGTTCTCCAGCGGTAAGTACCAATGATCTGTGGACTCGCATGCATGCCGCCTGGCAAGCAAACACCCAGAACACCATCTAACGCCTTTTCGATTCAATGCCACGTAGTCTAGAAGCTCTTATTGCAGCTCGCGGAGGCTTCACAAGATACTGATTTTTGCAGGTAAAAATTGTTGCATTGTTCTGAAAATTAAATTTCTTATTTGCAGTCATATCAGTAATATGTGATATAAATTTCATTCGAATCGCATGATTCCTTCTTGGTGTTACAATTTTCACAAGCACTAGTGAGTGTATTTGCTTTTATGACTGGCATATCTTCTTTCATAGGTTTTATGAAAATAACATTCACGAATTCTAAGTACCGCTCAATGTCAGAAATTTGTAAACCTTATTATTTGTTATTATGATTTAATTGCATTTATTATTTGCGGGATTATGGATCGATGTGGGCGTGAGCGACGCAAGTGGGTTCTGCGTAAATAAACGTATACTCTAGAATCACTCGTTTTATTTCACAACACAAAGATCTTGGCATTGAAAAGTGCATAGCATAAATTATCTACGAAGAGTACCAGGTTACTTTCTCATTTTTATTTTTATTTTTCTCGAGTTTTAAGAAGAAATATGGAACTTAGATAGTGGACAAACATGATATTGTTAGTTATATAGTTGAACTACAGGCACTGCATAATTATATTACATTTAATCCAGACAACAACGTTTATGAATACAATTTTTACAGATTCAAAGTCTACTATAGTTTCGCTGAAACTATGGTTCAGCTTCGTCAGGACTAAATATTTTTATTTCTTGCCGCTGACGAAGTTACAAATTCCACGCTTCAAACTCCTCGTGCGGTATCAGATTGCAGATTGATGAGTGATGAAGTTCATGAGTGATTAATGAGTGATTATTGCAGATCAAGCACATGAAAATCACTCATCAATCTGCAATCTGATGCTGCACCAGACGTTTCACGTGTGGAATTTGTAACTCCGTCAGAAGAAAGAAATAACAAGAAAGAAGACACCGAATTTTCGGGTGCAACGAGCACGTCTTTTGAATCCGTTCTGATGCGAATTAAATTTACCAAAGGTATTCAAAATCAATGGAACCGGTGTGGAAAACAGTAGTATCTGGCTGAAGAAAAACATTTCTGAATCGGGTTTTTAATCCTGCAGATATTGCTGTAAACGGAAACCTCAACTTATGCCTTCTGGTGACAGACTTGTGCGTTAAGAAAAATTTTAAATTATATGAGAAACATTTCGCAGCGGAAACGCTCTCCAACAAAGAGGGAATTTTTCAAATCGGGCTCTTAGAAGCAGATATACCGACAAATATAAGATATGCATCTATGCCTCCTGACAGAAAAAAGAGCATTATTTAAAAAAAAGTATTTCAAAAGGTTTTTCGATGCGAGCGGTATCGGTCCATGAAATAAATTTTTCAATCGAGTTTTCAGGAGCTCAGATATTAATGCAAAAACATCAGACGTAGAAATTAGCTCTTACGCCCCCTGGTGGCCAAACCATTCTTTATCAGGTATTAGAAATTATATGCTAAACATTTCTTATCAGTAGCTGTATCCGGTGCAGAAAGAATTTTTCAAATCGGAGTTTTAGAAGCAGAAATAGCGCAGAAAACGCAATTTACCATTACACCCCCTAGCGGAAAGTTTATGCATTACTTGAAAATTTTGAACTTATATGAGAAACATTTTGCACCGGATACGCTATCTAACAAAGAAGGAATTTTTGAGTTCCGACTTTTAGAGGCAGAGATATTGACAGAAATATGATAGACATCTACGCGCTCTGGTGGAGAAACCATGCATTATTTTAAGAAGAAAATCTCAAATGTTTAGCGACAGGTGCGAAAGAACTTTTTTCATTCGGGCTTTTAGAAGCTGAGATTTTGCTGCAAATACCTATGAAGCAGAAATTTAACGCTTACGCCCCCTGGTGGCAAAACCATATTTTATACAAAATTAGAAATTATAATAAAAAAAATTTCCCTCCAAGAGCTGTATCCGGTGCTGGAAGAATTTTTCAAATCGGAGTTCTATAAGCAAAGATATCGGGGAAAGCGGAATTTACCTTTACTCTCACTAGCAGAAAGTCAATGAATTATTTGAAAATTTTGAAATTATATTAGAAGCATGTCACATAGGAAACTCTGTCAAAGAAAGAAGAAATTTTTCAAATCAGATCATCAGGAGCAGAGATATTGACAGAAACAAAATATACATCTACGCCTCCAGCCGGAGAAACCATGCATTATTTTAAGAAGAAAATATTCCGGAAAAGTTTGTCTACGTGAGTAGTATCGGTCTACGAAAGAATTTTTTCAATCAAGATTTTAGAAGTTCAGATTTTGCTGCAAATACATCAGAATAAGAAATAAGCACTTACGCCCCCTGGTGGCCAAACCATTTTATACCAAAAATTCGAAGTTATATGCAAAATATTTCCCATCGCGAGCTGTATCCGTTGAAGGAAAAAAATTCAAATCGGAGTTTTAGAAGCAGAGATACCTGGGGAAAAGGAATGTACTTTTATGCCCCCTAGCGGAGAATATATGCATAACTTGAACAAGTGACTACGCCTAAAATATTCTTTGACATGAATGCAATCGAAAAGTGAAAGAATTTTTTAAATTGGATGTTTAGAAGTAAATATGTGTATTAGAACGTGTTTTGAATTCGATATCACCTGCATTAACGCCCTCTAGAGGCGACATTTTGCATCGCAAAAGAAAACGAAATAAGGGATTATCATTCGCACATTTCAAGCTTCCTAATGCAAAAGGAATTTTTCAAATCGGACTATTAGTTGCAGAGATCTACAGACGGACGGACAAACCGATAACATAAGGACGATCTTTTTCTACAAAAGACGTGCTAAAAACGCTTAGTCCTGACGAAGCTGAACCATAGTTTCAGCGAAACTATAATAGATTCTGAATTTGTAAAAATTGTATTCATAAACGTTGTTGTCTGAATTAAATGTAATGATGTTAGTTTTCTTCGCTGGAAGAGAAGAAATAGAATGAAGAAAATATTGTCACACCGTCATGTTTACCTGTTGCGCGAAAACTAATTTAGAATGAAATGCTCAGTTTACCAGAAGTCGTAGGGAAAAATTTGAGAGCTGCTTTCCATTAATAAGGATACATTACATGCAACGTTGTCATTTGAAACTTACATGGCAAACTACTCGACATCCTGTTTCAAATGCACTAAAGGTTCTTAAATATTGACAATATTTGAAAGCTATTCCCGACTCATTACTCCAGAGATTCTGACAGACTTCATATTTTTATTGCTACGTGACATTCAGCTTCTCGGCCTGGCTTCCAAACTCGTGGTGATCATTAGAGAAAGACGGAACTTGGCGAAGAATGATTAATTTTGCAGGGAAATGAACGGCATCCGACTCAGAATGAAGGAAAAATTCGGTTTCGACAGTTTTACCGTAATTTGCTTGAGCACTAGATAAGTTAGCATTCATGGGACTCCGTTCGCGCTGTTAACATCTCACTTCCGGCGGAAGTGATTTGAAATTGGACAGACAAGAACAGAGTGATTCCACTTTATGCATACTTAATCAACTGCGGCAGAAAGAAAACCAGGCTGAAACACATAAAAGCGGCTCGAAAATTCACAAAGCTTTCCACTAGTTTCTCGCGGAAATGATTTTCGCAGTTAATTACTCCGAAATTTCAAAGAAGGAATTTTACGTTCCAGTTTTAGTTTTGCGTAGGTTCCGTTAAAAACCATTAATCTCGAAACGATCTTTCAGTGAACTGTAATCGGAACAAATCCTCAGGAAAGGTTTGATACTTTATTCGGAATTTTTTCGCAACGTCACCATCCGATATTTCAGCGCAAAACTTGTGATTTAAAACATACGTATCCAACAGAGAACGTAGCTCCGGATAACATAGTTTAATTTAATACAGAAAATGAGCCGGAACGTTGATTTCGTTGAAAAGGACTAGAATCGACTGCTGAAAATTATAAAAATCGATAAATTCTTGAAACATTTAACCTCTCGACAAAATGTTTAATACATAACCTACGGAATATATTCCATTCTGTTGGAATTTTTGGCACACATATGTGACACCTTTATCTTTTTTTGGGGGAAGGAGTTGATAATCACACGACCATTTAAGTTAGGGAATGGCGCTTATATGGAGTCCCTATTCCAGCCTCATCTCGAATATTAGCCAGAAGCCTCCTGTTCTGACCACTCGAGCACAGGGAAATATTGCAGTTCTACTGATTTTTATTTGTGTCTACTGATCTGATGGCATTAAATCACAGAACTCCACTGATTTTTGGCGGTTTTAACTGCTTTAATCGATTTGTAAGAGACCCGGAAGTAGTTTGTGTCACACACCTCGACCAATAGCATGGTGCATGAAAGATAAGTTAAAGCTTTCTATGCACAATGATCAGTAAGCAATAAAGATTCAATTGCAAGTTAAAAGATGAACTTTATTTGCAATTAAAATCACTAGCTAAGGTTATAGTAAGTTAAAGGACACACGCAAGATCTTTCCGACTTGCCTCAAGCCCATCCTCAGGACAAGTAAAGGGCCCAAAGTATGCCAGGAAAACATTCCCCAAACCATAACATTGCCTCCACCAGCTTGAAGGGTTGTAGCAATACATTTGGGGTCCATGCTTTCGTGCTGTTTCCGCCAAATTCTCACTCGGCCATCGTTATGGTGCAACTGAAAACGTGATTCATCGGACCACATAATTTGTTTATAATTATCGACTGTCCAATCCTTGTGTTCCTGTGCGAACTGGAGACGTTTTCTCTTGTTAACTGCAGCACGAGATGCAAGCAGATGGACTGTGCGTGCGCAAGAGCAACACGTGCACAGAATCGTTCCAGTTAGTTGACGTTGACGTCGTCGCGTAATTGTAGTAGTTAGTTCTTACTTTTTTTATTGGGTGTTTTACGACCACCGTGAGGAACTCAATGTACTACAAACAGTCGCCCGTCCCTAATTTAGGGTCACTGGTTCCAGGGAAGGGAGAAAGCCAGTGCCGTAAAACAAACACAACATCCACGCCTCACCGGAATTCGAACCCAGACCCTTTTCGGACGAATGGTCATAAGTCAGCGCTCAGACCACTGCGCCTGCGCCACCGGGGCGGCGTAATTCTGGGCTGAATATTACTATAATGGTTCTAATAAATTAAAGCTAAGAGATTTTTTAATCCCCACGCTCTTAATAACGATGATAGTTTCCATCTAATAATATTTGAATAGCGTGTTTCAAAAGCTGGGTCATACTTCTTGCCAATATTCGTTCTGTCTGGTGCGTCGATTATCGCTTTATTTTGATTGCAGTAGAATAATGTTAACATCTTTCTTTGACATTTCGTAACGACAGCGACGTGGGAAAAAAGTAAGGTAGGCGCGTGTAAGCTGAGGTAATAGTAAGCGTCACAACATTCAAGCGCAATATGACATAAACACATAAATGAATAAAACAATCACGTTTCGAAACCGCAAGTACGGCACTAAATTTCGGAAAAGTGTCTTTAAGTTCTACATCTGTTGAACATGAGTGAAATTCCCTCAATGTAAAAAAAAATCATTACGTTGAAAAAATAAATTAGAAAAATTCAATATTAGAAAATTATATAAAATTATATATAAAATGGACATTTACGAAAACTAACTCGCAATATTGTAAAATTATTGTGAAATTAGAAGAGACGTCTTAGTTTCATACATAGCGCAGAAAAGAGACTCGCCTTCAAGGGGACACCCAACAGGGAATGCGATGTCGTGCTTAGGGCACCCCCTTTGCAAACAAACTGTCGCGGATTCGATCTCAGACTGACCGCAGCGGGGTTTTTTTTTTTTTTTATTTTTGGTTTTTTTTTTTTCAGATCAGTGGAGAAAATTTCCCCAGTGATGTGACGTCATGTAGCAAAATTTCCTGAGGATAAAAATAAAGCCGACCGAGACGTGACATCGACCACGTGGAGGAAAAAACTGCCTTGGCCGGGACACTACGGAGAGTTGCGATGCCATCCATCCAACATGGCGGAGCTCCTAGAACGTGGTGCACAGAAAAATGACGTTGTCCGAGAAATGTGAAACTTCGGGTATCCTGAGCTTCTTTTTTTTTTTTCTTCTTCCGATGTTATCCTGTAATGGATAACTGATGGCCTTGTTATAGCATATGAAAACTGATGTGTGCCAGCTGTAGGCCCGCTGCTGGTCTTGTTGTGGCATAAGACAACTGATGTAGTGCTAGGTGCTCGCCCCAACTGCTGGCCCATGTTTTGGCCGCCAGGATATTTTATTGACTTTTGAGCACCGGCACCTTAGTGCTGGACGGCTGCTGGCACTGTTGGCTGCCAACGCTGGATTGAGTGCTGGCACAGCAAGATTGTTTTTGCTGGGTTAGCCTTCGATTCATGGTTATCATAGGCAAAACGAGTGATCCGAGAGACTTTGAACGTGGCTTGTTAGCAGCCGCCAGGTGTGCATGTTCAAGTATCTCCCCAACGGCAGTTCTCCTATGTTTTTCACGCACAACCGTAGTAAGGGATTATCGTGGACGATGCGACACGGAAGAAGATTCTAGCCAGAAAACAGAAAATCACTGCAGAATTCAACATTGGTATGCAGAGACTCATCTCTGAAAGCACCATGTATAGAACTATATCGGGAATGGGCTACAACATCGATGACCATATCGCCAGTCACCTTGGACTAATCTACCATCTGCTTTCTCCACAGGATCGCCAATTGCTGAAAGTCCTTGGGGTGTTGGACCTTCAGCGATATCTTTGTGCATGTAAATGTTATGATCATGGATGAAATCCCATAACATCGGAAGTGTTGTTATCCCTGTAAATCAAAAGGCAATGCGGGGAAACAAACTGAAGACGAAAAGAAAACGATGGAAGCGCCCCAGATTTTGAGATGTTGTTTTACTTCATTGTAGAAAACAGCCAACACACACTTGTTACTCGCCGAGGGTCAGAGCTCCAAGTTCGGAAATGCCGCCGTGGCTCGAAATTACCAAGCAGACTAAAATTAAGACTGAAAGCCCTGCCGATTCAATTGAATAAAACGGGCCTGGACATTCCAGTAATGTCTCTCTTTCTCTCGTCTTCTTTCCTGCCGAAATACTGGCCCCTCTGTCCGTTGCCTTCGGGCTCCTCGGAATAAGCTAAGCTACCCGTGTTTGAGGCAGCCGAACGTGAAAACTGTTTTGCGGTTACCCATCTGCCATTGGATATCCAGGCGGTGTGACTGGTTTCCAAAACTTTTAGATTTAATAGTCAGCTCCACGGTGCCCCATTTAATGTACTACACTATAGAAATAAACAAACCCTCTTTTATTAGTGAAGGACTTTCTTAATTATTTAAAAGCTAGACGATCATTGCTGCCGTTGACACCTTCAACACCAGGAGATGAATATAACATAGAGCCCAGAAAAGAGGCAGTCTGAAGAATGCTCGATAGGGCAATCCTGGCGCCAACTATCATGTCACGTTCAAAGTTGCTCAGATCACCCGTTTGCCCATTCTGGCCATCAGTTGAACGCTAACTCATGCTGAATTACATTGTTTGCTTGTTTTATACAGCACATGCATTGGAAGACATTCTTATGCATTGGAAACCATTTGTGCAACGTAGGTAGGGTACTTGATTAGAAGTCATCTTAACAGTGATTTTCCTGTCCCAATGACAACTGTTACTGTCAAACAGAAGTGACCTGGTCTTTAAACGGTGACAAAACCACCGTTTACAACAGCGGGGACGGAGCTGTAAAGAAGCCGGAAGTGCGAGTTCAACCCATTTAATGCGCGAAGTGTCATGCAGGCGACGCTGTGACCCGAACTGGGCACTATTTTCTATCAGACGGTCAGGCCACGACACTGAGCACCATCACTGACTCAGCTAGGCATTGTCATGTAGGCCTTTGGTCCACAGAGAAGGTTTAGGCCCAAACCACCTACAGTGGATCCGTCTTTTGGGCAGAGCACAGAAACGGAAGGAGTGAGAGCAAGTATAGCAGCGACTTTGCGAGAACAGTTTGTGAGTGAGAGAGAGCACAGTAAATGGCACCACCGTACAAGTACGATTTTGCTCACAGATGGGTGAGAGAAAGTCAAGGGGGAAGTAGGAATGGATACCCAACGTAACCGGGGGGATCAAATCCGGGGACCGTCATTTAACGTACTCGTCGATGCACCGCGAATATTCAGGGATTGTTAGCAAATCACACCACCTCCGGAAGATCAGCGCAAGCTTGAACCTGGGGACCCTCCATCGATAGTCTAACCACTAAGTCATCCGGGGCTCTAAGCCTGAAGTGCGAGTCATCGTCTTACTTGTAACAGTGACAAAAGCTCTGCTTACAATAGGAAAGACGAACCAGTAAGGGAAAGGAGAGTTGCCGTCTTGTATGTCACAGTGACTAAATCATTGTAACAATCGGTCCGCTTTGAAATCTTGGTTTATTAGTGAACGCACAGCGAAAGGCAAAACAAGAACTATCTTAAGCGTAGGGAAAAGGGAAGATTAAAAGAAAGCTGACATCACTAGTGACCTTTATAATAATTCAACATAAAAGGAGGAAAATTGTTTAGATATGTTGGCATTGTAACTGAAACTCTGACTTAACACTGATTCTGGACTGCAAGCATAGATCTGGCATGGCAAATGCTGACATTCTTAACAGTCAATTTGGAGCTGTTACTTTTTGTCACTGGTCGTAACGGCGACAAAATAACAGTGACGTGGTTTCCGATCCATCTCTAGACCATCATCTTTGCATCTCAGTATATGTTTTAGGTAGAATACAAAACCGTCGTGTATTAGTTGGTAGGATAGGAACTCATAAAATTTACATAACGAACGTAACCCTTTTTCGTGGGAGAGTTCGGCTTTACGCTATGTCTAAGGAAAAGTTGAACTAAATGAGAATACGAGGCACTAGTTTACTGCCAGACGAAACATAAACAGAAGTCAACTTACGATAATCTTTTATTGGTCCAGCAAATTGAAGAAATCCACAATATAGCCACATATAATACCGTATCATCTAGTTTTTACACAGATCGAATATCTCTACACATACACATACTCTAAGCAACTGCTATATCGTCCTTTTTTACGCTTTCCAACAGTAGGTTGAAGAAGCGTATAGCCGATATAGTCACGTTCCTTTCGAGCTCTGTGTTTGTGCCCAGTTTTTGAAAGTATATAGTGAGTGTTTGTTCCTATTTTTGTGTTCCCCTTCAAGAAGAAGATCTGTACATTCTTTTAGCTCAGCTCCCAAGTCGGTGAGTTGCATATTTTGTTTGCATTCAGCGTTTTATTATTTTCGATCAAGCTGATCGATCCTTAAGTTAATCCTCGCCATTTACAATGGCAGGCACTGATAAGGGTGATGTCCACGCCCACATCAGTGATGCTCATTCAACCTCCTCCTCCTCCTCTCTCTTAGGAGACCAATCAGCATTTATGCACGTCAGAGACGTCATACGCATACAAGATGTGACGCGAGGCTCCTCTGCAAAGGCTCAAGCTGATATCCCTGCCCAAGAGAGTGACGTCACCTTGACGCACGGCCCTGGTTCATTTGCCGAAGCTATGGATGTGACCGATTGCACGGTTGCGTTGCCTTCAACTGGCTCAACTCAGTTTACTAAGCCGCTACCAGCAATGAGCACTGTATCGCATCCTTCCGCTGCCAACTCTACGTCTCTCACTTACTCAACAGTGACCTCCGGAGCGAGAGTTCCTTCCAAGTTTATTGCTCCCGTTTTTCCTGACTCTTACGTCAGTGTTGAGGGTAGTTCTGCCACCATTGATATCCCAGAGGATTCCCCAGCCGGGAAACAAATTTTCTCCACAATGGATTTCGGTGTCTGTTTTGATGCATTACCAGACACGAAACTCAAGGAATATAGTATTTCCCTAAAGAAGATGCTTCCTACAGGAGCTTATATCACTCATATGGCTCGAAAGCCACGGGCCGTATTAGTGTATTTTGCCCATAAAGAACATGCAGACCTTGTGATGACTGCTGGCTTATCCATCAAAGATGTGCATCTTCTGGCTGAACCTGTGGCACAGCGACCTATCCAGGTCACTTTCCACCCAGTCCCACCTGAAGTCTCAGATGTCGCTCTATGCACTTTACTCAGCAAATTTGGCAGAGTGGTTGGACCAATAACGACCCTTTCGACGGCGCCCAGAGATCCCGATGACAAATCCATTGCAGGGTTTCGTCGAAGTGCCTGTGTTATATTTCCGTCAGACGGTCATCTGCTTGCGTCCCCGAAGATCCTAACCGTTCGGTGTGGCCAGCAACGTCGGATAATGAACGTCATTACCTCCTTGCACTGAACGCTTTGCCATGGCGAAAACCATCTTCGCGTGCACTGCCCACATCAAGTTCCACCGACTCCAACTGGCGCTCCTACAAGTACTGTTCCTACCTCGAAGCGTACTACACCATCTACTTCAGCACAGCAGGCCTCGGAGCCAAGATATGATGAAAAAAGTCCGCTTACAGACGTTGGTCAACGGAACGCTCCCACAGCCGCTTCCTCTTTTTCACTAGAGGACTTTCCTACAATTGCCTCCTCACTCCCGCAACGTCGTCGCTCCACCACTGAGTCCCTTTCAGAGGGTTTACAACCAGCTATTACCACTGGAACCTCCGAAACAGCTGACGTGGAGTCCGTTGGTTCAGAGACGCAGTGTGAGGATGAGACGACCGAGCCTCCACTGAAGCGCCGCGGCTCTGACCGCAGCAGGCGAGTAGCGAAGAAGCAAAACTCTACTTCACCTCGTTCAACCTACCTCTCCAGCAGTTCTCCTCGACACACCTCGCCAGCCGAAGTCTCCTTTCCCACGGTCGAAGAGTTCGCTGCATTTCTCCAGACAGCCAATATACCTCCCGTACCACTCTCATACATTGATCTCCATACATACTTAACGAATCCGACAAGCTACGCAATAGCGCGTGCCTTAGCAGTCAAGAATCCATCGCTTCGCCAACTTGTGCCGGAGCAGATCTTCAATGTGTCGCATTTCTGCCGCCAGAATGTTCCCACCCATCCGTGGGCACAAATTTTCTATAATCGTCTCAAGTCTTTTCCTCCAGCTCTGAAAGATCTTCAGCTAGAGGCAAGGAACCCCACAATTCAAGATCGTGTCACTTAATTGCAGGGGATTCGCTTCACCCCTCAGCAACACTCTAGCATATGAAGACCTCAACCCGTTGGGGGCTGATATTCTCCTCCTTCAAGAGACAAATTGCAAACCATCTACCGTCTATTCTCGATGGCGCCATTGGAACTTCGTGTTTCATCACGCCTATGGACTAACATCTCATAGCGGTCTTGCCATCGGCATTAGTCATACTCTCAATTCTATTATCACATCCCTCTCTGTGCGAAATATTTGTCGAGATCTCTTACAGCATGCATCCTTTACCATCGCGTCTTCCAGATATCATTTATTCAATATCTATATTCCAAGCACTACAACACATTTATCAGTTCCCTTCACGCGTCTTCGCAGAGCACTCGACCGTATCCCACCGTCAGACCATGTTCTCGTTGGTGGGGATTTTAACTGTACCCTGGATCCTCTTCTGGATAGGTCTTCTACAAATAGAGAGCGCCGCCATGCTCTGGCGAACCTGCTCCAGACAGTTGTCAACAACAACGCTCTTCATGATGTACATCGGCATATTCATCCATGGTCGACTAATTACACTTGGCGCTCCTCTCATGCGCAAAATCCTTTCTTAGCCCGCCTTGACAGGTTTTATGCCTCCAGTACTCTACTTCCTGCCGTGACAGAATCGAGTGTGCATCCCACGGCCTCATCTGACCACTGCGCCATTGCCATCATAGTCCATACTGCACCATTCAAACCCAGGATAATTCGCCCGTGGACATTTGATGATGCACTTCTCTCCGACCCGGCATTCTGCTCTTCGGTCCGGTCATTCCTGATTGACAGACGACCGCAGCTTCAATCTGCACTCTGCGGATTAAATTCTTGGTTGGAGATCAAGCAACAGCTCGTTCTGCATGTCCGAAACTACTCTTTCCAACTAAAGACACTCCAGAACATGCGCCTAGACTATGTTCGTTCAATGCTATCCATGCTCAGTCTCAGTGATCCTCTCTTCTCCTCCTTTCAAGAAGAGCTTCGATCTCTTCTCACTCCTCTGGCGCAACAAGCTCTCCGCCGACTTCGTTTGCAACACCTGACGCCGGATGCTCACAACTATGAGTTCCTGAAGTCGGTGGAAAACACCCGACGAGCTTCGTCCATACTTCATCATCTACGCCTTTCTTCTGGAGAGGTATCAGATGAGCCGATTGCGCTTTGTTCCCATGTCCGCCAGTACTTCTCCATGAAGTTCAGTGAACCTCCTCAACCATCCTCTGCAGCAATGGATTCTCTCCTTTCTAATCTACCTCAGGTTTCCCCCCCCCCCATCTCGCTTCTTCTTTACTCCTTTCCCCCACTCCCTCTGAACTAAACACTACATTCTTTTCTCTGAATTCTAGTGCCGCTCCGTGTCCGGACGGCCTAACCTTTAGCTTTTATAAAACTTTTCTGCCTCTTCTTCTTCCGTTTCTCCTATCCGCTTTCTCTGCTGCCTTTACTTACTCTCGTCTCCCGAGGGGATTTACAAATGCATACGTTGTCCTTTTCCCCAAAAAAGGTGATCTCCTTGACTTGGTGAACTGGCGCCCAATTTCCCTACTGAATCTCGACTACAAATTTTTTACCAAGCTTCTTTCACAACGACTAAATCCCATCCTCACTTATATCCTCTCCTCTAACCAAACTTACACAGTTCCCGGCCGTTCCCTATCTCACAACACCCATCTCCTGACTGATCTAATTCACCTTGCGCGCTCCCGCTCTGAACCCATCGCCCTCCTCTCTTTAGACCAACAGTCCGCCTTTGATAATATCTCCCACACTTATCTCTCCGCTACACTTCTCCGATTTGGATTTCCATCTCCGTTTATTTCTCTCCTCACCTCCCTCTACCAGGACGTCAGTTTCCAGGTCAAGTTGCCCACCTTTCTTACAGCACCAATCCTCTTCCGCCGTGGAGTGAGGCAAGGCTGCCCACTCTCCGGTCAACTTTTCGCTATAGCCTTAGAACCTTTTCTCCGCTCCGTTCAACGCTCCTTTCAAGCCACCCTGCCGCCACTCATCGCCCGCACGAGACACCATGTCACCACTTCCGTGGCGTATGCAGACGACGTTACCTTCTGTATACGCCTGGATTCACAGTTCTCTTTGCTCCAAAGTCTTTTCGCCGATTACGCCTCCTGCTCCGGAGCTGCGATTAATACAACCAAAAGCGCAGGCCTGTGGTGCGGCTCATGGGTTGACCGTTTGGATTCCCCATGGGGAGCGCACTGGTCTTCAGCCTCTCAACGTTTCCTTGGCGTACATCTTGGCGTCCCAGGTGAAGCCTCCAGCACAACGTGGAATACCATCCAGCCACGTCTTCATCGGTCAAATGCGTTTTGGCGAAAAGCGCAGTTCTGCACCTCATATTTTCAACGTGCACGTCTTGCGCAAACCTATCTTCTCTCCATGTGCACACATTCCTGGCTTGCTACTAAATCCACACTTATTCGTCTCAATGATATCACTTGCTGCTTCACCTCAGTTATCAGGACCGGACACCACTGGCTCAGTGCCCCCAAGCTCAGCCTTCCTCCTGACCAAGGTGGCATTGGCCTAATTGATACACGACTGTACTATCAAGCTCTCCGGATTACTTCGTTCCTCCGTCTTCATACCTCACCTGTTGCCGACGCCGTTACCGCAAGGAATGTCATCACCTCTTCGAGCAACACTAATTTCACTTTCACTTCTTTCATTCTAATGGACCTCCGTACTACCACTCACTCTCGCCTTCCTCCTGCCTTACGGGAGACTCTTACCTTTCTCCGCTCTCTCCCGCTCACTCGATCCCCACCCGATTCCACCACTGAACTCCTTGCCGAACCCCTGTTCTTCTCCTCTCTTCTTTACCACCCTCATCTTTCATGCTTCGCCTATCCTTCTTGGCTCCGAGTCGGAGTTGTAACCGTCAAAGACCTTGTAACCTCAGATCTGTCCTGGCGACCCTACGCCAGCCTCCCACCTACCGTTCTACTTTCACCCTCCTCTCGCTCTGTCTATGACTCCCTACTCTCTACCATCATTGCTAAGTTTCCTCATCTCGCAACCACCACCGGCCTGACCTTTGTTCCTTCCGCCTCCCTCCCCCTTCCTTTCTTTCTTTCAGTCGGCAGATCTACACTTCCACTCTCCTCTCTTTCAACCTCAGTTCTCTATCGGTTACTTTTAAAATCCCACTCTCCTTCTCCCCTTCACATCCCTGATGTCTCACAATCCTCTCTCACCGCTGCCTGGTCTGCGGCCCTTTCTCCTCTTTCAGCTCCTCTTGAAATAAACACTCACTGGCTTTTTCTCCACCGCCGTCTTCCCGTTCCATCCATCCTCCACCGCATGACCATTCTTGACTCACCTCTTTGCCCCTTTTGTGCTCAAGAAGCTGATGTCTCTCACGTTTATCTACATTGTGTCATCCTCCTTCCACTACTCCATCTTGCATTTTCCATTGCTCAACGTTCAGCCACAACTGATCTTCCTTTCGATGCCTATAAGACACTCCTCCTGCAGGTCTCTCCGCCAGTCAAGCTTCCACCCATCTGCTCATATATTTTCATCCTGGTGAAACATGTCATTTACGTATTTCATCAGCGCTGCCGAGATATCTCATCTCCTTATACCATCCACCAAGCTTCTGTGGAACTACTGTGCCACTTTCGGGAGCGTCTTCTCTCAAGACTTCGTCTAGAGAACCTTGTGGCCGTTTCCCAACAGAGAGAACAACATTTCCGTTCCACCTGGTCTCCGGCCGCTTCCTGGTTCGCCGGCATGCCAGCGACGTTGCAACTGACTGTCGGTATTTTATAACCTCGTTGCTCCTAGCTCTGTTGAACTTCAGTTCAACGTGCATGCTCACCATTGGTTTTCGGAATCAAACTTCAACATAAAGCTTATATCTTCTAACAAATGTGAATATAATATGCACCATACTGTACAAATGTATATAGTCTTACTTGTTTTCTCTTTGATTATAATTTTTTCTACCAGTACTAAGACATCGTAATTCCGTTTGCCTTAGGTTTCACATTGTCTACTTTGTCATCCACAGTTCTCCTTTTGTACAGTGCTTCATTATAATATTCTCGTTCTGTTATTTGTGAGCACTATAATATACTTATGCTTCGAGACGAATTGTTTCGACAATCTCTCTTATTGTTCTTGTGCAAAATGCCTGTACCTCTTACCACGAGGCTCCTTTGTGAATCAATACATCGTACTGTATATAATTTACATAAAATTTTAGAGATTGTATATTTTACCGTACAATATATGTATCAGGACGCCCATGTTCGCCTCCTGAACCCAACCTTGTTAATAAAATTGTGTTGAACTGAAGAAGCGTATATGCTCCAGCTTTGTCCGTCCATCTGTCCGTCCGCACGATAACTGGCGTAAAAATGGTTCGATTTCGAGGAAATTTTAGTATGTGGTAGGGGACCACCTGGGGACGAACCCAATTGAAAATGTGGCAAATGAGGTTAACGTTCACGACGTAGGAGTGGGATCCATTCCATTGCACTTATGCGTCATAACTTGAGTACATATGGTTCGATTTCAATAAAGTTTTACTATGTGGTAGGGGACCGATTGGGGACAACCCCTATTCAAAATGGGTGAATTGGGGTCAAAGGTCAGGACATAAGAGCGGGATCTTTTCCATAGCCCTTATGCATCATAACTTATGTAAAAATGTTTCAATTTAGATGAAATGTTAGTATGTTGTAGGGACATGCCTGGGGACGAATCCTATTGAAAATGGGCGAAATGGGGTCAAAGGTTAAGACACAGAAGCGGGATCTATTCCATATCTCTTATGCATCATAACTTACGTAAAATTGCTTCGATTGCCACAAAACTTTATCATGTTATTTCGGAGGTATACTAAACCAGGTCTGTTGAATATCATCGAAATGGGATCAAAGGTCAGGGCACAGGAGTGATATTTATTCCACAGCCATTTTCCTGAGAACTTGAGTAATAACTTGATTAATGATTTCTAGTATGTTGGAAAGCGTATCATAATCAATGTATTGCATGAGTTTACTAACTTGTTATATATCGTTCTTATCACATTCGTACGTTACTCTCTCTAACATTAAAATTGTTGCCAACCTCATTCATGTGAGAGAGAAGATATCGCGTTAAGTTTGGAAAGTGTAAAAGAGAACAAACTCAAGTTTACATAGGGAAGTTAAAAATCAAAGATAAATTAGCATATACGTCACAGAACATTTAACACAAAATGAGCAGGTCCCTAAAATTTAGAAAGGCTGTAACTGAGACTTAATAAAAGTTTCATTCTTTGCCACTACGTATTTCTAGGTTATCACAAAAATATTGGGAAAAACATTCAAATAGCGTAAGAAAAATTTTGAAGGAAAATTCACAGATAAAATATTGCCTAAATATTTTGCGCATAAAGAAATTTATATTACGACGTTTCCACTTCCAATTAACTAAATTGGTAATTTCTCAATCGAATCCAAGTTGTCTCTTTGTTCCTTTGTTAGCAACATATTACTCCTCCTCTGTAACGAGCACAATTTATCTTCGAAGATTTATGACTGTATAAGTCACTCACTTGTGCTAGTAATTAGCTTATGGAGAAAGCTCACGTCTGAAAGTGAAGTGACAAAAACTTCCTTTGTCAGACGTAACTCAAGGGCATGCCTAATTTACTTGTCTTAACTTTTCCATTTTAAGTTTCAGCATCGTCGAAAGTTGAAATCTCTTAAAACCTGTCAAAACACGAACCTGGAACAAAACGAATCACTGAGAAATTAATTAAACGAGAAGGAGAAATCTCAAAACAGCAAATCAGAAAAGACAAAAAAAAAAAAAATGAGAAATGGAAATGAGAATTCGATTTCACACTCTGTGCTGCGAGGTTGATTTTGCTGTCAAGCACCGATGTCACGTGATTAATGGGCGGAACCAATAAGATAATGACGGCAGTCGCAGCACCAGATGGCACCTGCGGGTGTCACTCGGCTGAAAAACGAAGCCCTACTTGCAAGAACCTCTTGTGGCCAAAAGGAGCAGCAACACGAACAGTGACAAATTGCAAGTCGATCAGAAGCACACATTTTCTATGACAACTTGTCCGAGAGAATTTTCTGTCGTTTCTCCTTTAAATGAGGTTTTGACGTTTTTCGCTTTGTAAAGGGCACAAGAAATCGAAAACCACAAGAGTGCATGCTATATTGCAATAATGACCTAAACGGCTTCGGAAAATCTTCTAAATGGATAAAAGCACGTAAATTCTACGACTGAGATCAAAACCGGGGAATTGAGCCATGTATCTACTGAAAGAAATTTTCATAACTCCCTTTCTACTTGTAGCAAAAAAACGAAGTATAAATTCTTTTGACACAACAGTTCAGCGTGAGGTGAATAGATCTCACATTTCCTTTCTAATTACAGATAAAATTTCCGAGCTTGTAAAGAAGAAATGTGCTGAAACGTGTCAAAACCGAAGAAACAAATACAGGGTGTGCCATGTATTTTTGACACCAAATAAATATGCTTTACTGCCGTCCTGGTGGTCAAGTGGTACAAAGAGTTGGTCTCTGACTGTTTGCAGACTTGAATCTCTGAACAGTTTGACAACTTAAACCACTGAATCGTTCGGCAGACATGAATTCGAGTTTAACGACAAGAACCTGTGACGTATATTCTAAATTAACTTTCCTTTTTAGTTTCTTTCCCTATGTAAATATTGAGTTTATACTCAGTTATACTTCATTCTTAACGTGATATCTTTTCTCTCAAAGGAATACTGTTGGCAACATAATTGAGGTTGAATGAACGTGACGTCTACCTGATATAAGATAAGAACGAGAGATAAAAACGACGACTAAACTGTTGCTTGGGGAGCATTGTAAAGCGAGCGTTGTTAAAGAGAGCGTTGCTTGGAGAAGTGTTGCAAGTTGAGCGTTGTGTTGTAGAGCATTGTATTAAGAGTTGTGTGGTGTGTGGAGAGTTTAATGCGAACTACTATGTGATGTTATGATTTGTTATGGAAGTGCTACATCCTGCATAAAGCATCTTTTCCGTAAGTTTGACTTCTGTTGTTTACAAGTGGCCGTTAAGGTTTAATTTAGGAACTATTTCATCTTATGGTTATATTTTTAAAATAACGTAGAAGAACGAAAAGACTTCTACGTCATAGACCCTAAAATCATATGTCGCCCAGAATAACATAACGATCGAAACTATTTTCTGCTACTTTTTTTAATTTCTGTCCGTTCTTTTACACATTAACAGAAGAAGGATTAGTTCTGGGTCACTCTACACGAAATTTCCGCTCTGTATGCTTGATACACATTGACCTTCAAACTATGTCTCCTATAAATCATTGAATCCTGCCTTGTAAAATAGATGCAATGTCATTATAGTGGATGATACCTTCTTTGGAAAAACCAACTCCAGGTTCACTTCTTTGTTCAGTGACAACAAAACAACAACTGTAAATGAGGGTCATTTTTGCTAATCCCGCAGATGCCACGTAAATTCAAACAACATGTTGCAGTTGGAAATTGTACTCACCGAAGACGGGAGATTCGGGCTACCGTTGTCGTCTGCATGTAAGGGCGTTTTAAGCAGTATGGCTCTTAAAGGAATAAATTCCGACAGAAGCATGAATGGTGTGTTTTTCTTGCGGCATTGGCTCTCTTCCTTCCTTGGAACCAGTTACTCGAAATTAGGGAAGCACGACCGCTTATAGCCCGTTTAGTGAATCTCCGTGGTCGTTGGACGCTCAAACAAAGAACCATAGGTTAGGTTAATGGTTTGAGCTACTGAAAATGCAAACAATTTTTACTGAACATTTATTGATCCATGGAGAGACATTGGCATTAACTTAGGAAACACTGAAATTAAAATGTAGCATCATTAAAGTGATGTTTACCCTTATCACAGCACTTGCTTTTCCTTATCAATACACTTTTCGTAACATCAGTGTATCTGCTGTTAACTTGCCTATGCATCGTCTAATGCTGACTTTTATTTCTTTCAAATTCGCAGATCCGCTAACCCCACTCTATAGGAACCTCCCAGTTAAAAGAAGGCTGATTTGAATAAATCCTGGGAACGCGTGGCCATGTGATTTATTCCCTGCTTGATTTGACTTTGTTTGGGAAGTTCGGTTTCAGAAAGTTTCTTCATATGTGAACAGTGTAGCTTGTGACGCCATCTTGTTGGAATACGATAACATTGCAATCCACATCCAGTCCGCAATTCTTTGATAAAGAACAACTGGACATACCGATATATTGGTATTATAATATTACAGTTGCTTCTCCCTCTTCAAAGAAGTACGAGCCGATTACCCATTCTGATCATATTGCAAATCAAACAATGATGTTTTGATGTGCAAAGCTTTGTCGTGCATTTCCTGCTTGTTAACATTGCCTCAGAGCAAATAGTTTTGTTTGTTTATATATCCGCTCAAGAGAAAGTGGCTTCCCCGGTGGCGCAGTGAGATAAGTGCTGGCTTATGACTTATTCGTCAGAGAAAGGTCCGGGTTCGAATCCCTGTGAGGCATGGATGGTGTGCTTGTCTTACGGCACTGGTTCTCTCCCTTCCCTGCAACCAGTGACCCTAAATTAGGTACGGGCGACTGCTTATAGCCAATTGAGTTGCTCACGGTAGTCGTTAAACCTTCAATAAAAAAAACCAGCGCTAGTGGCCTTCATCTCTCATCAATACATTTCTAGTCACGGGTGAATCATATTCGTTGATACTGAATGTAAATACACTATCTACCAACAAGTAATTGGACACCTGAGATAGCAAAGGAAAACGAAGTTTATTCACCTTCAATAGTTGATGGAGCCTCCACGAGCGGCGATTACAGCTGCGACCCTCCGGGGCATACTCTCAACCAGTCGTTGTACGACGGCTAGCGGTATTTCTTTCACTCGGCTTGGAGAAGACAGGTCAGTTCCTTCACCGATTTCGGACGGTGCGTCATCCCTTAAGTCGACGCTCCAACGCGTCCCAGACGTGTTCTATAGGGTTTAGGTCTGGGCTCTGCGTAGGCCAGTCCATTTGATTAACCCCATTGTCACCATACCAAGCCATGCTGGACCTCGCAACATGACAGGTGGCATTGTCATCCTAAAAGTAACATGGGTCCACCTCGTAAAACTGCCACAACGTAGGAAGCGTATGGTCATCCAAAACGGTGCACTAGGTCTTGGCGTTGAGTCTACCAGGAATTGCGACCAAGGGTTTCGTCCCATACCAGGAGAAACACCCCCATAGCATAATTCCACAGCCGCCGAACTTCACAGTTGGCACAATACATTCCGGCAGGAGGCGTTCTCCAGGCAGACGCCAAACCCAGACCCTGCCATCTGAACGGTAGAGGGTGAACCTTGATTCGTCGCCCCAGAGAACCTGTTTCCACTGTTCAACGGTCCACTGTCGACGTTCTTTGCACCACGTTAGCCGAGCAGCGCTATTGGACTTGGTGATCAAAGACTTGTGGGCGGCAGCACGTCCATGATAACCGAGCAGATGGGCTTCCTCACGAATGGTATTCATCGAAAGAACACTCCCGGATGCCTGTTGAAATTCCTCGCGGATGTGGCCCATCGATTTGGTGCGATTCTTCCGAATTTCTCTGGCCAGCACCCGTCGGTCTCTAACTCCCAGTTTTGTGGGTCTGCCGGGTCGGGGCACATTCCAACAGTCACCTCTTAGCTTCCACTTGCCAATCACGTGGGCCGCTGTCGATTTTGGGTACTTCAACTCACTGGATATGTCACGTATGGATCGGCCATTTCTGTGATACCCGACGATTACACCTTTCTCGAAATCACAGAGCTCCGAACTGCGTGGCATCTTGCATGCGACTGGTTGCGTTGTTGTTTCCCACACGATATTTAACGGCGGCGGCCGTGACGTGTATCAGGACCGCAGATATCGTCGATTGCAGGGGTGTCCAATTACTTGTTGGTAGATAGTGTAGCTAACAAAGATAAAGTAATATTTCTTTAAGAAGCATTATAACAAACGGTGAGCCTTTTGCGTAAAACCATTGAAATCTAATTCTTGCAGTTTTATAGATTTCTTAGGCTCAGTTTTTTTAAGGCTTCTACAATCGGTATTAAAACTCCGTTCTTTACAGCTTTTACGAACGTTATTGAAACCCAGCTAAACCCAGTTTCTGAGCATGACATTGAAACCAGCCGTTTACAGTTTTTAAGAACCATATTGAATTTCAGGTTTATAAAACTTCTAAGAACGATATTGAAACCCAGCTCTTAAACACAGCTTCTGAGCGTGACATTGAGACTCATAATTTTACAGCTTCTAAGAACCATACTGATTCGCAGCTTTCTGTAACTTCTAGGAACGATAATTAAACCCAGCTTTCTGTAACTTCTAGGAACGATAATTAAACCCAGCTTTCTGCACTTTCAAAGAACGATAATGAAACCCAGCTCTTAAGCAAAGCTTTTGAGCATGACATTTTAACCCAGCATTTTACTGCTTCTAAGAACCGTATTGAATCTCAGCTTTCTACAACTTCTATAAACGATAATGAAACCCAGCTTGCTGCACCTTCTAAAAACGCTATTGAAACACAGCTCCTTAACACAGTTTCGAAAAATGATAAGAGTTGCAAATGTTGATGCCATGTAATACAGCTGTTCTCCGCGCCTTGGCGGAAAGTAAAACAGTAATAAAAACGTTTCTTCAGGCACATTTCGCAGTACATTGCAGCGAACAATTAGACGCTGCATCATACATTCGCATATGTTTTATTATTCTCTACAAAATTCAAGTTGCTATAGAGAAAGTCTAAGGGAACTATAGCGGCTTTATTGCCTTCAAATACACTGGCGGAAAGGTTAAAAAAGAACACCAGGAAGGAGACGTCTGATGCCAACGAAATTTATACAACATAATAACGGACTACAGAGGATAACGTGATCAAAACATCATGGCAAAATACAGCTGTATTTGCTGGTAAACTGAAAAATAACATTTCCATGTAACATGGTTAGTACGAGGTTGAACCGCCATGAACTGCGTCACACTGTGCAATTCTGGCATGGAGTCTGTGGTACAGATGGTGGATGTAAGTTTGGGGTATTGAGTTCCAAGCATCCTCAACCTGGACGCGTAATTCGGGGATGGTCGTGGCTGGCCGTGGAGACCGGATAAGTCGTTGTCCCATAAAATCCCACACGTGCTCAATGGGGGACAAATCCGGTGAACGTGCAGGCCATGGAAGTTGTCTCACACCCTGAAGTGCATGTTGCGTTGCACGTGCCGTGTGCGGGCGTGGGTTATCTTGCTGGAAAACACCACGATGGACCGACCTTATAAATGGCACAACAACAGGCTGAATGATGTTGTTGATGTAGGAGGTGCTGTTTCACGTACACGGTACAAACACTAGTTGTGTACGGGAGTGATAGCTCATCGCTCCCCACGGCAGGAGACCAAGTGTAGGCCCTGTGTGTCGCTGGCGGATGCAAGAGGGGTGGAGACGCTCCCCTGTGCGTCTGCGAACACGCATACGGCCATCGGAGGCTCCCAAGCAGAATCTGCTTTCATCGCTGAACACGACAGATCGCCATTGCGTTCTCCAGTGTAGACGTTGGCGACACCACTGCAGCCGTTCCTGACGGTGGGCTGGAGTCAGAGGTACACATGCCTGAGTCACACGTGCACGTAGTCCTGCATCATGTAGACGGTTGCGGATTGTTCGCACAGTCACCTCAGGTGCAACGGCAGCTCGGATTTGCGTCGCAGTGGATGTTGTGCTTGACAACGCCGCCCTTCTTACGCGTCGATCGGTCCGATCATCAGTCCGTGTGTGACTCCCGGTTCCACGTCTTCTCGTGTGACAATGTTCCAGGTACCATCTACGCCACCATCGTACCACCACCGATACTTCCCGTCCAATTCGCTCCGGAATACGACAATACGATCACCTGGCCTCGCGGAGTCCGACTAGACGACCTCGCTCAAAGTCCGATAACTGCTGAAATCGTACACGTCTTCCATGTCCAGGTATTGCAGCTTCTTCAGGGTCTTCGCACTTGTCCGTACGCCGACGACTGATTACATTCACTTCGCCGTACTCCTTAAATACCATCGACAATAATTTGCATATTATGCTATGCTGTGGCGTAAGCTCTCACCGGTTGGCTCCGAAATTAACATCACACCTACGAAAACTCGACCCTATTGACATCTGTAAATTTCATGATCGTCCGCAAATTCCTTCTTGGTGTTATTTTTTCACTTTCCGGCAGTGTATTATTTTCAGCTGTCAAAACCTTCTCCATTTCACTTACCTATGGATACACGACGCAAATATTAGTGTAGTTTCTTGCGGCCATACTACTCGAAGAGACAGACATTTCGACGTACTGGTGTTAAAAAATCAAAATGCCCAATTCGATGGTTTTAGAAGACAAAAAGGAGCACATTCGTGAAATGTCATTGTACAGCAGCTTTCTGTAATGGATGTTTGAGATACGAAATGAATTGATTTTACGTCAGTGTAGCCTTTCATGCGTCAATTAGAAGAAACTCACGACAGTAGTGTCTCAAAAGGCCCAATATGTAGTACGTTTCTGGAATAACCGAGATAATAATATCCCCTGTGACTTCCTGAAATGTAAACAGCGAGAGGGGTATCTGGGCCACAAGCTGTTCCGCTGTGAATGCATTTCATATCACTAGAAACGCTCCAACAGCTGTGGAAGTGGAAGAGAGCCACACATACACGAACATTTCAGGAACCGTCTTTCAAGTTCCCAAAGTGCCATGTAGAAATTGCGCTGTTATTTAAATATTTCTTCGTCATGGTGCACGTCAGATTGGATAATCTCCTGTTGAACTATTCATGAAAATGCGGCAGGATTTGTCAGCAATATATATTGTAGATTCTTGGTCGTTTGTGGCTTCTCTCTGCTTTCTTCGCTCGCCTCCTATATGAAGCTAGTGGAAGTACAGAAGAGAAGCTAGGTTTTCGTTGCAGCCTGTTTTCCTTCACTGATTCAGAAATGTAGAAATCATGTTTCCGTTTGTCGTGGTGCTTCGGGAGACACATCGGCGAAACTATAATTTCCCATATGTTATTTTAATTTTTAGAATGTCACAAGGCAGAATTCCATCGAAGCAGCTGTCTTTCATGGAGCATCACTTGAAAACAAATCTACGTTTCCCATGCTGGTACCCAAATTATTAGTGAGTAGAACCTCTTATTCCGTTGTCAAAGTCTCACGCTGCAAGTTCCCAATACTATCCCCGAAATATGCTGAAAGCAAAAGCTGAGATGGAAGTTAATTTGGTACATCTACCCGGCATACAAAAATGGCTCACCACAATATGTAAGACGGCGCAATGAGCTAGGTATACAATATAAATCAGGCAGATTAACTCTTCCGGTATCAGTTACAGGGTGATTCGTTTGGGTAGGGATTATTTTAAAATGCTGTGGTATTTCTTGTAATACACTGGTGAGCAAAAATTAAGGACGAAGAGGAGAAATTAGTATAACAGCGGAACGAGCAGGCAGAACGGACCGAAAGACCACTCAGGAGATAGACTAGGGTTCGGTACGGTAGGGCATGCGCATATATGCAGCATGACGTAGGGAGGAGGGATAGTGTCGGAACGGTATAAAACACACGGGCGGTGTACGCTTAGCAATTCGGTGAAAGTTATTGCACAGTGTACATCATTTTGAACGACGTCGAGTTACTACCACCATGTGATATGGCCAACAGGCAATTCAGTAGACGACATCTACATGACTTTACCCGAGGTCGCGTCATTAGGAAGTTGGAAGAAGGTCAAAGTGTGACTAGTGTGGCCGAGGAGTTCGGATCGCTCACAGCATCGTTCGTTTCACGAGCTTGGAGAGCATTTCAAACGGCAGGAACAGCTGTCCGAGAGTTTAGTAGGGGTCGTCCACGAGCAACCACGGCGGCGGACGACCGGTATATTGCCCTACAGGCGAGAAGAGACAGACGGCAGACAGCGGATGAAATCGCAAAGCACATGCAACAGACAACTGGACGTCCGTTATCGCATTTTATCGTGGCCAGGAGGCTGCACAGAGTGGTCTATTTGCACGACGACTAGTACGGTGTGTGCCATTAACGCGAGCTCATCGGAGACGGCGGTTTCTGTGGTACTAGGAACAAAAGAACTGGACACATCAGCAATGTGGTCGAATTCTCTTTACGAATGACAGCCGATTTAGTCTGACGAGCGATTCTGGACGTATACACATCTGGAGAGAGCATGGAACACGCAATCACACCTCAACATCATCGAAAGGGACTTGTATGGAGGTGGCGGAGTTCTTGTTTTGGGGCGGTATCATGCTTGGTGGCCGTACGGACCTCCACATCTTCCAAGGAGGTTCAGTAACTGGTGTTCGCTAGTGTACCGAGGTTCTCCTGCCTCACGTGCGTCTGTTTATAGGTGCTGTGGGTCCTGAGTTCCTCTTCATGGACGACAACGCTACACCTCATCGTACAGTGGCTGTCACAGAGCTGTTGCAGAGTGAAGACATTCAACACATGGATTGGCCCGCTAGATCCCTAGACCTAAATCCAATCGAATACGTGTGGGACCTCTCGGGAGACGCTTGGCAGCACGTCACCAGCTCCCAGCAACGAATCCGCAGCAGCGATTGGCGCTCCAAGGGGAATGGGCCGCGATGCCTCAACAGCTCCTTGACAACCTCGTCCTCAGCATGGACAGACGTTGTAAATCCTGCAACGCAGTCAGGGGTGATCATATCCCCTACTAAACACTGGATTTTTCTTGGCAGCCGCCTGTCACGTGGACGTTTCTGTCTTCTGTCCAGTTGGGCTCGAAGCTACCTTTTTAACAAACTGCCTTTGTATCCTTTGGATTCCTTGTTTGGACGGTTGTGCTCACTTGTCCCATATTCTTACATCTTGGGGATCTTATGGTATGATTTGAATCGATGTGGAGCACTTCTGCACGACGTTACATTTGAAACATCGTCTCGTCCTTAGTTTTTGCACGCTAGTGCACATATAATACGTCAATATTTGGCAGAAATTGCCTTTATTGATGGGTTTTCGTTTAGTCCTCTACATGATCTTCTTTGCGAACTTGGCAGAGTTCATTCCAGGTGCTCAATTCTCGTCACGTGTTTTCTGACATCTGCGGAGTGATTTGTGCGAACGCTGCAGTATAGAGAAAAAATTTGCCCGAAGGGATAGGAAAGATGGGAGTTTTACGCGCTGTTGTCAGTGCGCATGCGCCAGAACTGGGAGGAAACTAGAATCACCATGCTTTCTGCGAAGTGGGAAAGGCAAGACCCAGGTCAATGTGTGGTGCGAGATGAGTCATCACCAGCTGTAAGCCCCTTGCGTTCTTCTCTGAGGACACTGTACGATCAGGACTATACCTGAACATGCTACAGAACTTCTTAGTACCAAAACTGGAATGATGTCATTTTACAGCAAGACGGGGCCTCACCCCACTAGTGACTGGAAGTCAAGAACTTCTTCAACAAGACGTTCAATGACAACTGGTGTGGCAGCGTAGACCCTATTCCTTGGCCTGTAAACTCACCGAACCCCCCCCCAACACACACACACACACCTGACTTCTTTGTGTTGGGGTTTGTGAAGAACATCGTCTATGCGCAATGATTTCAACGCCTGAATGACTTGAAGGTGAAAATTCCTGCAGAGTTCGCACAAAGTACTCCGCAGATGTTAGAAAACACGTAACAAGAATTGAGCCCTTGGTATGAACTCTTCCGAGTCCGCAAAGGGGTGTCATGTAGGAGCACAGACAAACTCCCATTCATAAAGCTAATTTCTGCCAAATATTGACTGATTATATCTGTTACAAGCCATACCACAGCATTTTGGAATTACCCTTATCAAACGTATCAACCTGTTCAAGTAGACTGAGGGTCAGAATAGGCAAAACGAGTGATCTAAGCGGCTTTGAAGGTGGCATGGTGGTTGGTGCCCTGCCTGTCGGCTTGAGCATCTCTCAAACGGCCGTCCTCATGGGGTTTTCACACACAACAGTAGCGAGGGTTTTAACCACCCATCTAAAACAGTGTTGCTGGGCAAGCACTATGCCACTACTAGCTGCCAGCAGTGCCATCAGTAGTCCAGCACTATGTTGCCGTTGCATGAACCGTCAATAAAGTGTCCCGGCGGCCACCAGATCGGCCAGAAGCTGGCCAATAGTTGGCACCCCATCAGTTGTCATATGCCAGAACAGGGCCATCAGTTATCCATCACTGGATGTGGCTGCCACAAGCGGCCCTTAAGAAACCCTGCCAGTACGTGCCATAAATGATGGCTAACCTAATGTGGTCCGTCAGTGTCCCGGCAGTGGCAGCCGGCAATCACGTGACGTAACTGATGGCTTGCCGAATCTGGTCCGTCAATATCCCAGTAGTAGTAAAAAAAAAAGAAAAAAACAATCAGAGTTCACCAAAGGCACACACACACAGTACTGTTAGTGTATGAAGATTATACAGAAAGTATTTCTTGTTATTCATGTGAAACACGCAAAGCTCCTCAAGCTAGCGGCAATCCTGTGGACAAAAGCAGCTGGTTGATCACGGTGATCAAAGGTTACTGATGAAATTATTGCTGTTGTTCCTCAATCACGTTGAGGTCACACACGTGATGCGTTTATGCAGAACATTTGTTGATGAAACTACAAAAAATACATGGTGTTATTTACAAACGAAAAAACAGAAAACAGATGAACATGATACATACGATGAACAGCAGAAATATAAAAGACCTATCGAAATTACGAAATTGATTACACGACAACGAAATCATTTGTGCAATTAAGTTAACATATATCTGCTGTGCACAGCAGATATCATCCAAATGTGGGATGTAGAACAGTACGTGCGCGAACACTATTAAACAAAATTCCCATCGGCGTCCATTTATGTAGGAGGAAGAGTGTGTATCTGTCCGTATAGTAATATCAAGTTCTAATTGTCGCTTCGCCCTGAGGAGTGGGCGTTATGCCTGACGGAGGCATCATACTTGAACATTACCCCTTGCTAGAGATGATACTTGTAAATGAAAAACTTGACTAAGACATGTGTGTAGGATCAAAGCTGATGGGAGTAAGAAGTTTCAACGGTACTATAGAGAAGTGTGTACACACATGGGACACTGAATTGGAAACCTTTATGCAGATACGTAAACGTCACTTACGCAGCGCACGCACAAAATGCGTGCTCACATGCGTCATAACGTGATTCAGGCAACTAGTTAAGACTGCTGCTCGTCAATATTGTTGATCACAACGGGAAAAACAAAGGATCTTTTGGAGTTCTATAAAGGGTTTACTCTCGGTGTGCCCGTCTGGCTTGAGCGAAGATTTTGAAAACAGCATAGCTGACTCGTTTCTCAAAAGATGAGATACTGCTCTTCGATGGTCTTCAATAAGTGGAAAAATAACCCACGTTGCTTATGTAACGGGTGTAATTGAGACGTCACGAAAATCTTTCAGGAACGAGATTGCAGCCATCTGGGAAGGCTTGTACGGAGAAACAAGATTTTCTGTGTGCAGGAATTGACCGAAGCATTCAATTATTGGGGTTCCTGACCCATATCACAGCGAACTTTGTGCAAGAAATTAAGGAGGATCGTTACTGGAAGTCGCATGCTTAAACGGAAACCACTAATTTTTCTGTAAAACGGAAACTTCGTCTGCTGTGGTACCAGGAACGCGGTGACTGGACACTGAAAGATTGCAAAAAACTGTCATGCGATCCGACGAGTCGCGGTACACCTTGTTCTGTACCACTGAAAGATTGCAAAACATGCCATGCGATCCAACGAGTCGCGGTACATCTTGTTCTGTACCAAAGAAAGATTGCAAAAAATGTGTCATGCAATCCGACGAAACGCGGTAACCTTGTTCTGTAACAGCGAAAGGTTTGCAAAAAATGTCATGCGATCCGACGAGTCGCGGTACACCTTGTTCTGTACCAACGAAAGATTGCATAAAATGTCATGCGATCCGACGAGTCGTGGTACACCTTGTTCTGTACCACTGAAAGATTGCAAAAATGTCATTCGATCCGACGAGTCGCGGTACACCTTGTTCTGTGGAGCTCTTTTCACGAGACTCGAAACAATTAGTTGTTCGGGCATAGGTACCAGATGACACATCCCACCACCGAAATTTTTTGCATGCGATTGGACATTGTCCATGGTCAGGTTTTTTTATGCCTTTCAATTCCAAAAATTCGGTGTCATTGAGGAATAATCGTCCAAAAACTTGCATTTTTAGGGGGTTTCCGGGTGTTAAAAAGTGGCCGTTTGTTAACTATCTCCACCAAAGATCTTCAGCCGATGGCGGTGACATTTGCCACAGAGAAAGGGAAGGCCATGGTAGGTGACATCGGGTCGGTATCATGGTAATTGGTCCTGTCGTATAAAAATAATGACAAATAAAAGTCTGACCAATTTTAATATTAATTGAAAAACTCCGCTCTCTATAGGAGACTCGGGACAATTAGTGTCTCGCTCATAGCTACGACATAACACACCCCATCCCCGTGGTTTTGGGCATGCGATTGGGCATCGCCTATGGTCAGGTTTAGACGCCTTTCGATTCCCGAAATTCCGTGTCATTGAGGAATTTCAATTAAAACTAGATGGCCTTTTACTTGAACTGTTTCACGAAAGTCGGCTGACTAACATTAATTTAAAAAATGGTTTGAATTGAAAAACGAAGAAATGGAAAGACTCCGTCTGTTAGCTCAACATACTATCAGCTAATATATATAACTACCTCTCCGTACTATCAGCTAATGTATATAACTACCTCTCCGTACTATCAGCTAAATATAAGTCTAAAATGTGTTTATATTACAAGTACTAAGGCTTTCTAGAATATGTAGCTTAAACTCTGAACTAGAAAAACATGGTATTATTTCAATCAGTTAGTTTCTCGAAAACCAAGTACCTAGAAACTTCTTAAAAATCGCATTAAGAAAAATAGTTCTCAAACATAGAATTAGGATGGAAGGCTTAATTTATTTTAAATCTTGTTGACCGAATGAATTGTCTAAATTAAAGTTTATTTCTAGAGGTTTAGGCAATGATGTTGTTAGCAATCCATTGAGGAACCTATAATGCAAAATTCTTTTCCTCTCCTTTGATAGTCAAAAAAAAAGTTATAATTAAAGAAAATTACACAGAAAAAGCATAAAACCCATAGAAAAATTTCTTAAAAATATTTATATAAAAATAAAAAATAAAAAAATAGTAACACTTAGTTCAAAGGTTTGGTAGGAATGATGCTAATTAGGTTTTATAATACTCTTTGAACACTTGGGAGCAGAGAAATATTTCCCTGCTACCGGGAAGAGCATTTAAGTATTTTGGTCTGCACTGATAACTCGTAGCGGTTTTTTCAGAGCATTAAATCTGTTTTTTGAAGTCTGCTCAAGGAACTTCAGTAGTTACCCACTAGAAAGGTTCTAAAGATGGACGCTAGATGGCGCAGCAAATGACGTGCTCCTACTTTTAGATTCTTACACCCCATAGGTGTAGTAATCTGTGCATTGCTGTTCTCAGGCATGGTAGGTCTGTTTTGTGTTTTGTATGCTCATTCTTCTAATTTAACTTTTTTTTCTTACTGGAATTTATTTTTTGGGGCAGTTTTCACTCATTGAAAGCAGGTTACGAGCTTTGGCCACGATTTAAGTTTCCTGCAAAACTTATTGTAGCATTTCGCGTCCCTTTATTGTTTTGCAAAAGTTCAATTTAGTGGTTCTGAGCCTTCCTGTGGGCCAAAAGATTAGTACAATATTTTGTAAATATGTGAACTTGTAACAGCAAAGCAACACCTCACATGTAATCTCATCTTTTAACTGTATGTAAGTCGTTTTTTATTTTTATTTTTCTTGTAGGAATTAGTGAATTTGCACTAAACTTAATTTTAATGTTTTCTTGTGTATCTTGGGTTTAAAAATTGCTTCACTGGTGCCTGCTTCCTTGCCCTTTGGTATTAAATTTTTATTTTGCTAAATAATTTATTTTTTAAGTTTTTTTGCTGTGGGTATTGGGCATTTTCCTTGCAATTCTGTGACATGCAACTTAGTTATTTTGAATCAGTCTCGGGAATTGCAACTGTAAATTGCTCCTTGGGCAATTTCTGCCTCCTTTTTCCTAAATTTGTTGCTTGCTTTCTTTTTCAATATTGTAATGTTGCTTTTTCTGGTTTTATTAAGTTTTTTGTTTATTATTAAAATTTTTGATGTTTCCTGTTTATTTTTTTTGGCTGGCAGGATAAAGGTTTCACTTTTTCTGTGACAAGTTTAAAGATATCCCTTCAGTACCATTTATTGGTTGGATTTTTCTTTCCTGGATTTGTGTTTTTGGGGAGCTCGGCTCCCTTTCTTTTTATTTTTATTTTTATTTTTATTTTTTGTGTGATTATCTTTGCTGTTCTGCGGTCGGGCAACGTGTTTTAGTTTGCTGGGTTTGGGGTTTTATTAAAAATCCCTTTCTTCCCCTAAATTTAACCGGTCGCTACAGCAAACTAAAATAGCAGCAACCCACAATTATCTGGTCTCAGTAGATTATTGAGTGATTTTCTTGTTGCTTGCCCTTGACGAAGCTGACAAGGAGTCAGTCATTAATATGCTTCCCTGCATTCTTCTGTTCGTTAAATATATATATATATATACAGGCCTGCAAAAAGTCGCTCCGCACTAATGTTAAAGCTGTTCCACTTAATGTCGGTGTTGCTACAGTAAAAAAATTTGAATTAAGTAACTTGTTGTATGTTTAATTTCAGTCTTTGCTGTTTTCTTGATATCATGTCAAGCCTCATAATATGTTTCACAGCAGCACCAATTTTCACCAGCTTCTAATGAGTTGAAAGTTTCCACAATGTGAATGCTGATTTCATAACTGTCCCTCAGAAGGAAGGAACACTCATGAAATCAACATTCACATTATGGAAACTTTCAGCTCATCAGAAGCTTGCGAAAATTGGTGTTGTTGTGAAGCGTATTCTGGTTTCTTAATGAGACGAAACAACTTTCAGCATTCGCTCTCGCCCTTTTGATTTCAGCGAGAATGTATTTGTTGGCCTCGACACCTTTTTCAATCTCTGTAATATTGAGTTCATCCGTATTAGCAAATAAAGCATTAAATATGACACGACATGCAATGGAAGCACGTCAAATGGAAACCTCTGAATGCTGAATGCAAAAGATGCGATGTGAAAAGTAACTGAGTTTTAAAATGTAGCACGCGGGGTATGAGAGAGTGAATCACGTGAATAGCAGGTGACAGGCGTTTCCTGTATCTTGCTCCGGAAAATCGCACTGAAACCAAACGCAAAGGAAGTATCGTTTTATGATATAGTTTCGGTGACCCTAGTGTCTACTCCGTAAAGTGGATCGGTGGAAATCTTCTTTGCTTTAAGAATGAGACGACAATACTTTTGCATGACAAATCATTTTTCACTTCGCGGGCACAATTATCGAAAACAAAATTCCACAGAGCTCATTTTTCTTTGAAATATTTTCTTTCTTGTCAGAAATAAAACGGATATAAAACCGGGTCGGAATCAGGTCAAGAATAGTGCTGTCCAAAACCGGATATTTTGAAATCCGGATTTCGGATTGCAATATATCCGAAATATCATAAATCCGAAATCCGGATTGCTGCATGAAATCCGGATATTTTGAAATCCGGATTTCGGATTTCAAAATATCTAAAATATCATAAACCAGAAATACGGATTGCTGCATGAAATCCGAATTTCAAAAATCCGGATATTTAGATATCCGTCTAGTGCTGTCAAAAACCGGATATTTTGAAATACGGATTTCGGATTTAAAAACATCCGAAATATCATAAATCCGAATTCCGGATTGCTGCATGAAATCCGAATTTCAAAAATCCGGATATTTAGATATCCGGCTAGTGCTGTCAAAAACCGGATATTTTGAAATCCGGATTTCGGATTTCAAAATATCTAAAATATCATAAATCCGAAATCCGGACTCTGCCGCATGAATTCCGAATTTCAAAAGCCGGATATTCAGATATCCGACTAGTGCTGTCAAAAACCGGATATTTTGAAATCCGGATTTCGGATTTCAATATATCTAAAATATCATAACTCCGAAATCCGGACTGTCGCATGAATTCCGAATTTCAAAAGCCGGATATCTCTTTCCATCTTTTCTTTCTTTCTTTTTTTTTACTGCCCCAGTGGCCTAGTGAATTAATCACAAACAATATAAGTGCTAGTGAGTGGGAGATACCTGGTTTGCCCGGTTTAGCAATAATAACCAGCCATCGTTACTTTTGTTCGTTCTTTGTAAATTTTTGTTAACCAGAAAAATTTTCCCCTTTTGAAAGTGAAAAAGAAAAAATGCTTAGCGTATTATTGTGAAATTCAACTTTCTATAGTAATAAATACATCCGAGATCCGATTATCCGGAGTTTGACCTATTGTAACGCTGAAATCCGTTTTCGGATAGTAAAATATCCGGAAATCCGAAATCCGTGAACAGCACTTCCGAAGTTCGACATCCGGATAACAGCAGTTCAAAAACCGATATCCGGAGTTCGAACTATTCGGATGCTAAAAATCCGGTTTGCGGATACTAAAATATCCGGATATCCAAAAATCCGAAATCCGTGAACAGCACAAGTCACAAACACCTTGACCCGATGCGTTCGACCTCCAAGAAATTGTCGACCAGTTGACCCGTGACCAGTGTCCATCTCTGACCCAAAGCGCCTCTAAAAAAATGAACATGAAGTTTCAGGATCTCCACACAATTCAGACCACATTAGATCTCGGCGGTTTCCCCTGGTTATAACGTTGATAGACAAACAAACGACCGTTGATATAAATTCCGGTCCAAACCACAGCTCCACTATACTTCCGAAATGGTCCTGCTGCCGGACGTTAAATGGCAGGTATCGTGTCCCACGTTCTCACCGTATGAATGTTCTTCGAGAACTGGTTGCAAACAGAATATTCTGTCGTCGGAAAAGAGTTACGCGTGACCGTTCTTAGTGAGCCCAGTGAACATTTTGAAGACACCATTCGAATCGAGCTCGTCTCTCGGATACGCTCGAGGAAACACATAATGTAAAATATAAGTGGAGCAAATTCACGGAAAATTCCTGAAAATAACCTGCAGCAAAGTTGTCGCTAGGCGTCCGTGTTATAACGAAATTTCCGTGTTCAGAAGTTTCTGTTCCTTCTAAACAGAATTTAAACAAATTTTCCACAGTCAGTAACTCCGTTTATTTCAGAAAATTCAGTTTCGAGTTTTTCCGTATTTTTATATAGAAATTGCGCAAACTTCGATTTTGACTTTTCCAGCCCTTTTGCCAAATATTCTTTTTCCTATGTCCCTGGTGGATTTCGAACCTTGGTCGTCTAGATTGGCTCAATGGCAGCCGCGCGTGCTACCGTTGAGCCACAGAGATCGGAAATCTCAGTTACATACAATGTAGAACACTAATCGCACGATGATGAAATGTTTTTTGTTATTAATGCGGGTGGACTAGTTATTTTATTTTCTGTTGGAGCTTCTAATTTTTCTGAATAGGCTTGTAATCATTTTATTTTCTCTATGGGATGACTTATTATAAATTTCGTATTTCCTTCACAGCAAGTTTTTGAGGCAACAGAATGCTTTGGAACTTGAGATCTTAAATTTCAAATTCCCAATGACTTCCAGTTATCTTGCAATGTACCAACTGTTTTATATAGTACAACATCACAAAACCTCTAAATAAATATTTATTTTTGATAACTGCAATAGCTTTTGTCTTAAAGAGTTCACAGACCGACACATAGACATCATACAATCACCTGTACAATAATTTAAGTACCCGGTTTCTTAGCGTAACACAATATACAATAGCTCGTGCACAAAGTGGAGGAGAGGGGAAGGAATACCTTGTGCTACAGTAGTTAAAAGTTCACGCGGAATGATGTTCACAACATCCGATCTCGCTACATAAATTCAAAATCAGGTCCTCTAACAGACGATTCAAATTTAGTAGGTATGAAACTTCATGTACTGCCTCTAACTGCTCCTGTTACCAGATTTTTGTCATATACTAATTGCTCCTGTTACTAAAAGTTTTTCATCGTAACATAGCAAAAACAGAAGTGTTGGGAAACTTCTGACCTCCAGGTGGCAATGATGGGTCACTACTGGCTGAAATCTGCCTCTCGTGGTACAGCAGCGATCCGTTGCTTGCAGTGCCATCTGTTAGCAGCTCTAGTATACTGCAAATGGTCTAGACGCGTCGCTGTAAATTACGAGCTTCGAAGCTAGTGCCACGACTAGTACGAAGCTGGCAACCGAAGTAACCCCAACACGAGGAGCATGCAGCAGGACTGCGCATGTGCAAAAGCAACACGTGCACAGTGTCTCGCCGTGTTATTGTAGTAGTTACTTCAGCCATGGCCACTGCATAATTGTAGTGGTAATTCTATGCTGATTATTTACTATAATGGCTCAAACAAATGAAAGCTAAGTGTGTTTTTTTTTTTTTTTTTTTAATTTCCACACTGTTAACAACGATGTTATTTCTATTCTAATATATAATTTGCTAGAGGCATCCTCCTCCGTGCCACTTTTAAGTCGTCATAGCAACAACCGACAAACAAATGTTTGTGACGTCACGCTTTGCTTTTCGTGTTTTCGTGTAGGTGACATTCTACGCGTATATGACTTTGTTTTGTTGTCATAGCAACAAAGAACACAGCTGCTGCTGTGGCGTCATCTAATCCAAATCATTCTCAGTTGACGTCAGAGATGCGTTACGTCACACGGTCAACTCTTTAGAGATTCGAAAACTTTACGTCAGAAATTTTGGTTCTATATCAAATAGTTTATATAAATAATAATAATAATAATATTAAATTTTATTTTTTGCAGCCTACAATGTAACAGCAAAAAATAAAATTCATTATTATTATTATTTATTTACCCTTGATATGCTTTATTACGCTGTTTAACATAAAAAGACGAACATTTATATTCCGGTGTTCAAACGGTGTTATCCGTAACCGTTCCTGTTTAAAGTTTTGTTTACATGTTGTTTTCTTTCGTTCTAAGTTAGAGTTGTTGTTTTTTCGGGTGTGTGCGATTCGAAGTCATTTAATTCACATTGTGGTTCATTTGTCTCAAAACAACGACTTTGTTTTGCGTGAGTTTTAACAACAACACTGCAAATATGCCTCCTAAACGGAAATAATCTGCTGAGGAAGTAGCTTTCCAGAAGGAAGCAGCAAAAAGGACGAAAGGCGGAGCAAGAAAGGGCCCGTCGGGAAAGTATATCTGCTGTGCAAAGAGAATGCGATCGGAATCGTCATCGCGTAGCAAATATAACTCCTCAGCAAACTGAACGAAGTCGTGAACGACACCGAATTGCATACATGACGTCAGAACAAATCGCACAAGGTCACGAACGACATCAGATTGCAGACATGTCACAATCGCAAATATTACGCCAGAGACGTGGTGTTAAAATCCGCCGACAAAATCCACGAACTAGAAACTAAGCTGTTCTTGACGCAGTTAACTTTGTAGAGCCAAATGTAGACGCTCATAACTGTAGTTCCATGGACACTATTTGCGAATTTTGTCATGCACAACATCTTGCGGTAGAACAGCCATCTGGCAAACTTTTTACGCAATGCTGTCATAAAGGCAAATTAAAATTAGATGCTATAAGATTAGCTCCTGTTATTCAGCAGTTAACGAAAGAACAGCATCAACATTCGGAAAAATTCATGGACGACATAAGATTAATAAATAGCGCTTTGGAGTGTGCGTTCCATTGGAGCTAACATTGCTCCGCCTACTGGATACGGTCCCTCTTGTTTCAAATTTACCATCTAGCAGGAGCCTTGCAGCCAGCAAATAGGGACCAGAGAAAGTTTGCTCAACTGTATATATTGGACCCGGAAGAGGCTGGTGATCAAAGAATGGGGATTAGAGAAAACGCCCAGTGCAATCCATGTCTGATGCAAGAGTTAAGCACTTTCATGTCTCAAAATAATCCTTTTGCTGACGCATGCAAAATGTTTTATGAAGTTGAACAAGAAAGCATTAATGATGCCGCTCTGCATGGCGTTGAGCGCCGGCAAAAATAGTTCAAGGAAAACAACAGGAGAAATTGATACAGGGTTCACAGTCAGTGTATACAAAAAATGTTGTGTTCTAGGAAGTGTTGACGAAAAGGGACTAAAGCTTTTACAAAACCCATAACAGACAACCCGTCGTAACAAATTCTATAACCGACTGCTTGGGAAATTTTCAGAAAGATGTGAGCCAATGTCGTCATCTATTGAAGTGGAAGTCAAAAACTCTAAATAAATGTCAATAACTTCTGTACCATAAATTTTATTTTTCCCGTCATTATTGACGGGCTTTCATCTAGTCTAAGAATATTTGAATAGCGTACTTAAATCTGGGTCATACTTTTTGCGAAAATTAGTTCTGTCTGGTGGACCGTTTATTGCTTTCAGCATTTCATTGAGACAGCGACGTTTTAAAAATAGTGTGGAGGGGGACACGTGTAAGTTGAGACAATAGGAACTGTCATAACATTCAGACAGAATATGGCACTGACACACAAATGAATCAAGCAATCGTATTTCAATACCAAAAGCACGACACTAAACTTCAAAAAAACGTCTTTAAATTGTACATCCGTTGAAAATGAGTGAAGTTCTGTCACTGTAAACGAAAAATCATTATGTTGAAAATATAAACTAAAAAATTATATAAAACAGGCATTTACGAAAATTAACTCGCAATACTGTAAAATTAGAAGAGACGTCCTAGTTTCACACATCGATCAGAAAAGAGACTCACCTTCAAGCCATCAGGAAATGTAGTGTTGTGGTTATGACATCCGCTTTGAAACCCAGCTGTTGTAGTTATGACATTTGCTTTGAAGCCGAGATGTTGTGGTTATGACATTCACTTTGAAGCCGAGCTGTTGTTTTTATGACATCCGCTTTGAAGCCAACCTGATGTGGTTATGACATCCGCTTTGAAACCGAGCTGTTGTAGCTATGGTATCCGCTTTGAAGTCGAGCTGTTGTGGTTATGACATCCGCTTGGAAGTCGAGCTGTTGTGGTTATGACATCCGCTTTGAAGCCGAGCTGTTGTGGTTATGATATCCGCTTTGAAGCCGAGCTGTTGTGGTTATGACATCCGCTTTGAAGCCGAGCTGTTGTGGTTATGACATCTGCTTTGAAGGCCAGCTGTTGTGGTTATGACATCCGCTTTGAAGCCGAGCTGTTGTGAGTTCGATGTTAGTTGACAGCAGCGGAATTTTTCCAGATCGCTGCAGGAAATGCCCCAGCGATGTGTCACCAAGCAGTAAAATTGCGTCATGGGAAGAAATAGCAGGGAATGAATCCTCACATCGACCACGTTGAGGAAAATAAAAATAGCGCTGACTGGGAAGCATAAGGAATTGTGATACCATTCAACATAGCAGAGCACCCAACATGTGGTGCACAAAAAAAATGACGTTGCCCGAGATACGTTGAGGACTTCAGCCCGATATTATCGAGTAAACAGAGGGCAGGGTTCCTCTGTTAACCAGTGGTATAGTGATAATTGAAAAAGTACAGGAACGCACGGTGCTTGTGTCTTCAATACCTTTCCCTTCTTATTCCGCCTCTCCTCTTTTTACTTTCTTATATTTATTGTATAAGAAAATACAGTGATCGGTTGAAATCGTACTTCCCAGTTTACACTTTTTGGCATTCAAGGAACAAGATTCGACCATTTTGGTAAGAAAACACTGAAATGTTGGGGCCCAAATTAGGGCCGTTTTGGGGTTCAAAAACTGAAATGAGCCCCATATTATCGAGTAAGATGTCGTTGGAAGGGAAACTACTTTAGAGTGTAATGGTAGAAGCCATTTATTACTGGGAGTCTTAGTTCTCGAGATATTTGATTAGGGACAGTTTCGGTACAGCACGAACAATCTGTAGTCCGCCTGAATACGAGCGGTAGAACGGCCTCGAGATTCGTTGCTTCGACGGATTTTTTCCGCCTGCGTGAAACGTGCCTAAAACCCAAGTTAGAAAAATAATCTCCTCTGGTCCCAGCATAATTAAGGGACACTCGTAATTGGATTAAATTCATCAAACAGAAGTCATCGCTCTTTCCACGTTTATAAGTGTGTATTAAGAATTAAATTTACTGAGACTCACAATTTGGCTACTTAATAATGACTAGATTAATTTAATTCCCAATCGTTTGTTACAATAGAGAAAGAAGTTTCAAGGGACTGCCATGTGAGAATAGATGTAGAGACTAACTCTACCTTCAAACAAATATGGGAAGTTAATTTTATTAACTGTACTGTTTTTCTGTTGCATGTTTATTAGAAAAGAATTACATGACATTCGCATTTTAAAAAGAAAACAAATAATGTTGTATACGTCTTACCAGGAACCGTGCCTGTTAGAAATTAAAGTACAGGAACGCCGTTCCGCCTGAAAACGAGCGGTAGAACTGCCTGGAGACTTTGTTGCTTCCACGGATATTCAATTAGGAACAGTTTGAGTACAGCACGGACGATTCTATAGTCCGCCTGAAAACGAGCGGTAGAACGGCCTGGAGATTTGTTGCTTCCACGGATATTAAGTTAGGAAAAGTTTGGGTACAGCACGGACAGTTCTACAGTCCGCCTGAAAACGAGAGGTAGAACAACCTGGGGTAGGTGCTTCGACGGGTATTTTGTTAGGAACAGCTTGGGTACAGCCCGGACAATTCTATAGTCCGCCTGAAAACGAGCGGTAGAACTGCCTGGAGATTTATTGCTTCGACGAGTATTTTGTTAGGAACAGGTTGGGTACATCACGGACAATTCTATAGTCCGCCTGAAAACGAGCGGTAGAACGGCCTGGAGGTTTTTTGCTTCGTCTTATATTTAGTTAGGAACAGCTTGGGTACAGCACGGACAATTGTATAGTCAGCCTGAAAACGAGCGGTAGAACGGCCTGGAGATTTATTGCTTCGACGGATTTTTTCCGCCTGTGTGAAACTGGCCTAAAACCCCAATTAGAAAATTAATCTCTTTTGCTTCCAGCATATAAATGTATATACAGGAACGCCGTTCCGGCCCCACAACACCACTGCTGTTACCTTGGCTTTTGTGGTTGTGCTTTAACTCGTAACTATATTAAATTCATCAAGCAGAAGTCATCGCTCTCTCCACGTTTATAAATGTGTATTAATGAATTAAATTCACTGAGACTCACAACTTGGCTACTTAATAACGACTAGATTAATTAAATTCCGAATTACAATAATTCCCCCGTTTGTCACAGTAGAGAAAGAACTTTCAAGGAACTACCATGTGAGAATGGATTTAGAGACTAACTCCACCTTCAAACAAACATAGGAAGTTAATTTTATTCACTGTGCAGTTTTTCTGTTGCATTTTTTATTAGAAAAGAATTACATGACATTCGCTTTTAAAAAGAAAACAAATTATGCTATTAACGACTTACCAGGAACCATGCCGGTTATAAATTAAAGTACAGGAACGCTGTTCCGGCCGCACAACACCACTGCTGTTACCTTGGCTTCTGTGATTGGTGCTTTAATTTTCAGTACCCGTGTAGATGAAATACGGGAATATAGCATGTGTGTGCCAAAGTCATGAAGCTCCTGGTAGCAAAATCTTCTGCCACTGTAATAACCTACCATGTTACTAGATTTATCACTAAACGGAAGGAGGATTTTATGTTCAGTGGGAAGAACAGTTGTGTTTGTTTTAGCATTAGGTGTCAGAAATGCTGAGCTGGCGGCATTTTCGGTTTGTTTTGTGACTTAAGAACCACCTCAGCAAATTTAAAGAATATGTACAATCACAATTCCCTAATTTACGTCTACTGGTTCTAGGAAGCGGAGAAAACCAGTGCCGTACGACTAACGTACAGCCACGGCCTTGGGATTCGAACCTAGACCCAGCTCTGACGACTAGTCAGACAACTACCCCTCGGACCATTCAGGCACCGCGAAGGAAGCTGCTACCAACTGCTCCTAGAAACTGACATATCAACAACCAATCAATCAATAGGACTGACATATCGATTCACGGCAAAGCAGAATATTTTGAAAGCATTGCTCACTTCAAGCATACACAGAAGAGCCAGCAAATTATAACCGCCTACCAGATATACACTGCTGGCCACTCAAAATGCAACACCAAGAATTTAAGCATCCGATTGGCCTGGAATTCGCAGCATGCGTCGCCCGCGAAAGGACATGCAAACTATTAGCATTACAGGGCATATGCAAATCATGAGCGCCCGGCACGCCACCGAGAAGCACTATAAGAAGGGTGCACAGAACGCGGGGTGTAAGTAGTGGAAGTGTATTATGCTGCCGGTCCTGGGCGTGGAAAGCTTCCTGATGCCTCGTCGCAGAATATGGCAGTCATTTCAGCACGTTTTGGAGTTCGACAGAGGACGAATAGTGGCTTATCGCGACAATAGTTTATCGTACCGAGGCATCGGCGCCCGCTTGGGACGACATCCAGCCACAGTGAGGTGAGTATGGATTCGGTGGGTGCAGGAGGAACGGACGGACCGACGTGAGCGATTGCCGCAGTCGCGGCACAGCACCGAACGAGAGGACCGGCATGTTGTGCTGCGGGCATTGACGGCTCTCACCACCACATCACGAACGTTAGCGCAGGAATTAGGGCGTGTTGCGCAACAACCGTGTCAGCACGTACCGTTCGACGTCGTCTGCAGGAGCGGAGACTTGTCGCAAGGCGCCCATTGCTCCGATTACCACTGACGTTACACCACCGGCGAATGCGGCGGCAGGGAGCCGCTTAATCCCGCACCTGGACTAGGGAATGGCACGACATTGTCTTCTCCGACGAATCTCGCCTCTGCCTGCAACACCACGATGGTCAGATCCGCGGCAACGCGGCGAAAGACTGTATGATGCCTGCATTATGCATCGCCATACCGGTCCGTCGCCTGGCGTTATGGTTTGGGGCGCAATTGGATATGACACCCGCACCTCTCTGGTACGCATCGCCGGTACACTTAACAGCCACCGCTACATCTCCGACGTTTTGGAGCCTGTAGTCCTCCCTTACCCGCAGGACCTGCTAGCGGCAACGTTTCAACAGTACAATGCGCGCCCGCACGTGGCGCGCATCGTGCAACAATTCTTCGCGGCCCACCAAGTGTCACGGCTGCCGTGGCCCGCCTGTTCTCCCGATGTGTCGCCCATCGAACACGTCTGGTCGCTGATCGGCAACCGAGTGGCCTAGCAAACACCATCCGCGGCTGCGCCTGATGAACTGTGGCAACGTTGAGAAGCAGCGTGGACCGACACACCCCAAGCCAACATCAAAAGTCTCTTTCGTTCGATGCCGCGTCGTGTTGCGGCCGTTTTTGCCAGCCATGGTGGCCACACGAACTATTGATGTCTGCGTGTTCCGCAAGTCGCACGGGCCTGTAAGCTCAGTCGTTTCATCTTTGTATTTGTTGTTATGTGGCCACTAAATCTGGCTCGTGTCCCTCTTGGTGTTGCATTTTGGGTGGCTAGCAGTATATTTTGGCCGTCCACGTGCCGTCAAAATCGATCTTACCCAGCGAGCCATTGACTCTACAAGACTTCAAAAGGTTTCTCGTGTTATCTGGTACAAACACGTTACCAGGCGGTCCTTTAATTCTTGTAAGGTACGTGGTTCAGCTGATCGGATCTGCTGTTCCAAAAAACCTCAAAAGCTCTATTGTATTTTTATCTGGGGAATTTTGAGGACAAGACAATCTTAGAAATGTTCTTTATGCTCCACGAACCATCCTCAAATAATCTGGGCAGTCTGGCATCGTGCTTTATCGTGATGTAAGAAGGCACTAAGTATTCCCTTATTAGAGGGGAATATCGTTGAAATCAAAGGATGTACTTGGTCTGCAATGATGTTCAGGTAGGTGTTAGACGTCATAGTTTCTTGCGCATAAATTACTACACTCAAGGTTTTCTAGCAGAACATTGCCCAAAGCATTCCGCTTCTTCCACGGCCTTGCTTTCGCCCTGCAGTACATCGTGATGCCAACATTTCTCCAGGTATACAACGCACACGTACCTCCAGCTAGACCAACAGAAAACGAGATTCATCGGTCTAGACGACGTTTTTCCAATCATTCAAGGTCCAGTTTTGATGCTCGCAAACGGTGAATCGCAGTTAGTATGACTACTCGGAGAGGCCTTCAACCCCGCAGCCCCATGTTCAGCAGGATTATATGTACTGTGTGTTGTGAAACATTACACCCGTCACTAGCATTCAAATTACCGGTGAGATGCGCCACAGTATCAATTCTGTTGGCTCGTACCCTAAGGGATAGTCTTCACTCAACTCTTGTATCGATGAGCCCTGATCGGCCCATAACTTGCCGGGTTTGGTAGTTTTATCTCTTCGGACCATTTATTGGAGGTACTAACTGCAGCTGACCAGTTTCTAACCTCCCTCGGACCCCTTTTTGAAGGTACTAACTGCAGCTGACCGTGAGCACCCCACAAATGCTTTGGCCTGATCATTTGGTCATTACAATTTGACCTTTGTCAAACTCACCTTTTCCACCTGATGAACATGTATAACACTATTTAATAGAGCTGAGTATCAAGACTTATTTATGACGTTTCATGATATTCACACGTGCTGTCCTTTACCTGCACTTGCTTCAATTTTTATAAAGACACCCTGGTCATAATGCTTTGGCTCTTCAGTGTACATTATGACGAGATTTATTATCCTTTTTTGGTTTATTATCAGTTTTCATCACTCTCAGTCGACCATTACGCACGATAGCAACTTCATAAAGACACCCTGGTCATAATGCTTTGGCTCTTCAGTGTACATTATGACGAGATTTATTATCCTTTTTTGGTTTATTATCAGTTTTCATCACTCTCAGTCGACCATTACGCACGATAGCAACTTCATAAAGACACCCTGGTCATAATGCTTTGGCTCTTCAGTGTACATTATGACGAGATTTATCATCCTTTTTTGGCTTATTATCAGTTTTCATCACTCTCAGTCGACCAGTACGCACGATAACAACTTCATAAAGACACCCTGGTCATAATGCTTTGGCTCTTCAGTGTACATTATGACGAGATTTATCATCGTTTTATAGCTTACTATCAGTTTTCATCACTCTCAGTCGACCATAACGCACGACAGCAGCTTCATAAATACCAGTGTCAAAGAGTCTGTGATGTTCTTTACTATTTGCATGAATGCATACACACACACGGTCGAGTCACATTATTGTGACCACCAGCTAATATCCAGAGTAACCGCCGTGTGCAGCGCGGACAGCAGTTGGGTGGGCTGGGAGTGACCCAATAAGGTGCTGGAAGGTGTTCACAGGTATGTGAAGCCATGCTGACTGCAGTGCGTCTGACAGCTGCTGGAGGGTGCGCGGTGGAGGATCCATAGAGGGAACAACACGATCGAGGTCGTCCCACAGTTCCTCAATTGGGTTTAAGTCTTCGGAATTAGAGGGGACAGGGAAGTACTTTGAAGTATTCATCGTGCCCTTCCAACCACTCTCAGACATTGCTAGCTGTGTGACACGTCATATTGTCGTTCTGGAAGATCCCATCCTCCCCAGGGAAGACAATCAGCATGTATACGTGTACGTGGTCTGCAAGCGGTGTCGCACGATTGGTCGACATAGCGATCAGTCGACCGTAACGACTAGTCGACAGTAACGATTGGTCGACAGCACAATTGGTCGACATAGCGATCAGTCGACCGTAACGACTAGTCGACAGTAACGATTGGTCGACAGCACAATTGGTCGACATAGCGATCAGTCGACCGTAACGACTAGTCGACAGTAACGATTGGTCGACAGCACAATTGGTCGACATAGCGATCAGTCGACCGTAACGACTAGTCGACAGTAACGATTGGTCGACAGCACAATTGGTCGACATAGCGATCAGTCGACCGTAACGACTAGTCGACAGTAACGATTGGTCGACAGCACAATTGGTCGACATAGCGATCAGTCGACCGTAACGACTAGTCGACCGTAACGATTGGTCGACAGCACGATTGGTCGGCACAACGATTGATCGTCGAGATAACCATTGGTTCAGAGGATTATGGTTTACATTCGCAGCGGTACCTCTCAGAACGTACTGATCCCTCAAAACGTAACGTTCCTTTTTGGAAATAATATCTTTTAGAATGTAGTCCTCAGAACGTACAGCATTATAACCTATTATTTTCAAATAGGCCCCCGTGTCATCTTTTGAACTCTAAGTAAAATCTATATAGAGGGCCTTCTGAACGATGTTATTTCTGAAAGGGCCACGGGCACTTTAGGTACAGGCACCTTGGGGAAACTGCTACACATAATTCAGAAACTTCAGAAAATTGCCCCACTGGAAAATTGCCACACATTCAAAGCGTTTCTCAGAGGAACGGCGATTTGTGCTCGTCTCTTTAATGAAAACCATGTGGCAATTTTCCGGTGGGTCAATTTTTCTGTGTGTGGAAATTTTCCGGGTTGCTGAAAGATGTGGGGCAATTTTCCGGTGGGGCAATTTACCGCTAAACTGTTTGCACTTATTCAAATTTTTTTATCCAAGTTATGTTGAGCATTTTATGTCGACCAATGTCGACTAATCGTTATATCGACCAGTCGTTTCTGTCGACCAATCGTTATGTGGACTAATCATTTCTGTCGACCAATCGTTATGTGGACTAATCATTTCTGTCGACCAAACGTTACTATCAACCAATCGTTATGTCGACTAATCATTTCTGTCGACCATTCGTTACTGTCGACCAATCGTTACTGTCGGCCAGTTGTTATGTCGACCAATCGTTACATACTCGTCTGCAAAGGATGGATTCGAAGGCGGTCCATAGTGCCTTCCACAGGTATGAGTGGACCCAGGGAATGCCACGAAAACATTCCAATACCATAACGCTGCCCCCAACAGCTTGTGTCCTTCCATCAATGATTGAAGGGTGTTTGTTCTCCGATGTTTCTCGCCTTATATGCCAACGTCCATCCCTTCTATGAAGCAGAAAATGTGACTAATCGGAGAAAGCAATCCTTTGCCGATCAGCGTAGGTCCAGTTCCAATACTGCCTTTTCTGCCGATGCACCTTCGTTAGCATAGGTGCAGTAACCATTCGTCTGCATCAGGGTCCCATGCGCAGCAGGGTTTGCTGAACTGTCGTTTTAGACATACTTTCGGTGCCCGTCCCCCTGGTTCATTTGGCCAGTGGGTTGCTCCACTGTAGCGTGTCGATCTGCTCTCACGCACCTTCGCAGCTGATATTCACCTCTCACATCAATAGCACGTGGTACTCCGCGGTTTCCACATCGCTTATTTGCAATGGTGCCATTTCTCTAATCAGGATACACTTTAACCACAGCAGCACGCGAACAGTTCCCAAACTGCGCTGTTTAAGAAATACTGCCACCCTGGGACCGAAAGCCGATAATCATCAATTTTTGCAAATTTGATAAATCGCTCCGTTTATCCATGACAGCAACGAGTGATATGATTTCAGAATGCCTACAGCACATCTTATATACCCTCCAAGGTAGCTCACAACACGTGCCTTCTTTCATTAGCTACGCGTTGTTGACGTCAAAAGTAGGAGGTAGTCACAATGATGTGACTCGACTGTGTATATATAAATAAAGTTACTTACAGTTAGTCTTTATTCCGCCGAAACTCCTTTGGCACTTCACAAATGCAAAACTACGTGTTACTTTTCAATAGTATTATTAACGTAATCCAATTAATGTGAGAAAACTTTGTAATCAAAACACCGACATTAAAAATACGAGTATAACACGCAGATGTCAAGAAAACACAAGTTCAAGGAAATCAATTTCCGCAACAATAACATCACACCACCATATCACCCTTTTGGCTGATACTTCAACACTGTATCTCTTCCAGTTCTTATCTGCCACATGCATGGGTCATACATACTCTCTGATCTCAGACGTTTTGCCAACCACATTCCCGAGAGAGAAGATATAACGTTAAGTTTTAATTCGCTAAAATGGAATGAACTCAAATTTACATAGCGAAAAGAACTGAAAATGAAAGTTGTGATTCCGTCCTTTGGTGTAAATTATGACGAGAGTGGTAAATCAAATAATATCCGAAAACTTGAAAATTTCGTCGTCCTGGAGCGGGAATCGAACTCGCGTCTCCCGGTTTGCGCCCGAGTATGCTAATACTATACTTACTCGGAAACTATTTAAATTACTCGGAAGCTTAAGACTTGGTCATTCTGGGTGGCGTGCTTGTTAGCATACTTGGGAGCAAACCGGGAGACGTGGATTCGATACTCGCTCCAGGACGATTAAATTTTCAAGTTTTCGGATATTATTTGACTTACCACTCTTGTCATAATTTACACCAATAGACGGAATCACAACTTCAAATTTGTGTTTTATACTGGCGTAATCCCGTATTTCATGGTAAAAATGAAAGTTAATTTAGAATATTCACCTCAGATCCAGTAATAAATTTGATTCTATTATTGAGCAAAGCGAGGCCAAAGGCCGAGCGGAGCTCTTTTTACGAGACTCGAGATAATTGTTTGTTCGGGTATAGGTACGAGATGACATATCCAATCACCATGATTTTTTGCATGAGATTGGACATCGTACATGGTCAGGTTTTGACGCCCTTCGATTCCCGAAATTCGGTGTAATCGAGGAATAATTGTTCAAAAATTTGCATTTTCAGGAGTTTTTTCCGGGTTTTGAGAAGAGGTCGTTTGTTACTTATCTCCTCCAAAGATCTTCAACCGATCTCGGTAACACTTGCCACAGAGAAAGAAAGGGACATGGTGAGTGACATAAAGTTTGTACCATGGTGTTTGGTCGTGTCTTATAGAAATAATGATCATTAAAATACTGACCACTTTTAACGATAATTGAAACAATCCGCTCTCTATACGAGACTCGGGCCAATTAGTTGTTCGGCCATAGCTCAGACATGACACATTCGATCACCGTGATTTTTATCATGCGATTGGAAAGCGTTATAGGTCAGGTTTTAAAGTCTTCTGATTCCCTATATTCAGTTTCATTGAGGAATTTGAATTAAAATTATAAAAATTGGTCGGTTTTTTAATGATTATTATTCCTATAGGAGAGTGGAAGACATCATGATCAGAGTAAAATCCCTGAAATGGCAATGAGCTGGACATACTGCCAGAAGGACAGACCATCGATGCCCAGTTGACCCAGAAGAAGACCACATAAGACACAGGAGATCACATGGCAGATGGGAGGATGAAATTCGAAAGTATGCGTGAGTAACATGGAGGAGACTGGCACAAGACAGACCGTTGTGAAAGAAACTTGGAGAGACCTTCGTCCAGCAGTGGATTGAAAATAGTTGACAATGATGATGATGATGATTCCTATAGGACACAACCAATCAACATGATAGCAACTTCATGTCACTAATCATTCATTTTTTCAATTAAATAAACATGCACGGACATTTTGTTTCTTTACATTCCATAGTCCCAGCTTTTCACGACGCAATTTTCTCGAGTTATTTAGTTCTTTTGCCGTCAATTTGAAATTATTTCGGTTCAAACTGATAAACAAGAAAGATGACACCGAATTTTCGGGTGTAATAAGCACGTCTTTTGAATCCGTTCTGACGCAAATTAAATTTATCAAAGCTATTCAAAGTCAGTGGAACCTTTATTGAAAACAATAGATCTGACGAAAGAAAGAAGATTTTCAGTCGGGTTTTTAATCCCTCAGATATTGCTGTAAACGGAATCGTGAGCTTACGAACTCTTAGAAACAGAGATATCGACAAAAATAAGATGTGACTTTACGTCCCCTGGTGGGAAAACCATGCATTATTTTAGGAAGAAAGTATTCTTAAAAGGTGCATCCATATAAGCGGTATCAGTCCACGAAAAAAAAAAAAAAATTTTAGTCGGATTTTCAGGAGCCCAGATTTTGCAACAAATACTTCAGAAGCAGAAATTGACACTTATGACCCGTGGTGGCTAAACCATTCTTTACCAAACATTAGAAATTATGTGAAAAATATTTTCCATCAGGTCTTGTATGCGATACAGGAAGAATTTTTCAAATCAGAGCTTTAGGAGCAGAAATAACGCAGAAAACGCAATTTTCCTTTCTGCACCCTAGCGGAAAGTCTGTGATATACTTGAAAATTTTGAATTTATAGGAAAAACATTTCGCATCGGAAACACTATCCAACAAAGAAGGAATTTTTCAAATCGTACTCTTAGAAGTAGAGATATTGACAAAAATAAGATATACATCTACGCCCCCTGGCGTAGAAACAATGCATTTTTTCAAGAAGAAAATTTTTCTAAAACGTTTGTCGACATGAGTAGTATCGGTCAACAAATGACTTTTCTTTCAATCGAGATTTCAGAAGCTCATATTTTGCTGCAAATACAACAGAAGCGAAAATTAAGACTTACGCCACCTGGTGGCCAAACCATTTCTTACAAAATTAGAAATTATGTGCAAACGATTTCCCATCAGGAGCTGTATGCGGTGCAGAAAGAAATTTTCAAATCGAAGATTTAGAAGCAGAGATGTAGGGGGAAACGCAATTTACGTTTACGCCCCCTAGCGGGAAGTCTATGAATCGCTTGAAAATTTTGAAATTATATGGACCACATGTCACACTAGAAACACTATCCAACAAAGAAGAAATTTTTAAAATCGGATTCCTACAAGTAGAGATATTGACAAAAATAAGATATACATCTACGCCCCATGGCGTAGAAACCATGCACTATTTTAAGAAGAAAATGTTTCTAAAAGGTTTGTCGACATGACTAGTATCGGTCAACAAAAAACGTTTTTTTCAATCGAGAATTTAGAAGCTCATATTTTGTTGCAAATACAACAGAAGCGGAAATTAAGATTTACACCCCTGGTGGCCAACCTATTTTTTTACAAAAATTAGAAATTATGTGCAAACGATTTCCGATCAGGACCTGTATCCGGTGCAGAAAGAATTTTTCAAATCGGTGATTTAGAAGCAGATATATTGGGGGAAACGCAATTTACCGCTACGCCCCCTAGCGGAAAGTCTATGAATTACTTGAAAATTTTGAAATTATATGAAAAACATGTCACACGAAAAACACTATCCAACAAAGAAGGATTTTTTCAAATCGGACTCCTAGAAGTAGAGATCTTGTCAAAAATAAGATGTGCATCTAAGCCCCTGGCGGAGAAACTGTGCAATATTTTAAGAAGAAAATATTCCGAAAAGTTTTATCGATGTGGGTGGCATCAGTCCACGAAAGAATTTTTTCAATCGATATTTTAGAAGCTCCGATTTCATGGTAAATACATCAGAAGCAAAGACTTACGCCCCCTGGTGGCCAAAGTATTCTTTACCAAAAATTTGAAATTATATGCATCAGAAGATGTATCCGCCGAAGAAAACATTTTTCAAAACGGAGTTTTAGAAAAAAAGTTATCGGGAAAAATGTAATTTACTCTTACGCCTCTTAACGGAAAATCTATGCATAATTTGAAAAAGTGACTATATCTAAAATACTCTTCGACATAAATGGAATTGAAAGATAAAAACATTTTTTCAATCGGATGTTTAGAAGCAAATATGTGGAATATAACGTATTTTTGAATTCGACATCATCTGCATTTACGCCTTCTACCGGCGAAATTGTACATCGTAAAAAAAAAACAAATAAAGGATCATCATTTGCATATTTCAAGCTTCCGAATGCAAAAAGAATTTTTCAAATCGGACTAATAGTTGCAGAGATCTCGTGGGTACAGACGGACGGACGGACGGACGGACAAACCGATAACAGAACCACTATCTTTTTTTCAAAAAACGTGCTAAAAAGGAAGCGGATCAAATCGTGGACCCAAGAAACACGTTAGAATTGGCACCGGAAAGCTTTTTTTACGTCTATTGTAAAAAGATCGTGCTTCTGTTATCGGTTTGTCCGTCCGTCCGTCTGTACCCACGATATCTCTGCAACTATTAGTCCGATTTGAAAAATTCTTCTTGCATTGGAAGACTTGAAATATGCAAATGATGATCCTTCATTTCGTTTTTTTTTTACGATGTACAATTTCGCCGGTAGAGGGCGTAAATGCAGATGATGTCGAATTCAAAAATACGTTTTATTCCACATATTTGCTTCTAAACATCCGATTGAAAAAAAATTTATATCTTTCGATTCCATTTATATCGAAGAGTATTTTAGATATAGTTACTTTTTCAATTTACGCATAGATTTTCCGCTAGGAGGCGTAAAATTAAATTACCTTTTCCACGATAACTCTTCTTCTAAAACTCCGATTTGAAAAATGTTTTCTTCAGTGGATACATCTCCTGATGGAAACTCGTTTGCATATAAGTTTAAATTTTTGGTAAAGAATACTTTGGCCACCAGGGGGCATAAGTGTTACTTTTTGCTTCTGATGTATTTTCCATAAAATCTGAGCTTCTAACATATCGATTGAAAAAATTCTTTCATGAAAGGATGCCACTCACATCGATAAACCTTTTCGGAATATTTTCTTCTTAAAATATTCCACAGTTTCTCCGCCAGGGGGTGCAGATGTACATATTATGTTTGTCAATATCTCTGCTTCTAGGAGTCCGATTTCAAAAATTCCTTCTTTGTTGGATAGTGTTTTCCGTGTGATATGTTTTTCATTTAATTTAAAATTTTCAAGTAATTCATAGACTTCCCGCTAGGGGGCGTAGCGGTAAATTGCGTTTCCCCCAATATCTCTGCTTCTAAATCTCCGATTTGAAAAATTCTTTCTGCACCGGATACAGGTCCTGATCGGAAATCGTTTGCACATAGTTTCTAATTTTTGTAAAAAAACAGTTTGGCCACCAGTGGGCGTAAATCTTAATTTCCGCTTCTGTTGTATTTGCAACAAAATATGAGCTTCTAAATTCTCGATTGAAAAAAACGTTTTTTGTTGACCGATACTAGTCATGTCGACAAACCTTTTAGAAACATTTTCTTCTTAAAATAGTGCATGGTTTCTACGCCATGGGGCGTAGATGTATATCTTAATTTTGTCAATATCTCTACTTGTAGGAATTCGATTTTAAAATTCCGTCTTTGTTGGATAGTGTTTCTAGTGTGACATGTGGTTCATATAATTTCAAAATTTTCAAGCGATTCATAGACTTCCCGCTAGGGGTGTAGCGGTAAATTGCGTTTCCCCCTATATCTCTGCTTCTAAATCTTCGATTTGAAAAATTCTTTCTGCACCGCATACAGCTCCTGATGGGAAATCGTTTGCACATAATTTCTAATTTTGTAAGAAAAGGTTTGGCCACCAGGTGGCGTAAGTCTTAATTTTCGCTTCTGTTGTATTTGCAGCAAAATATGAGCTTCTAAAATCTCGATTGAAAGAAAAGTCATTTGTTGACCGATACTACTCATGTCGACAAACGTTTTAGGAAAATTTTCTTCTTGAAAAAAGCATGGTTTCTACGCCAGGGGGCGTAGATGTATATCTTATTTTTGTCAATATCTCTACTTCTAAGAGTACGATTTGAAAAATTCCTTCTTTGTTGGAAAGTATTTCTGATGCGAAATGTTTTTCCTATAAATTCAAAATTTTCAAGTGTATCACAGACTTTCCGCTAGGGTGCAGAAAGGAAAATTGCGTTTTCTGCGTTATTTCTGCTCCTAAAGCTCTGATTTGAAAAATTCTACCTGTATCGCATACAAGACCTGATGGAAAATATTTTTCACATAATTTCTAATGTTTGGTAAAGAATGGTTTAGCCACCAGGGGTCATAAGTGTTAATTCTGAAGTATTTGTTGCAAAATCTGGGCTCCTGTAAACTCGACTAATTTTTTTCTTCGACCGATACCGCTTATATGGATGCACCTTTTTAGAATACTTTCTTCCTAAAATAATGCATGGTTTTCCCACCAGGGGACGTAAAATCACATCTTATTTTTGTCGATATCTCTGTTTCTAAGAGTTCGTAAGCTCACGATTCCGTTTACAGCAATATGTGAAGGATTAAAAACCCGATTCAAAATCTTCTTTCTTTCGTCAGATCTATTGTTTTCCATACCGGTTTCATTGACTTTGAATAGCTTTGATAAATTTAATTTGCGTCAGAACGGATTCAAAAAACGTGCTTATTATTATTACACCCGAAAAGTCGGTGTCATCTTTCTTGTTTTTTTTTTTTTTGCTTTTGTTTCTTTTCTAACTGTAACTTCTGAAGTCGCGGTCCAGGCCAGCAATATGACATCAATGACGTCGCTTGTCGGTTCGGTTAGTCTTGATAAAACGTGGTTCCCGGTCTGAGTGTGTTTCCGTTTTGTTTACATGCAACCTGATTACAACCAACGTGAATGCGTGGATGAAGGTAGTTCATCATAAATTTTAGGCATTTCATTTTTAGAATGTTTCGTACTTTTGTTCTGGAAGTCCATAAATTTTACGCGTTCTTTTTTTCTGAATTTGCTATAATAGACGCTTTAATGAGCTTAGAATTTGCAATAGCTTTGCTCAAAATTTTCCAACTGTACCCGAGTTATCGGTCAGTGTTGGCTGCTTGTTCTAGTCGTCAAAAACTTGCATGTTTAAGGGTTTTTTCGGGTTTTGAGAAGGGGTCGTTTGTTACCTGTCTCCTCCAAAGATCTTCAGCCGGTCGCGGTGGGAAGGACATGGTGAGTGACATGGAGTTGGTATCATGGTCTTGTCGTATAAAAATAATGACCATTAAAAACTGACCAATTTTAATAATAATTGAAACAATCCGCTCTCTATACGAGACTCGGGACAATTATTTGTTCGGGCACAGCTACAACATGACACATCTCATCACCAAGATTTTTGGTATGCGATTGTGCATCGTCCACGGTCAGGTTTTGACGCCTTCCGATTCCCGAAATTCCGTGTCATTGAGGAATTTCAATTAAATTTAGATGGCCTTTTACTTGAACCGTTTCACGAAAGTCAGCTCACTAACATTAATTAAAAAAATCGTTTGAATTGAAAAACGAAGAAATGGAAAGACTCCGTCTGTTAGCTCAACACTTGTTTAATCTATAATAATAATAAAAGGAAGTTCGTGTATGTCTGTGTGTGTCTGTCTTTTGCAATACAAAATAAAAAAACGTGGTTCCCGATCTGAGGGTATCTTTCCGCTTTGTTTTTTGAAGGCGTGAAGAAGGGTAAGTATAGTTCATTATAAAGTTTAGGCATTTCCGTTTTAGAATGCTTCGTACTTTTGTTCTGGAAGTCATAAATTTTAAGCGTTGGTTTTTTAGAATCTGTTATAAGAGACGCTTTAATGAGCTTAAATTTTGCAGTAGCTTCGCTCAAAATTTGCCAACTGTACCCGAGTTGCCATTGGCGGCTTGTCCTAGTCTTATATTTTAAGAACGCAAGAAGGAACCTGATTCACATACTCTTAATTTCTGTTTTACTGCAACAGATAGAGATGTTTTCTTTCTGTAGGGAATTATATTATTTCTATATCATTTGCCGTTAAGCTCGTACCTCACTACGGCAATTATAGGCTAATAAATGTTTCAAACCTCATTCTTTAATAATTACACTGATTGCATGCATCCCATATGTGAGAGTTTCCTTTCGATACGATTGTCCTATAAATGTTCATTAGTTTTTTGCTTCAATAGCATGTTTTCCTTTTCCATTTAATTAAACCTACATGGCCAAGTGATGCTGTAGTACATACACACACTCTCGGCGAAGAAAAAGCGAGGGGGAAATAAAGGAACTACGTCTCCGTACTCAGCTAAATATCATTGATTTTACTGCAGCTTCACCGTCGTCGCTGTAGTGGATGTTTTTCTTTTGCATTTCTTTGTTCCGTCCGCATCACTCCACGCAGAAAGAACACACAGAACAAGACAATGCTGAACAGAGGAGGACAAGAGCTTTCTTTAGCGGCGAATATCGATCCCCTGAGTTTCGCAGGAGAGGGCAATGTTTTCGAGATTTCGGTTTTTATTTTGCGTTTAATCCTGTCTTTATCTCACCATGTTCGAAGTAAGTAAACTTTCGACGATGGAGCGTCATTGCTAAGTGAAGTGGATTCGGGACTCTCAGAGACTTTGATGTGCCCCTTCCTTAGCTTAAAAGGAAGAACCCGATGACATGAAAAGCAGCATAATCCAAACTAAACCAACACAAAAAGAATTTTTAGTTTGCCATTCTTATTCCTTTATGAGCTACTGAATTTTAAAATGCACATGTAAAATGTTTGCAAAATGGCGAACAGTTGCTGAAATGGAAGGCATCACATGAAACAAAGAATTGAGGAAGCGGAATGACACAATCGCGTTTATGTGGCATTAAACGTTAGACATTACGACTGAATTTGTTAGGCGTTTATGTGTCATGAAACGTTAGAAAGTACGACTGAATTTGTTAGGTATTTTTGCTGCTGATTGAAGGTTTAACGACCACCGTGAGCAACTTAGTGGGCTATAAGCAGTCGCCCGTTCCTACGTTAGGGCCACTGGTTCCAGGGAATGGGGAGAGCCAGCGCCGTAAGACAAACACAACCTCAATGCCTCACCGGGATTCGAACCCAGACCCATTTCGGACGAATGATCAGAAGCCATCGCTTAGACCACTCCGCCACCGTGGGGGCATATTGTTATATGAGGAAATATGATATACACTATCTTCAAACAAAGATCTTCGCTCTTTCCACGTTTATAAAAGAGTCACGGAAAAATTCTCATTGGCCGCCATCGGGAGTCGAACCCAGGGTCTTCCAGTTACACGCCGGATATGCTTCCGCTACACCACAGCGGCCTCGAATTCCTCCAGACTCACACACGCTAACTGCCAAGCCAGTTTGGCAGGTTGCTTCTTGGAGCCCCGCACAATGCTGGGGATTCACCAAAGATGGTAAGCAGCAACTGAAGAAATAATTAGAAGGCGAATGAATAATTAATACAGACATTTAACGTGGACCAGGAACATCAAACAAAGATCTTCGCTCTTTCCACGTTTATAAGTGAGACACGGAAAAATTCTCATTGGCCATCACCGGGAGTCGAACCCAGGGTCTTCCAGTTACGCGCCGGATACGCATTTGCTTCGTGGGTGTTCTACTATCTAGACAAAAGTTATTGGACATTGTAAGTAAATAGAAAAACAATATTGTATTTACATCAGTACAGGTAGGTCCTCCATTTGCAGAGATTACAGCAGCTGCCCGTCGAGGTAACCCCTTGAGTGCATCGACCAACTCTGTCAGTGAAGAAGGTCGTGTTCGTCTAGACTTCACCCGTTGTTCAAATTCTTCCAATAGGTGATCAATTGGATTGAGATCCAGGCTCTGGACAGGCCAGTCCATCCACGAGACCTAATTTGCCTCATACCACTCCATTGCAGCCCTGGAAACATGGCAACTGGCATTGTCGTCCTTGAAGAGATAATCGTCATGTCCATAGAACTACCACAGCGTTGGGAGCATTGAGTTATCCAGGATATCTCTATACAGCGCAGAGTTTATTTTGCCCTGAATAACAACCAGTGATCCCACACCGTAGCAGCTGAAACAGCCCCATACCATAACTTCTTTAATAACTACTCCGCGCTTCACAGTCGGTAGTGTACACTCTGGAAGCACACGTTCTCTGGGTAACCTCCAAACCCAGACACGTCCATCGGAATAAGGTGAAGCGGGATTCGTCACTCTATAACACCTGCCGCCATTGCTGCGACGTCCAATTTTTATGCTGTACACACCATCGTATCGGTGTGGCTTTATTGATCTTTGTGATGAGAAATTTACGGATGGGCTGCTCGGTCATGATCCCTGAGTGCATGGGCCTCTCTTCGAAGTGTCTTGGTGGAGACCATAACATCCGTGGCCATCTGGAACTCATGTGCTATGGCGTGCTTTGGTCAGGACCTGGTTCACCAGATCTCTCTCTGCAGCACCCTCCGGTCCCTACGTTGCAGTATTCGTGGGTGTTCCAGGGCGAAGTGGCTTCCTGTAGAATTCTTGAAGTGTTCGTCAGTGTTTCAGGGTGATGTGACTTCCGAGCTGAATTCTTGAAGTGTTCGTGGGTGTTCCAGGGCTAGGTGACTTCCTGTAGTGTTCGTGGGTGTACCAGGGAGAGGTGAATTCTTGACGTGTCCGTGGGTGTTCCAGGGCGAGGTGAATTCTTGAAGTGTTCGTGGGTGTTCCCGGGCGAGGTGACTTCGTGTAGTGTCCGTAGGTGTTCCAAGGCGAGATGAATTCTTACAGGGTTCGTGGGTGTTCCTGGGCGAGGCGACTTCCTGTAGAATTATTCAAGTGTTCGTGGGTGTTCCAGGGCGAGGTGACTTCCTTTATAATTCCTGAAGTGCTCGTGGGTGTTTCAGGGCGATGTGGCTTCCGAGCTGAATTCTTGAAGTGTTCGTGGGTGTTCCAGGGCGAGGTGATTTTCTGTAGTGTTCGTGGGTGTTCCAGGGCGAGGTGAATTCTTGAAGTGTTCGTGGGTGTTGCAGGGCGAGGCGACTTCGTGTAGTGTTCGTGGGTGTTCCAGGGCGAGGTAAATTCTTGCAGCATTATTGGGTGTTACAGTGCGAGGTGACTTCCGAGCTGAATTCTTGAAGTGTTCGTGGGTGTTCCAGGGTGATGTGACTTCCGAGCTGAATTCTTGAAGTTTTCGTGGATGTTCCAGGGAGAGGTGAATTATTGAAGTGTTCGTGGGTGTTCCAGAGCGAGGTGAATTCTTGAAGTGTTCGTGTGTATTCCCGGGCGAGGTGACTTCGTGTAGTGTTCGTAGGTGTTCCAAGGCGAGATGAATTCTTGCAGGGTTCGTGGGTGTTCCAAGGCGATGCGACTTCCTGTAGAATTCTTCAAGTGTTCGTTGGTGTTCCAGGGCGATGTGACTTCCGAGCTGAATTCGTGAAGTGTTCGTGGACGTTTCAGGGCGAGGGGACTTCCTGTAGTGTTCGTGGGCCTTCCAGGTTAAGGTGAATTCTTGAAGTGTTCGTGGGTGTTCCAGGGTGAGGTGACTTCGTGTAGTTCGTTGGTGTTCCAGGGCGACGTGACTTCGTGTAGTGTTCGTAGGTGTTCCAGGGTGAGGTAAATTATTGCAGTGTTCGTGTGTGTTCCAGGGCGAGGCCAAGTCATGTAGTGTTCGTGGGTGTTCCAGAGTGAGGCGAGTTCCTGTAGTGTTCGCGTGTGTTCCAGGGCGAGGCAAGTTCCTGTAGTGTTCGTGGGTGTTCCAGGGCAAGGCGAGTTCCTGTAGTGTTCATGGGTGTTCCCGGGCGAGGTGAATTCATGAAGTGTTCGTGGGTGTTCCAGGGTCATATTATTGTTACACGACCGTGTACATCACACACAGGGTAAATGAAATGTTTTCAGTTTTGTTGCTTTGAAAGAAAAAATTACATTAACTTGAATGTTGCTATAACCATTCTTTAAAAAACTTGTGTTCATTAGAATACAGAAAGTGTGTTTCACTCCATAATGCTCCATGTCCGCAACATGTGATTCTACTCTGTGAAAGGCACTGAAATGAGATGTGCTAATACCAACTTTTTTGCGCAGACAATTTTAATTATTTGTGAACTCTGTGATGTAATTTGAACAATAATAAGAATTGCGACTGCTTGTGATATAAAATCATATATATATACAGGGTGTTTCAGAACTTCGTGTACAAACTTGGAGGAGGTAGAGAACAGCGTTAGGAACCAGAATTAAATTGGAAAGCCTGGGCGGAAACGTCACCCTCACGTGAGAAAGAGACACGAAGACATAGTAAGGCCACAATACAGAAATTAGTGTAAAACGCTTTATTACATAACAAAAGAGTACAATGTAGGACTTACAAGCATCACAGAAGGTGTTCGAAATTGCGCCTATTGGCCTGGATGCACGCATGACACCTACGTGATATGGATTGACGAACATTGTCGAAGATACCTGGCGTTTCGCGGATCGTAGCAGCAGCGATGGAGATTCGTGCCACCAGATCCATTTCAGAATTTACTGGCGTGCCGTACACAATGCTCTTCATGACACCCCAGAGATAATAATCAAGAGGAGATAAGTCAGGTGATCTGGGGGCCATTCAACGGGACCACCACGCCCAATCCACTTGGTTCCAAATGTCTGGTCCAAATGGTCACGTACGCACCTTGCGTAATGAGATGGCGCCCCATCATGTTGCAAACACATTCCGCGTCGAACATATGCGGGGACATTGTGCAGCATTTCCGAAAGAACCTCCTGAAGAAAGACGAGATACTTGCGAGCATCCATTCGAGGTGGTAAGATGTATTTCCCAACTAAACCGTCCCCACGATACCCGCCCAGACATTAACAGTGAAGCGTTGTTGTGCGGCTCGTGGTCGGGTTCCGTGTAGGTTGTCTACGGTCCACATGTGCGCGTTGTGCGTATTGAACACCCCGTCACGTGAAACAGTTGCTTCATCACTAAACATAACAGAACTGGGAAATTGCGGGTCGGCGACACTTTGGTGCAGAAACCACTCTGTGCAAACACGACACGTCGTGGGTGATCATCCGGCTGCAGTAATTGAACTCTCTGAAGATGAAAGGGATGTAAGGTTTCGCCAACAGAACGCGCCAGACAGTTGATCGAGACGTTTCCGCCGTAGCGACAAGCGCTCGTACACTGGTCTCGGGATTTCGGTCCGCAGCATGCAACAGACTCTCTTCCAATATGGGTGTTCGTGCTGTTCGCGACCGCCCGGTATCCTGCATCGTTGCTGTGAAGGATCCACGTTCCGCAAGGTTCTGATGTACCCGAGCGAACATTTGATGATTTGGTTGGCGTCTCGTTGGATATCTTTCCCGATACAACTGACCAGCAGCGCGTCCATTTCCGTTGGTTAGGCCATAGACAAAGTGCATATCCGTCAACTCGGCGTGTGTGAAACGATTCATGTTGATCGCACACAGTCTGCGTCTACAATGAGGAAGCCACACGTGCCGACCTTGCGAGCTCACGTACAGCGCCGCCTATCGTTTCCGCCCATGCTTTCCTATTTAATTCTGGTTCCTAACGCTGTTCTCTACCTCCCCTCCAAGTTTGTACACAAAGTTTCGGGACACCTTGCATATATGAAACAACATTTCCATAAGGAACAAGTTGTGCGTTGAAAAATTATGCACTTATCCGCATGTATGCCCTGTGCATACAGAAGTTAGTAAGTTTTAACACTTCGTGCGACCGATATAACTGAACCAAATGGTGTCCAAAAATTTTTTGCGATCCCCAAATAGAAATGTTCACATAGCGGCCAAGTTTTCCGAAAGCTACGGAAAAACAATTCCTTTGTCAATATAGTGTATATAGTAAGCACATTTTCGTCAATGTGCTTACTATATATATACCCTTCCAAGGCATAACGCAACCACACCATCTGACGACGTGCCCATATAGTAAGCACATTTTCGTCAAAGTTCTTACTGTATATACTCTTACAAGGCATAGCGCAACCCCACCAATCTGCTGACGGGTCTACAGTGTACTTGAAAGCGCCAGTGTTTCAACTGTGTATATATACATTTTTAACTGTAATGTTTAAATTCGTGTATAGACGGCAATTGTGTTTTTACTAACCTTCAGCACTAATAAATTGACTTCCTATCGAACCACTTTATTAACAAGCGTTACACTCTTTTCAAATATAGTACACAACTAAACATTCGTGTGTAATTTGACATAAGAATGGAAAGAACGCCAGTCGGTTGTATTACAATAAAACCAGGAACGCATTCTTGAATATGATGTTCATTTCAAATTTATGTTTTTCTGCTCAGTAAACGATAAATAATATGGTACAGATAGCCCCGATCACTTTCCACAATACGTGAGAAGATAGCTACTTCATCCTTTTTAACTCGTACTAATGTTTCTCTGAAATCATTAACGTCGGTTCGAAAACGACTGTATCCTAAATCTTGATTTCTGATTTGACGTAATAGACGCACTGGTACCTCCCGGGCACATTATAATAGCCCCAACTAGCGACTCCTGGAGCCATTCAGCATGTCAGATGAAATATGTGCTAACAAGCAAATCCGTGTTCTCAGCGTTTAGTTGCAGTGGACATGATTCCTGGGTGTTCTTTCTCGAAGTGTGAGGCAGTGTCTAAATTGCTTTTAACTCGCATCGAAGTTTCTTTGAAATCATTAGTGTCGGTTCTAAAGTCGTACAGCGCTAAATCTTGATTTCTGGTGATCAGGCGAATCATTACCTCGTAATGCAGTCTTAAATCACGCGGTGCGATAACAATGAAGGCAATTCTTGACGGTTTGGTTAATGACTTCGTGCCCGGACATTCCGTAAGATTCTTACGATGCAAAAGAGTCTTCTAGCTCTTGATGTGATGATACCCAGAGCAAATTACTTGCCACCAGATCCACAGTGAAATGAAAAAAAAATAATAATAATAATGTGAGATATTTCAGCAAAACCCTTTACCGTGCATTTTTGCTAATGATTCTCCCTTACTTTAAATTTTTTGTGAGACGCCGGAAAAATTTTCAGGATTTTAAATTCTTGATAATTTTATGAGAAAGTGCATGCAGATTTTCAAAATGGTGACATATTTTTTTTTTTGCAAAAGCTTTGGATTTAATTTATTGTCTTTCGTTTTTGTCTTCATAGTAACTGACGTTTTTCAGTGCGTACAGAGTCGTATTAAAATAATATGACAACCTAACTCATAATGGGAATAATCACCCTTGGCCAGGATGACAGCGGCGAGACGGCGTGGCATGGATGCAATAAGGCCTAGGAAGGTTGCACGCATTCTCATTCGGACTTCAGCAGAGCATGGAGGTACTGGAGATGGAGTGGTTATGGTTAGGCATGTCGAACCTGTCGATCCAAGTAGTCCCACAAGTGCTCTATATGATTGATGTCGGGCGATTTTGCTGGCCAAGGGAGAACAGTGACATTGGTGTCATGTTCCTGGAACCAGTCACGACGTGGCACTGCACATTGTCCTGTTCGTAAACACCACCACCACCAGGGTAAACGCCCAACATGAAGGGATGCATGTGGTCAGAGAAGATGAACAGATAGCCATTGGCGATCAAGGACCCATCCAGTCATACCAGCGGTCTCAGGTCGTACCAGGAAAACATCCCCCTGACATGCACACCTCGGCTCTGTACTCGACCGACAAGCGTGTTGGTTCTCGTGTGTCTGACTCTGTATTCGCAACTCTCGTCATTTTTGTGGAGGAGATACCTCGATTCGTCGAAGAAGGCAATCTTTTTCCTATCTTCCACTGCCGAATGGTAGTCCCATGAGAACTGCCAGAGTCGTTGCCGATAGACCTGAGTTACCATGGGCGGCATGATGCAGCCTCGACTCCAGATACCCATTCGTAACAGGGTTCGCTCTACTGTTATAGAGAACACGTATCTGGGCGCCCCAGCGTTCATTTGCTTGGTCGATTGCTGCACGGTTTCACGTTGATTGTTCTTTACCAATCGGCGGAGGCGACGGTCTAAATTGGGGTAGATGTTCTTTGGGTCTCCACAGTTATGACGTCAAAATGTACTCTGTGTACCAGCGATCCATTCTTGGTACACCCTTACTACAGCACCTCGCGAACAGCCCACGAAGTCTGCTGTTTCTGAGATGATTCCACCCTTGGCACGGTAGCCAATGATTATTCCTTTTTGAAAGTCAGTCAAGTCACTATCTCAGCGCATTGTACTCACGTCACGCACTATGGCTCATCTACCCAATTCGGCCTCTAATATCTCAGTGTGGTCGACCTTGTCACGTGCACTCTGTCACGCGCCTGGGAGGGTACACTGTGATCCTGGGAGTGGTCATATTATTCTTACACGACCGTGTACATCACACACAGGGTAAATAAAATGTTTTCAGTTTTGTTGCCTTTGAAAGAGAAAAATTACATTCACTTGAATGGTGCTATGACCATTCTTTAAAAAACGTGTGTTTATTAGAATACAGAAAGTGTGTTTCGCTCCGTAATGCTCCATGTCCGCAATATGTGATTCTACTCTGTGAAAGGCACTGAAATGCGATGTGCTAATACCAACTTTTTGCGCAGATAATTTTACTAATTTGTGGACTCTGTGATGTAATTTGAACAATAATAAGAATTGCTACTGCTTGTGATGTAAAATCATATATATATATATATATATATATATATACTGTATATATATATGAAACAACATTTTCATAGGAAAAAAGTTGTTGCGTTGAAAAAATATGCACTTATCGGCAGGTATGCCCTGAGCATACAGAATTCAGTGAGTTTTAACACACACTTTGTGCGACCGATATAACTGAACCAAATGGTGTCCATAATTTTTTGCGATCCCCAAATAGAAATGTTCACATACCGTCCAAGTTTTCCGAAAGCTACGGAAAAACAATTCCTTTGTTTTTCCTCTTATCTCAGCGGTAAAGACCATACACCTGTCGTGAGTGAAAACCGCTCATACATAATCGTTCATTCTCTGATCCATGAACCAATGCCAATAGAAAAGAGCCAGTATCCCTTACATGGATATCCTGCAACAGGGTAGAAACAAGTAAATCAAACATCTTCTCTGTCTCCTTTCTTAAGTTCATTTGCCATTGTTGTAACACTTTTAGGAGATAATTTGTTATAAAGAATTACTGCCAATCAACTTTGACTATTTTGATTGATTGATTGGAGGTTTAACGACCACCGTGAGCAACTCAATGGGCTATAAGCAGTCGCCCGTCCCTAATTTTAGGGTCACTGGTTCCAGGGAAGGGAGAGAGCCAGTGCCGTAAGACAAACACAACATCCATGCCTCACCGGGATTCGAACCCGGACCCCTTCGGACGAATGATCAGAGGCCAACGCCTTAGACCACTGCCAATCAACTTTGACTATTTTGAGTGGCAAAGTTAAGGGAGAAACAACGCCTTCCTATGTGCAGGTTCATGTGTTCAATCCGCGTTCGGCCCTCTTCTTAGACAGCGAATATACACCAGATTGACAAAAATCACCTGACACCACTTCAAAAGCAAAAGAACGGATCCGCTGCGTTGTTAAAATGCGTGGTACAGTTGCAAACGTTATAAGAACAAGCCTGCAGCTTACCGCGATCATATCGCACTCTGAGATTGAGTGAAAATGTCGCGGCGGGAGAGAACTGATCTTGAGAAAGGAAAGATTGTTGGGTGTTATATTAGGGGGTTGTGCATAAGAGAAACCGAGAAGCGTTTAAACATACCCAAGCCAACTGTTTTGGATGTAGTGAATAAGTGGATGACACATAGCGTGCCTGAAGCAGCAAAACGTACCGACAGACCAAAGAAAGTCATTGATAGAAGACGTTGAAGCCTCAGGAGAGTCATTACAGCTAATCGATGGAGTACTGCACAAGACCGTAGTGTACAGGTGAGTAAAAATTCTGGAACCTCGGTATGTACACGTACCATTCGCAGAGAACTTCATTCCATGGGTTACTGTGGTCGTGCGGCTGGTCATAAGCCTTTCATCTCCACTCGGAATGCTACTCGTCATTGATCATGACGTAAAGAACATTTATCGTGGACCGTAGTTCAATGGAAACGGGTTCTATGGACTGATTAATCAAGATACACGATCCATCAGTCTGGTGGCCGTGTGTGGGTATAGCGGCTACCGGGGAAACGCTATTTACCACAGTGTACTGTTCTTACGCTCAAGTTTGGAGCTGGCAGTATACTCCTGTGGGGGTGTTTTTCGTGGTATAGTCCCGGCACTTTGGTTATCGTGCACAAACTTGTTAACCAGCACGTCTACCTCGATATTCTGGACAATTATGCCCTACCAACTCTGTGGCAATGCTATGGAACCGAGCCTTGTTGGTATGAGCAGGATAATGAACCGATCCCGAAAGCAAGGACTCGTACCACGTGGTTTGATGATAATTCCGTATTGTGTGTAGACTGGGAAGCACAGAGCCCTGATCTTAATCCCATAGAGCACCTATGAGATGAATTAGAGCGCCGCATAAGAAGTTTGAAACCAAGGCCTATTACTAAGCAACAGTTAGCGGCAGCATTGTGTACTGAATGGAAGCGCATGCCTATTGCTGTGTTCCAAAACCTTGTCAAAAGTATGTCTCGAAGGTTCAATGCATTCATTAATGCCAAAAGTGGACCGTCAACGTACTACGTATGTCAATAAATGCTATGATGCGTTTCTCTACTACGTGTCCGGTTACTTTTGTCAATATAGTGCATATTTGTTTGAGCTGAATTCAGCTTATTTTGCTAACCCCGAGTTAACTCGTTCCAGCCTGTGGGTTAAGAAAACTTATCGGGAATGCGAGTAATGCCAGAAAAAAGCTCCCCAAATCGAAGAAAATTAATTTAAATCATTCATAAGAAATATGTTCTAAACCCCTAAGAGTAGAGAGAATCTGTCTTCTAGACTATATTTATCACGCAAAATTTATTCCAGTCATTCCAGAAGAAATGTGACTTGAAGCCTTGAGGGTTGGACAGAATGTGTCTTCTAAACTCTCCAACTCACACAAAATGTATTTCAGTCAACCCCAATAAATGTTTTCTGACGCCCTGAGAGTTGGACGGAATGTGTCTTCTGATTCTCCAACACAACACAAAATTTGTTTCAGTCATCCACAAGAAATGTTTTCTGAAGCCCTGACAGTTGGACCGAATGTGTCTTCTAAACTTTCATATAACTTCGAGCAACCGTAAATCTACAAGAGCGAACCAAAGTACTCAGAGCTACGCAAAATCTTTACAAAGTAATTAATTTTACAGCCAAGACGCCAAAGAAATAAATTACTGTAAGTTCCATTTCTTGCCTTTGTTGCCGATTGATCTATGAGGCCATTCATTATTGGTCATATAATTGTTGTATTAAATATGTAATATTATTTTAACCGACGAACCTAATACATCGAAAAACTTTCAGAACATTATATCTTACATTTCACTGGAAATATCACTGAAGAAAATATCACAACAGTTCTGTTTTGCTCTAGTACTCTATATTGTGTTTGACGTTAGTTTTTCATATCCGGAAAACAAGAGGTGACCCAAAATCACAAGATATCTGTAATTGCTCTTGTCGTACTCAGTTTCTTTTATCAAACTTTACCTTATACTCGTGCTTGTGATGACAAGTAAATATAGAGTTATAACAGCTCCCAGTTAAGAAAATTGCTTAGGATTTCAATTTCTGCTACATGCCGTGTGACTATACCAAAGTAATAACGTGGAGCAAATTTCGAAGAAATTCCGCACTGTGATTATGCGTGGATTTATAAAGAAAACACGTTTAGAAATGAAGCAGTTCCAATTGCAGAACCACAAACCTTTTTCACAACTATTCGTTATTCCAGAAATGAAAATGAGCTGAAAGCAATCTTTTACGCTCAAAACCTGCATGTAGTCCCCGACCATGAAAAGATGCACAGAGTAAACTATGAAATTAAATGTTATTTTAAGCATTGTAGAGTTGACTTTTACATTAGGTTTAACTTTACTTAACTTCAACCTTAACTCAATGACTTAAAGCTTACTGAATAAGCTTTTCGAATAACCTTTTCGAAGAACCTGTTGTAGCAGAAAGTTTTAATTAGGCGTATAAACCGATGAGCCATTACATTATGACCACTTATCTAATAAGCTGTAGGACCCCCTTTAGCCTGCAAAACAGAGGCTACCAGGCGAGGCATCGATTCGATGAGGTGGCGATAGGTATCACGGAGTATCTACTACCATAATGTCAACAGCAGATCCTCCAGTTCCCGTACACTTCGTGGTGGTGGTGTTTTGGCGAGAACCCGCTTTTCCAAGTCGAACCACAAAATGTTCGATTGGGTTCCCGTTAGGTGAATTTGGAGGCCAGGGCATTAACAGAAAATCCCCAGCACGTTCCTCGAATCACTCCTTGACGATTCTGACATTCTGACTTGGCGCATTATCCTGTTGTCAATGGCCATCACCAGCAGCGAGCACAGTTTCCATTAATGGGTGAACTTGGTCCGCAACGATATTCAGATATCTGACAAATGTCAGAGATTGTGCTATTGCGATAATGGGGCCTGAACTGTTCCAAGGAAACATCGCCCTCAGCATAACACCGCCGCCGCCGGCCTGTTTCAGCCCAAAAGTGCCTCCAGGTGCCATAGCCTCCGTTGATAATCGGGGTATCCGCGCTCGGCCGTTTACGTGATGCGCTAGAAATTTTGATTCATCAGACCAGGCCACTTTCTTCCAATCATCCAGAGTCCAATCTCGATGATCTTGGGCCCACTTCATGCGTTGTTGGCGATGACGTGAAGTGAGCATGGGGACATGGCTGGGTCCTAGGCTACGCAGGCCCATGCGCAGAAGGCTGCGATAAGTTGTGTGCTGTAAAACATTGCCCTGATCACCACTGTTGTAGCTGCGGGTGATTTGTCACACTGCGTCCCTGCGGTCGCTGGGAACAATGCGCGTCAGTCTCCGCTCACCCTCCTTTCCGACATCAATGCGCTGCGGACTACACACGGCAAGACGACGGTTTGTTGTTTGGCCATCTGCGCACCACTTTTGCTACGTACTCACCACAACGGAACGTGAACAACTCACAAGCCGTGCCGTTCCGAGGTGCCGTGCCATCACAAGTTGTCGTTTACCAAACTACGATAAACCAGCAGCTTTTCTCATTCTGACTCCGAACACTCCACTAACCGAAAGCCGGTCCTTGGGTTGTAAGTGTGGGATAGGCGTTGGTGGGTTCGTTGCAGAGAGGTGACTCCAATTCAATGCAGAACTGACTTCTTTTGTAACAAGAACTATAATAATGTTTAATGGAGTAAACAGTAACACAGGCGTCGTTAAATTTAAGGGACTGAAACATCAACAAACATCGTCTTTCTGCACACTTCTTTTAACTCGTGCACCAAACAACTTACAACTTCGTCTCACTACGTCTTATCTCCGGCTGAACTGCATCATCTACTAGTCTTCGTGGGGGAAAAGAGGCGAGCTGCTCTTCGCGCGGTATTGCTGCGATGTCTAACGGCAACAGTTTAAAAAAAGTTTCAAAAGTCAAAAAGGTTTATAGGGAAAATTATACATATACATATATACTGAAGTGCCAGAAAAACTGGTACAGACGAGCTTATGCAAAATACATAGCAACGTCACCTATGCGCGTACTCGGTTGCGTCCGCCAGTGTGTATATAAAGCGATAGACATCCTTGCCAGCTGTCAGAGCTGTTTTCGGCATGAGAATGACAAGTAATAACGATTTAAGCGATTTTCAACGCGGTGTCATAGTTGGCGCTCGTGAGATGGGCCATAGTATTTCGGAGGTAGAACGAAGTTCGGATTTTCACGTACGACCATTGCAAGGGTGTACCGTGACTACAAGAATTCCGGCAAAACCTCCAACCTACGATACCATTGTGGCCGTTAAAAGACATTGGGTGAACGTGACCATCGTCGGCTGTCAAGAATCGTTTCACGCGACAGGCGTACAACACTCTCGCAGGTATCATCGGAATTCAATTCTGGAGCCTCAACAAGCATTAGCGTCCGGACTGTGCAACGTACCCTGCACGATATGGACATTGGGAGCCGACGCCCAACTGAAGTCCCCTTGATGGGTGCATGACACAGAGCTATGCTCCTCGCTTGGGCACGGCAACACCACCACTGGACACTTGATGACTGGAAACGAGTAACCTGGTCTGACGAGTCGCGTTTCCAACTGTATCGGGCAGAGGGTAGGATTCGTGTGTGGCGCAAACCCCATGAAGCCGTGGATCCCGCCTGTCAACAGGGAACTGTGCCGGCTGGTGGGGGGGGGGTCTGTACTGGTATGGGGTGTGTTTAGCTGGACTTCAATGGAACCCCTGGTACGTCTACAAACGTCTGTGACCGGCCAACGTTATGTGCGAATCATTTCTGACGAGGTACACCCGTTCATGTCCTACATTTATGCTGATGGGTTGGACCTGTTCCAACAGGGCAATACACCACACTAGTGTCGGGACGCTACATTATTTGTTAGAAGAGCATTCATCTGAGTTTGGGGTGTTGCCATTCCCACCCAAGTCCCCAGATCTGAACGTGATAGAACACAATCGGAATGCCATGCAATGCGCTATCGAACACAGGAATCCGAAACCTCGGAATACACCCGAATTGTGGAACGCTCTGCAGGAAGTATGGTGTGCATTGTCTACAGCATATTTCCAGAAGTTAGTGGAGTCCATGTCCTGTCGTATTTCTGCAGTCCTGCGCTCCCGTGGGAGACCTACCAAGTATTAGACTGGTGTACCAGTTTTCTGGCACTTCAGTGTATACTGCTGTGTGAACTTCACATGCGCCTCTATTCGGTCTCCAGGTGCGCTCATTTCTCTAGGCTGGGGATGGTCATAATGTAATGTCTCGTCGGTGTATATACAGTGAAACTTCACTTGTATGTTTTTGATTTACAAGTTTTTAACTTTTATGTGTGATTTTACGGTAGCCCCGATGTTTTACTGCAGTTTCTATCACTTTTTAACTCCGCTGTACGTTATTCATTTAGACGCTTTTTCCAATTGAACGTTAAAATTTGAATTTCAGATTATCAAGAATACAGGGTACTTTGATCCTTTTATACGTAGCCCGGTATGTTATAACTTTGAGATAATGAGACAGCTTTGCTATGTTCCTTCTTGGTGCAGCCAAAGTTAAACCTTCATCCCATCAGAGAAGGGTATGTTGTTTTCTTTGAGAGAACTGAGGCAACGTTGTTGTGTTGCATCTTGGTGCAGCAAAGTTCAACCTTGATCCCATCAGATAATTCAGACAGCGTTGTTGTGTTTCTTCTTGGTGCAGCCAAAGTTGAAGCTTGATCCCATCAGAGAAGAGTATGTTGTTTTCTTTGAGAGAATCGGGACAGCTTTGTTATGTTCCTTCTTGGTGTAGCTAAAATTGAACCTTGATCCCATTAAAGAAGGGTATGTTGTTTTATTTGAGAGAATTGAGGCGGCGTTGTTGTGTTCCTCCTTAGTGCAGCCAAAGTTGAACCTAGATCCCATCAAAGAAGGGTATGTTGTTTACTTTCGGTTTGAATGAAAAATTAGTCTCGTATTTCACTGTTCATACACATGCACTATTTAAAGATTGATAAATCTCTGGGACGTACTTTTGTGGCACCGCCATTTCATGGCGTAATTGAATAGAATTCTAAATGTATTATCAATTTTCAACATTCTGGATTTAAATGGATGTACTCAGGATCAACAGAGAAGAAAAATGATAATTCATGAGTTCCATATTGAAACACTGGTCTCAGATTCTTAGTTTTGTGTATTTCACTTAATCAAGAATCAGAATATTTATAGACTGATGGAGTCGTGGAAAAGAAAGTTGATTTTCGTAGACTGTACGATTTATGCAATGCGATAAAGCATATATAATCTGTAACGCTTTTCATTTCTTTCGACGCCAATTCGACTTTAAGTAAATAAATTATTAAGGAACATCTTTATAAAACTTATCCATGACATTTCACACTATGCGTGAATCCTTACTCAATACAAGTACCTTATCGACCACAACTTACTCGTACAAAGATCGTTCAACATCTACACATTCGTCAATCTTTCTTTCTCACTTTCTCTCTCATCTATTTCTACATGAATATAGCTCGCTTTCATAAAACGCTCGACAGCGAATACAGCTGTACACCCTCATATCATTGAATGCGGGGGTCCTAACAAAAGCTCTTCACACTGTGCATTTTTGAGGAAAGTGTAAAGTAACTGAGAAAACTTACCTTATTGCCGTTCAATGTACTCCCCTCCGCTGCTAGTTACAGCTTGCCAGCGGTGAGGTAGGTCCTGGATGCATCTTAGTACGCCATCTTTGTTAGGCTGTCGTACTACTCGGGTCGCGTCCAATGAGAGTTCTTCCAGCGATTCGTAGTGGATGCCACGGAGCCAATTTTTTAACTTTGAGAAAAGTCCAAAGTCGGGTGGACTGAGATCGGGGCTGCATGTTGGGTGGGACAAAGTTCCTCAGCCATATTTCGACAAACGTCCCCGTACCAATGCTGCACCATGGCACGATGCGTTGTCATGCAGCAAGATCGCTCCCGTTTCCAACAAGTTGGGGCGATTTTGACGAATTTTCGATCTCACCTTTGTCCTTTGGAAAGTCGCGATAATATTGTGAGTTGACATTTTACCCAACCGGCCCTCGATCAGAGACCACAACACCCTGGAACATCGTACGTAAAAATCACCATTTGCTTCACTTTGGTTTGTTGCCGACGACACTTTGGGGGGCGTGGAAAACTTCGATACCTCAATTCCGCAGATTGTGACTTCAGTTTCGTTTCAAAATCACAGGTTCAAGTCTCATGAATTGCGACAGTTCTGTTCAAGAAGGTGTCGCCCTCCCTTTCGAAGCTGTGGAAGTGACCCTGCGCAACGCCTTCTGTTCGGGGGTGAGTTGATGGGGCACCCAGCGTGCGGCGATTTTTCTTTTTCTCAGTGAGTCGGTCAAATTCCGCTGAACAGACATGGTGGACAGATTTGCCCGATGAGCAATCTCCTCTTCTGTCAAACGGGGATTCTCTTCCAGAAGCGTTGCAACAATGGTGACAGATGTTTTTTTCTGTCGCTATTTGAGGTCGGTCTGAGCGGTGATCATCTTCGATGCTGCTTCGGCCCTCCCGAAAGTGCGATACCTAGCGAGAAGTTGTGTTTTGATCAATAGTTCCTTCCCCACAAGCTTCTTTCAAGGCAGTGTGGATCTGTGTCAGAATGTTTCTCCGCAGAATTTCTATTTTCACGAACGAGCGCTGGTCGAACACTGTGACTCGACCTGAGGAGCTGCACGCTTCCATTTTCAAACGCTTCCACGTCCACACAGCAAATGATACCGCGTCGTTCTGACACCACTGCGTTGCTGAGAGGCTAACCTTGACATGGTGCAGTCATTTTCCAGATTGCATCATTCGTTCCCGTTTTAGATTAACGTGTGCAAAGCATTTCTTATGACCCTCGTATCGTTTTCTGACCGTTAACTCAGAAGTACTTTCACCCGGCAGTCAGGATTAGAAAAAAATTGCATGTGCAAAAGCGCGCCTGTAGCTAAAATTCTAGTCGCAAATCTTACAGTATCATACTCAAAATCTGTTTTTCAAATGAAAAGCACATAACAGGTTGTGACGCATATTCTAATTTAACTTTAATTTTTAGTTTCTTTTCCTATGTTAATTTGAGTTTGTTCTGTTTTGCACTTTCCAAACTTAACGTGATATCTTCCCTCTCACATGAACGGAGGTTTGATTGGAGGTTTAACGACCGCCGTGAGCAACTCAATGGGCTATAAGCAGAACGGAGGTTTGACGACACCCTGAGGTCAGTACGTAAGAGACGTATGCATGTGATAAGAACAAGACGAGAGATATAATGGCTAGGCAGTAGCTGTGAGAAGGGCGATTTTGAAAGTGAATGTTTATATTCCTTTTGGATACAAGACTTCTTAATTGCCGTTAAAGTATTGTTGAAGGCGACGCATTCTACTTTAATGAAAAGTGTTGTGTTTCGTAATTAATTATTATTGTGTATATTAACTCAAGTCTCAGTGCTGTTTTTCATAGTTAATTGTCGTGGATATTAACATACGTTTAGCTGTTCTCACCGTGTTTAAGTGAACATGATCAAGTGCCTATTGACAGCAATAAAGGATTAGCTGCAAGTAAAACCTCTTGAACTTTATTTGAGTGACTCGCATTTCACTGTAGATGAAGCTGTTTTAGTAAGTCAGCTACACACAAACGCTACAAGGTATGTTCACATACATTTACAAGAAATTGTGAATTAAATAATAAATATGGGGTATTTGGAGAATTCTCTTATATGTTTGAAATTTGACCAATGTAAATTACAAATTTTGTACATGCGATGGAAGTATAATTTTTGTAGATTGTTATACCACATTTTATCAGCACTCACTGTAAATTGAAGTTTAAAACTTTTGTTTTACCAGTAAAATGTTCTTATTTCCTCCATCAGATGCATAATAAATACCATGAACACTTAAACTAAATTGAGCTCTATTTTCATAATTTGGATATTGAGGTACACCATATTCAGCTTCTTGTATTTAAAATAAACTGTATGCATGAATTTAGATATTTCTCAAATTCTACAGTTTTGTCAGTTTAAAAATAATGAAGAAGAGGGGGAAATCTTTAACCACATTTACTGAGTTCATCAGCTACACTACGAGTCACAGAAGATAACATAGTCCGCACGTCAAAAATTACAACTAAGCTATAATTACCAAAGATGAGCCATTTTATTATGACCACCCGACAGTTTTAAGCAAATGAGCTATGGCTGCACGCTGTGGCCGCCAGAGGGCGAGGCTAGTATAAAAAGAGAAAGCTTAGTGCTTGCGACAGTAGTAGAAGTGATGTTTGGGTGACGAAATGGGTAAAAAAATGCGATGTGACGGACTTTAAACGTGGGATAATTGTAGGATCTCGGAGCCATGCAGCGAGTATCACCGAAACCGCCGCATTCGTAAAATGATCCAGAGCAGCTGTTGTTAAAGTGTTTAAAGACTGGACTGTCAGCCCAAAAACTGGGTCTCTACGTGAAACGTGTGGTCGTCATCGACTAGTGACTGCTCGTACGGAACGGAGAGTGTCCAGACAGGTAACAGACAACAGAAGAGCAACAGTGCAGCAAATTACAAACCATCTTAATCAAGAATCCCCTCAAATGATCTGTACACGCACTGTTCTCCGTACACTGCATCGGATGAGATATGGCAGCCAAAGACCTGGTCGGACACCTTTGCTGTCTGCATGCAGTTAACAAGAGAAAACGTCTCCAGTTCGCACAGGAGCACAAGGATTGGACAGTCGAATATTGCAAACAAATTATGTGGGTGGTCCGATGAATCACGTTTTCAGTTGCACCATGCCGATGGCCGAGTGAGAATTTGGCTGAAACAGCACGAAAGCATGGACCCCAAATGCATTGCTACAACCCTTCAAGCTGGTGGAGGCAACGTTATGGTTTGGGGAATGTTTTCCTGGCATGCTTCGGGCCCTTTAATTCGTGTTGATCAACGTCTGACTGCCACATCATATCTAAACATCGTTGCAGACCAAGTGTATCCTGTCATGTGGATGGTTTATCCCAATGGCGATGGCTACTTTCAACAAGATAATGCGTTCTGCCATAGTGCTCTTATTGTACAGGATTGGTTTCAGGAACATGCCGGAGAGTTTACTTTGCTTAGGTGTTCCCCACAGTTTCCAGATCTCAACCCCATTGAGAATTTGTGGGATGAAGTTCAACGAGCCGTCAGACAGCTGGATCCACAACCCTGGAATCTCACACTCCTGGAAAGTGCTATTCAATCGACGCAGTATTAAATGCAAAAGGTGGCCCAACGAAGTACTGAGAGGGTGGTCATAATAAAGTGGCCACTCAGTGTACGTTTTTCAGACATTTTCTATGCATATGTATCGCAAATCAAAGATTTATTAATCGTCCTATAGCATTTGGGGTCTTATAAGACCCAGAAAATCTTTGAGCTTTGGTAACTGTTGACTGTTGTGTATTTTTTAACTCCATTTGTGACTTTTGTTTATCTGGTACGAAGCACAAAACCTTTAGTGATTATAAGTTTTGAGAAATTGGTAAGTGTTACATATTTTACCTTGGGTTTTATATAATTCCAAAGGTGCTGTGTGTATATAAGATTTGAGGGATTTAGGAGGGTTAATGAATGTTTCACTAATACCCACCAAAATATCTGGAAATATTTGTAATTGTAAGCAAGCATTAAAGTTTGCAACTGTAACACCAAACATTTACAAGATCTTTATCGAGAAACTAAACTAATCCAGATTTCCAATTTCTTCTAAATTTGTGCAGCTGCGAGTTTGCGCCCGTCCTCAAAATACTTGTCGCAGAACGAAAAATTATGGTCGCATTTTGCGCCTTGTGACCGCTGATTTCCCATCCTGGTCAGGATTGTCGACGTCAAAATTCATCGGGAGAAGCTCTGTGGTGTTAAGTATAGAAAATAGTTTTAATGAGATAAAATTAAATGCATGTATGAATACATAAACTCAAAAGAAGGTTAAATTAGAGATATATGTTGCAAAATGTTTCAGCGCATCCTTCTTACAGCTGAAATTCCTATTGTAAGTGCGTCCTCATAGTTAGTGGTATCATTATATCAAACTCATTACGTTCCTTTTCAACCAAAAGATCAGTCAACTAAAGCCTTTGGGTTTTTCAACAGTCTGGTAAAACAGGCAATGCTAGCGAACTTATGTGAATGCAATAATCGAAACTTAATAGAACCTTTTCCGTTATACGAGCGCTGTTCCGAAAGTACCTGGAGTGAAGTCACTTTTCTGAGTCTATGTCACTTGGAGGTTTGGTGTGGGCTTTCTTTTCAAAGTAACGCCATTCCCATGCTACACACCATTTACAGCGGTCCACAAGATTCTGAAACACGTATTGCAGTCAATTTTGCGAATGTCTCTTTCAGGTAGTGGATGTGGCAGCCTTCATGTCCTCATTTGTCTCTAAAACTTCCTTCCTCTAACTCTCTCTCGGAAATCGCAAGGTGCGGGGTCTAAACTATATAGGAGATGTGATAGACCTTGGCCACCTGTTGTCTCCAAAGCTTACAGTGCTACTTGGGCCACGTTCGGCCTCGCATTATCCTGAAGAACAAACCATTTTTAATTGCACAAACACCAGACATCTTCAGGTGAGACTTTACAATTTCACGACGACTTGCTATACCAACACTCAACTGCAGTGCCAAATTATGAATCAATAAACGTCTATAGTCTTTCAGTAATTTTTCGGCATTCACAATGTTTACATCAGTCATTGATATCGATGGACGCCCGCTGCTTTTGAAATGGTTCCACCACTTGAATACAGCCAACCTGCACAACGATTCTGCAGCAAAGACCTTTAAGTTACATAGATTGAAACACCGTAAGTTAACCGTGCAACATTTGACGTTCGGAGTTGTACGGCAAGAATCTGTCACATCTCGTTGTTTACTAAAGGCGTTCGCGTGTTTATATCAGTTACATCCATCTCTATATCATCATCATCATCATTGTCAACCATTATCAATCCACTGCTGGACGAACATCTCCCCAAGTTTCCTCCACAAGGGTCTGTCTTGTGCCAGTCTCCTCCATGTCACCCCTGCATACTTTCGAATTTCATCCACCCATCTCCCATGTGGTCTTCTTCTGGGCCTTTTCCTGTCCCTTGGAATGCAATCTAAAAGTTCGGCTGTATATCGATGATCTGTCCTTCTGGCAGTATGTCCAGCCCATTGCCATTTCAGGGATTTAACTCTGATCATGATGTCTTCCACTCTTGTCATTTTTCGGATCCACGAGTTCCTCTTCTTATCTCTCCTGGTTACACCAAGCATGCACCTCTCCATGCTCCTTTGAGTTGTCTGCAGCCTTTGTATGTCTCTTTTAGTTAAGGTCCACGTCTCTGCACCATACGTAAGCACTGGAAGGATGCATTGATCAAACACTTTTCTTTTAAGACATAATGGCATATTGCTCTTGAAAATTATGCTGTTTCTTCCAAAAGCTCTCCGGGCAAGTTTTGTACGACGATTAATTTTTTCATCAATGTGACCCTCACTTGATATCTGCTGTCCAAGATAAACGTACGTGCCTGTTATCTCCAGCTTTTCTCCATCAATCGATAAATCTTCATTTCTTGTAAAAGCATTGAACATCACTTTTGTCTTCCGAAAGTTCATTTTTAATCCCACTTCTTTGCTCTTGTCAGCAAGTTCCTGGATCATACTCTGCAGCTCTGATGGGGTAGTTGCAAAAATGACTACGTCATCAGCAAAACGAAGGTGGGTTAGATAATCTCCATTAATCTTTATCCCCTTGTTTTCCCAGCTCAGCGACTGAAAGACACCCTCCAATGTGGCATTAAAGAGCTTCGGAGATATGGTGTCACCTTGCCTCACTCCCTTTCTCATTTTTACGTGTGTTGTATTTTCAAACAGCCGAATCTTTGCACTTGCATTTTCATAGATGTCATTAATAATATTAATGTATGCATCTTCAATACCGCAGGATTTCAGAGCCATTGTAACTGCTGATGGTTTCACCGAATCAAAGGCTTTTTCATAATCGATAAAAGCCATGCACAATGGAAGTTCATATTCCGTCGCTTTTTCAATTAGTTCTCTCAGTACGTGGATATGATCTACTGTGCTGTAGCCACTCCTGAATCCAGCTTGTTCTCTCGGTTGAGCCATGTCCAGTGTTAACTTCAAGCGGTGTGAAAGAACTTTAGTGAAGATTTTATAAACCACTGATAGGAGGCTGATAGGTCTGTAGTTCCCGAGATCCTCAATGTCACCTTTTTTATGTAGCAGGATCATTATAGCGGTGTTCCAATCCTCAGGAATCTTCCCTTCATTAAGGCATCGAGTGAAAATTTGGGCGAGTACTGTTTCGATTTCTCCACTTGCTTCTTGTATAATGTCTACAGTAATTCCATCTTCTCCTGGAGCTTTTCCCCGCTTCATGTTCTTGATTGCATGTGTAACTTCTGCTGGAAGGATTGGAGGAACTCTTGGTACTGGTACCTTTCATGATGTCTGGAGTGCATGTATCATCCCTTTCATATAATTTGGAGTAGAAATCTTTCACTCTTGTCAAAATTTCGCCTCTATTTCTTGTTACAGAACAATCTTCTTTTCTCAGTGCCATAATCTGTTTTCTTCCTTTACTGAGATGTCCCTTTGCTATCTTTAGGCTTTGGTTGTTTTCAATTGCTTTCCTAATTAGTTCACAGTTGAATTTTCTTACGTCTTCAGTGATACTTTTTCTTACTGTCTTGCATAGCTCTATGTATTCCACTTTGGAAGTCACATCTTCTTTAGTTGTCCTCCCTCACTTCTTTTTTGCATCAACATTTTGGTTTTTCCTGATAATTTGTTCAGATGCAACTTTTTCTTAGACCCAGCTAGTTTTGTTGCTGTTTCCATAAGAGCTTTGGTTACTTTTCTGTTAACTTCAGAAATATCCACTTCTTCCGATGTTAGGCCTTCTAAAGCAGAAAATCTGTTCTTCAGTTCCAACTTGAAGGTATTATGGTGTTTTTTAAGGTTGGTTATGTCAATAGATTTTGTTTGTCTTATGAGCTTGCCACGTTCAAGTTTAGTGTTGAGGTGCATCTTACATTTCACCAATCTATGGTCACTACCTGTGTTGAACTTGTTTAGCACACTGCAGTCTTCTATGACGAAATTTTTGTTACACATAATAAAATCTATTTCACTTGTTGTCCCATTTGGATGTCTCCATGTCCATTTCCTGTGTGGCTTTTTCTTGAAGAAGGAGTTTAAGATGAAAAACCCTTCTGCCTCTGCAAACTCAACGAGAATATTTCCACACTGGTTTCTGTTGCCGTGACCGAATTTACCTACTGAAGTTTAATTCTGTTGTCGTTGCCGTATTTTTGCATTGAAATCTCCCATAATTATCTTCAAGTGCTGCCTACCTTTATTATTTAGATGACGAATTTCCTCATAAAATTTTTCAATTTCTTCTTCAGGATGACTTGTGGTGGGTGCATAAGTTTGAATAATCTGAGCCTGGTATCTTTTCGAGAGTTGGATAACGAGTCGTGCAGCTCTGTCAGAGGAACTTTCCACGTCTACAACTTTATCCTTCAGTTTCTTGTTTATTATAAATCCAACACCACTAGTTCTGCCAGTATCTGTCCCACGATAGTAGAAGAGATGTCCACTTTTCAGTTCATCTCTATATATGTATATAAAAGTGAAAGTTTGTATGTTTGTTCCACATACGTTCCTAAACAGCTTGATGGATTTGCACCAAAACTGGCATACATACTCTTCATCACCCAGATTAAAATACAGGCTGGACGATTTTTAGAAATTCCATCCCTAAAAGGGTCGAATGTGTTTTTACGGGGCCCTCTATACACTGGGTGCAAGTCTGCTGCTGCGGTATTACTCCGCGTGTCAGAGCATTGGTCGTCAGGTGACGCCTCACTCCTCGCAGGCTTCCGCGGTTAAGGCATACGTGGAAGAGTCCGATTTTTAAAAACAACACGCACCGGCGGAACATATTGTCATAAGTATTTTTTTACTTATGTTACCATGGCATTTTCTTTGTAAGGATTAGGTTTCATTAGACTCCCAACAATTGGCGCAGGAGTCTCAAATATGGGTGGAGCTACAGATTCCCACCAATAGGCGTGGTCCTCTCGAATAGCATCAAGGTTAAGTTGAAGTTAAAACAGACGGTCTTGTCCATAATTAAAATTTAAATACAAGATTAGTATTGGTATTAGTATAGATAAAAGAAATAGCCTATGTCCACCGGAAAGAAGTAAGCTTTCCAATAGTAAAAGAATTATCCGAATGGGTTTAGTTTTCGAGATTAGTAAAAAAAAATTCCGTATATTATCGTGAACTACTTTTTTTCACGTTGGGTGTGATCAGGTTGTGTGTAAACAAAGCGGAACGATACATGGGAAATTGGAAACTACTTGAAAGCGATGTTATTCGATAGTACAGCCAAAAATAATAAAAAAATGATAAATAATAATAATAAATAAACGAAATAGCCTATGCCCTCCGGAAAGCTTCCCAACGGTGAAAACATTATCCTAATCGGTTTAGTTTCCGAGATTAGTAAAAAAAAATTCCGTATATTATCGTGAACTACTTTCTTTCACGTTGGGTGTGATCAGGTTGTATATCTACACTATAAAAAGCTGAATGCGGAGTGCGGGGCCGTGGATGGCCGAGTGAGCAACGTTCGTGACTGCCACGGGAAGGGCCACAGGTTCGATCCCAGGCAGGTACGAACGCTCGATCCACTAAATACCCGCCGTGCGTCGAATGGGCACTTTAAGCCGTCGTACCCCGGGTACTGGCCCCCCGGTAATAAATAAAGGCGTCTTCCTCCCCCTTTCTACTTCGCTTCCGTGTCACTCTCCTATCGGGCGCTCTAGCCCAAATCTCCTAGTTTCCTATTTCTAAGGTTTGTTTAAGACCTGGGGTCAGACACTCCCTAAAATCCTCTACATATGATGATGATGATAAATGCGGAGTGCAGGAAGTGCATTATTGTGCATGTTAGCTATTTTGAGTTTTTAGGGCTAAGAACGGCCATTATATGTGATTTTTATAATTAAATTTTCATCAAGTGTTTTTAATGGCCTCCAAAAAAACGCAAACCCATCGGACAAGTTCAGCCGAAAGCAAAGAAAGTAAAATTACTTCGAGAGAGTGAGACAACCGAACAACGTGATCGAAGACTTATGGGCCGCCCCGGTGGCGCAGTGGTCTAAGGCGTTGGCCTCTGATCATTCGTCCGTAAGGGGTCCGGGTTCGAATCCCGGTCAGGCATGGATGTTGTGTTTGTCTTACGGCACTGGCTCTCTCCCTTCCCTGGAACCAGTGACCCTAAATTAGGGACGGGCGACTGCTTATAGCCCATTGAGTTGCTCACGGTGGTCGTTAAACCTCCAATCAAAAAAAAAAAAAAAAAAAAAAAAGAAGACTTATGGATCAGCCAGAAAAAGCCAGTGTATCTAGGGAAGCAGATGGTTTGGAAAAGCGTGAGACCCGACTTGAGGGTTGTTCATCATTGTAGGATTATTTTTATTGTGCGATTTACATTGTTACTTGAAAACAAACTTTATGTCTATCCCGGGCAAAGCCGGGTATCTCCGCTAATGTTTTTATATATATAACCAGTAAATTTATTAATTTTTGTTTTTATAATAGTATGTATATATTGTAAAGTATTTCAGAAAATAATATAGCCAGATTTAATGATCTAAACAAATTTTCAATTAAACAAAACTTTTTAATGAGCTACAAATTTTTCAATTTAAACAATTCTCTTTTCGGAGACTTTTAATCCCCGAGATTTGAAATTGTCTTCCCCGAGCTTTGAAGTTGTCTAAACTTTAAATTATGTAAAGAGGGAATTTTCACACTTAATGTGAAATATTACACTACTTTCTATCATATTTAATTTTATTCATTTTTCTCCCGTTGAGTAGCTATTACGAACTCATAATACTGGAAAAATTTCCAAGTAAAAGTTTTGTTCTCGGCAACTTCTCTTAAGAATAAACAAATGGCCACATTAAAATGATTTCTGACATTACTTAGAGTATGATATACGAATTCATACAACTAGATCACGCAGTTTGCGAGAAATAGAAGTGGAAATAAATGTATTTTACACGCTGAACAAGCAAAGTTTTCCTTCAGTTATTTCATATCCCCCAAAATTACGAAAATGGTGTTTTCTTTAATCGTAAGTTAAAAGGTGCAACGTCCAATTTATAGCCCATTGAAAAAAATTATTACGCAGAATTATAACAAAGTAAAATTCCTTCTTTCTCGTAGGTAAAAGAGCTTAATTAAAGTTGTTTACATAGGAAACATATCGTTTTGCCGTACAAGCTGTGCGATCAAAAAATCGTCAACTGCTGCCACTCATTTACCCACGAACTTTCAGTCTATGTATTTTAAAGGTCTTTGTTCAGCACCATACGTTTATTGAATCACATGAAAAGTTTCCTGGGCACTTTTGCGCTACTTTACAAAATATTCAATCGCGATTCTTTGTCTGCTAATTAGCGGTATATCGTGCTCATCCGACACTGAAATACACAAAAATATTACACTTTGAAGCCGTACCAATGTAGCATCGAAGTCTTAAGTTCCGGACAGCTACCACACAAATATCTATTTTTTTTTTTTTTTTTTTTTTTGATTGGAGGTTTAACGACCATCGTGAGCACCTCAATGAGCTATAAGCAGTCACTCGTCTCTAATTTAGGGTCACTGGTTCCAGGGAAGGGACAGGGCCAGTGCTGTAAGACAAACATAACATCCATGCCTCACCGCGAATTGAACCCGGACCCCTTTTGGATGAATGATCATAAGCCATCACTTAGACCACTGCGTCACCGGAGTGGCCAAACATCTTTAATTATACACTGAGCTAAATTAGACGACCCAAGGGCCAGAAAAGAGAAGACTTCAATTACTCACATAAGTGGTCTTTAGTGGTATTCCAAGTACAACATAAACATACTATACAGTACTTCAAATTAATCAAAGGCGCCGTAGCTACCGAAGGGGTGGAAAAAGGGCACTTGCCCTTCCAGAATGGTCATTTTAGAGGCGTCAGAGATGTAAAATATTAAAATTGTAACTAAAAAAAGGAAGTCACACCGTTCAGTACTTTTTTAAAGACTTTAGGTAGTCTTATACAGTAGTTAACTAGGGTATGCATACACTATGAAGTGTGAACATCTCATATCCATGAAACAAATTTTCCAAATCAGTGAATGGAGGCATAGAAAACAATATGCTAATACTGTATGCCTTAACCTCTATGACCTTTCCAAACATATCGATGAAATGAAGAGCTAATTTTCTACTTTGTCGCAGAAAGTTCTCTGGGCGTTTAACCTTGAAAGAAATTTTTCCAAGCCCTATCCCTAAAGCGTTTCCTGTTGTTACGTTCACTATCCGATACTCATTTGTTCTGCGCAAGTTTGCTTTTCGTAAGATAATAAAAACTGGCGGAAAGTGAAAAAATAACACCAAGAAGGAATTGGCGGACGATCATGGAATTTACATATGTTAATGGGGTCGAGTTTACGTAGGTGTGATGTTAATTTCGGGACCAACCGGTGAGCGCTTACGCCACAGCACGGCATAATATGCAAATCATCGTCGATGGTTTTTAAGGAGTACGGCGAAGTGAATGTAATCAGTCGTCGGCGTACGGACACGTGCGAAGACCCTGAAGAAGCTGCAATGCCTGGACATGGAAGACGTGTACGATTTCAGCAGTTATCGGACTTTGAGCGAGGTCGTCTAGTCTGACTCCGTGAGGCCGGGTGGTCGTATGGTAGTATTGCGGAGCGAATTGGACGGGAAGTATCGGTGGTGGTACGATGGCGGCGTAGATGGTTCAAGGAACATTCCCACACGACAAGACGTGGAACCAGGAGTCACAGCCGGACTGATGAGCGGACCGATCGACGCATAAGAAGAGCGGCGTTGCCAAGCAGAACATCCACTGCGACACAAATCCGAGCTGCCGTTGCACCTGAGGTGACTGTGCGAACAATCCGCAACCATCTACTGGATGCAGGACTACGTGCACGTGTGCCTCTGGCATGTATACCTCTGACTGCAGCCCACCGTCAGGAACGGCTGCAGAGGTGTCGCCAACGTCTGCACTGGAGAACGCAATGGCGATCTGTCGTGTTCAGCGATGAAACAAGATTCTGCTTGGGAGCCTCCGATGGCCGTATGCCTGTTCGCAGACGCACAGGGGAGCGTCTCTACTCTTCTTGCATCCGCCAGCGACACACAGGGCCTACCCCTGGTCTCCTGGTGTGGGGAGCGATCAGCTATCACCCCCGTACACAACTAGTGTTTGTACTGGGTACGTTAAACAGCACCTCCTACATCAACAACATCATTCAGCCCATTGTTGTGCCATTTGTAAGGTCGGTCCGTGTGTGGGCGTGCGCTATCTTGCTGGAAAAAACCATCGTGGTGTTTTCCAGCAAGATAACGCACGCCCACACACGGCACGTGCAACTGCAACATGCACTTCAGGGTGTGAGACAACTTCCATGGTCGGCACGTTCACCGGATTTGTCCCCCATTGTGCACGTGTGGGATTTTATGGGACAACGACTTATCCGGTCTCCACGGCCAGCCACGACCATCCCCGATTTACGCGTCCAGGTTGAGGATGCTTGGAACTCAATACCCCAAACTTACATCCAACATCTGTACGACAGACTCCATGCCAGAATTGCACAGTGTGACGCAGTTCATGGCGGTTCAACCTCGTACTAACCATGTTACATGGAAATGTTATTTTTCAGTTTACCAGCAAATACAGCTGTATTTTGCCATAATGTTTTGATCACGTTATCATCTGTATTCCGTTATTATGCTGTATAAATTTCGTTGGTATCAGACGTCTCCTTCTTGGTGTTTTTTTTCACTTTCTGCCAGTGTAACTATAATTCTCTGAATTTATTGGAGTAGATAAAATCAAAGTTTTGAAGCTTTCGCACATCAACCAGATGACTTTTTCAAGGAAGGTAGACAGTTTTAAAGTTTCCAAGCTTTCGCACATCAACCAGATGGCTATTTTAGGGAAGGTAGAGAGCAAACTGTCTACCTTCCTTTAAAAAGCCATCTGGGTGATGTGCGAAAGCTTGGAATATTTGATATCATCCAAGCCAATAAATTTGGATAACTAGTATAGTTATACTATCTTATGTATAGTTGGTGTATAGTTCCTTGTGTTATTATTTTTTTTTCGTTCTGCATTTCTGTCGAGTGTTGTGTTGTCAGCGTTCCCATAACGCTTACGCTTTATTTGGTATTCACAAACTGTGGTTATTGGGCATTTACTTAGTTTTTATATTTTAATGAAATTACTTCAAAAACCTGAAGTGCGAGTTTTGAACGAACATAATACTTTCCTAAAATGGCGGTGTGTGAAAAAAGTAAAACCACGTATTATTTGAGATTTTAAATCTTGCCCTCCCAGATAAGAAAAGCTGGCTACGATCCTGCATCCACATCAGTTGCAATACTGAATCTATATGAACTGAGATTCGACTTGTTTGCACCCAACAACAATTTGTCGCAGTAATCTACATATCATATATCATGACTACGCAAACCACCCACCACCACACTTTTTCTCTGCTTTCTTCAACATTATATATTTCTCGTTCTTAATTGTCAACACGCATCCGTCACGCATTCTGACGTCAAGACTGTTGCCAACACCATTCAACGAGTGAGAAAATGCAACGTTAAATTAAAAAAAACTTAAAAAGAATAAACTCAAATTTACATAGAGAAAGATACTAAAAATGAAAGTTAAATTGGAGTATACGTCATAAGGACTGCGCGTTGCTTCACTCAAACGAACGCAGCGCAGATGGGAAAATCTTCTCCTGCCGGAAACACGTGACATGTTTCAAAAGCAACGGCGCCGTGTTGCCATTTTACGTACTTTCAGAACAGCTTACGTAGAAAACATATCCATTTATTTACCAAAGAGGAAAAAGAAGCTATGCCGATGAACGAAATTACACATGCTTTGGCGATTAACTGACTTCGAAACAAAAACCCCACATCAAGCTCTGCACCATTTACTTTTCAGCAAACCTATCGTGCCGCGTTTCACTTTCTTTTTCTGAGTTCCGTAATGAACTGACGCCGTCTCGTGACTTAATTGGAGATGCCGAGCGAGGATTCGCGTCTATCCTCAAAGCTGTTGCTGGCTGTGTCTCATGTTATTCGATTCCGGTGGATCGTATTCATTCATTTGGGTCGCCTTTTCACTAAACTTCGTAAGGATAAATCGATGAATTTTTAGAATTTATTCACATAACGGTCTAATGGGGCAACAAACTGCCAGGATGAAAACTGAAAAGTAGCAAAATGAGAAATTCGCAGAAAAATATACCCTCAGCCACACACACACACACACACACACACACACACACACACACACACACACAGGGGAGCTGGGGAATAAAGACGTTGTAGGTCGAGGGCTAATAGAACAAATGCTTCAAAAGAGCGTTAGGGTCTCAGAAACTATGTAGACTACGTCATATATAATTGAGAAACGAATTTTCCCGAAGAAATAATTCTTCATAAATACATGGTAGGCATTGTAATGCTATTATTGGCATATTTTCACTGCATTCCATGTAACCATTTCTTTCAGAAAACTTGAAAATTTTCGATTTAACTTGAAAAGTTTCAAGTTTTTTAAAACTTCAAATTTTTTTACTTAACTTGAAAATTTTTAAACCTGAAATAATTTTTTTTTAATTTAACTTTAAAATTTTGAAAATTTTCAAGTTTTCTGAAGGTAGTGGTTGTATGGAATACATTGAAAATATGCCACTAATAGCATTACAACGTAAGCTAGTAACTTATGCAGTAAAAGTGAACAAGCAAACAGTGGCATACTGGTGATCCATAAACGGCCCTGGAAGCTATTTTTTGCGGCCCTCTTCTGGAAAAAAATTATCGAGGTATCACATCCCTGAAAAAAACACTATCTTAGCATCACCGTTTACTGTTTGAACATCTTTTCAACATAAATCTACGAACCACTGCAGATTTTGGTAGTGAGGCAATAATTAATATTTTATCCATTTCCTGGAGAACAGATCCCTAATAATGTTAATGTAAGAACAAAATTATTTCCATTGCTGAGAAGAAACAGACAAGGTCAGAGAAACTGTCGAAGACTATCCTTAACGAATTTTATTACAATACCCGAATTCAGAATGTGTAACAGTTTCTTTGCTTTTAAGTGAGAATGGAATTCCGAATGCGCCAAAATTGAATTTCTTTTTCAATACTTGCCTATCATTAATAAAAATATCACTAGAAGTCTCTTGAAAAATCTGTAACTGTCCAGAATTGCAAAAATTTCAGTGAAAATTTATAAAGTGAGAGAAATTGAAGAATGCGAAAATTTATTTTTATTTAACTACTTCAATTGCTAAAAGTCTTTCTTATGTAGCTGAAACATACTTTCCAAAACTATATACAGTTCAATAAATCATGTAAGGCCCAAAAGGTAAGAAATTGAATGCAGATATCTGGAAAAAGAAGCGTGTACAAATGCACGGACGAGTCACATTATTGTGACCACCAGCTAATTTCCAAAATAACCGCCGTGTGCAGCGCGGACAGCAGCTAGACGGGCTGGGAGTGAGTCAAAAAGGTGCTGGAAGGTGTTCACAGGTATCTGGAGCCATGCAGTGCATCAAACAACTGTTGGAGGGCGTGGTGGAGGATCCATAGAGCGAACGACACGATCGAGGTGGTCCGACAGATGCTCAACTCGGTTTAGGTCTGGGGAATTAAGGGGACAGGGAAGTACTTTGAAGTCTTCATCGTGCTCTTCCAACCACTCTTGAACGTTTCTAGCTGTGTGACACGTCGCATTGTCGTTCGGAATATCCCATCCGCCCCAGGGGAAAAAATCAGCATGTATGGGTGAACGTGACCTGCAAGAATGTGTTTGTAAGGAATTCGATCCACAGTGCCTTCCACAGGTATGAATGGACCCAGAGGATGCCACTAAAACATTCCCCAGACCATAACGCTGCCCACACCAGCTGGTGTTCTTCCAGCAATGGAGTGTTTGTTCTCTGATGTTTTTCGACTTATACGCCAACATCCATCCTTTCGATGAAGCAGAAAACGTGACTCATCGGAGAAGGCAATCCTTTGCCAATCAGCGGAGGTCCAATTCCGATACTGTTGTGCAAATGTATGCCTTTTCTGCCGATGTACCTTCGTTAACATAGGTGCAGTAACCATCCGTCTGCATTGGAGCCCCATACGCAGCAGGGTTCGCTGAACTGCCATTCTAGACACACTTCCGGAAGCCACCTGGCTCATTAGGCCGGTGAGTTTCTCCACTGTAGCGTGCCGATCGGCCCTTACACACCTTCTAAGCCGACGTTCACCTCTCACATCAACGGCACGTGGTGCTCCACAGTTTGCACGTCGTTTATTTTACAATGGTGCCATTTCTCCAATCACGATATAACCACAGCAGCACGCGAACAGTTCACAAACTGCGCTGTCTCAGAAATACTGCCACTCTTGTACCGAAGGCCGATAATCGTCCCTTTTTGCATATCTGATAAATCGCTCCTTTTATCCATGACAGCAACGAGTGATATGGGTTTAGATCAAATTAGATCATATGTAGAGGATTTTAAGAAGGGCGTGTCTGACCCCAGGTCTTAAACAACCCTTAGAAATAGGAAGCTAGGAGATTTGGGCTAGAGTGCCGGTTAGGAAAGTGACACGGAAGCGAGGTTGAAAAAGTGAGAAAGACACCCTTATTTATTACATGGGGGGAGTACCCGGGGTCCGACGGCTTAACGTGTCCATCCGACGCACGGTGGATATTTAGTGGTTCGAGCGTTCGTGCCTGCCTGGGATCGAACTTGAGGTTTCTCCCTGCCAGTCATGAACGTTGACCACTAGGCCATTTGCGGCCCTATGGTATCAGAATGCCTACAGCATACCTTATATTATAACGAAGTAAATTTCTCCTTCATTTCTGTCCACGCCAGGATTCGAACCCAGATCCCCTCATTCCGGAATAAGTCACTCCACCGATTGAGCTACGCGGACGTTTTATTCTGATTCCTATCTGCCTTTATGTCGTGTGCGTCCTTCGGGCAGGTACGTCACATCGCCTGGTACGTTACATCATCTACCCCTTATTTTTATTTATTTTTTTTTTTTTTTTGAAGTGCTGGAGAAAGGATTCTCTTATTTTTCCTATCTCGCGGTGTGGAAATAACATCACACCATGCGAGATTTTGAACGGTCGGGTTATCCGGATAGTTCGGGCGCCATTATAACGAAGTAAATTTCTCCGTCATTTCTGTCCACGCCAGGATTCGAACCCGGATCCCCTCATTCCGGAATAAGTCACTCTACCAATTGAGCTACGCGGACGCTTTATTCTGATTCCTATGTGCCTTTATGTCGTGTGCGTCCTTCGGGCAGGTACGTCACATCTCCTGGTACGTTACAATATGCCCTCCAAGCCAGCTCACGACACGTGCCTTCTTTCATTGGCTACGCGCTGTTGACGTCAAAAGCAGGTGGTGGTCACAATAATGTGACTCGATTGTGTATAAAGCATCAACCCAGAAATTTGACCGTAGGTGTCACTAAATGTATTAACATACACTAACAATTTCGAGTTTTTATCTCAGACTATTGATAGCATACTTGATTAGATTGTTTTGCCATTTAACTGCTAATGTAACTGGAAAAACGCCGAGGCAGCACAACCTTGCAATTTAACGTTGGCCCAACATTGTGCCACCGTCTTTTAGGAATAGAAGACCGGGGGCTCAGTGTTGTGCCTACGTTAAATTACAAGGCTGTGCTACCTGGGCGTGAACTGAGGCAGAGGATAATATCAGCCCAAAGGGAACGGGGTTTAAATTTGAAAGTCGAGAAAGGGGAAGAGATGTACCAGAACCAGTGTTTAGCTCCATTTGAGAGAATGGGTCTTTTGTACTCACCCCTATCTCTGATCCTTACCGTCAGTTGCAATTAAGAAGGGTGACCACAAAGATATCGACTGCACTCACCCAGGACAGGCGTGGCATACTAGAGGGGTAATGTGAAAACCGGAGGGTGGAACAGGGAGCTCCCGGGATAATATGCTCTCGGCTGGACAATGCTCTACCTAATTTCTGCAAGGCAGTGACGTCATTTCATTGCACCATTCTTCAGACAGAACAATACATAGAAGCAATGGGATATTAGTACTAAGAAAAGGAAACAAATTAGGAAAAAAATAGAAAAAATGTTAAAAACTTAAAGTGAGAAATAAAAAAATTAAATGATAAAATAAAAAAAAACTTAAACGTAAAATATATATATATATATATACACTCACTTCCAAAAGTTAAACACGCAGAGGGGGAAGTGAATTTCTGGAAGCCAATCGGAATTGGAGAGGCTGCAATTCGCCGCAGCGGTAGATGGAAGTATGCAAATGTGGTAGGTAACAGCGAATCACGGTCTCTTGGATTTGGATTTGGATTGGAGGTTTAACGACCACCGTGAGCAACTCAATGGGCTATAAGCAGTCGCCCGTCCCTAATTTAGGGTCACTGGTTCCAGGGAAGGGAGAGAGCCAGTGCCGTAAGACAAACACAGCATCCATGCCTCACCGGGATTCAAACCCGGACCCCTTACGGACGAATGATCAGAGGCTAGCGCCTTAGACCACTGCGCCACCGGGGCGGCCACGGTGTCTTGCCGAGAAATATGCAAAACAGGCAGTCGTATAAGAAGCCAGCACTCTGAAGGGCTACAGGAGTTATATGCAAGTGCTGGTACAAGGTGTTGAGAACTGTCGGAGGATTTGTTTTGAAGACAGACTTGATTTTATGGTTTTCAGAAGACGATTGGAAGATTCTGAGCGCTGGCGTACCGTCGGACGCATTGAAGTAGGACAGTCAATCACATATGTTGCTGTTTTCTTCTGCGTGAATCATTCCGTCATTTCACGTTTATGGAAACAATTTCTAACCAGCCAAACAGTTGTCCGCAGACTTGTGACAGTCGCCCAAGGGTTACGGGCCCCGCGGAAGGCCGCTATATTGCTGTTGTAGCCAAGCGGAATCGAAGAGCGACGTCCACACGTGTGAAATCTATGGTTACGGCGGTCATCGGTAAGACGATATCTGCCACTACTATGCGTCGAAGGCTACACATGAAGGGACTGTACGCCCGGGTACCACGGGTTTGTGTACCTCTATCCGTCCAATCCAGAGGGGCACGATTAAAGTGGTGTCGCCAACATGTCAATTGGACTGTGTCTGATTGGGGCAGCGTTATGTTTACGGATGAGTCCAGATTTGCCCGTAAACGCGATAACGAGCGTGTACGGGTGTGGAGGAAAGAAGGCACACGCAGTCGACCCCAGAACATCACCGAACATCATGCATTCCGAGGTGAAAGCATCATGATCTGGGCAGGAATTTCATTGGGATATCGCACCGACCTCCACATCTACAGACGGGGTTCTGTGACGGCTGTGCGGTATCGAGATGAAGTCCTAGACCCCACTGTGCGATTGTGCGCTGAAGCAGTTGGTCTTGCCTTCGTTTTAATGGACGATAATGCGCGTCCCCATAGAGCTGCCATCGTCGATGAATACCTGGAGAGTGAGGGGGATTGCGCGTATGCAGTGGCCGCCGTACTCGCCCGACCTTAATCCCATTGAAAATCTTTGGGATGCCCTCGGCCGTGCTGTGTGTTCACGTCTCCCGCCCCAAACACTCTCACAGCTTTGGAAACTGCTCTACAGCAGGAATGGCGATTACTGGTTTCTGCGGTGGTTGATCACCTCATAAAAAGCACGGTCAGACGTTGTAAACTTTGTATGCACATGAGGGGTGCTCACATACCCTATTAATGTCGAGTTTTGTTGTTTGTTGTGACTTTATTACTCACACTGTAAATGACTCCAATTTGACGTCATCTTATAATTTCTGAAAATTCAATATTATTTTCATCTCTGTCTGTATTTCTTTGTTTTGATTCATTAATAAACATATTTCCTACGTTCCTGCCGCAATTCGTGACAATCCAAGCAGTACTTCTCCCTATTTTTCACATCTTATAGCTCCGTGCTTAACTTTTTGGAAGTGAGTGTATATATATATACACAGTCGAGTCACATTATTGTGACCACCTCCTGCTTTTGAAGTCAACAGCGCGTAGCCAATGAAAGAAGGCACGTGTCCTGAGCTGGCTTGGAGGGTATATAAGATGTGCAGTAAGCAATCTGAAAACATGGCCGCGGGTGGCCTAGTCGACAACGTTCGTGACTGCCACGAAAAGGGCCTCAGGTTCGATCGCAGGCAGGTACGAACGCTCGATTCACTAAATATCCGCCGTGCGTCGGATGGGCACGTTAAGCCGTCAGACCCCGGGTACTGGCCCGCGGTAATGAATAAGGGCGTCTTCCTCCCCCTTTCTACTTACTTCGCTTCCGTGTCACTTTCCTACCGGGCGCTCTAGCCCAAATCTCCTAGTTTCCTATTTCTAAGGGTTGTTTAAGACCTGGGGTCAGGCACTCCCTTCCTAAAATTCTCTACATATGATCTGAAAAAATATCACTCGTTGCTGTCATGGATAGGGAGCAATTTATGAGGTTTGCAAAAAGGGATGATCATCAGCTTTCTGGACAAGGATGGCAGTATTTCTGAAACACCGTAGTTTGTGAACTGTTCGCGTGATTCTGTGGTTAAAGTGTATCGTGATTGGAGAAATGTCACCATTGCGAATAAGCGATGTGGAAAATGCGGTGCCCCACGTGCCATTGATGTGAGAGGTGAACTTCGGTTTCGAAGGTGCGTGAGGGCCGATCGACAAGCTACAGTGGAGCAACTCACTGGCCGAATGAACCAGGAGGCTACCGGATGTGTACCTGCGTGTGGGGCTCCAATGCCGACGGATGATCACTGCACACATCCTGCTGCGTGTGGGGCTCCTATACAGACGGATGGTCACTGCACCTATGGTAACGAAGGTGCATCGGCAGAAAAGACTTACATTTGAACGGCAGTATCGGAATATATGATTGGCAGAGGATTGCTTTGTCCAATGAGTCACGTTTTCTGATTCATCGAACGGATGGACGTTGACGTATAAGGCGAGAAACATCGGAGAACAAACGCTCTTCAACCATTTCTGGAAGAACACAAGCTGATGAAGACAGCATTTTGATCTGGGGAATGTTTTTGTGACATTCTCTGGGTCCACTAATACCTGTGGAAGGCACTATGGACCGAATTCGTTATGAATATATCCTTGCAGACCACGTACACCCATATATGTTGATTGTCTTCCCTAGGTTAGATGGGATCTTCCAGCACGACAATGCGGCGTGTAACATAGCTGTAAATGTCCGAGGGTGGTTGGAAGAGCACGATGAAGGCTTCAAAGTACTTCCCTGGGTACTTAATACCCCAGAATTTAGCCCAATTGAGCATCTGTTTGCTCTATGGATCCTCCATCACTCACCCTCTAGCAGATGTCACACGCACTACAGTCAGCTTGGCTCCACATACCTGTGAACACCTTCCAGCACCTTATTGAGTCACTCCCAGCCCGTTGAGCTGCTGTCCGCGCTGCGCACGGCGGTTACTCTGGATATTAGCTGTTGGTCACAATAATGTGACTTGACCGTGTATATGCCCTTCTTATTTCTGGAGTTAGCATAAGGTTTACCGGCGCAGAACATGGCCCCACACGAGCAATTCCCCTGGTATCCCGGTGGCCCTGTCTGCGTCTGCAGGTATAACAAGTTTAATTAAATCAATACTGAATTTTGCTTTGTGCCTGGGAAACAACATGCTAGCAGATGTGTATGCAGTTGTAATCATTGTGGAGAAGGAGAAAGGTTTCTTTCTTGGCATTGAAATGCTATTTTTTTATTATACGCAAGTATTTGAGGGAGAAATTAAAACTGTTGTTTTGTAGATAAATTCCAGAAGTGTACAAGAAAGAGTTCCTGCGTAGAGATTCTTTGAGGATCAATTATTAAGTTGGATAATTTCAGAGACGTAACTGCGCCCGGGGCAAATCACAAAACATTTGTGCCACCCCATTAAGACAAAAAGCTTTACCGCCGGAAATATTATAATCCTGCCTGTTGCATAAGTTTTTAGGATAGTAAAACTGGTGTCTTGTATGTTGAATACGTACAAATTTGAATTATTGAGTCTCCACACGCATACACAATTAGTTTTTCAAAAAAAAAAAAAAAAAAAAAGCACTAGCCACCGGTAGTTGCTATTGACATTTCGCTTCAACCTGAATTTTATACTTTTTTTATCGCATTCGCTTGTAGTTAATTGATAACTAATAATCACTAACGGTTGTGAATAAATTTCAAGAATGGGCTAGTTCCTCGGCGGACCAGAGGAGGACTTTTGCGAAGATTTTGCCGTTTTAATTGTAGTTTAACAACTTAACTTTTAAATATTTTTATTAGGGTATCAGGGAACTAGGTGTCGTTTCATACCCCCAAGGAGGGGTTCGTGCATTTCTCCAACCTTTACTTACATCAAGAATGTTCTGGGTAGTGAAGCGGAATTGAACGCGAAACGCCATTTTGGGCTGTAAAATCCAAAATCTGAAAACAGCGTTGAGATTCTTAACTGCTCAGGCATTCCGACCTGTGATACCACATTAAACGGACCAAATGCAGCTTGCAATAATGGCAGTAATGATCGAATAGCCCCAGAGAATCATCGACAATACAAAAGACATCCTTATTTTGTAAATTACGTACAACCCAGCCGTTATTTCTGATTGTGAGCAACTCACATCCACTGAACATTTTGTAGAAGAAATGCAAATTTTTAACAGTGACTGGCGAAAGAAATTATAAGTAAATTCTGCAATACTGTACCAAAAACTGGTGCGAATGTTTCAATTCCGATTTTAACTAGACTGTAGCAGCGATTCTTGCGCCCTCTCTTGAACTGACCCGGGGCGGTCGCCCCATTTGCCCCGCGTAGTTACGCCACGCCAATGGATAATTTCATCCCACACTTCTTTTTTTCTTTTCTTTTCTTTCAAGGTTTAACGACCACCATATGCAACTTTAAGAGCTATAAGCATTCACACATCCTTAGGTTTGGGACACTGGACCAGAGACCCGGTGACGTACGACAGATGCACACCCAGGCATGGGTGTGCATCTGTCGTATGTCCCACACGCAACTCCTGGCCTGGCTCGGGAGACTACGCTTATGACCACTTGGCCACCGTGCGCCCCCTCATACTTCCCAACATCTGTTATACTGCCCTTGTCTCAATGAGTCTCATGAAGGATAGGTGTTTTACACATTTTCGAAATATTTTGAAAACATGTTTTGATCAATAACTACACTGTCTACCAACAAGTAATTGGACACCCCTAAAATTGACGATATCTGCGATCCTGATACACGTCACGGCCGCCGCCATTAAATATCGTGTGGGGAAACAACAACGCAACCAGTCGCATGCAAGATGCCACGCAGTTCGGAGCTCTCTGATTTCGAGAAAGGTGTAATCGTCGGGTATCACAGAAATGGCCAATCCATACGTGACATATCCAGCGAGTTGAAGTACCCACAATCGACAGTGGCCTACGTGATTGGCAAGTGGAAGATGAGAGGTGACTGTCGGAATATGCCCCGACCCGGCAGACCCACAAAACGGGAGTTAGAGACCGACGGGTGCTGGCCAGAGAAATTCGGAAGAACCGCACCAAATCGATGGGCCACATCCGCGAGGAGTTTCAGCAGGCATCCGGGAGTGTTCTTTTGATGAATACCATGCGTAAGAAAGCCCATCTGCTCGCTTATCATGGACGTGCTGCCTCCCACAAGCCTTTAATCACCAAGTCCAATAGCGCTGCTCGGCTAACGTGGTGCAAAGAACGTCGACAGTGGACCGTTGAACAGTGGAAACAGGTTCTCTGGAGCGACAAATCAAGGTTCACCCTCTACCGTTCGGATGGCAGGGTCTGGGTTTGGCGTTTGCCTGGAGAACGCCTCCTGCCGGAATGTATTATGCCAACTGTGCAGTTCTGCGGCGGTGAAATTATGTTATGGGGGTGTTTCTCCTGGTATGGCACGGGACCCTTGGTCGCAATTCCTGGTAGACTCAACAGCGAGACCTACTGCACCAATTTGGATGACCATGAGCTTCCTACGTTGTGGCAGTTTTACGGGGTGGACCCATGTTACTTTCAGGATAAAAATGTCACCTGTCATGTAGCGAGGTCCACCATGGCTAGTTATGGTGACAATGGGGTTAATCGAATGAACTGGCCTGCGCAGAGCCCGGACCTTAACCCTATCGAGCACCTCTTGGGACGAGTTGGAGAGTCGACTTAAAGGGTGCCCCCACCGTCCGAAATCGGTGAAGGAACTGACTTGTCTTCTCCAAGCCTAGTGGAAGAAAATACCGCTAGCCGTCGTACAACGCCTGGTTGAGAGTATGCCCCGGTGGGTCGCAGCTGTAATCGCCGCTCGTGGAGGCTCCATCAACTATTGAAGGTGAATAAACTTCGTATTCCTTTGCTATCACAGGTGTCCAATTACTTGTTGGTAGATACTGTATTTGCATTTTCCTAAAACAAAACGTTATTTAAAAAACAATTTCTCCAGACAATATATAAAAATGTTTTTGTCATTTCACATATGGCTTGACACACTTAAATTGTTTTAAGAAAGAAGATTTCGTTTTTTTTTCTTCATATTCACTTTATGTAAAATTGTTATTTCTCGAAACATCCTATGGACTGATAAATGAATCAGTAAAAAAAAAGGTCAATAAGTAGGAACTGTACACCAAATTATATTCAAAATAGTATAACTATACTAAAAATCCGAAATTTCTTTGCGTAGAATACAAATAAAAGTTTCCAAGTTTTCGCACATCAACCAGATGGGTTTTTCAAGGAAGGAAGACTGCTAACTGCAAATTGGACAATAGAACGTTTCAACAATTTGAACGCGGTGACTTGACTAAACAATAAATGAATAGGCGCAAACGTAATAATTCGAAAAAACGAGGTCACGTTGGTTGGGCCGGCGGTACCATTCTAGAAAACGCAGCATTATTTGAAGAATTGATTCCAAATACGTGGCAACTCCAGAGAGACGCTATCATTGCAAACCTCGCAGCTGGTCAAGATTTCCAAGGTTTCACGAATGGCAGTAGATTTGGGTGTGGAGTATGAAGCTAATTTCTTTACATCACTCCATATAGGATCGGCGGACTTTAACTTGACTTTTCTTGATAGGGCAGTGGATATTTTTCCATCCCTTGTATCCCTTTTATGTTCGCTGATTCTAATTCCAAACGAACGTTTAGTCATTCCGTTGTAATATCGCCTGGAGCCGTCCGGATATTGTAGTGGGCTGGCCTAAACACCTGCCTCATTGAGAAGTCAATTTTTCTCTTAAGCATCGTGTACAAAGATGCCGGAGACCTTCTGCCGACACCGAAGTTTATCCTCCTAAGCGCATTTTCGAGTTGATATGGAATAGAGCCCTGGTAGCGAAGTTGCGGCATAGAAATATTTCGGATTTTTAGTATAGTTATACTATTTTGAAAAAAAAAGGATCACACGAAATCTAATGCATCTGAACTTAATGCGAAAAATCTCCCATAGAAAGCATAATATAAAATTTTAGGGCCGCCCCGGTGGCGCAGTGGTCTAAGCGATGGCCTCTGATCATTCGTCCGAAAGGGGTCCGGGTTCGAATCCCGGTGAGGCATGGATGTTGTGTTTGTCTTACGGCACTGGCTCTCTCCCTTCCCTGGAACCAGTGACCCTAAATTAGGGACGGGCGACTGCTTATGGCCCATTGAGTTGCTCACCGTGGTCGTTAAACCTCCAATCAAAAAAAAAAAACATTGGGGGAGAACTTATAAAATTAAATTATTAATCTCGAGTTGTCTGTTCACAGTAGAAACACATGAACGCATATAAAAAATGTATCTCCACAATGAGCTTAAAAATCTGACGGAAGAATATTCTCACAATGAGAAGCACAAAATTAACCAGCACCGTTAAAGAGCAGTAACCTTGAAACGGATTTGAATCCGAACGTGGAACAAATCTGCAGATTTATGGAAGAATGATCTCATGCGGGATTGGACTGCAAATTAAAAAAAGCATCACGCCATCTGCAGTGTTCACCTGGTGGATATTTCTTCCTTTCTACGAGTTTTTAAATAGTAAAAAAAAAGAAGAAATAGAAAGTTGGTTTGATGTGGTGTCTCGGTTCAGCATGCGTGCATTAGCTCCAAATAATTCCCGCAGATCTAAACGCATGATGAACAAGGATCACGTATTTTAGAAATTTCGGGGAAAAAAATCTACAACGCAATGCCCTTATTATGCTTATTCCGAGAAAGAAGAAAAGAAGACAATCCCGTTAAACAAATTTGCATCAGTTATGCTGAACTGATCCCCATGGAAAAAGAAATGAAACAAATCCCTCGCAAAATTTAAGTAACCCTTTTGCGTTAGAACTAACGCCGATAGAGGCATTAAAATCCGATGCAGTGATTCCTATGAGAAAAAGCAAATTTTGGAGCACTCATGAAAAATGAAAAAAAAAAAAAAAAATCCTTCCTAATTATTTCAGCACCTTTTTTTCTCTATCTGAGAAGAAAGGACAGCTAAATGCCATTCAAGCCTGAAACTAAAAAAAAAAAAGGCGCTAGGGACTTCGATGGAAAATGAGCTGTTTTATGGAAATCTTTATGCGCAGCGACATGCATGATTAATTATGCATTCAAATGCTCATCAGGAACGGAAGTAGGCCTGTCGATGTAAGTTGAATCAAACCAGCATCAGTGTAAGGAACGGCATTCTTCTCCATACCCGTGGTTAAATGAGGTGTATAGCAACGCGTTGTGAAACTATTGCTAATACGGGCCGGTGATGAAACGCTCCTCTATTTCTCTGTTCATAAATACAGCGTCATTGTAAGTTAGTAACAACTGAATCGTCGAATGAACAACCAGTTGGTAACTTATTTTCTCCTCTTAAATAAAGGTAACTAGTGAAAATCACCTAGGATCATTTGGATGCCAAAGGAAATTAAAGGCGTCAAACCATATGGAAATCCCCCGAGATTGCGGGAAATGTGGAAGTTAATTAACTGCACCGAGGGAAGTGTACCAAGAGTGATCTGCGAACGGACTGGCATTACGAAGACCTCAACAGATTTCAGATTTCTGCTCTTGTGAGACAGACAGCCTTGATGTACACTGCTCTCCAAAACTCTTGGAACAAGTACGTTTTAACCAGTGTCACATGTGCCTGCACCGCAGGACGCACACGAGATAAAGGCAGAGAGCAGTGAGGGAGCACATGTCTGCGTAGCCCAGTTGGGAGAGCGACTTACTCCGGAGTGAGGGGACCCAGATTAAATGCCCGGCGCGGACAAACTTGTACGTTATAATGGCGCACAAACTTCCAGGATGACCAGGCTGTTAAGTTTCTCGCAATGATGTGATGTTCTTTCCACACGGCGAGACAGGAAAAATGAGAATCGCTTTTTCAGTGCTTCGAAAAAATAAATCAGCGTGATGTTACGTTCCACACACCAAACTGTCTGGGATTTCTCAAATGCACCTTCTTCATGGGATGACTGCCTACAGCGACACATGATCCCGGCTGGCCCGTGATCTATGCCCCCGTCTCTCTTTCAGGGGGAGCGGGAGAGGAGATGTGAGATGCCTGCACCGCAGGACGCACACGAGATAAAGGCAGATAGCAGTGAGAGTACATTTCTGCGGAGTCCAGTTGGGAGAGCGACTTACTCCGGTGTGAGGGGACCCAGATTAAATGCATGGCGGAGACAAAGTTGCACGTTATACCAGTCAATCGTAAAAAGTGGTTTAACAGCTGTAAGAGGTATCAATGGCAAAGCGAAACACACGACATCAAAATTCATGAATAATATGTATTAGAGATTGAAATAAAATTAAAATGTTACAAAGGAGGGACAGGTTCACCATTTATTCAGTTATACTCTTCCATAAGCTCTTCATAAACAGGCTACAGGTCGAGATCTTCAGTTGGAGATATGTCCATCCAGCACGGCAATGCAATTTTGGCACCGATGTGTCACGCATAGGACCAAATGGCTCAAGAGCTATGGGGGTAAATTGTCTCACTTCTGCAAGTGTGTCCTGATAGGTTCCGGCATAGTATCTTTTAGAGGATTCATTTGCACAACTCCTCTACCCAGGGCGTCCCATATACATTCCATTGGATTGTAATCAAGAGATGGCGATTATCAGATGGATATTTTCATTAGATAGTGCTTCTTTTTTTTTTTTTTTTTTTTGATTGAAGGCTTAACGACCCCCGTGAGCAGCTCGATGGGCTATAAGCAGTTGCCCGTCCTTAATTTAGATAATTTAGGGTCACTAGTTCCAGGAAAGGGAGAGAGCCAGTGCCGTAAGACAAATACAACATTCATGCCTCACCGGGATTTGAACCCCGACGCTTCTCGAACAAATGGTCATCAGCCATCGACCGGATGGCAGATAGTATTTCTTCCACAGCTGTTGTGCGATGAGAACGGGCGTTATCATTCATAAAAATGAAATCTGAGCTCATATCAACACGGAACAAATGAACGTAGTGAAGGATCACATCATTTAAATACCTCTGCCCGGTAATTGTTCCTTGATTCATCGCCTTGGTTCGGTATGTCCATTGACCATGATACTGACCCAATCCAGATGCCACAATCTCCATATCTGTTCAATTCAACGATCTGCCTGGCATCTTCCTTCAGATATATTGGTGATTGAAATCCGAAGAAAGACTGAAACGACTTTCGCCTGTGAACATTACCTTGGCCTATTGATCTAAAGATCAGTCAACGTGAGATATACACCACTGATGACGGGGCTTACTATGCGTGCTAGATCGTACAGTCCCCTATCACTGTGTATGTTGCACAGCGTACAAATTTCCGGCCCTATAGTTTTGTTACATTTTGACGTCTTGAGCCTGTCCAGCGCGAAAGTCGCACACCTGTGCTTTCCTGAGGGCGAGTAGCCAACTGGTCAGCAGTGTTTTTCTGACTCCGTTTAGATATTATGGCCAGGTAACAATTATCCTGTGACTCATACAGTAGGGACCACCTCCAGCAAAACATCTGCCAGCGACTCTGTGTCTCCTGAGCTCTGACCACCGCCCCGGTGGCGCAGTGGTCTAAGCGATGGCCTCTGATCATTCGTCCGAAAGGGGTCCGGGCTCGAATCCCGGTGTGGCACGGATGTTGTGTTTGTCTTACGGCACTGGCTCTCTCCCTTCCGTGGAACCATTGACCCTAAATTAGGGACGGACGACTGCTTATAGCCCATTGAGTTGCTCACGGTGGTCGTTAAACCTCGAATCAAAAAACAAAACAAAAGAACTTTGACCATAGTGGAGACTCTATGTAATGTGCACCTCCAAACTCTCTGGGAACATCGGTCACATTCCCGCCTTCATCGAACTTTCCAAAATTGGGCCTAGCACTGAAAACATTTTTGTGAAATTCCCGAGTCACTTTCTTTGATTCCTTTCGTGAATTAACGAAGCATATCTCTGGTACAACCTCTTCCGTTAAATGACGGAAAGAAACCTGAATTTCCCAGATTTTTCGTCCTTCCCGAGAATTCTGAAATTTCAGAACCCTTCCCGTAATTCCTTTCTTATACTGACGGCAAATTGCCATTTTAAAGACGTGTTAAAACAAAATTATTAATTTTCAGTAACCGTTTCGCAATTCGTTTCGTATATTATCGGAAAACCTCCATTCTCACTTTTTTCGTATTCATATGATGAAAAAATTCCTAGTAATAGGAGAGATTCCCGAAAATAGTTGATTAACTGTTAAATTCCCATAATCTGCCACAGAATTTGATTTTGGAGTTCTATAGCGATATCGGATATTGTGGGAAGCATATCGCATGAATTTTGGTTATTTGGGCGCAGGATGTTTCTTCTTCTCTTCCCCATTTTGTGTACCAGCTACTATACACTATATTGACAGAAATCACCGGACACATAGAAGAGAAACACAACATAGCATTTATTGACGCATATTAGTACAGTGTCAGTCCACCTTTGGCCTTAATATATGCACTGACCCTTCGAGACGAGCTCCCGATAACGTTTTGGAACACAACATAATGCTGCGGCCAGCTGTTGCTTAGTAGTAGGTCTTGGTTCTAAACTTCTTATGCGGCGCTCTATTTTATCCCATACGTGATCTATGGGATTAAGATCAGGGCTCTGTGCTGGCCAGTCTACACACGATACGGAATTATCGTCAAACCACGCCGTAACCGACCTTGCTTTATGGCTCGGTGCATTATCCTTCTGCTACCAACAAGACTCGGTTGCATAGTATTGCCACAGAGTTGGCAGGGTATAATTGTCCAGAATATCGAGGTAGACGCGCTAGTTAACAGGGTTGTCCACGATAACCAATTAGCCGGGACCATACCACGAAAAACACTCCAACACGAGTGCACTGCCAGCTCCGAACTTGACCGTAGGAACAGTACACTGTGATAAATAGCATTTCTCCGGCTGCCGCCATGCCCACGCACGGCCATCAGACTGATAGATTGTGTATCTGGATTCATCAGTCCATATGACTCGTTTCCATTGACCTACGCTCCACGATAAATGTTCGATACGCCATGCTAAACGACGAGTAGCATTCCGAGTGGAGATGAAAGGCTTATGAGCAGCCGCACGACCACGGTAATCCATGGAAGGAAGTTCTCTGCGAATGGTACGTGTACATACCGATGTTCCAGCATTTTTACTCCCCTGTACACTAAAGTCTTGTGCAGTAATACGTCCATTAGGTGTAACGATTCTCCTGAGGCTTCGACGTCCTGTATCACGGATTTTCTTTGTTCTGCTGGTGCGTTTTGCTGCTTCAGGCACGTTATGTGCCTTCCACTTATTCAGTACATCCAAAACAGTTGGCTTGGGTATGTTTAAACGCCTCTCGAGGTCTCTTATGAACAACCTACTAATATAGCACCCAAGAATGTTTCCTTTCTCAAAGTCAGTTCTCTCCCGCCGCAACATGTTCACTCAACCTTACAGTGCGATATGATCGCGGTCAGCTGCTGGTTTGTTTTCGTAGCGTTTGCAGCTGTACCGCGCATCTTAACAACGCAGCGGATCTGTTCATTTGCTTTCGAAGGGGTGTCCGGTGACTTTTGTCAATATAGTGTATATTGAGCTACCATAAGAAATCGTCAACTTAAAGTATTGTATAGATGATTTGTACGATGTACATGTGTCAGTCTGTAAAGTCTTTAACACAAAAGTTATTATAGCTATCAAGCGTACATTTTCTATTTAGAAGTTTTGCGAAAGAATATATAAAACAGTGCATTTCACCTTTTCTTAAAGATAATTGAAAATGACTGTCAGTTAAAAAAGGATCAAGTTTCAAAGTATTCTGTTGCTTCTAAAAATCACTATTAAAATATACTTAATTTGTCATAAGTCCTCCTACAGGAAAAATAAATTACACACGTGTTAAAAAAATAATAAACTCCAACAGAAAATAAAGTGACTGAATCACTCCCATTAATGGGAAAAAGATTCATCATCGCGCAATTAGTTTTACCTTGAACGTGAGTGGGATTCCGAACACATTCTGGCTCAGTGGTTAAGAAGCGTGGATTATAAATTGCTCCTGTGGAAATTCTTCAGCTAAAATCCTTACCTCTTTCAGAAAGATACAGCGCCTTGCCACACTATGGCGTCTGTCCTGGCCTTGCTTGATGAGCTGGATATCCAATTGTTGGATTGGGCGGTCCAAAGTCCCGATCTAAGTTCAATAGAACATCTGTTGGGGCTCCAAAGACCGGCCTAAATCCAATAGATTATCTGTGTGACAAGCGGAAACACTGAATTGGATCTCGGCCCGTAGTGCCTTCCATTACGGCATCTCTAACAGAAGCTTTGCAAGAAGAATGGAGAGAAGTTGCGATACAGCCCTATCGGCATCTCGTTGAAAGCATACCTGGAGGGATCGTTGCTGGCATAACTGTTAAACGTGAACCGACTACGTACTGATTTCAGCTAATAAGTGATCTTCTCTAATTAAGTAGAAGCTTCATGCTGTAGTTTCACCCTGTTATATGTGAAAAAGTAAATTCCTGAATGTTTATGTACACTGCGGGCAACCCAAAATCCAACAACAAGAAGGACACGAGATAGCAAAGCCAGATTTACTGGACACATAACAACAAATACAAAGATGAAACGATTGAGCTTACTGGCCCGTGCGACTTGCGGAACACGCAGACATCAATAGTTCATGTGGCCCCCATGGCTGGCAATAACGGCCGCTACACGCCGCGGCATCGAACGAAAGAGTCTTTGGATGTTGGCTTAGGATATGTCGGTCCAGGCTGCTTCCACACGTTACCACACTTCATCAGGCGTAGCCACGGGTGGTGCTTGCCAGGCCACTCGGTTACCGATCAGCGACCAGACGTGTTTGATGGGTGACATATCGGGAGAACAGGCGGGACACGGCAGCAGTGACACCTGGTTGGCCGTAAAGAATTGTTGCACGATGCGTGCCGCGTGTGGGCGCGTATTGTCTTGTTGAAACGTGGCCGCTGGCAGGTCCTGTAGGTAAGGGAAGGCTACAGGCTCCAAGACGTCGGAGATGTAGCGGTGGCTGTTGAGTGTACCGGCGATGCGTACCAGAAGGGTGCGGGTGTCATATCCAATTGCGCACCAAACCATAACGCCAGACGACGGACCGGTGTGGCGATGCATAATGCAGGCGTCATACCGTCTCTCGCCGCGGTGCCGCCCCACGCGGATCCGACCATCGTGGTGCTGCGGGAAGAAGCGGGATTCGTCGGAGAAGATAGTGTCGTGCCATTCCGTAGTTCAGGTGCGGCGTTCAACAACCCACTGCCGCCGCACTCGCCGGTGCTGTAACGTCAATGGTAATCGGAGCAATGGGTACCTTGCGATAAGCCCCGCTTCTGCAGACGACGTCGAACGGTACGTGCTGACACAGGTTGTTGCGCAACACACCCTAATTCCTGCGCTTACGTTCGTGATGTGGCGGTGCGAGCCGTCAATGCCCGCCGTACAACATTCCGATCCTCTCGCTCGGTGGTGTGCCGCGGTTGGGGCAATCGCTCTCTTCGGTTCGTCCGTCCCTCCTGCACCCACCGAATCCATACTCGCCTCACTGTGTTTGGATGTCGCCCCACACGTGTGCCGATGTCTCGGTACGGTAAACCGCTGTCGCGATAAGCCACTATTCGTCCTCTGTCGAACTCCGAAACGTGCTAGAATGACTGCCGTATTCTGCGACGTGGCACCAGGAAGCTCCCCACCCACAGGTCGGGCAGCACAATACACTTACACTACTTACACTCCGCCTTCTGTGCACCCTTCATATAGTGCTTCTCGGCGGCGTGCCGGGCGCACATGATTTGCATATGCCTTGCAATGCTAATCGTTTGCATGTCCTCTCGCGGGCGACGCATGCTGCGAATTTTAGGCCAATCGGATGCTTCTTTCTTGGTGTTGCATTTTGGGTGGCCAACAGCGTACTTACCCCTAAATTGAGTTTTAACATAACATAACTGAATGCTCAAAATTTCAAACGAATCAGAATTTATTTCGAGATTTCACTACATTATACAATTTTAACACGCTTTTTATTGAATGTGTTTACTATCACTGTGTATTTCCCATCATTCCACAGGTCAGTAGATTTATGGCATTCTTGGTTATGATCTACAACACTATTTACGGAGCAAAGCGAAAAACGTTCTTCTGATGATCGGCTTTTGAAAGCTCAAAATTCTAAGTAACTATTTTCAACTGATCTTCTTTCTCAGGCTAAAGTAGGAGCATTTATTGCTGAATTTATATTTAGTAAAGATACATGACAGAAGCCACATTGCAAGGAAAAACATTTATGACAACAGAAGAAATTTTTGCTGAACCTGACTTCCGTTTTCGAAAACTTTTGTTACCTTTTTCAAGCTGAAATACAAACATTTCTGAAAACACTGCGTTTAACAGCAATACAAGGCAAAGGGAACAAACTAGAGAAAATATTATGAATACAGGACCAACTTTTGTGTGATCCGTCTAACTTCCGTTTTCGGAAATTTTTGAAACACAGAAAACGTTTACGCACAGGACACGCCGAGGAACAATAGCTGATTCCTACTTGTCTAAACGACAGAGAATACTATCTATAACGTAAACGTCTTTTCGTACTGATACGTTATTTTAAAAACATAACCATACGATGAAATAGTTCCTAAATTAAACCTTAACGGCCAGACGAAACATTAAAACAGAAGTCAAACTTACGGAAATGATGCTTTATTTCTCCAGCACAGATATAGCACTTCACGATAATAAATCAGTATCAACACTCCACATTCCACATTAAACGCTCCACACACCACACACCACAAGCAACTGTTGTATCGTGGTTTATATCTCTCGTTCTTATCATAACAGGAATACGTCACGTTCATTCCATCTCAATTAGGTTGCCAACAGTATTCGTTTGAGAGAAAAGATATCACGTTAAGTGTGAAGTATAATTGAGAACAAACTCAAGATTAACATAGGGAAAGAAACTAAATAGGAAAGTTAATTTAGAATATACGCCACAAAGCTTATGACGACTTCCCAGAAGCTGGTATTCCCTTACCTATTAGCTTGTTAGAAAAATACGTCATGTATTTAAAAGAAGCAAGAAAGATGACACCAAATTTTTGGGCGTAATGAGCACCTCCTTTGAATCAGTTCTCACGCGAATTAAATTTATCAAATCTATTCAAAGTCAATGGAACCTGTGTGGAAAACAGTAGTATCTGACCGAAGAAAGAAGTTTTTCAATCGGGTCATTAATCCCGCAGATATTGCTGTAAACCAAATTGTATCTTTGCGCCTTCTGGTTGCAAACATTTTATTTAAAAAATATTCACAATTATATAGGAAACATTTCACAGCTGAAACGTTCTCCAACAAAGAAAGAATTTTTCAAATCGGACACTTAGAAGCAGAGATATCGACTAATATAGGATATGCACGCCCACTGGCGGGAAAAAAGCATTATTTTAAGAAGAAAATATTCTGAAAAAGTTTTTCTATGTGAGCGGTATCGGTCCAGGAAATAGTTTTTTCAGTCGAGTTTTCAGATCATATTTTGCTGCAAATACATCGGAAGCAGAAATTAACATTTATGTCCCCTAATGGCCAAACGGCTCTTTACCAAATATTAGAAATTATATGAAAAACATTTCCCATACGGAGCTGTATGCGATACAGGAAGAATTTTTCAAATCGGAGTCCTAGAAGCAAGAACATCGGGGAAACCGCAATTTACCTTAACGCCCCCTGGCAGAAATTCTATGAATTACTTAAAAATTTTGAAATTGTATGAAACATTTCGCACCAGAAACGCTATTCAACAAAGAAGGATTTTTTTTTTTTTAAATCGGACTCTTAGAAGTAGAGATATTGACAAAAATAAGATATACTATAGGTCTACTCCCCATCGCAGAGAAACCATGAATTATTGTAAGAAGAAAATATTCCGAAAAGCTTTATCGACGTGAGTAGTATTGGTCCACAAACGAATTTTTTTCAATCGAGATTTAAGGAGCTCAGATTTTGCTGCAAATACATCAAAAGCGGAAATTAAGACTTACGCCCCTTGGTGGCCAAACCATTTTTTGAAAAAAATTAGAAATATATGCAAAAGATTTCCCATCAAGAGCTGTATCCGGTGTAGAAATTTTTTTCAAATCGGAGTTTTAGGAGCAGAGATACCGGAAGAAACGCAATTTACTTTTACCCCCTCTAGCGGAAAATCTATGAATTGCTAAAAAATTTTAAGATTATATGAAAAACATGTCACACCGGAAACTCTATCCAATAAATACGAAATTTTTCAAATTGGACCATTAGCAGCAGAGATATTGACAAAACTATGATATACGTCTACGCCCCCTGGAGGGGAAACCATGCTTTATTTTAAGAAGAAAATATTCCGTAAAGGTTTATCGACGTGAGTGGCATCAGTCCGCTAAGGAGTTTTTTCAATCGAGATTTTAGAAGCTCAAATTTGGTGGCAAATACCTCAGAAGCAGAAATTAACACTTACGCCTCCTGGTGGCAAATACCTCAGAAGCAGAAATTAACACTTACGCCTCCTGGTGGCCAAACCATTCTTTGCACAAAATTAGAAATATATGCGATCTGTTATCAGGAGCAGTATCCGCTTAAGAAAAAAATTTCAAATCGGAGTTTTAGAAGTACAGATATCGGAAAAACGCGATTTACTTTTATGCCCCTAGCAGAAAGTCTATGTGTAACTTGAAAAAGTGACTATACCTGGAATACTCTTCAACATAAAGGGAATCGAAAGGTAAAATAATTTTTTCAATCGGATGTTTAGAAGAAAATATGTGGATTCAAATGTATTTCTAGTTCGATATCATCTGCTTTTATGCCTTCTAGCGGCGAAATTGTACATCGTAAAAAAAACGAAATGAACGATCATCATTTGCATATTTCAGTCTTCCCAATGCAAGAAGAATTTTTCAAATCGGACTAAGAATCTTTCAAATCACAGCTGGACGGACGGACAAACCGATAGCATAAGTACGACCTTTTTTTTACAAAAGACGTCCTAAAAATGAACCTCAGTTCCATTGTGAATTAATGTCGAGGCTTTTGCATTTTCGATTAAGACAGTAGTTTTACGATTCAGGATACTTTGATTCTGGTTAGTAATTCAGCTGAGACGGAAGGAACGTCGTTTTATTCTAACTCCTGATAACCGTTCTGTGATGCACCACGACAGACATGCTTTTTCAAAGCACGTAACGACATCCCACCACGAGATGCCGTCTCGGCTGAAGAATGTTTTCCGTCCTTTTAAATTAAATGTCATCCTATGGATAATTTGAATTTTGCATACACTTCTGACACTGTATGAAACAAATCTTCTCTCTCTCTCTCTCACTACGTAGTAGCATTTAGCTCATTTCAAATAGAACCCCCCCCCCTCCTTCTCCAATACAGTAGTGCCGCATTTTAAGCGGGAGTTACCTTCCGACGAGACAGCGTAAAGCCGAAACCGCCTGTATTCGAAACCAATAATAAAACTACATACAATAAATCACTTCACACGCTTTGTTTCGTAATATATGTACGGTATATTCTATTACACTCTAATGTGTACTTTACAATGAACAATCTATACGTATTTCTGTAACAGTTACAGTTTAAATACGAGATAGCATGATGCAAATCCTTATGCATACCTACCTAATCGTTGTCTTCACTACGTAACACAACTGCGCGGTCGTCAAAGCTGAGGTCCAAAGCTGGTGCAGTAGTTGGAAACTCTGGGCAGGGCAATTGGGAGCCAGTAAAAGAAGATTTTTTCTGGAAAAACATCGTTATCGGCAACTGCTGCCGCTGCGTCTTTAGCTGCTGAAAATTCTCATAATACGGCATTAAAGGGCCCGTACTACTTCGGTTTATTTCAAAGCTACGTTCCATAGTGGGATCATATTTAGAAACTAAATCTGTTAAGTGCTTGCCTGCTTCGAAAATTTCGATAAACTTGTGCAGATTACCGCTGGCAGTTTCATCTTGTTCGTCGGCATCGTCATCATCTTCGTCCGAGGAAGTTTTCACAAGTTCTTCTACCTCTTCATTTGTCAACGGTTCTTGATATCCATCAATCAAATCTGTTATTTCTTCCTCTAGAATATCAACGAAGCCTTCACCCCCAATCTGCTTGGCCGTCTGAGTAATATGTTTTGCTTCCTCGTTGATGGTAGGAAAACCTTTAAAATCATTGACACAGTCACACCACAGGGGCTGCCAGCACGCATTGATTGATTCTTTCGTAGATCCATTTCCCGTGTGATGTGAATCTAGCAGTGGGGCTCGCCGCGTATAATTGAATCTGCGTAAAATTCGGCACCACTGTATTAGCAGTTGAGAAAGTTGCTCTTAAAACTAAACGAAATATTCGAAGAGTAGGAATATTATTTTTTGACAAAGAAATGGTTTTAACAAATGTCATTCGTGTGAAAGAAAATCCGGACAACACTCCTGTAATAGAAATGGATATTTCAAAACCTGATTTATACACTGGTGGGCAAAAATTAAGGACGAAGAGGAGAAATTAGCATAACAACGGAACGAGCAGGCAGAACGCACCGAAAGACCACTCAGAAGATAGACTAGGGTCCGGTACGTTAAAGCATGCGCATATATGCAGCATGACGTAGGGGGGAGTGTCGGAAGCGTATAAAGCACACGGGCTGTGTACGCTCAGCAATTCGGTGAAAGATATTGCACGGGGTACATCGGTTTGAACGACGTCGAGTTGCTGCCACCATGTGATATGGCCAACAGGCAATACAGTAGACAATATCTGGATGACTTTACTCGAGGTCGCGTCATTGGGAAGTTGAAAGAAGGACAAAGTGTGACTAGTGTGGCCGAGGAGTTCGGGATCGCTCACAGCATCGTTTCACGAGCTTTGGGAGCATTTCAAACGACAGGAACAGCTGTCCAAGAGTTTAGCCGTGGTCGCCCACAAGCAACCACGGCGGCTGACAACCGGTATATTGTCCTACAGGCGAGAAGAGACAGACGGCAGACAGCGGGAGAAATCGCAAGGCACATGCAACAGACAACTGGGCGTCCGTTTTTGCGTTTTACCGTGGCCAGGAGGCTGCACAAAGGTGGTCCATTTGCACGACGACCAGTGCGGTGTGTGCCATTAACGCCTGCTCATTGGAGACGATAGTTTCTTTGGTGCCAGGAACACAAGAACTGGACACATCAGCAGTGGGGTCGAGCTCTCTTTACGGATGAGAGCCGATTTAGTCTGACGAGCGTTACTGGACGTATACACATCTGCAGAGAGCAGGGAACACGCAATCACATCTTCAACATCATTGAAAGGGACCGGTTTGGAGGTGGTGGAGTTCTCGTTTGGGGCGGTGTCATGCTTGGTAACCGTACTGACCTCTACATCTTCCAAGGAGGTTCAGTCACTGGTGTCCACTATTGTACCGAGGTTCTGCTGCCGCTCGTGCGTCTGTTTAGGGGTGCTGTGGGTCCTGAGTTTCTCTTAATGGAGGACAACGCTACACCTCATCATACAGTGGCTGTCGCGGAGCTGTTGGAGAGTTAGGATATTCAACGCATGGATTGGCCCGCAAGGTCCCCGTACCTAAATCCAATCGAACACGAGTGGGACCTTCTCGGGAGGCACTTGGCAGCACGTCACCAGCCGCCAGCAACGATTCCGCAGCTGCGATTGGCGCTACAAGAGGAATGGGCCTGATGCCTCAACAGCTCCGTGACAACCTCGTGCTCAGCCTGGGCAGACGTTGTAAATTCTGCAACGCAGTCAGGGGTGATCATAGCCCCTACTAAAGACTGGATTTATCTTGGCAGTCGCCTGTTCCATGGACGTTTCTGCCTTCTGTCCAGTTGTGCTCGAAGCTACCTTTTCAATAAAGTGCCTTTGTATCCTTTGGATTCCTTGTTTGGACGGTTTTGCTCACTTGCCCCATATTGTTACATCTTGGGGATCTTATGGTATGATTTGAGTCGATGTGAAGCACTTCTGCACGACGTTACATTCGGAAAACCGTCTCGTCCTTAATTTTTGCACGCCAGTGTACTTTAGTATGCTACAAATTTCACCATTGAGTACTCTGCATTTTTTATCGTCTTTGAAGCTGAGTCATCAGCCGAAACCAATACCGAAGTCAGTCGCTTCGATTATTTTTAATCTGTAACGTCAGGATAGATATGAGTAGCAGTATGATGATGTGATCCGATATGAACAAATACTAGTTTTTACAGGGAGTAATGAGAAAATTGCACTCTGATTTGACAACAGACGCTTCAGAAGAAGTAATGACGAGTACGACTGCGTGACATATTTTATTTTATTTACTGGGGGGGGGGGGGGGCCGACCATCATGAACAGCTCTTTGGGCAATAAGTAAGCAGCCACCCTCCGTCTCTTATTTGGAGCCACTGCATCCAGGGAAGTGAAAGAGACAGCATCACTAGAAAAACACACCACCCATACCAGGAGTCGAACCCAGGATCACCTTGGTCAAATGATCAGAAGCAGGCGCCTTTGACAACTCGGCCACCAAGGTGGCCATACGTGTCATATGAAGAGACGTAAGATGTTAACCGGAGTGGTGCACCATTTTGCTTCAAACACAGATATAGCTCACCACTTTCGTTAAGCTGAAAAGAAACATCTCCACATTGTGGTTCTCTGTAACACTCCATTCGGAGTAGATCAACTTGAAAGCATCGTGATCGGATTTTCATTTTTAGGGTTTTTAATAAAACGTGCACGTAACATCGTTGGGGAGAGTTAGTGTGATTCGATTTATGCAGTTGAATGTTCCCTACCGCGAAGATACTTAAATTTCCTTGACAGCCATGCTGAGCAGCACGGAGCAGAAATCCTTTGAATTATTATAAGCGTAGCAGATTTTTCTTTTCATTTCAAGCGTCGACATTTTCCCACTTAACAAATATTTGTCACGTGCTTTGATTGCCAACAGAGCACAGGATTATTCAATAAAATTTCTTTGGCTCAATCTGTACACTAGATGCTTCTATCATGGCCAACGTTTTTTTCGACTGTTCTGGAATACTAAACTGAAAACGTTTGTACTTCCTCGAAGAAGGATTTCAGTTGTACTCTAAATAGTTTTTTTTTTCTGAGAAACGGAATTTTAAATGAAAGGTAGTTATTACTGAAAATTTTCTTCACATTTTTAGGAGTGATTTGGAACTAAGGTTTGCTCTCCTATCAGCCAGTTATGGTTGTTTTATATTCAAATGCATTAAGTAGAATTTGCAAGAAAAATTGAAATTGCAAATTTGGAAAGGAAGCTCAAAGGTAAGCTCTTTCTGAAGCAATAAAAATGTATTACCTATAATGAACGAATTTTGTTGCAAACTAATCGAAAAATATTTGTGCTAAATTTTAAGGCAATTACTCTTTTAAATAGTCTATAACGAAGTAAATTTCTCTGTCATTTTTGTTCACGCCGGGGTTCGAACCCGGGTTCCCGTCATTCCGGAATAAGTCACTCTACCAATCGAGCTACGCGGACTGTCGTTCTGTCTGCTATCTGCCTTTATGTCGTGTGCGTCCTGCTGGCAGGTACGTCACATCTCCCCTCCCCGCGAAAGAGGGCCGGGGGCATGGCCTACGGGTCAGCCGTGACCATGAGTCGTTGCAGGCAGACAGCCGCTGTAGAACGTGCACTTGAGAACTCCCAGTCAATCTGGATGTGTGGAATGCAACGTCGTACACATTTATTTTTCGAAGCGCTGGAGAAGGGATTCTCTAATTTTTCCTATCTTGCGGTGTGGAAAGAACATCACACCATTGCGAGATTTTGAATGGCCGGGTCATCCGGAAAGTTTGGGCGCCATTATAACGAAGTAAATTTCTCTGTCATTTTGGTCCACGCCGGGGCTCGAACCCGGGTCTCCTCATTCCGGGATAAGGCATTCTACCAATTGAGCTACGCGGACGTTCGTTCTGACTGCTATCTGCCTTTATGTCGCGTGCGTCCTGCTGGCAGGTACGACACAAGTCTTATACTTTGGCTTCCTATAAATTCTAACTAAACTTTTACTTCAAATAAATTGTTCTTCTCTGTATTGCTTCCTCCCTATTTCATGGCAAAAACTAAGCTGCAATCAGTGATGTAGCAACTGTAGTAAATCAGGCTTACTACTGGTTCAATAAAGCTGAGTGCCAGTTGAGTCGCATGTAGACATCAGAGAACCAAAGCATCAAAGTAAGTCCTACATAATTTTTGCATCGTTTGGCTCTGAACAGCGAAGAACGTAAATTTATTTATTTCCCTGCTCCTGAACAAAGGCAAAGCAAAATAAAGTTGATGAAGCTCAGCGCTGTATTGATATTTTATCACAAACTGCTTTCTTTCTTAAACTTTAATGGCATGTTAAAAAATATTTTACAAAATATCTGCACGATTTAAAAAGGAGAACTTACAACCAAACATATGATTCCAATTTACCGCTGAAGAATAGTAAACGTTTGTTGCAAGCATACGTTTTCTGAAATTCGACTGCACAAAACAAAAGCTGATTTTAATAACCATTGGACAAAAAGTGACGCGTCCTTGCTGTACTCGAGGTCATGTAAAAAACATCTGTCCATGCAGCAAGTAAAACATGAAAAACCGTTATTTGGAATGAACCAGTTCCTCACAGATCCTCAAGTTTCAAGTTACATTTGTAACATGACTAACATAGAAATATTAATTACTACTAATAATCGGATTCTAAAGAGTAGTGCTGTTGGCAATTAAGGAATTGCTTATTATGCTAAGCGACTTAATTGTGATGTGTAAATTTAAAACGTCAAGGCTGCTGTTAATAAAGCACTGGTCATTATGTCAGTGGCATCAGTTTCAAGGGGATTATGCTACAGTGAAGAGGACGATGGCTTAGAGACAAATTCGTGTTATTTTCACATATGAATTTAAAATTGGACACCGCGCATCTGAACCAGCTAGCAGCATCAATATTTGCCTATGTCGATTGTTCTTTGGGATGAAATACCGGCTTAGGGGTGTGTTTCGGGGCTTTGTCGATGTCGATTGTTTTATGGGATATAATATTGTCTTTTGGGATGAAATACTGTCTTCGGGGTATGTTTCGAGGCTTCGCTGCAGTCGAGACAGTGCGCCGAACGTTGACAGTTGTCATACAGAATCCATTTCTGATCATACGTAACGAGGCAGCACAAACTTCGTTCATTTGGTTGAGTATAAGCAGAGGAGAGTGGACACTGAATCGTTGCATTTTGCCCCCTTTTTTCAACTGATGAAGGACCCATTGATCCAACCTCTTCAGTTTGAAAATGGCCGTTGAATGTCGGAAAACGCTTGCATAGAGTACTCCAAATTATTTTCTCTCCAAGTTTACGTACTGTCTGACATGGAAACAAACGTTTTGTTTCGCGTCAGTAACTGCGCAATCCCCAAATGTTTTGGTATATGCCATGTATCATTATATATGCCAAAGCATTTGGGGATTGCCCGTTACTGAACGCAAAACACAATGTTTGTTTACTAAATTCTGTTCAGGCGATGTGAGCTTCGAAAATGAACCCTGCGGTAGACCAGAAGGATCTATCAATGATGACGATTTAGAGGCTTTGATTGAATCTGAACCATGTCAGACAGTACGTGAACTTAGCAAGAAATTTGGAGTACACTGTGCAACCATTTCCCGACATTCAACGTCCATTGGCAAACTGAAGAGAGTGGATCAATGGGTCTTCATTAGTTGACAAAACAGAGCAAAATGCAACGATTCAGTGTCCGTTCTCCTCTGCTTATGCTCAACCAAATGAACGACATTTGTGATGCCTCTTCACCTGTGATCAAAAATGGATTCTGTATAACAACTGTCGACGTTCGACGCAATGTCACGACTGCGGCGAAGCCCAGAAACACACCCCGAAGCCGGTATTCCATCCCAGGAAGAAAATCGACGGCGGTGAAGCTCCGAAGCTGGTATTTTATCCCAGACGACAATCTAATGCGGCGAAGCCCCGAACCCGGTATTCCATCCCAGGAAAACAACCGACCGCGGTGAAGCACCGAAGCACATCCCGAAACCGGTATTCCATCCCAGGAAGATAGTCAACTGCGGCGAAGCCCCTAAATACACCCCAAACCCGATATGCCATCCTATAAATGCAACTGACCAGGGTGAAGCCCTGAGACACACCCCGAAGACGATATTCCATCTTAGAAATAAAACTGACCTCGGTAAAGTTCCTAAACAAACCCCGAAGGCGGTATTCCATCCCAGAAAGATGATAGTCAGTGTTTGGTGGTCAGCAGCTGATGTGACCTACTCCTTCTTACAACGAAGTCAAACAATCGAGGCGGAGGGTTATTGTCAAAAATTTGACATTGTGCATGGAAAACTGTTAACCAAACAACAGGCTTTAGCTAATATCACCATGGCTCTATATTTTTCCATGGCAATGAGAGACCCCACTTTGCACACCAGAAGATCCAGAAGTAAAGCACACCACGAAGTCGGTATCCCATCCCAGGAAGACGATGGTTGATGTTTGGTGGTCCACAGCCAGTTCGATCCCCTCCTCCTTCTTATAAAGGTATCAAACCATCGCTGCGGAGAGTTATTCTCAAGAACTTGATATTATGCATGAACATCTGCCTTCTAAACAGCCGGCTTTAGCTAATTATCATGGCCCCATACTTTTCCACGGCAATGAGAGACTTCATTTTGCACACCAGAATATCCAGAAGTTGAAACACACCCCGAAGCCGGCATTCCATTCAAGGAAGATGATGATCAGTGTTTAGTGGTCCGCAGCTGGCGCGATTCACTCCTCCTTCTTACGAAGGGGGTCAAACCATCGCGGGGAGGCTCATTGTCAAGGACTTGGCATTATGCAGGAAAATCTGTCAGCTTAACAGCCTGCTTTGGCTAATCACCATGGTCCCATACTTCTCTATGGCGATAGAAACCACTTTGCACTCCATGAGACCCAAAAGCTGCACTTGCGTGCGTGCATGTGTGTGTTGCGGTATGAAACCTTACGTAATAGTTTTTATTTACCTGACCAGTCCCCGAAGGACTATCACTTTTTCAAGCAATTTAATTCCTTTCTACGGGGTAAATCGTTTCCCAATCAGACATCAGTTGAAACCGCATTCCATAAGTTTGTCGCATGTGGAATTTTTCATGACAGCATGCAGAAGCTTGTATCTCGTTGACAAAAGTGTGTTGCTGCTGGCGGTGAAGTTTTTTATTAATAAAGTTTATTTTTTCCTGCATTTTGGGTGTTTGATGTTCGTAATTTTTGTATATACAGGGTTACAAGGAAAGTCTGAGATCAGGTAAATATCTCACGAACTGTGGTGGTTAGCGATTTACTTCTTGTGCTGTTGTATAGGAAACCCCTATGGCGCACATAGTAACGCCACGAATGATTCTCTCGCCTCCTTTGGGGGGAGTTAAGGGTGCTATCGCGCTCCCCCTTTGCAGATACGGCAAAAAAGTGCAAACTTGTTCAGCGAGGCAAAAGTAGTACATAATTGTTTTTGTTCCAGAACAAAAGATGGAAAGGGAATCTTCAAATGCAAAAAAAGCGGAAAGCTACACTGTTAAAAAATTGTGGTAGGTTGCACCAAAACGTGGTGCTACACCAGCTGTATCACTTTCTGAGAAAAGATACACCATTATATGATATGGTGCAAACAAAAGTCAACAACATGGTGAAATCTTGTACTATAATGTGGTGCAACCTTGTACCATGAAGTGGTGCAAAGTTGCACTATTTTATTAGGTTTTGTCTGCACCCCACAATGGTGTACCTTTTCTCAGAAAGTGGTGCAGCTGGTGTAGCACCACATTTTGGTGCAACCTATTACTCAATTTTTAACAGTGTACCTAAGTCCCTCTGTCCGAAGCATATTTGCATGGATTTCAAATGTGCTTTCTGCTCCGTCGTCAGAATGCAAAAATGATATGCGTGGTCGCTATGACAACACTTCGTGAACCAGTGATGGGAAGGCGAAAGCTTTAACACGCACGCAAGTCAATTAGATGTGCATACAGTTTTCCTATTGGATGAGTGTTTCGCCACTTTATGCTATTTCTCCTTGTCTCAGTGTATTTCTTACTGTATTGGATATCAAAGTCTGATATTGAATATGTCAAGGAACTGCGTTTTATTTCAGAACAAGAACTGTTGATAAGGTTTGTAGGAAAACTTTTCCTTTGTGCTTTCATTTACTTAGAACTTACCAGTTTAGATAAGTTCTAAGTAATAAGTTCTTGTCTAAATACTCAGTCTTTGCTTCCGGATGTTGTGATTTTTTGAGGGGCCACATTCCCGGTCCCCTTCCATATTTTGTTATGGGAAAAAAACATTTATGTACTATTTTTGCCTCGCTGAACAAGTTTGTAATTGACTTTTTTGCCCTATCTGCAAAGAGGAGCGCGATAGCCTCCTCAACCCCCCAAAAAGGATCGAGGGGATCCCTCGTGGTGTCATTGTGTGCGCCATAAGGTGTTTCCTATACAACTGCACAAGAAGTAAATCCCTAACTGCCATAGTTCGTGAGATATTGGCTTGATCAAAGACTTTCCTTGTAAACCTGTATATGGCATACTGAACACTACATATAATCAGTTCTTAAATACTTCACTTAAAGTGAAACAGGAGTCACTCGATATAAAGTACAAAGGAATAGTTACTTACAGTTTTTTGCCTTCATTCTGTCACAACCTTATTAATACGGTTCATGCAGAAGGTTACCATTAGAACAATATTAAAGTAATCCCACTGGTATTAACATTTCAGAACTAAAAAACAAACGTTAGCAGGCAGAACCCCTTTAAATCCGAACGCTAAATACATATAACAACACTTACCTCGTCACCTTCAAATAAAGCAAACTTCAAAATAATGGTGCCTCCACAATTACAACATAACACCACCATCTCCACCCTTTTGGCTACTGCTTCAACATTATATCTCTTCCAGTTCTTATCGGTCACATGCGTACGTCATACTCTCTGACGTCAGAAGTGTTGCCAACCACATTCCGTGAGAGAGAAGGTATAACGTTAAGGTTGAAAAACGCTAAAAAAATGAACTTAAATCTATATAGAAAAAGTGAAAGTTAAATTAGAGAATACGTCACAAGTCTCCATAAATATTTCGACCTTTCATCAGTAACAACCTAACAATATGTACATACTTGTATACTTAAAATCTAAGTTAAAAGTTAGCTACCTTCTGTTCCTGGACAAAAAGAATCTGCTTCATTTTCTGCATAGGCAAATCGTTTATTGGTTTTGGTTTTTCAGTAGGCCTTAAAAATTGGCTTACGTGAGGTCTCACATGTATCTTGCTTTTAAGAGAGATTATAACGTACAAGTTTGTCAGTGCCGGACATCGAATCGGGTCCCCTCACTCCGGAGTAAGTAGCTCTTCCAACTGAGCTACGTGGAAATGTGCTTGCACTGCTATCTGCCTTTATCTCATGTGGGTCCTGCGGTGCAGGCACATCACAAGGTCGTAAAAGGTACCCAAGAATTTTAGAGGGTCACGTAACTTTTCGAACCATACTTATATGGATTCATTTTTGTCGCATAAAAACAGAAATTAAAAATAAGTAATGCATGTTCATCCGTAGAATATTACATTATGCTACTGACTGTATACGGTATATATCAAGCAAAAACCAAACCTTGTTACTTTATCATACATTTCGTTTACCAAAAAAGATACCAATGATTAAAAGAAAAATTGCTTGTAGCGACGAAAGTACTTAAACTGACTCGAAAAACATGCTGCTGTTTTAAGAAACTTGCTCGTATTTAAAAGACATGATACAGATGTTTCGGAAATAACTGTTGGTGTAATAAAGATGATGCCTTTTGAGTGCAGTCAAATCACCTACATATATTTTTTGTCCTGATTATCGTTTACATAGTGTGAGATAAAAACTTGAGAATACATATGACAAATTCCAGCAGGGAGAAACCTGCAATTCTCAAAATTTGTCAATAGATTCGTCTATAATAATTATCCAGTAGTATCCAATCACAGCAAACATTTTTCGCTCAGTTTGTAATGCGAAATAGTAACAATGTGGTTGATGAATCAAAATATTTCTTTTGTTTTAGCTGCGAATCATTTTGGCGGCAATTAAACTAGGAAGAAATTAGCGAAAATTTGCCTTACTTACCAGATGCCCTATTTCGCGAAAATCTCTGCACATTTTTTTAAAATTATTTTCCAATATCATTCCGGTACCCAAATGCATCCTTTTCCCCACTTAAAGAATACAGGTGGCCTTCATTATTCCTTTTCAAACTCTTTGGTTGAATTTTCTTGTATTATCCCGGGTTCTTTTATTTAGAACACTAAATGCGTTTACTAGCTAACTGAACTTTTTTCTTAGACGATAAATGACTGATTAATTTCTGATGCCCGAATATATTTGCTAAGTATTGTGCTCTCAACTGGATAGCAAAAAGCGCCAGAAATAAAGAAAAATTCACACAAAAGCAGATGCCCAGCCGTTCACAACAAAATCGATTTCCCTATGTTTGATTAAAAAATTGATCCTCCACTGCCTTCTTCAAGAAATGATTGATGAGTTCGGCGAACTAGGTATTTTTAAGTTGTCTCGCTAGAAGGGTAAAGAGTGAAACTCGATGCATTTCTTGTTCTCAAAATAAATATCTTTTTGTGCCTTGTCGAGTTATTCTATTGTTGGGGAATGTGGGAAAATGCGGCACTAACTTCATTGATTCTCTCTACGACATCATAAATCAAAATTTTTAAAACTTTGAGTGATTGAACAACTATCTTATTCCAGTAGTCTAAATCGGCGGGTCTCAAACTTTTTGGTCTCATGACAACCTTTACCCTCTTTAAAATTATTAAGGACCATAAAGAGCTTTGATTTGTGTGGGCTATATCTTTTGACATTTTCCGCATCATAAATTAAAACTGAGAACTTTTTAAAATTTTTATTTATTAATTCATTTAAAAATATCACTAATAAACACATTCCATGTTAACAAATAAAAATATTTTATGAGAAGTTACTATATTTTATATTACGAAGGAAGTAAATGATAAAGGTGGCACTGTTTCACATTTTAGAAAATCTATTTATATCTTGCTTAACAGAAGATGGTTAGATTGTCGTATCTGTTTCTGTATTCATTCTGTTGCGATATGTTGTTTTGATTGGAGCATATGAATAAAATCCCGCCTGGCGTAGACATGTAGTTGAAAAACGGAGGATAATTTTAATAGCCATTTCAAATAATTGTGGATATTCTTTATACTATATCAAAACCCCCACAACTAGTAGTTTTTCAAAGTTTAGTTGCAATGTTGAATCTGAAATATTACACTAGTCAACATTTCAAAACTTTGTTTTCATAACATGGGTGAAATAAGGTGTTTTTAACTAATTTCGGGGTGCTGAATTCAACTATTACTGTAAAAACTCTCCAGCACCTACAGCTTTTTGTGTATGAGCATTTGCTATATTTCCAGATAGAAAATGTACACATTACAGCTTCATATTGTAATGTATTACAACTTCGCATTGTAATGTAATACAGCATTTATGTAGATTGTTAGCTGTAGAATTAATGTTACAAAGTATAAACACAATATTCATATATCACTGCATATGAGACAGCAAAAGCAAAATAAAATAGAGTAAACAATATTAACACAAATGTAAATTTATACACACATACTCGTATATCCGTGCAAGTAGGTCAATTTTTTTCTCTTATGTGTCGTGTTGTCCTCCTCTGCATAAGCCAGCAGTAATCACTCATCATTGTGGGATCCCACCAGCTTTGTTATCTCTCCTCCATCGTTCGGCTGTCTTGGTGGAACCTTTCTCCATGTTCATCACTGACTATTCCTAGGTTCTCAGGAAGGAATTCCAGATGCGAATGGAGGAAATGTATTTTTAAGTACATCCAGCACCCAAGGTTTTGATTGTTCTTGAGAAAGGTGTGAATCAGCTGTTTGTAGTTGCCCTTTTTGTGGTTACTAAGAAATCCCTTGACCACGGATGTGAAAGATTGCCATGCAGCAAGCTCCGTGCTGTTTAGCTTTTCGGTAAAACAGAATCACGCAGTAGTTTCCGTACCTGAGGACCAACGATGGCGCCTTCTTTGAATTTTTTTTTTGATTGGAGGTTTAACGACCACCGTGAGCAACTCAATGGGCTATAAGCAGTCGCCCGTCTCTAATTTAGGGTCACGGGTTCCAGGGAAGGGAGAGAGCCAGTGCCGTAAGACAAACACAACATGATTGGAGCATATGAATAAAAAAAATGCCAACATGCCTGACCGGGATTCGAACCCGGACCCCTTACGGACGAATGATCAGAGGCCAACGCCTTAGACCATTGCGCCACCGGGGTGGCCTTTTAATTTTGCATCACCTAGTTGTGGAAATGTTTGCTTTAAATGCAAGAAACCTAGGCCAGATTTGTCTATAACCTTTACAAAGTTTTACATCAGTCCCAGTTTGATAGGAAGTGGTGGAAGCAGTACATCAGAGGGATTAACTAGGGGCTTGTGACGAACGTTACTATCTCCAGGAATGAAAACATCTCGTTTAGGCCAGTCTGTCCGTTCGTAGTGTTCTGCTGTGGCCCTACTGTTCTACATACAAAAAAAACATTTTGTGAAGCCACTTTAAAGCCCGAGCAAGAGTGATATCACTTTCAGGTCACCGCATACTGACCACCTGAACTGATCATATATTGTTTAGCAGTGAGAATTTTGTCCATGCTTTCATACGTCTCATTCTTCCAACAGCATGTGTTACTGGAATGGAAGGCTTCTGTTTTCCGTTGGACAAAAGGACAGCTTTTAAACTAACCTTGGATTAGTCGATAAATAGACGCTATTCCATAGGATTGTGAGATATTCCTAATTTTGTCATTTGCCACGGAATATCTGAAAAAAAAAACCGCATACCATCCTGCATTTCATAAGACGAACATAGAGCCAAATTTCTATTTTTGAACAGAGACACACGAGTATTCTTCGCTAGCAGGTTTCACTCTTGCAGTGGGGAACCTAAAAGTTTAGCTTGTTGTTTGGAAAGATGTAGGTCTCGAAAGAATTCATTCTGTTCATTTTGCTCAATCAAGTGGGGTTCGTATAAGTGTTTAGGAGTATATGTAGGATCCGGATCTTCATGTGTGTCCATATTTTCATTGAATGAATTTGAATCTATCTCTTCACAGTTCAATGGAGGTTTTGGTGTAGGAAGATCTTCCCCATACGGAACAGGCCTTTAAGGCTGATGGCAAATTTGGATACTGTATTTTACTTTTATTCTTTTTGATAAGCCACTCACTTTAGTTAAACAGAAATAACAATCTTCCACGTGATCAGCTGGCTCACGACAAATCATCGAAGCTGCGAAAGGCATGGATTTCAGCTTAACTTTCAACCGTTCACTCAGGCCAACAAAGCAGGAAATGCAGCAGATATGTGAAGCCCACGATTTACTTTGATCTCCAACGTGACATTCAAAGTAGAAATAGTAGGCTTTCCTCACAGTCTTTGTCAATGGACGACTCTGCAGTTTTATAATATTCTCTCTGCACACATAGCAGAACTTATCGGAAACATTAATGCATCCGCGACGATCCCTTTTCTCCATTTCGTCAAATTTTGGTCACAAACATGCAGCACGTGTTTCTATTTCAATGCAAACAAGTTAGTAAAAGCATGCACTACATTGATTATAATACGCTTTCGAATATACCAGAAATCATTACTCAAGTTATGAGAGTAATGATTGTGGAATAAATCTCGGTCCTGTGCCCTGACCTTTGATCCCATTACGATGATATTCAACAGAGCTGGTTCACTATACCTGCAAAATAACATGATACGGTTTTATCGCAATCGCAGCATTTGTACGTAAGTTATGATGCATAAGAGCTATGGAATCGATCACGCTCCTGTGTCCTAACCTTTGACTCCATTTCGCCCATTTTCAATAGGATTCATCCTCAGGCAGGCCACTACAACATACTAACATTTCATCCAAATCGAAACATTTTTACATAAGTTATGACGCATAATGGCGATGGAAGTGATTCCGCTCCTATGTCCTGACCTTTGACACAATTTGGCCCATTTTCAATAGGGTTTTTTCCCATGTGGTCCCCTAATACATAGTAAAATTTCATCGAAATCGAACCTTTTTTACGCTAGTTATGGCGCATAAAAGCAATGGAATGAATCCAGCTCCTATGTCCTGACCTGACCCCATTTCGTTCACTTTCAATAGGGTTCCTTCTTAGGTGTTCCCATACCACATACTAAAATTTCATTGAATTCGAACGATTTTCAAGCGAGTTATCGTACGGACGGACATACGCACACAACGCGTGACGTAATGAGGCAGATGGGAATCGCGACCATCTGCTTGCAAAAGCGTGACGTCATAAAACCTTAATAGGATCCACACACAACGCGTGACGTAATAAGACAGATGGCGTGATCGTGCGCCAACATCTCAGACGCGAGATTGTGACGTCATGAAATTTCTAAGCATGGTTAACATTAATGGAACGACACCATGACACTAAAAACGTGGTAATTCGGGGTGGTTATTTAACGCACTAAACCAATTTTCCTAAAGACGAGATCAAGCTAAATCGATTTCTAGTACCAGAAAACGGTAGGTTAAAGACTTTCATCAAAATCCTTAGAGCCGTTTTCAAAATAAAATTTACATAGATACAAGAATCGCTCCTTTAAGGTGGACGTCAAGTAATTTTGCTTCTTATACTTCCAATGGAAAAACTTCTGTACACATTTTCTTCACAATTAATGCGCTCCCAAGGATGAAAATTTGAACATCGATTAAAATAGTTTCATTTTATAACTTGAAATACTTAATATTTTCTAAAACATAATCATAATTATGCAATCCAACATTTATTCGTCGACTGACGTCATCAAAGTACAGGTCGCCCCATCCTTTTTCTGGTTTCAACACCACCAAAGGGAACGTTATTGTTTTTTAATATAATTAAGGTTATGTTTTAGAAAATGTTAAGTATTCCAAGCTATAATATGAAGTTATTTTAATCGATATTCAAATTTCCATCGTTGGGAACACACTAATTGTGAAGACATGTGAACAAAAGTTTTTCCATTGGAAGTATAGGAAGCAAAATTACTTGACGTCCGCCTTAATAGTATGGGATAAGGGCGATGGAATGGATCCCAATCCTATGTTCTGACCTTTCACCCTATTTGTCACATTTTCAATAGGATTCGCCCGCAAGTGGTCCCCTACCACATACTAAAATTTCATCGAAATCGAACCATTTTTACGCACATTATGACACATAACGGCAATGGAATGCATCCCGCTCTTATGCCCTGACCTTTGACCCCACTTCACCCATTTTTCAATAGGGTTCATTCCCATGTGGTCTCCTATAATATACTAAATTTTTATCGACTTCGAATCATATTTACTCAAGTTATGACGCATAAGGGCAATGGAATGGATCCCGCTCCTATGCCGTGACCTTTGACCCCATTTCGTTCATTGTCAATAGGATTCGTCCCCAGGTGGTCCCCTAACACATACTAAACTTTCATCGAAATCGATCGAACCGTTTTTACGCGAGTTATCGTTCCGACAGGCAGGCGGACGGACGGACAAAGCTGGAGGATATACTCTTCTTGAACCTACAGGTTTTTTTTTTTTGGTTTTTTTTTATTGGAGGTTTAACGACCACCGTGAGCAACTCAATGGGCTATAAGCAGTCGCCCGTCCTTAATTTAGGGTCACTGGTTCCAGGGAAGGGAGAGAACCAGTGCCGTAAGACAAACACAACATCCATGCCTCACCGGGATTCGAGCCCGAACCCCTTACGGACAAATGATCAGAGGCCATCGCTTAGACCACTGAGCCACCGGGACGGCGAACCTACGGTTGGAAAGCGTAATAAACAGCAATGGCGGTTCTGTTGCGGTTACATATACTCTACCTGTGAAAAAAATAAGTGTTGCCACCCATAACATATCAGGTGGCGAAATATAAAAATAAAATGATCTACTGTTCTTTTACATACCTACGAGAGTTAATTTGGAACAATAGTACATATTTAATGCACCATAACAAAACAACGTGACGTGTTGTGCATTTTTTAAGGTCAGGTTTGAAATCAGCACACAAAAATTAGTTAAAAACAACTACATTTGTTCATGTTATAAAAACCTTGTAGACCAGTGTATCAATGAGCATTTCGTACTATGTTACATTAAAATCCGTTAATCGGTCTTGCACTAGTAAAAGCTGAGCACAAATACTGAAGACAAACTGAGTCACTCCCTGAACACGCTCATTTTTATACCCTGAACCTACTACCTTCGAAAATTCTAGAAAACCAAAGAATACTAAAGCACAAATTGCATTGGCAGTCAGGGCGAGGACGTCATTCTACGTCATGCAGCTTCTAGTAAATTCCACTGTTCACTACTGCGTGGCAAAATGCGATTGAAAAAAGGCAAATAACGTTTCATTATAATTGCGAAAATAGTAAATCAATTCTTTGGGCGTTCTTTTTTCCTGACCACAGCAGGATTTAAGTAAGACTGTTTCTCCTCATTCGAGGTGCCAACCTAGCAGCGCTGACTAGAAGTGTCGTTCACGAACGAATCAGCAAACGGAGGCATTGGAGAAACGAATCTTTCCTGGAAAAAATCGATTACGCAAATGATCCGATTCTCTGAGTGAAAGTTACTTTTTACTAGACATAAAAATTTCACCTTGGTGGGATTCATGTTCTCGACAGAAAATCTTACCTCATTCAGAAATGTACAAATGCAATAATTTTTTCAACGTTTCGGAACAAACTTACACTGCTGGCCACCCAAAATGTAACACCAAGAAGGACACGCGATAGCAAAGCCAGATTTACTGGACACATAACAACAGATACAAAGATGAAAAGATTGAGCTTACAGGCCCGTGCGACTTGCGGAACACGCAGACATCAATAGCTCGTGTGGCCCCCATGGCTGGCAATAACGGCCGCTACACGCTGCAGCATCGAACGAAAGAGGCTTTGGATGTGAGTTTAGGGTATGTCGGTTCAGGCTGCCTCCACACGTTGCCACAGTTCATCAGACGTAGCCGCGGGTGGTGCTTGCAGAGCCACGGCAGCAGTGACACCTGGTGGGTCGTGAAGAATTGTTGCACAATGCGTGGCACGTGCGAGCGCGCATTGTCCTGTTGAAACGTGGCCGCTGGCAGGTCCTGCAGGTAAGGGAGGACTACAGGCTCCAAAACGTCGGAGATGTAGCTGTGGCTGTTGAGTGTACCGGCGATGCGTACCAGAGGAGTGCGGGTGTCATATCCAATTACGCCCCAAATTATAACGCCAGGCGACGGACCGGTATGGCCATGCATAATGCAGGCGTCATACAGTCTCGCCGCTGTGCCGCCACACGCGGATTCCACCATCGTGGTGTTGCAGGCAGAAGCGGGATTCGTCGGAGAAGACAATGTCGTGCCATTCCGTAGTTCAGGTGCGGCGTTCAACGGCCCACTGCCGCCGTACCCGCCGGTGATGTAACGTCAATGGTAATCGGAGCAATGGGCGCCGTGTGACAAGTCCCCGCTCCTGCAGACGACGTCGAACGGTACGTGTTGACACAGGTTTTTGCGCAGCACACCCTAATTCCTGCGCTAAAGTTCGTGATGTGGCGGTGCAAGCCATCAATGCCCGCCGCACAATATACCAGTCCTCTCGTCCGGTGGTGTGCCGCGGCTGCGGCAATCGCTCACGTCGGTCCATCCGTCCCTCCTGCACCCACCGAATCCATACTCGTCTCAATGTGGCTGGATGTCGTCCCACACGGGCGCCGATGTCTCGGTACGATAAACCGCTGTCGCGATAAGCCACTATTCGTCCTCTGTCGAACTCCGAAACGTGCTGGAATGACTGCCGTATTCTGCGACGAGGCATCAGGAAGCTTCCAACGCACAGGTCCGGCAGCACAACACACTTCCTCTGCTTACACCCCGCCTTCTGTGCACCATTCGTACAGTGCTTCTCGGTGTTGTGCCGGACGCACATGATTTGCATATGCCCTGCAATGCTAATCGTTTGCATGTCCTCTCGCGGACGATGCATGCTGCGAATTTCAGGCTAATCGGATGCTTCCTTCTTGGTGTTGCATTTTGGGTGGCCAGCAGTGTATATGAAAACCGAAGAAAAAGAATTCTCTTAGAATTGAAAACAAATTTAAATTTAAAAATATTCCACTAAACCGGAAATTGGCAACGAACAAAAGTATCCAATAATTCAGAATCGTTTCCCTACACACAAATCTTTCTTTAAACCGGAAGAATCATCGAACAAAGGGATCCGACTCAGAATCGATTCCCTAGACACAAGTCATTCTCTAAACCGGGAGTATCACCGAACGATTCCTTTTAATGGATCGAATCAAAAGAATCTGTTTATTCATCTCGAGTTCTGATTGCATACTTGCTTATTGGGGGCAACATCTCTTTGAATACAACACAGGAAAAAAGCTGTCTAATTGTCCTAAACGACAAATTAAAAATGAATGGAAAACATTTAAAACCATCCACTCGCCGCCCCAGTGGCGCAGTGGTCTAAGCGATGGCCTCTGATCATTCGTCCGTAAGGGGTCCGGGTTCGAATCCCGGGCAGGCATGGATGTTGTGTTTGTCTTACGGCACTGGCTCTGTCCCTTCCCTGGAACCAGTGACCCTAAATTAGGGACGAGCGACTGCTTATAGTCCATTGAGTTGCTCACGGTGGTCGTTAAACCTACAATAAAAAAAAACCATCCACTCGGATATAAAAAAATTGCGGGGTTTTTTTTCGAAACCTTTGAACATGATGGACGGTGATTGTTTTTAGACAACAAAATCCTTTTCAGTAAAAAAAATTATTGAATTTACGAAATCTAGGCAAAAGCGTTTGACGTTTCAAAACAGTTCAGTATAACTCTGCTTTTTCGTTCGAAACATCTTGTATATAATCAAATTTACTTTGACCACTGTAATTCGATTGAAGGGCCCGGAGATTTGAAGTATTCTATAGAATACATAAAGTTGCTATATTTGCTAACGGAAAAATTTATGTGTGGAACTTAGTCGCAGGTGGCTGATGGAAAAATAAGCACGTGAGATGAAAATTCCTCCTCTGAAAGGAAGAACATTTTTGGAAGTGTACAATATGGAATTCCCGGAACATTAACGACAGTTTGATGACGTCCGTGCTATTCGAACGCAACCCCAGGAGCCCAGTTATCACGTATCGTTAGGAAATTAACTTTTTTCCCCAACTGAGTCGCGTGTATGGAGCATAACATTCCTGGGATCTTCCGAAACAGGATAATATCGCTTCGAAGAGAATCCTCCAAAAATACTTTAACCTTAAAGAATATCATTTATGACTTGGAAAATGATACCCATGGGATGTTGCAATCCATTTGGGGAACTAAATCCAACTGTACTGTATTTCACGAAAGGACGTAGAATCATTTTTAAAATAGCCAAAGGGACGACATATCAAGAAAGAAAAATACAACTGTCCTCCAGAAAATCCACTCACGATATAATTGCTTGAGTTACAATTCTGGATGTCTATCCATTTCAAAAAGAGCTTAATGTAACCTCTGCTATTATAAAGTTGAAACGAAGAGAAAAAAACAACAGAAAAAAAGTAAAGACGAATGAAGATACCCAAGCGTCTTACTCAGCTGCGCAATGTTTGAATTTCAGATCGTTTCGAAAAGAACTTTTGAAATATTTCTCGAAATAAAAGGTTTTCTTTTCCGTGAAGTTTCATATATTTATAGACAAACTTTAATTTAAATTTGTTACATTCAAGATTTGTTCCTTTCCTCCAGAAAGAATATTTCCTAGTCATAAAAACCAATAAACGCAGAGAAAACTACATTCATTTTTCAGGGGAAGAGTGTCATCCTTTCGTAAACCGAAGTTTTTTACATCATCTCTGGGTGCCAAAATGTCTTTCTGAGTAACCAATTTTTCTTAAAACCTATATTGCATTTAAACAACTTGATCTGATTTTTAGCATTCCTAGAAAACTATTCTAAAGCAATTGTGCCTACTTCTAGTACAGTAAATTGTACTTCTAGTATAGTAAACCATGATCAAATTATAGGAAGAGATGAAAGGCAACTACAGTGGTCTGCAAAAGTACTGTATGACCTGCAAAAACCTTGAAATTTTAATTTAACTCTCTTTTTAACTAACTAATTTTCATAGTTATTTCATCGTTTATATATCATTAGATGCAAAATTTAATGGAGATTTCAAAAATGTCTTAGTTTTACCTGTAGGTACTTCTGTTTTTAAGATGCATTACAAAAATCATGACCAAGGCGAAATTATTATGAAAAGGATCATTTATCCAATACTTAGGTTTACAGCAATAAATTGTTTTTGTAATACATAAGGAACGAAATAACAGTTAAATACAGAAATATAATGAAGCAAACATATAAAACGTTTCTAATATTTTGTTGTCCAGCCTTTAGCTTCAATCACAGCTTTGCATCTTGACGGCATACTGAGAATTGTAACGTATACTCTAGATTCAGTTTCTTTATTACTATCTCTTGTTATTTTATTTTCCTATGCAAATTATCTTCTCACTTAACGAGATGTTGTTTCTCCCGCTGAATTATATGTGGCAACGAGTGTAAGTCATGACGTGGTGGTATGCAGTATATATACGTGCGATCAAGTATACCAAGGAGCTTCGTTTTATATGTGATAGGTTCTTACTAATTATTGTTATGCGATTTACCTACGTTTCTACGATAGTACGAAAGTTCGGTCTATCAGTAGTTGTGTTATTTCGGAGTGTGTATTTGAGTAATACCAGGAGCTCCCCAATAAAAGGTTAAAAGTGAGTACGTTTTCTTTATTTCATTTTATTGTCAGACCTCTGTCTGGCCGTTAAGTCTATTTCATTGAGTGTTTACGTTAAATTCAGGGTATATTGTGTTTACCGCTCTAATAAGGAGCCTTCAAGGTACTAATGTACTAAAACCGAAGTTATATTACTGCTAGTTTTCTCTCTCAAAGAAAACCGAAGTTATGAATTCTGCTAAGCACCTCTCTCAAAGACTTATGAAGTGGGCTCTTAAGTTACAAGAGAGCAATATCAAATTTCGTACCAGCCAGGTCATAAGAATCAATTACCGGATGCATTATCTCGCGTCCCGATTAGTGAGGTTCCCATAGAAACTACTCCTGGATGTCAGCCTTTACTTTTATTAGCTGATATAACATCCAGAGAGCAGATAATGGCAGAAATAGTGAATGATCCAGATTTTGGGGAAACGTATAATTTTTTGCTTGCGGGTTCACCACAACAAAGTGACCCTTCTCTGGCTGGGAGGTCACAGCATTTTGAAGTCATAGAGGGTCTTCTTTACTATACGAAATCTAGGAATACTAGTGCAGAGTTTCGCCCATGTATTCCGCGAACCCTTAGAATGGCCCTTTTAAACGAATTTTATGACAAACCTATTGCAGGCCATTTAGGTATTCCCAAGACCCGTTGTAAATTGCGGGATGTTGCCTATTGGCCTGGCATGTACCAAAGTGTGCTCGCATACGTTCAATCATGTCACTTGTGTCAGATGTATAATTACCGTAATGTAAGATCGGCCGGTCACTTGAAATCTAGTTCAAGTTCTCATGTTTTTGACATTATTTCAATAGATTTATTGGGACCTTATCCATTATCTGTTAAAAACAAAGCTCGTTACGTTTTAGTATTAACCGATAATTTCTCTAAATGGGTCGGGGTCTTTCCCATTAAAGCCGCTACGGCGGAAGTTATTTGTAATGTATTAATTAATGAAGTATTCTCTAGATATGGTGCACCTAATCAAGTAGTTTCGGATAATGGTTCCCAATTTATTTCTGACATTTTTGAAAGGATGTGTGCGAGACTACACAAAAAGCATAAATTCATTTCCCCATATCATCCCCAGAGTAATCCCACGGAACGAGTAAACCGCACGCTAGTTAAAATGATCGCTACATTTGTCATGGTCATCACGAGCGGTGGGACGAACATCTTGAGCTTTTTCGTTCGCCCTCCGCTCGTCTGTTCACGAATCTACTAAGTTTACTCCCGCAGAACTTTTTTGGGTCGAAAAATTAAGACCCCTTTTGAAAATTTAACGGGGATTATCGACGAACTAAACCAGCGACCAACTCCGTAATCAGTACGAATCATGGCAGAGAAAGCTCGTGTTGCAATGATAGGAGCACAAGCGGCTCAAGCAAGGTACTATAATACTAGGCGTAGGAAACCAGATCTTGTCGTTGGAGATCTAACTGTCTTAGAGACACACTTCCAGTCTTCTGTTTCTCATACTTTAGTAAAGAAATTTGCACCCAGCTACGAAGGTCCATATCGGGTGGCAAATGTGTATGAAAATAACATTATCCTTGAAAAACGTGACAATCAATTTCAATACGTACACGTTGCTCAGTGTCGCAAGTATCATGAACGAAATATAGATTTTATCATCAAACCTACTCAAATTTCTGTTCCACAGACTCAAGAGTCTATTTCACACGATCAACCTCCAGAAATTTTGGACGAACCGACAAACCTTTTTGAAGAATCTCCAGTGATTTTTTCTTCACCCTCCCCTCCACAAGACTGGCTTCCAAGAACGCAACCTGATTCTACCATAAGACGAAGGCTCGAATCAAGTTCTTCAAATTCTGGTAACATTCCCTTCCCTCCAACCATTGCCGAGACTATTGCTGCACCATTCCCTAATAACTCTGCACCAACACAAGCTCCTACTTCCTTGAATACCTCGTCAGAGAGTATTCCAATAGGAAGGAATAAACATCGCCCTGCATGACCACTAACTTACAGCAGCGACTTGTCTGTTCGTCCAGTCATCACATATTTCTGATTTACCAGGTATAGACTATAGTTTGACGATTCCTAAACGTCAGACACATATTACAAACCGTCCAGCAACACCAAAAGCTGGTCGAAAACGCAACTTGTCTTCCCAATCTGCTTCGCCGCAACAGCGACGAAGGCAGATATCCTTGCAGCCGCCCGGGTTTCGCCCCTGGAACTTACGCTCAGGGCAAACAGGGCCGATGCCTACTTCTACTGTCATGCCAAAAAGTAGAAAGAGAAAACAAGCGATGTGGTCGGAGCCACGTCCCTTCAAAAGAATGCTGGAAGGACAACACGGGCCCCATCACAAAGGGACAACATATCGAAAGCCTGGGGGAGCCCGCTCCTGTCAGACGCAGGGAATTCCTGACCGACAGACTTCAGCCGTTCCTGACCGCTCCTGTCAGACGCAGGGAATTCCTGACCGACAGACTTCAGCCTTTCCTGACCGTTCCTGTCAGACGCAGGGAATTCCAGACCGACAGACTTCAGCCGTTCCTGACCGTTCCTGTCAGACGCAGGGAATTCCTGACCGACAGACTTCAGAATTTCTTGACCGACAGACTTCAGAATTTCTTGACCGACAGACTTCAGAATTTCTTGACCGACAGACTACAGATGTTCCAGATCCATTCAAGTAGCAGAAAAGATCGGCGCCACCAGAAATTACCAGTCCGATTAGGCCTGGAAAAAGATATCGTAGAAGGGTTTTTCATGCGTCCTCGAGATAAGTAAGCTCTCGTGGACAGGTTATTTTCTCATTATGTTGTTTTTCCTGCACGACCAGTTGGCGTGACAGAATTTTTTTTTTCGTGTGGGCCTGCGCATTCTTTTTGTGTATATATGTAGTTTTTTTTATATATATATATATATTCTATGTCCGTCTACTAATCCGAATTTTTTTATATATATATATGTGTGTGTTAGGGGTAAAATGGTGAAAATTGTTACTGTTAGGCAGCTACAGGCAATCTTCGCTGCTGATACAGTTTGTTTGTAATCAACGATAAATATATAGAGAGTTGAAAATATGAGGAAGTAAAATGAAATCAAAAAAGTGATTCCTGCTGGGCAGAATAAAAATAAGATATGCCGATGCAGGTTTGTTCTGTACACGTATAAAAAGTGTTTCCTGCTTCACAGACGACAATAGCTGCGGACACAGGCTTACTGAATTTGTTATGCCAAGCTTCAAGTTGTAAATACTGCTGCCACAAAAAAAAAAAAGTAGGACGATAAACGTCAGCCAGCGAAATGTAAGACTACACTCAAAATTTGATAGGTTTTTCAAAAAAAAAAAAAAAAAAATAAGGGGGAGATGATGTAACGTATACTCTGGATTCAGTTTCTTTTTGATTTTACTATCTCTTGTTATTTTATTTTCCTATGCAAATTATCTTCTCACTTAACGAGATGTTGTTTCTCCCGCTGAATGATATGTGGCAACGAGTGTAAGTCATGACGTGGTGGTATGCAGTATATATAGGCGTGCTCAAGTATACCAAGGAGCTTCGTTTTATATGTGATAGGTTCTTCCTAATTATTGTTATGCGATTTACCTACGTTTCTACGATAGTACGAAAGTTCGGTCTATCAGTAGTTGTGTTATTTTGGAGTGTGTATTTGAGTAATACCAGGAGCTCCCCAATAAAAGGTTAAAAGTGAGTACGTTTTCTTAAGTTCATTTTACTGTCAGGCCTCTGTCTGGCCGTTAAGTCTATTTCATTGAGTGTTTACGTTAAGTTCAGGGTATATTGTGTTTACCGCTCTAATAAGGAGCCTTCAAGCTACTAATGTACTAAAACCGAAGTTATATTACTGATATTCAAGATAATGAGGAACGCTGAGTAAAAATAAATTCCATACTCTTGGAATTTATTGCACGTGCGTGTCTTACCTAAACAAACTCTAGCACTTTGAAGATTAAGCACACTTTAGCTACGTCAAGTAACCTTTCAATAACCCTAACGTGACTTAACGTAAGCTTTCCTGAACTACACGTCCAGCCGGAGAATTTTATTCATTATAGAATAAGATTTTGTAAAAGATTGGATTGATCACTACGATTCCAAATTTGAATTACATCTTCAATGAATTGAATTTTGATTATTGGCTTCTTTTTTAATAGTTTATACGACACTTTGAACCACAAATTTTTTATCGGATTTAAGTCCCGTGATTGTGGTGGCCAGTCAAGCTGCTGAACATTTTTTTCCTGAAAATGCGTTTTTCAGTACTTTAGCACCATGACAGGAAGCATTTTCGTCTTGAAAATAAAACTGCCGTCGTAAAGTCTTCTTGATGATGGTAGCATCTTGTTTTCTAATATCTAGATGTATTTCTGGGCATTTACCGTATGTTCCATTGACAGTAGGGAGGTTCCTAATGCCTTGGGGACACATGCAGCTCCAAACCATGACCTTCACAGGATGTTTAACAGTAAGTCACTATGCAACTTGGATGGAATTCTTCATGCTCGAGTATCTTTACATAGGAACTACTGTTTCTCATTAAGGCAAAATTCTGATTCATCACAGAAAAGAACATTTTCTCGTTGCTTGGTTGTCCATGAGACATGCTGTTTTGCCTACTGAGGTCTACGCTGACTTTGATTTGCAGTTAACAGTGGCCAACTCTTGCCTTTGTAGACACGTAAATCATAGTGAAGCAGCCTTCTCCTAACAGTAGATGTACTAACAGTAACATCAGTCACTTCAGACCATCTTTGAAGTAATTCAGGTGAATTGAGTCTGCTGTCTGTCAAGCTTAGCTTTCTGAGCACTCTGTCTTGCCTGGTTGTAGTGGATCTGGACCTTCCACTGCGACGCATATTTTTAATAACACTAGTGTATTTTACTTTCTTCAGTAGCCTAATAACTTTAGATTGACAACAGCCTACTCTTTCAGCGATTTGCCTTAAAGAATATCCCTCTAAATGAAGAACCACTATTTTAACTCTGTCCGCTGGGGACAATTCCGCAGTTTTAACCGTTATTGAGAATGTACACAAATTATACCCTAATAACAGCAAGAAGCGACCACTACAATGCTCTAGTAGCTCTGCGGCAACACTTATAAAGGCTGGAGTAGGATTAGGACAGCATTAGGAAGCAGCCAGTCAGGTAAAAGAATGTATACGATTGGCTGTAACAACTGATACGCAGCCAAAGTTAATTTCAATGTGTTTGTCAAATCCCGTATTTTATGTAATATCTTAAGAACAGAAGTAGCTACAAGAAAAACTAAGACATTTTTGAAATCTCCATTAAATTTCGCATATAATGACATATAAACGATGATATAACTATGAGAATTAGTTAAAAGAAAGAGTTAAACTTAAACATTCACTGTTTTTGTAGGTCACGCAATAATTTTGCACATCACTGTATGAAAATAATGGGCTACACTAATCATTTGGATGAACTTGGAATTTTTTCTTTAAATATTCAGTAAAGACACATTTTTTGTGAAATGTAGACAAAAAAAATAGGTACATACGAATAGGCGAATCACATGTGTGACGTTCTTAGGTTTTAAGCGTGTAATTACACTGTAGAGCAATTGAATTAGAGACAGCTGGCGTCATTCCAATGTGGCGCTGTGGGCGGCCCTGTCAACGAAAACGACATGACGTATGCAGCGATCCGACAATATAAGAAATGATGCGACGGGAATCAGTAAGAGTCGGACGCAGTATGGGAAAGACGAAGGATCTAAGCGTATTTGATCATGGGCAAATTGTTCGGGCTCGACGAGGATACGAGTACGGTCACTCCATCTCGGACGTCGTGCAGGCACTGGGATTTTCACGAGCCACTGTGTCACGGGTGCACCGTGAGTACATCGAATCCGGTAAAACCATCCCTGCAAGGGCCAACTGCCGTGGACAACAGCGTGTGGATGAGTGGGGTCATCGTCGGCTAGCTCGCATTGTAACAGCGGATAGACGGGCCACAGCGCAATAAAACACTCGGCAATTTAACGATGGTGCACAAAAACGTGTAAGCAGCCACACCATTCATAACCATCTCTTCGCTATGGGGTGCGGAAGCCATCGTCCCAAGAGGGTACCGCTGCTGAAAGCACATCACAGGGTACAAAGATAAGCATGGGCGCGGGAACATCGCCACTGGACCCTAGACATGTGGGAAAATGTTGCCTGGACTGATAAGTCGAGATTCACGTTGGTACATGCGGATGGAAGAATACGAGTACGGCGCAAACCACATGAAACGATGGATCCTTCTTGCCAGCAGGGTACTCTTCAAGCAGATGGGGGTGGCATTCTCGTCTGGGGACTGTTTACGTGGACTGAAATGGGACCCCTGGTACGTGTGACATCGTCCCTCACAGGTCAACGTTACCGGGATATAATGGACGACCATTTGCTCCCGTTTGTGCGTTTTCAACATCCCACTGGGGACCTCATCCTGCAACAAGACAATCCGAATTGTATCCGAATGGTTGGATGAACACTCCACCGACGTGACCATGCTTTCTTGGACAGCTAGGTTGCCTGACCTCAATCCTATCGACCACATCTGGGATGCCATCGAGAGAGATGTTCAAGGCTTTAACCCCCTCCATCAAATCTTCGTGAACTGTGGGAGCTTGTTCACGGGTCGTGGTTCCGTATGCCATGGACTCGACAAGACACGCTTCCGGTGTCTTGTCGAGTCCATGCTGAGACGAATCGCCGCCGTCATCAGGGCGAAAGGTTGTGTTATACGTTACTAGATAGGTATCTCTAATTCAATTACTCTTCAGTGTATATGTGTGATGTTAATTTGCCTAGAACACCAATATTATGTGAAGCTTGATTAATTATTAAAGACTTCGGACAGCTTAATACTCAAAGTCGTTAATTAAGCATAGATTGACTAAACAAGCAGATAAGTAATAAGTCGGTTCTTACTCAAACTTCTACGTTTTAATTAGAACTTTATGCACTAGTTGTTTTATCGTATCACTTGTAGTGTGACTCACTCTTCAAATGTATCAAACTTGGTAACAGGTTAAACGCTGCAATGATCAACTTCTAATAAAGTCGAACTTCAGACTCAAAACATCGAACTATTATCTCAAAAATATTTAGCGTAAAACAGTAGGTAGTTAACGGAGATAGTTAACGAGGTTCCAGAGAAAATCGCCCACAGCCACATTTCGCAAACCAGCCTCAGAGCTCGTACGCCAGTCAGCCAGCGAAGATACATTGAAAACGGCCTTCTTATCTCATGTTTTTACATACGTCACACTACCTGTGATCTCAATACTCGTTGCCAAATACAATCGGGCGAGAGATAAAATATAAACGTTAAGTGTGTACAATGCTTAAAGGAGAATGAACCAAATTTACATAGAAATAAGAACTAAAAAGGAAAGTTATATGAGAGCATGCGTTACAAATCAACATCTTAGAAAATAAATACGATATGCATAGTGGGTCCCAAAATTTTTTTATTGGGGATTTAACGACCACCGTGAGTAACTCAAGGGGCTATAAGTAGTCGCCCGTCCCTAATTTAGGGCCACTGGTTCCAGGGAAGGAAGAGAGCCAGTTCCGTAAGAAAAACAAAATATCCATGCATCACCCGGATTCGAACCCGGACCCATCTCGGACGAATGGTGATAAGCCAGCGCTTAGAACACTGCACCACCTGGGCGGCCCCTAAAATTACATTAGAGGAATACACTGTACTTTGCGCAACATATTTGCCAATAAGGACTGATTTGGCCGCCCCGGTGGCGCAGTGGTCTAAGCGATGGCCTCTGATCGTTCGTCCAAATGGGGTCCGGGTTCGAATCCCGGTGAGGCATGGATGTTGTGTTTGTCTTACGGCACTGGCTCTCTCCCTTCCCTAGAGCCAGTGACCCTAAATTAGGGACGGGCGACTGCTTATAGCCTGTTGAGTGGCTCACGGTGGTCGTTAAACCTCCAATCAAAAAAAAAAAAAAAAAAAAAAAAAACAAGGTCTGATTTGACATTAGAAGGAAAATGGAAATATACCTGCTCCCTTGGAAGCATGCATGGAATAGGAAAAGTGTTTGTCGTCAGTTTTGTCGCCAGTGAGGTTATGGAACTTCATTAAAATGCATCGCCGAGCGAAGTTTCAATGGGATAATGCTTGCTTATCTCAGCAACGAGCATGCTCGATGAATGTTAATTTTTGAGAGTATCTAGTGTGACGATTGCACCACAACTGGGCCAGACAGGCTCTTAGAATTGCATCGCCGCTGAAACTGTTAGAGGTTAAGCATGTTAACCGAAAATACCGAAGATGAAAAGAGCCGCCATCAAGCAGGACATCAGTCAGCTGATCATTATATCCAGGACGTGCTGCAGTTCCACAAATTGTCTGCAAGACAGCTACCTAGACAAATAACTCATGAATTGAAGGGAATATCCATGTGCCAGAAACTTGCGGCAATAAGGAGCAGAAGGTACCATCTTCTCGCAGCGTATAATGGCTCTCAATGAAAGCTAGCTTCATCATTTCCAGCCTAAAACTTGTGGACAAGCGAACAATAGTTCCATTCCATCTCTCCGAAGCACAAAGAATTCCACACCCAGTCATATGCGAAAACGAAACGTTTACACTGCTTTAGGATGGCCAAAATTAATTTGTGAAGTACTGCGTGTCCAAGAGAACTGTGATCACTAGTGCTACGCATTCTAATTTCATCAGGAAACATCTTAGTCAAAAGTCGTTCAACTGCTTAATAATGAAGTGCTGCTGCACCATGAAAACGCTGGGCTCCATCCTGCTCATAATAATCGCTGGAGCCATCCAAGACGTGCAATTCGAGTGCGTGACGCATGTCTTTAAATTAACTATTCTTTTTAATTTTCTGTTCTTATGTGAATTATGTTACTTCTTTGATATATTTCTTCCTGAACGACACATAAAAACCTACTGGTTTCGTCATTCCTTTTAGCAATGGCTGACAGTGAGTAAAACGCCACAGCCAACATAAAGATGGAGGTGTATGCACGTGAAACGAGTTATTACTTTAAGTAGGACCGCGTGTTGTCTTCGATGTTACTAGAATCAAAGATTGTGTTCTTCAAATAAGAGTTAAAGTGCCATCTCATGATGATAGATATGTAGTTGGTATTATCGTGAATTTTTATCTACAGACTGCAAGTCTACAAGTAAAGAAGAATGAAGTACGAAATGGACGCTTAATATGTGTTAGTCAAATGAATTCTGGCCATTAGATTTTATTTATCAAAGTGTTTAATATTCAAGTGACTTTAGCAATTATTGTGTGTGTGTGTGTGGGGGGGGGGGGGGTTAATACAGTATTTAAGTGACATTAGCAGATTTTTTTCAGCAAACCTGCGCTACTGAAAACTCGATTTAGAAAACTCTTTCGCGGACTGATACCATTCACCACGAAAAACCTTTTGAGTATATGTTCTGCTTAAAATTGTGCATGGTTTTTCCGTCCGGGAGCGTAGATGTGTATCATATTTTTATTGATATCTCTGCTTCTGAAAGTCCGATTTGAAAAATTCTTTCTTTGTTGGAGAGCGTCTCTGATTCGAAATGTTTTGCATATGATTTCTTTTTTTCTCCGGAAGTGTGCCCACTAGAGGGCGTAAGTTTTCGCTTCAGTTCAATCTGTCAGATACTACTAACTATGAAAACATTTTGTGTGTATGTATTTCCTTCCCGAAATAACGCAAGATTTTTCCGCTAGTAGACGCAAATATTTAATTTGTTTTGCTCGATACATCTACTTCTAAATATCCGATTTAATTTTTTTTTTAATACAGGATACTATTTACCTTGTGGAATACTTTTCCTTTACTTGTGGAGAATACGATTAGTTCGCATTTCTGTTGCCAGGTGGTTTTACTCTATTTCTATTTGCAGCTGTATTTCCTTTTTTAAAATCTGTATTTAAAATTTCATTTTTCTCTTAATATTATGTTACTCACTACTGAAAAAGATGGGGAACATTATCCTCTTAAAAAATGTAGTTTTCCCGATAGGGGCGTAAGCGTCCAAATATTTTTGTCATTTTTCTCATCATCTCTGCTCCCAGGAAACGTATTTGAAACAATCTGTTTCCTTAGCATAGCTTCTGCTGTGAAGAATATTTTTCGCATATTTTCAACCTTTCTGTTATACAAACTTCGTCCCTTAGGGGTGTAAAGTTACATCGTGTTGCTCTCTTTATCTCTTCTTCTTCTTACTGTTCGATTTCAAAACCACTTTTGCTCTGATATCTCCTTTCATATATGAGAAACTTTTTGTGCATAATTTGCTAATATCGTGACATGATTTTCAGCCGGTAGTAGGAGAAATTAACTACAGTAGATTGCTGTTAATTGGGACACATCGGGACTATGAAACTTTGCCCCAATAAAGCGGCTGCCTCAGTTATGCGAAGTTGTATCCTAAAGATCTAATTTGGGATGTTCTTCAAGAATTGTGTCAAACAAACGGCTACCCCGATTAACCATTGGTCCAAACAACTAATAACGCACCCAGAAATTTCCCAAGGGAGGGGGCGTGGCACACAGATTTTTCTCAAGGTGGGGGACCCCCCTAAATTTACAGGGAACAACAGGCAGGTGCTGTAACAATTAAGAAGAAGGTTGACTTTTGTACATTTCTGCTTATCCAGTTACTAGTAATGTTGCAGTACAAGAAAGTTGTATGATTAGAAGAAGCAGTAAATGAAATTCTTTTCATGGTTAGATTTTTCTAAATTTATTTAACAGATGTACTCCCTCATAATTATTGAATGCTATAATTATATAGTACATGATTAAGAAGTATATGTTGATCGCGTATCGTGCTTTTTTCCTTCAAACTTTGACGTAATAGCTTTCCGCTCTATCAGCCCAAGGACGGCCCCATACCCCATCGACCACCCTTGTGGGTGTGCCCCACTGCTATGAGCCGGAATCTATTGTATTTATATTTCAGGACTTTTTTATCGATCGTAGAAACCCGGTTGATATTTTAAAGGGTTCCATTGTCTAAACATGACTTTGAGATATTTTATTCGTGTGGGAAATAATTCCAAAGACGTGCTTATTAGAACCTTAAGATTCAGTGATATCTTCCTGTTGTAAAATTAATACCAGGTAATTTTGAGCCATGCAGAGCATTTTGCCACGTTAAGCCTAAGTAAGGAAAATTATGTGTGTGTTTTTTTTTTTTTGTTTAATGTAAGAGAAACCTTTTTATAACACCATGTTTTCAGCACGTAGTTTGTAAAAAAAAAAAAAAAAGATCGTGCTTATGTTATCGGTTTTCCCGTCCATCCGGCTGTAGACACCATATCTCAACAACTAATCGCCCGATTTGAAAAATTCTTTTTGCATTGGGGAGTTTGAAATGTGAGAATGGTAATCATTACATTCCGTTTCTTTTACGACGCACAGCCTTGCCGCTAGGGGGTGTTGATGCAGATGATATCGAATTCAAAACACATTTTATTCCACATATTTGCGTCTAAATATCCGACTGAAAAAAATATTTTACTTTTCGAAGCCATTTATATGGAATATTATTTTATGTACAGTCTCTTTTTCAAGTAATCCATAGATTTTCTGCTTGAGAGCATAAAGGCAAATTATGTTTTCCCAATATCGCTGCTTCTAAAACTCCAATTCGAAAAATTCTTCCTGCATAGGGTACAGCTCCTAATGGGAAATGTTTTTCCTATATATTCTAATTTTTGGTAAAGAATGGTTTCGCCACCAGGGGGCGTAAGTTATTTTTCTGCTTCTGGTGCATTCGCAGCCACATCTGAGCTTCTGAAATTTCGACTGAGCAAATTCTTTCGTGAGCCCATATACTCACTTCGGAAAATCTTTTCAGAATACTTTCTCCTTAAAATAATGTATAGTTTTCCGGCTAGGGAGCGCAGACGCATATCTTGTTTTTGTCGATATATCTGCTTCTAAGAGTCGTGAAATTTTTCTCATATAATTTCAAAATTTGTAAGTAATGCATAGATCTTTCGCTAGGGGACGTAAAGGTGGCGTGCGTTTTCTCTGATGTATCTACTTCTAAAGCTCCGATTTGAAAAATTATTCCTGCATCGGATACGGTTTCCGATGAAAAATGTTTTGCAGGTAATTTTTAATTTTTCATAAAGAATGGTGTGATCACCAGGAAGGCGTAAGTGTTTGTCTCTGAATCTGATGTATTTGCAGCAAAATCCGAGCTTCTGAAAACTCGATTAAAAAAATTATTCCGTGGACACGTATCGCTCACCTCGGAAAACATTTTCAAAATACTTTCTTCTTAAAATAATGTATAGTTTTTTCGCCAGTGGGTGTAGATGTGTATCATATTTTTTCGATATATTTGCTTCTAATAGTCCGATTTGAAAAATTATTTCTTAGTTGGAGAGCATTTCTGGTGCGAAATGTTTCTCATATAATTCAACATTTTTCTAGTGTGCCACTAGGTGGCGTGAGTTCTCGTTTCCGTTTTCCATTAATACCGGTTGGGCTAAAAGCCCGATTGAAAAAATTATTTTTCGGGCAAATAATATTAACTGTAAAAATTATTTTGAGTGTATCTTCTACCCAAAACAATGCACAATTTGGCCGCTAGGGGAGCCAATGTTTAATCTGGTTTTCTCAATATATCTGCTTCTACACGTGCGATTTAGAAATTTCCTTTCAATACTGGATGCTACTTATCTTGTGCAACATATTAGGCTTGTATTTGAGGAGTGCACAAACACCACCTGTTGCTAAGTGGTGTTTGTGTACTTCTGTTCGCAGCTGTATCTGGGCTTCTAAAAATCCAATTGAGAAATTTCTGTTTGTACTGTATGCTACAGTATTTGCTGCAATAGAGATGTGGATCATTATTGTCTTTAAGTAATGCACAGATTTACCGCTAGGGGGCGTAGAGGTCAAAACGTTTTTTCTCGTTATCTCTGCTTCCGGAAGACGTGTTTAAAAAGTTCTTTCACCGTAGCATAGCTTTTTCCATGAAGAATATATTTCGCCTATTTTCAACTTTTCCCTTATGCTTTTCGTTATTCTTCCGCTAGAAGTTGAATAACTTTGATAAATTTCATTCGCATCGGAACGGATTCAAAAGACGTGCTCATTACAATCGAAAATTCGGTGTCATCTTTCTCTTTCTTTATTCTGCATTGGCGTGCAGCATTAAAGAGTAGTAGAGAAAATTGGACTAAACACATGGTGCATGGATTACCAACATTACCTTTGTAGCCCAGATAACTGGACACGTGTGCTTCTCACAGATCAGTCACGATGCGTTTAAAATTCTGACTCCCGACGAACTCTTGTTTGGCGAGAACCAAGGACTCGCGAGATGCCCTTCAAATATCAGCGAAAGGTCCAGTTTTTACGGTGGTGGTTTTCTTATCTGAGGAGGCATCATTCCAAACGTTCGCGTCGACATGCACGTCTTTCAAAGTAGAAGATAACAGGTCATAGATATAGCGATGAGATTCTGGACTTCTGTGATAGGCTCTTCATGGGTGTCATAGGCCCAGATTTCTTCCTGATGGACCACAACTCCAGACTGTATTGAGTTCGACTGGTGAATGAGTGCCTGGAAACAGAAGATATCTGTAGTCAGCATATTTGCCGAACATTAATCCTATTTAGCATGTCTGAGTTGCCTTGGGAAGGCGAGTTGCTACCTAGGACCTTCCGAAAACTCCGAGTAGCTCATTTAGACGTGTGGCGATTAATTCCGCAAGCCTTAAGGTGGACGTCAATTAATTTTGCTTCCTATACTTCCGATGGAAAAACTTCTGTACACATTTCCTTCACAATTAGTGTGTTCCCAACGATGATTATTTGAACATCGATTAAAATAACTTCATATTATAACTTGAAATACTTAATATTTTCTAAAACATAACCATAATTATATTAAAAATGAATAATTTGTCCTTTAGTGGTGTTGAAAACAGAAAACAGATGGCGCGACCTGTACTTTGATGACGTCAGTAGACAAACAAATGTTGGATTGCATAATTATGGTTATGTTTTAGAAAATATTAAGCATCCCAAGTTATAAAATGAAGCTATTTTAATCGATGCTCAAATTTTCATCCTTAGGAACGCATTAGTTGTCCAGAAAAAAGATATCGCGATCTGTACTTTGATGACGTCAGTAGACAAACAAATGTTGGATTGCATAATTATGGTTATGTTTTAGAAAATATGAATTATTGAAAGTTATAAAATGAAGCTATTTTAATCGATGTTCAAATTTTCATTCTTGGGAACGCATTAATTGTGAAGAAAATGTATACAGAAGTTTTTCCATTGGAAGTATTTCATTACATTTCATTTTGTCTGTGGCGAGTAATGTGGGATTTTGCAGATTATCCTTTAATTTTGCACACCAGTGTATTTAGAAAAAATTTTAAACCACAAAAGATTATATCTTAGAAATCATTGAACTCATTCTACATTACTGATTGATTGATCTACTAGCTCTAACTTAGAGCAAAGAAGAAAAAATCACATATTTAATCATCCTGTTAGAGTTTCACGAAAAGACTGTTGCTAATTCCAATACCTAAAGGTAACAGAAGTTTAGTAACAACATCATCTAGAATCGGATAGCCACTTATACGTTGAAAACATTAAGTGAATTTCCAGTTTAATTAATATGCGTAATCTGAAAAACATTCTTTTATATCACGAAGTCATGACAAATGCTTTACTCTCTTCAATATTATTTCTCTTTTGATTCCATGTAGTTTTGCTTACAGTCATTTGTGTGCCAGTTATCGTCCAGCACCTTGTTACAACTAACAGATACTCCCTAAAACAATAGTAAAACCTAGACAGATATCCCTTTTCATTTCTTACTTTATTTTGTTTTTATTGATGTAAAAAGACTAGGTAATATTCTAGAGTAAATACTTGGTACTTTTGGTGACGAAATTTCGTACGAACTTATATCCTTTGTCGAGTGAGAGGTGTGCAAATACCAATAAGTCTTTCATCGGAAATCTTTTGCTAGACCAGTTGCAGAAAGTGGTTTTTTTTGTTTCTATATTCACATCATTTTCTGTCTTTTCCTTTTTCTATTTGTTTTCTTTTTATTCTTTTGGCGGCATATATTTTCCCCATTGCAGTTCCTTCAAAATTTTCATTTCTGACACCCTTTTCCCATTTGGATGACCGCTTTCCTTTAACATTAAAAAAGGTTTTATACCACAGAATTGATAATTACACATTTTACGGATCAATAGTATGTCGCTATGTACTATGACAATTTGATGTTCTCAATTTTAAAACATCTCACTTGAAGGAACAGATTTCTGCATTTGCTCTATCTTTCTTTCAAACTGAATGAGAATGAAGAAAATTTCCTCTGAAGAAGTAATTCCCCGTTAAATTTTATATAACAAAATCTCCTGATGCACAACATCCTTTCAATACCTCTCGAAAGTGATGTTCTTCTTCACCTGAAAACGTAGCCACTTTCATAAAATATAGTAAAGATATTTCACAAGAAGGTGGTAACATTTTAAACTCTGGAATCAAGTCACATAGAACAGCTGAGATTCCTGACGAATTTCATTTATTTTCTGAAAAATCATCATTACACGACATGGAATGTTTAAATCATCATTACACGACATGGAATGTTTAAATCATCATTACACGACATGGAATGTTTAAAAGTTTTGAAGTGGAAAGTCAGCGAACAGTGAAATCAAAGCCAGAGACGGGGTACTAATTATTCATAGGCCTCATTCTTTGGTTAGAAATTGGAAAATGACTATGCTACCTCCATTACTGGGTTAGATACGGAGATCCTAAAATAGGATGCCTAAAGATCCCATTTTTGTTTAGAGACACTATGCTTATGTTCCCTTTCTTCGAACAGCGCAATGGCTATGAATATATTTTTACTCTTTTCACTGGATGAGCTGTGAATTTTTTAATATGTGGCTGATTTAATTTCAAGGAAAGAGCACTAACAGAAAGTGTCTGAAAAAATTTATAGGGTCACTCCCAAGCTTAATAATTAACTAAGAAACGAAAGCCATCAAATGGAGAAATAAAACACTTTTAATGTTAAGTTCTAGAAATAAAATGTGAAAAACAGAAGATACACGGGTAGCCTTTCTTTTGCATTTGAAACTGGTCTAATGTTGACGGAGATCTTCAACATTTTTATTATTTAAAATATGTTGCTTTTTTTACTAATTTCGATTTTCTGTTTCCAAAAGTTATGCTAACAAGAAAGATGACACCGAATTTTCGGGTGTAATAAGCACGTCTTTTGAATCCGTTCTGACGCTATTTAAATTTATCAAAGCTATTCAAAAGCAATGGAACCGGTATAGAAAAAAATAGTATCTGACGGAAGAAAGATGTTTCTCAATCGGGTCTTTAATCCCTCAGATATTGGTGTAAGCGGAATCTTGAGCTTACGAACTCTTAGAAACAGAGTTATGGACAAAAATAAGATGTGACTTTACGTCCCCTGGTGAGAAAACCATGCATTATTTTAGGAAGAAAGTATTCTCAAAAGGTTTATCCATATGAGCGGTATCAGTTCAAGAAAAAAAATTTAGTCGAGTTTTAAGGAGCCCAGATTTTGCTACAAATACATCAGAAGCAGAAATTAACACTTATGACACCTGGTGGCCAAACCATTCTTTACAAAACATTAGAAATTATGTGAAAAATATTTTCCATCAGGTATTGTATGCGATACAGGAAGAATTTTTCAAATCGGAGTTTTAGGAGCAGAAAACGCAATTTACCTTCACGCTCCCAAGAGGAAAGTCTATGAATTACTTGAAAATTTTGAATTTTTAGGAAAAACATGTCACACTAGAAACACTATCCAACAAAGAAGGAATTTTTTAAATCGGACTCCTAGAAGTCGAGATAATGACAAAAATAAGATATACGTCTACGCCCCCTGACGCAGAAACCATGCACTATTTTAAGAAGAAAATGTTTCTAAAAGGTTTATCGACACGAGTACTTCGGTCTACAAACGCTTTTTTTCAATCGAGAATTTAGAAGCTCATATTTTGCTGCAAATACATCAGAAGCGGAAATTAAGGTTTACGCCCCCTGGTGACCAAACAATTTTTTTTTTTTTTTTTACAAAAATTAGAAATTATGTGCAAACGATTTTCCATCAGGAACTGTATCCGGTGCAGAAAGAATTTTTCAAATCGGAGATTTAGAAGCAGAGATATACGGAGAAACGCAGTTTAGCTTTACGCCCCCTAGCGGAAAGTCTAGGAATTACTTGAAAATTTTGAAATTATATGAAGCACATGTCATACTGGAAACACCATCCAACAAAAAAGGAATTTTTCAAACCGAACCCCTAGAAGTAGAGATGTTGACAAAAATAAGATATACATCTACGCCCCCTGGCGTACAAACCTTGCACTATTTTAAGAAGAAAATGTTCCTAAAAGGTTTGTCGACATGAGTAGTATCGGTCTACAAACGACGTTTCTTTTAATCAAGAATTTAGAAGCTGATATTTTGCTGCAAATACATCAGAAGCGGAAATTAAGATTTACGCCACCTGGTGGCCAAACCATTTTTTTACAAAAATTAGAAATTATGTGCAAACGATTTCCCACTAGGTGTTGTATCCGGTTCAGAAAGAATTTTTCAAATCGGAGATTTAGAAGCAGAGATACAGGGCGAAACGCAATTTACCGTTACGCCCCCTAGCGGAAAGTCTATGAGATTCTTGAAAATTTTGAAGTTATATGAAACACATGTCACACGGAAAACACTATCCAACAAAGAAAGGAATTTTTCAAATCGTACTTCTAGAAGTAGAGAAATTGACAAAAATAATATTTACATCTACGCCCCCTGGCGGAGAAACTGTGCGGTATTTTAGGAAGAAAGTATTCCGAAAAGGTTTATCGATGTGAGTGCATCAGTCCACGAAAGAATTTTTTCAATTGATATTTTAGAAGCTCAGATTTTATGGCAATTACATCAGAAGCAAAAATTAACACTTACGCCCCCTGGTGGCCAAAGTATTCTTTACCAAAAATTCGAAATTATGTGCAAAGGATTTTCCATTAGGAGATGTATCCGCTGAAAAAAGATTTTTCAAATCGGAGTTTTAGGAGAAGAGTTATCGGAAAAAATGTAATTTACTTTTACGCCCCATAGCGGAAAATCTGTGCGTAATTTGAAAATGAAACTATATCTAAAACACTCTTCGACATAAATGGAATTGAAAGATAAAAGAATTTTTTCAATCGGATGTTTAGAAGCAAATATGTGGATTAAAACGTAATTTTGAATTCGACATCATCTGCATTTACGTCTCCTAGCGGCAAAATTTTGCATCGTAAAAAAAAAACGAGATGAAGGATCATCATTTGCATATTTCAAGCTTTCGAATGCAAAAAGAATTTTTTTCAAATCGGACTAACAGTTGCAGAGATTCCGTGGGTACAGACGGACGGACGGACTGACGGACGGACAAACCGATAACAGAAGCACGATCTTTTTTTACAAAAGACGTGCTAGAAATTACCCAACACGTAGTTTTTCCACATAATAAAATTTTCAGAACCATTGGGCTTAGCAAAAAATAAAGCAACTAATATTGTCCAATCCGGTGACGTAACCAGGATTTCATTTCGAAAGAGTCCGGGATCTTATCTCACACTTATTGTGTGTCTGTATTTATTATATATGTACTCACACACACATATTTATTTCACTTACGTTCCATATTTATGTTTGCTAATATAACTTACCAGAAGTAAATGAAGTGCTATGGGTTTACTCTATATCCAATAACATGTGTATCTGCTTCTCATATACTATATTGTAAATATTATTTGGAAACTTTTCATTGCTTTAAATGCATTTTACTGTACAGCAAGTCATCTAAGACTATATACATGCCATATACACCGATGAACCATTGGATTATGACCACCCCTAGACTAGAGAAAATGAACGTGCCTGAAGACCGAACGGTGGCGCAGGTCATCATGTGTAGAGGATTTTAGGAAAGGAGTGTCTGACCCCAGGTCTTAAACAACCCTTAGAAGTAGGAAGCTAGGAGATTTGGGCTAGAGTGCCCGATAGGAAAGTGACACGGAGGCGAGGGAGAAAAGGGGGAGGAAGATGCCCTTATTTATTACCGGGGAGCCAGTACCCGGGGTCCGACGGCTTAACGTGCCCATCCGACGCACGGCGGATATTTAGTGGATCGAGCTTTCGTGCCTGCCTGGGATCGAACCTGAGGTCTTCTCCGTGGCAGTCACGAACGTTGCCCACTAGGCAACCCGCGGCTTATCGGAGTTTGATAAAGGGGAAATTGTGATGGCACGATGCCTCGGAACTACGCTCGCGGAAACGGCGTGGTTTGTGGGTTGTTCACGTACCGCTGTGGTGAGTACGTATCAAAAGTGGTGCACAGATAGGCAAACGACAAACCGCCGTCCAGCCATGTGTCCTCCGCAGCTCGTTGATGCCAGGGGGAGTGGAGACTGTCGCTTATTGCTCACAGCGACCGCACGGCCACAGCACGAGAAATCACCCACAGCTACAACAATGGGGTTCAGGGCAATGTGTCACAGCCCATAGTTCATCGTAGCCTTCTGCGCATGGGCCTGCATAGCCGAAGACCCAGCCGGGTCCCCGCGCTCACTGCACGTCATCGCCAACAACGCATGAAATAGGCCCAAGATGATCGAAATTGGACAGTGGATGACTGGAAGAAAGTGGCCTGGTTTGACGAATCAAGATTAGTGTTGCCTCACGCAGACGGCCGAGCGCGGATACGCCGATTACCAAAAGAGGCTATGGCACCCGGATGCACTGTTGGGCGGAAACAGGCCGGAGGCGGCGGTGTTATGCTGTAGGCGATGTTTCCTTGGGACACTTTTCTTTCCCATTCTCCCAATAGCACATTCCCCGACAGCTGCCAGGTACCTGAACGTCGTTGCGGACCAAGTTCACCCATTCATGGCAACTGTTTTCCCTGCTGGTGATAGCCATTAGCAGCAAGATAATGCGCCGTGCCACGCTGCCAGAATCATGAAGGAGTGGTTCGGGGAACATGCTGGTGACTTTCTGTTAATACCCTGGTCTCCAAATTCACCTGATACGAACCCAATCGAACATTTTGTGGTTCGACTTGGAAAAGCGGGTTCGCGCTGAATCACCACCACCGCGAAATGTACGGGAACTTGAGGACCTGCTGTTGACATTATGGTACCAGATATCCCTGGATACCTATCACCACCTCATCGAATCGACGCCTCGCCGAGTGGCTGACGTTTGGCTGGCTAAAGGGGGTCCTACAGCTTATTAGGTAGCGGTCATAATGTAATGGCTCATCGCTGTATATAAAAGCATTTTATCGTATATATTAATCGAAGACTGCTATACAGTCTTAGATATACTATCTCTCTACCTTGGGTGGAGAGATATTACATCGAAGACTTCATCTACACTTAGAGTAACATTTGAATACATTAAAAGAAGAATCAAGTCATTCACTAATTCATTGCTGTCTAGTTTTGTTCCCTAAAACCTATTGTAACCCTTTTTATTATCAAAAAATTCCGTTTATTTGCTATTGAGACTGGGAGCTTATCCAAAACTTTTAGTTGGCTACGAATACTTAGGTAGAATTCCTGTTCAGAGACAACAACGATTGTAATAACTTCGGTGGTTATTAATTTTTCTGCTGTCTGTTCCCGTTTTCAAATTTTAAACCTTGACACAGTAAAACGAGAAACATATTTGCAATCATCACTGCAAATATGGGCAGCATCTGCCAAAATAACTCAAACAGCTATCCAGCATGTTGTAAATCTGTGTAAAAGCATTTGTAATTGCGTTTTCAACTTAAATACAGAACCGTTGCATAACTGAACACAGAATTGTTGCATTACCACCTCTTGTGCTCAAATAATTCACTTTGAGATACCGTTCCTTCGATTTCAAGTAACCAGAATTTTCTGCAGTAGACTTTTATGGGCACGTGCGTCTTGTGCGTAAATGCCTGTATCTTTTGCTTTCACTGGTGCTCAAAATTAAAGGATGATTTATAAATTCGCACCTAACTCGAGTTATTTATGAGGAATTCATAAAATTTGGTGAAGAGGTTTATTATAACGTTACTTATGTAACTCATGCAGAAGAAAGTCGTAATCATTGTAATTTGATTATGTTAATACACTGCCAGACAATTGCTAAGGACGAATGACAATAGCAACGATAGCAACCATAAAATGGAAGGCAGGAAAATGTGGATATTAGCATAAGTGCGGGATACAGTAAGACGTGTTGTGCGTGTGCAAATTTTGGATTGCCGAACTTGTTCGTGACGTCATAGCGCTGACAAGAGATATAAAGGATCTGATGCGTATTGACCGTTGTTGTTCAAACGCAAAGTTGAAAGGGAAAGAATCAATTGACGAACTTGCATATTTCAGTATGTCTTCCCGACATCACCTAGATGATTTTACGCGTGGCCGTATTATTGGCAAGATTGTAGGAGGGCGAAAAATAACAGATGTTGCCAGGGAGTTCGACGTCAGCCACAGTGTGGTTTCAAGGCTTTGGAAATCTTTTCAAACAAATGGAGAGTGTAGCAAACGTCACGGGGGAGGTCGTGTTCGCAGTACGACACCTGCAGAAGATCGGTACATAGTGCTATCAACAAAAAGACACCGGCGCAGCACAGCTAATGAGGTAGCAAATCAGTTTATGGCTGCTACTGGCAAGCGGATCTCCCGAAAAACTGTCGCCAGACGTTTGCATGAAGGAGGACTATACGCCCGCCATCCTGTTGTGTGCATCCCATTGTCCAGACGTCACCGTACCACCCGTTTGCAATGGTGCTATCAACATCGCAATTGGACTGATAACGACTGGTCTGCTGTCCTCTTCTCAGATGAGAATAGATACAGTCTATCGTCTGATTGTCGACGACAACTGATCTGGAGTGATAGTGGTACTGCATATTGTCCAGCAAACATACAGGAAAGGGACCGATATCCGACATGTAGTGTCATGGTATGGGCTGGCATCATGATTAATGGCCGTACGTCCCTCCATGTGCTTCCAACTGGGACTATGACTGGCCAACGATACATTAATGATGTTCTGCTACCTCATGTTCGCATGTTCCGTGGTGCTGTCGGTGATAGATTCATTTTCATGGACGACAACGCAACATGTCATCGAACAGTCGCTGTCCAGGAGTGTCTTGAGAGCGAGGATATTCAACACCTCGTATGGCCAGCACGTTCTCCAGATCTGAATCCCATTGAAAAGGTGTGGGATGCTTTGGGGAGGAGTCTTGCTGGTCGCCAATGCCATCCAATAAACAAGGACACCCTCATCCGTTCACTGACAGAGGAATGGGATAAATTACCCCAACAGCTGCTTAATAATGCTGTGCAAAGCATGACACGACGTGTGGAATCTTGCATCGCCCTCCATGGTGGCCATATCCCGTAATGACATCTTACACCGGAACGCCTGTGGACGGTAATTGCATTTTTTCACGTTTACGTATTCTGCACAAAATGGCCTGTTTGTCCCTTGAACACGTTCCAAAGCCTTCTGGATTTCAGAGCACAATAAATTGTCTTTCTTGTAATGTCCTGGCATTCTGACACTATTTTATTTCACTTGGCATCCAACCACACTTACTTTTTTATGCGCTATATAGCCGTTTATGATCCGTCCTTAGCAATTGTCCAGCAGTGTATTACACTCATGTCCAAAATTTAAGGATCAAAGACAAAAGGGTAAGTTTCGTATTGGTTATCTGTTAAAACATTCTGACGTCGTCGAAACACTAAGAGTGTGAGTGTTGAGTGTTTGGTTATATGCAACTGTCAAGAATCACATGCTGTTCTGTTCATTGCCGATCAGGGATAAATACTGAAGCGCTAGTCGAAGGAATCGTTGGTGTTGAAGTGTAAATCTGCCTTTTTAGCACGTCTTTTGTAAAAAAAGATCGTGCTTATGTTATCGGTTTGTCCGTCCGACCGACTGTACCCATGATATCTCTACAACTATTAGTTCGATTTGAAAAATTACTTTTGCATTGGGAAGCTTGAAATATGCGAATAATGATCCTTAATTTCGTTTTTTTTTTGTTTTTTTTTTTGACGATGTACAATTTCGCCGCTAGATGGCATAAATGCAGATGATGTCGAATTCAAAAATACGTTGTATTCCACATTATTGCTTTTAAACATCCGATCGAAAAAATTCTGTTATCTTTCGATTAAATTTATGTCGAAGAGTGTTTTAGATATAGTTACTTTTTCAAATTACGCATAGATTTTCCGCTAGGGAGCGTAAAAGTAAATTACATTTTTCCCGATACCTCTTCTTCTAAAACTCCGATTTGAAAAAGCAATTCTTCAGCGGATACATCTCCTGATGGAAAATGTTTTGCATATAATTTCAAATTTTAAAGAAATAATACTTAGCACACCACGGGGCGTAAGAGTTAATTTTTGCTTCTGATGTACTTGCCATAAAATCTGAGCTTCTAAAATATGAAAAATTGTTTCGTGGACTGATGCCACTCAGATCGATAAACCTTTTTGGAATAGTTTTTTCCTAAAATATTCCACAGTTTCTCCGCCAGGGGGAGTAGATGTATATCTTATTTTTATCAATATCTCTACTTCTAGGAGTCCGATTGGAAAAATTCCTTCTTTGTTGGATAGTGTTTTCAGTGTGACATGTTTTTCATATACTTTCCGCTAGGGGGCGTAAATGTAAATGGCGTTTCCCCCTATATCTCTGCGTCTAAATCTCCGATTTGAAAAATTCCTTCTACACCGCATACAGCTACTGATAAGAAATCGTTTGCACATAATTTCCAATTTTTGTAAAAAATGGTTTGACCACCAGGTGGCGTAAGTCTTAATTTCCGCTCCTGATATATTTGCATCAAAATATGAGCTTCTAAAATCTCCATTGAAAAAAAGTCATTTGTTGACAGATACTACTCATGTCGACAAACCTTTTAGGAACATTTTCTTCTTGAAATAATGCATGGTTTCTACGCCATGGGTCGTAGATGTATATCTTATTGTTGTCAATATCTCTACTTCTAGGACTCAGATTTGAAAAATTCCTTCTTTGTTAGATAGTGTTTCTGATGCGAAATATTTTTCCTAAAAATTCAAATTTTCAAGTAAATCATAGACTTTCCGCTAGGGGTCACAAAGGCAAATTGCTTTTTCTGCGTTATTTCTGCTTCTAAAATTCCGATTTGAAAAATTCTTCCTGTATCGCATAGAAGACCCGATGGACATTTTTTTCACATAATTTCTAATGTTTGGTAAAGAATGGTTTGACCACCAGGGGGCATAAGTGTTAATTTCTGTTTCCGATGTACTTGTAGCAATATCTGGGCTCCTGAAAACTCGACTAATTATTTTTTTCTTGGGCCGATACCGCTCATATTGAAAATCCTTTTGAGAATACTTTCTTCCTAAAATAATGCATGGTTTTCCCACCAGGGGACGTAAAGTCACATCTAAGTTTTGTCGATATCTCTGTTTCTAAGAGTTCGTAAGCTCACGATTCCGTTTACAGCAATATCTGAGGAATTAAAAACCCGATTGAAAAACTTCTTTCTCCCGTCAGATACTATTGTTTTCCATACCGGTTCCATTGACTTTGAATAGCTTTGATAAATTTAATTTGCGTCAGAACGGTTTCAAGAGACGTGCTTATTACACCCGAAAATTCGGTGTCATCTTTCTTGTTAGTTGTTATATCGACTTGTAGAGCGATTAAAAACCTCATCTGGATAATTTTAGCCATCAACGAATTGATGGTAAGCTTGAAGAAGAGCAGACAACGAGAAACATGGCGAAGGAATTCCAAATCGCCCAAATCGTAGTATCACGGATCTGGAGACAATTATCTGAACATGGAAGAGCTACCAGAATGTTCGGTAGTGGTCGACCACGGAAAACTACTCCATCACAAGATTATTATCTTATTGTAACGGCTAAGAGATCTCACCGAAGAACTGCTGGCAAGTTAGCAAAGCAGCTGGAATCAAGAACGGGTACCACAGTATCGCGTCAAACCAGCCATATCAATGCATTTGAATAATTTTGGATTGCATGCCTAAAAACCTGATGGTGTCGTGAACACTCCACATGGAGTGAAGAGCAATGAGCCAATGTTCTGTTCACAGACAAAAGCCGATTTTCTTCAACGTCTGACCTTAAGCGGCGAAACAAGAACCTCGCACTGCTATTCAGCCAGGTTGAAATAGGCAGTGCGTATGACACCATCAGGTCTGGTCTGGGATTATCAACGGGAGTATAGAGCTTGTAGTGATGGAGAAAGAGTCAATGAATGCCCAGCTTTATTGTAAGGATGCCATTTTGGAACCTGAAATGCTGTTTTCTGGTTCGGTAGGAAATTCGTTCGTTTTTATGGACGAAAAGGCCTCGTCCTCATTGACCATCATGTGTTGATAAACTGTTGCGAAGCGAGAGGATCGACCGAATGGAGTGGCCTGCATATTCTCCCGACCTGAATCAAATCGGAAATACTTGGGACGCTCTGGAGAAGCGCTTTCCTGAAAGCAATCCCACATCTGCCACCAAAAAAAAAAAAAAAGACCTCGTGACGGCTCTTAAAGAACAACGCCGAAACCTCCCTCAGGATCTTCTGGACAATCTCGTGAAAACCATGGCCCACCGATGGCAATTATGCATTGCAGTCCGGGGTGGACATATACCAAATTAAAATGAATAATTTTTTGTTCTGTCAATTTTTGTTATCCTGACTAACGTCAGCAAATGGTATATTTCGTTCCTTCATCTAGTTTCTTTAAGCACAAATTCATGCTTATTTATCTGTGTATATGTCCTTTTCATCTCTGCTTGCTAATTATTAAATTATGTTCATGCACATCCCGTTGGAATAAAAGTATGATATGAAAATATAAGAAACGCTTAATTTTTGGACATGACTGTAAGAATCTTGTAATTCACGTGAAACAGCAGTCCACCGAATAATATTTAAAGTCTTTTGCTTAAGAATGTGTGGTATTTTAATGTAGAGTATGATCACCCTTGACAACCATGCATCTTAAGAAAAGATCAGATCAGATCATATGTAGGGGATTTTAGAAAGGGAGCCCAGGTCTTAAACAGCCCTTAGAAACAGGAAGCTAGGAGATTCGGGCTAGAGTGCCCGACAGGAAAGTGACACGGAAGCAAGGCAGAAAGTGGGAGGAAGACGCCCTTATTTATTACCGGGGGTCAAATACCCGGGGCCCGACGGCTTAACGTGCCCATCCGACGCACGGCGGATATTTAGTGCTTCGAGCGTTCGTACCTGCCTGGGATCGAACCTGAGGTATTCTCCGTGGCAGTCACGAACGTTGACCACTAAGCCCCCCGCGTCCCCAGCTCAAGAAAAGACTACTCATGCTATTTATGAGGGTCCTGACGATGTCTTGAAGGGTTTTCAACAAGATTTATTCTCAGTTTTTTAAGTGTTCCCTCAGGAGACAGGCGAGCTGTAATCCATCTCCCTGGAGCATTCCATATATGCTCAATGGGAAGCTCAGGACACCTGGGTAGCCACTCCATTAAGCGAATACACTATTTGCCAAAAAACGAAGCACCCAAAAGTAATCATCCAATCGAGATGAAAATTGGTATGTACAATGTACATGTATAGTGAAAAAAAACTTACTGCAATTCCAAAGTAGTTTAGCCATTTATTCGGGTAAAACAGCTACATGAATAAAACAATTCAGTACGTTATAGCCCCAAATGTGGCTCCGATAAAAGGGGTTATCCGTTGTGGTATAGATGCATACAGTTCATGGATACTGTCCTGAGCTATAGCATGCTAGATTTTGTCCAAACTGCAAGCCAGTTCGCCGATATTATGGAATGGGCGTACGTGGCATCACATCAGGTCCCAAACATTTTCGATCGGTGAAAGATCGGGTAATTGGGCTTGCCATGGAAGCGTATAGAAAATTACGAAATTGCATTCTCCTGTTGAAAAATTGCTCGGTGATGATGCGACAGGAATGGTAACACAACAGGGTGTAGAAGTCGTCGACATACCGTTGAGCTGTGGGTTGGTACGGATGACTACCAAGGGTGTCTGGCTATCCTAGAAATTGGCTCCCCAGACAGTCACTCCCAGTGTGTGAGCCGAGTGTCATTCCACGGTAAAGGCAGGATCCGTGCGCTGACAGGCTCTTCCTCTGACACGTATGATTTGGCCATTGGCGCTTAGCGCAAGCCGTGACTCATTACTGAAGACAACACAACGCCACTGGACACTATGCCACGTTGATCGGGCACGACACCATGGCAACCGGTGCTGGCGATGTTCGCTGTTCAGTGGTAGTCGGCGGAGTGGCTTCCTCAGATGTCGTCCCTGTGCAGCATGTCGTCGGGCAACGATCCGAATGGCCACTTCCGTGCCTGTTGACCAAGCAGCATGAATGGTTGCGAGCGATGAATTCGGCTCTCACAATCGCTCGACCCTCTCGTTCTGTCGTTGCCGCTGACTTGTACCGTCCCTGATACATTGGTGCCAACTTCGTGCGATTACCGGCGTCGCTCCGACCCAAATGCTTGGAGTATGACAACTTGACCAACCGGTCTCTCCCAGCTCAAACTCGCTTAACTGCTCCTATTGTGCACGGATACGACACTGCGGCTTCCTCACAGCCCGTGGAGGTTTATACAACCGCACTTCGCTGTCAGAGCTAAGTTCGGGCTCAATTTTAAGAACCCGAACCCGTCCGAGCTCGAAGTATGTCAGGCCGAGCCCGAATTTTATATTGCAGGATGCAGCCCGGGCCCGAACGAGCCCGAAAACTATGACTAACGAGTTTAGGCATTAACAAAAAAATCTCCTCTTCCACACTTCTATTCTTTCTTCCCCGTCTATGTATTTCGCAACTACGGAGTGGAAAGGGAATATATCTATTTCTATAGTTTCTTTGACCATTCATTTCTTCCTGAAATGATTCTGGGGGCCGGAGATCCGGAAAAATCGGGAGGCATAACAATCTATATAGTAGGTTGCTCAATAGAATTAGCAGGGAGCTGCCTCTTTGAGGTAGGAAGCAAAATTTCGTCAGCTTGCTATCTACTTACTACGAATATCTACAGTTCTTAAAGAAACTTTTCCTTTGCAGAAATTCAGTAATTCATGACCTTTGATATTTGTTACCCAAGCCCGGAATGAATAGCCTTGCCGATTTCCCATTCAGACCCAGTTGCCGAAGATTTCTATTTAACTACTAGAAAGTGTAAATAAAAGTCTCGTGTGATAAATCCTACAAAATCAGATTTTAAAAAAAAGGAAGAAAGTTCTATTCCTTTCTTAGAGCCCGAGCACGCACGAGACCTAACTCCAGTAAGTATTATGCAGCCCGAGCTCGACTTCGAACTTTAGGGCTCAGGCTCGGCCCGTATCAGCACACTTCGCTGTCACAACTGTCCCTGCTTGCGAGCTTTGTTCTTGATATACCCTACTCGACGCGGTTTCCATGCGCTGTGGCGGGCCACTTTTTCGTCACTGCTTATTTTTTAATCATTTGCATATTCCGTCCTGAGGTACTTGCATCCGGACTTTAATCAGGATCGAACGACTTTCTCGGGGTGCTTCTTTTTTATTTTTATTTTCAAAGAGTGTATTTTAATTTTGCAGAAAATCGTCGACCAAATGAACTCAATGAGGTAAGGCATTACCGTACATGCGAATAAAATATGGATCGACGACACCTCTGAATAGCGTGACATAGGAGTTCAGGACCTCTTCTGATGGGATCATTATCTCATGTGTTACATCCCGGCCATTACAGAGCGACCCACAAAGATGTACAACAGGGATGGAAACGGGTCACGGGTCAACGGGTTGACAATTTCTTGCAGGTCAAATGGGTCGGGTCAAGGTGTTCCTGACCCGATTTCGACCCGGTTTTATTTCCATTTTTTTTTTTTAAGAAAAAAGATATTTCAAAGAAAAATGCGTATTATGGAATGTTATGCTCGATGCTGGTGCCAACGGAATGAAAAATGATTTGTCATACAAAAATATTGCCGACTCTTTCTTAAAGCAAAAAGGATTTCCACAAACCAACGATACCACATCGTAAAACGGTGCTTCCTCCGCGTTTGTTTTCAGTGCGATTGTTCAGATACTGGCAAACGGCTGTCGTCTGCTTCTCTGGTGATTCATTCTCTCGCACCCCGCGTGTCACATTGTACTGAGATACATTTCACATCGAATCTTTTGCATTGAGCATTCAAAGGTTTTCATTTGACGTGCTAACTTCTCGTTCCATTTGCATGTCGTGTCGGAATTAATGCCTTATTTGTTAAAATGAATGAATTTAATATTAAGGAGATTGAAAAAGCTTCGAGGCCAAAGATATGTTTTTGATCGAAAACAAAAAAAGAAAAGGGTGAATGCTGCGAGTTGTTTCGTCTCATTATGAAATCAGAATATGTTTACGAGCAACACCAACTTTCACATATTCTGAAACATGATATGTTATCAAGGAAACAGCAAAAACTGAAATTAAACGTACAACAAGTTGCTTAATTTAAAAACGTTCACTGTAGCAGTGGCGGAACAAAATAGAAAGCCTTAACATTAATTTAAAAATGAAATTTTAAAATTAAATTATTATTTTTTATAAAATATTAAATAAAAAAATTAATACAAAATGAAATAATAATAAAAAATATAATTATAATATATAAAATATAATATAAAATGAAATAAAGAAATAATATAAAATGAAATAAAGAAATAATATAAAATGAAATAAAGAAATAATATAAAATTAAATAAAGAAGTAATATAAAATGAAATAAAGAAATAATATAAAATGAAATAAAGAAATAATATAAAATGAAATAAAGAAATAATATAAAATGAAATAAAGAAATAATATAAAATGAAGTAAAGAAATAATATAAAATGAAATAAATAATATAAAATGAAATTAAGAAATAATATAAAATGAAATAAAGAAATAATATAAAATAAAATAAATGAAAATAAAAATGAAATAAGAAATATTATAAAGTAAATAATAAATGAAATAAGAAATGAATAGCAATCATAACAAACGGGAATAAATAAAAATGAAAAAAATGAAATAATATAAAACACATAAATGAAATAATAATAAAAATATAAATACTGTATATATAAAAAATTAATATAAAATGAAATTAAAAGTGAAATAATAATTAATATAAAATGAAATTAAAAATGAAATAATAATTAATATAAAATGAAATTAGAAATGAAATTAACAAAGGATTTAAAAATGAAATTAAAAAATGATTTAAAAATGCATTTTTAAAATGAAATTTAAAAATGTTTTCTGTAGCAGCATCAAAATTAAATGGAAGAGCGTTCATATTACTGCCGAAGAATTTTTTTACTCCCGCAGGTGTGTTTGAGAACATGTGTAAAACAATTAGGTTATATGAAGGGTGACAGTTTCAACACTTTCTGTAAGTGAGCATATTATACGTTTCCGTAATACTTTTACATGATTTCAATATAGCCTACGATACCCATTGCGGAGAAGCTTTTTGAACGTCCTGTGTGTATATATGATTATGTATATAAAAATATATATGATTATACATACATATAAATTGAGTTTCGAATTCATAGTTCAAAGCAGATTTTCCGGGTCAGCTCCGGTCGGGTCTAATTATGTGACGTCCGGGTGCACGTCGGATCCGGGTACAAAATGTTTAACCCGTTCCCAACTCTGATGTACAAATCTGAGCGCCCGTTAGTTATGATCCCTATCCAGACAATTACGCCACTGCCAGCAAAGCAATCCCTTTCCCTGATGTCAGAGGGACTGTTCCCTTGTTTTCTCCGGATAATACGTCGCGAATCAGTACTTAAGTTGAATGGCGATTCATCACCGAAAGGAACAGTCGCCCATTGTTCTACATTCCAAGTGTGATGGTGGAGACTCCACGTGAAACGAGCTCGCCAGGCGGTGGTAGTTAGAAACAAATAACTGGTCTCGTTGCATAAAGACATTGCTCACGAAATCTCCTAGAAACAATATTCTTTGAAACCATCTTTGATGTTGCTGCTGCCAGCTCCAAAGCCTATAGGACAACAATCAGCCTGACTCATATAGCGATCAACTGCAGCAGTTGTGACTCTGAGATGACTTTCTCCTGGTCGACGACGAATATCTCCTGTGTGTTGAAACGGTTTCCAGAGCATTGACAGAACATTTTGTGGAGCATTCAATGCTCTGGAAACTTCCATCTGAGACTGACCTCCTTCCATCCAACTAATTGCTCTCCATAGCCAAACATCATCCATACGATGTCTTCTTGACATAATCACCACGATGTGCCGCTGAAATGAAAGCAAGAGTGGCTTAGAAAAGCTACAACCTGCGAGTAGCCTCGCGCGCCGTTTTTAACGCAATCATAATTTGAACATTCCGTGGCAAAAGTAAATATGGCATGATGGTCAGCGTAGTAAAATTTGCATGCCAATTTACAGTACGTCATTATACATACATACATACATCGACAGTTATATACATTTTTGTAGATTATCTTAAATTCTGAGCATTAGTGTGGATGCCTGATGTCTGGGCGCATGATAGACCTGCATTATTGTGAAAAGTGCTTCGAACTCATTAATTCGGTTATTGTTGATCAATCGTACTGCTGTCCACTCAGAGTCTGAGTAACATAAAGCAATGAGCAGAATATCAACGAACACTGAAGCGCCAAAAGTCATGCGATACGTATCTAGTATCGTATAGAACCTTCTCTATCCCAGCGAAATGCAGCAACTCGACGTAGCATCGATACCACAGGTGGCTTGAAGACTTCTGGAGAGATGTTGAACCATGCCCTCTGAACAGCCGCCCACAGTTTCCTGGTACTTGTAGGTGAAACATCTTGCGTGCGAATGGACCTTTCCACCACGTCCCATAAGTGCTCGATTGGGTACATGTCGGGCGAACGTGGTGGCCACACCATCCGTCGGAACTGTCCAGAATGCTCCTCGAACCAACTCTCGACAACTTGGGTCGATGGCATGGTGCATTGTCTGCCTGGAAAATCCCATCGTTTTTTGGGGTATATGAACTCCATGAAGGGCTGCAAATGGTCTCCTCCCAGCAGAGCAACAAAGAGAGTACCGGTTAATGACGCGTTTACGAGGATCAGATGACCCAAATTGCGCCACGTAAAGACACCCCACATATGTATGGAATCTGCACTAGTTTGCATAGTGTCTTGTTGACAGCTTGGGTCCACAGCCTCATGGGATCTGGGCCACATCCGAACCCTACCATCAGCTTGCAACACCTGGTAGCGTGACTCATCCGATCACGGCATTTTTTCCTGCCTTCCAGGGTCCAATTACCGTGTTCACGAGCGAGGGTGAGGCGCTGTGTTCATTGTCGTTGTGTTAACAAAAGCACTCTAGTGGGTCTTCTGCTCCCATACCCCCTGGACGCTATATTACGCTGCACTGACCTGATGGATATGTCTCGGGAATTTTCTGCATTGAATGTGGATGTTGTGTGAACCAGTGGCGCTTGTCTGTTAGCATGGACAATACTGGTCAGACGCCGCTGTTCACGGTTATTCAGCACCAGTGATGGGCCATTCCGCTGTCTACGGTGGGTGGTAATGCTTTCCATGAGGTATTCTCGGTACACACGTAACACCACGGATCGAGGAATATAGTATGTTCCCACAGCTTCGGAAATTCAATGTCCCATCGCTCTGGCTCCCACTACCATGACTCGTTCAAACTCCGATAATCTACGTCGGCTTGCCAAATTCCTACTAGCGGTTGTTCAATCTGGCTCACGAGATTACACCTCGCAACTGATAAAAATCGTCACGTGTGTCGCAGTCTTTATACGACGGCAGCGCCAGTTAAAAATTTGCATACCGCTGTCCCATGATATTTGGCACTTCAGCGGAAAAAGAAAAATGACAGCGCACTTTGGAATAGAACATATAACGAAGTAATTTCTCCGTCATTTTTATCCGCGCCGGGGTTCGAACCCGGGCCCCCTCATTCCGGAATAAGTTGCTCTACCAATTAAGCTACGCGGACGATTTATTCCGATTCCTATCTGCCTTTATGTCGTGTGCGTCCTTCTGGCAGGTACGTCACATCTCCTGGCACGTTACATCATCTCCCCCTTATTTTTTTTTTTTTCTTTCGAAGTGCTGGAGAAGGGATTCTCTTATTTTTCCTATCTCGCGGTGTGGAAATAACATCACACCAATGTGAGATTTTGAACGGTCGGGTCATCCGGATAGTTCGGGCGCCATTATAACGAAGTAAATTTCTCCGTCATTTTTATCCGCGCCAGGATTCGAACCCGGGTCCCCTCATTCCGGAATAAGTTGCTCTACCAATTAAGCTACGCGGACGATTTATTCTGATTCCTATCTACCTTTATGTCGTGTGCGTCCTTCTGGCAGGTACGTCACATCTCCTGGTACGTTACATCATCTCCCCCTTATTTTTTTTTCTTTCGAAGTGCTGGAGAAGGGATTCTCTTATTTTTCCTATCTCGCGGTGTGGAAATAACATCACACCAATGTGAGATTTTGAACGGTCGGGTCATATGGATAGTTCGGGCGCCATTATAACGAAGTAAATTTCTCCGTCATTTTTATCCGCGCCAGGATTAGAACCCCGGTCCCCACATTCCGGAATAAGTTGCTCTACCAATTAAGCTACGCGGACGATTTATTCTGATTCCTATCTGCCTTTATGTCGTGTGCGTCCTTCTGGCAGGTACGTCACATCTCCTGGTACGTTACAAACATGATACAGGTTTTTAACGACTTTAGTATGCACCAAAAAGTTGATTCTCTCTTATACACTGGCGTGCAAAAATTAAGGACCAGACGGTTTTTCGAATGTAACGTCGTGCAGAAGTGCTCCACATAGAGTCAAATCATACCATAAGATCCCCAAGATCTACAAATATGGGACAAGTGAGCAAAACCGTTGAAACAAGGAATCCAAAGGATACAAAGGCACTTTATTGAAAAGGTAGCTTCGAGCACAACTGGACAGAAGACAGTCATGCTGCATATATGTGCATGCCCTACCGTACCAGACCCTAGTCTATCTCCTGAGTGGTCTTTCGGTCCGTTCTGCCTGCTTGTTCCGCTGTTATGCTAATTTCTCCTCTTCGTCCTTAATGTTTGCACACCAGTGTAGAAGACTGCAAAAAATCTCGCGGAAAGGTGACACTGAATTCGTATCAACTGCTTCGATGGAAGAATTCCATTTTGAGAGTCGGGAGAAAAATACTAGTTCCACTGTTTTGAAGTAGAATGCAAAAGACTAAACACGGAGTAACGTCTTTCTACAACCCCTAGGAGAAGTTCATAAGAGTGCCTTCAGAGGGCAAAGTAAGAGAGTTTGCCTCTTGGAAAGATGAATAACGCATGTTAGACCATTTTCTTCCAAAAGGTATAAATACATTAATAAATAACTACAAATATTTACACAAACACATATGGAGATACGAAAATTTAATAGCTCGTTTGGTAACGTAGAAGCTTCCCTTTATTGCTTTTTCCTATTTCATTTATTCTTTTTCTTTTATTTGACATATATGAAGAAGACGCTCACACGTTTTTAGAACGTTTTGAATAGGAAATTACAGAAAATAAAGCAAATTCAACGAATTGAGACTGGCAACAGCATGTTAGTGTACACGAAAGAAACATCTGTTGCAGTTAACTATCGCCTGCTAAGAAAATCGCGCACGTAAACAATCTGTGCACGGAAAGTTATAGTTTTGCTCTTTACGAAGATAGATATTCGTATTATGTAATTAAAAACTATTGTGTCATGGAATTAGCATTTCTAAATGTAAAATAAATAGTGTTATTAATAATGGAGGGGGAAATCGTCGAGCACTGCTTTTAACAAAGAAAAAGAACACTGAATCTAAACCGATGATCCATTACATTATGACCACCTACCTAGTAAGCTGTAGGACCCCCTTTGACGCGCAAAACAGCGGCCACTCGGCTAGGCATCGATTCGATGAGGTGGGCGATAGATATCCTGGGGTATCTGGTACCGTAATGTTACAGCAGGTCCCCAGTAACGTTGATTTCAGCGCGAACCCGCTCTTCCAAGTCGAAGCACAAATATTCGATTGGGTTCGTGTCACGTGAGTTTGGAGGCCAGGGCTTTAACAGAAAGTCGCCAGCATGTTCCTCGAACCACTCCTTGACGATTTTGGCAGTGTTGCATGACGCATTATCTTCTTGGTAATGGCCATCAGCAGCAGGGAACACAGTTACCATGAATGGGGGAACTTGGTCCGTAACAATGTTCAGATACCTGACAGCTGTCAGGGATTGTGCTATTGGGATAATGGGGCCTAAAGTGTCCCAAGAAAACATCGCCCACAGCATAACACCGACACCGCCGGCCAGTTTCCGCCCAACAGCTGCATCCAGGTGTCACAGCCTCCGTAGGTAATCGGCGTATCCGCGCTCGTCCGTCTACGTGATGCACCAGGAATCTTGATTCGTCTGACCAGGCCACTTTCTTACAATCATCCAGGGCCCAAACTCGATTATCTTGGTCACATTTCATGCGTTGTCGGCTATGACGTGCAGTGAGCATGGGGATCCGACTGGATCTTCGGCAAATTAGGCCGGTGCGAAGAAGGCTGCGGTGAACTGTGGGCTGTGACACATTGTCGCCCTGTGGCTCTGCGATCACTGTGAACAATGCGCGGCAGTCTCCACTCCCCTCTGGCATCAGTAAGCTGCGAACGACACAAGGCGTGCGGTTCGTCGTTTTGCCGTCTGTGCACTACGTTTGATACGTATTCACTACAGCGGCATGTGAACAACACAAAATCCGCGCCGTTTCCGAGATCGTAGCTCCGAGTCGCCGTATCATCACAATTTGTCCTTTATCAAACTCCGATAAATTAGCAGCTTTTCGCATTATGACTGGAAACACTCGACTGACCGAACGCCGGCCCTCATATTGTATATTTATTGCTCTGTGAACTTCCCCTGCGCCACCGTTCGGTCTCCAGGCGCGCTCCGTTCTCTAGGCTGGGATGTTCATAATGTAATGGCTCATAGGTGTATATCCAAAGGAGGAACGTGCAATCGCTAAGTCGTTAAACATCCTGGTGTGGCCTGGGACCGCTAGTACCACTGGATGGATCACTGAACGCCAATGGCTACCTGTCCATCCTTGCTGACCACATGCATCCCTTCACCTTGAACGTTTACCTTGGTGGTAATGGTGTATACCAACAGGACAATGCGCTGTGTCACGTCGCTAAGGGAGGTGTGAATGGTTCCAGGAACACGACAGCAATGTCTCCGTTCCTCCTTGGCCGGAGAAATCGCCCGACTTTGCTCCCAAAACACAGCCATTGCGTCCATGCCACACCGTCTCGCAGCTGTCATCCGGCCCAACGGTGGTTAATCCCATTTATTAGGAAGGTGGTCATATTATTCTGATACGACTGTGTACGTTTTCGTAGATTATCCTTTAATTTTGAGCACCAGTGTATTTTATAAACATAGGTTCCACCTCCATAGACGACCGCATTATCAGATGGAACGTTCTTCTTGGCTCCTCCTCGTCATGCAAGGCCATCTAGATAACCCAAGAAAGATGAGTCCCCTTGTTCAGGGACGTCACGCGGAAACCAAAGCACCCGATTTGTTTCCAACACCGTCATGTATTACGCCAAACACGACGCTGACGTATCAGGCCGTGTAACATGACAGTGACGTCACAAACGGAGGGAACTCATCTCTGTAATATCATGGCCTTGTGCTTTCTGAACGGCCTTGCCTCACCCCTTACTTTCCACAGCAAACTCACAAATCTTTCATTCCTTCTCCTTAGTTAGCCAAAAGCCTCATGAAAATGGCATTTTTTTTTTATTTTTGCTAAAATTTTCTTTTTGTAGACTTATTTTATATGCACACACTACTCTTTTTCCTCTACATATTTCTTTGCCCTTTTATGATAAACTTGTCTTTAGCTTTTTCGTTGTGGACGATATTGTAAAATCAAGGAAAAGCACGCCAGTTTTAAGGTCACCTCTGAAAATCATCCTTCTTCGACCACCAAAAAATTGGGCGATGCTGTTGTATCCTGAATCAGCTTTCCGAGACTACTTATTGCGCCTGTTTCTTATTACCAGAGTACCTGAAGCGGCTTTCCGAGACTACTTATTGCGCCTGTTTCTTATTACCAGAATACCTGAATCGTCTTTCCCAGACTTATTGCGCCTGTTTCTTATTACCAAAATACCTGAATCGGCTTTCTGAGACTACTTATTGCGCCTGATTCTTATTACCAAAATACCTAAATCGGCTTTCTGAGACTACTTATTGCGCCTCTTTCGTATTACCAGAATACCTGAATTGGCTTTCAGAGATTATTTATTGCGCCTGTTTCTTATTACCATAATACCTGAATAAACATGCTGAGACTGCTTATTGCGCCTGTTTCTTATTACCAGAATACCTGAATCGGCTTTCCGAGACAACTTATTGCGCCTGTTTCTTACTACCAGAATACCTGAATCGGCTTTCGGAGACTACTTATTGTGCCTGTTTCTTATTACCAGAATACCTGAATTGGCTTTCTGAGACTACTTATTGTGCCTGTTTCGTATTACCAAGTTACCTGAATCGGCTTTCCGAGACTATTTATTGCGCCTGTTTCTTATTACCAGAATACCTTAATCGGCTTTCCGAGACTACTTATTGTGCCTGTTTCCTATTACCAAGATACCTGAATCGGCTTTCCGAGACTACTTATTGCGCCTGATTCTTATTACCAAAATACCTGAATCGGCTTACCGAGACTACTTATTGCTCCTGTTTCTTATTACCAGATTACCTGAATCAGCTCTCTGATACTACTTATTGCGCCTGTTTCTTATCACCAGAATACCTGAATCGGCTTTACGAGACTATCTTGATATTCGACGAGAACACGTGTTAAGGAGATCAGGCCCACAAATGCAACTACAATATGTGCAGTTCGTTCACACTTACCGGCAGCAATCTGTTCTGCTCTGGAGAGGAATGTGTTTTAATGGTCGCGCATCCTTATAGAAACAGTCAAATGGCCAACCAAATCGTAGTTTCAAAAAATCGACTCAGAGGGGTAGAATATTGTATGTACCAAAAATGAGTCATTTACCAGAGTACCTAATCTGGCAGTCTTAATACTATGCATTATTAAGATTGCCTGTGCATTATTAAGATTGCATGTGCATTATTGAAACCACTAAATATCCGTCGTGCGTCGGATGGGCACATTAAGCTGTCGGGCCTTGACCCCCGAAAATAGAAGGCCATCGCACAGGTTTGTGACGTCACTGGCGATGGATCGTCGCAGCCCATCAGATGCGGCTGTTTCTGGTTACCAGAATACCTGAATCGGCTTTCCCAGACTACCCATTGCGCCTGTTTCTTATCACCAGAATATCTGTCTCGGCTTTCCGAGACTAGTTATTGCGCCTGTTTCTTATTACGAGAATACCGGACTCGGCTTTCCGAGACTACTTATTGCTCCTGTTTCTTATTACCAGATTACCTGAATCATCTTTCTGAGGCTAGTTATTGCGCCTGTTTCTTATTACCAAGATACCTGAATCGGCTTTCCGAGACTACTTATTGCTCCTGTTTTTTATTACCAGAATACCTGAATAAACATGCTGAGACTGCTTATTGCGCCTGTTTCTTATTACCAGAATAACGAAGATTTTATGAGAAAATCGAAAACCATGCTCTCAAATCTTATTAGCGATTGCATTTTAACCAACAAAAGATTTGCATGTGATGTAAACAGACTTTTGCAAGCAAAAGATATTTTAATAGTGGAATAATTTCGTGTCCTTACTCGAAGAAAGTTATATTCGTGTCCGGTTTAGCGAAACCTGGATTTACGAAGTTGCCGACGGAAGTTTGGGAAATCAATGCTGTTCTCACTCCGTGAATGATTGCAGTTTAAAGAAAGGTCTTAACGAACCTGCCGGTTAAATTAAGTTCATCGCTGTTACCCCTCTTCTGTTCCACCTCGCTTCTATTGGAAGAGCAAATTTATGCATAAAAATTCGATTAAAGTGCTCACAGCAGATTTAGGAGCTCCCAGGTTAGACAGTAGAGCAGTAATCCGTCTATTTCGCAAGGGCTGTGAAGCATGCAAGCATGAGCCCATGAACGTAGTCCAACTTTTCCCCTTGTTTCATTGTTCTAAGACACATTTAAGTTCCTACATCCTTTTTCCAACGAGCGAAATAAACATCAGGGAAAGACAGTTTGCCTGGAAACTTTTAAAGTTAGGAAAGAAAGGAACTTCCGCCGTGACAATGGGGACCCATTTTATTGTATTTCATAGCAGAAGAGCTGTTTCCGCTTCCGCAAGGCCGACACTCTACGCACTGAAAACGAGATCTCGCGTGAATTTACTCTGAAAGCCTGCAAAAAATAAAAGCATACAAGCTTGCGAATGTCAAGTAAAGGGAAGGGAAAAAAGCTGGTAAGCGCTAAAAGGAGAAATAAAGAAAACAACGTGTCCTGCAAGAACGGAGACAGGATTCAGCTTCATGGATTTCTCAAGAGAATTTTTGAAGTAATATTTCTGGAAATATGGCTTAATACGAGAAACCGTTTGCTTGCTGTATTTTTCATTTAATATTTCCCGTGTTATTTTCACGGTAGGAGGAGTAATCGCTTCATTCCGTGAAGGATCCTGTTGGAACACTTCAATATCGAATACAGTTTGCTTTCTTTTCTCCGTGGTGAGTTGAAAGGATCTCGTCTTTAAAACTGAAGAAGAGATGATGTGAAAGAAAAACAACAATCCAGAAATAAAATAAAGTTACGCACATTGTACGGATCACAGTGACATGAGATATGCGAAGAGACGTTACAATTCTTCTTTTTGGTTCGAACATTAACGACCCACATGAGAAACTCTTAGAGCCATAAGCAGCCAGATGTACCTAATTTAGGGCCACCAGTTTTAGGGAAAGGATCCCAGTTAAAAGAAGCAACGTACGATTTTATAAAATGTTTTTAAAAGCATATGTACAGATTAAAAAATATATACACATACATAAGGCTTTCCGAGCTTACTATAAGCTCATCCTCAGATGTAACACAATACCAAATTACAGGCGAGTAGGTAGTGGTTATATACACTATCTACCAACAAGTAATTGGACACCTGTGATAGCAAAGAAAAACGAAGTTTATTCACCTTCAATAGTTGGTGGAACCTCCACGAACGGCGATTACAGCTGCGATCCTCCGGGGCATACTCTCAACCAGGCGTTGTACGACGGCTAGCAGTATTTTCTTCCACTCGGCTTGGAGAAGACAGGTCAGTTCCTTCACCGATTTCGGAAGGTGGGGGCACCCCTTAAGTCGACGCTCCAACTCGTCCCAGAGGTGCTCGATAGGGTTTAGGTCCGGGCTCTGAGCCGGCCAGTCCATTCGATTAACCCCATTGTCACCATACCAAGCCATGCTGGACCTCGCAACATGACAGGTGGCATTGTCATCCTGAAAGTAACATGGGTCCACCCCGTAAAACTGCCACAACGTAGGAAGCGCCTGGTCATCCAAAATGGTGCAGTAGGTCTCGGCGTTGAGTCTACCAGGAATTGCGACCAAGGGTCCCGTGCCATACCAGGCACCCCCATAGCATAATTCCACCGCCACCGAACTTCACAGTTGGCACAATACATTCCGGCAGGAGGCGTTCTCTAGGCGGACGCCAAGGACAGACCCTGCCATCCGAACGGTAGAGGGTGAACCTTTATTCGTCGCTCTAGAGAACCTGTTTCCACTGTTCAACGGTCCACTGTCGATGTTCTTTGCACCACGTTAGCCGAGCAGCGCTATTGTACTTGGTGATCAAAGGCTTGTGGGCGGCAGCACGTCCATGATAACCGAGCAGATGGGCTTCCTTACGGATGGTATTCATCGAAAGAACGCTCCCGGATGCCTGTTGAAACTCTTTGCGGATGTGGTCCATTGATTTGGTGCGGTTCTTCCGAATTTCTCTGGTCAGCACCCGTCGGTCTCTAACTCCCAGTTTTGTGGGTCTGCCGGGTCGGGGCACATTCCGACAGTCACCTCTCATCTTCCACTTGCCAATCACGTAAGTCACTGTCAATTTTGGGTACTTCAACTCGCTGGATATGTCCCGTATGGATCGGCCATTTCTGTGATATCCGACGATTACACCTTTCTCGAAATCAGAGAGCTCCGAACTGCTTGGCATCTTGCATGCAACTGGTTGTGTTGTTGTTTCCCACACGATATTTCACGGCGGTGGCCGTGACGTGTATCAGGACCGCAGATATCGTCGATTGCAGGGGTGTCCAATTACTTGTTGGTAGATAGTGTATAATATCATGGGATCACATTAACAAATGACGCAGTTCGAAGCAAGAGCAACGCATGCGCCGAAATAATTGAGCAAACTTGTATTCTGGATCATCTGGATGTTTTTCACGATTCATTAATTGTATCCAAGTGAGTGGGATGGTACATGGGTATTCTTCATTACAGCAAAGGTGGATGTATTTGTAAATCAACAAACTCTCTAGGAAAAGAAGAGTGAACGTTACCTAGGAGTATTCATAATAATTATATCTTCCCATATAGGGGTATGTTTACCCCCTACGTAGAGTCTGGAGAGGGCTGTTGATGAGGATGGATATTATATTTATATCCGAGGTTCTACAGCTCAAAAGACGAGCAGTCAAACCTACATACATCGTGTTTTGAACACCTTCCTGTGAGGCTTTGAGAGGTATGGCATAAATGCCATGCCGTTTATCTAGTTTGACTACATCTCTGTCACTTTTTACAGTTGTCAGAATATTATTTCTCTTGATTCCAAAACTGATTTTATGTTTTTTTACAAATAGCTGTTAAATGGTTGGTAACACCAGGTCTGAAGGGTACAGAACCAACACACTTAATAGATTAGTTGGCTCTAGTTAAATTTAAAGATGACCTCGAAGTAATATGTCGTAACAATTTTTGGACAGTTTGTGCTTGGTATCTACTCTCACGGACAATGAAATTTGCGCACCTAGAAGAAAACATGCTACAACCGCTAAACTTTAAAAATAGCTGGAGTGCGTGCTGGTATCCAAATGATCCACGGTTAGGGCGAGTGCACATGACCTCACATCCTGTGGTGGTGCCGCAAGCACGAACCGGCAGCCTTATAAACCGGCGTGTAGTCGATGCCCCATGAAGGCGAAAAGCACCGGCCGACTCAAGCAAGAGTATAGAGTGACAAGAATGCCGGGTAGACGCTAGATACGTCGATTTACGCTACTTACGGACTTTGAGAGAGGCCTGATCATCCGGCTGAAAACCTCAGCCACGTGGAACGTTCTGACCATACCGTCCAACTGTGTCGGAAGCAGTGGACACGTGACGGCACTGCCACACGGCGGAGAGTCTCCGGACGGACCAGGAGGATCGAACGGATCCTCCAACGGATTCCACGAGGAACGAACAGATCCCGCGAGATCTAGCGGCTCATGTGTGCCCAGGAACCATTTCCCGACGCCACGCGGAAGCGAATCTGCGATCACAACTCCCATTACGTGTGATGCTATTAACAGCGGAACATCGTCGGCTCCGTGTGCAGTGGTTCCAGGCCAGAGTGGCGTGGAACGCCACAGACTGGCGACGTGTGGTGTTTAGCGATGAGTGCCGCTTCGTTTTGGGGACAGATGATCATCGGGTTCGGGTTTGGATGTCCCAGGGTCAACGGCACGATCTCAACCTCACCTCGCTATTGAGCGCCAAACATCCTCCACTGCAGGCATTATGGTCTAGGGAGCCATTGCCTGCGATAGCCGATCAGCTCTAGTAGTGATACGTGGATCATCGACGGGCCAGCGGTATGTGGATTAGATCCTATACTGCCCCATGTGCTCCCATTCCTGACCAGGATTCACGGCTCCGGTTGCACAGGACTGCCTACGTCATGTCCAGACACCACTTCCATGGCCATCCAGCTCCCAGGACATGTCTCCTATCGAGCATGTGTGGGAACAAGTTGAAACGCCAGCTGCCACCGTACCGCACTATCCGGGATTTGGAACACACCGTCCAACACGCGTGGGCCAGTCTGCCACAGAACAACATTAGGCGTCTGTTCGTTTCCATGCCGGACCGTATTGCAGCATGTATCGCCGCACAAGGCGGGGCAACGCGCTATTGAGGATGACCGGACTGCGTGCCACAGATCCCTCTGTAATTGTCCTGCAGCTCTGTTTCTGACATCATATGTATCATACATCTTTATCAATACGTCCATAAAATTTGAGTTCAATCCAATGCTTCCTTTTTGATGCTCAAAAAATCGTCCGTGAGTGTACATTCTGCGGCTAGTTTTTTACGCTTTCCAACCGTAGGTTGAAGAAGCGTATATGCTCTAGCTTTGTCCGTCTGCCAGTCCGCAAGATAACTCGCGTAAAAATGGTTCGATGTCGATGAAATTTTAGTAGGTGGTAGGGACCACCTGCCTTGGACGAACCCTATTGAAAATGGGTGAAGTGGAGTCAAAGGTCACGACATAGGAGCGAGATCCATTCCATTGCCCTTATGCGTTATACTTTGGGTAAATATGATTCGATTTCGATGAAATTTTAGTGTGCTGCAGGGGACCACTTGGGAACGAACCCTATCGAAAATGGGTGAAGTGGAGTCAAAGGTCAGGACATAGGAGCGGGATCCAGTGCCATTGCCCTTATGCGTCATAACGTGCGTAAAAATAGATCGATTTCGACGACATTTTAGTATGTGGTAGAAGACCACTTGGAGACGAACCCTATTGAAAATGGGTGAAATGGGATCAAAGGTCACGACATAGGAGCGGGATCCCTTCCATTGCCCTTATGCGTCATAACTTGCGTAAATATGGTTCGATTTCGATGACATTTTAGTATGTGGTAGAGGACCACCTGGGGACAAAGCTTATTGAAAATGAACGAAATAGGGTCAAAGGTCAAGACACAGTATCGGGATCCATTCCATCGCCCTTATCCCATACTATTAAAGGAGCAATTCTTGTATGTATGTAAATTTTATTTTGAAAACTGCTCTAAGGATTTTGATGAAATTCGTTAACCTACGGTTTTCTGGTACTTGAAATCGATTTAGCTTGATCTCGACTTTAGGAAAATTCGTTTAGTGGGTTAAATAATCACCCCGAATTACCAAGTTTTTAGTGTCATGGCGTCATTCCATTAAATGTTGGCGCGCGGTCACGTCATCTGTGTTATTACGTCACGCGTTGTGTGTGGATCCCATTAAAGTTTTATGACGTTGCACTCTTGCGAACAGATGGTCGCGTTCCCATGTGCCTCCTTACGTCACGCGTTGTGTGCGTATGTCCTTCCGCACGATAACTCGCGTAAAAATCGTTCGATTTCTTTGACATTTTAGTATGCGGTAGGGGAACACCTGGGAAGGAACCCTATTGAAAGTGAACGAAATGGGGTCAAAGGTCAGGACATAGGAGCGGGATCCATTCCACTGCTCTTATGCGTCATAACTACCGTAAAAAAGATTCGATTTCGATTAAATTTCAGTATGTGGTAGGGGACCACCTGGGGACAAACCCTGTTAAAAATGGGTACAATGAGGTCAAAGGTCAGGACATAGGATCGGGATCCATTCCACTGCTCTTATGCGTCATAACTACCGTAAAAAAGATTCGATTTCGATTAAATTTTAGTATGTGGTAGGGGACCACCTGGGGACATCAAAGGTCAGGACATAGGAGCGGACTCATTTCCATCGCCATTATGCGTCATAACTTACGTAAAAATTCTTCGATTTGGATGAAATGTTAGTATGTTGTAGGGGCTTGCCTGGGAACGAATCCTGTTGAAAATGGGCGAAATGGGGTCAAAGGTTAGGACACGGGAGCGGGATCTATTCTATAGCCTTTATGCATCATAACTTATGTAAAAATGCTTCGATTGCAACAAAAGTTTATCATGTTATTTCGGAGGTATACTGACCCGGTTCTGTTGAATATCATCGAAATGGGGTCAAAGGTCAGGGCACATGACCGAGATTTATTCCACAGCCATTTTCCTCATAACTTGAGTAATGATTTCTGGTATGTTGGAAAGCGTATCATAATCAATGCATTGCACGATTTTACTAACTTGTTTGGTGTATGGTAGCTCCATATTGCGGAAGGCAATGTTCGACGATGAGTACGTAATAGCCCTCCTTATCAAAACTTTCAGGGATAACAACTTTTGACATCTGGGGTGAAATGAATGGAATGGAATCAAAGTAGTATTTGAGCACGGTTTTCTGTTCACTGAATAGGAAATGACATTAATAATTGGATCCCGGTATAACTTGAAGTCCAAGAATGGGAGTGACTGATTTTCTTCTGTTTCCAGTGTAACCTTAATGGAGGGGAATTCGGATGACATATATTCAACAAAGACTGTTAGAGCTTCCAGAGTTGAGGACCAAAAAATTATAATGTCATCTACATACCGTAGATACAGTAAGGGTTGAATCGGGCCCTGTCGGATTATATGTTCTTCAAATGACTGGAGTAGCACTTCGGCAAGGAGGGGGAGGGGGGAGGGAGGGGTAATGTAGTCCCTTTTGAAATTCAGAACCGTGAGACAAGCATGTTACCAATGTCTCAGCCGAGACTCAATTTTCAAAAGAAAAGGAAATTACAAAGTAATTTATGGAACAAGAAGAAAATAAAATTAATCAGCTTTTTTTGTTTATTTGGAGGTTTAACTACCACTGTAAGCAACTCGATGGGGTGTAAGCAGCCATCTGTCTCTAATTTAGAGCCACTTGTTTCAGGGAAGGGAGAGATTCAGAGCGGTAAGAGAAACACAACATCCATGTCTCACCAGAATTTGAGCACAAACCCATCCCGAAGTCAGAAGCCAGAGCTTCGACCAATGCGCCACCAGGGTGGCATAACCGGCTTTGAAACATCGTTAAAGATGCCTTAATATTTCAAAGAAACTAAACCAGAGTAGTATATTACTGTAATAATTATTATTATTATTTGCAAACATATATCTTGATTGTTCTCTTTTGCAGCGCTATACAAAAATTTAACTAGGGTTAAACATTTTGATTTTCGATGTAAATTTCAAACTCCGTAACTGTTCATGTAGGAAGAAAACAATTGCATAAAATCTATTTTAAGTTTTATGGAGATTAAGCCATGCAAAGATCTATCATACAAATGAAACCTCAGTGACAAGGCGGGAATATTTAAACTGCGGCTATTAGTGAGCAAGAGCGGCCTAGGAAGAAGCTCAAAGTATGACTAAAAAGGAAAAGCAAATATTATAATTCAAAGAGTTTCTGGAAAGTTCTAATGCTAATTTTGTTTAAAAGATAGCACTAATGCCAACCATGAGTCGCATTTGGAAATATTCACTATCAAATATGAACTAACTCAATGAAAAATTGTAGCAAGGTGCACAAAGTGGTTGTACTGGAAAGTCGTTCTTAAGTTGGCGCAGTAAAATTACCTCATCAGCGATTCAAGTACTGAGAAAAGAGTGGAGATTAAATTTTGCTTTAAAGCTAGAAATTGTGCTGCTAAAGCAGTTGCAATAACGTGTACATCCTACTGAAATGAAGCACTATGACAACCCAATATTTTTCGCTGGTGTAGGCGATTCTGTGAAGGGCGGGAAGATTTTCAGCTGGGTATGCGGAGCCGACGCCTCCTGCAGCTGAAAGCCTAACAACTTGTTTATGACGTCATTTTAGGTGGAAAATATTTTCGTTTCCCGTGTTCATCTGTCGGCAAGAATTGAACAAAAGAACAACAGATGTTTACATATAGTCGTTGTTTATAACGTAGAATTCCACGTCCCAAAACCAACTGGGTTAGCGATGAAATCATGTGTCTTGACAAATGGCATAACACAGCATCCCCTAAAGTTGTGCTATATCACGAATCCAGTCGGTTTCGCTACACAAAATAGTACAAATAACGACTACTTTTAAACATCTGCTGTTTTGCTGTTCAATCTACACCAGAAACCTGGTATTCTATTTGGCTGACGAGCTCTGGAAACAAACATGCGGTTCGTCAATGATGACGTAATAAACGAGTTGTTAGGCTTTCCGTTACAGCAGGTTCTTCCAGTCTTGTACAGGCTCTAACATCAGCGAAGTTCGCCAGTTGTTGACGGAAAATTGTTCTTTGTCCCTCTGCATGATACCAAACGCGAGTCACGTGAGCAAGGATACCGTGCGTCTTTTTGTTGTCGAAGATTTGACAAAAAAGAAACGTGAGTTCGCGCTTCGTACTACATGCACTGGCGGAGGAACAGAAGGAAGGGTAAGGTGCTGCCTGTTGGGATTTTATTGAGACGACAGACAGTGATTCTAAATATTTTCTTAAATCATTACGGGTGGTGAATCCTGGAGCATTGCGTTCGAACCCGTAACAAAAAGAAAATCAGCTAGTTGCATGTACATACATATCATTAAGCTATTCTCTGAGATTGAGCTCTTCTAAGAAAGACAATGCACCAGGTAAATGTTAACTGTCGGAACTAAAATTTACTTACTGTTGCCGTATCAAACGTCTCCATTTAAAACGATCACGGCACACAGTTTGAGCTTCACTGACATCCATCACAAGACGCACACAAGACCTTTGATATCCATAATCTTTTTCTCGTGCAGACATTCTTGAATATTGTCCTCTCATGATTTTTTTGGCCTTCGCCTACCTTTCTTTCCTGCCACTTGAGCTGAAAATATTTTCTTAGTAAGCATCTCATCACTCATTCTTTCAACATGACCTAACCACCTAAGAATATTTGTTTCCACCTTACTAACAATACTTTGCCTTACATTACACAACGGCAAAAACACATCTTCATTCCTCACACGATCACAGCGTGTCTTGCCCCAAACCCCTCTTAAGTAACGCAATTCTCCAGCACACACACGACTCCTCCTTCCATTGATATGTCGTTGAATCCTATGTCTCTTCTGCAGTATCCAAGTTTCACTGGTACATCAGATTAGAAATAACTACACTTTCATATGCAACCATTCGGGACTTTCCCGAAAACCAGTCATTCCTGTGAAATCCTTCTAAAGCAGCTATAACTTTCAATGAAGAATTCTCTCGCATATTAATTTTACTATCTGATTTGTTCCTCTGTCAGACATGCTTCCCAAATATACAGGGCGTCCGAGAATTGTTGGACACTTACAAAATAATATATAAAACAAAACAAACAGATGGAAAGAAACTGGCCGTACTAACTTACAATGTAACTACACAAGTTAATAAATTTCGATGTAAGATCCCTTGGTTGCTCGTAGTACGTCCAAGCAAAACTCGATTTCATGCCATGTATTGGCAAGCATCTGAGGAGTTATGGAATTAATAGTAGCTGTGATATGCTGCTTCAGCTCCTGCAAATCAGTACAATTAGACACGATCCTTTACATAACTCCACATGAAATAATCCAATGGAGTTAGATCTGGAGAGCGAGGAGGCCACGGAATGGGACCACCACACCCAATCCATCTGTTGGGGAAATGGTCATTTAGGCACTTACGTACACACGTTGACCAATGCGGAGGCACGCCGTCTTGTTGGAAAACGACGTTGTCATATCTTTTGATCTGGCGTATAGCGAAATTTTCTAGCATATCCAAGTAAATGTCACCATTTATGTTTTTTTCGCAGAAGAAAAAAGATCCAATCACTTCTCTTTTTGATAGGGCGCACCACACATTAACTTTTGGAGAATCACGTTCCAGTTCAATAGCAGCATGAGGCGGTTCACTTCCCCATATCCTACAGTTGTGGCGATTCACAATACCTGATACATGAAATGTTGATTCATCACTAAAATTTCCAGTACTGAGAAAGTTTTCGTCCTTTTCCACTCGATTCAGCATATCCACAGCGAAATCGTATCGCAGTATTACATGCATCTTTTGCACTATTTGAATTTTATAAGCATGAAACTTTAACTTCTTGTGCAAGATATCGTGAACTGTTGATGTCGGAATGCACAGTTCTCTGCTTGCTTTACGAACGGACTTTCTGGAGCTTTGTCGGAAACTTTCCTTAACTTGGTCAACCGTCTAACCGCTGACGCTAGGATTACTGGCTCTTCCACGATGTCCCACATTGCCAGTTTTTTAAACTGTTTCATCCACCGCTTAATTGAATTCGTTGACGGAGAATTACAACGATGTCCTAAACGGTACCATTTTTTAACTTTACTGACAGACTTTAATTCCTCAAGCCATAACACACCCATCGCCTTCCGCTGAACGGATGACATGACTACTGATTGCGCACTTCTTATATATTCCTCATCAGGCCACACCTACTGCCATCTATCGGGTTCTGGGAATAACAATTCTGCAAAACAAAAATATAAAAACCGTGTTAGTAATACGTGACATGGAAAAAACGAAAAACATACAATGCTCATAGTTTTGTTTGTACATAATTTTGTAATGCGTTAAATAATTCTTGGACACCCTGTAAAATGTGCTATTTAGACTTATCTCGCATTCTGTACCAGCAGTTCCTCGCTGAAAAACCATAGCTTTGGTTTATCCCTTATTTATACTCAGTTTGAATTTCATACAAATTTCGTACATCAAAGACAACATACTCTACAACTCACTTTTTCTATCTGGCAACAGGACTGTCTTTAGCAAACAGCAATCTATACGGACGATTATCAAACCATAAACCACGCATCCATGAACATATTAAGGTGGTTCCACCTAAAATCTGTGCCTTATGTTTCCAATGGTAAAACTTCTTCACATATTTTCTTCGCAATTAATGTATTCCCAAGGATGAAAATCTGCACATTGATAAAACTAACTTTAATTTATTGCATGGGATACTTAATACTTGCTAAATCATAACCATAATTAAGCAATCCAACATTTGTTTGTCTACTGACGACAACAATGTACAGGTCGCGCCATCTATTAACAAGTCTAAACATTACGCAAAGAAAAATTGTTGAGTTTTAATATAATTATGGTTATGTTTAAGCAAGTATTAAGTATCCCATGTTGTAACGTAAAGTTAGTTTTATAGATGTGCCAATTTTATTCCTTGGGAATACATTAATTGAGAATAAAATATGCAAAGAAGTTTTACCATTGGAAAACATAAGGCAGAGATTTTAGGTGGAACCACCTTAAACAGCCATGAACGTATTAAACAGACGTGGTGACTCATGAATGGAATACTCCCGTACTCCATTCATCAGTCACCATTGCTGTACTTGTATTTATTACACCATACAATGCAAATTTTGAAGATGAGAATCTGTTTTTTGGTGTAAATATGACATGGATGGTAAGTCAGATAATATTCGAAAACTTGAAAATTTCGTCTTACTGGAGCGGGATTCGAAACCGCGTCTCCTGGATAGCGCCTAGCATGCTAAACTTGAGACTTGGTCGTTCTGGGTGGTGTAGTGGTAGCATACTCGGGCGCTATCTAGGAGACGCAGATTCGATTCCCGCTAAAAATTTTCAAGTTTTTGGATACTATACGACGAAATTTTCAAGCTTTCGGATATTATGCGACGAAATTTTAAAGTTTTCGGATATTATCTGACTAGCCATGATGACATTACACAATCTTGTATAACTCCAGCACCAGTAGAAAACTATTTCGATACTACTCCATTCACTCGTACACATCCTCTACGACCAGCGTACATAGCTTTCGCACTGTTAAGTAGATGCATGTAGTGATATGTATGTGTTGATATGCTAGCTACATGTATAAAATTCACCGAAGAATCTTCGGTTCCAAAGGTTTCAATCCGAACCGATGTAGATGAGTTTCTTTGATTCGCAGGGAGTTTTGTACAAACAATTTTCACTGAAAGGACAGACCGAAAACTTTGAATTTTCCAGAAGAGGGATAGACTGTTGAAATGTTTTCGGCAGTTTAGGTCGGCAGGTGCCGAGTCACGCGACTGGGTCTTCCTTCACAATAATGCGCTAGCACAGAACGCGACCATCGTTAAGCAGTTTTTCTTACGGAAGGACGTTACAGGGCTTCGCCATCCTCCGTATTCGCCGGATTTGGCATCTCGTGATTATGTTCCCCTGAAATTTTTCTTATTTTTTAATAAAGTAGTCGCACAATTTTCAGGTACATTATAACTGTGGGCGCGAATTGTTGGTGTAAAGTGCAAGAACTGCATACACAATTCATTCTAAGATCTAAGAATTAATATCACAATTTCTTAAATACGCGTCTTTATTTCTAATCACATTTTTTTATTGATTTTCAATTAAGATCTTTGTGGTATCGAAATTTTGGAGGTTCTTAACGTCCTCTCGCTTAGTCGCAATTCGTCGCTGCGTTTCGGGGGCACCAGGTTTAGGCTATCTGCTCAATCGTGTTCATCTGCTAGTGTTGCCAAAATAAGTAAGCAGAAAGCCACATTTCTTAACCCCACCGATGAGTGATTACGAACCACTCATGCGTACAATCCATGCTCGTCTTGTGTGGAATAGGTTAGCAGAAAGCGCCGTCGGCTAACAAGTAACTTGTCTGCTCACTGGCGCGTCTACATCTCCCATATACTTTTCCACCTATTCCTGTGTGCAAGTAAGCAGACAATCTGCTGCTTACTTATCTTCGCTTCCCTCTACTGCTAAAGACATTTCTCTTCTTTCTAGACACCTTTTTTTCGATTGGAGTACCGACGTATTGCTTATTCTCTTCATTACGGTACTTCAGAAAGTTTTAACTTGATGAGCATGGATTAAAAGTATAAGTTCATTTTGTCCTTTTCATATTTTGCGTCATATTTTCATTTGTGTTAAGCTGAAACATTTTCAGTAGTGCTTGGTGATATTGAATTTAATTTTGGGCAACAAAAAAGTCAGTTTTTAGGTTCCGTATTTTTTAATAAGTGATGTAATATTTACGAAATCTGATTAATGCGTTTCGAAAATATCACGACGTGATCTTTCTCTTAGAATATTTCAAATATTTATCAACTGATTTTTAATTAATTCTCGTACGACACAATTAATTTGTGTGACAGAACAATTGCTAAAAACTGCATTTCGGGTAATAATTTCAATGAAAAATGGAAGTAAGAAGTTACGGCTTTACGAAATTACGAGCCAAAAAAAGCAATAGTGTGAGAAAACAAGAAGGCCAAATTCGAATATGTATGTGTTTGTGTTTGTGTTAAAGATCTATTAAAGATGTACTACTACAGAACACAAAGTTGTTGATGTACCATGCTTTGACAAGAAATGAAGATTCAGAGGTTTATCTTGAGGTAGCAGCTGTTTGCGTTTATTTTAGACAAAAGGAGAAATTGATAATCAAATAAAACTTTGCTGGAGAGCATTTGGAAGAAACTGTACAATTTTCAAGAGCAATTTACTATATGTGTCTTAAAAGAAAAGTGTTTAATCAACGCATTCTTCCAGTTCTTACTTATCGAGCAGAGACATGGACCTTAACTAAATAAGACAAAGAGTTCGCAGACAACTGAAAGAAGTATTGAGAGGTGCATGCTTTCCAAGAAAGATAGGAAGATGAACTCATGCAGCAGAAAATGACAAGAGTGGGAGACGTCATGACCAAAGTAAAATCCCTGAAAAGCCAATAGAAGAATAGATTTTATCGTCCGACAACTCAAGTCTTAGACTGGATACTGAGGGACAGAACGAGACTCAGAAGATGACTATGTAAGAAATGGGTGGAAGAAATTTGAAAACATGCAGGGAGGAACACAGAGGGATTGCTTCAAGACAGACAGCAGTGAAAGAAACATGGTGAGGTTTCCATCCAGAAGTGCAATGGTGATTGTTGATGATGATGAAACACATGTCTTTTAGGCACGGAAAAGGTATGTTATTCCGGCTCATGGTTCTAGGAAAGGTTCGGGTGTTATTTCGGCTCAGGTGTCCAGCTGTTAATTTGGCTCATGGTTCAAGGAAAGGTTCGGAGGTTATTTTGGCTCATTGTTAAAGGAAAGGTTCGTGCATTTCGGCTCATCGTTCCAGGAAAGGTTCGTGCATTTCGGCTCATGGTTCCAGGTAAGGTTCAGGTCTTATTTCGTCTCATGGTTCCAGGAAATGTTCAGGTGTTATTTCGGCTCATGGTTCCAGGAAAGGTTCAGGTGTTATTTCGGCTCATGGTTCCAGGAAAGGTTAAGGTGTTATTTCGGCTCATGGTTCCAGGAAAGGTTCAGGTGTTCTTTCGGCTCATGGTTCCAGGAAAGGTTCAGGTGTTCTTTCGGCTCATGGTTCCAGGAAAGGTTCTAGTGTTATTTCGGCTCATGGTTCCAGGAAAGGTTCAGGTCTTATTTCGGCTGATGGTTCCAGGAAAGGTTCAGGTGTTCTTTCGGCTCAAGGTTCCAGGAAAGGTTCTAGTGTTATTTCGGCTCATGGTTCCAGGAAAGGTTCAGGTGTTATTTCGGCTCATGGTTCCAGGAAAGGTTCGTGCATTTCGGCTCATGGTTCCAGGAAAGGTTCAGGTCTTATTTCGTCTCATGGTTCCAGGAAAGGTTCAGGTGTTATTTCGTCTCATGGTTCCAGGAAAGGTTCAGGTGTTATTTCGGCTCATGGTTCCATGAAAGGTTCTAGTGTTATTTCGGACCATGGCTTCAGGAAAGGTTCGGGTGTTAATTCGGCTCATGGTTCTAGGAAATGTTGGGTGTTATTTCGGCTCATGGTTCCAGAAACAATTCGGGTGTTATTTCGGTTCTTTATGGTCTGACAACTCAAGTCTTAGACTGGATACTGAGAGATAGAAAGAGACCCATATGATGACCACGTAAGAAATGGGTGGATGAAATTCGAAAACATGGGGGAGGAACATAGAGGATCTGCTTCAAGACAGACAGCAGTGGAAGAAACATGGTGACGTTTCCATCGAGCGGTGCACTGATGATTGTTGATGATGATGAAACTCATCTCTTTTAGGCACGGAAAAGATGTGTTATTCCGGCTCATGGTTCTAGGAAAGGTTCGCGTGTTATTTCGGCTCATGTTTACAGCTGTTATTTTGGCTCATGATTCAAGAAACGTTTCGGGTGTTATTTCGGCTGGTTGCTCCAGGAAAGGTTCGTGTATTTAGGCTCATTCATGGTTCCAGGAAAGGTTCGGGGTTATTTCGGCTTATGGTCCCAGGAAAGGTTCGGTTGTTATTTTGGCTCATGGTTCCAGGAAAGGTTCGGGTGTTCTTTTGGCTCATGGCTCCAGGAAAGGTTCGGGTGCTATTTCGGCTCATGGTTCCAGTAATGGTTCTGGTGTTATTTCTGCTAATGTTTCCAGCTATTATTTCGGCTCATGGTTCCAGGAAATGTTCTGGTGTTATTTAGGCTCATGGTTCCAGGAAAGGTTCGGGTGTTATTTTGGCTCACGGTTCCAGGAAAAGTTCTGGTGATGTTTCGGCTCATGGTTCCAGGAAAGGTTCGGGTGTTCTTTATCTACTGGATCAAGGAGAGGAGAAGTGCCAAGTCTTAATAGCAAACACAATAAATATATCTTACCAAGATTGAAACCCAAGCGTCGTAGAACGAAAAACCGGAAAATCTGTTCCCTGGATCTCTCGATCAACTCAGAGCAGAAGGAAGAATACGTGAATTTAAGAAGGAGTAATGATTACGAAGATATGCCCACTTCATTATGTAGAGGAAGCGAAAGGAATAATCTCAAAAAAGTAAGCAGGAGATGGGTAAGCTCGAAAAATCTAACAAGATGCACGGAAAGGTAATGATATAACCTCGTGCTGTTCAAAAGCTCTTAGTACAATGGCGTCCACAAGTCAAGTCCAGGAAGCAATGGCCACCAAATAATCCAAAGCAATCAATGACATGTTACGATGTTCACAAAATGTATGCAAATAGCACAAGAACAAATGCTCGCAGTGCAATTTGCATATCAGTGAGCAACATACTGTCCAATATGTAAATTGAGTCACTTAAAGATAACGGGGAACCGCAGCGTCATTTCTCTTTGACAGCGTATGTAAAATGCATTCCTGTGGCTGCAAATACTTTTCTCATATTTCATACACGTGTACGCGACATTATACTGTGGAGAGCGATAGAACCACTAGCGTCAGTCCAGCCACAGACCTCGTTCGCAAGCGACTTGAATATCCACACCAGAGTAGCTTCACCGTTATAGCAGAAATTCAACGGCACCGGTGGGGTGTCACGAAGGCCTGGCCAAAGGCGTTCAAGGAGTACGACACTATAACTACGTCGCTTTAATCGCACAGGGTCATAGGTCATATACATCCCGGCAACTGTCTTCGGAATTCTCCGCTGCCACTGAGACTGTAGTATTAAGGCAAACGATATATCGAAAGCTAAATGCAATTGGACTGACTCAGGGTTTGTTCCCACCAACCGCATCTCACGGGAGAACGCACTTGAACAGGCAGCATCGTTTCTGGATCTCAGGCTAGTGTCCGGTGTCATTTTTACAGATGAGTCGAGATTCAGTCTTCAAACGGATTCTCGTCGTCATTTCACTGAAGGAAACACGGGGCCCGTAATGAGCCTGCAAACATCGGCGAACGAGACTCCTTCGGAGACGGTGGTGCGTTCGTGCAAGGTAGCATTATGTTCAACGACCACACACCACTCCAGGTGTTTGCAGGAGACAATGTGAATACTGAGCTTTCTGGGAACGATATCCCTGAGCTCATTGTCAGACTTTTTCGGGGATTTTCTGTCCCTCAGTAACTTTTAATGAACGATAACGCTTGTCCTCACAGGGTTCAGCTAGTCAATGACTTCCTGTAGATCGAGAATATTCGACAAATGGACTGGTTATTCAGGTCTGTAGACCTGAATCCCATAAAGCATGCCTGGGATGCTCTGGAAAGACACGTAATAGGTCGTCCGCCCTCATCGATGAATGGCATTATTCGGGTCCACAGTTCATCGACAACCTTGTGATGATATGTACAGTCTTTGTGGGATGTCTCTCCGTACGAGGTGACCACATTCATTTTTAACACAGTTTTAGGTTATATTTATGCATCTGACCTTGGTAATATTTGCGGGTGTGGACTTGTATACGTAAAATGTGTGCATATTTGTTGTTATAAAATGTTTATTACCCTTACGATTGTATTTCTTTCAATGCCAAGCGTCTCTACCTGTTGCTACGTGTTTTCCCTTTTATCCCTCAGAGTGCCTTCTGGACTTTAATTTTGGACACCAGTGTATTAGTAATGTGTGTATGAGTAATCAAGGTTCAAGGTGCGGTACAGGGTGATCCGTTTTGGTACGGATAATTAAAAATTTCTGTATATGGCTTGTAACATATAATAATTCAATATTTGGCAAAAATAACCTTTATGAATGGGAGATTTTTTTAGTAATCTATATGATCTCCTTTGCGGAATAGGTAGAGTTCATACCGGGTGCTAAATTCTCGACACGTGTTTTCTAACACCTGCGGAGTGATTTGTGCGAACGCTGCAGCACGGAGGGCAAATTCTGCCATACCAAACAGGACCACACCTGGACATGCAACAGATCTTCTTGGTACCACAACTGGATAACGATGTCATTTTACAGCAAGACGGGGTCCCACCCCACTGGTAAGCAAAACCTTTCTCACTAACACATTCAGTGACAACTGGTGTGACCACGAGGCACTATTCTTTGGTCTGCTAACTCCTCCGATCTCACTCCCCCTGATTTCTTCGTGTGGGGGGTTGTGAAAAACATCGTCTTCGCACAACGACCTCAAAGCCTGGATGACTTGAAGGTGAAAATTCCTGCAGCGTTGGCACAAATCACTCCGAAGATGTTCAAAAGCACGTGGCAAGAATTGAGCACCCGCTATAAACTCTGCCGAGCCCGCAAGAGGGCTAGTCCTAGACAACCTCCCAGCCATTCAGGTACTTTCTGCCAAATATTGACTTATTATATTTGTTAAAAGCCATATCACAGCATTTTTGAATTATCCCTACCCAGAGGATCACCTTGCATATCTGTGAAAACACAAATTTGTCGGTGACGAGGATGGAATCTGCGGCCCCTTCACTCCGGTGTGAGTTGCTCTCCCAACTAAGCTACACAGATGGAATGTATCGCTGCAGCTTTGTCGTTTTGACACGAGCTTTATCTCTGTTAAGGAACAAATGAAGTAATTTATTCCTTTAATTCAGCACTGACTAATCCTTTTTACCAAAAAAATCCAAAACAGAAAGCAGAAAAGTGTTTCATTCGGGCAAATTATTTAGCTTAAAGCTGTTATTCTGAGTGAAAGCTTGAGCATTTGTTGAGTACTTCGGTGAAAGTGCTCGCAGCAAAATGGAGCTTAACACCTCAGGTCATTGAACAAGATGTTAAAAAGAAATCATTTAATCTTCCATTCGTAAGCAATAGATTTCTAATCCCATGACGTGTCCCTGCAGAGGGAGCAGGGGAGTTCATCTGGTCATTTACAAGGACAGGTGATTTGATAAGATTTCTAGATGGCGAAGCTTTCTTTCTGCAGTTTCAATACAAACTCTTTTACAAGGAAATCCTTTTAAATGCGAGAGCAAGAAGAAAGAAGAGGGAATTCGCTGTGATGCACAAAGGTACTATAAAGAATCGCTCTGTATCTTTCCGATAGGAGGATGGTGATCAGGCTGATTTGCAAGGCATCCGGAAACAATTCGTCGTGCACTGAAACAACACAATGCTGTGAAATCTCAGAATCAGGGATTCTTCGGGAATGAATGAAAATACTAAAGTAAAATTTCCGAATCGAAATGAATAATTTGAACGTTTTACTGAATCACCAACAGTTCGCTTTTATGAGGGGTTATCAGGATTTTCGTGTCTTCGATGATGTTTCTTAACAGCACTGAAAAAAAATAACGAATTTCCACTTGACGGATAAGTCATTAAAAGCGTTGTGATATTTCAGAGGTGAAAACATGTGTCAACACGACAAATCTGTAGAGCGACTTACTCCGGAGTCGGGAGAGCGACTTACTCCGGAGTGACAGGACACGGATTCGATGGCCGTCGCGGATAAACTTGTGTTTTCACAACGTTGACTGACAAGGGCATATGTATAACGTATAATTAATAAGAAAATTATTCATTTAACTCTTATATTATGCAAATAAGTCTTCAATTGATGGTTTGTGCCAAATGAAAATTTACCAAGAAAGTTATCATTGTCAGAACTAGGGCTTTAATTTTCATTGTAAAGCATCATTTTGCCGTAATCAGTTTTGCAATGAAATTGCATTATTGATTTGCTTCAAGGTAATTAGTTAAAGATTAGGCGACTTTCATTTTGAGTATTTTTACTAATTTTGATGTAAAATTCTTAAAGTACACATTATTTTCTGTACTTCAATATTTTAATTTATGCGAGTGCTGTTTCTTAATAGGTATTTCCATATTTTGATTACAGATGCTTTTTTTAAACATATTCATTTGATTCCCTCTTAATAAATAAATAAATAAATAATAATGTAAAAAAAATTTACCAACCATATCTTTCTCTTTCTCTCTCTCTCTCTCTCCCCCGTTAATTGTTCTTCACGGAGCAAATGGGAAACCTAGGCAGCATGCCGCTTTAGTAGGTATAATGTCTTTCTGTGACGTAGGATTAGAAAGTACAAAAAATACGAAACAGGAGCTTCTGGTCTAATGCCTTTCAGATTCTCATCATCCATCGTGCAACCACCACATGTCTATTAATGGATCGTGCAAACACATGTCTATTAATGGATCGTGCAAACACATGTCTATTAATGGATCGTGCAAACACATGTCTATTAATGGATCGTGCAAACACATGTCTATTAATGGATCGTGCAAACACATGTCTATTAATGGATCGTGCAAACACATGTCTATTCCTGGATCATCGCGCAAACACATGCCATTCCTAGGATTCTCTTCCATCCGGATACATGCCAAAAAACGCCGAACGTCTATAGCGAGAACATTGATTTTGATTCAGTTTCTGATCATAAGATTTGGAAGCATATAGTCTGAGATAGGCGCAGGTGGTACCCTGTAAAGTATGCCTCGGACGCCTTTTGTCCCTTACTCGTATGCAGCAGAGAAATGGTAAGCCGGCAGCATTAATTTGCCAGTAATCCTCAAGGGCGCTTTGTTGTTTTTGCGGAACTCAACCCGCCATGGGCGGACGAGATAGAGAGAGAGAGAGAGAGAGAGAGAGAGAGAAAGAGAAGTAGCCAGAGATATACTTAGGTTTGTTTGTTGCTTTCGATTAAAACGAAAAGTTTTTTCTTTTCTGTTTGTTTGCTTGACTCTGATTTGCAGGCACCTATTGAAGACAACGGAGAAGAGCAGGTGCAGAAAAAAGAAGTGGAACATCGAGTATGTATGAAAACTACTGCTAACTAATGGCACAGAACAGAACCGTGTGAAGGAGAACTACTGATAACTAATGGAACAGTGGAGAAATAACTAATGCCACCAAATGTGAAGGAGAATCACTGATAACTAGTGGCACACTACAACACCGAGTGTGAAGGAGAACCACTGATAACTAGTGGCACACTACAACACCGAGTGTGAAGGAGAGCCACTGATAACTAGTGGCACACTACAACACCGAGTGTGAAGGAGAACCACTGATAACTAATGGCACAGAACGGAACCGTGTGTGAAGGAGAACCACTGATGGCAAATAGAACAGTACAACACTGAATGTGAAGATGAACCACTGATAACTAATGGAAAAGTACGACACCGATTGTGAAAGAAAACCACTGATAACTAATAGAACAATACAGCAACATGTGTGAAGGAGATTCACTCAAGACTAATGGAACAGTACAGCACCGTTTGGGAAGAGCCATTGGTAACAAATGGAACACTACGGCACCAAGTGTGAAGGAAAAATCTTGGTAATTAATGACACAGTAAATACCCGAGTGTAAAGGAGAAGCACTAATAACTAATGAATAGTATGGCATCGACTGTGAATAACCACTGATAATTAGTGGAACCGAACCGAACCGTGTGTGAAGGATAACCACTGATAACTAATGGCACAGCACGAAACCGAGTGTAAAGGAGAATTACTAATAACTAATGGAATAGTACGGTACCGAGTGTGAAGGAGAAACACGGGTAACTAATGACACAGTGAAGAACCGAGTGTGGAGGACAACCAGTAATAACTGATGGAATAGTACGGCACCGAGTGTGAAGGATAACCATTGATAACTAATGACACAGTACGGCACCGAGTATGAAGGAGAACCACTAATAACTAATGAAACAGTGTAGTACAATGCCTGCTTATATTACTGTTAACAGGACAAGGATTAAACATCATACTTCTTTTTCCAAAGGTAATAAAATGCGCATAAACTTTTTTCTACAGGTTCAAGTGCACCATGTACAGTTTTTAAATATTTGTACTCATGTAATCAAAGCCGTCACGATGTTGGGCTATACAATACACAATTACATAAAAAAGTAATAGCAACTCTGGAAATTTCTGACGTTTTGGGGTTTTCAGTGTTGCTACAAAAGTAGATATGCAGATAATACTCACAATATATGCATATATCATTTTAAAGCACATTTCATGCAGAAGCCAAATCAGTTTACAGAATGGGAATATCTTTGACAAAACTCAAGTTTTGAACAGAAGTGTGCTGTGAAACAGAAATCACGGCAAAGTAACATGTTCAAATTCAAATACAATTACGTACCTAATATTTCGTTGGGTGACCTTTTGATTTAACAACGGCTGCACATCTGTTGGGCATGGAGTATATACGCAACATATCGGATGGAATACAGTTGTGCCGAACGTCAGGAATTGCGTTAATCCGTTCCCCTTTATTTGTGGGGTGACATTCATGCTCTTTTCTTTTCATAATGCGCCACAAATTCTCAATCGGGTTCTCGTCTGGTGAATTACCAGGCCAAGGAAGAAGCACCAACATTGCCTAAAGACGTCACATAAGCTTTAATGAGTTTTGCACGGTGCCATGAGGCCGAATCATCCTGGAAGGCGTCGTCTTGTCCTGGAGGATACTTTTGTGCACCTGTGCATTAACAGTGCTCTCACACATATGGATTTTGCCCATTCCAGCAGCAGTAAAATATCCCCAAATCACGCACAACACTGCATGGATTCTTTCTTGTCTTAAGGGTGCAAGAGGGATGCACCGCATCGTTATTTAACAAAAACACTCGGCACGCTACGTCGTTACAGTCGATGTTCAATTTTGTCTCATCAGTAAATAAAACTTGACCCCACCTATCAGTGTTCCACTCCTTATGTTCCTTTGCCCATTCTAAAAATTTTGCATTGTACATTGGTTAGCAATGGCTTTTTTACCGCCATATGAGACGTCGGACCTATAGAACGTAACCTGTTCTTCACTGTTCGAAGACAAACAACAGTACCACAGCTCTCCTGAAATTCTTCGGCAAGAATTGTTGACGAGACGAACCTATTTCGCAGACATAACCGTTTCAACGCGTTGTTACTTCTAGGAGTTGTTTTCATTTTTCGGCCACATTTACCCAGCTTGCCATTCTTGATTAGACCCATATCACGGTTCTTCGCCAGATGCCGTCCAACTGTACTCTTGTGCACCCAAGTTATCAGGCAATTTCTGCATTGCTTTTGCCGAACTCACTTAAAGTTACCCTCTCGCGAAGCTTCTCGTGGTAAAATATCACCTAATCGTCCCATAACTGCAACACAGTTTGCACAGAATAAACGAATGCACTCTATACGTCAGATTTGCACTGCAGTCCACAGGCGTAACGTCTACACACTTACCAATGCAAACGAACTACCTAAGCGCACTGCGAAAACATCTGGAATGACCCGACGCACATCGCCTGCCCTTTATATCGCCTGAACGCGGATGTACAAGCAAGCTTCGTCGACTTGTAGCAACGACGATGACATTTCACATAACGAAGTGTGCTTCCTTCACCGTACATTTCTGGTCATAACTTGAGTTCTGTTAAAGATATTACCATTCTGTAAACTGAGTTGGCTTCTGCATGAAATGTGCGTTAAAAATATATATATATATATATATATATATATATTGTGAGTATTATCTGCATATTTACCTTTGCAGCAACAATGAAACTCCAAAACGTCGGAAAATTCCAGAGTTGCTATTAATTTTTCCGTAACTGTACTTTTCTGCTTGCCCATCGGAAAACTGCTTCAAATGTATATTGAGAGAATACAACGTGGTTTGTCACAAATATTTATTTTTTCAAGTCGACTATGGTTTTGCTGGGTATTGGTACTCTGCCAAATTATACTGCCCTGCCATTAAAATTCGGACACCACGGTATCGATAATAAATGAGGTCTTACATAAGCACTACGTCACTGATCGAACAATAAGTATACTGGTAGGGATATGATGAGACAATAGCACCACTCGACAGACAGATTTAATTTATTTCCAGTGAAGATTGATAATAGGATGCCACATACGCAATTGCTCCGTACGGGATATTACAGCGACACTGAAGATACCTAGATCGAAGATAGGTGTAGGGGAGTACCTATGTACCCCAACTAGGAAGTGCTGAAGGGTCTTCTGCGGGCGAGACTCTTTTTTCAACAACAAACTATGTGTTTTTACGAATGGAGATGCAAATTTTGCTTTACATTTTTTAATACTTCTCTATCAAATATTTCCTCCATGAGAGAAAGTAAAAGCAATAAAATTATATAATGAAAATATGAAATTGGAAAGAAAAAGGTAGGAAGAATATTGAACTTTCTCAAAATATGAAGCATGAAAGACGTTTTCTGAATTTACTCGATTGCGGGTGAGTGCAGATTTCTTATCTTTTTAGGCAAAATAACTTCCAACTGAAGTTGGAAAGCTATTTAATTTTATTGATTTACTATTCTCGTTCCTCTCAGTGGATTCACGTAGTGGCGTAGAGGAGTTATTTGTGTTATATTTTGATTCCGTCTAGTACTCTCCTTCTGTTCTACTCTTTTCGGGCATGCTTTAATCGAGCATTCTCCTGTGCTGGTGCTCAGAGGTAGTCTCTTTTTACTGTGGTCAACAGCAAAATCCCCTGCTTTCCGCATTTCAGAAACCAAGTGCTTTCAGATTTCCGTCAAAAAAACCCTCTTATCCAACACAAGCATCGTGGTAGTGGTTGAGCAAACCACTACCACGGCAATGTGCGAATAAATGAAGTATACCAAAAAAATTTAAAAGCTTCAAAACAATTTATAGTTTTAATGAAACACAAAAATAATTTCATTAACTAAGGAAAATAACAGTTCAGAAAATTTGCAACAATGTCCAGTTTTCTTAAAGGCAGAGACCCCTCCATGCTTGTGTCAGCTATGGCCTTGGGTAGGTGACGTGATACGACGCAAATGGAAGCGAACTGGGTCTGTATATGCCAAGAAATGACATGGTACACCTACGAAGCTAACAGAACGTACAGGAGAGCTCTGCAAAAGACTCTCCTCTCAGAGCACAAACCAACATCTTTCCAAACGCTATGAGAGACTATAGGGACCAATGCTTGCAGCAGTACAGAGCGCGGGACGCTATACGACATGGGCTATCACCGTCGAGAATTTCGATATCGCTTTAATTCAACATAGGAAATTGTACACGGAAATATAGGGGTAACATAAAACCCGGGCATGATAGAGGAGATACATTCAGGGAGAATACAGTGCATCAAACGTGGCAGAAGATCCTTTACGAGTCCAACAATCGCCTTATAATATGCAAGGAAGTGTACACGGATAAACCGGGGCAACACAGAACCCAGTCAATATACAGGAGATATTGTCAGGGAAATTCACCACATCAAAAAACTAAAAAATAGTAATAACCAGGCTTGCAGGCCGGAGACCAAGCAAAGGATGTAAACAAGGAATGCATGAAGGGCGCAGGAGTTCAAGCTCGGAGAAAAAGATGAGCAGCATCCTGCTCATCCAAAGCGAAGAGGTATTCAAAGGAGGTAGCGACGTTCTTACGTAGAGGCACAGGAAACAGAAGTCCATGAGTCGGTGCAGGCGCAATCGTGGCAGAAGATTCTCAAGTAGGGGAAGCGAGAGCAGCAGCAGCACGTCTCTTGCGTGTGCGTTGCGAAGGCCTGCGACGCCGTTTCTTTGGAACGGCGACAGAAGAAATCACGGGGAGGGAGGGAGCAAGCTGAGGTGGAGAGCAAGGTGGGAACAAGTCCAGCGCAAGATTGCACTCTTCGAGAGTAGCGTCGTGGACGAAACGTGAGGAGAAGTCTTGGCGACAAGGCTCTGGGAGCCGCGAAATGCCGAAGAGGTGAAGTAACTCCTGGGGAGACCGCCTTGCAGAAACCCAGGAGGGAGCGGCAGCCAGGAGGTGACGTTCCTGCGAAGACATGTGCAAGTGAGGGGCCATCGGCCTGAGGAATCAGCAGCAGGCGCAATAACAACTGAAGAAGCAACAGGAAGCAAGGCAGCAGACATCAGTGGGGGGCACAGGCGATGAGCGAGGAGGCGGTGTGATGATAGGAGAAGCACGTTCTCAAGAAGATACCTCAGATGCAACGGGCAGAGAAGTACCCGGGGAAGCAGCTGGTACGTCGAAGGTGTCCAGGAAATCAGCGATCTGGGATGGAGGAAACATGGGCTTTGAATCCGCGGCAGCAGGGAGGGCACTAGGTGTCCAGGTTGAAGTACAGCATGGAGGCGGTGAGCAAAGAGGACTGCTGGCTCCCTAGGAAAGAGCATCAAACAGAGAGGCCGAGAGGAGAGCGGAGGCATCACCAGGAGGATCAAAAGCGGCAAAGGAAGCAGGCATCGATTAGACATCATTATGCGGTGCAAGCGGAGAAACAGAAGCCTGGAAAATATTGCCCGGAATTGGCGGCACTGAGTGTGGCGCAGTGGACACAACTGAACGGGACGGCTGGAAGGCAGGTAAAGATACTCCAGCACAAGACACTGTAGCCGAAGTGAAGGCACCAAGGGTCCAGGAAGAAGTAGAGCACGGCGGCGAGCAAAGAGGAGTGATTTCTTTAGAGGAACCAATAGCAGGCACGGAGTCCGAGAGGCGGGAGGAGGCATATCGGCACAAACAGAAAGAACAGGGTAGGCAAAGAGATCAGGTAGCGATGAGTCAGCATGCTGTGATGCAGGTGAAAAGACTGTAGGCAGGAAATGACCGCCCGGAATGGGCGGCACATGGTGAGGCGCAGAAGACACAGCGGAATTCGACGGCTGGAAAGCAGGTCCCACTACTTTGAAGGTGATGAAACTGCATTGTGTGCTGCAGTTTCATCACCTGCAGCACACGATCAGGTGGCAGAAGATCCTGGATCGGCACACTAGAAGAGTAGCAGACATTGGCAAAGAGCAAGGCAAACGATGATGACCCGGCATCTGGCAGTTGAAACAATGATAAGCAGTATAAACATTGATGACTCGAACATGACGGCCGAAAACGACCTCGAAGGTAGTGGGACAGGAGACGATGGACGCTTCGTCCGGAAAAACGACGAGGGCTTGTCACCGGAAACTTAAGAATGGGCGATATCCTTGATGATCGGGTGCGGCGGGCAACGTGCGGATAGAGCCGATCACGAGCTCGCATCGTGAAATAAAGTCAAGAAAGTCATCCGAAATTTCTGGTGCAACTGGATGCATCGTGATGAGAATAGGACTGTGCCAAACAAGTGGCGACCAGACTTCGGCCACCAGTGGAAAGAGAAGACGACACTATCCGCGCAACTTGAACGGGAGTGAAAAGATAAATCAACACCTAATGAGGCTTGCGCACAACGTGCGTGATAGCCACGGGAGGCAAAAACGACATAAGGGCCGAAGTAGCCATCCACAAACCGCTCTTCCCTTCGACTAACGACACGCGCCGATTAGCGTGGAACTTCAATCTTGGACTGCAAACGAATGGGAAACTGTGCTTTAGACTGACGGGTTACTGTATACAGTCTACCGGTCTGTTGGTCGTTCATGGGTGTGGCAAATGCTTGGAGAAAGGTATCTTCCGGACTATATGGTCCTGACAGTGAAGCTTGATAGAGGCAGCGTAATGGTGTGGAGTTCTGTTTAGTGGAGCGGCTTTGACCCATTAGTCGTTTTGGACAAAACCGTGTATACTAAGCTCTCCTTAGGCTTCCTGAACAATTATGCATTACCAACGTTGTGGCACTACTTTGGGAAAGGCCCATACGCCCATTGTTAGGACGACGCACCATGTCATACTGCTCACGTGGTTACACATTTGTTTGAGGACACCGGCGTCGAAAGGTTCAATGTTGCTGGCTGTTTCAGTCCGAAATGTTCTTCCCCTCCTCCTCTAATTGGGAGAAAAGGAAACGAGAAATGCACAAAGGCATGAATGGTTTACACTATTCTGGTCCAAACAGTCAAGGAAAAAACGCTACATTTGGTATGAACAAAGTTTTAGGGCTGACAACTAGAAACGTTAGATGCGGGAAAATGTTTACGTAAAAACGTAAGATGCGGGAAAATGTTTACGTAAAAACGTAAGATGCGGGAAAATGTTTACGTAAAAACGTAAGATGCGGGAAAATGTTTACGTAAAAACGTAAGATGCGGGGATATACATCATGTATAAAGGGAGAAATTAGAGAATGTAAAAATGTATCAGGAAATCTATAGATCTGGAAAACGTTAGATCACGATGCAACTGTAATTAGCATTTTTAAAAATCTATTGTTCAGGTTAAAAATGCCATCCATTTGCTTTAACTTTTGGATGAGATCTAGCGCCACAGCCTATATCCATGTAAGAAAAAAGTTAGTTAAAGCATCAAAAGCAAAAGTTGTGCCGTGTAATGCTCTTATTTCTACGAGAAAGCCTTTGATTCAGTCTGAACACCAGCTATTATCAAAAGAAATGCTTGTGTATTTATAGTTCGTAGAATAGCAAGCATTCCCCAATAGTTGAATGTTAAAAGGAGTGTCTGCTTGTGAATTTTCCAAATTTGGTTTCGAATCCATGTGGAACTTCAAGACGTGGAAGATCTGCTTGTCCTCACTTCATAGCAAGAAGCCTTTCCCGTCTCCCAGCCTCGTCATAGCTAAACAGATTATTGTTTCTAATAAACCCTTGTGTTTGTGCATTCTTGAAAAGAAAAGGGAAAGACCCCTGCTTTCCTCGAAGCATCTGCGAATTGTTGGACATGCGAGTTCAACAAAGGGCGAAATTACACTGGCGGAAAGTGAAAAAAGAACACCAAGAAGGAGACGTCTGATACCAACGAAATTTATACGGCATAATAACGGAATACAGAGGATAACATGATCAAAACAGTATGGCAAAATACAGCTGTATTTGCTGGTAAACTGAAAAATAACATTTCCATGTAACGTGGTTAGTACGAGGTTGAACCGCCATGAACTGCGTCACACTGTGCAATTCTGGCATGGAGTCTGTCGTACAGATGTTGGATGTAAATTTGGGGTATTGAGTTCCAAGCATCCTCAACCTGGACGCGTAAATCGGGGATGGTCGTGTCTGGCCGTGGAGACCGGATAAGTCGTTGTTCCATTAAATCCCACACGTGCTCAATGGGGGACAAATCCGGTGAACGTGAAGGCCATGGAAGTTGTCTCACACCCTGAAGTGCATTATGCGTTGCACGTGTCGTGTGTGGGCGTGCGTTATCTTGCTGGAAAACACCACGATGGACCGACCTTACAAATGGCACAACAACGGGCTGAATGATGTTGTTGATATAGCAGGTTCTGTTTAACGTACCTAGTACAAACACTAGTTGTGTACGCGAGCGATAGCTGATCGCTCCCCAAACCAGGAGAATAGGTGTTGGCCCTGTGTGCCGCCGGCGGAATCCAGAAGGGTGGATACGCTCCCCTGTGCGTCTGTGAACACGCATACGGCCATCGGAGGCTCCCAAGAAGAATCTGCTTTCATCGCTGAAGATGACAGATCGCCATTGCGTTCTCTAGTGAAGACGTTGGCGACACCAATGCAGCCGTTCCTGACGGTGGGCTGGAAACAGACGTACACATGCCAGAGGCACGCGTGAACGTAGTCCTGCATCCAGTAGACGGTTGCGGATTGTTCGCAAAGTCACCTCAGGTGCAACGGCAGCTCGGATTTGCGTCGCGGGGGTGTTCTGCTTGACCGCTCCGCTCTTCACATGCGTCGATCGGTCCGCTCATCAGTCCGTCTGTGACTCCCGGTTTCACGTCTTCTCGTGTGGGAATGTTCCTCGGACCATCTACGCCACCATCGTACCACCACCGATACTTCCCATCCAATTCGCTCCGCAATACGACGATACGACCACCCGGCCTCGCGGAGTCCGACAAGACGACCTCGCTCAAAGTCCGATAACTGCTGAAATCGTACACGTTTTCCATATCCAGGCATTGCAGCTTCTTCATGGTCTTCGCACGTGTCCGTACGCCGACGGCTAATTACATTCACTTCGCCGTACTCCTTAAATACCACCGACGATAATTTGCATATTATGCCGTGCTGTGGCGTAAGCGCTCACCGGTTGGTCCCGAAATTAACATCACACCTATGTAAACTCGACCCCATTAACATATGTAAATTTCATGATCGTCCGCCAATTCCTTCTTGGTGTTCTTTTTTCACTTTCCGCCAGTGTATAACAAAAAAAAATTCGATACATTGAAAACTGAAAAAGTTGAGAAAATAATTAAAAGGGGCGATATCACATACCCAAATTTTTTCATACAACCCTGAAAATGATTTTGAAGTCCCTACCGGTGGGATGACAAAGGGTCAAGCGCATAAAGCTCTGATCATTGAAATAGACTTTCAGAGCTAAAATCTATATCCATTAAACTATGGCAAAAGTAAAGATGTCATTAAAGATGAGCTAATGGAATGGAAGATGCAGTTTATGCTTAACAGCTTTTTGAGGCACAAGATTTTTAAGTTCAGGAGTAAAATCAAATTGACAGGTGGCCGTATATGCATCAGCTTAAAAATATTTGATGTCAGACAGTTCAAGGATGAAATCCGAAGTCATGTGTACTTGGTGAAAAGAAGCTGTGTAATCCTGAAAATTGGATTACTTGCCGGTCATCTATCATTTACATCTACAGTGTTTACCAAGCCAGAACGATATACAGAACACAGAATGAACGCTAAAAAGGAATGGCAGTCTTTTTTACCTACTTACATTTTAAGTATAAAAACGAAAAGTCGTTTTGAAGTCCAATGCAAACATATACACGCATATCTTTTCGTTTTAAAGACTTACGATGTCTTTTAAAGCACTTACGATTTAAGGATTGATGTTTTTAAGACGACGTATAAGCTAACGTTCAATGTGACAGTTTTTATTTAAAGGATATTTAGCAAGTCAAATCTTCTACTCATGTAATGAATACTGACAGAATTTGTGAACGTACAAGGTAAGATGGCCTGTAATCTGAAAGTTCAACTCTAATCTGAAAGTTTAAAATGTCCCGCTGAATAATCCTTTTTCGATACAGGACCATAATCCTGCATCTTCTTGAATATTTAAGCAACCTAGTGTTGCACGGCTCTGCCTGGCAATATACCAAGACACACATCTCGACAAAGGATCTCCCCTAGATCTCACATTCAAGGAGTCTTAGAAAATGTTGCACGGCTGATGACATGGGTGGAAAGGAGGCAGCGTTTTGCGATAGAAGGCAATTGATGAAGATCGAAAATGTGGCGAGAGCTAGACAGATGGGTGATACTGGATTATGGTTAGTGATTTCATAATCACGACAAAGTAAACTAATTCATGACGTACGTGTAATGCATAATGTGATTTTAAGTATTTAGTACCTCTCTCTTTTTTTCAAGTGTTTCAAAATTAACACGAATCCTGTTTTTAAGGCAATGTGCTTTATACACGATCGATTCACATTACTGTGACCACCAGCTTATATCAAGATTAACCGCCGTGTGCAGCGCGGACAACAGCTAGACGGGCTGGGAGTGACTTAAAAAGGTGCTGGAAGGTGTTCACAGATATTTGGAGCCATGCTGACTGCAGTGCATCTGACAGCTGCTGCAGGGTGCGTGATGAAAGATCCATAGAGTGAAAAACACGATCGAAGTGGTCCCACAGATGCTCAATTGGGTTTAAGTCTGGGGAATTAGGAAGCCAGGGAAGTACCTTGAAATCATCATCGTGGTTTTCCAACCGCTCTTGGAGATGTCTAGCTATGTGACACGTCGCATTGTCGTTCTGGTGGATACATCGGTCCCAGGGAAGACAATTAGCATGTATGGGTGTAAGTGGTCTGGAAGGATGGATTTATAACGACTTCGACCAATAGTGCTTTCCACAGGTATGAGTGGACCCAGAGAATGCCACGAAAGCAATCTCCAGATTATAACGCTGCCCCTACCAGCTTGTGTTCTTCCAGCAATGGTTGAAGAGTGTTTGTTCTCTGATGTTTCTCGCCTTATACGCCAACGTCCATCCGTTTGATAAAGCTGAAAGCGTGACTCATCGGAGAAGGCAATCCTTTGCCAATCGGCAGAGGTCCAATTCCTATACTATAAGCCTTTTCTGCCGATACACCTTCGTTAGCATAGGTGCAGTGACCATCCGTCTGCATTGGAGCCCCATACGTAGCAAGGTTAGCTGACCTGTCATTTTAGACACACTTCCGGGAGCCCCCTGGTTCATTCGGCCAGTGAGTTGCTCCACTGTAGCGTGTCGTTCGGCTCACACGGACCTTCTCAGCCGACGTTCATGTCTCACATCAATGACACGTGGTGCTGCGTAGTTTCCCCATCGCTTATCGCAATGGTGCCATTCCCCCAATCGCGATACACTTTAACCATAGCAGCACGCGAACAGTTCACAAACTGCGTTGTTTCAGAATTACTGCCATCCTTGGCCCGAAAGCCGATATTTATTCTTTTTTTTTTTTTTTTTTTTTTTTTGCAAATCTGATAAATTGCTCCTTTTATCCATGGCTGCAACGAGTGATATGTTTTCAGAATGTCAACGGCACACCTTATGTACCCTCCAAGCCTGCTCATGATAAGTGCCTTCATTTATTAGCTACGCGCTGTTGACTTCAAAAGTAGGAGGTGGTTAGAATAATGTGACTCGGCTGTGTATAACCGGATCGTTTTAGATATGGAGTTGATTTCAATTCCGATAAATGTGGTACATAAACTCATAGCAAGCAAAATATAAGACTGGCCAAGAATAATCTGTACCTTAAGGTGACACGTTATTGGAACACTGATCTGAGGACAAAATGGCATGGTGTCCCCACATCAGCGGAACATTTGGGGGCACATACATACTCAAAATCATTATGCAAATATTTTTGTCACAAAACTGTGTTGTTTCTATAAGTTTGATATTACATACGAAAATGTATGTATGAAAATGATATATGTCGTAGAATGGTGGTAAATTGGATGGACAAAGCGAAGCTCTGATGGCGAGAACGTATTAGCAGAAGTGAAAGGCTTTGTCTTAGGTATATGTGCTGAATTAAAATCAAGCTGCATACTAATAAGAGAATTGCATGGCAAATTTTTCCTTTTGTCAAAGTTTTTGGAGTAACTCAGAACAAGTATGTTCGAAATTTGGCCGTCCTTGTGGTTCAGAGCTCCTAGTGACTGACCGTTCGTACAAGTTGGTGCGGGTTCGAGTCCCGAATGAGGCATGGGTAGTGTGTTTGTGTTACAGTACTTGCTCTCTCTCTCTCTCTCTCTCTCTCTCTCCTTTCTCTAGATCGAATGCCCCCAAATTAGGAAGAGGTGACTGTTTGTAGTCTTTAGAGTATCTCACGGTGGTCGTTAAACTCGGTAAAATTGTTTTCACAAGAAACATGTTGGAAAATTGGTACAACAAAAACTATTTTTAAGAACATTTTTCATTAGAAATCCAACCAGCTAATGAGGAAGTGTAGATTCGAGGACACTTTGGAACAAACATCAACATTTAAGGAGAGTTTGCGTCCCCAAAGGCATCAGACGTTTTTGGTGACAGTAAACTAAATTCGAGGAGTGTCCTCAAAAATTCGGGGCTTCTGCTTAGCTTATTGCACCTTTGTTTAGTATATATTAGTAATGCCACCTTTTTGCTGAAAATGACAGCAAGTATACGATGTGGTATGGATTCTTTGATGTCCTTGAGTTCGTTTTAGTTCAAAGTTTTAGTTCACTGTCTGTTCCTGCTGAAAATTATCCGGCAATTCGAACAGCGTTGAAGGAGGAAGAAGTCGAGCAGCTTGTTTCAGCAGCTTTGACATACTTTCAACAGGATTTAGGTCAGGGGATTTTGGTGGGTGTGAGAGGTGATGGATATCCTCGTCGAGCTCCGCAAATAATTCTTACACGGCTCTAGTAAGATGTGCATTGTCATCAATAAAGATGCCTTCACATGCAGGTAAAAATGATAACATTGCAGAGTGGACTTGATCTGCTACAATACACAGGTATTCCCTGATTGTTATATTACCTTTCAGTGATATCAGCGGATCCAGTCCGTAGCAGTAGGAAATTCCCATAGCATGGTGCCACCTCCAGATCTTTTGTGTTCACAAAGCATGCCAGGTCCATCACTGCACGAGACTCTCGCCACACTGTCTGCCAATCATCAATGCAAAACAGCACATCACGTGATTCATTTGACCAAATCACTTTCTTCCATTGCTTTGCTGTCCATTCTTGTCATCACCATAAGCGGATTTTCCTGGTTCTTTGCTGAGCGAAGTGGCTTCCGCATGGACAAAAGATTTCCGAAACCCAGTTTCTTTTACTCTATACAAAGATCCGGGTTTAATTGCAGAGCACTTTTTTCCATCGTTGCACAAGCTTCTTTACGCCCTCTACGTTTTCGGCTGAGCAGCGAGTAACCATTGCACCGCTTCTTTCAGTTTTTGGTTCGAGGTGAAACGACAGCCCCTTAAGGCCTCTTTGAGTGGACCAAATAGGTGAGCCATGACTGATCTGCAGACGATTTATCACTTCATCAATAGTCAGTGTCTGTCTAATGGAATCATGTCGCTCAATGTTGTCGTCAGTTGTGGCGGTAGACGGGCGTCCGGCTCATGCGTATCACTTGAGCGACCATTTTTGATCTTCTCATTTTATTCGTAGACACCCCGTTGCTGCAAAATACTGTTCCCGTACTGTACTGAAAGACTTCGATGGATTATGGCGACTGATATAACTTCAGACCACAAAAAACAGATCTCTGAAAGCTGCTCTTTGGTGCAAATGGAAAGTGGAGCGGCCATAGTTAACATCACGGCAAGGACAATGGAATTGACCTAGCAGCTTCAAACCTGGGCAACAGCGATTTGAAGGCAATATCGCATAACGATGCGCGCCAAAACAACAGTGCTGCCAACAGAAACACAAACACAACTGCATTGCGGATAATTATTTACTCACCCTCGTAGATTTATGTCTTTCGAATATGGAAGTGCTGCTTGTCTTTCAGTCTATAAACACCTGTTAAACCCATAAACAAAATTAACTATTTAGGATCAAAGGATTATGCTGAAAACCAAAACTCGTGGGGAATTTATCAAATTCCATGTGAATATGGCGCTTCGTAGGTAGGATAGACCCGTAGAGCTTTGCGTTTTCGATTGAAGAAGCACAACACCTATTATTCGGAACTGTGACCTAAAGACATCATTGATGGCTAAACACTGTTACGAAGAGGACCATAAAATTTCTCTTGGAAGAAGAAAAACTAATCGACAAGTCAGATTCAACCAACAAACATGATTTCTTGGAAGCTTTCCATATATATCAGAATTCTTCGCAACTTGTTACTAGCATGGCATCCACACCATTTCTATCAAGCGCGTGGAAACAACTAACCAAAACCCGTTACTGTAAACACCAATTACGATGCCATGCGTATAATTTGAATATTTACGTGCCATTCATCCTGATGAAGCTAGGCCAGAGCCCAGCAAAACCTTGGTCGACTTGAAAAAATTAAATATTTGTGACAAACGTTGTATTTTCTTAGCATTACGGAGTATCTGATTTCAGGAATCTATGAAATAGTTTCTTTTGAGAAACAAGTAACTTCTTTTGTTTTATTAATCGTTTCGGCTACTAAACGTGAGCCTTTCCAGCACAGCTTGTGTAAATAAATGATCGTGCATATGTTATCGGTTTGTTTGACGGTCCGTCCGTCCGTTCGTGGACACCATATCTCTAAAACTATTAGTCCGATTTGAAAAATTCTATTCACGTTGGGAAGCCTGAAATATGCGGATGGTGATTTTTTTATTTCGTTTTTTTTTTACGATGTACATTTTTGCCGCTAGAGGGCGTAAATGCAGATGACATCGATTTCAAAATACATTTTATTCCATATATTTGCTTCTAAATATCTGACTGAAAAAATTATTTTACCATTCGATTCCATTTATGTCGAATATTATTTTGGGTACAGTAACTTTTTGGAGTTACGCATAGATTTTCCGCTTGGGGCGTAAAAGTAAATTGCATCTTCCCCGATATCTCTACTTTTAAAGCTCCGATTTGAAAACATTCTTCTTCACCGGATACAACTCCTGATGGAAACTTTTTTGCATATAATTTCTGATTTTTGGTAAAAAATGATTTAGCCACCAGGGGGCATAAGACTTAATTTCCGCTTCTGATGTATTTGCACCAAAATCTGAGCTTCTAAAACCTCGATTGAAAAAATTCATTTGTGGACCGATGTCAGTCAGGTTGATAAACCTTTTCGGTTCTTCTTAAAATAATGCATGGTTTCTCCGGCAGGGGGTGTAGATGTATAACTTATTTTTGACAAAATATCTACTTCTAAGAGTCCGATTTGAAGAATTCTTTATTTATTGGATAGCGTTTCTGGTGCGAAATGTTTTTAATATATTATCAAATTTTTCAAGTAAAACATGGACTTTCCGCTAGGGGGCGTTAAGGTGAATTGCGTTTTCTTCGATATATCTGCTTCTATAACTCCGATTTGAAAAATTCTTCCTCTATCGCATATAACTCCTGATAGGAAATGTTTTTTCATATAATTTCTAATGTTTGATAAAGAATGGTTTGGCCACGAGGGAGCGTAAGTGTTAATTTCTGCTTCGGATGCATTTGCAGCAAAATCTGAGCTCCTGAAAACTCGACTGGAAAAATTATTTTCTGGACCGACACCGCTCATATTGGAAAACTTTTTGAGAATACCTTCTTCCTAAAATAATGCATAGTTTTCCCGCTAGCGGGCGTAGATGCATATCTTATGTTTGTCGATATCACTGCGTCTAAGAGTCCGTTTCCACTGCGAAATGTTTCTCACATAATTTAAAATTTTTCTCATCACCCAAGTCTGCAACCAGAGGGCGTAAGTTCAGGATTCCGTTGACAGTAATATCTGCGGGATTAAAAATCCGCTTGAAAAATATCTTTCTCTGGTCAGACACTACTGTTTTGCGTACCGGTTCCATTGGCTTTGAATAGCTTTGAAAATTTTAATTCGCGTCAGAACGGATTCAAAAGACGTGCTCATTACACCCGAAAATTTGGTGTGATCTTTCTTGTTTCTAAAAGACTAGATTTCCCCATTTTTGAATGTGTTACTGCATTCGAATAATCTGAACGCTCCCTATAAAGAACAAGGCAAAATGTCATTAGACCATGTGATTGTTACATTGACATATACAAGTTAGTGTCCCTTATCCAAAATGCTTGTGGCTGAAACTGTCTCGGATTTTTTTAAGTTTGGGGAGTGCTTACATACGCTATACCTACATGACTGTTTGTGAAAATTGCAGCGCCATGAAAGAATCGCTCTATTCAAATGAAATTTGTATCGCAGGTTTCTCATGTTACAGGAGATAACTGATTACATTTGTAGAGCTACAGAAGATGTTTTTTTCTACAAAACTCAGTATCGTGTGAAGCTACCTCGATCAAAAATAACAACCTCTACACGGAGCCCACAAGGGCGTGAGACAAGGCGACACGATATCTCCCAAACTCTTTAATGCCACTTTGGAAAATATCTTTGAACTGGGAAAACAAAGGGATAAATACTAATGGAGATTATCTAACTTCACCTTCGTTTTGCTGATGACATAGTAATTTTTGCAACTACCCCATCAGACCTGCAGAGTATGATCCAGGAACTTGCTGACAAGAGTAAAGAAGTGGGATTAAAAATGAACTTTAAGAAGACAAAGGTGATGTACAATGCTTTTACAAGAAACGAAGATTTATCGATTGATGGAGAAAAGCTGGAGATAACCAATACCTACATTTATCTTGGACAGCAGATATCAAGTGATGGTCACGTTGATGAAGAAATTAATCGGCGTGTAAAACTTGCTTGGAGAGCTTTTGGAAGAAACAGTGTAATTTTTAAGAGCAATATGCCATTATGTCTTTAAAGAAAAGTGTTTGATCAATGCATCCTTCCAGTGCTTACGTATGGTGCAGAGACGTGGACCTTAACTAAAAGTGACATACAAAGGCTGCAGACAACTCAAAGAAGCATGGAGAGGTGCGTGCTTGGTGTAACCAGGAGAGATAAGAAGAACTCGTGGATCAGAAAAATGACAAGAGTGGAAGACATCATGATCAGAGTAAAATCCCTGAAATGGCAATGGGCTGGACATGTTGCCAGAAGGACAGACCATCGATGGACATCCGAAATTTTAGACTGGATTCCAAGGGACAGGAAAAGACCTAGAAGAAGACCACATGGGTGGATGAAATTCAAAAGTATGCAATAGTAACATGGAGGGGGACTGGCACAAGACAGACCGTTGTGGAAGAAACTTGGGGAGACCTTCGTCCAGCAGTGGATTAATAATGGTTAGCAAATATTATGATGATGACACGGAGTAGCATTCAGTTCTTGTACACCAATTCAGAGACACGTTTGATCTACCATGTCAGAGACACGTTTGATCGGGAATATATCCTACGAACGTGCAAGCCTGGAAAAAAGAGTTACCTTCCGTGCATGGAACATACCTTGGACATTCCGTGCCGCATGTAACCAACCATTTTAAAGCTGGAATTTAGTATCAGGACAACTCTAAAAGAAGGGTATAACCTCTGTTTTGCAAACATCCCCGATATATTTCGCTGGCTGTTGAAGGTTCCTTCAATTCTCATTAGGCAAGATGGCGAATTGAACCCAATGGCTCCCTAAACTATGACGCTTTGCATTGGGCCGGTATGACGCTGCAAGACGCCGTTTACGATAATGTCCTCGAGCATGTATGCGACAATCATGGTGCTTCAAGTTGAATCGTGACTTGTCAGAAAACACGACCTGCAGCCAACCAGCGCGCCAGTATATCTCTGTTCGAGACCCCATTGCAACTTAAAGCGTGTGTGGTTAAGGGTCAAAGGAATGTGCAGCAATGTACATCTAGAGACCAGTCCTATACTAAGCAGACGACGTCAAGAAATGCTGTAGGGCACCTGTAATGGTGCTGCGCTGACACCATGGATGTCGCTCTGCGATCGGTCACTGCCAGTCCTCCCGTGAGGCCGTAAGACTTTGCCATCCATTTTCCTGATTTCTGTGCTGTCGAGCCTCATCTGTATACTGATGCCACGTTATGCATTACTCCATTGGAGTTTCTTCCTGTACAATTTTGCGGTAGAGGAATCCACCTACTCTCATCCCAACAATCCTTCCTCGCTCAAGTCCGTCAGGTGTCCATATTGCGACCTTCCTCGGTGACGAGGCATATTGAGACAAAAGGAACAACCTTCCGACTCAATGTATGCTCTTCACTGATTGCTAGATCAGATCAGATCACATGTAGAGGATTTTAGGAAGGGTGTGTCTGATCTCAGGTCTTGAACAACTCTTAGAAGAAAGAAGCTAGGAGATTTGGGCTAGATTGCCCGATAGGAAAGATACACGGAAGCGAGGTAGAAAGGGAGAGCAAGACGTCGTTATTTATTACCGGGGATCAAGTACTCGGTGTCCGAAGGCTTAACGTGCTTATCCGACGCACGGCATATATTTAGTGGTTCGCGCGTTCGCACCTGCCCCGGATCGAACCTGAGGTTCCTCGGTGACAGTCACGAACGTTGATGTCTATATTGCAAAATCTCGTTTAAGCCAGCTTTTTATACCCAAGACCGAACACTTCAGAGGGCGCTGCTCCAAAACCGCATGCGTGTTTTCACTGACATTTTAATCATTTGCATGCCTCAAATGTGCATAAGTTTGAAGCTAATACGAGCAGTCCTTCATGGTGTTGCAATTTTCACAAACAGTAGTGTACATAATAAGATAGCATGGGGATGCGAACATGACTAAACACGAAATCCATTTACATTTCCAGAAGTTAAAATTATTCGCGAACGATTCATTCGAAACTAACGAATCAGAAGACTGAGTCCTTTCCGAACGATTCTTTAATGAAAAGTATCAATAAATCAAAAGATCTGATTCTTTGTCAGAATTACTTTTCGCTAGGCATCAAACGTTCGCCTCTCTGTAGTTCATGTTCCGGTCAGAAAACGTAACCTTATTTAGACGCGTAAAAATGCAATAAATTTATTAAAGTTTTGAAACCAACTTATCTAAAAGTTTAGAAAAAAAAAAAGATATTTTCACAAGATTTAGCAAAAAGAAATTGAACTGAAAAACGTTCCTTAAACCGGAAAATTCAACGAACGACACAAACCGACCAGACTCTGAACCGATCCGAGGCAGTCATTCCCTGCGGATATCATTCACAGGATTGTCAACGAATGAATCAGTGCGATGGAATTATTTTAACGAAAATTTCCTTCGCACTCCTTCGTTTGAGTCTAATATTTGCAAAGAATCACACCTCCTCGGTGGCGCAGTGGCCTAAGCGATGGCTTCTGATCATTCGTCCGAAAGGCGTCCGGGTTCAAATCCCGATGAGGCATGGATGCCGTGTTTGTTTTACGGCACTGGCTCTCTCTCCCTTCCGTGGAACCAGTGGCCCTAAATTAGGGACGGGCGACTGTTTATAACCCATTGAGTTGCTCACGGTCGTCGTTAAACCTCCAATAAAAAAAAAAAAAGAATCGCTTTGACCACCCTTACAATACAGCAGAGAGTTAGAGCCCCAGGCCGAGTATCTGAGGTCATATATCAAAGCAATCGGTGTTCGCAAGGACCTGCGCAATGCCTGGGAATCTTTTCAGGGCCTTCTGGAATTTACTCCGTCATGTGGGCGATTGAACGTATCGGATATCGAAGGTTTTCCATTTGGGTATTCGGATAAGTGGCGCTCTAGCTGTATTTTCATTTACCGTCTATGAATGTCTTATCGTACAGAGGATGTTCGCACATTTTTAGAATGATTTTACCGTACTGTAATCAATGTATAAAATAAAATTATTTCTTTCTTAAATGTTCTATCTTACAGCACTTTCTCTGGACTAAAAAACTTACATCTAGATGTCCAACATAACAGGGCATTTATCGAAATTCGTAGTGGAATTTTATTTCACTCCTCTTCCACTGCATTCCATAGTCCAATCATTGTTTAGAAAGCACTCTTTTGAACTGTCTGAAGGCACAATAGTCTATTAGTGACACATCGGTGGACGTTGAAGGAATATAAGCAAAAGGTACCCGTCTCCTTGATACCCGTCTCTTTTTTCATATTTTGACAAATAGAGTGATAGATTTGTATTTCTTATCCTGATGGAGTTGTACCCTTTGAAGGCACTGTTGATAAAGGAATGTTGTTTCGCCTTTAAATATAGGAGATAGAACAATATTTTGGTAATATGTAGAATTGATTTTAACATTCTTTTCAACCTTTCTTAATTTGAATATCCCATTGTAAGAGAAACCAGCAATAATCATGAATCCTTTCTTTCTTTGAATTCTTAGAACTAAGTTTGTAAGTCTTGTTTTGTTCTTTTGCTATAGTAAATCCACCTTTCTTTGTTACAGTCGTTTAGATAGATCCATGCTTCATCAATAGTCACAATAAATTTCCATCTGTCTCAGCCTAAGTGATTTGCATAAAGAAGTCTACACGGTGTTCTGCGTTCAACCACGTGCCTAGGCAAATAGCAGTGAACATTATGAGGCTTTTTTTTTCAGATTCAAATCTTTGGCAAATAGCAGTGAACATTATGAGGCTTTTTTTTTCAGATTCAAATCTTTGGCAAATAGCAGTGAACATTATGAGGCTTTTTTTTTCAGATTCAAATCTTTGGCAAATGGCGGTGAACATTATGCCGTCTTTTTTCAGATTCAAATCTTTGGCAAATGGCGGTGAACATTATGGGGTGTTTTTTTCAGATTCAAATCTTTCGCGAATGGCGGTGAACATTATGGGGCCCTTTTTCAGATTCAAATCTTTGGTAAATGGCGAAGAACATTATGGAGGTTTTTTTTCAGATTCAAATCTTTGGCAAATGGCGGTGAACATTATGCAGTTTTTTTTTCAGATTCAAATCTTTGGTAAATGGCGGTGAACATTATGGGGTCTTTTTTCAGAATCAAATCTTTGGTAAATGGCGTTGAACATTATGGGGTCTTTGATAAATGGCGCTGAACATTATGAGGTGTTTTTTTCAGATTCAAATCTTTGGTAAATGGCGAAGAACATTATGGAGGTTTTTTTTCAGATTCAAATCTTTGGCAAATGGCGGTGAACATTATGCAGTCTTTTTTTCAGATTCAAATCTTTGGTAAATGGCGGTGAACATTATGGGGTCTTTTTTCAGAATCAAATCTTTGGTAAATGGCGTTGAACATTATGGGGTCTTTGATAAATGGCGCTGAACATTATGAGGTGTTTTTTTCAGATTCAAATCTTTGGTAAATGGCGAAGAACATTATGGAGTTTTTTTTTCAGATTCAAATCTTTGGCAAATGGCGGTGAACATTATGCAGTCTTTTTTTCAGATTCAAATCTTTGGTAAATGGCGTTGAACATTATGGGGTCTTTGATAAATGGCGCTGAACATTATGAGGTGTTTTTTTCAGATTCAAATCTTTGGCAAATGGCGGTGAACATTATGGGGTCATTTTTCAGATTCAAATCTTCGGCAATTGGCGAATAACATTATGGGGTCTGTTTTCAGGCTCAAATCTTTGGCAAATGGCGGTGAACATTATGTTCTTTTGTTTTGTTTTTCAGATTCAAATCTTTGTTTATTATTATATTTACAGTTGATACAAAGATTTTTATTGACTTAGTGACTGCGCTTAGGGTCTGTGGATCTTCTTTTAAGACCATGGACCTTACTTTTGAGATAGTCGAACCTTCTTTGGATATAGGTTTGGTGTTCTTTTTCCTGTTAAATGCAATGCCTGCCAACTTTTCTCTCTATTTTTAGTAATATTGCTTATTTGACATTTAAAAATGCTGATTCCGTGATTTTGACAGCGTTTTTTAATTACAGAATACGAATTTTTCTCTTCGTAAGGACCAAAAACATAACCTTCTATCAATAGCTTGTTTACGTGTGCCATTTTCGTAGCAAACGATGTTAAACTGCAGCATGTCGTGTTCATCTAACGAGCTGTTGCCACTTTCAGCTCTTTGAACTTCTGTTCTTTTCTGTAATTTTTCATAAAAACGTTCGAGAAATACAGCAAATATGAAATGCTGTTGGACCAAGACCTCGAAAAAAAAACAGGTTTTATTTTCAATAAGCTTTACACTTATGAAAAGTATAAATATTGCAATTATTTGTTGAGAACTTCAAAGAACTCGAAAACATTGTAGATCATTTCATTGGCATCTAATTTGGAGTAAAGTAAAACAGAAGTTGAAATATTAAAAATGTTGGAATAAATCTTCACTTTCAGAAATAAGAAAAATAACTTGATCTGTGGCTTTCGGTAAAGCACGTATCTGTCGCAATGAATATTTCCTGAGTCTTATTAGGATTTCTTAAAAAGCAGTTGCAACCTTCACGACGTGGAGATTGCAAATGCTACCACTCCTTAAATAAAATTGTTTTCCAGCTGCTTTCAGTATTCTGATATTCAATAGCCTTTTAGTGTTTATATTTTGCTTTCTTTGAGGAGCAGGTGTTAATTTAGTCTCTCGTTTGGTTTTAGAAGCTTTGGGGTTGACCCAGAAGGAATCCATTCTTCAGAGTAGAAAAGCTTTCGATTTTTTTTTACCTCATTACTCTCTTTTCTATTTTTTCAACGTCAAACACAGCACATCGTATATTTTTCTAAAGTAATCAATTGTCCGATGTAATCGATGATAATATTTTAGCGCTATTAGATTTTCTTTCGATAAAGCAAAGGTAAAACATCTTGTGCAGTTTAAGATCCATCAGGAGAAAACAGGCGAATTCTTTCTACAAGAAATAGGATAATATCGAGAGTATCAACCGTTTCGATCATATAAAAGGAGATTATAACATAAAATTAAAGAAATGACATTTGATAGTGTCCGAAATACCATTCTCCTTTCCTTTCGCGAAGTAATATTTTCCAATTGCATGCAATTACTTGTTTATTGCTGAAAAAAAACCATTGCCAGTCTTATCAGTAAATTACTTGCTGGCATAGTGCTGCTTAGTATATTAAAGTTAAGAATTCATTACTTGTCTTTCTCCTGCTGGGATAATCCCTTATTTTTTTAGGTGTCTAATGAAAAAAACACGTTTCCGATCATTGAAATGGGAATACAAGGGGAAAACATCAATCGAGGTTGATTAACCCACCTACGCTTTGTGAATAAAAATAATCTGTTTTGCCAGTACCCCCCCCCCTCCCAAACACACACACGCACACAGCTGCGGAGTATGATCCAGGAACTTATTAACAAAGGTTGAATTAAAAATGTACTTGCAGAAAATAAAATTGGTGTACAAGAACTGAAGACTGAACGATTGATGGAGAAAATCTGGAATTTACCAACGCCTACATTTTCTTTGGATAACAGATACCAAGCAAGAACCACATTGAAGAATAAATTAATAGGGCTATAAAACTTGTCGTATGGCAGTTAGAAGAAACTGTTCAATTTTCAAGAGCAATTTACCATTTTGTCTCAAAAGAAAATTTTTTAATCAGTACATCCTTTTAGTTCTTACTTATGAATCAGAGACATGAACTTTAACTAAGAAAGACATCCAGAGACTGAAAGGAGCATGGAGATGTGTATGCTTAGTATAACCAGGAAGGATGGAAAGACGAACTCGTGAAGCAGAAAAATGTCTAGAATTCATGACATGGTGATCAAAATTAAAATCCCTGAAATGGTAATGGAATGGACTTATTGCTAGAAGAACTGACCATTGTTGAATAACTGGAATACAATACTAAATTCCAAGGTACAGGAAAAGATCTAGAAGAAGATCATGGGGCAGATTAAATTCGAACGCATGTGGGAGTGACATGCAGGAAACTGGCTCAAGATAGAAAGTTGTAGGAGAAACTTGGGGAGACTTTCGTCCAGCAGTGAATTGATAATGGCTAATGAAGATGATGTTAGAAAGCAACATGATAAGTGTTTCGTACATATTGTTGAAATTTATGGAAAGCTTGAATAACTTTGAAACAGAAATAACTGATTGCAAAATCTTATGTGAAAACTGGATTAAACGCATTAGCATTTTAAAACGGAAAGTTTTGCGCTGATAGTATGCTATGTGTTTTTGAGGTTAAATTAGTATTGCATTATATATATATATATATAAAAAAAAAAATATATATATAAGTCATGTCCTCCTTAGAGTTGCATGTATATATTTTTTAAACTATTTTAGGTGGGAATGTTACTTGCATCTATGGCCTTGCAGAAACCCATTTCCAACTAGGTCTTTGTGGAAGTGAGAAAATGCAGAGTTTTTGCTGGTCCTTGATAAAGCCAAGGCTCAGTATTCTCGACACCTTCTACATTCAGTTGTTTTATTTTATTTTTTTATCTTTTTTCCTTTTGATCACACAGGTAGATACATAACCTTTTCTATGTTGTACTAGGTGTGAGTCAAAATTATATATGTATTTTTTTGCTTAGGTATCTTCTTTATAGAATGTGAATTCTGAATTTTCAAAACTGCTGCGTTGCGCGTTTTGATTTTCAGGTTATTTTGCACCCTTCGTTTTAAATTCTAAAATTTTTTCCTTAGTCTTCAGTTTTGCTCTTTAGTATATATATATATATATATATATATATATGTAGAACTCGTTGTGTCTAGGGGAATTCAATCTTGCACTACTACAATGAACATCCATCATATTCTTAACACTTTATTCGAACACACAACACAAGTAACACAAAACAATAATTAACAACTTAAACGGATTCAATCCACACAACGAACAACCACCAACGACCAACTCCACTTCTTCTCTTCAGTCTTCCACTCTCTGCTCTTGGGATCGTCTCTTCTCTGCAACTAGTGCGTAGATGTGTAGATCGTACTCTGGCACCATCTGTGAGGCAGAATTGTCATTACAAGTAGTTAGTCTATCTGAATAAGCGGAAATCCTATATATATATATATATATATATATACACTGGCGGAAAGTGAAAAAAGAACACCAAGAAGGAATTGGCGGACGATCATGAAATTTACATATGTTAATGGGGTCGAGTTTACGCAGCTGTGATGTTAATTTCGGGACAAACCGGTGAGCGCTTACGCCACAGCACGGCATAATATGCAAATTATCGTCGGTGGTATTTAAGGAGTACGGCGAAGTGAATGTAATCAGTCGTCGGCGTACGGACACGTGCAAAGACCCTGAAAAAGCTGCAATGCCTGGACATGGAAGACGTGTTCGATTTCAGCAGTTATCGGACTTTGAGCGAGGTCGTCTAGTCGGACTCCACGAGGCCGGGTTGTCGTATCGTCGTATTACGGAGCGAATTGGACGGGAAGTATCGGTGGTGGTACGATGGTGGCGTAGATGGTCCGAGGAACATTCCCACACGAGAAGACGTGAAACCGGGAGTCACAGACGGACAGATGAGCCGACCGATCGACGCATAAGAAGAGCGGCGTTGTCAAGCAGAACATCCACTGCGACGCAAATCCGAGCTGCCGTTGCACCTGAGGTGACTGTGCGAACAATCCGCAACCGTCTACTGGATGCTGGACTACGTGCACGTGTGCCTCTGGCATGTGTACCTCTGACTCCAGCCCACCGTGAGGAACGGCTACAGTGGTGTCGCTAACGTCTGCACTGGAGAACGCAATGGCGATCTGTCGTGTTCAGCGATTAAAGCAGACTCTGCTTGGGAGCCTCCCATGGCCGTATGCGTGTTTGAAGACGCACAGGGGATCGTCTCCATCCTTCTTGCATCCGCCAACGACACACAGGGCCTACACCTGGTCTCCTGGTGCGGGGAGCGATCAGCTATCACTCCCGTACACATCTAGGGTTTGTATCGGGTACGTTAAACCGCACCTCCTACATCAACAACATCATTCAGCCCGTTGAAGTGCCATTTGTAAGGTCGGTCCATCATGGTGTTTTCCAGCAAGATAACGCACGCACACACATGGCACGTGCAACGCAACATGCACTTCATGGTGTGAGACAACTTCCATAGCCTGCACGTTCACCGGATTTGTCTCCCATTTAGCACGTGTGGGATTTTATGGGACAACTATTTATCCGGTCTCCACGGCCAGCCACGACCATCCCTGATTTACGCGTCCAGGTTGAGGATGCTTGGAACTCAATACCCCAAACTTACATCCAACATCTGTACGACAGACTCCATGCCAGAATTGCACAGTGTGACGCAGTTCATGGCAGTTTAACCTCGTACAAACCATGTTACATGGAAATGTTATTTTTCAGTTTACCAGCAAATACAGCTGTATCTTGCCATAATGTTTTGATCACGTTATCCTCTGTATTCCGTTATTATGCTGTATAAATTTCGTTGGTATCAGACGTCTCCTTCTTGGTGTTCTTTTTTCACTTTCCGCCAGTGTATATATACATATATATACCCGCTTGGCCAGCGTGGTGAGTTATGGCCAAACACCTCCAAAATGACTCTACAACTTAAATCTTGGCCCTCAGTCTCCGGCAGCTGGAATGTACCTGGCCAAGGCAGCGGCCAGTGCGACATGAAGGCAGAGGGTGCTAAGAATCCCCGGAGGACCGGACTAGGCTGCCATTTGATGCTGACCTTGGCTACCTATAACGGACGCTCCCTATCTTCTGATTCAAGGCTTCTTGAATTGGAAGAGGAACTACAAAGGATCAAGTGGGACATCGTGTGGCTAAGTGAGGTAAGGAGAAAAGGAGAAGATCTCATTGAACTGAAAAGTGGACATCTCTTCTATTATCGTGGGACAGATACTGGCAGAACTAGTGGTGTTAGATTTATAATAAACAAGAAACTGAAGGATAAAGTGGTAGAAGTTGAAAGTTCCTCTGACAGAGCTGCACGACTCGTTATCCAACTATCGAGAAGATACCAGGCTCAGATTATTCAAACTTATGCACCCACCACAAGTCATCCTGAAGAAGAAATTGAAGAATTTTATGAGGAAATTCGTCATCTAAATAATAAAGGTAAGCAGCACTTGAAGATAATTATGGGAGATTTCAATGCAAAAATAGGGCAACGGCAACAGAATGAAACTTCAGTAGGTAAATTCGGTCACGGCAACAGAAACCAGCGTGGAAATACTCTCGTTGAGTTTGCAGAGGCAGAAGGATTTTTCATCTTGAACTCCTTTTTCAAGAAAAAGCCACACAGGAAATGGACATGGAGACATCCAATTGGGACGACAAGTGAAATTGATTCTATTATGTGTAACAAAAAATTCGTCATCGAAGACTGCAGTGTGCTGAACAAGTTCAACACAGGTAGTGACCATAGATTGGTGAGATGTAAGATGCACCTCAACACTAAACTGGAACGTGGCAAGCTCATAAGACAAACAAAATGTATTGACATAACCAACCTTAAAAAACACCATAATACTTTCAAGTTGGAACTGAAGAACAGATTCTCTGCTTTAGAAGGCCTAACATCGGAAGAAGTGGATATTTCGGAAGTTAACAGAAAAGTAACCAAAGCTCTAATGGAAACAGCAACAAAATTAGCTGGGTCTAAGAACAAGTTGCATGTGAACAAATTATCAGGAAAATCCAAAATGTTGATGCAAAAAAGAAGAGAGATGAGGACAACTAAAGAAGATGTGACTTCCAAAGTGGAATATATAGAGCTATGCAAGACAACACGAAAAAGTATCACTGAAGACGTAAGGAAATTCAACTGTGAGCTAGTGAGGAAAGCAATTGAAAACAACCAAAGCCTAAAGATAGCAAAGGGACATCTCAGTAAGGGAAGAAAACAGATTATGGCTCTGAGAAAAAGAAGATAGTTCTATAACAAGAAATAGAGGCGAAATTTTGACAAGAGTGAAAGATTTCTACTCCAAATTATATGAAAGGGATGATACATGTACTCCAGACATCATGAAAGGTACCAGAGTTCTTCCAGTCCTCCCAGCAGAAGTTGCTCATGCAATCAAGAACATGAAGCGGGGGAAAGCTCCAGGAGAAGATGGAATTACTATAGACATCATACAAGAAGCAAGTGGAGAAATTGAAACAGTACTCGCCCAAATTTTCACTCGATGCCTTAATGAAGGGAAGATTCCTGAGGATTGGAACAATGCTACAATGATCCTGCTACATAAAAAAGGTGACATTGAGGATCTCAGGAACTACAGACCTATCAGCCTCCTATCAGTGGTTTATAAAATCTTCACTAAAGTTCTTTCACACCGCTTGAAGGTAACACTGGACATGGCTCAACCGAGAGAACAAGCTGGATTCAGGAGTGGCTACAGCACAATAGATCATATCCACGTACTGAGAGAACTAATTGAAAGAGCGAGGGAATATGAACTTCCATTGTGCATGGCTTTTATCGATTATGAAAAAGCCTTTGATTCGGTGAAACGATCAGCAGTTACCACGGCTCTGAAATCCTGCGGTATTGAAGATGCATACATTAATATTATTAATAACATCTATGAAAATGCAAGTGCAAAGATTCGGCTGTTTGAAAATACAACACACATAAAAATTGGAAAGGGAGTGAGACAAGGTGACACCATATCTCCGAAGCTCTTTAATGCCACATTGGAAAATGTCTTTCAATCACTGAACTGGGAAAACAAAGGGATAAAGATTAATGGAGATTATCTAACCCACCTTCGTTTTGCTGATGACGTAGTCATTTTTGCAACTACCCCATCAGAGCTGCAGAGTATGATCCAGGAACTTGCTGACAAGAGTAAAGAAGTGGGATTAAAAATGAACTTTCAGAAGACAAAAGTGATGTTCAATGCTTTTACAAGAAATGAAGATTTATCGATTGATGGAGAAAAACTGGAGATAACAGATACGTATGTTTATCTTGGACAGCAGATATCAAATGAGGGTCACATTGATGAAGAAATTAATCGGCGTACAAAACTTGCCTGGAGAGCTTTTGGAAGAAACAGCATAATTTTCAAGAGCAATATGCCATTATGTCTTAAAAGAAAAGTGTTTGATCAATGCATCCTTCCAGTGCTTACGTATGGTGCAGAGACGTGGACCTTAACTAAAAGAGACATACAAAGGCTGCAGACAACTCAAAGCAGCATGGAGAGGTGCATGCTTGGTATAACCACGAGAGATAAGAAGAGGAACTCGTGGATCCGAAAAATGACGAGAGTGGAAGACATCATGATCAGAGTTAAATCCCTGAAATGGCAATGGGCTGGACATACTGCCAGAAGGACAGACCATAGATGGACAGACGAAATTTTAGATTGGATTCCAAGGGACAGGAAAAGACCCAGAAAAAGACCACATGGGAGATGGGTGGATGAAATTCGTAAATATGCGGGAGTGACATGGAGGAGACTGGCACAAGACAGACCGTTGTGGAGGAAACTTGGGGAGACCTTCGTCCAGCAGTGGATTGATAATGGTTGACAATGATGATGATGATGATGATGATATATACACTGAGTGGCCACTTTATTGTGACCACCCCCTCAGTACCTCGTTGGGCCACCTTTTGCCTTTAATACTGCGTCGATTCTTCGTGGCATGGACTCCACGTGATGTTGATAGGTAGTTTGTGGAATCTGAGACCATACTTGATGAACAGCACTTTCCAGGAGTGTGAGATTGCAGGGTTGTGGATCCAGCTGTATGATGGCTCGTTCAACTTCATCCCACAAATTCTCAATGCTCAATCGGGCTGAGATCTGGATATTGTCGGGGCCACCTAAACAAAGTAAACTCACAGGCATGTTCCTGAAACCAATCCTGTACAATACGAGCTTGGCAGGACGCATTATCCTGTTGAAAGTAGCCATCGTCATTGGGATAGACCATCCACATGACAGGATGCGCTTGGTCCGCAACGATATTTAGATATGATTTGCCAGTCAGACGTTGATCAACACGAATTAAAGGGCCCAAAGCATGCCAGGAAAACATTCCCCAAACCATAACGTTGTCTACACCAGCTTGAAGGGTTGTAGCAATTCATTTGGGGTCCATGCTTTCGTGCTGTTTCCGCCAAAGTCTCACTCGGTCATCGGCATGGTGCAACCGAAAACGTGATTTATCGGACCCCATAATTTGTTTCCAATTATCGACTGTCCAATCGTTGTGCTTCTGTGCGAACTGGAGACGTTTTCTCTTGTTAACTGCAGACAGCAAATGTGTTCGAACAGGCCTTCGGCTGGCATATACCATCCGATGCAGTGTACGGCGAACAGTGCGTACAGATATCATTTGAGGGGATCTTTGATTAAGATGTTCCGTAATAAGCTGCACTGTTGCCCTTCTGTTGTCTGTTACCAGTCTGGGCATTCTCCGTTTCCCCCGAGCAGTCACTAGTTGATGACGACCACACGTTGCACGTAAAGACACAGTTTTTTGGCTGACAGTCTAGTCTTTAAACACTTTAACAACAGCTGCTCTGGAACATTTCACGAATGCTGCGGTTTCGGTGATACTCGCTCCATGGCTCCAAGCTCCTACAATCATCCCACGTTGTAAGTCCGTCAAATCGCATTTTTTACCGTCACGCAAAAATGGATTCTACTACTGTCGCAAGTACTAAGCTTTCCCTTTTTATACTAGCCTCGCCCTCTGGCGGCAACAGCGTGCAGCCATAGCTCATTTGCTTAAAACTGTCAGGTGGTCATAATAAAGTGGCCATTCAGTGTGGATATATATATTATTATAAAATCTCAAACTTTGTTTAAAAGAACCACAACACTAGACCAGAGCATGCAACTCTATGAACGCCAATGAATGAATAAAAGTGAGAATGTACAGTGAAAACTAATGAAGAATTAAAATACAAAGTATGAAGTATGAAAAATAGGATACCTCTAATTGGACGGTGCAATGCTGCCAAAACCAAAGTAAGGCAAAATATATTTAATATAATAAGTATCAAATCTAAAAGCCCAAGATACACAAGAACCGCAAACCTATCAACAGAAAAACCAAAAGGTTGACAAACCTTTACACATACCAAGCCATTGTTAGAACCCAAATATTAATCAACCAGCTGTAAGAGCAAAAAAGAGATAACATGCGAAACGTGTAGACCGAAATAAGGCAACGAACGCAGCAAAACCAACTGTAATCATCAGGGTAGCACCAGTTGGTGAAGATGGCTTCTCATATCCCAAACGAATGCTGGCGTAACCAACGCATGTGGGAGTGCTACCTAAGCCATTAAGACAATAAGCATGGAAACGTACAGGTATATTTGTAAACTGGATCAGATAGGTCGCGGTTAACCAACATAGATAGAAGCAAAAACTTTCGATTACGGCTAGTGTTGAAATATATCGATAATTGTGCATAAAATGTAAGAAATGGTTAAAAGAACATGAAGTAGGAAATTTACTGGGTCTTGAATTACGGAAAAACTGTTGAAAATGACACAAAATTTAATAGAAGTAGACTAAATGTCTACTTCCATTAAAATGCATAGTTACTATCAAATTTAGTTTTTAATGTTCCTCTTTAAGATAAGTGGACGTTGAATATGAATAATAAATCATGATAAATTTTCCATCATATTTTCCTCTGGCGAGACAAAATAAACAACTGGCGTTCTCTCGAAGAAATGAACCCAAAATATTTGAGTGGCGGTGTTTTTGCAATTCGATAGAAAGGAAAAGCTGGTGAAAATTTAAAAATTTCACGAAAAGATTTTAACCTGCCTTCTTCTGAAACCTATGGTCCACGTCTCTCAGAGATAGTTACGTCCATGAGAAGATTGTTCAGTCTACGCTAATTTAAATATTCAGTTTCACGGCTTCTTGGAACTTGAAACTATTACGATTATTTCTGCGATCATGAAGTAGCAAATGTAACGCACCAGGTTGGCTGTACCAAGTAACTTTAGTGGTGTAGGTTGTTAGTTTTCTACGTTCCCGATCTTCGGCGACTACAGAATGAAGTCCAATATATCAGTGCGCTTTAACCGTAGGCAAATTATTTTCAACAAAAGTTAGCGTTAATAATCATCTTTGATACGATCTCATAAGTTCAAGTCATTTTTCTTTTCGTTAGTGTTTCTGGGGAGGCATTGACTGAGATGGTCCCTTTACTAGTTTACAAGAAGTCATTAATGAGGTAGGGAGATGAGCAATCCAGTTTTCTGAGAACAGACTGTTCATAAAGTTCAGTTTGGAAATGGCTTTATTGCTCTGCTAATGGTTTTATGGCATTGTAACGTACCAGGAGATGTGACGTACCTGCCAGAAGGACGCACACGACATAAAGGCAGATAGGAATCAGAATAAAACGTCCGCGTAGCTCAATTGGTAGAGTGACTTATTCCGGAATGAGGGGATCCGGGTTCGAATCCTGGCGTGGACAGAAATGACGGAGAAATTTACTTCGTTATAGCATCAGCGTGGTTTAAGATATGAATACTAGACATTTTAGGAGTTTTCAGGATTCATTCCCTTTCTCACTATATTCACGGCAAGGCTCACCTGACTATGATGTGGAAAGTACTGAATGTGCGCTTCTACTTCATAGCATAGTTCCAGTCTAAAAGTTCGTATTTGAGCTTGAAATGAGACTTAGAAGATTCATAGATATTCTAAACGTTGCGCATAAGTACTTTAAAACATGAAGATCTCAGTTTCGGTCGTGTTTTTTAAAAATATATACAGATATTTGCATTTCACTGACGTCATTGTCATTCCTGCTGATCGACCGTGCACGTTAGAGTGATTGTACCCGGACAATATTTATTGCGAATGGAAGAAGAGAGTTGTTTGGCGGAGGGTGAGTGTAGGGTTAAGTTTTGGGGGCAGTAAGCGTTTTCCTTTCTTCTCGAGGGGGATCAGCTGGAAGTTTCCTTCTGTTCTGCATCCTGTCACGGTGACACACCCTCAGAGTTGTGTTGTAGCAGGGTCCCAGTCACATTGCACCACATTAGTGAGGGGAAATACTGAGAAACAAGACATTTTATTTTCAATGAAAGGGCTTATCTAATGTCCACTTTGTATACAGGTTTAATTTGCCCTAAGTATAGGATGTGGAAGGAAAAATAACTCACACTTAAGAGGAAGGCAATGATGGTGCTGGGCACTATAAGTTACTAAAGATGTTATGACGCAAGACACCGAATCGATATAAATATTCAGCAACTGCCCACATGTTCCAAGACGGGGAGAAGCAAATGGAAGTAGCCTACATTTTCTCAGATTAAGAAGTAAACACAAAAGTTTTAATGTCTGTAGTGGAATGTGGTCTGAGGTAGATATGGTGGTTCTTCTCATGAAGAAGATAGTTTCTCGGCTCTCCAAACAAAGATAGGAATATTTTTCTGATGTTCGAAATGTGAGGTCGAGGTAGAAATTAATTTAGAAAACTGGAACGAAGGTACTTGGTAACGAAGTAAGCGAGGAACGCCTAATAAGCAGTAACACATCAACGTGTAAACAATAACAAGTTAATAAAATCATGCAATGCATTGATTATGATACGCTTTCCAACATACCAGAAATCATTACTCAAGTTATGAGGATGATGGTTGTGGAATAAATCTCGATTCTGTGCCCTGTCCTTGTACCCCATTTCGATTATATTAAGCAGAACTGGTTCAGCATACCTCCGGAATAACATACTAAAGCTTTGTCGCAATACAAGCATTTTTAGTCAAGTTATGAGGATAATAACTGTGGAATAAATCTCGCTCCTGTGCCCTGACCTTTGACCCCATTTCGATTATATTCAAAAGAATCGGTTCAGTATACCTCCAAAACAAAATGATAACATTTTCTCGCAATCGAAGCATTTTTACCTACGTTTTGACGCATAAGGGCGTTGAAATAGATCCCGCTCCTATGTCTTGACTTTTGCCCCCATTTCGTCCATTTTCGATAGAGTTCGTCCCCAGGTGGTTTCCTACCAAATACTAAAATTTCATTGAATACGAACCGTTTTTAAATGAGTTATCGTGCGGAGAGACAGACAGACTAACAGAATTGGAGCATATACGCTCCTTCAGCCTACTGTTGGAAAGCGTAAGAAAGAGTAATATTGATATAACATAGAAATAGGGACAAGCAAAATCGAGAACTCCTCCATATGCCGCATTGAATAAAGAACACTATAGCAGAAGAGCAAGTTCTCGTTCAACTGGAGATTAATTCATTTCATCACCGCAGGAAAATATAGACAAGACCTCGAAACTGCTAATTACCCACCTACACGGCTATGAAAGAAACTCAACCCAAAACGGCGCAGGTTCTTTTGTGGCCTACCACTTGAACATCAGTCAAAGAAAACAGCTCATTTAGTTTTCTTATTTGCATAACGTCTGATTTTTTCTTAAACAGTAATGAACACATTAATCACTTTCTAATACACTGGTGCGCAAAAATGAAGGACAAAGAAGAGAAATTAGCATAACAGCGGAACGAGCAGGCAGAACGGACCGAAAGACCACTCAGGAGATAGACTAGGGTCCGGTACGGTAGGGCATGCACATATATGCAGCATGACGCAGGAGGGGAGTGTCGGAAGAGTATAAAGCACACGGGTGGTGTACGCTCAGCAATTCGGTGAAAGATATTGCACGGTGTACATCGGTTTGAACGACGACGAGTTGCTGCCACCGTGTGATATGGCCAACAGGCAATCCAGTAGACGACATCTGGATGACTTCATCCTCGAGGTCGCGTCATTGGGAAGTTGGAAGAAGGTTGAAGTGTGACTAGTGTGGCCGAGGAGTTCGGGATCGCTCACAGCATCGTTTCTCGAGCTTGGAGAGCATTTCAAACGACAGGAATAGCTGTCCGAGAGTTTAGCAGTGGTCGTCCACAAGCAACTACGGCGGCGGATGACCGGTATATTGTCCTACAGGCGAGAAGAGACAGACGACAGACAGCGGGAGAAATCGCAAGCCACATGCAACAGACAACTGGACGTCCGTTATCGCGTTTTACCGTAGTCAGGAGGCTGCACAAACGTGGTCTATTTGCACGACGACCAGTACGGTGTGTACCATTAACGCCTGCTCATCGGAGACGGCGGTTTCTGTGGTTCCAGGAACGCAAGAACTGGAACACATCAGCAATGGAGTCGAATTCTCTTTACGGATGAGAGCGGAATTAGTCTGACGAGCGATTTTGGACGTATATACATCTGAAGAGAGCAGGGAATACGCAATCACACCTCCAACATCAACGAAAGGGACCGGTTTGGAGGTGGCGGAGTTCTCATTTGGGGCGGTATCGTACTTGGTAGCCGTACTGACCTCCACATCACCCAAGGTGGTTCAGTCACTGGTGTCCGCTCCTGTACCGAGGTTCTCCTGCCTCACGTGCGTCTGTTTCACGTGCGTCTGTTTAGAAGTGCTGTGGGTATAGAGTTCTTCTTCATGGACGACAATGCTACACCTCATCGCACAGTGGCTGTCGCAGAGCTGTTGGAGAGTGAAGATATTCAACGCATGGATTGGCCCGCAAGGTCCCCGGACCTAAATCCAATCGAACACGCTTTTTGACCTTCTCTGGAGACGCTTGGCAGCACGTCACCAGCCGCCAGCAACGATTCCGCAACTGCGATTGGCGCTACAAGAGGAATGGGCCGCGATGCCTCAACAGCTTCTTGACAAACGCGTCCTCAGCATGGACATACGTTGTAAATCCTGCAACGCAGTCAGGGGTGTTCATATCCCCTACTAAAGACTAGATTCTTCTTGACAGCCACCTGCCACATGGACATTTCTGTCTTCTGTCCAGTTGTGCTAGAAGCTACCTTTTCAATAAAGTGCCTTTGTATCCTTTGGATTCCTTGTTTGGACGGTTTCGTTCACTTGTCTCATATTCTTACATCTTGGGGATCTCATGGTACGATTTGAGTCGATATGGAGCACTTCTGCACGACGTTACATTCGAAAAACAGTCTCGTCCTTAATTTTTGACGCCAGTGTAACAGATTTTCGATAATTTTTCAATAAGCTGTTGCAGTGTTAACCTCACTTTTGTAACTACCGTTATCAATTAACGGCTTTTCCGCTCAATGTGTTGAATATGATTGATGAATAAATATGTAATCCGAGAAATAAAAACAAGTAAAGCTCTACCAGACCTTTGCACATTGCTCAACATGAAAATCGCAGCACCAAGGTGATGACACGTAGTAGCGAAGTTCGCAAAGTACGAAAAGATGAGCGACCGTGTAAAACAATAAAAAAACGATATCTGACAAAGTAGTGTACGTTGTTTTATTAAACGCTTTCAGGAAATCTTCCTTATTCTGGATAGGGACCATGATTTTCTTGTATCTTTCTCTTGTCGATATTCCTTCTTGAAGACGCTCAACAATTCTATCTCGAATTTACCTTGATAACTTCCTTCTAGGCGCCATGCTGTTACTGCAGGAACATTTCCTGACTCACAGCCACAAAATACTTTTTTTATCGCCACATTTGTTTGCAGATTCCAAACTCGTGCTATCCTCAGATTCCGTTTGCAACCTATACGTTGATTCCATAATTTTTTCTTCTAATGTCGGTGAGTCTACAATTATTTCCTACACATGCTGTTACACATCATTTTGTGCTTCAGTCCGATATTGTAAATGCATTTATATGAGTTCTGCTGTCTGTAACTCAGATGTTCAGCTTTCATTAAGCTATGTTTTCGTTTCGCCTACGTCCTTTCTGTTGTTTCTGCATACCCCCTACTATGCGCCTCTATGTTCATGTGGATGTATTTCATAATTTTCACTAGAAGTTGTACGTGAACATTGGACCCACGTAATGACCACCATCGCAAGTTCACGTGTTTATATTGTTATATTTATGATTTCAAACTTCGTTATATTCTCCGAGTTTTAATTTTAAACTCCAAATTGGTTATTATTCGTCTAATGTAACTTACCTTGACAAAGTCTCCTGTTGGGAGGTGAAAGCTCGGTAAATTAAAATACTCTTTCTTACTACCCCAGCTACAGATTTATGTGTGCTTATCATCATCTCAGTTATTTGGGTGTATTTAGCATCTTTTGGACATACATCCATAAAATCTCTCTTCTGTTTCTTCTTTTTTAATTTTTGGGCATCAAAAGGTAAACATGAAAATAAGTTTGCCTATGCGCAATGGATTTTCTTCCAAAGAAGTTAAGTAGCACCAATAATAGATTAACACAGTAGAACAAACTATTTTGCTCAGTGGCGTATATTCGAGGCTAACTAGGCTAGCTGCGAAGCCTAGAGAATGCACAAATAAAAGTCAATTATCAACGGTATTAAGATATGCCGATGCTTTCGCCGAAAAAAAACATGTGCGGACTCGCTTCTTTGACTCAGTCTGGCAAGCGAAGACCAACGGCGTAACGCAACCAGCCTTCCAGAGTCTTCGCTGTTCTAATTCGAAGACCTTCCATACGATTACCGGCTAGCGTTTCCATGACAACATGAATGTGAAAACGGAGGAGAATGGGCCATTGCTTTGGGCAACGGTTCGCTCAGAAAAGAGAAGACTTCTACCTCAGTTACTCGGATGCTCGCGCACGAGTTTCCCGAGAATTCTTTCAGTTTGCGTGAAATGTCAATGAATTAAAATCAATGATCTTATATCTTAAATTCGTGGATTTGTTGGATTCGAACTGTTTTGATAAATTTTGTGAAAGCTTCCTTGAACATCAGAGCTTAAAGAACTCTATGCTTCAAATTTTGATACAGCTCGAGTAAAAAATGAACTGAAGATGTTTTATTCCCTTGATGAATACAAAAAGAAATCAGTAAGAGGCATTACTTGTTACATAAAGTTGAATAAATTAAACATAGTGTTTAGTAAGGTGTACAAATTAGTAGACCATCAGCAACTTGGTTTCCATCAGCAACTGCAACTGCTGAAAGAAGTTTTTCTGCATTAAAAAGAATCAAGATATATCTTAGAGCTACACAAGGACATGCACATTAGAGCAACTTGGCTGTTTCGTCAATAGAGAAAAACTGTCTTTTTAAATATGAAAAAGTACTCGGAAGAAACTTTTTATGAAAACGTAACACTCAAGTTCACACAAAAGGAAAGAAGACTGGAGTTCATGTACAAATAAGTGTTCGAATCCTAATCTTCATAATTATTAGGTATCATGTTAAGAATAGCATGTACATAAAATTTAGAAAAAATTTACTTCTATTACTTAACAATTAAAACTTAAACTTTGCAATTAAAAAAAAACAGCACTGTGGGTGGGTGGGGGGGTGGGGGGGGTTGAGATAGCGCAGGTCTCGGACCCAAGATACGTCACTGATTTTGCTGGTATATGTTGAAAATAATACACAGGTTTTCGCTTACAGAAGGGTGGCTCTCAAGGCGTACAGTACAATGATGTTGAAATGCATTGTAATGTACGCCCATTGTTAGCGTTTTATTCCAACACCGGACTTTAAATGTGAGTTGACTGAAATAAAATGTAGTACTAGCTATTAGCAGCTGTTCATGCCAAATAGCAGCATAAGTAAATGAACAAACAACAACAACAACAAAATAAATGGAAAGAAGATCGATCAAAGCAGTTGGGGTCCAGTAAAAGATGCATCCTAACTAAGGGGCAGTTCCAAAGACAATAAATCGTTACACAAATTTGGTCTGAATAGAATTTACATAGTTTCTGTCGTCATGGTTCCTTTAGGTGTCGTGCAATTGAGACACTTCTGGTTAGGCTCAAATTGGCTACAGCATCGTGATATCGAACTTCTTAGGAAATAACAGTAGCAACGTCTCCATTCTGTACAATTGTTTTGTATTCTTCTATATCAGTAATCCGTATAGGCAATAACTTTGAGACGTATTGTTTACCACAAATGACCTTACTTTAATTAGAGTCCATCTGCTGCTGAAAAGTGCTGTTTCTGAACGCAATTACATCTCCAAAGTAACTCCTGGAGCTCCATTTTCTCCTAGTGAATTGTGTTTGTAGAACTGGCCGATTCTATTATGTGAAGGAAAGAACACTAGATAAATAAAAGAAAACTGCCTGGTGTTAGATGATCCTGTGGACTCTGTTGATTGAGAGGGAGAGAGAGCCTCAATGTGTTAAGGAGAAAAGACGGCTTACTGTGTCTGGGAAACGGCCTCAAACACACGCACGCACACACACGCATACAAAGGAAACATGGTCTGAATGAAAAACAGGCACACCCCAATAAGACACCTTGGATCGGCCATCGGTGAAGAAGAGCGAGCTATTTTTCTGATTTGGTTAAACGAGGCAACTCCGTGTATGGGAGGATAGTGAAACGAGAAAACAGCAGACTTCCGGAAATGAGATAGATGCTATCACTAAAGAAAACAGGCAATGCAATTTATCACCGCCTGTCATCATCACCATCATCATTATGGGGAGATATTCCCAACAAATCTAATGTTCTTGATCCGGCTGTGTTCGTCAGGTAACAGAGCAGCACGCTTTCCATATTCGCCTACGTTACGTAGCTAGCCTTTGTATACTCAGGGAACAATTCACACCGCCGTAAAGAAAAAAAAAGAGTAGATGAGTTCCGAGCAACATATTTTATCATACAAAGTAAACTCTTTTCTCTGTTTTCTATGTTTGCATGGGTAACTATAAATTATTCCTTATTTCGCGTTGAGCTTATGATACTTCGGTGAGACCATTATGCTGGCCGCTTGTATAAAAAAGTGTTTCCTCAAAGTAATTTCATTCGCAAAAAAAGGTTGCCCTTCATAAGTTTTACTTCTGTATGGGACGTTCAAGATGGAAAACCGTAATCTAAAATACTATAGTCCATGTTATCTGAAATCGCGCGGGCCGAGTTTTAGAAAACTTCCAAGAAAAATAATAAGAAAGATGACGCCAAACTTTCGGTTGTAATGAGCACGCCTTTTGAACTCTCTCTGTCTCTCTCTCTCTCTCTCTCTCTCTCTCTCTGTATCTCTCTCTCTCTCTCTCTCTCTCTGTCTGTCTGTCTGTCTCTCTCTCTCTCTCTCTGTGTCTCTCGCTCTCTCTGTCTGTTTCTTTCTCTCTCTGTGTGTTTCTTTCTCTCTCTGTCTGTTTCTTTCTCTCTCTCTCTCATCACGCAAGATTTCAAAGCTAATTTTTAGAAAATCAAAAAATTCACCTGAAATAAAAATATACTAACAGCACCAAGGCGAAACAGATCAGCATAACTTAGAAAAGAGGAAAGTAAGCAAAACTATTCAAAGTCAATAAAACCGGTTACAAAAATGAAAAAAATATCAGCCTGATTTCTACAATAGAAAAAACACCCAGAAAAAATATAGCTAACTGCTCCCACTAGCGGCTGAAATATATGCTTAAGATAATTGACAAATTGCGCACCAATAGTTTCTCATGGCAGAATTAAGATACCACAGACAAAGTGATTTTCAAATCTAACAGTTACATAGAGAGATATAGAGGAAAACGGGATATAATTCCGCGTTCCCTAGCGTCAAAGCTGTGTGTTACTTATTTAAAAAATCGGTGTAAAATACGTTTCAAAATGAACAATTTCTACCAAAAAGGGATTTTTTCAAGGGATTTTTGGAATCGCATTTTAACTCTTTCACATTGGCGGAAGAATTTTGATTAGTGGAAAAGCAGAAAATGAAAAGTATCTTCATATCAAAAGTTATACTAAGGAACTAAGGAAAAAAACAATTTTTAAATAGGTCTCCTGGAAGCAGGGATAGCGAGAAACAGGCTGTTACATTTACGCCCTCTAGCAGGAAAACTTTGCATTCTTTAAACAGAATAATGTTTCCTATTTTTAATGTAGTGAATGGCGTACTGTACAAATAAAAGAAATTTTTCAATAGCATTTTTAGAAGTCGAGATACATTTGCAAACACATGCACACTAACATCACCCAGAGCCAAAACTGTGAAGCAAACACTCACGAGTATATGCAAAGTTTTCCACGAGGTGCATGGTATCCACTGTTAAAAGAATTTTTTAAATCTTACTTTTAGAAGCAGAGATACTAAGGAAAACAATTTTAAAATGTTCGCTCCTAACCCGAAAATTTAGCATTATTTTAGCCAGGAAATTCGCACAAATTCTATTCGTTGTTGGCAGTATATAACCCCGATACAGAATTTCTTCAATGGTATTTTAGAAGCGCAGATATAGCGGTAAACGGAAAGGTAAACTTATGCCCTCTGCTGACAAACTTTTAAGTTAGGAAAAGTTTTAATTTATATGCACAATATTTAGCATTGTACTGCTGTCCGACCAAAGAATTATTTTTCCAGATAGGACTGTCATAAACGGAGATATCGGGAAAAATAAGATGTACTAGTACGCCCCCTGTCGGAAAAAGTGTACACTATTTTAAGCAGAAGGTATTCTCATTGTAAGTGGTATGTGACTACAAAGATTTTTTACAGTCGAGTTTTCAGAGGCCCAGATACTGCTTAAAATACATCAGAAATTGGAATATACACTTACACCCTCTAGTGGTTAACCGTTCTTTACCAAAAATTAAAAATTACTACACGAAACCCGTCGGAATCGAAGGTTTTTTTTTTTTTTCGAAAGTAATAAACTCATATGAAACAACAAATGTAAACTTTATTTGATTGACAAATTCATTGATCCACTTCAGTAAAGACAATAGTCCAGGTTTGTGATTTTGTGTGTGTGTGTGTGTGTGTGACGACCACCGTGAGCAACTCAATGGGCTATAAGCAGTCGCCCGTCCCTAATTTAGGGTCACTGGTTCCAGGGAAGGGAGATAGCCAGTTGGGTAAGACAAACACAACATCCATGCCCCACCGGGATTCGAACCCGGTAGACGAAACCCGTCGGAATCGGCAAACAGTTTTTCCCCCGGTAGACGAAGCCCGTCGGAACCTAAGACTAGCTTTTTTTTTATTTGAAAAGAATAAACTCATATGAAAAGTTTCTTTACATCTTTACGTAATAAGAAACGTCTTACCTACTTGAATAAATTGGATTGAATGTATGTTAACTTGTATTTATACATCACACAGTCCAATGGCACAACGCAATCAGGTCTTCGAGTGTTCGCTGTTCCGATAAGAACTTTCAAACAAATTCCTTCTAGCGTTGTTTTGCACAACGGTTCACTGAGAAGAGAGGTTTCGGACTTTGGACTCTCTGAGTCAGTCCATACTACGCTTTCAACAGCGCGTGAGTCAACCAAAAGCTTCTTCCATAGACTTTACATGAGAACTTTGCCACCCTACAAAGCCCGAACTGTTGCCCCAATCACATTTTTCTCTTCTACTGGCACATCTACATGGTAACACATTTATTTTGATACCTCAACCGTACGTTTATATTCACCCGTTCTCTCACAACTGGTCTTACAGTAAAAAACCTTACAGAATTAATATATAGATACGCGAAACATTTCCCACTGGAAGCTTTATCTGATGGAAAATGAATTTTTAAAATCTTCTTTTAGAAGCAGAGATATCGGGGGGAATCACAATTTACCTTTTCGACCAATAGCGGAAAAACTATGTTTACTTGAAAAAAGAAAGTCTGTCCAAAATAGTTTTCGTTACAAATGATATCAAAGGAAAGTAAGAATAATTTTCAATTGGGAATTTAGAAGAAAATTATATAGAATGTATTTGAATTCGATAACATAAGTATACAAGTTGTGCTTCGGGAAAAATGAGCGGGAAGTAAGGATAATCATTCTTACATTTTTGTCTTTCTAATGCGAAAAGAATATTTGATATCGGACTAGTAGATGCAGAAAATACACTGGTAGATGCAAAGATATATGGACTGGTAGATGCAGAGATACACTGGTAGATGCAGAGATATATGGACTGTTAGATGCAGAGATACACTTGTGGATGCAGACATACACTGGTAGATGCAGAGATATATTGACTGGTACATGCAGAGATACACTGGTAGATGCAGATATATATGGACTGGTAGATGCAGAGATATATGGACTGGTAGATGCAGAGATATATGGACTGGTAGATGCAGAGATACACTAGTAGATTCAGAGATATATGAACTGGTAGATGCAGAGATATATGGACTGGTAGATGCAGAGATACACTGGTAGATGCAGATATGTATGGACTGGTAGATGCAGAGATATATGGACTGGTAGATGCAGAGATACACTAGTAGATGCAGAGATAGGCAATACTATGGAACCGAGCCATGCTGGTACCAGAAGGATAATGCACCGAGCCATAAGGCAAGGACTGTTACGGAAAGAGACTGTTACCAGAAGGATAATGCATAATGTCCAGAGGAAGACGGATAGACAGACGTACAAAGTGATACTATGAGCATGGACTTTTGGTACATAAAAACGTGCTAAAAACCGCATAGAATTCTCTAATGCAATGAACGAGTCCAAACAATGACATTTTTCTCTTGAATATGGGTCACCGCAGCAGCAGACCCATTCGTGCGCCAGCGTTCACAGTCGTTCAGCGTCGTCAGCGCTTGCAGTGAGCACGATCATTGACATTGGACCATAGAAGACTGGAAGAGGAGTCTCATGGCCAGACGAATCCCGTTTTCTGTTACACCATGTTGAAGTACGAGCTCGAATGCTTCGTTTACCCAAGGAAGCCTTCTCGCCTGAATACAATGTGTGACGGATCCAGGAGGCTAGAGGGAGTGTAATGGTCTGGGCAATATTTTCTTGGAGAACACTTAGAACCATTATTCTAGTATATAAAACTCTGATAGCTGTCATGTACCTGAACATCGTGACTGATCAAGTACACTCCTTTATGGCGATTGTATTCCTTGGCGAAGATGGCATCTTTCAACAAGACAATGGTTCATACCACACCTCGAAGAAGTTTAAGGAATGGTTGGTTCCAAGAACATGAACAGGGATTCCATTTATATGCTGTAGCCTCCGAATTCGGCGGACATGCACCCTATCGAGCATTTGCGTTTTGATTTGGAGAAACGCGCAAGAGGAGCATCACTCCAATCACGTAATTTGAAGTAACTGCGAGATCCTGTTTCAGTCATGGTACCAAATATCAAGAGACATCTACCAACATCTCGTTGAATCTATGCCTTATTAGGTGAGAGCTCTTTTGGCGGCGAGAGAAGGACCTACGTCGTATTAGGTAAGTACGTTTAATGTTTTGGCTGATTGACGTACACTATATTGACAAACGTCACCGGACACGTAGAAGAGAAACACAACATAGCATTTATTGACATACATTAGTACGGTGCAGGTCCACCTTTGGCCTTAATGCATGCACTGACCCTTCGAGACATGCTTTCGACAAGGTTTCGGAACACAGCGGTAGGTATGTGCTTCCTTTCAGTAGATAATGCTACCATTAACTGTTGCTTAGTAGTTCCAAACTTCTAATGAGGCGCTCTAATTCATCCCATAGGTGCTCTATGAGATTAAGATCAAGGCTCTGTGCTGGCCAGCCCACGCACGATACGGAATAATCGTCAAACCACGCCGTAACAGTCCTTGCTTTATGGCTCGGTTCATTATCCTTCTGGTACCAACAAGACTCGGTTACATAGTATTGCCACAGATTTGGTAGGGCGTAATTGTCCAGAATATCGAGGAAGACGTGCTGGCTAACAGGTTTGTCCACGATAACCTGTTATCGTGGACAGACCTGTTAGCCAGTAATTGTCCAGAATATCGTGGTATGGGCTGGGACCATACCACGAAAAACAACCCCACACTAGTACACTGCCAGCTCAAAACTTGGCCGTAGGAACAGTACACTGTGGTAAATAGCGTTACCCGGCTGCCGTCATACCCACACACGGCCATCAGACAGATGGATAGTGTATCTGGATTCATCAGTCCATAGGACTCGTTTCCATTGATCTACGGTCCACGATAAATGTTTTTTACACCATGCTAAACAACAAGTAGTATTCCGAGTGGAGATGAAACGCTTCTGAGCAGCCGCATGACCACGGTACCTATTGGAATGAAGTTCACTGCGAATGGTACATGTACATACCGAGGTTCCGACTTTTTACTCACCTGTACACTGAGGTCTTATGCAGTACTCCGTCGATTAGCTGTAACGACTCTCCTGAGGTTTCTATGGCTAATTTTCTTTGGTCTGCCGGTACGTTTTCCTGCTTCAGGCTTGCCATCTGTCTTCCACTTATTCAGTACATCCAAACCAGTTGACTTGGTTATATTTAAACGCCTCTCGGTTTCCTTACTCCTCTCTGCAATTGTCCCCCAGAAATCCACTTTCATGTGCCCCACCCATGCTCCTTTTGCCTAAGAGTAGGTGCTCTGTTTTTAAGACTGCTGACGCGATGCATCCAAGTTATAGCCCCTTGGAGTGGGTGGCAGGGAAAGTCTCGGTGAACTCTTTTGTTGAGCATTTGATGTACTCATTCCCCATTGCTTTTCTCTCAATATCCTTCCACCAGCGCGCTAGGATTCTCCGGTGTTGTTGCAATTTCATCTTGCAAGCCACCATTTCTATTAATGCATTTCAGGACAGGAAGCGCATACCCATCGCTGCGTTCCAAAACCTTGTCTAAAGCATGTCTCGAAGGGTCAGTGCATGCATTAAGGCCAAAGGTGGACCTACACCGTACTAATGTATGTCAATAAATGCTATGTTGTGTTCCTCTTCTAGGTGTCTGGTGGCTTTTGTCAAAATTGTGTATAATATATGGCAAAAGGGATGTAAGCTCAGGTGATGCGTAACATCACAGCCTCTCCTTGACAAATGTCAACCCCGCCTTCTCGTGGTACATCATGTTCCCACTAAAGGGGCTCTGACGACCGCCAATAGCGTTAGAACTATACCATCGGGATTAGAGGAAATGCTATCCCACACTCACCAACCCGCTTGGCCAGCGTGGTGAGTTATGGATAACCCCCCCCCCCCCCAAATGACTCCACAATTTAAATCTTGGCCCTCAGTCTCCGGCAGCTGGAATGTACCTGGCCAGTGCGACATGAAGGCAAAGGGTGCTAAGAATCCCCAGAGGACCGGACTAGGCTGCCATCTGATGCTGACCTTGGCTACGTACAACGGACGCTCCCTATCTTCTGATTCAAGGCTTCTTGAATTGGAAGAGGAACTACAAAGGATCAAGTGGGACATCGTCGGGCTAAGTGAGGTAAGGAGAAAAGGAGAAGATCTCATTGAACTGAAAAGTGGACATCTCTTCTACTATCGTGGGACAGATACTGGTAGAACTAGTAGTGTTGGATTTATAATAAACAAGAAACTGAAGGATAAAGTTGTAGAAGTTGAAAGTTCCTCTGACAGAGCTGCACGACTCGTTATGCAACTCTCGAGAAGATACCAGGCTCAGATTATTCAAACTTATGCACCCACCACAAGTCATGCTGAAGAAGAAATTGAAGAATTTTATGAGGAAATTCGTGATCTAAATAATAAAGGTAAGCAGCACTTGAAGAAAATTATGGGAGATTTCAATGCAAAAATAGGGCAACGGCAACAGAATGAAACTTCAGTAGGTAAATTCGGTCACGGCAACAGAAACCAGCGTGGAAATACTCTCGTAGAGTTTGCAGAGGCAGAAGGGTTTTTCATCTTGAACTCCTTTTTCAAGAAAAAGCCACACAGGAAATGGACATGGAGACATCCAAATGGGTCGACAAGTGAAATTGATTTTATTATGTGTAACAAAAAATTCGTCATAGAAGATTGCAGTGTGCTAAACAAGTTCAACACAGGCTGTGACCATAGATTGGTGAGATGTAAGATGCACCTCAACACTAAACTCGAACGTAGCAAGCTCATAAGACAAACAAAATGTATTGACATAACCAACCTTAAAAAACACCATAATACCTTCAAATTGGAACTGAAGAACAGATTCTGTGCTTTAGAAGGCCTAACATCGGAAGAAGTGGATATTTCTGAAGTTAACAGAAAAGTAACCAAAGCTCTTATGGAAACAGCAAAAAAATTAGCTGGGTCTAAGAACAAATTGCATGTGAACAAATTATCAGGAAAAACCAAAATGTTGATGCAAAAAAGAAGAGAGATGAGGACAACTAAAGAAGATGTGACTTCCAAAGTGGAATATATAGAGCTATGCAAGACAGTACGAAAAAGTATCACTGAAGACGTAAGGAAATTCAACTGTGAACTAGTAAGGAAAGCAATTGAAAACAACCAAAGCCTAAAGATAGCAAAGGAACATCTCAGTAAGGGGAAAAACAGATTATGGCACTGAGAAAAGAAGATGGTTCTGTAACAAGAAATAGAGGCGAAATTTTGAAGAGACTGAAAGATTTCTACTCCAAATTATATGAAAGAAATGATACATGTACTCCAGACATCATGAAAGGTACCAGTACCAGAGTTCTTCCAGTCCTTCCAGTCCTTCCAGCAGAAGTTGCACATGCATTCAAGAACATGAAGCGGGGAAAAGCTCCAGGAGAAGATGGAATTACTGTAGACATCATACAAGAAGCAAGTGGAGAAATCGAAACAGTACTCGCCCAAATTTTTACTCGATGCCTTAATGAAGGGAAAATTCCAGAGGATTGGAACAACGCTACAATGATCTTGCTACATAAAAACGGTGACATTGAGGATATCAGGAACTACAGACCTATCAGCCTCCTATCAGTGGTTTATAAAATCTTCACTAAAGTTCTTTCACACCGCTTGAAGGTGACACTGGACATGGCTCAACCGAGAGAACAAGCTGGTTTCAGGAGTGGCTACAGTACAATAGATCATATCCACGTACTGAGAGAACTAATTGAAAGAGCGAGGGAATATGAGCTTCCATTGTGCATGGCTTTCATCGATTATGAAAAAGCCTTTGATTCGGTGAAACCATCAGCAGTTGCAATGGCTCTGAAATCCTGCGGTATTGAAGATGCATACATTAATATTATTAATAACATCTATGAAAATGCAAGTGCAAAGATTCGGCTGTTTGAAAATACAACACACATAAAAATTGGAAAAGGAGTGAGACAAGGTGACACCATATCTCCGAAGCTCTTTAATGCCACATTGGAAAATGTCTTTCAATCACTGAACTGGGAAAACAAAGGGATAAAGATTAATGATGATTATCTAACCCACCTTCGTTTTGCTGATGACATAGTCATTTTTGCAACTACCCCATCAGGAACTTGCTGACAAGAGTAAAGAAGTGGGATTAAAAATGAACTTTCAGAAGACAAAAGTGATGTACAATGCTTTTACAAGAAATGAAGATTTATCGATTGATGGAGAAAAGCTGGAGATAACAGACACGTACGTTTATCTTGGACAGCAGATATCAAGTGAGGGTCACATTGATGAAGAAATTAATCGGCGTACAAAACTTGCCTGGAGAGCTTTTGGAAGAAACAGCATAATTTTCAAGAGCAATATGCCATTATGTCTGAAAAGAAAAGTATTTGATCAATGCATCCTTCCAGTGCTTACGTATGGTGCAGAGACGTGGATCTTAGCTAAAAGAGACATACAAAGGCTGCAGACAACTCAAAAAAGCATGGAGAGGTGCATGCTTGGTGTAACCAGGAGAGATAAGAAGAGGAACACGTGGATCCGAAAAATGACAAGAGTGGAAGACATCATGATCAGAGTTAAATCCCTGAAATGGCAATGGGCTGGACATACTGCCAGAAGAACAGACCATCGATGGACAGCCGAAATTTTAGATTGGATTCCAAGGGACAGGAAAAGACCCAGAAGAAGACCACATGGAAGATGGGTGGATGAAATTCGAAAGCATGCGGGAGTGACATGGAGGAGACTGGCACAAGACAGACCGTTGTGGAGGAAACTTGGGGAGACCTTCGTCCAGCAGTGGATTGATAATGGTTGACAATGATGATGATGATGATGATGATGATATGGCAAAAAATCAAAGTTTTTCGGAAAAAGCTATCTTTTTCAAAACTCTTCTTCAAAAGGAAATTTCGGATGAACATTTTCCCCAGGTAACAAAGGTCATTGACGAGTAGGAGAATCACCACGAATCACTTGATGAATACGCAGTTGTTATAGACTTATTAGTTAGAGAACACAGTGAGAAGTTCACTGACTTTGATCAACGAGGTGAAGTTCAAATTCTAATCTGAGTGTGATGTCATGATGCTTGAGGATCATGACATCACACTCAGATTTGCATTTGAACTTCACCTCGTTGATCTCCCCATTGGTCCTAAAGAAATGGAAATGATTCAGCTCTCAGGAGATGACATTTTAAAGTTATTATTTGAAGCTAAAAAAGATCAAATGGAAAAATGCAATAGAATATTCACGCTTTCCGCCGCATGCATGAAAAATGCTATCTGGCTTTTCAACCACTTACCTCCATGTTGCAACCAAACCTTAAAATGCTTTCCAACGAAAAGCAGTCAAAACAAAGTCATTAAAAGGTTAACTTTAGAATTAAAAATGTTTTTCATTTTTTGAAGCTTTAGTTAGTACGTTGTATCATATATTTACAAAAAAATGTACATTTTGAAGTGTATCTAACTGAAGTTTCTTCAATGCGGCCATATTACACTCAAGAGCAATTGAATGAGAAATACCTGTCTAGTAACGTGTAGCACCACCTTTCGTCCTGATGACGGCGGCGATTCGTCTCGGCATGGACTCGACAAGACACCGGAAGCGTTGGGAAGCCATATGGATCCACGACCCCTGAACAAGCTCCCACAGTTCACGAAGATTTGATGGAGGGGGTCAGAACCTCGAACAACTCTCTCGATGGCATCACAGATGTGTTCGATGGGATTTAAGTCCGGTGACCTAGAAGCGAGGTCACGTCGGTGGAGTGTTCATCCAACCATTCGGATACAATTCCAGAGCTGCATTGTCTTGTTGATGGATGAGGATCCCAGCGGGATGTTGAAGACGCACAAACGGGAGCAAATGGTCATCCAGGATATCCCGGTAACGTTGACCTGTGAGAGACGATGTCACACGTACCAGGGGTCCCACTTCAGTCCACGTAAACAGTCCCCAGACGAGAATGCCACCCCCACCAGCTTGAAAAGTACCCTGCTGGCAAAGAAGGATCCATCGCTTTATGTGGTTTGCGCCGTACTCGTATCCTGCCATCCGCAGGTACAAACGTGAATCTCGTCTCAACAGTCCAGGTAACATTTTTCCACATGTCTAGGGTCCAGTGGCAATGTTCCCGCGCCCATGCTAATCTTTGCACCCTGTGATGTGCGGTCAGTAGAGGCACCCTCGTGGGACGATGGCTTCTGTACCCCATAGCGAGGAGATGGTTCTGGATGGTGTGGCAGCTTACACGTTTTTGTGCACCATTGACACGTTTTTCTGCACCGAGTGATTTCTTGCACTGTGGCCCGTCTATCCGTTGTTACACGATATTCCTGCAAGGACCAACTGCCGTGGACACGCTGTTGTCCACGGCAGTTGGCCCTTGCAGGAATGATTTTACCGGATTCGATGTACTCACGGTGCACCCGTGGCACAGTGGCTCGTGAAAATCCCAGTGCGTGCACGACTTCCGAGATGGAATGAACCATTCGTCGGGCCCCGACAATTTGCCCACGATCAAATACGCTTAGATCCTTCGTCTTGCCCATACTGTGTCCGACTCTTACTGATTCCCGTCGCATCACTCTTTATATAGTCAGATCGCAGCATACGTCATGTCGTTTCCGTTTACAGGGCCGCCCACAGCGCGACATTTGCATAACGCCAGCTGTCTCTAATTCAATTGCTCTTCAGTGTAGATTACAGCTAACTTAATGAGGCCTTCCGATGTGAAAAGGTAAAAACTCCTCAGGTCTAACCCCTCACTTGAAACACGGGCCCCCACACACCCAATGCCCGATTTTGAGACGCACTTTAGGAAAGGAGCACGTACAAGTTGGGCTGGTGGACTTGATGTCGTTCGTTCCTCAGAGGCAAGCTATGTTCTGCTTAGAATCACACGTCTTCCAAAACCCAATCACTCTGGGTACGTTAACGTCTCCAAGGCCGGATTTATAAGGGAGCAAAAGGGGCAACCGCCCCCCCCTTACACACAAATATATAAATTAAAAGATTAGTTTATTAAAATAAAAACTGTGACGAACAAGTTTTAATAATTACCTACGTGTTAGTTATCGTTACTAATGATTCTATTATATTTGAAATATTTTCGGTGTTTGTTCTGGTGTCCTCGACGACGTGCACTGTAGGGTGACCATTTACATCACCGTACACTGCACGAAAAAAATATGGTTACGACTATATTTTCTTCTTTTTGCTTCTTTTCAGATTGCAATACGTCACGGAAAATTCAGTTGTCTGCAGTTCCGAAGAGAAAGACTTCCAAAGATGTTATGCACCATCCATTTCTTTAGGGACTCATTGTTTCCACCATAACAGTTGTGGGACACCATTATACAGTTCCAATTACATGCTGTAAAATAACTGTGATGCGTAAATTTGGTGAATTTTTCTTTTTGTTGTGTATTTTAATTTCTGAGTTCGAGGCAACCACGGAACCTGAAGTGCCCCGGTCCCCCCAAAATCTAACTCCGGCCCTGAATATCCCCACTTTTGTCTGTAGTAGATTGCCCTTTAGAAGGCTGTTTTCGAGAGAAAATTATTCAGCATCTCCCCAGGGGTTTACTTGTAATATGCACTTGACAAGAAGATCTTCACCCTCATTTTTCTCGCAGTGACATCAACCGCATTTTCAGAGCCCTCTGCTTACCTCGGGAGAGGCAATTGCTTTTCTCCTTCCAAACGCGGATCAAGCAACCTCTCTTTCTCTCTCTCTCTCTCTCTCTCTCTCCAAGACTGCCTTTTTCCCAACTCTTTTCTTGTTGCAAACGGCTTCACTCTTTTTTCTCTATCTAGTCTTGTTCTCATTACCAAGGGGTCTGTTTTAAGCCATAATAATTTAAGTGCTTTAAAGACATTTAACGAAACGCAAGATGGTGTTGCCCTCTGCCTATGAATTTTAGGGGTCAGGGAACTTTTTCATGACCACAGACATAAATTATCACCTAAGCACTTGTTCTCTGTGCTGTTCTATCACTTTTCACCTTCTGTACAATCCCATAACCTTTTCGTTAACTTTCCTCTGTCGACACTTTACCTGTTTCCAAATATCTAATAACACGCGATTCTCAAATTTGTTTACAGGCAGGGTCTCTCATAGCGTGTTGCCTGGCGTCCCGAAACAGGGACATCTTCCTCATGCGTTCCGTCGCACCACTTACTGGAGTATCTGAAAAAATTCTCCCCTTTTCAGATTTCTTCATGTTCACGAAAGGGAAGCCATTGCCGTTAATTTTTGTAAACCAAAATTGAATTTGTTCCCGGCGCATACAAATCCAGCTAATCGAATTAATTGCAAATCCGAACACCAGTATTTATCAGGCAAGTACACATGCATCCATTTGTCTGCACATTTATTTGACGCCCAGTATTTATATTTTTTTCCATAATGTCCGGACAGAAGGCAAAGCAAAAGTGATAGCTTCAACTTTCTGATTCCGTCACCTACTTGTCACCCCGGTTCCATTAATTTTTGTACAATGACTTTCCCTAAGTTACGCTCCAGTTATCTGTGTCTTAGACTCCTCATCCTCACTTCTCTCTCTCTCTCTCTCTCTCTCTCTCTCTTTCTCCCTATCCTCCTCTTCTGTAGCTGCCTTTATTTCATCTTACCATCTATGTCTCGGTCTTCTTTATTTCCAGTATTCCTTCTCATGGTTCCGCATAGTCATTCTACTGCTGTGTTGGGCCTTCTCTCATTTTTATTAAGTATAGATGGCCTGCCTATTTGTATTTCATTAGTCTGACGTGCGCATTAATACAACTTTGGTTTAACTTTATTCTCTTACGCAGAAATGTATTACATTATCCTTCGGAGTTATTGTGCCTAAGATTCTTGTTTTCATCTTTCTTTAGCTTTATGTCAGTGGTTCTCAAACTGTGGGGCGCGAAAGGCTTGAAAGGGGACGCAGCATGCTTTCCTACAGATATACAAATTAAAAACTAGTATGTAGAAAAACACAAAATAAGCTGAATAAAACGTCAAACGTACCATGACTTCTATTTTGGTAAAGAAAACAGGCTGGGAGAGGGGGGTGTGCCTGACATCATATTCTGTTGTCGGAGGAGCCCACAATTAAAATGCTTGAGTACCACTGCCTTATGTTATTCTCATACCTCCAAAGCAGGAGCATCACTAGACTGACTAAGAATTAAAGGAGCTGAACACGGCTGATTTTTTTTTCACTACCTCGTATTTTTCCCATCCCCCTCTTCCAAAATGAAACGAAAACAAAACTGCAGAGTTTAAAATTGATAGTTGTCACTTTAATCTTATTTTTTTATTAAAGGTTTAACCCTTTAAGTGGCCGATATACTTGAACCAAAAGTTGCCCAAATTTTCCTGCGCTCCTCAAATAGAAGTGTCCCCATAGTGACCGGGTTATACCAAAAGCTACGGCAAAACAATTTCTTTCCCTTTCATCACAAGAGTATCGACTATAAACCTATCTCGGGTTGTAAGTGCTCCCTTACAGTCCTCAGTCTTTTAATATGTAGTCTGATGTCCTTATAGTCCTTTATTATCAGTTCCATTACCCAAGGAATGATTCGGAAGCAATAGACTCCCGGACATTGACATTATGCCACTCAGCAGAAACAAGTTACTCAAACAACTTTTCTTTCTCAGATTCGTCGCCCTTTTCTCACCATTCTTAACAGACAGCAAGGATTAATGATAATCATCCCCCCCTTCCTCCCAAATGACCACTTAGAATGAAACACGTTAAGGTAGAAGCAAAGCTTTCTAATGCGCAGGTTCATTCGCTCCTGTCGCGTTCGGTACATTTCTTAGACAGCGAATATATTCGTTCGAGTTGACTTCAGACTATTTTGTTAACCTGAGTTAATTCGTTACAGCCGGTTAAATGGTTAGCGAGCACCGTCAGCAACTCAATGGACTATGAGCAGTCACCCGTCCTTAATTTAGGACCACTGTTTCCAGGTAAGAGAGAGGGCCAGTGCCGTTAGAAAAGCAAAACAGCCATGTCTCACTGGGACTCGAACCCGTACACTTTTCAGACGAGTGATCATAAGCCAGAGCTTGGACCACAGCATCACCACTGTGGTTTTTAATTTCATTGTGCTTGAAATTTTAAATAAGGAATTGATTAAATTTCAATTGCAACCAATACATCAGGATCTTTGCTTTAGAATAACAATTTTAGTGCAGCACTAATATTACTGATATGAAGATCCCATCTTACCCCTTTAACGACCATAACGCCCAAAACGCCTGAAATGCCTGTCTAAAGTGAGTCAGATTTCCTACCCTTACCTGTTCATCAAATTTTCTCAACCTATGAGGGATCAGCAGGAGTCACCCTCAGTCACCATTGTTGTTATTAAACAAAGAATTGAACCAACAGACAGTTTCGGACGTTATGGTATTTGGAATCATAAAAGATTTTTGGGTCATGGTCGTTAAAGGATTAAAGAAAAACATTTTCGGTGGGTTTTTTAAAATATTTAGATGGTCCCCAATTGCTTTCCCTTGGTAATTGAGTAGTGCTGTAGTGGACTCGGTTTTCTTCTGTTTAGGAGGAATTTTATTTGTGGCCTTTCTTCTGTTTAGGACGATTTTTGTTTTACGTTTTACGGATTCATAGACTAACAGTATGGAAGCCAAATTTTTCTAGCCCCCGCAATCTTAGCAAGGCTCAGAGTGAATAGTAGATCTCATGTGTTCTCTACTGGTTAGCTAGTTGGTCTGATTTATTGGGGTGGTGATGCTACCTGGTGTTATACTTCAGAGACAGAAGGAACGCCCTACGTTAAGGGCCATTAAGAGCAATAAGGAGAGAGACTCACTGCAGGGTAAGAAAAGCAGCCCTCTAACACAAAATTCAGCGTAAGAGCCAAAACGCTCAGAGTGTCCAACTGATGCCAATGTTCACCAGGCGCATAGAATGTTGCAAGCTCTTGAAGACAACCTATGGCTGAAAAGTAGAACAAAATTACACGCCACATGATACCGTCGATAGTCCTTCGGGCTCGTTCTTCATCAACAGGCGATTTTCAACGCTTCCTTCGGCGGCATACAAATGGTCAAATGTGGATTTATCGTTAACCTTTTTGTCTGTCTTGTTTCTGTCTTTATTTTTTGACGACTGTTTTAAAATAAATAGAGTTGTTTCGAACTTAGTAAAGGCACCAAATGTTATTTTGAAATTATTGAAGATGATTGGGGAGGGTATCGGCAGCTGAAGCCCCCAATGGAATGGTGTAGCTAGGCCCCTACTCTAACGTAAATATTATCCAGCCGTAGCAGCCCCGGTGGCGCAGTGGTCTAAGCGCTGGCTTTTGACCATTCGTCCGGGATGAGTGCGGGTTCGGATACCAGTGAGGCATGGCTGTTGCGTTTGTCTTACTGCCCAGGTTCTCTCCCTTCTTGGAACCAACTGTCCTTAATTAGAAACGGGCGACTGCTTACAGACCTTTGTGTTGCTCACGGTGGTCGTTAAAACTTTAATAAAAAAAGTAACCAGTTGTAGTGTTTCAAACTGCAAGAAACTTACTCTAGGCTAATAAAAAGCATGTTGTTACTTTTTATTACTCTTTCATTTTACCAAAATAAATTCTTACGCAGTCAGCTATTTAGGAATACTCCCAGGTAATCACCGCTACACGTAAAAGGTGTTGTTGCTTCAATTCGGATTTCAATGGACCATGATTCGTAGAAGTGCTTGACTCGGACATGACCAAGAGCTCGTCTCTCTTAGGATATCATGTCAACCGGCTTGGTGGTCAAGTGGTCATGCTGGCTAGTTTATGGCTAGTCGTTCGAGAAATGCCCTGTGTTCGAGTCCCGGTATGGGTGGCGATCTTGGTCTGTTGCAGTGGCATCCTCTTGAAGAACGGACGGCTGCTTCTATTCACAAGAGTCGCTCATATCGTTAAATTTCGTAAAAGGAAGTCATACTGCCTTTGTAGCAAATGACTTAATGAAGGTGTCTAGTGAAACCTTTGAAATATTGTTTTCTGATACTTCTAAAATTTGGGAAGCTCCAACAAACCAAATCGATAAAATAAGCAATCGGCAGCTTTCTAAAAAGCTGATCTAGGCGTACAACTGTTTTACAAGATTTAACGTAGCTTTTGGACATGCATTCAACATGTACTGTCGTATGCATATCAAAAAGCAATCTGCTCAACAACCCTTCTACAGTGTATCTATAATAAAATTGAAGACCTTACTGCAACAATAGGTTAACCCACAACGTAGAAGAACATATGATAATGGTGGAAATGGATGGGTGACTGCGCTCTCTATTCATCCCAGAGGTTGGGATAACCCACTATAATCCCTAGGTATCTACTGGAATATGCTACCTTTCGGTCTATCTCTGAATGTGTGTCCCCCGGTGACTGCAACAGTGTTTTTACAAAAGGTGGGTTAGCCCACTGTTGCCGCAAAATTTTCAATTGTGGAATAAATTCTTAAGCATCGAATAGTCCCATCTATAAGAAAAAAATGACTTAAGTAATAGAAACGATAACCTCTTGCCATAAAATTTATGATCCATTTTCAAATTTCCTGAAACTCATTTTTGCTTCAGGATGTCTAAATGCACAAGCTGCGTAGTTGCATTTTTCGCCGTTCTTCACATCTGGAATCCGGATCAAAACCATAACCTTGTATCAGATTGCTGGCAGTTATCCCTAAATTCTTTCGCGTACTTTTAATCTCTTAATGACGCACGATATTTTCTCAGAAAAGATCTACCGCACTTTTCTGAGGGAAAACTTCTTTGCTAAATGGCGTAGGTTTATATTTCTATTTGCACAAAACATAGGAACCTAGAAGTCAGGCTGAAATATTCATGCCTCAGATAACTCATCAAGTTTATAGTCGGATAGTTAATTAATTGACTGTGACTAAGATCGACCTATAACTTGATTTTTTCGATCTCCAATTTCCCGTTAGGTAGTTTGATCGTGTAAGTTGCAGATGTACCAGAACTAAATGGTGCACACATTTTTTTTTCGTTCCCCAAACAGAAATGTTCGCATAGCGGCCGGGGTTTACGAAAGTTACAGCAAAACAATTCCTCTCCCTTAAAATAAATAAAGCTGTCACTGGTCATAAGCGCTAGCTCGTAATGTTTTATTCTCTGTTTGTTGCATGACCCAAGGCATGATGGGGAACAGATAGTCCACAGACACGGACATCATGCCACTGGATAGAAACAAGTGACTCAAACATCTTTTTTCTCCTTTTTTTAGGCAAGTCGCCATTACTACAGTTTTCTAGCTGATGATTAGTCAGAAAGGATTTGTGCCAATCATCTCCCTAAATGACCACTTTGAATAACAAAGTCGAAGGGAAACCAACGCTTTTCTATGAGCAAGTTCACTTGTTTCAGCCGGGATCCGCCTTCTTCTTAGTTAGCTAAACTGTTCTAGCGAGATGATTTCAGTTTATTTGCTAAACTTGAATTATTTTGTTCCAGCCAGTAAAAAGGCAAAATGCACATTCTTTTCGTGCCAGAAAGTAGTAGTACATATATTTTCTAATTTTTCTAGGGAATTCTTTCTAAACTGGACTGCAAAGTCCTTTTTACCGTGGGTGGCTACCTAGTGTAAAAAAAGACTTTGCTGTTTTGCAGTCTTGATTGTCCAATCTGGTATAATATTTCCTGCATTTACTGTATCGTTTGTGAAGAGTTTATTTTTGTTTTATCAAGGAAGATCTTCTATCAGGAAAGGAAAAAAAACCGGCTTGGAAATATTTGGTTTTTGAGCAGTTATCCGGCGCGCACTTTAAATTTCAATTTGGTTTATAAAAAAGGCTGTTTATTACAACTGATAATTACTTGTCTCTAGGTTTTGCTTTATATGTACGAATAAATATCCGATAGGTACAGAAACACACAATACGCAGAAACCTGTGATTGAAGTTTTATATACACTGGTGTCCGAAAGTTAAACATAGTTAAAAAAAAGATGTTTCAGAACAAACAAAAGAGGGAGAATGTTAATCAAGTAACAGTGGGCGTGGGAACACTCGACACGTGTTGGACCGTGTTGGACCGTGTTGGACCGTGTGCTCCAAATCCCGGATAGTGTGGCACGGCGGCATCCGGCGTTTCAACTGGTGACACACATGCTCGATAGGGGGACATGTCCGGGGAGCGAGCAAGCAATGGAAGTGTCTGCACATGACATAGGCGGTACTGGGTAACCCGAGCCGTGTGCAAGCGGACATCAGCCTGCTGACATAGCGCACCTGGAATCCCGGCCAGGAGTGGGAGCACACGGGACCGTAGGATCTCATCCACATACCGCTGGTCCGTCGATCATCCACATACCACTACTAAAGCTGATCGGCTCTCGTAAGCAATAGCTCCCCAGACCATAATGCCTGTAGTGGGGGAATTGTGGTGCTCGATAGTGAGGTGGGAATTCTGCCGTTGACCTGGGGACCTCCACATCCTGACATGATGATTATCTGTTCCCAAAGCGAAGCGGCACTCGTGGCTAAACACCACAGGTTGCCAGTCTGCGGCGTTCCACGTCGCTCTGGCCCGGCACCACTGCACACGTCGATGTCATGAAGATGTTCCGGTGTTAATGATAGCACATGTAATGGGCGCTGGGATTGCAGATTCGCTTCCTCGAGGCTTCGGGAAATGGTTCGTGGGCACACAGAAGCCACTACATCTGCCTGTATAATGGACCGGGTCCTGGGATCCGTTCGGGCCTGGCGCGCAATCCGTCGATCATCTTTACCGGTGGTCCTCCTGGTTCGTTCGGAGCCGCTGCGCGTGACAATGGCATCACGTTTCCACTGCTGCCAACACAGTCGTTCGGTATGGTCAGAACGACGTCGGGGCTATGCAGCGCGCGGACCACCCTGCGGTTTTCAGCCCGATGATCAAGCCTCTCTCAAAGTCCGTAAGTGGCGTACATCGACGTCTCTGGCGTCTACCAAGCTTTCTTGTTACTCTTGCTTGCTTCGGCTAGTGCTTTTCGCTTTCATGGGCATCGACTACATGCCGTTTATAAGGCTGCCGGTTCGTGCTTGCAGCACCACCACAGGGTGTGCGGTAATGCACACTCACACCAAAGGTGGATCATTTGCATGCCTTCACACACTCTAGCTATTTCCAAAGTATAGCGGTTGTAGCATGTTTTCTTCTAGGTGCGCAAGTTTCATTGCCCGTGAGTGCAGTTTGTTGCTAAGTGGAGGTGGAACGTTTGATGCACTAAACGCGTTGAGTGGACCACCAACCAAGTGTTAGCATCTTACTTTTGCAGATGTGGGAGGCTGTTAAAGTTGCCAAGTAAGAAAGGTCGACGTTGCTGGAGAACAACAGTGGCAGTTAGAGGAGAGTAAACAAAGATTTAATTAGGGGTAATTAAAACAAGTCACATCAACGCGATTTCAAACGAAGTGTGTGCCATTCCCATATTACATCTCAGAGCTTTCTGTTATTAAAATGACAATTGATAAAAAATGAAGCCATCGCAATAGGAAAGAAATTTCGAAGGCAATTAAAGAAAGGAAAGAAGGGACGGAAGTCTTGTTGTAGAAGCGGAGCAAGAAGAGTAGGTGCATTGAAGCCGTGTGTTTGAGGATTCACTATGGGCTGGACAGAGAGCCAACTGGTGCTTTAAGAAGACCTGCCAGCGCATTTTGTGCTTTATATGAGATAGACGGAGAGGAAGTTGCTTAAAATGACTCTTTCATAGTCTAATCCCTGCGTCTATTAAAGAAGATGGAATTACACCGTGTACAGAAAGATGTGGGATTCAACTTACTGTGTACAAATCCTGAGAAGAGTCGGTGGGAAATGCGCCTGCGGACCATGGTGGACTTGTTAACGAAGAAGAAAGATCCCATGGATTACAACTTATGTGCCGAAACTAGTGGGCCGGTGTTCACCCCTTTAAAACAGCTCAGCTGAGCAAGTTTAGCTTACGGGTGTGTGTGAGCCTACAAAGGTGATCTACTGCCCCACGAGTAAAGAGAGGGATGCCGGAGTGACCTACGGAAGTAGCGGTTCCTTCGTCTCACTGGGCACCCCAACAGGAGTAACCTGAGAAGACGGAGAAGACGACAAGCACGAAGAATTAAGACCTTCGAAGCGCATTGGGAAGTTTGTGTGCACGTGTACGTCTTCAACTAGCCTATCTCGCTATTCACCAGCAAAACAGTGTGTACGACATGAGTTTGATTTCATCGTGTATACGTACGTAGTAATTAATTATAATACAGTACTTCGCTGTTTTGTGTGAAGTAATAGATATATGCATATCACTTAGAAGGAGCCTGTGTGGATCCGTAATTTCCTAAACTGGTGATCTGCATAGAGAATACCATCTCATCGGAAAAAATGACAGTTCATGAGACACAATTAATGTTTAATTGGTTGACAGGGACATCGCTAGACTTCGAGATCAGGATGGGCGACGGGTGGGAGGGCATTTTTTTTTCTACAAAACACTGAAAGAACGAATTTTGAATGACTTTTTTTGTCTTTTGATTGAAGGTTTAACAACTACTGTGAGCAACTCAGTGGGCTATAAGCAGTTGTCCATCCCTAATTTAAGGTCACTTATCCCAGGGAAGATTGAAAGCCCGTGCTGTAAGACAAACACAACATTCATGCCTCACCTTGATTCGAACCCGGACTCTTCTCAGACGAATGGTCATAAGCCAGCAGCCAGCCGATTAATGCTTTTCACTACCGGCTACAAAGGAATTCGTGCAATCCCGACCTTCTCCACCTGGACAAGCATACTTACACAGATCTGACTAGTTACGTGTGAGATACTACTACAAGGTTTGGTAGAATGTCACCTTCAACTTTTTGCTTGCTCTGAATTCATTGTCTTAAATTGTTTTTCAAAATTCTTCTACTTGGCTTACGAAAATAGTATTGTACTTGAACAATTTATTTAAAAGCAAAGGTCGTTTTTGTTTATCAAAATCAAATTTTAGCGTTGTGCCACGCTGACACAATACTTTCCCCCTACTTAACTTCCGTCCTCCCAGCTAGCAACTTTGCTTTGCATTCCTCTCCTACAAAGCAGTCGTCAGCCACTTTCTGCACTTTCACTGTCCCTGGGCAGTCTTAAGAGAGCTAGTATATCTTTAGACTCCACTTTGCGTGTTGGAATCCCCTATTTTGTAAAGAAAACAAACAGAACATTTAGTAGTGACACACACACACCCCTCAGTGAATTCCTATCCACCCACTCATCATAGCCCCCCCCCTGGCCATACAAACATGAAAAATAGGCTTAAACTAAGGAATTGGAAGAGTGGAGAACAATTGACTTTTTATGGCGCTTCGGATGCGCACTTCCTAAGGGAAAATACGTAGGGCTACATGAATAAAATAAAACACGAGACCTATTACTTGGCAAAATGCAGATTATATTTTAAAGTTAAATATATTGAAAATGGTCCATTTTGAACTGGGTGGGCGGCAGGGTGGGCTTAAGTTCACCCTCGCACCACCTTGGCAACGTCCTTCTGGGTTGATGAAATGTTTCAAGCGAGAGTTCTGACTTTACTTACCTGGGTTACGTACTTTTCTTTCGTCATAGCTTCACAGTAGAAGTGGTCGAAAAACAATTTTTCGAAAGTTGTGTCTGGCTAGTTAAAACAAACTGTGTTAGGTTATCCTTATAACGTTTAAAAAAACTGGGTTCCCTACCTTTGGCTTCCCCAAAAGCCGAAGGAACATGCCTTTTGGTATTACCGCGAAGTGTGAGAGACCAGTAACCCTACCTAAAAAGGATGAACTTTGGAAGACTTTCCCGTTATTTTTGCCCTATCTTGCGCAGTTTACGAGATACAAACTCAAGCAGGTAGCATGGAGAATTGCTCGCTTAGACAGAGAATCACGGTCCTAGATCGGGGTCCCGAATGTTGACTTTCTTCAGCTCTGTGCTCAAAAGCAACTGGGATGGGGATAGGTCTCGAGTGATTTTATATTTCAGCTGATTCGGAAGAGTAAACCTCTACATTTCCCTACCTCTTGCGCCTAAATAAGGGGACCCTCCAATCTCCCCCAGAGACTTTACCTCTGGGTCCTAAGACATATTTTCAAGCAGTGGAGACCACACAGAAGAAACCAACTGTGTCAGCTTCTTCGTCGCACAAGCCGGGCCTTCTCCAGTGCAATCATCTAAATCTCCTGCATCTACTGCAACTTTGATGTTTCAATACCACCGGCATCTCGTCCCTCAAGACCTTTTACATCTTCTGGGAAAACTGAAATGAACTGCTCTTCAAGTTTATTCTAAAGGGACTCCCATCTGTTGTCACTGATGAGGAGTGCCTCAGACCTCTCGAAGACATCAGTGTTCCTTTAGTTAGGGCCTTCGTAATGCGACAACCAGTAATCTGGAATCTGAAGGAGGTTTTTATGTTATACTGTACTACCCCTACGACTTCAAATTCCTCAGGTCCTCGGCAATACCGTGGTTGTGCAGAAATTCGTAAAATCCATCTGAGAACGCAATTTCTTCAGAAACCCCAGAAAGTACCAGCATCCAAAGTTGAGCCAAGAGTTGTTCCCAGAGCTCCTGGAAGAGACTCTCCTTAAAGAAGAAAAGCAGAATCTGCTTCACCATCTTTATCTGAAGAAGAAGAACTGGATGCTGCATTTGAAAAACTGAAAAAGCTTTTTCGTCGAGGTAAGCGTGGGCGTTAGCCTCTGTACTTTAGTCTCACAGCAGGTACAGTTATCTTGGGCTGTCTAATCATCATGCGTTGCTGCCCAGCTTCCTTTCGGTAATTTATTTTTTTTATTTCACTCCCTGAAAAATTAGTAGGAGTGTAGGTTTCTAGTAATATTATTTGCCTTTTTTAGGCTATCCCCCTTTACTATTTTGAGACTGCTGAGCTCACAATCTAATTTTTCTGAACTGGTACAGACAACAATTTCGCTAGCACAGTCCTCTTGAGCCCTCTTTTATTTTATTTAATTATTTAATTTAGTTTTCGGAGACTTTTACAGGGCACAGTGTCACTTATTTAAATTTTCTTGTAGTTTGTAAAGTCCGTTCTCATTCCATTCCTCTTGTGCCTATCCATACAGTTCCTACCGGACTCAAACAATACCAGTACTGTCTTGTCGCTGTGTTGGACTCCAGATCTGTCAGAATCTTTGTGAACAGGAGTGTGGTTCTGCAGTTACATCTTGCCAAAGTACGGAGTGTATACGTCATTATTACTAAAAGATTTCGAAGCGGCTTTTTATTGTGTAAATTGCTTAAGAATGCTCCCAGAACGGGGACAAGAAAACTAAAGATGTAAGTGGTGTGTCCGGTGTTCTGCTACTGTGGTGTTGGTCGTGAGCTTCCGAAACGGCATTTTCCTACTTACGCTGAACTGATGAGATATTACTATACTGTGCAAATTAATTGGGACAAAGAAATCACTCTTTTCCAAAGCTATGCCTTTATATCATTCTATGCCTTGATATACACTGATAAATGCCTGTATTAGTATGAAGTTTGTCCTCCTTAGCAGAAATGACCTCTTGAATTCGTTTTGGCAATGACTCCACTAATTGAGCGCACATATTTTTGACTTCATAATCGTGGAACCACACTTTTATAGCATTCGTTATCATGCGTTCTTTGGTTGTACAGTCCATTTTACCTAAACGTCTCTTCAAAATATTCCACAAGTTTTCTATGGGATTTAAGTCTGGTGAATTTCCAGGCCAATCAAGCAAATGAATTTGATTTTCCAGCTTGACCAATTTCGAATTGTGACATGGGGCCAAGACATGTTGAAATGTCTCGTCAAAAGTTTGCAAGAATGGAACAATCCTACGTTGCAATATTTCTACGTACTTGGCTGAATTCATCATACCTTGAACAGGAACTACGCTTCCAGTGCCATTTGATGTGAAAAAACCCCAAAACATCTGTTTCAGAGGGTGTTTTACACTAGTTTGTTTTACATGCTCAGGTCTTAAGGGTTCACAGTTGCTTCGTCTATGACCTGATAACGAAGGATCTTCAAAGTGGAGAGGCATTGCGCTCATTATACTTTGACTGCCATAAAGATGGCAACTTGGTGCATAACAAGAAACATATTAAGACAGTAAAAGGAGAATACATTAATTTTGTAAAGGAACACAAATCTATATATTTAAGACATATGACACCTGAGAGCTCAACAGCAAAAAATATATCTCAAACCATTCCATGGTTTTTGTAACAATAGAGGAGAAGCACAGAAATTTATTTGCAACTGGATGCGATGGTAAACTCTGCGCCGAAAGGAAGCACACTGAAAGAGCTTGAAAGAGACCATTGCAGAGATTCATGTTCATGTTGCATGGCAACGAACTGCCTCTCCCTAACTTGTTTCAACACATTGACGAATTTATAAGCGACCCAAAAAAGTACTCTGGCCCAATTGGCAGATCATTGACAAATTGTGAAAGCCTCCCAGCAACGAAATTTAAGAAAATATTTGTGATTCTTCGGAATATTGGTAGAGCAGTTTAGAGTGTTGACCAATAGTACTTGTTAGACATACAGGGAGTGTAGAAAGTATTCATACACCGATATTTTTACTCACAAAACGCCTACTTTTAGAAATGTGCGAATTAAAATTCTACAATAGCTAATCAAAAATGTATAATAAAGTGTATTAACTATTCTATATAAAATTTATAAAATATAATGAAATGCATACACAAATAATTTATATTGAACGGAGATGTTTCACTTCTCATGGTAAAAAAAGTGTTTGTACTCTATAGATTTTGAGAATTTTACATGATTATTTTATAATTAGTACTTTGTTGAATACCCTTTAGCTCGGATAATGGCGTCGAGCCTTCGTGGCATGGATACGTATAGATTTAATTGATACTGTGTCCCATTCTTCTTAAAGAGCATCTTTTAAGTCTTCTTTGTTAACAATCGGCGTGGATCTAACTCTGATCCACAACGACCCACAAATGTTCTATTGGATTGATGTTCAGAGACTGGGGAGTAATTTCATAAATTTAGGGGGTTTATAGAGTACCCTCAGCTGCGTATTTAAAGATGTATGCTTAGGGTCATTATGGTGCATTAAAACATAATCACGTTGGAGGCCCATTTTCGTCGCACTAGACTGTAAATTACTGTTGAAAATTTCTATCTGGCGCTCTTTTGCCAAACATAGCCCTTGCGCCATAAACATCCACCAACCAACCAACCAAAATGTCTGTGTATACCTTGTGATTCATAATTCCATTAATTATAACAACGTTGCAGACTCCAGAGGCACTCATCATTGAGGATGTTCTGTGCTGATTTGAGATTCCAAACAAGCAGGGAAAATCCTTCATGTTTTGCCGTGGGCAACAAATTTCTTGGATGCGTTTCCGTGTTTTGTTTCCTCCACACCATTCGTCTATGGTTCGACTCCAAAATATTGAATTAACTCTCATCTGAAAAAATAATTTTTCTCCAGAAATCAGAGCTTTCATTCAGGTACTTTGTCGCGAAAGCTAATTGCAACTTCCGATTCTTCTCACTCACAAAGTTTCTTACTTGCGACACGTCCATGAAAACCAGCTTGCCTGCAGGCATTTCGTACTGTACTAACAGACACTGTCTTCCGCTATTTTCCTGTTCCACAAACTCCGCTAATCCTTGTATATAATGTGGAAGAAATATTCTTCTCATAATACGTGGAAAATATGTCTCGATAATTCATACAGCAATCAGACATCTCTGAATTGACTGTATTTACTGTTCTTCACGTAGTATAAATATGACATCAGAAAACTTGAAAATTTTCATTGCCGTGGAACGCGAATCGAACCCGCATCTCCCGACTACCTCTCAAGCATGCTTAACCGTCACACCACCCAGGACGATAAGGCCACAAGTATCTGAATGTTTGCTTCGATTAAGAAATCGGTCGGACTATATTCCGATACTCTTAACACTAAGAGACTTTTGACTTTATCATTCCTGGGTGGTGTAACGGTTAGCATGCTTGAACGGTAATCGTGAGCTGCGGGTTCAATTCCGCTCCAGGGTGACGAATATTTTCAAGTTTTCTGATCTGATTGATATAACGTGAACAGTAAATACAGTCAATTCAGAGATGCCTGATTGCTGTATTAATTATCATGGCGCTAACCCTTAGATATTTTTTTTCAGTTCCTGCACGAGAAGTCTCCTGTCGGCGCAGCTTAGGAGAGATAGTCGACCACATCGTCGCTGATTATGCAACATTGGAGACGATCTACATCTTTCAACAATGAACTGCACGATAGAACAGGACCTCCCTCATAAAACTGATATTTCATTTAAAGTCTCACCTTCTTCACGAAGCTTTACAATTCGTTCTCGTTCTAACAAACTGGTCTCTTTAGCTCTGCGATCCATTTCCAACAATTTCCAACCCCTATATGAAACCTAAGCATTCGTAGTTCAGCATATATGCCCAAATTCATTTGCAAACCCAGAACTTCCAAAACTACTCGCGAAGCACCTCAATAAATTTGCAATTTCTCGAATGCACAAATAATTTTTGCGTGGTAAAAATCAATCTTCCTCAAATGTTTTCCATTTTTTGAAATTGCTTTTCTATATGTCAACTTTCGTTCTCAAAAACTGATTTCTGAAGCATTGTTCTAACATTTTTCATCATTTGGCACAATTTTGCTCCGATTAACATGTTCAAAACACATATTTCAGTTGAAAATCGGCACGTATGATTACTTTCTACACTCACGATATGTATCACCGTCATCATCCGATAAGTTCATCCTGGCAGACAGCACCAAGAACAGTTTTTCGGCCACAATTACATGCAGAGCCCACGTTTCTACGTTTCTACAGAGATACCCTCAAAAGTCCGTTAGAGTTTCTCAAAACTTGTGGCCAAAGTATATGATATTGAATGTTCTCCCTTAGGGCGGTTAAGTTGTCTCGCACAGCGCAAAGCGAAATACCCGAAGTTGTGACACTTAGGCTCTTGGCGAACTACAGGATATTGACCCACATGAACTTGATTTTTTAAACATTATAAGGGTCATGTAGCGCAAATTTTGTTCACTAGTAAGATACAACTTTCGAAAAAGATGTTATTTTCGACCCCCTGCTTTGCAATTATAGTGAAGGATCTCGACAGTTAATATACCCTCCCTCATTCTAATTATCTTATCCAGTTCAGGCAGGACACGACAGAATAGGAACAGGGATGTCGCAGACGAGTTGATTTGACAGCTTCATGAAGCGGCATTTCAAACACTTGCCTCCAGGCCCTGGAATTCATATGCTGTACCCTCCGATGTAAAAGTTCCCAAACCAATCAGCATTCCCGTGGCCAACTGGTACTATGCGCTAGCTTGTATTGACTCATTCTATTTGGGACCGGGTGCGAGGCATAGACAGTTCGATGGTTCTACGACATTGGTAGTTTCCCTTCCCTAGAGCCAGTGGCTCATAGAATTAGAAGACACTATTGCATCAGATAGTGAGAAGATAGTTCGATGGTTCTACGACATTGGTAGTTTCCCTTCCCTATACAGCCAGTGGCTCATAGAATTAGAAGACACTATTACATCAGATAGTGAGAAGATAGTTCGATGGTTCTACGACATTGGTAGTTTCCTTCCCTACAGCCAGTGGCTCATAGAATTAGAAGAAACTATTGCATCAGATAGTGAGAAGATAGTTCGATGGTTCTACGACATTGGTAGTTTCCTTCCCTACAGCCAGTGGCTCATAGAATTAGAAGACATTATTGCATCAGATAGTGAGAAGATAGTTCGATGGTTCTACGACATTGGTAGTTTCCTTCCCTACAGCCAGTGGCTCATAGAATTAGAAGACACTATTGCATCAGATAGTGAGAAGATAGTTCGATGGTTCTACGACATTGGTAGTTTCCCTTCCCTACAGCCAGTGGCTCATAGAATTAGAAGACACTATTGCATCAGATAGTGAGAAGATAGTTCGATGGTTCTACGACATTGGTAGTTTCCCTTCCTACAGCCAGTGGCTCATAGAATTAGAAGAAACTATTGCATCAGATAGTGAGAAGATAGTTCGATGGTTCTACGACATTGGTAGTTTCCTTCCCTTACAGCCAGTGGCTCATAGAATTAGAAGACATTATTGCATCAGATAGTGAGAAGATAGTTCGATGGTTCTACGACATTGGTAGTTTCCCTTCCCTACAGCCAGTGGCTCATAGAATTAGAAGACACTATTGCATCAGATAGTGAGAAGATAGTTCGATGGTTCTACGACATTGGTAGTTTCCCTTCCTACAGCCAGTGGCTCATAGAATTAGAAGACACTATTGCATCAGATAGTGAGAAGATAGTTCGATGGTTCTACGACATTGGTAGTTTCCCTTCCCTACAGCCAGTGGCTCATAGAATTAGAAGAAACTATTGCATCAGATAGTGAGAGGATAGTTCGATGGTTCTACGACATTGGTAGTTTCCCTTCCTACAGCCAGTGGCTCATAGAATTAGAAGACACTATTGCATCAGATAGTGAGAAGATAGTTCGATGGTTCTACGACATTGGTAGTTTCCCTTCCTACAGCCAGTGGCTCATAGAATTAGAAGACACTATTGCATCAGATAGTGAGAAGATAGTTCGATGGTTCTACGACATTGGTAGTTTCCCTTCCCTACAGCCAGTGGCTCATAGAATTAGAAGACACTATTGCATCAGATAGTGAGAAGATAGTTCGATGGTTCTACGACATTGGTAGTTTCCCTTCCCTACAGCCAGTAGCTCATAGAATTAGAAGACACTATTGCATCAGATAGTGAGAAGATAGTTCGATGGTTCTACGACATTGGTAGTTTCCTCCTTACAGCCAGTGGCTCATAGAATTAGAAGAAACTATTGCATCAGATAGTGAGAAGATAGTTCGATGGTTCTACGACATTGGTAGTTTCCCTTCCCTACAGCCAGTGGCTCATAGAATTAGAAGACACTATTGCATCAGATAGTGAGAAGATAGTTCGATGGTTCTACGACATTGGTAGTTTCCTTCCCTACAGCCAGTGGCTCATAGAATTAGAAGACATTATTGCATCAGATAGTGAGAAGATAGTTCTGATGGTTCTACGACATTGGTAGTTTCCCTTCCCTACAGCCAGTAGCTCATAGAATTAGAAGACACTATTGCATCAGATAGTGAGAAGATAGTTCGATGGTTCTACGACATTGGTAGTTTCCCCTCCCTACAGCCAGTGGCTCATAGAATTAGAAGAAACTATTGCATCAGATAGTGAGAAGATAGTTCGATGGTTCTACGACATTGGTAGTTTCCCTTCCCTACAGCCAGTGGCTCATAGAATTAGAAGACACTATTGCATCAGATAGTGAGAAGATAGTTCGATGGTTCTACGACATTGGTAGTTTCCCTTCCCTACAGCCAGTGGCTCATAGAATTAGGAAGAAACTATTGCATCAGATAGTGAGAAGATAGTTCGATGGTTCTACGACATTGGTAGTTTCCCTTCCTACAGCCAGTGGCTCATAGAATTAGAAGACATTATTGCATCAGATAGTGAGAAGATAGTTCGATGGTTCTACGACATTGGTAGTTTCCCTTCCCTACAGCCAGTGGCTCATAGAATTAGAAGACACTATTGCATCAGATAGTGAGAAGATAGTTCGATGGTTCTACGACATTGGTAGTTTCCCTTCCCTACAGCCAGTGGCTCATAGAATTAGAAGACACTATTGCATCAGATAGTGAGAAGATAGTTCGATGGTTCTACGACATTGGTAGTTTCCTTCCCTACAGCCAGTGGCTCATAGAATTAGAAGAAACTATTGCATCAGATAGTGAGAGGATAGTTCGATGGTTCTACGATATTGGTAGTTTCCCTTCCCTACAGCCAGTGGCTCATAGAATTAGAAGACACTATTGCATCAGATAGTGAGAAGATAGTTCGATGGTTCTACGACATTGGTAGTTTCCCTTCCCTACAGCCAGTGGCTCATAGAATTAGAAGACACTATTGCATCAGATAGTGAGAAGATAGTTCGATGGTTCTACGACATTGGTAGTTTCCCTTCCCTACAGCCAGTGGCTCATAGAATTAGAAGACACTATTGCATCAGATAGTGAGAAGATAGTTCGATGGTTCTACGACATTGGTAGTTTCCCTTCCCTACAGCCAGTAGCTCATAGAATTAGAAGACACTATTGCATCAGATAGTGAGAAGATAGTTCGATGGTTCTACGACATTGGTAGTTTCCTCCCTACAGCCAGTGGCTCATAGAATTAGAAGAAACTATTGCATCAGATAGTGAGAAGATAGTTCGATGGTTCTACGACATTGGTAGTTTCCCTTCCCTACAGCCAGTGGCTCATAGAATTAGAAGACACTATTGCATCAGATAGTGAGAAGATAGTTCGATGGTTCTACGACATTGGTAGTTTCCCTTCCCTACAGCCAGTGGCTCATAGAATTAGAAGACACTATTGCATCAGATAGTGAGAAGATAGTTCGATGGTTCTACGACATTGGTAGTTTTCCCCCCTACAGCCAGTGGCTCATAGAATTAGAAGAAACTATTGCATCAGATAGTGAGAAGATAGTTCGATGGTTCTACGACATTGGTAGTTTCCCTTCCCTACAGCCAGTGGCTCATAGAATTAGAAGACACTATTGCATCAGATAGTGAGAAGATAGTTCGATGGTTCTACGACATTGGTAGTTTCCTTCCCTACAGCCAGTGGCTCATAGAATTAGAAGACACTATTGCATCAGATAGTGAGAAGATAGTTCGATGGTTCTACGACATTAGAAGCTTTCCTTCCCTACAGCCAGTGGCTCATAGAATTAGAAGAAACTATTGCATCAGATAGTGAGAAGATAGTTCGATGGTTCTACGACATTGGTAGTTTCCTTCCCTACAGCCAGTGGCTCATAGAATTAGAAGACACTATTGCATCAGATAATGAGAAGATAGTTCGATGGTTCTACGACATTGGTAGTTTCCCTTCCCTACAGCCAGTGGCTCATAGAATTAGAAGACACTATTGCATCAGATAGTGAGAAGATAGTTCGATGGTTCTACGACATTGGTAGTTTCCCTTCCCTACAGCCAGTGGCTCATAGAATTAGAAGAAACTATTGCATCAGATAGTGAGAATAAACATTGGTAGCACTTCACTTTATAGAAATTACCAGCCCTCATGTTTTCCATGAAATTAGAGAGTATTACTATCCTCGTCAGGTCTACAAAGTATCTGAAGGTTTATGTACAAGTTCTGTAGTTCAAATTCTAAACTGTTATTTGGACTGCCACGTAAAAGTGTTAAAAACCACTAACTTAAAAGAATGAGCTGTCTTGTAGCTCTTTGTACTAAAAATTTATGATCCGTACGCCCTGAAAACAAGGTAAACAGAAGGCACTCTAAATATCGTCACAAAAGTTTAGGGTTCAATCCTCTTTCCTATTAGAATAATAATAACTACACTACTGGAAACTGAAAAGAATGTGAGAAAATACTTCTCAGTTTATTCGGTACAAATCATTTCATTCTTTTGAAAACTTCTCTCTTTTGCTGAGATTAGTTTCGAAACACAGAAAGTCTTTTTAATTCTTATTGTAATTCAAGTTATCATTTTGTGTGAACCTGCTCTTTTACTTTACTGAGTGAACGATTCTAGTCCGAATGATGATGGTATTACTTACTGCTCTGTAAAACTCAGTAGATGTAATACAAATTTTGTAAAATTGAACACGAGTACGGCAGGGACTCAGCTTTACGAATGTTTGCGGTTTTAGTATCTTAGAAAGCAGATTTGTCCAACATTTTCCATCTTTAGTTTCAATTGGGATAAAACATGTCTTTATACTACCCCAGTATCTTCTGATCTGCCTTTTATACACTGCTGGAAACCCAAAATGCAACACCAAGAAGGACACGAGATATCAAAGCCATATTTACTGGACACATAGCAACAGATGCAAAGATGAAACGATTGAGCTTACAGGCCCGTGAGACTTGCGGAACATGCAGACATCAATAGTTCGTGTGGCCCCCATGGCTGGCAATAACGGCAGCTACACGCCGCGGCATCAAACCAAAGAGGCGTTGGATGTGGGCTTGGGTTATGTTCGTACACGCTGATTCCACACGTTGCCACAGTTCATCAGGCGTAGCCGCGAGTGGTGCTTGCCGGGCCACTCGGTTGCCGATCAGCGACCAGACGTGCTCGATGGGCAACATATCGGGAGAACAGGCGGACCACGGCAGCAGTGACACCTGGTGGGCCGTGAAGAATTGTTGCACGATGCGTGCCACGTGCGGGCGCGCATTGTCCTGTTCAAACGTGGCCGCTGGCAGGTCTTGCAGGTAAGGGAGGACTAAAGGCTCCAAAACGTCGGAAATGTAGCGGTGGCTGTTGAGTGTACCGGCGATGCGTACCAGAGGGGTGCGAGTGTCATATCCGATTGCGCCCCGAACCATAACGCCAGGCGACGTACCGGTATGGTGATGCATAATGCTGGCGTGATACAGTCTCTCGCCGCGGTGCCGCTACAAGCAGATCCGACCATCGTGGAGTTGCAGGCAGAAGCAGGATTCGTCGGATAAGACAATGTCGTGCCATTCCGTAGTCCAGATGCAGCGTTCAACGGCCCACTGCCGCCGCACTCGCCGGTGGTGTAACGTCAATGGTAATTGGAGAAACGGGCGAAGTGCGACAAGGTCCCGCTCCTGCAGACGACGTTGAACGGTGCGTACTGACACAAGTTGTTGCGCAACACACCCTAATTCCTGCACTAACGTTCGTGATGTGGCGGTGCGACCCATCAATGCCCACCGCACAACATGCCGGTCTTCTCGGTCGGTGGCGTGCCGCGGCTGCGGCAATCGCTCACGTCGGTCCGTCCGTCCTTCCTGCACCCACCGAATCCATACTCGCCTCACTGTGGCTGGCTGTCGTCCCACACGGGCGCCGATGTCTCGGTACGATTAACCGCTGTCGCGATAAGCCACTATTCGTCCTCTGTCGAACTTCGAAACGTGCTGGAATGACTGCCGTATTCTGCGACGAGGCATCAGAAAGCTTTCCACGCACAGGTCCGGTAGCACAACACACTTCCACTTCTTAAACCCCGCGTATTTTGCACCCTTCTTATAGTGCTTCTCGGTAGCGTGCGGGGCACACATGATTTGATATGTACTGCAATGCTAATCGTTTGCTTGTCCTCTCACGGGCGACGCATGCTGCGAATTTCAGGCCAATCAGAAGCTTCCTTCTTGATGTTGCATTTTGGGTGGCCAGCAGTGTAGGTGGAGGTCTTTTCAGGCTTTTACCGTATTTTTTTTTTATAAGCATCAGCAACACGTATGTGGCTTGCACATCATCTCTGAGAACCACTAAGCTGATACTGTTCAACATGTATGTATCTTTCGCTGTCATTTCTGGAAGTATTCTATTATATTTCTGCGTTTCAAAGTTGCTAACAGCAGTTATTGTACTCAAGTAGGGTGCCCACTGCTCAACAGTATTTGTATAAGCATTTGGTATTTTTCTGATTCTAGGCGATTACTGCATTTGGTATTTTCCTGATTCTAGGCGATTATCCTGATTCTGCAGGCGATCCTGATTTTAGGCGATTACAGCATTTGATATTTTCCTGATTCTAGGCGATTATCCTGCTTCTCTAGGCAATTACTGTGTACATTTCTATCGGTAGTCACTTGGTTGTCCTCCAGGGACTCAAATACACATCTTCACGAGAGACACACCTAACCATTTGTAAAGCGACTTGTTTTCTTCGCTTACTGAACACACATTTTCCTTACGGCTCAATGCGTTCCCCATGCATTACATCAGTTATTAATTTTTAAACTTCAACTTTTACATTGCGCCGAATTTCTTCATGAAATGAAACCGGAATGATATATACCATGACAACCATGAAACCTCAATGATATCAGTTATGATGATTAATTGCAGTTTTGGCGAGTATGAGAAAAACTCATGTGGTGTGCAGAATATTTGCTTCAATTTTGCTTCTCATTCGTTTGAAAAAAAAATTGAAATCATTCCATTTTAGGGTACATTAAATCTTTCAAAGCGTTCCTCCCCTTTTGCGGTATTCGAAAACGTACTTTCCGAAACCACTTTTCCCTTTTTTGCGAAGCTTTCATTTTATGGGATGTTTTCATGCCGCTTCTTAAAATGGCTTAGTGTTATTGCACAAAGCACAGAAGTGAAGCGAATGAATACAACCATGAAGTCATAACACTAAGGAAGCGAGGATTTATTTGCTGGGTCATCCTTCACAGACCTAAGAACTGTAAATGACAGGTAATTGCTCTCATCTGTCTTCTCCGCAATTTGTCTCCCAGCAGATGGGAAAGATTAATCAGGACTACACTGCTAGCGCTAGCACATCAAGCTTGAAATTTTTCTGGACCGCATGAAAGCAAGGTGACACGTCAGTGCAATGAATAATAATGAGATGGAACCCATCGTAATCCTTTGAAAACGCCCACTTTCTATGCCGGATATGATGAATCTACGGAATATATCCTCTGTTCACGCATGAAAAAAGGCGATGGGTTTTTTCCAAGGCATCTGAAGAAATACTTCCGCAGTAACATGATAAATTTAGATAGGACCATGAAGAACTTAACTAGACCTTTCGAACCAAAATGCGCGTGAAAAATATATCGTCTTTTTCATTCAGTCTTTAGCTCTCCTGCACGATGATGAAACTCCATGTGAGCAAAACACTTCACGTTCCTTTCCGTCCATTCACAGAGATACATAGATGGTGGATCATGCATTTTCCTATGATGTAAATTTATCGTTTTTTCCCTCTTGCTCTCTTCCTCAATTCTAAATTCGGCGTGCCAATTTTGTGCTATCATCGAACGTGCATGCAGGCTTGATACGAAATATCGTTTCTCTATATTTATTCTATACAGTGGTGGTTGCAAAAACTGGAAAAGGGAGGGGGGGCTTCATACCACTATCAGTTTGATCGAATGTCACAATATCTTAGCGTAGTGTCATAGGATCAGGGGAAGGGGCAAATGTTCGATGCATGATGATACGAGTATTTTGATCGGATCTGTTGAAGTCATTTTAAGTGCACGAATGTATTGAATAACGCTTTTAGTATAAATAAAGAATGGAATGTATGTTACCCAAAAGTGAGTCTCCTTGGGTGCATTCGGACAAATCCCTCCAAAATCTCATTAATATTTTTTTTAGGTAATGTTTCGGTGAATATGCCTTAAACCTAGTCCTGTAAGGCACTGCTGGTTTATGTGGTTCTTAGAGATGTTTTCAGCCTTCTTATAGCTGAGAAGGATCTCTCTGGCATTGCTGTTGAAACGGAAATAACAGCTAATACTGGCAGACATTCGATGCTGTTCAAGCAAATTAGATTTTCATTAGTCTGAATTCCATTCCATGACAGATTCTGGAAAAGAATCTGCTTTTCTTCCTACTTCACATTCTCTTGACCCTTGATGGATTCCTTTATGAAAAACGCGACATCAAGAGTTTCAAGAACTACCTGGATTATTTTACAAGCTTTAACAGTACAAACAAGTTACTAAAATCATGCAAAGCATTGATTGTCATACGCTTTCCAACATACCAGAAATCATTACTCAAGTTATGAGGATAATGGCTGTGTAATAAATCTCGGTCCTGTGCCCTGACCTTTGATCCCATTTCGATTATATTCAACAGAACCGGTTCAGCATACCTCCGAAATAACATGATAAAGTTTTGTCGCAATCGAATCATTTTTACGTAAGTTATGATGCATAAGGGCTATGGAATAGATCCCGCTCTTGTGTCCGAACCTTTGAACCCATTTCGCCCATTTTCAAGAAGATTCGTTTCCAGGCAGGCCCCTACAACATACTAACATTTTATCTAAATCGAAGCTTTTTTATGTAAGTTATGACGCATAATGGCGATAGAAGTGTTTCCGCTCCTATGTCCTGACCTTTGAGCTCATTTCGCCCATTTTCAATAGGGTTTTTTCCCAGGTAATCCCATACCACATACTAATATTTAATCGAAATCGAACCTTTTTTACGTTAGTTATGACACATAAAAGCAATGGAATGGATCCCGCTCCTATGTCCTGACCTCTGACCCCATTTCGTTCACTTTCATTTGGGTTCCTTCCCAGCTGTTCCCCTACCACATACTAAATTTTCATCGAAATCGAACGATTTTTACGCGAGTTATCGTGCAGACGGACATACGCACACAACGCGTGACGTAATGTGGCAGATGGGAATCGTGACCATCTGCTCGCAAGAGTGTGACGTCATAAAACTTTAATAGGATCCACACACAACGGGCGACGTAATGAGACAGATGGCGTGACCACGCGCCACCATTCTCAATCGCGAGATTGTGACGTCATAAGATTTCTAAGCATGGGATGGGACGACGTCATGACACTAAAAACGTTATAATTCCGGGTGGTTATTTAACCGACTAAACAAATTTTCCTAAAGTGGAGATCAAGCTAAATCGATTTCTAGTACCAGAAAACGGTAGGTTAACGACTTTCATCAAAATCCTTAAAGCTGTTTTCAAAATAAAATTTACATACATACAAGAAGTGTGCAACGAGGTTCTTTTTCATCTGCTTCTCATACTCCAATCGCTCCATTTACTTCTTCACGTATAGTGCCTCCGTTTGGTTTTAAATCAAAAAAGTTGAAAAGATCAAGGACTGACATTTCTTCTTCAGATAGTTTTATCTCCCCTGTGCCTAAAAGAGTCGTACCTCTTGCTGAATCTGAATCATCAGACTATATTGTTGAGGTTCTTCAGTCTCAAAGAACAAAACTCTTTCCTTCTGTTTCTACTGAGCAGCTGTCTACTTTAGGAACATTTAATCCATCTGCAGTAGGGCAAAAACGTCCACTTTCGCCATCTGTGCCATCTAAGCCTACAAAGCGTCCGCCGCCTGAATTGTCCCCTCTTGTTCCACACTCTCCTAGTGCAATTTCTAGTGTTGGGCTACAATCCAGACATAGAGTCCAGCATTTGCATCCGCCAGGTTTTTGTCCTTGGAATATTCACTCAGGACGGACGGAGCCTATACCTTCCTCCACCTTTCCTCGTCGTTCACGGAAGCGCCCTTCAAGTTTCATACCGCTTCTTCGACCACCAAAGAAACGACCGGATCTTCATCCTTCTCAGATTCCGGGTTCGTCTCCAAGCCAGCCTGGGACTTCCTTGATCCAGCCTGGGACTTCCTTGATCCAACCTGGGACTTCCTTGATCCAGCCTGAGACCACTTCGTTCCAGCCTGAGACCTCTTCGCTCCAGCCTGAGACCTCTTCGTTCCAGCCTGATGACCCTTCCTCTTCTGGTCAGCTTGCCTTCTCCGCGGGAATTCCTGACACATCCCGACGATCCAGTGACTTGCAACCTCAGCCTGCTAAGCGTGAAGCTTCGAAAGTGCCGTTGTCGCCCCGACAGCAACATAAGCGTGTCCGCACACGGGTATTCTTTGCGAGCAACAGGTACTCTTAAAAGTTTTTTTTTATTGACCTTCAAGCTCCAAGGAACTTTTTACTGTATTGAGCTTTGCTCTGTGAAGACTATTTGAACTTTCCAGAATCACAGAACTTTGATGCCTTATAAAGGCTATTTATTTGAATTTTTCTGCACTCAAAGTATCGCAGAACTTTTTTCTCAAACTTTGAGAACGAATATATCGCATGCATTATCTTGTCGGTATGTAATGTTTTTTTGTTTTTGTTTTTTGGTGTGGCGCCACATTATTTTGTTTTAGTACAAAAATGTTTATCAATTCATTTTGTACATGTTTTCTTTTCGGCATAACATGATAATTAGCATTACCTTTGTTGATATTTATAAAGATTTCACTCCCAGGATAAGGTTTTCCAGGGTTTCCCCTATCCCATCTCAAAATTCGATGTGCGAATGCATGGGAGTAGTTCGAAGTCGGCCCTGGCCGCCAAGTGTTCAGTTAAAGGTTTTTGAGTTGATTGTTCCATGTCTAACCTTTTTGTGTGCTTGACACTTGTTGAGTTGGTGTTGAATTTTTTTCTGCAAGTGCAGTTCTTTTTCAACTAACTAAATTTACACTGTATTACAATATTCACTTAACTTAGTTTGAATGTTTTGTCTTCCCTGAGAAGTTATCAGGAGTGGACGAATGTGTAAATTAATCACGTTAAAAATGTGGTAGTTTATTTTCCTGCTATACGCAGTTTTTTTACTACTATGCTACTTATATGTATATTGATGAGTGTTCTCCACACGTATTGACAAAGTATTTATCACGTCATATAAAATGGACATTTGATATACAGAAAATTCAGCTATTGATGTCTAGAGACTATATGTGTAAAGTCAGTTACAGCAACGGATCAACACATCTCTTCGTCCATGTAAGTTCTTATCTGAAAGGTTGAATGAATGATTTTGTTTTTTGCTTTTTTGATTGGAGGTTTAACGACCACCGTGAGCAACTCAATAAGCTATAAGCAGTCGCCCGTCCCTACTTTAGGGTCACTGGTTCCAGGGAAGGGAGAGAGCCAGTGCCGTAAGACAAACACAACATCCATGCCTCACCGGGATTCGAACCCGGACCCCTTACGGACGAATGATCAGAGGCCAGCGTCTTAGACCACTGCGCCACCGGGGCGGCTGAATGAATGATTAGATTATTTGAAAGGACATACCTCTACAAAATTGATAGGTTTTTGGCAAAAAAAAAATTACGAGGGAGATGATGTGACGTATATTCTATATTAACTTTCCTTTTTAGTTTTTTTTCCTATGTAAATCTTGAGTTTATTCTCAGTATTCTTCACGCATAACGAAATATCTTTCTCTCAAACGAATACGTTTGGCAACACAATTGAGGTTGAATGCACATGACGTGTGCCTGTTATAAGATAAGAACAAGAGATAAAAAGCGACGACTGATAGATTGCTTGGGAGAGGGGTTATTGAGAGCGATTATTGAGAGCGTTGCAAAAGAGTGTTGTACGAGAGCGTTATTTTATAAACGGATGATTAATGAAAAGAGTGTTGTGATAATGTGTGGAGAGTGTAGTGCGTTCCATCGTGAATAAAGGACATTTTCCGTAAGTTGACTTCTGTTTACATGTTTCGTCTGGCCGTTAAGGTTTCTTTCATTTAGGAACTAATTTATTAGTATGTTGATGTTTTAAGTTAGCGAAAAAGGTCAAGACCTCTTTCACGCTACACACTCTTCAACCATTGCTGAAAGAACACAAGCTGGTGGGGGCAGAGTTATGGTCTGGAGAATGTTTTCGTGTCATTCCCTGGATCCACTAAGGCACAATGGACCAAATTTGTTATGAATCCATCCTTGCAGACCACGTACCCTCATACATGTTGTTTATCTACCAGAACGACAATGCGACGTGTCACACAGCTAGAAATGTCCGAGAGTGGTTGGATGAAGACTTCAAAGTACTTCTCTGGCTCCCTAATTCCCCAAACTTAAACCCAATTGTTGTTCGCTCTATGGATTTTCCACCACGTACCCTCCAGCAGTTGTCAAATGCGCTGCAGTCAGCATGGTTCCACATACCTGTAAACCCCTTTCAGCACCTTATTGAGTCACCCCCAGCCAGTCTAGCTGTTGACCGCGCTGCACACGGCGGTTACTCGGGATATTAACTGATGGTCACAATAATGTGACTCGACCGTGTATATATATATACAGTGAAACCTCTCTTAGCGACTACCCCTATTTGACGACCACCCCTCATTACGACCGTTTTTCTGTGGAACCGATTTCAGAACCCAGGGCGCTAATTCTAACCTTCACCGTATTAAAAGACCGTTCACCCCCTCTTAACGACCATCTTTGGGTAAGGACCACTGCACGAAAACTGCGTTTTCCGGATTACCATTCCTGCTGAAAATTTACCTTATACCCTAAACCCATGAAACAGTAAATAAAAAAAATGTGGATTAGTTTGGACGGGTCACTTTAAATGGTCAGGAAGTTTCCTAGTGCACGGAAGTGAGTGGGGCATTGAAGGAGTTCTTGGCAAAGATAAGCAATTCTAGTGGCTTACGTAGTGTAGCACAGAATCCCCACACTTCCTACAAAAACTGAGAAAGGGAGTGACAGTTAAAACTCATCTTTACTTCACTCCCGTTCTGGCCGCACAGAGGACACTTAACAGGGATGATTGCCCTGAAGGGGGAAAAGTTAAGAAACTATTCTGTGAGCTGAAAGAAAAGTTAAAAAAAATGGCGCTGAAAGAAAAGTCTGATAAACTTTAGCAGACGGCATTACATCCGTTTTACAAATGATTTGTTTTTAGATTACCGCTATAGACACCTTTCAAATGTGTGACGGTATTACATATACTGTAGTCCTTTTTATTATTTATACACGTGCATACATATATATACTGTACTGTAAATAAACAGGAATGCATGTTTGGAATGTAGCAATTCAGAGAACGTAATTTATAAAAGTTATGCAGTACTTAACAAAGGTTTAATCTCAAAACTCTTCATTGTACTCTGGTGTGCAAAAATTAAGGACGAAGAGGAGAAATTAGCATAACAGCGGAACGAGCAGGCAGAACGGGCCGAAAGACAACTCAGGACATAGACTAGGGTCCGGTACGGTAGGTCATGCTCATATATGTAGCATGACGTAGGGGGAGTGCCGGAATGGTATAAAGCACACGGGCGGTGTACGCTCAGCAATTCGGTGAAAGCTATTGCACGGTGTACATCGGTTTGAACGACGTCGAGTTGCTGCCACCGTGTGATATGGCCAACCGGCAATCCAGTAGACGACATCTGGATGACTATACCCGAGGTCGCGTCATTGGAAAGTTGGAAGAAAGTCGAAGTGCGACTAGTGTAGCCGAGGAGTTTGGGATCGCTCGCAGCATCGTTTCACTAACTTGGAGAGCATTTCAAACGACAGGGACAGCTGTCCGAGAGTTTAGCAGTGGTCGTCCACGAGCAACCACGGCGGCGGAAGACAGGTATATTGTCCTACAGGCGAGAAGAGACAGACAGCAGACAGCGGGAGAAATTGCAATTTTGCATACAACAGACAACTGGACGTCCGTTATCGCGTTTGCCGTGGTCAGGAGGCTGCACAAAGGTGGTCTATTTGCACGACGACCAGTACGGTGTGTGCCATTAACGCCTGCTCATCGGAGACGGCGGTTTCTGTGGTGACAGGAACACAAGAACTGGACACATCAGCAATGGAGTCGAGTTCTCTTTACGGATGAGAGCCGATTTAGTCTGCCGAGCGATTCTGGACGTATACACATCTGGAGAGATCAGGGAACACGCAATCACACCTCCAACGTCATCGAAAAGGACCAGTTTGGAGGTGGCGGATTTCTCGTTTGGATCGGTATCATGCTTGGTAGCCGTACTGACCTCCACATCTTCCAAGGAGGTTCAGTAACTGGTATCCGCTATTGTACCGTAGTTTTCCTGCCTCACGTGCGTCTGTTTAGAGGTGCTGTGGGTCCTGAGTTCCTCTTCATAGACGACAACGCTACACCTCATCGTACAGTGGCTGTCGCAGAGCTGTTGGAGAGTAACGATATTCAACGCATTGATTGGCCCGCAAGGTCCCCGGACCTAAATCCAATCGAACACGCGTGGGCCCTTCTCGGTAGACGCTTGGAAGCACGTCACCAGCCGCCAGCAACGATTCCGCAGCTGCGATTGGTGCTACAAGAGGAATGGGCCGCGATACCTCCACAGCTCCTTGACAACATCGTCCTCAGCGTGGACAGACGTTGTAAATCCTGCAACGCAGTCAGGGGTGATCATATCCCCTACTAAAGACTAGATTTTTCTTGGCAGCCGCCTGTTACATCTTCTGTCCAGTTGTGCTCGAAGTTACCTTTTCAATAAAGTGCCTTTATATCCTTTGGAGTCCTTGTTTGGATGGTTTTGCTCACTTGTCCCATATTCTTACATCTTGGGGATCTTATGGTATGATTTGAGTCGATGTGGAGCACTTCTGCACGACGTTACATTCGGAAAATTGTCTCATCCTTAATGTTTGCACGCCAGTGTATATGCCATTAAAACATTCCCCTCTTTAGTGATAATCCCTCTGATCGACCGTTTTGTAGGAGAACCAGCAGTGGTCTTCTTGGATAGGTTTCACTGTATACGTATTACATGTGAAACAGTGAAGTAGGCAACTGAGACTGTTCTGATTGCCATGTTAACAATCCTGAAGATATTTCTGAAGTATATTTCATCCACAATTCCCATAATATTTCTAAAAATTTAAATGAAAATAGTGACATTCTTCTACTAAGATTTTCTATCAGTCCTCCTGCTAAGATCTTTATCATATCCTTACTAAATTCGTTACTGTCTTATCGTAAAGGTTTTAAAGTTTAAATGAATTTAGGGCTTTTCGGCAAAGAGTGTTTCTTTCCTTTTCTCCGCTGCATCCCAATATCGAAATTTCGATCATTCGTCAGCACGTGGCATGCCATCTATTTTCCACTTGTGCGTTCCTTCCCCGTAGTCTGAAGTGCACTTTGTGAACGACCCCTTAACCTTTTTATTTGTATGTGTCATTTTTTTTCCTTCTCCACCCTGGTATTTTCGTCCCAGTATGGTTCTACTTGAGTGGAGGTCTTTCGCATTAGTACTGCAATGGAACTGCGTCTGGGAGGTGTGGCTAAGAGTAAATTGATGGGGAGGCGGAATAATGTTTAGAGATCTGCTGTCCCCGGTATCCAAACATTCCATTAACACATCAGCACAAGACATGGAAGAAAACTGAGGATATCCTTAATACGTGGTTGATCATTACTGGCGCCAAAGCCATTAAGCGTGTCCTTCCCAAAAGAGAAATTCCTGCCACGAGAGCCTATGTTTCGACGACTCCACTTGGGACTGCAGAGACCAATCTCTTTCCTCATCATTCAATTGCCAGTTAATCATATCATCTTCTCACTCAATTGCCATGCGGCTGTGACGTCTTCTGCCTGTGGAACTAAGAGCAGAGTGCTGCTATGTTGAGTGAACTCTTCTATTTTTTTTTTCTTTTTTATACATTCCTGGATTCGGACAAACATCCAGAATTCTTGATTTTGAAACATAAGTAGGATTATCACTTTTTTCAAAGTCAAACGTTTGTTAAAAATTCGACTTTAAAGTAATATTACGTTCGGCAAAAGCATTTTGCGCAGTCTACGACATATACTCCAATTTAAATTTCATTTTCAGTTGTTAGAAATAAATATCTTCACTTATGGACCTGAATACTATTACGTACCTTATAATCCATAGTTGATATGCAGCATATTGTTGGTGTGCATACTTATTTTCTTTGTGGACTACACTGAAGTAAATTTATCCATCATCTTTGTCCACGCCGGGCATCGAACCCGGCTACCCTCATTCCGGAATAAGTCGCTGTCCCAACTGGTCTACGCGGACGTATGCTCTCGCTGCTATCTGCCTTTATCTCATGTGCGTCCTGCTGTGCAAGCACGTCACATCTCCTCCCCCACCCCTTCCGAAAAAGGGCCGGTGGCATGGCTCATGGGTCAGCCGGGACCATTTATCGCTGTAGGCAGACATCCGCTGAAGAACGTATATTGGAGAAATCCCAGTCAATTTGGTGTGTGGAATGGAACATCACACACATTTAATATTCGAAGCGCTGAAGAAAGGATTCTCTTATTTTTCCTGTTTCACGGTGTGGAAAGAACATCACACCATTGCGAGATCTTTGACGGCCAGGTCGTTCTTGAAGTTCGGGCGCCAATATAACGAAAAAATTTCTCAATCATCTTTGTCGACGCCGGGTATCAAACCCAGGTCCCCTCATTCCGGAATAAGTCGCTCTCCCAACTGAGCTACGCGGACGTATGCTATCTGCTTTCATCTCATGTGTGTCCTGCTGTGCAGGAACGTCACACGACACACTGACGAATCCCAACCATACCACGATTCTTCCAGTTATAACTGCATCGGTAGGTGAAACATCTGGATTTATTACCTCATTCATGTACATTATTGCACATTGATTCCAACACTCTAAATGCTAAGAACATATTATGTACATGCCGGTAACATTTCTTATTCCATCGATGTTCACATGCAGCTGTTGCACAACCAGTTAAAACTTGAAGTCTAAAAACATTTCACCAGTAAAACCCGAGAAGCAGTCTAAAATCACGTCATGCTTAAGATCACCACTGTTCCACCATCAAACTTCCATTAAAACTCTTTTTAAAGCTTTTCAACTTTTCCAAAGCCATCATCAGAACTATCATCTGGTACACGATGTTGTAGACTGACTATGTGCGTTAGATGATCCTGCTATGGAGTCCACCTATGTGTGCAAAAGGGCTGAACGATCACATGCTTCTTCTCCCTACATTCTTAAGTTTCTCGGGTTTTTGATGCTGTGCTGCCATCTACACTTTTATTTGCTGTTTAATTCCCTTATGTTTCCTGCATTCCGTTTTGTCCTATTGTTCTTTTCCCATTGTTGTTCTTTCTTTATATTATCTGTCCCTTTTAATCAATGCTTTCTAAGGTGCCGCTATGATAATTTGTTCATTATTATTACAGGCTCTGTGTTTATGTCTTTCTTAAGCAAATTTTAAGTTCATCCTCTTTTAGCGTTTCAACCTTACCGTTATGTTTTCTCACTCGTTGAATGTTATGTTGGCAGCAGTCTTGAGGTCAAGACTGAATGACAAGCTAAGAGCGAGATACAATGTCTGGTGCAAGCATATAAGTGTGTGTGTGTGAATGGCATTCTTGGAAACTGTCCGAATCTGCAAGCGAAAGTGTGTGTGAATCAGTAGTGTGTATGTATATTTCGTGTTAGTCTTTTCAAACTACGTTTGTGTGTTCGCACTGGCGCCCGATTGGGGGAAATGAATTTACTGGCTGTTGGGTTCTTCGTAAAATGTGTGATGTTTGTTCCACATATCGTCTGGGATTAATGAAAAATTATTTCTTCGCTTCAAAGAAAAAATTAAAGGGGAGATGATGTGACGTACCTGTCGCCGACAAATCTTTGAAGATGACAAATCTGCAGCGACACATTCCGTCGGAGTAGTTTAGTCAGTTAAAACAACTGCATACGGCACGATCCCCACCACTGGCAAATTTGTGTTTTCACAAGTATTTGGAGATATCGAAACACCGTTTCCAATGAAACTGTGAAAATATACAAGTTCAGTTATGTTCGTACTGATGTGTGTTCATTCTTGTATCTGAAATAGATTACGTTTCCAATGAAACTGTGGAAAATTACAAATTCAGTTATGTTCCTACTGGTGTGTGTTCATTCTTGTATCTGAAATAGATTACATTTCCAATGAAACTGTGAAAAATTACAAGTTCAGTTATGTTCCCAGTGATGTGTGTTCGTTCTTGTATATGAAATAGATTACGTTTCCTATGAAACTGTGAAAAATTACAAATTCCGTTATGTTCGTACTGATGTGTGTTCATTCTTGTATCTGAAATAGATTACGTTTCCAATGAAACTGTGGAAAATTACAAATTCAGTTATGTTCCTACTGGTGTGTGTTCATTCTTGTATCTGAAATAGATTACATTTCCAATGAAACTGTGAAAAATTACAAGTTCAGTTATGTTCCCACTGATGTGTGTTCGTTCTTGTATATGAAATAGATTACGTTTCCTATGAAACTGTGAAAAATTACAAATTCCGTTATGTTCGTACTGATGTGTGTTCATTCTTGTATCTGAAATAGATTACGTTTCCAATGAAACTGTGGAAAATTACAAATTCAGTTATGTTCCTACTGGTGTGTGTTCATTCTTGTATCTGAAATAGATTACATTTCCAATGAAACTGTGAAAAATTACAAGTTCAGTTATGTTCCCACTGATGTGTGTTCGTTCTTGTATATGAAATAGATTACGTTTCCTATGAAACTGTGAAAAATTACAAATTCCGTTATGTTCGTACTGATGTGTGTTCATTCTTGTATCTGAAATAGATTACGTTTCCAATGAAACTGTGGAAAATTACAAATTCAGTTATGTTCCTACTGGTGTGTGTTCATTCTTGTATCTGAAATAGATTACATTTCCAATGAAACTGTGAAAAATTACAAGTTCAGTTATGTTCCCACTGATGTGTGTTCGTTCTTGTATATGAAATAGATTACGTTTCCTATGAAACTGTGAAAAATTACAAATTCCGTTATGTTCGTACTGATGTGTGTTCATTCTTGTATCTGAAATAGATTACGTTTCCAATGAAACTGTGGAAAATTACAAATTCAGTTATGTTCCTACTGAAATCAGTTCGTTCTTGGATCTAACCGTTCAGTGTTGTCGTGTTTTGATAAGTAATTGATTCCTTCTTTAGCTGTAATGAGCAAAATATTATGTCTATTCGTAAGTTTTTGGCGCTCCACGTAACGAGCTATAATACCGAAACGGATGAATATTGGTCAGAATTTTAAGCTGTGGGGGTATGTTGGCATCATTGCGTCGAACGAGGCACGTTTGCGAACTAGTACTGTAGTTGCAGTTAGCTGAACTGAAACATGGCGGTCGATATGGAACGTATTCATCACTGTCTGAGGATTATCTTTAGAACACCGCTGCAAAAGCATTGGAGTTAATTAGTTCGGCACACGGTGAACAGTTGATTTGTGAAAAACGATAATGGTGATTGCAACTTGGAAAAAACGTAGAGTAGCATACGTCCAAAGGAGATATGGAGTGCAGATCTGCAAGTTCTTCTGGACAAAGATTCCTCTCAGTAAACCACAGAACTCGCAATACAGCTAGGCGTGAATCAATCGACAGTGGTTTGGTGGTTTTATGCAATGGGTGAGATTCGAAAAGTGGGAAGGGGAGTCTCATACGAACTCACCGAGCGCGACATTGACCAGTGGCTGAAAATGTGTTTCATTACTTGCCAAACGAAAATGGACTTTCTGTGGTGAAATCTTACAGCTGATGAAAAACGGGTTCACTACGACAACCAGCAACGCAAAAAGTCATGGGTAAGCCCCTTCCAGCAAAGGACTTCAACATCGAAGCCCAACATCAACGGTTAGAAAGTTCTTCTCTATACCTGGTGTGATATACAAGGTGTGATGTATCATGATCCCCTACCACCAGGTCTGCCGCACCGGTGGCGCAGTGGTCTAAGCGATGGCCTCTGATCATTCGTCCGAAAGGGGTCCGGGTTTGAATCCCAGTGAGACATGGATGTTGTGTTTGTCTTACGGCACTGGCTCTTTCCCTTCCCTGGAACCAGTGATCCTAAATTAGGGACGGGCGACTGCTTATAGCCCATTGAGTTGCTCACGGTGGTCGTTAAACCTCCAATCAAAAAAAAAACCACCAGGTCTAACAGTGATTGTTGAACGTTAGAGTTGTCAACATTTGAACGAGGAACTGCAACGGAAATGACCATTTTCGGATCATCGGCATCAGAAGGCCATTCTGTTCCATGAAGAAGTACGACCTCGTGTCCCTGCAACGATCCAGAAAGCCATCATGCTGTTGAGGTGGAAAGTTCTACCTCATGCATCTTACTTACCTGACTTTGCCTCGTCCGACTCCACTTGTTTCATTGCATGCAACGCGTCTTGGCCGGCCAGAGGTTCTCCAAATTTCAGGAACTCAAAAATGCATCAAAGGCCTCGTCGGATTGAAACCAGAGTCATTCATTTACTACGGCATTCGCCAGCTACTAGATTGATGGCACAAGGTTGTAGATCAAGTGGCATATATTTTGATGCTGACTGAATGTAACCTGCTAGTGCAAGCATGACAACGAAAAAGCTTGAAACTTATACATAAACCTAATAACCATGTTTTCTAAAGAGAATCCTGTTTATATATCTGTTAAGTTGAGCTGTACCATCCTACTTTTTTTCCAGATTGTGTGATTGCACGTACATTCACCTGACTGGATTCAGCTGATCTGTAAGATAAAGGAAAAGGAAAGCAGCAACATATTTTGGACCTTCTTTATCCCGAATTACAGCACGTATGCTGTTTGGCATAAATTTCACAAAGTGTTGGAATGCATCTACGACTACAGCGTATAGGGCGTTAATCAAACAGTCCTTTAACTTCTTCAAATTTGAGGGAAAAGGACTTTCCTCCCATTTCTAACATGTCTCATAGATTCTGAATGGGGTTCATATCGGGGCTTTGTCGTGGCCAGGGAATATGGTAGAAGTCGCTGTCATGCTCGCTGTACCTCTGCTGACTCACCTTGCGCGATGGACCGTAGCATTGTCCTCCATGCAAAAGCTGTCAACTGTTGGATAAAAAGTCAACATTGCAGAACTGGCTTGATCGGCAACAATGTTCATATAATTCTTGAAGGGCACCTGACTTTCCAGCAATATCAGGGGACCCATTCCGTACCAACAGAATGTGCCCCACAACATTACACCACGTTCAGAAACTTGAGTCGTGTTTACCAGGTAAACTTAGTCCATTGCGTCATGGCCCTCCCCTCCTCAAAGACCCGAGATATCTCACTTTTTGAGGAACCAGTAATCTCTGCTGTTTTCAAAATCGTCGCCCTAGACAGACGGGCACCCACAATAAGCCCTTTATCGAACTCCGAAAAGTTTTTTGTTTCTCCCATTGTGATCAACACTGTTAACGATTACTGACGAGCAGTGGTCCTAAATAATGTCTAGTTCAGGTCGTATTTTCCATATACGCTGCGTAAGTGACGTTTACTTACGTCTGCATGTAAGTTCAAAATTCAGTGGAGGCTGTGTGTAGGTACTGTTTAACTGTAATTAACAACAGAAAAGAAACCATTCGATTATAGAATTTGTGAGCAGAGTCGCAACAAAATGTCTCAGATTCCTTACCGTTATGGTATTATAAAGTGTTTAAAGGTGTTTTGTCAATACTTATCTAAAGACTGCAGATTTCTAAGACATTTTGTTTTTCTTTTTTAGCACGTCTTTTGTAAAAAAAGGTCGTGCTTATGTTACCGGTTTGTCCGTCAGTCCGTACCCACGATATCTCTGCAACTATTAAGTCCGATTTGAAAAATTAATTTTGCATTGGGAAGCTTGAAATATGCGAATGATGATCCTTCATTTCGTTTTTTATTTTTTACGATGTACAATTTTGCTGCTAGAGAGCATAAATGCAGATCATATCGAATTCAAAAATACGTTGTATTCCACATATTTGCTTCTAAACATCCGATTGAAAAAATTCTATTATCTTTCGATTCCAGTTATGTCGAAAAGTATTTTAGATATAGTTACTTTTTCAAATTACACATATATTTTCCGCTAGGGGGCGTAAACCTACATTACATTTTTTTCCGATAACTCTTCTTCTAAAACTCCGATTTGAAAAAAATTTCCTCAGCGGATACACCTCCTGATGAAACTCTTTTGCATATAATTTTCAAAATTTTGGTAAAGAATATTTTAGCCACCAGAGGGCGTAAGTGCTAATTTTTGCTTCTGATGTATTTGCCATAAAATCTGAGCTTCTAAAATATCGATTGAAAAATTTATTTCGTGTACTGATGCCACTCATATGGATAAACCTTTTGGAAATATTTTCTTCTTAAAATGTTCCACAGTTTCTCCGCCAGGAGACGTAGATGAATATCTTATTTTTGTCAATATCTCTACTTCTAGAAGTCCGATTTGAAAAATTCCTTCTTTGGTGGATAGTGTTTGCAGTGTGACTCGTTTCTCATATAATTTCAAAAATTGCAAGTAATTCATAGACTTTCCGCTAGGGGGCGTAGAGGTAAATTGCGTTTCCCCCTATATCTCTGCTTCTAAATCTCCGATTTGAAAAATTCTTTATGCGCCGGATACAACTCCTAATGGGAAATCCTTTGCACATAATTTCTAATTCTTGGGGGAAATGGTTTGGCCACCAGGTGGCGTAAGTCTTAATTTCCGCTTCTGATTTATTTGCAGCAAAATATAAGCTTCAAAATCTCGATTGAAAAAAACGTCGTTTGTTGATCGATACTACTCATTCCTACAAACCTTTTAGGAACATTTTTTTCTTGAAATAAGGCATTGTTTCTACGCCAGGGGGCGTAGATGTATATCTTATTTTTTTCAATATCTCTACTTCTAGGAGCCCGATTTCAAAAATTCCTTCTTTGTGGGATATGGTTTCCGATACGAAATGCTTTTCCTATAAATTCTAAATTTGCAATTAAATTATAGACTTTCCGCTAGGGGGCACAATGGTAAATTGCGTTTTCTGCGTTATTTCAGCTTCTAAAACTCCGATTTGAAAATTTCTTCCTGTACCGCATACAAGACCTGTTGGAAAATAGTTTTCACGCAATTTTTAATGTTTGGTAAAGAATGGTTTGGCCACCAGGGGGCATAAGTGTTAATTTCTGCTTCTGATGTATTTGCAGCAGAATCTGGGATCCTGAAAACTCGACTAATTTTTTTTTCTTGGGCCGATACCGCTCATATGGATAAACTCTTTTGAGAATACTTTCTTCCTAAATTTAATGCATGGTTTTCCCACCAGGTGGCGTAAAGTCACATCTTATTTTTGTCGATATCTCTGTTTCTAAGAGTCTGATCTGAAAAATTATTTCGGTGTTGGAGAACATTTACGGTGCGAAATGTTTCTCATATAAATTCATGTTTTTCTTAACGCACAAGTCTGCAACCAGAGGGAGTAAGCTCACAATTCCGTTTACAGCAATATCTGAGGGATTAAAGACCCAATTGAAAAACTTCTTTCTTCCGTCAGATACTAATGTTTTCCATACCGGTTCCATTGACTTTGAACAGCTTTGATGAATTTAATTTGCGTCAGAACGGATTCAAAAGACGTGCTTATTACACCCGAAAATTCGGTGTCATCTTTCTTGTTATGTACTGTGGCGTGTCATATTCAGATAGATACCTATGCTTCCAAGAAAAAGAAATTCTGTTAATACAGCTGCAAAATACACTGACGGAAAAAAATCCCAACACCACGAAAAAATAGTTGTAGAGGAATGAAATGGCGACAATACATTTGTATAGGTAACATATTTAATCGATTAAGGTTTCAAGATCACAGCTTATTGTAAGCGCGACAGGAGCCATTTTAAATGTGAAATGCTCGTACATTAATAACCGGTTTAACCGCCAGATTGTTGAATGCAAGCACGCAAACGTTCATGCATTGTGTCGTACAGGTGCTGGATGTCAATTTGTGTGATGGAGTTCCATGGCTGTTGCACTTGGTCGGTCAATACAGGGACGGTTAATGCTGGTTGGGGGTGACGCTGGAGTTGTCGTCCAATGATGTCCCATACGTGCTCGATTGGAGAAAGATCTGGTGATCTAGCAGGCCACGGCAACATGTCGACACTCTGTAGAGCATGTTGGGTTACAACAGCGGTATGCGGGCGAGCGTTATCCTGTTGGAAAACACCCCCTGGAATGCTGTTCATGAATGGCAGCACAACAGGTTGAATCACCAGACCGACGTACAACTGTGCCGTCAGGGTGCGTGGGATAACCACGAGAGTGCTCCTGCTGTCATAGGAAATTGCTCCCCAGACCATAACTCCAGGTGTAGGTCCAGTGTGTCTCGGCCGCAGACAGGTTGGTTGCAGGCGCTCACCTGGCCTCCTTCTAGCCAACACACGGCCATCACTGGCACCCAGGCAGAACCGACTTTCATCAGATCTCCACTCCGTCCTCCAATGAGCTCTAGCTTGACACCACTGACGTCGCAAACGGCATTGGTTTGGAGTAAGTGGAATGCACGCTACAGGGCGTATTGCTCGGAGCTGTCCTTCAAGTAACCGATTTGTAACAGTTCGTTGTGTCACTGTGGTGGCAACTGCAGCTCGAATTGCTGCCGCAGACGCCGTACGATGCGCCACGGCCATACGCTGTACACGGCGGTCTTCCCTCTCAGTAGTGCCACGTGGCCGGCCGGAACCCGGTCTTCTTGATTCAGTACCTTCCCTTGACCACCGCTGCCAACAATCATGCACAGTGGTTACATTTCTGTCAAGTCGTTCTGCAATATTGCGGAAAGAAAATCCACCTTCTCGTAGCCCTATTGCACGACCTCGTTCAAACTCCGTGAGCTGTTGATAATGGCTTCTTCGTCTTCGTAAAGGCATTCTTGACTAACATCAACACCCTACGTCGAATCTCAACGATAACTAATGCTCACGAACGTTACAGCGCGTATTTACAGCAAACCTGCTTTGCATGTTCCGAGGGGCGCTACTAGCGCCACACGTATGCGCCGAGCGCGAAATTTGCTTAGACGTCATCTTACAGATGTACTCTCACCGCCTACCAATTGTCGTTTATCTAATACAACCCCTTCTTGGTGTTGGGATTTTTTTTTCCGTCAGTGTATATGATCTCGTACTTAGGTCGTAGGTAAAACTACCCAATGAAAACAGAACTTTCTCAAGTTATGTTATGCAACTGCAGAATTTACATCAACTAGAGATGCGCATTTAAGACAGCGAATGAACATTTTAGCATCGTACATGTTAAAAATGCATGGGTCCGTAAGTCCATATATAATAAGAGTTACAAAACTGAAGCACATCCTCCTTCAAAATAAGATCCTCTTGCAACAACATGCTTATGCCAGCAACTGTAGAGTTCATCGAAGCACTTCTGGAATCCATTCTTTGCAATGTCCTTCAGTGCAACCAAGGATGCGTGTTTCCCTTCTTCTGCGTTCGAAACCCAAAGGCCCTAAAGTAAACGTGCTGGTTCAGGGAAGAGGTGGAAGTCACAGGAGTGAGGTCAGGTGAGTACGGTGGGTGCGGGAGGACAACAATCCTTTAACTTCTTCAAATTAGAGGGAAGAGGACTTTCCTCCTTTTTCTAACATGCCCTATACATTTTGAATAGGGTTCGTGAGAAACTCACGAGCGAGGAGTGACCTTTGTGCCTGTGCATTGTCGTGCAACAGCACCCACAGTTGAGGCCTCTTCTTGTGGATTGACTCACATAGACGTCGGATGATGTCCAGATGGAGCTCTTTGTTGACAGCGCGTCCTTCAGGGATAAATTCAAGATGAACAATACCCTGGATGTTGAAGAAGACCTCTAGCATGGTCTTGCTTTTGCTGCGATCTCCTCGAAATTTCTGCTTGAGTGTAGGCGATGCCCACTTTGTCTGAGGGTCGAAGAGTGCACACCATTTTTCATCCCGCGTTAAGATTATTTTAAGAAATTGTGGGTCTTGGTCGGTGGTGGTTACGAGATCGCCCGCCATTTTCCCAGCCTTATGGCCAGCCGATGTTCAGTTAACATGCGTGGGACGATGTGTTGACACACATCCGGTACATCTTCAGATTATCTGTTAGCATCTGTTGACACGTAGTCTCTGATATCCCAGCAGCCTCTGCTATTTGCCCGATCATTTGTTGTCTATTGACGCGCACGAACGCCGCAACCTTCGAAATGTTTTCGCCTGTGACTGACTGCCCGCTTCATTCGTCGTATTCGACCTCCTCTTTGCCTTCTCTGAAGCGTCGATGCCAATCGAATGTTTGGTTTGTGACATCGGCAGGGTGTTTTCGCCATAAACTTGTTTCGTGAGTTTCTGTTGGACTTTGCCCAAACGAACGCAAAACTTAATGTTAACGCTCTGATCACAAAACGTCAATTTACATCAATCACCGAACACTGCGTAAGTTGCTCCCAATACCCGGATGAACCGCAGAAAGGGCATGACGTTGATGGACGAAACCAATTTCCGTGTGACGGGGAATAATATCGTAACGGAATCCAATAATCATCGTGGGTATGCAAAACATGTGCTTTCTCGTACAGGCGCAGTCCGGGAAATTTTGGATCCTACGACTCAAAAATAATTTTTCCATTGCGACTTTTACGATGCTGCGGTATCATGCCGATAGAATGACAGCGAAACCAGTTCTGTAAAAGCAGCGTTTCTTTATATAAATCTAAGGTATGATCAAAAAGTATCCAAATTGGTTGCATAAGTTCGGAACCGCGCCGACGCAGCAGGAGTTTGGCAAAGGTTGGCCTTGTAACTGTGCTGTGAGTTACGTCTCCTCTAGTCATCAGGGTTTTTTCTTCAGTGGTGTTTTGTTCTAACGTAAGTGATGCTGTTCTTCGCATTTGTCATGTAGGTAAAAATTGATCAACGAATTTGCGTCAGATGTTGTCATAAACTTTGCGAAACTTGCAAAAACACATTCTTAAAAATACATAAAGTCTATGGGAAAGATTGTAGAGTCGTGAATAAGGTTATGAGTGGCATAAACGTTTTAAAGATGGTCGTGCAGATGTCGAGAGTGATGGACGGTCTGGGAGACACACAACTAGCAAAAGGGAAAACAATGTCGTACTTGTGCGCACAACTGCGCGGGAAAATCGCCGAATCACTATTCGTGAGTAATCTGAGGACTTCAACATTAGATCCGGTTCGTTTCAATCGATTCTTACGGACGAGTTGGGTATGTGACGCGTCTCAGCCAAATGGGTGTCGAAATTGCTCTCAGCTGAGCAAAAACAGGCCCATGTTTCAGCTGCTAGCGACCTGCTTGAGCGCGTCGAAAGCGAGGAAACCTTTTTGAAATCTATCATAACTGGTAACAAATCGTGAGTTTATGGGTATGACATTGAACCTACGGCCTGTTCTTCACGGTGGAAGACCCCAAACTCTCCAAAACTCAAAAAAGAAGAACAGAGTCGTAGCAATGTCAAAATGATGCTGACCCACGCAGCACATAATATTTCGTATATGCTATAGGTACGTAGCACTGAAATATTGAGACTTTTCAGATAAGTTGCGCAATGTAACAGTAATGTTTCAGAAACCTTACGGTTACGTCAAAATGTGCTCAAACGTTACATAACTTTGAAACATAACCGATACGTTACACTGAAAGGTCTTTGTAACTTCAACATACCAACTTCATGTTACCGTTACGTATTTGAAAGATATTTGTAACTTTTACTGTTAGGTATTTGAAAGATATTTATGACATCAACATATTACTGTTAAGTGATGATAGGGGATTTCTGTAAAATGGAAGCCGTCCAAGTGCTGCCTCAAGGACGGATGTGATCGATCCCTGGTCAAACATGACGTCAGCGACAGCGATTTTTTTCCACGTGATCTTCCCGACAATCTTGTGTTCGCAATTTTCTCTTAGTGTTCAGCCATAATATTTTATGTGCCACGTGGTCCTACCGAATATGTTTTGTTTGCCAATTATTTTTTTTTACCTCCCCACGTGGTCTCACCGATATTCTTTTGTACGCCATTTTGTTTTTTCCCATCAGAAAATTTTACGGTGTGACGTCACGACGCTAGGGAAATTTTCTTTTCAAAGAAATACGAATATTGTCCATCGGGTTTCTAGGCAGATGAATTATCCCACTCGACCATGGGACGCCTCGCGCTTACAGCATTCAATAGGAACTAACGAGAAGGGCAATGCTTTGCGAATACGTTATTTAATATAAATGCTTTATTTTTTCCACGGATCATTTTATTTTTCTATAGGATGACTTAAATTTCTTCATGATTAATCAACGATATGTACCTTTTAATGCATATCTTAATCTATTTTTTCTAAATGCTTTGCGAATACGTTATTTGATAGAAATACATTTCTTTTCCCTGTAAGATGACTTAAATTTCTTCATAATTAATCAACGAAATGTACGTTTTAATGCATATCTTAATCTATTTTTTCTAAATGCTTCTGTAGGATAAATAAATTTTTCTGTAGGATGACTTAAATTTCTTCATGATTAATCAAAGAAATGTACCTTTTAATGCATATCTTAATCTATTTTTTCTAAATGCTTCTGTAGGATGAATAAATTTTTCTGTAAGATGACTTAAATTTCTTCATGATGTAACGTATACTCTCGATTCACTTTCCTTTTGATTTTTACTATCTCTGGTTATTTTATTTTCCTATGTAAATTATCTTCTTACTGAACGACATGTTATTTCTCCCGCTGAATGAGATCTGGCAATGAGTGTAAGTCATGACGTGGTGGTACCCAGTATAGATAGGCGCGTTCAACGATACCTAGGGAGAGCGTTTGTTTATATGAAGAGAGCGTTTGTTTATGTGGAGAGCTTTTTGTTGATGTGCGTAGAGTGCGCTGTTGTTGTACGAAGTGAGCTGTGGTTTATGTGTCAGAGAGCTGTTGTTGTATAAAGAGATCTTCGTTTATGTGAGAGCGAGAAGTTTACCAAATAAAAGAGTTTTAAGTAAGTACGTTTTTCTCAGTTCATAGTTTTGTCAGATCTCTGTCTGGCTGTTAGGTTTATTTCATTAGGTGATTATTATTAACAACCAACATAAGACTTTATTCATCTTGATTACTACTACAACATTACTAGCAGTTAAAAGCTTGTTCATTATTATTACTACACTACTAGCAGGAAAGTTTATTCATGATATAATTAACAAACAACAACCATTAGAAGAAGCTGAATTCATTATAATTCAGTAGTAGAAGCCATATTCATTATAATGATTAATCAAAGAAATGTACCTTTTAATGCATATCTTAATCTATTTTTTCTAAATGCTTCTGTAGGATGAATAAATTTTTCTGTAGGATGACTTAAATTTCTTCATGATTAATCAAAGAAATGTACCTTTCAATGCATATCTTAATCTATTTTTTCTAAATGCTTTGCGAATACGTTATTTGATAGAAATACATTTTTTTTGCATAGATCATTTTATTTTTCTGTAGAATGACTTAAATTTCTTCATGATTAATCAACGAAATGTATCTTTTAATGCATATCTTACTCTTTTCTTTTTTTCAAAACTTGCTTTGTCATTAAACTACTCAATATATCAACATTATTTTATTTTCTATCTTTACAAACTAACAACTACGTTTATTGAGAGGTTTTTTTCTGATTCAAAACCAACAAACGTACTAAGATAGTATACACTGGTGTGCGAAACTTAAGGACAGACACTAGTGTACACTAACTAGCTAACTCGAGTACGACAGTATCGCCAAAGAATATCCCAGTAGCTCATGGAAAGACTACGAGAGTGTCTCGGTGAAATGGCATAAATGCGCATGCGCATCCACGCCGTTGCCAAACCAAGAATCTTAAATATCGCCGGAATGTAACATCAAGGTAGCAATTATGTACAGTGAAAACTATGAACCAATAGTATCGGTGAATGATATTTTTAACGTAACCGTAATGTACAAAGAGTTATGTTCCAAAATAGATGTTTCTGAAACGTAATTGTAAGATATCTCTGAAAGTGTAACGAAAATGAGAGATTGTAACATTATTGATGCATATCTGAAACGTTTTGTGCTGTATGGGGACTGTTCTTTTCAATCATGAGGGAATTGTGCATCATGAATACGCTCCATCAGGCCACACAATCAACAAGGTGTACTACTGTCGAGTTTTGTGGTGTTTGAGGGACGCAGTCCCCCGCAAAAGGCCAGCATTGAATGAAAATGGTGATCGGCAGCTCAACCATAACAACGCGCCTGCCCTGCATCGAAACTTATGCAACAATTTCTTGCTTAGCATCGCATTGCACAGGTCCGACAGCCACCCTATTTGCCAGATCTTGCTGACTGTTACGGTTTTCTCTTCCCAAAAATCAAATGATACTTCAAAGGAAAAATATTTCAAGATATCGAGGAGATTCAACAGAATGCGAGGAAGCAGGTGTTCGCTATTTCAGAAGATGACTTCAAAAAATGCTTCGAGCAGTGGAAACAGCGCTGGGCTAAGTGTTTTGCTTCGGAAGAGTGCTACTTTAAAGGCTATTAAGTTTAGAATATGTACAGTAAGTTTTGTACTTTTTTTCAATAAATCCAGTCCGGATACTTTTTCATCACACCTTGTACAAAAGTTAGGCTGAAAACACTCTGCAGTAACTTTTACCATGAATGGACTTCGAACTTCACGGTTTTAAGAGGTTTTCCCAAAATTCTATGCGAACTGTTTTAATGTAAAGAATTGTCCGTAGGATTTTTAAAAACAAGTTACTAAAATCATGCAATGTGTTAATTATGATACGCTTGAAAACATAACAGAAATTTAATCATTACTCAAGTTATGAGAATATTGGCTGTGGAATAAATCACGTTCCTCTGCCCTGACGGTTCTACGTCAATTCGTCGCGTGCGTCAATTCGTCGACTGCGATGATTCGTCGCGCATCAATTCCGTCGCTTACAGTCCAATTCGTCGCCTGGGTCAATTCGTCGCGCGTCAATTCGTCGTCCACGACGATTTGTCCAACGTCAATTCGTCGCGGACAAATTCGTCGACTACGTCAATTCGTCGCGTTTACACTTCAAAATTGCCTTTATTCTTCAGTAAAATAATATTTCTATGTACATGACAATGGGAATTCTGCCAATAAATACAGTGGTATATACATCAGCTGGAAAGTTCCAGTGAAACGTAAAACAAAATATTGTTAAAATCATAAAATTGTTTCGCCACGTAGGGCGAAGGAGAGGCAGACAATAAAGCACGAGCGATACAAATGAAAATGTTTACCTACAGCATTGTAGAACGGGGAAAGTCATTGATTCTATACTATGCACAAATTCCAATTAAGCATTACTACCATACTAAAAGATTAAACATGCACAAGGTACTAATTCACATAAAAGACCATGGGTGAGAAGGAACTAACGGGTGCAACAGTATTTGGAGATATGACAGTAATGGTAGAAACAAATAAGCAGAAATACTGATCATATATACAGAATTATGCAGTGACAAGAGAGAAATATGCTAAACGGACCCAGGAGAGCAATTTTACAAAAAACAGAAATCGAACGGTAATGCAATGCACAAGTTTCATATCATATATTTCAGAACAATACAGTGACAAGGGAAGGAAAGCCGCTAAACATACCCAGAAGGGCAGCTTCTCATGAAACAGAAATGCAACAGTGACTGCTACATTCAAAATTTACAACATATGTACAGAAGTATTCAGTGACAAAGGGGAAATAACGCTAAATGTACTCAGAAGGGGCATCTTGTTACATTAAATTATACACACAGTGACTAATATTTTAAAAATATATATTCAACATAATGAAGGGGACATTGCACGTGGGCAGTAAACTGTGCAGAAGGAAGAATTATATACAACAACGTAAAATCCAACATTATCGAAGAGAACATGGGAAACATGGTGAGCTATCTCCAATGGCACATAAAACAGAATAATCACAAATAATAGCGAAAAGCACCAAGAATTAATACGAAAAACATGGTTGTTACACAGTGAACGTGGGCGACAACAAAAATCCCACTTATATGTTGACATGTAACTGCAAATTGTGGATATGGAACCACTTCGATTGGGCCCATATGGATTGAAAACGCTATCGGTGTTTGTTGAGGGCAGCACGAGAGTGCTCCATTTGGAGGCGAGAGGTTAGCCGTGCTGAGGAAGCGTCTTCCGAATGATAGCACTTGCCTCCTGACGAAGGTGGAATAAGGGGCGGGGAAGCGTTGTTGAAGATGGAAAGCATAGACAGTGAACTTCACAAGAAGAAGAAAGTTGTAGCTGCAAACATGCACGGGGAGGCAAGTGAGTAGGTGGATGCTTTGTTTGGAGTAGCCAAGCATATGCAAGAAAGAGGGTAACGATCGAGCACAAATTCGATCAGCAGGACGAAATGCTGTGTTTAGGACTGGCAGGAGAACTGGGCAGAATAGGTATTGATGTTGGACGTCGCTGACTTCGGGGCAAAAGGAGCATTGTGGAGAGGTGAGAAGAGTCATGCGAAATGGTACTGATGGGGCGAGGGAGACGAAGGTGAAGAAATTGCCAATGGACATTGAGTTCAAGAGGGGAGGAAAAGGAGAGAGGTAGAGGAGCTGTCCAGATGGCGGAGAGAAGAGAAGAAGGAGCAGAATGATACAGAAAGTGGAAGTGCGGGAGGGGAAAGAAGAAGCCAATAAGAGAGAGAGAGAGGAGGAGATAGAAGTAACTAGAACCGGGGAGCTACGAATGAGGAGAAAGAACGGTAGAAGAGGAGCGGAGGGGGATCGAGAAAGAGACCATCGAGTGTGAAGCGAGGAGTGGAAAGAGGCTCCAAAGCGCTGTGCTAAGGGAGAAGATGTTCGTTGGCAAGAGGTAATGGTTGGGAGATAGAAACAGGGAAGAAAGAGGTCTCCAGAGTTAGATCAAAAGTTACGAGAGAACGGACAGTTATCACACCAGAGCGGATCCAATGAGGAAAGTAAAAGTAAGGGAGGTTAGGAGGGTGAATAAGAGAAAGAGAAGAAGAGAGGTTCATCTAGGAGATCAAGGGGTTGAAGAAGGAAATGAACGGAGAAGAGGAAGCGGCGAACGAAAAGAGTGAGCAGCTTCTCGCAGGACATGAGGGGGGGAGGTGGGACGAGAGAACAGAGTATGCATCCATCTTCAGAAACAGTAGGAAGGTGAAAAGATGGGTCACGGGAAGAAGCTAGAACATTCAAGGTAGTGGTAAAGGGACGGAACAGTTGAAGTGGCTTTGGTTACATACAAAAGCAGATACTGCAGGAAAACGTACGATTTCAGAACGTCTTCCTCCCTGATCAAATTTATAAAGTTTGGATACTCAGACAGAATAAAGGAATATTACGCTTTTTTTTTTTTCTTTGGCACTAAAAATATTAGAACAGTAGACGGTTTTTGGAACGGGTCAGAGGCCCGGTTGGTCAGAGCCCCCCATACGCAAAATATTCGTAAAATCTACAGTTTTCAATTCAGAACCACCAAATCGGGTATCCTATCTCATGGTATTCTAGCTTAGGCGGTTGTCGGTTTTGGAACGGGTCAAGATACAGGAGTCGAGACCCCCACCCTAACACACAAACAAAATTTTCGTAAAATCTGAGTTTTCATTTCAGAACCATCCAAATTTGGTATCAAGAAACTCCTAACTTAGAACGCTAGACGGTTTTGGATTGGGTTGGAGCCCGGGGGGAATCGGGAGGCCCCCCCCCCCCCCCGTCATAATAATTTCATCAAAATCTACAGTTTTTTTTTCATCTTAGAAGCACCAAATTTGGTATACCATCTCATGGTACTCTAACTAAGGCAGTAGACGGTTTTTGGAACGGGTCAAGGCCCGGGGGGGTCAGAGCCCCCCCCCATACAAAATTTTCTTAAAAACTACACTTCAAAGTGCCTTTATTCTTCAGTAAAATAACATTTCTATGTACAGGACAATGGAATTCTGCCAATAAATACAGTGGTATATACATCAGCTGGAAAGTTCCAGTGGAAACGTAATAAAACAAAAATATTGTTAAAATCGACAAAAATTATTTCGCCACGTAGGAGCGAAGGAGAGGCAGACAATAAAGCACGAGCGATGCAAAAATGAAAAGGTTTACCTACGGCATTGTAGACAGGAAAAGTCATGATTCTATACTATGAACAAATTGCAATTAAGCATTACTACCATACTAAAGATTAAGAAAGCATGCACAAGGTACTAATTCACATAAAAGACCATGGATGAGAAGGAACTAACAGGTGCAACAGTATATAGAGATGCTTGACAGTAATGGTAAAAACAAATAAGCACAAATACTTATCATATGTACAGAATTATGCAGTGACAAAGAAGAGAAAAATGTACTAAACGAACCCAGGAGAGCAACTTTACAAAAATCAGAAATCGAACATTAATGCAATGCACAAGTTTCATATCATATATTTCAGAACAACACAGTGACAAGGAAGAAAGCCACTAAACATACCCAGAAGGATGCAACAGTGATACTACATTCAACATTTACAACATATGTACAGAAATGTATTGATGACAAAGGGAAATAACGCTAAATGTACTCAGAAGGGCATCTTGTTACATTAAATTATACACACAGTGACTAATATTTTAAAAATATATTCAACATAATGAGAGGACATTGCGTGGGCAGTAAACTGTGCAGAAGGAAGAATTATATACAACAACATAAAATCCAACATTATCGAAGAGAACATGGGAAACATGGTGAGCTATCTCCAACGGCACATAAAACAGAATAATCACAAATAGCGAAGCACCAAAATTAATACGAAAAACATAGATTTATTACACAGTGAACGTGGGCGACAACAAAAATCCCACTTATATGTTGACATGTAACTGCAGATTGTGGATGTGGAACCACCCAGCCGATGGGGCCCATGTGGATTGAAAAACGCTATCGGTGTTTGTTGAGGCATCACGAGAGTGCTCCATTTGGAGGCGAGGAGGTTAACCGTGCTAGGAAGCGTCTCCGAATGATAGCACTTGCCTCCTGAGGAGGTGGAATAAGGGCAGGGAAGCGTTGTTGAAGATGGAAAGCATAGACAGTGAACTTCACAAGAAGAAAATTCTAACGACACCACAGGAGGCAAGTGAGTGAGGTGGATGCTTTGTTTGGAGTAGCCAAGCATGTGCAAGAAAGGGGTAACGATCGAGTACAAATTCGATCAGCAAGGACGAAATGCTGTGTTTAAGGACTGGCAGGAGAACGGGGCAGAATAGGTATTGATATTGGACGTCGCTGACTTCAAAGGCAAAAGGAAGCATTGTGGAGAGGTGAGAAGGGTCATGCGAAATAGTACTGATGAGCGGCAGGGGGGAACGAAGGTGAAGAAATTGCCAATGGACATTGAGTTCAAGAGGGGAGGAAAGGAGGAGGTAGGAGGCTGTCCAGATGGCGGGGAGAAAGAGAAGAAGGAGCAGAATGCACAGAAGAAGTGCGAAGTGCAGGAGGGGAAAGAAGAAGCCAATAAAGAGAAGAGGAGGAGATAGAAGTAACTAGAACCGGGGAGCTACGAATGAGGAGAAAGAACGGTAGACAAAGAGGAGCGGAGGGGGGATCGAGAAGAGACCATCAGGTGAAGCGAAAGTAGTGGAAAAGAAGGCTCCAAAGCGCTGTGCTAAGGAGAAGATATTCGTTAGCAAGAGTAATGGTTGGAGATAGAAACGGGGAAGAAAGAGGTCTCCAGGTTAGACCAGAAGTTACGAGAGAACGGACAGTTATCACACCAGAGCGGATCCAATGAGAAAAGTAAAAGTAAGGGAGGTTAGGAGGGTGAATAAGAAAGAGAAGAAGAGAGGTTCATCTAGGAGATCAAGAGGTTGACGAAGGAAATGAACGGAGAAGAAAGACGAACGAAAGAGAGAAAAGGCCCTCTCCGCAGGACAGGAGGGAGGTGGGACGGGAGAAGAGAGTATGCATCCATCTTCTGAAACTGTGGGAAGGTGAAAGATGGGTCACGGGAAAAAAGAAAGCTAGAACATTCAAGGGAGTGGTAAGGGACGGAGCAGTTGAAGTAGCGAGGCGAATTAAATGAATAATGCGATATGTTTTATAACGGACAGCTGGATCAGGAAGCTGGATGCCACCTAATGCGGCTGGCAGATGAAGCGTGGCAAGGTTTAACCCGGTGACGTGAAGACCAGATGACGGAAGTTGAGAGGCGAGTGATGGTCATCATTTGTGACACGGGCACAACCGTCTGACATCCATGAATATTCGCATAGGGAGATAAGTTGTCGACGAACAACGGCTGCTCGTTGACGGAACGATGTGAAAGGGCGGGAGCTTACTCCGGTAGGCAGCAGTCCGTTGTATCCGGGGAAGAAGAGCAGTCCAGGTGGCGGATGCAGAAGCCAAGGGCAATCCAACATACGCACCGAGGATCTTCTGTGTAGTGGCTGTCCACCGTGAGCAACTCAATGGGCTATAAGCAGGCGCCCGTCCCTAATTTAGGGTCACTGGTTCCAGGGAAGGGAGAGAGCCAGTCCTCCTCACACACACACACATACAACATTTTCTTAAAAACTACAGTTTTTCAATTCTGAACCACCAAATTTGTGTATGAAACTCTAACTTAGACGCTGTGACGATTTTGGAAGGTTGGAACCCGAAGTGTGATCCCCCCCTCCTTAAAATTTCGTAAAATCTACAGTTTTCCATTTAGAACAACCAAATTTGGTATATTCTCATGGTTATCTAACTCAGACGGTAGACGGTTTTGGAAGGTCGGGGCCGGGTCCAAGGAAGCCCTATACAAAATTTTCGTAAAAAGTTCCGTTTTTTTACTCTTAAGAATACCCTATTTACGTTCTAAGGCGCTCTTTGGCCCTTTGAGGGCCTTGCACTATAAACCATCAACCAACCAACCAACCAAACTACGGTCTAAGATAGGGACTGTAGATAACAATAAGTGCAAAAATATGCGTTTAATGGTGTATTAAAAACACAAATCAATATAGTTTAGCTTTCACTACCAACGAGCGGCTTATCAGGAAGAAATATAATGTAATGTAAATAGAGAGTTCCAGATGTTTCAAAATTCAAAACGGTAAGAAAAAGATGATCAATGCCAATGTGAAGTCGAACGCAATCGACATCACATAGGTACATTGCATTTCTTTGTTGCAGTATTCACAGAAGCACACGCCAGATGTACTGCAGTTCTATAGATGTCTCCTAGAAGGTAAGTATTCCTATTCCTTTTTCTTTCTTTTTTGTTTCGCAAAATTAAATTAACTAAATCAAAAATTTAAAATAAGTTTACTGGAAAATTGCAGAATATCTTTTTCATTCATTAACTTTCACCCGCTGAACTTGGTGATTCCACAAATAGTAATATGTACCTGGCAAAAAACTGGTATCCCTGCTAGTACAAATTATATTAATGATTTATTTGCGTCAGTTCAATCTAGTATGTCCATAAGAGCGTTTGGGGCCGTATGAAATATACATTTCAGCGTGTGCCGCTACGGCGACGGAGTGATCTAAGGGCTGGCTTCTGAAGCCACTTGTCAAGAAGAATTTTCTATGTGGAGGCACTTACCCCGGGCCTTGACCCGTTCCAAAAAACCGTCTACCGTTTAAGTTAGAGCGCCATGAGATAGTATACCAAATTTGGTGGTTCTAAATTGAAAACTGTAGATTTTACAAAAATTTTTATGAGAGTGGCTCTGACCTAGTGCCCGTCCCGTTCCAAAAACCGTCTGCCGTCTAAGTTAGACTACCATGAGATTGTATACAGAATTTGGTGGTTCTAAATTGAAAATTTTGAATTTCACGAAAATTGTTTTGGGGGATGAAACCCCCTGTGCCCCGACCCGTTTCGAAAACCGTCCCCTGATTAGATTGCCATGATATAGTATACCAAATTTGGTGGTTTTTAATTAAAAACTGTAGATTTCACGAAAATTTTGTGGGGAGGGGGGCTCAACCCCCGTACTGACCGTTCCGAAAAACCGTCTAGTTAGAATTACCATGATATAGTATACCAAATTTGGTGGTTCTAAATTGAAAACTATAGATTTTACGAAATTTGTGTGTGTGTGTATGGGGGGGGTTCTAACCACCGTACCCCGACCCGTTCTGAAAACCGTCTGCAAACTAAGTTAGAGTACCATGATGTATTATATGCCAAATTTGGTGGTTATAAAATTGAAAACTGTAGATTTCACGAATTTTTTATGGGGGGGGAAGCTCTGAACCCTGAGCTCCAACCCTTTCCAAGAAACCACCTACAGTCGAAGTTAAAATACCATCAGATAGTATACCAAGTTTGGTGGTTCTAAATTGAAAACGGCATATTCTATGAAAATTTTTGTACGGGGGGAGGGCTCTGACCCCCAGAATGTTTAACCCGTTCAAAACCGGCTCCTGTCTAAGTTAGAGTTTAATGATACCAAATTTGGTGGTTCTAAATTCAGAAAACTATAGATTTTACGAAAATTTTGTATGTAGGGGGCTCTTACCCCCGCGCATAGCTATCTTCAAAAACCGTCTACCGTCAGTTAGAGTACCATGAGATAGTATGCCAAATTTGGCAGTTCTAAATTGAAAACTGTAGATTTTACGAAAATTTTTGTATGGAAGGGGTGGCTCTGAGCCCACTGGCTCCAACGGCTTGCAAAAACCGTCTACTGTCTAAGTTTAGAGTTTTGTGAGATAGTATACCAAATTTGGTGGTTCTAAACTGAAAACATAGTTTTTAGAAATTTTTTATGGGAGGAAACCACATTTGCATTAACAAACCTGTTTCAAAAACCATCTGCCGTCTAAGTTAAAGTACCATGAGATAGTATACTAGATTTGGTGGTTCTATATTGAAAACTGTAGATTTTACGAAAATTTTGTATTGCGGGATCAACCAGGGGCTTCTACCCGTTCCAAAAACGTCTACTGTCTAAGTTAAAGTACCATGAGATAGTATACCATGTTGGTGGTTCTAGAGTGAAAACTGTGGATTTTACGTTAATTTTGTACCGGGGGGGGGGGGGTGTTCTGACCTCACGGCCCCCGATTCGTTCCAAAATCGGTCTTCCGCTAAGTTGAGTTTCATAACGCAAATTTGGTGGTTCTAAATTGAAAACTAGATTTTACGGCAATTTTGATGGGGGGGGCTCTAACCCCCGAGCTCCAACCGCTTCCAAAAAACCGTCTACAGTCTAAGTTAGAATACCACGAGACAAGTATCCACCAGATTTGGTGGTTCTGAATTGAAAACTAGATTTTGCGATTTTTTATGAAGGGGGCCCTTACCCCCAGAACAGCCCCCTTCCAAAAACGGTCTACCGTCTAAGTTAGAGTACCATGAGATAGTATACCAAATTTGGTGGTTTAATTGAAAACTATGGCATAATTCACTGTACATACCAGTTAATATTTCTGCTTATTTGTTTCTACCATTACTGTCATATCTCCAAATACTGTTGCACCTGTTAGTTCCTTCTCACCCATGGTCTTTTATGTGAATTAGTACCTTGTGCATATTTAATCTTTAGTATGGTAGTAATACTTAATTGGAGCCATTGCATAGTATAGAATCATGTCTTTCCCTGTCTACATGCTGTAGGTAAACATTTTTCATTGTATCATCATGCTTTATTGTCTGCCTCTCCTTCGCCCTACGTGGCGAAATAATTTTATGATTTTAACAATATTTTGTTTACGTTTTACTGGAACTTTCCAGCTGATGTATATACCACTGTATTTATTGGCGGAATTCCATTGTCATGTACATAGAAAATATTATTTTACTGAAGAATAAAGGCAATTTTGATATAGATTTTACGAAATTTTTATGAGGAGGGGGGGCTTTCACACCCCGGGCTCTAACCCCTTCCAAAAAGCGTCTAGCGTCTAAGTTAGAGTATCATGCGATAGTATACAGATTTGGTGGTTCTGAATTGAAAACTGTTGTTTTTAAGAAAATTTCGTATGTGGGGGTGGCTCTGATCCCCGGGCCTTGACCCGTTCCAAAAACGGTCTACCGTCTACGTTAGAGTACCATGAGATAGTATAGGAAATTTGGTGGTTCTAAATTGATTACTACAGATTTTACGGCATTTTCATGACGGGGGCTCTTACCCCGGGCTGCAACCCCCTTCCAAGAACTTCTAGTGTCTGGTTAGAGTACCATGAGATAGTATACCAAATTAGGTGGTTCTAAATTGAAAACTGTAGATTTTGCGAATTTTTATGAGGGGGGGCCCTTACCAGCCGGGCTGCAACCCCTTCAAAAATCGTCTAGCGTCTAAGTTAGAGTACCATGAGATAGTATACGCAAGATTTGGTGGTTCTGAATTGAAAACTGTTGTTTTTTTAAGAAAATTTCGTATGTGGGGGGTGGCTCTGACCCCCGGGCCTTGACAATTCCAAAAACGGTCTACCGTCTAAGTTAGAGTACCATGAGATAGTATACCAAATTTGGTGGTTTCTAAATTGATTACTGTAGATTTTACGGCATTTTTTTATGACGAGGGCTCTACCCCCGGGCTCCAACCCCTTCCAAAAACGGTCTAGTGTCCTAAGTTAGAGTACCATGAGGTGTATGCAGAATTGGTGGTTCTGAATTGAAAACTGTAGTTTTAAGAAAATTTTGTATGTGGGGGGCTCTGACCCCGGGCCTTGACCCGTTCCAAAAACGGTGTACCGTCTAGTTAGAGTACCGTAAGGATAGTATGCAAATTTTATGGTTCTAAAATGAAAACTGTAGATTTTACGAAATTCTTTATGAGAGGGGGGGCTCCCCGGCCCCCGGGCTCCAACCCCTTCCAAAAACCGTCTAGCGTCTAAGTTAAGTTTCATGATACCAAATTTAATGGTTCTGAAATAGATAACTAGATTTCACGGAAATTTTAAATCGTACGTTTTCCGGCATTTTGTTTTGTATGTAACCAAAATCTGTAAACGCGACGAATTGACGTAGTCGAAGAATTTGTCCGCGACGAATTGACGCTCGACGAACTGACGCAGGCGACGAATTGACGCGCGACGAATTGTCGTAGGCGACGAATTGTTGTAGGCGACGAATTGACGCACGCGACGAATTGACGTACCTCTGCCCTGACCTGTGACCCCATTTCCATGATATTCAACATAACCGGTTAAGTATACTTCCGGAACAACATGATAAAGTTTTGTCACAATCGAAACATTTTTACGTAAGTTATGACACATAAGGGAGATGGAATAAATCCCGCTCCTATGTCCCGACCTTAAACCCCATTTCTTCCATTTTCAACAGGGTTCGTTTCCAGTTGGTTCCCTACCACATACTAAAATTTCATCGAAATCGAACCATTTTTACGCGAGTTGTTGTGCGGAAAGGCAGACAAAGCTGGAGCATATACGCTTCTTCAACCTACGGTTGGACGGCGTAAAAAGATGCAAAGTACAGTAACATTTTCCATATTTTTTCCGAATAGAATTTATTCTGTAAATAACTACAAAATTCATTAATATCCAAAGTAAAAGTGAAACCTAGATTCTTCAAAACCTGACACTGAAAGTTTTGTTTTCCCCGTTAATCCAGTTACACTTGATATTTTTGGAAAAGGAGAATAAAACAGTACTTTCAGTTAACAGCCTTTCCATGCTGAATTATTGATTCGCTAGCGATAAAAAGTTTGTTCAGTCTTCAAAAACTATTAATTTTAATGTTCATAAATTCCCTAATAGCAAGTTAACCTCCAGGGAAAAACATCCAAAACCAGAAAATTTTAAATGTGTAAGATGAAAAGGAACATTTTTGGTGTAAAAATTTGCTGAAGTAAATATCTAAAAACAAAAGTGTTTCCGAAAAGTTCCTACCTGATGTGGAAATTAACAATCCTAGAAAATTCGAAAGTAGCGTTCTGAATTTGTCAGCTCATACATAACAGGTATTCCTTCCTTTCGCATTTGTTGAATCAAAGAAAACCGTTATTTACTATGAACTCCGGTACTTATATTTGCATTCAGCCTTATTCAAAGGATGCTTTGAAAGAGTTATTTCAAGTGGCAAGAAAATGTTACTTTTTCCTTTCCTTTCTCGAAAATCTTGAACGCATTCTTACTACCTACACCTATAGAATTGCATCAGCAATGATAAATCCCTCTTGCATTGCAGTACATCTTTACTGGAAGTTGAAAGTGCATAATATACACTATAATGACAAAAGTCAGCGGACACCTCTTCAAGAACAATACAACGGATGTGCTGCGTTGTGTAAGATGCGCGGTGCAGCTGCAAACGGTATAAAAACAAACCTGCGGCTGACCGCGATCATATCACACTCTGAGGTTGAGTGAAAATGTCACGGCGGGAGAGAACTGGCTTTGAGAAAGGAAAGATTGCTGGGTGTTATACACTGGCGTGCAAAAATTAAGGACGAGACGGTTTTTCAAATGTAACATCGTGCAGAAGTGCTCCACATCGACTCAAATCATACCATGAGATCCCCAAGATGTAACAATATGGGGCAAATGAGCAAAACTGTCCAAACAAGGAATCCAAAGGATACAAAGGCATTTTATTGAAAAAGTAGCTTCGAGCACAACTGGACAGAAAGCAGAAACGTCCATGGGACAGACGGCTGCCAAGAAAAATACAGTCTTTAGTAGGGGATATGATCACCCCTGACTGCGTTGCAGGATTTACAACGTCTGTCCATGCTGAGGACGATGTTGTCAAGGAGCTGTTGAGGCATCGCGGCACATTCCTCTTGTAGCGCTAATCGCAGCTGCGGAATCGTCGCTGGCGGCTAGTGACGTGCAGCCAAGCGTCTCCCGAGAAGTTCCCACACGTGTTCGATTGGATTTCTTGCGGGCCAATCCATGCGTTGAATATCTTCACTCTCCAACAGCTCTGCAACAGCCACTGTACGATGAGATGTAGCGTTGTCGTCCATGAAGAGGAATTCAGGACCCACAGCACCTTTAAACAGACGCACGTGAGGTAGGAGAACCTCGGTACGATAGCGGACACCAGTGACTGAACCTTCTTGGAAGATGTGGAGGTCAGTACGGCTACCACAAATGAAAACGCCCCAAACAAGAACTCTGCCACCTCCAAACCGGTCTCTTTCGATGATGTTGGACGTATAATTGCGTGATCCCTGCTCTCTCTTCAGATGTGTATACATCCAGAATCGCTCGTCAGACTAAATCGGCTCTCATCTGTAAAGAGAACTCGACCCCATTGCTGATGTGTCCAGTTCTTGTGTTCCTGGAACCACAGAAACCGCCGTCTCCGATGAGCAGGCGTTAATGGTACACACCGTACTGGTCGTCGTGCAAATAGACCACTTTTATGCAGCCTCCGGACCACGGTAAAACGCGATAACAGACGTTCAGTTGTCTGTTGCATGTACCTTGCGATTTCTCCCGCTGTCCGCCGTATGTCTCTTCTCGCCTGTAGGACAATATACCGGTCGTCCGCAGCCATAGTTGCTCGTGGACGGCCACTGCCAAACTCTCGGACAGCTGTTCCTGTCGTTTGAAATGCTCTCCAAGCTCGTGAAACGATGCTGTGAGCGATCCCGAACTCCTCGGCCACACTAGTCACACTTCGACCTTCTTCCAACTTCCCAATGACGCGACCTCGGGTAAATCCATCTGGATGTCGTCTATTGGATTGCCTGTTAACCATATCACACGGTGGCAGCAACTAGACGTCGTTCAAACTGATGTACACCGTGCAATAGTTTTCACCGAATTGCTGAGCGTACACCGGCCGTGTGCTTTGTACCCTTCGGACACTCTCCCCCCCCCCTACGTCATGCTGCATATATGTGCATGCCCTACCGTACCGGACCCTATTATATCTCCTGAGTGGCCTTTCGTTCCGTTCTGCCTGCTCGTTCCACTGTTATGCTAATTTCCCCTCTTCGTCCTTAATTTTTGCACACCAGTGTATTAGTGGGTTGTCCATAAGAAAACCCAAAAGGCATTTAAACATACTCATATCAACTGTTTTGGATGTAGTGAATACGTGGGAGACACATGGCGTGCCTGAAGCAGCAAAACATACCAGCAGAACAAAGACAGAAGAAAATCAGTGATAGAGGACGTCTAAGCCTCAGGAGGGTCGTTACAGCTAATCGACGGAGTACTGCACAAGACCTCAGTGTGCAGGTGAGTAAAACTGCTGGAACCTCAGTATGTACACGCACCATTCGCAGAGAACTTCATTCCATGAGTTACCGTGGCCGTGCGGCTCCTCATATGCCTTTAATATCCACGCGGTATGAAGAACATTTATCGTGGACCGTAGATCAATGGAAACGGGTCCTATGGACTGATGAATCCAGATACACGATCCATCAGTCTGATGGCCGTGTGTGGGTATGGCGGCAGCCGGGGGAACGCTATTTAACACAGTGTACAGTTTCTACGGTCAAGTTTGGAGCTGGCAGTGCACTCGTGTGGGGGTGTTTTTCGTGGTATATTCCCGGCCCATTGGTTATCGTGGACAAATCTGTTAACCAGCACGTCTACCTAGATATTCTGGACAATTATGCCCTACCAACTCTATGGCAATACTGTGAACCGAACCTTGTTGGTACCAGAGGATAATGCACCGAGCCATAAAGCAAGGACCGTTACGGCGTAGTTTGACGATAATGCCGTATCGTGTGTGGACTGGCCAGCACAGAACCCTGATCTTAATCCCATAGAGCACCTATGGGATGAACTAGAGCGCCGCATATTAAGTTCGAAACCAAGGTCTACTACTAAGCAACAATTATCGGCAGCATTATGTACCGAATGGAAGCGCATACCTATCGCTGTGTTCCAATACCTTGTCGAAAGCATGTCTCGAAGGGTCAGTACATGCATTAAGGCTAAAAGTGTACCGACACCGTACTAATGTATGTCAATAAATGATATGTTGTGTTTCTCTTTTAGGTGTCCGTTGTCAATGTAGTGTATATTCCACTGCTATTTGTGAAATCTTCAACACCATGAACGATTGCTGGTATTAATATGAAACTTGCAGAATATGTACAACAGGTTGGGGCATGCAAATAATTAAAATGTAAGTGAAAATGCGCATGTGGTTTCGGAGCAGCTCCCTTTGAACTGTCGTGTCTTGTATATAAAGAGCCCACTCAAACAAGGTGCTTCAATCAGTGCAGAGCCGACATTGAGTCGAAAGGGTCTGTCTTATGTCACAGTGTGTATGTTCTGTCGCCGAAGAAGGTAGCATTATGAACAACTGGCGGACTTTGAGCGAGGAAGAATTGTTGGAATGAGAGAAGCTGGATTTTCCTACCACGAAATTGCCACTCGTACGGAACGAAACGCCAGTGCAGTTATGCAAACGTGGAATAAGGGGACAGATGAGGTTCGGACACACAGCAATCCGAGGAATTGACCGCAAAATCGTACGACTGCACGGGATGGCAGACACCTCTACCGCATGGCAGTGACCGATCGCACAGCACAGCAGCATCCACGATGTTAGCGCAGCAGTGAAGCACTGTTACAGGTCAGGCTTTTTTTCCAGCACAGGTCGACGTCGTTTGCTTGACAGAGGCATGGTCGCTAGCAGTGCAGTCCTTTGACCATTAGATGCCTCAGGCTGCAAATAAGTTTCGAATATAGACAAACTGGCGCTCTGATTGGCAACAGGTCGTGTTTCCTGACGAGCCGCAGTTCAACTTGATGAACCATGATTTTCGCATACGTGTTCGAAAACACCGTGGTGAACGGCACCACGCAGCGTTCATTTTGCAGCGTCTTCCGGGCCCAACGCTAAGCGCCGTGATTCGAGGCGTCATTGGGATCAATTCGCGATCTCACCTGATACATATTGAGAGAACTCTCAACTGCCAGCAATACCTCGGGGATCTTTTACAGGCAGAGGGGGTACCCTTCCTTCAGAGTTGCCTTGGCGCTATATTCCAGCAGGACAATGTTCTTCCACATGTGGCCCGGAATGTCCAAAACCTCTTCCATGCACTGCAGATACCGTTTCTCCCCTGGCCTGCATGTTCGCCGAATATTTCCCCCATCGAACATGTTTGGAATATGGTAGCTAACCGACTGACCCTTTAACCCTTTAACCGTCTGGAACGAATTAACTCGGAGTTAGCAAAATGGACTGATATCAGCTCGAAAGAATATATTCGTTGTCTAAGTCAGCAGAACGCGGGTCGGACGAGTGAATTGAGCTTCAGAAAATGTTACTATTTTTATTATTCAAAGTGGCAATTTAGGGGAAGATTGACGCTAAGCTTTTCTGACCTAAACTGCTAAAAGGGCTATCTGACGCTTATCCTTTCATATTGGCGTTAATCATTTTTGTCTTTATACCTGCTAAAAAGAGCTATCGTGACGAACTTAAGAAAGGCGAGAGAATATATTTGATTAACTTGTTTCTTCTACCCAGTCGCATGATATCCAAGTCAGGGGGACTAGCACTGTTTCATCATGCCTTGGATCATGAAGTAAATATAGGACTAAAAGGAAGCTCTAATAATCCGTGCCAGGTTTATGATAGGCACTTATGAGATGGAAGGGAGAAAAATTATTTTGCCGTAGTTTTCATAAAACCCGGCCGCTGTGCAAATATTTCTGTTTAGGAAAAGCAGAAAATTTTGGGCACAGTTTGGTTGAGGTATATCGGCCGCTTAAAGGGCTAAGCGCTTCCCCCGGTGACCACAAATAAACTCTGCTCTCGCATCTCGCATAGAAGCAGCCTGGAGGGCTATTCCCCAAGATGGTATCAGAAACTTCTTCCGTGCAATACCTCGCCGTGTGGAGGCTGTTATTTTTGTTCGAGGTGGCTTCGAACGATGCTGAATTTTGGAAGCGAAAAAAATATTTTGTAGCTGTACCAATTTAATTACTTATTTCCTGTAACATATGGAATCTGTGATATAAATTTCAACTGAATTGCGCGATTCTTTCTTGGTGATGCAGTTTTCTCCAGCACAAGCAGATGAGCAGTCACATTAAAATTTGTTGCGGCATACAGTGAAACTACTGCCACCTGTGAAGTCCAGTTTTCTCCAGCACGAGCAGATGAGCAGTGACATTAAGATTTGTTGCAGCACACAGTGAAACTACTGCCACCTGTGAATTGCAGTTTTCTCCAGCACGAGCAGATGAGCTGTGAGGTTAAGATTGATTTTTTGCAGTACACAGTGAAACTACTGCCACCTTGCCACCTGTCAAGTCCAGTTTTCTCCAGCACGAGCAGATGAGCAGTGACATTAAGATTTGTTGCAGCATACAGTGAAACTACTGCCACCTGTGAAGTCCAGTTTTCTCCAGAACGAGCAGATGAGCAGTGACATTAAGATTTGTTGCAGCATACAGTGAAACTACTGCCACCTGTGAAGTCCAGTTTTCTCCAGAACGAGCAGATGAGCAGTGACATTAAGATTTGTTGCAGCACACAGTGAAACTACTGCCACCTGTGAATTGCAGTTTTCTCCAGCACGAGCAGATGAGCAGTGAGGTTAAGATTGATTTTTTGCAGTACACAGTGAAACTACTGCCACCTTGCCACCTGTCAAGTCCTGTTTTCTCCAGCACGAGCAGATGAGCAGTGACATTAAGATTTGTTGCAGCATACAGTGAAACTACTGCCACCTGTGAAGTCCAGTTTTCTCCAGAACGAGCAGATGAGCAGTGACATTAAGATTTGTTGCAGCATACAGTGAAACTACTGCCACCTGTGAAGTCCAGTTTTCTCCAGCACGAGCAGATGAGCAGTGACATTAAGATTTGTTGCAGCACACAGTGAAACTACTGCCACCTGTGAATTGCAGTTTTCTCCAGCACGAGCAGATGAGCAGTGAGGTTAAGATTGATTTTTTGCAGTACACAGTGAAACTACTGCCACCTTGCCACCTGCCAAGTCCAGTTTTCTCCAGCACAAGCAGATGAGCAGTGACATTAAGATTTGTTGCAGCATACAGTGAAACTACTGCCACCTGTGAAGTCCAGTTTTCTCCAGCACGAGCAGATGAGCAGTGACATTAAGATTTGTTGCAGCACACAGTGAAACTACTGCCACCTGTGAATTGCAGTTTTCTCCAGCACGAGCAGATGAGCAGTGAGGTTAAGATTGATTTTTTGCAGTACACAGTGAAACTACTGCCACCTTGCCACCTGTCAAGTCCAGTTTTCTCCAGCACGAGCAGATGAGCAGTGACATTAAGATTTGTTGCAGCATACAGTGAAACTACTGCCACCTGTGAAGTCCAGTTTTCTCCAGCACGAGCAGATGAGCAGTGACATTAAGATTTGTTGCAGCATACAGTGAAACTACTGCCACCTGTGAAGTCCAGTTTTCTCCAGCACGAGCAGATGAGCAGTGACATTAAGATTTGTTGCAGCATACAGTGAAACTACTGCCACCTGTGAAGTCCAGTTTTCTCCAGCACGAGCAGATGAGCAGTGACATTAAGATTTGTTGCAGCATACAGTGAAACTACTGCCACCTGTGAAGTCCAGTTTTCTCCAGCACGAGCAGATGAGCAGTGACATTAAGATTTGTTGCAGCATACAGTGAAACTACTGCCACCTGTGAAGTCCAGTTTTCTCCAGAACGAGCAGATGAGCAGTGACATTAAGATTTGTTGCAGCATACAGTGAAACTACTGCCACCTGTGAAGTCCAGTTTTCTCCAGCACGAGCAGATGAGCAGTGACATTAAGATTTGTTGCAGCACACAGTGAAACTACTGCCACCTGTGAATTGCAGTTTTCTCCAGCACGAGCAGATGAGCAGTGAGGTTAAGATTGATTTTTTGCAGTACACAGTGAAACTACTGCCACCTTGCCACCTGTCAAGTCCAGTTTTCTCCAGCACGAGCAGATGAGCAGTGACATTAAGATTTGTTGCAGCATACAGTGAAACTACTGCCACCTGTGAAGTCCAGTTTTCTCCAGCACGAGCAGATGAGCAGTGACATTAAGATTTGTTGCAGCATACAGTGAAACTACTGCCACCTGTGAAGTCCAGTTTTCTCCAGCACGAGCAGATGAGCAGTGACATTAAGATTTGTTGCAGCATACAGTGAAACTACTGCCACCTGTGAAGTCCAGTTTTCTCCAGCACGAGCAGATGAGCAGTGACATTAAGATTTGTTGCAGCATACAGTGAAACTACTGCCACCTGTGAAGTCCAGTTTTCTCCAGCACGAGCAGATGAGCAGTGACATTAAGATTTGTTGCAGCATACAGTGAAACTACTGCCACCTGTGAAGTCCAGTTTTCTCCAGCACGAGCAGATGAGCAGTGACATTAAGATTTGTTGCAGCATACAGTGAAACTACTGCCACCTGTGAAGTCCAGTTTTCTCCAGCACGAGCAGATGAGCAGTGACATTAAGATTTGTTGCAGCATACAGTGAAACTACTGCCACCTGTGAAGTCCAGTTTTCTCCAGCACGAGCAGATGAGCAGTGACATTAAGATTTGTTGCAGCACACAGTGAAACTACTGCCACCTGTGAAGTCCAGTTTTCTCCAGCACGAGCAGATGAGCAGTGAGGTTAAGATTGATTTTTTGCAGTACACAGTGAAACTACTGCCACCTTGCCACCTGTCAAGTCCAGTTTTCTCCAGCACGAGCAGATGAGCAGTGACATTAAGATTTGTTGCAGCATACAGTGAAACTACTGCCACCTGTGAAGTCCAGTTTTCTCCAGCACGAGCAGATGAGCAGTGACATTAAGATTTGTTGCAGCATACAGTGAAACTACTGCCACCTGTGAAGTCCAGTTTTCTCCAGCACGAGCAGATGAGCAGTGACATTAAGATTTGTTGCAGCATACAGTGAAACTACTGCCACCTGTGAAGTCCAGTTTTCTCCAGCACGAGCAGATGAGCAGTGACATTAAGATTTGTTGCAGCATACAGTGAAACTACTGCCACCTGTGAAGTCCAGTTTTCTCCAGCACGAGCAGATGAGCAGTGACATTAAGATTTGTTGCAGCATACAGTGAAACTACTGCCACCTGTGAAGTCCAGTTTTCTCCAGCACGAGCAGATGAGCAGTGACATTAAGATTTGTTGCAGCATACAGTGAAACTACTGCCACCTGTGAAGTCCAGTTTTCTCCAGCACGAGCAGATGAGCAGTGACATTAAGATTTGTTGCAGCACACAGTGAAACTACTGCCACCTGTGAAGTCCAGTTTTCTCCAGCACGAGCAGATGAGCAGTGACATTAAGATTTGTTGCAGCATACAGTGAAACTACTGCCACCTGTGAAGTCCAGTTTTCTCCAGCACGAGCAGATGAGCAGTGACATTAAGATTTGTTGCAGCACACAGTGAAACTACTGCCACCTGTGAAGTCCAGTTTTCTCCAGCACGAGCAGATGAGCAGTGACATTAAGATTTGTTGCAGCATACAGTGAAACTACTGCCACCTGTGAAGTCCAGTTTTCTCCAGCACGAGCAGATGAGCAGTGACATTGACTGCACCTGTGACAGTTTTCTCGAGCAGATGAGCAGTGACATTAAGATTAAGTGAAACTACTGCCACCTGTGAAGTCCAGTTTTCTCCAGCACGAGCAGATGAGCAGTGACATTAAGATTTGTTGCAGCATACAGTGAAACTACTGCCACCTGTGAAGTCCAGTTTTCTCCAGCACGAGCAGATGAGCAGTGGCATTAAGATTTGTTGCAGCACACAGTGAAAGTACTGCCACCTGTGAAGTCCAGTTTCCTCCAGCACGGGCAGATGAGCAGTGACATTAAGATTTGTTGTAGCACACAGTGAAACTTCTGCCACCTGATCTGTGAAGTCAGGTTCTACCGGTAGCTCACCAGAAGTGTTAGGCTGTCTCTTAATTTACTGTTATCGCTTCTCGAAGAAGTTAAATTGGTTGCTTCGCGCCGGCTTGTTTTAATGCTGACTCTCAATTTTGGCCATCATCTTGTTGATAAAGCGTTCATCACATTCACCGATGAGCCGTTACATTATGGCCACCCCAACCTAGAGAACTGAGCGCGCCTGGAGACCGAACGGTGGCGTAGATGAAGCTCACATAGCAGTGTTGTGGCGGAAATCTCAGCCACGTTATATATTTATTAAGTAGGTAGCCAAAATTAAATCTGAAGGGAAATTTTGAATTTCGACTAAAATTTAACTTTGGGAGATGGGCAGATGCATTTTGAAACAACCAAAAATTAAACTTATAAGAAGAAACTTTGAGATGTCATATTTGTTATAGCACAACTGAGTTTTCACCTGTGTCAGTGTTTCTGTGAATTTTGTTTCAGCCGAGGAATAACTAAAGCACTGTGTTTTTGGTACATGTGTAACATATGTGTCAATTCAAAAGAGACCGTGTTTATGAACTCGTGTTTGTAAGCATGAACAAAAAAGAAAATATCAGACCATAATTATTTTACTTATTAGGACATTATCATTATGTAAACGACAACCAAGGGACTTCCTAGCTAACGTCAGAGCGTTGGGTGATGAGAGCCATTGCTCAGAAATTTAAGAGACAGCAAGAAATCTGAATTGCCAATTCTTATTAAAATTTGGTTTTTGAAAGGCTAATGCCTATATTCATTTGTAAAACAATAACAACATGGTATCAGAAAAGAATATTTGAAGAACAAACTGTACTGATAGTGTTGCGAGATCACAACATTTTACTTATGTCATAACAATTCCTGTTGATACATTTTTGCCTGTTTTTGTAGATTTGGCTTCACATGCCTCTACCATTTTCATGGTTTTTTTTTTTTTTTTTTTTGAGGCCATTACAAAACATCATGAGTGATTTTTAATAAGAATTTTTTTCTTTTTGAACAATAACATTAGTAACGGTCAGCCACAGCCTTCCCCCTTCAATAGTGCTTCGATTAGTAAATTTTTCAGCTAATTTATACCTCTCCTTATCAAAAAAAACCCCACCTTTAACCATATTATGAGAAAGATAAGCAATAAAAGACAATTTACATAATTAAGCTCGAGGACCTGTTGTTGGTGGGCTCACGTTTCACCTGTTTCTTTTTTTTTTTTTTATTTGTACTGTCCCGCCGCTCTTAGTTGAATTACTGTACCTTTTGGGTCCTTATTTTCGGAATGGTACCTTGGGTTATCCACACTATCTCTTACTCCTCAATCTTGTGTTGTTTTTCCTCTTCCTTTTTGATGAGGCACAGAGCACGGAGGGGGATACTGTTATGAGGCTATTTGATTACTCCTCGTAGAGAAGTGGATAACCTGGTCTCCATTCATTTTTTTCACCTCGGCCACATAGGTGGGTCGGCTGCCACTAGTCGCCCAGGGCTCTCCTCACAGCTAGGGATAGCTGTTTAAAAAAAAACGGACTTAGCGCAGTTGTTCTGGGCAAGGCATCATAATGCGTGGTTTTTTTTTTCTCTCTCACTGGGGCTGCAGGTCCAAGTAGGTAGCCTATGTTAATTTTTTTTTGAGCTTCTCAGGAGGAGGATAACCACTTAACCTCACTCTGGGCTTCTCGAAGACTGCCTCATTTTCTTTACACCAACCAGCCCGCAATCATTTTTTTTTTAGTCCTCTCTCTAGCAGTTCATTTTTGCGACTTCTCTCTAAAATCAAAAATGGACGCGCAGAGCTCTACCAAAGAATATCTAACTGATAAGAAGGTAAGGCTCAGCGAGACGTAACTAGCGCCACTATATTATGCGGCAAAGAATTACTACACAGAAGCCAACATTACAGGCTGATGCCGTAGGATGCCGAGCAGACTGAGTTAGACTGAGCATGCGTGTTTGTGTTCAAAGAATATAAACGCTTGTTTGTGTTGGCGTTTTGTTCAAAGGTTTTGTTGTTCTCATCTAGATCTGCGTTTATATTACAGCCATGAAATACACCCACTCCATTCCGATGAATAACAATTCATGGAATGGAGTGGATGAATAACAAGAACAAATTTGAAACCGTTTGAAACAAATATCCTGGAAAACCATTAAAACAACGTTTGCTGAAAAAAAAAGCTATCGTTACGTTGAAAAAATTAATTTATCAATTATATGAAACTGACTTTTATGAAAAATACCTCGTAATATTGTAAAATGAAAGAGGGAAGCATTCGATTACACAATGCATACCAAACAGACAGCTTTAAGCGTACACTTTGTCGTGGCGAGTTAGTCCGGTCGGTAGAGAGCTCAGCTATCACGCCAGCGGCCCAGGTTCGAACCAACTCAGATACGAACGGATGTTTTTCCGATCTGTTGAGAAAATTTCTCCAGCGCAGTGCGTTTAATTTACAAAATTCGGAAGGGTAGAAAAAAAAATTGTAGCTTTGGGAAACTGCGGTTGTCTTTGCTTTTTTTTTTTTTTATTATTATGGCTGCTACTGGGAAACCAGCCTCAGCATTTTTGACATTTAAGGTATATTGTAAATATGAAATTCATGCCAAGCAACCTGGTATTACTACGGTGCTTAAAGTGAGAATAAAACTGCTAAAATTTCCTTAAAATAATATTAATTGCTAATGTATATATTTGTTTCACCAAAAGAAGGGACAGGAGGGATACTCAGAAAAGAACAACAAAAAAAAATGCTTTAGTAGACCCAATGAGACCGAAGGAAACAGTCGCAGATCAAAGCTTAGCTTCCTTTCCGTGAAATAGGCTTCCCGTCCCGTGTCTCCTACGCTTTTTGCGCCTGAATGTTAACTTTCCCGCAGAGCATCTGCTGCCGCATTACATGGTGGCGCTGTTGTCGCCTGTTTTACATTATCTCTACGAGAGTTGAGCTTCTTCACGCGAAGCGTTTATATTCTTTGGCTCTACTCCCCTTCAATACTTCTAGCGACCAATTGCATCAGGCCATGAAGACGCCTCCATCCCATTGGCTGCTTCTAGCCAAGAACACGTGAAATGCACGTGTTCGACACCTGACAGCTGAATGCTTCGCAAGGGTCCACATTTCGAAAACAACCTGATAAATTTTGGCGCGAGGGACTGCTGCTTCCCACATTCAATCGGCCAACCACTTCCCCTTTCATAGTGCCTTACACGGGTATCTATTTCAGTTCGCTAAGCCCCTTCTCAGCTAGGGAGATTTACCAGACCTCGGGGAAAAGAATGTTGGTAACTCCTGGTGGTCTTTTCCCAGGAAAGAAAATCTCTGAAAGGGATCGAAAGAATTTTCTGCCTTCCAGCCCTTTTCTGGGAAACTTGGATCATTAACCGCTATCTGTTAAAGAAGGGAGGCTGTATCTGGCTTACAAAATGTTTTAACATGTTACCTCATACACTGAACAAAGCAAGAAATACAAAATATATTTTTTTCTTAATTATTTTTTTATGAGCATACCCCAGGTTTATTCTCATGAATGTTGCGACATCGCACCTTTTGGTACTGCGTCGTATGAATGCTACATTTTGTTCATACACATAGAGAAAAAAAAATTATTAACACTGATCTTATTTTAATTCTGCTGAGTATGTTTTTCCTTTCCTCCTGCTGGGCTGAGTAATCCAAAAACAAAAGGACAGCATTGTGACTGCCAGTCCACACTATATACATTTCTTTTTTCTTTCTTTCGTGGGAAAAAAAACGAACACCTTTCTTTCCGGCCTCACAGAACAAAGAAGGGAAAAAAAGAAACAAATGAGAAATAGAATTTCTGTATCTTTTTCTTGACTTTCTCTCTCTGGATCCAAAGATCAAACCCAGGGGAGGTGAAATCTAAGTTTACGAAAAGTTTAACAGCAAATCACTCCAGGGAAGAATCGTCACCCTTTCCTGAACTGACCATTATTATCCCTTCGATTTATTTATTTTTCTTTCAAGAAAAACGTGGATAATGTTGATGAAAATCTGAAAACATTGATCAGGTGTCCACAGATTTTCAGCAACATATCAGCAGTATATATGCAACCCGAGGACCGGCTTTCGGTTAGTGGAGTGTTCGGAGTCAGAATGAGAAAAGCTGCCGATTTACCGAAGTTTGGTAAAGAAACAAATTGTGATGCCACGGCTCCTCGGAAGTACGATCTCGGAAACGGCGCGGCATGTGGGTTGTTCACGTGACGCTATGGTGAGTACATATCAAAAGTGGTGCACAGATGGGCAAACTTTCCCGGGTGGCGTAGTGGTCTAAGCGCTGGCTTATGATTATTCGTCCGTAAAGGGTCCGGGTTTGTATCCCGGTAAGTCTGTGGTAGTCTTGATGTTGTGGTTGTCTTACGCCACTGATTCTCTCCCTTCCCTGGAACCAGTGTCCCTAAATTAGGGACGTGCGACTGCTTGTAGCCCACTGATTTGTTCACGGTGGTCATTAAATCTCTAAGCCGCCCCGGTGGCGCAGTGGTCTAAGCGATGGCCTCTGATCGTTCGTTTGAAAGGGTCCGGGTTCGAATCCCGTGAGGCATGGATGTTGTGTTTGTCTTCCTGCACTGGCTCTCTCCCATCCCTGGAGCCAGTGACCCAAAATTAGGGACGGGCGACTGCTTATAGCCCATTGAGTTGCTCACGGTGGTCGTTAAACCTCCAATCAAAAAAAAAAATCTCTAAATAAAAAATCTGTGGCCAAACAACGAACTGTCGTCCAACCGTGTATCGTCTGCTGCTCACTGATGCCAGAGGAGACTGTCACGCATTGTTCACAGCGACCGCAGGGCCACATTCGACAAATCACCCGCACCTGCAACAGCGGCAATCAGGGCAATGTGTCACAGCACACAGTTCATCGCAGCCTTTTGCGCATGGACCTGCACGTCATCGCCACCACTGCATGAAATGGGCCCAAGATCATCGACATTGGATCGTGGATGATTGGAAGAAAGTGGTCTGGTCTCACGAATCAAGTTTCCTGGAGCATCACGTAGACGGCCAAGCGCGGATACGCCGATTACCAACGGAGTCTATGGCCCCTGGATGCACTGTTGGGCGGACACAGGCCGGCGGCGGTGTTATGCTGTCGGTGATGTTTCCTTGGGACACTTTAGGCCCTATTTTCTAAATAGCACAATGCCTCACAGCTGTCAGGTATCTGAACATCGTTGCGGACCAAGTTCACCCATTCATGGCAACCGTGTTTCCTGCTGGTGATGGCCATTACCAACAGGATAATGCGCCATGTCACACTGCCAGAATCGTCAAGGAGTGATTCGAGAAACAAGCTGGTGACTTTTTGTTAATGCCCTGGCCTCCAAATTCAGCTGACATGAACCCAATCGAACATTTGTGGTCCGACTTGGTAAAGCGGGTTCTTTTTTTATTGGATGTTTAACGACCACTGTGAGCAGCTCAGTGGGCTATAAGTAGTCGCCCGTCCCTAATTTAGGGCCACTGGTTCCAGGGAAGGGAGAGAGCCAGTGCCGTAAGACAAACACAACATCCATGCCTCACTGGGATTCTAACCTGCACCCCTTACGGACGAATGATTAGAAGCCATAGCTTAGATCACTGCGCAACCGGTGCGGCGTAAAGCGGGTTCGATCTAAATCACCACCACCCCGAAATGTACGGAAACGGGAAGACCTGCTATTGACGTTATGGTACCAGATACCCTAGGATACCTATTGCCACCTCATCGAATTGATGTATCGCCGAGTGGCTGCTGTTTTGTGGGTTAAAGGGGATCCTACAGCTAATTAGGTAGGTGGTCATATAGTAATGGCCCATTGGTGTAATATCGACAGCACTGATTCATTTGAGCAGAAATGACAGTACCATCCTATTTCTTCAAGGACACAGTTTCCATAAAGACATATGACTTCAAACAAGGTCGGAAATTATCTTAATAATATATGTCCAGTTTTATGACTGAAAGTGAGTTGCTAACAGTGCAGTGTGTAAGATCAACAATTTGCTAGACAGGTCACAGACGTTAAGGTTATAGTTACGGGCATATGCAGCATGTGCCTTCAGCATGGCCAGAAATACCTTGTCTACTAAACCATTAAGTGTCGCGAGTGTTTCTCTGTGACGACTTTCATCAGCAAAACCTATTAAGTTTTCGAAAGACGAGCCAATTTTCCTGCAGAAGAACAACTCCGCGGGAGTTTGTCTGATTTTCTGATGCCCTGAAGACTTCAGAGTATAACAGAAAAGATCTAGATGTTCATTCCATCGTTCATGATGCTCTTGTGCATATGCAAGGTTAATAGACAGTAAGGTTTGCTCATCTTGCCTGCCTCGCAGACGAATAATCGCGACGTCACTGAGTGACATCACCGTCCTAACATGTGAATCGTAGATCCTAACATCCCAACTGTAGCTATGGAGGAAGATGTCTTGACCATTTATTCAAAAGCATGTTCAACCAGGTACTACCATCTACCCAGATCAATGGAAAGGATATAAACATTTTTCGGAACATGGTTTCACTCATTTAATAGTCAATCATACAAAAAAATTTTATAGATCCCTATAGTGGAGCTCATAATAAAGAATCGAATCCAGTTGAGAGCTCTCAAGCAAAATCTCAGAAGCCATACTAACAAATCGGAAGAACTATTGGCCGATAGCCTAATGGAATATTTGTTTCGACGATTTAGTAAAAAACAAAATTTAGATCCATTTGAACAGTTCATTGAAGTACTTTGTTCTACCGAGTGGAAAAAATGCACGTTAGACACATTTATTTCGTGAAAAGGGCGTTGCATTTACTTTATCTGAATTATGATGCACAAATCTGTGATATGAAAATAAATGTATTATTATTTTCCATAAGAAAATAAATGCCTATAATTATTTCCATTACAATAAGATTCATTTCGATGAAAATAGTAAAAATAAATTCCGTATATTATCATGAACTACTTGCTTTCACATTGGGTGTGATCAGGTTGTAGGTAAACAAAGTTGAACGATACACGGGAAATCGGGAACTACTTGAAAGCTTTCTGATTCGGTAGTACAGCCGAATGTCTTTATGAGAAATAAGAAAAGCATCTCGGCAACATTTCCCAACTTTTTTTAAATTAAAAACATTATGGATTAGAAATCTAATAGAATTTTTGAAGATTTTTTCCAGCTGGTTTACGAATCATAATTCCGATACGCTGCTATGGTGCAGATACAAAGAAACGTAGCGATTAGGTAGTCTTACGTTGACGATTTGGACAGTGACGTCACAAAGCAATCACCGGAAGTGCAGGATGAGCACAACCTTGTCATCTACTAACCTTGGTGCATATGAAGCAATTATTTTGAACAATGTGCGATTGACTCGCTCTGCGAGATTTACTTGCTGTTGATAAAAGCTAATAAATTTATGATTAATAGTCTCATACACCTCGCTCGAATACATAACTAATGAATTTTCTCCGTTATCGGAGTCTATATTAGATTTTGCCCCATAAATTGCGGACAGATTATATGTATGAGAACATTATAAATTATTTCAGCAGTAACTGACTTCAATGGGAAAGCTTCTATATATAATAATTAGAATAATTATCAGTAATTACAAGCACATAACTACGCTTATTTTTAGCTGATAAAGGATATGAATCTAATAAGTATACGGGTAAGGTCACAAATACGTAAAAACTGATGCTAGAAATTACGCGACCGGCTGGTCTTTTATTATTGTAATTGTGTCTTTGCTACACAGGGTATGAACGGACGTATGCGAGAACGCTATCATATAGGTAAGGCTATGCAACTGTCTTGCATACACTGAAGAGCAATTGAATTAGAGACAGCTGGCGTTATGCAAATGTGGCGCTGTGGGCGGCCCTGTAAACGGAAAAGATATGACGTATGCAGCGAACCGACAATATAAGAAGTAATGCGACGGGAATCAGTAAGAATCGGACGCAGTATGGGTCAGACGAAGGATCTAACCACATTTGATCGTGGACCAATTGTCGGGGCCCAACGAATGGGTCACTCCATCTCGGAAGTCGTGCAAGCACTGTGATTTTCACGAGCCACTGTGTCACGGGTGCACCGTGAGTACATCAAATCCGGTAAAACCATCCCTGCAAGGGCCAACTGCCGTGAACAACAGCGTGTGGATGAGAGGGGTCATCGTCGGCTAGCTCGTATTGTAACAGCGGATAGACGGGCCAGAGTGCAAGAAATCACTCGGCAATTTAACGCTGGTGCACAAAAACGTGTAAGCAGCCACACCATCCAGAACCATCTCCTCGCTATGGGGTACAGAAGCCATCGTCCCACGTGGGTACCGCTGCTGACCGCACATCACAGGGTGCAAAGATTAGCATGGGCGCGGGAACATCGCCACTGGAACCTATACATGTGGGAAAATGTTGCCTGGACTGATGAGTCGAGATTCACGTTGGTACATGCGGATGGCAGGATACGAGTACGGCGCAAACCACATGAAGCGATGGATCCTTCTTGCCCGTAGGGCACTCTTCAAGCTGATGGGGGTGGCATTCTCGTCTGGGGACTGTTTACGTGGACTGAAATGGGACCCCTGGTACGTGTGACATCGTCCCTCATAGGTCAACGTTACCGGGATATCTTGGACGACCATTTGGTCCCGTTTGTGCGTCTTCAACATCCCACTGGGGACCTCATCCTTCAACAAGACAATGCACCGTGCCATCGCTCCCGAATTGTATCCGAATGATTGGATGAACATTTCACCGACGTGACCTCGCTTCCTTGGCCAGCTAGGTCACCTGACCTCAATCCCATCGAGCACATCTGGGATGCCATTGAGAGTGATGTTAGAGGCTCTGACCCCCTCCATCAAACCTTCGTGAACTGTGGGAGTTTGTTCAGGGGTCGTGGATCCGCATGGCTTCCCAACGCTTCCGGTGTCTTATCTAGTACATGCCGAGACAAATCGCCGCCGTCATCAAGGCGAAATGTGGTGCTACACATTACTAGACAGGTATCTCTAATTCAACTGCTCTTCAGTGTATATCTAAGAGGCGTGTTAAAGGTTTATCATAAAATTCTGACAATCAGGCAGTTCTTACGGAACGACGAATTGCTGGTCTTAATTCTCAGTGAGAGATCAGTCTTCAGTGTAGTACAGGAGGCTCGAGTTCTCCCAGATACTTGGCAATATTTTTATTTTCAAGACCCTACAGCGGACATTAGGACTCTGTGACGGATACGGTGCCTTTCATGAAAAAAACGAAGTAACAATAAAAACAAGTGAAATACAGCCCAAACAATTTGCTTTTGGCTTTCTAAACTGCAATAAACATTCAGTGAAACAATACTTTAATTGTAAGGAACATTTTTAAAAAAATAATTCACCGATTAATGAGCAGTTCGCAATTTCAGCTTTATAAACTTTGTAGCATGACTTTTTAGGATTTTGCCCGATCTCTACCCTTCAAACAATGTATTTTATACAATACTAGCTATACCCGGCCACGCGTAGCTGTGGCACATTGTGGTTGCATGAATGAGAAATGAGGAACAAAACAAAGCATACGTTTCATAGAAGTTTAATTTTGCAATACTTGTGGGTAAACAATATTTTTTGTTTTTCCATTCTCTGCGTAGATATAAAGGCTATCTGGTTTGCCGACACGGGAACACGCATCATACAGTTGTCCATGTGAGAAGCAATCCGCATCTAAATCTAAACCACACAATTCTAAAGATTGACCTTGAGCTTTATTGATTGTGATTGCGAACGCCAATCGAATTGGGAATTGCAATCTTTTAAATTGAAATGGTGTGTCGGTCGGGATCATGGGAATTCGAGGGGTGAGGACATCTTCACCTTCGAAAGGCCCCGTTAAAATCGTTGCTTCCACTACATTTTTCATCAGTTTTTTAACTGCGAGTCGCGTGCCGTTGCAGAGTTTTGGCTGATTAATATTCCGCAACATGATAATTGGCACACCTATTTTCAATTTTAATATGTGTGGTGGCATCCCTGGCAGATCAAGTGAGTTCAAAAATTCCGTTGGATAATTAACTACTTCATCTGCTTCCACAACTGTATTTATCGACTTGTATGTAATTTCCTCACTTTGAATGCTGGATTGAATAACATTATTAATTTGATAGACATCTTTATTCTTCGCGGCAAGGATAGCTCGTTCACTGAGCCAATCGTGATTCTTATAATTAATTTGAATATTAGGAAATACTTTTTCGATCAGTTCTTCTTTCGATGTTACTAAATTACAAAAATTATCAGGAAATGGTATTCGTCTTGACGTCTCATCGACTGGCAGTTGTCCGTTCCCAATGTCTAGTAACTGTCGTGAGAACACCTCGGCTGATTGATCGTTCTGCAGCTGGACACGCATATTCGTAGTCAACTGCAATGTACGTACGTGTCGCCACAATGTTGAATATTTCAGGCAAGCATTTATTTCGTCCGCTGGTGTCGATCGAGAAATTGCAGGCAATGTTTGCCTAAAATCTCCTGCGAGCAATATCAATGCATTCCCGAATGGTTGAACGTTTCCACGCAAATCTCGCAACGATTGATCATGAGCTTCAAGCGATTTTTTATGTGCCATCGTGCATTCATCCCAAACAATGAGTTTACATTTTTGTAATACTTTTCCCTTACCGGATGCTTTGGAAATATTGCATGGGAATCTCGATGATTCGCATGTTTAATGGCAACTTCAGAGCTGAATGAGCAGTCCTTCCACCTCGTAACAATGTCGCAGCTATTCCAGACGAAGCGAGAGCTAAGGCTATGTCATTTTTGATCGAACCGTTGCCAGAATCAATCTGATAAGGAATGTTTTCCCAGTTCCTCCTGGCGCATCCAAGAAGAAGGCCTCCCCAACTCCGTCATTTATCATTTGCATTATGCGATCATAAATGCCCTTCTGTTCACACGTTAATTTGGGAATGTTTGATTGGACATATGACTGGAGATCACCGGTGTTGTAACTCTGTTCACGGCGCAAATCTACATCAAATGAAGCAGTCGTAGTTCGGTTGGGTGCTGGCATTCCCAATTGACTAAGAACTTTATTTGCAATAGCTAAGCACTTGTCTTCAATATTTATCAATGTTTCGTTGTAAATGCCTTCTGTAAATTCCACGGTCATATTGGCATTTTCTAGGCGTACTCTATGCAAAATATCCTCAGCCATATGCGATCGCTATCTTTCCCATAACTCTGTGGGAGATGAAGGGAAGCAAGCGGTCAATATAATTGCGAATAGTGCTCGAATTTGGTTTGGATGTGCAGTGTTGCACGCGTCACTAATACATATATCCCACTGTTGGTCGTTTTCTAATAAATTAAGAGCTTGACACGCACTGCGGAAAGTGGCATATGTGACGCCGTCAACAGTTTTCAATTGCTGGAAAGATCTAGGACCAGGCACATTTACCAACAGCATGCGAAGGAAAAAAGCATTCATCTTGATTAGGATGCACTGTATAAAGTCTACCAATTGTATTTTCTCTGAAAATGCCAGGTTGACTGTCGACTGGCTCCCCTCGTCTGCGTCGTACGAATGCTTTTTTAGTTACATTCCACGTGAAATAAGAGGGCACTTCTGTGTACATCAGTGTTCTGGCGAAAGCGTCTTCCTGACATAAGGTGAAGAAAGCAATCAGAGTTGTACTAGGTGGATTAAGGGCTCTTTGTTGCACATTTGCATCTGTGAAATAAACACGCTGTCCATTCTCTAAATGTACTGCTAAGTGAACCACAGCTGGATTGCGTTCATGCATGGGAAATGAAAAAATTCGCCATGCAGCCTCATTGCTGCTTATGTATCTTCCAGCCGGGTCTGGTTCATTTGCCCGACGTTTACTTCACCGAAGGGTCACTTGACCGAAAATCACTTCACCGAAAAAATTGTTTCACCGAAAGATCACTTGATCGAAGCGTTCATTTCACCGAAGGGTCACTTGATCGAAAGGTACATTTCACCGAAGGGTCACTTGATCGAAAAGTTCATTTCACCGAAAGGTCTCTTTACCTAAAAGTTCATTTCATCGAAAGGTCATTTCACCGAAGGGTCAGTTTATCGAAAACGCTAGATTTCATTACAGGATCTGTTGAAGCATGGTGCAAGTTTGACAGACAGACCACCGAAACGTTAGGGGATCCTACTCAAATTGCACTTTTGATTTCTCCGTGTCACAGAGAACGCAAAGATTTAGTTTTAAGGCAAAAATAATTAATTTTAAGTCCCTATGCCTCGGCCTAGGCCTTTTTAGCAAGTTTTATCATGTTCATACGTTTTTCATAAAAATCATGTTCAGTGCTCATGTTCATAAATAGTTTACATGAAAAGTCAAGTTAATAACGTTGCACATTTATTCAGGCAAAAAAGAATCAATGTTAGGGCCGTAGGCCTCGCTTAGGCCTTTTTAGCAAATTTTAAGCGTGCGTGCTCATGTTCATAAGGTTTACATAACAACTCAAGTTAATGATGTTGTACACTTATTTAGGCCAAAAGAATCAGTCATAAAGCCCACGGCCTCGGCTTAGGCCCTTTTAGAAAATTTTAATCCTGCATGCTCATATTTATAAAGTTTACATAAAATGTCAAGTTAATAATGTCGCACATTTATTCAGGCAAAAAGAATCAATATTAGTGCCGTAGGCCTCGCTTAGGCCTTTTTAGCAAATTTTAACGGTGCGTGCTCATGTTCATAAGGTTTACATAAAAAATCAAGTTAATGATGTTACACATTTTTTCAGGCAAAAAGACGTAGGCCTCGCTTAGGCCTTTTTAGCAAATTTTAACCGTGCGTGCTCATGTTCATAAGGTTTACATAAAAAATCAAGTTAATGATGTTACACATTTTTTCAGGCAAAAATAATCAATTTTAGGGCCCTAGGCCTCCGCTTAGACCTTTTTAGCAAATTTTAATCGTGCGTGCTCATATTTATAAGGTTTACGCAAAAAGTCAAGTTAATAATGTTGCACATTTATTCAGGCAAAAAAGAATCAATGTTAGGGCCGTAGGCCTCGCTTAGGCCTTTTTAGCAAATTTTAATCGTGCGTGCTCATATTTATAAGGTTTACGCAAAAAGTTAAGTTAATAATGTTGCACATTTATTCAGGCAAAAAAGAATCAATATTAGGGCCGTAGGCCTCGCTTAGGCCTTTTTAGCAAATTTTAACCGTGCGTGCTCATGTTCATAACGTTTACATAACAACTCAAGTTAATGATGTTGTACACTTATTCAGGCCAAAAGAATCAGTCTTTAAAGCCCTAGGCCTCGGCTTAGGAATTTTTAGAAAATTTTAATCCTGCTTGCTCATATTTATAAGGTTTACATAAAATGTCAACTTAATAATGTCGCACATTTATTCAGGCAAAAAGAACAAATTTTAGGGCCCTAGGCCTCCGCATAGGCCTTTTTAGCAAATTTTAATCGTGCGTGCTCATATTTATAAGGTTTACGCAAAAAGTCAAGTTAATAATGTTGCACATTTATTGAGACAAAAAAGATTCAATTTTAGGGCCCTAAGCCTCGGCTTAGACCTTTTTAGGAACTCTAAACGAATTTCGCGAAAACGTTCCATGTAAGCCAAGCGAGAATTGTGCTTTAATTTGAAGAAATTAATTGCCGATGATCCGAGGTACACTTGGTTTGAGGGAACTGTACCCCGAACTTCCGTAGTATTATATTCTGTGCCGCTGGAGTCTGTCAGTGTATCCAGGATGTTCCCCTTGAAGTGTCTGCGAAGTCCGTGAGCTTTGGGAGGGGCTTTCCCCCAAAATGTTAAAATGGACGTAGAGCTGTAAACATTAGAACCTTGCTTTATATAATGATTCTGTACACGATCACGAATTTTCAGGAGGGTGGGACGAATTCACCCTCCCCCAAGTTTCTAAGAGCGCAGACAGGTGTTCAAGGTAAGGGATTTGCTCGCAATTTCTATGCTTCATGTTGTGTTTAGTGCCAAACTATGTATGCCCTTCCCCCTCCCCCAGAAATTTGGTGAAGTCTGTAAAAGGGATACGAGGTGCTTGGTTTTGAGGGCTCTACCCCCAACTTCCGTAATTTTATATTCTGGACCTCTGGAGTCGGTCATCAGTGTATCCTCGATGCTACCCCTGAAGAGCTCTTGGAAACGGGGGTGGGGGGGGGGGTTCAGTTTCACTCCACATTCCTGAAAATTCGTGGTCGTGTACAGAATCATTATATAAAGCATGGGTCTAATGTTTACAGCTCTACGTCCATTTTAACATTTTGGGGGAAAGCCAAACCCCCCCCAAGATGACGGACCTCGCGGACGCTTCAAGGGGAACATCCTGGATACACTGACAGACTCCAGCGGCCCCGAACATAATATTACGGAAGTTGGGGGTACACCCTCCCAAAACTAGGTGTACCTCCGATCCTCGGCAATTTTTTTCTTCAAATTAAAGTGCAATTCTCGCCTCGCTTGGCTTACATGGACCGTTTTCGCGAAATGCGTTTGGAGTTCCCAATTCAGTTCTCAATATATGCCCAGAAACGGCAATCTTTAACCCCCCCCCCCCTCTTGATTTTTTTAACTTGACATTTTATGTAAACTTATGAACAAGCAAGATTAGAATTTTCTAAAAACGCCTAAGCTAAAAAAAAAAAAAAAAAAAGCCCTAAGGGCAATAAAATTTATTCTTTTTTGCCTTAATAAATGTGCAACATTATTAACTTATTAACTTGCCATTTTATGTAAACTTATAAACCAGCAAGATTAGAATTTTCTAAAAACGCCTAAGCTAAAAAAAAAAAAAAAAAAAAAGGCCTAAGGGCAATAAAATTGATTCTTTTTTGCCTGAATACATGTGCAACATTATTAACTTGACTTTTTACGTAAACCTTATGAATATGAGCACGCACGATTAAAATTTGCGATAAAGGCCTAAGCCGAGGTCTAGGGCCCTAAAATTGATTATTTTTGCCAGAAAAATGTGTAACATTATTAACTTTACTTTTTATGTAAAGCTTATGAACATGAGCAAGCACGATTAAAATTTGCTAAAAGGCCTAAGCGAGGCCTACGGCCCTAATATTGATTCTTTTTTGCCTGAATAAATGGGCGACATTATTAACTTGACATTTTATGTAAACCTTATAAATATGAGCACGCACGATTACAATTTTCTAAAAAGGCCTAAGCCGAGACCTAGGGCTTTAAGACTGATTCTTTTGGCCTGAATAAGTGTACAACATCATTAACTTGAGTTGTTATGTAAACCTTATGAATATGAGCACGCACGATTAAAATCTGCTAAAAAGGCCTAAGCCGAGGCCTAGAGCCCTAAACTTGATTCTTTTAGCCTGAAAAGTGTGCAACATCATTAACTTGAGTTTTTAGGTTAACCTATGAACATGAGCACGTACCGTTATTATTTTCTAAAAAGGCCTAAGCTGAGGCCTAGAACCTTAAAATTGATTCTTTTTGCCTGAAAAAAATTGCAACATTATTAACTTGACTTTTTATGTAAAGCTTATGAACATGAGCAAGCACAATTAAAATGTTCTAAAAAGGCCTAAGCTGAGACCTAGGGCCCTAAATTTGATTCTTTTTTGCCTAAAAATTGTGTAACATTATTAACTTTACTATTTATGTAAAGCTTATGAACATGAGCAAGCACAATTAAAATTTTCTAAAAAGGCCTAAGCTGAGACCTAGGGCCCTAAAATTGATTCTTTTTGCCTGAAAAAATGTGTAACATTATTAACTTTACTATTTATGTAAAGCTTATGAACATGAGCAAGCACGATTAAAATTTGCTAAAAAGGCCTAAGCGAGGCCTATGGCCCTAATATTGATTCTTTTTTGCCTCAATAAATGTGCGACATTATTAACTTGACATTTTATGTAAACCTTATAAATATGAGCAAGCAGGATTAAAATTTTCTAAAAAGGCCTAAAACGAGGCCAAGGGCTTTAAGACTGATTCTTTTGGCCTGAATAAGAGTACAACATCATTAACTTTAGTTTTTATGTAAACCTTATAAACATGAGCACGCACGGTTAATATTTTCTAAAAAAGGCCTAAGCCGAGGCCTAGGGCCCAAAAATTGATTCTTTTTTGCTTGAATAAATGTACAACATTATTAGCTGGACATTTTACGTAAACCTTATGAATATGAGCACGCACGATTAAAATGTTCTAAAAAGGCCTAAACCGAGGCCAAAGGCCCTAAAACTGATTTTTTTTTTTGTCTGAATAAGTGTGTTTACATAACAACTCATTAACTTGAGTTGTTATGTAAACTTCATGAATATGAGCTCGGGGGATTAAAATTTGGCAAAAAGGCACAGGTCTATCTATGACTTATAATTAATGTTATATTTCGAAAAAATTACCCTTGGGGAGGTGTTTAAAAGAAATTAAAAGTGTATTTTTTATACAATCCAATAATGTTTAGGTGACCAGTTTTTTAAACACCAGCACCATACTCCAACAGATCTATAACAACAAAATTCTAAGTTTTCGATAAACTGACCATTCGGTGAAATGATCTTTCGATATAATGAACTTTTAGGTAAAGTAATCTTTCGGTGAAATGAACTTTTCGATCAAGTGTCCTTTCGATGAAATGAACTTTTAGGTGAAGTGATCTTTCGGTGAAATGAACTTTTCGGTCAAGTGACCCTTCGGTGAAATGTACCTTTCGATCAAGTGATTTTCGGCGAAGTGATTTTCGGTCAAGTGACCTTTCGGTCAAGTGAACGATACCCCTTCCAGCCTGGTATTGTGCAATTTCATCGATAACTCGTACTGCATTTCTGTCACTATTTTCTGGTTGCACACCAAAAACTGCCATATCGCTGCCTTTATTCACATACTTACAGATGTATTTAATCGATTTGACCGAATTGCAATATTCTACGTTTATGTGCGCTTTGTATGTTTTTGACAACAGAGGCGAATATGGGACCACCCAACGGTTGTCTACATCAATATCACCATTTCGCATGTCTATAGTTGCCGAATTCCCGCCATCTTCAGTTGGTCGTCTCCTATACTGAGGATATCCATCGTCTCCTGTTACTGTGTTGGCTGCGAATGCTCGAGGATATTGCTTAGAACATTTCCCGTCTACCATGCATGGTGAATTCGGATTTAGTGTACTGCATGGTCCATGTATCATGTTTTTGAAAACAACTGCATGCAAATCCTTATCGACGTCGGCCCGTGGAATCTCAGCGCATATCACATCGTCGATTTCGTCTGAAGTTATTTTATCGTATAGCCAGATTAGTATATGCGCATGTGGCAATCCTCTCTTTTGCCATTCTACTGAATACATCCAGCAGCTCACAGATCCAAACACGTCATGTTTCACAATGAAATCCATCAGCGACTTAAGTTTTTGTCTGAAAACACGTGCTGTGCTGTCATGCCTATCCACGGGTGATTGCCCAGGAAGTAACAGCTGCTGTATCTCGTCCCAAGCTGGATTGCACGTGAAGGTGATAAATAAGTCTGGACGCCCGTAATGACGAACATATGCCATTGAATCTTGAGCATATTCCTGCATGTGACGTGGACTGCCTATGTATGAAGATGGCAAAATAGTAAGCTTTCCAACGTTGGTTGTATTACCGTCATTCACAACTGCATCTCGCAAATGAATGTATTCTTCGGAGCGGAGTTTGGTCTGATTCAAACGAAGAAACAGCAAACGTTCCGTTTCAGTTTTTGCATATATATCCACTATGTACTGGCGAAACAACTGACGGCATTTCAAAATATAATTGTCCTCGTTCCTCCGAATCATTAAGCAGTAGGCGTAAAAGTTCATTGCGCTGCACTTTTTATTAATTTCTGCACCATTCACTGGGTTTATCATCTTCACATTGAAATGATATCCATCGGCACCATCCCAGAAGATAACTGGATATTGCAAAGCATCGTAATAACGGTGAGTTTCTGCGACGTTTATCAATTGATCGTTTCTTCGATGGAGAACAATATCTCTAGGTTGGAACTGATCTCCGACTATGACAATTGCTACTTCGTCTATAGTTGGAGCATTATATCTTCGGACATGTTCTCCAGTGGGCGTTTTGTCTGCGTGAATGACAATCTTGTGGGTATCTGATGGCATCATATCCATTGCCGTTTTGAACAAACGCACCAAATTGTTCTTTTCGTGAAGGAACTCCTGTAGTTGCGAAATGATGGATCTTCTTAGCGAGGTATGTATTCCACAACGTGCATTGACTTCATCTCTATCATCACCGATGAAGTACATTTGAAGGAATTTATGGTCACTATCTCGGAACGGGAGCAGGGAGCCAGCTTTGTGATATATTTATCCTTTGATTTTAAAATTGGCATGAATTGAGCAGTCACAATTTCCGCACCAAATGACGTCATTTGGAAGCAAGAGTTATATTTCCTGATGTTCAATAGGAAATGCTTCGATTCAGCGGCAGATCCAGCAAGTAGAGTTTTCAACGGCTCTGGTGGTGCTTCAAGTTGAGGCAATTTAATTTTTCCGCCAGCGCAACACATCCCATTCGTTTCATTATTGAACTTTAGAGCCTGGCAGTAGGTACAGACATGACTCATCTGGCCAATGACAACATGCGGACTTGAACTATAATCAACAGCTGGATTGTACCGGAATGCAAGACGATTGTATTGCAGAATCAGATCTGCTGTTCTTTGGGTACGTGTTTCAGCTATCCTCGACGCCTCGCGTTCATTCCGTTGAGAACGAACCAAATCTGTTGCTGCAGAACGAGACTGCCGTGCTTGCAATCGTGCATCCTCAAGCCTGGCTGCTCATCTTTCTGCTGGTTCCGTGTTACGCATCTGGATGGTGCTTAGTCTGTTCCTCTCTCGTACGTATACCCGCTCTTCCTCAGTCATATTCGAAAGCCGTCTTCTCGATCCTTCTGTGTGGCGAGTGCGACGACCCAAATTCGTTTTTTTTGCGAGGCATTATTTCGGTTTTCACTGGAACAGAAGGAAGGGATAATATTATAACCTCTTATGGCTCTCACAGCTCTAGGTTGAAAACCATGAGAGATAAGAGACAAAACATAACCTCTACTTACGATTTGGCGAACGGCGCAGCTCAATCACGACACGATCACCTAGTATAGAGAGTGTTCCCCTCGCTTCCAGCAGATGGCGCGTTTGCTGGTACACAGCTGACCGTTGAAAAAGCTGTTTTCTCGCGGTCGCGGGTATGTAACTGACGCGAAAAATAGATAAAAACAACACGATCACCTAGTATGGAGAGTGTTCCCCTCGCTTCCGGCAGATGGCGCGTTTGCTGGTACACAGCTGACCGTTGAAAAAGCTGTTTTCTCGCGGTCGCGGGTATGTTACTGACGCGAAAAATAGATAAAAACAACACGATCACCTAGTATGGAGAGTGTTCCCCTCGCTTCTGGCAGATGGCGCGTTTGCTGGTACACAGCTGACCGTTGAAAAAGCCTTGGACCATATATACTGATAGACTGCGCATGGCATCAAAATTTCTGGCTCCAACATCGCAAGCCACGAAATCACGTGACTTCGGGCAAAAAGATGGTTAACTCGTGCTGTGCTCATCATGAATTTTAGGAGTTTCCTTTTTAGAATTCCATTACGACTTTTCATTCGTGAATACATTTATTACGCTATGATGCAGCTATTGCCAGTGCGTAGTCCATTAGTATATATGGTCGAAGGAAAAAGCTGTTTTCTCGCGGTCGCGGGTATGTTACTGACGCGAAAAATAGATAAAAACAACACGATCACCTAGTATGGAGAGTGTTCCCCTCGCTTCTGGCAGATGGCGCGTTTGCTGGTACACAGCTGACCGTTGAAAAAGCCTTGGACCATATATACTGATAGACTGCGCATGGCATCAAAATTTCTGGCTCCAACATCGCAAGCCACGAAATCACGTGACTTCGGGCAAAAAGATGGTTAACTCGTGCTGTGCTCATCATGAATTTTAGGAGTTTCCTTTTTAGAATTCCATTACGACTTTTCATTCGTGAATACATTTATTACGCTATGATGCAGCTATTGCCAGTGCGTAGTCCATTAGTATATATGGTCGAAGGAAAAAGCTGTTTTCTCGCGATCGCGGGTATGTTACTGACGCGAAAAGTAGATAAAAACAATCTTTGAAGCGGGTTGTATATCGTGTCAAAATTTGAGCTCAATCGGTGCAGAACTTTTTGAGTTTTTGAAGCGTACACAAACCAACTTAACATTTTGATGTATATAGATTAAATCCGAAATACATACATTTCATAAACGTTTGTTACTTTTTTTTCCTTGTGAAAATGAAATACTTATTAGAATACTGTCGATTTGTTTAATTTTCTTTTTTGTTTTCCACCACTACGTAGACACGATACACATAAACAAAGCAATAGAAAACATTCTGTATATATGAGAGATATTTTCTTGATTTTGTTTTCACTGCTTCCAATGGTGAACTGAGTTCAATAATTAGCAATGGCCATCTTGTAAAGGGATACTCCGCTTTCTTTGTTAAAAACGCTTCCGAAATAAAAAAAGGCTATTAAGGCAGTACTTACCCGAAATATTTAGCTGGGTTGTGTTGCACACGCGATGGCGCAGTGATGTAAGCGCTGTTTTTAAAACCTTTCGCTCAAGTAGGGTTCGGGTTCGAATCCCGGTGAGACGGGGATGTTGTGTTTGTCTTACGGCAATAGTTCCCTTCTTTCCCTGGACCCAGTGTCTCTAAATAAGGAAAGGCCTATGGCGTTGCTTACGGTTTTCGTTAAACCTAAAAAAAAAAGGTTACTTTCTCATGCATGAATAAAGCAATATTTGAATAGGAGTACCTTTAGGTAATTACTGAATGGTAAATTTGGATTGCTTCTTCTTCCACTCGATTGCGAAACACAATATTGGATTGTTACTATTTTAGAATGGATTTCACAATAAAGGATGAGATTTGCGAGATGTTTTTTCCGAAGAGATTTTTTCCTTAACTGCAAAAACTTATGACTTATTTATATTATATTCCTGAGAGTCAGCTAGAGGCAGAGAGAGAAAGAGAGAGAGGAAGAGTATGAAGTTAAAAGTCAGTTATTAAAATTTTAATATTTAAATTTCAGCAAATGAGAAAATACAGTATTTTTCCTCATTTCATGGAAAGAGTTCATAAAATCGCTCTTCGTGTAGTATTTCCGCCTCGCTAAGCATTCTTTCACTGGATATGCTGCTTGGTGTTGATAACAAGTTACGTCTGGAAAACTTCGACAGTTCAGGATAGATAGCAACATTTTTTGTTCAGCAAGAGAAGGGACTTTCTTTATGAGAGATGTTAGGACATTTCAGGAAATTTTTAGGTTTCTCCACTTCTTTGGAAAGAGCTTCAGCAAAAAAACTCCTGTTTGCTTTGATTTAAAAAAAAATTCATCTAAGTAAGACACACATTTTGAAATTTATCGTCATCCCTTTTCGTTTTTACTCTTTGAAGATTCTGTTGCTCCACTGTCATATTTTTTGATTCAAAGACGCTTGAGACTGAGTTTTTTTTTTTTTTGTCTTCAATAATCCAGTTTTTCGGAAGGAGGCTGATATTGGGTTTCAAAAATGTAACTTCGTAGCATGGATCCAGTACGATGGAAATCACATACAATTTATTAAATTTCACATTACGAAATCTCGCTTGCTAAGATTTTAGCAGCTGTTTTTTTTCATAGTTGTGATACCTTCCTCGATTTCTGTTTTCTGAAACAACGCTCTGAAGGAGCTAAATTTGAAATCACCATCGTAAAAGTGCTTCTTCGGAACTGACTTCAACTGCGACTAAAAAACTATTCGAGTGAAATAATCACAGCTTCAGTCAGCTTAAAGTTGGAAGCAGTCTAGTGGGTTGATGCATCAGTTCAGGCCGTTTTTTTCACCGCACTAGAAGAATGTATTACATCAGAAGGAAAACAAAATAAATCAACTATGTATCCTCCCCTTCATTGTTTACGTGGCACGCATCGTGCAACAATTCTTCACGGCCCACCAAGTGTCACTGCTGCCGTGGCCCGCCTGTTCTCCCGATATGTCGCCCATCGAACACTTCTGGTCGCTGATCGGCAACCGAGTGGCCCGGAAAGCACCACCCGCGGCTACGCCTGATGAACTGTGGCAACGCGTGGAAGCAGCCTGGTCCGAATTACCCCAAGCCACATCCAAAGTCTCTTTCGTTCGATGCCGAGGCGTGTAGCGGCCGTTATTGTCAGACATGGGGGCCACACGAACTATTGATGTCTGCGTGTTCCGCAAGTCGCACGGGCCTGTAAGCTCAATCGTTTCATCTTTGTATCAGTTGTTATGTGTCCAGTAAATCTGGCTTTGCTATCTCGTGTCCTTCTTGATGTTGTATTTTGGGTGGCCAGCACCAAACAATCTTTCCTTTCTCAAAGTCAGTTCTCTCCCGCCGCGATATTTTCACTCAACCTCACAGTGCGATATGATAGCGGTCAGCTGCAAGCTTGTTTTAATACTGCTTGAAGCTGTACCGCGCATCTTAATAATGCAGCGGATGCATTCATTTGCTTTTGAAGTGGTGTGCGGTGACTTTTGTCAATAAAGTGCATATTGGGGAAAAGGCAATTTACATTAACTCCCCCTGGCGATGAAACTGTGCGTTATTTGAAAAAGAAATGGTACCCCAAGTGATCGGTGTAAATGGTATCAAAGTAAAGGAAGAATTTTTAAAATTGGTATTTAAAATCCATGATATGGAATAAAATGTATTTTGGATTCGACAGTATTTGCATTTACGTCCTCTAGAGGCAAAGTTATGCATCGGAAAAAGACCCGTATGCAAATACCACCACCCTTTTCGCATTTCATTCTTCCAAATTCAAAAAGAATTTTTAAATCAGACTAACAGCCACAAAAGTATGGTGTCTACAGATGGGCAGACTGATTGGCATAGGGATGCAATCAGTACACACTTTTTGTTTTTCAAAGAATTTCTAAAAATGTGCCACAAACAAGGTTCAGCATATCCAAAAGGAAAATGAGGAAAAGAAAACAGCCCTTAAAATGTGTGGGAGAAGCAATTAGGATAAAGTGACCAGAAGTCCTCATTTTCTGGGGATAGTCCTCAATTTCAATTCTTCGTACTCAGTTCCATAAAAACTGATTGAGAAACGCTGAATGTCCTCAATTTTTGAAAATCCCCCAAAAAAATTGGAATTGGAAAATATGTGCTAAAGAAAGTCGTAGAACTAAATTGAATCTGAAAATTGCAAACAAATTTAGCATTAATAACTTATTTAATTTCAAGAAATTGACTCATAAGTGCATGGAACTATTTCCTAAGGCGGATGAATTTTTCCTGGAATTAAGTTAGCAATCAAACAATATTAATGGAAGACATACCGAAGCATCGAACAGAGTTATCTCGATAATCGTGATGCTATTTCGTTTTTGTTTTAACTGGATTTAACTAAAGTATTTATAGGATGGGGAATAAATTTCATTTTTCAGCATCCACTTTCTTGCAATTAAATAAGTAAATGATGCTAAATTTGGTTGCATTTGGTAGATTCCATTGAGAGTTCTACAACCTTTGTTCAGTATCATCATCATCATCATTGACAACCATTATCCATCCACTGCTGGACGAAGGTCTCTCCAAGCCTCTTCCACAACGGTCTGTCTTGTGCCAGTCTCCTCCATGTTACTCCTGCATACTTTCGAATTTCATCCATCCATCTCCCATGTGGTCTTCTTCTGGGTCTTTTCCTGTCCCTTGGAATCCAATCTAAAATTTCGGATGTCCATCGATGGTCTGTTCTTCTGGCACTATGTCCAGATCATTGCTCGTTCGTGACAGACGTAGTGTTGGTGGCTCCAATATTTTATGCATTTTAGTGTGGAATACCTCGTCCCTCACTCACCTGTTGCGTGGCCCGGCTGTCTAAAGGTACTTTGTACGTTTTGAGCTACTTTTCTAGCGTTCTCATCCTCATATTAGTTCATATTCATCCGTTTTCTTATCGTTTGCTCGTTTGTTTACGTTTGGAAGCTGCCAACATGGCGGCTTCCGGTATTTCCTTATCATCTATGGGCGTGGCTGATGCACGTCACGTCACACTTCCCAAGTCCATGGAAGTTAACATACTCTCGTCCTCAGATGTGTCTGCTCAGATGCCTTCCCTGCTTTCTAGTACTCCTACACCGGTGCCTTCACTGGACTTGGCTGCGCTTTCTTCTTCAGCTCCTGCATCTGCCTCGGTGCCCTCCCTGGGTACTACTGATTCTACTGCCTTGCCTTCGGCCTGTGCTTCTCTTCCCTCACAGCCTTCTGTGCCTGCCGGATCCGAACAGACTTCTCTTCCGAGGATGTCATTTGCCTCTAAAGTGCAACGAGGCGCTACTTCTACGTCCGGTTCCTCTGAACCAGATGGTCTTTTGCAAGTAACACCTATTATTCAGGTATCCAACCACAAGGTGAAGGTAACGATAGATGACGATTCGCAAATTGGCCGTGAGTTCCATAACCCCTGGATAGAGGTGTGCTCTTTCATGCTTTACCAAATACTTCATTGCCACGCTACATGGAAGCCCTCTCTGGACATGTGTCGTCTGCGTCCATTGCAGGAATTTCCCGTACTCCTCGGGGTATTTCGGTACAGTTCAATCACAAGGAGGATGCTGACTTTTTTCTTGCAAACGGACTTTCGATTGGGACAAACCATCTCATCCCGTCGCCTCTTTCCAAGCGACCGGTGAACATCACGTTCTATCCTGTTCCACAGGAAGTGCCTGATACTGCACTTCCTCTCCTTGTCAGTCATGTTTGTAAAATTGTTGGCAAGGTCCGTCGCCTATCTGACGCTCCCCGCGGAACTCGATTTGCACATGCTACCGGACCTCGCCGTCAGTTATTGGTCGTCTTTCCCACCGAGAAAGCCTTGGCGGATTGCCCTACAGAAGCTACTGTTGAAATTGGCGCACACGAACGTACAGTTTTCAGATTTTCACTGCTCACTATTGTACACACTGTTTAACACAGAATCACACCACTGCCTCCTGTGACCGCGTTCGGCGTGGACGTTCATCAAGTTCGCATCCCACTGCTGACCACATTGGTCTTTCTACTATCCCCACTACCGGTAGTTTGCCTGACGCGAATTCTTCGTTTCTCCATCAGACGAGCATTTCCGTCACGGACAATGATGCCTTTCCTCCTCTCCCGACCCGTACGATTGGGCATCCACCTTAGAGTTGTCTTCGACTACAGATGTGTCTACAGCGGAGTGTTCCGATCCGGGTGTGTTGAGTGGTGGTTTGGCAGATCGGCCGTCTGGCTCTTCTCCTAGCCTCTTGGATATCGGATCTCCATTTACAACCTTGTCTACCATACCCTTGTTGCAACATCTTCCTGAAGCCTCGGCTGTTGTACCAGTCTCCACTAAAGCGGCTCATTTACGTACTGCTTCTTCGGCGATGTTGGTTTCCTCGTCTCCTGACTTGGGAGGTGAGCCTGATTCACTAATGGATACATCCGCCTCAGCTTCTTCTTCGAAGCGGATTGGAACTTCCAAAGGCGCTGTAAAACAGAAAAAGTTAAAACAACTTTCTGTGCCATATTCTGAGGATTCATCTAGTGTTCCCGAGCTTTCTGGTTCCGGTGTTTCTCCACCTGATGATTCTTCAAACAGTATGCTTCTCCGCTCAGGTCCTGTCAATCCTCTCTCTGATGCTGAGGTTCTACAGACCGTTGATACGTTTCCTCCAGTTCCTGGACCACTGTCCAGACAGCAACTTTTACGTCTTTTTCAACCTGCATGTACGATTGTTGGTTCTGAAGAATTCCTTCACTCACCTGATCTGGACCTGTATGCAGCGGTAACGCAATTCGAAGCTTATGTGTCACTTTTTAAATCTCTGTGTGCCACCGATCTTCGGTATCAGCCTTTTTGAGACGTTACACGCGCCGTCTCGCCTCCTTGAAGGAGCTCGTTGAGAAGCATATATGTGATACCTTCTATCCTTTTACCGATGACCTTTAGCTCTCTTCCTCACACCGATTACTTTTTGTTCTCTCAATGCTAGGGGATTTGCGAACCCGTTCGCAGATGCGCTGGTTTTGCAGACTTAGTGCATGTTGATTCTGATGTTTTCATTGTGTGTTTTTACTGTGATTCACAAGTAATGTATTGTAAATTTGCTTTATTTGTGGGTAAATTTGCTTTATTTGTGGGTAAATTTGTTTTATTTGCTTTATTTAATGTATTGTAAATTTGCTTTATTTTAAAGTTGCGATAATTGCGTGTTTTTGCTGTGTTTTCACAACTAATCGGTCTCGTTACTTGTGTGATCTCCTCATTATCTCAGTATCATTATCTGATCTGTTGTTTCCTGAATTTGTGCCTGTTTTTTAAATTACCTATAATTGTGAGTGTTTGCTGTGTTAGTACTTTCCTCTATCGCGGATTATTATAGTGGTACGTTTGTTACCTGTGTTATTTTTATAAAGTTGCTGAGGTATTCAATATTGTTTTGCGCTCTAACCACATTTCAGTTCCGTTCGGTTGATTTTTCATAGCATAGTACATTTCATGCATTTGTGCACATGTGTTATAGTATTTGACAGGCTGTTAGGCCATTCATTGTTCATGTGCATATTCATTTCCTTTCTGTGTAACGTTGTGCTGCATCGTGGATATACTGACTTTCCGCACTGTTGTTTTCTGTACTGCAGCTTTTAATGAATCTCCTATGTCTGTATTTCGTTATAGCAATAAACTGGGTACCACTATGGTACCCACAGTTACCAATACCAATACCATTGCCATTTCAGAGATTTTACTCTGGTCTTGATGTCTTCCACTCTTGTCATTTTTCTGATCCACGAGTTCCTCTTCTTATCTGTCCTGGTTACACCAAGCATGCATCTCTCCATGCTCCTTTGAGTTGTCTGAAGTCTTTGTATATCTCTTTTAGTTAGGGTCCACGTCTCTGCACCATACGTAACCACCAGAATGATGCAAACACTTTTCTTTTAATACATAATGGCATATTGCTCTTGAAAAGCCCCAGGAAAAGATGGAATTACCGTAGACATCATACAAGAAACAAGTGGAGAAATTGAAACAGTACTCGCCCAAGTTTTTACTCGATGCCGTAATAAAGAGAAGATTCCTGAGGATTGGAACAATGCTGCAATAATCCTGCTACATAAAAAAAGGTGACATTGAAAATCTCAGGAACTATAGACCTATCAGCCTCCTATCAGTGGTTTATAAAATCTTCACTAAAGTTCTTTCACACCGCTTGAATGTAACACTGGACATGGCTCAACCGAGAGAACAAGCTGGATTCAGGAGTGGCTACAGCACTATACATCATATCCACGTATTAAGAGAATTAATCGAAAGAGCGAGGGAATATGAACTTCCATTATGCATGGCTTTTATCGATTATGAAAAAGCCTTTGATTCGGTGAAACCATCAGCAATTACAATGACTTTGAAATACTGCGGTATTGAAGATGCATACATTAATATTATTCATAACGTCTATGAAAATGCAAGTACAAAGATACAGCACCCATACAAATTGGAAAGGGAGTGAGACAAGGTGACACTATATCTCCCAAACTCTTCTTAATGCCACATTGGAAAATGTCTTTCAATCACTGAACTGGGAAAACAAAACTATAAAGATTAATGGAGATTATCTAACCCACCTTCGTTTTGCTAATGACGTAGTCATCTTTGCAACTATTCCATCAGAGCTGCAGAGTATGATCCAGGAACTTGCTGACAAGAGTAAAGAAGTGGGATTAAAAATGAACTTTCAGAAGCCAAAAGTGATGTACAATGCTTTCACAAAAAATTAAAATTTATGGATTGATTGATTTGTTCAGTATATTTTTCATTAAACTGTTTCTTCAAGTGAAGTTATTGGACTTGGATTATACCTTCTCATAGAGATAACATACAGGCATTCCATGATTTCTGCCAGCTCAGTGTATAGTAAATTTTTGGCTTCGCATTTTTTTTATTGTACAGATTCGTAATGAAATTTCAGTACACGATCAAAATGTAGCTTTGTTTGCATGTGCGCCCCCTGTGAGTAATATTTAAAATTTGTCAGAAGTAATATTCCGCAAGATAGTATATTATTGCTATTTTGTACTTATTTCACATAAAAATCGTCCATCAGATTCATCGTATGCTTTCCCATTAAACTGCACAATTATGGAGCAGGTCATAACATTCTTTGCTTATCTTCGGCTTTACCATAATGTGTCAGACGTTGTCCTCAATCCTGTTCTCATTTTGAAAAGAAATTGTCCTCAATTTTGTTTTGAAATTGAGGACAACATGTCATTTTGTCCTCAATTTCGTTCCCAAAATTCTTGTCACCTTAAATTTGGAAAGAAAAGTAGAGAATGTTTTTAAGGAATAACAGAGCTCCTCCAATTATATCATAAAAATGTGTTCGTGATAACTGAGACACGTGACTGTAACAGAACAAATATTGCACATATTTGTGCATTAAAAAGTACATATGGCATGTCTATTGCTTTATCGAAAAAACAAACATTTTGAAAAGTGGCAGTTGATTCAGATTATCATCTTCTGTAAAATCATGCAAAGTGGACTAAAGTTCATTATGGTGATAATGACGGTGTGTTTGCACTTTCGTGCAAAAATGTCCCTGAAGGGGAAGCAGAGGAATAAATACTCTTTCTTTCTCCTGCTACGTATAAAAGGCAACAACGCTTTGCGTCTACGTACTGACATTAAAAATCATGGACTTAGAACTCACGGGACCCAATTTGCAAGCCAGTTTTGAAGAACCATCTCCTAGGTCTCTGTTTCGAGCTACTCAGAAAGCGTAAAACTATTGATGTCCTATTAAGACCCGTGTGTTACTATTGCGATGTACCTCAACATATCTGACACTCACAGAACTATTGACACAAAATCGATTTTCGGAAAACTTGCCTGTTTCGAGTTACTGTAAAAGTAGAGAAGTAAGCAAAATAACATAAACGCTTCCTTTCTCTCCTTTTAATAGGGGGATTCAAAAATTGCAAACTACGCGTTTTTTTTCCACCTTACATCTTTATTTCCAAACCATCTTGATATGTGCTTGCCGGTTTTGCTTTCCTCTTCTTTCTTGTTTGTTTTCATTTCGTCTCTAGTGTTTTTACTACTTTTCTTCGCATTTATTTCTTTCAGATATCTTTCTGCTATTCGAAACTATGTTTCTTTAAGCACAGTTACGGTTTGCTTTATTATTCTTTACTGGAACTGGAGCTTATGTCTCTCTCCTAATAACATGTCAAACCATGACCAATTTCGTCTTCCCTTCTCTTGTTTTCCTTCGTTTGATTTCCCGATTTTTTAAATAACTAATACTTTTGTAACCGCATCATTTTGCCCTCTTGGGCCATTTGTTATTACACATATCCCGAGTTATGACATTTTTCCTTTACGTTTTCCCTAGGCGTTTTTTGCCAATTTTTTACATTTAACCAGAACTAAGACAGGATATATCTGAATATTTTCCCCATGTACTGATTCCATAGACCATTGGATTTTATTGAATGTCAAAACCCCACGATAAAGTGTGAAGTGCCACTTTTTGGAAAGGAAGAAAGAAGCAATGAAATAGAAGTAAACCAAGATCTGAAGCCTCGAAGAAGTATCTAGCTTTGAAATATTTCATATGAATTTAAAATGTCGTCTTTTCGAAAATCTCCCATCACGATTTCCAATTCTCCGTTAAGGAAAATATAATAAAATAATTTCCAAGTAAAACTTTAAGAAAATTCTTCTTTGGAATTGTCGGTGTGAGTATTTCCAATTTTCAGTCTTCTATAGGTAATTCAATTTCTGTCATTGCAGTCTGCTTGCGTCGTTATTCTCCGCTTCGTCAAACAGTTGTTTGCACCAACACTGCTTTATTTGAGCCGCAGGTCCCAAACTATAATAAAGCATAATTTCCAAGTAAAACTTTAAGAAAATTCTTCTTTGGAATTGTCGGTGTGAGTATTTCCAATTTTCAGTCTTCTATAGGTAATTCAATTTCTGTCATTGCAGTCTGCTTGCGTCGTTATTCTCCGCTTCGTCAAAATCTCCCATCACGATTTCCAATTCTCCGTTAAGGAAAATATAATAAAATAATTTCCAAGTAAAACTTTAAGAAAATTCTTCTTTGGAATTGTCGGTGTGAGTATTTCCAATTTTCAGTCTTCTATAGGTAATTCAATTTCTGTCATTGCAGTCTGCTTGCGTCGTTATTCTCCGCTTCGTCAAAATCTCCCATCACGATTTCCAATTCTCCGTTAAGGAAAATATAATAAAATAATTTCCAAGTAAAACTTTAAGAAAATTCTTCTTTGGAATTGTCGGTGTGAGTATTTCCAATTTTCAGTCTTCTATAGGTAATTCAATTTCTGTCATTGCAGTCTGCTTGCGTCGTTATTCTCCGCTTCGTCAAAATCTCCCATCACGATTTCCAATTCTCCGTTAAGGAAAATATAATAAAATAATTTCCAAGTAAAACTTTAAGAAAATTCTTCTTTGGAATTGTCGGTGTGAGTATTTCCAATTTTCAGTCTTCTATAGGTAATTCAATTTCTGTCATTGCAGTCTGCTTGCGTCGTTATTCTCCGCTTCGTCAAAATCTCCCATCACGATTTCCAATTCTCCGTTAAGGAAAATATAATAAAATAATTTCCAAGTAAAACTTTAAGAAAATTCTTCTTTGGAATTGTCGGTGTGAGTATTTCCAATTTTCAGTCTTCTATAGGTAATTCAATTTCTGTCATTGCAGTCTGCTTGCGTCGTTATTCTCCGCTTCGTCAAAATCTCCCATCACGATTTCCAATTCTCCGTTAAGGAAAATATAATAAAATAATTTCCAAGTAAAACTTTAAGAAAATTCTTCTTTGGAATTGTCGGTGTGAGTATTTCCAATTTTCAGTCTTCTATAGGTAATTCAATTTCTGTCATTGCAGTCTGCTTGCGTCGTTATTCTCCGCTTCGTCAAAATCTCCCATCACGATTTCCAATTCTCCGTTAAGGAAAATATAATAAAATAATTTCCAAGTAAAACTTTAAGAAAATTCTTCTTTGGAATTGTCGGTGTGAGTATTTCCAATTTTCAGTCTTCTATAGGTAATTCAATTTCTGTCATTGCAGTCTGCTTGCGTCGTTATTCTCCGCTTCGTCAAAATCTCCCATCACGATTTCCAATTCTCCGTTAAGGAAAATATAATAAAATAATTTCCAAGTAAAACTTTAAGAAAATTCTTCTTTGGAATTGTCGGTGTGAGTATTTCCAATTTTCAGTCTTCTATAGGTAATTCAATTTCTGTCATTGCAGTCTGCTTGCGTCGTTATTCTCCGCTTCGTCAAAATCTCCCATCACGATTTCCAATTCTCCGTTAAGGAAAATATAATAAAATAATTTCCAAGTAAAACTTTAAGAAAATTCTTCTTTGGAATTGTCGGTGTGAGTATTTCCAATTTTCAGTCTTCTATAGGTAATTCAATTTCTGTCATTGCAGTCTGCTTGCGTCGTTATTCTCCGCTTCGTCAAAATCTCCCATCACGATTTCCAATTCTCCGTTAAGGAAAATATAATAAAATAATTTCCAAGTAAAACTTTAAGAAAATTCTTCTTTGGAATTGTCGGTGTGAGTATTTCCAATTTTCAGTCTTCTATAGGTAATTCAATTTCTGTCATTGCAGTCTGCTTGCGTCGTTATTCTCCGCTTCGTCAAAATCTCCCATCACGATTTCCAATTCTCCGTTAAGGAAAATATAATAAAATAATTTCCAAGTAAAACTTTAAGAAAATTCTTCTTTGGAATTGTCGGTGTGAGTATTTCCAATTTTCAGTCTTCTATAGGTAATTCAATTTCTGTCATTGCAGTCTGCTTGCGTCGTTATTCTCCGCTTCGTCAAAATCTCCCATCACGATTTCCAATTCTCCGTTAAGGAAAATATAATAAAATAATTTCCAAGTAAAACTTTAAGAAAATTCTTCTTTGGAATTGTCGGTGTGAGTATTTCCAATTTTCAGTCTTCTATAGGTAATTCAATTTCTGTCATTGCAGTCTGCTTGCGTCGTTATTCTCCGCTTCGTCAAAATCTCCCATCACGATTTCCAATTCTCCGTTAAGGAAAATATAATAAAATAATTTCCAAGTAAAACTTTAAGAAAATTCTTCTTTGGAATTGTCGGTGTGAGTATTTCCAATTTTCAGTCTTCTATAGGTAATTCAATTTCTGTCATTGCAGTCTGCTTGCGTCGTTATTCTCCGCTTCGTCAAAATCTCCCATCACGATTTCCAATTCTCCGTTAAGGAAAATATAATAAAATAATTTCCAAGTAAAACTTTAAGAAAATTCTTCTTTGGAATTGTCGGTGTGAGTATTTCCAATTTTCAGTCTTCTATAGGTAATTCAATTTCTGTCATTGCAGTCTGCTTGCGTCGTTATTCTCCGCTTCGTCAAAATCTCCCATCACGATTTCCAATTCTCCGTTAAGGAAAATATAATAAAATAATTTCCAAGTAAAACTTTAAGAAAATTCTTCTTTGGAATTGTCGGTGTGAGTATTTCCAATTTTCAGTCTTCTATAGGTAATTCAATTTCTGTCATTGCAGTCTGCTTGCGTCGTTATTCTCCGCTTCGTCAAAATCTCCCATCACGATTTCCAATTCTCCGTTAAGGAAAATATAATAAAATAATTTCCAAGTAAAACTTTAAGAAAATTCTTCTTTGGAATTGTCGGTGTGAGTATTTCCAATTTTCAGTCTTCTATAGGTAATTCAATTTCTGTCATTGCAGTCTGCTTGCGTCGTTATTCTCCGCTTCGTCAAAATCTCCCATCACGATTTCCAATTCTCCGTTAAGGAAAATATAATAAAATAATTTCCAAGTAAAACTTTAAGAAAATTCTTCTTTGGAATTGTCGGTGTGAGTATTTCCAATTTTCAGTCTTCTATAGGTAATTCAATTTCTGTCATTGCAGTCTGCTTGCGTCGTTATTCTCCGCTTCGTCAAAATCTCCCATCACGATTTCCAATTCTCCGTTAAGGAAAATATAATAAAATAATTTCCAAGTAAAACTTTAAGAAAATTCTTCTTTGGAATTGTCGGTGTGAGTATTTCCAATTTTCAGTCTTCTATAGGTAATTCAATTTCTGTCATTGCAGTCTGCTTGCGTCGTTATTCTCCGCTTCGTCAAAATCTCCCATCACGATTTCCAATTCTCCGTTAAGGAAAATATAATAAAATAATTTCCAAGTAAAACTTTAAGAAAATTCTTCTTTGGAATTGTCGGTGTGAGTATTTCCAATTTTCAGTCTTCTATAGGTAATTCAATTTCTGTCATTGCAGTCTGCTTGCGTCGTTATTCTCCGCTTCGTCAAAATCTCCCATCACGATTTCCAATTCTCCGTTAAGGAAAATATAATAAAATAATTTCCAAGTAAAACTTTAAGAAAATTCTTCTTTGGAATTGTCGGTGTGAGTATTTCCAATTTTCAGTCTTCTATAGGTAATTCAATTTCTGTCATTGCAGTCTGCTTGCGTCGTTATTCTCCGCTTCGTCAAAATCTCCCATCACGATTTCCAATTCTCCGTTAAGGAAAATATAATAAAATAATTTCCAAGTAAAACTTTAAGAAAATTCTTCTTTGGAATTGTCGGTGTGAGTATTTCCAATTTTCAGTCTTCTATAGGTAATTCAATTTCTGTCATTGCAGTCTGCTTGCGTCGTTATTCTCCGCTTCGTCAAAATCTCCCATCACGATTTCCAATTCTCCGTTAAGGAAAATATAATAAAATAATTTCCAAGTAAAACTTTAAGAAAATTCTTCTTTGGAATTGTCGGTGTGAGTATTTCCAATTTTCAGTCTTCTATAGGTAATTCAATTTCTGTCATTGCAGTCTGCTTGCGTCGTTATTCTCCGCTTCGTCAAAATCTCCCATCACGATTTCCAATTCTCCGTTAAGGAAAATATAATAAAATAATTTCCAAGTAAAACTTTAAGAAAATTCTTCTTTGGAATTGTCGGTGTGAGTATTTCCAATTTTCAGTCTTCTATAGGTAATTCAATTTCTGTCATTGCAGTCTGCTTGCGTCGTTATTCTCCGCTTCGTCAAAATCTCCCATCACGATTTCCAATTCTCCGTTAAGGAAAATATAATAAAATAATTTCCAAGTAAAACTTTAAGAAAATTCTTCTTTGGAATTGTCGGTGTGAGTATTTCCAATTTTCAGTCTTCTATAGGTAATTCAATTTCTGTCATTGCAGTCTGCTTGCGTCGTTATTCTCCGCTTCGTCAAAATCTCCCATCACGATTTCCAATTCTCCGTTAAGGAAAATATAATAAAATAATTTCCAAGTAAAACTTTAAGAAAATTCTTCTTTGGAATTGTCGGTGTGAGTATTTCCAATTTTCAGTCTTCTATAGGTAATTCAATTTCTGTCATTGCAGTCTGCTTGCGTCGTTATTCTCCGCTTCGTCAAAATCTCCCATCACGATTTCCAATTCTCCGTTAAGGAAAATATAATAAAATAATTTCCAAGTAAAACTTTAAGAAAATTCTTCTTTGGAATTGTCGGTGTGAGTATTTCCAATTTTCAGTCTTCTATAGGTAATTCAATTTCTGTCATTGCAGTCTGCTTGCGTCGTTATTCTCCGCTTCGTCAAAATCTCCCATCACGATTTCCAATTCTCCGTTAAGGAAAATATAATAAAATAATTTCCAAGTAAAACTTTAAGAAAATTCTTCTTTGGAATTGTCGGTGTGAGTATTTCCAATTTTCAGTCTTCTATAGGTAATTCAATTTCTGTCATTGCAGTCTGCTTGCGTCGTTATTCTCCGCTTCGTCAAAATCTCCCATCACGATTTCCAATTCTCCGTTAAGGAAAATATAATAAAATAATTTCCAAGTAAAACTTTAAGAAAATTCTTCTTTGGAATTGTCGGTGTGAGTATTTCCAATTTTCAGTCTTCTATAGGTAATTCAATTTCTGTCATTGCAGTCTGCTTGCGTCGTTATTCTCCGCTTCGTCAAAATCTCCCATCACGATTTCCAATTCTCCGTTAAGGAAAATATAATAAAATAATTTCCAAGTAAAACTTTAAGAAAATTCTTCTTTGGAATTGTCGGTGTGAGTATTTCCAATTTTCAGTCTTCTATAGGTAATTCAATTTCTGTCATTGCAGTCTGCTTGCGTCGTTATTCTCCGCTTCGTCAAAATCTCCCATCACGATTTCCAATTCTCCGTTAAGGAAAATATAATGAAATAATTTCCAAGTAAAACTTTAAGAAAATTCTTCTTTGGAATTGTCGGTGTGAGTATTGCCAACTTGCAGTCTTCTATTGAATGTCAGTTTATGTCACATGCAGTTTTAAAAATTGCTGTATACCGGGTGTCTCAAAAAAGATTAAAACAAGCTTTTTATCTCTTCAACAGTTGATCACAGATACATACTTTCAATTAGAAAAATACTCAAAATGGCGTAAAGAGTAACGACATCATGGCATTTCCACCCACGTGAGAGGTATTTGCATAAAAGTAAAAAATAAATATTTTTTATACAGCCTTCGCCGAAAAACATCCAATAAAACAAATCGCGCAATGCCCTAATTTCTCTGAAAGAAAGAAACGGTGCCATCCTGCTGGCAAAACTCGCGAGGAAAATTGTCTCGATGAAAACTCGCGATGAAAAATACAAAAAACGTATCGTCTGGAGTCCGTTCAGGCAATCAGTTGCTTGCTTCGCTGCATAGCTCTGGAGCACTCAAAGTGAGAAAAGGTTCCAAACGATACATTTTTTACAATTTCACCGCGACGAGTTTTGCAAACAGAATGACGCGGCTTGTTTTTTTAGACTAATTAGGACATTGAGCAACTTTTAACTGAACTTTTTTTTTTTCTGCGAAGGTTGTATAAAAGAAATTTATTCATTTTTATGCAAATGCCACCCACAGGGGGGGCAACTGTCATGGCATAAGTCTTTGAGTATTTTTCTAATTGAAAGTACAATAGACTCTCGTTAATCCCGCCCTCGATAATCCAGCCCCTCCATAATCCGGTCTCCTTCTCCTTGCGTGGTTTTTGGTTGCAGAAATCGTGTTAATATCAGACCGAAACGGATTGTACTACAAACACGAGTGAAGGTTTCAAATTTAACGTTATCTTTTGTTTTGAATTGGCACATGTAATTCAATTTAAAACAAAAGTAGGAAGAATCCTCAAAATAATTAGGAATATTACAAGAAGCACCTTCATTAAATCAGACAAAAATCTGTGACATATTTCGAAGTGACCGCACTGAGTAGAAAATGCAAGATTTAATTTTCAGTAGAAAAATCAAGATTTCATCTGTGCTGTATTGCAATTGTACGTTTCTTTTACTGTGTATAGTACGTACACATACATATTGTACTTTACTGTACTGATAATATGAAAAGATCATTTCATTGATGTAAATGACACAGTATAGTACGAACTGATCGTGTTCTTTTATTAATATCATATGCTTGTCTCTTATTTATGTTTACTTTTTAAATACATATGTACTACACATAGTAAACTTGCAATTGTAACTTTAAATTTAATGAAGAGTTAAACTGAATTTGTATGCACTCTCAGTAATCCGGCCCCCCTCTGTGAAAGGAATGGCCGGATTAGCGAGAGTCTACTCTATGTATCTGTTTTTGTGTTTTTTTATTATAAAACGAAGTTTATATATATAAACAGTTGCCCGTCACTAATTTAAGGCCACTTCTCTCAGGGAAGGTACAGGGCTGTGAGACAAACACAACATCCATGCCTTACCGGATTCGAAACTGGCCACTTCTCAGACGAACAGTCATGAGCCTACGGAATTATACGCCTGTGATCAATCGTTTTAGAGATAAAAGCTCGTTAGAATTTATAATTTTTTTTTGAGACCTCTGGTATTGTATGCATTGTGCATTAACCCTTTAACCGGCTGGAACGAATTACTCGGGGTTAACAAAATAGGCAGAAATCAGCTCAAACGAATATATTCGCTATCTAAGAACTGCGCCGAACCGGAAAGAAACGAGTGAATCCGCGCATCGGAAAGCGTTGCATTTACCTTTGTCATTTGGGGGTATGATTGTCATTAATCCTACCTGTCTGATTACCTGTTCTGCTAATAAAGCTGTATAAAAAGGGGCGACGAACCTAAGAAAGAAGATAAAAGATGTCTGAATAACTTGTTTCTACCCAATGGCATGATATCCGTACCCGGAGGACTACTGCTTTCGAATCATTCCTTGAGCAATGGAACAGAGAATAAAGGACTATGAGGTAATCAGACTATATATTGTAAGACTAAGGAAGGTAAGGGAGCACTTACAACCATTTATAGTCGTTAATCTTGAGATAAAAGAGGGAAAGGAATTGTTTTTTCGTAGCGTTCGTATAACCCGGTCACTATAAGGACACTTCTGTTTGAGGAGCGCAGGAAAATTTGGCCAATTTTTGGTTCAGGTACGGCTGCCGCTTTAGGTGGTTCCGCCTAAAACCTCTGCCTTATGTTTCTAATGGTAAAACTTCTTTACATATTTTCTTCGCAATTAAGGTATTCCCAAGGATCAAAATTTGCACATCGATAAAACTAACTTTAAGTTATAGCATGGTATACTTCATGTTTGCTAAAACATAACCATAATTAAGCAATCCAACATTTTGATCGGAAACTTGAAACTTGTTCGTTCTGGGCGGTATAGTGGTTAGCATACCCGAGCGTTTTCTGGGAGACGCGGGTTCGAGTCCCGCTCCAGGACGAGGAAAATTTTCAAGTTTTCGGATTTTATCTGACTTACCATCCTTGTCACATTTACGCCAAAAATTTTCTTCAAAATTTGTAATCCAACATTTGTTGGTCTACTGACGTCATCAACGTACAGGTCGCGCCATCTATTAACAGGGCTGAACATTACTGAAAGAAAAATGATTGATTTTTAAAATAATTATGGTTATGTTTTAGCAAGTATTAAGTACCCCATGCTATAACTTAGGGTTAGTTTTATCGATGTGCAAATTTCCATCCCTGGGAATACATTAATTGCGAAGACAATATGTACAGAAATTTTTCCACTGGAAACACAAGGCGCAGATTTTAGGTGGAACCACCTTAAAATATAAATTCTAGTGACCATCACAAAACTAAAAACGTTTTAAACAAATTAGACTACGGAAAAGCAAGTAATTTCGCTCTTGATTTTCCTGGATAACCTGTCTAAATATCATGGCAAGGATCACCGCATTAGGAAAGGTCAACCACTTTTCGAATGGTACGGGACCAGGATTTAATCACCTAATGTTGTTCTGAAAAAAAAAAAAAACATCTGGCCGACTCTTCAGCTGGAGATGTTCTAAAGATCGATATTAAACACGCTGGAAGGCTAACTGATCATAAAATGCTCGAGCGTTAAAATGGATGCCAGTTAAGCTTCACTAAGAACTGCTTAGGAAAACGTTATTTGGAGTGCTGTTCAGAAAGAATTTCTCATTTTTGAACAGCCACAAAACTTGCGCTCGGGTGGTACTTGCTTTAAAATATCAAGTCGAAATAAAACTCCCGCTCTGAATGCAGAGTTACTTTTCAGCGTCTTTCGAAAAGGAAAAGCCATTTTATGACATTTCAATTTCTGTCATTGCCGTCTGCTTGCATCGTCGGCCTCCCCTTCATCAAACAGTTGTTTGCACCAACACTGCTTGATTTGAGCCACTCGTTCCAAACTCTGCTGAAGCAGAATTTCAGATCTTTGGAAAAGGGAGATACAGAAAGAATTACGTAAAACGATATATCCTCAGACATTTCGCATTTTTGTGATATACCGTAAATGCATCCTAATATTGGGGTGGGGAAAAAAGCAATGTCCGGTGATGAGGTACCCAAAGTCGAAGCCCCGGCCACAGCGCACATTTTGCACTGAGATTGCGCGTCACGACGGCATGACATCAGCAGCCAGGTTGCATGAGTCAGTGGCAGTTAGCCGTTAGAAAGCGAAGTGTGTAAGCCCCAACCAACATGGAAGCGGATAAGGAGCACATTCGCCATTGCATGCTGTAGGGGTTTTGTCGCTGTAGCGCCCCCGCAGGTGCTGTAAGGAACATTACCAGTGTGTATCCGAATTCCATATCACATAATTAGTGCTGTCGTTGGTTCGAACGGTTTCGATGGGAGAATTTTGACTTGTCAGACCGTCCCAAAACTGGAAGACAGGCAACATTGGATATGGACACCTTAGAGGAGACCGATTCACGTGTGACCACGCGGGAGTTGGACGAACAGCTGTGGACTTCCCGCACGAACATTATCACGCACCTGCGTTAACTTGGAAAGCTGCACAAGAGGGGAGTTTGGGTATCCCATCAACACACAGTTAAACAGAAAGCAAATCGCATGAGTGAAGGTGTTTCCCTGCTTGCACGTGACCAAGTTGAACCGTTCTTGGACCGCATTGCGACAGGTGACGAGAAATGGGTCATGTATGACAATGTCATTGCCCCAAACCATGGTTGGACCCAAAACATAAGCCCGTGCCGACCCTCAGTGCTAGTTTATACCCACACGTAAGGTCTTGTTGTCTGCGATGTGATATGGGGGTTGTGGATTTTGATCTGCTGCAAGACAACTCCACCATCACCTCCGATGTGTACTGCCGTCTGCTCGACGATCTGCAAGCATCGCTCACGTCGAAACGCCCAGCACTGCTTCACCGCAACGGGGTCCTCCTACAGTAGGATGGAGCGACACCTCACACAGCACGGGTGACCTGTCACAAGATCAGGGGACTGGGCTGACAGATGCTGCCGCACTTAGGCTATTCCTCTTGCATTGCCCCCAAACGATGTTGCAGGTTTTAAAGGAATTTGACATGCTCAATGCAAAAATGACCACAGATTTTCTCCATCATGAACGGTATTTTCACAACTAGCTTTGGCGGTTTTCTGTTAAATTATGAGACTGAATGAAATTAGTAGTGAAATATATCACATGAAACATATGTTTTGGCCATTTCTGAATATATTTGTTTACAACAAATATTCAACTTGGTTATTTACATCTTAACCTTAGTAAAAAGGTTTAGTAATCCCTTTTTCTCTTAAAAGTGAACCTGCGTCTGTTGCTTTTCTTTTTGTGCTCCGCCACCGGCTTTTCACAATGAAGCATCCAGCTATAATCCCCATATTAACGTTCCACCTGCCTTGGTATCGCTTTTCCATCTCCTTAATGTTTTGATGGAAATGTTTCCCCTCTTCCACACCTAATGCACCTAGATTTTCTGGGGGAAAATCCAAGTGTGCATTCAAGAAATGAATTTTAATGCTTATTTAGCATTTTAAAACTTATGGTGTTTAGTTTTTTGTCTTAAGGCATTAGCTCTCACCTTTCCAGTGGCATAAATATTTAGGGCTAGTGGCCCTAAATTAGTAACGAGCGACTGCTTATTGCCCATCGAGTTGTTCAGGTTGGTTGTTAAACCTCCAAAACAAGGAAAAAGCTTGCATATTCGATACTGCATTATAATATTTTCATAAGGTTTCACTACTTACCTTGAACTCCTTTAATTTATGTACCTCAGTGTAAATTACTGAAAATTTTAATATTTTCATGTACCATTAGAAAATCAAAAAGTAAAAATTTCCAATAATACATCAAAATGTAACATTCCATTGAAAGTTTACTAAGAAGAAACGCACTTACTAAGAAACGCACTGATCTGCATAATTTGGACATTTAGAAAGCGGACAGTTTGCGTTACTTCTGCATGCATCCATTTCGAAATTCTAAAATCGATTTTTAAATGTACTTCTAGGCGTACACTGCACAAATTGGTCTCATCCTAGATTCTAAAGTTTAAAACCTTTCAAGATTCAAGAATTCCATTCCTTTTCTCATGTTTTCCCTATCGTAAGTTTGCAAGTTTTAATGGATTCTCGCCCTGTTTACTCTTGAGTGTTGAGATTTTATCCTTGCCAAACTACTTAAAGCCTATGCGCAAACTTCAGACTCTTCCCTTCGTCTGCTTGGATGCTTTCCAACCTTTCTTTAATTTTCGCTTTTCGTCCTTGAACGCACTAATCTTTGTTCCTAAATCGCTACTTGATGCGTCTATCACCCCTTATGGCTGCATGAATATTTATTTTCGTTTTTTTAATGGATTTACCTTACAGCCCCTATGAAAGGTTATCGATGTATCTCCGAGTTAAATACGTATGATTTAAAATGGGAGAATACATGAGAAGATAAGAAATGATAGCCGTGGATTTTCAAGTAGCTGCGCCATCTTAACGCAGTTTTCTACTTTTTCACAAGGAAGATGTAGTTATTTTCTATAATTGTTCATAACTCTTTAACAATCACGTACAATTATAGAAAAGAAACCAAATTTACACAAGAAGACAGGAACTCAAAATTTTACCTACCTTTTGAGTTTCTGCGTTCTTGTGTAAATTTGATTTCTTTTCTGTAAAAGTTTTTCTAACTTAACGACACATTGTAAAAGCACAAACTTGTCCGTGATGGAGATCGAACTCGCGCCCCCTTACTCCCAACTAAGCTACACGGACGGAATGTATCGCTGAAGATTTGTCGTCTTGATACGTGTTTTACCTCTATAGTACGTCAGAACATTACTTTCGCCAACGAGTTTTCTGATTTGGCATCACCGGCAGTGAGTCAGATGTCAATAAAGTGTTAGGACGAAATGTAAGCAGTGTGTAATTTCTATGGGGAAGATTCTTGTTAACGATAAGAGTGGTGTACATTTGCGATGCTAATGATTTGTAAACGAGTAGCTTGGAGATCTTAACTATATGTTTTGAGCAGAGCTATTGTTTGTCGAACGAAACTAAGAAAGCGTGTTGATTCTGCGTTTTTGTGAGATAACGATTTAGTAGTATGTTGATAAAAACATTTGTTATTGTGAAGTGATTGAAAATCAACGTCAATGTGCCTATAAGAGGAATAAAGTGGGGCATTGAAATTGTAAGTACAGTTTGCTGATTCATTGACTCTAGACCATTCAATTATATTCCATATTTAGGAATGTTTAGTTAATGACAGTTACAAGTGCATAGTTAAGCTTTGAATCTTACAGCTCACAACTACTGCGAACACAAGCTAAACTGAAACTTTTCGTTTCAACAAGTACCTTAAATCTTAATATTTCCACAGTTACAAAACACTTTAGTTTTACAGGTTTTCAGGTTGTGTGAGAAAATAAACTTAATTCACTATTACCGGAGACTGAGAGTATTTGATTCGAGAGACTGTTGCAAGTTATGAGCTTTTCGATGAAACGGTGCTTTGCATTAGGACATTCAAGTGGCATCACCCAATGTCAAAAGGCAAATTCTACTGTGCAAAATTATAATTGGTGCCGATAGTAGATATGCATTCACTGGTCATGTAGATAAAATGCCAAGCAGATCATTCGGTTGAAAATTGTTTTAATCATTTGCGCAGTTCATAGGGTAACATGGTCCTAAACATAAAACAAGTTAGTAAAATCATGCAATGCATTGCTTTCCATCATAACAGAAATCATTACTCAAGTTATGAGGATAATGGCTGTGGAATAAATCTCGCTTTTGTGCCTTAACCTTTGACCACCATTTCGATGATATTAAACAGAATTGGTTCAGTATACCTCCGGAACAACGTATTAAAGTTTTGTCGCTATAGAAGCATTTTTAATCAAGTTATGAGGATAATGGCTGTGGGATAAATCTTGCTCCTGTGCCCTGACCTTTGACCCCATTTTGAAGATATTCAACAGAACCGGCTCAGTATACCTCCGGAACAACATGATAAAGTTTTGTCGCAGTCAAAGCATTTTTACGTAAGTTATGACGCATAAAGGCGATGGAATGGATCCCGCTCCTATGTCCTGACCTTTAACCCCATTTCGCCCATTTTCAATAAGGTTCGTCCACAGGTGGTCCCTAACACATACTAAACTTTCATCGAAATAGAACCATTTTTACGCGAGTTATCGTGCGGAGAGACAGACAGATGAAGAAAGCGGAAGCATATACGTTTCTTCAGCCTACGGTTGGAAAACGTAAATAACGATTTTTAGCCCGTACTTGTAAAAAAAAAAAAAAACAGATGTGTCACTTTGTCCGTCCGTCCATCTGTGGATACCATATCTCTGCAACTATTACTCCGATTTGAAAAATTCTTTTTACATTGGAAAACTTGAAATGTGAAAACGATGATATTTGCTTTCTGGATTTTCCACGATGCATAATTTTACTGCTCACCGCTGGAGGGTGGAAGTATAGACGCTATGGAATTCAAAATACATTTTATTCCATATATTCCATCTAATTTTCCGACTGTAAAATACTCTATCTTCCTATTACGATTACCCCGATATCTCTGCTTCTGAGGTTGTGAAAACAGGAATTTATCGGTATCGAAGATCGAATGCGCGCCTCCTCGCTCCGGAGAGAGTTGCCCTAACCGGCTAAGCTACACCAACGGAATGTATCGATGTAGATGTATGGTCTTGACACATGCTTTACAAACTCTGTAGTGAGTCACAAAGTCCTATTTGAACAATTATTTTTGCATCGGATACAGCTCTCAGTGGGAAATGTTTTGCGTATAAGTTCAAATTTTTGGTAAAGAATAGTTTGACCACCAGGGGAAGAAGTATTTTTTTTTCTGTTTCTGAGATATTTGCAGCAGTATCTGCACTTCTGAGAACTCGATTAATTTTTTCTTCGTGAACCGATACCGCTCACCACGATAAACCTTTTGAGATACCTTCTGCTTAAAATAGTGCATAGTTTTTCCGCCATGGGGCGTAAATGCACATCCTATTTTTGTCGATATCTATGCTCCTAAGAGTCCAATTTGAAAAAATACTTCCTTATGGCAGAGCGTTTTCGTTGCGAAATGTTCTGCATAAAATTTCAAACATTTCTTAACGTACGAGTGTGCCACTAGAGGTCGTACGTTCACGTTTCCGTTTGCGCCATGTTTCCGGCCATATCTGCCGGACTAAACACTCGATTAAAAAAATTATTCTTCGATAGGATACTGCAAACTATAAAATACATTTTGAGTGCATTTTCTTCCGAAAATAATGCACAGTTTCTTCGCTAGAGGCCGCAAATGTTTAATCCGTTTTTCTCGATATCTGTACTTGTAAATGTCCGATTTAAAAAATTCCTTTAACACCAGATACCATTTACCATGTGGAACACTTTAGACTTCTATTTGTGGAGTTTCTTGTAGTTCACAATTCTATCGCTAGATGTTTGCCTACTTCTATTTGCAGCTGCATCTCCGCTTCTAAATACCCAACAGAAAAATTCCATTTTTTTTTACTGTATGCACTTCTGTCATTCGCTGCAATTAAGACGGGAAACGTTATCATTTTAAAATAATGCACAGCTTTCGCGCTGGGGGAAGTGTACGTCAAAACCTTTTTCTCGCTATATCTGCTTCAATGAGACGTATTAGAAAAATTCGTTTTCCTTAGCATAGGTTTTTCCATAAAGAATAATTTTTGTTTATGCAAAATTCGGTACTTATGCATTACCCGGGCACCAGTAAAAATATATCAGTAAATGTCACAATTGTCGATAGATGGCGCCACACGAATGGTTATTTCATTTTAGAATATAGCTGTAATGAACGGCGTGATGAGTTTATTTTTTGGTAAACACAATTTATGAAGGAAATACACTGCCGGAAAGTGACAAAAGAACACCAAGAAGGAGACGTCTGATACCAACGAAATTTATACAGCATAATAATGGAATATAGAGGATAACATGATCAAAACATTATAGCAAAATACAGCTGCATTTGCTGATAAACTGAAAAATAACATTTCCGTGTAACATGGTTAATACGAGGTTGAACCGCCATGAACTGCGTCACACTGTGCAATTCTGGCATGGAGTCTGTCGTACAGATGTTGGATGTAAGTTTGGGGTATTGAGTTCCAAGCACCTGGACGCCTAAATCGGGGATGGTCGTGGCTGGCCGTGGAGACCGGATAAGTCGTTGTCCCATAAAAATCCCACACGTGCTCAATGGGGGACAAATCCGGTGAACGTGCAGGCCATGGAAGTTGTGTCACACCCTGAAGTGCATGTTGCGTTGCACGTGCCGTGTGTGGGTGTGCGTTATCTTACTGGAAAACACCACGATGGACCGACCTTCAAATGGCACAACAACGGGTTGAATGATGTTGTTGATGTAGGAGGTGCTGTTTAACGTACCCGGTACAAAAACTAGTTGTGTACGGGAGTGATAGCTGATCGCTTCTCACACCAGGAGACCAGGTGTAGGCCCTGTATGTCGCTGGCGGATGCAAGAAGGGTAGAGATGCTCCCCTGTGCGTCTGCGAACACGCATACGGCCATCGGAGGCTACCAGGCAGAATCTGCTTTCATCGCTGAACACGACAGATCACCATTGTGTTCTCCAGTGCAGACGTTGGCGACACCACCGACACCACTGCAGCCGTTCCTGACGGTGGGCTGGAGTCAGAGGTACACATGCCAGAGGTACACATGCCAGAGGCACACGTGCACGTAGTCCTGCATCCAGCAGACGGTTGCGGATTGTTCGCACCGTCACCTCAGGTGCAACGGCAGCTCGGATTTGCATCGTAGTGGAAGTTCTGCTTGACAACGCTGCTCTTCATATGCGTTAATCGGTCCGCTTATCAGTCCGTCTGTGACTCTCGGTTCCACGTCTTCTCGTGTGGGAATGTTCCTCGGACCATCTACGCCACCATCGTACCACCACCGATACTTCCCGTCCAATTCGCTCCGCAATACGACGATACGACCACCCAGCCTCGCGGAGTCCGACTAGACGACCTCGCTCAAAGTCCGATAACTGCTGAAATCGTACACGTCTGCCATGTCAAGGCATTGCAGTTTCTTCAGGGTTTTCGCACGTGTTCGTACGCCGACGACTGATTACATTCACTTCGCCGTACTCCTTAAATACCACCGACGATAATTTGCATATTATGCCGTGCTGTGGCGTAAGCGCTCACCGGTTGGTCCCGAAATTAACATCACACCTACGTAAAATCGACCCCATTAACATATGTAAGTTTCATGATCGTCCGCCAATTCCTTTTTGGTGTTCTTTTTTCACTTTCTGCCAGTGTATATCGCAACATACAAGCATTATTAGTGGCTTGAAACCTACACATTAATTTTTTGGGGTCCAAGAAGTTTTAATACAATTTAAAATGGAATCAAATGGGTCTGGTGAAGCTAACTGATATCTCCACATGAACTCAGCCAAGTACGAATCGATATGCTGCCTAGCAGTTCCGCGATGACATTTGTTTCTCCATCTAGCTGATCCCCACAATCTTCCTATTGTTTGAGTATGGGCTCTACTTTCCGGGTTGACAAAGTTGTACTTTTGATTGACTTTGACGAGTTCAAAACCTGCCTCTTCTAGCTCCTTAGTCGCATATGCCTTCCATGCATCCGAATAGACTGTAGAATGTTCCGCAACATGATTATTAATTTCCTTCAACAGGGTTTTCACAGACAGTAGTCTAGCACTTTCACTAAAAAACAGTCATTAGTAGAACGACAAATTCCTCCGAAAGTTCACTGCTCTGTGGAAGCACGTGACCTGTATTAGACTTTATTTTCGAAAATAATGTTCCGTCTATCTCCACAATCAATCCTGGGCCACCAATTTTTTTGTCCGGCTGATGTTCGATAACATCTGCGCAAATTTCTCGCAAATAGTTATTCCAATCAACAGTTGTGTGACTTGCCATATTCAACAGTTTTTACACCATTTAATAGAAGTTAAAATCTCACTCCAGCTATGAATAAAGTGAACAGCAGTTAAAAAGGGAAGCCGACTACTCTGAAACCGATTTCCAACGCGTAAACCTGCCTAACATCTTCATGTTCTAATGTTGCACTGCCATTGAATACTTTCACTTCCAAAGTATAGTTGCATATTATGGCCTAGTTCACAGATTCTATCACTCGGCAGAATACCTTTACTTTGAAGAAATGACATAGCACTTCCTTCATATCGAGGTAAATCCCAAATTTTCATATTGTCCAACACCACAGAAACAGATAACCGAGTGACATAGAATCACGTTATCAATAATCCAAATAACGAGACTTTATCTTGCGATATTGATGTAGCGCCTTGAACAGCTTCGCATACAAATACGATACGTCCAGATAAAAAAGAATCGCAATATTACTGCCATACATTTGCGATACATTTCCTTCATAAATCGTTTTTACCAGAAATAAACACATCATGTCGTTTATTACAGCTAAATTCTAAAAGAAATGACCATTCATGTGGCGCCATCTATTGACAGTTGTGACATTTACTGATAGATTTCTACCGGAGCCCAGCTAATGCATAAGTACCCAAAATTCTGCCGCTCGGAGCATAGAGCCATATCAGGTTTCCTTTTATATTAGTTCTTCTAACTATTCGTTTCGAAAATCTCATGGTATCGATATCTTCTTTCTGCAATGAGAAACTTTTCTGCACCATTTGTTAATGTTCGTAACATACGATACTTTTAGCTGTGGTTGGGGTATGTAGCTGTTTCTATACCTTTATGAATAGTATATTCTGCATCTATGTTTTATCTGTTGTAGAAGTCTGGTTTACTTTTCTTCAAACCTGTTTTCTTGACTATGAATAACTTTGAAAACTTTTATTCGATCGGGAAGGAGAAAGATTCAAAAGATGTGCTCATTACAACTGAAAATTTTGCGTCATCTTTCTTGTTTAATATAGAAACACTTTGTTGACCATATTCTTTCACCCAATGTGTTCTTGTTAAGAATATTAACAGAATTTGTTTGCCTTTCTATTACCATTCAGGAACAAAATCCTAGGTTCTCATCTTCATATCACATTCTTAATAACGCAACCTTAATTAGGTATTATGCTTAATGATTGCTAATCAATAACAAGGAACTATACACCAACTATACTTAAAATAGTATAATGATACTAGTGATCCGAATTTCTTGACGTAGATTAGAAATCAAAGATTCCAAGCTTTCGCACATCAACCACATGGGCTTTCCAAGGAAGGTAGACAGCAAACTGCAGAATAATAGAACTCTTCAATAATTTGAACGCGATGACTTAACTCGACAATAAACGAACAGATATGAATATAATTATTCATTCAAAGACATGAGTCGTCATGTTCGTTTAGCACATAGAATCATAGAAAGAAAACAAAAGGCATTTACTATTTGAAGAACTGGTTTCAAACTCGTGGCAAATTCAGTGAGACACTATCATTGGATGACTCGCTATTGGTAATGATTTCCAGTGTTTCGCTAATGGCCGTAGATTTAGGGGGCAGTAAGAAGCTAATTTCTTTATGTCATTCCACACAGCAGTGGGCCTGAACATGAATTATCTGGATAGGGCAGTGGTTACTTTACCATTCTTTGTGTCCCTTTTATGTTCGTCGACTTTACTTCTAAATGAACGTTTGGTCATTCCAATGAAGTATCGTTTGGAGCCGTCATGATATTTTAGAGGGATGACATAAACACCTGCTTCGTTGGAAAGAGGGGGCTTGTCAGTACTTGAGGAACTGAGCCCAGATAGCGTAGCTGCGGCCGGGTTATTTAAAGAAGAAGGCCGCATTCGGCCCACTTCTTTAAATAACCCGGAACTGAAGAATTTGCAGTACGCACACAGGTTGCAGTGCCTTTAGTAAGTATCAAAGGGAAGAAAACGTTGCTAGAAAGTCATTTTTCAAATTTCTTCGAAAAACAAAGGAGCAGCGATAAATACGTACACACAGCACAAAAGCCAAGCAGAAATCATACGATTATGTGTTCAAAGAAAATATGGAATGCGAAATGTCTGGAAAACTTCCCAGAGTTTGGAGATAGTTTTCTGCGTTTATATGTCCGAGCGAGTTTTAGTTTTGAAATAATTATTTATGGAAAATTGCTTAACCAGGAATTAGGCGAATACGTTAGATTTTCTTCTTTGTAATTAACTATTTCTTTTGGCTGGCATTCTGAGAAGAGGACTCTTCCGGGTATTTTTGACCAGGAAAAATCCCATACAGTGAAGTGTATGGAGGTGGAGGAATTTTCACTTCATTTTCGAGCGTTCAGTCCCACACAGAACTATATCAGTTTTTGGTAATTATTTCTATTTAATCTATAGCAATTTATATTTATGGTGAGAAATCCGGAATGTTTCCAGCCGTGTTTCACATTCAGTATTATGCTTTATCCAACGTGGTAGGGTGTAAGGATTTTTAAAGGGCTTGCGCGAAAATTGAAGTTTGAAATAATTTCATTTACAGAGTTTTTGAATTCATTTATCTCTTTCGGCAGAGGAATTGTATGGACTATAACTGGAGGAAGCACATGGAGATTTTTAATTAGGAGCTCCCCAACTAATACCAAAAGAGCGAGGATTTCACAAGAATCTGTACTTAATTTTAGGTGAAGTGGTAAATTCCCTAAAATTAAGTACAGATTCTTTTAAAATTAAGTACAGATTCTTTTAAAATTAAGTATTTAATTTATCAAGAGTCAGACCATATCTTTTTATGAACGGCAAGGCAATATATTTTACGATATCTTTTAAAATGGCCAGATTCAGGGTATTCTGCGTTTCCTAAGAAACGGAAAGGGAGGGTTATGTGGGGGGATTACAGTTTCTCGATCATGTCGAAGCATAAATTTAGTTAACAATCTCCCTGACTTCTTTGTGCGTCTGCAGTCCCATGTGCAGTACATGTCTCTACTAGTTACTGAAGGGAAATTGTCGGAATTTATGGAAATTAAATCGTCTGTCGCATCTTTTCTTCTAAAGCGGTTTCTAACGCAGGAAATTTTCTTTTTAATTCCATTTTCAAATTCGACGACTGTTGCCTGAGATTCGATTTGTTTAAATTATTTAATGGAAATTCGCTCATGTGATGTTGAATATGCTCATTAACTAAAATCCGTATAGTAATATGAGAGCATTTGTCATTTTCATGTAGGACTTCCGTCCACAGTGAGTAGAGTTTAGGTACCAGCCACCTACAGCGAGATCGCCTTTTGGGCAGGACACAGAAACGGAAGGAATGAGAGCAAGTCTAGCGACTTTTGACAGAACAGTTTGTAGTGAGATTAGAGTACAGTAGATGGCGCCACCGTACAAGTACGATATTGCACATAGATTGATGAGAGAATTTCAGGGAGGACATAGGAAAGGATACCCATTTAACCAGTGGGTCCAGCCTGGAGGCCTTCACTTAACGTGCTCGTCCGATGCACGGCGGATATTCAGCGATTGTTAGTAAATCACACCATCTCTGAAAGATCAGCCCAGGCTAGAACCTGGGGACCCAGCATCGATAATCTGAAACACTAACCACTAAGCCATCCGCGGCTCTAACTAAAATCCGAATGCATCCTATGAGTTTATCTGCTCTATAATTCCTATAAGGCAGTGGTTGAGAGCTATGAACTTCAATTAAGGTTTTAGGGAGGATTTTCCGATTAAAGGTGCATCTGTTTTTTCTTCGGTGAGAAAGTCGTGGTACTCGAGGATTCTTTTTAATCCCATTTGCACTCTAAATAGCAAAATTTAGGGATCTTGGGAAAATTCTAGAGTTTGTAAAAGTTTCGCTTGGCATTCCCGCCAGAAAAGGGGCAGCAATTTTTATAACAGGAGTTTGCAGAATTTAAGGTTTACTTTCTGAAAAATATAACAAGTTAGTAAAATCCTGCAATGCATTGATTATGATACGCTTTCCAATATACCAGCAATTGCGCGCAGACAACCTCTCCTCCCTACCCTGACTACTGATTTGCTCAGTATACCTCCGGAACAACATACTAAAGTTTTGTCGCAATAGATGCATTTATACTCAATTTATTAGTCAAGTTGTGAGGATAATGGCTGTGGAATATATCTGGCTCCTGTGCCCTGACCTTCGACCCCATTTCGATTATATTAAACAGAATTGGTTCAGTATACCTCTGGAACAAAATGCTAACGTTCTGCCTCAGTAGAAGCATTTTTAGCTAAGTTATGAAGATAATGGCTGTGGAATAAATTTCTCTCCTGTGCCCTGACCTTTGACTCCATTTCAATGATATTCAACACAACTGGTTCAGTATACCTCCGGAACAACATGATAAAGTTTTGTTGCAATCGAAGAATTTTTGCGTATGTTGTGACGCATAAGGGCAATGGAATGGATCTCACTCCTGTTTCCTGACCTTTGACTCCATTTCGCCCATTTTCAATAGGGTTCGTCCCCAGCTGTCCCCTACCACATACTAAAATTTTATCGAAATCGAACCACTTTTACCCGAGTTCTCGTGCGCACAGACAGACGGCCAAAGCTGGAGCATATACGCTTCATCAATATACGGTTGAAGAAGCATATTTTTGTACAGCATATTGGATCATGTGTATTAAATATATTTATGGCAGTAGCTCTCGTAAAACACAGTCGCCATGTGAACAATTCTTAGGCAACATTTGGTTCAGTTTTATCGGCAGAACGTTTCAGTACAAAAGAGGAAAAAAACGATCCTAAATCTTTTACAATTTAAGTCATTGTGTTTCTTTTAACTGGCAAACAGTTCTCTCCTGTGACTAGGAGTGAATAATTTCGTCCGGTTACCAAGTAGCTTCTTCAAATCAAGGATCAGGTCCGAGTATTCTGAAACATTTTTCTTGTTGCTCTACATTTTAAAGTAAAATTAAGAAGCTCCTTGGTTTTTGAGTTACGCGATACATAACGCAACATTCTTTTGACCAATTCGTTTTGTACATGACAAAACGAATGGTTTAGCATTTACCAAATGCTGTTGCTCTTTCCTCGTGACGGCGTCGATAATGGTCGTGAACAAAAGGCATCCAGAAAGTTCCTTGCCCCTCCAGAGAAATGTTCTATTGGTATCATAAATGGCTGATGCCCTTTATGACCGATGTCGTTCGTGGCCGGTTCACCAGTGAAGTCCGCAGTTTGCCAAATGAAACATCCGCTGGTCACGTCCGACAATAATTCCACCCCAAAGTGTCAAAGTACTTATTTGACGACGAGCGAGCGTCAAGATAACTACTTTCTCATTTCGCTTCACTCTAGTTTTCTCTCTGTAGTGAAAGTATACTGTAAGAGAGCATGTTCTCCTGACACTTCATTAAGGTATAGGAGTGGAAATCCTATTTCTAAAACCTGTTACCCAGTGTTGCGAGCGCGCACACACACACACGTGCGTATTTCCAAATCTGTGTATTCTTAATGCCCTCTGAAATTGAAGAAATAATGAGAAACTTTTACTACACAGCTGGCTGACTGCAGAATATAATAGTTTTCGACCGAAAGAAAACCAGATGAATTTGAATACTCAAGAAACGCATATAGCGTATTAAATACGTTGATTTTTGTATTGTAATAAGCACAAAGTTTCGCCAAGCTTTCGCGCTGCAGTCAGAGGCTTTTTCAAGGCTGTGGTAGGCATAAAAATGCTGGGAATTGGAACACGTAAGGAACAAAGATGATTTTTGAAAAGAACATGGGTGACATCACGTGCATATTACATGAATTTTTACCACGCAGTTATACGGTGCGCCGCGATGTGTTTTCGTCTTTTAATAACGCATGCCAAACCGTCGGTATTTCAGTAGAGATCATATCATTGCATGATTTGGCATGCGTTATTAAAAGATGGAAACACATCGCGGCCCGCCGTATAATTGCATGACAAATATTCATGTAATATGCTCGTGATGTCACTCACGTTATTTTCAAAAATCATCTTCGTTATGAATGAAACATGAATTAAATACGAGATTGCACCATATAATACAAATTTTGAAGATGACAATCTGTTTTTTCGTGTAAATATGACAAGGATGGTAACTCAGATAATATCTGAAAATTTGAAAATTTCGTCGTCATTTCGCTTCACCTTTCTTTTCTTCAACTAACGAATCCTGTGATGGTTATACTTATTCAAATTAATCGGAAACTTGAGACTTGGTCGTTCTTGGTGGTGTAGGGGTTAGCATACCCAGGCGCTATCTGGAAGACGCGGGTTCGATTACTTGTCCAGGACGATAAAATTTTCAAGTTTTCGGATATCATCTGACTTACCATCCTTGTCATATTTACACCAAAAAAAAAAACGGATTGTTATCTTCAAAATGTGTATCATCTTCGTTCTTTATACGTGTTCCAATTCATTGCATTTTATGTTTATGATTGCCTTGAAAATCCGTCCCAGTGGAGTGCGAAAGCTTGGCGAATCTTTGTGCTTATTACGCCACAAAAATAAATGAATTTAATACGCTTGGGTATTCACTGTCTGGTGTATTTCAAATAACTTCAAATGAATTTGTATCACTTTGCTGTTACCCATAAAGCATTTCCTTCCAGAATATTTAAGGTATTGAGTATGGAAAACTGTGATTTTAAGTCGTTTTGGGAACCCATTCCTGATCCACGTGATATTTGTACCTGAAAATATCTACAGGTTGTTAGTTCTTTTCTTCAGGCAACCGTAATCAAAACTCCAAAACAAGAGAGCAGGCGAGAGCGGACATGTCAACAAAAACTACTGAGAAGAATTTCGAAAGAAATCGAGAGTGTGCCCTGGTACCCATTGTAAATACACTCGCGGACAATAAAATTTGCGCACCAAGAAGGAAGCATCGGATTGAACTGAAATTTTATGGACGTAATGATACAGATGAAGGATACATATGATGGCAAAAACAGAGCTGCATGGCATTTTTCAAAGGGATCTGTGGCACGCAGTCCGGTCATCTTCAATAGCGCGTCGCACTGCCTCGTGCGGAGATACATGCTGTAATACGGTCCGGCATGGAGGAGAACAGACGCCTGATGTCCTGCGGCAGACTGGCCCACACGTGTTGGACGGTGTGCTCCAAATCCCGGATAGCGCGGCACGGCGGCAGCCGGCGTTTCAACTGCTCCCACACATGCTCGATAGGGGACGTGTCCGGAGAGCGGGAAGGCCATGGAAGTGTCTGGACATGACGTAGGCTGTCCTGGGCAACCCGAGCCGTGGGCGCGCGGGCATTATCCTGCTGATATAGTGCGCTTGGAATTCCGGCCAGGAATGGGAGCACATGGGGCCGTATGATCTCATCCACATACTGCTGGTCCGTCAATGACCCACGTACCACTACTAGAGCTGATCGGCTATCGTAGGCAATGGCTCCCCAGACCGTAATGCCTGCATTGGGGGAGGTGTGGCGCTCGGTAGTGAGATGGGGATTGGGCCGTTGACCCGGGTACCTCCACACCCGGACAGGATGATCATCTGTCTCCAAAAGGAAGCAGCACTCATTGCTAAACACCACACGTCACCAGTGTGTGGCGATCCACGTAGATCTGGCTTGGCACCACTGCACACGGAGCCGGCGATATTCTGGTGATAATTGCAGCACACGTAAGGGGCGCTGGAATCGCAGGTTCGCTTCCGCGGGGCGTCGGGAAATTGTTCGTGGGCACACAGGAGCCGCTGCATCTGTCTGTATAGTGGACCAGGTCCCCGTGGGATCTGTTCATGTATGGCCCACGATCCGTCGATCCTCTCTACCGGTGGTCCTCCTGGTGCGTCCGGAGCCGTTCCTCCGTGTGGTAGTGCCGTCACGTGTACACTGCTTCCAACACAGTCGGACGGTATGGTCAGAACGATCCACGTGGTGGGTTATACGGCGCGCCGACCACCCTGCGGTTTTGAGCCCGATGATCAGGCTTCTCTCAAAGTCCGTAAATTCCGTAGATCGACGTCTTTGGCCTTTACCCGGCATTTTTTTCACTCTGTACTCATGCTTGCGTCGGCCGGTGCTTTTTTGCTTTCATGGGGAATCGACTACAAGCCGGTTCATAAGGCTGCCGGTTCGTGATTACAGCGCACCCACATGTTGTGTGGTCATGAGCACTCGCACCAAACGTGGATCATTTGTACACCAGCACGCACTCTAACTATTTCCAAAGTTTTGCGGTTGTAGCATGTTTTCTTCTAGGTGTGCAAATTTCATAGTTCGGTACATCTTTCGCATGCCAAGATTTTGTGGGCGTGAAGTAAAACGAGTGATTCGAGAGTATACATTTATTTATGTACAACACATTGCATTTATTCGCATCACTCACGACCACACACCGAGCTACAGTCCGATACATAATAAGTGGAATTCAATCATAAAAACAAACAATAAGGTGTACTAATTCCTGGCATTATGGGGCATACTTAGGTAAATTAATGAATATTATTGTCGTAAAACCAATAAAAGAAGATATGAGTCATAAAAGTGATTCATCACTAAAGACAACACGACGCCATTGGACACTATTCCACGTTGATCGGGCCTGATATCACTGCTACCGCTGCCGGATATGCTCATTGGTCAGTGGTAGGCGGAGGAATGGCCTCCTTGAATGTAGTTCCCTTGCCGCAAGTCGTGTGGCAACGGTTCGGACGGCCACTTTCCTATCTGTTGATGACGCAACACGGCCGCAATTAATTGAGAGCAGCGAATTCGGTTATGTTCGTGCAGCACTCACAATCAATCTATCCTCGCATTTTCTCGTCACACTTCGCCCTCCACTGCTTTCGTGCCGCTGAGTTGTGTCCTCCTCGACCCATTGGCGCCAGCATCGTCAGATTGCCGCGTCATTCTGACCCGTATGCCTGTGATACGACGATTTGACCAATCCGCCTCTCTCTCTCTCTCTCTCTCTCCTCAATTATAAGTCCTCTCTCAAACTCACTCAACTGTTCGTATTTTGCACGAATCCGACGTCGAGACATCGTCACAGTCCATGGAAATTAATGTAACCTCAATCCGCTGTCACAATTATCCCTGCATGCGAGCTTTGCTTTTGATATACCTTCCTCCATGACCGGTGCTCATGCGTTATGATCACTATTTCATCTCTCTCATTGGTCATTATTATTTAATCATTTGCACATTCATCCCTGAGGTATTTGCATGCTGAGTTCCATCAGAATCGAACGGGGTTTTTTTCGGAGGGGGGCAAAGAGTGTGTATTACTGAGCAACAAATGAAATTAATTAGTGTTGTCCCACTACCTGGAACAGCATGTGGCATAGATACATACTGACCGGAAACGATCATGTTATTGGAATGATTTTGACTACTTCCGTTACCCATTTTCGTTGCATCATGTTTTTTTACTTGGGATTTATTTTACTACTGTCGGGAAAGATGCATAGGATGAAAAGGTTTCACCACCTACTTCAGCTGCTGGATAATTAATTTAGGCAACTAACAACTACCTTACTTCATTCAAAATAGATACCAACCTTCATATCATTTTCATGACGACCTCTCATTCTATTTGGCCAAAACCGTTTGGCTCTGAAATGCGTTTAATGTCTGAATTTCAGACGATCATTTAGTGTTTTTGAAATGTATTTAGTATCTGAGTGTTAAGCCTACAGAATGTCATGTAGAATAAGTTTCAGTGAGGAGGAATCTTCAATGAGAAAAGTTCAACTTGCGAAATTTGTTTAGAGCGCTAGGTTTTAGTATTGTTTACTAGTCGAAATTCGGGAATTTTGACATTTTTTTTTCTTACAGATAAGAGATGTGATGTCTATCTGATATCGAATGTTCCAAAATTTTGTGGAAGTCGAGAGAAATAGCATATCTATTGAATGCAGAATTCACTCCGTGTTTTAACCTGTGTACCTGAAAAACTTAAAAGTGAAATTGATAACGATAGAATTCTCCAGAATCATCCACACGCGCACATAAGTTCCATATTCTTCTTATCTGATAAATAGTAAACAGTGTATTTTTTTTTTTTTTTGCATTACAAAGAATTCCCCATGTTTAATTTCACTGAATAGCAATTTTTATTTTTCTTGTAAATATTTGCTTCGGAAAGTACTAAATTTTAAAAATGCCGTCTCATAAATATGGCATGACGTTCGGCAAATTCTTTGAACACCTAGTGAATATATCCAACGGAAGTGTGAAAATGGTTTCCTATTCAAACTTTAGATCCAGTATATCTTTCTGTATTATCATCAAGCATTCTCGATCCATTGCTGGATAAATGTTTCTTTTCCACAACTTTCTCCCTTGATCAATAATTATCAATTATTGCATATCACTACACTTGATCAATTATTTTGCATATCAATATGGAATGCTTTCGAATTTCACCACTCATCTTAAACATGGTCTTGTTTTGGAATTTTTCCTATTCCTTGGTATCCAATCTAGATTTTCAGTTGTCTAATGGTAGTGAGTTCCAGAAATATGTCTATCCCATTGCTGCTTGAAGGTCTTTACTTTGATCATGATGTCTTTCTCGCCATTTTTCTGATCCATTTCCTTTTCCTCTCTTTCTTGGTTACACCAAGCATTCATCTCTCCACGCTTCGTTTAGTGGTTAACATCCTCTGAATGTCTTTTTCTTAGTTGACGACTTTAGTTCTTACCTGTGAATACATTTTTGGGTTGCCCATAATAACTCACTAAGCCAGCCATGCAAGATAGTGAGCGTGGTATAACCTTTCTTCTAGTAAACTTTATTTTTCTGGATGCCAAAAAGGAATTTTTCCTTTGCGACTTTTAGAAGCGCAAACACTGTGTCTTGAAACTGAAAGACGGACAAGCCAATGAAAGAATTTATGTGTTCTGAGTATATCACCATCATTATCAACCATTATCACTCCATTACTGGATGAAGGTATACCCAAGTCTCTTCCACAACTATCTTTCTTTAGCAATCCTCTTCCATAACATTTCAGCATGCTCTCGAAATTCATCCACCATCGGGGTTTTTTTCTGGGTCTTTCCATAACTTTTGAATCCCGTGTAGCATGTCAGTTAACCAAAGGTGGCCAGTTCTCCTGACAATGTGTTCAAATACATATATTCAGAACAAAAGTTTTCTGTTATTCAATTGTCTGTCTTAAATTGATGAATACAGCACTAGACGTCGTAAGGCGGAAATCTTTTTTTTTTTCTTTGTATAAAGGAAAGTCAATTGCCAAAGACTCTACACCATTTATAAAGTAAAACACTTCCTTTAATGGCGTAAAACTATCACACAATTTAAGCCGAACTTTCGTGCTCTATCGGAGGCTTCGTCTGGGTTAAGTTATCAAAGCCTTCTTAGAAACAGCAACGTTCAATGTTGTTACAACTCAAAAAATTTTATATTATATTATATCAGTATTATGTATTATATAACATAATATTAACATTATGTATTATATAATATTACATCAAATTTTTTTATTGTAACAGCATTGTACGTGGCTATTTTGGGGAAGGCATTGATAACTTAATATATATATATATATCATCATCATCATCATTGTCAACCATTATCAATCCACTGCTGGACGAAGGTCTCCCCAAGTTTCCTCCACAACGGTCTGTCTTGTGCCAGTCTCCTCCATGTCACCCCTGCATACTTTCGAATTTCATCCACCCATCTCCCATGTGGTCTTCTTCTGGGTCTTTTCCTGTCCCTTGGAATCCAATCTAAAATTTCGGCTGTCCATCGATGATCTGTCCTTCTGGCAGTATGTCCAGCCCATTGCCATTTCAGGGATTTAACTCTGATCATGATGTCTTCCACTCTTGTCATTTTTCGGATCCAGGAGTTCCTCTTCTTATCTCTCCTGGTTACACCAAGCATGCACCTCTCCATGCTCCTTTGAGTTGTCTGCAGCCTTTGTATGTCTCTTTTAGTTAAGGTCCACGTCTCTGCACCATACGTAAGCACTGGAAGGATGCATTGATCAAACACTTTTCTTTTAAGACATAATGGCATATTGCTCTTGAAAATTATGCTGTTTCTTCCAAAAGCTCTCCAGGCATGTTTTGTACGCCGATTAATTTCTTCATCAATGTGACCCTCACTTGATATCTGCTGTCCAAGATAAACGTACGTGTCTGTTATCTCCAGCTTTTCTCCATCAATCGATAAATCTTCATTTCTTGTAAAAGCATTGAACATCACTTTTGTCTTCTGAAAGTTCATTTTTAATCCCACTTCTTTACTCTTGTCAGCAAGTTCCTGGATCATACTCTGCAGCTCTGATGGGGTAGTTGCAAAAATGACTACGTCATCAGCAAAACGAAGGTTGGTTAGATAATCTCCATTAATCTTTATCCCCTTGTTTTCCCAGCTCAGCGACTGAAAAACACCCTCCAATGTGGAATTAAAGAGCTTCGGAGATATGGTGTCACCTTGTCTCACTCCCTTTCCAATTTTTACGTGTGTTGTATTTTCAAACAGCCTAATCTTTGCACTTGCATTTTCATAGATGTTATTAATAATATTAATGTATGCATCTTCAATACCGCAGGTTTTCAGAGCCATTGTAACTGCTGATGGTTTCACCGAATCAAAGGCTTTTTCATAATCGATAAAAGCCATGCACAATGGAAGTTCATATTCCCTCGCTCTTTCAATTAGTTCTCTCAGCACGTGGATATGATCTATTGTGCTGTAGCCACTCCTGAATCCAGCTTGTTCTCTCGGTTGAGCCATGTCCAGTGTTACCTTCAAGCGGTGTGAAAGAACTTTAGTAAAGATTTTATAAACTACTGATAGGAGGCTGATAGGTCTGTAGTTTCCGAGATCCTCAATGTCACCTTTCTTATGTAGCAGGATCATTGTAGCGGTGTTCCAATCCTATATATATATATATATATATATATATATATCATCATCATCATCATTGTCAACCATTATCAATCCACTGCTGGACGAAGGTCTCCCCAAGTTTCCTCCACAACGGTCTGTCTTGTGCCAGTCTCCTCCATGTCACCCCTGCATACTTTCGAATTTCATCCACCCATCTCCTATGTGGTCTTCTTCTGGGTCTTTTCCTGTCCCTTGGAATCCAATCTAAAATTTCGGCTGTCCATCGATGATCTGTTCTTCTGGCAATATGTCCAGCCCATTGCCATTTCAGGGATTTAACTCTGATCATGATGTCTTCCACTCTTGTCATTTTTCGGATCCACGAGTTCCTCTTCTTATCTCTCCTGGTTACACCAAGCATGCACCTCTCCATGCTTCTTTGAGTTGTCTGCAGCCTTTGTATGTCTCTTTTAGTTAAGGTCCACGTCTCTGCACCATACGTAAGCACTGGAAGGATGCATTGATCAAACACTTTTCTTTTAAGACATAATGGCATATTGCTCTTGAAAATTATGCTGTTTCTTCCAAAAGCTCTCCAGGCAAGTTTTGTACGCAGATTAATTTCTTCATCAATGTGACCCTCACTTGATATCTGCTGTCCAAGATAAACGTACGTGTCTGTTATCTCCAGCTTTTCTCCATCAATCGATAAATCTTCATTTCTTGTAAAAGCATTGAACATCACTTTTGTCTTCTGAAAGTTCATTTTTAATCCCACTTCTTTACTCTTGTCAGCAAGTTCCTGGATCATACTCTGAAGCTCTGATGGGGTATTTGCAAAAAGGACTACGTCATCAGCAAAACGAAGGTGGGTTAGGTAATCTCCATTAATCTTTATCCCCTTGTTTTCCCAGCTCAGCGACTGAAAAACACCCTCCAATGTGGCATTAAAGAGCTTCGGAGATATGGTGTCACCTTGTCTCACTCCCTTTCCAATTTTTACGTGTGTTGTATTTTCAAACAGCCTAATCTTTGCACTTGCATTTTCATAGATGTTATTAATAATATTAATGTATGCATCTTCAATACCGCAGGTTTTCAGAGCCATTGTAACTGCTGATGGTTTCACCGAATCAAAGGCTTTTTCATAATCGATAAAAGCCATGCACAATGGAAGTTCATATTCCCTCGCTCTTTCAATTAGTTCTCTCAGCACGTGGATATGATCTATTGTGCTGTAGCCACTCCTGAATCCAGCTTGTTCTCTCGGTTGAGCCATGTCTAGTGCTACCTTCAAGCGGTGTGAAAGAACTTTAGTGAAGATTTTATAAACTACTGATAGGAGGCTGATAGGTCTGTAGTTTCCGAGATCCTCAATGTCACCTTTCTTATGTAGAAGGTCATTGTAGCGGTGTTCCAATCCTCAGGAATCTTTCCTTCATTAAGGCATCGAGTGAAAATTTGGGCGAGTACTGTTTCGATTTCTCCACTTGCTTCTTGTATGATGTCTACAGTAATTCCATCTTCTCCTGGAGCTTTTTCCCGCTTCATGTTCTTGATTGCATGTGCAACTTCTGCTGGAAGGACTGGAGGAACTCTGGTACTGGTATCTTTCATGATGTCTGGAGTGCATATATCATCCCTTTCATATAATTTGGAGTAGAAATCTTTCACTCTTGTCAAAATTTCGCCTCTATTTCTTGTTACAGAACCATCTTCTTTTCTCAGTGCCATAATCGGTTTTCTTCCCTTACTGAGATGTCCCTTTGCTATCTTTAGGCTTTGGTTGTTTTCAATTGCTTTCCTCACTAGTTCACAGTTGAATTTCCTTACGTCTTCAGTGATACTTTTTCTTACTGTCTTGCATAGCTCTATATATTCCACTTTGGAAGTCACATCTTCTTTAGTTGTCCTCATCTCTCTTCTTTTTTGCATCAACATTTTGGTTTTTCCTGATAATTTGTTCACATGCAACTTGTTCTTAGACCCAGCTAATTTTGTTGCTGTTTCCATAAGAGCTTTGGTTACTTTTCTGTTAACTTCAGAGATGTCCACTTCTTCCGATGTTAGGCCTTCTAAAGCAGAGAACCTGTTCTTCAGTTCTAACTTGAAGGTATTATGGTGTTTTTTAAGGTTGGTTATGTCAATAGATTTTGTTTGTCTTATGAGCTTGCCACGTTCAAGTTTAGTGTTGAGGTGCATCTTACATCTCACCAATCTATGGTCACTACCTGTGTTGAACTTGTTTAGCACACTGCAGTCTTCTATGACGAATTTTTTGTTACACATAATAAAATCAATTTCACTTGTCGTCCCATTTGGATGTCTCCATGTCCATTTCCTGTGTGGCTTTTTCTTGAAGAAGGAGTTCAAGATGAAAAACCCTTCTGCCTCTGCAAACTCAACGAGAGTATTTGAACGCTGGTTTCTGTTGCCATGACCGAATTTACCTACTGAAGTTTCATTCTGTTGCCGTTGCCCTATTTTTGCATTGAAATCTCCCATAATTATTTTCAAGTGCTGCTTACCTTTATTATTTAGATGACAAATTTCTTCATAAAATTCTTCAATTTCTTCTTCAGGATGACTTGTGGTGGGTGCATAAGTTTGAATAATCTGAGCCTGGTATCTTTTCGAGAGTTGGATAACAAGTCGTGCAGCTCTGTCAGAGGAACTTTCAACTTCTACAACTTTATCCTTCAGTTTCTTGTTTATTATAAATCCAACACCACTAGTTCTGCCAGTATCTGTCCCACGATAGTAGAAGAGATGTCCACTTTTCAGTTCGATGAGATCTTCTCCTTTTCTCCTTACCTCACTTAGCCCCACGATGTCCCACTTGATCCTTTGTAGTTCCTCTTCCAATTCAAGAAGCCTTGAATCAGAAGATAGGGAGCGTCCATTGTAAGTAGCCAAGGTCAGCATCAGATGGCAGCCTAGTCCGGTCCTCCGGGGATTCTTAGCACCCTCTGCCTTCATGTCGCACTGGCCGCTGCCTTGGCCAGGTACATTCCAGCTGCCGGAGACTGAGGGCCAAGATTTAAGTTGTGGAATCATTTTGGAGGGGTTTGGCCATAACTCACCACGCTGGCCAAGCGGGTTGGTGAGTGTGGGATAGAATTTCCTCTGATCCCGATGGTATAGTTATACCGCTATGGGCGGTCGTCAGAGCCCCTTTAGTGGGAACAGGATGCACCACGAGAAGGCGGGGTTGACATTTGTCAAGGAGAGGCTGTGATGTTACGCATCACCTGACCTTGCATCCCATATATATATATATATATATATATACACTGAGTGGCCACTTTATTATGACCACCCCTTCAGTACTTCGTTGGGCCACCTTTTGCCTTTAATACTGCGTCGATTCTTCGTGGCATGAACTCCACGAGATGTTGATAGGTGGTTTGTGGAATCTGAGACCATGCTTGATGAATAGCACTTTCCAGGAGTGTAAGATTGCTGAGTTGTGGATCCAGCTGTCTGATGGCTCGCTCAACTTCATCCTACAAATTCTCAATGGGGTTGAGGTCTGGAGATTGTGGGGGCAACCTAAGCAAAGTAAACTCACCGGCATGATCCTGAAACTAATCCTATACAATACGAGCACTATGGCAGGACGCATGATCTTGTTGAAAGTAGCCATCGCCATTGGGATAAACCATCCACATGACAGGATGCACTTGGTCCGCAACGGTGTTTAGATATGATGTGCCAGTCAGACGTTGATCAACACGAATTAAAGGGCCCAAATCATGCCAGGAAAATATTTCCCAAACCATAACGTTGCCTCCACCAGCTTGATGGGTTGTAGCAATACATTTGGGGTCCATGCTTTCTTGCTGTTTCCGAAAAATTCTTCCTCGGCCATCGGCATGGTGCAACTGAAAACGTGATTCATCGGACCACATAATTTGTTTCCAATTATTGACTGTCCAATCCTTGTGTTTCTGAGCGAACTGGAGACGTTTTCTGTTCTTAACTGCAGACAGCAAAGGTGTTCGAACAGGCCTTCGGCTGCCATATCCCATCCGATGAAGTGTACGGCGAACCGTGTGTGCAGAGATCATTTGAGGGGATCCTTGATTAAGATGGTCTGTAATTTGCTGCACTGTTGCCCTTCTGTTGTCTGTTACCAGTCTGGACACTCTCCGTTCCGCCCGAGCAGTCACTAGTCAATGACGACCACACGTTGCACTTAGAGACCCAGTTTTTCGGCTGACAGTCCAGTTTTTAAACACTTTAACAACAGCTGCTCTGGAACATTTCACGAATGCGGCGGTTTCGATAATACTTGCCCCATGGCTCTGAGCTCCTGCGATCATGCAACGTTGAAAGTCCGTCAAATAGCATATTTTACCCATCTCGTCACCCAAAAATCACTTCTACTACTGTCTTAAGCACTAAGCTTTCCCGTTTTATTCTAGCCTCGCCCTCTGGCGGCAACAGCGTGCAGTCATAGCTCATTTGCTTAAAACTGTCCGGTGGTCATATAAAGTGGCCACTCAGTATATATCTACGAACATTACAAATGCACATAGAAATAAAAACTGGGATTCTAAAGATTGGAAACGTGTCACTTCTAACTGATGAATCGATCCTCACACTGTTTTCTATCACTGGTAGAGTGTACGTCAGTAGAAAACCTTCAGAAGCATACCACCCGATTGTGAGGCACGGAGATTTCTGTGGGGTGAAATATCATGGCATTCCTTAGGGCCATTTTTAGCACGTCTTTTGTAAAAAAGATCGTGCTTATGTTATCGGTTTGTTCGTCCGTCCGCCCGTGTGTACCCACGATATCTCTGCAACTATTTGTCCGATTTGAAAAATTCTTTTTGCATTGGGAATCTTGTAATATGTGAATGATGATCCTTCATTTCGTGTTTTTTTTTACGATGTACAATTTCGCCGCTAGAGAGCGTAAATGCATCGATGTCAAATTCAAAAATACGTTTTATTCCACATATTTGCTTCTAAACATCCGATTGAAAAAATTATTTTATATTTCGATTCCATTTATGTGGAAGAGTATTTTAGATATAGTTACTTTGTCAAATTACGCATAGATATTCCGCGAGGGACAGTAAAAGTAAATTACATTTTTCCCGATAACTCTTCTTCTAAAACTCAGATTTTTAAAATGTTTTCTTCAGCGGATACACCTCCTGATGAAAACTCTTTGGCATATAATTTCTAATTTTTGGTAAATAATACTTTGGCCACCAGGGGGCGTAAATGTTTATTTTTGCTTCTGATGTATTTGCCATAAAATCTCAGGTTCTAAAATATCGATTGAAAAAATTCTTTCGTTGACTGATGCCACTCACATCGATAAACCTTTTCGGAATATTTTCTTCTTAAACTATTCCACAGTTTTTCCTCCAGGGGGCGAAGATATATATCTTCTTTTTGTCAATATCTCTACTTCTAGGAGTCCGATTTAAAAAATTCTTTCTTTGTTGGATAGGGTTTTCAGTGTGACATGTTTTTCATATAATTTCAAAATGTTCAAGTAATTCATAGACTTTCCGCTAGGGGGCGTAGAGGTAAATTGCGGTTCCCCCTATATCTCTGCTTCAAAATCTCCGACTTGAAAATTTTTTTCTTCACCGGATACAGCTCCTGATGGGAAATCCTTTGCAGATAATTTCTAATTTTTGGGAAAAATTATTTGGCCACCAGGGGGCGTAAATCTTAATTTCCGCTTCTGATATATTTGCAGCAAAATATGTGCTTCTAAAATCTTGATTGAAAAAACAGTCGTTTGTTGACCGATATTACTCATATCGGCAAACCTTTTAGGAACATTTTATTCTTTAAATAATGCGTGGTTTCTACGCCAGGGGCGTAGATGTGTATCTTATTTTTGTCAATATCTCTACTTCTAAGAGTCCGATTTAAAAAATTCCTTCTTTGTTGGATAGTGTTTCCGATGCGAAATGTTTTTCCTATAAATTCAAATTTTTCAAGTAAATCATAGTCTTTCCGCTAGGACGCCCAAAGGTAAATTGCGTTATCTGAGTTATTTCTGCTTCTAAAACTTCGATTTGAAAAATTCTTCCTGTATCGCAAATAAGACCTGATGGGAAAAAATTCACATAATTTCTAATGTTTGGTAAAGAATGATTTGGCCACCAGGGCGCATAAGTGTTAATTTCTGCTTATGATGTATTTGTAGCAAAATCTGGGCTCCTGAAAACTCGACTAAATTTTTCTTTTCTTGGACTGATATCGCTAATATGGAAAAACCTTTTAAGAACACTTTCTTCCTAAAATAATGCACGGTTTTTCTGCCAAGGGACGTAAAGTCACGTCTTATTTTTGTCGATATTTCTGTTTCTAAGAGTCCGATTTGAAAAATTATTTCTGTGTTGGAGAACGTTTCCGGTGCGAAATGTTTCTCATATAAATTCATGTTTTTCTTAACGCACAAGTCTGCACCCAGAGGGAGTAATTTACAGCGATTCGGTTTACAGCAATATCTGAGGGATTAAAAACCCGATTGAAAAACTTCTTTCTTCCGTCAGATACTATTGTTTTCCATACCGGATCCATTGACTTTGAATAGCTTTGATAAATTTAATTTGCGTCAGTACGGCTTCAAAAGACGTGCTTATTACACCGAAAAATTCGGTGTCATCTTTCTTGTTTATTCTGCAAGGGTCATGTCACATTCGCAATGTACGAATCCATTCATGGGGACCACCTGCACCCAATGCTGAAGGCATTGTTCCCTAAAGTCCTTCCCAGGTTTCAAGCAGACGGTGCATTATCTGAAGTGTGCATTGATTCAGATAATGCACCGGTGCATTGCGGGAAAGGAGTCAAGTTCTGGCTTTGTAGAGCCTGAGGATGAGGTACAGCCGTTACTATGGTCACCTCAATCTCCAGATCTTAATATTATTGAACATTTGTGGGAATATCTGGAGCGAAAATTCAAACCACACTTTCCACCTCCAACATCACTGGCACAATTGGGACATATTTTACTGGAAGACTAGTTCCAAATGTCATGACTTGTAAAAGTCTAAAAGTCTATTTCAGGTTGATTGCTTCTGTTCTGAAAGCCCGAGTTGGGCCTTCACCTTGTCGATAAAAAGTTATCCACAAACAGTGCCTCTATTATTTTGACAAATCCCTATACATGTAGTCAAGTATTAACAGGAAAGAAATTATTTATGTACGTGGTGTAAAAATCATTTGCATGCTTAGTGAAGAATGTCTGAATGTGTAAAAAATCCGATTCCGGTTTAGAAAAAACACACACAAAATGTTTTAGAAAACTCAGTTTTATTTTTCTTTATTGTAGCTTTAGGAATTTTATAGATGTTACAAACATAAATGTTTTTCTTTTGAAAGACTCTAAATAGACGCTGAAAAGAATACAATCATAATAATAATGCCGAAAGATGAATACAAGGTTTCTCATTCTTTTTTTTTTTATTTTCTTCGTCGTATCCGAAATTTCTGCTTTAAGAGTGCAAGGGGCTCCGATATTTACAGAAACATATATTATATTAGCCACAATGAGTGTAAAAAATAATTTTAAAATGACATACATTTGCAAGCAGAGACTCAGCAAGAGTAACGAATGGATGCGAGTAAACAAGTAAAAGGACAAATGGTAAACTTTTTCTTCAACCTTCAATCTTTCCTTTGGTTGATTGAGCTGCGATGCAATGCAACAAAACGTAATGATGATGAGGTACGGAGGACGTTCAACAAGTTCTAAGCCAATAAGTGGTGCAATAATTCACGGTTGCTGACAGCGCCTTTCATTATTGCACAAAAGGCATATGCAGTATAAAGAACCATTAAATCGCATTGGATATACTTTTTGATGGGCTCATTTAACTGATTTACTACGTCAGTTAATATAACGGCAAGCAAAGATAGTGATTGAAATTTTAATCCTTTAACTAGCTGGAAATAATATACTTAATTAGGGGTTAGAAAAATTGGCTGAAATAATTTCGGACGAATATATTCACTGCCTAAGAAATGGGACAAATGCGGCTGAAACGAGTGACCCTGCGCATCGTAAATCGTTGTTTTCCCCTTTGTTTTATCATTCGAAGTTATTATTTAAGGAGGTGAATGCAATAACAAGGCGAGGAACCTAAGAAAGAAGATAAAGGTGGTTGACTCATTTGTCTTTACCCAGTGGTATGATATCCACTTCAGAGGAACCAACCCTTCCCTATCATTAAATGGGTCATAGAGCAGATAATAAAGGCCTAGAATGGAGCGCTTATAATCTTTGACAGGTTTATGTTCAGTACTACTGAAATGAGTGCGGAAAAGGAATTAATTGTTTTGCAGCAGCTTTCGTAAATACCAGACCGCGAAGTTAACATTTCTGTTTGTGTAGAGCCGAAAATTTTGGGCACCATTTGGTTCGGGTACCTGGGCCGCTCAAAGGGTTAAGAATGGAAATGAGACTGCTGATATCCGGAGTGTGTAGTACAGTTTAAAGAGATGCTATGTCATATTATGCTACCCCCCCCCCCCCCCGTGTCTTCATCGCCTCGTAAAATCTTAAACCAAGGAATATGTTCTCGATGCCACAAAGAGCTCAACGAAAACATCCAAACGTAATTTACAGATAGATATAAAAAAATTCTGTTACAAAGGATTAACGCAACTGAAATTAATTGTATTAAAGTTACCAAGGACTAGTAGAGATGTGTAATATACACATGGTCATCCATCGTCATGGATCTGTCGTCATGGTTACTCATTCGAAAAGCATGCATCTGCAAACTTATCTGCTGAATCTACGACTATCCAACCAAATATAAATCCTTGTGCTCTGGTCTCGATTTGTGTCCGACGATTCTTGCGTAAACAGGAGAACACGCACAGAGTCTAATACGTCGGCTGCCAAGAATGTCTGCCCTGATGTCGATGATTTCCGTTTATCTTTCGGTGAAGATAATGGTGGTATAATGATATAGTGTCGCCAAGAGAACAACAGGATTCAGAGTACTTTCAAAGGCGCTTTTACCATCGGTGTGTGTGTGTGTGTGTGTGTGTGTGTGTGTGGAGGGGGCCGTACGTTACGACACCCAGGCGTCTTAGGTGTTGATCAGAAAAGCGTTAATAGCACAGCTCCAGGAGGAAAACATTTTCTAATGACATCACCTGCACCACGCTGTCGGCATCCCTAGTGCCGTTTTCTGTCAATATAATACACGTCCCTATTTGGCTCTCGTACGTACCCCTACAGTGTTTATATGATGTCAAAGCTTTGCCTTGGCAAGCCATATTATCTGATTTTTCACTGTTGAGCACATTACAGATATCCTGCTGAATCTTCGAGGGTAACCAGAACCATCCCAGACACTCGACACCCTATTCCCCAGTTAGGATAAAAAAGACACTCTCGGGAACGGGTATGCATCAATGACACGAAGCGTTTGCTGCGTATATTGTGAATAATGTGGCACATATTCATCCTTTGCGAGAGGAGCAGACAGCATCAGAGTCCATGACAGGACATGTGATTATTCTCGCAGATTTTCTACACCATAAGCTATTACTCTACCAAGTTTTATTCATCTCTGTGGTGTTGTTTTTAATTGTAGAACAGAAGCAATACCGAATACAAGGCTAGGCTTGAAACTTATTGAACGCCTCTTTAATATAAATAAATAATACATGATTCGGAAGAACAACACTACAAAAGCAAGCAAAATCTGATTTTTTTTTTACCTCCTGATTTTTTCACATGTGACTTGGAGAAATTTCTGTGTCAGTAGCAATTTTATTGTTATCAAAAATGTTCTTTTCGTGCGTTTTCAGCATAAAACATTATTTCAGAGACACTCCATCCACATGCAAATCTTCCTCCTATATGTCCAATTGTCCATCCGCATTCACAATAGTTCTCATAAGTTCAAATATTAAGTTGCAAAATCACGGTAAGTTGTTCTTTAACAACTTTCTCTGTGGTATTAAATATTTTTTCAGTTTTTTTTATAAGTGCAAGTTCTATTTGGTAGTATGTAGCTGGAGCAAGGCCTATGTCAATTTCCGTATGAGATAAACTTTGTTCATAAGTAGCATCGACATTAAACGCTCTTCAATGCCTTCTTTAGAAGCAAATGTTATTTCTACAACTAACAGACTGAACAGTGATTAAAATTAAGGCGCATCATTCTTTTCCTTTTTTCTATTTCTGTATTTCTTATAATTATAAAATTTCCCAGAATATTCCTTACAAGTTTTTCCACAATAATTCAGCTGTTAGGCTATCAACCGACATTGGTTTTAAATGGAAGCATTTGTTAAATATTTTAGAAAAGGAATAACCAATTTACGGCCTACAAATCTACTATTATTGTCTTACTGAATTTAGTTGTTAAACTTCTGGGCGAAATGGAAGAGGTAACTTTATAGCACAAATTTCGAAAGTAAAAAAAAATGAGAGAAGCAGTGTCTTACTAGATTCGATGTTTCTGCGGCATAAAGGGTCTTTCTTTATTAAAGAGACGAAGATATGCATGAAGTTTAGAGGTTGGTGAAAATATCACAACAATTGTATCTTGTTTTACACACAACCCACTGATGCACGTGCATCTCCTAAAAATACGTATGGAAACTAACAAATTCAGATTTCGTCTTAGCTGTGTCATTATCACAATAAGTGGCTGGTGTTTGGACTCAGTTCATTACAGCGACCGTTGGAATTGACAACCTCCTTTACCGTGTGTCAGAAAAGTCGAACCTGACACTCCATAACAATTTGAGAAGATTCCCTCACCGAGTGTCAGAAGCGTCCGACCTGGCACTCCATAACAATTTGAGTAGATTCCTGTAGGTGGACCCCTTGAATGTCCACACAGTAGAGTCCGAGCTAGCATATGCAACAAACCTGGGCTGACATTCTGAAACGACCCCCTTGAAAAAGCCAAGTATCAACGTTTGATCTGTACCACATAAAATCTGGCGTTTTACCATGTTCTGCCAATTAATAAGCCAGAGATTTCGCAACTTTCTGAAAATAATACGCTCAGTAGGCAAAATATTAGAGATAGAAGTGATGGGCAGTTGACATGGGCATCCCCCGCGCAGGGTGGAACAGACCCAAATCGAACGCAGGTGATAAATAGGTGAACAGCAAGGCTTTCAAACAGTGTATCGCAATCGACGAACATGGGTAAACGTGGTGATCTCAGCGACTTTGATCGCAGACGTGTTGTCGGTGCAATACAGATGGGTTATTCTATCACATAAGTGGGGAAAACCCAAGGTTTCCTGAGGGCAACCGTATAAAGGGTGTACGGCGAGTGTACCATCGACGGACATACCAGCGCATAGAGAGCAACGGGTGACCGACTACGTGCCATAGATGATGGGGGACGACGTACACTATCCAAGCTCGTACAGACTGACCGCTAGGTAACGGAGGTGCAAATCACATCCAGTTATATGTTAGAGGCCCAAGCAACGTCAGCGAGCGAATGGTACAGGGCATGTTCCGTACCCTGGGCTACAGTAGCCAACGTTCTACTCGTGTGCCACAGTTGACTGCTCGTCATCGGAAATTACGCCTCGCCTGGTGCTAAAAACATCAAAACTGGACCTCTGCGTCGCACTCGTATCGTCAAATAAATCCCGTTTTCAGCTCTACCGAGCTGACGAGAGAGTGCGGCTGTGATTTAAACAGCATGAGGACATGTCCCCGTTGCTCGGTGGGCTCTTTTCAAAGAGGTGGTGTCCTTGTGATGGCTTTGGAAGGCTTCTCATGACGACTCATTAGGTCCCTTAGTGTGTCTGGAGAGGTCCTTAACCGCTGAGCGCTACCAGCATGTGCTGACTGATCACCTACACACTTTCATGGCCTTCGCACATCCTGCTGCAGACGCTCTGCTTGAGAAGGACAGTGCGCCGCCCCACCAGATCGCAACTACCAGGCATGGCTCGAGGATCACTCATCTGAGTTTGGAACCAGGCATGGCTCGAGGATCACTCATCTGAGTTTGGAACCAGGCATGGCTCGAGGATCACTCATCTGAGTTTGGAACCATCCAGTAGCCCTCAAGGTCTCCGGGTTTGGACCCTATAGAAGCTATCTGGGATGCCGTGGAGAGGAACATCAGATCTATGGATCCTGGACCGACATCACGTGATGTGGACAATGCTGCAACAGGCATGGCTGGAATTTCCTCCGGAAACCCTCCGGTATCTGCTGGAGTCGATACCCCAGCGTGTACAGTCTATTATTCGTGCTAGAGCTATTAGGTAGGTATCTCTAATGTTTTGTCCAGTACGTTTTGTGATATGCCTGCCCCTCAGGACGCACACGACATAAAGGCAGATAGCAGCCAGAACGAACGTCTGCGTAGCTCAGTTGGTAGAGCGACTTGTTCCGGAATAAGAGGACTCGGGTTCGAAACACGGCGTGTACCAAAAATGACGGAGAAATTTACTTCGTTATAGTGGCGCCCGAACTTCCCGGTTGACCCGGCCGTTCAAGATCTCGCAATGGTGGGATGTTCTTTCCACACCGCGAGATAGAAAAAAATAAGAGAATCCCTTCTTCAGCGCTTCGAAAAATAAAAGAAAATGTGTAATGTTGCATTCCACACACTAGATTGACTGGGAGTTCTCAAGTGCACGCTCTTCAGCGGATGGCTGCCTGCAACGATTCATGGTCACTGCTGACCCGTGGGCCATTCCCCCGGCCCTCTTTCGAGCGGGGGGAGAGATGTGACGTGCTTGCCCCGCAGGACGCTCACGGCATAAAGGTAGATATCAGCCAGAACGAATGTCTGCGTAGCTCAGTTGGTAGAGCGACTTGTTCCGGAATAAGAGGACTCGGGTTCGAACCCCGGCGTGGACCGAAAATGACGGAGAAATTTACTTCGTTATAGTGTACTCTAATCATGGAATCATCGAGGACAGACCCAGACTTCTCAAATTTATCTGAGAAATGCTTCGCAACATGCTTTTCCGATCTCTGAATTCTCGCCAAAGACATTTCTTAACTTATTCTGCCCTCCTGTAACAAAAAATGAAGAAGGGGATCACTGTTTAGCGAACAGCACAGTAAGTGTGAAAACTGCCTTCATTCAACAAGAACATTAAAATGACAAAGCCCGCACCAAATAAATCTTACAGATGACATTAGACCTACCTTAACTTCCTAAAAGCATACGTTTTTCACTTGAATTGAATCTTTTATGCTACGCTTTGATTTGTTTCCATACATATTTCGTGGAAGTAGATATACACTGAAGTGTCACTCCCCAAAAAGCAAATTAAAACAATTTTTTTACCTCTTTTATTCTTGATATATTAGAAGGGATAAAATTTTTTGTTACTTGCTTTTTTTTTTAAATCTGTTGATTTTATACAAAACCTAATGAACTATAAGTTATACAATATGAGAACAAAGATTTTTAGACGATATTTCATTCTAAAACACAAAATTTGCGTCTAAATGTTCTAAAATTAATTTTGAATTTCAATTGTTTTACAGTTCTATTATTTGTTCTTGTATTTGATGATCAAACTTTTAAAATAATTTTTTTTTGGGGAGGCAAAGGCGTTTATATATTTTTTTCGGAGGGCAAATGCGTTGTATATTTACTTTACATAATGTTTTTCTTTAGCCAAACAATCACGCAAATTAACGTTTGGGATATCAGATGAATCCATTTCAGTCTATAACTGAATGCAAGAACAAGTTACTAGGTGTCAGTTCAGACAAAAGTTTTTGATTCCAAAAATAACCACTGTACTACGTTTCTAACTCTAAACGTGTGTTGATTTTTATTAGTATCCTTCTTCTTTTGATACATCATGCCAAACAGAAGCATCTACTTCATACAAAAGCCACTGATTTTCGATTTTGAACTTCTACATGAGTTATGCTGTCTCAAAATGTTATTCCAGGTACTGACACAGAACTAATGGTATGAAATCTGACAAAAAAATAAATATATATGATTACAGATAATGGTGCCATGAATGAAGTTATTTTTCTTTCAATTAATTCGATACTGGAGATGTTTTTTATCATATTAACTTTTCCAGAGAAACAGACTCATTTCCTACAACCGGAGGAGGGGTTGTTTGCTCTTTCTTTACCATCCAGATTTCGTTGAGCCTATGGTAGAGTTGATATGGTGGATCATACCAGGAGATGTAATAATAACTCTTGTCCACTGAGTTATCCTTCTTAACTTGTTGAGCCAGAAGATGAGCCTGTTCTATCCAGTCGATATCAGAAGGACGGCCTTCAAACATTCTGAAAAAAATATCATAGCACACATATTAAAATTGTTCAGTTCTGCCAGACACGAAAAATGTTAATTCTGATTTTCTACTTTATAATAAATCTGAGCTGCCGTGATACCAAATGAAGCTTTGCTCTAACTTTAACTTAAGAATAAGTACAGAACGTCTGATATACAGTAAAGTAAAGTAAATTAAATATGGAGGAAGCAAATGATGCAACTTCACATTTTAAAGCGAACGGCCGCCTAAATTAGCTTTACTGTGTGTGTGTGTGTGTGTGTGTGTGTGTGTGTGTGTAACTTCTACTTTTCTGTTTGATTGGTTCGGATTTGGTTTGTACCTTTCTTTTTCTACATTTTCGGGAAAACAATGTCTTGATTACACGTGTATTAAAATGACGAAGACGTCTTACGAATCGTAAGCGATGTAGCCACAACATACTTTATTTCGCCAAGCTTGAGATTGCCAATGAGATTCTTTATCAAGGCATCTTAAAACAGTGGAGGATTGAACTTTTCTGTTGTAGGTAAGATGCCTTGAAAAAACCACCCGTTGGCGGGTGAAAGAATCTTTATCAAAGCGTTTTACAATAGGCGAGAACTGTTTTAAGCTGTCTTGATAGTCTTGCATTCAGCAGGTGAAAGATTCTTTATCGAAACATCTTGCCATATATGGACGAGAATTGTTCTCCACTGTTGTAAAATATCTTGGTAAAGCCTCCTCCTGGCGGCAGGTGATGAATTCCTTACCAAAGTATCATATACACTATACGAGTCTGTTGTAAAATGTCTTTACGAAGTCTCATGTTGGTAGGAGAAAGCTTGGCGAAACAAAGATTTTTCTTACTATAACACTTGTGGATTCGTTAGGCTCCTTCGTTTTTTAATATAATGGAGATGCTCTGGCATTTTTTAGGCCCAACTTTTATATTTCGTTCTATTACAATGTTTTGCTTGTGTCACAAAATGCGTCATGGATTGCCACAACAGGGAGTCTATTATCCTAAACAAAATTTCCACATATCATTGTAAGTTTATTATGGGATGAATAAGTCTTTTTTGTATGTTGTGTGACTTCAAAGTACAAAGGAAGACGTGGAAAATGGCTCTGACATCGAGCGTTTTTGACAACATGCAGGGTGTTTCTCAGCAACGCTCTATGTCGGATGTAAAATTTCCAAATCGATAAATTAGCAGAGACGGACCACATCACCAGAACTTACCAGCTGGATTTCTTTCTGTAGAGTTTTATTAAAGATGCGGTTCATGCAACAGTCGTTCCAGGTACCAGGACTTTGAAAGAACTTCATTACAGAAGCAGTTGCAACAGTTGTTCTACAAATGTCGGGAAATGTGTAGTGTGAGTATTTTTAGATATTTTCCGTACCACTAGGTAGTAGTTCATTAAGGTTATTAACTATGCATTAAAGCTCTGTAAGTTCATCTTCTTCTGTTTAAAACTGTTTAATTACAAGGGTTCATTTAAAATTTATAACATGCTTAAATCAAGGTTTATGAACATCTACTTAAATGTAGCATTTGTTTGAAAATTCTTAAGCCAAATCTGGTCTATATCACAGATTTAGCTGAAGAATAAGATGTGAACTTGGTCTATATAGATGTACATAAATATATGTGAACATGGTCTGACAAGTAAGATGTGAACATGGTCTATATCAAGAAAGCGTGTGAAAATGCAATGTAAATTCCAAGATGCGGACGAAGAAACTCATATCTGGTAAGATTTTGTACACCTTTCTTTCCGTAATTTTTTTTGCAAAAGAAAACAGACAGATAAAATTTTAAAACTTCCGCTTTACTTACCTGAATTTACGCTACTCTGTGCTTAATGGTGCTCAAAGATCTCTTATGGCGCTTAAAAGCATAGTTGTGTAATTCTTTTTCTTACAAAATCAATCTGGTTATTTCGCTGGAGGTTCTTGTACAATGCCACGGCCACTCTAATCTCCCACTTAGAGATCGTTGTGCTTTTAAAGATAGAGCAAGAGTGTATGGCGAAGAATCAGTTGCATCAGGAAGCATGGAAAGAAATTCGTGCTGTAATTCTCTTTTTCAAACAAGGGATATGACGGTAACGAGCACCCATTTACTACTAGGAGATGCCTGCGGTCATAAAAGTTGTACGAATCATCTCGGATTAGAACACCAGATTCGACGGCGGCCGTTACTGACAAGCACAGCGGTAGATGCCCATCAACCTCAATAACTTAACAACACCGCAGAAAACATCAACTGCAACAGAGAGAGAGAGAGAAAGAGAAACGCATCGAAGGAAAACACTTTTCATGGGATGATATGGAGGGGTCCGTTAACAAACTCATGACTTTCACGTAGAGATTAAGAATGTGTATAGCGCCGGTAAAAGTGTCGATCCCTATGAATGTGCAGTGAAGTGCCATAAAAGCTAAGGGCTGTTTCGATTACGCACGTACAAAACTAATTGTCACTATTAAAGAACATTAAAAAAAAGCACCAAATCGCACTTCTGACCACAGATGTTGAAGCTTTAATGTGTGCAAACACCATCATTTCGAGAGATTTAGGGTTCTTCATACTGCTTTCTGAACTTTTTATACACTAGGGGCTGCGCCTCTATAGGCTCGCTACGCTCGTTTCCAGAGTAGAGCTCTGGCCCTGCAGCCCGATCTTCAAGTATACCACATAAAATAAAAACCGAAAAATTCATATAAATTTCAATTTTTATTGCATTTCTAAGCAAATAAGGCTTGTTATTCCGAAGTTTCAGAGTTTTTTTACTGTTGTTAATTTTTGGAAAGTCGGACTTTTGTCGTGTGAACTTATAGCACTTACTAAATTTACCACTAAAGGAAAACAAAAGCGGTCCAAAAAGCATTTCCGTAAACCGTAAACCGTTAAGGTGGACGTCAAGTAATTTTGCTTCTAATACTTTCAATGGAAATATTTTTGTACATATTTCCTTCACAATTATTGTGTTCCCAAGGATGAAAATTTGAACATCGATTAAAATAACTTCATATTATAACTTGGAATACTTAATATTTTCTAAAACATAACCATAAATATATAAAAAATCAATAACTTTTCCTTTGGTGGTGTTGGAACCAGAAAAAAGATGGCACGACATGTACTTCGATGACGTCAGTAGACAAACAAATGTTGGATTACATAATTATGGTTATGTTTTAGAAAATATTAAATATTCCAAATTATAAAATGAAGCTATTTAAATCGATGTTCAGATTTTCATCCTTGGGAACGCATTAATTGTCCAGAAAAAAGATGGCGCGACCTGTACTTTGCTAACGTCAGTAGACAAATAAATGTTGGATTACATAATTATGGTTATGTTTTAGAAAATATTAAGTATTCCAAGTTATAAAATGAAGCTATTTTAACCGATGTTAAAATTTTCATCCTTGGGAACGCATTAATTGTGAAGACAATATGTACAGAAGTTTTTCCATTGGAAGTATAGGAAGCAAAATTACTTCACTTCCACCTTAAACAACTGAGATAGCTTTACCAACAAAACATATGCATAACAAATTATCTGCGTCGCCATGGCAGCAGGTTACGGGACCAGAACGTTCCTTGGTGGTTATCGTGAAAACAGACAAGCCGTTCGTTTCTTTCCTTTGCGTCTTTAAAAAATGCTTAAAAATCAGAAAATTACTTTTTCTTAATTTTTTTTTTTTTTGTAAAAAAGAGGACGATAGTTGTACGTTTATGCTGTAAAAATTGCAATGCGTTATGATTATAGTTTGCCATATATCCGTTTTTTTAAATGGATCCCATCGCGAAATAGAAAATGTTGTGAAATTTAGAAATTTAATTTCTGCTAAATTAAATCGACATTCAAGAAAAAGGCGACGAGACGCAAATATTCGGTCATGGTACTACATGCCTACAAAGTTTCGTGGTTCTGTTGCTATTAGTGTGTCCGGAACGCGACCTGATAGCACTTTTTTGTTTACCTTAACTTTGAAATACAATGGCTCTTGAAGTATCTCTAAAATCGAGAAACAGTTTATTTCAGCGTGTTCTCCAAACAATTCTCTACAAACGATGTAAATTTCATATTTTTGTGTTCAATACGTTTTGCGGTGCGAGCTAGGAAAGCAAGAGTGTGGCGAAATTTCTAAAACAGCGGCAGCAGCGGCGGCAGTTACTTTTTTTTAGAATAGAGAGACTACGATATAGTGTAAAAACATATAACATGCACGACATCTGACAATAATTTTGCGACGTTTTCGTAAAATGAGAAATACTGTGTGATAAACGAAAGTGTGGCAAGTCATCTTCAAAGTATTACAGGCAGTCCCTAGATTACGAACGAGTTCCGTTCCTGTACTTCAAGTCGAATTCGTACGTAAGTCGGAGCAGTCATGTACGGTTCGTAACTTAACATCACTTAGTCAAATGACTGCTTATAGTTAACCTTTCGATGCATAAAATATTTCTGGATACACTAAAACATCTTTAACATAATAATACACTAATAACAATCCAAATGTTTCCAATGTTCTTTGGCGTTTCACCTTTTTCTGATCGCTTAATTATTTCCATTTTAATTTCAATCGTGATGGTTTTCCTTTTCTTTGATGCATCATCGTATCAGCATCACATTTACGCTTTGATATCATGTTTACGAGGGTAAAAACTAAAATAAATAAATAACGCCAAATAAGTAACACACACGAGACACTGTTAATAGCAACGTGCTCAGACCGAAAAGAACGAAGTCTTTGTCCTACCTCGACGACGAACCGCTGTAGATGTCAAATGTTTTGATGCGCGTCGCAACAGAAGCGTTCGTTTGTTATTACGAACTATTGTGTAACTCGAATTTTTAATATAATAGGTTTTACAGTGGTTGGTTCGTAACTAAGGGTTGTGCGTAAGTCGGACGTTCGCAACTCGGGGTTTGTCTGTACATATTTGACTTTATAAACTACATTCTATGTGACGTATATTCTAATTTAACTTTCCTTTTTAGTTTCTTTCTCTACACTGTAAAACATTTTCTGAAATTCGCGGACACGTTTCCGTCATTTCTTTCGTGAACTAACGAATCATGTTTCTGATACAACCTTTTCCGTTGAAATAACAGAAAGAAACCCGAATTTAACGGATTTTTTGCACCACAGGAAAATTCTGAGTTTTCAGAAACCTTCTCGCAGTTTCTTTCTTATAATGGCGGTAAATTATTGTTTTACAGATGTGTTAACGGAAAATTCTGAATTTTTAGAAACCTTTCCGCAATTTCTTTCGTATATTAACGGAAAATCTCCGTTCTCAGTTTTTTCGTATCCGTTAGACGACAAATTACCAGTAATAAGAGCGGTTCGTGAAAATACTTGAGGTTTGATTAACTTTAAAATTTCAATCGTCTGTCGAATTTCGAAGTTCCGTAGAGAAATCGGATATTGTGGATAGTATATCGCATGGATTTTGTTTATTGTGGCACAGGATATTTCTTCTCCTTTCCCTATTTGGTGCACTAGCTACTTATTATATGTTGTGTTACTGTAAGAAACCCAGCACTTATTGTACAGATGATCATACGATTCCATAACCCGAAATAAGTTTAACAACAGACCAGATGGGTGTAAGATGCTTGTCTAGGCAAGTTCCCGTGAGGCTGATACGAACTTGAATTCTCAAAGAGCGTTGGTGTTCAGAGAGTCTATGCTTCAGTCTTCTTTTAGTACTACCTACATAGTAGGTTGTATGTGATACAGGGGAACCAGAGTTAGAGTTATTACTAAAAAGGAATGAGGTAGACCCTGGCCGAAGTTAAAATATTGTTACGATTTTTGTCACTCCAAATGAAAGCAAACATATTTTCTGTACGCAGACCGTTATTCAAAGCGTGTTTTGAACATGAACGTTGTATTACATTAGTCAAATCAAACAGAAAATATTTTTGCTTTTATTAGGAGTGACAAAGAACGTAACAATATTTTAACTTCAGCCGGGGTCTACCTCATTCCTTTGAGTTATAACTCTGACTCTGGTTCTCCTGTATCACATACAATCTACTATGTCGTCATCATCATCATCATCATCATCATTGTCAACCATTATCAATCCCCTGCTGGACGAAGGTTTCCCCAAGTTTCCTTCACAACGGTCTGTCTTGTGCCTGTCTCCTCCATATCACTCCCGCATACTTTCGAATTTCATCCACCCATCTCCCATGTGGTCTTCTTCTGGGTCTTTTCCTGTCCCTTGGAATCCAATATAAAATTTCGGCTGTCCATCGATGGTCTGTCCTTCTGGCAGTATGTCCAGCCCATTGCCATTTCAGGGATTTTAACTCTGATCATGATGTCTTCCACTCTTGTCATTTTTCTGATCCACGAGTTCCTCTTCTTATCTCTCCTGGTTACACCAAGCATGCACCTTTCCATGCTTTTTGAGTTGTCTGCAGACTTTGTATGTCTCTTTTAGTTAAGGTCCACGTCTCTGCACCATACGTAAGCACTGGAAGGATGCATTGATCAAACACTTTTCTTTTAAGACATAATGGCATATTGCTCTTGAAAATTATGCTGTTTCTTCCAAAAGCTCTCCAGGCAAGTTTTGTACGCCGATTAATTTCTTCATCAATGTGACCTTCACTTGATATCTGCTATCTAAAATAAACGTACGTGTCTGTTATCTCCAGCTTTTCTCCATCAATCGATAAATCTTCATTTCTTGTACATCACTTTTGTCTTCTGAAAGTTCATTTTTAATCCCACTTCTTTACTCTTGTCAGAAAGTTCCTGGATCATACTCTGCAGCTCTGATGGGGTAGTTGCAAAAATGACTACGTTGTCAGCAAAACGAAGGTGGGTTAGACAATCTCTATTAATCTTTATCCTCTTGTTTTCCCAGCTCAGCGACTGAAAGACATTTTCCAATGTGGCATTAAAGAGCTTCGGAGATATGGTGTCACCTTGTCTCACTCCCTTTCCAATTTTTATGTGTGTTGTATTTTCAAACAGCAGAATCTTTGCACTTGCATTTTCATAGATGTTATTAATAATATAAATGTATGCATCTTCAATACCACAGGATTTCAGAGCCATTGTAACTGCTGATGGTTTCACCGAATCAAAGGCTTTTTCATAATCGATAAAAGCCATGCACAATGGAAGTTCATATTCCCTCGCTCTTTCAATTAGTTATCTCAGTACGTGGATATGATCTATTGTGCAGGTAGTACTAAAAGAAGACTGAAACATAGAATCTCTGAACACCAACGCTCTTTGAGAAAACAAGTTCGTACCACAGCACTCACGAGAACTTGCCGAGACAAGAATCTAACACCCATTTGGTCTGATTATATGATGTCTGTGTGTCAGTCTTTGGACAACTTAAGGCAAAGCTATTATAGCCAACAAGAGTAAATTGTATACCTTAATTGGAAACACATAGAATAATTATTATAGACATAAATCAAACTGTTCTTTCCATGTAACGTAACCACAGAAATTTGAAAATTTCTGGTGTAGTGAAATCAAAGACTGACGTTTCAGATTCAATACCTCAGTTGTTTGAATTTCATTGTCCTGGGTTGTGTATCGGTTAGCATACTCGAGCGCAAATCGGGAGATGCGGGTTTGATTTCCGTTCCAGGAAATCAAATTTCTGTGGTTACGTTACATGGAAGAACAGCTTGATTTATATCTATAGTAAATGTTATATTTAGTTCTTTTTTTTCGCGAGATAATACTATAAAAAGTGTGTACATTTCACCTTTTTTAAAAATAACCGAAAGTCATTGTCAGTTTAAAAAAATCATGTTGCAAAGCATTTTGTTGCTTCGAAAAATCACGATGTAAAACGCTTAATTTGTAAAAAGTTCTCCTACAGAAAAAAAAATTACAAACCTATTCAGGAAAATAATAAGTTCCAACAAAAAATAAAATGACTAAATCACTCACATAAATGGCAAAAAAACAAAATTTTATCTTCGCGGAATTCGTTTTACGATGTACGTGAGTCGTGAGGCCGAGCGTTTGTGGCCGAGTTGTTAAAGGCGCGAGTTACCTGTTGAGCCAGCTCTAACGACAGGGTTTCGATCCTGCTCGCAGCTGATGGATTAATATCTGGGGTAAATGCTGTACAGGATCGTCGGTTTTGCGGAATTTCAGTTGAAATACGGAAAAACCTGCAATGGAATTTTCTGAAATAAACGGAATTTTTGTCTACGGGAAAATCTGTGAAAATACGAAAGTTAAAAGAAACGGGCGCTTTTAAAAACGGAAATTTCTGGAAAACACAGATACCTACCGGCAACTTTACTGCTCATTATTTTCAGAAATTTTTCTTGAATTCACACCATTTATTTTTTTACAGTGTATGTGCATTTGTGTTTGTTCTCTTTAGCAATTTTCAAATTTAACGTGATATCCTCTCTCGCGCAAGAGTATGTTTGTCAACATCTGAGGTCAGAACGAATGACGTGTATGTCTGAGATAAAAACTGAACGATATACACTATATTGACGAAAGTCACCGGGCACCCCTTCAAAAGCAAATGAACGGATCCGCTTCGTTGTTAAGATGCGCGGTACAGCTGCAAATAGTATAAAAACAAGCTTGCAGCTGACCGCGATCATATCGCTGTGTGATGTTGAGTGATAGTGTCGCGGGGGGAAAGAACTGACTTTTAGAAAGGAAAGATTGTTGGGTGTTAAATTAGTGGGTTGTCCATAAGAGAAACCGAGAGGCGGTTAAACATACCCAAGTCAACTGTTTTGGATGTACTGAATAAGTGAAAGACACATGGCGTACCTGACGCAGCAAAACGTACCGGCAGACCAAAGACCAAAGAAAATCAGTGATAAAAGACGTCGAAGCCTTAGGAGAGTCGTTACGGCTAATCGACGGAGTACTGCACAAAACCTCAGTGTACAGGTGAGTAAAAATGCTGAAACCTCGGTATGTACACGTACCGTTCGCAGAGAACTTCATTCCATGTGTTACCGTGGTCGTGTGGCTGCTCATAAGCCTTTCATCTCCACTCGGAATGCTACTCGTCGTTTGGCATGGTGTAAAGAACAATTATCGTGGACCGTAGATCAATGGAAACGGGTTCTATGGACTGATGAATCCAGATACACGATCCAACAGTCTGATGGCCGTGTGTGGGTATGGCGGTAGCCGGAGGAATGCTATTTACCACAGTGTACTGTTCCTACGGTCAAGTTTGAAGCTGGCAGTGTACTCGTGTGGGGGGTGTTTTTCGTGGTATGATCCCGGCCCATTGGTTATCGTGGGCAAACCTGTTAACCAGTACGTCTACCTCGATATTCTGGACAATTATGCCCTACCAACTCTGTGGCAATACTATGGAACCGAGCCTTGTTGGTACCAGCAGGATAATGCACCGAACCGTAAAGAAAGGACTGTAATGGCGTGGTTTGACGATAGTTCCGAATCGTGTATGGACTGGCCAGCACAATACCCTAATATCAATCCCATAGAGCACCTATGGGATGACTTGGAGGGCCGTATAAGAAGTTTGGAGCCAAAGCCTACTACTAAGAAACAGTTAGCGGCATCATTATGTACTGAATGGAAGTGCATACCTATCGCTGTGTTCCGAAACCTTGTCGAAAGCCTGTCTCGAAGAGTCAGTGCATGTATTAAGGCCAAAGGTGGACGGATACCGTACTAATTGATGTCAATAAATGCTATGTTGTGTTTCTCTTCTAGGTGTCCGGTGACTTTTATCAATATAGTGTATATATTGTTTTGAAAAGCAGCAGGTGTTGTGTTGTTGGTGGAAGTTAATGCTATTTGTAAAAGAGGCGTTATGTAGTTAAAGTTGTCGATTGAAATATTGCATATTGTGCTGATATTTATATAGTTATCGTTAAGAGTATTACCAGTTACCGTTGCTTAGTTCTGACGTTTACTACTAATCGGATAAGTTTAACGTTCGACGATTAAGTGTTCTGTTCTATTGATATGTTACTGTTCAAGGACCAGTTGACATAAAATAAAGAAATCAATCTGTAAGTAGCCTTTTCTGAAGTTATTTGAGTGAGTCCTGATTCGGTTAAAACTGAAGTTATTAAGAACTGATATGTGTAGTGTTCACACAGCTATATTCCACGAATATTGCACCTGTCGAGCTACTGCGTTTGGAAACATCGCCGAAAATCATTCTAAAACATTGTTTTGTAAGTTGAGAGCAAAATAAGATTTCTTGAAGAAAGTCTTTAATTTGTGGGAGCCCTAAAAAGTCGCAAAGGGTTTTCTCGGTTGTGTAGAACAGAAACTTCAACATAGTGTTGGATCTTTCGTATAAAATTTTTTGAACTCGAACAGCATAGGCATTAAACTATGTATAGTAATATATTGTGTTTTATATAGGATTTAAACTGTGAAACAATTTCTCCGAAAAGTAAATTACATGCTCATCCTTTTCGTTCTTCATATCTTCTTTTACTCTCTATCAATAATTTGTTACTGACAGAGTTCATAGTAAAATATTTGCTCAAAATCGACGTGGTTGATATGATCAATTGATTTGATGTTTGCAGAAAATTAGCTTAACTTGTACGAATAATTTGGCTTTCCTTCCGATGAGTTGTGTCAATATTTAAGTTTCAGTTGGATATGTAAATTTTGTTTCCCGCTCAAAGACTCTTAAACTATGTGTTCTATCAAAAAAGATGAATTCCCCAGTACATTGCTCAAAAGTTTGTTCTCAGAAACTTTTGTGAAATCACTGCTGATGACCATTAATTAAATCTTTTAAGAAGCCTCTTTCTCTCTCTCTCTCTCTCTCTCTCTCTCTCTTGCTGCAAAGATATACGAATAATTAAACGAAACATAAGTTCATATTTGTTCTGCCAAAATATGATTAGCCTAAATCTACACTGCATAGTGTGCAAAAGAACTTTTACTTTCTGATTCACTTCTCTTTTGCGGAATAGATAAAATTATATTTGATTTTCAGGAAGAATGTTAGACTCCGAAAATGTTAAATCTTTTCTGCCGAAGTTAGAATGTAATGAAATTATTCAAAAAAAAAAAAAATGAAACGTATACAAGGAGTGATCAAAAAATTAGGTGAGTGTTTTTAATTTACTAGTAGAGTTACGCAAATTAATCTCTTTCAAAATAATCCCCCTCGGTGCGCTCACGCACACTTATTCTGGTGGTTCTGCCATTGTTGGAAACACCCATAAAAGTCCTATTCCGAAATGCTCTTTCAGACCCTCGTTATATTACCTTTGATATCTTATACAGAGCCAAAACGTTTGCCCTTCATAAGTTTTGGAAACAGCGAAAAGTCACTGGGTGCTACGTCAGGCGAATAAAGGGGTGAAGGAGCATCGGAATGAATTCTGAAGCCAAGAATTGGATTATTGGCAGAGCAGTGTGACTTGACGCATTGTCGTCTTGAAGCATCCTTCCACTGGTCTTCTCCGGCCACTTACGATGGGTGCAGTCCTCAAGCGTTTCAGGATTTCCTATTGACGTGCAGTATTAACAGTAGAGCCACATGGTAGGAATTCCCAACCCACCAATCCTTCGACATCGAAAAATGACACAAACAGGATTTTAGCGTGCGATCGAGACTGACTGTCTTGGGTCTTGGGTAAGACGGGGTTTTCCACTGAAAGCTTTAAACTTTTTGTTTCAGGATCGTGTTGTGGCGGAAATCTCAGCCACGTTATGTAAGGTGATTATAATAGCTAGCTAAAAGCAAACCTGAAGGAAAATTTTGAATTTAGACTAAAATTTCACTTCGGGAGATGGGTAGAGGCATTTCGGAACCCAAAGTGTTTTTAAGACAAGTGCTGAGCTTTGGGTTCCGAAATGCCTCTACCCATCTCCCGAAGTGAAATTTTAGTCTAAATTCAAAATTTTCCTTCAGGTTTGCTTTTGGCTAGCTATTATAATCACCTTACATAACGTGGCTGAGATTTCCGCCACAACAATCGTAACCGTCGACCCAGGTTTCATCACCCGTCACAGTTCTCTTTAAAAGTTTGCATCTGCTGTTGCACGTTGAAACAACTCAGATGAAATTACGACACGATTAATATTTTTGGTCATCGTTCAGAAGACGAGGAATGAACTTGGTACTGACACATTTTATGTTCAATTAGCCAGTAAGGATGGCTTGAACACACCCAAACGACAGACCAGTCTCTACTGTAATTTATCTGATGATGAGGCGTTGGTTCACCGTGATCACAGCACGAATTTACATGACGTCGTCGTCGGTTACTAAAGTTGATGGTCTTCCACGACGAGATTAATCTTTGATTGAAGAAGCGCCATCTTTTAATCTTGAAAGCCACTTAAGCACTGTCATTTGGGTCACAGCACTTTCACCATAAACACTTGTCCGTTTTTCATGCGGTTTTTTTCCCTAATATCCAAGGTACAATAAAAACAAAATTTCATGTTTGAGCGTTGCTCCAACTTCGACATACCGAGGGCGTTGAACAAACGAGAAACACGCTTCTACACTCTTTGCAGTCTAGAGGACTACTGGCATTTGCTGCAAAACTGGTTTTTGGCCAGGAAACACGTGCGAGGGTTCAAGGTTAATGACCGATTACGACTGACATTTCTCCTTTGCTTCATCAGCAAGAGCGGCTATATTCACCTAAGTTTCTGATCAGCCCTGTTATTTAACTGTGGCCAACGAGATAATGAATTCTTGTGCAGCTGCGGTGGGGAGAGCTGCTACGTCACGACCACCGTCCCTTCTCTGGCCTATCTCCTTACCTTCCGTGCATTCTTCAAAGTGCTTGAAGTCTCGGAAGTTCGTTATTTCTTGTTTTAACAAAGAACTTGTGATGATGTAACGAAACATTTAATAAATGATAAAGAGTATTTTAACTGGCTTAACCGACGCGCCTTAAAATATCCGTCGTTAATGCTATTTCAGGAGAATATATAATCTTCGGAAAAACCTCTATCCAAAAAGTATGTTTATTTATTTTTAATTCTATAGTTCTACAAGTAACAATTTTTTTTTTTTTTTTTTTTTTTTTTTTTTTGAGAAAAGTAAAGATGTCTCCTTTTTCAACAAACGCATTCCATGTATAAGTGGATTTCTTTTTTTTTTTTTTTAGCAAATTTATTAAAACGTTTGCAAACATATGCTTGAACATTTACACAAAAGATTAAGCTGATCGCAAAGCTGGTGCTTCTGATGAAAGAAAAGTTTAAAAATTTAAGCGTCAGTAAATGAACTGTAGGATGGAAATACAAAAATAACTTGTTTATTACTGAAACTAGGGGCGTATGTATAGAATTTTTTCGGCGTCGGGGGGTGGTAAAGGGAGGGGGGTATTGAAACATGTAAGTTTTTGAAATCCATCAGGACAAAATAAAAGTTAAAGAAAAATAGAATGAAAAATTAAAGCACTATTTTCTAACGTAAGTTGATGCATTTTTATTATTTTAAAGCAGTTTTTTTTCTAATGTAAGTTGCATTTTAACAAAAAAATGAAACACTTTCGGGGGATGGGGCAAGGCCCCTCAGATCCCTTCCTCTAATTATGCCTGCAAATCTTTTTGGGAACAAAGGTCAGAGCATTTTAAACTCCAGAAAGTTTGTTTTGAAGAAAAACATTACTTTAAACAGATGTAGTTTAATTACTACACGTTTTTATAGAAAGTATTCGGCAACTTTAATTAATTATGTACACATATTTTTTAATTTAACGTAATTATATGCTTCGAAATGTGTGTATCACTTTAGTCTTCGTGTTTGGTTGTATACAGTTAAGCCAGATTCTTTGAATTTGGTACACAAAAATAATAACGTAAGCCTTGCAAGAAGAATGTACAGCTTTAAAGACATTATCAGCTTCATATTTAACTTAAAGATTCTATATTTACATTTTTTTCCCTGATGATCCGTGAGCCAAATTGTTAGCGCAGACAATTAGTAATCTTACGAAAAGTCGCAGTGCTCTGTGTAACGAAGGACGGTGCTGCTGATGTCACAAAAAGCTGTTCGGGCCTTCAGAATCTCGTTGGCCACCATTTAACTCATGGACAGAGACCGGAGAGGTGTCTGACAAATAGGGCTATATGCCCCAAGGCCTGCGGTCTGCTTCTCTCTATCCAGAGCTCAACGTAGCCCAAATTTTCAGTGGTGTGGTATCCACAAAAATTGGACACCTCATCAATGGGCCAATGTACTCTTCCAGGTGAGAGTCGTTTTCAGTCTGTCCTCGGATTCTAGACGCCAGTTGATCTGGCGTGAAAGTGGTACTGCGTATACCAACGCAAGAATGTGCAGAAAAGGGACAGATACGTCGGTGTCGGGGTCATTGTGTGGGGCGGCATCATGTCTAATGGACGCACCGAGCTACAAGTGCTGGAAAATGGGGCTATGATGAGCGAAAGATATTGCAACGAGGTTCTTCTGCGTCATGTTCGATTATTCCGTGGTGCTGTAGGCGAAGACTTCTTTTGCATCATGTTTGATTATTCCGTGGTGCTCTAGGTGAAGACTTCTTTTAAGTCATGTTCGATTCCTCCGCGGCATTGTAGGCGAAGACTTCTTTTGCGTCATGTTTGATTATTCCGTGGTGCTGTAGGTGAAGATTTCTTTTGCGTCATGTTCGATTATTCCGTGGTGCTGTAGGTGAAGATTTATTTTGCGTCATGTACGATTACTCCGCGGTGTTGTAGGCGAAGACTGCTTTTGCGTCATGTTCGATTATTCCGTGGTGCTCTAGGCGACGACTTCTTTTGCGTCATGTTCGATTATTCCGTGGTGCTGTAGGGGAAGACTGCTTTTGCGTCATGTTCGATTATTCCGCAGTGCTGTAGGCGAAGACTTCTTTTGCGTCATGTTCGTTTATTCCGTGGTGCTGTAGGTGAAGACTTATTTTGCGTCATGTTCGATTATTCCATGGTGCTGTAGTCGAACACTGCTTCTGCGTTATGTTCGATTATTCCGTGGTGCTGTAGGCGAAGACTTTCTAAGTTCATTGATGACAACGCGACACTTCATCGTACGAGAACAGTGCAGACACTTCTGGTGACCTAGAATATTCATCACATCAACTGGCCAGCACTCTCCTAAGATCTCAACTACGTCGAACACGTCTGGTACGCAATGGAGAGACGTATTGGTGCTCGAAACGCCCATCCAGAAAACAAACAGGGCTGCTTTCGTGCTCTAAGGGAAGAGTAGGACAATTTGCCTCAGGAACTCCTGGACCACTTGACGCTCAGCATGCCATTTCGTTTTTTTTTTTTTTTTCAGTTGGAGGTTTAACGACCACCGTGAGCAACTCAATGGGCTATAAGCAGTCGCCCGTCCCTAATTTAGGGTCACTGGTTCCAGGGAAGGGAGAGAGCCAGTGCCGTAAGACAAACACAACATCCATGCCTCACGGGATTCGAACCCGGACCCCGTTCGGACGAATGATCAGAGGCCATCGCTTAGACCACTGCGCCACCGGGGCGGCGCCATTTCGTTGTGAGAGTTGCATCGCAGTTCAGGGTGGACATATTCCATACTGAAATGTTTCTCCGCCTGGTTATCGGTAAGCACTGTACATCCGTTCTCTATGTCCTTCGAAAATTTGTAACTTTTGCGTAAACAGTAATTTGTAATTTGTGCATCATTTGTAAACAATTTTTTGTGTCTCTTTATGCGTTCGTATGCTGCTAATATAATTATTTCTCCATTTGGCTGCGGTCATGTATTGCTTTTCTTATACAAGTAAAAATGTAGTTCGTCCTTAGGTTTTGGTCACCTTTGTATTTATGATGTTTATCTTTTCTGACCTACTGGAACAGCAAACGAATTTCCATCAAATAAAAGCAGAACTTTAGCTACTGGAGTAAAAAAAATCAGAGAATGTAAATGTCGGCTGTTTTACGTCGCTAGAGAAAGGAGGAGAGAGAGAACGAGAGTTGGGAAGCAGAGCGAGACAGATATAGAGATATCCATAAAGCACCACACACAAGACAATCTTTGCCCAGTACGTAAATAAATGCCCTTTCTTGCGTAGTCGTTCAGAAATCATGCTGATGTCAGCCCTGATACAATGACGTGCCTCTTTTTTTTTTTGTGGATTTTCACGGAGAGCAGCACGTCTGATTTTAAAATTTAAACTGTTGACTATTTTGAAAAAATTCTAAAATCTAAGCAGCTGCTATCCATGACACCAGCATGACATCCCTGTTAATTTTAAGTTTGCCAAGTATCAGTTAGAAGTTTTTGGATACAATAACTCCTCATTCCTGCAGGCTTCTAAGAGATAAAAGGAACTTTATTAATATTTTAACCCTTTAAGAGACCGACGTACCTGAACCAAATGGTGTCCAAAATTTTCTGTGCTCCTGAAACAGAAATGTTCACATATGAGCAGGGTTTACGAAAGCTACGGCAGAAAAACAATTTCTTTCTCCCTGTCATCTCAGTAGTGCCGATCATAAACCTGTCACGGGTGATAAGCACTCCCTTATAGTTCTTTACTCTCTGCTTCATGATCCAAGGCCTGATGGGAAAGGCATAGTTCCCCTGACTTGGATATCATGCTGCTAGGTAAAGCCAGTGTCTCAAACATGTTTTCTCCCTTTTCTTGAGATCGTCGCCATTGTTGTAGCAGGTAATTAATCAGAAAGGAATAGTGCCAATCCTTCTCCTAAATTACCACTTTGAATAACAAACCGAAAGGGGGGGGAACAACGCTTTGTGATACTCTGGTTCACGCGTTCCATTTTGCCTTCTTCTTAGATAAAGAATATATTCGTTCAAGCTGATTTCAACCCATTTTGCTAACCCCTACTAATTCGTTCCATCTTGGTTAAAAGATTAAAGATCCTCTTGCTTTAAAATCCCTAAATAAAAACTTTAAAAACCCTTACAGCTTCTTGCAGGTTATCTACAAAATTACCAAGAAATTTAAAACAACCGAAGTTAATAACTTTAATGAGCTACCTCACTGAAAATTAATTTTTCCAAGCATTAGCAAACCTCTCTTAAGAGGAGAAAAGAAAAAACATTTTCTACTTAGTATTCTTTAGTTTCTTTCTTATGGCTCAGGGTGGTTAGAATGTTAATCCCGAAGTCTTGAGCTCAAAGTATATTTGAAACAAGGGAGTTGATTTTTCCTTTTCTATGGTTCTCGAACACTAAATAAAACTCTAGCAACGCCTCTTATCTGTCAGACTTTGTGTAAACCTTTAAATTATGAAGTAAAAGAAAAGAGAAGAAGGATAATTAACTGATGGAAATTTATACCAGGATGCTCAGAAACCCATTTTAGAATCCACATCTTTTGTTGCTCAAAGGGATACCTTTTTTTCTTTCTCATAAACGAGGATTTCATAACTCTGTCCATTTTTATGCATATCAGAGAGCATTTTAGCAGTAAAGTAGCAGGTATCGACGAAATATAAATAATAAAAGTTCACGTTCAAAAATTATGAAGTATTTTCTAATTTGGAAATAATAATCAAAGCTGCCCTTTTCAGAAATTTTTAGGCATTCTTCTCGTAAGTAAAGAGCCAGTATCGAAGTAGAATTGCATGTTCATTCTTTTGATTGATCAACGAAATGTGAATTGGAAACATATGAGTGACATGTACACTGGTGCCCAAAAATTAAAGACGAGGCGGTTTTTCGAATGTAACGTAGCGCAGAAGTGCTCCACATTGATTCAAATCATACCATAAGATCCCCAAGATGTAAGAATATGGGACAAGTGAGCAAAACCGTCCAAACAAGGAATCCAAAGGATACAAAGGATACAAAGGCACTTTATTGAAAAGGTAGCTTCGAGCACAACTGGACAGAAGACAGAAACGTTCATGTGACAGGCGACTGCCAAGAAAAATCCAGTCTTTAGTAAGGGATATGATCACCTCTGACTGCGTTGCAGGATTTACAACGTCTGTCCATGCTGAGGACGAGGTTGTCAAGGAGCTGTTGAGGCATCGCGGCTCATTCCTCTTGTAGCGCTAATCGCAGCTGCGGAATCGTTGCTGGCGGTTGGTGACGTGATGCCAAGCGTCTCCCGAGAAGGTACCACACGTGTTCGATTGGATTTATGTCCGGGGACCTTGCGGGCCAATCCATGCGTTGAATATCATCACTCTCCAACAGCTCTGCGACAGCCACTGTACGATGAGATGTAGCGTTGCGGTCCACGAAGAGGAACTCAGGACCCACAGCACCTCTAAACAGACGCACGTGAGGCAGGAGATCCTCAGTACAATAGCGGACACCAGTGACTGAACCTCCTTGGAAGATGTGGAGGTCAGTACGGCTACCAAGCATGATACCGCCCCAAACAAGAACTCCGCCACCTCCAAACCTGTCCCTTTCGATGATGTTGGAGGTGCGATTGCATGTTTCCTGCTCTTTCCAGATGTGTATACGTCTAGAATCGCTCGTTAGACTAAATCGGGTTTCATCCGTAAAAAGAACTCGACCCCATTGCTGACGTGTCCAGTTCTTGTGTTCCTGGCACCACAGAAACCGCCGTCTCCGATGAGCACCGTACTGGTCATCATGAAAATGGACCTCCTTGGTGCAGCCTCCTGGCCACGGTAAAACACGATAACGGACGTCCAGTTGTCTGTTGCATGTGCCTTGCGATTTCTCCCGCTGTCTGCCGTCTGTCTCTTCTCGCCTGTAGGACAATATATCGGTCGTCCGTCGCCGTGGTTACTCGTGGACGACCACTGCTAAACTCTCGGACAGCTGTTCCTGTCGTTTGAAATGCTCTCCAAGCTCGTGAAACGATGCTGTGAGCGATCCCGAACTCCTCGGCCACACTAGTCACACTTCGACCTTCTTACAACTTCCCAACGACGCGGCCTCGGGTAAAGTCATCCAGATGTCGTCTACTGGATTGTCTGTTGGCAATATCACACGGTGGCAGCAACTCGAAGTCGTTAAAACCGATGTACACCGTGCAATAGCTTTCACCGAATTTTTGAGCGTACACCGCCCGTGTGCTTTATACCCTTCCGACACTTTCCCCCTATGTCATGCTGCATATATGCGCATGCCCTACCGTACCGGAAACTAGTCTATCTCCTGAGTGGTCTTTCGGTCCGTTCTGCTTGCTCGTTCTGTTGTTATGCTAATTTCTCCTCTTCGTCCTTAATTTTTGCACACCAGTGTATTTGGCAGTACTTACTGACGAAACAGGTTCTGAAACTTGTTTTTGAACAGAACAAAGCTGTTTAGTTTATACACCATATGCCAATTTGCCAATTATATTTTGAGTTTTTTTGACGAAAAATCCATTGAATGAGCTTTTCCATTATCATTTTGGAGCATTCCGGCTAATTTATTTAAGAGAATAGAGATCAACACTTTTTGAATCACTTCGGGTAACACAAAATTGAGGATTTTATCATTTTAACTAAATTTTTTAGCGATCCGTACGCGGAAAGAAATCCTTGGATACACGAAGACTGGATAAATGAGGATTGGCCGATAAGTACATCACTGCTCAGTTTCACGCATTGTGGTGGAGAGCATTTTTCATCCACATTTAATTTTAAAGAGCCATTTACAGTTAGAACTCCGTTATATGCTTTTTTCGAGGATGGCCTTAAAAACTTTGTAAAAACACAAATTTGTCAGTGACGCTGATCGAAATCACGTTTCCTTGCTCCGGAGTCAGTTGTTCCAACCGACTAAACTACACCCCCAGAATGTATCGCTGCAGATTTGTAGTCTCCACACGTGCTTTACCTCTCTAGTACGTCACATTATCTCCCTCTTAATTTTTTTAGCATGTATTTTGTAAAAAAAAATCGTGCTTATGTTATCGATTTGTCCGTCCGTCCGTCTGTAGACACGAAATCTCTGCAACTAAATAGTCCGATTTGAAAAATTCTTTTTGCATTAGAAAGCTTAAAATGTGCGAATGATGACCCTTTATTTTGATTTTTTTACGATGCACAATTTCGCCGTTAGAGGGCGTAAATGCAAATGGTATCGAATTCAAAAATATCTTTGATTCCACACATTTGCTTCTACATATCCAATTAAAAAAATTATTTTGCCTTTCGATTCTACTCATGGCGAAGATTATTTTACGAATAGTCACTTTTTCAAGTTATGCATAGATTTTCCGCTTGGGGGCGTAAAAATAAATTGCATTTTCCCAAATATATTTGCTTCTAAAATTTCGATTTGAAAAATTATTTCTGCTGCGGATACAGCTCTGGGTGGAAACTTTTCGTATATAATTTCTAATTTTTGGTATAAAACGGTTTGGTCACCAAGGGCGTAAGTGTCAATTTCTGCTTCTGATGCATTTGCAACAAAATCTGAGCAGAATCTCGATTGAAAAATTATTTACATACTTCTAATGCATTATTTTTTGGTTCTGATTCATTCTTTAATTATTCATTCTTATTACTTCATTCTTTATTGCTTCTGATTCTTTATATGCTTTCGATGTATTTGCAACAAAATCTGAGCAGAAACTCGATTGAAAAAGTCTTTCGTGGACCGATACTACTCACGTCGACAAACCATTTCGAAATATTTCTTTCTTAAAATAATGCATGGTTTCTCTGCCATGGGGCGTAGATGTATATCTTATTTTTATCAATAACCCTGCTTCTAATGGTCCAATTTGAAAAATCTCTTCTTTGTTGGATAGAGTTTACGGTGCGACATGTGTTTCTTATGATTTCAAAATGTTCAAATAATTCGTTGACTTTCCGCTTGAGGACGTAAAGGTAAATTGCGCTTTCCCCGATATCTCTGCTTCTAAAACTCCGATTTACAACATTCTTCCTGCACCGGATACAGCTCCCAGTGGGAAATGTTTTGGTTGCAATTTCTGATTTTTTATAAACTATCGTTTGGCCACCAGGGGGCGTAAGCTTTTTTTTTGTTTGATTGGAGGTTTAACGACCACCGTGAGCAACTCAATGGGCTATAAGCAGTCGCCCGTCCCTAATTTAGGGTCACTGGTTCCAGGGAAGGGAGAGAACCAGTGCCGTAAGACAAACACAACATCCATGCCTCACCGGGATTTGAACCCGGATCCCGTTCGGACGAATGCTCAGAGGCCATCGCTTAGATCACTGCGCCACCGGGGTGGCACGTAAGCTTTAATTTCTGCTTCGTAGGTATTTCCACCAAAATCTGAAGCTTCTAAAATCTCGATTGAGAACATTCTTTCGTGGGCCGATACCGCTCATGCCGATAAACATTTGAGAATATTTTCTTCTTAAAATAATGTATGGTTTCTCCGCCAGGGGGCGTAGATGTATATCCTATTTCTTTTAATATCTCTACTCCTAAGAGTCAGATTTTAAAAAGTCATTCTTTGTTAGATAGCGTTTCCGGTGTAAAATGATCTCATATAATTTAAAAATTTTCAAGTAATACCTAGTCTTTACCCTAGGGGGCGTTCAACTAAATCGGGTTTCCCCGATATCTCTGCGTCTAAAATTCCCATTAGAAAACTTCTTTCTGCACCGGATACAGTTGCTGATAGGAAATGTTTTTCCTATATTTCTAATATTTGTTAAAGAATGGTTTAGTCACCAGGTGGGCGTAAGTGTTAATTTCTGCGTCTGATGTACACTATCTACCAACAAGTAATTGGACACCTGTGATAGCAAAGGAAAACGAAGTTTATTCACCTTCAATAGTTGGTGGAGCCTCCACGAGCGGCGCTTATAGCTGCGACTCTCCGGGGCGTACTCTCAACAAGGCATTGTACGACGGCTAGCGGTATTTTCTTTCACTCGGCTTGGAGAAGACAGGTCAGTTCCTTCACCGATTTCGCACAGTGGGGGCACCCCTTAAGTCGACGCTCCAACTCGTCCCAGAGGTGCTCGATAGGGTTAAGCTCCGGGCTCTGCGCCGGCCAGTCCATTCGATTAACCCCATTGTCACCATACCAAGCCATGGTGGACCACGCAACATGACAGGTGGCATTGTCATCATGAAAGTAACATGGGTCCACCCCGTAAAACTGCCACAACGTAGGAAGCGCATGATCATCCAAAATGGTGCAGTAGGTCTCGGCGTTGAGTCTACCAGGAATTACGACCAAGGGTCCCGTGCCATACCAGGAGAAACACCCCTATAGCATAATTTCACCGCCGCCGAAATTCACAGTTGGCACAATACATTCCGGCAGGAGGTGTTCTCCAGGCAGACGCCAAACCCAGACCCTGCCATCCGAACGGTAGAGAGTGAACCTTGATTCGTCGCTCTAGATAGCATGTTTCCACTGTTCAACGGTCCACTGTCGACGTTCTTTGCACCACGTTAGCCGAGCAGCGCTATTGGACTTGGTGATCAAAGGCTTGTGGGCGGCAGCACGTCCATGATAACCAAGCATATGGGCTCCCTTACGAATGGTATTCATCGAAAGAACACTCCCGGATGCCTGTTGAAACTCCTCGCGGATGTGGTCCATCAATTTGGTGCGGTTCTTCCGAATTTCTCTGTCCAGCACCCGTCGGTCTCTAACTCCCAGTTTTGTGGGTCTGCCGGATCGAGGCACATTCCGATAGTCACCTCTCATCTTACACTTGCCAATTACGTAGGCCACTGTCGATTTTGGGTACTTCAACTAGCTGGATATGTCACGTTTGGATCGGCCATTTCTGTGATACCCGACGATTACACCTTTCTCGAAATCAGAGAGCTCTGAACTGCGTGGTATCTTGCATGCGACTGGTTGCGTTGTTGTTTCCCGCACGATATTTAACGGCGCGGCCGTGACGTGTATCAGGACCGCAGATATCGTCGATTGCAGGGGTGTCCAATTACTTGTTGGTAGATAGTGTATTTGTAGCGTAATCTGAGTTCCTGAAAACTCGACTGAAAAAATTCTTTCGTTGACCGATACCGCTCACATCGAAAGACCTTTTCAGAATACTTTCTTAAAATAATGCATGGGTTTTACGCCAGGGGGCGTAAAGACATATATTATTTTTGTCGATATCTCTGCTACTAAGAGTCCGATTTGAAAACTTCTTTCTTCGTTGGAGAGCGATTTTGAGGCGAAGTGTTTCTCATATAATTTCCAATTTTTCGTAGCGCACAAGTCTGCCACAAGAGGGCGTAAGTTCACATTTCCGTTTACAGCAATATCTGTGGTACTAAAAACCCGATTGAAAACTTCTTTCTCCGGTTAGATACTATTAACTATACAAACTGTGTGTGTATTTTCTTTGCACCATGTCGTGCTCAGCAATGAGTCCCGATTCTGCTTCCGTGCGGACGATGGTCGCAGACAGGATCCGGCTGTTGTCCGCGAGGAGCACCCCGCTGGACAACCAGGTATCCTCTTATGAAGTGTTATTAGTTACGACAGCCTGTCTCCTCTGTTACACATAACGTGTACGGTGACAACCCTGCGGTATATGGATGACGTTTTACAGACATTTTGTTGCCATTTCTGAGTCGTATCGCGGAAGCTGTTAAACAGGAAGATAACGCTCGGCCTCATACTAAAAACATATCCCGAGCTCCTCTACAAAGAACCCATATACTTCCATGGCCACCAAGGTCTCCGGATCTAACACAAATGCAGCATGTGTAAGACCTCACTTGACGAAGCTTGCGAGCCTCCCTTTGGGAACCCCAGAATGTCGCTGAATTATGGGACAAGGTAGACGTTGCGTAGTCTTAGATACGGAGAACATAATTAAAGGATTGTATCACCCCATACAATGCCGTGTGTCAGATTGTATTGCGCAACATGGTGGTCGCACAAGGTACTTATTTTTGTCACGTGATCGTGTCTTGGAAACCTGACAAACTGATGCACTGCCTCAGAAATTAAAGCGTGTATTATTGACCTCATATTATATATCTTTTCTGATTTTCGGTTAATTTGGTTCACTCTTTCTGGGTGAGGCGATTTTATTGTAAAGCATTGTATTATTATAGCAATACCAAAACAAGATATGTGACACCAAAAATTGGGTTGTAATGAGCACGTCTTTTGAATTCTTTCTGACACGAAACAAACATTTCAAAGCAGATTTTTAGATTAAATTGAGCTAAAATAGAAGATGCTTACACCACTTAGGGGAAAACTTGCATACTTTAAAATACGCAATGTGACCGGGATTATTACTAGTGAATAGAACCTGATACAAAAATAATTAATTGCATTTCTATACAATCGATAAAACACCCACAAATAGAATTAGCTTTTTGCTCCTACTAGCAGCTGAAAAGTGTGTTTCAAAAATCAACGAATTGTGCATAAAACGTTTCTCATAGCAGGAGATATCAGAGGCAAAACGGATTCTCAAACTGAACAAAAGAGATATAGAATATATAACGGGATACGACTTTACGAGCCCTAGAGGAGAAGCTGTACGTTACTTAAAGAAGAAAATGGGTGCAGAATACTCTTCATAATGAAGAGTATCCTACCGAAAAAGGGTTTTTCAGAATCGAATGAACTCTTTCACAAAGACATACCAGCTGAAGTTTTCTGGGACAGAGTTTTCAATAACAAAGAGTAGAAATTTGCGAAAATTATTCTTCATAGCAAGAGCTATGCCAAGGAAAAATAATTTTTCAAATGCGTCTTCTCGGAGCATAGATAGCGAGGAAAACGTTTGGACATTTATGCCCCATAGTAGAGAAACTGCGCACTATTTTTAAGGGATAATATTCCCAATGTTACCTGTAGCGAGTGGCGCGCATTTAAAAAAGGAATTGTTTAATAATATTCTTATATTATTAAACGCAAACAGAAATGCACACTAACACCACCTATCGCCAGAACTGTGAACTGCAAGCAACCCACGAGTACATGCGAAATGTTCCATTTATGCTCCTACCGGAAAAAAAAATTTGTATTATAAAATATTTTTGTAGTCAGTAGCGTCTCACCGGAAACGAATTTTCCCGATCAGGTTTTTAGATGCGTACGTATTGCTGCAAATATGCTGTAAACGGAAAAGTGAGTTATGCCTTCTAGTGACAAACCTGTGCGTTAAGGAAAATTTTAAATTATATGCGAAACATTCCGAATGAGATACGCTGGCCGACGAAGAAAGAACTTTTCAAATTGGACTGTTCGAAGAAATGATATAAACAAAATAAGTTATATTTTTACCCTCCTGACAGTAAAATTGTGCATTTTTTTAAACAGAAAATAAGCGCAAAAGGTTTTACGTGATGACCGGTATCTGGCCTCGAAGAAACATTTAATCGACTTTTTAGAAGCGCAGATATTAACTTCAAGTAGTGGGAAATATAAATATACGCTTACGCCCCCTAGTGGAAAAACAGCTCTTCGCCAAAATTAGAAACTATATACAGATCCTTTCTAACCAGAAGTTCTATCCGACGGAAAAAGAATTTCTCAAATCGGACTTTTAGAAGCAGAGATATGGGAGAAATCGCAATTCACCTTTGTGCCCTCTATCAGAAAAACTGTGCATTACTTGGGAAAGATATTCTACCCAAAATAGTTTTTGTAATACATGGTATCGAAGGGAGAAATTTTTTTCAATAGGATATTTAGAAGATATGGAATAAAAGGTATTTTAATTCCCTAGCATCTGCATTTACGCCCTCTAGCGGCGAAGTTAAAGGTCAGAAAAAGATTGGTAGGCAAGGATCATCGTTATCACATTTGGGGTTTTTAATTGTTGCCAAGAAAGGTGGACGGACGGACAAAGTGGCACTTGTGCGTCCGTCCACCTATATGAACGGGTCACACTTTGTCCGTCCTTCCGTAGGTGGACGGACGGACAAAGTGGTACTGTAAGCGTATACTTTTTTTTACAGAGGGTGAGTCAAAAATTTTGCAACATTTTTGCATAAACGCATGTGCTGCGGAGGGTATGTCACGTGTTTAAACTAATTCAAGTCGCGCACTTCAGTCAGAAAAAAGGGATATAAAGTGGTAGTCGTTGCTGTGAACAACATTGAATTTCGTCGTTCTGTCTGTGGTTGGGACGCCTAAAAGATGAACAGCCACAACAGGCTAATTAGCCACCTTCCTGAACCTTTTACCAAAATGTGGGCACTTCGAGCACAAGGTGATGCTCTGCTTCTGGAGGAATTTCGAGGGAATAATCCATTACGAATTTGTTCCAGACGGTAGTACCATCAACGCCAACCTCTACTCTGAACAGCTGGAGCGGATGTATGCCGTTTTGGAGCAGAAGTACTTGGCACTGCTGAACAGAAAGCGGGCTATCTTACAGCAGGACAACGCTCGGTCTTATAACGCGCGAACGACCCGGGCAAAACACCAGGAACTTGAGAGCATCGAACTGATGCCACACCCAGCATACAGTCCGTACCTTGCCCCGTTGGATTATTACTTTTCCGGTCCATGGCCTACTTTCTTCGTGGGCGGCACTTCAACAACCAGGAGGAGGTGACAGCTGAGGTGGAGGAGTTCTTCGCCAAGAAGGACACGAACTGGTACCGCCGCGGAATCGAAGAACTGGCAGACAGATGACTAAAAACGGTGCAACACGATGGCCTGTACTTCCAAAGCTAGTCAGCTTTCATCGTAAAAGTACGTATGAAGACATAAAGTGATCTAAGTATTGCAGAACTTTCGACTCACCCTTTGTGCAAAAGACGTGCTAAAAAAAAGACAAACAGTGTCTCAATACAAAACCAAATAAAAACGACGATACAAATCAGAGATTGGGGGTTGTTATTGTCAGAGTTACCTCTAAGCGAGTCAGAAGGCTGACAACATATCGAAATGCTCATGCATCTGTAGTCATCACAATTAGCAGAGGAAAGGGACTCAAGGCTGCTGGAAATTGTAAACTCTTACTCACGGCTAGTATAAGATCGCATGAAAAAACCCCAGAGAAAAGTAAAAAGATTCTCAGGAGAAATAGTGTTCTTGATAGAGGTATAATAAAAATTCCTAAAGGAAAGACATGCGAACTTCATAGGGGAATAAAATGGTCATAGGAATAACTTATGGGAAGGAGATGAGGACAGAATAGAGCTGCAAAATTATGAGAAGCCACAGAGGAAAGCGTAGTAATATAGGAAAATTACAAAACAAATATGGTAGTAGCATGCCATGGACAGCCAAAAGGAATGTAGCATACTTGTACAATATGAACATCTACGTTTCAGACATGTCAATATCCACTGATGCCTGCCTCGAACCGTTTGCTCAGCAAGCAGTCCGTCGTCTTCGGCTCCTACGTATTTCACCATCGACGCATTCTTTCGAAGTCCTTTCGAAGATGGAATCCATGCGACGCACGTCATCTTTCATCAGACATCTCCGATTGCCTGATGGCACTGTTACTGGCAATACAACTCTCATCTGCTCTCATGTCCGTCACTTCTTTCAGGAGAAGTTCCGAGCGGTTGCGCAGGGTTCTTCTTTTTCTTCCTCCTCTTTTCTTTCTTCTCTCCCTCAGGTCCCGTCTTCTCTCTGCGCCCCTCTCATTGCTGATTTTTCTTTGCCTGAATTGAGAGAGGCTTTTGCCTCCCTCAATCTTCACTCTTCCCCGGGACCTGATGGCCTCCCGCTCTCGTTCTATAGGGCCTTTCTTCCGTCACTCTTGCCTTTTCTCTCTGCCGCTTTTTCGTGTGCTCTTTCTTCTCCTGCGCTTCCGCCGGAATTTACAGTTGCACATGTCATCCTCCTGCCGAAGAAGGGTGACCTTCTAGACTTGTCGAATTGGCGCCCCATCTCTATTCTCAACCTGGACTACAAATTCTTCACTAAACTCCTTTCTCGCCGCCTAAATTCTGTTCTTCCGTTCCTCATATCCCCCGACCAGACATATACCGTGCCTGGTCGTTCTATTTCTAACAATATCTCCTTTCTTCATAACCTTTCCTTTCTTGCACTAAAACATTCCGAACCCCTAGCTTTGTTTAATCTTCACCAGAAATCCGCTTTTGATAACGTCTCTCACGCTTACCTTTCTGCCGTATTAACTCACTATGGTTTTCCTCCCGCTTTTGTTTCTCTCATCCTTAGCCTCTACCGGGGCGCCCATTTGCACGTTCGGACGGCCACATTTTTGACGGCCCCGATTCCTTTTCGATCTGGCATCAGACAAGGTTGTCCATTATCAGGACAACTCTTTGCTCTCGCCTTTGAGCCCTTTTTGATTGCAAGTCGGGCGTCTCTCTTACCTGCGGTAGGACCGATTGTCTCTAGTACTCGGCATCACCGTTTTCTTGTCTCTGCTTACGCAGATGATGTTACCTTTTGTCTTCGCTGCGATGACCAATTTGATACTCTTCTTGCCACTATGAACAGTATGCTGCTCTCTCTGGTGCTGCCCTAAATATTCAGAAAAGTGCTGGCCTGTGGTGTGGTTCTTGGAGAGGCCGCACCGACTCGCCGTGGGGAGCAGTGTGGTCCTCCTCTACCCAAAAATTTCTTGGAGCTCATTTTGGACACTCCTTTACCACAAGCAACGTCACTTGGCAAGCTCTTCGCCCACGACTTCATCGCACGGCTGGTTTTTGGCGATTTACGTTTTCCTTTTCCTCTTACTTTCAACGTGCTCAAATTGTTCATCGATATCTTCTCTCACAATGCTTCTATCCCTGGGATTCCTGTGTGTTTAAATCGCATCATTTCTCTGCCATCAATAGTATTTTCACTTCAGTGATATGGTCATCTAGACATTGGATTTCTGCTGCAACACTTTCTCTGCCAACATCATTTGGTGGTCTTCATTTCCCGGATGTCAGAACATATTATCGAGCTCACCGAATCGTCTCCTTCATTCGTCTTCTCCTTTCGCCCTCCCCTGCACTTTCTTCTACCCTGAATACTCTTATTTCTCTTCATGATCCATCTTTCACTTTCCTCCTTTTTCTTCGGATGGATTCATCTCCTTCTACTTCTAAACGCCTCCCACCACTTCTTATCGACGCTCTAGCGGTATTTCATTCTCTCACGCTACTCCGCGCTCCTCCCTCTACCACCCTGGACCTGCTTGCAGAACCTCTTTTCTTTTCCACTCAGATTCATCCACCCGATCAACCATACTTTCTTTTCCCCTCTTGGTTCCGCTCAGGAATTCTCACTGTCGAAGCTTTATTAACTTCCGATTTGACCTGGAAACCCCTCTCTTCATTTTTCCCTGACCCTTCTTCCACCTTGGAAGAGGAGTATGACCTTCTTCGCTCCGCTCTCCGTACCCTCTTCCCACTTCTGGTTTCTGACACTGGCCTTGTTTCTGTCTCTGGACCGAGCCTCTCTCTTCCTTTCTTCCTTCCCTTTCGGGACTCTGTTGCTCCCATTTCTTCTTTTTCCACTGCCTCTATCTATGCGATCCTTCGTGCGCCCCTCACTTCTCCGCATGGTCTTCCTGATGCTTCTCCTTCTCTTCTGCTGCCTATCTGGTCTGCCTCTTTCTCTCCCCTTTCTACCCCGTTAGAGCGAAACATCCACTGGCGGTTTCTTCACCGCCGCCTTCCTGTTCCTTCTTCTCTCTTTCACATGTCTATTTCTTCTACTTCTCTCTGCTGCTTTTGTGGTGTTGAAGGTGATGTTCCTCATGTCTACTGTCACTGTCCCGTTCTCCTTCCACTTCTTAATACTGCCTTTCGTCTTGTAGGCACCATTTGCTCCAGAGACATCCCTTTTCAAGCGTACGAGTGGCTATTGCTTACCAAACATCCCCCGGCTATTTTGCCGGATGCCTGTGCCTATCTCTTCGTACTTGTGAAACATGTCGTTTTTCTTTATCATCAATCTCTCTGCTCTCCTGCTACCACACCTAGTATCCTCTCTGCTGGCGCGGCCTTACGGTCGATTTTTAGGAATCGCATCGTGTCTCGACTACGCCTGGAGAACTTCGCTGCTTCCACCCCTCAATCTCAAGCCTCTTTCCGGTCTACCTGGGCGCAGGGGACCGGTTGGTTCGAAATCACTGGATCTTCCATTCATCTTTCTTTCTGATTTTTTGTCTTTTTCCAGCTTTGAAGATCTGAATGCATCAGTCAAGATTTTGTGTTCTCTCTTCCTGGTGCTTCGTCACAGCGTCTACTAAGTGTTTGTCATGTAACTGCTTATGATTTGTATTGTAGGGGTTTTCTGCAATTTTTGTGTAATTCGTGTGCATGTACCGTGTTGTATTTGTTTCTTCGTTGCACCTGTCCTTAATACTTATTCTTCACTCATGTGTCTGCTTTTGCTGCCTGTACCTTCATTGAGTTGCGCACCGTGTATTTGTTCTCTAGGAGCAATACGAGAGGTATTGCCCTGCGATACTTTGTTCTTTCTGTTTTTTCTTACTGCATTGTGTTGTATCTTTTAATTTATACCTTATTTCTGTCTTGCATTTTCACATTCTTTGACGTCATGTATTTTTTGCTCGTCCCATGTTGTTGTTTTTTGGACCGATGCAATACTGCACGGCTTGCTGTTTGTATTTTGTGTATCCTTGTGTTTCACTTGGGGAGTTTGCCCAAGTTTCCACTATGTTCTGTAATACTTATCATGTTTTTGTCACATATCGTGTGGCTTCCTGGATTGTGGGAACTTCTGTACATTTATCGTAGTATATGCTTTTGTTGTGTTTTACATGTTCCCTTCTTTTTGTGCACTGCGTTGTACAGCCATGTTCTTGTAAATATATTTACCTGTTGTTTTGTACTCTGCTTTCACTCTGCACGTCATCACATGCTTTATTAATTAATCATTACTTTTGCTTGTGCATCATCTTCCTCAAGCATATATTGTTCCTTATTAACGATTTTAACATTTTGTCATCCTTAGTTGACTGCCGTATCACATTCACCTGTAATATTTCATCAGTATCGCTCATTGTTTTGTTGTTTGTTTTGCCATATGTGGTACGCCTGTATTCCCTATGTTTTTGCCAATAAAGTATATTTTGAAATAACGTGATTTTGTTGCAGGGAAATGGTAAAGATGTCTATGATTATCGGCGGAGTTAACACTTTACCTGAAGCAAACGTATCAAATGCGGGTAATTTCGGAGATGAGATCAGAAATACGGTATAATGTTTGTTTCTAAATGGCGTTCCTTGGTTCAATAAGAAAGTTTAGTGAACAGGATAGTCGCACTCACGTGTTAAGCACAAGGCCAAATGAATCATAGGATGTTAAGCAGGGAACAGCTATCACATGAAAAAAGGCAAAGAAATGAATCATAGGATGTTAAGCTGGGAACAGCTATCACATGAAGAGTCAAATGTTATCCACTATCGAAAAAAGAAATGAACTTCAGAAGTACTCCAGTGATATTATGAATAGACTGTAGATTGATATGCAGTTCGATTCACGCATAAGACGTTATATATGTAAACGCGCTGTTAATAAAATACCATTACATCTTTCGTACAAAGAAAAATTGCAATTTCAGAACGAAAGGTTTTCTGGTTATCACCATAGCTATTTAACTGTATGGTAGTCCGAATATTGTGTTGAAACGTTCAAACAGGACTTAGAGGAAATCTTCTGCCACAAATTACTTTAACGATGCTTTGCGACCCCCGTAACCATCAATTTTATGGAAGGGGAAGAAATTAAGCTTTTCCTATTCGGAAAAAATGCTTACCTGCATGATAAAATTGCGGTAATCCATTTCTATTCATATATATTTACAACTAGAACTTCAGATTTTAGTCCATCTACCAATACAAAAAATCACAAATATGTTCAAGGCGTGTACGCCGAAATTACATCGGGTAGATGGAGATCCATTCCACTAATTCACGAATTTTTACGCAACGAATATCTGGTGCGAACGCTTTACCAGCAGAACCTTTAACTCTTGTAAGCTACGTGACTGAACCGCCAAAGATTGGATTTTCTGTTCCAACGCAAACCCCAGATGCTCGATTGGATCAATGTCTCTGGAATTTTGAGACCAGGGCAATATATGGAAGTCTTCCTCGTGTCCAGCAAAACATTATCGAACAATTCTGGCAGTGTGGTATGGAGCATTGTCCTACTGAAAGAATGCAATACTAGAAGGGAATACATTTCCATGAAAGGATGTACCTGGTCTGCAATGACATTTAGCCAGGTGGCAGACGTCACAGTTACTTGCACATGAATGACTGGAGCTAGGGTTTCCCAGCAGAACATTACCCAGAGCATTACATTTTCTCCGCGGGCTTGTTTTCGGTCCATGGTTCATCTTGGTGCCAACACTGCTCCACATAATCATCCGCATGGTGCAACAGGAAAAGAGATTCATCAGACCTGACAACCTTTTTCAAATCATTCAAGGTCCAGTTTTGAGGTTCGAGTGCACTCTGGCGCACGTCCTTTAATGACCAGCAAATCCATCGATATTTTGCTAATAGAAAATGTACGGGACATGTTTGGACGATATCTGAAAACCCACCAGCAACCAACACAGAAAATGGCCGCCTTGCATGACCAGGTGTGGGAAGCTTCGTGGACAGTACCCCAGAAAGTTAACAGGCGTCTGCATGATTTAATACCACGACGCATTGCTGAATGGATTGAGAGAGAGAAGGGGTTGTTTTACCTCTTCTTACTGATGTGCCGCATTTTTCAGGTAATAAAATTGCCCAATAGTTATGAAGACTCAATCGTGTCTTTGCTGTCACCCATACTATTCCATCTGTAAACATCAGCTTAATTTTCCTGCCGCTCCTGGTTGTAATTTCACTATTACAGTGTGTAACATTGTACAAGGCTGAGGTCCTGGTATTTAAAGATTAAAGTTTTTTCATTTTAAGTTTATCTGCGAGGTAATTTCTGCGCGAAATTTGCTTCAAGCACTCCTAGATTTTGAATTCCCAAGACCGCTTATTTTGTACAGGATCCTACTTAAAATCCTGTAAATGTGCAAACGATTCAATCACATCTTTCTGGACGAATTTACGAATAAAAAAATCTCTGATAGCCTGCTAAGAAAAGAATCTCTGCACGTAGCTGGCGATACCAGCGTTACGTTTTCCAAGTTTGCTCCGTCTAGCAGCGTCAACAGATTTAAAGTCCAAACTTCCCCAGAGTTGCCAGAAACCCAAAGTCTTTTTAGAAGCCGCTTTTCTTTTATGAACGTTATGTCACCTGCCAATACAATTTGCTTCATAGATCTCTGAGATAGGATGATATACTTAGCATCTGAAAAAAAACTTTTGAGAAAAAAAATACTTCTTCTGTGTTTTAATTTGGTAGCTCGGAAACGTATATCCTGGTTAACTTTTTCAACCTTCAGGAAGAAAACCCATGTATAAGAAACGAAAAGGTTGATACGGAGCTGTCATATTAATATTCAGCTACTGCTCAAAGCGGGGAATAATTCAGTAGTCACGTCAAGTTTGTTAAAAAAAAAAAAAAACAATAGTGAAGCAAGAGTGCTTTCGAGGCTTGGGATTTTCTACAAAGCATTTGACAGGAAGATTTTTCTATATTGCAGTGCGCGAGCTAGATTGCCAGGAAGCTTTGTTTCTAATAATCAGAGCCACATTTTCTAGAGGACGTTTTTTTTTTTAAAGTGAATGGGAAACACCCTCAGCTGTTTCATTTAAAATTAAAAAAATGAAGCTCGCCTGCACGGTTCTTACACTTTTATACATTGACGATTTAATTAATTTGCTAATGCGAAGCCTCAGGGAAACGACATTTTAAAAACGTATACGTTTAACCACAACTCATTCCAGCTATCGTGAGCGAGTCCAGTAGCGGTATCATTACCCCCCTCCTCTTTTTAAGTCTATTAAAGTTTTTAATAAAGTTAATCTTTTTTTTAATGTAACGATTTCAGAAATAAACGCTCTTTTCATATGTTACTAAATTATAGCTGCAGATGAAAGTAAGAACGTTCTTAGAAAATGGCAGCAAACATTCACGCTTCTGTTAGAATTTGTCAGAACTTTAAAATGCTAGTGTTTACTAAAAGACGAGACAGACTGCATAAAACTCCTGACTATTCATACTCGCAGTTGACATTTCTTATGAAAAAAACAAATAGTTATTGCAAGTTAGTGTGAATCTGAGCCTAAAAATGTAAGTTGTTCATATTTAAGAGTGTAAGATATGACAAACAGATACTTATTAATATTAATCGCATGGTGTTTCCGTATTAAATTAGCAAAAATGTTTAAAGCAATAATATTAAACAAATCCTCAAAACTTTATGACCAGTTGTTCAGTGGAGGTATTGCGCCGTCAGGCCACGTTCTTTTAAAGGTCTGGCGGCGAAGCAGATTTTTTAAATTTATTTATTTAATCGTCTCTCTTTGAAAGCGACATTTATAACACAAATAATCTTAACCGAGTTTTTCTTCTTTCTTCTCCTTCGTTCTCTCTATTTCTTTTTTTTTTCTTTTAATTGGAGGTTTAATGACCAACGTGAGCAACTCGTGAGCTATAAGCAGTAGCCCGTCCCTAATTTAACGCCGCCGGTCCCAAGGAAGAGAGAGAGCCAGTACCGTAAGACACAAACGCGACATCCATGCCTCACCGGTATTGAAACCCGGATCCATCTCGGACGAAAGGATTCTTTTTTTTTTTTTAATGGGGGAAATGCACAAATCCGTAGACCTTTGGTTTACCGAAACAACCTCAGAAATGGTCAGAGAACCACATTATATATAAGCTATATACAGTATATTCAATTTCAAAGATTTCTTTCGCCCCCCTCCCCCTCCCCCCAGCACCCCCACCACCACACACACATATATCATTTTCATTTATTTAGTTGTCCCATCAAGATACACAGAATAGTTATATTGTTGTGGCAATTAATGTTTTTTGACAACTTGGAAGAAAGAGGGTATAATGAATAAAATTCTCCGGCTGGACGTGTAGTGCAGGAAAGCTTACGTTAAGTCACGTTAGGGTTATTGAAAGGTTACTTGACGTAGCTAAAGTGTGCTTAATCTTCAAAGTGCTAGAGTTTGTTTAGGTAAGACACGCACGTGCAATAAATTCCAAGAATATGGAATTTATTTTTACTCAGCGTTCCTCATTATCTTGAATATCAGTAATATAACTTCGGTTTTAGTACATTAGTACCTTGAAGGCTCCTTATTAGAGCGGTAAACACAATATACCCTGAACTTAACGTAAACACTCTATGAAATAGACTTAACGGCCAGACATAGGTCTGACAATAAAATGAACTCAGTAAACGTACTCACTTTTAACCTTTTATTTGGGAGCTCCTGGTATTACTCAAATCATCATCATCATCATCATCATCATTGTCAACCATTATCAATCCACTGCTGGACGAAGGTCTCCCCAAGTTTCCTCCACAACGGTCTGTCTTGTGCCAGTCTCCTCCATGTCACCCCTGCATACTTTCGAATTTCATCCACCCATCTCCCATGTGGTCTTCTTCTGGGTCTTTTCCTGTCCCTTGGAATCCAATCTAAAATTTCGGCTGTCCATCGATGATCTGTCCTTCTGACAGTATGTCCAGCCCATTGCCATTTCAGGGATTTAACTCTTATCATGATGTCTTCCACTCTTGTCATTTTCCGGATCCACGAGTTCCTCTTCTTATCTCTCCTGGTTACACCAAGTATGCACCTCTCCATGCTGTTTTGAGTTGTCTGCAGCCTTTGTATGTCTCTTTTAATTAAGGTCCACGTCTCTGCACCATACGTAAGCACTGGAAGGATGCATTGATCAAACACTTTTCTTTTAAGACATAATGGCATATCGCTCTTGAAAATTAATGTGTTTCTTCCAAAAGCTCTCCAGGCAAGTTTTGTACGCCGATTAATTTCTTCATCAATGTGACCCTCACTTGATATCTGCTGTCCAAGATAAACGTACGTGTCTGTTATCTCCAGCTTTTCTCCATCAATCGATAAATCTTCATTTCTTGTAAAAGCATTGAGCATCACTTTTGTCTTCTGAAAGTTCATTTTTAATCCCACTTCTTTACTCTTGTCAGCAAGTTCCTGGATCATACTCTGCAGCTCTGATGGGGTAGTTGCAAAAATGACTACGTCATCAGCAAAACGAAGGTGGGTTACATAATCTCCATTAATCTTTATCCCCTTGTTTTCCCAGCTCAGCGACTGAAAAACACCCTCCAATGTGGCATTAAAGAGCTTCGGAGATATGGTGTCACCTTGTCTCACTCCCTTTCCAATTTTTACGTGTGTTGTATTTCTCAAAATACACACTCCAAAATAACACAACTACTGATAGCCCGAACTTTCGTACTATCGTAATATCGTAGAAACGTAGGTAAATCGCATATCAATAATCAGGAAGAACCTATCACATATAAAACGAAGCTCCTCGGTATACTTGAGCGCGCCTATATATATATATACTGCATACCACCACGTCATGACTTACACTCGTTGCCACATATAATTCAGCGGGAGAAACAACATCTCGTTAAGTGAGAAGATAATTTGCATAGGAAAATAAAATAACAAGAGATAGTAAAGTCAAAAAGAAACTGAATCTAGAGTATACGTTACAAGGGAAAAGGCAATTAGGCCTGACATGCCCTCTTCTCCCTGAAAGAAATAGTTACAAACCATAAGCCAAACCAGTATGCGACAACATTTAATTATATAAAGAGAATTAGTCCCCCCTCTCCATAGTCCACCTCCCCACCATTAACATCCCCCTATATTTCTCAATGTCAAAACCAGTTCAATTGACGGTAGTTTTCGATGTTTTAATATGAGAAAGTGAAACACATACATAAGATCTCCATCTAATACCAGTATTACACCAAGTTGATTCCTGAGTTAATTTCGATTCAGGATCAAACGCTTCCAGATCCGGACACTTAACCAAAGACCATAGATTATAATCTATATTCTATATTTTAGACCATAGATTTTTATCTATGGTCTATATATTAGCATAAAGTGTCAATACATTTCATTTGGCATTTTCTGTGATTCCGTCCAAAATTATTATTTATTTAAATTTTTCCCATAAGATATAATTTTAGTTTTTTCTTAAACAGGTCAATGGTATTAATAGATCTTAGGTCAACAGGCAATGAATTCCACAATTTAGGACCAGAGTAGTTTATATTCGTTTTAGCCGATTCTACCTGGGGAAACATTGGAACAAGTTTTGTCCTGTTTCTAATCGCATGTTGATGTGTACCGATATTTAGTGATATTAAATCGTCGTAGAGGTTATTTTTGATCTTTTTGAACATCATTTTACCCGGGTTGTAATCATATAGTTGTTTTACGGTAAAAATACTGTAATCGTTAGGATTTACTTTAGTCCGTTTAAGTACGTAGGATTGGTAGTTATTATGTAATTTTAAATCTATTAATCTGATATATTTGTTTTGCAGCACTTGAAGTTTGTTAATATTGTAGTGCGTCGTTTTGCCCCATGTTAAGATGCAATAGTTGATGTACGTTTGAATTAGTGCAAAGTATAAAAGGACCATTATTTTTGGGGATACATTTTCGAGAGTATTACTGACAATCCCAATATTTCTGGATATCTTATTAGATACCTTTTCAATACGTTTATTCCATTTTATGTCCTGTTCAATTATCATACCTAAGTAGGTGTGTTTTTGAGTAGCCTCTATAATGGTCCCATTTAGCAGTACCGTTTGTTTCAATAAATTAGAAGTAGTTCTTTTAGAAAAAAACATTAATTTAGTCATATTTGTGTTAACTACCTAATTTTTTGCATTAAGCCAGTTAGTTGTTAACGAAAGTTGATTATCCATACGGAGTATAAGTTCATCTATATCATTACCATGTATTAAAATCGTTGCATTATCTGAATATACATGTACACTGAAGAGCAACTGAATTAGAGACAGCTGGCGTTATGCAAATATAGCGCTGTGGGCGGCCCTGTAAATAGAAACGACATGTCGTATGCAGCATTTCGACAATATAAGGAGTTATGCGACGGGAATCAGTAAGAGTCGGACGCCGTATAGGTAAGACGAAGGATCTAAGCGCATTTGATCGTGGGCAAATTATCAGGGCCCGACGAATGGGTCACTCCATCTCGGAAGTCGTGCAGGCACTGGAATTTTCACGAGCCACTGTGTCACGGGTGCACAGTGAGTACATCGAATCCGGTAAAACCATCCCTGCAAGGGCCAACTGCAGTGGACAACAGCGTGTGGATGAGCGGCGTCATCGTCGGCCAGCTCGCATTGTAACAGTGGATAGACGGGCAACAGTGCAAGAAATCAAGCGGCAATTTACCGCTGATGTACAAAAACGTGTAAGCAGACACACCATCCAGAACCATCTCCTCGCTATGGGACACAGAAGCCATCGTCCCACGAGGGTACCGCTGCTGACCGCACATTACAGGGTGCAAAGATTAGCATGGGCGCGGGAACATCGCCACTGGATCCTAGACATGTGGAAAAATGCTGCCTGGACGGATGAGTTGAGATTCACGTTGGCACATGCGGATGGCAGGATACGAGTACGGCTGAAACCACATGAAGCGATGGATCCTTCTTGCCAGCAGGGTACTCTTCAAGCTGGTGGGGTTGGCATTCTCGTCTGGGGACTGTTTACGTGGACTGAAATGGGACCCCTGGTACGTGTGACATCGTCCCTCACAGGTCAACGTTACCGGGATATCCTGGGCGACCATTTGCCCCCGTTTGTGCGTCTTCAACATCCCACTGGGGACCTCATTCTGCAACAAGACAATGCACCGTGCCATCGCTCCCGAATTGTATCCGAATGATTGGATGAACACTTCACCGACGTGACCTCGCTTCCTTGGCCAGCTAGGTCACCTGACCTCAATCCCATCGAGCACATCTGGGATGACATCGAGATAGTTGTTCGAGGCTCTGACACCCCCTCCATCAAATCTTCGTGAACTGTGGGAGCTTGTTCAGGGGTCGTGGATCCGTATGGCTTTCCAACGCATCCGGTGTCTTGTCGACTCCATGCCGAGACGAATCGCGGCCGTCATCAGAAGGTGGTGCCACACGTTTTTAGACAGGTATCTCTAATTTAATTGCTCTTCAGTGCATATATTGAAACCGATAGCGCCCGGCAACTTCGTTTCTCAGGACAGCACCACTGCTTATACTGTAACTAAAGTTCAGTCATTCAAAGCCTCGTACATTCGGTTTTCACTTGGAAGAAGTGTAATGATTTTTATTATTGCTGCTGCTATTTCTATATTTAACATCCCCCATGGGCAACTTTTAGTGATGTAATCAGTCACCCTTACCTGATTTGGGGCCACTATAACCCGGGCAAATTTACCCTGGTTATGGGATGGTAGCTGAAGAGGCCGATTCACCGAAAAAAATATCATGGTTTCTGAGTATTCCTCCGCCCTAATGAGGTACAGTATGCCACGTGGTGGGAGGGAGTGCCACCACGACGGAAGGCAGAACAAAGGTCAACTTCCCGCTCACTGTGCTGTCAGAAAGTTTCCCCTTAGGAAGAAAGGAGTATTAATTACCCCCTGAAAACACTTGGCTGCCGGTTTATCTCCCACCAGCAATATCTCCCGGATATAGCCTCTCTAACGCACATGGCGGACAGACATAAGTCACAATGACGTCACCAAGACTCGAATGTCTGAAATATTAAAAACGCTACCGAAACTAAGATCTTCATTTTTTTTTCTTAATGTACGTATGCACGAGCCTTAGGGAGATCATATTGGGATGCGGGTGGTAGCCTAGTGGGCAACGTTCGTGACTGCCACGGAAAGGACCTCACGTTCGATACCAGTTAGGTACGAACTCTCGATCTACTAAATATCCGCCGTGCATCGGATGGGCACGTTAAGCCGTTGGATCTCGGGTACTGGCTTCCCGGTAATAAATAAGGGCGTCACTTCCTCCCCTTTCCTACTTCGCTTCCGTGTCACTTTCCTATGGGGTACTCTAGCCCAAATCTCCTAGCTTCCTATTTCTAAGGGTTGTTTAAGACCTGGGGTCAGATACTACCTTCCTAAAATCCTCTACATATGATCTGATTTGATCTTAGGAAAACCACGTACATTTTAGTCACAGTTCAAGCTCAAATACGAGCTTTTAGTCTGGAACTACACTATCTACCAACAAGAAATTGGACACTCCTGCAATCGACGATATCTGCGGTCCTGATACACATCACGGCCGCCGCCGTTAAATATCGTGTGGGAAACAACAACGCAACCAGTCGCATGAAAGATGCCACGCAGTTCGGAGCTCTCTGATTTCGAGAAAGGTGTAATCGTCGGGTATCACAGAAATAGCCGATCCATATGTGACATCCAGCGAGTTGAAGTACCCAAAATCGACAGTGGCCAAAGTAATTGGCAAATGGAAGATGAGAGGTGACTGTCAGAATGTGCCCCGACCTGGTAGACCCACAAAATTGGGAGTTAAAGACCGACCGGTGCTGGCCAGAGAAATTCGGAAGAACCGCACCAAATCGATGGACCACATCCGCGAAGAATTCAACAGGCATCCGGGAGTGTTCTTTCGATGAATACCATCCGTAAGGAAGCACATCTGCTCGATTATCATGGACGTGCTGCCGCCCACAAGCCTTTGATCACCAAGTTCAATAGTGCTGCTCTGCTAACGTGGTGCAAAGAACGTCGACAGTGGACCGTTGAACAGTGGAAACAGGTTCTCTGGAGCGTCGAATCAAGGTTCACCCTCTACCGTTCAGATGGCAGGGTCTGGGTTTGGCGTCTGCCTGGAGAACGCCTCCTGCCGGAATGTATTGTGCCAACTGTGAAGTTCGGCGGCGGTGGAATTATGCTATGGGGGTGTTTCTCCTGATATGGCACGGGACCCTTGGTCACAATTCCTGGTAGACTCAACGCCGAGACCTTCTGCGCCATTTTGGATGACCATGCGCTTCCTAAGTTTTGGCAGTTTTACGGGGTAGACCCATGTTACTTTCATGATGACAATGCCACCTGTCATGTTGCGAGGTCCACCCTGGATTGGTATGGTGACAATGGGGTTAATTGAATGGACTAGCCTGCGCTGAGCCCGGACCGTAACCCTATCGAGCACCTCTGGGACGAGTTGGAGCGTCGACTTAAGGGGTGCCCCCACCGTCCGAAATCGATGAAGGAACTGGTCTGTCTTCTCCAAGCCGAGTGAAAGAAAATACCGCTAGCCGTCGTAAAACGCCTGGTTGAGAGTATGTCCCGGAGGGTCGCAGCTGTAATCGCCGCTCGTGGAGGCTCCACCAACTATTGAAGGTGAATAAACTTCGTTTTCCTTTGCTATCACAGGTGTCCAATTACTTGTTGGTAGATAGTTATTATGCAGTGGAAGTACACACTATATACACTTCAACTCTACAATCAGGTTACCTTTGCCTGTGCAAAATTACACTGAAGAAGGGAAGGCGCTGGGAAGAGGAGAAGCGACGTGGGACAAGCGAAGTATCCAAGCTACATGAGGAGCCCAAGTGTGAGTCCGACCCGGACGACTGGCCAGAAACCATCGGGTCAGAGTAGTCGGCCACGGTGGGAAGGGGGCAGAAGACCAATTTCAAGTGAAGACGGACTCAGCGACTAGTAAATTTTCCCTGCTTCGGTGGAATCTTGCACAGCACCTTCCTTGCTATTAAAGAATCTGCTTTTCATTTACGTTTAACTACACTCATCGTCAAAAAAGAAATAGTTGCACCCAGAAGGACGCGTCGCACAGTGGTCCGGATAGGTAAAAAGGCGGACAAAAATATTTGTACGTCTTAAACGAAAGAAACTGTAGTGGGATAACTAAATATTCGCTTATTTAAGTGTTTTAATGAATTATAATTACTCACAGTACTGTAAGAAGGGTCCAGATATCCAGTCGGTCATTCGTCTTCTGAAGCAGATGTTTCACATTCGTCGTCTTCTTCCCCCTCCTCTTTTTCATCGGATATTACCAATAGACCTAGCACTTCCGAAGGTAGTTTTATTTGTTTTTTTCTTTGGTAGTCCTCCCAAGTTGGAAATTAATGGGTCAGAAGTCAACATTAACCTGCGAAAGAGGTCCAAATTGCTGTCTTGTCGTGAAATTTTTCGGGTAAAGCTTTCTCGAAATTTTCTCACATCTTTGTTTCTACACTCAATGGCTTCTTCTGAAAGCTCTCCAATCAGTAAAATCGCTGCCTGCACAATTACAGATCCATGAACAAGAATTTTATGTACCGTGGGTTGCATATAGTACCAGGGGTACAATCTCACGAATAACTGTGCTGTTTCCATGCAGTACATATTGAGTTTTGTTGCATTTATTTCGTGGCCGCATGAAATTGCTGTCAAAATATTTCCAAAACGAGAAATCAAATTTTGGTCTACTCCAGTCACTTCGGAACTTATTTCGGGATTTGTAAAGAATCTTCTGGCGGTATTGCCGTCATTCGTGTTTCCATAGCCTGGTTTTGGGACATCTACAATAACTCCTAGTCTATTCCTGAAGGAATCTTGGACAATTATTTTCCTTTTTTCCAGAAGCTCACGGGTTCCATCTTTTTTACTCGCTTTCCATTTCTTAAAATCTAAGCGGTAAGAGATATGCAGAATACACTAAAAAAAGCGTATATAGGCATGAAGAATAGAAAGTCCAAACTCAAAGTAAGAGGTGTCCTTTGGCACTTGTGTAACGTAATGTAACTTGTTCAATTCCGACACTTTCGCGCCACATATGTAACATTTCATGCTTGATGACTGTGTCAGAGCATTACATTTTTTTCCATCAATCATTGACAATATGAGAGAATACTGTACTGTAACGTTGTCATTTCTTAATGGCTGTAAATTTTTAATTTGTTCGTTTATGTATTCTCTTTCTGCTTGGGCAACTGCAGGGGTTTCATGAAGCCACTGGAGACGAATAGGCCTACAAAAACGGGTTGATGATGGTCGTTCATTTTTCCATACGGAATCTTCCGTTTCACTGTCAACCATTCGTACGGGAATGATAGATGTCATAAATTAATATTCATCACTACTGCCGCTTTGAACCCATTTCTGCTTGTTTTGGGAATGACCAGCGCTACCGTCGAAACCCCATTTACAATGTAAAATATAAGTTTGTTCGTTGTTAGACGGCTCACTTTCAGGTAGAAATGACAAAATTCGGGTAGCAATATGGTCCAATAAATTCTGAACTTTCACTTCACATGCACTCTCACTAACACTTATATTGTGCGGATAAGTTGCGTCTTTTGCTTTCAGAATTGCATAAGAACTTGGATATAAGTCATGATTGTGATTAATTGCCATTTTTCTAATAGACATATATTGAAGTTTTGATAAATGTGTACTTACTATCATAGATAACGTTTCTTCTTCTGAGAGCTTCGCGGCTTGTTTTCTTTTCTTCAACCATGAGTCACGAATTTGTTTACCTCTGGTAGGTGTTATTGTGGTCACTTCTTTTAATAATTTTGCTGCATTTTCGTCACCTTCAGCCTTCAAATTCATCACTGTGGCATATGAAAGCTCCGCAGCACCCACATTCTCCCTCAGATTTTGGATTTTCCGCCTCTTACTTCTTTCACTTAATTGCTGAAATACTTTCGAAGGACGTCCACGCTTTTCCGAAGAAGTGGAAGGAAAGTCTGTAAATGGTAATTCAATTTCTTGCTGTAACCAGTCTGAATATTTACGAAGAAATATGCTTTCGGTTCAGTGACATTTCTTCCAACGCTGATAGTATTTAAGAAAAAGCTCATTCTTACATGTGTATTACGCTGTATAGAGATTTTGTGCTCTGACTGTCCAAATTTAATTCAAATTTGTTCTTCTCATACTGCACATGTTCTTCTTGTAGCACACTGGTATCATCATTTTTTTCTTTCATTTTCTCGTAAACTTCTCGGCGACTAACATGTAAATTCATTTTTCACACACTATATTGTCACACACTATTCACTGACCTGATACAAACAACAGCCCTCTGGAAACTGAAGAGTTCAAGGGTCTGTGGTTTACCACCGACAAGCCACCCCTTGAGTAAACAAACATAAATTTCAGGAAGTGCTCAGCACCCGCGAGTTGTATAGCGGTAGAATACCTTCCCGATGTCAGCAGCTGGCTGTTTATAAATAACAGGGAAGCTTCACAAACAAAAGGTCATAGTTCACAGCATTGCAAGGTGTTGCAGATGAAACCTTCAGTGATAGACTTATAATTATCTACCAATATACATTTGTAAGTTTCGCGGTGGACATGTTTGGCCATTTTTTTTAAACTCTAAAAACATTTTTGTTTTTTCGCAAAATACAGGCATTCAAATTTGTATTTTTTATCAGTACTTAGAAATAAAAAACACTAAAAATTGTAATTGTGCCCTATATATAACACCATAACACACTCACAAAAAATACTCTTAGTATTTTATTTTGCATTGTTCAGTCAGAAACAATGTAAACAAAATCACCTACAGAATTGCAAAATTAATCAAGAAAGAGTTACAACACTTTTGAACTTAAGTATTGACTAGAATCATTGGAGTATACTTTCAAAAACACTTAGTCCTATCAGAATGACTACTGAGGATTATTATTAAGCGAATTGTGTGTTTAAAATATGAAGTTCGAAAAATTATTTTTGTCCGGATTTTTAGCGATTCGGATTGCAACGCTATTCGGGAGGAAGATAAAAGTTAGCTGGTTGAGAATATGATTAAAATGGAAACTGATATTAGCAATGTGTATTGAACTACACGCCAATAAGTAGCGTCTCTCAGTATGGCGTCAGGCCGCCATGTTTCCTCACACAGCATGTCAGACGTATGGGCATGAAGTTGTACAGGTTCTTAATTGTGTCCTGAGATAAGCCATCCCATGAAGCTTGAATCTTTTCACACAGTTCCTGCAGATTGAGCGGTAGGAGTGGAGTATGGATAGTGCGTGAAATAGCATCCCACACATTTTCAATAGACGATAGGTCTGTCGATGCGGCTGGCCACGGAAGAGCGTCAGTGCCTTGAAGGCAAGCTATTGAGCCAGCAGCAGCATGCGGACGAGCGATGACCTGTTGGAAAATCGTACCGGAGTGAGCCTTCAGAAAAGTAGGGCTACTGGTTACAGGATCCCACTATCGTAACGTTCGGCTGTCAACGTACCTGTAATGAACACCAAATGGGATCTGGCACCCCACACCATAACACCAGGCCTTCTGGACGAGTGATGCTCGACAACAAACCATTCACCTTGGTGCTGACCAGAGTGCGTCTACACACAAATTCGTTGGTCGTCGCCTCCAATACAAAAGTGGGACTCGTCACTGAAGATCACCGCTGCCATTCTGAATTGCTCCATGACAGTCTGGCACGACACAATTGCAGTCTTCGGCGACGGTGCAAGGGTGTTAAGGGAAGTCGTTGTAACGGTCTGCGTGCGTGTAATCCTACGTCGTGCAGCCGTTTACCAATGGCGCTGGCACTAATCGGACGATGCATGGAGGGCACCACTACTCGCTGAATATCCGCAATCGTGGCTGTTGGGTCACTCCGCGCATGTCGGACATCCCGTCGGCCATCTGTCTCCGTGGTTCGTCTAGGACTCCCAGACCCTTCCTGTCGCTGCTGCTTGCCTTGTTTTATCCACTGCCGCCAACAGCGTACTATGGTTATATCCGCACGACCGTTATGGCGCCTAATACGACGATCAAACCGTCCCGCTTCCCGGTGCCCGACGACGCGGTACCTCTCGAACTCCTCCAAATGCTCGAATTGCTTTCAAACTTTTCTCCGAAGCATACTTCACTTGCAAAGGATACAACGAACCCAACAGCACGAGTAATAATGGCAAGCGCGCTCAATGGGACGACCTTATACAGCCTGTCAGATACAGCGCTACGACCCCTCTTTGCTTACGTCACATGCGCGGCCGAGCGTGACACTTGAATCATTTTCATGTCTCATGATGTCAAACCTACCCACTAAGTCGGTTGCTTCCTTCTGGGTGCAACTAATTTTTTTTTTACAATGAGTGTATGCGGAGCTCAGGTGTGGGTCCGACTCGGATGAGTGGTCAGAAACCAGCGCAGTGTGTCTGGCTAGTTGGCCAAGGGGGTGGAGGAAGCAGGCCGATGTTCAAGTGAAGATGGAATCAGCGACTAGTAAATTTTTTGCACAGCACATTCTTTGTTATTAAAGAATCTGCTTCTCTCTTTCGTTTAACTGAAATAAAAACGAGTAAGTCAAATCAAATAAAACGTCTTGTTAAGAATGGGGAAATGCTTTTCTTCGTGAGAAAAACTGGCATTATTGAGAGAACTGCTGCGATTTTGTTCCATATAACAATATTCTCCGAAGTTAAAAAATTGGTCTTTCGAAGGTACAACTGCATTTAAAAAAAAGTGTTCGAGATATTAAAAACGTGTCCTGAAATGCGTTTCGGTTGTTCCCACTCGCTATTCCCTTAGTTGTCCAGAATGTTCTTCGTACTGACTACCTTTAACTTTCATATCCCACTCTGTGCATTCAATAACGAATTATCCTGATCTCCTCTTAAGACAGTTCGAAAGATTCTATGCATTGGGTTGGCGCGAATGAAATGCTTGGCGCGAACGAGCAATGGAGACAGCCCCCATCCCCACACACACACACACACACACACAGCGGAATGGAATCACCCACAGGTGTAGCGGGGCAGCCCTGGTGGCGCAGTGGTCTAAGTGATGGCTTATGAACATTCGCCCGAGAAGGGTCCGAGTTCGAATCCCGGTAAGGCATGGATGTTTTGTTTGTCTTACGGCACTGGCTCTTTCCCTTCCGTGGAACAAGTGACCTTGAATTAGGAACGGATGACTGCTTATAGCTCACTGAGTTGCTCACGGTGGTCGTTAAACCTTCCATAAAAAAAACGCGGGTATTACGACACAGAGTTACTATAAATAGCTAGCACGTGTATGAAGAACAAGGTTCAGGCGTGGTTAGTTTGGACATAACGAGGCTTGCAAAGGAAACATGCCGACGCCGGATTTGAGAGTCATCTTCCTGTATGAATTTAAACTGGGTCATTCTACAGGAATTGCCTCCCGAAACGTTAACAAAGCATTTGGGGGGGGGAATACAGCCAACGAACGAACCATTCGGCGATGGTTTGTGAAGTTTCAAAGCGGAGATACGGACCTGCAAAGCGAAGCACGTGGTCACAAGCCTCTTGCTGTTTCCGACGATGTTCTGTTGTGTGTGGTTGAAGTGGACCCCTGAAAAACGTGCCGTGAGATAGCGGCAGAGGTAGGTGTCCCCCACAAGACAGTTGTTCGGCGTCTGGGTGCGCCGGGTAAGGTCAAAAAGCTGGACATGTGGCTGCCGCATGAGTTGACAACTGCCAACAACACCAGGCGTTTGGAAGTCTGCACGCCGCTACTTGCCAGAAATAAACAGGAACCTCTAGTGCATCGAATCGTCACCTGCGAGAATAATTGGGTCCTTTATGATAATCGGAAACGATCTGCACAATGGTTAAGCAAGGCACAGCCTGCTGGACGGCATCCTAAGCCACCTCTACACACCAAGAAGATGATGTTCCTTGTCTTGTGGTCCACAGCCGGGATAATTCCTCGGAGTTTTTTTGGCAAGAGTCCTAACCATCACTGCAGAAGGTTATTGTGCTGAATTACACCAGATGTACCGGAATTTGCTGCAGGAACAACGGGCTTTGGTCAACAGACATGGTGTTCTTCTGCTCCAGGATAACGCTCGCCCTCATGTCGCACAACGAACGATGCTGACACTAAGTGCCTTGGGCTATGAAGCACTGCCGATTTCCCGGACTTGTCTTCGACAGACCCTGTTTCGTCTCCTGGATGACTTCCTGTCCAGGAAACAATTCACGATAGAAAACGAGGTTCAAAGTGCAGTTGATGACTTCTTCGGGTTCCAGCCACAAGACGTTTTTCGTTCCGGGATCATGGACTTGTAGGACAGATGGCAAGTATGTGCCAATGCCGAGGGGGATTATTTTGCCTAGGCAAGTTGACCTACTTTTTCGTTCTCGGCATCCACGTGTGCTGGTGCTTAACCGGACATTTAGTTCTCACTAACCCAATACATATGTTTTCTCATGCAGTACGGTTTTCTATTCAAAAATAGCATATGTCGTCTCACACATCTTTACAGTTACTGGTAAAATGAATGAAGCAGCATTAACACTACAAGTGATACGATACTTATTCGATTCCGTTATCACATCGATACATTTAGATATCATCTCTCAGTTGAAAAGTGTTTCACTGCCTCTAGGGCTATTACACGGCCGGAAAGTGAAAAAAGAGCACCAAGAAGGAATTGGCGGACGATCATGAAATTTACATGTGTTAATAGGGTCGAGTTTACGTAAGTGTGATGTTAATTTCGGGACCAACCGGTGAGCGCTTACGCCACAGCACGGCATAATATGCAAATTATCGTCGGTGGTATTTAAGGAGTACGGCGAAGTGAATGTAATCCGTCGTCGGCGTACGGACACGTGCGAAGACCATGCAGAAGCTGCAATGCCTGGACATGGAACACGTGTACGATTTCAGCAGTTATCGGACTTTGAGCGAGGTCGTCTAGTCGGACTCCACGAGCCCGAGTGGTCGTATCGTCGCATTGCGGAGCGAATTGGACGGGAAGTATCGGTGGTGGTACGATGGTGGCGTAGATGGTCCGAGGAACATTCCCACGCGAGAAGATGTGGAACCGGGAGTCACAGACGGACTGATGAGCGGACCGATCGACGCATAAGAAGAGCGGCGTTGTCAAGCAGAACATCCACTGCGACGCAAATCTGAGCTGCCGTTGCACCTGAGGTGACTGTGCGAACAATCCGCAACCGTCTACTGGATGCAGGACTACGTGCACGTGTGCCTCTGGCATGTGTACCTCTGACTCCAGCCCACCGCCAGGAACGGCTGCAGTGGTGTCGCCAACGGCTGCAGTGGTGTCGCCAACGGCTGCAGTGGTGTCGCCAACGGCTGCAGTGGTGTCGCCAACGTCTGCACTGGAGAACGCAATGGCGATCTGTCGTGTTCAGCAATGAAAGCAGATTCTGCTTGGGAGCCTCCGATGGCCGTATGCGTGTTCGCAGACGAACAGGGGAGCGTCTCCACCCTTCTTGCATCCGCCAGCGACACACAGGGCCTACACCTGGTCTCCTGGTGTGGGGAGCGATCCGCTATCACTCCCGTACACAACTAGTGTTTGTACCGGGTACGTTAAACAGCCGCTCTTACATCAACAACATCATTCAGCCCGCTGTTGTGCCATTTGTAAGGTCGGTCCATCGTGGTGTTTTCCAGCAAGATAAAGCACGCCCACACACGGCACGTGCAACGCAACATGCACTTCAGGGTGTGAGACAACCTCCATGGCCAGCGCCTTCACCGGATTTGTCCCCTATTGAGCACGTGTGGGATTTTATGGGACAACGACTTATCCGGTCTTCATGGCCAGCCACGACCATCCCCGATTTACGCGTCCAGGTTGAGGATGCTTGGAACTCAATACCCCAAACTTTCATCCAACATCTGTACGACAGACTCCATGCCAGAATTGCACAGTGTGACGCAGTTCATGGCGGTTCAACCTCGTACTAACCATGTTACATGGAAATGTTATTTTTCAGTTTACCAGCAAATACAGCTGTATTTTGCCATTATGTTTTGATCACGTTATCCTTTGTAGTCCGTTATTATGCTGCAAAAATTTCGTTGGTATCAGACGTCTCCTTCTTGGTGTTCTTTTTTCACATTCCGCCAGTGTACATGAAAAGAAAAAATTAATAGAGTAAGTTGTTATATGCCTGTATCCAGGAGAAGACCAAGCCAGGACGAGAATTTTAAGACTCGTGGTGCACTACTAAAACATACGTGCCTAAAGAGGGATATCTCATAAAATTCCCTCATGAAAAAATTGCTAGATCCTGTGAATGAAAGAGAAATGTTGAAATACGCTTTGTGAAGCGAATTCAGTCATGAAAAAAATCTTAACTGTGAAGGAATTTTAGAAATATTTCCATGATTGAATATAGCATCAAACCATGCTTAAAACGGGATATTGTAACTCATAATTATTTTCCCTTGAAAAAATTAGTTTTGACAAAAAAAAAAAATCCCAAGTCTCTTGGAGACCCCACTTCCGATTAAATTATCGTTTCTGAAAATCGAAATCTACAGAACATAGCAATTTTCCCACGCAATTAATTTTTATATTTATTTGGTGACTGATCGTTTATTGAACAACAATATTGGTGCCTCCTTCTTGAGCAGACGCTATTTTTTTTAAACTCTATTAATCAATTATTTTGACCCATGAAGCAGTAGTGGTAAATCGTTTCTTTTAAGGATAATATGAGTGGGACACGGAGTTCGGAATATCTATGTCCCGCCGCTTTATGCTCTATGTGAATTTGTGAATAAGGGCATGTTGATGATAACTGGTATTAGAATTTTCTTCAAGATTACAAAGATAAGCAATGCCAGGCAACTGATACTATAGTTTTCTTCAAGATTACAAAAGGTAAGTAGGGTCTACCAATGACTGTGGGGTACACGAGTGGCCTAGTGGCTGGAGCAACCACCCTCCGACCCGTCTAACCTGTGTGGTATCTGAGCCTGTAGTTTCAATGTAATGCCGTCCTTCCTGCGGGTGTAAACTGTACGATAAATGGCTGGGTTTCTGGCCAATAACCGTTGTCCGACGCCATTTCTCTCACATAAGTAAATAAAGTTTTACAATGCCATTTCATAGTTATCGCCCAACTATGGACAAAACGGAACCTTTTTTAAAAGGAAATATCTTTTCTGACAGACATAAAGCTTAAATAAAGTTAACGATTATAATTCATAAAATACCAAATTAATTATCCGTTCCCAAAAATCCAGGCCGGTGGTCTAAGCGATGAGTACTGACCATTTGTCCGAGATAGGTCCGGGTTCGAACCACGGCGAGGCATGGCTGCTGTGTATGTCTTACGGCACTGGCTCTCTCCCTTCCCTGGAATCAGTGACCCTAAATTAGGGACAGGCGACTGCTTATAGTCCACTGAGTTGCTCACTGTGGTCGTTAAACCCTCAATAAAAAAAAATTCAGACAAAAAGTACACAAGAAAAGGGCAAATTTCTTGAGCGGTTCACCGGTAAAATGTCTCGGTGGTCCAATTCGCACCTGCTTGTCCCATAAACTCACGAAATATTTCAGCCGTCAGAGTACTCATGCTTTTCATTTCTCTCATGTTTCCGTTGGGGTTTTAATGTAACGCCTTCAATTGTAACCCTGCCAATAATTTAAAATGTTGTTGTATTCAGTACCTACCTACATACACATATCAGTGTAATATGAAATGACCTTGCCTATTTAATCATCAACTTCGCTTTGTCTTTGACAGTCGTGGATTAAAGCCTAAGTTCTATTATATAAACAACAAAGATTTAGTATTATATTCGCATAATAAAGTTCCTAATGAAATTTCCAGAGTTTAAAAGCAAGTAAGACAAAGAAGGAAATTAGCACTTGTACGTATATACCTTCCTTTCCTTTCTTCTCTGGCACACAATAATGAATAAACACTGCACTACCAAACTGAGCCGGCTTTACTATGCGAGAAGAACCGACACACAGGGCGCGAAGTTCACAGATCCCCTGAGCTGAACTTTGTGTGTGTGCGTGTGTGCGTGTGTGTGTGTGTGAAATGGTAGAGTACGTAAAATAAAAATTGACCTGCGAGTTTTATTATTAGAGATGATTAGCGATGATGATTGGAGACGATAAAAGGTCTCGCTGCCACTAGAATAATCCAAATAATCTCAATACAGTATTGTTACAATTAAACACAAACAAGAACCGTTGTTGGCCGCCCCGGTGGCGCAGTGGTCTAAGCGATGGCCTCTGATCATTCGTCCGAACGGGGTCCGCGTTCGAATCCCGGTGAAGTATGGATGTTGTGTTTGTCTTACGGCACTGGCTCTCTCCCTTCCCTAGAACCAGTGACCCTAAATTAGGGACGGGCGACTACTTATAGCCCATTGAGTTGCTCACGGTGGTCGTCAAATCAAATCAAAAAGAACCGTTGTTTTGGTGTTTACCTTAAGATCAACGTGCGACTGTTAATTTATATTCCGTATCGTTCATATGATTATGAAAAATCATACAATCCAGTACAAACACACACAAAAAAAAAAGCTTGTGGAGAGCAGTGATGCATTAAGGAATCTTCTCGGGGCTGCTTAGCCCCCGAAAATCCATAAACGCTACCCCCGTAGGTTTTTCTGGAGATTCCCCCTTATATTTAGTCTAATTGTTATCATTTATAGCTGAATATTTGGAGAAATCAGTTAAAAAAAATTAAGAAAATGAGGGAAAATATTAAAATAATAAAAAACATCTACATGGACTTCAAAATTTCTATCATCCTTCAATAAAACATTTAACAGTCCTCGTTGGAGGAGCAATTTTTCAAGCACTGACAACTCGGACTACTTCCGCAATAAAAACTTAATTCCACAGAGTAGAGATGTTTCCACTGCAATACATCGCCATATTTTGGAAGCTGGCATTCAGCTTTGTTTCAGTCTTCTGGATGCCGACTTTCCATGTATATTAAGCCTCGTGGTAGCTAATATGACGTCATAGTGCTTCCAACACAACAAAATATTTGCTACCTAATTTTTAACAATAGCAAATTGTTAGAAATTGTTCCCATAAAAAGTTTTTTTTTCTTTTCCTTGCGGTGGGAGGTTTACACTCTCTGACAAAAAAATAAAATCGAGGCACCTCAAACTGGCATCCAAACAGTTAGCATTTTATTTACTAGTGCTAATCTAAATAATCTAAAGGTGGTGTAACCAAATGGAAGGGGAATGGTTTACACTATACTTTTTCAGGTAACACTGTAATGATTCCTTAATAATCAGAAATACGCTTGCAGTAAGGCGAGGACATGTTTACCACTCCTAATGTTTGGGGGAGGGGGATTTTTTTCCAGCACAGCGTTATCTTACTAGCATCCTCAATATTTTACACCACCCCATGGTGAAATCCATGGTGCATTGCTGAATTAAAGCAAAGGTATGACATGTTTACATTTTTAATCACTTGTATGTGTCGATTGCTTGGAATTTGCATTTGCGATACACGAGCATAAGAAATGTTTTATACTCTGTTTAAAATTTTATATGTATTAATGTGTGTGCTTCATGGGCGCCTGCAGGAAATTTTTCAAGAGGATTCAAGTGTAATTAATTAAAGTTTGGCTAATGTGTAGAAAACAGTTATTCGTGAAAATGAAAGATTAATACTATTACTACTACTTACTTACTACACTAGAACACTACTACTACTACTATTAATTGATGCTGCTCTTGAAGAAAGTGTATATTATAGTAATAGTCATGTATTATAATGTACATTGGTAACTGTTTTCAAAATAATGAATAGTGTCGAGCAGAGCCACGCCAAGCCTTTTAAGTTCAGCACACACCACCCTGAGCGGAATTTGTTTGGACGTACTACCTTACGGTTCGCTAGGTTTTCCGATTTTAAGTTATCGTTTTCCAATTCCAAATTTCCAGTAAAAATGGGATATTAAATTTAACGCACAAACTCCATCTTCCCTTGTGATCACGTTCTGTGGTCCAAATGGTCCAGTTAATGTGAGTGTAAAAAAAAAAGGTAATAAATAAAATAAAATAAAATAAAATAAAGGGAAAAATAATTCTACATGGGGTCAAGTGACCATATGACCCCCACTATCGGAACCCATGGTCTGTGTATGTATATATATATATATATATCATCATCATGGTCAACCATTATCAATCCACGGCTGAACGAAGGTCTCTCCAAGCCTGTTCCAGTCTCCTCCATGTTACTTCCGCATACTTTCGAATTTCATCCACCCAACTCCTATGTGGTCTTCTTCTGGGTCTTTTCCTGTCCCTTGGAATCCAATCTAAAATTTCGACTGTCCATCGATGGTCTGTTCTTCTGGCAGTATGTCCAGCTCATTGCCATTTCAGGGATTTTATTCTGGTCATGATGTCCTCCACTCTTGTCAATTTTCTGATACACGAGTTCCTCTTCTTATCTTTCTTGGTTACACCAAGCATGCATCTCTCCATGCTTCTCTGACTTATCTGCAGTCTTTGTGTGTCTCTTTTAGTTAAGGTCCACGTCTCTGTACCATACGTAAGCACTGGAAGGATGCATTGATCAAACACTTTTCTTTTAAGACATAATGGCATATTGCTCTTGAAAATTGTGCTGTTTCTTCGAAAAGCTCTCCAGGCAAGTTTTATACGCCGATTAATTATATAAGCATGTGTATATATTAAATCATATAATCGTATATAATCATATGTATTATATCATTATCATTGTCAACCATTATCAATCCACTGCTGGATGAAGGTCTTCCCAAGTTTCCTCCACAATTGTCTGTCTTCAGCCTGTCTCCTCCATGTCACTCCGGCATGCTTTTGGTTATATATATATATATATATATATATATATATATATATATATATATATATATATATATATATATATACTTAAGAGCAAAACTGAAGACTAAGGAAAAAATTTTAGAATTTAAAACGAAGGGTGCAAAATAACCTGAAAATCAAAACGCGCAACGCAGCAGTTTTGAAAATTCAGAATACACATTCTATAAAGAAGATACCTAAGCAAAAAAATACATATATAATTTTGACTCACACCTAATACAACATAGAAAAGGTTATGTATCTACCTGTGTGAGTAAAAGGAGAAAAGATAAAAAAATAAAATAAAACAACTGAATGTAGAAGGTGTCGAGAATACTGAGCCTTGGCTTTATCAAGGACCAGCAAAAACTCAGCATTTTCTCACTTCCACAAAGACCTAGTTGGAAATGGGTTTCTGCAAGGCCATAGATGCAAGTAACATTCCCACCTAAAATAGTTAAAAAATATATATATATAAGTCATGTCCTCCGTGGAGTAGCATGACCTAGCACTAGTTAACAATTTCGCTTGCATCCATTAACCTTCATGGCCCGACCCATGCTCTTCATCTGTTACTATTAAACAGAGAGAAGAAGATTAAAGAGAACTCAAGCTGTGAGAGTGACATAATAAATGGAAATGATTTTCAGCTATAACGAAATTCCAAGTTCGTTTAGAGAGAATTTAAACCTGAAAAACAATGCAAAAGAAATCCAAATTTTACATTGCAATTAAAAAAAGGAAATGTTAATTTATAACGAACAGATTTTTGAAAGAAAACTTGAGTCTAAAACCCCCTACTCTACAACTTATGACAGCACGAAAACGAGAATAAGTTAAAGATAAGTATTAACTAAAGAAAACTTTGTGAAAGTTATATACCTTAAACAGTTAGTTGCAATATGTACAAAGTATTTCAGCAGTGCTTTAAGTGCATAATTAATTAGTTATTAAGAACTTAACTACTTTGAAAAAGCAGCGCATAGACAGCGCATAGAAAAGGAACAGGCTTAGCCTTCTTCTGTTCCTAGGTGCCTCAAAAGACGCTCAAAGTTACAAAGAAAAGTAAGAGTTATAACCCGCAAAAATGTTAACAGACAAACCAATGCTTAAAAGCTGAAAAGCTAAAAAACGACAGAGAAAAGGTACATAAAGTACAAACATTGAACTTATAAAACCTAGAACCCAAAAACAAGGAAGAGAGCTTACCTCTTGTGTGACAAAAACTTTTCTCCACACAAGAGGAGAACATGGCTGACCCCTTCCGCCACTCCCTAGACGCTGGGGGGCAGTGAGGGTGGGGCTGATGGCCTCCTCATACAGCAAGAAACCAACGCGCGGAGATTTTAACCAGAGAAAAAAATATATAAACTTAAGACTGTGGATCTGTATGATCAGAATGAGCAGAATTAACTCTCCAGAATACATGAGAAATATTATAAAATACACGAGCAGTTTATTTAATAATCTTTGCATGTATTAAATCACCTTAGTGAGCTTCTATAGATTAATCAGAATCTTATTAATTTTAATGTTGGTTTTACTATTTTTAGTATAGCTATCCTAGTGATGAATAACTAGTTTTCTTTTTTATTTGTTTTTATTTTCTTTTATAAACAGATTTTTAAGCTTTTTTTGTGATTTTGTTTATATTATTTAATTTTTTGTTTTAATAGGACCGTCATATCCATAGCACTAAGGTTCCTTTAGGTAGTTAATAGGCATCCTCTAGCCAACTTCCTTACGGCTTTGATTGGTCAGAATCATATTATTAACTGTGTAGAAAATTAAAGCAGATCTGCCAACCTTACTCTATTATTCAGAATAATTTTTCTTAAAGTTCTTTTGATGAAAGAAGAAGGAATTTTGTTCTCTAGAAAACTTTCTAATAGTATATTAATGTGGTAATTGAAATCCAAATTGTTGCTGCAAATTCTTGAAATTCTTAGGACCTGAGAAATTAGTACATTCTCAATTACTTTGGTTGAAATGTTATTATTCCAGTGTAGATATTTAATTACTTTGAAAGGAAAATTAACTCTTTTATCAAAGAGGCTAATAGATGGGTTACCTCTGTTGAGCTTAATGCTTAAGTCTAGGAACTCAAGTTCCTGATTACTGTGGTTGGTTTTACATAAGTTAAGAGAGCTAGGATAGATATTATCAAAATCACTCTCTATAACTTCTGAATTATTGATACACAGCAGATCATCAATATATCTAAAAGTGTAAAGGTAGTTATCTGAGCAGGTGGGGTGATTTTTAATGAATTTATATTCCTTAAAGAACAGGAATAGATTAGCGATATTTGTGGACATTGATGTTCCCATTGGAATACCGTTCACTTGCTTATAGAGAGTATTATTATATAAGATATGGTTATTTTTTATGCAGCAATTGAGATAAGAGTTCCAAGTTCCTACATCAACAAATTGGTTAAATTTAAATTCTGCATACAGCTCCTTAAATGTAGTGATTATATCTGATAGAGGCAGATTAGTATATAGGTTTTCAAAATCATAACTATTAATATCTAGGGGACAGACATTGAGTATAGTAGAAATTACTTCTGCATTATTATTAATTATCCAAAAATCTCTGTACATCAAGTTAGAACAGTTTCTAATGTGTTTCAAAACCTTCTTTAAGACATCTTCAAAAGCAAGATCTATTTTCTTTTTATGACTCCTTACTCCACTAGCTATGAACCTGAACTTCACAGGATCCTTATGAAACTTAACCGTTGCAAAAAGAAATGGAAATTCAGGCCCATATCTTCTAGTTTGTGGAATTTTAAGTTTTTTGAAGAATGCCTTAAACCGATTTTCTAACTGCTTGGTAGAATAACTTACGGGCTCGTATGTTACTCTATTATTGAGTTCCATAGTTAACAATTCAAAATAGAACTTCTTACAGATAATTGCAAAATTATTGCTAGCTTTATCCGTAGTGGTAAAAATAAATTGGTCTTGTAGTTTGGAGAGTGACCTTTTAGCTTCTCCAGAGAAAAAGAGATTTCTGTCGAAACAAAAATCCAGACCTGCCAACTCACCGGTGAAGCTATTGATTATATTATATTTCCATTCTGCGAAGGCCTCAATAGGCTGATTGTACGTCAAACTGGTTTTTACGATGTACTTATTTACATCTTGAGTGAAGCTCTCAAGAATCCTTTCTTTGGAAATTGTGAAGGAAGGTCTGAATTTAGAGCCATACTCTAATAAATTCCTAAGCTTTTCATTTTCAACATAACTCAAGTTTCCGGTGATAATATGGTTGTAATTCTTATCATAGTGAACTGTTTCTTTATGTTCATCACAAGAACAAGAAGTAATTACAGGAATGTAGCTCGAAGAGTTAAGTTTGTAGTTTTTAACTATTGACCCTAAGGTCTTAACATATTTAAAACTTACAATAGACTGGTGCCTGTGGATGGGAAAAAAAATTGCATTATTGTAGAACAGCTTCCTTACATTGAGATTATCGTAGGCTTTATTGAGGAACCTGATGGTAACAAAATTACTGGAAAATTCTTTAAGAGAAATTTTATCTTTAAGAATATGTTTAAGAATGTCCAGAACCAAAGCAAAAACATGCTTATCAACATGGTCAGCAGTTTCATTCCAGAATTTGAAAAAACATTTAAGGACAGAGTGCTTGAAGGACTTGAGAATTTTGTAAGTATTTTTAACAAAATTAGTGCCAGTTTTAAAGCTTTCCAGAGTTTTTAGCAAGTTAGCAAAATCAACTTTGCTTGATGTGCGAAATAACCTCTGTCCTCTATTACCTCTAGAGCAGCTCTTAACTTGATGTACAGAGATTTTTGGATAATTAATAATAATGCAGAAGTAATTTCTACTATACTCAATGTCTGTCCCCTAGATATTAATAGTTATGATTTTGAAAACCTATATACTAATCTGCCTCTATCAGATATAATCACTACATTTAAGGAGCTGTATGCAGAATTTAAATTTAACCAATTTGTTGATGTAGGAACTTGGAACTCTTATCTCAATTGCTGCATAAAAAATAACCATATCTTATATAATAATACTCTCTATAAGCAAGTGAACGGTATTCCAATGGGAACATCAATGTCCACAAATATCGCTAATCTATTCCTGTTCTTTAAGGAATATAAATTCATTAAAAATCACCCCACCTGCTCAGATAACTACCTTTACACTTTTAGATATATTGATGATCTGCTGTGTATCAATAATTCAGAAGTTATAGAGAGTGATTTTGATAATATCTATCCTAGCTCTCTTAACTTATGTAAAACCAACCACAGTAATCAGGAACTTGAGTTCCTAGACTTAAGCATTAAGCTCAACAGAGGTAACCCATCTATTAGCCTCTTTGATAAAAGAGTTAATTTTCCTTTCAAAGTAATTAAATATCTACACTGGAATAATAACATTTCAACCAAAGTAATTGAGAATGTACTAATTTCTCAGGTCCTAAGAATTTCAAGAATTTGCAGCAACAATTTGGATTTCAATTACCACATTAATATACTATTAGAAAGTTTTCTAGAGAACGAAATTCCTTCTTCTTTCATCAAAAGAACTTTAAGAAAAATTATTCTGAATAATAGAGTAAGGTTGGCAGATCTGCTTTAATTTTCTACACAGTTAATAATATGATTCTGACCAATCAAAGCCGTAAGGAAGTTGGCTAGAGGATGCCTATTAACTACCTAAAGGAACCTTAGTGCTATGGATATGACGGTCCTATTAAAACAAAAAATTAAATAATATAAACAAAATCACAAAAAAAGCTTAAAAATCTGTTTATAAAAGAAAATAAAAACAAATAAAAAAGAAAACTAGTTATTCATCACTAGGATAGCTATACTAAAAATAGTAAAACCAACATTAAAATTAATAAGATTCTGATTAATCTATAGAAGCTCACTAAGGTGATTTAATACATGCAAAGATTATTAAATAAACTGCTCGTGTATTTTATAATATTTCTCATGTATTCTGGAGAGTTAATTCTGCTCATTCTGATCATACAGATCCACAGTCTTAAGTTTATATATTTTTTTCTCTGGTTAAAATCTCCGCGCGTTGGTTTCTTGCTGTATGAGGAGGCCATCAGCCCCACCCTCACTGCCCCCAGCGTCTAGGGAGTGGCGGAAGGGGTCAGCCCTGTTCTCCTCTTGTGTGGAGAAAAGTTTTTGTCACACAAGAGGTAAGCTCTCTTCCTTGTTTTTGGGTTCTAGGTTTTATAAGTTCAATGTTTGTACTTTATGTACCTTTTCTCTGTCGTTTTTTAGCTTTTCAGCTTTTAAGCATTGGTTTGTCTGTTAACATTTTTGCGGGTTATAACTCTTACTTTTCTTTGTAACTTTGAGCGTCTTTTGAGGCACCTAGGAACAGAAGAAGGCTAAGCATGTTCCTTTTCTATGCGCTGTCTATGCGCTGCTTTTTCAAAGTAGTTAAGTTCTTAATAACTAATTAATTATGCACTTAAAGCACTGCTGAAATACTTTGTACATATTGCAACTAACTGTTTAAGGTATATAACTTTCACAAAGTTTTCTTTAGTTAATACTTATCTTTAACTTATTCTCGTTTTCGTGCTGTCATAAGTTGTAGAGTAGGGGGTTTTAGACTCAAGTTTTCTTTCAAAAATCTGTTCGTTATAAATTAACATTTCCTTTTTTTAATTGCAATGTAAAATTTGGATTTCTTTTGCATTGTTTTTCAGGTTTAAATTCTCTCTAAACGAACTTGGAATTTCGTTATAGCTGAAAATCATTTCCATTTATTATGTCACTCTCACAGCTTGAGTTCTCTTTAATCTTCTTCTCTCTGTTTAATAGTAACAGATAAAGAGCATGGGTCGGGCCATGAAGGTTAATGGATGCAAGCGAAATTGTTAACTAGTGCTAGGTCATGCTACTCCACGGAGGACATGACTTATATATATATATTTTTTAACTATTTTAGGTGGGAATGTTACTTGCATCTATGGCCTTGCAGAAACCCATTTCCAACTAGGTCTTTGTGGAAGTGAGAAAATGCAGAGTTTTTGCTGGTCCTTGATAAAGCCAAGGCTCAGTATTCTCGACACCTTCTACATTCAGTTGTTTTATTTTATTTTTTTATCTTTTCTCCTTTTACTCACACAGGTAGATACATAACCTTTTCTATGTTGTATTAGGTGTGAGTCAAAATTATATATGTATTTTTTTGCTTAGGTATCTTCTTTATAGAATATATATATATATATATATAATTACACATTATAATACATAATCCGAAAGCAGGTATTATATATATATAATTATATACTTATAATCAGTCAACAAGTTTCAGCCCCCTCAAAATTTGTAATTGCCCTCCCGGAAAAAATTCTCTGAATGCGACATTGGTGGGGAAAGTCAATAAGTACTATTGCACGGGACGCCACGAACACTAAAGCAGCACCTGCCACCACAATACGGGTTCCCAAAAATATTGCATGTAAATGAATTTAGAATACTTTCTTCTACCGAAGAAAATTAGAACTGTATAGAATAATTAAAAAGAAACTCATAATAGTGTGATAACACGCCTACTGCTTTATGACCTTGCGTTTCCTTACGTGCGTGCCTCTTGCGGATAACATACCTAGTTACACCACTGTAAAACAAAATTTAAAAGTACGAAAAAATAAACTCACAGCCTCGAGACCCTTTAGTAAAACATACTGCTGCAAAAGACTTATTCAGAATAGCATCGCTCTGGGTATAGTATCTGTCGCCATCTGTTAGATTCTATAGAAACTAACATGAATTTCTTCTAAGCTTATCTATATTTTTAAAACCAGAGCCTGAAATTAATAAAATATGTATTTAAGTAGTCCTCCAATATATCACAGAAAGTGACATTTAGCTTCACATATCCCCTGTAAATGATTTGCCTCCTTGAAACAATTGGCCGTCCTCCGTTAAATGTGTTGAAATTTTCGAAAACTAAGAAATTTTATCATTAATCCTTTCGTGCAATAAGAAGGATACCAAAATAACAATTCAGCAACAAGTTCGTTATGCCATCTGAATAAAAAAAGCAATTTAAAGCACACAAAGTAAATTTTCTTGATGATTGTCGTTGGCTAAAATTATAACGGCATTGTATTATGTCAAATGAAAAAAATTGGCAAATATTTTATTTACTTGCGTTTTAACCAAATCCGTAGATATCTCAAAGTTCGCCCAGGTGTGTATAAAATTTTCAGATTGACGGCATTTAAACAAGTAATGTCCGTCCCAGAACATTTGTCTAGGTGTTGGCTTCTGGCCATTCGTTCGAGATGGACGTTGGTTCGAATCCGGGTAAAGCATTCATAGTGTGTTCTTACGGCACTAGCTCTCTCCTTTTCCTGGAACCAGGGGGCCACAAATTGGAGACGGCGACTGCCTGTAGCCCATTCAGCTGCTGACGGTGGTCGTTAAACCTCTAAATAACAACTACAGTGGCCTAAGCGCTGGCTTCTGACCATTCGTCCAAGATGTGGCTTGGTTCGAGTCCCAGGTGAGGCATGGGTGGTGTGCTTGTCTTACGGTGACTCTCTCCCCTCCCTGGAACAACAGACCCTAAAATTTTGGATTGCAGACTGCTTGTAGCCCATAGAATTGTTCAAGGTAGTCGTTAAACCCCAAATTAAAAAAATTGAAATGAGAAATGGTATTAAGCGACTGCTGCTCATGCCTCAGGCTTGCCGTTCTGTTTGCAGGTTGGTTAGAGGCGTGAGTTTCTGACTTGTCTCAAGTTGGGACGGACGAATGCTTAAGCCTTTGGAGTTGCTGAAACAGCAAAAAAAAAAAAAAAAAAAAAAAAAAGACCCTGTCGCAGCTTAGTAATCAAACGCCCAGCCCGGTATATTTGAGTTCAACAGAGAACAGACAGTTGAGCTACAACTAGGACATGTTTAGCAGATGTCATGAAATTTAGCTTTCCGTGGGTTTAACGACAACCATGAGTAACTCTAAGGACCTTAAACACTCTCCCGTCCCATATTTGACTCTAAGTGAGAGCGAGAGTTGGTGCCGTTAGACAAAAACACCACTCATGCTTCATCAAGGCCTCTGAACACAGGACCAACTTGGGCGACTTACTAGAAACCTATGACTCTGACCTCTCGGCCAGCTTGAACGACTAGCTAGTAACCTATGCCTCTGACCTCTGGGCCAGCTTGGACGACATACTAGAGGCCTATGCCTCTAACCACTGGGTAGCTGTGTCATGAAATGAGTAGCAAGAAGTACAAACAGTGAGTAAGTCCAACATGTTAGGAAGACTGATGGTAGTGAGATAAATCAATATCTCTGATGCACTCTGTAACTATGTATATCCGATGCTTTCCATATTACGATCTGTTGTCCATCTTCAGAGGGTAAATTCTCGCACAAAATAAATCTGATTCACAATTCAAGCCTTCTTTTTCCTTTCTCAAAACATTAATCGTCCCCCAATCCTTAAATCAGCGCTCTTAAATTACATCAGAGTAATTCCGTACGGCCCAGAGACGATAACTGAAGCTTCGTTAAGCTCCACTTAACCCTTTATTCCAAGTCAAATTTCCAAGGCCTTCACCTGTTTTCTGATTGAAGTTTTAACGACCACACTGAGCAACTCAATGGGCTATAAGCAGTCTCCCGTCTCTCATTTAGGGTCATTGGTTCCAGGGAAAGAGAGAGAGCCAGTGCAGTTAGACAAACACAACATCCATGCCTCACGGGATTCGAACCCGGACCCTTTACGGACGAATGATCATAAGCCAGCGCTTAGACCACTGCGCCACCGGGATGGCGGCCTTCGCTTTGCATCACCAGCTAATAGTATTGGAGCCTTCAGTATGTACTGTATATATTGATAACTTCTATATGGTACTCGGAAATTTATGAAGAGCCGACGTTAACTTACTTTACTACGTAGCGGACAGAAGGATCTTTTTCGATGAAAAGTGCTGGATCGTTCGGGTAGGGCGTGCTGTCTTCCATATCAGCAGGGATGAGTACGGACATGATGAAGGTTGTAGCGCAAGTTGCTCCATGACAAGGTACAATTCGAATCCGAACAGGAGTTGTTGTGTTCACAGGCACTCCTGAAAATATTACGTAACGTTATTGTTCACATATATTTTATGCAGTAGCACATGAGTCAAAAAATGATAGAATCTTTAAAATAGATAAATATATATCAACCGATTAATGAAACAAATAGTTGACACGATTTTGGAAATGTGTATTAAAATTGCAAAGAAATGCACGTCGAAAAATCTTACTGATCTTAATCCTATGGCGACCACGATACTATAATGTTTTGTCACTCAGAATACCACAGCGCCCGAAAGTGCCTGCTGCTCGTTTTCGAATTTCATTCCGCCTCCCTTTGTTAAGTTAACAACAGAAGGATGAGCGCTGGGTCATCACTCGAAACTTCTGATTTATTTGTTCCACGAAACTGTTGCTATGCGTTGGCCTTTGAACGTTTCCCTGCGGCAATCTGGGCATTCTTCAACTGAGACCCTAAGATGAGAGTGGTAATAGCTGGAAAATCTTCACTCTCTTTTCTCTAGTTCTTTTTGTAAAAAATATATCAACCTGTTTATTTCGATTGAGTAAATATGAAAATATTTTTACGGCAAATTTTCTCTCATAAACTCTGCTTTTAGGATAAAGGAAGATACCGCAGTTTATTTGAAATTAAATATTAGTATTTTATGCTGTCTTTGAGGCTGAAAATCACTATTTTTCTGCTAAATGAGCTTTTTTCCCTCGTAATACAAAAACATTTTATGAGGACCGATTTTGTTTTTTTTGCTGTAATATCTACAGAACATATGCGCGCATATTTTGTGTGTAGTAGGTTAGAATCAGGCCCTCCAAGCAATTTAACGTAGACCCAACACTGAGCCAACTTTTTCTATTACTAAACGACGGTGGCTCATTGTTGGGCCTACGTTAGATTGCAAGGCTGTGTTCTACCAGGGCCATATTTCCGTCTACGAACTTAGGTGTCCAGAAAAATGTAATTTGTAAATTTATTTGTTCCACGAAACCGTAGGTGTCCAGAAAAATTTCATTTGTAAATTTATTTGTTCCACGAACCCTTAGGTGTCTAGAAAAATGTCATTTGTAAATTTATTTGTTCCATCAACCCTTAAGTGTCCAGAAAAAGGTAAATTGTAAATTTGTTTGTTACACAAACTCTTACGTGTCCAGAAAAATGTTGCAAATGATTTTTCCAGTGCATGCAGTCCTACAATGTTTTTATATAAATTATTTTTACTAAGCACGTGTCAACATATATAAATTATTTTTACGAAGCACGTGTCAACAGAATAACAGTTCTACTGAGCGATGTCAGAAGGCTGAATGATATTGCTCCGGGACAAACAAATTCCTAGTTCACTTCTTTGTTTAGCGACAAGAAAGACGACTGAGGGTGACTTCTGATAATTCCCCAGACGCCGTGCAAATTCAAAGAACACGGGGGGAGCGAGGGGGTTACGAAATCCTAGTCGAGTTATCGGGCGACCTGGGCGCTTGTGGTCGTTTGAATGACCGGGTGTTCCTGGCGTTGTGGTAGCCGAAAGGGTTAGAGGGTGCAGAAATAGTCTTAAATCGCAAAATCACATGTCATCACAAAACAATATTGCACTGAGCTCGTTCAGACCACATCTGCTTGTGATTTGTCCTTGGCTTCGGTACCAGTCCTCATGTCATGAAAAATTGTTCGTGGGCAAATCATTTGAACGCACCCCTCTAAAAAGTGGACCTGTCCAATAGTGACGTCACCGGTCAGTGTAGAATATATATAAATTGCCCAAGCTGAGATTGCCACTTCGCCAGACGAAGTTTGAGGAATGGGGAAAAGGAATGACTTATCTGAGCTTCATTATCATCTCAAGGAAGACGGACGTCCAGTATCTCAGCAACTGCAGGCATTGTTGGTTGTTCGAGGGTCGCTATAGTGTAAAAGTGGGGCACACATCCACCCTATCTGTCACAATCGGTAGAAAACCGCTGGTGTACAGTCGAGGAAAACAACAGGCGCCCCTTGTTGTCTGGAGCAGACAATCCATCAAACACTCTTGAGAATGGTCAAGAGCAGTCATTGAACTATTCATGGGTCTACTCTAACCGACGGTCATCGACAGTTCTGCATGTAGTATCCACGGGAGCGTATGACTGGACATAGGAAAACTAGAAAAAGAGCCATAGGTCCAGGCACCAGCATGGCTGAACGGCTGTAATCAGACAACTATTTTTTACAAGTAATCCCCGTACATAAATAAACTACGTAGACAAAAGTATGCGAACGCTCAGGTCGAACGGAAATAAGAGCATCTATTAGTCGAAATCAGTACATAGTCGGCCCACTTTTGCCCATTATGGCTGCAGTGACCCTTCTAGGCATGCTTTCCACGAGATAGGTCTGTACCAGAAGTTTCCTCCATTCTACCTGAAAAACCTCTCACAGAACTGTAGTAGAAACAGGTCTTATCAGCCACACTCGGAAACGACGTACCAGTTCGACCCACGGATTTTCTTCTGGATTTAGATTGTCACTTTGCGCTGATCTATCTAACACCTAGATGGCATGCTCCCAAAACGAGGCCTGAACAGTGTGGCAAGGCGCTCGAGCTTGATGAAACAGGCAGGGAACTATAACGAAGTGCTGCCGAAATGTAGGTATAGAGGAATTATTAAGAATGTTTTAGTACCTGACGGCCGTTAGTCTGAAAGACACTACAACCAAAGGTTTCCCAGCAGAAACAACCACACATCATCACAGACCCTACCCTCCAAACTTGACTGTAGGGACAATACAGTTTCCAACGTATGAGGTAGTATTGCTATTTGTCGTTCCGCATGACTCCATTCCACTTTTCAATTGTCTACGAACAGTGTGCGAAGCACCACTGCAGTCGTCGTCTGGTATTGCCTGGAATTTGTGTGTAGCTCACCTAGCACGGTAAACTTGAGCATGTACACCCCAACCGACTGTTCTGGTGCAAATAGCTGTTCCAACAGGCCACTTCTTTTGATACAATCACTCAACTTGTGCTACCTACAAGAGCGCACCATCTGCTTTCCATTGATGAAGAACATTAGTGACCCTGGATTTTGGAATTCCCAGAGAAACAGCAATGCTATGCTTCAACCACAATGCCCCCTTCACAATCTCTCAGTTCAGCTTAGCGCCGCACAGTCGCTTCGAATGTCGTTTGATATGTATGCCAGCGCTCCTCTTGGTGTGCAGCACCCAGCACATCACGAGTGCGTTTGGTTCTAGAATTGCACATATGTTTGCATACATGAAAGTGTCAAAATACTTTTGTCGACATAATGTAAGTCCTCCTATATTCAAGAATCAGTGGCGTGGGATCGTTGTATACAACGCATGCATTTTATGCCCCTAATTACGTGGGAAAATATACTCTGATAAAAAAAGAATTATACAAAGAAAAACTTTGTTCTGCAATTTTTTTACGGGAAAATTCAAACTAAGTGGCTGGTTTCAGAAGCGTTTTATTTGAAACGAAATTCGCATATCTGTGTGCATTTTAGCCAGAACTGAAAGTAAGAGTGTGAACCTAATTTCGTATACCCGTACTCATGTGAGACTGTGCTGTTGGAGTGAGCGTTTCTGAAAAGTAGCTGGATGAAATTCCGCTATAAATGGCGTATGTTTTGTTTGTTTTCTGAATTTTTCCATGCCTACACATTAAGTCCACGGCACGCCACTCTCAAGAATAGCTTACACATCTCCACGGTTCGGACCGTAGAAACGTGTAAGATATGCAATATGCTTGGAAGTCGTGTCCAAATGTATTTCCTGCAACAGGAACTTTCGAACAAAACAAGTTAGTAAAATCAAGCAATGCATTGATTAAGATACGCTTTCCAACATACCAGAAATCATTACTCAAGTTATGAGATCAGATCAGATCATATGTGAGGATTTTAAGAAGGGAGTGTCTGACTCCAGGTCTTAAACAACCCTTAGAAATAGGAAACTAGGAGATTTGGGCTAGAGTGCCCAGTAGGAAAGTCACACGGAAGCGAGGTAGAAAGGGGGAAGAAGACGCCCTTATTTATTACCGGGTAGCCAGTACCCGGGGTCCGACGGCTTAACGTGCCCATCCGACGCACGGCGGGTATTTAGTGGTTTGAACGTTCGTACCTGCCCTGGATCGAGCCTGAGGTTATCTCCATGGCAGTCACGAACGCTGACCACTAGGCCACCCGTAGCCGAGTAGCAAAGTTATGAGGATAATGGCTGTGGAATACATCTCGCTCCTGTGCCCTGACTTTTGACCCCATTTCGATGATATTAAACATCATTAGTTCAGTATATTTCCGGAACAACATACTAAAGTTTTGTTGCAATAGAAGCATTTTTAGTCATGTTATGAGGATAATGGCTGTGGAATAAATCTCGCTTCTGTGCCTTGATCTTTGACCCCATGTCGATTATATTAAACAGAATTGGTTCAGTGTACCTCCGGAACAACATGCGGAAGTTTCATTATAATAGAAGCATTTCTAGTCAAATTATGAGCATAATGGCAGTGGAATATATCTCGCTCCTGTGTCCTGGCTTTTGACCTCATTTCGATTATATTAAACAGAATTGGTTCAGTATACCCCCGGAACAACATGATAAAGTTCTGTCGCAATCGAAACATTTTTAGCTAAGTTAGGGCGCATAAGAGCAATTGAATAGATCCCGCTCCTATGTCCTGACCTTTGACCCCATTTCGTCCATTTCCAATAGGATTCGTTCCCAAGTGGTCCTCTACCACATACTAAAATTTCATCGAAATCGAACGATTTTTACGCGAGTTATCGTGCAGACGGACAGATAGACGTACAGACGGACGGACAAAGCTAGAGCATATACGCTTCTTCAACCTACGGTTGGAAAGCGTAAGAAACGAAAAGCAAACAATATAACGTACATTCAAACACATATCGTATCTTTTACATGAGTCACTAATTAGATCACGAGGGGTGGATACTTTTTCCCAGAAGTAAAGGAGTATTGAAACCCTGTCCATGTTCGTTAATCACAGTAATACCTATTTCCGATTCTAGTTACATATGCGGAGATTACTTATTTATTTATATTTATTTGTATTTCTTTCTATTTTTTAGTGTGGGTTATCTTAATCTTGAAGGAAACTCACTGTTCTTCTGTCTTCAGTTTCCTTTCACGGCAGAAATGGAAGATTTAAAAGCACAAAACCAGCTGCTCAAAAGTTCATATAATGATCCACAAGAATTATCGTTATGTGCTTTTAAATATATTCGTTGGAACGTACGTTTGCCAAAACGTGCAAGAATAATTCCACTGCCTTGTAAGTTCAGTATAGCACAAGGTTATGCTCAGCCCGCCGCTCGTGTGGTTGGGTGGTTTGAGGCGCTGGCTTCCGGTCATTTTTCCGAGAGGGGTCCGGCTTCCAGTACCGTATGAGTAATGTTCTTGTATTTGTCCAACTGCGATGACTTTCTCCCTTCTTTAGGATCAGTAGCTCTCAATTTTGAGATTTTAAGCTGTATGTGGAGGATTTTAGGAAGGGGATGTGTGTGTGTGTGTGTGTGTGTGTGTGGATCAGGTCTTAAACAACCCTTAGAAGTGGGAAGCCAGGAGATTTGGTCTAGAGTGCTCGACACGAAGTCACGAGGTAGAAAAGGGGAGGAAGACGCCCTTATTTATAACCGGGACGCCAATACGCCTGATCCAATGCCCATCCGAAGCACGGAGGATATTTAGTGGTTTGAGCGTTCGTACATGCCTGGTATCGATCTTGAGACTTTTCCGTGGCACTCACGAACGTTGAGTGGCTCTAAAGTAGGGACCGGCGTCTACTTATAGCCTTCACATGTGCTTCTGGTGGTCGTAATCCCTCTTCCTCCACCCAAGCTGATCTCGCACTTTCGAAGGTCTACTCATGACGTAACAGTCCAAATCCCACGATAGCACAACCTAATCGCCACCACGTATCTGTGTACCTGCGCAATAGCAGCCTGTAGGAATTAGTTTTCGCAAACAAGAAGAACAGCATTCAAAAATAGTACCAGATCATTTAACGCACATTTTGTCCAGCTTTTAATTAAGTAAACACGTGGAACGTTAAGGAGATATTTTTGGTGTTCGACGTAAAGAAAGAAATTTCTTTATTACATGAAAGCAAAATAATACAAACTCTATGTTTTCTTTTTCCTTTCTAAATTTAGGTAAAAACAGGAAGAATATCCCTTGTAACTAAATCAACCTTTAAAAGTGTAATACTGTATAATTCCTGGTTCTTCACCTTACGAACATGTGTAATATTTTTAAATTTTGGTTTTCTTTCACTAAAATATTCACAAAGGTGTGACCTTTTCCTGTACATAATGCAGTAGCTGATTTAGAGTCCCCGCGGTTCTGCGAATAGCATCGACTTTGCACCTCCCGTAACATTACCACCATCCTGGAAAAAATTTTTGCCGCATCCTCCCACCCCGGTTTCATACATCAGTATGAGAAAATATTGTAACCGCAACAAAAGATTGACTTCAAGATTTCAATAGGGATACACATTTTGTGTTCTTCCTAATTTGATTTCACTAATCTTACGGTGGTGTGTGCATGTGTGTGTGTGTGTGTGTGTGCGCGCGTGGCTTATTGCAACCATGATTCAGAAACTATTATACACAGACATAAGTAAGCAGACACTTATCGTAATGTCATTTTTGCTATGTAGTGGAGTCTATATTGCATTGCATGCTCGCATTCCCATTAATATATTTTTCAGGACAACGTGAGTGAACAAGTGACACCAAACGAACACGCCTCGACCGAAGGGAGCCAAGGAACTAAACGACTTTCAGAGAGGACGAATCGTGGAGCAATCGGTTCTCGGAGCCAGCTAGCGTCAGATTACTGCAAACTCGCAAATTCCTCTTGCCACAATTGATCGAGTGCTAGTAAAATTCAAGGAAGCAAGCAAGGAACCACCAACATTACGTACAGGTCGTCCTGGGCCATCCCTGAGGTGTCTTCGAGCTGGCAAGCGTTCTGTGGAAACCAATCCTCGTAGTGAGGTCGCTGAAATTTCAGGGCAGCTCCAAATGAGTTAAACAGGTATTTACAGGTATCTTCACCGACTTGGCTATCATGAAAGAGTGACTTGAAGTAAACCTCTTTTGCAAGAAGCAAATATTCGTTGCAGATTGGTATGGGTGACAGACATGATTGAGAGACCCATAGCATTTTGGCACACTGTCATATTCTCTGATGAGTCCCAATTTGCACAATTTTTAGGCAGTGGCAAGGACTGGGTGTGGCCATTACCAGGCCAGGTATACAGCTTGAAGTACCTGCACCAACTGTTAAGCATGACGGTTTCCCATTCATGATGTGGGGATCCATACGGATGACTATTGACAACCAGTATCCATATGTTGACTATTGACAACCAGTATGAATCCGCAGCGGGACAACCTGGACAACCTAAAGAGAATCGCCTCCTATACAAATGCAAAGGCCACTGCTATAAGGGAATCTATTGAGATTTTAACCAACCCGATCACGTGCGATGAAGAACTCTCAGTTGATTTACTTTTGAATGGCGCGTGTTTCTAAGTACAGTACGTACCTAACCCATGTCCTTTAACCACCTGCACGAGGCGCATTTCACCTCTAACATTGTACTAAATTTTATGTTTATATTAATGTTCAATTGTATTTACAAAATTGTGTATTCTTTAGACGTTACTTCATCCTGAAGGAGCCACACGTTGGTGGCTAAAGCTCGCATGTTTCTTTAGTGTTCATTACGCCAAATAAACGGATTTCTCACAAATTGGATGAATGGTCTTTTAGTCCTCGTAGAATCTGAAGTCAACATCAATGCACAGAAATACACTGATGTTCAAAATTAAGAGAATTTGCACATTTTGTCGAATTTCTGAAAAACTAATGGACACATTTTAATGAAATTTGGTACGGGTACACAGTTAAGTAAGAGAAAACATTATACTATACAGAAGTAATAGTACGCACTCATGATCGTCAGTAAGGCTCATCAGCGCAGGAATGCCCAAACTCCACGTTGCAAGATCGAACATAAAATGACTCTAATATGGGGTGTGGTTCCCTCTCACAGTCATACAGCTATCACAGCGCGACGTCATACTGGAAACGAGGCAGTTGATGAATCCCTGTGACAGTCAGTCCCACTCCTGCAGCAACGCAGTTTTCAGCTCCTGGATGGTTCTCGGAGGGGGATGGCGAGCTGCAATAGCCGTCCCAAGAGCGTCCCAGACATGTTCGATAGGGTTTATGTCTGGTGATCTAGCTGGCCAATCCATCCGGTGAATATCCTCACTTTCGAGATAATCGTTGACCAGGTGAGCCCTATGAGGACGAGCGTTGTCGTCCATAAAAAGAAACCGAGGGCCAACTGCTCCCCGGAAAAGTCGAACATAGGGCTGTAAGATCATATTCGTATAACTCTCAGCAGTCAGGGAGCCTCTGTCAAACACATGGAGAGGTGTGCGACCGTCCTGCACGATGCCTGCGCAGACCATGACACCTCCGCTGCCATAGCGATCCCTTTCTCGGATATTGGAGGAAAGGTATCGGGTCCCAGGTTCTCTCCAGATGAAGGTACGTCGAGAATCAGTCACCAGGCTGATTCGCGACTTGTCTGTGAAGAGAACGTTACCCCACTGAAATCTGGTGCAAGGCTTATGTTGTCTGCACCATGCTAAACGCGCTCCCTTGTGTGCTGAAGTGAGCGGGACGCAAACAGCGGGTCTTCTAGCAAAACGCCCTCTCTCATGAAGTCTTCGGGAAACAGTAACCCTTGAAACTCGGGTTCCAGTGGCAGCAAGCAACTCACAAGATAGCTGTACAGCTGTAACAGTCCTGTGGCGCCTCGCTGAAAGTGCCAAATAACGATCTTCATTGGTGGACGACCCTGCCCAGGCCTTCTCGATATGGATCTGGTGTCCTTAAACTGTTTCCACAAATTGTAGATGACACTGGGCGTTACATTGAGCTCTGTAGCAACCTGCACTTGCGATTTCCCTGCCTCCAATCTACCGACGATTCTCCACCTCATTCCGTCATCAATACGTTCGTGACAACTCATTTTACCTGATTGCTTATGAAATTGAACCAACTCCTGCAAGAAACGCAACGAATGTCGCCGAGGAGTACGAGCGAACTAATTCCTGAAAAAGCCAGGTGTGCTTTTCATGCCCTCCGCTGTCACAGCTCCGCCCACACGCACGTGTACGCTTACGTATTCGACACTGCAAATTTGCATTCTTATTCGGCGGCATAATTTGCACCTTTGGTTCCGTATATTTTGTGAAAATCGACCAAATGTGCAAGGTGAAAATCCTCCAAATCCGTGGCGTCAGTACATAAATAAATACATCGCTCTTTCCACTTTCCAGAAACAGAGCAACCGAAAAAATATTTTCAGCCACCGTCGGGGAATTGAATCCACAGATTTCTCGATATCTAGCCGAGAGCGTTAGCTTTTCACCACGGTGGCCAACAATGCACGGTGCTATGTGTATCTTTAAGTCAGCTACTGACATCATAAATCCGTAAGATGGGCTCAGCTACTGAGACGTCTCCATCTGGTGGGTATGTATAGCCAGTGCCGTTAATACCCACCAGATGGAGACGTCTCAGTAGCTGAGCCCATCTTACGGATTTATGATGTCAGTAGCTGACTTAAAGATACACATAGCACCGTGCATTGTTGGCCACCGTGGTGAAAAGCTAACGCTCTCGGCTAGATATCGAGAAATCCGTGGATTCAATTGCCCGGCGGCTGCTGAAAACAAAATGTGCAAATTCTCTTAATTTTGAACACCAGTGTACATAATCATCCTGAGAGAGGCCTGCTACCAATATTCTGCAGTGGTCAGATGCCAAAGGCTACTTCTCTGTTCATGGAGGATGGCGCTCCATGTCAAAGCGCAAAACGTACCCAAACATGGCACGAACAAAACGCCACCCAGAAACAGTCGGGGCCAAGCCACAGCCCTGATATCATCCAAGTTAAACACCTGTGGGCCATATTAGACGGAACATTACGACGGATGCTACAGAAACCAACCAACAAGACACACCTGCTGGCCTTGTAACGTGAATCATGGCCTCAAATTCCACAGAGCACTATTGCTGATCTCATTTCCACAATGCCTGACAATGTGAAAGCCCTATGTACTACAAGGGGTATGGCAACCAGATATTAAATACAGCTATAACTACAGCTCCTTCCATTCGGACAGAAAATAAATATGATGAACAATTCAGGTGTCTATTACTGTCATGTCTGTGTAGCTATGAAGACGCAGTATAATTACATACTAGAGGTTGTCTTATACCCTGACGGGGTTGAAATAGCGGAAGTTACAAGTGGGAAAGTCGTTATTAAGGAAGAAAAGAGTAACTTTTGTAAGGATGGTGACTAAAGCAGAATACTAGCATTTAACGTGTTATACGGTTAGTTTAAGGCACAGCTGTAACTGGCATTTATGATACATGCGGTGACCGTTCTGTTGTCGCATATCATCAGATTCCAATCCGCTGATGGGTCCTTTATTAAAGAGTCAGAACGTGGATGAAATAGATTAGCGCGCCTCATAAAACCAGCTTTTCCACTGGCATTTTATTCGTATGCTAAGTCTTGTAATTCCCTCCATAAACGGGAATGAATGAGGAAACACAAATTTTACGTAAAAGATGGGCGGTCGAATTAAATACCTAAATAAAGAACGAGTTGTTCATTACATACTAAGCAAACCCGCCATAAATAGCATCCCAATCTCTGAGCTCATTTTTAGTGTAGTATTGCTGTAAGTAATATTATGATTTCAGACAGCCTGCATTAATATTTGTGGAAGATACATGTGAGTTCGGACGGAATCATACTCCCAAAACCCAGAACGCGAATTCATTCCTCATTACACCGTCTGGCAATAGACGGTGTAATGAGGAATGGGTCAAATTGTAACTGTGTTTTCCCTCTATTCCTGGTCACATGAAGATCTAAGAAAGTGCAGACCTGTCCGATTCTGAAGACTGTTAATAGAAGGTACCCCAAAGATTATTGTCATGGATATGAACATAGAGCAAAGAGTAAACATCAAGTTTTGCTGCAAGTTCGGGAAGTCAGCAACGGAGGACTTCGAAATGGTCAAAACTGTTTATGGGAACAATGCCCTATTTTGTGATCGCGTTTTCGAATGGTATGCTCGCTTTCGCGAGGGAAGGGAAGACGTTGGGAATGACCCAAGGATTGGAAGACCGTCAACCAGCCGTTCCGAGGAAATGGTGGCGAAAATTCGCGCTCTTGTGCAGTCAGACCGTCGAATGACGGTACGGATGATGGAGAACGAACTCCATATCAACCTGGAAACAATCTGGCTAATTCTAAAGGAAGATTTGTGTACGGTTTGTGCCTCATAGTTTGACTGAAGAGCAGAAAGTGCAAAGAGTCGAAAGCTGCAAGGCGTTTATTGCGGCTGTGGAATCAGAGCCTTCGGTGCTGGACCGCATTGTGACAGGTGATGAGATGTGGTGCTTTCCACACGATCCAGCATCAAAGAAGCATTGCATGAAGTGGAAGGCACCAAATTCACCTAGACCCAAGAAGGTTCTCTTGCAGAAGTCGAAAATCAAGACAATGCTTATCACGTTTTTTGACAACAACGGCATCGTTCACAGGGAATGGCTTCTGGAGGGCGCAACAAACACCAGTGTCTTCTCGCTGCAAGTTTTTGATCGCCTACGGAAGGGAATTCATCATGTGAGGCAGCACCAGTGAGCACGTAGAAGTTGGTTCCTTCTGGATGAAAACGCGCCTGCCCTGTCGGCACTGCCGGTGACACAATTCCTCGCCAAGTCCGCAGTACCGAGGCTCAACCATCAGCCCTACTCCCTAGACTTAGCTCCCGCCGACAACTTTCTGCTCCCCAAAGTTAAACTGGCGTTGAAAGGACGACGTTTCATGACTGTTCAGGACATCAAGAAAACGGTTACCCAGGAAATTAACAGTGTTCCGGTAGATGAATTCAAAAAGTGTTTCACACATCTAGTAGAGCGATCCAAGCAGTGTTTTTTTCTTGTAGGACTTCCGTCCACAGTAAGTAGAGTTTAGGTCCCAGCCACCTACAGCGAGATCGCCTTTTGGGCAGGACACAGAAACGGAAGGAATGAGAGCAAGTCTAGCGACTTTGACAGAACAGTTTTATAGTGAGATTAGAGTACAGTAGATGGCGCCACCGTACAAGTACGATGTTGCACCCAGAGAGGTGAGAGAATTTCAGGGGTAGTATAGGAAAGGATACCCATTTAACCAGTGGGTCCAGCCTGGGGGCAGTCACTTAACGTGCTCGTCCGATGCACGGCGGATATTCAGCGATTATTAGTAAATCACACCATCTCTGAAAGATCAGCCCAGGTTCGAACCTGAGGACCTTGCATTGATAGACTGACTCGCTAACCACTAAGCCATCCGCGGCTCCTGGTAGAGCGATCAAAATGGGGCATCGATAAGAAGGGGGATTATTTTAAATGAAGAATAACCACAGTTGGACTCAGTGCATTAAACTTTCCTCGTAACAGCAGCCGTCCTGGAACTTTATTGTTAGAGGATGTATATGTCCTTTTTTTTTTTTTTTTAATCAAAATGAATGAAAGAAAAACCGTTATTTGGGAGGCCTTCTGTGCTTCATGGGCTTACCTGCAAATCCGCCTCTGATGAAATGTAACTGTGATTCTGTATAAGTTTTAACCCTTTAAATGGCCAATGTACCTGAAACAAATGGTGCCCAAAATGTTATTTGCTCTTCAAACAGAAATGCTCACCTAGCGACCGGGTTTTACTAAAACTCCGGCTAAGCAATTCCTTTCCCCATCTGAGCTCAGTAGTTTTGACTACAAACCCGACATTAATTTTTAGAATATATTCGACCTAATTTCTGCTTGTCCTAACTCACTGTTTTTCCACTAGGGGACGTAAGCACATATTTCTGTTCATAACATATTTGCACATATTGTTTATAACATTACCCGAGGCATGAGGGAAAAGGGCTAGTTTCTCCAACAGGGACATCATGCCAAAGGGCGGGAAGACGAGGCGGCTTCCCCGAGCGCAGCTCAAGAGAGGGCGCAAAAATCACTGCATACAATCTGTTTAAAATCGGAATTGAAACTTTTGCACTAGTTTCTGGTACAAAATTTGCCTATAATTTCTTTCGCCAGTTGCGGTAACTTGGCGGCTAAAAATTCGTTTTTCCTCCTCAAAATATGCAGGGTATATAGTAAATTGCTCACAATCAGAAATGACCGTGCGGTTGTTCGTACGTTACAAGATAAGGATGTCGTTCATTTTTTTTTTTTAAGATTCTCTGGGGCCGATTCGATCATTACTGCCACTACTGCAAGCGGCATTCGGCTCGTTTAATGTGGTATCAAAGGGCGAAACTCTGGAGCAGTTGGGAATCTCACAGCTCTCTTCATATCTTGTATTTTACAACTTTAAATGGCGTTCAGTTCAGTTGCACTACTCATGATGTAAGTAAAGGCAAATGAAATTCACGAAACCCTTCTGCTGAGTGCTGTCCCCGTTTCATATTTTTTCCCGACTCAGTTAAATAAGGGAAAAAAGCCGTTCCCGTTTGGGATTAGAAAGGACACCTAATTCCCTAATAGCCTATTTGCAGTATCACACCACAATGAAAATATTTAAAAGTTAGGTTGTAAAATTGCATTTTAAACGGTAATAACTTCGCAAATGTCTTCTTCAGGTCCGTTAAACCAGTCCGTTTTTAAAATCTATAGCACAACCGTTAATGATTATTAGTTGTTAATTAACTACAAGAGAATATGTTAAAAAAGTGTAGGATTCAGTGTGAAGCGGAATGTCAGAAGCAACTCCCGATGGCCAGTGTTAGTTGCCTTGAAAAACTGTAATTGTATGTGCGTGTAGGTACTAAATATTGCAGATTTGTCCATAATCAACAGACAAGACCAATTTTACTATACTAAAAAATCATGCAACAAGCAGGATTATAATATTTCAGACGATAAAGCTCTTTTGTGTAAACAACTTCGGTGGGGGGATCGAAATATTTTGGGGTTTGCCCTGGGCGGAGAAATGCCTAGTTACGCCTCTCCGTCATGCCATTGGGTAGAAACAAATTACTCAAATGTCTTTTATCTCCTTTTTAGGTTCGTTGCCATTGCTACATCTCTTTTAGCAGGCAGAAAGAATTAGTGTCAATCATTCCCCGAAATGACCACTTGAATAAGAAAGTTAAAAGGACAGCAAAGCTTTCTGATGCGCAAGTTCACTCGTTCCAGCCGCGTTCAGCCCTCTTCTTAGACAGCGAATGTACTCATTCCAGCCGCGTTCATCCCTCTTTTTAGACAGCGAATGTACTCGTTCCAGCAGATTTCTTTTCATTTTTCTAACCCTGATATAATTCGTTCCCGCCACTAAAAGGGTTAACTTCAGTTTTAAACACTATTTGAGTTTTAAATTCTTGAAAAGTCTTCCTTTTCCATAGCTTTTATTTGAATCCACGATTTACCTGTTAGGACTTAGACGTCACCGATTTGTGGCCTGAATGGAAGGCAAGATGAGCAAATGTTGCGCACTGCTAACCTTGTTCTGTCAAAAAATTCATTTCTAATGTTATTTCCTGCAACATTTTCCCATCTCTGTGTTCTTTTTCGCTTTGTACTAGTGATTTGTTATTATCCGTGCACATCTTTTTCTTTTTCTCTTTTGTTTATGGAAATTCACGTAATGAGCTACTTTTTTCGTTTCTTAAGATATTCAGATTTCTCTGCTACGTCACTCAATAACATTTCCTTTCCTTCATTTTCTAATATTTTTGGCTTTCGGCTATTAGACATTGCAATCCTCCGTGGAAAAAAATTATCGCGCTTTCAAGACAACTAGTTCTTTTCCGTTGTCGGCGCATAAAAGATTGAAGGAAAAGGTATTGCAAGCACACACATCGTTCGGGAAAATCAAATGATTTGCAATAGTTTATTTACCTTTGAGATTGTTTCCCTTAATGTAGGAAAACAGTTTCTTGTACATAATTTCTTTGGCATCAGATAATGAATGACTCTCCATAGCAGTGCTTATCCAGGTGGTGCTCTGGTACAATCTTTCTTCATATCCCTATAACACAGATTCATAATAAAATGAATTTGCAGGTCATCTTAAATACTCAGAAAAGAAGAAAACAACAGAAAATGGAAGAATTAAAAGTAAATAAGAAAGTATCAACGTGATTTTCTCAATCAGAGATGCAAATCATGGTATTCCATACTGTAGGGCCCCTTAGAGCGTGACACTTTCATAACTTAGCGTTATCTACAGAACCATAATGACCTTTGATAATATTTCTTCCCCGTTACTCCTTACCCACCTCTACGATGGCTAATGTAGTTTCATAGTTTTCTTGATGAAATCCTCCTCGCCAGAGAGGTACTCGGATTTGGTTATAAATACGTCAGCCAAAATATTATGACGGCCTACCAAAGAGAGTGTTGGGTCACCTTTTACCACAATAGCTACCTGCACACGGTTTGGCTTCCACTAAACTGCAAAAAATGCTCCCAGGTATAAAGTACCACTTCGATAGAATAATATCCCGAGGTTCTCCCATGAAACAAGGCATTGATATGGACCCGAAAGTGCTGCGTTCTGCTGAATCTCACAAATTCTGCAAGGGATACAAGTAGGGAAATTTAGTGCCCAAGGGAGCAGATGAAATGCTTGGCTAAGATATTACACGAAGAACTCTATTAGCTCTTAAACGACTAATGCCAAGCGTTATGGAAGATGGAAGAGTTTGCTGAAGAACGAGGTAAGCAGAATGAGACATTCCGGTATTGATACTAATACCGTAAAAACCATTAAAACCATCACAAAGAGAAGGAAACTGAGGTCTAAATATCAGTGCCTAATGTAGCAATTTCTTTTTTCCGCGCACTTTATAAGGCTAATCATTCATAAGTATTCATGCTTTAGAAGTGTCTGTAAAGCTTAATCCATTGAACTAGAGCTACACAGAGAAGGAGGGCCTTTTAAATCTACAAAAGACAGATTATCTAATGAAACCTGAAGATTTATTTAAACCCTGTAATTGCCAAAAGTGCTTCAGGAAAAATATGTGATCCAGCAGAAGGTCGGAAATAATGTGCCATGATTTCCAAATCCAGAAGCAGCTATTCGGACCAGTGCAAAAATCCCTATCGGTAATCCTGTCAAAATGGTGATTCCTCGAAATTTTCAGTTCATCTTCATTATTGTTTTTTACATATCATATTATAGATTTTGATAATACCACTATCTTCTCTATTATATCCATTTAAGATTCATCGGAAATTAAAAAAGGATTTATAAAAAAAGTAGCCCTTTTCCCCACTTTTAAAACATTTTTACTCAAAAAACTGCATTTTCCCATGTTTTTCAAAATCCACAGTTTATCTCAAAAACTTCTGGGTTCACAAATACATACACTATATTGACAAAAGTCACCGAACACCTATAGAAGAGAAACACAACATAGCATTTATTGACGTACATTAGTACGGTGTCGGTCCATCTTTGGCCTTAATGCATGCAGTGACGCTTCGAGACATGCTTTCAACAAGGTTTTGGAACACAGCGATGGGTATGCTCTTCCATTCAGTTCATAATACTACCGCTAACTGTTGCTTAGTAGTAGGCCTTGGTTCCAAACTTCTTATGCGGCGCTCTAATTCATCCCATAGGTGGTCTATGGGATTAAGATTCGGGCTCTGTGCTGGCCAGTCCACACACGATACGGAATTATCGTCAAACCATGCCGTAACAGTCCTTGCTTTATGGCTCGGTGCATTATCCTGCTGGTACCAACAAAGCTTGGTTCCATAGTATTGTTACAAAGTTGGTAGGGCATAATTGTCCAGAATATGTAGGTAAACATACTGGTTAACAGGTTTGTCCACGATAACCAATGGGCCGAGACCATACCACGAAAAACACCCCCACACGAGTACACTAATATCTCCAAACTTGACCGTAGGAACAGTACACTGTGATAAATAGCGTTTCCCTGGCTGCCTCCATATCCCACACACGGCCATCAGACTGATGGATCGTTTATCTGGATTCATCAGTCCATAGGACCAGTTTCCATTTATCTACGGTCCACGATAAATGTTCTTTACACCATGCTAAACGACGAGTAGCATTCCGAGTGGAGATGAAAGGCTTATGAGCAGACGCACGACTACGGTAACCCATGGAATGAAGTTCTCTGCGAATGGTAATTGTACCGACTGAAGTCCCAGCATTTTAACTCACCTGTACACTAAGGTCTTGTGCAATATTTCATCGATTAGCTGTAACGACTCTCCTGAGGCTTCGACGTCCTCTATCACGGTTTTTCTTTGGTCTGCCGAAATGTTTTGCTGTTTCAGGAACGCCATGTGTCTTCTCCTAATTCAGTACATTCGAAACAGTTGACTTGGGTATGTTTAAATGCCTTTCGGTTTCTCTTGTGGACAATCTACTAATATAACACCCAACAATATTTCCTTTCTCGAAGTCAGTTCTCTCCCGTCGCTTCATTTTCACTCAAACCCACGGAACGATATGATCGCGGTCAGCTGCAGGCTTGTTCTTATACCGTTTGCAGCAGTACGGCGCATCTTAACAACTAGGGGATCCGTTCATTTGCTTTTGAAGGGGTGTCCGGTGACCTTTGTCATTATAGTGTATATAATTGCGAGCTTTGTTTGTCTTTTAAAAAGAAGTAAAATGAGCTGTTTAGAAAATTAAAATTGGAACAATTTGAGATCCTAGGGGATTTTAGGAAGGGTCTGCCTATCCCCAGGTTTTAAACAAAACTTAGAAGTAGGAAGCTAGGAGATTTGGGTTAGAGTGCCGAACAAGAAACACGGAAGCGAGATAGAAAGGTTGTGGAAGACGCCCTTATTTATGACGGGGGGCAATTACTATGGGTCCGGCGACTTAACGCGCCTATCCGACGCACGGCGGATGTTTACTGGTTCGAGCCTGCTTGGGATAGAACCTTAGACTTTTCCGTCGCAGACACATATTCGTGAAGCCTGCTTGGGATAGAACCTGAGGCTGTTCTGTCCCATACACATTATCGTAAAGCCTGCTTGGGAAAGAACCTGAGACTTTTCCATCGCAGACACGAACGTTGGCTACTGGGCCATCCGCAGCCAGATCGTGCCAATATTTACAGAAATACTATATGATACACTTAAACGAAAGGTGATCAACATGGCGACCAAACGACTATGATCTGAACCATGTACCAAATGTTTTTAAACACTCCTGTAGAATGTTTCCAAAGTCCCAGAAGTGGCATAAAACTTTACGCGTGACATGACCTAACTCCCCGACGGCTCGCGAATACATTTTGTTGACACGCGTAATGCAGTGTCTCCCCTTGATCCTTCAAACCACATTCACAACAAATAATAAATTCATTTATTTATTTAATTCACACCGATTAGAGACAACTAAGCATTTTTTTCTTGTGTTTGAAGTAGAGTTCAGTATTACCAGATATTACCCTATTAACTACTGAATTGTTTCTTACCTGATGTCTTGCAACTATCTGGTAATCCGGACACTCAACTCCTCGTCTTGAGCAAGCACTTAGACATCTGAGGACCTGCGAAAGAGGCAAGAAATATATCAATTGTGAATAAAATGGAATGTTACATTAAATCAAGGCTAAAATGTGAAAATATGCATCCATGCATTGTTAGAAAGAAAGGACAGTTTAAGCCTTTTGTGTATGTGTGTGTGTTGTCATAATATATAGAAAGTATAAATACTTCCTATTTTTCCCCTGAACACAACGTGTTAGAAAAACATTTTTTTTTCTAACACAACGTGTTAGAAAAACATTGTGGTCACCCAGTGCCACATTGGAATGCCACCCTGGCAGCGCAGTGGTCTAAGCACTGGCTAATGACCATTCGTCCGTGAAGGGTCCCGCTTCGAATTCCCGGTGAGGTATGGATGTAGTGTTTGTCTTACCGCACTGGTTCTTTCCATTCTCTGGAACCAGTGGCTCTAAATTAAGGACAGGCAACTGCTTATAGTCCATTGAGGTGCTCATAATAGTCGTTAAATCTCGAGATAAAAAGAACATTGGAATGTGTCACTAACACAATTATTGACTTATATCCACCATTTTATTTTTACATGTTTAACAAGAGGCTTTAATTTCCATACGATATTTTTTTTAAAACCAGCTTCGTCATAAAAGAAAACTTCAACATAAACGTCATGTTGTCTTTAGTTTATTCTTCGTGTGAATATATCTCAAATGCTCATAATATAAGGGAACTTTACTATCTTTCTATTAGTAAATGCTATACAGGTCATTTTTGAGTCCTCTTTTAAATGGCTAAATCTACAATGGCATACATGCAGAAGACGGAAGCTGAGACCGGGATTCACGCTGTACTATTCTCCTCGATTCCTGTCAAATCCCCAGATACCTCTCCCATGGATTTCTGCATCTTCGGGTTACTTAAACGACCCCTCAAAAGTAGACGACCCAAAACAATTGACGGCCTTTGGAAAACTTGCAAAGAGGAGTGGGAGAGAATTGATCTTGCCCGTCTGCAAAGATCCTGCCGCCCCGGTGGCGCAGCGGTCTAAGCGATGGCTTATGAACATTCGTCCGTGAAAAGTCCGGGTTCGAATCCCGGTGAGACATGGATGTTGTGTTTGACTTACGGCACTTGCTCTCTCCCTTCCCTGGAACCGCCCTAAATTAGGTACAGGCAAATGTTTATAGCCCATTGAGTTGCTCACGGTCGTCGTTAAACCTTCAATCGAAAAAAGAGCTTGCTACAGTGGAAGTTGAGCTGCAGAAGGATAGTACAGGAACATGTAAGCACATAGCACACAACAGAAGTTGGCGCAATGGTATTTCATAACTGTATGATTCTGCAAACTTTGTCACTGTAAACGTGAATGAACCTCTGTATTTCCGCTTTTGTTAAAAATACTGCTGAAACAAAAGGATTTTTGTAGCAGTTCATTGAAGAAAAGGACTACACATAAAAAGATACGTCTTTTTGTACTTTATAACGTACAAGTTTGTCCGTGCTGGGCATTGAACCTGGGTCCCCGCACTCCGGAGCAAGTCGCTCTCCCAACTGAGATGCACGGATATGTGCTCCCACTGCTATCTGCCTTTATCTCATTTGCGTCCTGTGATGCAGGGACGTCACATCTCCCACTCCCATAATGTAACACGATATGAACATTCTCCTCATAATGTAAACGCGATATGAAAATTCCTGCCAAACACGGTATAATGTGTCATTGGTAACTATTTCTAAAGCATCAGAAATGCGCTGTTTAAGTTCGCATAGAATTGTGGGCAAAGGAGCAGCAAACACCTGATCTTTTACATACTCCCAAAGGAAGAAGTTGCATGGGGTCATATCAGGTGACCGAGGAGGCCAGCTGTGTAACACCAAGTCATCTGGTTCACTCCATATCCCCAAAGGAAGAAGTCACATGGGGTCATATCAGGTGACCGAGGAGGCCAGCTGTGTGAAGAAGAAGTCACATGGGGTCATATCAGGTGACAGAGGTGGCCAGCTGCGTGAGGAAGAAGTCCCATGGGGTCATATCAGGTGACCGAGGAGGCCAGCTGTGTAAGGAAAAAGTCACATGGGGGCCATGTCAGGTGACCGAGGAGGCCAGCTGTGTAGCACCAAGTCATCTGGTCCACTCCATACCCCCTAAGGAAGAAGTCATATGTGGTCATATCAGGTCACCGAGGAGGCCAGCTGTGTAACACTAAGTCATCTGGTCCACTCCATACCCCCTAAGGAAGAAGTCATATGCGATCATATCAGGTCACCGAGGAGGGCATCTGTGTAACACCAAGTCATCTGATCCACTCCATACCCCCAAAGGAAGAAGTCGCGTGGGGTCATATCACGTAACCGAGAAGGCTAGCTGTGTAACATTATGTCATCTGGTCCACTCCGACCAATCCAACTGCGGGGTAGCTCCGTGTTAAGAAAACGACGAACCTCTGTAAGGCTTCAGTGCTTGCAAGTTATGCAACTCAAGAAATTAAATATCATATCTTAACACGACTTGAAAAATCTTTAGATGAAAGTGAAAAGGCAATACAAAAGTTAAACACGGTTTATGTTTCACAGTTCGTAAAACTAGGTTCGTACATACCAGAAATGAAGTGATGATGAAAATAACTTCCTGAATATGCATTATTGTTAGTGCTGTTCTTTACACCTAGAAGAAAAAAAATATTTTAAATGATCAGCTTATGTAGTGTTTTACATATAGCATTCATTTATGCCCTTTCGGAAAACAACAGAACTTTATTCGTAACTTAAGTAAACCAACCAATAAGTAACTTCCAATTACCTTTGTCCGCGCATTAGGGATATGTTGATAGAAATCTCTCAAAAACATTACATTCTCCTAACTAGAGGACTTTGTTTGGCACAGGAGTTTGAATAAAATGGAGGCATGCTGGAAAACATATTCCACTGAAAATGACGACCCGTCTGGAGACATGGTGTCACTTGGAGGTATGCGCAGTAATTAGGTTTCTGTGCGTACGAACATTTTCGGCAGCGGAGATCCATCATCAGCTGTAAGAACTCTACGGTATTCTTGTCGTGAGCGTTCGTAGCGGTGTCCAAAATCCACACATGGGCGCAACGCGTTGGCCGATGTGACAAGCAATGGCAGGCCTTTACCAGCAGCGACAGCCAGCAACGTGGCGTGTGTCGAAGCTCTGTTGCATAACATCAGAAGGGAGACTTTGCAACAGACTGCCATAATTGCAAATGTTTCTTTCGGTACGCCATTGTTCAACCTTGTCACCAATCGTACCCCAAAGGGAGATCATGTTGCTAGGGAGGTTGTCTTTTTCGCTTGAATGTGTTCCCCAATACGTAGCCTTTTATTCAAACTCCTGCGCTAAACAATGCCTTCTAGTTAAGAGAGTGTAATTCCTTTTGGAGACATCGATTTAAATATCCTAAATCCGCCGCCAGAGATCGTTGGGGGCAGTGGCGGCTCGTGACTAGGGAAGCAGGAGAAGTGTTACAAAATGAGAATCCACGAAAAACTGCATCTACATGTATTTCTTATATAACAAGGTCAATTATGTATCTTTCAAGGAAGCATAGCAGTTAATGATGGCATCGTAAAACCGCTGTTTATCTACAAGTTCGGAGAGAATTTTTTTTTTTTGCGATATTAGATAACGATTACAGTGTTTGCTGCGAAATGTCACTGGTTTCTATAGCAACCTTTTGTCCAGATTCCTACGTCGGCGCTCTTCACGATCCCGGAGTGAAGTGTTTTGGAACTGCGGCGCATATTGTTCACATGGTATATGTGCAGTAACGAGATCGTCTGTCCGTCAATTCGTAGAACTTTCGTTTCTAAGCCACAGCATTTTCCAGAAATAATTTTTTGTGAAAAAGAAATGACTGATTTTAAGAATCCGCTAAATCATTCGAAGATTTTTTAAAATAATTTTTAGGTGAAGTACCAGTTCACTCACTTCACCCGACGAGCCACCACTGATTGAGAGTTACTTATTGATCAGCTCCAGCGTAAAAAACATTCTAACTCTTAAGACACTTCGTTACAGTCCTTCAAAATGCGATTTATCGAAGCCTAACCGCGGTTAAGCTTTGATAAATAGGCCTAAAGAATCAAGCCTAAAAACTAACCTAAAGAACCAGGATCTAAAGCACCAAGCAACACCGCGGCTTGCTTCAATGCTTTAGATCCTGTTGCAATGGAAGGAAAAGAAAAGAGCGTCGTGCCACCAGGGCACAGACATTTCCTCAAAACTTTGCGCGTATCATAACATGAATACCACGGTTAGCTCCTAAACGATTATAATGCCGCTGAGCCTGTGTAACGAATGACATACAGACACGGTTTCTGGTTTTAAATTTAAGCTTTATCCGTCACATGGTGTGCTCTCACGTTCTCTAGTCCATTTTAGTCACGATTTCTAGTCTTAAATTTAAGCTTTTTCTGTCACATGGTGTGCTCTCACGTGCTCTAGCCCATTTTAGTCACGGTGTCTGGTCTTAACTTCAAGCTTTTTCCATCAAATGGTGTGGCTCGCGTGCTGTAGCCCATTTCAGTCACGGTTTCTAGTCTTAAATTTAAACTATTTCCGTCACATGGTGTACTCTAGCCCATTTTAGTCAAAGTTTCTAATTTTAGATTTAAGCTTTTTCCGTCACATGGTGTGCTCTCATGTGCTCTAGCCCTTTTTAGTCACGGTTTCTAGTCTTATATTTAAGGTTTTTCCTTTACATGATGTGTTCTCGAGTGCTCTAGCCCATTTCAGTCACGGTTTCTAGTCTTAAATGTAAACTTTTTCTGTCACATATTGTGCTCTCACGTGCTCTAGCCCATTTTAGTCACGATTTCTAGTCTTATATTTAAGCCATTTTTGTCACATGGTATGCTTTCACTCGTTCCCAGTCCACCTTCGGATGTGTAGAGTTGGCGTTTGCGCAAGTACTGTATTGCACACACCTTTTCGTCCGGGTATTATCCCTCTGGTATTCGAGTGGTGTGCTTTGGAGCATTTGCCCGAGATGGGCTCGGGCTACAGTGCCAGACGAGGCATGGATGGTGCGTTAGCCTGACGGCGTTGGCTTTGTCCCTTCCCTGGAACCAGTGGCTCTATTTTTTTTTTTTTTTTGATTGGAGGTTTAACGACCACGGTCAGCAACTCAATGGGGTATATACAGTCGCCCGTCTCTAATTTAGGGTCACTAGTTTCAGGGAAGGAAAAGAGCCAGTGCCGTAAGACAAACACAACATCCATGCCTCACCGGAATTCGAACCTGGACTCCTTTGGACGAATAATCAGAGACCATCGCTTAGACCACTGCGCCACCGGGACGTCCTCTAAATTTTGGACTGACGACTGCTTATTTTGCGGAGTTAGGGATTTACCACCACCGTGAGCAACTCGATGGGCTATAAGCAGTCATCCGCCCCTAATTTATAGCCACTGGTACCAGGGAAGGAAGAGAGCCAGTGTCTTAAGGCAAACACAACGTCCATGCTGCACCAAGATTCGAACCGAGACTCATCTGAAGCGAATGGTCTTATGCCAGTGCTCAGACCACTGAGCCACTGCGGCGGTGACAACTGGTTATAGCAGTAAACGTTGCTCACGGCGGTCCTTAAGCTCCAAATTAATGAAAAAAAATATATACCTCTGCTTACTAATATTCGTTCACACAAAGCTGTTACACCATTACTACATAATTCTATCATAAAGTTAATTGTTTGAGCTATGCCGTTGTGGAGGCTGCACTAAATGAATCCAAGTAACTTGTTTCACTGCTTTCACTAGTCGAAACTACATTATAATAACTCCGCTTCAATTATTTCCCGATTACCCGTCCTCAATGCACTTGAGAAACTGTTGATTGGAAGATCTGCATCTTCTGGGTGTGTTCGATAAAACGTCCTGCCGGCTGCGTTGAAGAAATTCTTCTACTAGTTATTTTTTTGGAGGTTTAACGACCACGGTGAGTAATTCAATGGGCTTTAAGCAGTCGCCCGTCCCTAATTTAGGGTGACTGGCTCCAGGGAAGGGGGGAACCAGTGCAATAAGACAAACACAATATCCATGCCTCACCGGGATTCTAACCTGGACCCCTTTCGGACGAATTATCATAGGCCATCGCTTAGACCACTGCGCCCTGGGGGCCTATTGGTTTCCAAAGAAGGCAACGAAAATACGTCGATACCTTCTTTCTCATTGCTAAATAATAATAATGATAATAATAATAATAATAAAACGGACATGACACCAAAGTTCTAGGTGTAATGAGCACGACTTTGAATCAGGATAATACGTAATAATATAAAGCGAAATAATCGCCGAACGTTTTTTTGATTCGGGAGGTATTTCAAGTAGAAAATTAGCGCAAAACATGCTTCACAGTCAACAGTATCTAAGCAAGAAAGGACTTATTCCATGGTATTTTTAGAAGCTGGGCTGCTCTTCAAATAAAAATTTCCTCTGACGACCCCCAAGCAGCAGAACTGTAAACTAAGAAAAAAAACGTAGAAACTAAAATATGCATTTACTCTCGCTTGAGGGAAACTGCATTATTTTGAGCAAAAACTGTCCATAAAGAGGTTTATTGTGGCGAGGGATATCTGCTCGAAAATTTCCCCAATTAAGATTTCAGAAACGAAGATAAGTATGCAGATGCAAAGCGAACAAAAATACACTACACTTACGCCTTGTAATGACAAAATTGTGCTTTTAAATAATCAGCTGGAATATAAGCAATAAGAAATTAACACGGAAGAAGCTGTACAATTTCCAAGGGAAGTTTATCATTGTATCGTTAAAGGGAAGTGCTTAAGGAAAGCACCCTTTCAGTTCTTAAATATGGATCAGACACGTGGACCTTAACTACGAGGATTGTACCGAAAGTAATGCTAAAGTGAGCATAATGTTTTTATTAACTGACAGAGGTCGTTCAAACTGCACATTTTGGAAGAGTAACTCTTCCATCATAGTAACACTTCTTCTTAATTGCAGGTAAATAATGGATTCCAAGCAGAAGGAATGTGCCGTCATGAGTTCTTGACGAAGGAAGGGTGTAGGCTGTACGACATCCACAGAAGGCTACAGAATGTTTACGGAGATGACACCATTGACAAGAGCAATGTGCACAGATGGATGAAGAAGTCTAAAGAAGGGAAAACCAGCATTGAAGCTAAACCACGGAATGGGAGACCATCATCTGCTACCACTGACACGAATCGTCAGAGAGTGGAGGAATTGATTCGCGCAGAGAGACAAGTCACAATCCGTGAGTTTGTTGCACAACTGGACTGTGGTCACACTGTCCTACAGAAGATGGTGGAAGACTTAGGGTATCGGAAAGTGTGTGCAGAGTGGGTACCTCGGCAGATGACACCCGATTTGAAGGAGAGAAGGGTGGAAGGCTTCTCTGATCTGCTAGAAGCTTTAGAGTGGGCGTAACTTTACGATCCGGAAACGAAGAATCAATTGATGGAATGGCATCACACCTTTTCACCGAGGTCTAAGAAGTTGAAAAGCCAGCGATCAGCACAGAAAGTCATGATGACTGTTTTTTGGGGGATGACAGGGGTGTCATTCTCCTAGATTTTCTGGAACGCGACAGTACCGTGACCAGCGAGCGGTACATTGAGACACTCAAGAAGCTTAGAGAAGCCATAAGGAGGAGGAGACCGAACAAGAATTTGAAAAGGATCCACACTCACCATGACAATGTGAGACCACACACATCTTTGTCAACAAATCAGGCGATCAGCAAATTAGACTGGTCGGTGGTCCTCCGTCCATCGTACAGCCCAGATCTGGCGTCCTCCGACTGACACCTGTTCGGTCCAATGACGGATAGTCTTCGGGAACAACGATTTGATGACACAGATGAAATGAAAACGACTGTGAAGAAGTGAGTTCAACAATTCACACACTTGAATTTTTCAAAGAGGATTCGAGCGTTGGGTTCAACGATTGCGCAAATGAATCGCTTGTTATGGAGACTATGTTGTGTAGTAACAGTGATGTAGAAGGAGCTTAGCGCTCCTTGTCGGCGCTAAGACACTTTTCATGGGTACATGGTAAGAGAACCTGGGAAAGGGAGCTTTTTTAAATGATCATGTATGCAAATATATGGAAAACTGTTTTCTGTATGTAAACATATTCGTACCTTAACCGAATGTTCATACTACAAAAATGGTCGTCCCGGTGGTACAGTGGTTTGAGACGCAGATTTCATACCATTCTTCCGAGCTAAGACTGAGTCCCAACTCCGGATGTGTCATGGGTGGTGTGCATGGCCAAAGATGCTGGATCTGTCTCTTCCCTGGAAAAAGTGACCCGAAATTAGGGACTGGCGACTGCTTATAGCCCGAGTTGCCCACGGTAGTTGTTAAACCCAGCAATAAATAGAAAATACTGTGTAGACCAGTGGCCTCAAGCTTGCGGCCCTGCGCCAACTGTTTTGCGGCCCGCTTGAATAATTACAAAATAAAAATAAATCACCCTTTTTTAAGTATATTATAATATATTAAATATAATATAAACATAGTAATGCTTAGCAAAGCCATCCTCTTTATACGTAACAAGTTTTTTTTATGAAGAATGTAACTGAATTAAACAAAATACATAGTTTCAATATATTCAAATCTCCATTTCCCTATAATGCTGGCAACGCACCTGAAGAACTTCATCTTGAATTAATAGACTTTCAGTGTGATTCTTACCTAACAGAAAAAATCAACAGCTGCAATCTAACATAGTTTTACCAGTTAGTTTTGAGGCATAAGTAGTTAAACATTCATAACCTAGTTGCAATTATGTCTATGTTCGGAACAACATACTCATGTGAACAGTTGTTTTCAAGAATGAACCAAGTAAAATGTCTTGAAAGGTATAGGTTAAGTGACAGTCACTTATGCTCGCTTTTAAAACTAGCATGTTCAAAGGACATTATTCCAAATTTTGATAAGTTAGTGAAAGAAAATCGAGCCCAAGTAAGTTTCTGGCCAAAACATGTAATATTTTCTGCGCCGTGCATCGTGTTCACTTGGTAAAATATGATTGTTTTAAGATTTAAGTGAAAATAATTGTTACATAAAAGTGATTGTTTTCAGTGGTTGATGAAGCATTTGTTTTCACTATTTACCAATAATTAGAAATAATATTCCACTCTAGTGCCAACTCATTGGTGTAGTTTTGTAAAGTTGATATTTATTTATAAGAAATTTATTAATATTCATGCGGCCCCCTAAGCTCCTTCAAAACTGGAATGTGGCTCTTCCTAGGGTCTGAGTTTGAGACCACTGGTGTAGACTGATTTACATAATTGGATAACGCAACAGGGTGTCTCACAAATCATTAGATTCTATCACAAAGAGAATGTGAACTCCTTTATCTAGGATAACCAAAATAAATATGTAGGAGATCTCTACTCCGTGAGGCTAAGATTACAGTGCTCAGAGATAAAACGATAGTATTATCTGATTTGCTTTAAATAACTCGCCACTGATATCGGCTCCAATAAAAGTAAAATTCCCTAAGCTCACTCTGACACCTTATGGGCAACACAAAAATCTCCTACGTGCACCGTATGACCTTAGTAAAAACGGGGCATTAGTTACATTGAATTTGTTACTCTGTTAGTTCGCAGATATTCCCAATGCATATTTAAAATCGTATAGAACGACACAGAGCCGTATTTAAATAAAAATATTATCTTAGTTATGTCTCTCACGTTACATTCTTCCTGCTATTTAAAATTGCTCAGATTCCACAGTTTTAAGCAGTTTGAATATAAACTGATATTGCTAACTAGTAATGAAAATAAAAAAATAATAATAAATAATAAAAACAACGAAACAGATTATGAAAATTTTGAGGGTATTTTTTCCTAGTTTTTTCACCGCTAAGGGACTTTTGTCATCACTGAGTAGCTACCTTTATAGAGAAAACGTTAATCTACCAGCATATACAATTTGAACGGCCTCTGTCAGTTAATAAAAAAGCCATGTCCACTTTTGCATTACTTTCGGTACAACCCTCGTATAAGAGACATACAGAAACTGTGGTCAACTCAAAGAAGCATGTAAAGATGCACGATTAGTGTAAGCAAGAAATACAGAAAAAATAACACCTCGATCTAGAAAATGACAAGAGTACGCGATACCGTGCACTGCAAAAAATAAGTGGTATGAATTAACGGAAAATTCCTGAAAATAACGTGCATCAAAGTCGCCGCTAGGTTTCCGTCTTTTAACGAAATTTCTGTCTTTAAAAGTTTCCGTTTCTTCTGATTTTTATATTTTCACAGATCTTCCGTAGTCAGTAATTCTCTTTATTTAAGACAAGTCAGTTTCGGGCTTTTTTCCGTATTTATATAAAAATTTAGCAAAATCTTCAACTTTCACTCTTTTAACTCTTGTATCAGAGATTTTTCGTTCCTGACGCATGAAGTTAATGATTTTTTTCCCTTTGCCCCTGATGAGATTCGAACCGTGTTCGTTTACAACTGCAAACGCCAGCTTACCTTTAGGCAGAAAGACACTTAACGCACGGTCGCGTATAAGGTAGAATTCCAATCGATAGATGATGAAATGTTTTTTTTTTGTCAGTAATGTACTGGAATTGGTCTTTCAGTAGGAGCTTATCATTTTTCTGAATAGGTTCGTAATAATTTTACTTTTTCTATAGGAAGACTTATTACAAATTATGTATTTTTATCGTAATTTTTCAAAGCAACGGAATGCTTTGGAACTTGAGATCTTATTAAACTGACTGAGACTTTCAGTTATCTTAAAGAAAAGGTATATTATATTCAATAAAACTCCTAAATATTAAATTTAATCTTGATAATCTGCCTTAAGGAGTCCACGAACTGATACATATAGAAATTATACAATCACCTGCACAGTAACTTAAGTACTCGGTTTCTTATGGCAACACTATATGATACACAACTGATATCCCTTCCCCTTTCCGCCACTTTGTGCACCAGCGCCAAATGGGGAGTTGGGGGAAAGAACATCCGGTGCCACTATAACCAAAATTTCATGCAATGTGCTACCTACAACATACGATCTCGCTAAAGAACTTCCAAATTAATCCTGCGAAAGACGATTGAAATTTAACGGTTAATCAAATCTCAAGTTTATTCCCGCGAATCACTCGTATTACTGGAAATTATTTTCTGTCATATGGATAAAGAAAAAGAACTGTTCGGTTAATATATGAAAGGAATTGCAGAAAGGTTTTTGAAAATTCAGAATTTTGCTGTCGTACGAGAAATGCGTGAAATTCCGAATTATTCCCATAATTTCACGGGAAAAGGTTGTATCGGGAATTTGCTTCGATTATTCACGAAAAGAATCACTGAAAATGGCTCATGAATTTCAGAATATTTTTTACAGTATATCTTGTCTTTGTCTATCCTCCACCGGCTGTCAAAAGGAGCCATTGACCTTTAACATGTGAAAACCGTCTAAATGCGTGGTGTCAGTGAATAAACAAAGCCATCGCTCCTTCCCCGCTTATCAACACATAGCAACCGAAAAATTGTTATCCGGCCATTTCTGGGATCGTACCCCAGATCTCTTGATATCTAGCCGAGTGCGTTCGCCTTACGCTACAATGGCCAACATTCGACGGCGCTATGTGAATTTTTCTGTCAGCTTCTGACATCACATATCGGTAGGATGGGCTGAGCAACTGAGAAGACTCTATCTGGTGGGCATTAACGGCACAAGTTATATATTAATTACAGCAATAGGTCGAGAACAATAGTGAAAATCCTCTAAATACGTGGCGTCAGTGAATAAACAAAGTCATCGCTCCTTCCACGTTTATCAACATATATCAACCGAAAAATTGTTATCAAATGTTATTAAAAATTATTATCATTGTTATCAATTATATAATGGCCATTGTAGCGTAAGGCGAACGCACTCGGCTAGATATCGAGAGATCTGGGGTACGATCCCAGCATTGGCCGGATAACAATTCTTCGGTTGCTATGTCTTGAAAAACGTGGAAAGAGCGATGACTTTGCATATTCTTTAACATGTGACTTTTTTTTTTTTTTTTTTTTTGACTGACTCCGAATTCCTTTGTTCTGGGACCAGACACCGTAATAGCCATGCTTATGTTTGGACTGCATTCCCCACCAACTTCTCACGTCTCGGAGAGGAACAATGAGCCTTTCTTAGGATTCTTTTTTTTTTTTTAACCTACTTAAATCTCTCTTTTAGAATCCCCCCAAAAAAGCTTTAGTCAGGACCGTAGCAAGGTTTTCTTATCTGAGAGGACGAGACTTGAAATTCCGCCCCTTTGAGATCTAAATTACGCCCCTTCGAGTTCCACTCAAATAATACGTGGTTTTTGCTTTCTCACACACTGCCGTTATAGGAAAATATTATAATCAGGAGCGCCGACTTCTCCAAATTATTCGGGGGCAGGCGTGTAGAGATCAGACGTGGGAGAGGCATGTCTTTTCCATTGTCAGGAGGAAATTAAAAAAAAAAGGAGGCAAAAAGGAAAGCAATTGTAATTGCTCATCAACAAATGAACAAGAAAACAGAAATATTCTTTCGCTGAATATTAATATTTTTAAGAATAAAATTCAGCCTGTGATTTTATAAAAATATCCAGAGAGATTTTTATTAAGTTTAGTAAAACATTATGAGAAATTAGTTGAATTACTCAACGAACAAGAAGCGCAAAAATAAATAGTTAAATATAGGCGATAGATTATACGTTTCTGTTATTTATCTTATATATAAAACACAAAACGTCTGTTTGTCTGAAGCAGCAAAAACTCTCGAACGCCTAACTGTGGCATCCTGAAATTTTCATAGCTTATTAATACTGGAATTTCTGAGTCAACACAACTATTTTAAGATCTCTAAGTTGTTCCGTTCGCGAGTTATGAATTAATTAATAAGCTGATCCATAAAGTCAGCGTCGTTTGCTACGTCATCGTTATCTGTTCCACATCTGAAAGCACGTGACTGCATTCATCGCCGCGGCACATCCACCAGTGTTTCTATTCTTTGAGAACTGTGCATAAAAAAATGCAAAGACGAACTTTGCGAAATCTTAACGAAACGGGCTGAAATTTTTATCAACACCATGAATTGGTAATAAGAGGAGTCCCTCAAAATTTCACCGGAATCCGGTCAAAACTTTTTAAAATAGGCATGGAATTTTTAATTCACATTTACACAGAAATATATACGAAGAAACGGTTAACAAAATTTTGACGGCTAATTTAAAAGTTATTTACCGATTCGGGCGAAATTTGGAGGTCATGTTCCTATTAACGACTTATGGTGTTCATTAAAATTTCAGTCAGTTTCATAAAATATTTGCAAAGATACGTTTTTGACTTTTTTACCCTAGAGATTCGCCCCCTCAAAGACGTCTGAAACTAAAAGCACGTGATGCATTTGATCGTTGTTAACAAATTGTTAACGAATTCTGTTCAGTCAGTGTTCTAATGCTGTGTCTCCTGGACGCGTGTTAAATAATTCGTAACGATTTTGGTCTGTTTGATTCTACAGCTGTATGTTGGAATGTCAAGAGCAAAGGATCCAACAAAACTATATATTGTCGCCGATGAAGGAGAAACCAAAAATGTTGTGTACGGCCAAGTGCTGAAATAATCATACTATGAATAAATAATTTGTAATGGCCGAATTTGTGAAATCAGCTTTTTTCTTTCTGGCAAGCATCAATTTTTTTCCCGATTTTTTCAGTGGCACATAAGGGAACACGAATTAATAAGTCTACATCCCGGGCAAAGCCGGGTAGTAAAGCTAGTTTATTATAAATTTGTTGTAACCATTCACCACACATCACGAGAACATATTAAACGCTATTAATACGGGGCCTGCCAATCCAGTTTCTTATCAAATGAGCAATGCTGAGAACGGAAAGAATGTTTTTATTTATTTTGTTATTTATTAATTTTTTGGAAATAAATCGCTTTGGCTTCATAAGGTGGAGCTAGGTACACCTTATGAGGCTAAAGCGATTATTTAATTGAAGGGAACCAAAAATATTAGGTGGGCACTGCCCCCCCCCAATATAATTACTGGAGGGGCAAGATTCACCTCGCCCCCCTATAATCGGCGCCTATGATTATAATTGTTCAAAAATCGCACTTCAGGTTTTTGACATAATTTTATTAAAAATGTAAAAACTAGGTAGGCCTAAATATCCAAGAAGCACAGATCGTAAATACCAAGTAAAGTGTAATAGTTATGCGAACGCCGACAACACAACTCTCCACAGAAATGCAGAACGAAAAACAAACAGCGCAGAACGAATGAGTATCGGATAAAAACGTAACAATAGGAAGAAGCTTCAGGGGTAGGGCTTGGGAAAATCCCGTTCAAGGTTAAACGCTGAGAGAACTTTCTTCGACAGACCACAAATGATTAATTAGCTCTTCATCCCAACAACATGTTCGGATGGACGACGGTCAGTTGAACCGTCACAGAACCTGTCGATCAAATTCAAGGGTGAATTGCACCGAACTCCCATCCTGTCGCATGGGGTAGTTGCGCCGGACCCCCCCCCACCCCTCCACCCCACCCCACACACACACACACGAGGATGTTGCAGACTGTTTCGTAGACGATTTGATGTCGGATATCTCACAGGAGGGAAGGATGCAAAAATACGCTGATTATATGACAGATACATCCAACAAAGCTGAAGAAGCCAAATTCCCAACCATAATATGGGCTTCGGATAGAATAGAAGGAGAGAGAAAAATAATGCCTGTGAATCATTTCATGCAAATTTCAATTCTAATTTCAGCGCACCTAGAACAAATATTTATACTTTTGTCGAAGTACATAATTAAGCAAATCCAAGTTGATGTTTTTGCGTTGAAAAATAGTGGAAATGTCATAAAGCAACCAAACCAAAATCTGAAGAAAAGGATGGGAAATATGGAAAGAAGGAAGCAGAAGTACAAGAATAAAGAACTTACAAGATTTGAATTTTTAAAAGCTATTTCTTATTATGGTTGTAAGAAGGATAAGAAGAAATAAGACAAAGAGGTAAAAGACAGATCATGAAACAAGACAAGAGAACACAATCTTGCTTTAAGACAAAGAGGTAAAAGACAGATCATGAAACAAGACAAGAGAACATAATCTTGCTTTAAGACAAAAACAAGGAAACTCATTCCGCAAATTTTTTAAACACGCCAGAAGCTATTAGCCCCTGCCAGTCCTAAACCTGGAAAAAGTGTGAAGGGAAAATCATGCGGATGAAAAAAAACAAAAAAACTCTCTTATTAACCTTGCTTCATTATTATGGTTCGAAGATTTAGTCTTCAGAACCTTGCTTCATCCCCCCCTTTCTTCCGCGGTGAGTGCAACTCACCCACTCCCGTTCGGAAAGCTCATGGAGGTTAGACATATCAGCATATTGTTTTCTATGCCTCCATTCAACTGTTCTGGAAAGTTCCCTTCATGGATATAAAATGTTCACACCTCATAGTGTATGTTACTATGTACCCTGGCCAACTGAATGGAATACTGTATGCGACTCACTAAAGTCTTTAGAAAGAAAATGCTGAAAGGTGTAACTTTCTTTTTTCAGTTACAACTTCTATTTCTTACATCACCCAGAGCATGAATTTACGCTCCTGGAATTACCATTCTGGGAGTGCAAAGACCCTCCCTGACCTCTTTAGTCTTTAGTTTCCACATACAAATTTTGCTCTCGTTACAATATTTATAAACAAAAAGAAAAGTTGTATTAAAAAAAAACATTTGAATCCATTTTCTCGAGCATTTTTTTAATCCTTTGTGTTTTGTTTTTCTTTTGTGAGGTGTGCATTGCTTAGTCGAATGCTTTTTTGTGTGTGGGTGTTAAATATTCCAATCTGCATTATACAGGGTGTTTCAAAACTAATGGACAAACTTTAAGGGGTGATAGAACACACCGAAACACGCACTTTTCGTTATACAAGTAGAATGCATGGTCGCAAGTTACGCGGTTAGACGCTGGAGGGCGCCTTCCGTTTCCCCACACACGCCGTCTTTCGCAACGCAAAGACCCATATCTTTTACCGGAAAGTCTGGATGAGAGGACGTACCTTATTATTCTTCAACAAGTCTTTCCTGAATTGATCCAGCATGTACCAGCAGCCGTCCGCCGTGAAATGTGGTTCCAGCATGATGGTGCCAGCTCATTTCAGCACTCAGGTGCGTGATTACTTGAACGCCATATTTCCAGGACAATGGATTGGCCGAGGTGGACTCATCGCTTGGCCTCCACGATCACCAGATCTGTTCCCTTTGGATTTATTTTTATGGGGACATCTTAAGCCCGTAATTTACGACACTCCCATTCAATCCAGTGAGGAACTAGTCACCAGACTTTCAGTCGCTGCTGCAGCTGTCCGGAAAATGCCTGGTATTTTCCATAATTTACTTATTAATGTTCTCAAATTTTATGTAATTTTGTGATGTCACGTTTTGTTTTTATTTTGTCTGCAACAATGCTTTGCTGTGCCATTCCTGTCTTTGCGTTGCGAAAGACGGCGTGTGTGGGGCAACGGAAAGCGCCCTCCAGCGCCGAACCGCGTAACTTGAGACCATGCATTCTATGACGAAAAGTGTTTGTTTCGGTGTGTTCTATCACCCCTTAAAGTTTCTTCCATTAGTTTTGAAATGTCCTGTATATATTCAAAACCACATTCATCAAAAGTAAAAGATACAATTCAAAAACAGTGTTAAATAACAAGCACCTTGAAAATATTATTCCTTCAAACTAAACACTGCATCAGCTTTGTCGACTAGAGAGAGAGACTGCTTCTTTTCTTATGCCTTTCTTGATTGCATTCACTTGATTTTCTCTTTTGCGTCGTTCCAAAATTCTCATTTATTAATTACTTGAGAATATTTTAATGGAGATAATGTAAATTAAAAAATAAAGCCGAAAGGGGGGATACACGTCTTGCAAACCTAAGAACCAGTGTAACCGATTCTCCTGCGCCTTGGTAGCAAGCTACGAAAAACAACGACTCATTTATTATAAACAGCTATATTTTTATCTTGAGTAAAGATAAAGGCAGAAGTCAGTGCTGGCATTTGAGCATTTTCTGCGATAAGCGATGACATTCCATGACAGTGAAGTGATTACCTGAGAGTCTAACAAAAGATGAATGACATTTAATAAATCTTCGTCGCATCTTTCCGTAAGCGAGGGTTTAATGATAAGAACTCTTTGCTTTATCAGATGTGTTCCTTCGAAATAGTGTCGCTGAAAAATTTTTTATCACCTCTAATTACAGTGGGCATCTCTTTCCTTTCTGAAAATTCGAACGAAATAAGCTGGAAAGAAATTCCAGAAGCCTGCAAAATTGCTTTCGTGATTAAATGTCATGAGACTATTTTGAATAAAATTGGTTTGATCCTTTTCGTATTTTCTTTTCTGTTGCGTAATACCTCTTCTCAAGTACGAAATGTCTTTTCCTATCTGGATTTAAATTGAAGGGTTCGGCTTCTTTTAACGATTATGTAATTTACTCTACAATTCAACCATAACCGCAAATCATCTAAATCAGCTAAGTACAGGTACATTCTTAAATATACATTGTTACTTTTTTAAACGTGTGAACATCAAAATGATTGCTTTCAGAACCAAAATAAGAATAAAAATAAAAACCTTTTTGGGAATCCTACAACTAGTATTCAGTGCCTTCTTTGATACTTAATAAAAATTGTCGAGCGACGCAGTCTACTTAGCGTGAAAACGTAATTAGGATTGAATTTTATATATTTAGGAATTCGTTCTCTATGCTGACTCTATTGCATCTCATTAAAGAGCTAAGAACTGGATAGCTGATATCTTTTTTATGAAGCTGCTGTTTTTTTAAGCCTTTTTGAATCCCTTTATTGACAAATGTTGGCGCATGAAAAAATAAATACTGTTGATTCCGGTTAATTGGGACACATCGGGGGCTGGTGGAACTTTTTGACCCAATTAGGCGGCTGTCTCAGTTATGCGAAGTTTAATAATAAAGAGCTAATTTGGGGTGTTCTTGAAGAATTGTCCCAAATAAACGTCTGCTCCGATTAACCGATGGCCTAATTAATCGGTATCTACTACAGATTCCTATAAAATAAAATTTTAGCAATATAAGGACATGTACCGCAAAATGTTTCTGAAGAAAAACTGATTCGCAGTTATGAGTTATTCGCCAGCTAGATATATTTTCTGCGATATTTTTTTTAAGTAACAAACTATTCCCATACTTCCTACAAAAAGTTCACCTGGCACCTGTTAAGCTCAGACAGGAAAATTTACGATTATTTCTAGTTTTCCTCAAAAAAAATCATGTACGAGTAGAAGTATGATACCTAAATATATCCCAAACGTCTTTTTGGGGGTCGGCTTTTACGACCAAGGTGAACAACTCTTAGGGCTATATGCAGCCTTAATTTGCGGTTACTGATTATAAATAGGAGAAAGAGTCAGTACTGTAAGATAAATGCACCATGCAGTTTCACCCGAAATTCAAATCCAGATCCATCTCAACGAATCAAAACAGTAAGAATTTGCTTCCTCCATTACGAAATTGATTTTGGGATTGATTGATTTTAATCAATATCGGGTGTTCATCAACAGCCTCTGGGCTCTTGTTTTGCACAAAAGATGCACACATTGTCGAACCCAGTTGGTGTGACGCAGTAGTCTAAGCGATGGCTTCTCATCATTCGTCCGAGATGGGCCCGGGTTTGAATCCCGGTAAGGTATGGGTGTTGTGTTTGTCGTACCGCACTGGCTCTCTCCTTTCCCTGGAACCAGTGGCCCTAAATTAGGGATGGGCGGCTGCCTATGAACTGCTCACGGTGGTCGTTAAACCCCCAATCAAAAAAAAAAAGAAGCCTGGACCCTTTCGATAATGTACAGCTTAATCCATCTTATTGCAAATAATACATTTCTTTCCTCTATCTAAATTCACTTTTTGTGGTAAGATACAGTATGAGTCACGCAGACTTATTTCCAAAAGCTTAACCACGCTGTAAGTTATAAGACCACTGAGGCTTATTTCCAAAAGCCTAAAAAAATAAGTTAAATATTTTTCCCCCCATATTTATAGCGTTACTCATTTGATACAAATGAGTCATGACTACCTGATTTCCAGCTCCGATGTTCCCGTAAAATGTATTAAGAGTTTAAAACAGTTAAAAAAAATAAGCAAACGAAAAAGCGTACAGAATTTATCTTTTGGGCTTTTATTTATTTATTGTTCTTTTTTTTTTTTCATTTTTACTCTTTCGTTCTTTGTTTCACCAAGCTCGCTGATGCCCCATATTTTCTCTAAACGCTTGAAAATAAAATCTATCGATACAACTGGAATGTTCACTTTTTCTTGTTTATTTACTTATGAGCATTCAAAATCGCGTTTGAAACTGCTAAAACATACGTCGAATCTCTTACTTACATTTTTCAAATTCTTTTCTTTTGTCCCGATAAGGGGGCAGAAATGATACCTCCCTTTTATCCTCTCCCTCGCTAGCACAGTAACGTCGAATCAACGTCGATTTTTGGTTACCGGGTCGATACTACGTCGTGGCATAGTTTTCGACGTAAAATCGATGAGACGGAACATCAAGAAAAATCATTACATTGAATTTCAGTATACATGTAGACGGTTTTGGCCAGTTTATTCCTTTAGTTCCATTAGGTGGAATAATCGATGTTTTTTACGCGATCTGTAAGCATCGCGCGCATGCGTCATTACAACCATTACGTCAAACAAACTTTTTAGATGCTGGGGTGTTGTTCGGTTGTATCATTTCTATTGTTTTTCGTTCCTTTTTTCGGGCCAGATTCTCATCTGTCTCCGTTTTCGTAGGTAAGTTAAAAGTTGTTCCTTTTTTTTTTTTTTTTTTTTTTTTGCTTAGGTATGTTTATAAGAACTTGAGTTTCGTTCCTGTAAGTAGAATTACTTTTTAAGATATATAATATGTACGTACGCATATCCCAGTTAGGAATATGCCTAGCGCGATGCTGACAGATCACCAAAAATTCTGTGAAATTTTTGAGAATTATGTGTCTTTCCGAATGCAACCGAAAAAGACTTGGATGTTGAAACAATAAAAAAAATTACATGATCTTTTAATCGTAGACAGCGTCGTAGAATCGTACAACAAATAAGAATATATTCTACGTTTTATGCCACGATTAAAAGTTCAGAATTTCACGTTTCAACATCTAAATTGTAGAGTAAACGTAAATTCGACATTACAACAGTACTAGAATCGATTACTAAACTGCGTAATATCAACGTAGAATCAACGTCTACACTACGCAACAGCGATGTATATGTTTATCTCGAAAGTTCGAATCTTCGTCTACTGTTGACTTGATATCGACTTAACAGGTTTAAAATTCGACGTCGAAAAGACGTAACAAAAGTGCACATGAATATCTATATTCGACGTTTTATATCGATCAAAAATGCGACGTGGAATCGATATAATGTGCTACCCGGGTGTCTCATTAAGTCTGCTTCCTTCCCCTTATAATTTTATGAAGTCGGAGCACCTGTCCTAGTTGTCATTGTTAGTTTATACGTCTGAGTGCAAGGTGAAAAATTTCCTCTTCTTTTACAAAGACGTAGTACTTTTTTCCCCCGATAATCGAGATTAATTTTGTTGCCTGCTCACAGCATGCACTTCCGAGCGACTGCAATCCGAAATCACCTTTGTTAAGAAGGTTTTTTATATCAGAGCAAAACGTGCTGTTATTCACGAAACATTGTTGCGCTTGCGAAGATTAGAAAACGTAGTCACTTAGAAAGCCTTGTGTTCAGCTCCCACCAAGTATGAGGCCATCATAAAAGCTGGAGGTCACGTAGCGTCATAACTTTTGTGTATCCTGATACCATGGATCTTATGGATCTTATTGCGTATCTCCCACAACTACGAAGATGAGATCTTAGCTTCTGTGATCAGCAGCTTCCATTTATCTTTCGGATGAAGCCAAGGAAAGGTCGGAAATTATTTCATTCGGTGAAGGAGATGTCGTCACTGAGGAAATGATTTTTCACTTGCAGGAGGTCCTTAATAACCGGGTTTGGTGAGTTCGACCTTGTCTTGCAGGCAAGCCAAAGAATATTTTGAAAAACCACGTAATTTTCCCAAAATTTAATAACAAGAAGCTTCGTCTAAACCGTTGGCATGTGGTAATATTTGCAACTGGGCATGCAGTTCAAGTTTTTTAAACTTCTTATTCACAAAAAAATTCAAAACCATAAGAAAATATAAAATAAACGAAAAATTTTTTGTCAGCTCTGAATTTCTACAAATTTTAGCATCTATAAATTTATCGAAATTCTTCTGCCAAAAGAGTATTGGTAACACCACAGAAATTGATTCGGTCATTACTCAGGAATTAAATTTAAAATGATCTCACTTGTGTTTGAAAAATTCTGAATGAAACATCACAATTTTCGAGATGCATTAATTAGGACTCACAGATGCAATTACAAAAAGAGAGATTCTAGAACCTCTCGAGTTTCCCTTTCTTATCGGGGTTCCTGAAGCCAATTTTCGGCAAAATAATACCTGCATACGTACCCCAGGGGTTTCCTCTGAATGTCTTCGTGATCTGGACGTACTGCGCCTGCCAGTCGGGCACCCCGATTTCTCCACAATTGAGCCCATAGAAGTCATTAGTGCACGTCGTCTACATACCCACCCCAAGCCAGCACCCACCGCAGGTATTCTTTTGAGCCAGATGCAAGAGGCTGGGAAATTCCTCAGGAGGCTATTCAACAGCTGAACGACTCCATAACGAGATGCATAGCGCCATATATCGTAAATAAGGTGATTTTGCATCATATTGATTGATCTGTCAATACCAAGCATCGTTTTGGGTCAATAAATATGTTTATTAGCATGTGTTCGCTCAGGAGGAGGCATTTTTAATGTTTTTTGCATTTTGGAAATATTGTACTGCTATGTACTTCCCGATAATTACAATGCATTTAGCACTTCTTTCTTTCAACTACGTTTGTCCTTGGCAATAAAAGTCTATAATGTCCGATCTGGCATCTTGGAATTTTTCATCGTCCCTGAAGAGTGCTAGTATGCGCAGTTTTTCCTGTCCATAGCTAACTGACATCATAACTCAACTTATGGAACTATAACAACTGATATCCTGTAATAACCTAAACCCCTTTTTATGCTACCGGAGGATAATGCAATGTTTGTCAAACTTTATGAGTTAATTGACAAAAGTCACCAGACACCCCCTTCAAAAGCAAATGAACGGATCCGCTGCGTTGTTAAGATGCGCCGTTTAGCTGCACACGTTGTAAAAACAAGCCTGCAGCTGACCGCAATCATATCGCACTGTGAGGTTGAGTGAAAATATCGCGGCGGGAGAGAACCAACTTTGAGAAAGGAAAGATTGTTGGGTGTTATGCTAGTGGGTTGTCCATAAGAGAAATCGAGAAGCGTTTAATGATACCCAAATCAACTGTTTTGGATGTACTGAATAAGTGGAAGACATATGGCGGGCCTGAAGCAGCAAAACGTACCGGCAGACCAAAGAAAATCAGTCATATAAGACGTCGAAGCTTCAGGAGAGTCGTTACAGCTAATCGACGGAATACTGCACAAGACCTCAGTGTACAGGTGATCAAAATGCTGGAACCTCGGTATGTACACGTACCATTCGCAGAGAACTTCATTCCATGGGTTACCGTGGTCGTGCGTCTGCTCATAAGCCTTTCATTTCCACTCGGAATGCTACTCCTCATTTAGCATGGTGTAAAGAACATTTATCGTGGACCGTAGATCAATGGAAACTGGTCCTATGGACTGATGAACCCAGATACACGATCCATCAGTTTGATGGCCGTGTGTGGGTATGGCGTCAGCCAGGGGAATGTTATTTACCACAGTGTACTGTTCCTACTGTCAAGTTTGGAGCTGGCAGTATACTCGTGTGGGGATGTTTTTCGCGTTCTTACGGTCACGTTTGGAGCTGGCAGTGTACTCGTGTGCTGGATGTTTTTACGGTCTCGGCCCATTGGTTATCGTGGACAAACCTGTTAATTAGCACGTCTACCTCAATATTCTGGACAATTATGCCCTACCAACTATGTGGCAATACTATGGAACCGAGCCCTGTTGGTACCAGCAGGATAATGCACCGAGCAATGAAGCAAGGACTGTTACGGCGTGGTTTGACGATAATTCCGTATCGTGTGTGGACTGGCCAGCACAGAGCCCTGATCTTAATCCCATACAGCACTTATGGGATGAATTAGAGCGCCGCATAAGAAGTTTGGAACCAAGGCCTATTACTAAGCAACAGTTAGCGGCAGCATTATGCACTTAATGGAAGTGCATACCCATCGCTGTGTTCCAAAACCTTGTCGAAAGCATGTCTCGATGGGTCAGTGTATGCATTAAGCCCAAAGGTGGTTTCAGAATCGCTTTAATGTAACAAAACAGAGGAGACGAGCAACATGGATTCGTCTCAAGGAAAAAAATTAGCAGGAATGATACAAACTGATAAAAGCGATGATATGTACATTGAATGAGTAATGACAAATTTACAATGTGATGCAAACAGAGCAATGCTTGAGAAAGAACAAAATGATCACAGGCGGGGGACCGCAGTGCGAAAGAACAAAAAAAGTTAATGCAGAGTCTTAACTCACCGTGAGATGTAACGGACTTGGTGTAACAGCGAACCACTGTGTCACTGGCGACCACGTAGCATAGAAGGAGCTTTCACGGCATGCGGAGATGGCAAACTGATATTCCTGCTGTACCACCGTGCACAGCGTAACGGAAAGCATGGTGAAAGGTGAAGTCCCAAGTGCGACATCTATGAAAAAGTGTCGAGGAGTGGCAGTTCGTCTCTTGCAGAAGGAGTAAGTCGGCCCAAGGGGCGAGAGATCTTCCAGAACAAGAGCGTTAGCACACCCCCTGCATTTCAGAGTGGCGACCTTGAATGGGTAAGTCCGACGTCGGATGAAGGGCAGCTATGGCAGCTTTCTGGAATGTGTCGAGGCGATTAATGATACCACGATACCACAAGACGTAGTCGGGTTGCTTGGCATTATTCTGGTGGAATTTGAGGATGGAGGTTGCTTGGTCGAAGATCTCGGGAAGAACTGCTTCACACTGCTCTGAAAAGATAAGAGAAGCCTCCCGATTCGTTTTATGCGTGAGAAACTCGTAAAGATCTTCAAAGGAGACAGGTTCTGAAGCAAGAGAGGCATTGGTAAGCAGAGTCGAGAAATCTTCAGACGTCGGCAGAGGACCCTTGGACTTTGGAGAAGAAGAGCTAGAACGTGACAGGGGAGACTTGGAGCCTGCTAGACGGATGGAACGATGTGGGCGGCGAATCGGAGAAGGTGACTTCTTCTTTTTCCTCCGGACCTCGGCACTGGTAGTAGAGCGACGTTTGCCGTGGATCGATGACACACGAGATGTGGAATCAGAGGAAAGGCCCACCTCATCGCCGGGAGCAAAAGTGCCGCCGGTGAATGAAGTTTGAAGATCAGCCGTGATGTCCTCTGATGGAGAAAGAAAATGGGAAGGCAAGGAGGAGTCAAGCGGAGGAAAATCCGACAGAGTGGAGAAAGCAACATCGGAAAACGCGTGTTTATCGAAGGCTTTAATCAGATTTTCGGCTGAACTGGGTCCAGGAGGTGCAGACGCAGGAAGAGCCATGGCAGCAGAAACGGAGGAAGAGGTAGAATGCTGCCTATGAGCTGCAGGAGTCAGTGGCTCTGCATGGGGGCAGTGAGTCTGCTGATGGCCGTAAGCTTTGCAGCGTGAGCAATAAGCAGAGGTGAGGAGCTCAATCCGGCGGCGCTCGTTATCATAACGAACATCGAGGAACCATGGAAACTTTATGAGATGCTCTTCCGACACAAAGATGATGCGAGCAGTTCTACGGAAGCCACAGATATGTTTATTATCGGGGTCAGAGGGGAAGAGGAGAGAGTCTTCACTGGGCCGACTACTCTGCCACATCAACTAAGTGCTGCACACAGCATATCATCAAAGATCTCCGGGGATACCGGATGTAGAGAAACCAGAACAGGACGCTTGGCGATGGATTCGGCTATGAGGTGACGATCGCCAATTGATAGGCCGCGAGAGCCAAGACAAGCTCGGCATATTCTTTCTTCGAAAAATAAACAATCACAGATATGTTTATTATCGGGGTCAGAGGGGAAGAGGAGAGAGTCTTCACTGGGCCGACTATTCTGCCACATCAACTAAGTGCTGCACACAGCATATCATCAAAGATCTCCGGGGATACCGGATGTAGAGAAACCAGAACTGGACGCTTGGCGATGGATTCGGCTATGAGGTGACGATCGCCAATTGATAGGCCGCGAGAGCCAAGACAAGCTCGGCATATTCTTTCTTCGAAAAATAAACAATCACAGTTCGTGGCTTTCTGGTGAGGTGGGTGATGGTACCAGAAGGAAGCATCTTCTTGAGAGCGGAGCTGTACTGCTTCAAAGGAGTATTAGGCAGCGCATCAAAACAAATCCCCAACTCGAGGGTCGAATGAAGACGTTGACCAACAGGAGATTTCTCGGGAATGTCTAATAAGATGGTGTTACCGTTGAGAGTAACGTAAGAATCCATAGGGGCAGACGAGACGAGGAGGAAGTCGGTGGAATACCAGAGGCAGTCGCATAATACATGCGTGCAGAAGCGCCTCCTCTGGAAGGCATTGACGCAGCATGAGACAATGTACTGGAAGCAGAGGCAGTAAAAACTGCAGAAGGCAGATTGGTGACGCCATCAGAGACGTCCATGAATTCATCATCGGCAGCAGAGGCCAGGGACGTCACATCCACGCTCTCAATGGCAGAGTCGGAGACCTGAGCAGGAGAAGACGTGCAAGTGACAGGAGGAAAATTAAGAGTCTCTCCACTAGCAAGCGAAGATGATAGATCGGCTGCGTCTGTCGTCGAACAGGCGACGGGAGGAGCTGCAGCGATGTGGTCGGGAACAGCGCCCACATCGGCAGATGCCATAATTAATGGCAAAGATTAACGAAGAAAAAGGACCAGCTCGGTGGATAATTTAAAACAGTGATAATGAAAATAATTGAGCACTCGCCCACTCGTGAGGGATCTTAAACGAAAGCACAGACTTTTAACTTCGGCACACACACAGAAGAACAATGATGGGACACACAAAACACATACGTGAAGCAGTCAAACACGGAGCTCGTGAAGACACGTGCAGGCCAAAGGTGGACCGACAATGTACTAATGTATGACAATCTATGTTGTGTTTCTCTTCTAGGTTTCCGGTTACTTTTGTCAATATAGTGTATATCATCATACTCGAATTGTGAACTTAAAGAGGATTCATCGTGTTTATTGGTTGTTCGGGAAGTATACGAACACTTTTATTGGCGTAGGTTTCGAAAACCTGAAGTCGCAATACAAGCGATGTCTGGCGGTCGCGCAGTACGTATCTCGGGCTCAGTTCGTGCCTACCGATCGGCTAGTGAAAGTTGTAATTACGATGAAGCAGCTAAGATGATCAGTGATGGTGCAAAAAACAGCATGTTTTTTTTGGGGGGGGGGGTTTGTATGCTATGCATCTTTCCTGACAGCAATAAAGTATATCTCATGCAAAAAATGTGAATGTAACGAAAATGTATAACGGAAGTAGTCAAAACCATTGCTGAAATCTGATTTTTTAATACTGTTCCATGAAGTTACGCAACAATAGTTAATTTCGTTGTTACTCAATAACCCGGTATCTCGTGTAACGCAAAACACACTTTAATAAAAATATATATATAATTGGAAAATGTGTGCTGTTTATAGTGCCAATGTACTGTTGCTCATAAAATAGAAAGCTTTAGAGAATGTTTTACGACTATCCAAATCCAGATGATATGCGTAGGTCATTTCAAAAGTTTTTGCACACTGCGCATGCGCTGCTTGTAGGATGATGCAATTGCTCCAATCGGTGCTCTAGTTGTGAATCAGACTTCAGTGTACATAGTTGTGTCTACGTTTGCTGTAACATTTATTTGTTCCTGTTTCGAAAAATTCTGCCTAGAAATGGAGAAAGTAGGTGAGTTTGGTCAGATCTCGCGTAACGACCAGCGATCCTGCTTTAAAACTGAAATTTTGTCAGGGAAATCCCTATCGAAATTCACGAAGCTTTGTGTGAAGTTTGTGGGGTTCGCGTGTGAAACAAACATGTCTACCACTTCGGTTTTCAGAATCCTAACTGAAAAATTACCGAAGAAAAAAGTGTCTGCCAAATGGATTCAGCATAATCTGAGTGAAGAGCAATAAGCAGTTCTCAAAGAGATCGCAGAAGAATTGCTTCAGCGGTACAGTTTTGGATAGAATTATTGCTACACACGAAATCTGGATGCGAGATTTTGAACCAAAACTGTAATCGCAGTCCTCTCAGTGGAAACATCCAGAATCACCTTCCGCAGTCAACAATCGAAGGTTAAGCTGTTGACGATTATGGCTTATGACAAGGTTGGAGTAATAGCTACAGACAGAGTGCCCGAGTGGGACCCCTGTAACATCGGAATACTACAGAAGGTTTCTGCAAAATGTTTTGCGCCAAAAGATTCCCCAAAGAAGGCCCGACATGCCATAAGCTGGTGTCATCACTTTACACGACAACGCGAGGCCGCATGTTGCCCGTATAGACATTCTGGAAAAGTATGGATAGGATTTGCTTCCCTAAACGCGATAAAGTCCTGACATCAGCTCACCAGACTACGACTTGCTCCCAAAACTGAAGAAGCCACTCCGCGGGAAACGATTCAGTACGATTCAGGATTGTTCCTAATGAGGTGACCCAAGTAATCCGACGCCTCAACAATGGAGGTGACCAGACTGGAATACAGGACTTGCCCAAACGTGTGCTCATGTCTGGTGGGCTCATGTCAGGATACAGTCCTGACATGAGCCCACCAGACTACGAATTGCTCCCAAAACTGAAGAAGCCACTCCGCGGGAAACGATTCAGTACGATTCAGGATTGTTCCTAATGAGGTGACCCAAGTAATCCGACATCTCAACAATGGAGGTGACCAGACTGGAATACAGGACTTGCCCAAACGTGTGCTCATGTTTGGTGGGCTCATGTCAGGACTGTATCCTGACATGAGCCCACCAGACTACGAATTGCTCCCAAAACTGAAGAAGCCACTCCGCGGGAAACGATTCGGTACGATTCAGGATTGTTTCTAATAAAGTGACCCGAGTAATCCGACGCCTCAACAATGGAGGTGACCTGACTGGAATACAAGGCTTGCCCAAACGTGTGCTCATGTCTGGTGGGCTCATGTCAGGATACAGTCCTGACATGAGCCCACCAGACTACGACTTGCTCCCAAAACTGAAGAAGCCACTCCGCGGGAAACGATTCAGTACGACTCAGGATTGTTCCTAATGAGGTGACCCGAGTAATCCGACGCCTCAACAGTGGAGGTGACCTGACTGGAATACAAGGCTTGCCCAAACGTGTGCTCATGTCTGGTGGGCTCATGTCAGGATACAGTCCTGACATGAGCCCACCAGACTACGACTTGCTCCCAAAACTGAAGAAGCCACTCCACGGGAAACGATTCAGTACGACTCAGGATTGTTCCTAATGAGGTGACCCGAGTAATCCGACGCCTCAACAATGGAGGTGACCTGACTGGAATACAAGACTTGCCCAAACGTTGGGACGCTGTCATAAAGAAATATGCGAATTACTTCGAAGGCCCGTAAAGGTATGTTGTGAAATAAATATGTTTTTTAAGAGATACCCACAGTGTGCCGAACTTTTGAAATGACTCTCGTATATTAAACACGAAAAAATATCCTAGGATATTTTAAGCGATTAAGGTAAGTACCCAACCCGACAAAGCCCGTAAACAAAGCCAAGACGCTGAGACGAATCCGCCCAGCAACTGGTGTTGTAGCAGCACCCTGTTTTGCTATTGAGTTTACGCAAACATCCCAGTGGCGCAGTTGTCTAAGCGATGGCTTATGACCATTCGTCCTAGATAGGTCCGGGTTCGAATCGCGTGAGGCATGGATGTTGTGTTTGTCTTACGGCACTGGCTCTCTCCCTTCCCTGGAACCAGTAGCCCTAAATTAGGGATAGGCAACTGCTTATAGCTCATTGTGTTGCTCACGGTGGTCGTTAAACCTCTAATAATGAAAAAAAGGAGTATCCCAGCAGAGCGCAAACTCTCGACACATATCAGGACTAATATAGGGAAAATTTCCCTTAGTCGGCAGATTGTTCACCATGTTGTCTACACACAGGGTGACGCGCCGACAGTGAATGTAGGATGTAGAAGGGGCCTTTTTTTCTTTGATTTTTTTTTTAGATAAACTGGTATGCATAAATTGGAAATACCGTACTTTGTAGGCAAACATACTCTGCAGGAGGCATGTCCCATGGGTCAGCCGGGACCATGTGTCGCTGTAGGCAGTCATCCCATGAAAAACGTGCATTTGAGAAATCCCAGAGAATTTGGTGTGTGGAACGTAACATCGCGCTAATTTATTTTTTCGAGGCTCTGAAGAAGGGATTCTCTCATTTTTCCTATCTCGCGGTGTGGAAAGAACATCACACCATTGCGAGAAACCTATCAGCCAGGTTATCCTTGAAGTTCGGGCGCCAGCATGAAGTATGACGAAGTAAATTCATCTATCATTTCTATGCCAGGGGTGGGATCCGAACCACCAACTTTCGGCTCCGGAGCTCCGAGTGCTATCCACTAAACTTCACTGGCATGTGCTCTCACTGCTATCGGCCTTTATCTCATGTGCGTCCTGCGGGGCAGGCACGTCACATGTCACAAACGTTACTCGTTCTGAAAGTCGAAATTTTGTAAACAGAAGAAAAAATTCTTATATTTAATAACCGTATAATGCATGTAATCTTGTTGACTTATTTCTTTGATCAGATCATATGTAGAGGATTTTAGGAAGAGAGTGTCTGACCCCAGGTCTTAAACAACCCTTAGAAATAGGAAGCTAGGAGATTTGGGCTAGAGTGCCCGATTGGAAAGTGACACGGAAGCGAGGTAGACGCGGGTAGGAAGACGCCCTTATTTCTTACCGGGGGGCCAGTACCCGGGGCCCGACGGCTTAACGGGCCCATCCGACGCACGGCGGGTATTTAGTGGTTCGAGCGTTCGTACCTGCCTGGGATCGAACCTGAGGTCATCTTCATGGCAGTTACGAAAGCTGACCACTAGGCCACCCGCGGCCAGACTTATTTCTTTGATCACGTGTTGCGTCGTCAAATACTAATTAGTGATTAAAAAAAAATACTGGTTATCTTGTTGATTGTTTTTCTCAGCGGAGAATTAAAATTCATTTGACAGATTTAGTCAGCTAAAAACACGGAATGAAGTTGTGAACCTAGTTTCTAATGGCTACTTTTCCTAGTAGCCATTAGAAACTTGACATCACTGAAGCAATATTCTGTTTTAAAATGACGTTCGTGACAGTGAAATGTATTAAAATAACAGAAACTTAAACCAGGAACTTCAGATAGCAATTATCTCAAAGGCTGATTAATCACAGATTGCAATTACCTTGAAGGCTGACTGTTAATAATTAGTTCATTATACTCGCGCGAAAATGAGACGTAATTAAACTTTAAAACCTATGGCCTTCACATCATTAGTCTTGGAATCGGCACATGGATTCGCTAACGATGAACCCCGGAGTGGTAAACAAATGTGGCCTTTGTGATGAATTCAGTTCTACTGGGAACGTCATGCAAGGAATTTAATTCAGTACCAGGTTGCGAAGACAAGAACTACCTGATGAATGGTAAATAAGACCCTGATTAGCAGCCCATGCAGTTTTGTTATTCTTGGGTTAAAAAGGTTAGAACTTCTCACCATTTACTGAAAACGTTCCCTTAGAAATTTCTTTTTCTTCCTTCCTTCCTCTCTTCCGTTTTTTCAGATTGTGCAACACATAATTACTGATTCATCAACTTTCAAAAAATAGGTAAAATAGCTGTCATTACGACGAGTATGTTTACATTATCTTTGTGGAATACCAGTAGACCAGTACAAACGTAGAGTTTTGTAAATCTCAGGATATGCTAAAAAAAAAAAAAAAAAAAAAGAATCGCAAAGGCTTTTATGCTCCAATTTCCTTTAAAACAAGCAAGAAATTAAATATAAATGTCTCATTAATCGCTATCCACTTTTGAATACCTCATTCAGTACTCATGCTTGTGAGTAAATTTATTGTACGTAGGTTGCTCAAAAAGTAACGAAACTGACGTCATGGCGTCAAAACAAACCCACACATACGTCGTGGTTTGTAGCTGCCTGTGTTGGAACGCCTGCAAGGTCAGTCACGTGACGACGCGTCGTTACAGCGCTCCGCTAGTTCATTCTTGTAGTAGACGGGGTAGAGTTCAGACGTGTTTCTATAACCCAGTACGGATTTAAAACTGGAGTAAAGAGCAGCTATAAAATTTTGCGTGAGTTTGAATAAAACTGCTTCAAAGACGTGCGAAATGATTAAACCACCCTATAAGGGAGATGGTTTTGTCCAATGCAAGAGTTTTTGAGTGACATAAGAAATTTGTGAATGGTGTCTCGAAGGTGCGCCACTCGCCGACATCGATTACGGAAGTTAATGTCAACACCATCGAGACACTCCTGCGCGAAGACCGCCAAATGACCATTGAGGAGGTTATTAATATGATGCAGATTTTTTTTTTTTTTTTTTTTTGGTTGGAGGTCGAACGACTACCGTGAGCAACTCAATATGCTATAAGCAGTCGCCCGTCCCTAATTTAGGGTCACTGGTTCCAGGGAAGGGAGAGAGCCAGTGCCGTAAGACAAACACAACATCCATGCCTCACCGAGATTCGAACCCGGACCCCTTTCGGACGAACGATCATAGGCCATCGCTTAGGGGCGGCATGTGACGCGGATGTCCGATGACATTGTGAGAAACCGGTTGTGGTGCCGAAAAGTAGCTGCGAAGTGGATTCTTTGCTTGTTCATGGATGAACACAAGGCAAATCGTGTTATCACTTGTCGCCAATGGAAATGCCGGCTACTACGTAAGCCACAATTTTTGGATCGAGTCATCACATGTGATGAATTTTTTTTTCATCATTTTGATCCAGAAACAGAACAACAGCGCACCCAATGGAAACACCCACAGAGTCCCCGATCCAAGAATTGCAAAGGTTCAGGCAAATGCAGAGAAGGTCTTGCACCTGGTGTTCTTCGATAAAAAAGGAAATTGTTAATTACCATGTTGTTCCACAAGGAAAAACTGTTACCGGTGACTATTATTCTGAAGTTCTAAGGCCCTTTAAAGAAATAAATTTCCTCCAAACGTCCAGAATATACACAAACTGGCTGGATCTTGCATCAAGATAATGCCCCTGCACCTCGTGCTTTGCTCATTCAACAGGTTATCCAAGATCTAGGCATCGAAAAGATAGCGCACCCTCCGTATTAATCGGATCTGGCCCCGTATGACAGAAATCTGGGCATACTTAGCATGCCCTGATTTCTGTGGTGCATGCTTAAGCAACCAAGCACGCCCGCAGTCGACGCCTGTGGGTTTTTCATTTTTGGATTTTAAGGCAAGTATGACGCATGATCAGATTTTCGTATAGAGTTCGATACGAAAAACAAGGAGGAAAAGCGTTCAGTGACGTGTAGATGAATTTATTAAAGCTTGAATTAAAAATATGTTTTTAGAGATAACTCAAAATCAAAACAGTTTTTTTTTATTAGAGATTTTTTTTTTCGAAAAGTTAGTTTTATGTGAGACTTTCTGAACATGCGTAATTTCCCAAATAAGGCGCTATAAACTTTGCTGATGCAACTAGATTTTATAACTTTGTGTTTCAATCAGCGGGATTTCAAAACTATACCTCATATTTTATTTTGTCGAGACACAAACATAACACAAGAACCGTGCTGATCCCTTGTGTTACGGAGTAGTGCAGGTTGGTATGATATAAAAATGAAACGTGTTACCGTCCTTTCCTTCTTCTCTTGCCAATCCCCTGCGATCTCGGTCCCTCACTGAGCCATTCATCTCCTTTTCTCAGAGCTGAAAGTCTCTCTAAAAGACTTTTTTTTGTTTTATTATTTCTTTAAAAGAGTATTGCTGTTTATAGTGAGAAGCTCGGAGAACTGTCATGCATGTCTTCTATCAAATCTTCTCGACACTTGCATTAACAGCTCACTGGCGTTATCACGAAAGTTAAAATTTTAAAAAATAGTGCAATTGTAATTGCTATTCATTCATTTTTTTACAGCATGTATCACGCTGCCTTGTTTCTTTAAAGTCATGTTAAGTTTCACTTGAACACAGCAGCAGCTCCACGTAATTTCTTGTGTTACTAAGTGTCTCATACATTTTTTTTTCTAATGTATGTCTCACGATATTGTTGGACTGGTAAAATTCTTTTAGGGCAAAATATGTCTAAGAGTTTTTTATACTTTCTCCCAGGAGTCCAGGTTTGGATTTGTTTTCAAGCGGACTAACTAGAAAATCCTTTTCTAACTTGAACAGACGTAGATCTGGCAAAACTTTTTCATGTGTTTTCCCCTTTTTTCTGTCAAGAATTTTCCGTATATGGTGTAAGTGATGTAAATGTATATTTGTGCTTGACTCAACGTTTGTTTATTTTAGGAAAGGGAGTGGAAATATATAACATTTGGAACTGACAGTGGTACGAGTGACCTAGGCTCTCCATTATTTTCCAGGTTATCCTGCCCCGAAATGTCTTGTTAAGTGACAATAATATATTTGAAGGCTTCACCATATCTCGAACTTCGGTAACAAAATCAGTAGAAAAATACCATTTCAATCATTCTAAGACAAGCATATTTAAAATGTTCCATGTGTTTTCCAGCTTGTTTGGCGCGCAATTTTCTAACGAGGTGGATTTAGTACATGGCTTCCGTTTCATTATGGAAAATTTAAAAAGACAAACTTGTTTCTGACAAATCTCGGAATTTCAAATTGTTTTTCGTTGGATAATATGCAAAATATACTCCACCAATGGACACCAGGCGCGACGTTACGAGTTAGCTGGGATGGGCTTCAGCCCACACAACTTTTCTTTGAGCCCATCCTTTAACCCTTCCAAAATATTTAAGCTGTTAGAACATATAGCCGGTGCAACAGTCGAAGATTTCAGGTAATTTATATTAATTTAAGTGATTTTTTTTAATTCACAGAACTTTTGCTGCATAAAATAAATTTTTGTTCAATTTAGTGTTTGTACTTCTGGAAAATGGCGGGAGTTCTCTGAGAGAATTTCTGAGAGAGTACTAGAAGGACATGATTTTTGAAAATATAGTTTGAAAAGGTAAGAGAGAAAGAAAAGAAAGAGGGAAAATAGAGAGAGAGAGAGAGAGAGAGAGAGAGAGAGAGAGAGAGAGAGAGAGAGAGAGAGAGAGAGAGAGAGAGAAGAGAAAGAGATAAAATAGAGAGAGAGAGAGAAGAGAGAGAGAGAAAATAGAGAGAAGAAAAAGAGAGAGGAGAGAGAGAGGAGAGTGAGAGAGAGAGAGAGGTAAGAGAGAGAGAGAGAGAGAGGGAAGAGAGTGAGAGTCCTTGTCAGGTTAGATACTAAAATTCATAAAAAGCTTCATGACAGCAAAAAAAAAAGAAAGAAAGAAAAAGCAACGTAAGGAAGCTAAAATTGCAAAGAAACAGTAACGTGCCAGCCATAGACAGGGACGTCGCTGGTCTTCGAAATCAGGATGAGCTATGGGTGGGCGAGCATTATTTTGGGTGGGCGAGCATTATTTTGGGTGGGCGAGCATTATTTTGGGTGGGCGAGCATTATTTTGGGTGGGCGAGCATTATTTTGGGTGGGCGAGCATTATTTTGGGTGGGCGAGCTTGATAGCAGCTTCTTCTTCTCCTTCTTTTTTTTTTTTTTTTTTTACGAAACACTGAAAGAACGAATTTTTAAACCTTTTCATTACCCGCTACAGAGGAATTCGTGCAATCCTGACCTCCTCCACCTGGACACACACTCATACAGGAATCTGACTAGTTACACCACTGGTGTAAGGTCCAAGTGTTACTATGTAGAATGTCGCCTTCAACTTTTTGCTTGCTCTGAATTTTAGCTCACTGTCTTAAATTGCTTTTCAAAATTTTGTATTTTTGCTTACGAAAAGAGAAAATAGCACTGTACTTGAACTATTTAAAGGAAAATGTCGTTTTTGTTTAGCTAAATCCAATTTTGACGTCGTGCCACACAGACACAGTACCTGCCTGCTCCTTAACTTTATTCCTTCAAGCCAGCGATTTTGCCTTGCACTGGTCTCCTACAAAGCAGTCTTCGGCCCCTTTCTGCACTTTCACTGTCCTGGGGCAGTCCTAAGAGCTTTGCTGTAGCTTTAGAATCCACTTTCCGTGCTGAAATCTCCCAGTTTGTTAAGAAAACTAACAGCAGAGCAATTAGTAGTGACCCTCTTAGTTAATTCCTATCCACCATCCTCATTAGACCCCCCCCCTGGTCGTACAAAATGAAAAAGAGGCATAAACTAAGGAATCGGAAGAGTGGAGAGCAATTGAATTTTCATGGCCTTGTGGGTTGTGACCTGCCTGCACCGCAGGACGCACATCAGATAAAGGCCGATAGCAGCGAGGGTATATGTCCGCATAGCTCACTTGGGAGAACAGCTTACTCCGGAGTGAGGGAACCCAGGTTCGAACCCGGTGTGGACGAAGTTGATTGAGAAATTTACTTCTTCATATTATGACCCGGCGGTTATATTTTTCGCAATAGTGTGATTTTCTTTCCACACCACCAGATAGGAAAAATGAGAATCCCTTCTTCATTGCTTCGAAAAATAAATGTGTGTGATGTTATGTCCCACACACCAAATTGACTGGGATTTCTGAAATGCACGTTCTTCATGGGATGACTGCCCACAGCGACACATGATTATTGTAACCACCCTAATATTTTCCACATTCATGAAATAGTAAATTAAATTTCATTATTTTGTGCCCCTACTTTTATATACTCAACAATTTGTCTGCAAACCAGGTACTTAAATTTAAGGAAATAAAAAGAACATTAACAAAGTTGGTTTCGGTCTACATATGGAAGCTAATTTTTTCAGTGACTTTCAAAACATTACAAGAAATTGAAAAACAAAGGATATTTTTATATATGAGCGCGAATAAAAGTTTAGAAAGTCACTAATTTGGCAGTTAGTTCACTGTGCATTAAACATCAATCATTAAAACATGTATTAGGGGAAAAAATTATTTATACTAATTTATTTTAGAGAGATCCATATTATATTTCCTACACAAAAATATTCGCAAGGCAAAAATATTCGTTACGCAGGTATCTTTTTACCATTCTGTGAAGAAGTTTTTGTGAGTCACAATACAACAAAAATCTCTTCTCCCCGGAAAGAAGATAATTGATTTTAACGCTTTTTACTCTCTCTCTCTCTCTCTTTCTCTCTCTCTCCGTTTTTTCTCTCCCTTTCTGTTTCTCTCTCTCTTTCTTTTTCTCTCCCTCTCTTATTCTGTTTCTCTTTCTATCTCTTTTTCTTTTTCTCTCTTTCTCTATCTGTGTCTTTTTCTCTCTTTCTCTATCTGTGTCTTTTTCTCTCTTTCTATCTCTGTTTCTTTTTCTCTCTTTCTCTATCTGTGTCTTTTTCTCTCTTTTTATCTCTGTTTCTTTTTCTCTCTTTCTCTATCTGTGTCTTTTTCTCTCTTTTTCTTTTTCTCTCTGTTTCTTTCTTTCTCTCTCTCTCTCTCTCTCTCTCTCTCTCTCTCTCTCTCTCTCTCTCTCTCTCTCTCTCTTTCTATCTCTCTCTCTCTCTCTCTCTCTCTCTCTCTCTCTCTCTCTCTCTCTCTCTCTCTCTCTCTCTTTGAACTTTCAATCCATATTATGGTCTTTATCTTTAGCTTAAAGCAAATACTTCTTTGAGATAATCATAATTTTCAGGTAACGACTTTATTAAAATATGAGATTTATTTTTTAGTGCCAATAATGAAATTTTGCTCCGGGCCCCGCAGTGAAATTTCGCCCAGGGCCCCGCAAAAGCTCCATTCGACCCTGGTCTCAACATCTTTTATTTAGTCGTCTAAGTGTGTTCCACCTGTAAATCGAGCTATGAACTAGAGTCTAGACAGATATTTCGACATTCCACTCTGTTTATCAAAGAACAAAGTACTAAGGAAAAATAACTTTTTTAGCATACAATTAAAGTTATAATTAACGGGAGCAAATTATGACTACCAAGACATTAAACAAAACATTGAACTTACCACTCTCTGTATCTGCGAAGTGCAGCGAAGAACAAGGACAGGTAACAATTCCTAACGGATTTGCAGCCCTATATATGTCTGTTCAGGGAGTCTAAAAAGAAAGGTTAGGCTCTTCAAAGGTCAAGTTATATCCTCCAAGGACACGCCCCTAAACTCATCTTGCAAGATCTGTGAGGGCAGCTACTTCTCATCCCCACCCACCCACCGGGTTGAGGCATTTTGTTTCGTGACCTCTCGTCCTCCAATATGGGAAGACTGTTGCTTGCTGCGTTCCCTTTTCTTTCTGTATGAGAAGTTTATATTTTCCCCGCGAATCTTGAGACATGCATTTCACGTGACAACGCCGAGCATCTGCCTCGGTCATTTGCAAAAGAGGTTAAACGTCTGGGCTAAGGCTCTCTTTCTCTCTTTCTTTGTCTAAGCTCTCGTCTCTTTTTCTTGCTGCGAAACTCGTTAAGCGTGATGTTTGTTCCACACGCCATAAAAATTATTGCGGAAGTATCTCCTTCATGGCTCTTTTTCTCTCGTTGGACAGGTGAGAGGAATTATACTAAACTTTCTTCGTTATTTGTCTTCCTGGGCAGCGTCCCACCCACAATAGCTCTTACCTTTGCGAGCTCCTGTCTGGTACGTCTCTTTCTTCTTTTTGAGTAATGGTGAGTTTTAAAAGAAATCCTGCGCGCTCCTTCGTTTTGTCGGGATGGAAATACTTTTGATCAGCGGAAAGATTGTTTTGACCTTCCCTCTTCGCGAAAACCAGTAATTCGAAATTAGAAATGGATGTCCCTTTTAACATTCGATGATCACGTCGGTCGTTAAATTTTAAACAAAAAAAATTATTGCGCGAATATCCTGTCTCATGTTTACGTCTTTGTAAAATGGTGTTCCAAGGAAACTTTCGAATAAATTTCCAGTCAATTTTTTGCATGTAAACATGAAACTGTCGTGGAGAGGATAAAGCATTAAATACCATGTTTCTGCGGTTTTCGGGGACGGATATGGGAATTTGCCACCCCTACTTTCAATCAGAATGCAACAACTTGTTTTTACAAAACAATATTAGATGTAGTTGCTTTTTACACTGGGTTTTTTTTATTATTATTCAGGGTTTAACGACCACCGTGAGCACCTCAATGGGCTATAAGCAGTCGCCCGTCCCTAATTTAAAGTCACTGGTTCCAGGGAAGGGAGACAGCCAGTGCCGTAAGACAAACACAACATCCATGCCTCACGGGATTCGAACCCGGACCCTTCACGGACGAATGGTCATAAGCCAGCGCTTAGACCACTGCGCCACAGGGATGGCTTATTTACCATGTTAAAATAAATAAGTGGTGTGAATTCAAGTAAAATTTCTGAAAATTACATGCAGCATAGTTGCTGGTAGGTGTCCGTTCTTTTAAGGAAATTTCCGTTTCTAAAATTTCCGGTTTCTTACAACTTCCGTGATTTGACAGATTTTTCGCAGTCATTAACTCCGTTTATTTCGGAAAGGCCTGTTTTGGGTTTTTCCGTATTTATACAGAAATTTCGCAGAATCGAAGACATTTTTCGGCCCTTTTACCAGCGAATCCTTCCCCGTTTTCTCTGATGGGGTTCGATCCCGGTCGTTCGTGTTGGCCCAACACAAACCACGCGTCTTAACCTCTGAACCAAATAGACTCAGAAGTCGCAGTCACGTTCAAGACAGAAATGTAATTGTGCGATGATAAAAAAATGTTTTGTCGTTAATGCGAGTGAATTAGTCATTTTATTTTATTTTGGAGCTTATGATTTTTTTTAAATAGGTTTGCAATCATTTTACTTACGCTTTCCAACCGTATTCTGAAGAAGCGTATATGCTCCAGCTTTGTCCGTATGTCTGTCTGTCTGTTCATCCGCACCATAACTAACGTAAAAACGAAAATCGATGAAATTTTAGTATGGTAGGGGAACACCTGGGGACGAACCCTGTTTAAAATGGGCAAAATGGGGTCAAAGGACAGGACATAGGAGCGGGATCCATTCCATTGCCCTTATGCGTCATAACGTACGTAAAAATGCATCGATTGCGACAAAACTTTATCATGTTGTTTCGGAGGTATACTGGACCAATTATGTTTAATATCATTGAAATGAGGTCAAAGGTCGAGACATAGGAGCGAGATTTATTCCTCACCCATTATCCTCATAATTTGACTAAAAATGCTTCTATTGTTACAAAAGTTCAGTATGTTGTTCCAGAGGTATACTGAACCAATTCTGTTTAATATCATCGAAATGTGGTCAAAGGTCAGGGCACAGGAGCGAGATTTATTCCACAGTCATTATCCTCATAACTTGAGTAATGGTTTCTGGTATGCTGGAAAGCTTATTCATGATCATAGCATTGCATGATTTTACTCATTTCTTTTTTTTTCTGTAGGAGGACTTTTATCACAAACTGAGTATTTTTCATCGTGATTTTCCGAAGCAACAGAATGCTTCGGAACTTGAGAACTTTTCAAACTGACAAAGACTTTCAATTTTCTTTAAGAAAATGTGAAATGTACTGCTTTAAAGTATTTTTTCATAAAACTCTTAACTATAAAATTTATTAAAAAAATTCGGTAATAACAGCTTTTGTCTTAAGAACTCCACAGACTGATACATAGGCATCCTACAATCACCTGAACAGTAATTTAAGTACTAGGTTTCTTACGGTAATACAATATACAATAACTGGAGAAAAAAATAGGGGAGATAGGAAGGAATATCTGGTGACACAGTAGCCAAAATTTCATCAGGTATGTTGTCTGTACATCCGATCCTGCTTCAGAACTTCAAAATCAGATCCTCCGACTGACAATTGAAATTTAGTAGTTAATCAAACCTCAAGTATTCCTGCGAATCGCTCCTATTACCGGGAATATATCGTCATATGGATACGGAAAAAGTGAGAACAGAGTTTTTTCGTTAATATACGAAAGGAACTGCAGAAAAGTTTCTGAAGATTCAAAAATTTCCTGGCGAACGAAAAATCTGTGAAATTCAGATTTCTTTCCTTTATTTCACAGAAAAGTTTAGATCATGAATATGTTTCGTTAATTCACAAAAAGAATCACAAAAGATGGCTCGTGAATTTCAGAAAATGTTTTATAGTAATATGTCCCAAATGGTATTTAATACGGTCCAGACATTTCGGATGGAGGGTTATTTCCAAATGTAAATGATATGATCTGCTGGGAAGATAAGGGACATTTTATTTGAGATCAAGGAATCTGAAAATTTCGAGGCGGTTTCCATTTTTTCCTGGGAAGACTTTCCTCCTGATGATCCCTCTGATCTGATACTTCTTGAACTATTCATAACTTTAAGTAACCTATTTGATACGAAAAATGTATTATTTCTTTCGTTAGATATTACGCATTACCAGTTCGACCGGATAAAATCCTTGAATGAGAATTAAGAATTACAAATAATCCACAAGTGATTTAAAAGTTACTAAATATGCAGAATCTAATAAAAATTCTAGTGATTTAGGAAAACTTGCGAATGTTTCGGACTTCGAGGTTACCAAAAGATTAAGTTAAACTTACGCTGTCTCTCTCTCTCTCTCTTTCTCACACACACACACACACAATGCACAATTCTCTCCGCCTCCGAACTTTTACTATTGCATTAATTATACTATTATTATTTTTAGTTTTACATCTGTAGTCAGTTTTTCCGTTTTTTCTCGTTCTGCCTCTTCTTTCTTCCTTGTTTTCAATACTTTTCTTCGTTTTCTTTTTGCTGCCCTCAAAGCGATGCCGCCTTAGGCTCCAGCCAATATAAGCTTATTGGTAAATACAGTCCAGATGTTTTTTACCTCAGTTATAGTGCAAGCTAACAAAAAAATGCTATGTCCCAAAAAATAATTCTTGGAAACCTGTGAAAACCTTCTTAAAGGGAGATATTTTCGTGTAAGACATGAAATCAACCATGCGCTCCTATACATATGTCTTTTATCCTTCACTATAGTAACACCAGGAAGTTATACATCGCTGTATTCCTGTTAGAACGCTGGCTCTCAACATTGCAATTTTTACCCTATTTTGCGCCTTATATATGCACCTCAAAGATAACATGCGGCCTGTAGGCAACACGTACACATATAAAAGCCCGTAGATTTCACTAAATCATAGTTCAGATATATGAACAAGAGACTCTGTTTCCTTCTGATTTTGTTCGTTTGTTTTTCTTTCTTATTTTTTTTTTCAAGGATCCTCCAGTGCACCCAATGCTAGAAGAAGTACATGTTTAGTTACTGATTCTAGAGCAAAAAAACAGAATCTGTGATATAATACAACTTCCACGTCGTACTTTGAATTCAAGCGCAGACTCACAACAAAGGACAGGATCTTTAAACTTGAAGAACATTATTTATGAATACTGAAAGCCTGCTCTTTAAACCACTTGAAGAATATTATTTATGAATACTGAAATACTTCTATTCATATCCGTTTGACGTGCATTTTTTTTTCAACCCTTCAAAGTCTCTCGAAACGAAAACTAAATCGACACGGTTCAGATTGGAATAGAGATTTAGCTTAAGACAAGGAAATCGGAAAACTGGAAAAATATTTCACGCTAGAGAGTCTGGGGTGAGAAAATAATAAAAGAACGAATCGCTCCTGGAAGAATAAACAAAAAGTTGCCAACGGCCAAGTCAAAAGTTTCAAAAGCCTCAATTTCGATTGAGAAATAAAAAAATAGCGGGTGCATATACGAGAAAGACTTTTTTATTTACGCGAAGCATTCAACTAAGAGCTTTCGTTATTCAGTAAGTTTCGAGGGAAAATGTCCTCGAACTACAAAAAATGTGAAACGAAAACGTGATTATTCCGTAAGAATAAAGAAACTTGAGTGATTTCGAGCCATTACATTTAAGCGATATAGATGGAATTGCGACGAAAGTATATCGGAATAGCTGGGATGGGAACAGCAGAAATGCCGGCTACAATATCACTGCTTACAAAGCCAAATTTCACGATTATATTGCGAGTGTCTTCGGATAGATAAAAATTTATGCCTAGGGTTATTTTTTTGTTTTCAGAAAAACTGTTCAGACCGGATTTTTTCAAGGTGTTATGCCCCGCAGGTGGCGGAATGGCGGTAAGCGTTTGTTTCTAATCATTCGTCCGAGATGGGTCCAGGTTCGAATCCTAGATGAAGCATGGGCGGTGTGCTTTTCTTGCGGCGCTGATTCTCTCCTTTACTGGGAACCAGCACCCCGAAATTAAGGATAGGCGACGGCTTATAGCCCACTGAGTTGCTCACGGTGGTCGTTAAACACCCAGACGAACAAAGTGTTTGATCGTTGCGGAGAAAAAAAGTATCCAGATTTATCATTCAAAAGCATCTATTAAAGGAATGGCCACAACACAGCTGCTCACGTTAAGATTAAGTCTCACGTAATATGCCCAAACGTAATATGCTCAAATAGTACTTTATTTTTAAAAATGTTAAAGCTAAAAAAAAAAAGCATTCATTTTTTAAAAAACGCATGTCATTTGATTATTGAGATTGTTGATAATCACATAATCCTTATAGTTGTTTGAAAACATATTATTGAAAAAGCGGAAACCTATTTTTGCCATTTTTTTTATATCTTTGGTAAATTTTGTTTATCTCTCTGGTAGGCCTACACTTTTACACTTAACGTCGTATCTGAACTCCCGATAATTTATAACTTTGTGTAAAAATTGGCAGTAGGCCAAAAGGTAAACAAGAGATATAAAATGAGGCAGCTGTGTGTGTAAAGAATGAGAGGTAACGAAATATTCTCAGAACCACTTTAATGAGTTTGTTCAATGTGATTACATTCTGCTTGTTCATTATTTTAAGCACAAGTCAACGCTTCTTTCATACACGGCAGAGTCACATTATTGTGACCACCAGCGAATATCCAGAATAACCGCCGTGTGCAGCGCGGACAGCAGCTAGACGGGCTGGGAGTGACTTAATAAGGTTGTGGAAGGCGTTCATAGGTATGTGGACCCATGATCACTGCAGTGCACTGACAGCTGCTGGAGGGTGCGTGGTAGAGGATCCATAGAGCGAACAACACGATCGAGGCGGTCCCCACAGATGCTCAATTGGGTTTAAGTCTGGGGTATTAGGGAGTCAGGGAAGTACTTCGAATTCTTCATCGTGCTCTTCCAACCACTCTCGGACATTTCTAGCTGTGTGATACGTCGCACAGTCGTGCTGGAATATCCCAACCGCCCCAGGGAAGCATGCATGGATGTATCTGGTCTGCAAGGATAGATTCATTAAGAATTTGGTCCATAGTGCCTTCCACAGGTATAAATGGACCCCGAGAATGCCACGGAAACATTCCCCAGACCATAACGCTGCCCCCACCAGATTGTATTCTTCCAGCAATGGTTAAAGAGTGTTTATTCTCCGATGTTTCTCGCCGTATACGCCAACGTCCATCCGTTCGATGAAGCACAAAACATGACTCAACGGCGAAGGCAATACTTTACCAATCAGCAGAGGTCGAATACCGATACTGCCGACTAAATGCAAGCCTTTTCTGCCGATGTACTTTCGTTAGCATAGGTGCAGTGATCATGCGTCTGCATCGGAGCTCCATACGCAACGGGGTTCGCAGAACTATTGTTTTAGACTCATTTCCGGTAGCCCCCTGGTTCATTCGGCCAGTGAGTTGCTCCACTGTAGCGTGTCGATCGGCCCTCACGCACCTTCGAGGCCGACGTTCACCTCTAACATCAATGTCACGTGGTGCTCCTCAGTTTCCACGTCGCTTATTCGCAATGGTGCCATTTCTCCAATCACGATACACTTTAACCACAGCAGCACGCGAACAGTTCACAAACTGCGCTGTTTCAGAAATAGTGCCACCCTTGTCCCGAAAGCCGATAATCATCCCTTTTTTGCAAATCTGATAAATCACTCCTTTTATCCATGACAGCAACGAGTGATATGTTTTCAGATTGCCCATAAGCACACCTTATATACCCTCCAATCCACCTCACGACGCGTGTCTTCTTTCACTGGCTACACGCTGTTGACTTCAAAAGTAGGAGGTGGTCACAATAATGTTGCTCGACTGCGCATAAGCGTGTGATAAGCTTTGCAAGTGCAATAAACGAAGATTATCTGCGATAAATTTGTAAGCTCATTTCTATATTGCTCCAGCTTTGAACACTTGGACCGTTAGGCTAAACTTTTGAAATGATACGCTAGAAGTAACCGAAGCCCATATATTCGCCGTGGACAACAGATATCAAGCAAGGGTCACATCGAAGGGGAATTCATATGCTTTTAACACTTGGTAGGAGGGCATTTGAAAGAAACAGTACGATTTTGAAGAGCAATTTACCATTATGGCTTAAAAGAAAAGTGGTTGATCAATGCATCCTTCCAGTTCTTTCTAATGGACCAGAGTCATGGGCCTTAACTAAAAAAGACATACAGTGGCTGAAAACTGCTGAAAGAAGTGTGGAGAAGTGCATACTTGGTATAACTAGGAAGAACTGTAAGATGAACTCATGGGTCAGGAAAATGACCAGAGTTGATGATATTGTAATCAAAGATAAAAGCCCTGAAATGGCAATGGGCTGAACATATTGCTAGAAGAACTGACCACAGTTAGACAACTAAAATACTAGACTGCATTCCAAGGGAGAGGAAAAGATCCAGAAGGAGACCATGTGAAAGATGGGTGGATGAAATTAGACATGGACACGACTGCAGGGGCGCGCCCATATTTGCTACCCCCTTGCACGAGAGTATATTTCAATTTTTATTCATTTTAACATGAAATAAATATCTTAGCAACATTATTTTATATATCCTGTAAATTAAGAGTTTTCATAAAACACAATTGTCCCATATAAAACTGAAGGAAAAAAAATCCCCAAAATTCTAGTTCAGATGACGCTATAAATAATCCAAGAAGTCAGCTTCCTCTCTCTTTCTCTGTCAATTTACACAAAAGTACGCTTTACCTGTAAAAAAATTTTGTCATGTAAGATGATAAACTTTTTACAGCTTCCCGATGGATGGGGGGGGGCACACGTATATATAACCAAGAAAGATAAGAAGAGAAGAACTCGTGGATAAAGAGAATGACAAGAATGGCATCATGATCAGGGCAAAATCCCTGAAATGACAATGGACTGGACATATTGCCAGGAGAACGGACCACTAATGGACAACCGAAATTTTATATGTATAATATTGAACGTGACTGGCGTCTCTTGAACTATTGTAACCAAAATATCTAGTATAATGTATCGTGGATTACATCGAAATTGTATCCCAGTCCTCGTTAGCCTTATTGCATCGATCCGATTTTCCTACCTTGTTTCAGCACACGGTTTTACGGTCAACGCGGGAAGCTCTTTCTTTAAAATTTGCCAACGGTAAGGTAATTCAGGAAAGAAAGCATGTATTTCTTGAACAATGCTGAAAATGTTCACAATCTGTAAGGAAATTTTTTCGTAGTTATTTAAGACCAGATTTAAAGTATGAGCCGTTCGAAGTACGTAAAATGCATAAGGGTTTTAAGCCGAAAAATTATGTTTTTTGAAGTCCATTGTGTTTTTCCTTCATAATGACCCCATTGTCATAGCGCTGTCCGCACATATCATAAATGCTGAAATTTTCAAGATTTAAAAAAAGAAATTTAGAAAACGAATTTTTAATCCTTTGCACGCGGTATCCGTTACTGAACAAAACAGTAAAAATTATTCTCTGATTTCAAGACGTTTTCTGTTGAATTATATAATAAATTATTTTTGCTAAAGAAATATGCGTGCCATGTAGCATTACGATATCTCAATGCAAAACGTTTCCTTAACTTCTTCCAAGTCACTGATATTAATTTACCAACCGAAAAATTTGATTGAGGCGTCAACCGCCCCCGGAATCTGGCGCCCGGGTGCTTAGCACCCGTTGATCCCCCGCTTGGCGCGTTCCTGCACGACTGGCTCAAGACAGAAATTGTGGAAGAGACTTGGAGAAGCCTTCATCCAAAAATAAATTGATAATGATTACGATGTCAGACATACAAATGATGCAACTTTACCTAGCAGCTTACCTTGTAACACACTTCCCTACATGCGCTATCAAAATGTGATATACCACAGAAACTAAGCATTTTCGACACAATGTATATTGAAACATTTTCAATCACTATGCTGACTAAAATGCATTTCCGAAGATTGGCAATACCTTCTGGATACACCCCGCATTTATTTATTTATTTTTGCCATGTAGCTTTTCAAACATAAGCTACCAAATACAAATCTTTACGTTTTACATCAATGAAGGAAGAAATATTATTCATAACACATGGAGAATTCACAGAATATTCAAGCAAAGCAAACTGAATTTGTCTGTACCACTTACTGGTCATCCATGCAACACTTCTCAGAAAACTTGAAAATCTCATCGTCCTGGAGCGGGAATCGAACACCGCATCTCCCGATTATCGGTCGAGTATGCTAACCAGTACATCACCCAGGACAGTGAAGTTCCAAGCAACTATGACATAAGAATCTGAAAGTCCTCAGATTTTCGTTACTCGGAGCAGGACTAGAAGTAGATTAGAAGTTGACTTTCAGATTTCTTAGTTGCTTGGAACTTCACTGTCCTGGGTTGTGTAATGGTTAGCATACTCGACCGATAATCCGGATACGTCGGGTTCGATTCCCGCCCCAGGACGGTGAGATTTTCAAGTTTTCTGATAAGTGTTACATAAATGACCAGTAAGTGGTACAAGCAAATTCAGTTTGCTTTGATTGAGTATTCTGTTAACGTTTTACTTTTTTACGTTAATTTACGTAGCCTGCAGCCGACGTGTTGCAGTAGAATTACTTGAGTTAACGCAATCCATTTACTATATGATACACCATCCAACCTTAGTGAATTGCGAATCGATAAAGCAGAAAGATGGCGTTAGCTTGGATACAAAGTTTTAAAGCATTACCGAACGTTGCTTACATTTAGAACACAGTGACAAAGCCTACCCTAGCAGATATTTTGTCTGGGTAGACATTGGAGAAAAAGGCAACTTTACCTAACAGCTATAGTGACAGTAAAACCAGTAGCCATTACCTTTTAAACTAAGACTTCTTTTAGTCTATGGGCACAGAGAAGTCTTAGTTTAAGAGGTAATGGTCACTGTTTCGTTAACCACACTAGGTGAAAAGCAATTAGACATACAAGATAGAAAAAGAAGAAATAACATGATGAAGAAGATTATCATTTTTTCCCCTGCTTTTCGTAACACGTCATAATATTCGAACGAACTTCGTGATTTACTTTATTTATTTTTTTCTTCTTTCGGTCCATTGACGACGAGATATTTTCTCAAGTAGCACGCTGAGACTACTCTTCTTCTTCGAATATGATGCATGGCGTTTCTCCTCTTTAAGGCTACTGGACTATGTGTCCTCAGAGTTTTTTCGGCCAAACGTTTCTGTTTTCATTTTTGCTTATCCTTTTCTTTATTTAGTTCCATAGAAGAATTTCAGAAATTTGGTTATGACTATCTTGCTAGATAATACCTAGTCAATGACCCGGCAAAGTGTAGTTTTCTCTTTGTTCCTTACTACTTTCTTGTCTATTTTCCTGTTTAGGTAATGCAAATGGAATGTGACTAACGCGCAAACTGTTTTTCTGCTTTGAAAGAATGTTGCCCGTATCTGTATATTTTTTATAATTTTATAAAAATGTAGGAAAGTTCGTGTATGTATGTTCTTTTCTCAGCCGTTGGATCACTGTCCAAGCAATTTTTATGTCACTGATGAAAAGAGATTTTCTGTAATTTTCTGATTTTTTCCTAAAAAAATACTCTCTCTCTCTCTCTCTCTCTCTCTCTCTCTCTCTCTCTCTCTCTGTCTTTTTCTGTCCCTCTCTCTCTCTCTCTCTCTCTGTCTTTTTCTGTCTCTCTCTCTCTCTCTCTCTCTCTCTCTCTCTCTCTCTCTGTTTCTTTCTGTCTCTGTCTCTGTCTCTCTCTCTCTCTCTCTCTCTCTCTCTCTTTCTCTCTCTCTCTCTGTCTCTCTCTCTCTCTCTCTCTCTCTCTCTGCTCTTTCTCTCTCTCTCTTTTTCTGTCTCTCTCTCTCTCTCTCTCTCTCTCTCTCTCTCTCTCTCTTTTGCATTCCTTTTTTTACGCTTTCGAACCGTTGGTTGAAGAAGTGTATATGCTCCAGCTTTGTCCGTCCGTCTGTCTGTCGGCACGATAACTCGCGTAAAAAAGGTTCGATTTCGATGAAATTTCAGTATGAAGTAGAGGACCACATGGGGACGAACCCTATTGAAAATGGACGAAATGGGGTCAAAGATCACGGCATAGGAGCGGGATACATTCCATTGCCCTTATGCGTCATAACTTGCGTAAATATGGTTCGATGTCGATGAAATTTTAGCATATTGTAGGGGACCACCTGGGGATGAACCCTATTGAAAATCTGTGAAGTGGGGTCAAATGTCACGTCATAGGAGCGGGATACATTCCATTGCCTTTGTGCGTCATAACCTGCGTAAATATGATTTGATGTCGATGAAATTTTAGTATATTGCAGGGGACCACCTGGGAACGAACCCTATTGAAAATGGGTGAAGTGGAGTCAAAGGTCAGGACATAGGAGCGGAATGCATTCCATTGCCTTTATGCATCATAACGTGAGTAAAAATGGTTTGATTTCGATGAAATTTTATTATGTGGTAGAGGACCACCTGGGAACGATCTTATGACGTCACAATCTCGCACTTGAGATGTTGGCGCGCGGTCACGGCGTCTGTCTCATTACGTCACGCATTGTATGTGGATCCTATTAAAGTTTTATGACGTCACACTCTTGCGAGCAGATGGTCGCGATTCCCATCTGCCTCATTACATCACGCGTTGTGTGCGTATGTCCGTCCGCACGATAAGTTGCGTAAAAATCGTTCGATTTCGATGAACTTTTAATATGTGGAAGGGGATCACCTGGGAAGGAACCCTATTGAAAGTGAACGAAATGGGATCAAAGGATAGGACATAGGAGCGGGATAGATTCCACTGCTCTTATGCGTCATAACTAACGTAAAAAAGTTTCGATTTCGATTAAATTTTAGTATGTGGTAGGGGACCACCTGGGGACAAACCCTATTGAAAATGGGCGAAATGGGGTCAAAGGTCAGGACATAGGAGCGGAATTACTTCCATCGCCATTATGCGTTATAACTTACGTAAAACATTTTCTATTTGGATGAAATGTTAGTATGTTGTAAGGGCCTTCCTGGGGACGAATCCTATTGAAAACGGGCGAAATGAGCTCAAAGGTTAGAACACAGGAGCGGAATCTATTGCATAGCCCTTATGCATCATAACTTACGTAAAAATGCTTCCATTGCGACAAAACTTTATCATGTTATTTCGGAGGTATACTGAACCCGTTCTGTTAAATATAATCGAAATGGGATAAAACGTCAGGGCACAGGACCGATATTTATTGCACAGCCATTATCCTCATAACTTGAGTAATGATTTCTGGTATGTTGGAAAGCCTATTATAATCAATGCACTGCATGATTTTTCTAACTTGTTTAGGAATACATTTTTCACTCTCAAATATGATTTCGTTTTTCATGAAAATGCGTATCTTTGTCTTTTTCTGTCTGTCACTTCAAAATCGCAAGCACTATGTGTCCCACTTTCGGTGTTAGACACTCATTTTTGCTTGTTTTACTTGTAGTGAGCTAACCTCTATCCAAGTTCTAAACCGTGAAGAGAACAACTGAAAGCTTTCATCAAGAAAAAAATTGACTGCATGCTCTCCTTCAAAGAAGTGCCACAGTCTGTTGCATTTTACTTCCATCCGAAAAATCCAGAGAGAATGGTAAAAGCATAAAACGATTTACGATTAGGAGTATTGTCGTGTTGGAGAGCAGAATTAGAGTTTAACAAAGACAAGAAAGGATCTCCTTTCATTCTAGCGTATTTATACCAGCAATTTGCGTTCACTGGCAGGAACGAATTTTGCACCGATTGAGCAGATGAAAAAAAGCAAAAAAAAAAGAAAAAGAAATCCGATTTCTTTGCTGTAATGAACAAGTCTTAAGAACCTTTCCTGACAGATAGATAATTTTTCAGTGCGATTTTTTTTTTTTTTTTTTTGAAAAAGGAGGAAATCTATGAAAAGGAAATACATTTCGCTCTTAACCGAAAAAACTGCGCAATATTTAAAATACACAATGTGCGCAGAATTCTTCCCAATGAACTGTAACAATTACAAACGCAATTTTTTTGAACTGCGTTTCTTTGAATCTTTAACAAGATAAAAACAGGTTCTTAACTTCGCTAGATTTAGAAATGTGCTTTATTAAACAAGCTAGTAAAATCATGCAATGCATTGATTATGATACGCTTTCCAACATACCAGAAATCATTACTCAAGTTATGAGGATAATGGCTGTGGAATAAATCTCACTCCTGTGCCCTGACCTTTGATCTCATTTCGATGATATTAAACAGAATTGGTGGTTCAGTACACCTCTGGAACAACATGATAAAGTTTTGTCCCAGTAGAAGCATTTTTTGGTCAAGTTATGAGGAGGATAATGGCTGTGGAATAAATCTCGCTCCTGTGCCCTGACCTTTGACCCCATTTCGACTATATTAAACAGAATTGGTTCGGTATATCACCTGAGCAACGTACTAAAGTTTTGTCGCAACAGAAGCATTTTTAGTCAAGTTATGAGGAAATGGCTGTGGAATAAATCTTGTTCCCGTGCCCTGACCTTTGATCCCATTTCGTCTATTTTTAATAGGGTTCGTCCTCAGGTGGTCCCCTACCACATATTAAAATTTCATTGAATACGCACGTTATGGCGCGTAAGGGGAATGGATCCCGCTCCTATGCCCTGACCTTTGACCCCATTTTGCCCATTTTCAATAAGGTTCGTCCCCAGGTGGTCCCCTACCACATACTAAAATTTCATCGGACTCGAACCATTTTTACGCGAGCTATCGTGTGGACGGGCCGACAGGCAGACGGAGAAAGCTGGAGCATATACGCTTCTTCAATATGCGGTTGAAAAGCGTAAAAAATCAGATATTTTACGAAAATACGGGGTATTCGAAAAATTACTGTGCACTGAAAGTAATGCTTACCATGTCTAACTGGTTCCTACTGGAAGTGTTGGAAATGGGCCCCACCGACGTCCAAGCATGTCTGCACACGCTTTTGCATGTTGGTGGAGGCCTTTCTAAGGGTATGTGGTGGTATTTGTTGGATGTGAGTCTTTATTGCAGCCTGTAGGTCTTGAAGGATATGCGGATTACCTGCGTACACCTTCCTCTTTAGTACTCCTCACATTAAAAAGTCAGGTCCAGAATGCCCGAACCTTCTTTAGACAGGAACTCTTGGTATCACATACAGAACCAAACACGGGTCACGTGGTCTGTTTCTTTCAGCTGATGCACGACATACACTTTGTGCGGGTGGAAACGCATCTTCCTTTTCACAATATCGTGGGCTGTACTCTTAGCTTTTGTGACAGACTTGTGAGCTGTACTCTTAGCTTTTGTGACAGACTTGTGAGCTGTACTCTTAGCAATATTGTGGGCTGTACTCTTAGCTTTTGTCACCAACTTGTGGGCTGTACTCTCAATATTGTGGGCTGTACTCTCAATATTGTGGGCTGTACTCTCAATATTGTGGGCTGTACTCTCAATATTGTGGGCTGTACTCTCAATATTGTGGGCTGTACTCTCAATATTGTGAGCTGTACTCTCAATATTGTGGGCTATACTCTCAATATTGTGGGCTGTACTCTCAATATTGTGGGCTGTACTCTCAATATTGTGGGCTGTACTCTCAATATTGTGCGCTGTACTCTCAATATTGTGGGCTGTACTCTCAATATTGTGGGCTGTACTCTCATTATTGTGGGCTGTACTTTCAATATGTGGGCTGTGCTCTCAATATTGTGGGCTGTACTCTCAATATTGTGGGCTGTACTCTTACCTTTTGTCACCGACTTGTGTGGAATCCTCTGTACCCTGTCCTCGATATCCCGCACGGTCTCGTCTGCCATGGATGGCCTACCAGGGTAAGAAAATCCAGAACACTGCCAGTTTCCCCTAAATTATCCTATGAGTTGACGTACCGCATTGCGCTGGGGGACATCTGCATCAAGAAATATCCTAGCGAACTGTTTTTGCGCTTCGTCCGTGTACTTATCGTCATCGCGAAAGACATGGTCCACCAGAAATACTCTCTGATTCAATCGTCAGTATCACTGTCCTTGTGCCGAGCCGAGTGATCAATCGACACGTCTTCCTTCGTCGACCAAGCGCTCGGGAATGACCTTCGCTCGGAAATGATAGCTGCGCGCGCATCGGGGTTGGGAGACATGAAGGTTACGTGACACAGAGCATAGAGGTCTGCACTGGCCTAATTTGGTGAGCCCAGCACAGCCCGTTTGAAATATCAGACACTCGGCCCGGGCCCGCAAATTGCAGCTCTTATTTAGGCCCGGCCCGTGATGTGCCATTTGGTATTATTTTCTCTTCCTATTGTATTTTAATAAAATGTAAAAATTAAATAATGAAATGAGATATTATTGAAAATATTTAGTTGAATGTAAGCCTAAAAATTCATTTTTGGAGGGGTTTGGCCACTACTTACCACGCTGGTCAAGCGGATTGGTGAGTGTGGGATAGCATTTTCTCTAATCCCGATTATTGGCGGTCGTCAGAGCCCTTTTAGTGGGAACAGGATGCACCACGAGAAGGCGGGGTTTACATTTGTCAAGGAGAGGCCGTGATGTTGCGCATCACCTGACCTTACAAATTAATGGAGATTATCTAACTCACCTTCGTTTTGCTGATATCGTAGTCGTTTTTGCAACTACCCCATCAGAGCTGCACAGTATGATCCGGGAACTTGCTGACAAGATTAAAGAAGTGGGATTAAAAATAAACTTTCAGAAGACAAAAGTGATGTTCAATGCTTTTACAAGAAATGAAGATTTATCGATTGATGGAGAAAAGCTGGAGATAACAGATGCGTACGTTTATCTTGGACAGCAGATATCAATCAAGTGAGGGTCACATTGATGAAGAAATTAATCGGCGTATAAAACTTGCCTGGAGAGCTTTTGGAAGAAACAGCATAATTTTCAAGAGCAATATGCCATTATGTCTTAAAAGAAAAGTGTTTGATCAATGCATCCTTCCAGTGCTTACGTATGGTGCAGAGACGTGTACCTTAACTAAAAGAGACATACAAAGGCTGCAGACAACTCAAAAAAGCATGGAGAGGTGCATGCTTGGTGTAACCAGGAGAGATAAGAAGAGTAACTCGTAGATCAGAAAAATGACAAGAGTGGAAGACATCATGATCAGAGTAAAATCCCTGAAATGGCAAATGGGCTGGACATACTGCCAGAAGGACAGACCATCGATGGACAGCCGAAATTTTAGGTTGGATTCCAAGGGACAGGAAAAGACCCAGAAGAAGACCACATGGAAGATGGGTGGATGAAATTCGAAAGTATGCGGGAGTAACATGGAGGAGACTGGCACAAGACAGACCTTTGTGGAAGAGGCTCGGAGAGACCTTCGTCCAGCAGTGGATTGATAATGGTTGACAATGATGATGATGATGATGATGATCAAGCCTAAAAATATTTACTAAACTTTGACAATTACTGAAAACTATAACCTTTAAAAAGAGAGAAAAAGGAAGACTAAGCGCGTTCAGAATTTCCCTTTCTCTGAACTAGTAAGCGATAACAGTATCAATCGCTATATAGATTAGGGAGAGGAGAAAAAATCAATTTCGTCCCATTCTGTCATACCAAAATACTCTTACCCCACTCCACTGCAGACACTCCCCGTTCCCCACTCTACACAACATACGCACTCGCTCGGGGTCGAATCTTTTTGCTGTCAACAAGCCCCAAAATGGTTTTACCAGCTCAATACCTACAGATTGGTAAAAACACTGTGAGTGCCTTTCCTTGCTTTCCTGATTACACCCTGGGCTATGTCATGGAAGTACGTAAAGCCACCGAAACTGTTAAACACGCCAGGAAATTGGGGAACACGATTTTTATCTTCTTTACCATTGCGATAAAAAGAATGGGTCAACTGGGCCCGGCCCGACCCGTCGCTTTGTTCTCTAAACTGAAAAAAGGCCCAACCCGACCCGTGCAGACCTGTAACACAGCACTTCCATGTGTGGCGGGTCACTTCTACTGTCAGTGATGTATTCATGCATCTTCTCGGGAATGCTTAGTCCCTCCCGAAAATCTATGAATGCCCCCCCCGTAGGTTTTTGAGCTATCTCTCCTTGTATTTAGTCTAATTGTGTTCGTTTATTACTGAATATTTAGAGAAATTAACTTAAAAAATTAAGAAAATGAGGAAAAATATAAAAATAAAAACATCCACATGGCCTTCAGTCTGAAATTTCTATCATCCTTCAACAAAACGTTAAATAGTCCTCACTGCAGGGGCAATTTTTCCAGCCCTGACAACTCGGACAACTTCCACGATAAAAACCTAATTGCACACAGCAGAGATTTTGCACTACAATACATCATCATATTTTGGTTGGTTGGTTGGTTGGTGTATTTTAATGGGGCAAAGGCCAGGTCTGGCCAAAGAGTATTCAGTTCACAAGGCAATTAAAGAAAACAAGTTAAAAGCTAGGTAGAATAATAAGAAGCACGGCGGAGTAGGACAACTGAAAAACAAGAACGATAAAAGCTTGGTAATTTAGATTAGTTTAAGAAAGTCAATTTGCTTGAAAAATGAAAAGACTGCGAACGTATCACAACAGTCGCCTAAGATTCTTTGAAGGGAAGCTGAATTGTCTTCCAATGTATAAGCTCGGAAATATTGAAAACGGTTATCACGAAAGCGGACACAAGTACACAAGACATGAAGGACACTGAGACGACTGTTACACGTCTCGCACATTGGGGCAGTGTCGCCACACAGCAAGAAGCGGTGGGTGAAACGACAATGCCCAATGCGCAAACGCGCAAGAACTACTTCCTCGCGACGATTCTTCCGCAATCCAGATTGCCATAGTCCGATCTGTGGTTTGATGGAAAGAAGTGTGTTGCTGCCCTGTTGAGTCCACAGGGACTGCCACTCGTCCATGATAAATTTGCGGATGCACGGATGAAAATCTCGAAAAAACAGTGGCAGTCGGGTGATTGCCAAGGACAAAACAGATCTGGCTGAGGTGTCGACCAGCTCGTTACCCCGAATCCCAACATGACCGGGAATCCAACAGAATCGGACCAGGAATCCAGCACCCGCCAAAGTTCCCAGGAGACGACGGACATCTCTGGTGATTGGTGAGTCACTATTCTCCGGGGAGGATAAGGTTTGAATAACTGATTGAGAATCAATACAAATCATAGTGCGACGATGGTGTTTGGACTGAATGTGGCGCAAAGCGAGGTGCACCGCATGCATCTCTGCCGTTAAGATTGTCGCAACCAGCGAAATCCTCTCAGCATAAGTCTCATCAGTACAAAATCACCGGATTTCGAGCCATCGGTGAAGACAGGCACAAGATTGGGATAGAAGGAAAGGTGTTCTGCAAAACGTTTCTGGTACACCAGTGCAGGTGTGGAGAACTTAGGCCATCCAGAAAGAGAGAAGTCAGTTACTGCCTGAACTGGCTGCCAAGGTCGATCGTTAAAGGCACGGGTCACACCGATTAACGAAAAGTCTATGCCGGCATCTCGCACTATGTCTGGCATCCTAATCCCGAAGGTGGAAACACAAGAAGGGCGGTTGGAAAATAGGCGGGCACATTGTGGTGGGAAGATGGAATCATGCAGTAGGTGATCAGGGAGAGATTTCAGCTTGATGTAGAACTGGAGAGACAGTTGCTTACGGTGGAGGCATAACGGCGGTTCATGAGATTCTGCATACAGGCTGTGGACAGGAGACGTACGGAAAACACCGATGCACAGGCGTAAAGCTTGGTGGTGGACTGGATCGAGGAGCTCTAAAATATCATATTTTTGAAGCTGGTATTCAGTTTTATTTCAGTCTTCGACTTTCCATGTATACGGTTAAGCCTCGGGGTAGCTAACATGACGTCATAGTGCTTCCAATACAACAAAATATTTGCTACCTAATTTTTAACAATAGCAAATTATTAGAAATTGTTCCCATAATAAGGAAGGGGGTGGTGTTCTGGCGGTGGTGATTTACACTCTGTGACAAAAAAAAAATCGAGGCACCTCAAACTGGCACCGAAACGGCTAGTTAGTTTCGTTTTGTTTTTACTACTATTTGCTAATCTAAATAATCTAAAAAGGCTGAAACCAAATGGTAGGGGAATGGCTTATACCATACGTTTTCAGGTAACACTGTAATGATTCCTTAATAATCAGAAATACGCTTGTATATAGTAAGGCGAGGACATTTCTACCACCCCAAATGTCTTGAAGAGATTTTCTCCAGCACAACCTTGCCTTTACTAGCGTCCTCAATATTTTACACCACCCCATGGTCAAATCCGTAGTCTATTACGGAATTGAAGCAAAGGTACAACATTTTTACATTTTTAAATGTGTATATTTCTTGGAATGCGCATTTGCGATATAAGAACATGAGCAAATTTTTGTACTTTATTTAAAATTTATATCATCATCATCATCATTGTCAACCATTATCAATCCACTGCTGGACGAAGGTCTCCCCAAGTTTCCTCCACAACGGTCTGTCTTGTGCCAGTCTCCTCCATGTCACCCCTGCATACTTTCGAATTTCATCCACCCATCTCCCATGTGGTCTTCTTCTGGGTCTTTTCCTGTCCCTTGGAATCCAATCTAAAATTTCGGCTGTCCATCGATGGTCGGTTCTTCTGGCAGTATGTCCAGCCCATTGCCATTTCAGGGATTTAACTCTGATCATGATGTCTTCCACTCTTGTCATTTTTCGGATCCACGAGTTCCTCTTCTTATCTCTCCTGGTTACACGAAGCATGCACCTCTCCATGCTTCTTTGAGTTGTCTGCAGTCTTTGTATATCTCTTTTAGTTAAGGTCCACGTCTCTGCACCATACGTAAGCACTGGAAGGATGCATTGATCAAACACTTTTCTTTTAAGACATAATGGCATATTGCTCTTGAAAATTATGCTGTTTCTTCCAAAAGCTCTCCAGGCAAGTTTTGTACGCCGATTAATTTCTTCATCAATGTGACCCTCACTTGATATCTGCTGTCCAAGATAAACGTACGTGTCTGTTATCTCCAGCTTTTCTCCATCAATCAATAAATCTTCATTTCTTGTAAAAGCATTGAACATCACTTTTGTCTTCTGAAAGTTCATTTTTAATCCCACTTCTTTACTCTTGTCAGCAAGTTCCTGGATCATACTCTGCAGCTCTGATGGGGTAGTTGCAAAAATGACTACGTCATCCGCAAAACGAAGGTGGGTTAGATAATCTCCATTAATCTTTATCCCTTTGTTTTCCCAGCTCAGCGACTGAAAAACACCCTCCAATGTGGCATTAAAGAGCTTCGGAGATATGGTGTCACCTTGTCTCACTCCCTTTCCAATTTTTATGTGTGTTGTATTTTCAAACAGCCGAATCTTTGCACTTGCATTTTCATAGATGTTATTAATAATATTAATGTATGCATCTTCAATACCGCAGGTTTTCAGAGCCATTGTAACTGCTGATGGTTTCACCGAATCAAAGGCTTTCTCATAATCGATAAAAGCCATGCACAATGGAAGTTCATATTCCCTCGCTCTTTCAATTAGTTCTCTCAGTACGTGGATATGATCTATTGTGCTGTAGCCACTCCTGAATCCAGCTTGTTCTCTCGGTTGAGCCATGTCCAGTGTTACCTTCAAGCGGTGTGAAAGAACTTTAGTGAAGATTTTATAAACTACTGATAGGAGGCTGATAGGTCTGTAGTTTTCGAGATCCTCAATGTCACCTTTCTTATGTAGCAGGATCATTGTAGCGGTGTTCCAATCCTCAGGAATCTTTCCTTCATTAAGGCATCGAGTGAAAATTTGGGCGAGTACTGTTTCAATTTCTCCACTTGCTTCTTGTATGATGTCTACAGTAATTCCATCTTCTCCTGGAGCTTTTCCCCGCTTCATGTTCTTGATTGCATGTGCAACTTCTGCTGGAAGGACTGGAGGAACTCTGGTACTGGTATCTTTCATGATGTCTGGAGTGCATGTATCATCTCGTTTATATAATTTGGAGTAGAAATCTTTCACTCTTGTCAAAATTTCGCCTCTATTTCTTGTTACAGAACCATCTTCTTTTCTCAGTGCCATAATCTGTTTTCTTCCCTTACTGAGATGTCCCTTTGCTATCTTTAGGCTTTGGTTGTTTTCAATTGCTTTCCTCACTAGTTCACAGTTGAATTTTCTTACGTCTTCAGTGATACTTTTTCTTACTGTCTTGCATAGCTCTATATATTCCACTTTGGAAGTCACATCTTCTTTAGTTGTCCTCATCTCTCTTCTTTTTTGCATCAACATTTTCGTTTTTCCTGATAATTTGTTTACATGCAACTTGTTCTTAGACCCAGCTAATTTTGTTGCTGTTTCCATAAGAGCTTTGGTTACTTTTCTGTTAACTTCAGAGATGTCCACTTCTTCCGATGTTAGGCCTTCTAAAGCTGAGAACCTGTTCTTCAGTTTCAACTTGAAGGTATTATGGTGTTTTTTAAGGTTGGTTATGTCAATAGATTTTGTTTGTCTTATGAGCTTGCCACGTTCAAGTTTGGTGTTGAGGTGCATCTTACATCTCACCAATCTATGGTCACTACCTGTGTTGAACTTGTTTAGCACACTGCAGTCTTCTATGACGAATTTTTTGTTACACATAATAAAATCAATTTCACTTGTCGTCCCATTTGGATGTCTCCATGTCCATTTCCTGTGTGGCTTTTTCTTGAAGAAGGAGTTCAAGATGAAAAACCCTTCTGCCTCTGCAAACTCAACGAGAGTATTTCCACGCTGGTTTCTGTTGCCGTGACCGAATTTACCTACTGAAGTTTCATTCTGTTGCCGTTGCCCTATTTTTGCATTGAAATCTCCCATAATTATTTTCAAGTGCTGCTTACCTTTATATATATATATATATATATATCAATATACACTGGCGGGGGATGTAAGGTCAGGTGATGCGTAACATCACAGCCTCTCCTTGACAAATGTCAACCCCGCCTTCTCGTGGTACATCCTGTTCCCACTAAAGGGGCTCTGACGACCGCCAATAGCGGTATAACTATACCATCGGGATTAGAGGAAATGCTATCCCACACTCACCAACCCGCTTGGCCAGCGTGGTGAGTTATGGCCAAACCCCTCCAAAATGACTCCACAACTTAAATCTTGGCCCTTAGTCTCCGGCAGCTGGAATGTACCTGGCCAAGGCAGCGGCCAGTGCGACATGAAGGCAGAGGGTGCTAAGAATCCCCGGAGGACCGGACTAGGCTGCCATCTGATGCTGACCTTGGCTACGTACAACGGACGCTCCCTATCTTCTGATTCAAGGCTTCTTGAATTGGAAGAGGAACTACAAAGGATCAAGTGGGACATCGTCGGGCTAAGTGAGGTAAGGAGAAAAGGAGAAGATCTCATTGAACTGAAAAGTGGACATCTCTTCTACTATCGTGGGACAGATACTGGCAGAACTAGTGGTGTTGGATTTATAATAAACAAGAAACTGAAGGATAAAGTTGTAGAAGATGAAAGTTCCTCTGACAGAGCTGCACGACTCGTTATCCAACTCTCGAGAAGATACCAGGCTCAGATTATTCAAACTTATGCACCCACCACAAGTCATGCTGAAGAAGAAATTGAAGAATTTTATGAGGAAATTCATGATCTAAATAATAAAGGTAAGCAGCACTTGAAGATAATTATGGGAGATTTCAATGCAAAAATAGGGCAACGGCAACAGAATGAAACTTCAGTAAGTAAATTCGGTCACGGCAACAGAAACCAGCGTGGAAATACTCTCGTTGAGTTTGCAGAGGCAGAAGGGTTTTTCATCTTCAACTCCTTCTTCAAGAAAAAGCCACACAGGAAATGGACATGGAGACATCCAAATGGGACGACAAGTGAAATTGATTTTATTATGTGTAACAAAAAATTCGTCATAGAAGACTGCAGTGTGCTAAACAAGTTCAACACAGGCAGTGACCATAGATTGGTGAGATGTAAGATGCACCTCAACACTAAACTCGAACGTAGCAAGCTCATAAGACAAACAAAATGTATTGACATAACCAACCTTAAAAAACACCATAATACCTTCAAATTGGAACTGAAGAACAGGTTCTCTGCTTCAGAAGCCCTAACATCGGAAGAAGTGGATATTTCTGAAGTTAACAGAAAAGTAACCAAAGCTCTTATGGAAACAGCAACAAAATTAGCTGGGTCTAAGAACAAATTGCATGTGAACAAATTATCAGGAAAAACCAAAATGTTGATGCAAAAAAGAAGAGTGATGAGGACAAATAAAGAAGATATGACTTCCAAAGTGGAATATATAGAGCTATGCAAGACAGTACGAAAACGTATCACTGAAGATGTAAGGAAATTCAACTGTGAACTAGTAAGGAAAGCAATTGAAAACAACCAAAGCCTAAAGATAGCAAAGGGACATCTCAGTAAGGGAGAAAAAACAGATTATGGCACTGAGAAAAGAAGATGGTTCTGTAACAAGAAATAGAGGCGAAATTTTGACAAGAGTGAAAGATTTCTACTCCAAATTATATGAAAGGGATGATACATGTACTCCAGACATCATGAAAGGTACCAGTACCAGAGTTCTTCCAGTCCTTCCAGCAGAAGTTGCACATGCAATCAAGAACATGAAGCGGGGAAAAGCTCCAAGAGAAGATGGAATTACTATAGACATCATACAAGAAGCAAGTGGAGAAATCGAAACAGTACTCGCCCAAATTTTCACTCGATGCCTTAATGAAGGGAAAATTCCTGAGGATTGGAACAACGCTGCAATGATCTTGCTACATAAAAAAGGTGACATTGAAGATCTCAGGAACTACAGACCTATCAGCCTCCTATCAGTGGTTTATAAAATCTTCACTAAAGTTCTTTCACACCGCTTGAAGGTGACACTGGACATGGCTCAACCGAGAGAACAAGCTGAATTCAGGAGTGGCTACAGCACAATAGATCATATCCACGTACTGAGAGAACTAATTGAAAGAGCGAGGGAATATGAGCTTCCATTGTGCATGGCTTTTATCGATTATGAAAAAGCCTTTGATTCGGTGAAACCATCAGCAGTAGCAATGGCTCTGAAATCCTGCGGTATTGAAGATGCATGCATTAATATTATTAATAACATCTATGAAAATGCAAGTGCAAAGATTCGGCTGTTTGAAAATACAACACACATAAAAATTGGAAAAGGAGTGAGACAAGGTGACACCATATCTCCGAAGCTCTTTAATGCCACATTGGAAAATGTCTTTCAATCACTGAACTGGGAAAACAAAGGGATAAAGATTAATGGAGATTATCTAACCCACCTTCGTTTTGCTGATGACATAGTCATTTTTGCAACTACCCCATCAGAGCTACAGAGTATGATCCAGGAACTTGCTGACAAGAGTAAAGAAGTGGGATTAAAAATGAACTTTCAGAAGACAAAAGTGATGTACAATGCTTTTACAAGAAATGAACATTTATCGATTGATGGAGAAAAGCTGGAGATAACAGACACGTACGTTTATCTTGGACAGCAGATATCAAGTGAGGGTCACATTGGTGAAGAAATCAATCGGCGTACAAAACTTGCCTGGAGAGCTTTTGGAAGAAACAGCATAATTTTCAAGAGCAATATGCCATTATGTCTTAAAAGAAAAGTGTTTGATCAATGCATCCTTCCAGTGCTTACGTATGGTGCAGAGACGTGGACCTTAGCTAAAAGAGACATGCAAAGGCTGCAGACAACTCAAAAAAGCATGGAGAAGTGCATGCTTGGTGTAACCAGAAGAGATAAGAAGAGGAACACGTGGATCCGAAAAATGACAAGAGTGGAAGACATCATGATCAGAGTTAAATCCCTGAAATGGCAATGGGCTGGACATACTGCCAGAAGAACCGACCATCGATGGACAGCCGAAATTTTAGATTGGATTCCAAGGGACAGGAAAAGACCCAGAAGAAGACCACATGGAAGATGGGTTGATGAAATTCGAAAGTATGCGGGAGTGACATCGAGGAGACTGGCACAAGACAGACCGTTGTGGAGGAAACTTGGGGAGACCTTCGTCCAGCAGTGGATTGATAATGGTTGACAATGATGATGATGATGATGATGATACACTGGCGGAAAGTGAAAAATGAACACCAAGAAGGAATTGACGGACGATCATGAAATTTACATATGTTAATGGGGTCGAGTTTGCGTAGGTGTGATGTTAATTTCGGGACCAACCGGGGAGCGCTTACGCCACAGCACGACATAATATGCAAATTATCGTCGGTGATATTTAAGGAGTACGGCGAAGTGAATGTATCAGTCGTCGGCGTACGGACACGTGCGAAGACTCTGAAGAAGCTGTAATGCCTGGACATGGAAGACGTGTACCATTTCAGCAGTTATCGGACTTTGAGCGAGGTAGTCTAGTCGGACTCCGCGAGGCCGGGTGGTCGTATCGTCGTATTGCGGAGCAAATTGGACGGGAACTATCGGTGGTGGTACGATGGTGGCGTAGATGGTCCGAGGAACATTTCCACACGAAAAGACGTGGAACCGGGAGTCACAGACGTACTGATGAGCGGACCGATCGACGCATAAGAAGAGCCGCGTTGTCAAGCAGAACATCCACTGCGACGAAAATCCGAGCTGCCGTTGCACCTGAGGTGACTGTGCGAACAATACACAACCGTCTACTGGATGCAGGACTACGTGCACGTGTGCCTCTGCCATGTGTACCTCTGACTACAGCCCACCGTCAGGAACGGCTGCAGTGCTGTCGCCAACGTCTGCACTGGAGGACGCAATGGCGATCTGTCGTGTTCAGCGATGAAAGCAGATTCTGCTTGGGAGCCTCCGATGGCTGTATGCGTGTTCGCAGACGCCCAGGGAAGCGTCTCCAGCCTTCTTGCATTCGCCAGCCACACAGGGCCTACACCTGGTCTCCTGGTGTGGGGAGCGATCAGCTATCACTCCCGTACACAACTAGTGTTTGTACCGGGTACGTTAAATAGCACCTCCTACATCATCGACTTCATTCAGCCCATTGTTGTGCCATTTGTAAGGTCGGTCCATCGTGGTGTTTTCCAGCAAGATAACGCACACCCACACACGGCACGTGCAATGCAACATGCAGTTCAGGGTGTGAGACAGTTTCCATGGCCTGCACGTTCACCGGATTTGTCCCCCATTGAGCACGTGTGGGATTTTATGCGACAACGACTTATCCGGTCTACACGGCCAGCCACGACCATCCCCGATTTACGCGTCCAGGTTGAGGATGCTTGGAACTCAATACCCCAAACTTTCATCCAACATCTGTATGACAGACTCCATGCCAGAATTGCACAGTGTGACGCAGTTCATAGCGGTTCAACCTCGTACTAACCATGTTACATGGAAATGTTATTTTTCAGTTTACCAGCAAATACAGCTGTATTTTGCCATAATGCTTCGATCACGTTATCCTATGTATTCCGTTATTATGCTGTATAAATTTCGTTGGTATCAGACGTCTCTTTCTTGGTGTTCTTTTTCACTTTCCGCCAGTGTATATACACTGAAGAGCAATTGAAATTAGAGACAGCTGGCGTCATGCAAATGTGGCGCTGTGGGCGACCCTGTAAACATAAAAAATAGGACATATGCAGCGATCCGACAATATAAGGAATGATGCGACGGGAATCAGTAAGAGTCGGACGCAGTATGGGTAAGACGAAGGATCTAAGCGCATTTGATCATGGGCAATTATCGGGGCCCATCTCGGAGTTCGTGCAGGCACTGGGATTTTCACGAGCCACTATTTCACGGGTGCACCGTGAGTACATCGAATCCGGTGAAACCATCCCTGCAAGGGCCAACTGCCGTGGACAACAGCGTGTGGATGAGCAGGGTCATCGTCGGCTAGCTCGCATTGTAACAGCGGATAGACGGGACACAGTGCAAGAAATCACTCGGCAATCTGGCAATTTAACGCTGGTCCGCAAAAACGTGTAAGCAGCCACACGATCCAGAACCATCTCCTCGCTATGGGGTACAGAAGCCATCGTCCCAGGAGGGTACCGCTGGTAACCACACATCACAGGGTGCAAAGATTAGCATGAGCGCGTCGACATCGCCACTGGACCCTAGACATGTGGGAAAATGTTGCTTGGACTGATGAGTCAAGATTCACGTTGGTACATGCGGATGGCAGGATACGAGTACGGCGCAAACCACATGAAGCGATGGATCCTTCTTGCCAGCAGGGTACTCTTCAAGCTGGTGGGGGTGGCATTCTCGTCTGGGGACTGTTTACGTGGACTGAAATGGGACCCCTGGTACGTGTGACATCGTCGCTCACAGGTCAACGTTACCAGAATATCTTGGAAAACCATTTGCTCCCGTTTGTCCATCTTTAACATCCCACTGGGGACCTCATCCTGCGACAAGACAATGCACCGTGCCATCGCTCCTGAATTGTATCCGAATGGTTGGATGAACACTCCACCAACGTGATCTCGTTTCCTTGGCCAGCTAGGTCACCTGACCTCAATCCCATCCATCACATCTGGGATGCCATCGAGAGAGATGTTCGAGGCTCTGACCCCCCTACCCTCTCCATCAAATCTTCGTGAACTGTGGGAGCTTGTTCAGGGATTTTGGATCCGTATGGCTGCCCAAAACTTCCGGTGCCTTGTCGAGTCCATGCCGAGACGAATTGCCGCGGTAATCAGGACGAAAGGTGGGGCTACACGTTACTAGACAGGTATATCTAATTCAATTGCTTTTCAGTGTATGTATAAATAACAAAACTTTGATTATATGTGTATAATCAGTCAACAAGTTTTAAGCCTCTCGAAATTTGTAATTAACCCCCTCCCCGGAAAAAACTCTGAATACAACACTGTCTACTGTAGTTCCATTCAAAATTTCCGTATTATTACATTACTGCAATTCGTACGTTCAGTGCACAGTCGTTATTCGAACACCCTGTAGTTTTCCACAGCAGAAGTCATCTGAAACAAAAGAAATTTTCAAGTTTAGCCTTTAGAAGCAGACGTATGGAGGAAAACCTAATAGAACTTGCGTCCAGTTGCGAAACAAATTGCGCATTATTTGAAAAATAAAAACGAAAATGACACTGAATTTTCGGTTGTAATGAGCACGGGTTTTGAATCCTTTCCGAAGATAACTAAATTTATCATATTTGTTCATATAGTTGTCAGTGGATCCAGTTAGAAAAAAAAACGGATTTCTACTGTTGATAAAAGATCCATCAAAAGAAACAACTACTTACCCCCAGGAGTGGCTGAAAAGTATGTTATGAAAATTAACAAATGTTGCACAAAAAGTTTCTCATAGCAGAAGGAAGGTATCAGAGACAGAGAGATTTTCAAACTTAACAGTTAAAAGAAGAAATATAGAAGAACCCAGGATATAAATCTACGTTTCTTAGCAGAAGAATTTTGCATAATGAAAAAGCTGAAAATATGCGAAAAGTATCCTTCATGGCAAAAGCTGTGCTAGGGAAAAATATTTTTTTCAAATAAATCTTGCAGAAGCAGAGGTAGCGAGAAAAAGGCTTTTGACCTTTACCTCCCCCCCCAAGCGGGAAAGCTGTGAGGATAATGTCCTCCATCTTTATTGCAACGAATGGCATACAGTAAAAAAAAAAAAAAACTCTAAATAGGGTTTTTAGGAGCGGAGATACAGCTGCAAACAGAAGAACACAAACACCACCTATCGGCAGAACTGGGAACTACAAAAAACACCTCAAATAGGAACCTAAAGTATTCCAAAAGGTAAATGGCATCCGGTGTAAAAATGTTTTTTTTTTTAAATCGGACATTTAGGAGCAGAGATACAGAAAAAATAGACCAAGTATTTGCGCTACCTAGCAGCGAAATTCTGCTCTATTTTGAGAAGGAAACGCGCAGATAATTTTTTTCATAGTAGTATCTGACCAGAGAAAAAATGTCAATCGGGTTTACATGCTGTAGGCGGAAATGTGAACTTGGGTCCTCTTTGTCACACTTCTGCATTAAAATTAATTTGAAATTATATGAAAAGTAATCCGTACCAGAAACGCTCTCCGATAAAGAAAGGATTTTTCAAATCTCATGCTTAGAGGCAGTGTGACGTACCTGCCAGCAGGACGCACACGACATAAAGGCAGATAGGAATCAGAATAATCGTCTGCGTAGCTCAGTTGGTAGAGCGACTTGTTCCGGAATAAGCGGCCTCGGGTTCGAATCCCGGCGTAGACCAAAACTGACGGAGAAATTTACTTCGTTATAGCAGAGATATCGACAAAAATAAGAACTACATCTCGGACCTAGTGGGAAAACTATGCACTATTTTAAACAGAAGATACTCTGAAAGGTTTTCCAAGGTGTGCGATATCGGTCAGGAAAGAATTTTTTCAATCGAGATTTCAGAAGCTCAGATTTTGATGCAAATACATCAAAAACTGAAAGAAACACTTACGCCCTCTGGTGGTCAAATTATTCTCTACCAATAATTAGAAATTACATGCAGAACATTTCGCACTACATGATGCAAAAAATTCCTAAAAAAATGTTTAGAAGCAGAGATATCGAGAAAACCGCAATTTACCTTTACGCTCCTTAGCGGAAAATCTATGCATTACTTGAAAAAGAAACTTTACCCAAAATAGCCTTCGTTATAAATAGCATCAAAAGGAAGGCAGATTTTTCAAATCGAATATTTAGAATCAAATTTATGGAATAAAATGTATTTTGATATCAATGGCATGTGCGTTTACGGCTTCTAGCGTCGAAGTAAAGATCACCGGAAAGCAAAGATCATCGTTCTAACATTTCAAGCTTTCCAATGCAAAAAGGGTTTTCAAATTGGACTAATAGTAGCAGAGATATGGTGTCCACAGGCGGACGGACAGACGGTCAGACAAATAGACCGACAAAGTGATTCAAATGAGCACCAGGATACACGTTTCCACTCATCTTGCGTCGAATGGCGGTGTTCCCGATCCCAGGCAAGGCCCACAGCCTTGTATCGTTCGACCATCGGACCAGGCTGCACGTTTCCAATCATCTTGCGTCCAATGGCGGCGTTCCCGAAACCACGTGAGGCGGGCAGCCTTGTGTAGTAGGACCATTACACGTTTCTAATCACCTGGCGTCGAATGGCGGTGTTCCCGAACCCAGGCGAGGCACACAGTCTTGTGTAGTCGGACCAAGCTACAAGTTTCCAATCGTCTTGCGTCCAATGGCGGTGTTCCCGAACCCAGGCGAGGCGCACAGCCTTTTGTAGTCGGACTAGGCTACACGTTTCCAATCATCTTGCGTCCAATGGCGGCGTTCCCGAAACCACGTGAGGCGGACAGCCTTGTGTATTCGGACCATTACACGTTTCTTATCACCTGGCGACCAATGGCGGTGTTCCCGAAACCAGGCGAGGCGCACAGCCTCGTGTGTTCGGACCAGGCTACACGTTTCCAATCATATTACGTCCAATGGCGGTGTTCCCGAAACCAGGCGAGGCTCACAGCCTTGTGTAGTTCGACCAGGCTACACGTTTCCAATAATCTTGCATCAAATGACGGTGTTCCCGATCCAAGGCGAGGCGCACAGTTTTGTGTAGTCGGACCAGGCTACACGTTTCCAATCATCTTGCGTCCAATGACGGTGTTCCCGAAACCAGGCGAGGCTCACAGCCTTGTGTAGTTCGACCAGGCTACACGTTTCCAATAATCTTGCATCAAATGACGGTGTTCCCGATCCAAGGCGAGGCGCACAGTTTTGTGTAGTCGGACCAGGCTACACGTTTCCAATCATCTTGCGTCCAATGACGGTGTTCCCGATCCCAGGCGAGGCGCACAGCCTTGTGTAGTCGGAGCAGGCTACACGTTCCCAATCATCTTGCGTCCAATAGCGGTATTCCCGAACCCAGGCGAGGCGCACAGCCTTGTTTAGTCGGAGCAGGCTACACGTTTCCAATCATCTTGCGTCCAATGCCGGTGTTCCCGATCCCTGGCGAGGCGCCCAGCCTTGTGTAGTCGGGTCAGCAATGGCACTCGAGTGGGCCGTCGGCTCCAGGACTCCGTAGAGCACACGGAACGTTGCACTGTCCGAACGCTGTTGATAATACTGGCCTCAGCATTGAACTGCGCTGTGATTTACGGCAATGCTACCAGCCGAGCGGATGTTGCGATGAGTGCCAGACGCCGCTGTTCACGATTTCCCAGGACTTTTCTACTGCCTCACCGGTTTAGCACTCTGAATGTTTCCCCTGAGATTGTGTAGACCAGGTACAACATGCAGAGTGTTGAAATTGTTGACCGTGTGAATCCAAATTTCGTGGTAATTTCAGAGATGAGTGACCTATCTCCCGGGCGCTGACTATCATACCACTTTCGAAATCGGTTAAATCCTGATACGCTGCCATCTGAACTGCGAATGCTACTACACTGCACAAAATTTTCTGAAATTCGAGATCCACTTTTCGTCATATCTTTCGTGAGTTTCCGAAACATATTTCTGATACAACCTTTTCCGTAGAATGACAGAAAGAAACCTGAATTTCACGAATTTTTCTTACCACGGGAAAATGATGAATTTTGAGAAACCTTTCCGCAGTTTCTTTCTTATATTGACGGTAAATTACCGTTTTAGAGATGTGTTAACTGAAACTTCTGAAGTTTCAGAAATCTTACCTCAATTCCTTTCGTATATTAAAGGAAAAACTCACGTTCTCGCTTTTTCCGTATCCGCATTATGAGAAATTACCAGTAATAGGAGCAATTGATAAGAATACTTGAGGTTTGATTAACTCTTATATTTCAACCGTCTGTCGAATTTTGAAGTTCCGTAACGAGATTGGATATTGGGGATAGCACATCGCATGAATTTTGTTACACAGGATATTTCTCTCCTCTCCCCTATTTTGTGCACTAGCTATTTATTATATATTGTGTTACTGTAAGAAACCGGATACTTAACTTATTGTATAGATGGTTATACGATATCTAGGTATCAGTCTTTTGACAACTTAAGATAAAAGCTATTGTAGCTATGAAGAGTAAATTTCATGTTTAAGAGATTGTGTGTGTGTGAGAGAGAGAGAGAGAAATAATACTATAAAAAGTACATTTTACCTTTTTAAGGATAACTGAAAGTCATTATCAGTTTAAAAAATCAAGTTGTAAAGCATTTTGTTGCTTCGAAAAATCACGATGAAAAATGCTTAATTTCTGAAAGCCCTCCTACAGAAAAAAAAAATTATTACGAACCTATTCAGAAAAATAATAAGCGCCAACAGAAAATAAAATGACTAAATCGCTCGCATCAATGACAAAAAAATCATTGTCACGCAATTGGATTTACACTGTACGTGAGTTGTGGCTCAGTGGTTAAAGGCGTGTGTTGCCTGTTGAACCAGGGTTATAAAGAGATTCTGATGTCAGGCACATTAAATGTTATAAAGATGATTTGGCGTATTAAAAATTAGAAACTTATGCTAATATTGAAATTTATATGTAAATTATAGAAAAATTCGAATTTGGGAGATGGGTGGATGCATTTCGAAACAAAACTGAAATTTTGACTAAGGCCATGAAACAAAATAGAAAAATAAAATGCACCACTGAACTTGGTAACACCTAAAAGTTAGTATTGTATTGTTTGCGTTGTTTGCGTTTGATGAGTAGATACACCTGAAAGTGGAAGAAAGGTAACTACTGTTCACATGTGTACCAAATTTGTAAACACTAAAATTTAATGGTATACAATGTACACATGTAAATAACTTTTGGAGGCTGAGAAGTCAAATCTAATGGTTAGGACAAAAAACATTGTTTTTATACCACAATTAAGTAACTCAGATTTCGTTTCCCACCTCAGTCACTGCTGAGGTGGATGCAGTTGAACCATGTGATGAAAATTCACCCTGAAAATATCTAAAACTTCACTGCACTAAGGTTTAGGTTTTTGAAAGGCCACTTGGCCTATATTTACTTTAAAAACTTAACAAGTTAAATTTTTAGGTCACAGATTTTATGTCTGGCCACAGGGCCCAATAAAAAATAAACAGCTGACAGGTTAGTTTCTTTCAAAGAAAAATTAGCACCACGCACACTACTGATAAAAATAATAAACACCAGAATTTCATTGAATTTCACAGCATCAACACTTGATTTAACATGGTGTGCAACTTAAGTATTTAAAGTGAAAATATCTCTCACTCTCTCTCGAAAAAGAAATTTATAAGCATTTGTGTGTTTACTATGTTGTTCTAATTAACTTCTTCGAACCAACCTTCTCAGACCAGTCTTCTGAATACACTTTTAATTTTAAACTATCATATCAACTAAGTCAAAATTTTACGCACAATGAAAAGTTATCTGATACCAGGTTCTACACCTCCAGGAAAATTTGTCTTAAAAATCACATAACCTTGTCTTAAATCAACATCTGTCTTAAAATCGACATAACCTTGTCTTAAATCAACATTTGTCTTAAATTCAATATTTGTCTTAAATCAACATATCTAGCATTACCGGATACTCAACCAATTCTATACGCCCTACAAAATCTAATACACTAGGTGCCTTATTCAATTTACACAAAATTATCATTAAATTGCTACACCGACAAGAGAATCTTACTTCACACCATCATCATGAAAATCCAACTTTTCAAAATTCCATACCATAAGTTTTCCAACCTACTGGCACCCATGTAATAATCAACTCGGGCATAAAGCCAAACGCCGCCCCGGTGGCGCAGTGGTCTAAGCGATGGCCTCTGATCATTCGTCCGAACGGGGTCCGGGTTCGAATCCCGGTGAGGCATGGATGTTGTGTTTGTCTTACGGCACTGGCTCTCTCCCTTCCCTGGAACCAGTGACCCTAAATTAGGGACGGGCGACTGCTTATAGCCCATTGAGTTGCTCACGGTGGTCGTAAAACCTCCAATCAAAAAAAAAAATAAAAATAAAAAATAAAGCCAAACAATCATCTCAGTCACTGAATCCCACTTCTCTAGAAAAAACTCGATTTTTCTGGGAGAACAACAAAGTTTGAGTCTGAAGGCGAGAATGGGTCGTGAATCCATTCTCAGCCTATACAGTGTAGTGGAGCAAAGTGCGACTTAACCCTTTACTGTTCCTTCACTCTGATTTTGGGACAACTCACACTCACTCCTTCGTAGGTACCACCTCCTATGGGCCCACGAGCTTACTCGGGCAGAAAACAAATCCCCCAATTTGTTTCATGCACCCTTTCAGACCCGAGGCATGTCTACATCGGGTAAAGTATCCCACAAGAGTTCACTTGCCCCCAAAATATCTCAACATCTATTTTCCAGAAAGCTAACTCACCATCCTTATTTCCAGAAAATTCAATACATCACTTTTTATCCCAGAAAATTACTTCATATCCTATTTTTTCCAGGAACACACTTCATCTCCCAGGAACACACTTCATATCTCTATTTTCTCAGGAACTCACTCATTTCCCAGAAAATCACTTATCTTTCTTTCCCAGGAATACACTGTACTACTCATTTCCCAGAAAGCTCAATAACACCATACTACCCACACTATACCAAACCTTACTTTATTTCCAGTAAACTCTATAAATCACCATATTTCCACAATCACTCTTTTTCCTGAAATATCATCACTTCTTGAAGAAACACACCAACTATTCGGGTTCTTTTCAGTCACACTATACATATACTCCATATCTGCCTGTATGCCCAATCCGGAATTTTGAAAAGTTGGATTTTCATGATGATGGTGTGAAGTAAGATTCTCTTGTCGGTGTAGCAATTTAATGATAACTTTGTGTAAATTGAATAAGGTACCTAGTGTATTAGGTTTTGTAGGGTGTATAGAATTGGTTGAGTATCCGGTAATGCTATATATGTTGATTTAAGACAAATATTGAATTTAAGACAAATGTTGATTTAAGACAAGGTTATGTTGATTTTAAGACAGATGTTGATTTAAGACAAGGTTATGTGATTTTTAAGACAAATTTTCCTGGAGGTGTAGAACCTGGTATCAAATAACTTTTCATTGTGCGTAAAATTTTGACTTAGTTGATATGATAGTTTAAAATTAAAAGTGTATTCAGAAGACTGGTCTGAGAAGGTTGGTTCGAAGAAGTTAATTAGAACAACATAGTAAACACACACACATGCTTATAAATTTCTTTTTCGAGAGAGAGTGAGAGATATTTTCACTTTAAATACTTAAGTTGCACACCATGTTAAATCAAGTGTTGATGCTGTGAAATTCAATGAAATTCTGGTGTTTATTATTTTTATTAGTAGTGTGCCTGGTGCTAATTTTTCTTTGAAAGAAACTAACCTGTCAGCTGTTTATTTTTTTATTGGGCCCTGTGGCCAGGCATAAAATCTGTGACCTAAAAATTTAACTTGTTAAGTTTTTAAAGTAAATATAGGCCAAGTGACCTTTCAAAAACCTAAACCTTAGTGCATTGAAGTTTTAGATATTTTCAGGGTGAATTTTCATCACATGGTTCAACTGCATCCCCCTCAGCAGTGACTGAGGTGGGAAACGAAATCTGAGTTACTTAATTGCGGTATAAAAACAATGTTTTTTGTCCTAACCATTAGATTTGACTTCTCAGCCTCCAAAAGTTATTTACATGTGTACATTGTATACCATTAAATTTTAGTGTTTACAAATTTGGTACCCATGTGAAAACAATAGTTACCTTTCTTCCACTTTCAGGTGTATCTACTCATCAAACGCAAACAACGCAAACAATACAATACTGACTTTTAGGAGTTACCAAGTTCATTTTATTTTTCTATTTTGTTTCATGGCCTTAGTCAAAGTTTCAGTTTTGTTTCGTAATGCATCCACCCATCTCCCAAATTCGAATTTTTCTATAATTTACATATAAATTTCAATATTAGCATAAGTTTCTATTTTTAATACGCCAAATCATCTTCTTCGTTCCTGAGTGCAGCGGAAGTGTTATCTTGCGTAAGGTCTGAAAAATGCAAGATCGTCGATTTTGCGAAATTTCAGTTTAAATACGGAAAAACCTCTCTATATAAGTCGTTTGCGGACAGTACCATTTACCTACCGCATGGGGGTGGGGGTGGCATGTAATGGAAATCAGCGCCTATCTCAGTGTAGTGTCAGTTTGGAAATCTTTTTATGCGGAAATGCTTAGGAAATCTTAAGGGTTAAAAATATACATTAACATACATTGAACTGTGGTGTACTTTCCATAAATATTTTGCTGTATGACAGAAATCCCACTGATTTTTTATTGTGCTTCACAGCTGGTTTTTCCTTATTTGGACCCATTTTATAGCGCAATTTTTTGGGTAATCGTCGCACCGTCTGATCCAAAATATAGTGAGTTTCCTAAGCAGTTTCGAACAGTTTGAAAAATACTGGATTCCGTTTTCCTGCTTTTTCTTTTCCTTTTTTTTTTTTTTTTTTTCCTTTTTTTTTTTTATTTCGTGTGTGGCTTATCATTTTAACGGGACACAAAAGTTGCAGAAGTCTTTCGAAGTTACAAAACTTTTCGTGTGAAGTACTAAAACGGGGATTTTCTTATCTCTCCTACACCGCCATTTTTTTTCTTCTCTTCTTTCTTCTTTCTCTCTCTCTCTTCTTGGGAAATAACGAGTTAATGATGTTCATTCCAATTATTGCCACTCATACTCCGATGTGTACATACACACGAAAAAAACACCTTTTTTTTCTTGTTTCTCAGCTGTCTTGTAAGCCGCATCTAGAGCATGCCGTTATCACGAATCCCTTCAGATCGATGTTCTTATCTACTGTTCACTGCTATCAAAAAAAAAAATCAAGAGAAACCGAAAATAGAAAAAAAAAGAAGAAACATAGCCTGCTTGCTTCCTGTTTAAAGAAACCCTGACCTTCGAAAATTTCCTCCTTTGAAACTACCGGTCGATAGGTGAAAGAGACAACTGATTACACACACGCATGTTTTCTTTCTTCTGTAGTTGCTCGACGAGAAATCTGATGTTCTTTTGTGAACCGGCGCAGAGTTAGCAGGTTCATTCCTTCAAGTACTGAACGTGAGTGCAGCATCTCTAAAGAACAGCGGCTACCACCTGATTAATTGTATGCGGATGCGCGAAACTATAAAATAAACTAATGTCGTTTACATTTGACCCTAGAACAAAATGACCCACCTGTGGAATTTTAAAGAACTGCATTTAATGTTTTAATGAGGACATATTGTAATTCATAGCGCATCCACGAAATGTTGACAATGTAAAAATGAAAAAAATTAACCGCTCGTAATATTTCTGCTTGCTGAACTTGAGCTTACAGTAGAACCAGCTTATAACAAGGAACTCGGGACCGACGAAAATCTTCGCCAAATCCTGGAGTCGTTAAATCCGCTTTGTGGTGAAAAATCGCACGTGATAATATATATGCATTACGTTTATCTATATATATGCATGCGTTTACGTGATATATGTATTACGTTATTGTATATCCATAATAACTGAATATACTTGAAAGGTTTAATTAATTAAATGCATTGGTAAAAATTAAACTGAAATTAGTAGTAACACAGTAAAAAAAATTCTGGAATTTTGCGGACCACTTTCCGAAATTTCTTTCGTGAATTAATGAAGCATATTTCTGATACAACCTTTTCAGTGAAATGACGGAAGAAACTCTGAATTTCACGGATTTTTGGTACACCAGAACAATTCTGAATTTCCAGAAACCTTTCCACAATTCCTTTCTTATATTAACAGAAAACGTTCTCACTTTTTTCGTATCTATATGAGGAAAAATTTCCGGTAATAGGAGAGATTTACGAGAACACTTAGGGGTTTGATTAATTCTTAAACTACAATAGTCTGTCGCAATCGCGTAACTAGCCCAACGTGCGTACACACACCCCCACCCCCCACCCCCGCGAGATTTACTTCGACACCCCTAAGCACAGTTGTTTTCCCAGGAGTTCGAACACGACGGGGGGTGCATTTTTCGCGGTGTGTGTGTGTGGCAGATCTAAGACGGGCTGAGCCCGGGCCCGAATAGAGCTCGGGCTATAGAATATTTACTGCGGTTTGAGCTCGGGCTCTTAGAGAGAAAGAGACCGAGATAAAAAAAAATATATATATATATATAAATGTGATTTTATATGATTTAGCAAATGGGTAAAGGGAATTCTTCGGCATCTGGTTCTGGTTGGGGGAGCGGGCATTAGAGATCGCTATTTATTCCGGGCTTGGGTAGAAAATGCCATAGGCCACGCATTAGTGTATTTCTGCAGGAAAAAAAGGCTTTTTCAAGAACTATAGATATTAGATAGTTGATAGGATTCCAATGATAATTTACCCCCAATCTCCACGCATTAACTCCCTGCTAAGTCTATTTAGTAACGTACATATTGCAGAGCATTATAGTGCGATACTATTAGCATTATTGGAGTAACACACAATTGCAGCACCGCCCTATCATTTTAAATGTCCGATAGCCCGAAGCACTCAAGTGGAAACGAACGGTCAAAGAAAATCGTACAGTTACACTGTTAAAATAGACAGAGGCGCCTACCCCCACTCCCCATTTGAGAAATACATTGGTTAACCGCAGGAGGAAGAGAGAGAGTGGAAGTGTGGAAAAGGAGATCTTTTTTATTAATGGTTGAACAGGTTAGCCAGTCTTCGGGCTCGTTCGGGCCCGGGCTCTATCTTGCAAAATAAAATTTGGGCTCAGGTGGGCCCGGGCTGATATACCACGGGCTCGGGCTCCGAAAATTGAGCCCGAACTCAGTGTGTGGTGGTGGTGGAGGGGGGTGGGGGTAAGGAAGTCAGGGAGACTGTCTGCAAAAGTAATGGAGGTACCTAGACCCCTGTAGCTTTAACTTTTTAAGTAACAGATTTGAGAGCACGAGTAATTGCTTTGTCCAAAATTAAAATAAATCCCTTGAAGAAATCACCCTCTTACACACGGCAGATCTGCGGCTGCTGTGAATAAATGTTGACGCCTGTCGTGCACGTAATCCTAGGTAATTGACTGTGTTCCCACATCCTCCACGAGGAATCCCACTGTAGCCTCGCGGTTTTCCTCAGCAGCGCAGAGAGAGGGCGATTGGAGAGCGATCGTATTATTTACAACCCGAAGCCAAAGAGCCGAACACTTTCAATCTGTAGGACATTCAAGTGAAACTAGGCATTTATTTAGGCAAAGCTAATTATATCTTAAAGCAAAATATGAATATTTTTATTGTGCGTGTTCGAATTTTTTCATAAAACTATAACTGGCAGCTGCAGTACGCCCCTTCGTTACCTGCGCTCCCCGCAGCTACCGGGGCTGTGGGGGTGGTAGTTACGCCACTGGTCTGTCGAGATATTTGATTTTAAAGTATTGTAGTTAGATCGGATATTGTGGATAGTATTTTGCATGAATTTTGGTTACTATGGTACACGATATTTCTGCTCCTCTTCCCCATTTTGCGCACCAGTTATATATTATGTTACCGTAAGAAACCAGGTACTTAATTTATTGTACAGGTGGTTGTATGATGTCTATGTATCAGTCTGTGGAGTCCTTAAGACAAAAGTTAGATAGCTATCAATAGTAAATTTTGTATTTAGAAGTTTTGTGAAATATAGTATTATAAAACAGTACATTGCAACTTCTCTTTAAGATAATTAAAAGTTATTGTCAGTTAAAAACGATCTCGGACTCCAAATCATTCCGTTGCTTCGAAAAATCGCGATGAAAAAAATACGTAATTTGTGATGAGACCTCCTACAGAAAAAAATAAAATTATTACAAACGTATTAAAAAATAATAAGCTCCAATAGAAAATGAAATGATTAAATCCCTCGCATTAATGAAAAAATTCACCATCGCCTAATTACTAGTTTTACCGTGAACATGAGTCTGATTCCTGTGTTCCTGAGACTTTCTGGCTCAGTGGTTAACATGCGCGGCTTCAACTGAAACGGCCTGGGCTCGATCACCGGCGCAAAAGGATTCTCTCGTGTAAGTGCTGAAATATTCAGCATGTTGTATTTTGCGAAATTCCTGTCTAAACACGGAAAAATTTAAAAAGGACTTTTCTGAAATAAACGGAATTACTGACTACGGAAAAATCTGTGAAAATACGAAGTTACAAAAAAAAGCTGGAATTCTTAAAAACGGAAATTCCGTTAAAAGACGGACACTTACTGACAACTTTGATGAACGTTATTTTCAGAAATTTTCCGTCAATTCACCCCACTTATTTTTTACAATGTACATGAATACACAATGGCAGCGAATCTCCTGAAGCAGACAGACATCATGCGGAAACATTTAAAAAAATCGAATGTTATTTGCTTTGTTTTATATTTGTGTGCCCTGAATTTTTTTCGACGAATAACATTTAGTGAAGCAAATACCTGTACGTCGCAGTAGTCTGATGCTTCAAAAAACCGTTGGAGATTTTCCGCACAATCAGTGGCTGTTGCATGCGATGGTGGCCGAGCGTTCTCCTCCTAGCATTCTTCACTCGCCCAATCTAACTTTCTCTTTTTCTGTCATCAGGAAAAAAAAATCTGGCGATCTAACTTTCTCTTTTTTTATCATCCCCCAAAAAATCTGGCGATCTAACTTTCTCTTTTTTTATCATCCCCAAAAAAAATCTGGCGGTCTGATTTTCTCTTTTTCTGTCATCCAAAAAAAATCTGGCGGTCTGATTTTCTCTTTTTTCTGTCATCAGAAAAAAAAATCTGGCGATCTAACTTTCTCATTTTCTGTCATCCCCAAAAAAAATCATCTGCCGATCCAACTTTCTCTTTTTCTGTCACCCCCCCTCCCCCTCCCCCAAAAACGCCCATATTTTTTTCATATTGCGAACTTTTATTTCGCCATTTTTTAGCTCTCTAATGATAGTTACTTCGTCGTTTAAGCATAACACTCTTCTCTGAGACAGTTTGTCATTCATAAAGGTTTAGGATTTCCTACTTGACGGCCACGTAAGCTGATCACTGTTTAATTACACACGTAAAACAAAATCATCACCGATCCTCCCAATGCAATACTCACTTGGACGGTGAAAGGTGCTATGGAATTGTTATAATCTGTGTCCCCTTCATCAACATCACCATTCCATTACTTCCCTATCTCTCTCTACAGTCGTCTCCCAGAAATTCACTTACACATGGGTAAACCACACCCGTGCACCTTTTGCTTAGGGGTAGGTCGCCTGTTTTCAACTCTGTTAACGCAATACTCCCAAGGTAAAACCCTTTGGAGGAATTTCTTGCACGACTTGCTTGTTTAAAATTTTATGCACTCTCTCCCTATTGCTTTTCTATCAGTATTCTTCCACTACCACACAATATTTCTCCTGAGCTGTTGCAGTTTCGCCCTGCATGCCCGATTTCTATTCCACCATTCCAAAACAGTGCGCATATAATTTTATATCGATGACCATTATATAAAGCACAAGTTCTATTTGTGTTGTCTCAATGACTTCCAATGATTCCATTGCTAATAATGCGAAATGATGTGCACTCAAAACGAATCGTATGGAATGATAGTCTAAGTGTCCTGTCAGACCGTGCGATGAAATCACGCAGGGTGTTGCCTTCATGGGGCAATCCGTGTTGGGGGAACAGCACAAAAGGCACGAACATTTGGATCTTGAACTGCTTGTGGAAAATCACTCAGTTTCAAGGAGTACAAAGCCCTTGTTTTATCTCAAAACAAGGCCGCATAAACCACAGTTGTCAATACTGGCCGCAAAAGCGACAACTTCTCGGTGGAAACAGTGAGTACTCATTGCAACTACGTGGAGTTTTCGATTGGTACAAATTTTCGATGTATCAGTCAAAGCATGTTTTTTTTTTTTTTTTTTTGTTAGAAATGCAAAGAAAGTACGGTGACAGTTATTTTACACCTTAAAATGTAAAGGGGGTCCTTAGTGTTATTATTTCGCCAGGCAGGTTTGAATTGTCTTCCTTTGCTACGTCTTTCTTTTCTTTTTTTCGAATACCTATAACCCATTCTGTGACACTCGGCGCCATAAAAAGTAAACTAGTTCATTGTGTTCATAAGAAGTTGCTTGGTGAAGCCACAGCATTTGCCCCGCGAAATCAAAATGGCCGAATGCTGTGGCTTCGTCTAACAACTTCTTATGAACACAATGAACTACTTTACCTTTCATATCACGAAAAACATCGTACATGCGGTTTGTAAACTTAAAAATCGACATAAGTAAATGTCACTGCGGATTATTGTTTTTGAATATACAAAAAGGATTTCAAATTCGCAATTTCATTAGAGGTTCAACTAAAGGTTAAATTCATCAAATAAGAGCCTATCAATATCATTAGAGGTTCAACTAAAGGTTAAATTCATCAAATAAGAGCAGATCAATATGAAGGATGGTAATGGAAAGGATTTTTTTTTCTGAACGTCAAATGTTTTCAAAATGAAAGTAAATGTAATAAATGAAGAGGCAAGAAAGTAAATGTAATACAGGGACGCTCCAAGCGGGTGTTCAACGGGTGCTAAGCACCCGGGCGGCTGATTCCGGGGGCGGAACGACTCAAAATCAATTTTTTCGGTTGATAAATTAATATCAGTGACGTGGGAGAAGTTATGAAAACGTTATACTGTGAGAAATCGTAATGCTAAGTGGAACGTTTCCTTTTTTAGTAAAAATAACTCGTTTATATCAACAGAAAACGCCTTGAAATCAGAGAATAATTTTTACTGTTTTGTTCAGTAGCAGATACCGCGGGCAAAGCATTGAAAATTCTTTTTCTAATTTTTTTTTTAAATCTTGAAGATTTCAGCTTTCATGAATGCGTGGCCAGCGCTATGACAAATGGGGCCAATATGTAGGAAAAACACAATGGACTTCTAAAAGCATAATTTGTCGACTTAAGACCCTTACGCATTTTATGTACTTTGAGCGGCTCATACTTTAAATCTGGTCGTAAATGCCGACGAAACAATTTCCCTACAGATTGTGAACATTTTCAGCATTGTTCAAGAAATATATGCTTACCTTTCTGAATTACCTTATCGTTGGCAAATTTTCAAGAAAGAGCTTCTAGCGTTGACCGTAAAGCAGGGTGGGAAAATATTATAGGATCGATGCACTGAGGTACAATTTCGATGTATTCCACGATTTAGATAATTTGGCTAGAATAGTTAAAGAGACGACCGTCATGTTTAATATTACATGTATATATATCATCATCCTCCTCAACCATTATCAATTTTTCTGCTGGATGAAGGTCTCCCCAAATTTCTTCCACAACGGCCTGTCTTGGACCAGTCTCCTCCATCTTACTCCCGCATGCTTTCGAATTTCTTCCACCTATCTCCCACGTGGTCTTCTTTTGGGTCTTTTCCTGTCTCTTGGAATCCAGTCTAAAATTTGGGTTGTTCATCGATGGTCCGTTCTCTTGGCAATATGTCCAGCCCATTACCATTTCAGGGATTTTACTCTGATCCTAATGTCTTCCACTCTTTATCATTTTCCTTACCCACGGGTTCCTCATCTTATCTTGCTTAGTTATATATACTGTATATGTGTGTGTGCATCCATCGAGAAGCTGTAATATGTTTTTTTTTTTTTTTTTTTTTTTTTTTTTGATTGGAGGTTTAACGACCACCGTGAGCAACTCAATGGGCTATAAGCAGTCGCCCGTCCCTAATTTAGGGTCACTGGTTCCAGGGAAGGGAGAGAGCCAGTGCCGTAAGACAAACACAACATCCATGCCTGACCGGGATTCGAACCCGGACCCCTTACGGACGAATGATCAGAGGCCAGTGCCTTAGACCACTGCGCCACCGGGCTGTAATATGTTTATCATCGTACATGACGAAACTTTTTTTTACCGGTAATGCAGACTTTTGTGTAAACTGACAGAGAGAAAGAGAGGAAGCTTACTTCTTGAACTATTCGTAGCGTCAGTAGTATAAAAGGGCGGGTTCTGCGTCAAGGAGCAGCTCCTTCTAGAGCAGGAGCAGGGGGCGTGGCTTGCGGCAGAAGGAGCAGGGGAGTGGCTTGTGACGCAGAACCATGTGTGGGGCGTGACAGGTGGCACTAGTGTGTTGGGTCGATGCTGATGTGCTGCCCCCTAGCGGTGCTTTTTTGGAACTTTCGATGGACCTTTGTTTTTGAGGGATGGCAACGACCGAGTGGGGGAAAGGGCGTGGCAGATGGCGCTAGTTGTAGGGTCGATGCTGATGTGCTGCTCCCTAGCGGTGCTTTTAGGAACTTTGTTTTTCTCGGGAGATTTATTGGACTTTGACAAATTTTTGGGAAGTCTTTCCAATATGTTTTGTTTTATTAAACTTATATTTTTTAGAACTTCCGTGAGGTGTTAGGAATTTTTATAGACGTTGCATTTTTTATTTTTTATTTTTTTTATTTTCTCGAGAGATTTATTGGACTTTGTCAAATTTTTGAAGGAAGTTTTTTTGTCGTTTCCAATATTTCTTGTTTCCTCGAATTTGTTTTATTAAACTTATATTTTTAGAACTTCCGTGAGATGTTAGGAATTTTTATAGACGTTGCATTAGTTTTTTATTTTCTCGAGAGATTTATTGACTTTGACAAATTTTTGAGAAGTCTTTCCAATATGTTTTGTTTCCTCGAATTTGTTTTATTAAACATATTTTTTAGGAATTCCCTGAAGTGCTACGAATTTTTACAGACGTTGCATTATTTTTTTTTATTTTCTCGGGAGATTTATTGGACTTTGACAAATTTTTGAGAATTCTTTCCAATATGTTTTGTTTCCTCGAATTTGTTTTATTAAACTTATATTTTTTAGGAATTCCCTGAAGTGTTAAGAATTTTATAGACGTTGCATTATTTATTTATTTTTTTTATTTTCTCGAGAGAATTATTGGACTTTGTCAAATTTTTGAAGGAAGTTTTTTTGTCGTTTCCAATATTTTTTGTTCCCTCGAATTTTTTTATTAAACTTATATTTTTCGAACTCCGTGAGGTGTTAGGAATTTTTATAGACGTTGCATTATTTTTTTAATTCTTACATTTGTCCTCCCTCCAATTTTAATTTAGACGAGGAAAAGCTTTGTTTGAAAAGATTTCGTTCCTGTTGATTCATGTTCCGCTATCTTTTGTCCGCCATGTGTTTTGGGATGACTCACAATTTTCTCTTTGTCTCAGACCATACCATTTTGTATGACACGTGTTTTGGGACAAGTTACTATGATGGGTGACCCATGTCGTGATAGCAGACAAAACCATGACATCAGCCAACGCCATTTCCTCCGCGGGTTCGGCGGTTGACGTCATTTGAGATTCTGTTAGACACATTAAGTTCCAAGACTGATTTTTTTCAATAACTTGATCATTTTGCAACGAATTTAATCCTTATTTTTTCCCCTAATTTCCCATTTTATATTCATAATTTTTCAACGTAACGATTTTATTTATTTTCTTTGAGGAGACCACGCATTTTCAACGGACGTTCCAACATAAAGACGTTTCCCAAAGTTTTGTGCTGCAGACATAATCTTAAAACACGATTGTTTATTAACGTATTTACGTGTTCATGACATTTTCTGTTACATTTTTTAACGTTGTACCTTTTTCCACTGTACAAAGCCACAATTTTTTATGCATAGTTAAAATGTTTATTTTTTATTTTTTCGTATTTTTTTTTTATTTTTTCATGATTATTCAGTAAAATGTACCTTTTAATGCATTATCTTAATCTTTTTGTTCTAAATGCTTGCGTACTCACTAAACTTCTCGATGTACCAACATTATTTTATTTTCTAACTTTTCAAACTAACAACTACTTTTATCGAGGCTTTCTTTTTTCTGATTCAAACAAGCAAACGTTTCTCCTTTATTATTTCCGTTTCCTATACAAACAACTTTTCTTACTTGCTTTTAATGTATGACTTAATCTGGTTTTCTATATAGCTGTTTCATGTTTGTGCAAGAAATATGCAGATCTATAGCAACTAACTATACATAACATTCGTTCGTAACAGTATCTTTTTTTTTTTCAGATTTAAACCAACACACGCTTCTTAACGACTTGGTATCGGTTTTCTGGGGAACTTTTCTTTTTCCTTCATTCAATTATATTCCAGATCATGAGACGAGGATATGCTTCTTTAGAAACGATTTCGTTCCTGTTCGCAGTAATTATTGGACTTTGACAAATTTTTTGTGAAATGACTTCATGCTAATTCTGAGTCTTTCACCTTTGCAATATTATTTTCTCGTAATTTTTTTGTGTGTTCAAGAACTCTACAGGTCTTTCACAGTTAAAATTCTGGTGAAACAATATTTTCTTACTTTATTTTGCATATCATTATAGCTTCCCAATTTTCGCTATTTTACTTCATCTTTTTTGAAATTTAGTAAAACTTTTCAATATGTGAGTAATTTATTTCTTACTTGGCCAAACTTATGATTCCTTTTATTTAGACTATTTTTTTTCATTTCATTTCAGCAAAACGATTATTTTAGATGTAGCAAATCATCAGGTTTTTTGTTTCCTTATATATCATATTTTCCAACTTTCTTTAAAGTATTCCTCAAAGCTTGCATGTATGTCAAATATGCATTTTTTTAATCCTTCCCTAGTTTGCTATACTTTTTCGTGGACTGCCCCAACAGGAAAGCATTCATTGTCAAGGCATGAAATCTAAAACCTTTTTTAATACGATAAAATTTGTATTCTTTGGGACATATTTTCTGTATATTGTTCTGTCTCGTCCGAAAAAAAACATTCATTCTGGAGGCAAAGCGAGTAATTCCGTTCTTCCACTAAACATTATTTTTTTACGTTTTACTAACTCACCACCCCCATAGCGAAAATAAAGAAATACTTACTTCTGTTCCCTATATATCGACTCAATCTATTTCTTTTCGAAATGCTGATCATGACATTTCAACTAAAATTTCATACTTTCACCAAAACTCATATTCTTAAACGAGCTATTTTTTAATTTATTTCATGTATAACTAAATTTTTGTTGTTTACTCACCTCATCAAAGTCAATAAGAACTCCCTTAATCTCATTCCTTCCCTCATTTAGTTCGCTTAAATTGAGATGTTTCAAAACTTCGCGTATATTTCATTCGCTTAATGTCCAGTTCTCCCGTGTCTGTCCCTTCATTTTTAACTTTTGTGCATGTTGCATTTTATCTTTAGACGTTTAGTTTCATTGACCTTTTTTTCGTTTTAATTAGGTTTTCATTATCGTATTTTTTATTCATTGTCTCAGCAGAAAAAGCTTTCATTCTGGAGACATAGCGACTAAGTCCGTCTTCCTCTAAACATTTTTTTTTTCACGTTTTACTAATTCTTCAGAAAAGCAGTTATTTCCAAACTCCCATAGTGAAAATATCGTATTCCCCTTAAGGTACTTATTATATTTTTCCTTCTGTTCAGTGTTGTATGATTCTTCAAACTTTGGTTTATTTTTATGAAACTTCTTTTTTTTCTTAGTTTTTTTCTGATTCAAGCTATCAATCTTTTCCTATCGATTTAATTACTCTTATTTTCCCATTCGACTTTACTTTTGAACAGAAATGTATCTAAAATATTCAGATGTATTTTTGTCTATAAGGCCGATTCTTCCCTGTTTCAAATAAAGTCATTGTGGGATTTTAGTCTAAATACCCCTAAATCTTTAGAACTTACTTTTCATAGTTAGATACTAATTCCTCGAGGTTTACATTAAAACATGAAAGAAGAGTGTTTTTACGCTCTCTCCAGTGTATGAGCTTTCCCCAAGAAATTAACTTTGAATTCCCCCCTGTTTCTGTCGGAAACTGACAATCTCCTGCGACTGTTTTCACGCGTCTACTGCTTACAGGAAAACCTCATATAGCATGAAATCACTTTGCTTGGGAGATTAAAATAAATTCTGGTTTTGAACTTTGAATGCAAACTCAAGCTCGCAAAAGCATAGTTTTCTGAGCAAACTTAAACTGTCTTAGATGACAAAAATCTAAAACTGCAGACTCAATGGGACAGAGCGTTTGAACTTTGCCGTTCATTCACCATTTAAGAGATCCGTCGTGAACCACTAGAAGGGAAGTAAGCAGACCCTGATTTAGTCCACTGTTTCTAAGGAAGGTAGAAAGCTAGTGTCGTAATTCAAAAGCTCTTAACTCAAGCCTCCCCAGGATTCAATTTCGGACAAACGAAAACTCAGATGCCAATGCTTAGACATTGAAAAATTACTTCAGACAAATATTTTCTTACTTAAAGTGCTTCAATTCAGAATTTGTACTACTTAAGATTTCCCTTAGTCAATATTTTTTCTATCTTAAAAACTTCTAAAGGGTTGATTTTGAAAAAAACGAGTTCTCACAAAAATGTAAAATTTCCTCAGATTGTATGAGGAACCAAAAGAGAAAAATTGATGAAGCTTGAATGTTAACCATTTCAACCATTTCTTTCTCTTCATGTTTCATTCCATAAACTTTCTTCAAATTTCTATATATCCAAGAATTTTGTTAAATGTTCAAGTTCGACCCCAGAAATTTTCTGAAAATGATAGTCTGTCTTTTTAAAAAATTCCAGAATAAGAATCCCTTCACTGAAACAAGAAATTCATATTCAAAGCATTCCATTCCTCTTTCTACTTCAAATACTCTATTTGTAAATCTAAGGAAGTTTTTTTTTAATATTCATATATTTTTCCCTCTAACTTTAGAAGATATTGTCCCAAAATGTATGTACATATTACGATAGTAAAATATCTTACTACTGCTTGATGTTCAATTCACTTTACACTGGCTTAAGGAAATTCATTCATTTTCTCATAACAAATAGACATGTCATTTTTCTTCCCATTCACTTCAAAGACTTGAAATCAACTTAGTGGAGTCCTTTGAGAAAATCTTTCATAGGAAAGCATAAATTTGCCCAAAAAGTACATTAAAAATAAAACAAGGAAATTCTGTTATAACTTCTAAACGAAAAAAGACAAATTCTAAGAAAATATGTAAAAATGTTCGTTGGATTCCATATTAAAAAAATTTAGTTGAAGAAAAATGTCATTCTTTTTTTTTTTTTTTTTTTTTTTGCTCTTTTTTAAATGTATTCATTTTCGGAACAGTTCATTCTTTCCTAGGGTTAAAAATGGAACACTTCATTTTTCTTAGTAGACAATTTTGAGAAAACACTTTTCATTCCCATAGAATAACATGGGAAAGCTAGTATACATAAAAAGACTGTTTCGAAACGAGTAAAAAACTGTTGAAGTTCGTTTTCGAAAAAGTTGGAAATGGAATGAAGGAAAAACAGTCACAGTAAGTTCCTGAAAATTGAAAATTGGATGTACTAAAAATGTCTAAGGAAAGAAGTTTTTATAAAACACAGACTGTTTAGTTTTTCCAGGCTAAGGGGTCTTCAGTGAGAGCGCTTCTTCTTTTCAACTCAAAGAATAAAGCGAGTCAGTTTGAAACATTTCAAACTCCCCGAAATTAAGCCGTGTACTCTGGTTTCGACTCAATACTGTAAAGCATTGCTCTCAGACCAGTCGGAATTCCGCCCCGATTGGTTGCCTAATGGAAAACATCAGGCCCCTTTCCAATAACAATTCCCAAATATCTTTAAGAAAAGTCTAGCGAAAAAGCACTAGTTCACCATTAGAGCAATTGGATGCATTCTGTTACTGTTTTAAACATTTCAAAAAGAAGTTTACATTCTCACTTTTACTTTAAAAATCTTGAAAGCTTAAATTTTGACTCATTTAAAAACAATTCACTTAAAATTTAATTTAAAAAAATAATAATTGCTCTTTAAATGTATGTCTTAAAACTAAAAAATATTTACGCTTAATATTTCAATAAATAATAAATATTCACAAACTCACCTTCTACCTTGCCCATTAAAAAAAAACTACGTTCATTTCTGAATTTATATAATCGAAATCATTACTTCTCCAAGGAGTTCTTTTCCCCTGATTGTAGAGAGGAACTCTTCTGAAATCTTCACTTTTCCACATGTGTTCATAAAAGCTTGAGCTACTTCCTTAGGATTCAACGAGGCCACAGCGTTCTCGAAACTTGAAATCGCTTTCTGTTCCACTCAGTGGTTAGGAATGGATGATGCATCTGAATAAGTGGAAGTACTTCAGAAATGCATTCACGACATCTACATGCCTTCAGGATGTTCTCCCAGATTAAATTTTTTAAACATTCAATTAAATTGTGTCTCCTCAATCGATGTATTTTGAAACTTTTGGGATTCTCCGAGTACGATTTTTTGGAATTCTGAACCCATTAACAATTCCTGGATACTGTCCCACACACCATCCAAAATAACTTGGAGTTTCTTAAACTGCTTTCTGGTTAATGCAACTCCTGTTGTTAAGTGAAAAATCCGGAAACAGAATTTGAAAGACTTGACGCCTTACTTTATTCAAACTTAGAACAGAACTAAAACTCGCTCAGCGTTTCCTTTGCATACTGTAACCAACACATGACCCTTATCACCACGTGGTGATTGATGTGTCACCATGCGTCAGCACACTAACTGCACGATGACCGTTTCCTTATCTGGTCACCTCGCAACAAACATGCTATTGACTCTAATCAGACAAAGCGAACTTCAGCTTGAGAGATAAACGAAAGGATTTCATTATAACTAACTTTCATATCTTGAGAGAATAAACTAAAAAAATTCTTCATAGAGTACATAATAAACGTAAAGAAATTCTTCATAGAGTACATAATAAACGTAATAAAATTCTTCAAGGCCGAATTTCCACTAAAATGATGATGGTATACGAAAAGCGTGAGAATTTAATCAGACACCTTCAAAGAATTCATCTTGGAATTAACGCTGCTTTTGAAAAACGAGTGAACTATGAAATTCTTTGTTCTCCACGCAGAGAAATTTCAGATTTGAAAATCTCGCCGTCCTGACCCACTTTTTCCTGAGTGAAATTTAACACATGGTGAAATCTCCACTTACGCATTCCTTTGAGTGGGGAATAGCTCTCATGAAAAAGGTCAACGGTTCCAAACGACATTGATTAAAATTGGAGAGACGAAAAATATAAGAATTAAAAAAATAATGCATAAGCAGGATTCCCAGAAACATAAAAAAATATAAGTTTTATGTAAAAAAGAAATTCCAGGAAAAATATTGGAGGGGCGAAAGATTTCCATTCCTTCTTTCATTCCCACAAAAAATTTAACGAAGTCCAATAAATCTCTCAAAAAAAAATTAAACAAATACTTGGACTGACAAAACAGAGAGCGACACGTGACGTCAACCCATCCCGCGGCTAGTAGTAGGAGATACACTGTTCCCCCTCTGACATCATTTTTTTTCTATGCGAACAGAAATTAACTTGAACAACCGTCTTAGAAAATGCCTCTTCCACGTTTTTTCTTCCCAGCCATGCAAGAGCAATCAGATTGCCTTTTCCCACCAAAAGTTCTAGCAAGAAGGAGCAGGAGACGCTGGAACATAGCCCGAAGGAGCTCCCTCCCTGACGCCCCTTGTTATTCGGCTCCTTCGGGCTATGTTCCGGCGTCTCCTGCTCAAAAAGCACCGCTAGGGGCAGCACATCAGCATCGACCCTACACACTAGCGCCATCTGCCACGCCCTTTCCCCCACTCGGTCGTTGCCATCCCTCAAAAACAAAGGTCCATCGAAAGTTCCAAAAAGCACCGCTAGGGGGCAGCACATTAGCATCGACCGTACACACTAGCGCCACCTCACGCCCTTTCCCCCACTCGGTCGTTGCCATCTCTCAAAAACAAAGGTCCATCGAAAGTTCCAAGAAGCACCTCTAGCGGGCAGCACATCAGCATCGAACCAACACACTAGCGCCACCTGTCACGCCCTTTCCCCCACTCCGTCGTTGCCATCTCTCAAAAACAAAGGTCCATCGAAAGTTCCAAGGAGCACCGCTAGGGGCAGCACATCAGCATCAACCCAACACACTAGCGCCACCTGACACGCCCCACACATGGCTCTGCGTCACAAGCCACGCCCTGCTCCTTCTGCTCATGCCACGCCCCCATCCTTATGCCGCATGCCACGCGCCCTGCTCCTTCTCTAGAAGGAGCTGCTCCTTAACGCAGAACCCGCCATTTTATACTACTAGCGTCATCTGAACTAGAGTTTTAAAGATTTGTTTTTCTTCAGTTTTATATGAGACAGTAGTATTTTATGGAAAATCTCAATTTACCGGAAATAGAAAATAATGTTGCTAAAGATATTTTTTTCATGTAAAGATGAATAAAAATTGAAAAATATTCTCGTACAAGGGGGCGGCAAATCTGGGCTTGCACCCGAGCGGCAAATGCCCTTGGCGCACCCCTGATGTAATAAATAAGAATATAAATGTAGTATCTATAGCAGTGTTTCCCAACCGCCGGTCCGCTAAGTTTTTTTCTACCGGTCCGCGAGAAACGAGTGAATTTATTAATTTTTCTTTTGAATCAAAATGGAGTTAAAGTGAAAGGAAATCTAGATCTAAACTTTTTTGGACACCTATAGCACAAAAATTATGGAAGCTTGATTCGCTAATTTCTTCACAGAAGACCTGAACTCCTGCAGGCTAACTCACCAGGAAAAGAAAAGTTTTATTGAATTTTCTTCTTATGCCAGTCTGGTATCGATGTTCAGATCGAAATCTCTGATTCAGTTTTGGGGTATTATGGAGAAAGAATATTCAAGTCTCAGCGACAAAGCTCTAAAACTATTGGTAACTTTTTCGACCACGCATTTATTACGAGAAAATCCTTTCAGTTGTTTCTACAATCAAAACAAAGCACAGGAACATAATGGACATTAATGCTGCACTGCGACTTGCACAAACGACGCTGGAACCACGGCTCGAGAAGATTATTTCGAAGCAGCAGCAACAGACGTCCCATTGATCGCAGAAAAAAATTATATTAACGTTAAGGAGAATATTGTGCAGTGGTGTATATTAGAGGCTAGCTAGGCTAACTGCGAAGCCCAGAGAATGCACAAATAAAAGTCAATTAGATATACACAAATAAAAGTCAATTAAATATACACAAATAAAAGTCAATTAAATATAAACAAATAAAAGTCTGTTAAATATACACAAATGAAAGTCAATTAAATATACACAAATAAAAGTCTATCAAATAAACACAAATGAAATTCAATTAAATATACACAAATGAAAGTCAATTAAATATACACAAATGAAAGTCAATTAAATATACACAAATAAAAGTCAATTAAATATACACAAATAAAAGTCAATTAAATATACACAAATGAAAGTCAATTAAATATACACAAATGAAAGTCAATTAAATATACACAAATAAAAGTCTATCAAATAAACACAAATGAAAGTCAATTAAATATACACAAATGAAAGTCAATTAAATATACACAAATGAAAGTCAATTAAATATACACAAATAAAAGTCAATTAAATATACACAAATAAAAGTCTATCAAATAAACACAAATGAAAGTCAATTAAATATACACAAATGAAAGTCAATTAAATATACACAAATAAAAGTCAATTAAATATACACAAATAAAAGTCTATCAAATAAACACAAATGAAATTCAATTAAATATACACAAATGAAAGTCAATTAAATATACACAAATGAAAGTCAATTAAATATACACAAATAAAAGTCTATCAAATAAACACAAATGAAAGTCAATTAAATATACACAAATGAAAGTCAATTAAATATACATAAATGAAAGTCAATTAAATATACACAAATAAAAGTCAATTAAATATACACAAATGAAAGTCAATTAAATATACACAAATAAAAGTCTATCAAATAAACACAAATGAAATTCAATTAAATATACACAAATGAAAGTCAATCAAATATACACAAATGAAAGTCAATTAAATATACACAAATGAAAGTCAATTAAATATACACAAATGAAAGTCAATTAAATATACACAAATAAAAGTCTATCAAATAAACACAAATGAAAGTCAATTAAATATACACAAATGAAAGTCAATTAAATATACACAAATGAAAGTCAATTAAATATACACAAATAAAAGTCTATCAAATAAACACAAATGAAAGTCAATTAAATATACACAAATGAAAGTCAATTAAATATACACAAATGAAAGTCAATTAAATATACACAAATAAAAGTCAATTAAATATACACAAATGAAAGTCAATTAAATATACACAAATAAAAGTCAATTAAATATACACAAATAAAAGTCAATTAAATATAAACAAATAAAAGTCTGTTAAATATACACAAATGAAAGTCAATTAAATATACACAAATAAAAGTCAATTAAATATACACAAATAAAAGTCAATTAAATATACACAAATAAAAGTCAATTAAATATACACAAAAAAAAGTCAATTAAATATACATAAATGAAAGTCAATTAAATATACACAAATAAAAGTCAATTAAATATACACAAATAAAAGTCTATTAAATATACACAAACAAAAGTCAATTATCAACGGTATTAAGATATGTCGATGCTTTCGGTGCGAAAAAAACACGAGCGAATTCGCTTCTTTCGATTATGAGAATCAGTCTGGCGAGCGACGATCAACGGCTTAACGCAAGTAGTATCTTCGAAATCTTTCGCTGTTCTGATGCAAAGAGCTTCAATACTATCGCCTATTAGCGTTCCCATGACAAAATGAATGAGCTACGGAGATGATTGCACCATTACTTCACGCAAGGGTTCGCTGAGAAAAAAGAAGACTTCGGACTACTTCAGTCCCTCCAAGCTTCCAGCGCGTGCTTTGCGATAGTTGTTTCAGTTTGTGTGAAGCGTCAATGAATTAAAATTAGTGATATTAATCTTAAATTCGTGGCTTTGTTGGATTCGAACTGTTTTGATAAATTTTGTGAAAGCTTCCTTGAACATCTACTAACAGAGCTTAAAGAACTGTATGCTTCAAATTTTGATACAACTCGATTAAAAAATGAACTGAAGGTGTTTAATTCCCTTGATGAATACAAAACAAATCAGACATCACTTGTTACATACAGTTTAATAATTGAACACAGTGTTTATTGAGGTGCACAAATTAGCAAATCTAACATTAAACTGTTCATCAACAACTCTAACTGCCGAAAGAAGTTCTTCTGCATTAAAAAGAATCAAGACATATCTTAGAGCCACACAAGGACATGCACATTCGAGCAACTTGGCTGGTTTGTTAATAGAGAAAAACATTATTTTTAAATATGAAAAAGTACTCAGAAGAAACATTTTTGTGAAAACGTAACACTCAAGTTCACACAAAAGGAAAGAAGAATGGGTCTTCCAGTTACGCGCCGGATATGCTTCCGCTACACATATCCGGCGTGTAACTGTTGAAGACCCTGGGTTTGACTCCCGGTGGCGGCCAATGAGAATTTTTCCGTGACTCACTTATAAACGTGGAAAGAGCGAAGATCTTTGTTTGATGTTCCTGGTCCACGTTAAAATGTCTGTATTAAAGAAGAATGGAGTTCATGTACAAATAAGGGTTCAAATCCTAATTCTCATAATTATTTGGTATCATGTTAGCAATAGCATGTGACTAAAATTTAGAAAAATGTAACTTCTATTACTTAACAATTAAAAAATAAACTTCGCAATTTTCAAAAAACAGTACTGTGGGGGGTGGGGGAGATAGCCCAGGTCTCGGACCCAAGATACACCTCTGATATTGTGGTATATATATTATGGATCGCACTTATTAATCATTTAAGAATTATTAATATAGTAGATATAATACACTTATTAAACACTTATAATATTAATAGATTAAATGATATTTGCTGTAAGTTGGTGACATGGAATAATCTGGTATGTAAATTAGGGATTGTACCAGTGATCATTATAAAATAGTGTGAAGGTTTTGTTTCGGCATCGCCAGTCAGCAAAAATTTCTCCAACGTCTTGGCTGTCCGCGAATGCAAAAGGTTGGGAACCACTCATCTATAGAAAGTAAACATATATATATATATATATATATATATATATATATATATATATATATATATATATATATATATATATATATATAAATCATCATCATCATCATTGTCAACCATTATCAATCCACTGCTGGACGAAGGTCTCCCCAAGTTTCCTCCACAACGGTCTGTCTTGTGCCAGTCTCCATATATATCTGTAGAAAGTAACATCTAAAGTAAATGTAATATCTAAAAAGTAAATGCAATAACCGAAGAGGCACTTCAAAATAAATTGGTTATTCAGAAACGAAAAAATAATGAAACATATCATAATGGCAGGTGTAGAGGATTTTGGGGGATGTCGTACCCCTGGTCTTAAATAACCCTCGGAAGTAGGAAGCTAGGAGATTTCAGCTAGAGTGCCCAACATGAAAGTCACACAGAAGCGAGGTAGAAAGGTCCGGTAGGAAGATGCCCTTACTTATAACGGGGGCTGCCAGCACCTTGGGTCCGACGGCTGAACGTGCCCATCCTACGCACAGCAGATATTTAGTGATTCGAACGTTTGTACCTGCCTGGGATCGAACCTTAGACTTTTCCGTAGCAGTCACGAACTTTGACCGCGAGGTCACCCGCTGCTCCGAATAAAAAAACACGTTAACGAGAAGAAAATTATGGAAAATATCAGTCATATAACATCGATGTTTTATCGATGTTATTGGTGAGTAAAACGTACAGTATTCAGTACTCGATGTTGGTTAAAAACCTCGATACTTTTCTTCCATTCCTAGCTAAAAGCTAGTAAGTCTAGGATGGTTTTTACGCGTGGGAAAGGAGTGTAAATCTCATCAAACGCATATGAAGTAAATAAATCCCGATATTTCGGCGTCAAGAGAAGTTTCACTGTACCTGTTGGTACGCCTGTTTCGTGACACTGTTTCTGTGAACGACACCAGATAATCACGCTAGAACTCATCAGGGATGTCGAGCAGCTAATATTACGATCCCCTAATATTACGATCCCCTAAGAAATCTGTGAGGCGTTCGTCGCAACGTATGGGACGTCATCTGGATCCCTACATACGCTAAGAAACGTTTGAAGTTACGTACGTAAGTGGTGCAGGCGCAGATAAATGCTTTAACCATTACCAGTGATTTTGTAAATTCATTTGCAAGAATGTGGTTATTCCTGATAAGACTTTTTCACAGATGAGTCATGGCTCAACCGAAGTAGCTACATCAACTCCCAGAACACACGAATTTGCTTTGCGTAAGATCCACATGCCTTGCATGAGGCATGTGGATCCTCCACACAAACACCGACTTTCTTCATTCTGAGAAAATTGACGTTTGGTGTGCTGAATCGCGTGAGAGAATTGCTTTTCGAAACCAAGATAGATGATGCTTCCTGCATAGATATTGTGCCACAGTTTTCAGCTGTCTTGAAATTAAATGAGCGTGACTCTTTTCACCATGATAGTGTAACGCGCCACAATGCTAAAGAAATTGTTGATATGCTCAGGAGCAGTTTTGGTAATCTCCTCATCTCTGAAGATCTTTGGTAACCACACTGTTCTGAATTTACCCCACCAGATGTTTTCTGTGGCATTACTTGGAAAAAGCATCTTGTGCAGTTAACTTCGCACGCGGCTGTGAAAAAGGCAACAGAAACAATTACACCAAGACCGTAGCTAATTCTCAGAGCCAGGGGGCTGAAGACTTTTGCATGGGGAGTTCTGTGCTCAATGGCAAACTACCTCGTATATTCTACCACGAATACAGATGAATGTTTTGCTTTGCCTTTTGGTTCCTTTTCTTAATTTACTTCACTAGCAAACAATTTCATCCTGGTAAAAATTTTAACAAGTCCCAAGAAAACACGAAATTCAAAGTATGTAAAAAAGAAGAAGGAAGAAGGAAAACTGAACTCTCTTGAAATACAAAAGTAAATCTCATTATCGGAATTTGGTGGACGGTGGTTGAGTTGTAGGGTACCTGTCTCTGGAGGAAACATAACTCACAGCTAGCATGAAAAAAACTATTGATTAGTTTACTATTCTGCTTCCTTTACGTGGTTGCACGCAATGGCATTAAGGAGTAATTCATGTCGAATTTCGGCTCCTTTTTTCCTCCATCTTTAATCGAGCGTTCTCCTTCACTGGTGCTCGGAGGTGGCCTCTTCTTACCGTGATCAACAGCCAAACATTCCTTTTCTACTCAAAAACCGAAATCCTTCAGATTTCCGCCAATAAGCACTTCTTCTTCCATACATGCACGGCAGAACAGTGAAAAGGAAGAAGCTGTAAGCTCCCTCTATCTCTCTCTCTCTCTCTCTCTCTCTCTCACTTTCTCTCCCTCTCTGTGTCCCCTTCACTCTATTTCTATCTCCCTCTCTTTCTCTCCCTATCCGTCTCTTTCTCTCTCGCTTTCTCTTTCTCTCTCTCTCTGTATCTCACACACACACACACACACACACACACACACACGCGCGCGCGCACGCACGCACTTCTCTTGCGCAAGAGTTTCTCTTTAGCACTATTTTGCATCGCCTAGAGGGATACGTGTAGCTAAAACGTTCCCACGACAACATTTATTTGTAAGCAATTAACTACCTTAAAGAATTTTAACATCACCTTAACACCTCAGTGTCACTTACCAAGTAACGGACAGTATTTAATCCATATGCTGAGCAACCACATTGTTAAACATTTTGTGGTAGGTTGCACCAAAAAGTGGTGCTAACCCAGCTGCACCACTTTCTGATAAAAGATGCACTACTGTGTGGTGCAAACAAACCCCACCACGATATGTCACAACGTGCAACCTTATGACATATCGTGGTGCAAAGTTTCACCATTTTGTTGGGTTTTGTTTTCACCACACAGTGTTACATCTTTTCTCAGAAAGCGGTGCAGCTGGGGTGGAGGTGCGCATACTTTTCTATGGTGCGTTAGATTTTTGGTTCCATAATCTCTTATTACACCGTCGACATATTTCTTTGTAAATATACACTTTCCACATTTTGAACAACAAGCAAAACTAAACAACACAGAATTATTCACCGGTTCCTTAATGAGACGAAACAATTTCCAGCATTCACTCTTCCCCTTTTGGTTTGAACAAGCTCGTAAATGTTGCCCTCGACGCCTTTCTCAACCTCCTTAATATTAAATCCATCCATATTAACATATAAGGAGTTAATTTCGACATGACATGTCATGGGAACGGGATGTTATCAAATCAATCGAAAACCTCTCAATGCTCAATGTAAAAGATGCTATGTGAAAAGTAACTCTTAGTCATACAGTGAACTTTGCACGGAGAGAGTGAATCAGCTGAGAAGCAGGCTAATGGCGTTATCCTGTACCTTTGCCCTGGACAATCGCACTGTAAAAGAACGCAAAGAAAGTATCTTTTTACGATATGGTGTCGGTGTGTCTGACGTCGGTCGGTGGAAATCTTCGTTGCTTTAAGAAAAAGACGACAATATTTTTTCATGGCAATTCATTATTCACTCCAGTATCGAATACAGAATTCCACAACGCGCATTTTTCTTTCTAATATATTTTTCTCTTTTCAAAAATAAAGCGGGAATAAAACCGGGTCAATAACGGGTCAGGAACACCTTGACCCGACCCGTTGGACCCGCAAGAAATTGTCGACCCGTGACCCGTTTCCATCTCTGATACATACCCGACCGTCCGCATGGTACAACAGGAAACGAGATTCATCTGACCGGACGACTTACTTTCAATTATTCCAGGTCCAGTTTTGATGCTCGCGTACCAATTGTAGGCGCTTTCGACGGTGAAACGAGTTATCATGGGCACTCGGAGTGGCCTGCAGGTACGCAGCCTCCTTTTCATTAGTGTTCGATGTACTGCGTATTATGACACATTACTCCCGTCACCAGCATTCAAATTACGGCCGAGCTGCGCCACAGTATTCCTTCTGTTGGCTCGCACCTTACGACACCTCCTTCTCTCACCTCTAGTATGGATGAACCGTGGTCGTCCCACACTTTGCGAGCGGTTCGTGGTTTTACCCTCCCCGGACCACTTTTTGAAGGTACTCACTGCGGATGACAGTCAGTACCTCACAAACCTTGCCGTCTAGAAAATGTTCTGACCCAGTCGTAGCCATTACAGTGTAACCTTTCCCAAACTAGCTTAAGTGCGCTGCCTTTCTCATTTGGAGAACAAGAATAACACTGCTTAACAAATCTCACAAGGGAAGCCTTTCAACTGTCACTCTCCCAAATTGAAGAAACGTGGCCAGGAGATAGTACTAAGGGCAAAAACCAATGGGTGTATTTCCGTTTTGGCCCAAATGAACTGACAAAGGTGAACGAGTGTTTTAACTGACAAGGGAAGCCTTTTAACTGTCACTCTCCAAAATTGAAGAAACGTGGCCAGGAGATAGTACTAAGGACAAAAACCAATGGGTGTATTTCCGTTTTGGCCCAAATGAACTGACAAAGGTCAAAGAGTGTTTTAACTGACAAGGAAGCCTTTTAACTGTCACTCTCCAAAATTGAAGAAACGTGGCCAGGAGATAGTACTAAGGGCAAAAACCAATGGGTGTATTTTCGTTTTGGCCCAAATGAACTGACAAAGGTGAACGAGTGTTTTAACTGTCAAGGGAAGCCTTTTAACTGTCACTCTCCAAAATTGAAGAAACGTGGCCAGGAGATAGTACTAAGGGCAAAAACCAATGGGTGTATTTTCGTTTTGGCCCAAATGAACTGACAAAGGTCAAAGAGTGTTTTAACTGACAAGGGAAGCCTTTTAACTGTCACTCTCCAAAATTGAAGAAACGTGGCCAGGAGATAGTACTAAGGGCAAAAACCAATGGGTGTATTTTCGTTTTGGCCCAAATGAACTGACAAAGGTGAACGAGTGTTTTAACTGTCAAGGGAAGCCTTTTAACTGTCACTCTCCAAAATTGAAGAAACGTGGCCAGGAGATAGTACTAAGGGCAAAAACCAATGGGTGTATTTTCGTTTTGGCCCAAATGAACTGACAAAGGTCAAAGAGTGTTTTAACTGACAAGGGAAGCCTTTTAACTGTCACTCTCCAAAATTGAAGAAACGTGGCCAGGAGATAGTACTAAGGGCAAAAACCAATGGGTGTATTTTCGTTTTGGCCCAAATGAACTGACAAAGGTGAACGAGTGTTTTAACTGTCAAGGAAGCCTTTTAACTGTCACTCTCCAAAATTGAAGAAACGTGGCCAGGAGATAGTACTAAGGGCAAAAACCAATGGGTGTATTTTTCGTTTTGGCCCAAATGAACTGACAAAGGTCAAAGAGTGTTTTAACTGACAAGGGAAGCCTTTTAACTGTCACTCTCCAAAATTGAAGAAACGTGGCCAGGAGATAGTACTAAGGGCAAAAACCAATGGGTGTATTTTCGTTTTGGCTCAAATGAACTGACAAAGGTCAAAGAGTGTTTTAACTGACAAGGGAAGCCTTTTAACTGTCACTCTCCAAAATTGAAGAAACGTGGCCAGGAGATAGTACTAAGGGCAAAAACCAATGGGTGCATTTCCGTTTTGGCCCAAAGGAACTGACAAAGGTCAAAGAGTGTTTTAACTGACAAGGGAAGCCTTTTAACTGTCACTCTCCAAAATTGAAGAAACGTGGCCAGGAGATAGTACTAAGGGCAAAACCAATGGGTGTATTTCCGTTTTGGCCCAAATGAACTGACAAAGGTCAAAGAGTGTTTTAACTGACAAGGGAAGCCTTTTAACTGTCACTCTCCAAAATTGAAGAAACGTGGCCAGGAGATAGTACTAAGGGCAAAAACCAATGGGTGTATTTTCGTTTTGGCCCAAATGAACTGACAAAGGTCAAAGAGTGTTTTAACTGACAAGGGAAGCCTTTTAACTGTCACTCTCCAAAATTGAAGAAACGTGGCCAGGAGATAGTACTAAGGGCAAAACCAATGGGTGTATTTCCGTTTTGGCCCAAATGAACTGACAAAGGTCAAAGAGTGTTTTAACTGACAAGGGAAGCCTTTTAACTGTCACTCTCCAAAATTGAAGAAACGTGGCCAGGAGATAGTACTAAGGGCAAAAACCAATGGGTGTATTTTCGTTTTGGCCCAAATGAACTGACAAAGGTGAACGAGTGTTTTAACTGTCAAGGGAAGCCTTTTAACTGTCACTCTCCAAAATTGAAGAAACGTGACCAGGAGATAGTACTAAGGGCAAAAACCAATGGGTGTATTTTCGTTTTGGCCCAAATGAACTGACAAAGGTCAAAGAGTGTTTTAACTGACAAGGGAAGCCTTTTAACTGTCACTCTCCAAAATTGAAGAAACGTGGCCAGGAGATAGTACTAAGGGCAAAAACCAATGGGTGTATTTTCGTTTTGGCCCAAATGAACTGACAAAGGTCAAAGAGTGTTTTAACTGACAAGGGAAGCCTTTTAACTGTCACTCTCCAAAATTGAAGAAACGTGGCCAGGAGATAGTACTAAGGGCAAAAACCAATGGGTGCATTTCCGTTTTGGCCCAAAGGAACTGACAAAGGTCAAAGAGTGTTTTAACTGACAAGGAAGCCTTTTAACTGTCACTCTCCAAAATTGAAGAAACGTGGCCAGGAGATAGTACTAAGGGCAAAACCAATGGGTGTATTTCCGTTTTGGCCCAAATGAACTGACAAAGGTCAAAGAGTGTTTTAACTGACAAGGGAAGCCTTTTAACTGTCACTCTCCAAAATTGAAGAAACGTGGCCAGGAGATAGTACTAAGGGCAAAAACCAATGGGTGTATTTTCGTTTTGGCCCAAATGAACTGACAAAGGTCAAAGAGTGTTTTAACTGACAAGGGAAGCCTTTAACTGTCACTCTCCAAAATTGAAGAAACGTGGCCAGGAGATAGTACTAAGGGCAAAAACCAATGGGTGTATTTCCGTTTTGGCCCAAATGAACTGACAAAGGTCAAAGAGTGTTTTAACTGACAAGGGAAGCCTTTTAACTGTCACTCTCCAAAATTGAAGAAACGTGGCCAGGAGATAGTACTAAGGGCAAAAACCAATGGGTGTATTTTCGTTTTGGCCCAAATGAACTGACAAAGGTGAACGAGTGTTTTAACTGTCAAGGAAGCCTTTTAACTGTCACTCTCCAAAATTGAAGAAACGTGGCCAGGAGATAGTACTAAGGGCAAAAACCAATGGGTGTATTTTCGTTTTGGCCCAAATGAACTGACAAAGGTCAAAGAGTGTTTTAACTGACAAGGAAGCCTTTTAACTGTCACTCTCCAAAATTGAAGAAACGTGGCCAGGAGATAGTACTAAGGGCAAAAACCAATGGGTGTATTTTCGTTTTGGCCCAAATGAACTGACAAAGGTGAACGAGTGTTTTAACTGTCAAGGGAAGCCTTTTAACTGTCACTCTCCAAAATTGAAGAAACGTGGCCAGGAGATAGTACTAAGGGCAAAAACCAATGGGTGCATTTCCGTTTTGGCCCAAATGAACTGACAAAGGTGAACGAGTGTTTTAACTGTCAAGGGAAGCCTTTTAACTGTCACTCTCCAAAATTGAAGAAACGTGGCCAGGAGATAGTACTAAGGGCAAAAACCAATGGGTGTATTTTCGTTTTGGCCCAAATGAACTGACAAAGGTCAAAGAGTGTTTTAACTGACAAGGGAAGCCTTTTAACTGTCACTCTCCAAAATTGAAGAAACGTGGCCAGGAGATAGTACTAAGGGCAAAAACCAATGGGTGTATTTTCGTTTTGGCCCAAATGAACTGACAAAGGTCAAAGAGTGTTTTAACTGACAAGGGAAGCCTTTTAACTGTCACTCTCCAAAATTGAAGAAACGTGGCCAGGAGAGATAGTACTAAGGGCAAAAACCAATGGGTGCATTTCCGTTTTGGCCCAAAGGAACTGACAAAGGTCAAAGAGTGTTTTAACTGACAAGGGAAGCCTTTTAACTGTCACTCTCCAAAATTGAAGAAACGTGGCCAGGAGATAGTACTAAGGGCAAAAACCAATGGGTGTATTTCCGTTTTGGCCCAAATGAACTGACAAAGGTCAAAGAGTGTTTTAACTGACAAGGGAAGCCTTTTAACTGTCACTCTCCAAAATTGAAGAAACGTGGCCAGGAGATAGTACTAAGGGCAAAAACCAATGGGTGTATTTTCGTTTTGGCCCAAATGAACTGACAAAGGTCAAAGAGTGTTTTAACTGACAAGGAAGCCTTTTAACTGTCACTCTCCAAAATTGAAGAAACGTGGCCAGGAGATAGTACTAAGGGCAAAAACCAATGGGTGTATTTCCGTTTTGGCCCAAATGAACTGACAAAGGTCAAAGAGTGTTTTAACTGACAAGGGAAGCCTTTTAACTGTCACTCTCCAAAATTGAAGAAACGTGGCCAGGAGATAGTACTAAGGGCAAAAACCAATGGGTGTATTTTCGTTTTGGCCCAAATGAACTGACAAAGGTGAACGAGTGTTTTAACTGTCAAGGGAAGCCTTTAACTGTCACTCTCCAAAATTGAAGAAACGTGGCCAGAGATAGTACTAAGGGCAAAAACCAATGGGTGTATTTTCGTTTTGGCCCAAATGAACTGACAAAGGTCAAAGAGTGTTTTAACTGACAAGGGAAGCCTTTTAACTGTCACTCTCCAAAATTGAAGAAACGTGGCCAGGAGATAGTACTAAGGGCAAAAACCAATGGGTGTATTTTCGTTTTGGCCCAAATGAACTGACAAAGGTCAAAGAGTGTTTTAACTGACAAGGGAAGCCTTTTAACTGTCACTCTCCAAAATTGAAGAAACGTGGCCAGGAGATAGTACTAAGGGCAAAAACCAATGGGTGCATTTCCGTTTTGGCCCAAAGGAACTGACAAAGGTCAAAGAGTGTTTTAACTGACAAGGAAGCCTTTTAACTGTCACTCTCCAAAATTGAAGAAACGTGGCCAGGGGATAGTACTAAGGGCAAAAACCAATGGGTGTATTTCCGTTTTGGCCCAAATGAACTGACAAAGGTCAAAGAGTGTTTTAACTGACAAGGAAGCCTTTTAACTGTCACTCTCCAAAATTGAAGAAACGTGGCCAGGAGATAGTACTAAGGGCAAAAACCAATGGGTGTATTTTCGTTTTGGCCCAAATGAACTGACAAAGGTCAAAGAGTGTTTTAACTGACAAGGGAAGCCTTTTTAACTGTCACTCTCCAAAATTGAAGAAACGTGGCCAGGAGATAGTACTAAGGGCAAAAACCAATGGGTGTATTTCCGTTTTGGCCCAAATGAACTGACAAAGGTCAAAGAGTGTTTTAACTGACAAGGGAAGCCTTTTAACTGTCACTCTCCAAAATTGAAGAAACGTGGCCAGGAGATAGTACTAAGGGCAAAAACCAATGGGTGTATTTTCGTTTTGGCCCAAATGAACTGACAAAGGTGAACGAGTGTTTTAACTGTCAAGGGAAGCCTTTTAACTGTCACTCTCCAAAATTGAAGAAACGTGGCCAGGAGATAGTACTAAGGGCAAAACCAATGGGTGTATTTTCGTTTTGGCCCAAATGAACTGACAAAGGTCAAAGAGTGTTTTAACTGACAAGGAAGCCTTTTAACTGTCACTCTCCAAAATTGAAGAAACGTGGCCAGGAGATAGTACTAAGGGCAAAAACCAATGGGTGTATTTTCGTTTTGGCCCAAATGAACTGACAAAGGTGAACGAGTGTTTTAACTGTCAAGGAAGCCTTTTAACTGTCACTCTCCAAAATTGAAGAAACGTGGCCAGGAGATAGTACTAAGGGCAAAAACCAATGGGTGTATTTTCGTTTTGGCCCAAATGAACTGACAAAGGTCAAAGAGTGTTTTAACTGACAAGGGAAGCCTTTTAACTGTCACTCTCCAAAATTGAAGAAACGTGGCCAGGAGATAGTACTAAGGGCAAAAACCAATGGGTGTATTTTCGTTTTGGCCCAAATGAACTGACAAAGGTCAAAGAGTGTTTTAACTGACAAGGGAAGCCTTTAACTGTCACTCTCCAAAATTGAAGAAACGTGGCCAGGAGATAGTACTAAGGGCAAAAACCAATGGGTGCATTTCCGTTTTGGCCCAAAGGAACTGACAAAGGTCAAAGAGTGTTTTAACTGACAAGGGAAGCCTTTTAACTGTCACTCTCCAAAATTGAAGAAACGTGGCCAGGAGATAGTACTAAGGGCAAAAACCAATGGGTGTATTTCCGTTTTGGCCCAAATGAACTGACAAAGGTCAAAGAGTGTTTTAACTGACAAGGGAAGCCTTTTAACTGTCACTCTCCAAAATTGAAGAAACGTGGCCAGGAGATAGTACTAAGGGCAAAAACCAATGGGTGTATTTTCGTTTTGGCCCAAATGAACTGACAAAGGTGAACGAGTGTTTTAACTGTCAAGGGAAGCCTTTTAACTGTCACTCTCCAAAATTGAAGAAACGTGGCCAGGAGATAGTACTAAGGGCAAAAACCAATAGGTGTATTTCCGTTTTGGCCCAAATGAACTGACAAAGGTGAACGAGTGGTCTGAAAATGGCCTTAGAGAACAAGTGTGAAAAATCATCTAACATGTGTTGTGGTGCGTGATATGTAACCCCAAGTATCAGCTATGTCCCCATAATTCAAAATAACCTCATCTCATACAAAAAGCAACAAAAACCTTTATTACAGGTGTAAGTGATCATTTGTGGCATTGAACACATGACCGAAGCAAAGTAATTTGGAACAATGAGAACAACGCAAGATCCCAAAGTTATCACAGTAGTGAAATCTGTCATTGATATCTGAAAAACAAATACGTTGAACATTATCAAAAGAAGCGTCATCACTTTCACAGTATCCAATTTTTATCCACGGATATAGCAACATGTTGAATTTTTCTGACTTCCATTGATTGTACATTGATACGTTCGATGATTTTCTCCACTTGTGCTCTAAGGATATTTTCAGACCACTCTTTCACATTTGTCAGTTCATTTGGGCCAAAACGAAAATACACCCATTGGTTTTGGCCCTTATTACTATCACCTGGCCACGTTTCTTCAATTTTGGAGAGTGACAGTTGAAAGGCTTCCCTTGTCAGTATCAGATGTTATACACTGAGTGGCCACTTTATTATGACCACCCCCTCAGTACTTCGTTGGGCCACCTTTTGTCTTTAATACTGCGTCGATTCTTCGTGGCATGGACTCCACGAGATGTTGATAGGTGGTTTGTGGAATCTGGGACCATGCTTGATGAATAGCACTTTCCAGGAGTGTGAGATTGCAGGGTTGTTTATCCTGCTGTCTGATGGCTCGTTCAACTTCATCCCACAAATTCTTAATGGGGTTGAGATCTGGAGATTGTGGAGGCCACCTAATCAAAGTAAACTCACCGGCATGTTTCTGAAACTAATCCTGTACAATACGAGCGCTATGGCAGGACGCATTATCTTGTTGAAAGTAGCCATCGCCATTGGGATAAACCATCCACATGACAGGATGCACTTGGTTCGCAACGATGTTTAGATATGATGTGCCAGTCAGACGTTGATCAACACGAATTAAAGGGCCCAAAGAATGTCAGGAAAACATTCCCCAAACCATAACGTTGCCTCCATCAGCTTGAAGGGTTGTAGCAATGTATTTGGGGTTCGTGCTGTTTTCGCCAAATTCTCACTCTGCCATCGGCATGATGCAACTGAAAACGTGATTCATCGGACCACATAATTTGTTTCCAATATTATCGACTGTCCAATCTTTGTGCTCCTGTGCGAACTGGAGTCGTTTTCTCTTGTTAATTGCAGACAGCGAAGGTATTCGAACAGGCCTTCGGCTGCCATATCCGATCCGATGCAGTGTACGGCGAACAGTGCGTACAGAGATCATTTCAGGGGATCCTTGATTAAGATGATCTGTAATTTGCTGCACTGTTGCCCTTCTGTTGTCTGTAACCAGTTTGAACACTCTCCGTTCCGTCCGAGTAGTCACTAGTCGCTGACGACCCCACGTTGGAAATAAAGACCCATTTTTTTTGCTGACAGTCCAGTCTTTAATCACTTTAACAACAGCTGCACTGGAACATTTCACAAATGCGGCGGTTTCGGTGACACTCGCTCAATGGCTCCGAGCTGCTACAATCATCCCACGTTGAAAGTCCGTCAAATCGCATATTTTACTCATCTCGTCCCCCAAAAATCACTTCTACTACTGTCGCAAGCACTAAGTTTTCCCTTTTTATACTAGCCTTGCCCTCTAGCGGCAACAGCGTGCAACCAAAGCTCATTTGCTTAAAATTGTCAGGTGATCATAATAAAGTGGCCACTCAGTGTATATACCGTTTCAAGACCTTCACCCGCGCTGTCGTTTTCCTGCAGTTGCTTCTATTTGCATAAAGACGCGCTGGTCATAATGTTTTAGCTCTTTGGAGTATAATGAAGTACAGTACAAAGGAGATTTTCATAAACCACGAAAAATAAAAGTTCAGAGAATTACAGCAACGTCCATTTTCCTGAGGGACTTCCTTTCTTTGCGGAAGGGTTGAAGCCCCTCTAGCCCCCTGGTAGCTAATGCCATGAATCGCATCCCCAGTGCTGCAATGCATATTTTGGAATATGCAAAAGCGTGTTAACTGTTCCTGCAAGAGACCGGCGGATATTTTTTACACCTATTGTGAAAAGTCCCACTATCCCACAGCATATGCATGCATAGATATTATACATGTACTAACTGAAAACATAACTGTAATCTCTTTTGATGTTGTTCAGGCAAATTAGATCTTCATTGGTCTGAATTGCTGTAGCTGTAATGCATTCTATGACAGATTCTGCAAAAGAATCTACTTTTCTTCCTGCTTCACATTGGCTTGACGCTTGATTGAATCCTTTCTGAAAAAGGCGACATCAAGAGTTTCAAGAACTACCTGGATTATTTTGCAAGCTTTAACAGTACAAAAAATATACAGATGTGTGTTTTTATCAAGGTGTAAAAATACAGAAAATTAAATATATCGTTCCTTTTTAGGGGGGTACGTACCGAAATGTTCCAAAAAAAAAAGATGACCCCGAACTTTGGAATGTAATGAACATGTCCTTTGAATCCTTTCTGACACGACAAAAATACTTCAAACAAGAATTTTAGAAAAACAAATATTTCAGTGGAAAAGAGAAAGTGCTTATGCCCTTAGGGAGAAACTGCGTAAAGTGTTCTTCAGAGTGAATGAAACCGGTTACAAAAAAAAATCAACCTGATTTTTACGATCTGTAAAATAACCACAAAAAGAAATACCTACTTACGAGTAATATCGGCTGAAATGTGTGTTACGAAAAATCGCCATTTGTGCTCAAAATATTTCTCATAGCGGAAAATATCTGAGACAAAGGGAATTTTTCAAATTGCACATTCAAAAGAGGATATATGGAGAGAAAAATGTAATATATCTTTACGCCTCCTAGGAGAAATGGCTGTTCTTTGTTTAAATCGCATCTTTTCCGCTAAGGGCCGTACAGTTAAAGAAGGAAATGGGTGCAAAATACTCTTCATAATGAAGAGTACCCTACCAAGCAATGATTTTTTCAAAGAGATTTTTATAGATTCAAAGAAACTTTTTCGAATGCGACTTCTCGAAACAGTGATAGCGAGATTTTTTTATATACATTTGCATTCCATAGGGAGGAAACTGCACACCATTAAGAAGCTATTAGCAGTCTTTACCGTGGCAAAACTCAAATATTTTCAATGGGATTTTTAAAAGCGCAGATACAGTTGCAAAAAGAAGTACATACTAAACCACCTAGCGGAAGAACTATGCTTTATTAAAATACAAGAACATGTGTAAAATGTTCCACAGAGAGAATTGTATCCGGTGTTAAAGGAATTTTTCATCTGTCTGTTAGAAGCAGATATATCGAAAAAAATTATTAGACATTTGCGTCCCTAGCGGGTAAATGCATATTGTTTTGTGTGGAAATACGCATAAAATATTTTCGTAATTAGTAAGGTATTTGACCAAAAAATAATTGCTCCAAATATGACGTGAACAGCCAGCTGCATGCAGGATTTTAAGAAAAGTAGCGAAACTGTGCAAATATTATAACAATATATCACCGTAACTACAGGGTGATTCAAAAGTCTACGAACTCTATATTTTTAAACGTATTTGCTGTAAAACCACAAAAAATATCCGAGTATTGCTGCTTGTGGCTGTAGTGTGTGACCTTGGGGAACGAGTTGCGCCTCGTGATAGCACCACGTGTCACTACGCTTACGCGGACGCTGGCAAGCAGTAACGTTAAGTCAGCCATGAGTCTCACGTAAGAACAAAGCGACTCTCTGTTAGAGGTTTATTTTGCGGAAAAATCTTACCAACGTTGCATCCAGCTCTTTCAAAGGAAATCTCCTGATTCTCCTATACGAGGGAAAGCAACTGTGTATGACCTTGTGAACTGGTTTCGAAGGACAGATGGTGTGCAGGATAAGCCTAAAAGCGGCCGTCCGTCCGTGGTGACGACCACGTTTCTGGAGAAAAATCACGTTTCCCTGCAGCGCTCTCCCCGGAAGTCACTTCGGCGGCTGTCTCAAGAGTTAGGGGCATCGTATTCAATCTACCAGAGGGCTACTAAACGTCTAAAGCTACGGCCGTACGGAATTCGAGTAGTGCAAGAGGTACGTCCTTTGGACTCTGAAAAACGCATTGCCTACTGCCAATGGTTTAAGAGTTTCACGCTGAACAATGTGACTAACCAGCTTAACAACACTTTTTTCAGTGACGAGGAATGGTTTCATTTGAATGGATATGTCAATAACCAAAACACTTGCATATGGGCTGAGGAGAATCCACACGCATTACATGAGGTTGGACTTCACTGTCAGAAAGTTGAAGTGTGGTGCGCCATGTCTAAACGGCGAAATGTAGGGCCACTTTTTTCCCGACAGAACTATAAATTCCGCTGTGTATGCAGACATCATCCATCATTTTGTAGCGATGCTGGAACAGCACGAACGTTATTGTTGGTTTCAACAAGATGGAGCAACGTGCCACACATCAAACGACCCAACGGAGATGCCCCGTGAGTTCTTCCACGATTTATTAATATCGGAAAAACTTTGGCCGCCTCGCTCACCAGACGTGAGCCCTCCAGACTGTTATTTGTGGGGCTATCTGAAAGACGCAGTTTACGACAACTACCCTAAGACGGTACAGGACCTGCGGAACAACATCATTACAGCCGTGAGGGACATACCAGCCAACACGCTGAAAAGAGTGTCCGCCAACATGTGTCGTCTTCAACAGAATGGTGGACATTTCTAGCATCTATTGTAAAGTGTTTTTCATTACCTGTAAGTATGAGTGTCAACATAACAGTACGTAAAAACAGTTTTACATCACTATATTCGTGGTAGAAATATTTGAATTCAGAGTTCCGGGACTTTTGAATCCCCCTGTATTTACGTCCCTAGTTCTATGTTTTAACGCAGGCAATTTTTTTAACAGGAACAACAGATCAGTTATTGTCGGAGACTGCTGATTTGGTTTCGCGTTTAACGACCACCGTGACCAACTCGATAGGTTGTATTTAGTAACCTGTCCTTAATTTAGGGCCACTGGTTTCAGGGAAGGGAGAGAGCCAGTGCCATAAGACGAACACAATATCCATGCCTCACCGAAATTCGAACCCAGAACCATCTTGAACGAATGGTCAGTATCCAGCGCTTACACCACAGCGCCACCGGGACGGCGTGGTTGATGTCCGTAGGTCATTATCATTCGGTGTTAAAGTAATTTTTCGGTACCTGTGTTAAAGGTACGTCTAACCTGAATGTCTTCCCCTTTCTTCGAAAATCGTACTGCAGATGTTGCGTTCAACGCTAGAGTCTCAGTTCATACGTAAGGATCGATGCCATGCTCTAATGCACACGCTCAGCCGTAGGTAGGTGAGTCTTCCGAGATTTTTTTTTTTTGTGACTGCACGATCGATGAGTTTGTGGTATCTCAAATTGAATTTTTGCCTTTAAGCATACTTCGGTGCCTCAGTGGCACAGTGATGTACCGTTCGTCCAAGTCAGACCAGAGACGTAGCCAAGCGGGTCCTCGGGTCTGGGCCGCCCCCTCCCCCTTCCCTTGAGTTCCGTACAAATTTAAAGAGATCTATATGTATATATGTGAGGCTTTTACCAGTGAACCAAATCCATTGACACTCCCCCTAAGAAATTTCTGGCTACGCCACTGAGTGGGACCGTGTTCTAGTCCCGGACGCGACATGAGTAAAGTTTTTGTCGTACGGCACTGACTCTCCCCTTTCCCTAGAGACAGTGGCTCCAAATGAGAACGAACTGCTCATAGTTTTCCAAGTTGCTGATGGTGTTAATTAGGCACCGAAACAAGTAAACAAAAAATGATCTAAATATGTTGGTTATACAGAAATAACAGCCAGTTAGACTTTGCAGGAAACGGTTTGTCTTACGGCATTGCATGAAAGCCAGTGACATAGGACAAGCACAACATCCATGCCTCACCGAGATTCGAACCCGAAACCCTCTCGGACGAATGATCAGAAACCATGGATTAAACTACCGCGCCACCGGAGAGCTTAGACGACAGCTCATAAACCATCGGGTTGCTCACGATGGTCGTTGAACCCGAAATAAACAAAAGAAAAAGGAAGGCTCAGTTCTGATTGAGTCGTCAGTTTTGAACGTAGGACTACGACTTGTAGATCGTAGAGTTGAAGTGATCTAGTTTAGTATGGTTTCAAAGCGTTTATTTAATTTGTTATAGCCAACATAGGTCTATGATATGAAAAGCGCCTTACATATTTTTTATGAATAACGCTGGATACATTGCGAACACAAAGCAGATCGATACTCAAATTACCCAACGTGGCGCTCTGCGTAGGACCGGTTACAACATCTATGCTGAGATCTCAGGACATAAACACTTTGAATCTCTCGTAAGTGGCTTGTCTTTGAGGTTCATGGTCAAATCGCCCAACCGAATGATCGGTATGCTGCCGAATCCCTTTCTTCCCAGTTGCGGGAAAACTTCTGAAACCTTTGGTGTGTACAATATTATTTGCTTTCAGGCGTTCTCGATACTCTCTAGTACGTTGGGCTGCAGTCTTCTTGGGCTTCCTACATTCCTCATCAGTTGCTCTTGCTCCTCGTTTTGATTTTCTCCGCTTTTGCTTGCGTTCATTCTGCGAATTCCGCAGCATTGTCGAAAATGTTAACCCGTTCACACGAAAACATTTTTTTTAATTTTAGTTTAAGCCACTGCGATATGTTTTATATATTTGAATAGATCTCGTCGAGAGCTTTAAAACGATACCATGCACGGTCGTTTTGCACTCTCGGTTGTCCAGATAAACCGCGATATTGTCAAAAAGTATTCACCGGCTCACAAGTAAACATTTTTTTAAATGTACAGTTCAAACCACTGCAAAACGTTTTTCGTATTTGAATAGATCTCGTCAAGAGCTTTAAAACGATACCACGCACAGTCGTATTGCGCTCACGGTTGCTGAGATAGACTGAGTCAAACGCGAAGGCACACCCAGTAATATTGCATCAACTACCCCGCGCACAGGGAGCATCGCGCGCATGGTGTAAGCAATCAGTTTGTAAATACAGTACACGATTGCACACCATGCTGTTTACGAATATGCTAACACGAATAGTGTGCGGCACGTGCTTTTAACGTTAAAATGATTTCAATTGGGACATATTTTTGTCACAGTCGGTCTGCCGAAAGTCGTCCCCATACTGTCCGCGGAGTTAGACGTAGTCCTACGTAAAAACAACACAGTTGGCAGTCGTGTTTCACAGTTGCAGTAATGATGGAATAGCCCCAAGAAAATCTTCAACAGTATGAACGACATTATTATCTCGCAACGTACGCACAACCGCTTCTTCACTTATGAATGTTAGCAACCAATTGGCAACTTACATCCCCTGAACATTTTGAGAAAGAAATGCGATTTTTAAGTAATCAAGGCTACCGAAACTGGCGAAACATATTATAAAAAAATTCTGTAAATGGACAAATAACAGGCTATGGCATGAAAAAAAAATTGCACCAGAAAGTCGTGTAAAAGTTTTAGTTCCACTTTTATTCAGTTTGTAAGCAGTGATTTTTGTGCTTTCTTTTGAGCTGCCCCACACTTGTTGAAAGTAATACTTCTGACTACCAGGTTTAGCTGGAGGACTTTTGTCCTCCTCCTCCAAGGACAAAGTCTGGTCAGACCCTTGCAAGCGCTTCCAAAAGGGTTTGCTCAACAAAGTAGAAGAAGCCTTTTCTTTCGTTATTTCCAAGGGGTTTTTTTCTTTCACAAACTCTCAGTAGTATAGTATTAAGAGTTTGGTGACTTTGATGTGGTTTGCAGCTACTTTGAGTTAATAACGTGTATAGATAGTTTGTCAACGTGATTTTTAATCTCAGAATAGGGACTACATTCAGGAATAGAATTGGAAGCTAGTGGACCTTATTCCCCTCGCATTGCATCATGAGAAAGCTTTTCCTTGGCCGCGGACCAACAATAGTTTGTTTACATTCGTTTTCCCATTGCTTAACATGGCGTTACGTTGGAGAGGTTCAGGAAAATCGTGATTTTCATAAATTTATTAACGACATGTCTAACTTTTGCTCGTCGTATTGTTGTGCTAATAAATCCTGCCACCTAAATTGTATAGAGGAAGGAACAACTTTTCTTAATTTTCTTCTGAAAAGGACGAAATTGTTAAAGGAATGGCTATGCAAAATGAAACGCGATAATTTCCATCACGAAGTTCATTCTCCAATATGTTCTACTCACTTTAACGATAAAGATTTCTGGTATTATCACACCACCAATTAAAGGCAGTCGAAACCTCGTAGTGTTCCTTCGATTTTCAATTTCAAAAGGGGGTAGGGGGTAGGTGAGAATTGATGGAATATTTGAATCGGCAAAATTACCAATTAAGTTCTCCCAATGAACGAAACAAACATATCTATATTTTTTCTTTTATTTAATGTTTCGCATTCATTTATTTTTTAAGCAGATTGCCTTACGTGCGAACCCTAGTTTGTTTTCATATTACGTATTGTCTGTGTCTGGGCTTCTACTAAATGTTTTGTTTTGCAAAGAAAGGTTCCCAAAGTTTATGTTTCAGATGGTTCGCCAATGTCTGACAATAAGAACATGAAATTTTAATATACTGTGTACGAGAAATGCTGCATTAGAAACTTCACGATGACTAATGGCGATGTTCGATGTTCTCCCGCATCGTGGGAAATAAACATCTGGCCTCTGATCTTTCGTCCGTAAGGGGTCCGGGTTCGAATCCCGGTCAGGCATGGATGTTGTGTTTGTCTTACGGCACTGGCTCTCTCCCTTCCCTGGAACCAGTGACCCTAAATTAGGGACGGGCGACTGCTTATAGCCCATTTGAGTTGCTCACGGTGGTCGTTAAACTTCCAATCAAAAAAAAAAAAAAAAAAAAAGAAATAAACATCGAACACAAAATTGTTTTTGGTATATTTTTGCAACCTTTATTTGTTCTTCTAAGAAATTAATTTCTTATTCTTCGCTCTGTAGCTCTTTTAATTCGTTGGCAGACTCCATGACGTTAAGATTGTGAAAATTAGCTAACAGAAGGGATGATCAAATAGCGAAAACATTGAATCAGCAGCCATGCTGGTCGCAGAAAGCCACTTCTGACGTCACATGAATAAGGTCCATTATAAACATTTCTGCCTCTATGTTAAGAACCCCTGGAATCGTGACAAAAAATATCTAAAGTCTAAACCGTAACTGCAATTAAAATGGCTGGCCTTAGTTTAAGTTGGCGAAAATATGCATGTACTTTAGTTATCCGAAAACGTTTATTTAATGAATTGAAGTACTGTTTTCCTCTTGCAGCGTGTACAAAACATTATTGTGATAGAAGTGCAGGTCAGTTGATATTCATACTTGTTTTTGACAGCAGTTTGCCGCAAATTCTTGGCTAACGATTCCATGTAAACACGTCTGTATCCTGCGCAACTTCGTTCTCTGAAAAGGAGAAAAAAAGCATGTAGATACTTATATATGAATGTTCGAAGAAAGGTATTTTGTTGTGAAAAACGAAATCAGTTTTAAACAGCAGTTACTGAGAGGTAATCAAAGCGGGACTTCAGTAATTGTTCATTATCCTGCTTCTTCTGGCTGTGTTTAAAAATATTAATTGTGTTCACTTTGAAAATAATTAGAGTTCGCTTCGTAATTGCAAGGTATTAAAACAGACTCGATTCCTTTTTTAGTGGGGGAATTAGCCGTGTTAAACTTAGTTTCCCTATTTCCAAACTTCAACCTGAAGTGTAAAACTTCGCAGTAAATCTTTAGATTGCTTGTAAAGAAACTAACTGTTGATAGATGGCGACACGTCCGTATTCGTCCAAATGGAAAATGAATTTGAGTTATTTTACTTCTTCAAATTTGAACACCTTACAACAGTAAATTACAAATTTCCATGAATGTTGCTAACCTGAAATAGGTTGTCGTTTTTTTTAATGAAGTTTTATGCAAAGGTATGTATGTACAGTATATATAGCATTGGCGTAAAAGCCACAAATTTATTAGGGCTGAGACTTGGGTTATCTTACCCATAAATCCCACCGATCCCCTGTACTTTTTCTTTTTTTTTTTTTAAACTACGAAGTTTATTTTTCAGTTATTAAGTAATAGAAGTAATTTTTCTAGATATTAGATACATGCTAGTGCTAACATAACATAATTATGAGGATTAGGATTTTAATACTTTATCTTTTGAATACATTATTTGCATATGAATTCATTCTTTCCTTTTGTGTGAACCTGAGTATTACGTTTTCATAAAAAGTTTCTTCCGAGTACTTTTTCATATTTAAAAAGAATGTTTTTCTTTTGACAAAACAGCCAAGTTTATCAAGTGTACAAGTCCTTGTGGGGCTCTAAAGTTATGCCTTGATTCTTTTTAATGCAGAAGAACTTTCTGCAGTTACAGTTCTTCATGTAAACTTTAATATTAGGTCTGCTAATTTGTACTCCTCACTAAACACAGTGTCTAATTTATTTAATTTCATGTAACAAGTAATGACTTACTAGTTTCTTTTTCTGTTCTCAAGGGAATAAAACATCTTCAGTTCATGTTTGAGTCTAACTGTATCGAAGTTTGAAGCATAGGTTCTTTAAGATGGGACAGTAGATGGTCGGGGAAAACTTCCACTAAATTTATCAAAACTGTTTGAATTCAACAAAGCCACAAATTTATGATATAATTCACTGCTTTTAATTCATTGACACGTCAGACAAGTGAAACAACTCTCGTGAAGCATGTGCTGTGTCAGGCGGGAGCATGCGAAAGACTAATATAGTCCTAAGTGTAAGTCTTCTGTTTTCTGAGTGAACCATTGCCCAAAGTAATGGCCCCTTCACCCTCTCCTTCATGTTGTCATGGAAATGCTAGCTGGTGATCGTATCGAAATCTTCGAATCTCACAGCAAAGACTGGTAGAGCTGGTGTTACAATGACACCATCCATCCGCTAGTCTGAGCCCCATTGGTCTTCGCTTTCCAAACTAATTCTCTTAGTAAAAAGAAGCGAATCTGTGCACATGTTATTATTGTTTTTTTTTTTTTTTAGAAAAAGCATCGACATATCTTAATACCATTGCTAACAGACTTATTTGTGTATATCTGATTGATTGGCTTTTATTTGCACATTCTCTGGACTTCGTAGCTAGCCTCGAATATGCGCCACTGATATATAGGTATTTTATATCTGCATAATACAGTACAGCATTGATCATACATTTTACCGAAATAGAAAATGTATAAATGAATCTTCAAGGGTTTTTTTATATTACAGTAGAAAATACAGACCCCTGCATCTTAGAAATACAGTATTTTATGTAGGAAGCAAATTTTTGATGCACTTGCCACTAATGGAACATTTATTCCTTGATTTAATTGCCTTTCATTTTTATACAATTTTTGGAAAGATATGGCCTGTACATCTTTTTATCAAAACATAATCTGAATTCGATTAACATTATTTTTTTTTCAATTTCAGTTTTTAAATACTGTGTCAGTTTAGCCTGAGATAAATTTTTTAATGTAATGTAAAAAGTTCATTGTACACTAAGTGAGTGCATTTTGGGTGCTCTCATTTGTGTCATGACTAATGAGAAATTTTTTCATCACATCATAGGCAACAAGAGCTTGTGCAAAGTTTGGTGCTAGCAGAGAATGATAACACATTTATCATTGTCACTGCTGTTTTTGCCATCACTCATTTCAATCAGTTCCTGAACTGTCAAAAGTAATGGTGTTGCAGGTTCGGAATCACAGCTGACACTATTCTCAAAAGTTCCTGTGCTCAAATTCAACGAAATTTTGGCTGGTATCATGATTTCCAGTTGCAACGGACCTTCATTTGAATAGAATCCAGCTTCAGTTAAACAGTTTGTTTTCATCTACAGTAAAACCTTTTGCCAAGCCATGACTACAAAGTTCAAAGCCTTCAAAATATCAATTTTTGTTTTTATCAACTCGCTGTTCAGGGTATTCTATGGCAAATTGGATCAGATTTTTGTGGTAATATTCTTTCATATTTTTTTTATGACCCCTAAATCCAAGGACTGCAATTTACTGGGAAAATTTTCACTACAACATTTTGCAGAAAGTCTGTGTTCAACATTCTTCCATTTGCCCTTGGGGATTCCCCATGCACTGTTGCAATTTCATCCTGTATTAAACCATTTTTATTCTTCCATTTCAAGACAGTGCATAGCATATTTTCTCTGCAGGAATTAAATCAATACTCAAGGCTTATATTAGCAAATCATATACTGCATATGATTTGCTAATGCTGGAATCCATATTATTATATTTAAGAATTCGGATTTCAGCATTAGTTTTAGAAGAAGAAAAGAATGAAGAAATTCAGTGTCTAGACATAAAAATAATCAGAGATACAGAAAGTTTGGAATTCATTTGTAATTTCAAGAAGGAAAAATCTAATATATTATTGAATTTTAACTCATACAACAAAAAAGCAGTGAAAATTAACACAGCAAGAAATTTAATAACTAGAGCTAAACTACTTTCATCAGATAAAAATCAAATGGAAGCAATGACAAAAATGGCAGTGAAGTTAATAGATAATGATTTTCCCAAGAAAACTATTGTTAACATTGTGCAAAAATGTCAGACAGAAAATTCTAAAAAGAACATTGCAAAGTTTGAAAAACACTGATAAAATCAATTATATGCCAGTGTCAAATTATTGAAAATTAATACCAAAATTAACGAACATTTAATAAAGAATAATGTAAATGTAGCCACTACAGCAGAAAACAAAGTAGCATATATAGCTAATAAAGAACCTTACAGAAATACACAAGACAAGATGGAAAGAAAAAATGTTATATATCAAATTACACTTCATCATCATTGTCAACCATTATCAATCCACTGCTGGACGAAGGTCTCCCCAAGTTTCCTCCACAACGGTCTGTCTTGTGCCAGTCTTAATTGTAACACTTAATTGTAACACTAATACACTTAATTGTAACTAATTATATTGGACAAATGTCTCCAAAATTGGAAATCAGAATTAAGGAACATCAAATGGCTATTGATGACAAAGATCAAAATAGAGTATTAGCAAATCATGCAGTGATGCAAATGTCAACCTTTATGGAAAAAAATATTAAAATATTAGACTATAAATCTCATAAAAACAAGAGATTAATTAAAGTTATTACATCCAAAAAACATAGTCATCAATGAGTCTTCAGGACTAATAAGTGGTGTTTTTAACAACTTTATTACAACATCAAAATACATAAGAAAAATGTTTCAGTTTAATAACTGGCAACAGTATGAGGAACCTGCCAACAAAATTTTAATTATTCAGGTGTAAACAAAACTTTTGATAGTCTATATACATTGAGAACAAGTCTTGACTAAGCCAGAAACGTCTGTAAAAAACAAAGGAACTCAGAGAAAAGGAAGATTAAGTGAAGATGCTTCAAGTGGAACTAGAATTAAATATTTTCTCGCCTCATTAAATACAGAATTCCATTCATTTTTGTTACTTTGCATGTTAAAAGTGATCACCTTAGCTTTTCTCTCTCTTGTTAAATCTGGGATCTTCATTAAATTTTGTTCGTTAAAAACAATCAAATTAGCTTTGAATTAACATTATACAAAATAGAAGTTTTTGTTTTACAATGTTAAATCCAAGATGTTGCTAAATATGGACTCATTATTAAGCAAATTCTACTGTATCTATATTATAAATTTCAGTTCATAGTTTGAAAGAATTTTCATAGATGCTTATTGCTACACAAATACAGTCAGTGGTTTCAAATAAATATTTTTTAACACTGTTCGACTGCATTCCAAGTGTGTGTGGGAAGGAGACAATCACTGTATTGATGCCATGTAGTTGGGCTTCCAGCTTTGGCTATTCATGTGTATGCATTAAGATACATGCAGCACAAGTGCCACAAGAAACTGATGCATGGAAACCAACACCACACATAATTCCTGAAATGTTACCCTCCTACTTATGGGTTTTGCACAGAACTGTTTCACTCTCAATGATTTTCAGAGAACCAGTTGCCAGCTTGGCTAGTCCATTAGCATATTTCTATGAAGTCTAAATTGACCTATTGAATACTGACGGTTCATTCTTAATTTAACAAACTCTTATGTAGCTGTTTCCTCTTATCTAGATTTTATTAGTTTATAAACAAGATATGTTATCCAGAAATTATATGACTTGTGTTTTGTTTTAAAAATATTTCATTATGTGAACAGTATTCAATCATGCCTTCAAACTTGTACTGACATTTAAGTCTTGCCAATTATGATGTGTCTTGTCAAAAGAGCTTGCTAAAAAGAAATAAAATTGTTCCTATTATTCTGTAATGAACTAAATAGCATATGCATTTATTACTCTATGGTTTTTCACTGTAGGAAGTTCTCATGGCAAAGAAGATGAAAACATAACCATTGGGAAACTATATTCTGATCATATTCCATCATCCTGTTTTCAAAAAGTTATACTCTCAGCTGGATCTGCTGCTATTGCAATATCTAATCCTTACAGAGATGGTGAGATGATTTTTGTTTTTACTTTTGTCTACTAGTAGAGTATAAAAATTATCTCTTTTAGTTTTTTGAGTCACTGAGAAGTTTGCAGGTTTCATCATACAGTTTAACCTCAATAAACCACAACTCCTGCCCATTGTTCACGGTAGTGTTCTCCCTAGATTTTTTTACAGCTGGGTGGTACTTTTAATGACCCATTCCCCAATTAAAAAATAAAAAAGGATGTTGTTCTGCTTAACATTATTATACTTATTAAACATCTTTAGCAGTGTGGTAGGAATTAATGTAATATAACATGATAAACAATATTAAAAAAATTGTACATAAATGATGAAAAAAAGTGAGTACTTATTAATAAATCATATTTGACATTTCTCCAATATTTATGGGTATGAGGGAATAAGTTTTCCACTGTTACTATTATGTGCGTTGTGAAAACATTCATTGAAGGCAATTTCTCTGGGTCGGCCGCCCTATAAAAAGACTAGGGAGAACACTACACGGGTTACAAGTTTTATCCTGTTTTCCTAAATAGAAATTTCCCTCTTTAAACCACCACCTTGCTAACCACCATCCATCAGGACATTCTATAGCCCATTACTTTTAAATCGACAGTTCAAGGTCACCCACTCCCTTGCTGGTAACCATGCTTCTGAGCTGCGATCTAAACGCTGAACTTATCTCCCCCCCCCCCCCACTTCACTTTAGAAATGGTTTTATCTGTGACCAGGTGAGGGCAGGGCTCTAGATACAAGGGCTGGCTCATACGGAAGATTTCAGTTGTTCCCGGAAGTTGTGGCTGGTGATGTAGCTGGGATACATCGCTGAGTGTTAGGAATCGCGTTTGCTTTACACTGTGCGGGAACTCTGATGATAAATACAACTACTAAGCTGCCGAGTATGAAACAAAATGGTGAAATGAATTAAAGAAACAAAAGGAGTGAAACAGAATATGTCATTGATTGTTTCCTCTTTTATAATATGTGTATTAATCCTATCAAACGCAAAAATAATGCGTTTATGTGAATAACAAAATATCGGCTACTGTAATTTTTGTGAAACGTTTCGGATATTTAGGTGTCCATTTAATTCGACGTTTACACTCTACAAGCTAGTTTACCTGTGGTTTTGAATGTTTCGAAAGCTTTTTTTTTTTTTCTATTTTTGATTTTTCGTATTTTGGTTTTTACCTTAATTTTCAGTTCTCTCATTTGTTTCAATAAAAGCCGGCACAAATGATTCCATCTTCTGGCTTTGCAAGAAAAGCTCGCAAAGCCAGAAGATGGAATCATAAAAAATGTACTTTTTTTTTTTTTTTTTTTACATATCACATTTCACATAGAAAACTGTCTCTTCGTCTGATGCAGGTTGAATAGCGGCCACGTTTTCTGCAAAAGACCTTTTTTTCAGAGTCTATCAAAAGCGTCATGCGATATTATTTTCTTTCTTTGTCTTTCACCTCTTGCAGTGACATTTTCAACGTTTGATCTCAGCAAATTGACTGTTGGTATAGCCGACGATTTCAATATCTTTTTCACTGGTAAACCAAGCAGGCGATTCATCATATCGTCTTCGTACTTACTATTAAAAAAGTGCTTACTGTAAATCCTAGCATTTTTCACATTAAAAGAATCTGCTCTGCACCACCTGTTAACCAAGTCTTTTGTAACTACTGGGTCGTTTTGAGGGAAACAGTAAAAAATTATGTCTTGCCCTTTCGTATTCCTGTTGGTATTTCGGCACATAGCAACAGTGCAGGAAGCCATTGCACCAAAACAATGTACTAAAGATATTAAATAAAAATATTCGATGTCAGAAATGCAAAGAAAGGAACAGCAGATAACTAATGTGAATACAACAAACGTGGGTTAACAGCATTCACCGAGCACTTTACATCGTGCACTGACAAGTGACATGCATCGCCGTGACGTCAGTGAGTGGCGCAGGCGAGGACCACTTCAATGACCAGAAACACAAAGCAATGAGCCAGCCCTTGTTACTAAGCCCTGAGGGGGGGGGTCATACTCAAGCTTATCCTAAACTAAATTGGACAAAGTGAGTTCACCGTCTTGAGTGCCCTTCGCGGTAGATGCTACCATGGTTATGGGCGAGGGTAAGGTGGGAACAGGTGACCTTGAGCTGCCGATTTAACAGTAATGGACTCTAGTGACAGTTTGGTGTATCTCATTGAGGAATACCCTGTTGATCTGTCTCTCAAAACATTTACTTGCAACAGACCCTTCGAATTGCTCACCTCATCTTCTTAAGTGTGACATGAAATCATGTTTGATTGGACCTCAAAGGGTGTGGTGGTTGGTTATTTCATAATGCATGAAATAACAGCAACCACCCCACCCACTCCCCTGAAAAAAAAAAAAAGAAAAAGAATCGTGCCTTGAGCAAAGTGTAGTGAGTTGGCAAAAATCGAAGGCAGACTCTTCTGTGCTTTGTTACATCTGACAGAGGTGAAATGACTTGTGTCAGTTAAATATCAAAGTTTACTATACAGAGAGACGGGGACAAATTACCCTGCTCATGTCGTTCCATTTATGATTTGACCAAATCACAATATCTTTTTACTGCTGTGTCTTAGTGTCTTATGTTTCCACGGAGACCATACTCCCTCAGAAAAGGACATTACTGTCTCACATTTTGGATTCTAAAATCTCGAGTTTTCCAATGCCTTCAGTGGTCACTGATTTTTGCAAAGACTGTTTGTTGTGTGGGCTTTTTTCATTCGTCAGTTTTTGTCTATTTGAAGGCATCCTAAAATGGGTAAAACATTGTTGGATGTTAAGAAAATTTTGATATGCGAATTCAAAAATTATTATCCCAGACATAGCCACCAGGCATTAACAAATCACTTTTCCAACTTTTTTGATCAATCAGTAGCAAAAGAACAGTAGAAGACATATTAAGCAGTAAACATAAATAGATGCAGCTGTTGCTCTGGCTTTTTTAAAGTTTTTGCCAAATGCGATTTTTTTTTTTTTTTCGCTAAAGTGTTATAATAGTACAAAAAGTAATCGCCAAAACTTTTTTTTCCACTGCCAAAATGATTCTTTATTCACAAATCTTGAAGAATGCAATCAGCAGTGCTACCCCTGAGATGGGATTTGAAAAGCAACTGCACTCAGTTAAAAAACTGAAAAGTAGGAAGCATGAAATTTTAAGAAATCTATCTTGTTCTATGAATTGGCCAGGTCAATGTCTAATGTGGACTTATTACTTATGAAGTTATTCTTGGAAAAGCAAGACAGTTTGGGAAAGAATAGTTTATTCAAGAATTTGGATACAGTAATGGGTAGATTCAAAAATTGGCATGGATTATCATTGAAAAAAACAGCTGAAACCTCTGAAAATTCAGTGTATGAGGCAAGGGGGAAAATGTTAGAAATAACATTTGGCTCTGAATTAATAGATGTGTATAACATGGGTGAATCTGGTTTGCTTTATAGTAAATGATACCCAATAAATTTATTTCAAATAACAATCAGAGAGGTTGCAAAAAGATGAAAGATAGAATAACAATGTGCATTCTGTGGAAGGAACTTTCTTCACAAAGAACAAGGTCAGGAATATTAATCCAGCAATTCAAAATGTCTGAGTTACCAGTTTTGCTGGTTCTGTACATAACATCACTCATTTACTTGGAACTTCATTGTCCTAGGTAGTCTAATAACGGATAGCATGCTTGAACAAAAATTTGGAGATACGGATTCGATTCCCTCTGTAGGACAATGTAATTTTGAAATTTTCTGATATGATTGATGTTGCATATAGAACAGTCCCCGCACGTGGATAACTGGTTTTCCAGTTATTTGGGGAGCGGCGCCCCCACGGCCCGAGCTGACCTTGTGATGGATAATTTTGTCATTTCGTCTTGTACGATTACATCACCGAAGGGACAGCTGTTCATCCAGCTGCTGGGGTATGGCGTCCCCACGGCCCGAGCCGACATGTACTATATGTGATGATTTTCACATTTTTTATGTTTTTTTGTTTTTTCGCTTGACACGCTCCCGCCTCAGTTGTAGGTTGCTGAGGTTGTGATTATGCGCCAGCTCTGGATTTTAGTTTCTCGTTTTCTATCCTGTCTTCTCCATTTTATGTTCCTTTCTTTGTTTTTCCGAGCTAGTTAGCTAGCTAAACCTACCTGCACGTTTGCCATGTGTGGTGACCCGTAAGGTGGAAAAGGGGATGCTGGAGGCTGAGGTTTCTGGAGGCCAGGGTGTTGTTGTCGCCAGTTGCCAACACTCCTCTTTGCCCCCTGCTTCATCCTAAATGGGTGGCTAGGAACTAACCCACTCCTAGTCAATGAAGTCTGTGGCGGAGCCCAGACCTCTAACGGCTTGTCGTTTCGCACGACAGGGTGAGTCTGGGGATAGGGTGGGCATGCCAAAGGGGTGTTCCCCAGGCATGGGAAAGTCTGGGTGCACGCCGAGCGCATGTCTGCCCTATCAACTTGCAATATCCGCCTCCTGTCCCTAGAGCCATGTCCTGCGTCTACTTGGGCTTGCGGACCTCCGGTTCTCCCTCGTTGGGCTCAATTGTGGGTGGGGAAGTCGGCGGATGAATTCTAAAAATTTTTCATGGCTCTCAATTCTGTTTCCCACGAACCAACAACCAAGCAAGGTAATGAGGAAGGCTCATCCCCTTCCACAAAAAAAAAAAACATGTTCCTGATTGCTCGAATGCTCGTTTCTTTTTTGTGCACTCAATGGACCCTTCAATATATTTATCCAAAATGCCAAAAGTCCATTTTGGATAAACAAAGCACTTCAATCTATAGCAAGCTCTCCTAAGAACGTCAAGAAGCAACGTCAAGAAGCTCCAATCTGGAGATCTTCTGGTAGAAATGTCCACTGTGGCCTACAGTTCTACACTTCTTAACACCACCACGCTGCTCGAGACTCCGGTCAAAATAACACCCCATGGATACCTAAATTCATCTCGAGGTGTTGTCTCCTCTCAGAACCTCGTTGAGTGTACTGAGGAAGAATTACTTGAAGAACTGAGGAAGAATTACTTGAAGAACTGAGGAGTCAGCACGTTACGGGTGTGCGGCGTACATACTCTTTAGGCGGAATGGGCAGTACATCCCATCCCGCAATGTCATTTTAACATTTGACAGCCCTTCCCTGCCGAGGTCCATCAAGGCAGGGTATCTTCACCTTGAGATTCGTCCGTACATCCCTAACCCTCTGAGATGTTTTAGGTGTCAGTCGTACGGCCATTCTCAGCAGTCATGCAGGGGCAATCCTAGATATGGACGCTGTGGTGCCACAAAACATCTTTTATCAGAATGTGTGGCCGAGGCCAAATTTTGTGTGAACTGCAAGGGTTCACACGCAGCATCAGCCAAAGATTGTTTCAAGTGGAAGGAGGAGAAAGAGATCCCAAAGGCTGAAAACGGTTGAGAATATTTCATATCCTGAGGCCAGAAGGAGAGTAGTTCCTGTTACTTCTGATCAGCGATCATATGTTTCAGTGATGGTTGCCAAATCTACGGTTGGTATTCAAACTGACATTCAGATCTCTCCTAAATGTCCCTACAAGCTGGACAATATCATCGCAGCTGGGCTGGAGGCACTCCAGTCTCGAGCTAGGGGTCTGAAAGCGGCACCCACCACTTTGCCGAAGCATACTCACCCCACCACCAGCAAGGGAACTCAGGCTACTTCTTCTGGCAAAAACACCAAAGCCAAGGATAAGAAAATCATTTCTTCTCCAAAATCTCAGCAAACTACTCAACACTGAGTGCCTCCCGTTAAGACACTTGGGACAAAGCATGCTCCCATCTTGGTCCCTGGTTACACGCCTCCAGATCTGGGGGAACCCTCATCAGAGGTGATGGAGCCTGACCTCGTTTGATTATTTCTTTTTTCATTTCACCTTTAACCATGGCTTCAATCATTCAGTGGAACTGTCGAGGTTTTCGGACGAGTTTTGATGACATGAAACATCTGCTTTCGTTGTACTCTCCGGTGTGCTTTTGTTTACACTATAAACAAAACTTAAACCATCAGACCTGCTTTCAGTTCGAGGATATAGTGTGTATCGGACAGATAATGCATCGGGAGACATCGCCTGTGGGGGAGTCGCTATTCTTGTCCCTCACAGTGTTCCGGTGTCTTCCGTTGCGATATCTACAATTATGCAGGCCCTGGCGGTTCATATATCTGTGCCTGTGCCTCTTACTGTCTGCAGTGTCTATCTGCCGCCGGACGAGAACGTGAGCATCTCTGTTCTGGAGAGCTTGGTTGATCAGCTGCCTTCACCCTTTCTTCTATTGGGTGAATTCAATGCCCATCATCATTTGTGGGGTAGTGTCAGCATCAGCACGAGAGGTCGTCGTATCGAGTCTCTTCTGTCCTCGGCCTCTTTGTGCCTTTTTAACACCAGTGCTGACACGTACTTCCATGAGCCGACAAGATCCTTCAATGCGATCGATTTGACCTTGGGATCACCATCGATTATTGCCGATTGGTCATGGATGGTGTGTAACGATCTCCACGGGAGTGACCATTTTCCGATTGTGCTCTCGCATCATGCGAACATGCCATCTTCTGCCTCCCGCCCTCCTCGGTGGAGGATGGAGCGTGCGAGATGGGAGGTCTTCACATCGTCAGCAGTGATATCTTCTGCTATGGTGACCCAAGAGTCAATCGACACAGCTGTGCTTGAAGTCACAAATTGCATTCTTCAGGCAGCTGATCTTTCTATACCAAAAACATCTACGACGCTCCCCAGAAGTCCGAAGCCTTGGTGGAACCCTGAATGCGCAGCGGCTAGGAGAGCTCAACATAAGGCCTGGTCTATGTTTCGGCGTTATCCAATTGATGCCAATCTCGTTACATTCAAACGAGCAAAATCCTATGCTCAGTTGATGCGTCGATGTAGCAAGAGGTAGTCTTGGATCCAGTATGTTCCATCTCTCACTTCACGTGCCAGTTCGAAAAGTGTGTGGGACAAGATTCGTAAGATCTGGGGTAACTACAGCTGTCACCAGATCTCCATTCTCAAGAATAACGGCTGCACATATGCTGAAGTCGGTGAGATTGCTGACTGTTTGGGGGAGGCGTTTGCCTCCGTGTCGAGTGACCTGGCATATCCTTCCTCCTTTCTGAGGATTAAATCCACTGCGGAACGCCAGAGAATCTTCTTTGTGCCTTTTCACGGCACTGGATATAACTCCCCTTCAGCATGGTTGAACTCAGGGTAGGGTGGCTCTTCATCGGTCCGGCGCTACATCTGTCGGTCCCAATGGCATCTACTATGACATGATCCGTCATCTCTCGCAGTCGTCTCTCGAGAATCTCTTAATCTTGTACAATCGTATTTGATCGGAGCACAGTTTCCCGGAATCTTGGCAAAAAGCTTTTGTTCTGCCTTTTCCCAAACCTGGTAAGGATCCCAAGTCTCCCTCTAGTTATCGTCCAATTGCTCTCACTAGCTGTCTGAGTAAAGTTCTTGAGCATATGGTTAATTCCAGGTTAATTCATTTTTTAGAACATCATCAAGTACTTTCACCATCACAAAGCGGCTTTCGCGATCATCGTTCACCTCACGATCATCTCCTGCACCTTGAGACATCTGTGCGTGAGGCGTTCATGCTTAGGCAGCACCTGGTGTCCATTTTCTTTGATATTGAGAAAGCCTATGATCGAGCGTGGCGGCATGGTATTATCCGTAACCTCCACGCATGTGGATTGCAAGGAAATCTTCCGACATTCATTGTTAATTTTCTTCGCAATCGGGTGTTCCAGGTGCGCCTGGGTACGACGCTCTCGGCACCGTTCCATGAAAAACAAGGTGTTCCTCAAGGTTGCATTTTATTTGTCACATTGTTCATCCTCCGGATTAATTGTCTTTTCACAAATCTTCCACCTGCGGTTTCGGCTACTGTTTATGTTGATGACTTGCACATTTTCTGCACGTCATCAAGCATGAATTTTATTGAAGGGCAGTTGCAGTCTGCGATTAACCAGATCTTTAAAGCAGCGAATAGCAATGGTTTCATTCTTTCTCCCGACAAGACAGCGTGTATCTATTTCTGCCGGAGGCGCGGCCTCCATCCTGACCCAGAGCTGTTTTTAGACCGTGCAGCCATACCAGTTTTGCCCGAGACCAAGTTCCTTGGGTTGACCGTGCGCTTACATTCCGTGCGCACGTTCAGCAGCTAAAGACTTCCTGTCTGTGAGCTTTATCTATTCTTAAGATCCTTTCAAGAGTCTCGTGGGGTGCAGACAGGGTGTCTTTAATTCGCATTTACCATTCCTTAATACGGTCGAAACTGGATTATGGTTGTATCGTGTATGGCTCTGCTTGTCGTTCCGTTCTCCGGCCTTTGGATACTATTCACCATCAAGCGCTGCATCTTTGTATGGGAGCATTTCGAGCATCTCAGATTCCCAGCCTTTACGCTGACGCGAACGAACCATCGCTTGAATTACGCCGTCTGCAGCTGTCTGTTCAATTCTACTTGAAACTTCGATCTCTTCCAGACCATTCTTTATACAATGCAGTTTTTCATCCTCAGCATGCTTGTTTATTTAAGAACAGGCCCTCGTGCATTCCCACCTTTGGTCTTCGTATGGCGGCCATAGCTCATGATGTAGGGCTCGACTTGTCTCTTGTTGAAAAGACCAGGGGCTTTGGGGATCCTCCATGGCACCCACTTAGTGTCATGGTTGATACCACCTTTACATCTTATGATAAATGCTCAACCCATGCGTCAGTGTACCAGCAGCTCTTCGCTGAGCAATTCTGACTACACTCCCATTTTCTCTGATGGCTCCAAGATGCATGGAGTCATTGGATCCGTGGTTGTTTTTGTTGATGACATCTCTGTTGCGCGGATCCCAGCTGAGGCCACAGTGTTTTCGGTGGAAATGCATGCTGTGTATCTTGCACTACTTCATGTTCAGTTGGGCTCTCATCAACGGGCTGGGGTGTACACTGAGTCTTTAAGTGTTGTACAGTCATTGTCATCATTGGACTGTTGTGACCACCCATTTCTTTTTAACGTAAGAAGGCTTCTTCGTTCTTTGTTCGAGGCCGGTGTCCAGATAAATTTTTGTTGGATTCCCGGGCATGTTGGAATCTTGGGTAACGAGTGTGCTGATGCGGCTGCTAGATCTGCTTCCGCTTTGGTCGTCACACCCTTACCACTGTTTCACCAGGATTTCTGCTTTCTTGTTTGCGACATATCAAGCGAACGTGGCAAGGGTCTGTGGGACTAAGAGGTGGAAAATAAGCTGCATCGTATTAAACCTAATCTGGAAATCTGGAAATCCTCATATCGTTGGAACTGTAGGGAGGAAGTGGTGCTTGCGCGTCTCCACATTGGGGATTGTCGTTTCACTCACCTCTTTTTGCTGTGTGGCGACACTGTGCCGATGTGTGAGATGGGCGGTTGCCGACTCACTGTCAATCATCTTTTGTGTAGTTGTTTTCGTGTTGTGCGTTTTCATTTCTTTCATTCTCATTTGTTGACCGAGGACACCGTTGCGCTGCAGCAGCTCCTAAATGACCACTGCGATACTGTTGCTGTCTTTTAATTTTTTAAAGAAATTGACTATTTTAAACGTATCTAGATTTCAGCCCTATCATCATCCTCATTTCTCAGTTTTACTGAATCAGCTAAATTTTAATCGTTGTATCATGTTTTTAATACTGTTTGTTTCATTATCTTTTTTAGCCCTTCCATCGTTCTCATTTTTCAGTTTTACTTGACCAGCCAGATTTTTAAGTTTTATACCATGCTTTTAATACTGTTTGTTTGTCTTATGTCTGGCGCTCTTTGGCCAAACATGGCCCTTGCGCCATAAAAATTAACCAACCAACCATATAGAACAGTAAAACTGGTGATTCAGACATTTCTGTTTGCTACGCTAGCAGTCCTGAGAATAACAATAGTTTGCTGTGTAAACGCATATAGTACTGATAAACGAATTATTGATGTTATAGGAAAATGCCTTGTTGTTTAAATAATTGTCGACATGATTCAGTTAATGTGTTTTCAATCCCTACGATCTCGGAATTAGAGATTGGATTCATATTAACATACACCAAGGATCCATTGAATTATGACCACCCCCCAGCCTGGGGAAATGAGCACACCTGGAGACTGAATGGTGGCACCGGTGAAGTTCACAGAGCAGTACATATCTACAACCCAAGGATCGGCTTTTGGTTAGTAGTGTTCGGAGTCAGGATGGGGAAAGCTGCCGATTTATTGGAAGTTTGATGACTTAAGGACAAATTGTGGTGGCACAGCACCTCGGAACTACGATCTCGGAAACGGCGCGGCTTGTGGGTTGTTCACATGCCACTGTAATGAGTACATATCAAAAGTGGTGCACAGGTGGCCAAACAACACACCATCATCCCACCATGTGTCATGCGCCGCACATTGATGCCAGCGGGGAGCGAAGACTATCACACATTGTTCACACTGCCACAGTGTGATAAATCGCCGGCAGCTACAACAGTGGTGCTCAGGGCTATGTGTCACAGCACACAGTTCATCGCAGCCTTCTGCGCATGGGCCTGCGTAGCCGAAGACCCAACCAGGTCCCCATGCTCACTGTGCGCCATAGCCAACAATGCATGAAATGGGCCCAAGATTGGACCGTGGATGATTGGGAAAATGTGGCCTGGTCTGACAAATCAAGATTCCTGGTACATCGTGTAGACAGCCGAGCGCGGATATGCTGATTATCAACGGAGGCTATGGCACCTGTTGGGCGGAAACAGGCTGGCAGCTGCAGTGTTATGCTGTGGGCAATGTTTTCTTGGAACACTTTAGGCCCCATTAACCCAATAGCACAATCTCTGACAGCTGTCAGCTATCTGATCATCATTGTGGACCAAGTTCACCGATTCATGGCAACTGTGTTCCCTGCTGGTGATGGCCATTACCAACAGGATAATGCGCCATGCTACCCGCCAGAATTGTCAAGAAGTGGTCCGAGGAACAAGCTGGTGACTTTCTGTTAATTCCATGGCCTCCAAATTCACCTGACATGAACCCAATCAAACATTTGTGGTTTGACTTGGAAAAGCGGGTTAGCGCTAAATCATCACCACCCCGAAATGTACAGGAACTGGAGGACCTGCTGTTGACATTATGGTACCAGATACCCTAGGATACCTATCGCCAGCTCATCAAATTGATGCCTCACCGAGTGGCCACTGTTTTGTGGGCTAAAGGGAGTCCTACAGCTTATTAGGTAGGTGGTCATAATGCAATGGCTCATCGATGTATGTTTGTCTTATTTCTTCCATATACTGTCATTCAATTAATGTACTCTTTATATTTACATGAACCTCTTTTAACCACCACCCTTGCTTACTGCCAGTTTAGCACAATGAACAAAATGTGACAGTTTGACAAGGTTCAACTGTGTTGTTATATCGATTCCTCCTCAGTGAGTAAAATTTTTGAATTTTTTAAAAGGTATATGTAATTTTTTCTTATCAGAATTTGCTGCTAATGTATAATACACTACATATAGTTTTTAAGTTGCCAAATATATAAACTGTAATTTAACTTATTTGCAAAACATTATTTCTTATGTGGTATTAGAAGGTGAAATTAGTAGGCCAGTTAACTCATATTTGAAAGTCATAGCTGCCTTAGAAGGATTTTTCAGGACTGGTGGATTCTTGGAAAGGTCCTGAATGTCTGTACATGAAAGTGTAATTGTTCCTCCTCTGATGTACAGCAGTAAAACCTGGGGACTGTTGAAGAGACGTAGGAGTTGTACTTTGTGCTGGAGAGATGCATTACTTATGGGGAGCAGGGAGACAGGACACCTTCTGATAATGTAAGGAATGAAGATGTGTTGCAGATGTATAATGTGAAGCAAAATGTTGTTAGCAAAATGGAGACAAATATTCAGAGGTGGTTTGACAACATTGGAAAGAAAGAATGAGTGGTGAGATGCTTACTAAGAAAATTCATTCAGCTCTAGTGGCAGAAAAGAAAGGTAGAAGAAAACCAAAGAAATCATGGGAGGACCAGATTCAAGAATGTTTGCATGCGAAAGAGATAAAGAGTATACCAAAGGTCTACTGTGAGACTCGTGATGGATGTCAGTGAAGCTCGAGTTCACTGTAAATGGAGACAATAATTGATACACGAACAGTAAGTAAAATTTAGTTCCATCAGTTTTAAACTTTAATCTGTCAGATGAAATTTCTTTGAAAAGCTAATCTCTTAGAGAACAGCTTAGTGATATGTATCTATATTTCATCTATGATTAATACTGTAGTTCTAAATCTGTGCAACTGTTATTCATTCAAAAACTTAACCATTTCACTTAAAGAAGTTTTAAGGCATAGCACTTGTGATACATTAAATGCAAAGATACTTTGTAAAATACAAATGAACAGCATGATGAAATTGATTTCACTCACACGTGGTGAAGATTATGTCCGAGTCATGCAGAGCCATTCATAGAACTGAAAGAATTGAAAATGAAATTTCCAGATTGATATCTGCCAATAAAGCATACGAGAAAATGAACAAAGTACCAGTTTTTAGACTTACTTTTGTATAACAAAACACTCCTGTTAAGTATTCAGTTTATGGAAAATCAAATTCAATCTCATTTTAGTTCCATGTAATTTCTGACATTAATGAAACTACCAGCTGGCTACTTTCAGAGCATATTTAGAAACAACATTCATACACTCTAAAAATAAAACTGAAGAAATAATAACATAGATTGAGAAAGAAAAAAAGAAACAACTGCATGTTTTGGTTACATTTACATTGTTGTATCTTAAATAATCAAAACTGAATTTTTTTCAAGTAAAAAGAACAAATATCAAACATAAGCTAAAAATGAAATTCTGTGAAAAACTAAAAGAATCAGTGGAAGCTTTTGATGAATCCTATTATTATAAAAATATTAGGGAAAATCTTGCAGAGAACAGTGTATTTCTCTAAAAGATTTGAACTCAAATTATTGTAAAAATCAGAATTATTTGAAAGTGCTTCAAACAAAATTTATTTTAAACATCTTTAAATAAATGATTATCAAATCGTGTAGAACAGAAAAATTCAAATAATTGAACCCTTTGAGCGTTAGCAATGCGTCTAGCGTGTGCAAAGCTTTCCTTTACACGACGGGGTTGATACCTGTACATAGCTGTTACCTGCACAACATACAACAATTACAGGAAGGCATACCACAAGCTGATTTGGAGGAAATGATTGTATCTTCGGACCATCCAATCATTATACGTATGACCTGTCTTTCATTACATAACCCTGAGCAGAAGACATGTATTCAAACCCTGTTTCTTTGCCTCTAACATTCCAACAATCCTATTGATGTTGTCAATGTTGAAGAGTCTTATAGGCATAATTTCAGAATATTCCCACATGGACGGCAATGCATTCAGCAAATTTCTACGTGGTCATGATGCAAATTACATATGACGTAGCTACCCACGCTGATAACTTAGCTCCAGTAGTCACTAAATGTGCATAACACCATGTTTGCATTTTGAAACCTCAATATCCCAAAGTTTTTGTGACCAGTGTATTCCAATACATGGGCTTATGGGTTTTTTACCTGCAAATGCAATGTCCTTAGACTACTTTGAAGTATTTTTTTATGACAAATACAACTCATTGTTGATGAAACCAACAAAAGAGCAGAACAAATTAGGGGAACTGGCCAGCTGAAATCACACTCAAGAGTTACAAAGTAGGCAGAGACAAATATTTCAGAGCTAAGAACTTTCTTTGCCACAAAGTAGGCAGAGACAAATATTTCAGAGCTAAGAACTTTCTTTGCCATTAAAATTTTGTAAGGAATTGTTCAAAAGCCATTTGTAAAAACTTACTGGTCCAGACAAAAAAATATTGAAACACCATTCTCACAAATCATGTCTGAATGCAAGTTTTCGCTGCTAATGAGATTTCTGCATTTTAGTGATAATTAATGGCCCTGCTTGCATCCAAACTCAAAGCTAAAAAAGATTGGTGCTGTATTTGATTACATTAGATAGAGGTTTCCTCAAACATATATTCCTCCCAGAGGTATCTGTGTTGATGAAAGCCTTCTTCTCTTCAAAGCACGTCTCAGCTGGAAACAGTATTTGCCAATGAAAAGATCTCGGTTTGGAATCAAATGTTTTGAACTATGCGAAAATTCCGCAGGCTATGTGTAGGATATGCTCAATTACATTGGAATATGCATGCAATTATCCAGTTGTCCACCAGACGTGGCTTTAGGAACAAAGGTTGTGCTGAGTTTAGTTGCACCTCTTCTCGACAAGGGTCGTTGTCTTACTATAGACAATTTTTACACTAGTCCTGAGCTTGCTGACATTCTTGTTGAATGGCTGACTGATGTTTATGGGACAGTAAAGCTGGCTTGAAAAGATATGCCAAAGGACATGAAGTCAGCAAACCTAAAGAAAGGTGACATCATAGCTTATCAGAGAGGAAAAATTGTGGCTCTCGCGTGGAAGGACAAAAAAACCGTGTCTCTTCTCAGTAGCCTGCATGGCAATGAGACTACAGACGTAAAAACAACGACAGGAAGTGCTACTAAACCTGTAGTAATTCTGGATTATAATAACACAATGGAAGGAGTCGACCGACTGGAGCAGATGCTGACAGTCATACTACCCTGGAGTCCGACATCAGCAGAGATATTACGTGAAAATTTTCCGTCACCTTATTCCTATATTGGTCTTCAACGCCTTTATTCTGTATCAGCAGCAAGGTGGTACAATGGATCATCTGGCATTTCGACTGGATCTTCTTGACAGGATAGAAGATAAATATCACATGAATATCCTCGACAAAAACCAGGCCAACCGTCAAGTGATGGAAATCCATCCAGACTGATTAAATGGCATTTCCCTGAATACATTCCACCCACACAAAAGCAGCAAGCACCAAGGCGAAAATGTGCTGTATGCTGCTCAAAAGTCGTTGGTGGAAAAAAAGTTAGGAAGGAAACTCTTCTGTGGTGTAAAAACTGCCAAGTTGGACTCTGCGTGGAGCCTTGTTTTAGGATTTATCATACTATGCAACACTTCTAATTGTATCAGTCCTCATGGAAAGGTCTGTACATAGGCTGTATCTATTCTGCTTTCATTCCTCCGTTTGTTGCCGTTACACTATATATTTGTATGCACTGCGGGGTAAACATGCTTCTAAAATATTCAACGCTGGGTGTGCGCTTACCTAGTTTCAAATTCAATGGTCAAAAGGGTTAAATAAGAAATCATTGCAGCTTGTTACTGATTGACAGTAGAAACAAGAAAAAAAAAGCTTCCTGATCCAATATTGCATTGATAGAGAAAAAATACCAGATTTCACCGATCTCCAATACTCACAGTATTTCACAAATATTTTCGCAATAAAGAAAAAAAGAAAAAAGAGATGTTGCTATACTGTGGTGCCACATTTTACGCGGATTCAATTATACGCTGTCAGCCCCACTGCTAGATTCATATCGCACGGGAAATGGATCTACGAAAGAATCAATCAATGCGTGCTGGCAGCCCCTGTGGTGTGACTGTCAATAATTTTAAAGGTTTTCCTACCATCAACAAGGCGGGAAAACATATTACTCAGATGGCCAAGCAAATTGGGGGGGGGGGGGGTGAAGGCTTCATCGATATTCTGGAGGAAGAAATAACAGATTTGATTGATGAACATCAAGAACAGTTGACAAATGAAAAGTTAGGAGAACTTGTGAAAACTTCCTCGGACTAAGATGATGATGAAGCCAGAGGTAATCTGCACAAGTTTGCCAAAATTTTCCAAGCAGCAAAGCACTTGAAAGATTTAATTTCTAACTATGATCCCTCTATGGAACGTAGCCTTAAAATAAGCCAAGTATTGCTGACTCTTTAATGCCGTATTATGAGATTTTTCAGCAGATAAAGACGCAGCGGCAACAGTTGCTGATAACAATGTTTTCCCAGAAAAAAAAAACTCCTTTTACTCGCTCCCCATTGCCCCGCCCGGAGTCCCCAACTACTGCACCTACCTAATGCATTAGCTTTGGACCTAGCGCTGACAACCCCACAGCGGTGTTACATAGTGAAGGCAACGATTAAGTAGGTATGGATAAGAATAAATTTTCATCACGCTATCTCATATTTTAACTGTAACCATTACAGAAGTACGTATACATTGTTCTTTGTAAAATGCACATTATACTGTAATAGATATATGTAAGTGAATAATAGCTTACACATATGACGAAAAAGCGTGTGAAGTGATTTATTGTATGTAGTTTTATTATTGGTTTTGAATACACACTGTTTCAGCTTTACACTGTATCATCGGAACGTAACCCCCGCATAAAATGCGGCACTACTGTATATAGAAGAAATAAACCACAACTGTAATTCTGATGCAAACCAAACAAACTATGCATATGTATGGCAGCTATTTATAAGTGAATAACCAGTTTTTGAAAAAAAAAATTAGAAGCACAAATTTTTGAGCAATCCATTCAGTAAAAAAAAAAAAAATCACAAGAGTGAGGCCAGAAGGAAAATGTTCACCATTCATTCAACAAAGGCATCAATTCAGGACATTAAAATATAGCAAGACTAACTCACCAGGAAAACGTAGCCCATCAAAAATTCCACCATTAAGTACGTTCCTTCTAATGATGATAATAAGCATAAGCATTTTTTTACCTCTACAACAAAATTAAGTTTTAATTACCTTTTAAAAATCCATTAATTACTTGAATCTCAGTTTTGTTAAGTTGAAGTTACCTGAAAACCACATGGTTGAATTATCAAAAAATGAAAGTTCATTTTTCTTTCTTTTATTAAAAATCTTTGTGCATTGGAAAGCAAACCTGTTAGCTTCTTTTAGAATTTCTTCACATTTGGTTACCATAAAATGCAAACTGGCTGAAATTCATAGTTTTGTAAAAAAAATGTCTTTCCTCAAGTGAATGTCCTGAACTACACCTATAATAATGAGCATGTTGATCTAAAGAGAGAGAGAGAAACAAAGGACAAACTGAAAAGGGAAAAAATATGCATATTTTTTAGTGTCGTGCCCAGGTGCAGAACCAGCGCGACATGGCAACGCCCATCTCAGATTTTCGGAAAGGTGCGTAGATTGTTTTCTGGTTTCTTAACATTAATTGTTTTCAATACATCTTTAAATTTAAAAACAAAGAAAGGGAAATTTTCATGTGCTTTTAAAGCTGGCTCCCGTTCCAGACGCAACACTGTAATTGATAGATCATGCAGGCAACTGTTCACCCACCCACTCATTTTATTGTAGCTTTCATTCTTCTATATTTTTCAGATAACTTCAATTTGATAAGATACATACAATTACTTTTTCTTCAGCTTTGAATCTAGAAAGGGATATTTTTGTGCAATTTTAGCGCACCACACATGTTTGGCATGGCATTTCAAGAGCTAATGGTCTCAATTTTTCCTCTCTTTTTTTTTTTTTTTTCTTGCATCAAGGCCTAAACTTTCATCTAATGAAAGTTAGATTGAGATGATTTTTTTTTTTACTTTTTTACAAGAACCATATTTTTATTTTAAAGTGTTTTCTCTTTTTCCACGCCCGTTGGTATTCTGTAAGTTGACGTCCCAACTTTTTTTTTTTTTTTTTTGCTTCCAAAAACTTCACTTCATTGAATAAAGCTCATATTGAGAAATGGCTTCCTAGTTTAATTGAATTAATAATCTAAAGCAACTTATGGGAATTTACTAGGAAATTTTTTCATTTATAGCAAATTTTCGGAGAAAACTGCCTGAAGAAGGAGAAGAGTTTTCTCCGAAAATTTGCTATAAATGAAAAAATTTCCTAGTAAATTCCCATAAGTTGCTTTAGATTATTACTTCACTTCAGTTAGATTCATAAGGTGTTTTTTTTTTCTTCTTGCTCTTTTTACGTGTATTTTGTTCAAAAACCGTATTTTTATACATCACCTTTAGAAATAATCGTGGTGAGTACTAGCTTGTACAACATAATTGCTGCAGGAAGTAGTAAAAGCGTAATGTCTATCAGGTAAAACATCCTTCGAACAAAGAGTTAAGGTTTAATCAATTAACTAAATGCAGAATTTTAAAAAATATGGATTTAAAATTTATTTATTATTCCTTATACTTTCTGACCATTGCTTTTAAAAATCCAAATGCATCTAAAGAATGATGTTTAAGTTCTGAATGAAATAAAATAGTTCTAGTTTCTTCTACATTTCTTTTCAGGGAAAAACTAGTTTGACTATTTCAATTAAATACTAATTTTCACTATTATCAAATTGACTCATTTTTTAAAGTTTCCTTTGTTGCAGTACAGAACAATAAATTTTATGGCAGAATTAGCATTTAGGTACTTTTTTACTTTGTGGATAGTTTTAAGTTTTTCCTTTTTATGTTGCAGACTTCTGAAAAAGATTCTGCTCCTGGGAGTTCATGTTGGAGCATATCAACATCTATCATCCAAGCATTCAAAGTTAAAAAAAAGCCCAGATTTATCTGTAGTTCTGTTGAAAAAAAAATCAATCAGATCTTACTCTGAAGCTGCTATGGAGTGCTCGCCTCACATATCATTGACACTTTTCACCTGTTTTGATGGTGGTGTTCGTTGTTCAGATGCTGCTGTTGAAAGCTGGTGCACTTGTGACTTTTTGCTAGGTTGGGTTTAGTTTGGTCGCTTGTTAAATTTTGAGTACTAAGAGCAGCTTTTCATGGTTACACCTTGTTTGTTTCAGATGTTGTTATATTTTAGGAGTTGTTTTAATTATATTTTTAGGACTAAGCTTCTATGTGCCTCACAAATTGGAAAACACTGATTACTAGAGGTGTGCTTAACAGTGATTTCACTGTCACGGCAATGCTGGTGATAGTTCCACAGAAGTAACTGGAACTTTAAACTGTGACAAAATCACAATTTACAACAGCAGTAGTGGAGCTGTAAAGAAATCGAAACTGCGAGTCACCATCTTAGTTGTAACAGCGATAAGATCACTTTTTGGGATGACCATGATATGAAGCAGGAACACAGTGGAGAATCACTGTGACAAAAACTGAGTGCTAAATGAAAGGGGAGGGGGATGCATTGTACTCCTGTTCGTCAAGACTGCACTTTCACTGTCCCATGTCCCTACCATTTACCAATGAGATTGGAATAATAAGTCTTTCTTAGCTCATCTTGAGCAGCCATCTGCCCTTACGGTAAAACAACTTTCCTACAGAGGGGAAATTTATCTTAGAACACAATGATCACCCTGGCCCAAACTGTGACACATTAGCAGTGATTTTGGAACTGATACTTTTAGTCTCTGGTTGTGACAGTGATTTTTCAGTAATAGCAGCATGATTTCTGACCAATTTCTTTTGTGAGTTCTACAAATCATTATGTTGGTGCTCCCATGTAATGGTCACCATGATCTCTCACAAGAAAGACCTGTCGTTTTGTTTCTGAAGTAGCTGCGGCTTGGAAAATATCTGAAAAGTTACATGCCCAACTGAGCATGTGCAAAAATTATTTACCTGCCCAAGAAAATTTATCTTTTAAGATAACAAATCAGAAGCTTCATTGATTTTAAGTTAAAATATATGATAAACCTTTTATTCATCTTTTGCATTGCCATTTTAAGTGCCTGTATTCAAAATGTTCAATACACAAAAGCATACATCTCAAGTTTTAAGAAAGGCATTGATGCTGAAATTGGTATTCAAGAAATTTAGTAATGTTGCCATGTTCGTGAATTTTTAAAATATATCCTTCTTTTTGAGAAAAATTAAATAATCATAGTTTGAATGTACAACAGTTTAAATACTATAGCAACAATTATGAATTAAATGATTTATGCATGATTCCTGAAACTATGTTGTGGCTCGTTTTTAAGTGACACTTAGCTTTTGTTTCAGTAGTACGGCTGTTTGCTCATGGGTGGGAGCTTCCATTCCCTCGCTTCTTGCCTCACTTGCTCAAGTTATACCAGAGACCTAATCTCACTAGGGACGTGCAATATCCCGTTGTCATTTACCCCCCCCTTCTCCTTCCCCATCATCACCAACTGTACACGTTTGGAGCAAAACTACATATGGCCCCAATTTCTGGACCTAGAGCATAATATAATTAGAGAAATGTATTCTCCTGCCCTTGGCACTTCTTAATGATGATAGAACTTCCCATGATTTGTAGTGAAATAAAAAATGATTTTCAATGACCATCATTTTCCTTATAGGAGGAAATTCTCCACTCCAAACTTTCTTGTTTTTTTTAATCTAGCTGCCTGAACGGGCAACTAGATATGTTTTTTACCTGCCCAAGCCAATAATTTGCATGTTCTGGGCATTTTGGGCATGGTATTTTTTAAGCACTGCATAGGATATGTTGGTTTGCATATTGTTATAGAAATTTTTGTAGGCTATTTTCTCAGTGGTTCATCGGATGCTATTAATTTTCAGTGCTCAACTACACGGGAAATTTTCACATGCTGCATATTAATTTAGAATCATTCACTCTATATTTTACTTAATTAAAATGGCATTTTCCTTTGAAAGACACAGAAATAACAGGTTGATGTCCTCAGCTGAATGAATATTAACATAGTGTTATAAAGATGATATTGGGTCAGAGGCTCTCTTAAGAGGAAACCTGTCAAGCAAAACAAAAACAAAAAAAATGAAATCCAAAGTCTAATGTCTTCTGTGAAAGATTTCTGTTGGAAGTTATGTGGTTTAATTCTTTACAAGCTGTTAGAAATATTTCCCTCGAGGAGGGGCGAAAGACATGTACGTCTTTTGTGAGAGTGAAGTAATCATCTGTGTAAGCATGCGTCATATACAGTATAGTAGCTACATTAAAATTTCATTATGTTTTCTTCATACCAGATATGGTTGCAGTTTTGGGAGAAACCACAGGATATTTTTCTGCTAAGAAAATGCATGAGAAGATGTTATCAGATGCTGAAGGAAGGGAGATTTTAAGGTACGTATTTGTTACACATGTATGTGTTTATATATGTTATTGTAATCTTAAACTCTGTAATGTATTATTATTATTATAAAAAGATTCAACGTCTTTCTGGGGATTTTTTCTGTTATTATTATTATGTAAGAATGACACTAGTTACTATCAGGAGAGGATCCAGAGGGGAATTGCAGGGGTGCGTGCCCCCCTCAGGGGTCAAGGAAAAGCTTTGATTTGTTAGGATTTAATAACAAATTGAATATTTTTTCGTGAAAGAAAGCATTCCTTAAAAGTATATTACTTTCATTAATTAATTAGAGGAATTTCTACACATACTAAGAGCACTTTCAGTTTATAGGAAAATAGGTAACTGTTAAGTCAGGTAACTGTTACCTGGCTACCTGAACTTGCCATGCTATGCATTGTGGGAACTGCAGGGAGATAACTATATAATACTGTACATGCACACCAGTGTTGCTGATTAAGTCCAAAGATGCAGCCGTCGCGGCTGTGAAAGATCTTGCCTGTGTCTTTTTAGCTGATTTTAATTGTAAATAAAATATTTTTATCTCTGCAGTTTAACTCGGCTGAAGTGTTTGTGAATCGTGGTTCTGACATCTATTGCTCCTACAATTTTTACTGGGACTATGATTTCTTCTGAAAAATTCACTGGAAAATTATGTGCTCTCTCACCATCTATGAAATAGCTTTCCACTTAACTCCTTTCCCCTCATTCAATACCTTACTAGAATGCTCTTCCAAAGGTTTGATCACCAGGCATCTTAAGCAAAGAACTCTGTGTGACCTTTCACACAATCTGAAAACATTACTTCTTTTTCTAACTTGCAGAACAATGGTCTTCAATTGAGTTTTGTATCACCTCTTGCTGAAACATTTCTGCAACATACTGAGCAACACATTGTACTGCAGGTAATCTATTCCAGCCTTTCACGTGACCTAGATATTCTGATGATGATAATTAACACAGCAATCAGTCATCGCTGAACTGACTGTAATTACTGTTTCACATGTAATATAAATCACCTCAGAAAACTTGAAAATTTCATCAAGAATACAGTCGGAGAACATTCCGATGCTGTTAGCACTCGGATACTTGCGACTTTCTCGTCCTGTATGGTGTAACAGTTAGCATACTCGAACGGTAATTGGGAGGTGTGGGTTCGATTCCCACTCCAGGGGGATGAAATTTTTATGATTTCTGAGGTGATTGATATTACATGTGAAACAGTAATTACAGTCAATTCAGCGATGTCTGATTGCTGTGTTAATTATTAACGTATTGACGATGTATTATGAGAATATTTCTTTCACACTGTGCATTCTGATGATGTTTTTATGATTTGAACTTACCAAAAATTTCCTGACACGAAATTCATGATCAAACAAAGAAGAATAAAATTGTATTACTTTCTTGGGTATGACAGCACCAAAATGATTATAGTTCCATTAATAACCTCGAATCTTACATGTATTCCCCTTTGCAAAAATCATTATGCTAATACATACATATCGCAGTACTGTTCTCCGAGTTTCAGGGGTTAGCTCCTCAAAGCAAGATCATCTGCCAAATGAAATCCTAATGGTGTTAGATTTTACTTACTGCTAATGTACACACTGCAGGAATTAAGTAATGAGACAGTTTTTTTTTCTAAAAATCCCAATAAAACATACAGGTTGGAAGGCATGGGTTTTTTTTTTTATAAGTCGTTTACCAGCTATGCGGTGGCAGCAGCATTTGTGTGAAAATTTGCACTTATAATTACTTGCGCTGTGCATTCTGTGGAAGTACATTGTCACAGCTGTGTCATGAAGCAGAGAGCAAATATCCGGTTCTGTTTGAAAACCAGTAAAACTGCATTTGAGACAGTTGAATTGTTGCGTGATGTGTATGGGGCTTATTGCCTATCTTGTGCACCAATATTCCGATGGTATGCACGTTTCAAGGATGGGTGAGAAGATTTGGAAAAGGACAAAAAGGCTCGGGTCACCCAATTTCAGTGTGCATGTAGGAACTGGTTAAGCAATTTCGCAAAAGGATAAAAAGTGATCATTGTGTGATTTTGGGATGCTCTAATGGGAGCTCGATGTTAATAAAGAGACAATTCATCAAATTTTAGTGCTAGTTTTTTTTTTTTTTTTTTGGGGGGGGGGTAAAGTTTGTGCTCGTTTTGTTCCGCTTGTGTTGTTAGATGACCAGAAATATACACGAGTAAAGTAAGCAAAAGACATCCTGCAGACTGCAGAAACAATGCAACATTTTGTCCAAAGCATTGTGGCAGGTGATAAGACATGGTGTTTTTCATTATGATCTTGAAACGAAGCACCAGAGTGCTCGGTGGAAGTCACCACAGTCACCCAAAGGAAAAATTATGTAACCGAAGTCCAATATCAAGACAGTGCTTGCATGCTTTTACAACAACAAGGGAATTTTACATCACAAGTTCATTCCTGAAGGGACAACCATCACTGGCAGTACTTGCACATCCATTTTTGGAATGATTGTGGAAGAGGATTGTTCATGTCAGGCTTGAGTGCAAAAATGGGCAATGGTTCCATCATAATAACATACCCACATACAGAGTAGTCAATGTACAGCAATTTCTGGCTTGAAAACAAGTGTGTGTTCAAACTTTCCCCTTATTCTCCAGATTTGTCACCGTGTGACTACTTTCTGTTCCTTAAATCAAACCTGCATTTAAAAGGAAAAGTTTTTGAAGACATTGAAGATATACAAAGAACTGTGACATCAGCTTCTCACTCCATACCGAAAGATGACCTCTGCAAGTCCTTCCTTTTGTTGCCCCGCACGGGGATAACTGGTTTACCAGTTATTTGAGGAGCGGCGCCCCCACGGCCCGAGCTCACCTTGTGACGGAGTACTTTTCGTTTACTCTTGAACGATACCATCACCGAAGGGACAGCTGTTCATCCAGCTGATGGGGGGTGGCGTCCCCACAGCCCGAGCTGATTTTCTCTTATTGTTTTGCTTTTTTCGTCTTAAGTTCATATAATGACATGTACCCGCCTCAGTTGTAGGCTGCTGAGGTTGTGATGAGGCGCCAGCTCTGGGTTTTGTTCCTCGTTCTCTTCCCTGTCTTTTCTTTTTTTATGTTACATTTTCTGTTTTTCCGGAGCTGGTTAGCTTAGACCTACCTGCATGTTTGCCGTGTGCGGTGACCCGTACAGGTGGAAATGAGGATGCTGGAGGCTGAGGTATTTGGGGGCCGGGTTGTAGTGTCTCCAGAAGCCAACACTCCTCTTTGCCCTCTGCTTCACCCTAAACGGGAGGCTGGGAGCTAACCCACTGCTGGTCAGGAAGTCTGTACCCGAGTTGCGTCCAGACTTCTAGCGGCTTGTCGTTCTGTTCGGCTGGGTGAGTTGGGGGGGTAGGGTGGGCATGCCAAAGGGGTGTTCTCCGGGCACGGGAAAGTCTGGGTGCACGCTGAGCGTGTGTCTGCCCTACCAACTTGCTATATCCGCTGACTATCCCTAGAGCCGTGTCCTGCGTCCTCTTGGGCTTGCGGACCTCCGGCTCTCCCTCGTTGGGCTCGGTAGTGGGTGGGGAGGTCGGCGGACGAATCTTTTCTCTTCTTAATGGCAAACAAAAGTGTTTCCCATGCTGTTCCTTTGAAGCGCCGTGTGGAGGATGGGTCGCCCTCCTCCACTAAGAAACTACTCAGTTCCAACTGCAACGCTCTGTTTCTTCTTATTCATTCTGTTGATCCAGCACAATCCCTCGGTTCGAAGAGTCCTTTCTGGATTAATAAGGCTCTTCAGGCCGTTGCGGGCTCACCAAGGAGTGTCAAGAAGCTCCCGTCAGGGGATCTTCTTGTGGAGACTTCCAATCCTCGTCACAGTGCCACCTTGCTGGAGACGACCGTTCTGCTGGACGTTCCAGTCCAAATATCTCCCCATGGTTTCCTCAATTCCTCTCGCGGTGTTATCAACTCCCGTGACCTGCTGGAATGCAGCGATGAGGAATTGCTGGAAGAACTTGGGGAACAACATGTCACTGGGGTTCGCCGCATTCTTTTCCGGCGGGATGGGAAGTCTATTCCCTCCCGGAACATCGTGCTGACTTTTGACTCCCCTACCCTGCCGACTTCCATCAAGGCGGGGTACTTGCGGCTCGATGTTCGACCATACATTCCGAACCCCTTGAGATGTTTCAAGTGCCAGCATTACGGTCACTCCCAGCAGTCTTGCCGTAATGTAGCGAAGTGTGGATGCTGTGGGTCGCCAGAACACTCTTTGGCGGACTGCTCCGCTGAGGCGGATCATTGTGTCAATTGCGAGGGTTCTCACCCGGCTTCTTCTAAGCAGTGCCCAAAGTGGATCGAGGAGCAGGCTATCCAACGCCTGAAGACGACAGAACATCTGTCTTATCCTGAAGCCAGACGGCGGATAGCTCCTCTACCAACAGGCCGGCGCTCCTATGCATCGGTTGTGGTCCAGAAGGCTACTGTTGCGGTGCAGACTGATGTGTCCTTCTCAGCGCGGTGTCCTTATGATTTTGAGGACATCGTTGCTGCCGGATTGGAGGCACTGAAGTCTCGCCGCATTGAATCCAAGGCGCCATCAACATCGACGCCTAAAACATCCTCTGTGCAGACAACATCCTCTGCCAGCACTGGGACCCAATCCCAGGGCGCATCTAAGAAAAAGCCGGCAAAGGTAAAACCAGGATTGTCCCCCTCGAAACAGAGCGGGGTAAAACCACAAAGACTCCCCGGTAGTGCAGCCCTGTGTGAGTAAGCACAGCCCTGTGTTGCCTCCGGACATTGCAGATGGTCAGGAGCTGATGGACGACTCGGAGACATTCTAGTCGTCTGTCATTTTTGTTTTTCATCCTTTCCTTTTATTTTTCATTATGGCTACGCTCGTTCAGTGGAATTGCCGAGGTCTGCGTCCTAGAATTGATGATCTGAAAGGCTTACTGTCTTCGCACACACCTGTGTGCGTTTGCCTCCAGGAGACAAAGCTTCGAACAACGGACACTTTTCCGCTGCGCAGATATTCCATTTTCCGCAAAGATCATGAGGAAGGTGTCATCGCCTGCGGAGGAGTGGCCGTTGTTGTTCCTCATGGTATTCCTGTCACTGCAGTTGTCCTTCGGACATCTTTGCAGGCAGTGGCAGTGAGACTGTCTGTGAACACACTGTTCACAGTGTGTTCCATTTACATGCCACCAAATGCAGCAGTGAGCCTTTCGGATCTGGAAGATTTAGTCGACCAGCTGCCGCCTCCTTTCTTCATCTTAGGAGATTTCAATGCACACAATCCGTTGTGGGGCTCTACCACTCGTGACTCCAGGGGCCGTGTTGTTGAGTCCCTTCTCTCCAACACGTCCCTCTGTCTCCACAACACCGGGCCAGTCACTTATTTTCATGAACCCACCCGCTCGTACTCAGCCATTGATCTGTCCTTGAGTTCGCCATCGTTATATCCTGACTGGTCCTGGAGCGTGTCTGATGATCCCCTTGGCAGTGATCATTTTCCCATCTTTCTCCGTCTAGCAGGTGCCGGGTACCGTCATCCTACTCGCCCTGCTAGATGGGTTATCGATTGCGCCAAGTGGGCCTCATTCACGGCTTCAGCGATCATTACTCCAGTCATGGTGACCTCGGGTACGATCGATACAGCTGTTGCGGCGGTAACGGATTGTATTGTGCACGCGGCAGACTTTACCATCCCTCAGTCTTCGACTAACCTTCCACGTTGTCCGCGACCTTGGTGGAATTCCACTTGCAAAGTAGCTCGTCAGGCCCAACATCGGGCTTGGGGTAGGTTTCGTCGGTACCCCACCGACGCGAACCTACTTGCTTTCAAGAGGGCCAAATCTTACGCGCGTTTGGTACGTCGTCGTAGCCAACAGGAATCTTGGATACGATACGTATCCGGGATTAACACCACTACCAGCTCTAAGATCGTTTGGGACAGGATCCGCAAGATTCGGGGTAAGTACCCTTCTGGGGAAATCTCCATTCTTGAGAGTGGTGGAGGAACGGTTGCTGACGCTCAGGGTATTGCTGACTGTCTGGGCGCCGCATTTTCTTCGGTGTCCAGCAGCCGCAATTACGCTGCTTCGTTCCGGCAGGTACAGCCGCGGCTTGAACGGTCCAAGGTTTCCTTTGGACCGTTTTCCGCTGCCGATTATAACAGCCCGCTGACTGCCGTCGAACTGAAGATTGCCCTGAATCGGTCTGGCCGAACATCTGTCGGACCGGATAACATCCATTATGAAATGCTGAAACACCTTTCTCCGTCCTCTCTTGAATGTCTGCTGGTCCTGTTTAACAGGATCTGGCACGAGCGTGACTTTCCCGAATCTTGGCGCACTGCCATTGTCGTTCCTGTTCTCAAAGCTGGTAAAGATCCCGCTAACCCGTTGAACTACCGACCAATTGCTATGACGAGCTGCCTTTGCAAAGTCCTAGAGCGCATCATCAATTTTCGTTTGGTTTTTTATTTGGAATCACGTCACCTTCTTTCACCTCATCAGAGTGGATTTCGGAAATTCCAATCCACCTCAGATCATCATCTACGCCTTGAGACATCTGTCAGAGAGGCGTTTGTCCGGCGTCAGCACATGGTCTCTGTGTTCTTCGATATGGAGAAAGCTTACGACCGCACCTGGAGATACGGCATTCTCCGTGATCTGCACGAGTACGGATTGCGGGGAAACCTACCATCTTTCATCGCCGGATTTCTCCAGGACCGGAGTTTCCGTGTGCGCGTCGGGTCGACCTTCTCTGCGTTATACCCACAAGAGCAGGGTGTCCCTCAAGGCTCCATTCTTTCTGTGACATTGTTCATTCTTCGTGTAAATCATATTTTCACTCTACTTCCTCCGTCGGTTCGTGGCTCCATGTACGTGGATGATCTGCAGATCTCTTGCGCATCTGTCAACATGCGCACCATTGAGCGGCAGCTGCAGTCGGCCATTAATAAGATCTCTACCTGGGCCTCCCACAATGGATTTGGCTTCTCGACCCAGAAGACCGTTTGCGTGCATTTTTGCCGCAAACTGGGTCTTCACCCGGACCCTAACCTCCGTCTGGGGTGTTCTACCATCCCTGTGGTGTCAGAAGTCATGTTCCTTAGGCTAACATTTGACCGAGCACTCACCTTCCGACCTCACATCCAGTCTTTAAAGGTGAAGTGCACGAAGTCATTGAGTGTCCTGAAGGTCCTCTCTCGAACATCTTGGGGGGCTGACAGGTGCTCAATGCTTCGCATTTACCATTCTCTGATTCGGTCAAAGTTAGACTTCGGTTGCATAACGTACGGTTCGGCACGTCCTTCCGTGTTGCGGCCTCTGGATCCTGTCCATCACCAGGCTCTGCGGCTATGCACTGGTGCTTTCCGTACCTCTCCCGTGCATAGCCTGTATGTCGAGGCCCATGAACCGCCGTTGTGCATCCGACGTAAGCAGCTGTCTCTTCAATTCTTCACCAAGTTGAAGTCTCTTCCTGATCATCCACTGCATGGTTCCATTTTCCAACCACAATGTGTCCGCTTATTATCACACCGGCCTTCCTGTGTTCCGACGTTTGGGATTCGGTTGTCGACCTTGGTGCACGATGCTGGTCTAGACTTGTCAAGGATTGGTTTGACCCGGTTCTACAATGAACCGCCTTGGCAGCCGGTTCAAGCAACGGCTGACCTTTCCCTTTGTGTGTGGCCAAAGTCTTCCACTCCTGCTCTGGTGTACCAGCAGCTCTTTGCCGAGATACTGTCTCTCTTCCCGGATTTCGTGCCTGTATTTACTGACGGGTCGAAATCCGGTGACGTTGTTGGATCCGCATTCGTGTGTGGCTATGCCTCCCATGCTGAGAGACTTCCGCCTGAATTCACCGTCTTTTCGGCAGAGATGCGTGCGGTGCACCTCGCTTTGTGTCACATACAGTCTAGATCTCATCGTCGCGCTTTGATTTGCTCCGATTCCCAGTCCGTCATCCAAGTTTTATCTTCTCCAGAGGACACAGACTCTCCTGTCATCCGTGATGTCCGTCGTCTTCTTGGAACTTTGGAAGGTGCTGGATTCCTGGTCCGATTCTGTTGGGTTCCTGGCCATGTTGGGATCCGGGGTAACGAGCTGGCAGATCTTTCTGCCGGGTCTGTTTCCTCCATGTTGCCAGCTCGGCTGCCACTGTCTTTCCGTGGGATTTTAGACCTTTGATCCGGACATTTCTCCTGGACGAGTGGCAGTCCCTGTGGTCTCAGCAGAGCAGCAATAAGCTGCATTCTCTCAAACCACAGATCGGACTATGGAAGTCTAGTTTGCGGAAGAACCGTCGTCAGGAGGTTGTTCTTGCACGTCTCCGCGTTGGGCACTGTCGTTTTACTCACCGCTTTTAGCTGTGTGGCGAGAGTGCCCCGATGTGTGAGGCGTGCCATTGTCGTCTCACCGTCCTTCATGTTTTGTGTACTTGTGTTCGTTTTTGTGATCATCGTTTTCGTTATTTTCATTCTCATTTGTTGGACGAAGGAGCTGCTACGCTGCAGACTCTCATTGGTGAGGACTGCGACCTGACCGCAGTGTTCTCCTTTTTAAGGAGATTGCCTTTTTAAACCTCATTTAGTTTTACTGTATTCATTTCCATCTTTCACTTTTACCGCTTCATCCTTTCAATTTTACCGCATCAGCCTGTTTTTAACCTTGTGTACGTTTTTTTTTATTGATTTTGTTTCGTTTTGATGTCTTTTGTTTGGCGCTCTTTGGCCAACCCTGGCCCTTGCGCCATAAAAATTAATCACCCTACCCAACCCAACCCCTTCCTTTTGTTGGCTGATCCGTGCCACTTCTTGTATTAGCACAGGAGGAATGCACTCCAAATAAAATGTATTCATATAAATTTTCCTACTTTTCTATTTTTTTTTTAAATTCAGTCTCATTACTTAATTGCAGCACTGTGTATGAAATGTTTCCATTTTCAGTGATTTTGTTGCATAACTCAAGATTGACTGAGACCCGTCATGCATTGCACTCTGGAATTTTTAGGCTTGACACTTATTATCTTTTTCATGCATTGCTGAGTCTGGCTCTCCTTGATTTCCTGTGTATCCCTGTCTGTTTTTTTTTCCTTCCACGTGGGCTGAACCAATTCTTTTAGTCAGCACCTCATCACTCATTCTTTCGTCATGGCGTAACTATCTAAATATATTTGTCTCCACCTATTAACAACATTTTGCTTCACATTACACATCTGCAACATATACCTATTCATTCCACACATGATCAGAACAAGTACCACCCCACTCCCCATCCCACTTGTAAGTAAGTAAATTTCTGCATCTCTTCTGCATTGATCAGGTTTCACTAAATTATTAGGTGTGTGCGAAAGTTCTTCCCATTTTTGTAATAGATGCAAATTGCTATCGGAGTAGTTACGTCACAGATGACGCTGCGATGCCGAATTTTCTTCCAATAAAGCGTGGAGCAGTAAAGCATATAGAACTAGGTTTTTCCGAGTAAGTCATTCATAACAGAAATCACGGAGGTGTAACATGGCTTGCGATAAGGAGCACATTAGACATTGTTTACTGTAAGAGTTCGGTAAAGGCAGTATTGCAGCTGCGGCTTGCCATAACGTGTGGAAAGTGTATGAGGAGGATGCAGTCGATGATAGCACATATCGTCGTTGGTTTCGGAAATCTCGGGACAAAGACAGAAGCTGTAAAAATCAACCACGTCCTGGACGTCCATCCATGGTTTCTGATGAGGATGTGGACCAAGCCATAAAAAATGACCCACATCCAACTGTTCAGGAATCAGTGAAAACATTGTCAGTACACAGAACAACAGTCAAAAGACTGATGCATGCGCTTGGGTTCATCACCAAGTTTGATAACTGAGTTCCACAGCAGCTTTCTCCAAAGCAACGAGAGGAGAGAATCTGTACCTGTGTTTCTTTGCTTTCTCGTCACAGAAATGAACCGTTTTAGGGACAAATTGTAATGGGTGATGAGAAGTGGGTACTGTACCATAATGTAAAGTATCGACGGACTGTGTGCTAAGGTGCGAAGCCTGCTCCATCGACCTCAAAAGGCGGTCTGCAACCCAGAAAGGTTTTCTTGAGTGTTTGGTGAGATGTCCAGGAAATAATCCACTGGAAGGTGTTGGCACCTAACAGAACAATAAATGCTGACCTCTACTGCCAACAGTTGGACGGATTGCGAGAACAACTGACATCGAAGCGGCCGGCACTCGTCAATCGCGAAGATGTGATCCTTCATCATGATAACGCCAGACCTCATGCTGCTTTAATCAAAAATTACTGGACTTCGGTTTGGAATTGTTACCTCATTCGGCATATTCACCTGACCTGGCATCTACGTACCACCTTTTACGATCCTCACAGAATGCCTTCACTCTCCAAACCTTTGATAATGTGGATGATGTGAAAATGGCATTACATGACTTTTTGACTCTAAAACACATGAGTTTTTCCAGTGTGGGATTCACCAACTCATAGACAGATTGCAAGAGCTCGTACAGAATGATGGCAATTATGTGAAATCTTAGGCACATTATTTGTTGTGTTCTTCTTCTCCTTTCTTTGTAGCCTACAAAAATGGGTAGAACTTATGCACACACCCAATACATCATGGTAAGAACTATTGCACTTTCATAGACAACCATTCTGGATCTTTTTTGATAACCCATCAGTTTTGTGAAATCCTCCAAAAGTAGGCTACGACTTTCAAAACTAAATTCACTTGCTTACAATTTTCACCATCTAATCTGTTTTCTCTGCCAAACATGCTTTTTAAATATGGAAACTCATTCTCCTGATCAAAGTCTGTACCATTTACTAATTATATACGAACAGTTTTTTCTCACTCAAAAATGATGAGTTTGCTTTTCCACATAATTACACTCAGTTTGAATTTCATGTATATACCTATATTATTCCCTCTGGGCAAAATATTTTATAACTCATTTTTGCCTTTCAGACAACAAGACTGTGTCATCAACTTATAGCACTTTGCATGCATGAAATTCCCATGTCATGAACCAGTAATGTCTATTTTGTCATCATGCATGCATGCACGAATAAATATATTCAGGATGTGCACATATCCTTGAGAACTTTTGAAAGCCTTGAATTAAAAAAAAAAAAATTCAAGACCTTGAATATTCAGGAATCTTTGTAATTTTGTGATAAAAATTTATTGGGAAAATTCTTGAAAATTGGAATTTCCCAAATTTCCAGTTGTTTTATCCCATACAAAGAAAAATGAAGATTAGAATTTAAAAAACCGAATCTGGCCCAGCAACCATTGCAAATAGAAGTATGCTTATTTCTGTTCTATGGTAGAAATGTGAGCTTGCTGGCTGCAAACATACAATATGCACAGTGATTCTGCATTTCACCTGCGTAAACTTGTGTTTAGAATCATCCTTAGTCAGTGAGCAGTAGTAACTCATTAAGCAAGGTCACTGTTCTTGGAGCAGAGAATTTGACAAAAAAAAAAAAAAGCTGGAAATCTTTTTAAGGGCAGATAGCACGCTATATGTCCCTTTTTATTTATTTATTTATTTAATATGCCCCACACACACCTTGTGTAACAAGTCTTGACTACAAAAGCAGTGGGAAAAAAAGATAAACAAAACTTGTTAAGTTATTATATAAATGTCTTATGTGAGCTTTGCTGGCAAGATACATGATATTTTTTGCTTTCATGTTATTGAAAAGCCATAAATCCCTCCCCTCAAGATGTGTGTAAACCCTGTAAATTTTAAAGCCTTAAGTCCCCCCCCCCCCAAGATGTTTACAATCCTTGTAAATTGAATAGCCTTGGCAACATTACACAACCTTGCCTGAATTCTGTGCTATTGGTTAATCCATTAAATAAAACGCCATTTACAAGTACAGGTAATTTTGCATAAATGCAACTAACAAACAATATTATCTTAGGCCTAATTTCCAGACAATGGCAATCTCCCAACAACAGTCACTGATTTTTCTGGTCAGAGAGACTATTCAGAGGTCTCACTGTCTGTATCTCACTGCTTTTCCTGTAATGAAAATTGGGAGTTTGATGAGCTTTAGGGCAATGTAATTTTCAAGTTGTCATTGGAATTGTTTGGAGGGCTGAATTGAAGGTGATTCAGTACCAAAATCTAATTGCTGAAAACAGTATACATAAATTCAGGTTAAAAACATCTATAGCGGAAGCCACAGTTTGTTCTCTAATTTACGTGCATTCAAATATAATATTTACAAGGTTGCTTATCTCTTTTAACATTTCACTACATGTTCCATTCTTTCTGCCGTCATGCTTGGTTTAGGCTTCCGGTGCGGTGTTCTATTTTTGGTCTTCAGGTTCTTTCAAATGCTCTATCAACGCTCAAGTCCATGAAGTGCCTTGTTGTCCAGGTTGCAAAATTGTATCCCCCCCCTTCCCACCAGCTTGTAAAACCTAACTTTTGTTGCTAAAAACCAATTATTGAACACAAAATCTTTTGATATTATGGACAAATACAAACTGCCTATTTGCAAACATACAAATTCCGAACGAAAAAGTGAAAAACGTATATACAAATATTTACACACAACTCATTCCTTGGACTCCTCAACACCCTACGAACAACCAACCACACCCTAAGTCAGATGGGAACCATAGTAATGACCATTGGAGATATGATAATAACACTGGAAAATGCAGTATCTTGGAAAAAGCTGGTGTGTATGAAATACCCATAAATGGAATCCCACCAATGTCATATATTGGAAGTACTAAAAATCAGTTAAAACATTGATCACAGCAGCATATTAAAAATTGGCAAAAAAAAAAAAGAAGCAAAAATAGCACTGATACAGTACTGCCTAGATAACCAGACATATCCAAATTTTGAAGATATTAAAATAATAAAAACATGTCGCAATGAAAGACACCTGCGTATTGCAGAATCTGTATTAATTGAAAAAAATAGATACCGAGTTTGTAATAATAATGATCCAAATATCCTTAATGAGAAATGGAAGGAACTAATAAAAATTGACCAAAAAAAACCAAAAACACAGAAAGGAAAAAAGAAAAGAGTTCACTAAAGTCAATAACAGATGGAGCCACGGTGGAAGTGTTTCGTGGATGACGACGGGGCGGGAGTGAGGAAGCTGGGCGTATCGCTCACTCTTGCTGCTGTGGCAGAAGAGAAAACATCTAGAACACCTCATAAAGATAACCCAGCAGAGGGTAGAAAGTGCTTGAAGCAATCTGCATTGGAATGGCTTAGGGTGTGGTTGGTTGTTCGTGGGGTGTTGAGGAGTCCAAGGAATGAGTCGTGTGTAAATATTTGTATATACATTTTAAACTTTTTTGTTCGGAATTTGTATGTTTGCAAATAGGCAGTTTGTATTTGTCCATAATATCAAGAGATTTTGTGTTCAATAATTAGTTTTTAACAACAAAAGTTAAGTTTTACAAGCTGGTGGGAAGGGGGAGGATACAATTTTGCAACCTGGACAACAAGGAACTTAATGGACTTGAGCGTTGGTAGAGCATTTGAAAGAACCTAAAGACCAAAAATAGAACACCGCACCGGAAGCCTAAACCAAGCATGACGGCAGAAAGAATGGAACATGTAGTGAAATGTTAAAAGAGGTAAGCAACTTTGTAAATGCAGTATACATGTGGCACTGCTGTTTTGTTCTTCAGTTGTGTTTCTGTGTCCTTTCATTCTTGGGGTAGAGATGGCTAACTACTTCTAGTCTTCACTGCTCAGAGGAGTAACTGAACTTAAATAACTAAATTATAATTTTAACATCAGTTATTAGTAAATTTATGAAAAGAAAAAAATGGTACACAAAACAAAGCAAATAGTTCTGAGTGTCATTTGTGATGAAGACAAATGTTCCTGCATGGGAAAATGTGACTTTCGTTTAGAGAAAAATAGGACATGCTGAGCCATTGCTGTTGGGTCATTCCATGAAAATTCAGTCCCAGGGTGGTTGCTGCACCATTTTTGTGTAATTAGGCAAGGCAGAGGGTGCTAAGAATCCCTGGAGGAACGGACTAGGCTGCCATCTGATGCTGACCTTGGCTACGTACAACGGACGCTCCCTATCTTCTGATTCAAGGCTTCTTGAATTGGAAGAGGAACTACAAAGGATCAAGTGGGACATCGTCGGGCTAAGTGAGGTAAGGAGAAAAGGAGAAGATCTCATTGAACTGAAAAGTGGACATCTCTTCTACTATCGTGGGACAGATACTGGCAGAACTAGTGGTGTTGGATTTATAATAAACAAGAAACTGAAGGATAAAGTGGTGGAAGTTGAAAGTTCCTCTGACAGAGCTGCACGGCTCGTTATCCAACTCTCGAGAAGATACCAGGCTCAGATTATTCAAACTTATGCACCCACCACAAGTCATGCTGAAGAAGAAATTGAAGAATTTTATGAGGAAATTCGTGATCTAAATAATAAAGGTAAGCAGCACTTGAAGATAATTATGGGAGATTTCAATGCAAAAATAGGGCAACGGCAACAGAATGAAACTTCAGTAGGTAAATTCGGTCATGGCAACAGAAACCAGCGTGGAAATACTCTCGTAGACTTTGCAGAGGCAGAAGGGTTTTTCATCTTGAACTCCTTTTTCAAGAAAAAGCCACACAGGAAATGGACATGGAGACATCCAAATGGGACGACAAGTGAAATTGATTTTATTATGTGTAACAAAAAATTCGACATCGAAGACTGCAGTGTGCTAAACAAGTTCAACACAGGCAGTGACCATAGATTGGTGAGATGTAAGATGCACCTCAACACTAAACTCGAACGTAGCAAGCTCATAAGACAAACAAAATGTATTGACATAACCAACCTTAAAAAACACCATAGTACCTTCAAATTGGAACTGAAGAACAGATTCTCTGCTTTAGAAGGCCTAACATCGGAAGAAGTGGGTATTTCTGAAGTAAACAGAAAAGTAACCAAAGCTCTTATGGAAACAGCAACAAAATTAGCTGGGTCTAAGAACAAATTGCATGTGAACAAATTATCAGGAAAAACCAAAATGTTGATGCAAAAAAGAAGAGGGATGAGGACAACTAAAGAAGATGTGACTTCCAAAGTGGAATATATAGAGCTTTGCAAGACAGTACGAAAAAGTATCACTGAAGACGTAAGGAAATTCAACTGTGAACTAGTAAGGAAAGCAATTGAAAACAACCAAAGCCTAAAGATAGCAAAGGGACATCTCAGTAAGGGGAAAAAACAGATTATGGCATTGAGAAAAGAAGATGGTTCTGTAACAAGAAATAGAGGCGAAATTTTGACAAGAGTGAAAGATTTCTACTCCAAATTATATGAAAGGGATGATACATGTACTCCAGACATCATGAAAGGTACCAGTACCAGAGTTCTTCCAGTCCTTCCAGCAGAAGTTGCACATGCAATCAAGAACATGAAGTGGGGAAAAGCTCCAGGAGAAGATGGAATTACTATAGACATCATACAAGAAGCAAGTGGAGAAATCGAAACAGTACTCGCCCAAATTTTCACTCGATGCCTTAATGAAGGGAAAATTCCTGAGGATTGGAACAACGCTACAATGATCTTGCTACATAAAAAAGGTGACATTGAGGATCTCAGGAACTACAGACCTATCAGCCTCCTATCAGTGGTTTATAAAATCTTCACTAAAGTTCTTTCACACCGCTTGAAGGGGACACTGGACATGGCTCGACCGAGAGAACAAGCTGGATTCAGGAGTGGCTACAGCACAATAGATCATATCCACGTACTGAGAGAACTAATTGAAAGAGCGAGGGAATATGAGCTTCCATTGTGCATGGCTTTTATCGATTATGAAAAAGCCTTTGATTTGGTGAAACCATCAGCAGTTGCAATGGCTCTGAAATCCTGCGGTATTGAAGATGCATACATTAATATTATTAATAACATCTATGAAAATGCAAGTGCAAAGATTCCGCTGTTTGAAAATACAACACACATAAAAATTGGAAAAGGAGTGAGACAAGGTGACACCATATCTCCGAAGCTCTTTAATGCCACATTGGAAAATGTCTTTCAATCACTGAACTGGGAAAACAAAGGGATAAAGATTAATGGAGATTATCTAACCCACCTTTGTTTTGCTGATAACATAGTCATTTTTGCAACTACCCCATCAGAGCTACAGAGTATGATCCAGGAACTTGCTGACAAGAGTTAAGAAGTGGGATTAAAAATGAACTTTCAGAAGACAAAAGTGATGTACAATGCTTTTACAAGAAATGAAGATTTATCGATTGATGGAGAAAAGCTGGAGATAACAAACACGTACGTTTATCTTGGACAGCAGATATCAAGTGAGGGTCACATTGGTGAAGAAATTAATCGGCGTACAAAACTTGCCTGGAGAGCTTTTGGAAGAAACAGCATAATTTTCAAGAGCAATATGCCATTATGTCTTAAAAGAAAAGTGTTTGATCAATGCATCCTTCCAGTGCTTACGTATGGTGCAGAGACGTGTCTCTTAGCTAAAAGAGACATACAAAGGCTGCAGACAACTCAAAGAAGCATGGAGAGGTGCATGCTTGGTGTAACCAGGAGAGATAAGAAGAGGAACACGTGGATCCGAAAAATGACAAGAGTGGAAGACATCATGATCAGAGTTAAATCCCTGAAATGGCAATGGGCTGGACATACTGCCAGAAGAACAGACCATCGATGGACAGCCGAAATTTTAGATTGGATTCCAAGGGACAGGAAAAGACCCAGAAGAAGACCACATGGAAGATGGGTGGATGAAATTCGAAAGTATGCGGGAGTGACATGGAGGAGACTGGCACAAGACAGACCGTTGTGGAGGAAACTTGGGGAGACCTTCGTCCAGCAGTGGATTGATAATGGTTGACAATGATGATGATGATGATGATTCATAACAAAGTTGCCCCAGTGGTCTAAGCCCTGGCTTATGACTATTTGTCAGAGATGAGTCCAGGTTCAAATTCTGGTGAGGCATGGATGTTCTGTTTGTCTTATGACACTGGCCCTCTCCCTTCCCTGGAACCAGTAACTCTGAATTAGGGACAGATGACTGTTTGTAGCCCATTGAGTTGCTCACAGTGGTTGTTAAACCCACAATAAAACCAAAAGCCATTACACAAAAATTAAAAAACAAATTGCAATACTTTGAACTTTGACAGAGATTTGTGTGTTTGATCTTATCATCTGTATGTAGTCACAGAAATAGAAGGAAAAACAATAATAATAATATGAGGCTGGTTTTTTTTTTTTTAATTTAAGGGTTTTTGAGAATCAATATAGCAAAAATGAATTTGTTTCAACAATTATTTTAAGCTGTCTATGGCACACCATATATTTGGTTTAAAATCGTATGGAAGTGAAGAACAAAGGATTTTTTAAAACATCTGTTTTTGTTTTATGTCACTATCTTGAAAAGGAATTGAGGTATGTAGGTATATATGTACGAGAAAGTATATAAACTTGTGTGACTTCAATTTTTGAATACCTCCTGTAGCTTCCCTTTTTTTTTTTTTTTTTTTTTTTTTTTTATTGTCTTGTGTCTCATAACCGACATCTAAAAATTTTTTAACTTGTTTCTGGCACTTCAGTATGAGTAGGAATGATATATAGTAATACTTAGATTTTTTTTAAATGGTGCAACAATTAATTATTTTCAAATTCGTTGAAATTTAATGGAATAACTGTAATTTTTGATGAGAGAAATTCTTTCAAGTGCGTGTGGGCCTTGGTTTGAGTTCACATTAACATTCATCTGGATTTACAAGGTTTGAAATGCACAATAGACCTTAGGTCGCAGTGCTGGGTCAAGTACCCCCCCCCCCCCCCCAACATTGGTACAAGGTCTGGAGTGGAGTATTAATTATTGAAAAGGGCTCTGCAACATAGTGTTGCAACCTGTACCTTCTATTGAAATAAATTTGTGTAAAGCAGTTCAGGGACATTGGAACACTAAAATTATATGTGGGGGAGGGGCATGAATGAAAGAACTTCAATTGTTTTGAGATTTGCTTTGCCATTTTTCAAGCAGAAATAGAAAAACTTTTTTTTTTTTTACTTAGAAAATATTGGAAGACCTCAACTGTCTCCTTGGGGTGCATGAGATACATTGAGCTTTACTTTCTCTTTATAATATAAATTCCCCAAGTCTCTCCTTCCAGCTCTGGTGTTCTGGAGCAATTGATAATTGCATTAACCATTTTTTTTTATGTACTTTTTTTCTTTTCTTTCTTTCCTGGTGAGCAATTTTTTAACCAAACTCGAGGAATTTCCCATAGGACAACATTATATGGGTCCCCTTTTGATTTGCTGGTCTTTAAAGTTTGAATGTCAGGTGCCTTGGATTTTTCTGTTTCTGCCATTGGTACTGTGATGGAATTTGCCTCTTTTAGCAGCATATGTAAATTTTTCAGTCTTAAAAATGAATATCATATTGAAATATTAAAGCAATGTAGTCAATGCAAATATAACCTTTAATACAGCAAATACATTTTTTCTGACACAGTGATATGCCAAGAATTAATTCCTCAACTATTGACCTTGAATACTTGAAAACTCTTCCAGAAAATTCATTTGGCCAAGCATATCTATCTTTCCTCGAAAGAAATGTGAGTCACGATTTAAAAATTATACTAATAAAAATCATTAATATTTATATACATACAGTGTGTGTGGTTGATTTCTTATTCTTTATAAATTTTTTGTGTTGTATGCTCAGACAGGCTCTCTTTACTAAGTAACATGACTTTATAAAATTCAAATGCATTAATATTTTTAGTCAGTGTTTGGCAAATGAAATCACTACATTATTACTGCAATATATCAAGTGTATATTTTATCACTTTAGTTTTATAACTCAGCTTTGAATTAGAGCTTTACTTTTTCTTTATAACATCTGTAGCATCATAAATATTGTTTTTTTTTTAAACTCTTTAAGTAGTATTTAAGGGTTGATTCTAGAACACGTTGGTTGACATTGTGATTTGCATGTGTTTCCACAGTGTTACAGGCCATCCTTGGTTTGGTGGTTGATATCATATGGACCACCATTTTTTTGGATGATGACTTGTGCATGGTTGGGATCAGTCATTTTCCTTGTTGTAGGGACATGTGTGCTCCTCAGGCATCTAGGTCATGCATCTTTTAGGTGTGATGAAAAGTATCCAGATTGGTTGCATAAGTTTGGGATCATGTGACACAGCAGAAAGCAGTTTGGCACAGGTTGACCTTGGAAGCCACCATGCATGTGCCATATCTTCTTGCTGATCCCTTTTATTTTTTATTTTTTTATTCACAGTAATACTTTGTTCTTGTGTGTGCAAAAAGCTCTTCTTCACATTTGTCACGTCGGGAAAAATTGATGAATGAATTTGCATTAGATTTGTCCAAAACTTGCAAAGACACATGCTTAAAGTTACAGAAAGTCTATGGAGATGATTGTATGAATTGTACATATGTTTATGAGTGGTATAAACATTTTAAAGATTTTCATGAAAGTTTTGAGAGTGATGAACCGTCTGGTGAAGTCCGCAACCAGCAAAAGTGAAACAGTGTCAAACTTATGAATGATAACAGTTTTGTGGTAAAAATGCTGAAACACTGTGAATTATCTGATTACTTCAACATTAGTTTCAGTTCAGTCAATTCTTACATACAATTTGAGTATGAGACACGTCTCAGGCAAATGTGTGAAAAAATTGCTCTTGGCTGAGCAAAAACAGTACTCTACTGTGTAACAGCTGCTAATGACCTGCTTGAACGCATTGAAAATGATGAAACTTGAACCGTTATCATAAGTGATGATGAATAATGGGTTTATGGGTATGACCCCAAAACTAAGGCCCAGTTTTCACAGTGGAAGACCCCAAACTCTCACAGACCCAAAAAAGAATGACAGAGCACCACAATGTCAAGACAATGCTAACTTTTTTTTTCTTTTTTCAATCGTGAGAAAATTGTGCATCCTGAATATACTCCAACCGGTCAGACAATCAACAAGGTGTACTACTGTTAAGTTCTACAGCATTTGAGGGACACAGAAGACTGGTATTGCACGAGAGTGGCAAGTGGCAACTTCACTGTGACAATGCTCCTGCCCATGCATTGCAAATCGTGCAGCAGTTTCTTCCTGAGCACCGCACTGCACAGAACTGACCGCCACCCTATTTGCCAGGGTTCGCTGCCTGCGAAATTTTTCTTTTCCCAAAAATCGAATGCCACTTGAAAGGAAAAAGATTTCAAGATATTGAGGAGATACAACAGAATGCAACAAAGTAGCTGTTCGCTATTTCAGAAGATGGTTTCAAAAAATGCTTCAAGCAGTGGAATCAGCACTGGGCTAATGTGTGGCTTTGAAAGGAGACTGCTTCAAAGACGATTAAATTTTAAATGTATAAGTCTTGTCCTTTTCTTTTAATACATCGACTCTGGATACTTTTTGATCACACCTTGTACGTTTACTGAACTTCTTTGGTTTGTCGAAGGTCGCTAGCTGGACTTCTTTGGTTTCTCAAAGTTCGCCCACTGGACTTCTTTGGTTTTCTCAATTTTTTCTTGTCAGGAAATTTTTTATCATACATATCTCATAGGCTGGGGAAGTATTCCTCTGAACCAAAAGATGGAATTCTGTTCAAATTGTGCCAATGTGCACCAAAACAAAAATCTTGCACCATCTTGCTGCAAAATTCAAATTTTGTGCCATTATGTGCCAGAACTACCGTGCTCATCATCGTCATCAGAATTTTGTATCACTGAATTCTCCATACACACCACTTTACTCTATGCCAAATAAGTCCATGCGATGGAAAGAAACCCCCTCCCCAGTGCTATTGATTCTATGTAGTTGGTATGGAAAACATCAATCCACTATGGAGTGGAAAAAATATTATGTTAAGGAAATAGAAAATCTCAGTGAAATAATATTATTAAACTGTAAACTACAAATTTCTTAAAATTTATGGGGTTTTGCTAAGGAATAAATCCTATAATTTTGAGAAATTTGTAGTTTAAGTCTCTAGATATAGTCATGTCATCAATTATTATCTGTGTAAAGTTTATTTTCACGTTTTCAAGATTCTGAAATTTGTAAAAAAAAATTTGGGGAGTGTTTATTGGATGTTTTTAATACCATGACATTTCTGGCAGTTTTTTTTTTTTTTTTTTTGGAGTGTTCTAACTGACTGAGTTTACATTCCTTCACATTGCCCCTGTAATCCTGGTAATGTCCTGAAATTTATTTCCCTTTTCTTCAAAACCTTGGAAAGTTCTTCATTTTTCGTATTTTGGTATCTTTCATGCAATGAAAATTTTTAAGAAAAAGGCAAAAAAATTAGGATAGGATGCAGCGTTCGAATTACCCGGTGGTGTCAGCTGGCCATTGGGTAGTAAAAATTCAATCAGACCACTAAACAATTTATTTTCGTGGCCAGTAGGGTTTTTTTTTTTTGTCAGTTTGTTTTGGAATTTGTAAGTTTATAAAGAATTGAACCAGATTTCAAAATATCCAGGTTTTGCCATGGCAGTTAAAAAAAAAAAAACTCCAGGTTTTACTGTGGAATAACTCTTTTACTGGTCTTATAGAGGTTATTATTCAAAAAAGTTGGTGGTCAAATTTTCGAACTAAAACCTAGTTCATGATCAGGAATACGTCACTGGAGTAGTTGTTGCCACTCAGTCGGAAGTGTCCAACCGCAATTATTGTTAATTGTGGTACTTCTTCTTGCTATTTCGATCCCTTCTTCTAGTTTCCTCTTTACTAAGTTTGCCTGTTGGGCGGTTATTCTTACTGAGTCCCAATTTATGGAGTGTCCACTTGCTTGTATATGTCTGTCTAACCCTGTTTTGTTACTAAAGTTCCTAATAGCTGCTTGGTGTTTTTTCATTCGGACTTTAATACTTCTCCCTGTTTCTCCTATGTAGCTGAGTCCGCAGTTACAGTCAATGCAATATATTACTTCTTCTTGCAATTGGATATCCATTTCTTTTTGTTTTAAAGCTGGCAGGAATTTCTTTAATTTGTTATTTAGATCTGGAGCAAGCCTGAAATTATATTTTGCTCTGATTATTTTCAGTTTTTCAAAAAGTCCCTTGTGGTATGTAATTTTGCTGGTGAATTTGAAGTTGTGTATTTCCTACATTTTCTTTTTTTTTTTTTTTTTTTTTTTTGGCACTTGTCTAAATAACTTCTTAATATATGGGGAGGAGTAATTGTTTTCTGCCAATATTCCTTTCTAATTCTTCTCTGTGAAGATCTTTTTGAGCATCTGAAGAGACAAGGACTTCAATTTTTCCCAAAAATTGTCTCGCCGTATTCGATTTAATATAGTCAGGGTGGAATGAGCAGAAGAACATCTTTCCTGCTCATTCCACCCTGACTATTTTAAGTCGAATACGGCGAGACAATTTTTGGGAAAAAATGAAGTCCTTGTCTCTTCAGATGCTCAAAAAGATCTTCACAGAGAAGAATTAGAAGGAATATTGGCAGAAAACAATTACCCCTCCCCATATATTAAGAAATTATTTAGGTAAGTGCCAAAAAAGAAGCAGGAAATAAACAACTTCAAATTCACCAGCGAAATTACATACCACAAGGGACTTTTTGAAAAACTGAAAATGATCTGAGCAAAATATAATATCAGGCTTGCTCTAGATCTAAATAACAAATTAAAGAAATTCCTGCCAGCTTTAAAGCAAAAAGAAATGGACATCCATTTGCAAGGAGGAGTAATATATTGCATAGACTGTAACTACGGACTCAGCTATATAGGAGAAACAGGGAGAAGTATTAAAGTCCGAATGAAAAGACACCAAGCAGCTATTAGGAACATTAGTAACAAAACAGGGCTAGACAGACATATACAAGCAAGTGGACACTCCATAAATTGGGACTCAGTAAGAATGATCGCCCACCAGTCAAACTTAGTAAAGTGGGAAACTAGAAGAAGGGGTTGGAATAGCAAGAAGAAGTACCATAATTAACGATAATTGCGGTTGCACACTTCCGTCAGAGTGGCAGCAACTACTCCAGTGACGTAGTCCTGATGATGAACTAGGCTTTAGTTCAAAAATTTTACCAACTTCTTTGAATAATAACCTTTGCCGCCCTGGTGGCGCAGTGGTCTAAGCGATGGCCTCTGATCCGAACGGGTTCAAATCCCGGTGAGGCATGGATGTTGTGTTTGTCTTACAGCACTGGCTCTCTCCCTTCCCTGGAACCAGTGACCCTAAATTAGGGACGGGCGACTGCTTTATAGCCCATTGAGTTGCTCACGGTGGTCGTTAAACCTCCAAACAAAAAAACAAAACAAAAAAAGAATAATAACCTCTATAAGACCCATAAAAAAGTTATTCCACAGTGAATTATGAAGTGCCATAAATTTACAACCAGGTTTTACTATGGATTATTTGAAATTCGGATATTCACTACTTAAAACCTGAATATCGGATTTGCAAACCATATTTAAGTTATGAAAATTTTGGACTGAAGGAAACTGAGGGCTCTGACTCAAAATATTTGGATTAAGGCAGCACCACTTTTTTGCACAAGCAGTAACCACAGAGTATGGATCTTTTATGTTTCCCTACTGGAGGTTGAAGAATCATTTATGTTCTGGCTTTGCCTATCTGTCTTCCTGTCCACATGGGAAAACTTCCTGCCTTTCACATTAAAGCAAGATATTCCATTAAGGTGGCTTTTGGTATGTTGCAAGGGCTGCAGATGGCCTAGTGGTCAACATTCGTGACTACCACAGAGAGACCTCAGGTTCGATCCCAGCAGGTACGAACGCTCAAACTATTAAATATCCCCCATGCGTCAGATGGGCACGCCCCAGTAATAAATAAGGGCGTCTTCCTCCCCCTTTCTAGCTTGCTTCTGTGTGACTTTCCTATCGGCCACTCTAGCCCAAATCTCCTAGCTTCCTATTTCTAAGGGTTGTTTAAGACCTGGGATCAGACACTCCCTCCGTAAAATCCTGTACATATGATCTCTGATCTGATATGTTGCCAAGTGTTTCATAATCAGTACACTGTATGAAGTGCACTGATAGTGGATAGTGCTTCATATCAGTGCCATTATAACCAGTATACTGTGCTACATACTTGCACCAAGTGCATACAAAATATATTAAACTTTGTGCCATTTGTGGACCAGTAAAAATGAGTGAACTATCAACTTTTGGTATTCACTGGTCCTGCTAGCCAGTGGTCTTTTTTTTTTTTTTTCTTTTTTTTAATTTCAACCACTACATAACATGTTTTGTGTTTCATTTATTATTACTACTTGCATGAGTACATGTGCACATTCTGTTCTAAATTTGTGATATACAGCTCCAGTGAAATAATTAGTTATTTTCTACATATACTGTAAATGTGTAAGTTTTTTTTTTTTTTTTTTTTTTTTTTTTGCACGTACTAGTAGGCACTTTGGCAGACCAGTGATTTGGAAATTCAAGTGGTCCACTAGGCCTGTAGAAGATTTATTTCTAATTCTAACACTGGGGTGGCCAGTGATTGGAAAAACTGGTAAAAGTAGGCAAATGTTCAGAATCACGGGAAATGATTGTTAAGAATGTTATGTCATTTTTCAATTCTGCATTTTGAATTTTTTTTACCAAGTTTCATTTTTGTTGTTGTTATTTCTTTGCCTGATAATGTGTTTATTTTTTGCATTTTTCTGATCATGTTCCTCATTTTTAGCATCTTTGGTAATAGTGAAAATGAGCAACTTTGAATTTTTATTTTATAATAATCTTTCCTGAAGAAGTGCATGCTTTTCTATTTCTAATAGATACTTCTTCAAAACTAATCAGTTGAGTGTAATCACCCCTGTTTCTTTTTTTTTAACCATGTTAAAGTTCTAAATTGATACTTAATCTGTCCATGGCAAAATCTGTGTGGTTACCATGCCCTATAAAATTGTTTCACAGTAAATAAGCAACACAGCATTGATTTTTCACATTTCAGTTTCCTTAAAATTCATGTTTTCCTATTTTGTAGTCACTTCTTACTACATTAAGAGACAGACAAAGCATTTTTTCTTTTGTTTAAAGTGAAATTAAAGTTCAAAAATGCTAATTACATACTCATTCTGCCGAGAAAATGACGTTACAGGGAACATAATATCGTGGTAGACAGTTGAAGCTCAGATTTCGAACTTTAATTTCTTTTTAAACAAAAATAAAAAAGCTCACTTGATTTGTTTCTAGACATAGCAAGAAGTGATGGAAAAATCTTTCATTTTCAGCAAAATTAAGGTTTAAAAAGTGATAATGCTGTTCCTTACTTTGCTGTGAAAACAACTGCACATATAGATTCTGGAAACGATGCAGTTTCCAGCAAGGACCAAGGTATTTTTAATTTGGATTTGAACTTTCTTGCCTCATTAATTTATATAGAAAGGAAGTACTGTAAAGAATAAGAAAAGGTGCATTTCACCAAGAAACTTCTTTACTTCACTATTACCATTTTTTGTGATAATGTTCCACATTTTTTAAATTATTTTTGTTGTTTTTGTGGTTTAAAGACCAGAAAGGAAGTACTGTAAAGAATAAGAAAAGGTGCATTTCACCAAGAAACTTCTTTACTTCACTATTACCTTTTTTTGTGATAATGTTCCACATTTTTTTTAATTATTTTTGTTGTTTTTGTGGTTTAAAGACCACAGTGAGCTATTTCCAACTTATGTAGGCACTTGCTATGTTTAGTGCAAGATTCCTATTGGAACATACATTGGTGTTTGAAGAAAACTAGAAAAAAAAATCTTTTGGGCCACTTGGTGTCTCTTAAATTCAGAAGCATGTCTGTATCCCAGATAATGTTAAATGAAGTAGAAGAAAACATTAGTATAGGTTTGAGAAGAAAACATGTGTGGACATTGTAAGTGGCCAGTTACTTCTTAAAGAATCAAATGCCTGGTATTCTGGCACATATTGAAGAAAAACAAGAGCAGCAAGATAAACTGAAACAAAATTCTGCTCTTGAAGTTGATGGATTTCCAGAGAAAGGATAAATTTTAATCAAATGTTTAATTATTATCTTTAATTTTTTTCAAAATCTTAAACCATTCAAAAGCTTTTTAGCTGTGTAGAGATTTTTCTCCAAATGTAGTTTTCTACATGTCAAATGTTTCAGAGGCAGTTTTTCCAAGTTTTAGAAAAAATTGGATGTGCACTTAGTGCTCCTTCACATTGACCATTGTGAAGTCCACTGATACATCACTCAACAGAGTAATAGGCAAGAACAACAGCAGGTTCAGGTCCAAAGCTGCACATAACCTTAAGCAACCCCACTGCCATATTATCTATGAATAGAGCTCCAATGTCACACACACACACACCATACACTTAATACATTAACTTCATCTGTAGTGTAGTCTCAATACTTTTTGGACAGACCTTGTCTATGTCAAAAGATGTGCTTAAAATGCAACCAAAATACACTGTTTTTTCTTGACTGGTTTATGTGTTTTGTAATTCAAATTCTTTCAAAGATTTTCTTATTTTTCTGCAGTAAAATCAACAAGGGACTTCATATGTCATATTCATTCAACCATCTTACATTTAGGGTGTTAGCCCAGATACTAGGCAGCCTGTTCAGTTTGTTGATGATGCAGACTTAGCATATGTGATCCAGCGGTACAGAGAAATTCACGACATGGTCCATACTCTGCTTGCAATGCCAACCAACATGTTAGGTGAAGTGACTGTGAAATGGGTGGAGGCAATTCAAACAGGGTTGCCAATGTGCTATGCTGGTGCCTTGTTTGGACCAATAAGGTTTAAATCCAAGTAAGTTCATTCTGCTCACAACTTTCATTTTATATTCATTTATTTTTTTATTTTGTTATATTTTTATTGCTGCCAAGTTATCAAACCATGCAAGTTTTTGTTTTGTTTTTTATTTTTGCCATGGCAGTAATACCAGATTGTAGTAAAATTGAAATGGGTTTTTACAAGATAAAATTGAACTTTGTTTGAAATGTAATTTTATTCTGAAATCTCTTTGTTTACAAAAGTGTTTTGTTGTTGCTAAAGTTTCTAGTTGATTTCTTTCTTCTTTTTTTTTTTTTATTAGTCCTAGTAGCTCTGTGATTGTGCAATTTATTTTAGAGAGAAGTTGATATTTTGCAAAATTTTCTATTTGGTAGAACTACTGGTAATGGTATATATGCTATGCTATTTGAAAACATGAGATTTGAAATTAATTAATTTCAACAGTAAAAATAAATAAAAAGAAGACAATTTTGATGAATAAATTTATTCAAATATCTAGAAAGCAAAATTTAAAAACAAATTATTTGTTTAATATTTTTTCATAACAAAGTTTATTTTGTAGAAGAATTTTCATATTTATCTATTGTCTTGATTTATTAGAGATGTTAGGTGACAGAGTCAAGCTCCCAATAATTGTTTTCATGTAGCAACCATTTCTGTATCAATTTATTATTTCAAATGTAATGTAATGCAAATTCCAACGCACGTGGAAGACACATGGCGAGTCTCTTCTGTACGCCTTATTACGAAGTGCCAGGCCAGGCATATGCCTAATGGTAATCGTTGACCTTGACGACTGGGTCTGATGTATCGGTGCAAGGTCACTGCTCCAGGGAAACAGGATTCCAGAAGCACAGAGATTCACTTGGGGTGCTTCTGGTGTTTCGCCTTCAAAGTGGGTGGACAGTGAGTGGTCCGATATAGATGAGGACCGGGATTTTTCCTTGACAAATGGCGTGTTTGAGCCAGGAGTGTCGGTTAGGCCTCTCGGGGATATACATTTTGGCTGACGGAATACTCAGGGTTTTTCGGCGATCAGATATCGACCGGTGTTGGACAGAAAGACTAAAGTTAAACGTGGCAGAGGGTCTTCCGGAATATTTTTGAAATAGTAAAGTGTTCGCCATCTGGAAACCTGTTGGCACTTGAAGATAGCTAATCGAACGGAGTTTGTTTCTTATCTATTAAATTTTGTTACGTTAAACAAAGGACTGATTATTGGAGTCACTCGTTGTCTGAGATATTAAGTAATTGCTGACTACATGTTCTCAGCGATTGAGTGCAACTCGAATGGATTCAAAAGAACCTAGGTCGGGCCCGTTTGGGAGATTCGGAATCAATAATGCCTAGTGGCGGAGTGAACTCAGCAGTGCTCGACAAGAGAGTTGCAGCAGATTCACAGCAGTGACTACATGCTTTCATGTCGCTTCTTGATTTATTACACAGAATGTTTCTGCACAAGTAACTCAGATCTGTTTTAGTTTCAATCTCAATCTCTTGGTATGATTGACCTGAGGGGTTTAAAAGCTGTTGTTGAAGTGAGGGACATATGCCATACTGTGTGTGCAGTACACCATAATAATGTCAGTATCTACTCCTGAAGGCTTTCCATTCTGAAGAGATTTTAGAACTTTACACACCTCTTCTCTTGAGATCTCTCACTATGACTTCATCTGTTTCTGCCTCAGAATCACTTTCATGATCGAATAAATCAATCTTTCACTTAGCATATTCGGCTCCATATCATTTCTCTGACCCTATTCTTTACACAACTTAGGATTTTATTTCCCTTCTTTTTCCTATGTCTTATGTACTTCCAGAATGTTTTTCTGTCTTTCCAAGAAAACGATTCATGCCTTTCCTCTTTTTTCTTCCTATATTTTGCCCAACTTTGGTGCACCAGCTTTGCTGCCTCACACTTCTTACATCGATATTCATCCTCAGAAACTCTACCTTGAAACATCCCCAAGTATGCTTCCTTCTTTCTTTTTATTGCTTCTTTAATATCACTGTTCCATCAAGCATCACCTTTAACGTTACCCACTGTTGCAGTACCACAGATCTGTTCAGCGGCAGTTACCACACAGTTCTTAAAACATGTTCACTTCTTTTCTACATCCCTCTCCCACGCCTTCAACTCATTCAGACATTCACTGGATAAATCAGAGTAACGCTGATGTTCTTCAGACAGCCTTTCAACCTTTATTCTTTTCATTATAAGTATCTTCCTATCCTCTTTTTCCAATAGTTTCAGTACTAACTTCTTTTAGCAAGGGTTTGTGTTTTGAATAAGATTCCAATTTTTGTATCTGTTTTTCAGTTTTGATTTGCCCCATTGTCTAGAACAAATTACTGAAAACCTGTGTCAAAGGCAGTTTTCTCTATTTTTATATGCATGCAGGAAACTGGGGTGTCTTGTGTGCAGTTCAAGAGGTTTATGCAACTAAAAATAAAAATTAATCACTGCCTTAAGTTCATGGTTGTCATTTTAGTGACACTGTGATTGCTTTGAATTTATGTATCGCTAGCAGTATAGTTTGCAAGTAATTTACTTTGTTCATTGGCTTAAGTAACAGATTTCCTATTATATGAATATACAGAAAATTATGCTACAAATGTCTACAGTGTTGTGATGAATTCTAAATAATGTGGGGATTTTAGTGTGGTGTGGTCCTCTCTCCTTTCTCTTTGTCAACTAAGCAGTTTGTCTGTGTCTTGCAGAACTTGAGAAGCAAATTTGTCAAACATATCACAACAAGATCATTTGACATAATGTGATCGTATAGTTTCTGATATGCATTATTTTTGCAATCATTGTAATCTTGGCATTAAATCACTTGTTTTTAATGGTGATGTTGTACATGATTTTTGCTATATTTCAGGCAGCGTCAAAAGTACATAAGTACTTTTCTTCCTTGGGCTTTAGAATGTGGATATAAAGCTAAGTTTCTTTTGAATGTATATTTTGAAAAGAGATGGGAACAGTCAATAGATGATCTCCGTGAAGAATTGAAGATTAAGCCTCCCCCAACAAATTAGGAATTTTTAATTTGTTTAAATTGTGTTCAATTTACCGTGAAATTATGATTTGTATAATTTAGTAAAGATTTATGAAGTTGTTTATCCATACATTCTTTTTTTTTTTCTGTAAAGAAGTAGAAATAAACATTTGTTAAGTTTAGTCTTGAGTTCAATGTTTCATACGTATTATGAAAAACGACTTGAGTTCACTTTTCAGGTTTTTGGTCAAGTCCTTCACAGAATTTTTGCATACCTTTTTAAGAAAATTGTTTTTCAGGTGAATTGATGCAATTGTTGTATCCAGGGCTTGAAAAATACCATGCCTGAGATTCCCAGGGCATCTCAGGCATGGTATTGGCCTGGGCAGGTAAACAAAAAATTTAGTTTCCCAATCTGGGCAACTAAATTTTAAAATCAAAAAGTTTAGAATAGAATTTCCTACTACACAAGAAAAGAGACAATCATCCATATTGTGTTTCATTTCACTGATAATCACTGGAAGTTGTATTATTGTTACAGAGTGCCAAGGACAGAAGAATATCACTTCTCTAATTGTATTTTGCTCTAGGTCCAGAAATCGGAACCATATGTAGTTTAACTCCAAATCTTGTTCATAGTCAATGACGGGATGCAAGCCTCTGATGGAACTAACCTCCAGTGTTTAGTGACAAAGGGCAAAAACTTTGATGAAAGGAACATTGCAGAATCACTAAATTTCTCAAATACCAATTTCATCATCATACCATTTCATACCAATTTCAGCATCTTAAAACTTGAGATACACACTTTCCAGCATTAAACATTTTGAATACAGACCCTTAAGGTGGAAATGCAAAACATGTCTGAACATCCCACACTTTCTCTGATGTAAGACTGTATGTTATTGAAAAAGTACAGGGTCTTACATCAGAGAAAGTGTGGGATGTTCAGATTGGTTTTATGCCTGGTAAAGGCTGCACTAACCAAATTTTTGCATTACGCATGATGATTGAAAAGTATCTGGCTGTTGGTAAGAAAGTTTTTGCTGCCTTCATAGATTTAGAGGAAGCTTACGACAGAGTATATAGGTCACTTTTGTGGAAGGTATTGAATGAATATGGTGTTGCTGGGAATCTACTTAACAGTGTAATAGCCATGTATCTGGCAGTAGACTAGCTTGTGCAGGAGTGAATGGTGTTTTATCGAAATGGTTTTCTATTGGTGCAGGAGTCAGACAAAGTTGTGTGATGTCACCATGACTGTTTAATATATTTATGGATGCATGCATGCATGATGCCAAATAGATAATACTGGTTTATGTCTTGGTGATATCCGTGTGTGCAGATTGTTGTGTGCTGATGACACTGTCCTGTTGGCAGAGAGCAAAAGTGAGTTGCAGACTATGTTGTCCCAAATGTATGAAGTTTGCATGAAATTCAAACTGAGTATAAATAAGGGAAGAACCAAAGTTATGGTTTTTGAGAGAGGAACTGGTAGTACTGAATAATATGTGTCTGAATGGCACAGTGATTGAACAGATGAGCGAATTTGTGTATTTAGGAAGCATATTTGACAGATAGAACAAATTGGATTGTGAAATTTAGAAGTCGGGTGAATTCTTCATTGAAAGTCATGGCTGCTCCAAGAGGTTTTCATAGGATTGATGGGTTCTCAAGAGAGTCCCACATGGCTGTGTATAAAAGTGTAATTGTTCCTACTCTGACGTATGGCAGTGAAAGTGAAACCTGTGTACTACAGAACAAACATCAAACATAGGAGTCGTTTGTGTCCTGGAGAAATGCATTACTTACGGGGGGGGGTTGTGGCAAGACACATTCTGATTGTGTGAGGAATGAAGATGTGTTGAAGTTATGTGATGTGAAGCAAAATTTTAGCAAGGTGGAGACCAATATGCTTCGGTGGTTTGGCCATGTTGAAAGAATGAGTGATGAGATGCTTACTAAGAATTTTTTTTTAGCCCAAGTGGCAGGAATGGAAGGCAGAGGAATGCCAAGGAAGTCATAGGAGGATCAGTTTCAGGAGTGTCTGCATGAGAAAAAGATTATGAGTATGAAGTATAGAAGATCTTGTGTATGACGTGTGATGGATGGCAGTGAAGTTCGAGATTTGTATGTCAAGATCGCTGCAAATGGAGAAGTTTAATATGGCAACAGTAAGTAAAATTTATCTGGAGTTTGTATTTCTTTGTGGAACTAACCTCTGAATCTCAGAGAACAGCTTAGTGATGTATGTAAAAAAGAGTTCATTTTTTTTAACTTAAAAAAAATGAGGGTTCTGATTTGTTATGTTAAGAGATACGTTTTCCTGGGCACCCAGCTCTTACTACCTAGGCAGGTAAATAATTTCTCCTATACCCAGCTGGGCATGTAACTTTTCAGATATTTTTTAAGTCCTGGTATTGAATATCGTTGTAGGAAATTCCAACATACCAACATGGATCAAAAGCGTAGGGATAGCTTCATGCAGATTTGATCCATATGTATCACTGAAAGGTTTAATGAACTGAATTTAATTAATTAATTTATTTATTTATTTTTTATTTATTTTTTGATGGATGTCATCAGCACATCCTGCTACATGTTCCCAAACTTAGCATGCAGTACTTCTTGTTATCAGAGTATAGTTCTGCTTTGTTAACAAGAGAGCAATACCATCCTTGCCTGGGTAGTAAAGATGTCAGAGTTTCATGATCAGAAGTTCACCAACATGTATCTTGTATGTATTATCAGTATTGTAAGTCCAGTCCTAAGTCATATTTTGATCTAGTAATGAATTCTATATAAACAAGTTAGTAAAATCATGCAATGCATTGATTATAATACGCTTTCCAACATACCAGAAATCATTACTAAAGTTATGAGAATAATGGCTGTGGAATAAATCTCGGTCCTGTGCCCTGACCTTTGACCCCATTTCCCCCATTTTCAATAGAATTCGTACCCAGGCAAGCCCCTACAACATACTAACATTTCATCCAAATTAAAGCATTTTTACGTAAGTTATGATGCATAATGGCGATGGAAGTGATTCCGCTCCTGTGTCCTGACCTTTGACCCCATTTCGCCCATTTTCAATAGGGTTTGTCGCCAGGTGGTCCCTACCACACACTAAAATTTCATAGAAATCGAACCCTTTTTACGTTAGTTATGACGCATAACAGCAGTGAAATGGATCCCGCTTGTATGTACTGACCTTTGACCACATTTCGTTCACTTTAAATAAGGTTCCTTCCCAGGTGATCCCCTACCAGATACTAAAATTTCATCGAAATCGAATGATTGTTACACGAGTTATCGTGCAGACGGACATACGCACACAACGCGTGACGTAATGAGGCAGATGGTAATCGCGACCATCTGCTCGCCGCAAGAGTGTGACGTCATAAAACTTTAATCGGATCCACACACAATGCGTGACGTAATGAGACAGATGGCGTGACAGCGCGCCAACATTCTCAAACGCGAGATTATGACGTCATAAGATTTCTAAGCATTGGTAACATTAATGGAACAACGCCATCACTAAAAACGTTATAATTCGGGGAGGTTATTTAACCCACTAAACGAATTCTCCTAAAGTCGAGATCAAGCTAAATCAATTTCTAGTACCAGAAAATGGTAGGTTAACAACTTTCATCAAAATTGTTAGCCGTTTTCGAAATAAAATGTACATACATACATACATACATACAATAATTGCTACTTTAAGATGGACGTCAAGTAATTTTGCTTCCTATACTTCCAATGGAAAAACTTCTGTACACATTTTCTTCACAATTACTGCGTTCCCAAGGATGAAAATTTGAACATTGATTAAAATAGCTTCATTTCATAACTTGGAATACTTAATATTTTCTAAACCATAATCGTAATTATGTAATCTAACATTTATTTGTCCACTGGCATCATCAAAGTGCAGGTCACGCCATCTTTTCTCTAGTTTCACACCACCAAAGGAAAAGTTATTGATTTTTAATATAATTATGGTTATGTTTTAGAAAATATTAAGTTTTCCAAGTTATAATATGAAGTTATTTTAATCCATGTTCAAATTTTCATCCTTGGGAACACATTAATTGTGAAGGAAATGTGTACAAAAGTTTTTCCATTGGAAGTATAGGAAGCAAATTTACTTGACGTCCACCTTAATAATATGGGATAAGGGCAATGGAATGGATCGCAATCCTGTGTCCTGACCTTTGACCACATTTCGTCCATTTTCAATAGGGTTCGTCCCCAGGTGGTCCCCTACTACATACTGAAATTTCATTGAAATCAAACCATTTTTATGCACGTTATGACGCATAAGGGTAATGGAATGCATCCCGATCTTATGTCCTGACCTTTAACCCCACTTCACCCATTTTGAATAGGGTTCGTCCCCAGGCGGTCTCCTACCACATAGTAAACTTTCATTGAAATGGAACCATATTTACGCAAGTTATGAAGCATAAGGGCAATGGAATGATTCCGCTCCTATGTCGTGACTTTTGACCCCATTTTCAATAGGGTTTGTCCCCAGGTGGTCCCTTACCACATACTAAAATTTAATCGAAATCGAACTATTTTTACACGAGTTACCGTGCAGACCGACAGACAAAGCTGGAGCATATACGCTTCTTCAACCTACGATTGAAAAGCGTAAATAAAGGAAGTTCTTCATAGTGAATGTAACAATTTCCTTAATAAATCTCTTTTGGTGAGATCAAGTCAAAGAATATAGTAAAGTGTATCTATCCAACCCAGGTGTATTAAAAATGTGGCTTCTTCAGTTACATCATTACTATTGTGCGAGAGTTGTTACGCTCTTTGTTAGATGGAATGATCACATATTCCTATGTCTACATGTCCTTTTTTATATAAGATATTTATATCGAATACTTGATTGCCTTTACTACCTGGGCATATCCAGCATCCGCTACTGTTTTGAAACCAAGCACCACGTTCTTAATAGCTCTGAATTTTGTGAAGTCATGGTTCATACTGGGCCTAGAAATCCCTGAAAGTCCTAAAAAAGAAAACAGTTATTTTCAAAGCCCTAAAATCCTTGAAAAGTGTTTGAGAAAAACAAAATCACTTTGAAAAGTTCTTTAACTTCGTTTACTCATTTTGGTGTATTAGAAATATTTTCAGTTTTTTATATATCAGACCAATTGTGCACTTTCACAAGTTTTATCTTGAAAACCAGCTAGTGTTGAAAATACCACAATCTCGCCCCACCGCACAGTTTTGGCATTGTGATTTCAGAATAAGGCCTACAATAGTAATGCATTATTTCTACCAGATCATGGAAATATTGCAAAATGAGAATAAGGGTAATAAAAGTCAAGGTCATGGAGTTACAGTTGCCTGTCAAAGTTCTAGTGGGTGATAAGAATGTTTTATGGGTTTTCCTGTTTTGAATTTTTCTGACAAAATTCTGCTTTTTTTTTTTTTATTATTGCTTTTCCTGGTTGTATTCATCATTTTTAATGTTTTTCTGATCATGTTCTAATTTTTTTTTCATTTTTGAGGGGGCAGGTGTAATAGTGCAAAAGTGCAACTCATTTTTTTTAAAGAATTTTATGAAGGAAATGTATGTTTTTCTTCATTTCTAATAATCTTTTCAAAATCGATCAACAGAGCAAGCAATTTGTCCCCCTCCAATTTTTAAGCGAAATTAAATTTTAAAATCGGTGCTTACTCTGTCCTTTATGAAATCGGGGTTTTTTTTTCATAACTCATAAAATTATATAACTTTTGACATTAAATGTCAGTCATTACTGTTTCACACGTTACGCAAGTTCTGCAATCAGGAGATTATTAAATGATGTTAGATACGTATAGAGCACAGTATCGGCGATTTAAATCAAGAAAGAAATAATGAACTATATATGTACTTACAATATCCGTAGTGGCTGTCGGGGCTTCTTATGTACGCTTGTAATGAATCTACTTACGGCAACGTCTTGCTTTAAAAAGGGAAATTTTATATTTTATTTATGTGGTTGCCTTGCCTTTTTTTTTTTTTTTTTTTTTTTTGATACAGCGGGAGAAGATGGAAAGATAGGGAAAAATTTCAATTTAAGTAAAATTAAATTTTAAAAATTGGTGCTGCTGTTTTGCTCTCTGCTGTAAAACAATTTTATGAGTCATAGAAAAAGATGCTGATTCCATTGTGGACAGATTAAGTACTGATTTGAAATGTCTTTTTACTTTGAAATGAAAGCAAAAATGTTTGCACCATTAATCAGTGCAGAACAATTGCACTTTTTAAGAACTCGGAATTATTTGCTTTTCTTGCAGAAGTATTTTAATTTTGTTTTGGACAGTACTTTGAAATGAAAGCAAAAATGTTTGCACCATTAATCAGTGCAGAACAATTGCACTTTTTAAGAACTTGGAATTATTTGCTTTTCTTGCAGAAGTATTTTAATTTTGTTTTGGACAGTATTGTAAAAAAAAAAAAAAAAAAAGTTTTGCAATTTTACTTTTATTTACTGTATTGAATTATACGTTGTTATGTTCAATCAGTTTATCTGTCTTACACAAATAGCTTCATTATTTGAAAATGATTTAAGTTCAGACAGGCTACCATACAGGCTACCATACAGGCTACCATACTGGATTTTCACTTTATTGAAATTCTGGTAAATGTGTAGTTTAGCATCCTAAATTATTTGGTTGAAAATTTAAAAAAAAAAAAGGACATACATATTATAAAGTATGCTGACCTGTTTGTGATCCTGGTGTAGCCCAGAATTCCGGGTTTTTGTCACGTTCGAAACTCGAGGATCCAGGTTTTTAAGTTTTAGAAGAATTTGATTCCTCAGTCATTTCATTTCTAGAAATGCTACTAAGTGATAACTTGAACTTTCCTTTCGAGTTCTATTTTCTGTGGAAATTACAGTGTTTGATTGGAAACACCACATTTCCATGTGGATGGTGAATGTCGAAGATTTGTGACACCTTGAGAGTTTGTTTTGTTATCAAACAAGGTCTCAAGTTAACAGCATGCTGAGAAGAAGACTTTTTTTTTTTTCCATTATTTTGGAAGTTGCATCTACATCAAATAATTTGCTTATATTAGATTCAATTAATACAATGGGCTACATGTAGAAATTGAATGGAAACCAATGTAGGCTTTCAGTATAACTGATCTGAAGAAACTGCTGCTCAATTAATACATAATATAAAGTGAGAAAAATGACTACAAAAATGCCATGCCGGAAGGATTTAAAGAAAATTTGGTCCAAGAAAAGATGCAAAGTTAAACTGCACATACACTATTGCTTATTTGTTGTGTAACTAGTTCATTGTGCATAATTAGAAATAATATGCATTATATATACATATTGGCACTGAGCTCAGGAGTTTTGGGGTGTTTTGTTTCACTTTACAAGCACCCCTGAGTATGTAATTTAATGTGAAATGGTGAACAAATTTCAGCTTTACAATGCATCTTAAAGATATTTTATGTAAAATTTACCAGCAAGTCATCATCATCATTGTCAACCATTATCAATCCACTGCTGGACGAAGGTCTCTCCAAGCCTCTTCCACAACGGTCTGTCTTGTGCCAGTCTCCTTCATGTTACTCCTTCATACTTTCGAATTTCATCCACCTATCTTCCACGTGGTCTTCTTCTGGGTCTTTTCCTGTCCCTTGGAATCCAATCTAAAATTTCGACTGTCCATCGATGGTCTGTCCTTCTGGCAGACCATCGATGGACAGTCGAAAAATACCCATTGCCATTTCAGGGATTTTACTCTGATCATGATGTCTTCCACTCTTGTCATTTCTCTGATCCACGAGTTCCACTTCTTATCTCTCCCGGTTACACCAAGCATGCACCTCTCCATGCTGTTTTGAGTTGGACTGCAGCCTTTGTATGTCTCTTTTAGTTCAGGTCCATGTCTCTGTACCATACGTAAGCACTGGAAAGATGCATTGATCAAACACCTTTCTTTTAAGACATAATGGCATATTGCTCTTGAAAATTATGCTGTTTCTTCCAAAAGCTCTCCAGGCAAGTTTTGTACTCTCCAGGCAAGTTTTGTACGCCGATTAATTTCTTCATCAATGTGACCCTCACTTGATATCTGCTGTCCAAGATAAATGTAGGTATTGGTTATCTCCAGCTTCTCCCCATCAATCAATAAATCTTCATTTCTTGTAAAAACATTGTACATCACTTTTGTCTTCTGAAAGTTCATTTATAAACCCACTTCTTTACTCTTGTCAGCACGTTCCTGGATCATACTCTGCAGCTCTGATGGGGTAGTTGCTAAAATGACTATGTCATCAGCAAAACGAAGGTAAGTTAGATAATCTCCACACTGCTGCAATGTCTTCCGAGACTCCAGCGAAGTGATGAACTTTGAGTTGTGCTGTAGCAGCCATTTTGTTATGATCTGCCAAAACAAAGATCTATATCATTTGTTTTATTTATTTATTTATTTAGTTATTTATTTATTTTAATCCACTTAAAAACTGAAATGTAACACTCTTCCTACAGTCAATAATGGTAAATTTAGAACTCTTCCAGAGCAAAGCTTTGCTGCCCCGGTGGCGCAGTGGTCTAAGGCGCTGGCCTCTGATCATTCGTCCGTAAGGGGTCCGGGTTCGAATCCCGGTCGGGCATGGATGTTGTGTTTGTCTTACGGCGCTGGCTCTCTCCCTTCCCTGGAACCAGTGACCCTAAATTAGGGACGGGCGACTGCTTATAGCCCATTGAGTTGCTCACGGTGGTCGTTAAACCTCCAACCAAAAAAAAAAAAAAAAAAAAAGAGCAAAGCTTATGGTTGTGAGATGCAAGGCTACTTCAGCACTGCCCATAAAACACATGCCACAGCGAAGTACTAGCCAAAGATTGTTTCGATGATGCGGCAGTACTGGGAATGACCTTGTCATAGCATGTGTTTACATCCCTGTACTTGCGGGTAAATTTTACGATAAAAAATTTAAAAATGTGTTATAAAGCTGATTTTTTTTTTTTTACCGTTTCACATTGGGTTATATATTAAAAAAATATGTATCTTTCCTTTTTTTCGAAATTTTTAGCCAAATAATTTAGAACACTAAACTGCACATTTACCATAATTCTTAGAGTAATGAATTGAAATTGTGATCCCTACAAATTGTTTATAATGAGATTTCACTGTGAAATAAATTTCTCTTTCATATTTTCATTATATTGAAGAGCTATTAAGTCATTGCAATGTATAAAAAATTTATTTGCAAAATTTAGTATGCACTGCACTAGCACATTGTTGCACTAAGTAGATTTTTTAAGAAATTAATTTTTTTATCTTTAAAGTATTTTATGTTTGCATTCATATGCATGCACATGTGCTAAAAATTACATATGTATGAATTTAATTTGAATGCTATTAAGTCACTGAAAAAAGTTTGTGAGACCTTAAAAGTACTTGAAAAGTAAATGTTTTTTGTTCTTTTTTTTTTTTTCTCTGAAGTGTAGATATCAGGTTGCTATATAAAGAATGCTACTCTTAGCACCTTTTCACAAAATAATGGTTCACAAAGCAGAATTTCAACAAATAAGAATTTAAACAGATACACACAAAAAAAAAAAAAGCAGAATTTAAACAAATAAGAGTTTAAACAGAAACACACACACAAAAGCAGAATTTCAACAAATAAGAATTTAACAGAAATATAAAAAAAAAAAAAAAAAATTTCAACAAATAAGAATTTAAACAGAAAAAAGCACAATTTCAACAAATTATAATTTAAACAGAAACATAATTTTTAGTCTGTATTAATATATTTTTTTATTTTTGATATGAACATGCTAAAATTAATTTACATCATTTGCTTGGAAGTGCTTTAAAATGTAGCATATGAAATGGTACTTCAGTGGTTGATTATCTGTCAGGTGCAACAAAGAGTAGCATTTTTCCTCCAACGAAATTTATCAGTTTTGGCAGTTATACACTGTGTAAAGAAATTATAAATACACAGAAACACTGTAAAGAAATTATAAATACACAGAAACACTGTGTAAAGAAATTATAAATACACATAAATATTCCTGCTAATTTTTTATTATCAGCTATAGAATGATGGTTACAACACAAAAACATCTCATATGTAATTAATTTGAATTGTAGGCGATGTTAGGTGATATGATGTTCATTAAGCATAGGTAAAAGTAAAGCTAACAAGCACATTTTGCTGTAAAGAAATCATAAATACCCGTATGACATTACAAAGTAGAAAATATTTCCTGAATTAATGACTTATGGCACTTTCATTTGCCTTAATTAGCAAATAAATTCTGTTTGGAATTGCTGTTACCAAGTTGTGTAATGTACAAACGTTGGTTTTTTTCCCCAACAGCAATATATTGCCACTTACAATTCTCTTGAAGAATATTACTTGTTTTTTTCATATACAAGCCTGACAAGTAACGATCAGACATTTCCATCGGGTTTTAATCTCGGCTCCAAGACAGCCAGTCCAATATATCTATTTTTCATTTGTGAACCACTATTTCGTGGAATTTGAAACCTGGCAGGGCGTTATCTTGTTTACAAAGCTCAGCTGTTTCCACCTAGTAGGGATCCAAATTGAATTAAATGTCCGTACAGCATAGCCTGGTAACTCCTGGATGCCATATGGGGATCGATAATTGGAAATACCCAATTTACCGCCATAGCAGAACGTCGCCCACAACATCACACCGCCTCCTCCCATTTTGTCTGCTAAAATATTCTTTAGGCTTCTTTCGTAAATCGTGCCTGTAACATTTATTTCCATCGGGACCATCTAAATTGAATTTTTCATGTTTCGTACGTGTCATGGAAATGTCCCCAAATTATTTTACTTGTCCTGGAATTTGATCCATTCCTGCGCGATGTTTTTTAGTTGAGGATTTTTCTACTGACATAACTTATGCCAGACAAATTTTCCTCCCCACTCCCTGCAAAATGCTGGGGAGGGAGGACTTTTGGTTTTCTTGTCTGTTAGGAGGACTGAAGCTGCATTATTAGTATCTTTTTGCATTGTGCTTATGTTATCACTTTGTCTATCTGGCCGAGGAGACCATATCTCTGCAATTATTAGTTCGATTTGTAAAATTTGTCTTGTATTGGAAAGCTTAAAATGTGAGAATGATGATCCATTCGTTCCGGTTTTTTACTGAAGCACAGCTTCGCCGCTAGATTGCGCAAATGGAGATCGTATCGAATTTAAAATGCATTTTATTTCGTATATTTGCTTCTCTAAATATCCAGTTGAAAAAATTATTTTTTCTTTCGATGACATTTATATCGAAGACTATTTTAGTTACGGTCACTTTTTCAAATAATGCATACATTTTCCACTAATGGGCGTAAGGTAAGTCGTGATTTTTTCAATATCTCCGCTTCTAAAAGTCAGATTTCAAAAATTCTTCCTGCGTCGCATACAGCTCTTGAGGGAAGTGTTTTGCATATAAATTATCATTTTTGGTAAAGAATGGTTTGGACACCAGGGGGCGTAAATGTTTATTTTTGCTTCTGACGTATTTGCGACAAAATCTGAGCTGGAAACTATTGAAAACATTCTTCCATGAACTGATACCAACTTTTTGAGGATACTTCTTCCTGAAAATAGTGCATAATGTTTTCACCAGGGGGAGTACACATATAATTTTTGTCCATATCTATGTTTCTGAGTCCAATTTGAAAAATTCTTTCTTTGTTGGAGAACAGTTTTGCCGCGAAATGTTTCTCATATAAATTCAAATATTTCCTATACACAAGTGTGCCACTGTAAAACATAAGATCACGTTTCCGTTTACAGCAATATCTGCGGGACTAAATACCCGATTGAAAAATATTCTCTTTCGATTAGATACTATTAAATATGAAAACTCCTTATGTATATTTTCTTCTCAAAATAATGCACAATTTCGCTGCTAGGGGCGCAAATATTTAATCTATTTTTCTCAATATCTGTACTTCTAAATGTCTGATTTAAAAAAATTATTTTACCACCAGATACCATTTACCTTATGGAACACTTTAGGTTTGTATTTGAGGAGGTTTGTGGTTCACAATTCTGCCGCTAGGTGGTGTTTGTGTACTTCCATTTGCAGCCTATCTCTGCTTCTAAAAACCCTATGGGGAAACTTCTTTTTTTACTGTATGCCATTCGTGGAGAGTGAATAAGATTTTTGCTACAATAAGAAGATCCTCTTCAAATAATGTACAACTCTCCCCTAGAGGTTGTAAAGGTCAAAATGTTTTTCTTACTATCTCTGCTTCCGGGAGACGTATTTTAAAAGTTATTTTTCCTTAGCATAGCTTTTGCTATGAAGAATGCTTTTCACCTGTTTTCAACTTTTCCATTATGTGAAATTCTTTCACTAAAAGGCATAGAGTGTCATGTTTCCTTCTACTAATATTTCTTCTTTTAACTGTTCGGTTTTTTCTGTCTCTGATACCATTCTTCTGCTACGGAAAAAGTTTTTTTGCGCCATTTGTTATTTTCGTGACATGCTTTTTTTAGCCACTGGTGGAAGTAGCTGATTTTTTTTTTTTTGGGGGGGGGGTTATTTTAACCTTTATTGAAATTTTCTAAAGAATACTTTATATAAAAATTTGCCATAATATCAGATTGCTTTCTCATATCAGAAACTTAAATCTAGTTGTTTCGTAGTATTTTCTGACCTAAGTAATGATTTTACATCTTCTATAATTAATTTTCTCATCATGCCCAGTTAAAGTGCCTTGATCACTAATTAATGCAGTTGTACACAGCCCTTGGACTTAACGTTTTCCCGTTATTCTTTTTCTTTTCACGTTGGAAATTTTTGTGCATACTTTGTTTGCTGGCGATTACAAATTTAAAAATAGCTACAGGATCAATATTATGTTGAAAATTCCTTCCCTAAATAAAATGTAACACAAATACACTGGCGTACAAAAATTAAGGACGGGACGGTTTTTCGAATGTAACGTCGTGCAGAAGTGCTCCACATCGATTCAAATCATACCATAAGATCCTCAAGATGTAAGAATATGGGACAAGTGAGCAAAACCGTCCAAACAAGGAATACAAAGGCACTTTATTGAAAAGATAGCTTCGAGCACAACTGGACAGAGAAACGTCCATGTGGCAGGCGGCTGCCAAGAAAAATCCAGTTTTTAGTAGGGGATATGATCACCCCTGACTGCGTTGCAGAATTTACAACGTCTGTCTATATTGAGGACGAGGTTGTCAAGGAGCTGTTGAGGCATCGCGGCCCATTCCTCTTGTAGCGCCAATCGCAGCTGCGGAATCGTTGCTGGCGGCTGGGGACGTGCTGCCAAGCGTCTCCCGAGAAGGTCCCACACGTGTTCGATTGGATTTAGGTCCGGGGACCTTGCGGGTCAGTCCATGCGTTGAATATCTTCACTCTCCAACAGCTCTGCGACAGCCACTGTACGATTAGGTGTAGCGTTGTCGTCCATGAAAAGGAACTCAGGACCCACAGCACCTCTAAACAGACGCACGTGAAGCAGGAGAACCTCGGTACAATAGCGGACACCAGTGACTGAACCTCCTTGTAAGATGTGGAGGTCAGTACAGCTACCAAGCATGATACCGCCCCAAACGAGAACTCCGCCACCTCCAAACCGGTCCCTTTCGATGATGTTGGAGGTGTGATTGCGTGTTCTCCGCTGTCTTCAGATGTGTATACGTCCAGAATCGCTCGTCACACTAAATCGGCTCTCATCCGTAAAGAGAACTCGACCCCATTGCTGATGTGTCCAGTTCTTGTATTCCTGGCACCACAGAAACCGCCGTCTCCGATGAGCAGGCGTTAATGGCACACACCGTACTGGTCGTCGTGCAAATAGACCACCTTTGTGCAGCCTCTTGGCCACGGTAAAATGCGATAACGGACGTCCAGTTGTTTGTTGCATGTGCCTTGCGATTTCTCCCGCTGTCTACCGTCTGTCTCTTCTCGCCTGTAGGACAATATACCGGTCGTCCGCCGCCGTGGTTGCTCGTGGACAACCACTGCTAAACTCTCGGACAGCTGTTCCTATCGTTTGAAATGCTCTCCAAGATCGTGAAACGATGCTGTGAGCGATCCCGAACTCCTCGACCACACTAGTCACACTTCGACTTTCTTCCAACTTCCCAATGACGCGACCTCGAATAAAGTCATCCAGATGTCGTCTACTGGATTGCCTGTTGACCATATCACACGGTGGCAGCAACTCGACGTCGTTCAAACCGATGTACACCGTGCAATAGCTTTCACCGAATTGCTGAGCGTACACCGCCCGTGTGCTTTATACCCTTCCGACCCCCCCCCCGTCATGCTGCATATATGCGCATGCTCTACCGTACCGGACCCTAGTCTATCTCCTGAGTGGTCTTTCGGTCCGTTCTGCCTGCTCGTTCCGCTGCTATGCTAATTTCTCCTCTTCGTCCTTAATTTTTGCGCACCGGTGTACTTGCTCCATGGTTATGTGTTTGAGAAATAACAATCCCTTTGGTCCTTTGAAAAAGTTCCAAATATTTCACTTTATCCTTAAATTTCCAATGTAAGCATTATTTTTAAAAAAATAATTATAAATAGTATTTTATGTATTGATTGTGTGGTATATGAAAGCATTTCAAGAGTAATGCCACATACCTATGTATTTTTGAGTTTTATGGGGTTTTTTTATTCTGTAATTTGCTTCAATAATTGAACTAAAGCCAAAGTAGAAAGTTTGCCCAAGCATGTTGGAAGTTGTTTGTTGTAGGTTACAGGTTGAACAGACCTATGGTTTCACTATATTTTAAGTAAGAGTGTTTGGATCGTATGTCTTGGAAAAAAGTCCAGAAAATATCTAGAATTTTGTGGTTGAAAAAGCGTAGGAACCACGATTTTTCCTTATTCGAGAACACAACAGTTTTCCATTTTTCAGACCACGTCATTAAGCTTTTGGCCTACTCCAGTCTTCTGTGTTTATGTTAATCAATGAGTAAAAGCTTTTCCTTCATTTTATTGTACGCAGCCTTTTTGTTTTGTCTTAGAGTTTTTGCGACTGTCGTATGAGACACTGTTTTGGGCAAAGATCAAGCAATTTGTCTTGTAGACCTATTATAATCAACAGTTGCTAAATTAAAAACAAGTTAATCAGAAGCTCCTAGAGATCTTCTGATTAACTTGGACATTTCTCTATAAGATTTGTTTTAGCCAAGATGAAATAACACTTCTGACCTCTTCCTCACGTAACTCGGTACCTGTCTGCTTGTTAACGCAGAATGTAGTAGAAGCTGTTTACTTGGAACAAAGGGAATGAGGAAGATCTGTATAGTATAAGTAACGTAAGCTATGTAAGCAAAATTCGCATATGTATTTATAATTTTACAGTGACTGAACTAAATTTTCTATTTTTAAATATTAAATAGATTTTAACCTTATTATAAACACTCATTTATTAATTAAAAGAAAGAAAGCCTGCACGGTTCAAACACCACCATCACGGTTCGTAGATCGAGAAACGTCACTGTATTTATAATTTCTTTACATACTGTAGTTTAAGCAGTATGATGGTGCTTGTGTGTATGAAGGATATCATGTTTCTATAGGCCAAAAAAGCTGAATTTTTTATTATAGTGATGTTCTTAGAACTTAAAAGTTATGAACAATGAACATCAGATTTCTGAAACTGTAAAAAGCTGATGGATATATGTTTTCTATAATATTTATTGGGTTGGTGCGAATGAAATGTCCGGCAAAGGACCAGCATACGTGGACGGCGAAAACGGAAAAGTAAGACAATTTACCTAGACAAAACAATCCCCCTCGGCATCAACACATACACTTACGCAAAAAAGAATCCCAACACCAAGAAGGGGTTGTGTTAGATACACGACAGTTGGTAGGCGGTGAGAGTACATCTGTAAGATGACGTCTATGCAAATTTCGCGCTCGGCGCATACGTGTGGCCCTAGTAGCGCCCCTCGGAACATGCAAAGCAGGTTTGCTGTAAATACGCGCTGTAACGTTCGGGAGCGTTAGTTATCGTTGAGATTCGACGTAGGGTGTTGATGTTAGTCAAGAATGCCTTTACGAAGACGAAGAAGCCATTATCAACAGCTCACGGAGTTTGAACGAGGTCGTGTAATAGGGTTACGAGAAGGTGGATTTTCTTTCCGCAATATTGCAGAACGACTTGGCAGGAATGTAGCCACTGTGCATGATTGTTGGCAGCGGTGGTCAAGGGAAGGTACTGCCTCAAGAAGGCCGGGTTCCGGCCGGCCACGTGGCACTACTGAGAGGGAAGACCGCCGTGGCGCATCGTACCGCATCTGCGGCAGCAATTCCAGCTGCAGTTGACACCACAGTGACACAACGAACTGTTACAAATCGGTTACTTGAAGGACAGCTCCGAGCCAGACGCCCTGTGGCGTGCATTCCACTTACTCCAAACCACTGCCGTTTGCGACATCAGTGGTGTCAAGCTAGAGCTCATTGGAGGACGGAGTGGAGATCTGTTGTGTTTTCTGATGAAAGCCAGTTCTGCCTGGGTGAAAGTGATGGCCGTGTGTTGGTTAGAAGGAGGCCAGGTGAGCGCCTGCAACCAACCTGTCTGCGGCCGAGACACAATGGACCTACACCTGGAGTTATGATCTAGGGAGCAATTTCCTATGACAGCAGGAGCACTCTCGTGGTTATACCGTGCACCCTGACGGCACAGTTGTACGTCGGTCTGGTGATTCAACCTGTTGTGCTGCCATTCATGAACAGCATTCCAGGGAGTGTTTTCCAACAGGATAACGCTCGCCCGCATACCGCTGTTGTAACCCAACATGCTCTACAGAGTGTCGACATGTTGCCGTGGCTTGCTAGATCACCAGATCTTTCACCAATCGAGCACGTATGGGACATCATTGGACCACAACTCCAGCGTCACCCCCAACCAGCATTAACCGTCCTTGTATTGACCGATCAAGTGCAACAAGCATGGAACTCCATCCCACAAACTGACATCTAGCACCTTTACGACACAATGCAGGAGCGTTTGCGTGCTTGCATTCAACATTCTGGCGGTTATTAATGTACCAGCATTTCACATTTAAAATGGCTCTTCTCGCGCTTACAATAAGCTGGGATCTTGAAACCTCAATCGATTAAATATGTTACCGATACAAATGTATTGCCGCCATTTCATTCCTCTACAACTATTTTTTCGTGGTGTTGGGATTTTTTTCCGTCAGTGTATTTGCCATCTGTGGGGCTGGGTCATGATCCTGGAACGAAAAAAGTCTTGTGGCTGGCACCCGAAGAAGTCATCAACTGCACGTTGAACCTCGTTGTCTGTCGTGAACTGTTTCCCGGACAGGAAGTGATTCAGGGGACGAAGTAGATGATAGTCTGTCGGAGATGAATCCGGAATAGGCAGGATGAGGCTGTGCTGCATAGCCCAACTCAGTGTCAGCATCGTTCGTTGTGCGACATGAGAGTGGGCGTTTTTCTGGAGCAGAAGAACACCATGTCTGTTGACCAAAGCCGGTTGTTTCTGCAGAAATTTCCGGTGCATCTGGTGTAATTCAGCATAATAACGTTCTGGTTTGGCCTCTTGCGAAGAAACTCTGATAAATTATCCCGGCTTTGGATCACCAGACAAGGAGCATCATCTTCTTGGTGTGTAGGGGTTGGCTTAGAATGCCGTCCAGCAGGCTGTGCCTTGCTTAACCATCGTGCAGATAGTTTCCGATTATCATAAAGGACCCACTTCTCGTTGCAGTGGACGATTCGATTCAGTAGAGGTTCCTGGAAAGCTGCAGACTTTCAAACGCCTAGTCTTGTTGTCAACTCATGCGGCAGCCACATGTCCAGATTTTTTTTACCTTACTCAGCTCAGCCAGACGCCGAACAACTGTCGTGTGGTGGACACCTACCTCTGTCGCTATCTCACGATACATTTTTAGGGAGTCCGCTTCAACCACACGTAACAGATCTTCGTCAGAAACAGCAACGGGTCGATGACCACGTTCTTCGTTTTGCAAGTCCGTATCTCCGCTTTAAAACTTCATAAACCAATGCCGAATGGTTCGCTCGTTGCTGTATTCTCCCCAAACGCATTATTAACGTTTGGAGCGGCAATTCCTGCAGAATGACCCAGTTTAATTTCATACAGGAAGATGACTCTCAAATCCGGCGTCTGCCTGTTTCCTTTGCAAGCCACATTACGTCCAAAAAAACCCCGCGCCCGAACCTTGTTCTTCACACACGTGCTAGCTATTTATAGTAACTCTGTGACGTAATACCCGCAACACTTGTGGGTGGTTTCATTCCGCTGTAGTGGGGGCTTGTCTCCTGTCTACACTGCTCGTTCGCGACGGACATTTCATTCGCACCAACCCAATAAATCGACAGCTGTTTTTGCTGAGACCACCTGCACTGCATCTTTAGAAAATACACTCCATGGACAAAACATTAAAGATACCTACATAATAGCGTGTTGGTCCTCCTCTAGCACGAATAACAGCCTGTACAAACCAAAGGTATCAACTCCCAGATGCTGGAGGATTGGATTTCCGGAGGTAATACCAGCCATGCTTGTTGCAGCATTGTTCACAACTCTACCTCAGACGTCGGTTCAGGATTCATGGATCTCATGTTTCACTTCATGGCATCCCAGAGAGCTTCCATAGGGTTTAAATTTGGGGTCCTTGTAGGCCACTGTATGATTCCAAACTCAGATGAGTGTTCCTCGAGCCATGCCTGAATGGTTGCTGCCCAGTGTGGCAGCACATTGCTCTACTGCAGCAGACCATCGCCGCAGGATGCGCGGCCATGAAAGCGTGTAGGTGATCAGCCAGCGCATGCCGTTATCGAACAGAAGTTCTGTAGACATAATAAGGGACCTAATGTGTCCCATGAGAAGACTCCCCAATCCATCGCAGAACCACCACCGACTTGGACATAGCTGACCTGATACGACGGGGCCATGGCCTCATGCTGTTTGCGCCACACCCACCCGCGCGCTCGATGCAACTGAAAACAAGATTCATCTGACCACACGACATGGCATCACTGTGAAGAGGTCCAGTTCTGATGTTCCCCGCACCAGGCAAGGCGTAATGTCCGATGACGAGCAGTCAAGAGTGGCAGACGAGTAGGGCGTTGGCTCCCTTTGCTCAGAATATGCATCGTACACCATACTGTTCGCTCACTGATGCTGCATGGGCCTCCGACATTTAACCTGGATGTGATTTTCGCCGACGTTGTGAGATGGTCGGTCTGTACGAGCCTGTATAGTCTTTTTCAATCTCGATCATCAATGGCGTGTGATCAGCCAACGCTTACTCTGTGGGCGTTGGTCCGTCCGTCGGTGGTATACTCGTGGTACACCTTTGATACAGTTACCCTCTGGAACATTGGGGCGATACAATGACCACTCTGTCTTTCACTGACAATGCGTCCACGATCAAAGTCACTTAGATCATCACTACCTTCGTTGATTGCAATACACTGTTGGGAAGCTCTGCTGTCCGCCTATTTATCGACTGCATTTGGTTTGGGTGTGTTCCACTCTGCGTGGGGGATGCCCATGTCAACTGCCCATCGCCCATATATCTAATATTTTGTCTACTGAGTGTAACAAAACAGTAATTTCATCACCGTGCAATAGCAGTTGAGAATAAAATGTAACCCTAACGACTGAAGTTTGTTTTTCTCACCAAACACATTATTAAAAATTGAATTTTTAACTTTATAGGGTTAGATATACTGGTACGATTTTTGTTTTGTTTTGGGGCTTTACGATTACCATGAGCAACTCTGAGGGCTATAAGTAGGGTAGTAATTTTTATCGCGGGAAGAAAAGGCAAAATTCAAAGGGTAAATCGCAAAATTTCGGGAAAAACTACCCGAAATTTCGCGAAGTGCCGAATTTCCTCAAAATTTTGGCTTTCAGGCTCTTTTTCCACGCTTTGGATATGCAAGATGCGTTGTCTGCCACAAAAGCGGTTATATTCGCAAAAGGTATTTCATACTTACTGTATTAACCCACTGAAGAATTGCCTCGCTGACTGCTTTAAAATTTATGGCTTCCAAAGTGATGCCCTGAAGGAAGATTGCATTCAAAGAGGTTTCAGCTGATGGAACAGCAAGAATATTCAAAATGTGCTTAAATCTTCTGAATCTGTTGTTTCGTTCGATGCTTACACCGGATACTGATTTTAAAAACCTTTCACTTGTTGCTTTTGAATATCCTATATTTTCGGCAAATAACATTTCCGCATCCAATTTGCATTTGGAATAATACCGATATCTTTCAACAAATTTTTCAAATAATTTTTAAATGTAGGGTTATCGAGTTTGGGAAGTGGGATGTTAGCTGCACAAAAGACACCAGTTAATTTCGAAAGTTCAGTTTAGCGGTGTTGTTCTCTCTTTTTTAGTTATTTTCTCAATTAATTAATCAACACATAAGCATTATTTTTGTTTGACTGGTCAGACACAAATTTGTTGTATGCAGCTTACTTACTAAATGTTTTTCACAACTGTCTTTTCATGAAAAATTCACGGGTGTGTTTCAACACGAACAGAACAATAGATTTATTTACACATGAAACGTTCCCTTGCTGTACTGCTTGCATCTTTCAGGTACACTCATTTTACTCACGTGGCTCATTCTCAAAATTAACAAACAATATCTAGAAACTATAAATTAAATACTCACACAAAGCACAAAAAGTGTCTAACCTAGGCGTCTGCGAAACTTAAACGCACTGTTCTGTGAGCTGCATTTCCTAGCTAAAACTACTGATACAATTGACGACTTACGGTTTACTAGTGCGACAAATCGCCAAGGTTATTCAACAGTAGCGGGAGTGGAAATCACGAAAGACCACACGTGAATTCTTCAGCAGAGTGCATGTGACCTGGAGTTACCTGTCAAGCTTGTTCGATAAGGGTTTCTTCGTAACGAACAATCTTGAGGGGTAATTCAAGGTTTAAAATTCTGGTTTAGAGTAGGATTACTTTGCGGTATATTTTTCGCGTAAATTCTAATCAAAGCAATAATAAAATTATTTAAATATGTAAAATAATTTAAAAATTATAATAGAAATTCCGTTAAAATACGAAAAATCTGAAATTCGCGAAATTACAGAAAAACCCCTCAAAATCGTGGAAATTCGTGTCGCGAAACAATTACCTACCGCACATTTTTTTTTTTTTTTTTTTTTTTTTGAGCTCAAGGACCGGCGTGAGCAACTCGATGGACTGTCTCAAATTTAGGGCCTTTGGTTCCAAGAAAGGCACAGAGCCAGTGTCAACAGACAAACGCACGCCCCATGCCTCACCCGGGACTCAAAACTTTTTTGTTTTGTTTTTAAATGATTTATTTGGACCTGGTGGTACAGAGACATGACAAACAAGCAGACTTACAGGAGACAGATATTTCACATCGACAAGTACATATCAAACATGGTTTTTACAGTATGTTAAATGACCATTGTACACAGAGAGCCAGTGTTGATCAAGTAACACATTGGGCACCGTGACGAAAGACAAACGCAAACATCCATGCCTCACCGGGATTCGAACCCGGGCCCAACTAGGGTGAATGATCAGAAGTCAACGCTTAGACCACTGCTCCACCAGGGCAGCCTTTCCAAAATTGTATTAACATGTGTAGAAACCCAGTTTCCTAAGATAGGTGTAAGACAGAAAGTTTTTTGGGGGGAGGGGGCGAAGGTAACGGCCCCTCTAAGCAGTAGCCCATCCCTAATTCAGTGCTACTGATTCTAGGAAAAGGAGATAGTCTTTGCCGTAAAGCAAAACACACCATGTCTAATCCGGGGTTCAAACCAGGATCCATCTCGGCCTAATGATTAGAAGCCATCACCTCGTACTACGCCGCTACGAAAGAATTTGATGGGCTACTTTGGAAAGGTTTACGCCTCCTAGACGCATGGCCGAGCTGTGCGTATTTTTTTTTCAGGTTTAACGACCACCGTGAGCAACTGAATGGGCTATAAGCAGTCGCCCGTCCCTAATTTAGGGTCACTGGTTCCAGGGAAGGGAGAGAGCCAGTGCCGTAAGACAAACACAATATCCATGCCTGACCGGGATTCGAACCCGGACCCCTTACGGACGAACGATCAGAGGACAGCGCCTTAGATCACTGCGCCACCGGGGCGGCGCTGTGCGTATTCAAAGTCAGTGCTTCAAACAACGGCGTAGATTGTTCACTAGATCATGTCAATGGAGGTTATGCTCCGGTTGCTTAATTCGCTGACTTCTGACCATTAATCCGAAATGTAACGGGGTTCGAGTCCCTTATGAGGCATGCTGGATGTTTCCCTGATATTCCTTTATGAGGTATAGATGTTGTGTTTCCCTAATGTTTGAGTCCCTTATGAAGCATGGATAGTATGTCTAGGCTCCGTGCCTTGCGTGGAAGATGTGTCCTTAAGTTAAGTATAGGCAACCGCTTAGAGTTGCCCATAGTGGTCAGTTGTATCTTGAAATATCACACCCACACAAGGGGAAAAACAGAAGCAAATCTTCCTTTGAGACTAATAGAAATCGGTTGGCCGCCACGGTTGCGCAGTGGTCTAAGCGATGGCCTCTGATCATTCATCCGAAAGGGGTCCGGGTTCGAATCCCGGTGAGGCATGGATGTTATGTTTGTCTTACAGCACTGGCTCTCTTCCCTGGAACCAGTGGCCCTGAATTAGGGACGGGAGACTGCTTATTGCCCATTCAGTTGCTCACGGTGGTCGTTAAACCTCCAATAAAAAAGAAATCGGTTGGATCCCAAGATCTCGGTGGCGCAATGGTCGAACGGCTGGCTCCGGACAATTCGTCCGAAATGGGTTCGAATCTCGGTGAGGCATGTATGTTTTGTTTATCTTACGGCACTGGCTCTCTCCCCTGGATCCAGTGGCCCTGAATTAGGGACTGGCGACTGCTTATTGCCCATTGAGTTGCTCACTGTAGTTGTTAAACCTCCAATCAAAAAGAAATCGGTTGGATTCAAAGATCTCGGTGGCGCAATGGTCGAAAGGCTGGCTCCTGACCATTCGTCCGAAATGGGTTGGAATCTCGGTGAGGCATGGATTTGTGTTTATCTTACGGGACTGGCTCTTTCCCCTGGAACCAGTGGCTCTGGATTGGTGACGGGCGACTGCTTATTGCCCATTGAGTTGCTCACGGTGGTCGTTAAACCTCTAATCAAAAAGTAAAAAAGAAATCGGTTGTATCCCAAGATCTCGGAGGCGAAATGGTCGAAGCGCCTGCTCTTGACCATTCGTCCGAAATGGGTACGAATCCCGGTGAGGCATCTGTGTCGTGTGTTTCTTACAGCACTGGCTCTCTTCCTTTCGTGGAACCAGTGGCTCTAAATTAAGTACAGGCGACTGCTTATAACTCATCGAGTTCGTCACTGTAGTCAAACCTCCAAACAAATAAACGAAGAAAAAGATATCTCACTTGAGCCGCCCCGGTGGCGCAGTGGTCTAAGCGATGGCCTCTGATCATTCGTCCAAAAGGGGTCCGGGTTCGAATCTCGGTGAAGCATGGATGTGCCGCCCCGGTGGCGCAGTGGTCTAAGGCGTTGGCCTCTGATCATTCGTCCGAAGGGGTCCGGGTTCGAATCCCGGTCTGGCATGGATGTTGTGTTTGTCTTACGGCACTGGTTCTCTCCCTTCCCTGGAACCAATGACCCTAAATTAGGGACGGGCGACTGCTTATAGCCCATTGAGTTGCTCACGGTGGTCGTTAAACCTCAAAAAAAAAAAAAAAAAAAAAAAAAAGCATGGATGTTGTGTTTGTCTTACGGCACTGGTTCTCTCCCTTCCCTGGAACCAATGACCCTAAATTAGGGACGGGCGACTGCTTATAGCCCATTGAGTTGCTCATGGTGGTCGTTAAACCTCAAAAAAAATATCTCAGTTGAACACAACGCCAGCGGAGGAACATGAAGCAAACGCATCGTAACCATAATCGTGAAAGAACAGCGGTTTGCATGGGGGGGGGTCAAATTTAAAATCACTCAGTGTCTCTGGTTTTACAACCTCCGCATAGGTATCACTGACAGACAGTTACGTTGTTTCAGTTATCTCCGTTAGTGACCTAGTAAAAATCGAGAGTTACACTGTGTTTGCTCTGTAATCACACTTGTTGTATGTTGTAATCATGCAAAGAACTTCGTGTGTGTGCGTGTTGCGGCAATAGTTCCTAGATTGCGTGACAAAGTGTGCACGAAATTTCTTATGTCGTGACCAACTACTTCGAGGTGAGTCCTTTATTTGATAGCTACTGATCCTTACTGCAGTAACTTTGTAGAAGTTTTGTACTTTATTCCAGCGCTCGTTCATCAGATAGGTCACTTGCACAGTCAAACCCAAACAAGCAGTTCTTATTGCAGAAGATAGTTTTGCTTATATCTGCTATCTCTCTTGCTATATTAACTTTCTTAATTACACCTGCTTAGTTTAGGAATTCATGGTGTGCCAAAAATTCACTAATTTTGCCGATTGACTTATTACGACAGTGGATAACTGCCTATTACTCTGAAGAAGGAGGGGGTCCAAGGAAATGAGCTTGGCTGCTTCGGTGGCTGAATGGTTAGAAGCTCCGGTTTCTGCCCAGTTGACTTAGCTGATCCCGAGTTCGAGTTCCGGATAAGACATTGGTGTTGTCTGTGGGTCTTGCAGAACTGGGTTTCTCTTCTCTTTGTGACCGGTGGCCCCAAATTAGAGACTGGCTTTGCATATAGTTTTAAGAGTTGTTCATGGTGGTAGTTAAACCTCGAAAGCCGCCCCGGTGGCGCAGTGGTCTAAGCGATGGCCTCTGATCATTCGTCCGAAAGGGGCCCGGGTTCGAATCCCGGCGAGGCATGGATGTTGTGTTTGTCTTACGGCACTGGCTCTCTCCCTTCCCTGGAACCAGTGACCCTAAATTAGGGACGGGCGACTGCTTATAGCCCATTGAGTTGCTCACGGTGGTCGTTAAACCTACAACAACAACAACAACAACATAAACCTCGAAAAAAAGGGGGGGTGTATGACAATTCCACAGTTTAGTGGGCAGTTGTTATACACTTAATGAAAAGCATATACTCAAAGTTCTCTGTAGGGTCGGGTCTAAGTTTTTTATCTGAGCGTTTAAATAACAGCACTCGTATACAGCAAAGCTGAATTTGTCGATCAGTTAGCGTGAAGCATTCAAACATGATTGTTGAGCCCTAATAAAGAAGACTCTTTGGTACGACTCTTTTACGGTCAGAACCTAGGAGAGACACTAGTTTGCAGTAATTAGCAAGGATTCAAATCCCTACTAACACGTGATTGGCAATCTTCCAGGAGACTCACTCGTTTTCATGAATTCTAAGTGACTCAAAGCGCCCATTTTGGTAGTCTTCGTTCCAGTACACATTTTCGATAGCGGAAATAAAATTTTATGTTTTTTGTTTTTGTCCCGCTCCAGGACGATGAAATTTTCAAGTTTTCGAATATCATCTGACTTACCATCCTTGTCACATTTACACCAAAAATCGGATTGTCATCTTCAAAATTTGATTTATGTGTTTTTCTGTTCATGTGACTTCGCTAAATATATATCTAGCACGTTCTGCGCAAAAGCCAACATCCGGTTTGTTAACTTTCGAAACATTAGCAATAAGTTAGAGTGAAACCCAGAAACTGCGTTTTCTGCACGAGGAGACTCTCGAAACCTATTATGACGATTAATGAAATAAGTGATGGTAAGGGTCCAAATCACTAGAAAAACAGAAGTATTTGACAGTCTTTGTGACCACCCGCAGCCCGTTATGACGGCTACAGCGTTCCTTCGCACTTGGGGGAGGGGGACGCAACTGTTGTTTCACAGATACTTTTGAATGTGTTGCCGCCCCGGTGGTGCATTGGTCTAAGCGATGATTTCTGATCATTCGTCCAAGATGGGTTCGAATTACTGTGAGGTATGGATGTTGGTTGTCTTACGGCGCTGGCTCTCTTCCTTCCCTGGAACCAGTGGCTCTAAATTAGGGACGGGTGACTGCTTTTAGTTCACTAATTTCCTCGTGGTAGTCGTTTAAACTCTAATTAAAAAAAAATGAATGTCTATATAAACCGGCTGTTCGCTTTCCTGCAGAGCATGTTCAACATATTTTAGCGGAGTTTACTAACAAAAATCATGTAAAATGTTATTTCTGCTAGTGGAAATGTTAACAAAACGAAATAGGAATGCGAAATGAACGGAAAAAATACTTGGAATTCGAAAAAAGTTTAATTAAAAATTGTCCCTGAATTACGAATGGGCCATTCTTGTTAAACTTAGCTGCTGATGAGGAAAAAGAACCGAAAATAATGATGCTAGATGTTTTCTGTATCCGGTTTGTGAAAATCCGTTATTAAATATTTGCACGTTCTCTAGCCGCATGAACAACTTTGCTAATGCCAAAACTCTTGCGAAAAATGATTGTGAAATGTAATCACTGCATTAACTGAAAGCCAATCCCTGTATAATTACACTACAACATTCTGCTTTCCGGAAACTATAGATGTCTACTCCTTTTATGTCAATGCGTTTGCAAAAACAATCTTTGAGCCTCAAATGGCGGGTTTGCCGGTTGACAGACAAGTAAATATCCTCACAGGTTGACTTAGTAAAGTTCTTGTGCATCATTTTGTGATTGCACTTGCTTCATAAGTTCTTTGGTTCGAAATGCGGTAATTGAACGATCGCGATGTTTGTTTCCAGCATGCGAACTGATTGATTAGTGTTGATAAGGATATTGAAATCTATTGAAGTAATATAGTATCGTGATACTTAGTTCAGCAAAGCACAACTATGATAGAATTGCGGCTGATTTTATCCATTGAAGACGTGTTATCTTGCTGCTTCCGTATTCGTTGAGTGGTTGGGGCACCACCGATTCCGGTGTGTTGGAGTTTGACATTCGCTTCATATGAAATGCAAGAGTAAATTGAAAACAGTTGAAGAGATAATGGACGTTATATTTAGTGTGATTGCTGCAGAGCTTAGAAATGAGGAATAATTTAAACTTTACCTTTTACGCATAAATTCTTTGACCAATTGTTTTTAACCGATACTTTGTGTTGGCGCCGAACGTGGTGATTAATCTCTTAAGACAGCACTGTTTACCTTAAAACTGTGATTGTGAAAGTGGATTACTTTGATATCATCAGTCATCATTGTACCTTATGGATGTTATACCGCGAGAGAATACCTGAATTTTCACTTCTAAAGTTTGGGGCTCGTGAAGCTCTTACATGTAGAAGGAAAAGCCCAGCTTCTTTTAGGTGGGAGGATATACAGTAAAGCAACTATTACGCACACTGGAGTTAAAAAGGTCTTCCAAACAGGGACACGAGGCAGCTACTTGTTCTTCAGCTTGCCATTAGGAAGGATGACGTTCTGCTATCTATGCAGTATCTCGCGCGCAAGAATATAACGTACACGAGAGTTAAAAAGATCTTCCACACAGGGACACGAGGCGGCTACTTGTTCTTCAGCTTGCCATTAGGAAGGATGGCGTTCTGCTATCTATGCAGTACCTCGCGCGCAAGAATATTACGATGATTGCGAAATTTTTTTTAAGGAAACTGAAAATTTTGGGAATTGCAAGAATTTTAGGGCAGAATTATAAAATGGGCGAACATAAACAACCTACACAATATAAACAACCTACACAATATAAACAACCTACACAATACAATAAAGTTCACCATGGAGCTTGAAAAAGACGGGATGTTGAATTATCCTGACGTCGAGCTCAGAAGAAACAGAACATCCATCTTCGATTTTAACGTTTGTTATAAACCGACCTCAGTACTAAACCTTGTCTCTCCAGATTCACACTGCCCAAAAGAGTACAAACTTTCCGCATTTAGAGCATGGTTCTATAGAGCGTATAACGTAAGTAAGCCCGACTACCTAAATAAGAAAGAAATTGATAATATTTGTAGCAAAGGTCTTATAGGCTGGATATAAGAAGTGTGACATAGACAGAGGACTGTAAGAAATCGTATAATGTCAGCAATAACAAAATCACCTAATAGGACGATGAGATAAGCAGGATCCATCACATGTATCCCAGGCTTTACATACTGGTTAAAGAACTTATTACGAAAATACAGCATATTAATATCAATGAAGTCCCCGACCCCGTTATCACATATACTATCAAGTTGCAAGGAGAGACAGTGTGAGGAAGAAAAGACTGGTGTGTACGCTATACCGTTAATATATCCCGACAACACGGAAAAGATATACAGTATATACGAATGACAAAGCGATCCTTGGACACTAGAGGTAAGGAACACATACGAAGTGTGAACCAGGACATTTTGCAGAATACAGCCCTTGCCAGAGAAGTCGTGCATGTTCGGCCGCTCCTGTATGGAATAATATTAGACGAATTGCCCTTACACGAATTTTAAAGAGACTGCCATCAGGGAAACAGTGGGAATCCTATCCGGCAAAGTGGCATGCAATGATATACACTGAAGAGCAATTCAATTAGACAGCTGGCGTTATGCAAATGTGGCGCTGTGGGTGGCCCTGTAAACGGAAACGACATGACGTATGCAGCGATCCGACAATATAAGGAGTGATGCGACGGGAATAAGTAAGAGTCGGACGCAGTATGGGTAAGACGAAGGATCTAAGCGCATTTGATCGTGGGCAAATATTCGGGGCCCAACGAATGTGCCACTCCATCTCGGAAGTCTTGTGCAGGCACTGGTATTTTCACGAGCCACTGTGTCACGGGTGCACCGTGAGTACATCGAATCCGGTAAAACTATCCCTGCAAGGGCCAACTGCCGTGGACAACAGCGTGTGTATGAGCGGGGTCATCGTCGGCTAGCTCGCATTGTAACAGCGGATAGACGGGCCACAGTGCAAGAAATCACTCTGCAATTTAACGCTGGTGCTCAAAAACGTGTAAGCAGCCACACCATCCAGAACCATTTCCTCGCTATGGGGTCCAGAAACCATCGTCCCACGAGGGTACCTCTGCTGACCGCACATCACAGGGTGCAAAGATTAACATGGGTGCGGGAACATCGCCACTGGACCCTAGACATGTGGGAAAATGTTGCCTGGACTGATGAGTCGAGATTCACGTTGGTACATGCGGATGGCAGGATAAGAGTACGGCGCAAACCACATGAAGCGATGGATCCTCCTCTTTGCCAGCAGGGTACTCTTCAAGCTGGTGGTCTTGGCATTCTCATCTGGGTACTGTTTACGTGTACTGAAATGGGACCCCTGGTACGTGTGACATCGTCCCTCACAGGTCAACATTACCAGGATATCCTGGACGTCCATTTGCTTCCGTTTGTGAGTCTTCGACATCCCACTGGGAACCTCATCCTGCAACAAGACAATGCACCGTGCCCTCGCTCCCGAATTGTATCCGAATGGTTGGATGAACACTCCACCGACGTGACCTCGCTTCCTTGGCCAGCTAGGTCCCCTGACTTCAATCCCATCGAACACATCTGGGATGCCATCGAGAGAGATGTTCGAGGCTCTGACCCCCCTCCATCAAATCTTCGTGAACTGTGAGAGCTTTTTCAGGGGTCGTGGATCCGTATGGCTTCCCAACGCTTCCGGTGTCTTGTCGAGGCCATGCCGAAACGAATCGCCTCCGTCATCAGGGCGAAATGTGGTGCTACACGTTACCAGGCAGGTATCTCTAATTCAATACTCTTCAGTGTAGTCTCTACTGAACTACCAATGGTTTGGCATGCGTTCTTAAAAGATGAAAACACATCACGGCGCACCGTATAATTGCGCGATAAAAAAAAAGTTATGTAATATGCTCGTGATGTCACCCACGTTATTTTCAAAAATCATCTTCGTTCTTTACATGTTCCAATTACCTGCATCTTTATGCCAACCATTGCTTTGAAAAAGCCTCCCAGTGGAGTGCGAAAGCTTGGCGAATTTTTGCGTTGACTACACCACAAAAATAAACGGATTTAATACGCTATATATGCGTTTCATTATTATAAAGTGTGGAAATTCATGTTAATTTAAGTACTTTCAGATGTAGACAGCAATCTTGCTGTATCTGAAATAGACTTTGTAACATTGGCAGAAATATTGGTGCAGCTCAAGAGTCTGTGTGAAGTTCAAAAAAGTAGCAAACCACATGCAGATTCCGATAAAATAAAAAATTGCAAAAGTAAATGAAATCAAATACGCTTATGCATATCGTGCAACCGAAAAATTTTACATCAGGATAACCTCAGCGCTTTAAACTATACAGCGAATAGCACACAGTTTCTATTCGGATTTTTTTTTTTGACTGGATGTTTAACGACCACCGTGAGCAACTCAATGGGCTATAAGCAGTCTCCCTCCCTAATTTTGGGTCACTGGTTCCAGGGAACGGAGAGAGTCAGTGCTGTAAGATAAAACCGACATCCATGCCTCACCGGGATTCGAACCCGGACCCGTTTCGGACGAATGATCAGAAGACATCGCTTAGACCTCTGAGCCACCGGGGGCGGCAGGATGTGGGTTCAAATCCCAGTGAGGCATGGATGTGTTTGTCTTACGGTACTGTCTCTCTCCCTTCCCTGGAACGAGTGACCCTAAATTAAGGGCGGGCGATATTACTTTAGCTCATTGAGTTGGTCACCGTGGTCGTTAAACTCCCAATAAAAAATACCGTGCTTATCTCGGACGAATGGTCATAAGCCAGCTCTTAGACCACTGCGCCACCGATCCCATATTTAAATAATACATTCATGAAATTTAAAAAGGTGAATTTAGTGTTCCTATTGATTTCGTGCTGTTATATGGATTATTCAACTGAAACCAGCGAAAAACAAAATCAGCCGAAAAGGAGGACGGAGCTTAGATTAAAAAGTCGCGTGGTTTGGTGGAACATTTTGCACCTTTTTATTTTTTTCCTCTCCAAGAAGCCAAAGTGTTAGACATACTTCGTCTTTTGGAAAGTTTAACAATTTTGACCTAAAATAGGTGGGCCGCCCTATTCTCTAGGCCTATAGGCCCAAAAATAGGATGGATCACCTGGAGTTCTCCCGGTATCCAGGCGGCCCAGTCCGCGCCTGGTATCAGATAGAGAGATCCTTTTGGTCTTGAGGACAGACACGATGTTCTATGAAAAAAAAATCTGTCCGAACTTATTCGAAGGGTATGAAGCATCTTTGGGCAAGTGGCATAGTCAGGATATTTTTGGATGAGCGAAAAACCTTGCAGTTGCAATCATTTTCCTTTGTATAAGCGACGTCCAAATTGGCACCCATTGCCTTTCCCTAGACTAAACTGCACACGATAGGAATATATGCCGATAAAAGTATCTCTTAAAGTTTTGGGGAACAAAGAAAACTTCTTGTAAGAGAAACATTCGCATCTCACTACAAACGTGTTTACGAATATTCGTGAGGAATCTGATATCATCCCGTTGCTCATTCAGCAGTAGGAAAATACTCTTCCGTGGATTTGGGTTAATTCTTTCCCCACTGTTCTTCGTACAGGCGATCATTCCGGTGGGATTAAGTTTTGTTCGGACTCTATGTAAAGTCGCCAACGGAAAGGAACACTCGAAGATATCGAGACTCCCGCATGAGTTGGAAACGAGTCAAAAATTTCAGACCCGACCCGGACAAATCTGCTTTGAACTATTAATTCGAAACTGAATTTGTGTATATATACATATAAACGTAATATATATATTTATCCTAATAACTGCTTGATATTTAATAACTGAAATCCTTTTTTACGCTTTCCACCCGTAGGTTGAAGAAGCGTATATGCTCCAGCTTTGTCCGTCCGTCTGTCTGTCGGCACGATAACTCGCGTAAAAAGGGTTCGATTTCGATGAAATTTTAGTATGTGGTAGGGGACCACCTGGGGACGAACACTATTGAAAATGGACTAAATGGGGTCAAAGGTCACGGCATAGGAGCGAGATCCATTCCATTGCCTTTATGCGTCATAACTTGCGTAAATATGGTTCGATGTCGATAAAATTTTAGTATATTGTAGCTGATCACCTGGGAATGAACCCTATTGAAAATGGGTGAAGTGGGGTCAAAGGTCAGGACATAGGAGCGAGATGCATTCCATTGCCTTTATAAGTCATAGCATGTGTAAAACTGGTTCGATTTCGATAAAATTTGATGTGGTAGGGGACCACCTGGGGACGATCTTATGACGTCACAATCTCGCGCAGATTCGATGCTGAGATTAGTACTTCGATTTTCCCTTGGATTTGCAAATGCAGTCGAGGCCCAAATTGTTTCTAAGTTTCTCTTTGGTTATCCAATTTGTTTTCTACACTGCCTTCCATAAGTGCTTGCAGTTGTAATAAGTCCACCCCATTGCTGTTGACTCCTCTTTTCTCTCTTTCTGATGTGGATGCATAGGTCGTCGCAAAAACGATTCGATAAAATTTGCTTGGGCTTGATTAGCTTTTACTTGTAATTGTTGGCGTTTTGACGCATCGCATTTCAATTTTCTTTTCGTCATTTTGGTTACGAAATACAAAACGTCACCAAGCGAAGACACAACACAAAATGCGTATGCAACAAACACAAACCTGGATGATGGGATCGCATAGTCGTGTCGATTAAGGAAGGCTTTAACGGTGTCGTGAAGGAAAGCAGTTGACGGCATGACGTGGTAGCCAATCATTGCGGCGAATTTTCTGCCATGCTAGCCGCGCAGTATAGAATGATGTAATACGAAAGTAATCTTTCCTTCGCAAGCCGGGAGCCCACCCCCGACATTCTGAGATAGGGACTCGCGAAGCACAAATTTGAGCTTCAGCTTGAGGTTCCCAGCTAGCGCTTATTTGCGCCTAATGGGAAACCGGCTCTGCTGGTTAGTTCTCCAACGAGTCTTCCCAGAGCATTCGATAGATGCTCAATGAGATTCAAGTCAAGGTATTTGGGTGACCACTCCATTCGGCAAATATCATCCTCTTCGAGAAAATCTTTGACCAAATAAGGTCGATGAGGTTGAGCATTATCGTCCGTAAGAATAAAATCTGGACCGATGCCTTCCATGAGTGGCCTGACGTATGGGTTCAGAATCTCGTCTGTGTACCTCAGTATTACAACAGAGCGACTGGGAAAGGTGTGCAGATCTGTGCATTCGTTCGTTATGATTTCTGCCCAGACCATCACCACACACATGAACGAAAGTAGTCCCTTTCTCTGACGTAAGAAAGACTTCCTGGTTCTCTCTAGATGAGTATACGTTGTGCATCGGCATTTTAACTGGATCGCGATTCATATGGGAAACAAAATCTGGGCCGCCCCGGTGGCGCAGTGGTCTAAGCTCTGGCTTATTGCCATTCGTCCGTGAAGGCACTGTGTTCGTATTCTGGTGAGGGCATGGATGTTGTTTGTCTTACAGCACTGGCTCTCTCCCTTCCGTGGAATCAGTACCCCTAAATTGAGGGCGACTGCTTATTGCCCATAGAGTTGCTCACGGTGGTCAATTAAGCCTTCAATAAAAAAATCAATAAAATCTGGACCGACACCTTTTCTGAATAGCCTAATACTGTATATGGGTTCAGGATCTTGTCTGTGTACCTCAGGATAACAACAAAGCGACTGTGAAAGATATGCAGATCTGAGCATTCGTTCCTTATGATTCACATTCTCTGACGTTAGAGACTTGGTTTCCTGGTTCTCTACAGATGAGGATATGTCGTGAATCAGTTCTTAAGCTGAATCGCGATTTATATGGGTGAAGGATATTCCCCAACTGATCAGGACTCAAAGTGTGGTGTTGGCGACTTTACGTTAAACTAGCTAACCGGGGAGTCGGAATTCAGAGGGACACAAGTAACTGGTCTTCTTGCAGAGCCGGATGGTATTTTTACGGAGCGCGGGCGAAATTTCATTGCGAGCTCTAGATTAATCTCATATTTTAATAACGTTGTTACGTACAAAACTGTTGTCTGTAAGTAACACACTTGGAACTACACCTGATATTGACAAGTCACCGGACACCTGAAAGAGGAACACAACATAACATTTATTGACACGTTAGTACGGTGTCAGTCCACCTTTGGCCTTAATGCATGCACTGACTCTTCGAGACATGCTTTTGACAAGGTTTTGGAACCCAGCGACAGATATGCGTTTCCGTTCAATACATAATGCTGCCGCAATTTGATTCTAAACTCTTTATGCGGCGCTCTAATTCATCCCATAAGTGCTCTAAGGGATTAAGATCAGGGCTCTGTGCTGGCCAGTCTACACACGATACGGAATTATCTTCAAACCACGCCGTAAGTCCTTTCTTCATGGCTCGGCGCATTATCCTGCTCGTTTCCATAATATTGCCACAGAGTTTATAGGTCATAATTGTCCAGAATATCAAGGTAGACGTGCTGGGTTCTTTTTTTTTTGAAGTCCACGATAACCAATGGGCCGGGACCATACCACGAAAAACACTACAACACGAGTACACTGACAGCTCCAAACTTGACCGTAGGAACAGTACACTATAGTAAATAGCGTTCCCCCGGCAGCCGCCATACCCACACACTGTCATCAGACTGATGGATCGTGTATCTGGATTCATCAGTATATAGGACACGTTTTCATTGATCTACGGTCCACGATAAATGTTTTTTACACCATGCTAAACGACGAGTAGCATTCCGAGTTGAGATGAAAGTCTTATAGCAGCCTTACGACCACAGTAACCCGTGGAATGAAATTCTCTGCGAATGGTACGTGTACATACGGAGGTTCCAGCATTTTTACTCACCTGTACACTGAGGTCTTGTGCAGTACTCCGTCGATTAGCTCTAACGACTCTCCTGAGGCTTCGACGTCCTCTATCACTGATTTTCTTTGGTTTGCCGGTACGTTTTGCTGCTTCAGGCACGCCGTGTGTCTTCCACTTATTCAGTACATCCAAAACAGTTGACTTGGGTATGTTTAAACGTCTCTCGGTTTCTCTTATTGACAACCCACTAACATAACACCCAACAATCTTTTCTTTCTCAAAGTCAGTCCTCTCCCGCCGCGACATTTTCACTCAACCTCACAATGCGATATGATCGCGGTCAGCTGCATGCTTGTTTTTATACCGTTTGCAGCTGTACCGCGCATCTTAACAATGCAGCGGATCCGTTCATTTGCTTTTGAAGGGGTGTCTGATGACTTTTGTCAATATAGTGTATATAACTAAACAACACTAATTGTTCTTTATTATTTTTTATTTAAGTACCTGGTGCACAGAAATTGTTGAGTATATGAAAGTAAGGAGCCACAAAATGATCAAATTTAATTTGCTATTTCATGAATGTACAAAAGATTAAGATGGTTACAATAATTATTTGATGTCTGAAAATCTCAATATCTGTACGACGAAGGACGATGACCTATTTGAAAGTAGGGGAAGATCGGAAAAAATGCAATAAATGTTTTCTTAAAGGCCTCTCGCACCCAAACTTTGAAAAGTAATAACTTACTTCCAAAACTGTGGGGGCCCCATGAAAGCGCGGGGCACGGGTTGACCACCCCGTTTGCCCCATATGATCCAGCCAATCCTAATTTTCTTACATAAAGAGATTGCTCACAAAGTTTTCTACAAAGTGAGTATGCCTTGTAGTAGCGACTCTATGCTCCAAAGAGTTGCCTAGCGCACATCTCTACGCTCTGGGACTCAGTCATAGCGATTGTCTGCATAAAAACACTAAACCGTTGTATGAGAAATACCTAGTTGTGCTGAAAGGTGATTGGTGCTCCCTCTAGAAGACTGCTGTGAGGCATCTTAGATGCGTCGCTTGGCTTCTTCTCTGGAAGTTGAAATCGGTCGACCGCATCTTGGAGCATCTTTGGGTGATATCCTGCCTTCCTGCTATCCTTTCATCTAATTGTGTGCTTCAGTCTTCTTTAGGGCATTTTGACCTACAGATTTCCGCAGAAGGCATCGTTCTGTGCCCTGCAATAAGACACAAAACGCCTCCCTAGAGCGCAGTGGTCTAAGCGCTGGCTTATGAGCATTCATCCGAAGCAGGTCCGGGTTCCAATCCTGGTGAGGCATGGATGTTGTTTGTCTTATGACACTATCTCTGTCCCTTCCCTGGAGTCAGTGGCCTTAAATTAGGGACGGGCAACTGCTTATAGCCCATCGGGTTGCTCACGGTGGTCGTTAAACCTCCAATTCTCCCCCCCCCCCCCAAAGGTACAAAATTTAAAGTACGCTGTTTTTCCACTGTCACTGATTGTCTTTCTCACCTGCTTCATCGTTATCGCAACTTTCATTAGCCGATCGATAGGCACAAACTGAGCCCAAGATACTGTACTACGCAAAAGTCAGACATCGCGTATATTGTTCTTTACGTTTCAGAAATTAATGCCAATGAAAGTGTTCCCTAAAAAGACCTAACTAGCCATTTCTGCGCCCGGGGCAACAAAATATTGCGCTCCCATCTATCTTATCATTAGCAACCAGTTCACTGCTGGATGAACGTCACCCCAAGTTTCCTCCACTACGGCCTGCCTTGAGCGAGTCTTCGTGTTACTCCGGCACGCTTTCGAATTTAATCCACCCATCACGCACGTGTTCTTCTTCTGGGTCATTTCTTGACCTTAGGTGTCCAGTACAAAATTTCGGTGGTCCATTCTCCTGGCAATGTGTCCAGCCCATTGGCATTTCAGCGATTTTACTCTGGTCATGATGTCTTCCACTCTTATTATTTTCCTGATCCACGAGCTCCTCTTATCTTTCCTGGTTACATATCCTCAGCATACATCTCTTCATATACTTCTTTCAGTTTTGTGCAGGCACTGTATGTCTTTTTTACGCTTTCCAACCGTAGGTTGAAGAAGCGCATATGCTCCAACTTTGTCTGTCTACCTCCACGATAACTCGCATAAAAATGGTTCGATTTCGATGAAATTTTAGTATGTGGTAGGGGGACAATCTGGCGATAAACCCTATTGAAAATGGGGTCAAAGGTCAGGACATAGGAGCGGGATCCATTCCATCGCCTTTATGCGTCCTAATTTACGTAAAAGTGCTTCTATTGCGATAAAACTTTATCATGTTTCGGAAGTATAGTGAACCGGCGCTATTGAATATCATCGAAATGGGGTAAAAGGTCAGGGCACAGGAGCGAGATTTATTCCACAGCCATTATCCTCATAACGTGACTAAAAATGCTTCTATTGCGACAAAACTTTGTTTTTGCGGGTGGTTTACTGAACCAATTCTGTTTATTATCGAAATGAGGTCAAAGGTCAGGACACGGGAGCGTGATTTCTTACACAGCCATTATCCTCATAACTTGAGTAATGATTTCTGGTATGTTGGAAAGCGTATCATAATCAATGTATTTCATGATTTTACTAACTTGTTTAATTAAGGTTCATGTCTCAGCTCCGTACGTAAGAACTGGAAGGATGCACTGATTAAGAACTTTTTTTTTTTTTGAGACATAATGGTACATTGCTCCTGAATTTTTTTTCTGTTTTTTTCAAAAGCTCTCCAACCAAATTTATTCGCTGATTAATTTCTTCATCAATGTGGCCCTGGCTTGATATTTGTTTCCTAAAGGTATCTGTTATCTCCAGACTTTTCCTATCAATCGATAGATCCTCATTTCTTGTGAAAAGCATTGCACATCAGTTTTGTTTTCTGAAAGTTCATATTTAATGTTTCTTATTTGCTTTAGTCAGCAAGCTTCTGGATCATGTTCTGAAGGGGTAGTTGCGCAAATAACTATATCACTTATATAAATGGCAGTGGGATGAACATGTTGCCAGAAGAATGGACCACCGATGGACACCCGAAATTTTAGACTGGATTCCGAGGAACAGGAAAAGTCCCAGAAGAAGACCGCATGGGAGATGGATGGATGAAATTCGAAAGCATGCCGGAGTGACATGGAGGAGGCAGGCTCAAGGCAGAAAATTGTGGAAGAAACTTAGACCTTCGTCCAGCAGTGGATTAATAATGGTTGACAATGATGATGATTTATATATTACTCATTTAATATAGTGCATATTAGTATTTTACATGTGAACGGCATCGTAATCTTTCACCATACCAAGCCTTCATTTCGAATGTGAGCAACTGGCATTTACTGAACATTTTGAAAAACAAATGCGAATTTGAAGTTCCTAATGCTATCAATACTGGTGAAAACATATTATAAACAAACTCTGAAATGGACAAATAACAGAGTATGGTGCAAAAAAAAAAAAAAAAGCTGTTCCAAAAACTGGAGCAAAGCTTCATTTCCAATTTTAATCAGATTGTAAAAAGCGATTTTTGCGCCATCATTTCAGCTGTACCCGGGCAGCCGCCCCGCCCCGCCTGACTCGCCCTAGTTACTCCCCTGGTTCCCTACTTACTTCCCGATCGACTTAATATTACGGCTCTCTATTTGGCCAAATATCGTCCTCGTGCAAAAAATAACCTCTGTATCAGAAGCAAGTGTCCAAATCTCCTGTGTTTTTATTCGTTCGCTGTCTTATTTATTTACAGATGAGTGCTCAGAGTTCTTCCGCGGCTAACTCCGATTCCGAAGACGTCCCTGCTGATAAACCCCTGCTGAATTCCATTTCGGACAAAGCATCTCCTGTAGAAATTAAGGAAGTTAAATCCGAGGAGAGCTATTCTCGACAGCATTCAAGTTCACCAAAAATCAGCATTGGTCACGTGTACGTATACAATTTTAGTTCAGCTCAACCAGTGGACACTGTCATCGATTTTCCCAGCCCGACGGATACTCCTCTGAAGTTAAAACAAGCAGTTGTGTCACCAGCTGCAAGCAGTGGACCGTATTGCCGTATTTGCCATGAAGGAGATGCCAAAGAAGATTTGCTGTCGCCTTGTTTTTGTAGAGGCAAGTTGTGCATTAGGTTTTTTGTTTTTATTTCTGTGATATTCTACAGTGCAAATTAACTTCTATGCTTTTTAAACTGCCTCTAAACGCCAGGTCTTCATGGTTGGTCAGTGTGTGATTACATTATGACCGCCTACCTAATAAGCTGTAGGGGACCCCCTTTAAAAAGCAAAACAGCGGCCACTCGGCGAGGCATCGATTCGATGAGATGGCTTTAGGTATCCTGGGGTACCATAATGTCAACAGCAGGTCCTCGAGTTCCTGTATATTTCGGGGTGGTGGTGATTTAGCGCGAACCCGCTTTTCCAAGGCGAATCACAAATATGCGATTGGGTTCATGTCACGTGAATTTGGAGGCCAGGGCATTAACAGAAAGTCACCAGCATGTTTCTCGAACCACTCCTTGACGATTCTGGCAGTGTGGCATGGCGCATTATCCTGTTGGTAACGACCATCACCAGCAGGGTAAACGGTTGTCATGAATGGGTGAACTTGGTCCGCAACGATGTTCAGATATCTGACAGTGGTCAGGGAATGAACTGCTGCGATAATGGAACCTAAAGCGTCCCAAGAAAACATTGCTCACAGCATAACATCGCCGTCACCAGCCTGTTTCCGCCCATCAGTGTATCCAAGTGTCATTGCCCCCCCCCCCCGTTGGTAATCGGCGTATTCGCGCTCTGCTGTCTACGTGATGCACCAAGAATCTTGATTCGTCAGACCCAGGTCACTTTCATCCAATCTCGATCTTGGGTCCACTTCAGGCGTTGTTGGCGATGACGTGCAGTCAACATGAGGACCCGACTGGGTCTTCGGCTACGCAGGCTCATGTGCAGAAGGCTGCTATGAACTTTGTACTGTGACACGTTGCCTTGATGAGCACTGTTGTAGCTGCGGGTGATTTGTCGCACTGTGGTCCTACGGTCGCTTTGACAATGCGCTACAGTCTCCGCTCCTCTCTAGCGTCAGTGAGCTGCGGACGACATACGGCTGGACGACTGTTCGTCGTTTGGCCATATGTGCACCACTTTTGATACGTACTCACTGCAGCGGCACGTGAACAAGCCGCGCCGTTTCCGAAATCGTAGTTCCCAGGTGCCATGCCATCACAATTTGTTCTTTACCAAACTCCAATAAATCGGCAGCTTTTCCCATCCTGACTCCGATCACTCTACTAACCGAAAGCCGGTCCTCGGGTTGTATACACACTGCTCTGTGAACTTCCCCTGCGCCACCGTTCGGTCTCCAGGCGCGCTCATTTCTCGAGATTGGGCGTGGTCATAATGTAATGGCTTATCAGTGTATGCTTTCGTATTAGTCTTGTGAATATCTTACGCCAGATCTGAAATCGTGTTACTGTTCAGCGGATACTTATAGCTGTCAGAATGCTAGACTCTCTATGAGACCTGGGTTCGCGTCTCGGAGGATACAAATCTTTTTAGTTTTTGTCTCTCCTCCTTGACGAATCCAAATTTGGAATAAACGACTTCTTAATTTTCGATAATCATGACAATACATCTGCAAAAGTTTTACCATAATAGATTTGATTATTCAAAATATCACTTATGCATGCGAGTAACAAGTTTAGTGTTGTGCGAAACTAATACTAGTTATATCACCTTGACTCATTCATTCAGTCCCAAAACAGTTTTAACTGCTTAGATGAGTCGAGTTGCGAATGCAGTTACCTTAGTATGCGGTGATCACGCCCCCTTCCTAAGGGAGATTTCATCCCAAGGGGCGTGATCACCGCATACAGAGCAAAAGTACAGGATTTCGTAAAAGTAGCAGTAACCTGGAAACAGCTAACTTTGTCGATTTTTTGCTGGCTACCAAAGTTAGTGTACCGAAAGTGGGTGGAAAGAGGCGAACACATGACCGGATAGAATGTATTGCGATGAGGCGACTCGGCCGTATTGTCAGAAACATTAGGCATGTTCTACAGGGGTCATAACAAAAGTTATGCATACTGCCCATTTTTAAGAAAAGTGTGAAGTAACGGAGAAAAATAAAATTATTGCCGTTCGATGTACTCCCCTGTGCTGCTAATGACAGCTTGACAGCAGTGAGGTAGGTCCTGGGTGCCCCGTAGTACGCAGTCTTTGTTCATCTATCGTATTACTGGGGTTACATCCAATGACAGTTCGTCCAGCGATTCGTAACGGATGCCACGGAGCAGGTTTTTTAACTTTAGGAAAAGATCAAAGTCGGTTGGACTGAGATCAGAGCTGTATGATGGGATGGAATAAAGTTTCATGGTCACATTTCGACAAAAGTCTCCGTACCGACGCTGCACCCTGACACTAAGCCTTGTCATGCAGCAAACTCACTCGTGCTTCCAACAAATTGGCTCGATTTTGACAAATTTTTCGGTCTCAAATATGGCCTCAGAAATAGTACTTCGATCAAGACTTCCTTACAAACTTCTTGCAAGGCAGTGTGGATCTGTGTCGGAGTTTTCTCACCGCAAAATTTGTGTTTTCCCGTACGAGCGCTGGTCTAACGCCGTAACTCCACCTGAGGATCTACACCCTTCTATTTCCATACTCTCCCACGTCCACACAGCAAATGATAGAGCATCGTTCTGATACCACTTCGTTGCTGAGAGTCTGACCTTGACATGTTGCAATCATCCCGATTGCATCGTCCGCTTCAGTTTTAGATTAACGTGAGCAGAACTTTTGTTATGAACCTCGTAGCTTGGCATAGCTTACCATGGTCTATAACCAGGGAGCATAGAGCAGTGTATTCATAGCCAGCAGCTCAACGATACACCCAGCGTATGAGCCTGCATGACCTCAGCTCCTATTCAGCAGTGACTCGAGTTTGCCAAAAACGTCGGTCGTGGACCATGGTAAATCGAAAGTAAGTTGCCTCGTCTGAGATGAATCACGCTTCCTACTGCATCGAGTGGACGGACAATGGCGAATACGCAGGACCTGATTACTGCACGTGCTGCAGGGGCCTGGGGCCCCAGCCCACTCTTTTTTAAAAATTGTTTCTACAGATCTAATTGTCATTGAACTTCTTTTCATTATTATTCTTGTGTAGGTAAACATACAGTGCGTCAATTATTGCAATGAGACTGAATTTTTTTAAACAATGTAAAAACAGGAAAAAGTTACGTGATTATATTTTATTCGAAGTACATTCTTCCTGCGTTAATACAAGAAATGGCACGATTAGCCACCGAAAGGTAGAACTTGCAGAGGACCTACGTTAGAAGTCAAGAGCTGATGTCACAGTTCATTCTGTATGTATTCAATGTCTTGTAAAACTTTTCTCTTTGAAATCAGCTTTAAGTTAAATAGAAAATAGTCCCACGGTGACAGATCTGGAGAATAGGAGGAATGGTTGAGTGCGCACACTTGTTTTCGTGTCAGAAATGTCAGAAATTGATGTACACTGACTGTTCTGTTTGCGGGTGCGTTATTGTGCAGAACCATTGTCCAGTTTTTGCACTCAGGACTGGCACGCCGCCCCGGTGGTGCAGTGTTCTAAGCTATGGCTTCTGATCATTCGTCCGCAAGGGGTCCGGGTTCTAATCCCGGTGAGGCATGGATGTTGTATTTGTCTTACGGCACTGGCTCTCTCTCTCCCTCCCTGGAACCAGTGACCCTAAATTAGGGACGGGAGACTGCTTATAGCCCATTGAGGGTGTTAAACCTCCAATCAATCAGGACTGGCACGAACAATCCTCTTCCACAATCATTCCAAAATGGATGTGTAAGCATTGCCAGTGACAGTTGTACCTTCAGGAAGGAACTCTTGATGCAGAATTCCCTTGCTGTCGTAAAAGTACGCAAGCATTGTCTTGATTTTGGACTTCTATAACCTGATTTTCTTTTCTTCGAGTGTCTGTGCCAACTTCCACTGAGCACTTTGACACTTCGTTTCAGGATCATAACGAAAACCCCATGTCTCGTCATGTGCCGCAATGCTTTGGAGAAAATGTTGCATTGTCTCTGCAGTCACCACGATGTCTTTTGCGTACTCGACGCGTGCATGTTTCAGATCGCCTGGCAAAGAATGCGGATCACAAACTTTTTTTTAACCGCAAATCTTGCACTAAAATTTTGACGAATCGTTCTTTAACACCTAGATCACATTCCAGCATTCAAGGTCACATAACGCTCACTTTTTAGCACGTCTTTTGTAAAAGAAGATCGTGCTTCTGTTATCGGTTTGTCCGTCCGTCCGTCCGTCTGTACCCACGGTATCTCCGCAACTATTAGTCCGATTTGAAAAATTCTTTTTGCATTCGGAAGCTTGAAATATGCGAATGATGATCCTTTTATTTTATTTTTTTTTTACGATGTACAATTTTGCCACTAGAGAACGTAAATGCAGACGTTGTCGAATTCAAAATTACGTTTTAATCCACATATTTTCTTCTAAACATCCGATTGAAAAAATTCTTTTATGTTTCGATTCTATTTATGTCGAAGAGTGTTTTAGATATAGTTTCCTTTTCAAATTACGCATAGATTTTCCGCTAGGGGGCGTAAAAGTAAACATTTTCCCCGATAACTCTTCTCCTAAAACTCCGATTTGAAAAAATTTCAGCGGATACATCTCCTGATGAAAAATCTTTTGCACATAATTTCGAATTTTTGGTAAAGAATACTTTGGCCACCAGAGGGCGTAAGTGTTAATTTTGGCTTCTGATGTATTTGCCATAAAATCTGAGCTTCTAAAATATCGATTGAAAAAATTATTTCATGGACTGATGCCACTCACATCGATAAATCTTTTTGGAATATTTTCTTACTAAAATATCCCTCAGTTTCTCTGCCAGGGGCGTAGATGTATATCTTATTTTTGTCAATATCTCTACTTCTAAAAGTCCAATTTGAAAAATTCCTTCGTTGTTGGATAGTGTTTCCGATACGAAATGTTTTTCCCATAAATTCAAAATTTTCACATAAATCATTTAAGACTTTCCGTTAGGGCGCATAAAGGTAAATTGCGTTTTCTGCTCCTAAAACTCCGATTTGAAAAATCTTCCTGTATCGCATACAAGACCTGATGGAAAATCTTTTTCACATAATTTCTAATGTTTTGTAAAGAATGGTTTGGCCACCAGGGGTCATAAGTGTTAATTTCTGCTTCTGATGTATTTGTAGCAAAATCTGGGCTCCTGAAAACTCGACTAAATTTTTTTTTCTTGGACCGGTACCGCTCATATGGATAAACCTTTTGCGAATACTTTCTTCCTAAAATAATGCATGCTTTTCCCACCAGGGAGGGACGTAAAGTCACATCTTATTTCTGTCGATAACTCTGTTTCTAAGATTTTGTAAGCTCAAGATTCCGTTTACACCAATATCTGAGGGATTAAAGACCCGATTGAAAAACTTCTTTCTTCCGTCAGATACTATTGTTTTCCATTCCGGTTCCATTGCTTTTGAATAGCTTTGATAAATTTAATTTGCGTCAGAACGGATTCAAAAGACGTGCTTATTACACCCGAAAATTCGGTGTCATCTTTCTTGTTATTTACGCTTTCGAACCGTAGGTTGAAGAAGCGTATATGTTCCAGTTATCTTTGTAAGCTTTTATCCAAACGATAGCAAAATTTTTTCGCACAACGCATTTCATTTCTTAACTCTGAATCACTCACCTCATAGGGGAAATGCAGACGCGCTTTAAACAACTGCGCAATACCAAAACCAGAATCGTCTGCCACGATTAATAACTGTTGTCATAGATACTTCCTTAATTCAGTTAGTTGTCTGTGGTGGTTATTTTCCCCCTTGCACTGTTGCCAACTCAAAAAAATTACTCTGTTTTTATGAAACGGCCTTTGTGTATTTTCATTAGTCAGTTTTCTCATCTGACCGTTCGAATTGTACAATTTAGTTAAATATAAACGGAACTACCTCACACTCAGATATTTTGAATGAACAGCTGTTCTAAGTGAAACTGTGACTTCTATGTTCCCAAAGAAGAAAGAGGGACAGTCGAAAAATCTCCTGTGAAATCAAATCCGACCGAGGAAGACATTAATTTTTTAAGGTTCATATTCATGCATAGTACCATTTCACTCGCGTGTGCTGGGTTTCTTTCATAAGTGTTTCTCAAAGTGCAGTACACGGACCACTGGTCTGCGCTGGCTTATCAAGTGGTCCGCGGGAAATTACAGAAGAAAAGTTGATAAAAGAATGTTTCACATCAAGGCTCGGAAATGTGTAAGTGATATCCTCGTGGACGTCTACGCAATTAAAAAAATCAATATTAGGATGTAAAAACTTGCCGCCGGATGCTTTTAATGTTCGAATAATGATGCGCAGAACAAAATTACAAGGATTGTCCAAAAACAACTGAGAATGTTCTTATGAAAAAAAAAAAAATTATGCGTACCTTAATTATCAAGGAATGGGTCATCTTTTTGGAAATACTGTCCATTGCATTTAATGCAGGTGTCCCAACGTTTCTCCCACTTTTCGAATGTCTTCTGGAACTCTTCTAAAATGCGGTTGAAAGCACCCCTGCGCGGCTATAACTTGTTGATCAGTCTCAAATTTTCGTTCCCGTAATGTCTTTTAAAATAGGTACAGACCTAAAAAAAAAAAAAAACGAGCCACCCCCTTCACTTTCGAACCATTTGCCGCAGATAAACAAGTAAGGTACTGTTGGAAAGCACTCGAAGGGAACTATCATGTGATGTAAAGAAAAATGCTAATTAAGCTAAATAACATGTTAATTAGCTCACTATCTCCGAATTTTTCCATATAAGGGTATGTTATTTTATGCGCATTCTATTTAGCACATGGAAAAAACCCTAAATCTTAAATATCATCAAAATAGGATGATTAATAGCGAAGATATTTACAAATAAAGTTAGAGGGGGCATCGATATATCTACATATGGGAAACACACCTTGAATGTGTCCTGCCCTGCAAGAAGAGTGATAATGCAGGAAAGTCTGCATCTTAAACGGAACCTCCAACAGATTGAAAGCAGAGGACCACGAGTATCTACGATAACCTCAGCCATCAAAGGACGGAGTTCATTTACTCTTGCCGTTTCCTTTATAACAACTTCATTTATTCGTGCTAATGACTTGAATTAGTGTTAGAATAAACTGTGTGTATTTTTCTAATAATGGAAAATTCGAATCTGTGAAAGCTGAAATTTCTTTTCGAATATTCTTATTTCCGATCATTAAACTTTCTCAAGGCAGTGAGTATTCGCGTATCATTAACAGGTTATTTCACAATAGAAAATTCAAGCAGAAACAAGAAATCCGATTTTTTAGAACGTCTTTAATGAAAAAAGAATGTGTTTGTGTTATCGGTTTGTCCGTACGTCCGCCTGTAGATACCAAATCTCTGCAACCATTAGTCCGATTTGAAAAATTCTTTTTGCACTGGGAAGCTTGAAATGTGCCAATGATGATCATTCATTGCGTTTATTTTTTACGATGTACAATTTTGCCGCTAGAGGGCATAAACGCAGATATCGAATTCAAAACATATTTTATTACATACATTTGCTTCTAAACATCAAATTGCAAAAATTCTTTTACTTTTCAATTCCATTTATGTCAAAAAGCATTTCATGTATAGCCACTTTTTCATGTTACACATAGATTTTGCGCTAGGGTCGTTAAAGTAAATTGCGTTTCCCCCGATATCTGTACTTCTAAAACTCCGATTTGAGAAATTCTTTCTTCGGTGGATACAGCTCCTGATGGAAAATATTTTTCATGTAATTTCTAATTTCTGTTGAAGAACGGTTTGGCCACCTCGGGGCGTAAGTGTTAACTTCTGCTTCCGATATATTTGCAGCAAAACCTGAGCTTTTCAAATCTGGATTGAAAAAGTTTCTTTGACCGAGACCACTCACGTCGATAAGTTTTTTTTTTTTGAGGTTTTTCTCCTTAAAATAATGTATGGTTTCTCCGCCAGGGAGCGTAGATGTGCATCATATTTTTGTTAATATCTCTGCTTATAAGAGTCCGAGTTGAAAAATTCCTTTTTTGTTGCATATAGTTTCTGATGCGAAATGTTTTTCATATAATTCCAAAATTTTCAAGTAATTCATAGACTTTCCGCTAGGAGGTGTAAAGGTAAATTGTGTTTTCCCAGATATCTCTACTTCTTAAACTCCGATTTGAAAAATTCTTCCTGTGTCACATACAGCTACTGATGGGAAATGTTATGCATATAATTTCTTATATTTGGTAAATAATAGTTTGGCCACCAGAGAGCGTAAGGGTTTATTTCTGCTTCTGATGCATTTGCATATAAATCTGAGATCCTGAAAACTCGAATGAAAAAATTATTTTGTGGACCCATTTCGCTTTCTTTGGGAAACATTTTCAGAATGCTCTTTTCTTACAATAATGTATAGTTTTTCTGAGAGGAAGCGTAGATGCATATCTTATTTTTGTCAATAGCTCTGCTCCTAAGAGTTCGATCTTAAAAATTATTCCTTTGTTGAAGAGCATATCCGCTGCGAAATGATGTAATTTCAAATTTTTCTTAACAAAGAAGTCTGCCACGAGAGGGCGTAAATTCACGTATTCGTTTACAGCAATATCTGAGGGACTAAAACCCCGATTGAAAAACTTCCTTCTTCGGTCAGATACTACTAAATGTGCAAACTCTGTGAGCGCATTTTCTTACCAAAACAATGCAAAATTTCGCCGCTAGGGGACGCCAACGTGTTTTTCTTAATATATTTGCTTTTAAATATGCGATTTCAAATATTCATTAAGCATCGGATTTCATTTACCTTGTGGAACACTTTAGGTTAGTATTTGAGGAGTTTTATAGTTCACAGTTCTGTCGCTAGGTGGTGCTTGTGTACTTCTGTTTGTAGCTGTATCATTACTACTAAAAACCCTAATGAGAATTTTTTTTTTTACTGTATGCTATTCGCGACAATAGAGATGTGGAACATTATCCTCTTTAAATAATGCACGTATTTCCCGCCAGGTGGTGTAAGAGCCAAAACCCTTTTTTTTTTTTCGCTACCTTTGCGGGAGACGTATTTGAAAAGTTATTTTTCCTTAGCATAGCTTTTCCCACGAAGAACATTTAAAGCCTACTTTTAACTCTCCTATTATGCAAAGCTAGAAGGCGTAGAGTTATATCATGTTTATTTCTATATTTGTTCTTTTAGCTGTTCGATTTGAAAATCTGTTTCCGATATCCTGCTGCTATGAGAAAAGTTTTGTGCGCTATTTGTTAATCAATTTTTGTAACGTACGTTTTAGATGGTGTTAGAAGAAACGTAGCTGTTTCTATTTCTGTATTTTTTATTGATTGTAAAAATCAGTCTGTTTTCTAAATGCTTACATTGACTTTGAATAACTTTGAAAAATATAATTCGTGTCAGAAACGGTTCAAACGATGTGCTGGTTTACAACAGAAAATTCGTTGTCATCAATCTTTTTATTTCAAATATTTGGAACGCACAAATATAGAGAACGAGAATGTAAATATCAAACATAACTGGAAATACGTATAAAATTCTATGCTGCTTGTCATTGGTCTGCTCAAACGCTTTGTTAACGTTTTGATCGGCAATTCCTGCAGAATGACTCAGATTAAATTCATACAAGAAGACGGCTCTCAAATCCGGGTCCGAATGTTTCCTTTGCAAGTCACGTTACGTTCAAACAAACCACGTCTGAACCTTGTTCTTCACACACATGCTTGCTATTTATAGTAACTCTGTGACGTAATATCCGTAACACCTGTGGGTGGTTCCATTCCGCTGTGGTGGGAGGGGGGCTTGTCTCCACTGCTCGTTCGCGCCGGACATTTCATTCGTACCATGGAATATACATATAAGGACTGGCGCTGCTGTTAACCTACTGAATGGTTACAGATTAATATCTATGTGTTACAATAGACACATGACATGTTTGAAATCAAGTTTCACTTACCCCAAATCCACTATTTAAGTAAATTAGGACATTAGTACAGTTAAAATGATGCAAATGCTTGATCCATGCCCTATTTCAAAAATTTCTTTTCTAGCCTCGTGACATTTCGAAATATACAGCACATCAATGTGTTCTTAGTTGAACACATTGAGAAAATGTTGACAACTCATTCGGAACACATCGAGCAAGTAACTTCGGAAAATGTATTCGCAGTGTGCTTCGAGAGTGTTCCATGTTTTTGCCACGAAGTGTCCGGAATGTGTTATGTAAAAATACTAGTATCTTACATCATTAAACATTTTATGGTGGAAAGAGCTTTGAAAACACACGCGGAACAGGTTTGACACACATTCGGAACAATTTGGCAACATATTAGGAACGCAATGATCACCCAATTTTTGGAAATGACTTTCGCAAAATGCTACGAAATTGTGCGACCTATTCCAAATGATTTATTTCCCACCTCAAAAACTCACTTTTTTTTTCATAGATATCGTGCTTAACATACGAATTAATGGGAGCAGCTGTCTTGTAATTTAAATTTGTACCTCTCGTGTAATAATTCCAGGTGTCAATTTAAAAATATAAAATGTTCTTTGTTCGAAAGTATGAACGTTTGTCCTATTTTGTCGCCCACAGCGGACGCGTATAACACTTTGCTTTCTTTTTATAGCAAAAAGGACATATTTACAATAGCTGCTGGTGTGACGCTATCTCATCTAAATCATTCTAACATGACGTCAGAGATGCGTTACGTCACACGATCAACTCTTTTGAAACAGGAAATCGTTACGTCAGGAATTTTAGTTCTACTTTATCATTCATAAACGACATATATGTATAATTTTTTACTTAGAATCCTATGGTTTGTATCTGTCTGTTAACCTTTTTTATAGCCACTTCTGGCTTATATAGGTATCTCCCAATTCTTTATTCGGAAGGGTAATTGTCTAATTTCCCACGTTGACTAGACGGCTTGGGAAATGCATTTTTCTGCTACTGACAGCATGAGGAGAAACAAAGTGCATCCGGGAACGACTTGACAGGGAACCACCTACGCATTGGCGTCCCCAAGCCCAGGGAGGCAGTGGAAACTCCCGGAAAAACCGCAGACTTTGGCCGTCAGGCCTGAGATTCGATCCACCGACAAGAATTCTGTCGTATGAAATTTAATTTTAGGATTTTCCTTGCGAACCTACGATATTTATTTTAGATTGTCAAACCAGTTTCTTTTCTCATTTAAGTCTAAAAATTGAGAGTTCCAATACAATAGGTAACCGTGTGTTTTTATTATTTCATGCGCATGCTGAAGAAACATTATTTGGGTATTTTATTTTTCCTTTTTCCTTAAACTACAAAATTCTCAAAATATAATAATTTTTTTTTGTTTCGCAGAGTATAACCAGTTATTTTATTTATATTTGTAGAAGAAATGAAAAAGAAAAGAAAAGAAAAATGCAATTAGATCAGTGTTAAACTACACTAAGTAAGCTTGATGCTCCAAACGCTACTGGTTTACGGTTATTTTCTTAACCGGTAGTCGAAAACGACTAACGCCGAAGAGGCAAGTTGCGTGCATATCAAAGCTACACACGTAGATTCGGCTTCTGTATTGCAGCGAAAGGTAGTTTCGTTTTGTATATTAGACAATTTAAGCAGTATAACTACAATGGAATATATCAATGAATCGAAACAATATGCAATTACATGCGTATTATACTATAATTCAAGACGGAATGGACACAAAAGCAAATCTGCAATATAAAAAACAAGATGACACCGAATTCTCGGGTGTAATGAGCACGTCTTTTGAATCCGTTGTGACGCAAATGAAATTTATAAAGGCTACACAAAGTAAATGGAACCAGTCTGGCAAAAAGTAGTATCTGACCGAAGAAAGAAGTTTTTCAATAGGTTTTTTAATCCCGCAGAAACTGCTATAAACGGAGTGGTGAACTTACGCCCTATGGTTAGACTTATGAGTTAAGGAAAATTTAATTAATGTGAGAAACATTTGGGAGCGGAACCGCTCTCCACCAAAGAATCTTTCAAATCGGGCTTTTCGAAGCAGAGATATGGACCAATATAAGATACGCATCTACGACCCCCTAGCGGGAAAACCATGCATTATTTTAGCAAGAAAGTATTCTCAAGATTTTTCAATGTGAGAGGTATCGGTCCAAGAAAAAACAATTTTAAGTCGAGTTTTCAGGAGCTCAGATTTTGCAGCAAATACACCAGAAGCAGAATTGAACACTTCTGCTCCCTGATGGCCAAACCATGCTTTACCAACTATTATAAATTATATAAAAAAGATTTTCCATTACGAGCTGTATGCGATACAGGAAGAATTTTTGAAATCTGAGTTTTAAAACAGAAATATCGGGCGAAACACAATTTACGCTAGCGGAAAGTCTGATATACTTGAAGATTTTAAATTTATATGAAAACATTTCGCATCAGAAACACTATCCAACAAAAAAGTAATTTTTCAAATCTGACTCCTAGAAGTAAGGATATTGACAACAATACGATATACATCTACGCCCCTGGTGTAGAAACCATGCATTATTTTAAGAAGAAAATATTCCTAAAAGGTCTGTCGGTGTGAGTAGTATCGGCCCACAACCGATTTTTTTTTCAATCTAGATTTTAGAAGCTCAGGTTTTGCTGTAAATACATCAGAAACGGAAATTCTGATTTATGCCCTCTGGTGGCCAAACCATTTTTTTACCAAAAATTAGAAATTATATGCATAGGATTTCCCATAAGGAGCTGTATCCGATGCAGAAAGAATTCTTCAAATTGCCATTTTAGAAGCAGATATATCGGGGGAAATGCTATTTACCTTTACGCCCCCTAGCGAAAAGTCTGTGAATTACTTCAAAATTTTGAAATTACATGGAACACATATCACAGCGATAACTTTATCCAATAAAGAATTTTTCAAATCAGACCATTGGAAGCAGAGATATGGAAAAAAAAAAGATATACGTCTACGCGCGGGCGGTCGTAGTGAGCGATGGGTTTGCCTCCTCGGGGCGCTCCGTGGTAACAATGGCACACACAACAGCAACTAGGGCCTCTGTGAATCTTGGAGAGGTGCAAGCTAGTTCTGTGTGACATTGGCGAAAAGACCCCAACTCACTGGGCTTTGTTCCAGAATCCTTAGGTAAATGACCAACTGGAACCCTCAGCTGTGGGCTAATCCCCCACACTGATGTACTTACCTGATTAAAAAGACAAAAAGAAATATTAAGAATGACTCAAGTGTGGGATATGGTGGACCTACCACACTTGAGGAGGACGGTCCACCACGGAATCGACCTGGACTTTCTAAACGGCGTATGAGAAAGACATCTCAGCTGAGTGAATGTAAGATTGGTGTATGGAATACTAGAGGTATAAATGGCAAGATGAGTGAGGTGGTTGAGGAGATGAATAAGTATAGACTGGATGTGCTGTGTGTAAGTGAAACCAAAAAGAAGGAAATTTTGGTAGAAGAAGTGAATGGCACGGTGAGTGTGTGGTCTGGAGTATTGGATAATATGAGAGGACAGGCAGGTGTAGGTGTGATTTTAAGTGAAAAGATGAACAACTTGATTCACTATAGTTGCATAAGTAAGAGAATTCTCTGGATTCGTTTGAAAGTGAAACTTCAGAGAATTGTAATTGTTGTAGTGTATGCTCCTTGTTGACTCTGAACCTTCTGATAAGAAAGAAGATTTCTGGAATGAGCTAAAAGCTGTTTTGAGCCAGTTTGGTGCTAAAGAAAAAGTTATAATAGCAGGGGATTTCAATGCTAGAGTAGGTGTGCAGAATGCAATTTCTGACAATGTTCTGGGTAAGTTTAGTGATCCTTGTGTGAATGATAATGGTGAAAGATTAATTGAACTCTGTATTGAGAATGGTTTGTGTGTATCTAATACATTTTTCAACCACAAGTATATACACACATATACTTGGGAAAATCGTACTCTTGGTCAAAAGAGAGTGATAGATTTTGTTGTTTACGATCAGCGTTTGAAACACTTAGTTGTTGACACCCGTGTGATGAGAGGTGCGGATGTTGGTTCTGATCATTACTTGGTAGTGTCACGAGTGAAACTTAATGTTGGTTGGAGGAAAAGGAATAGGAAGAGACCCAGGATAGAAAGAATAAAGGTTGATAGGCTCCTTGAAGATCATCAGCGGTATTCTGACTTACTCAGAGAACGACTGAAGGATCTGAAATCTTGTGAGAGGGATGCAGAAAAGAAGTGGGAATGTTTTAAGAACTGTGTTGTTACTGCTGCTAAAGAGGTCTGTGGCACCACAATAGTGGGTAACAATAGAGGTGATGCTTGGTGGAATAGTGAGATTGATGAAGCACTAAAGAAAAAGAAGGAAGCCTATTTGGGGATGTTGCATGGTAGAGTCTCTGTGGATCAATATCGCTGTAAGAAGCGTGAAGCTGCTAAAGTGGTTCGCCACAGTAAGGCAAAAGATAGGAAAGAGAAAGTGGAAAGGCATGAACTGGCTTTTTGGAAAGATAGAAAGTCCTTCTGGAAGTACATGAGACTCAGGAAAAATAGGGGAAACAAAATTGTAAGTTGTGTGAAGAATGAGATTGGGGAAATGATATGGGAGCCCAATGAGTTAAGTGGCAGATGGGGCGAATACTTCTGTGAGTTATTAGATCAGGAGAGCAAAATGATTCTGAGACAGATGCAGATGATGTCACAATGAGGAATGAAAGCACAGGAGGGATCTCAAGAGAAGTGTGTAAAGCTCTAAAATCTCTTCAGAATGGTAAGGCTCCAGGAGTTGATGGCATAACTGCAGAGATGTTGAAGTATGGTGGTGACTCTATAATTGACTGGTTAACTGAAATTTGCCAGTTGTGCTGGGAGTTAGGAATGGTCCCTCGGGATTGGAAGGATGCTATCATTGTTCCCTTGTATAAGGGAAAAGGTGATCAGACTGAATGCAAGAACTATCGTATTATTAGCCTACTGAGTATGCCAGGGAAAGTGTTTGGTAAGGTTGTTATTGAAAAAGTACGGGCTCTCACATCAGAGAAAGTGTGGTATGTTCAGAGTGGTTTTATGCCTGGTAAAGGCTGCACTAACCAGATTTTTGCATTACGCATGATGATTGAAAAGTATCTGGCTGTTGGGAAGAAAGTTTTTACTGCCTTCATAGATTTAGAGAAAGCTTACGACCGAGTGAATAGGACCCTTTTGTGGAAGGTATTGAATGAATATGGTGTTACTGGGAATCTACTTAATAGTGTAAAAGCCATGTATGCTGGTAGTAGAGCTTGTGTACGAGTGAATGCTGTTTTTTCAAAATGGTTTTCCATTGGTGGAGGAGTTAGACAAGGTTGTGTAATGTCACCATGGCTGTTTAATATATTTATGGACGCATGCATGCATGCGTGATGCCAAAATAGATAATAGCGGCTTATGTCTTGGCGATATCCGTGTGTGCAGATTGCTGTATGCTGATGACATTGTCCTGTTGGCAGAGAGCAAAAGTGAGTTGCAGAGTATGTTGACTCGGATGCACGAAGTTTGCATGAAATTCAAACTGAGTACAAATAAGGGAAAAACCAAAGTTATGGTGTTTGAGAGAGGAATGGATAGCACTGAATGTAATGTAAGTATAAATGGCACTGTGATTGACCAGGCGAGTAAGTTTGTGTATTTAGGAAGCATGTCTGACAGAGAGAACAAGTTGGATGGTGAAATCAGTAGGCGAGTAAATTCTTCTTTGAAAGTCATAGCTGCTCTGAGAGGTTTTCACAGGAATGATGGGTTCTCTAGAGAGTCCCGCATGGCTGTGTATGAAACAGTAATTGTTCCTACTCTGATGTATGGCAGTGAAACCTGGGTACTGCAGAAGAAACATAGGAGTCGTTTGTGTGCTGGAGAAATGCGTTACTTACGTGGGGTTTGTGGCAAGACACGATCTGATTGTGTGAGGAATGAAGATGTATTGCAGTTGTGTGATGTAAAGCAAAATGTTGTTAGCAAGGTGGAGACCAATATGCTTCGGTGGTTTGGCCATGTTGAAAGAATGAGTGATGAAATACTTACTAAGAAAATATTTTCAGCCCAAGTGGCAGGAAGGAAAGGCAGAGGAAGGCCAAGGAAGACATGGGTGGATCAGATTCAGGAGTGTCTGCATGAGAAAAAGATTGAGTATGAAGTATAAAAGATCTTGTGTACGGCGTGTAATGGATATCAGTGAAGCACGAGTTGTATGTCAAGATCGCTGTAAATTGCGAAGTTTGATACAACAATAAGTAAAAATATCTGGAAGTTTGTATTTCTTTTTGGAGCTAACCTCTGAATCTCAGAGAACAGCTTAGTGATATGTATGTATGTATACGTCTACGCCCCTGGCGGCGAAACCATGCAATATTTTAAGAAGAAAATGTTCCGGAAAGGTTTGTCGACGTGAGTAGTATCGGTATATAAACGATTTTTTTCAGTCGAGCTTCTAGAAGCTCAGATATTTGGGCAAATACATCAGAAGCAAAAATTAACACTTACGCCCCCTGCTGGCCAAATTATTTTTTACCAGTAATTAGAAATTATACGCAAGATTTTCCATCAGGAGCTGTATGCGCTGAAGAAAGTTTTTTTTTTCAAATCGGAGTTTTATAAGAAGAGATATCGAGGAAAACGTAATTTACTTTTACGCCCCCTGGCGGAAAATCTATGCGTAATTTGAGAAAGTAAGTAAACCAAAAATACTCTTCGACATAAATGGAATCGAAAGATAAAAGAATGTTTTCAATCAGATGCTTATAAGCAAATAAATGTAATAAAATGTGTTTTGAATTCCACATAATCTGCGTTTACGCCCTCTAGCCGCAATATTGAACATCGCAATGAAAAATGAAGTAAAGCATCATCATTGGCACATTTTAAGCTTCCGAATGCAAATAGAATTTTTCAAATCTGATTAATAGTTGCAGAGATATGGTGTCCACATGCGGACGGACGGACAAACCGATAACATAAGCACGATCGTTTTTCAGAAAAGACGTGCAAAAAAAATAAGGCACACTGGTTCACTCGCGCAGGAAACAATTTGCAGTTTTCATAATTTAATGAAGTTGTAACGGTATTTATGTAAAAAATATACAGGAAACACATACGAAGTTTACGTTTTGTGGAACGAACTGTTTTTTTTTTTTTTGCATTTTTGAATTAAACAATATACAAAAATCAGCTATGTAGCCAATAGAAAAAAATGAAATAAGTAATTGAACGAACTATATCGTAAGTTAAGTTATTTTTGTGCAAAATTAATAACTTGTGATGTTCATCATTAAAAGTTGCAGTTCTGAATTTGGGGTATAACATTATTACTGCTTCTTACAACCAACTTCACGTAGAAATACTTTCTCCTAAGCGTCTGTCAGTTTGCGGGGTAAACCGTTTTACAGTAAGTAGAGGAATGTTTTTCTATGCACAGCCCCTTAGTGGACGTATGATTGAGTTTTCGCTTATATCTCAGCAACGTTTTATGCTATCACGCTGTAAATTTAGATTTAAAGGTTTCAAAATATTTCGGATCACATGACCTATTTACCTGATATGGTCACAATTCATTTTTTTTCCATAATCATGTTTCATAATTTATTATTCCCTTAACATACCAGTTCTGCTCTTGTATAGCGACTCATAGTATCTGGGCCTCTTTGTGTTTTACTGTTGCAAGACCGAATCACTATATCTGTTCTCGATTAAATGATAAAAATAAAAAACGATTTTCGCAGTTTAACATTGGCAGCATTTTTTTTTCCGTAGCTCACTGTACGCGTATTCATTGGTCGATTCGTATGAAATTTCGAATTCAAGGGTTTTATTATGTGCAGAATAGAATGCGCGTAAAATAGCATACCTCTTATATGGAAACATTCGGTGATAGAGATCTAATTAGCATGTTAATTAGCTTAATTAGCATGTTTCTTCACATTACATGATAGTTCCCTTAAAGTGCTTTCCAACGGTGCTTTTCTTGTTTGGATGCGACAAAACGGTTCGAAAGTTAAGGGGGTGGCTCGGTTTTTTTTTTTTTTTTGAGGTCTGTACAACAAAAAATGTGTTTTTAAAATATGGAACAACAAGAAGTCACATGGTGTGGTGACAAGACTGGACTATATGCTGGTATGGGCATCAACTTAATATTCATTTTCTCCAAATAAGAAACAACAGAACTCGTTACGTGCAGCCATGCGTTGGGCCTCACGTGAAAAGAAATGGAGAACCCAAGTTGAACAAACTTGTTTCATGCCCAAATAAATGCTCGATTAAAATTCTGTGAATTGATGATTTTGAAATCTGAAAAATATTTTCATGTCTCTAATTGATAGGTATGTCTTCCCGTATGACATCTATTGTATTGATGTTTATCTCTGTAACACTCGTTGAAGGGCTCCCCCTCCCCCATGATCAATTAAAGCTGCCGACTCACGGCCATCCATAATTTTTTTTTTTTCATTCGAGGTTTAACGACAACCGTGAGCAACTCAGCGGGCTATAAGCAGTCGCCCATACCTACTTTAGGGACACTGGTTCCAGAGAAGGGAAAGAGCCAGTGCCGTAAGACAAACACATCCACGACTCACCGGGATTCGAACCCGGACCCATCTCGGACGAATGATCAGAAGCCATCGCTTAGACCACTGCGCCACCGGATCGGCATAAATTCTTTATGCCGTCTGTAAATTGATTTTCTTAGACTTTCATTTTTGTAAGTCTCCTGCATAATACGGAAGATCTCTCAGACAGACTGCTTAAATCGACAACAAAATTTAATTGCGCAGCATTGTTCTTCTTTCACATACCTTTTTTTTTTTTTTTTTTGGCTGTAGCCTCAGCATATACCAGTCACCGGACACCTAGATGAGAATCACAACATAGCATTTATTGACATACATTAGTACGGTGTCGGTCCACCTTCTGCCTTAATGCATGCACTGACCTTTCGAGACATGCTTTCGACAAGGTTTTGGAACACAGCGATAGGTATGTGCTTCCATTCAGTACATAATACTGCCGCTAACTGTTGCTTAGTAGTAGGCCTTGGTTCCACACTTCTTATGCTGCGCTCTAATTCATCCCATAGGTTCTCTACGGGACTAAGATCAGGGCTGTGTGCTGGCCAGTCGCCATACGATAAGGAATTATCGTGATACCACGCCGTAACAGTTCTTCTTTATGGCTCGGTGCATTATCCTGCTGGTACCAACAAGGCTCGGTTCCATAGTATTGCCACAGAGTTTGTAGGGTATAATTGTCCAGAAGATCGAGGTAGACTTTCTGGCTAACAGGTTTGTCCACAATAACCAATGGGTGGGGACCATACAACGAAAAACACCCCCACACGAGTACACTTCCAGCTCCAAACTTGACCGTAGGAACAGTGAAATGTAGTAAATAGCGTTCCCCTCGGCTGCCGCCATACCTCACACACGGCCATCAGACTGATGGATCGTGTATCTGGATTCATAGTCCATAGGACCCGTTTCCATTCATCAACGGTCCACGATAAATGTTCCTTACACCATGCCAAACGACTAGTAGCATTCCGAGTGGAGATAAAAGGCTTATGAGCAGCCGCACGACCACGGTAACCCATGGAATGAAGTTCTTTGCGAATGGTACGTGTACATACAGAGGTTCCAGAATTTTACTCACCTGTACACTTTTGAGGTCTTGTGCAGTACTCCGTCGATTAGCTGCAAAGACTCTCCTGAAATTACGACGTCCTTAATCACTGATTTTCTTTGGTCTGCCTGTGGGTTTTGCTGCTTCAGGCACGGAATGTGTCTTCCACAGTGGCGGTCTAGCACTTGCAGAACCCGGGGCGATGCCTCTTCACAGGGCCCTTCGCAATCTCAATAACCCCTTTGTATCATCATTGTAAACCCATTATCATTCCACTGCTGGACGAAGGTCACCCTAAGTTTCTTCCACAACGGTCTGTCTTGTGCCAGTCTCCTCCATGTCACTCCCGCATACTTTCGAATTTCATCCGCCCATCTCCAATGTGGTTTTCTTCTGGTTCTTTTCCTGTCCCTCGGAATCCAGTCTAAAATTTCACTTGTCCATCGATGGTCTGTCCTTCTGGCAATATGTCGAGCCCATTGCCATTTCAGGGATTTAACTCTGATTATGTCTTCCACTCTTGTCATTTTTCTGATCCACGAGTTCCTCTTATTTCTCCTGGTTACACCAAGCATGCACCTCTCCATGCTTCTTTGAGTTGTATGCAGTCTTTGTAGGTCCACGTCTCTGCACCATACGTAAGCACTGGAAGGATGCATTGATCAAACACTTTTCTTTTAAGACATATGGCATATTGCTCTTGAAAAATATACTGTTTCTTCCAAACGCTCTCCAGGCAAGTTTTATACGCAGATTAATTTCTTCATCAATGTGACCCTCACTTGATATCTGCTGTCCAAGATAAATGCAGGCACTGGTTATTTCCAGCTTTTCCCCATCAATCGATAAATCTTCATTTCTTGTAAAAGCAGTGTACATCACTTTTGTCTTAAAGTTCATTTTTAATCACACTTCTGTACTCTTGTCAGCAAGTTCCTTGATCATACTCTGCAGCTCTGATGGGGTAGTTGCAAAAATGATTACGTCATCAGCAAAACGAAGGTGGGTTAGATAATCTCCATTAATCTTTATCCCTTTGTTTTCCCAGTTCAGTGATTGAAAGACATTTTCCAATTGGCACTAAAGAGCTTCGGAGATATGTTGTCACCTTGTCTCACTCCCTTTCCAATTTTTATGGGTGCTGTATTCTCAAATAGCCGAATCTTTGCACTTGCATTTTTATACACTGACGGAAAAAAATCCCAACACCAAGAAGTGTTTGTGTTAGATAAACGACAGTTGGTAGGCGGTGAGAGTACATCTGTAAGATGACGTCTATGCAAATTTCGCGCTCGGCGCATACGTGTGGCGCTAGTTGCGCCCCTCGGAACATGCAAAGCAGGTTTGCTGTAAATACGCGCTGTAACGTTCGTGAGCGTTAGTTATCGTTGAGATTCGACGTAGTGTGTTGATTTTAGTCAAGAATGCCTTTAAGAAGACGAAGAAACCATTATCAACAGCTCACGGAGTTTGAACGATGTCGTGTAATAGGGCTACGGGAAGGTGGATTTTCTTTCCGCAATATTGCAGAACGACTTGGCAAGAGTGTAGCCACTGTGCATGGTTGTTGGCAGCGGTGGTCAAGGGAAGGAACTGTCTCAAGAAGACCGGGTTCCGGCCGGCCACGTGACACTACTGAGAGGGAAGACCGCCGTGGCGCATAGTACCGCGTCTGCGGCAGCAATTCGAGCTGCAGTTGCCACCACAGTGACACAACGAACTGTTACAAATCGGTTACTTGAAGGACAGCTCCGAGCCAGACGCCCTGTGGCGTGCATTCCACTTACTCCAAACCACTGCCGTTTGCGACGTCAGTGGTGTCAAGCTAGAGCTCATTGGAGGACGGAGTGGAGATCTGTTGTGTTTTCTGATGAAAGCCGGTTCTGCCTGGGTGCCAGTGATGGCCGTGTGTTGGTTAGAAGGAGGCCAGGTGAGCGCCAGCAACCAACCTGTCTGCGGCAGAGACACACTGGACCTACACCTGGAGTTATGGTCTGGGGAGCAATTTCCTATGACAGCAGGAGCACTCTCGGGGTTATCCCACGCACCCTGACTGCACAGTTGTACGTCGGTCTGGTGATTCAACCTGTTGTGCTGCCATTCATGAACAGCATTCCAGGGGGTGTTTTCCAACAGGATAACGCTCGCCGGCATACCGCTGTTGTAACCCAAGATGCTCTACAGAGTGTCGACATGTTGCCGTGGCCTGCTAGATCACCAATCGAGCACGTATGGGACATCATTGGACGACAACTCCAGCGTCACCCCTGTAACGTATACTCTAGATTCACTTTCCTTTTGATTTTACGATCTCTGGTTATTTTATTTTCCTATGTAAATTATCTTCTTACTGAACGAGATGTTATTTCTCCCGCTGAATGAGATCTGGCAATGAGTGTAAGTCATGACGTGGTGGTAGCCAGTATAAATAGGCGCGTTCAACGATACCTAGGAGAGCTGTTGTTTATGTGCCAGAGGGCGTTTGTTTGTGTTACGTGAGAGAGCTTTTATGTGTAAAGAGGTCTTCGTTTATGTGAGTAGAGCTTCGTTGTATGTTGGAGGATACCAGGACTTTCCCTGAATAAAGCTTTTGTCGTAAGTATGTTTTTCTCAGTTCATAGTTTTGTCAAATCTCTGTCTGGCTGTTAGGTTTATTTCATTAGTTGTTATTATTAACAACCAGCATAAGACTTTATTCATCTTAATTACTACTACAACATTACTAGCAGTTAAAAGCTTGTTCATTATTATTACTACACTACTAGCAGGAAAGTTTATTCATGATATAATTAACAAACAACAAGCATTAGAAGAAGCATAGAAGAAGTTGTATTCATTATACCCCCAACCAGCATTAACCGTCCCAGTATTGACCGACCAAGTGCAACAGGCATGGAACTCCATCCCACAAACTGACATCCAGCACCTGTTCGACACAATGCATGAACGTTTGCGTGCTTGCATTCAACATTCTGGCGGTTACACCGGTTATTAATGTACCAGCATTTCACATTTAAAATGGCTCTTCTCGCGTTTTCATTAAGCTGTAATCTTGAAACCTTAATCGATTAAATATGTTACCTATACATATGTATTGCCGCCATTTCATTCCTCTACAACTATTTTTTCGTGGTGTTGGGATTTTTTTCCGTTAGTGTAGATATTATGAATAATATTAATGTATGTATCTTCAATACCGCAGGATTTCAAACCATTGTAACTGCTGATGGTTTCACCGAATTGAAGGCCTTTTCATAATCGATAAAATCCATGCATAATGGAAGTTAATATTCCCTCGCTCTTTCAATTAGTCCTCTTAGTACGTGGATATGATCTATAGTGCTGTAGCCACTCCTGAATCCAGCTTGTTCTCTTGGTTGAGCCATGTCCATTGTCACCTTCAAGCGGTATGAAGGAACTTTAGTGAAGATTTTATAAACCACTGATAGGAGGCTGATAGGTCTGTAGCTCCTGAGATCCTCAATGTCACCTTTTTTATGTAGCAGGATCATTGTAGCGTTGTTCCAATCCTTAGAAATCTTCCCTTCATTAAGGCATCGAGTGAAAACTTGGTCGAGTACTGTTTCAATTTCTCCACTTGCTTTTTGTAGGATGTCTACGGCAATTCCATCTTCTCCTGGAGCTTTCCCCCGTTTCATGTTTTTGATTGCATGTGCAACTTCTGCTAGGAGAACTGGAAGAACTCTGGTACCTTTTGAAATGTCTGGAGTACATGTATCATCCCTTTCATACAGTTTTGAGTAGAAATCTCACTCTTGTCAAAATTTCACCTTAATTTCGTGTTACAGAACCATCTTCTTTTCTCAGAGTCATAATCTGTTTTCTTCCCTTACTCAGATGTCCCTTTGCTATCTTTAGGCTTTGGTTGTTTTCAATTGCTTTCCTCACTAGTTCACAGTTGAATTTCCTTACGTCTTCAGCGATACTTTTTCGTACTGTCTTGCATAGCTCTATATATTCCACTTTGGAAGTCACATCTTCTTTAGTTGTCCTCATCTGTCGTCTTTTTTGCATCAACATTGTGGTTTTTCCTGATAATTTGTTTACATGAAACTTGTTCTTAGTGCCAGCTAATTTTGTTGCTGTTTCCATAAGAGCCAAGGTTAGTTTTCTGTTAACTTCAGAGATGTCCACTTCTTCCCACGTTAGACCTACTGGAGCAGAGAATCTGTTCCTCAGTTCCAATTTGAAGGTATTATGTTTAAGGTTGGTCGTGTCAATACACTTTGATTGTTTTATGAGCTTGCCACGCTCGAATTTATCATTGAGGTGCATCTTACATCTTACTATTCTATGGTCACTACCTGTGTTGAACTTGTTTAGCACACTGCAGTTTTCCATGAAAAATTACATGTTACACATAATAAAGAAAACGAAACCCCCTCTGTGTGTGTACCCACACACAAACACACACTGAGTGGCTGCTTTATTATGACCACCCCCTCAGTACTTCGTTGGGTCACCTTTTGCCTTGAATACTGGATCGATTCTTTGTGGCATGGACTCCACGAGATGTTGATAGGTGGTTTGTAGAATCTGAAACCATGCTTGATGAATAGCACTTTCTAGGAGTGAGAGATTGCAGGGTTGTGGATCCAGTTGTCTGATGGCTCGTTCAACTTCATCCCACAAATTCTCAATGGGGTTGAGATCTGGAGATTCTGGTTGACACCTAAGCAAAGTAAACTCACCGGCATGTTCTTGAAACCAATCCTGTACAATACGAGCAATATGGCAGGACGCATTGTTGAAAGTATAGCAATCGCCATTTTGATAAACCATCCACATGACAGGATGCACTTGGTCCGCAACAATGTTTAGATATGATGTACCAGTCAGACGTTGATAAACTCGAATTAAAGGGCCCAAAGCATGCCAGGAAAACATTCCACAAACCATAACGTTGCCTCCACCAGCTTGAAGGGTTGTAGCAATGCATTTGGGGTCCATGCTTTCTTGCTGTTTACGCCAAATTCTCACTCTGCCATCGGCATGGTGCAACTGAAAACGTGATTCATCGGACTACATAATTTGTTTCCAATTATCGACTGTCCAATCCTTGTGCTCCTGTGCGAACTGGAGACGTTTCCTCTTTTTAACTGCAGACAGCAAAGGTATTCGAACAGGCCTTCGGCTGCCATATCCCATCCGATGACGTGTACGGCGAACCGTGTGTGCAGAGATCATTTGAGGGGATCCTTAATTAAGATGGTCTGTAATTTGCTGCGCTGTTGCCCTTCTGTTGTCTGTTATCAGTCTGGACACTCTCCGTTCCGCCCGAGCAGTCACTAGTCGATGACGACCACACGTTGCACGTAGAGACCCAGTTTTTTGGCTGACAGTCCAATCTTTAAACACTTTAACAACAGCTGCTCTGGAACATTTAATGAATGCGGCGGTTTCGGTGGTACTCGCTCAATGGCTTCGAGCTCCTACAATCATCAAACGTTGAAAGTTCGTCAAATCGCTTTTTTACCCATCTCGTCACCCAAATAACACTGCTACTACTGTCGCAAGCACTAAGCTTTCCCTTTTTATACTAGCATCGCCCTCTGGCGGCAACAGCGTGCAGCCATAGCTCACTTGTTTAAAACTGTCAGGTGGTCATATTTAAAGTGGCCACTCAGTGTGTGTGTGTGTGTGTGTGTGTGTGTGTGTGTGTGTGTTTGTTTGAACTGAAGAACAGATTCTCTGCTTTAGAAGGCCTAACATCGGAAGAAGTGGATATTACTGAAGTTAACAGAAAAGTAACCAAAGCTCTTATGGAAACAGCAACAAAATTAGCTGGCACTAAGAACAAGTTGCATGTGAGCAAATTATTAGGAAAAACCAAAATGTTGATGCAAAAAAGACGAGAGATGAGGACAACTAAAGAAGATGTGACTTCCAAAATGGAATATATAGAGCTATGCAAGACAGTACAAAAAAGTATCACTGAAGACGTAAGGAAATTCAACTGTGAACTAGTGAGGAAAGCAATTGAAAACAACCAAAGCCTAAAGATAGCAAAGGGACATCTCAGTAAAGGAAGACAACGGACTATAGCTCTGAGAAAAAAAAAAATGGTTCTGTAACAAGAAATAGAGGCGAAATCTAGACAAGAGTGAAAGATTTCTACTCTAAATTATATGAAAGGGATGATACATGTACTCCAGACATCATGAAAGGTACCAGAGTTCTTCCAGTCCTCCCAGCAGAAGTTGCACATGCAATCAAGAACATGAAGCGGGAAAAAGCTCCAGGAGAAGATGGAATTACTGTAGACATCATACAAGAAGGAAGTGGAGAAATCGAACCAGTACTCGCACAAATTTTCACTCGATGCCTTAATGAAGGGAAGATTTCTAAGGATTGGAACAACGCTACAATGATCCTGCTACATAAGAAAGGTGACATTGAGGGTCTCAGGAACTACAGACCTATCAGCCTCCTATCGGTATTCTATAAAATCTTCGCTAAAGTTCTTTCACACCGTTTGAAGGTAATACTGGACATGGCTCAACAGAGAACAAGTTGTATTCAGGAGTGGCTACAGCACAATAGATCATATCCACGTACTGAGAGAACTAATTGAAAGAGCGAGGGAATATGAACTTCCATTGTGCAGGACTTTTATCGATTACGAAAAAGCCTTTGATTCGGTGAAACCATCAGCAGTTACAATGGTTCTGAAATCTTGCGGTATTGAAGATGCATACATTAATATTATTAATAACGTCTATGAAAATGCAAGTGCAAAGATTCGGCTGTTCGAAAATACAACACACATAAAAATTGGAAAGGGAGTGAGACAAGGTGACACCATATCTCCGAAGCGCTTTAATGCCACATTGGAAAATGTCTTTCAATCACTGAACTGGGAAAACAAAGGGATAAAGATTAATGGAGATTATCTAACCCACCTTCGTTTTGCTGGTGACGTGCCTTTTTTGCAACGACCCCATCATAGCTGCAGAGTTTGATCCAGGAACTTGCTGACAAGAGTAAAGAAGTGGGATTAGAAATGAACTTTCAGAAGACAAAAGTAATGTTCAATGCTTTTACAAGAAATCAAGATTTATCGATTGATGGAGAAGAGCTGGAGATAACAGATGCGTACGTTTATCTTGGACAGCAGATATCAAGTGAGGGTCACATTGATGAAGAAATTAATCGGCGTACAAAACTTGCCTGGAGAGCTTTTGGAAGAAACAGCATAATTTTCAAGAGCAATATGCTATTATGTCTTAAAAGAAGTGTTTGATCAATGCATCTTTCCAGTGCTTACGTATGGTGCAGAGACGTGGACCTTAACTAAAAGAGACATACAAAGGCTGCGGACAACTCAAAACAGCATGGAGAGGTGCATACTTGGTGTAACCAAGAGAGATAAGAAGAGGAACTCGTGGATCCGAAAAATGACAAAAGTGGAAGACATCATAATCAGAGTTAAATCCTTGAAATGGTAATGGGCTTGACATACTGCTAGGACAGACCATCGATGGACAGCCGGAATTTTAGATTGGATTCCAAGGCACAGGAAAAGACCCAGAAGAGCACATGGGAGATGGGTGGATGAAATTCGAAAGTATGCGAGAGTGACATGGAGGAGACTGGGACAAGATAGAACGTTGTGGAGGAAACTTGGAGAGACCTTCTTCCAGCAGTGGATTGATAATGGTTTACAATGATGATGATGATGATGATGATATATAATTACATGATGGTTACTCAGACCCTAAACCAGTCACTCGCTGTTTTTTTCTCACAAACCCTCACTTGGGGTGAATGTAATCCCAAAGCAATTTTTTTTAAAATCCGGAATTGTGGTATTGATTTATGAGATAAACACGATGTAATACTATACATTGTTTATTGATATACACTGCCGGAAAGTGAAAAAAAGAACACCAAGAAGGAATTGGCGGACCATCATGAAATTTACATATGTTAATGGGCTCGAGTTCACGTAGGTGTGATGTTAATTTCGGGACCAACCGGTGAGCGCTTGCGCCACAGAGCGGCATAATATGCAAAATATCGTCGGCGGTATTTAAGGAGTACAGCGAAGTGAATGTAATCTGTCGTCGGCGTACGGACACGTGCGAAGACCCTGAAGAAGCTGCAATGCCTGGACATGGAAGACGTGTACGATTTCAGCAGTTATCGGACTTTGAGCGAGGTCGTCTAGTCTGACTCCGCGAGGCCGGGTGGTCGTATCGTCGTATTGCGGAGCGAATTGGACGGGAAGTATCGGTGGTGGTACGATGGTGGCGTAGATGGTCCGAGGAACATTTCCACACGAGAAGACGTGGAACCGGGAGTCACAGACTCACTGATGAGCGGACCGATCGACGCATAAGAAGAGCGGCGTTGTCAAGCAGAACATCCACGGCGACGCAAATCCGAGCTGCCTTTGCACCTGAGGTGACTGTGCGAACAATCCGCAACCGTTGACTGGATGCAGGACTACGTGCACGTGTGCCTCTGGCATGTATACCTCTGACTCCAGCCCACCGTCAGGAACGGCTGCAGTGCTGTCTCCAACGTCTGTCTGCACTGGAGAACGCAATGGCGATCTGTCGTGTTCAGCAATGAAAGCAGATTCTGCTTGGGAGCCTCCGATGGTCGTATGCGTGTTCGGAAACTCACAGGGGAGCGTCTCCACCCTTCTTGCATCTGCCAGCGACACACAGGGCCTACACCTGCATGGTCTCCTGGTGTGGGCAGCGATCAGCTATCATTCCCGTACACAACTAGTGTTTGTACCGGGTACGTTAAACAGCACCTCCTACATCAACAACATCATTCAGCCTGTTGTGCCATTTGTAAGGTCGGTGTATCGTGATCTTTTCCAGCAAGAAAACGCCCGCCCGCCCACACACGGCACATACAACGCAACATGCACTTCAGGGTGTGAGACAACTTCCATGGTCTGCACGTTCACCGGATTTGTCCCCCATTGAGCACGTGTTGGATTTTATGGGACAACGACTTATCCGGTCTGCATGGCCAGCCACGACCATCCCCGATTTACGCGTCCAGTTTGAGGATGCTTGGAACTCAATACCCCAACCCTACATCGAACATCTGTACGTCAGACTCCATGCCAGAATTGCACAGTGTGACGCAGTTCATGGCGGTTCAACCTCGTACTAAATATGTTACATGGAAATGTTATTTTTCAGTTTACCAGCAAATAAAGCTGTATTTTGCCAAAATGTTTTGATCACGTTATCCTCTGTATTCCGTTATTATGCTGTATAAATTTCGTTGGTATCAGACGTCTTCTTCTTGGTGTTCTTTTTTCACTTTCCGCCAGTGTAATTAGGAATCAAAAATATTACCTGTTCCAAAATGACCTGTCATTAAATAAACAAGGATAGCTGGATAATTATAAGATAAATTAAAGAATTCTGCGACTTTTCTTGTGGATGAAGCCTTCAATTAAGTCACTGTAGTCCAGAGTTGATGCTACGTCGTTTTCTGCGGACAGAAGAGCGAGAGCTGGCAGCCAGTCTTGGGTCATGGTGTCCCTTAGGTAAGTCTTGATGTGCTTCGGCTTAGGAAAGCTCCTCTCTGTAGACGCAACAGTAACGGGAATGGTGGATAGAAGAGCGAGAGCTGGAAGCCAGTCTTGGGTCATGGTGTCCCTTAGGTAAGTCTTGATGTGCTTCAGCTTAGGAAAGCTCCTCTCGTCAGACGCAACGGGAATGGTGGATAGAAGAGCGAGAGCTGGCAGCCAGTCTTGGGTCATGGTGTCCCTTAGGTAAGTCTTGATGTGCTTCGGCTTAGGAAAGCTCCTCTCGGCAGACGCAACAGTAACTGGAATGGTGGATAGAAGAGCGAGAGCTGGAAGCCAGTCTTGGGTCATGGTGTCCCTTAGGTAAGTCTTGATGTGCTTCAGCTTAGCAAAGCTCCTCTCGTCAGACGCAACGGGAATGGTGGATAGAAGAGCGAGAGCTGGCAGCCAGTCTTGGGTCATGGTGTCCCTTAGGTAAGTCTTGATGTGCTTCAGCTTAGGAAAGCTCCTCTCGTCAGACGCAACGGGAATGGTGGATAGAAGAGCGAGAGCTGGCAGCCAGTCTTGGGTCATGGTGTCCCTTAGGTAAGTCTTGATGTGCTTCAGCTTAGGAAAGCTCCTCTCGTCAGACGCAACGGGAATGGTGGATAGAAGAGTGAGAGCTGGCAGCCAGTCTTGGGTCATGGTGTCCCTTAGGTAAGTCTTGATGTGCTTCAGCTTAGGAAAGCTCCTCTCGTCAGACGCAACGGGAATGGTGGATAGAAGAGCGAGAGCTGGCAGCCAGTCTTGGGTCATGGTGTCCCTTAGGTAAGTCTTGATGTGCTTCAGCTTAGGAAAGCTCCTCTCGTCAGACGCAACGGGAATGGTGGATAGAAGAGCGAGAGCTGGAAGCCAGTCTTGGGTCATGGTGTCCCTTTAGGTAAGTCTTGATGTGCTTCAGCTTAGGAAAGCTCCTCTCGTCAGACGCAACGGGAATGGTGGATAGAAGAGCGAGAGCTGGCAGCCAGTCTTGGGTCATGGTGTCCCTTAGGTAAGTCTTGATGTGCTTCGGCTTAGGAAAGCTCCTCTCATCAGACGCAACAGTAACTGGAATGGTGGATAGAAGAGCGAGAGCTGGCAGGCAGTCTTGGGTCATGGTGTCCCTTAGGTAAGTCTTGATGTGCTTCAGCTTAGGAAAGCTCCTCTCGTCAGACGCAACGGGAATGGTGGATAGAAGAGCGAGAGCTGGCAGCCAGTCTTGGGTCATGGTGTCCCTTAGGTAAGTCTTGATGTGCTTCAGCTTAGGAAAGCTCCTCTCGTCAGACGCAACAGTAACGGGAATGGTGGATAGAAGAGCGAGAGCTGGAAGCCAGTCTTGGGTCATGGTGTCCCTTAGGTAAGTCTTGATGTGCTTCAGCTTAGGAAAGCTCCTCTCGTCAGACGCAACAGTAACTGGAATGGTGGATAGAAGAGCGAGAGCTGGAAGCCAGTCTTGGGTCATAGTGTCCCTTTGGTAAGTCTTGATGTGCTTCAGCTTAGGAAAGCTCCTCTCGTCAGACGCAACGGGAATGGTGGATAGAAGAGCGAGAGCTGGCAGCCAGTCTTGGGTCATGGTGTCCCTTAGGTAAGTCTTGATGTGCTTCAGCTTAGGAAAGCTCCTCTCGTCAGACGCAACGGGAATGGTGGATAGAAGAGCGAGAGCTGGAAGCCAGTCTTGGGTCATGGTGTCCCTTTGGTAAGTCTTGATGTGCTTCAGCTTAGGAAAGCTCCTCTCGTCAGACGCAACGGGAATGGTGGATAGAAGAGCGAGAGCTGGCAGCCAGTCTTGGGTCATGGTGTCCCTTAGGTAAGTCTTGATGTGCTTCGGCTTAGGAAAGCTCCTCTCGGCAGACGCAACAGTAACTGGAATGGTGGATAGAAGAGCGAGAGCTGGCAGGCAGTCTTGGGTCATGGTGTCCCTTAGGTAAGTCTTGATGTGCTTCAGCTTAGGAAAGCTCCTCTCGTCAGACGCAACGGGAATGGTGGATAGAAGAGCGAGAGCTGGCAGCCAGTCTTGGGTCATGGTGTCCCTTAGGTAAGTCTTGATGTGCTTCAGCTTAGGAAAGCTCCTCTCGTCAGACGCAACGGGAATGGTGGATAGAAGAGCGAGAGCTGGAAGCCAGTCTTGGGTCATGGTGTCCCTTAGGTAAGTCTTGATGTGCTTCAGCTTAGGAAAGCTCCTCTCGTCAGACGCAACGGGAATGGTGGATAGAAGAGCGAGAGCTGGAAGCCAGTCTTGGGTCATGGTGTCCCTTTGGTAAGTCTTGATGTGCTTCAGCTTAGGAAAGCTCCTCTCGTCAGACGCAACGGGAATGGTGGATAGAAGAGCGAGAGCTGGCAGCCAGTCTTGGGTCATGGTGTCCCTTAGGTAAGTCTTGATGTGCTTCGGCTTAGGAAAGCTCCTCTCGGCAGACGCAACAGTAACTGGAATGGTGAATAGAAGAGCGAGAGCTGGCAGGCAGTCTTGGGTCATGGTGTCCCTTAGGTAAGTCTTGATGTGCTTCAGCTTAGGAAAGCTCCTCTCGTCAGACGCAACGGGAATGGTGGATAGAAGAGCGAGAGCTGGAAGCCAGTCTTGGGTCATGGTGTCCCTTAGGTAAGTCTTGATGTGCTTCGGCTTAGGAAAGCTCCTCTCTGTAGACGCAACAGTAACGGGAATGGTGGATAGAAGAGCGAGAGCTGGAAGCCAGTCTTGGGTCATGGTGTCCCTTAGGTAAGTCTTGATGTGCTTCGGCTTAGGAAAGCTCCTCTCGGCAGACGCAACAGTAACTGGAATGGTGGATAGAAGAGCGAGAGCTGGCAGGCAGTCTTGGGTCATGGTGTCCCTTAGGTAAGTCTTGATGTGCTTCAGCTTAGGAAAGCTCCTCTCGTCAGACGCAACGGGAATGGTGGATAGAAGAGCGAGAGCTGGCAGCCAGTCTTGGGTCATGGTGTCCCTTAGGTAAGTCTTGATGTGCTTCAGCTTAGGAAAGCTCCTCTCGTCAGACGCAACGGGAATGGTGGATAGAAGAGCGAGAGCTGGAAGCCAGTCTTGGGTCATGGTGTCCCTTTGGTAAGTCTTGATGTGCTTCAGCTTAGGAAAGCTCCTCTCGTCAGACGCAACGGGAATGGTGGATAGAAGAGCGAGAGCTGGCAGCCAGTCTTGGGTCATGGTGTCCCTTAGGTAAGTCTTGATGTGCTTCGGCTTAGGAAAGCTCCTCTCGGCAGACGCAACAGTAACTGGAATGGTGGATAGAAGAGCGAGAGCTGGCAGGCAGTCTTGGGTCATGGTGTCCCTTAGGTAAGTCTTGATGTGCTTCAGCTTAGGAAAGCTCCTCTCGTCAGACGCAACGGGAATGGTGGATAGAAGAGCGAGAGCTGGCAGCCAGTCTTGGGTCATGGTGTCCCTTAGGTAAGTCTTGATGTGCTTCAGCTTAGGAAAGCTCCTCTCGTCAGACGCAACGGGAATGGTGGATAGAAGAGCGAGAGCTGGAAGCCAGTCTTGGGTCATGGTGTCCCTTAGGTAAGTTTTGATGTGCTTCGGCTTAGGAAAGCTCCTCTCGGCAGACGCAACAGTAACTGGAATGGTGGATAGAAGAGCGAGAGCTGGCAGGCAGTCTTCGGAAAACCTCCCGGCAGGTTAACGGTGCTGGAAAGGAAGGGTACTGCATAGCCAAAAACTATGACTAAACCATCCACTTCGGTTGTTGATGCTCTTGCTAAAAGGAATAGTGGCGTCAAGAGGTCAACAAAGGAAAGTTTTCCCTCTCCCGTTGAAAATGAGAAGCTGGTTGACCTTACCAACACTGAGCCCCATACGGACGACCAGTCGGACCCACTGTGCGTAGAAATGCAAGATAACAACTCTGCCACTGTAGATCCTGAGACAAGTTTGCCAACGAACGTGTCTAGAAGGTTGCCACCAGTGGTATGCAAGGATATGAGCAGCTGGCCTCTGATCTATCAGAGGATTGAAAAGGAGCTTGAGGGGTCTGCTTCGGTAAAAATGGTTGAGGATCGTACCACCATTAAGGTGAAGACTATCGCTGATCATCGGCGATTGCGAGCTCTCCTTGAGAACTAACGGCAAGGTAGAGTTCACCCTACCGACAGAAAAACCAATCCGCGTTGTTATCAAAGGTCTGGGTGTATCAGTCGATAGCATTAGGGCACAGTTGCAGGATTCCTTTGCTGTCACAAAGGTGTGCCGGCTACAAAATAGCCGCAAACAGGACCTTCCATCTGTCATGGTTCAGCTCGTCAACACTAAACCTAGCAGGAACATCTGACTGAAGTCTCTCCTTGGGGTTTCAATTTCGGTTGAACCCTCCCGGACTTATGGCAGGATACAGCCGTGCTTCAACTGCCAAGGCTTTGAGTCATACCAAGTGAAACTGCAGACAGAAGCGTGCACTGCGGCAAATGTCATTGCAGCGGGGAGTGCACGGATGATAGGACACAACGTTACTGTCTCAACTGCAGTGATGAACAATTTACAAGTAGCTTGCCAACAGGCTGCAGAAAAACTCCAGGCAGAAGAACACAACAAACTGTTGGGGCCCCTACCAAACCTACTGCTGTTGATTCGAAGCTTGTTAAGAAGAGTCCCCAAGCAGCTTCCATGTCCCCACCTCTGCTACAATCTCCAAAAGGAGGAAAAGGAAGGGGCAAAATGAAACAGCTGGCCAGTCAGCTAAAGTTACGTCTGCCCCTCAGGCCCTAACAAAAAAGTGGCTTCCCACCCTGCCACTACCGAGATCATGGATCAAATGCTGCTCTCCGAGCTTGTGGAACACAACGGACAGTCTAAATATAATGTTTTGAATGCGAACCGCATCAGGAATAAACTTGCAAGGTTCCTGAAAGATCATGACATCGACGTTACTCTTGTCTGTGATTTCAAGCTCAAACCTAAGGTCCAGTTAGTCAGTTTTACGAGCAACCAGGTGTTCCGGTAGGAACAGAGATCCGGCTCTCTCCAGACACGCAATAGGGGGTAATGTCATTTTGGTCAGAAATGGTTCAAGTGCATCCATCGCACCCTTCAAGCATCTCAAAGACATTGAGGCAATGGCTGTTATGCTAGAAACAAGCTCCGTCTTGATTAAATTAGCTTCCGTTTATAACAGCCTAGGGAAGATACCATTTGACGATGATGTAGACATCCTCTTTGGGCACCCCGTCGACCCTGTAGTGGCTGGGGACTGGAATGCAAAACATCCTGACTGGTTTAGTAACTAACAGTGCTTGAGCATCAACTAACAGTGCATCAACTAACAGTGCTTGAGCGGCACTGTCGGAATACATTGACAAGCTGGATCTTACCATTGCAAGTCCGGCTCATCCAACTTGCACACCGTACCACGGGGTTGCCGATATCATTGATTTTGCTGTCCTCCAGTTTGTGAGGCATTTCCATCAGGTCTCTGTGGTTTCTGGTCTTGACCCTTATCATGACCCAGTTCTACTGAGATTAAACGGAGTCGCAGCCACCAGGCGGACGATTATATGTACTGACTGGAAGCTGTTCCAGGAAATTATTGCTCAGGTAGATGAACTTGTTTAGGGGTGCGGTTGACCACGATCCCAACGAATTCCTTAGGTGTCCCAGAAGTAAGGCGGCGATCGTTGTACCCCCTTGACAGGGACTTGGGGAGGGGAAGCACTGTTTCCTTAGGTGGAGGACTGGATCGGATAGAGAATAAGTGCGTGGACATTTGGTGAGTGTTAGACAAACCACCACCCCCTTCTTTTTCAGATTGGCATTGAGATTGTGAGTACTGATTGCTGCTCCGGCACCCGGATATAATTTCTGTGAGTTCCCCCCCTCCCCCGCGCATAGGGGACGTTGGCGGCGGGGTGGTGATGAGGTACGCTGCGATGTAGGATGTGGTGGTGCTTGGTCCCCCCTCAACCTTCCCGCCCTGGACTGGTGTCGTTGTTTACTCAAAAGATAAGCTTTCCTCTCCTTTCACCTATTTTTCTGTTTATCTTTCCTATAGAGTTCACTTACTCAGATCTCCCAGCTTCCTATTTCGAACAGCAGTTTTAGACCTGGGGTCAGACGCTCCCTTCCTAAACCTACTTCAAACGAAGCAAGGCACAGCGCAGTTGGTTAAGTCGCTATGCACTCTGTGGGAGGCGGACGTGTCTCGTTTCTGACGGGTGTTGGAACCCCGTCCTTCCGGCCAATCGAGTCTGCAGTTTTTTCGGGGTTTTCCGCAGACTCCCGTGTTTGGGGACACGAGTGCCTAGATGGTTCCGTCTGGAGTCGACCCTGAACGCACTTTATCCCTGGACCTATATACACTGACGGAAAAAAAATCCCAACACCACGAAAAAATAGTTGTAGAGGAATGAAATGGCGGCAATACATTTGTATAGGTAACATATTTAATCGATTAAGGTTTCAAGATCACAGCTTATTGTAAGCGCGAGAAGAGCCATTTTAAATGTTTAATGCTGGTACATTAATAACCGGTGTAACCGCCAGAATGTTGAATGCAAGCACGCAAACGTTCATGCATTGTGTGTCGTACAGGTGCTGGATGTCAGTTTGTGGGATGGAGTTCCATGCCTGTTTCACTTGGTCGGTAATACAGGGACGGTTAATACTGGTTGGGGGTGACGCTGGAGTTGTCGTCCAATGATGTCCCATACGTGCTCGATTGGTGAAAGATCTGGTGATCTAGTAGGCCACGGCAACATGTCGACACTCTGTAGAGCATGTTGGGTTACAACAGCGGTATGCTGACGAGCGTTATCCTGTTGGAAAACACCCCCTGGAATGCTGTTCATGAATGGCAGTACAACAGGTTGAATCACCAGACCGACGTACAACTGCGCCGTCAGGGTACGTGGGATAACCACGAGAGTGCTCCTTCTGTCATAGGAAATTGCTCCCCAGACCATAACTCCTGGTGTAGGTCCAGTGTGTCTCAGCCGCAGAGAGGTTGGTTGCAGGCGCTCACCTGACCTCCTTCTAACCAACACACGGCCATTACTGGCACCCAGGAAGAACCGGCTTTTATCAGAAAATACAACAGACCTCCACTCCGTCCTCCAATGAGCTCTAGCTTGACACCACTGACGTCGCAAACGGCAATGGTTTGGAGTAAGTGGAATGCACGCTATAGGGCGTATTGCTCGGAGCTGTCCTTGAAGTAACCGATTTGTAACAGTTTGTTGTGTCACTGTGGTGGCAACTGCAGCTCGAATTGCTGCCGCAGACGCGGTACGATGCGCCACGGCCATACACCGTACACGGTGGTCTTCCCTCTCAGTAGTGCCACGTGGCCGGCCGAAACCCGGTATTCTTGAGGCAGTACCTTCCCTTGACCACCGCTGCCAACAATCATGCACAGTGGCTACATTCCTGCCAAGTCGTTCTGCAATATTGCGGAAAGAAAATCCACCTTCTCGTAGCCCTATTACACGACCTCGTTCAAACTCCGTGAGCTGTTGATAATGGATTCTTCGTCTTCATAAAGGCATTCTTGACTAACATCAACACCCTACGTCGAATCTCAACGATAACTAACGCTCACGAACGTTACAGCGCGTATTGACAGCAAACCAGCTTCGCATGTTCCGAGGGGCACTACTAGCGCCACACGTATGCACCGAGCGCGAAATTTGCATAGTCGTCATGTTACAGATGTACTCTTACCGCCTACCAACTGTCGTTTATCTAACACAACCCCTTCTTGGTGTTGGGATTTTTTTCCTTCAGTGTGTATATATATATATATATATATACACTGTATGTACAGTATAATCTCTATCGAGCCAAAAGAGTTTAAGCTTAATAAATTCCAATCGCGAATATTCCATCTCACTTCATTGGCTAACAAAAAATAGAATCAAATATCCAAGCAAGGAAAATTCGCTTTTCTAAGGAACTGTCCTAGGTCTTTCAAATCTGATGAGGCAGACGTTGACCAACGTTGGTTCAGGTCAGGTAAACACCTTGTTTGTTTCCCTTTCCCTCCTCGTTTCCTTTATTTAGGTATGCATAATATAAACAGACATCGCTGTTTGATGTGCCTGTGTAGACCTGGAAATGTCGCAATTGTTAATGATATTGATTTTTATCAGCGTCTGGGCGTTTATTGCAAAGCTACATATCGCCATTAAATACACTCAGTTAATAGCGTTCAGTCACCACTCACCGGCTGATGAGGGTAGCCGGTATAGAGCCTAATATTATTAACCATATTTGGCAACCTTTGTTCCAGACAATATATTTTTTAATTTTCTCCAGCTGGAAGCTCGCCAGACCCCCGACGCCCATCCTGGTGGTTTGTGCGATGGTAAAGAAATACTTAAAGTGGTCCATGAGTGGCCAAAGTTTGAGAAACACTGCTTTATAAGGACATTACCGTCAAAGAAAGTTTTAGTTTCAATTTTCCGAGCCAATATTAACCTATCACGACAATGAATTGAAATATCATTTTCTCGGAAATCTCTTTGAAATCAATGCTCGAGGAATGTTAGGCATATGTAAAGAAATATTCATTCAGTGGAGAGATGGACATTTGGGACACCCCAATAGCGCAGTGGTCTAATCGTTGGCATATGATCATTCGTCCGAGATGGATCCGGGTTCGAACCCTGGTGATGCACGGATTTTGTGTTTCTCCTATGGCAATGCCTCTCTCCTTTCCCTGGAACCAGTGGCCTTTAATTTGGGAAAAGCGACTGCTTATAGCCCATCGAGTTGCTCACAGTGGTTGTTAAACCCACAAACAAAAATAAGCAAACAAAAATAGACATTTGGTAGTGTTCGTACTTTTGATTTGTCAACTAATGAATCTCTTGTTTCATAAGTTTTTTGTTTTTAGACTTATGTTTTATACGTGTTCGCACACGTTGTGCGCATGCGTGGAGAAGTTACAACATACCTCAGTTTACGTTGTCATGAAGTGTATCTGCCTGTTTTGGTCAGTGTTTTGAGTACAGCATACTAATTTTTAAATGTTGGCTCATTTTCCTACGACATTCGTCTTAGTCTCAGGCACTGTAATTATTTAGTACCGTAACTAAGTTTCTATTTCTAAAACTTTCCTTTCCATATCAGCCATTGTAAACTTTTTGTAGCTAACTTTCACTTTAATTTCAGGTACTGTCGGTTTGGTTCATCTTTCTTGTCTGGAAAAATGGCTTGGCACCTCAGGAATCGATAAATGTGAGATCTGTCACTATCCCTTTGCGACTATTCGACGACCCAAACCATTTGCTGAAGTAAGTAGTTTTTTTTTCCTTTAATTTTAAACACTGCCTTAAATTAGGAAAGGGCGACTGCTTATTGCCAGTCGAAAGTGATCCCAATTTAGAATGTGCGTTAACACTCGAGCAAGTCGTTACCACTCCGTAATCTGCACATACATTGTAAAAAAGGCGAAGTAGCACATTTGTAGGTTTACAGACGAGGTTCCCGTTCTTCCAGTAAATAAAAAACTTCACTTTCGATAAAACTTTCCACAGTGCTTGCGAGTTGATTACTGTGTACTATGATATACAAAAAAAATTTTGAGAACTTAGTTTGTGTGCAGCACGCGTTAACTATTCCTATATTCCTTATACAATGGCGGAAAATCAGTGCCTTCTCTTCAGAAATAAACCAGTTTAACTTGGTCACTTATCAACAAAGAAGCAGCAGCGATAAGACTATCGCTAAACATAACAAACCATCCCTATTAAAAATTTTAATGTAAGCAATTAAAATTCTTCGGAAAAACACGGTGAAATTAAGCAAGAAAGTACCATATATAGTGCAGGAAAGTAATCGCTGGCATTGAAGTCGACGAGGTACATCCGCGCAAAAATAAATTGAATTAGATTCAGAAACTTGGCTCACAACTGAAACAAAAGAAATCCTGACGGAGAAAGAATGAACTGACAAAAATTAGGGTGATAATTTTAAAGGTACAGAATATTTAAAGTACGGTTATAAATTTTGAATGTTTCTTTTTTACCAAGTGTCTGAGCCATTCCGCATGCTGTAAAGTCAAGCTTGTAATCATATTAACAGAAAGCACTTTGATAGTCGCCGATGACATGATTACGCCCAAACGGACTTTTTTTTTTTTTTTTTTAAAGTTTTTCGAACATTGTGAAAAACAGAATGTAAAGTATGCATGGCAAGACGATGATTTTAGTCCGCCAATTTTAACATGTGGAACCTCCAAAATGTAGTTTTTCATATATTTAAATAGTTCGATTTTTTTTAGATGTACTTAGGTATGGAGTCGTTTTCTTTATATTGGAGATTTATCGACTACCGTGAGCAACCCGCCCCTAAGTTAGGGTAACAGGTTCAAGGGAAGGGAGAGGGCGAGCGAGTCAGTGCCATAAGACAAACACAACATCCATGCCTCACCAGGATTCGAACGCGGACCCCTTTCGGACGAATGATCAGAGACCATCGCTTAGACCACTGCGCCACCGGGGCGGCGGTATGGAGTCACAAATTTGCCGTATGACTGGACTGAGCAAGCTAGCAAAATAGTTAGAGATCAGATCATATGTAGAGAATTTTAGGGAGTATCTGACCCCAGGTCTTAAACAACCCTTAGAAATAGGAAACTAGGAGATTTGGGTTAGAGTGCCCGACAGGAAAGTCACACGGAAGCGAGGTAGAAAGTGGGAGAAAGACTTCCTTATTTATTACCGGGGGTTCAGTACCCGAGGTCCGACGGCTTAACGTGCCCATCCGACGCACGGCGGATAGTTAGTGGTTCGAGTGTTCGTACCTGCCTGGGATCCAACCTGAGGTTTTCTTCGTGGCAGTCACGGACGTTAACCACTAGGCCACCCTCTGCCCAGAACAGTTAGTGCGGGCACTTTCCCTATTTATCCCCAAAACTGAAGTGTGTGACAATCTTTACTGCTTCGCCGAAAGCTATAGTCAGATGGGTAATCAAGGGCTGACAGCTCTGGAGAGCAATCCTCATCAATAATTATGTTTTTTGCTGAATTTTTAAATTTTCTAAAAATCTGCTTTGTGTAAATACTGTATTTTTCATGTTGGGAAGAATTCAAAAGTGCTTATTACAACCCAAAATTCGGTGTATTTTTTGTTTTGTTTTTATGCTTTTCTTGATTTGACGTATTTGTTTTCTTGGAACGCCTGCGAACGAAACTAAAACTAGCAATTAGTGACTCAATAGAGGAGAAAAGGGTCTTTATATATTAGTTTCAATTTCCTTATATTTGACGCTCTTTGACCCATTGAGACCCTTGCAATAAACAAATAAGCGCAACTCAACCCAACCGATCAATTTCATCTGTTATATGTCAATCTATCACTGCTGTGCGAGGTCTTACTTTTGGAGGCTTGTTAGTGAACAAACAGAAGTGAGTACATTTTGTCTCTTGTCTAGCCATGGCATTTCTTGGCTGTTAAGGAGTTTGTGCAGATAAAACTACTTGAAAACCAAAATAGTTTCCCAGTAGTCATCAAGCATTATCAATGCACTGCTGTATCGAAGTATTCCAAATCTTCTTCTTAGCCTGTTGACACCCACTGCAGGATATAGGCCTGACTCAGTTTTTTCCAACTTCCTCGATCCTTAGCCTCAGTCCACCATTTAGCACCTCTAAATTCCTGAAGGTCATCTTTCCATCTTGTTCTCTGGCGCTCCCTTTAGTCTTTTTCCATCTCTCGGTTGCTATTCTGTTTATTAATCACGTCCAGCCCATCTCCTCTTTGATTCTTTTATTATTTTTATAATATCTATTATCCTTTTTTTCTCTTGTTAGTTCGTTTCTAACGCTGTCTCTTGTTATTCCCAGCATTCTTCTCTCTAACTTTCTTACCGATACTCTTATTTTTTCCCATTCTCATTCTGTGATACTCCACGTTTCACTTTCATAAGTGAAAACGGGGTTAATACATGCATCTAAGATTTTGTACGCAGTTCTACCTTGAGTAATTATTTTCTATGTTAGTCTGGCATATTTAAATGAGATCCGGGGTTTGTTCTTTTTAGTTTGACGGACTGTATAATCATCAGTGAACTGAAGCGAAATTCTATCCATTTATTCATCTCGTGCCTTCTGTTTTTTTCCCCTGTCTTTTGATATCCATTCTAGTATTTTTCTTGTCAAAGAGTGATCAGTTCTTCAAGCAATATGTCCATCCCACTGCCACTTGTGGAGTCTCTGATCCTGATGTCATCACTTCACGATATTTTCGTCATCTAAGAGTTTTTTTTCCTTTTGGTATCTCTTTTGGTTACACCAATCGCGCATCTCTCCTTGTTACTTTAAGTTGTTCGCTGCCTCTGTCTTTTAGTTAATGCCCATGTCTCTATTCCATAAGTAAGAACGGGAAAAGATGAAATCAGTGATTGAATATTTTTCTTTTAACTCTTTAACCGGCTGGAACGAATTAACTCTGAGTTTGCAAAATGAGTTGAAATCAACCCGAACGAATATATTCTGAAGGTCGAAAGCTGTTGAAACGAGTCAACCTACGTACGCATCAGAAAACATTACTTTCCCTTTTGCTTCATTATTCAAAGTTCATGTTCATATGTAGAGGATTTTAGGAAGGAAGTGTCTGACACCAGGTCTTAAACAGCCCTTAGAAATAGAAAACTATGATATTTGGGCTAGAGCGCCCGATAGGAAAGTCACACGGAAGCGAGGTAGAAAGGGGAGGAAGACGCCCTTATTTATTACCGGGGGCCAGTACCCGACGGCTTAACGTGCCCATCCGACGCACGGCGTATATTTAGTGGATCAAGCGTTCGTACCTGCCTGGGATCGAACCTGAGGCCCTGTCCGCGGCAGTCACGAACGTTGCCCACTAGGCTACCCGCGGCCCATTATTCAAAGTTATCATTCAGGGGGTATAGTTGACACTAATCCTTTCTGATTGATTACCAGCTAAAAGTACTGTAACAATGGCGACGAACCGAAGAAAGGAGGGGGGGTAAGTCCTTTAATTCTGCCTAATGGTATGGTGTCCTTAGCAGGGGGACTAGCCCATCCCCATGATGCGTTATATCGTGGACCAGAGAATAAACAGGGGCCACGGATGACCTACTAGTCAACGTTCCACGGAGGAAACTCAGGTTCGATCCCGGGTAGGTACGAACCCTCGAACTATACGCCGTGCGTCGGATGGCCACGTCGTCGGACCCCGGGTGCTTGCTACCCCAATAAAAAAATAAGGGCGTCTTCTCCCCCTTTCTACCTCCCATCTGTGTCACTTTCCTATCGGACACTCCAGACCAAATCTCCTAGTTCCTATTTCTAAGGGTTGTTTAAGACCTAGGGTCAGACAATCTCTTCCTAAAATCCTCTACATATGATCTGATCCTCTGAGTCGCTGGGGAACTTGGATCAAACGGAAGAATAGATCGCGGATATAGTAGTAAGCGTAGCAAGTATTGTGAGCATTTCTGGTGGATGCTAGAGAGACCACCACCCAGTTTCCTTTTCAGGTTGGTTTGTAATGGCAAGTAGAGATGGACAAACCAATTCTTTTGAAAGAATTTATTCTTCCGATTCGACTAACTAAAGACTCGTTCGCACCGATTCGTTGGTTTCGGTCGTTTGATTCTTCCGATTTAGAGCACGATTTGTCTCTGAATCGATTCTGAGTCTTATCCTTTGGTTTGATTCGGTCTGCGATTCTTCCGGTTTAGATGACTCTTTGTATCCAGCAAAACGATTCCGAGTCTGCTTCTTTCGTTCGTTGATAGTTTCCGGTTTGGTGGACGAATTTTAAGTTCAAATTTGTTTTTAATTCTTACCGAAATTTGGTTCCACGGGTTTCTTGTAAGTTCTTTTCCAAACGTTCATGTAATTTGTCGCATTTTGTACACTTCTTGGATTACGTAAGATTTTTTGACTAGAAAATGAACCTCACTGAGACACCTTGGTGAACTTTTGATGTCTAGTAAAAGGTATTCCCAAATACATAGCTTTGTGCAGTTCTGACTGACTCATTCAGGAAATCTGTTCTTTTGCGGAATCGATACTTTTCAGGAAAGATACGTTCAACAACTCAGTTTTCAGATCGAATCGTTCACGAACGACACATCTCTATAATGGTGAGTACTGACGGTTGCACCGGATGAGGTTTTTTGAAGTTTCACTTCTGCGTGGGGGTGATAGCGGTTGCGTGGTCCTGGTCGTTTGGATCCTCTCGACTGGATGCTTTGCCTTCATCCTTCCGACTCAGGCTGCGTAGTTTCTCCGGATTGTTCTTCCACTGTCTCTAAATCCTTCTTATTTTTATTTCCTATCGAGTACGCTTACTCAAATCTCCTAGCTTCTAGTTTCCAAAGGACAGTTCTAGACCTGGGGTCAAACACTCCCTTACTAAAACTTAGATTAATTCTAATACTTATCCATGACAGGTTTATGGTTGGTACCGCTAAGATTAGACGGAGAGATTAAGTGTTTTTCCGTAGCTTTCGCAAAACCTGGTCGCTATGCAAACATTATTGTTATGGGAGCACAAAACATTTCGGGCAACATTCTGTTAAAGTACGTCGTTCTCTTAAAGGTCTGAGAAGCGAATATTCTTGGAATATATTGAAAAATGGACGCTGCTTTCTGCACTTTATTCTCACGAATTATATCATGTACAAGTAACACAACCTCACCTGATAATTTCCTGCGCCATGTCCTTCTTGAATGTTATTTTTCGCTCACGTAGATATTTCTAATTTTGTTTCTTCTCTTCCTCAGTGGGTGCAGAGTACTGCCTGTAGATCTGGTCAAAGAAATTTGTGGGGAGATGCTTCGTGTTTTCTCATGCTGACTCCACTTGCAGTTGCAAGCAGTTTCTTGAGCATTGATGGTGCAGTGAAGCAGATTCGATGGCAAAACAGCGTTGAAGCTGGCTGTCTAATGGCGTTGGCTACGTTTCTGATTACCATATACTTCTTATGGAGCACACTAACTTTCAGGTAAATATTTTGTAACAAAGCATCTGAACAAAAGTACACTCAGAATGTTGACCATTTTCAAAAGACAAAACAAAAAATATTTTTCCCACTATCTTTTTTTTTTTTTACACTGAAACAATTGTGTATTTTTAAAGGAAAAATTGCCTTAAGTGTGATTTGATTACACAGTGGTCGCGTGGAACAAAACAGTCGGAGTGGTACTTTGAACTCACTCGAGGGCCGAACCGAAGCATATTATATGAAAAAACTGAGCCCTCAAAGTAACTAAGTCTTGCCCCCGTTGAGTCAGGAGCTGATCCAGAAGCTCACCTTAAAGGGGTGCGGTTGTCCCGGTCTAAAACAAAGATGACACCAAATTTTCGGGTGTCATAAGCACGTCTTTTGAATCCGTTCTGACGCTATTTAAATTTATCAAAGCTATTCAAAGTCAATGGAACAGATATGGAAAACAATAGTAACTGACCGAAGAAAGAAGTTTTCAATCGAGTCTTTAATCCCTCAGATATTGCTGTAAACGGAATTGCGAGCTGACGAACTCTTAGAAATAGAGATATCGATAAAAAATAAGATGTGACTTTACGTCCCCTGGTGAGAAAACCATGCATTATTTTAGGAAGAAAGTATTCTCAAAAGGTTTATCCATATGAGCGGTATCGGTCCAAGAAAAAAAATTTAGTCGAGTTTTCAGGAGCCCAGATTTTGCTACAAATGCATGAGAAGCAGAAATTAACACTTATGACCCTTGGTGGCCAAACCATTCTTTACCAAACATTAGAAATTATGAGAAAAATATTTTCCATCAGGTCTTGTATGCGATACAGGAAGAATTTTTCAAATCGGAGTTTTAGGAGCAGAAAACGCAATTTAACTGGTGCGCCCTAGCGGAAAGTCTATGATTTACTTGAAAATTTTGAATTTATGGGAAAAACATTTCGCATCGGAAACACTATCCAACAAAGAAGGAATTTTTCAAATCGTACTTTTAGAAGTAGAGATATTGTCAAAAATAAGATATACATCTACGCCCCCTGGCGTAAAAACCATGCACTATTTCAAGAAGAAAATGTTCCTGAAAGGTTTGTCGACATGAGTAGTATCGGTCAACAAACGACTTTTTTTTTCAATTGAGATTTTAGAAGCTCATCAGAAGCGGAAATTAAGACTTACGCCACCTGATGGTCAAACCATTCTTTACAAATATTAGAAATTATGTGCAAATGATTTCCCATCAGGAGGTGTATCCGGTGCAGAAAGAATTTTTCAAATCGGAGATTTAGAAGCAGAGATATAGGGGGAAACGCAATTTACCTTAAAGCCCCTAACGGAAAGTCTATGAATTACTTGAAAATTTTGAATTTATAGGAAAAACATGCCGCACTAGAAACACTAACAACAAAGAAGGATTTTTTTTTAAATCTGACTCCTAGAAGTCGGGATATTGACAAAATAAGATATACATCTACACCCCCTGGCGTAGAAACCATGCAGTATTTTAAGAAGAAAATGTTTCTAAAAGCTGTGTCGATATGAGTAGTATCGGTCGAGAATTTAGCTCATATTTGCTGCAAATACATCAGAAGCGGATATTAAGATTTACGCCCCCTGGTGGCCAATTTTTTTTACAAAAATTAGAAATTATGTGCAAACGATTTCCTACCAGGAGCTGTATCCGGTGCAGAAAGAACTTTTGAATTCGGATAATTAGAAGCAGAGATATAGGGGGGAACGCAATTTACCCTTACGCCCCCTAGCGGAAATTACTTGAAAATTTTGAAATTATATGAAACACATGTCACACTGGAAACACTGTCCAACAAAGGATTTTTTCAAATCTGACCCCGAGAAGTAGATATTGAGAAAAATAAGATACGTCTACGCCCCCTGGCGTTGAAACCATGCACTATTTTAGGAAGAAAATATTCCGAAAATGTTTATCGATGCGAGTGGCATCAGTCCACGAAATAAGTTTTTCAATCGATATTTAGAAGCTCAGATTTTATGGCAAACACATCAGAATCAGAAATTAACACTTACGCCCCCTGGTGGCCAAAGTATTCTTTACCAAAAATTAGAAATTATATGCAAAAGATTTTCCATCAGGAGATGTATCCGCTGAAAAAAAATTTTCAAATCGTAGTTTTAGAAGAAGAGTTATCGGGGAAAATGTAATTTACTTTTACGCCCCCTAGTGGAAAATCTATGCGTAATTTGAAAAGGAAACTACATCTAAAATACTCTTCGACATAAATGGAATCGAAAGGTAAAATAATTTTTTCAATTGGATGTTTAGAAGCAAATATGTGGAATAAAACGTAATTTTGAATTCGACATCTGCATTTACGCCCTCTAGCGGCAAAATTGTACATCGTAAAAAAAAAAAAAAGATACAAAGGATCATCATTCGCATATTTGAAGCTTCCAAATGCAAAAAGAATTTTTCAAATTGAACTAATAGTTGCAGAAGATACCATGGGTACAGACTGACGGACAAACCGATTACATAAGCACGATCTTTTTTTACAAAAGACTTGCTAAAAACAGAGATTGCACACACGCGTATAAACTGCGATTGCACGGATTTCAAAAAAAAAAAAAGGAACCCTGTCCTGGTACTCTTTGTAGATAATTTATGCTGTTCATCTTTCGCATGCCAAGGACTGTTTGTGTGAAATAAAACGAGTGATTCGAGAGCAGAGTTGGAAACGGGTCAAAAATTTTGGACCTGGACTTGACCGCCACATAATTGGAGCTGGCCCGGATAGATCTGCTTTGAACTATAAATTCGAATATATCATCACTGTCAATCATTATCGATTCGCTACTGGATGAAGGTTGTTTCCCAAGGTTTCTTCAACAGCGGACTATCTTGGGGCAGTCTCCTCCATCCACCCATCTCCCACATGGTCTTCTTCTGGGTCGTTTCCTGTCCCTTGGAATCCAGTCTAATATTTCAGCTGTCCATCGATGGTCTGTCCTTCTGGCAACATGTCCAGCCCATTGCCATTTCAGGGATTTTATTCTGATCATGTAGTTTTCCACTCTTGTCATTTTCCTTATTCAAGAGTTTCTCTTTTGACCTTTCTTGGTTACACCATTTCACCATGCTTCTTTGTTGTCGTCTGCAGTCTTTGTATGTCTTTTTTCAGTTAAGTTCCACGTCGCTGCTCTGTACGGTAAGCACTGGCAGGATGCATTGATTAAACACTATTCTTTTAAGACATAATGGCATACTGCTCTTAAAAATTGTACTGTTTCTTCCAAAAACTCTCCAACCAAGTTTTATACGTCGTTAAATTTCTTCATCAATGTGACCCTCGTTTGATATGTGCTGCCCAAGGTAGATGTAGGAACTGGTTATCTCCAGCTTTGTCTTCTGAAAGTTCCTTTTTAATCCCATTTCTTTACCCTTCTCAGCATGTTCCTTATCAGCGTCACTCACGACTCTACAGCTCTGAAAGTATTATTTCAAAGACTTCTGAAAGGTTCTTTAAAATATTTTTCTTTTCCAAAATAAAACTGATATAAAATCTGGGGTAAATCGGGTCAGGAACATTTTGACCCGACGCGTTTGTTCCGCAAGAAATTGTTGAACCGCTGACCCGTTTCCATCTCCGTTCGAGAGTACACATTTATTTATGTACAACTCATTGCATTTATTCGCGTTACTCACGACCACACCGAGCCAATCCGGTTCATACTAAGTGAAATTAAATCATAACAATAAGGTTTACTAATTCCTGGCATTGAACGTAATGAGGTAGGTGGATTAACGACGCAAATCAAACTAAAGAAGAAATATAAGTCATGAAAGTAAATATTTACCAACCTATGGCGGTGGCAAGTCGGTGAGCAGGTTTGGCAAGGTAATTTACTCGTTACGTCTTTTACGTAAATTACGCGTAATATACAGGTAATTTACTTGGCGTAGAAAACCAGTTTTTTGCACAGACGTAAACTAATTTTCTTTTATGTGTGTGTATAAAAAATATAATATAAAAACCACTTTAATTATATTACATTTTAAACTTAAAATTTCTTGTATATTTCACTACGAAATCATTATTCTCTTAAGATTGTTCATAGAGCTTAGCCACCTAATAAGATTCCTTTTTAGAAATTATAATGTATCTGTTCTTTCTTGTATATTAAAAATGGAGAAAATAGTATACCTTTTTGCACTAGCATCGATTAAAATCACAATGTATATTGAATAGAATTCAAGATTTTATTAACACCTTCAAATTCGTAGTGTATTTTCATATTTATGTAATTCTATAAAATAAACAATTTTATGTTCAGTTTGTTCATCAAAGATAATATTTTGACATGAATGTCTATGGCATGTCTATAATGGAAAATATTGTACATTTTAATAATATTTGTTTTTGACATGTTATCCAGGTGTAACTTCAAAATCATAATTTTACCCTTTTAAAACTCTAAACGTTTTTCATATTGATTGTGCTATACTTATACCCTTAAAGGTAAAAACTGTAGATATGACAAAAGATTAAACTACTTGTTTTAAGTGTAACTCTTTAAATGTTTGTAATTGTCACTCTCATTTCTCACACACCCTCAATCACACTAATAATCCTCAACGTTATGATCTTGTAACTTAAGGTGAACGTAAAGTAATTTCGCTTCCTATACTTCCAATGGAAAAACTTTTGTACACATTTCCTTCACAATTAGTGTGTTTCCAAGAATGAAAATTTGAACATTGATTAAAATAACTTCATATTATAACTTGGAATACTTAATATTTTCTAAAACATAACCATAATTATATTAAAAATCAATAACCTTTCCTTTGGTGGTGTTGAAACCAGAACAAAGATGGCGCGACCTGTACTTTGATGACGTCAGTAGACAAACAAATGTTAGATTGCATTATTATGGTTATGTTTCAGAAAATATTAAGTATTCCAAGTTATAAAATGAAGCTATTTTAATCGATGTTCAAAGTTTCATCCTTGGGAACGCATTAATTTTGAAGAAAATGTGTACAGAAGTTTTTCCATTGGAAGTATACGAAGCAAAATTACTTGACGTCCACCTTAAGAGGATAATATATTTGTACCAATTTCTTGGAACGTTCGAAGCTGGGCCGGTTTCTTGCAGTATTATGGACAAAAAAAACAATTGGGGAAAAGTCTTTCAAGTTGGGCTGAAGATGCTGGCATGTTGATTAACTTCAAAGCAACTGCTGACAACTCCTTATGGGGCCGACTGGCGAAGTACCAGAATGTACGTGGTGATTTAACACTCTTCTTCATAAGCGCTCCAAACTTTCCAGATTTTTCTCGATACTGAAAAAAACTGGTTATCCCCGAGATATCTAAGTTCTCTAAAATGAACTCCTCTACTTGTTCATGATGTTTTTCATTCATTTTCTGCGTCTGGTACATAGGATGGAGAACATTGGCTGAAAGGCTGTATACATTTAGCGATTGGTTTCTCCTTTTTTCAACATGTGGCAATGAGGTCCTTATGGTCCTCAGGTAGACCTAAGTCCATCCACAATTCAACTGCGTTTGCAGCAGTTGCTTTTCTCTTCTAGCATATATTTATTAGCTGACTTACTGGATTAAGCACTGCGATTGTATCGGCAACTTCTTTGAGAAATACTATCATAGAGGAAGGATTTGAAGCTGTGAAATTGTCTTCTCAAATTATCAGTGGCAGCAACTTTCCTCATTGCACATAGATTGTTAGTCAAGGACAAACTGGCATCCCTCTGAGAACACCAGCTAGTGTCTGCAGCGAGGCGTACTTTAGAGCCACCATTTTCTGTCAGTTCATGTTATCGATCAGAGTGCTTGAAAGACCTCAACACCATGTTCACACGAGATACAATGTTTTTCGAGAGAAGATCCTTAGCTAGAAGATTTCCAGTATGGGCATTGCAGGCAGAATGCCACAGGCCGTGATTTTTTACCCATTTTAACCATGTTACTGGGGTTGTCGTAAACTGTACAATAAATATTCACGTTGTATTGTTCTTTAGCTAGCTTTTTTGATTCATTGACCACAACACAAAGTGCTTTACCTGTTTCTGGCGAACCAGACATGTCGAAAGCATCGAGAAAAATACTTTCAGCTTTGCCACTATTTCCACAGGGATTGTGAAGAAGTGTTACAACATTTTGCGCGTTGTATGATTCCTTTTTCCAACAGTATATGAGGAAAATGGAGTCTGTCTTAAGCACTGATGGTGATTTTAGTAACTTCATCATACACTTCGTCCAGAAGTTTATCAGAAAGGGCTTTTCTTGTTGGTGGTTTATAGACCGGCCGCATTTTTTGACAGAACTGTTTAAAATGCACCGATTCTACCACATTAAATGGGATGTTGCAACCATAGAAAACCTTGGCAATAGCAAGATCTATTTCCTGCTTTGTAGAGGCATTCATCCTGACCAAAAAATCGGTTATCTGTAGTTTAACCTTGGAAGGTTTAGAACTTACAGTGATGGGTGATTCAAGGTAGAAACTGTCTTCCTCTTCAGGAGATTAGGATTGTACACTCGTCACCACGGACACGGTTGAGCTGGGGCTCGCAACTGGAACCAGAGGATCGTCAATGTCTATAAACATTTCAGAGTCTGATCTAGGCAGGGTAGAACTGGAACTCGCCGGTGGTGGATTTGGCAGAAATCCGGATGCAGACCTTCCTGTGGGCTTTCAGACGCTCCCTTGCTGTATTCTTGACAGTTAATCCACATTCACAACACTTGACACAGTTCTTGTGTTCCACTTTAAGTGGAATAAATCCGAGTTCCTTGTACACATTATGAAGAGGTCTACCTCTGCGATTCATAGTGGGAAGAATCTTCAATTAGAATGTTGAGCCTCAATCAACGATTAGGGAGGATGGCAAAAAACGATGTTTAATCAGAGCGCTCTCAGCTTTGAACTGAAGCCAAAACGCAGCCCCGGTGGCGCAGTGGTCTAAGCGATGGCCTCTGATCATTCGTCCGAACGGGGTCCGGGTTCGAATCCCGGTGAGGCATGGATGTTGTTTTTGTCTTACGGCACTGGCTCTCTCCCTTCCCTGGAACCAGTGACCCTAAATTAGGGACGGGCGACTGCTTATAGCCCATTGAGTTGCTCACGGTGGTCGTTAAACCTCCAATAAAAAAAAAGCCAAAACGAAAACCTCCCGCATTTAAAAAACAGAGAACATGTGTAGTTCGCATATGTGTTATAGTTTTACCGCCGAGACCAGTAGCAGTTGCCGGTGCCGTTGAACTTGTGCGTCTGCCCAGCAGTGAATCACTGTAGAGAAAGGAGCCGCCAGTAGGCAGCACGCGCATGGATATCAAAGGCGAGCCGCGAGGCTACGTCTCATTTTGATTGTTCCTATCGTCTCGTTTCACTTTAAACTACACCGTGGGGTGGCTTCTGATTTCCTTTGCCAAACATAATATTTTAAAGTGTACCACACACATTATCATAACGATAGGAATTTTCGCGACTGAATATGAAGGCTAGAAAAAAACAATATGACGTGATACTGATATGTACCTGGTATCCTGGTGGTATGTCACGTGGACGTGGCAGTTTGCACTGTCCAATAAGATCATATAAAAATACCGAAGGTTATGTTGGTTTTTTAAAGGATATTCGTTTTTCTCGTATTTGTACATAGCAAGTTAATTAACAGGACGGAGCAATGTTTTTTTTACGTATTTTACGCGTTCTTTACGAGTCACATAGAAAACTTTTTTTTTACACGTAATTGCACAACCCTGTCGGTGAGGCGCCTCGTGCTGATCAAGTGATCCTTTCTGTTCTTACACTGTTAAAAAACATTTGTGGTAGGTTACTCCAAAAAGTGGTGTTACACTTGCTGCACCACTTTCTGAGGAAAGATATACTACTGTATGGTGCAAACAAAACCCAAAAACATGGGACAACTTTGCACTACGTGATGGTGCAAGGTTTCACTATGTTGTTGGGTTTTGTTAGCACCATACAGTGGTATATCTTACCTCAGAAAGTGGTGCAGCAAGTGTGACACCACTTTTGGTGCAACCTGCCACAAAAGTTTTAACGGTGTAGCTTATCTCACGATCAGATCAGTGGTAGGTGTCTCACGACGCCTGCTTTCAATTGTTATGCAGTAGTCTCAGAACTTAGTTGCTTCCGTCTTAAATAGTTTCAGATAACTTCGTTTTGTTTCGTTTCTGCATTGAAACATCAGAAATATCACGTAAATGTGTGAATAATCCCCATAGCATCTGCTAAGTAGCATGAGGACAAGTAACATTTGCATCAAGAAAGTGCACGTTAAGTGCAACTATAAAAAAATAAAGCATATTTCTTGTATTTCGATTACAAAAGTGGCGATCTTCACATAAAAAGGACCCTACATGTATGCTGCAATACCTGTGCTTCAAACCTGAGTGTGTGAGTGAAGTGTAAGGGACGTTCTGTACTCTTTCCAGTGCCAATGATTTGGTGAGAGCCCCCCAAAAAAAAAACATGGCTGATTGTTTCTGTATGTAGCCTCTTACCAAAAGTATGATTATAAAGACAGTTTCATATCCAAATGTAATTTACCTTCAGCGATTCGTCCTGTGGCTCATGACGGAGTACTACCTATTCCTGGACCTCCTTAATTTTTTTCCGTACCGTAGACTCCGATGGAGACGACGACATTGATGAACATGGTTTTATAGATTCCTTAGAGCCACATATGAGCACACATGTCTGACGAGGTCATTAAGTTCAAACATCTGGAACTGCCAAAGAATAAGGCTGAGCTTTCGGCATCAAGAGTATAGTAATGGAATCTCCTGGACCATTTTGTGAAAGTAATAACATTTCGTACCAGAAATAAAGATTTGGGAAAATTCGATTAAACAAAAGGTGACTACAATTTCTGCAATGATGTTTGACTCCTGGCAAGCATGTTAGATACGTTCCTGAAGTATGACAACTATTTATAGATGCGTCTAAGGTGAGCTTTAAAACTGCATTATTACACAATGGAAATAAGTTTCCTTCAGTCCCTAATACGTATGCAGTCCACACAAAAGAAACATACGTAAAGATGAAAAGTATCCTGTTAGATGTACACTATCAGAAGTATGAGTGGCAAATATGCGGTGATTTAAAGGTGATCGCCATTTCACCGTTCTGTTAGGATTACAAAGGTGTTACTCCAAGTACTGTTGCCTTCTCTGTGAGTGGGATAGCCGTGCAAAAGAAAGATACCAATTTGAAAAGACATAACGAAATTGGCCTAAGCAAAAAATGCGTACTCTCTCTCTCTCTCTCTCTCTCTCTCTCTCTCTCTCTATATATATATATATATATATATATATATATATATATATATATCATCATCATTGTCAACCATTATCAATCCACTGCTGGACGAAGGTCTCCCCAAGTTTCCTCCACAACGGTCTGTCTTGTGCCAGTCTCCTCCATGTCACCCCTGCATACTTTCGAATTTCATCCACCCATCTCCCATGTGGTCTTCTTCTGGGTCTTTTCCTGTCCCTTGGAATAAAATCTAAAATTTCGGCTGTCCATCGATGATCTGTCCTTCTGGCAGTATGTCCAGCCCATTGCCATTTCAGGGATTTAACTCTGATCATGATGTCTTCCACTCTTGTCATTTTTCGGATCCACGAGTTCCTCTTCTTATCTCTCCTGGTTATACCAAGCATGCACCTCTCCATGCTTCTTTGAGTTGTCTGCAGCCTTTGTATGTCTCTTTTAGTTAAGGTCCACGTCTCTGCACCATACGTAAGCACTGGAAGGATGCATTGATCAAACACTTTTCTTTTAAGACATAATGGCATATTGCTCTTGAAAATTATGCTGTTTCTTCCAAAAGCTCTCCAGGCAAGTTTTGTACGCCGATTAATATCTTCATCAATGTGACCCTCACTTGATATCTGCTGTCCAAGATAAACATACGTTTCTGTTATCTCCAGCTTTTCTCCATCAATCGATAAATCTTCATTTCTTGTAAAAGCATTGAACATCACTTTTGTCTTCTGAAAGTTCATTTTTAATCCCACTTCTTTACTCTTGTCAGCAAGTTCCTGGATCATACTCTGCAGCTCTGATGGGGTAGTTGCAAAAATGACTACGTCATCAGCAAAACGAAGGTGGGTTAGATAATCTCCATTAATCTTTATCCCCTTGTTTTCCCAGCTCAGCGACTGAAAAACACCCTCCAATGTGGCATTAAAGAGCTTCGGAGATATGGTGTCACCTTGTCTCACTCCCTTTCCAATTCTTACGTGTGTTGTATTTTCAAACAGCCTAATCTTTGCACTTGCATTTTCATAGATGTTATTAATAATATTAATGTATGCATCTTCAATACCGCAGGTTTTCAGAGCCATTGTAACTGCTGATGGTTTCACCGAATCAAAGGCTTTTTCATAATCGATAAAAGCCATGCACAATGGAAGCTTATATTCACTCGCTCTTTCAATTAGTTCTCTCAGCACGTGGATATGATCTATTGTGCTGTAGCCACTCCTGAATCCAGCTTCTTCTCTCGGTTGACCCATGTCCAGCGTTACCTTCAAGCGGTGTGAAAGAACTTTAGAGAAGATTTTATAAACTACTGATAGGAGGCTGATAGGTCTGTAGTTTCCAAGATCCTCAATGTCACCTTTCTTATGTAGCAGGATCATTGTAGCGGTGTTCCAATCCTCAGGAATCTTTCCTTCATTAAGGCATCGAGTGAAAATTTGGGCGAGTACTGTTTCGATTTCTACACTTGCTTCTTGTATGATGTCTACAGTAATTCCATCTTCTCCTGGAGCTTTTCCTCGCTTCATGTTCTTGATTGCATGTGCAACTTCTGCTGGAAGGACTGGAGGAACTCTGGTACTGGTATCTTTCATGATGTCTGGAGTGCATATATCATCCCTTTCATATAATTTGGAGTAGAAATCTTTCACTTTTGTCAAAATTTCGCCTCTATTTCTTGTTACAGAACCATCTTCTTTTCTCAGTGCCATAATCTGTTTTCTTCCCTTACTGAGATGTCCCTTTGCTATCTTTAGGCTTTGGTTGTTTTCAATTGCTTTCCTCACTAGTTCACAGTTGAATTTTCTTACGTCTTCAGTGATACTTTTTCTTACTGTCTTGCATAGCTCTATATATTCCACTTTGGAAGTCACATCTTCTTTAGTTGTCCTCATCTCTCTTCTTTTTTTGCATCAACGTTTTGGTTTTTCCTGATAATTTGTTCACATGCAACTTGTTCTTAGACCCAGCTAATTTTGTTGCTGTTTCCATAAGAGCTTTGGTTACTTTTCTGTTAACTTCAGAGATGTCCACTTCTTCCGATGTTAGGCCTTCTAAAGCAGAGAACCTGTTCTTCAGTTCTAACTTGAAGGTATTATGGTGTTTTTTAAGGTTGGTTATGTCAATAGATTTTGTTTGTCTTATGAGCTTGCCACGTTCAAGTTTAGTGTTGAGGTGCATCTTACATCTCACCAATATATGGTCACTACCTGTGTTGAACTTGTTCAGCACACTGCAGTCTTCTATGACGAATTTTTTGTTACACATAATAAAATCAATTTCACTTGTCGTCCCATTTGGATGTCTCCATGTTCATTTCCTGTGTGGCTTTTTCTTGAAGAAGGAGTTCAAGATGAAAAACCCTTCTGCCTCTGCAAACTCAACGAGAGTATTTCCACGCTGGTTTCTGTTGCCGTGACCGAATTTACCTACTGAAGTTTCATTCTGTTGCCGTTGCCCTATTTTTGCATTGAAATCTCCCATAATTATTTTCAAGTGCTGCTTACCTTTATTATTTAGATGACAAATTTCCTTATAAAATTCTTCAATTTCTTCTTCAGGATGACTTGTGGTGGGTGCATAAGTTTGAATAATCTGAGCCTGGTATCTTTTCGAGAGTTGGATAACAAGTCGTGCAGCTCTGTCAGAGGAACTTTCAACTTCTACAACTTTATCCTTCAGTTTCTTGTTTATTATAAATCCAACACCACTAGTTCTGCCAGTATCTGCCCCACGATAGTAGAAGAGATGTCCACTTTTCAGTTCGATGAGATCTTCTCCTTTTCTCCTTACCTCACTTAGCCCCACGATGTCCCACTTGATCCTTTGTAGTTCCTCTTCCAATTCAAGAAGCCTTGAATCAGAAGATAGGGAGCGTCCATTGTAAGTAGCCAAGGTCAGCATCAGATGGCAGCCTAGTCCGGTCCTCCGGGGATTCTTAGCACCCCCTGCCTTCATGTCGCACTGGCCGCTGCCTTGGCCAGGTACATTCCAGCTGCCGGAGACTGAGGGCCAAGATTTAAGTTGTTTAATCATTTTGGAGGGGTTTGGCCATAACTCACCACGCTGGCCAAGCGGGTTGGTGAGTGTGGGATAGAATTTCCTCTAATCCCGATGGTATAGTTATACCGCCCCTTTAGTGGGAACAGGATGCACCACGAGAAGGCGGGGTTGACATTTGTCAAGGAGAGGCTGTGATGTTACGCATCACCTGACCTTACATCCCATATATATATATATATATATATATATCTACCAACAAGTAATTGGACACCTGTGATTGACAAAGGAAAACGAAGTTTATTCACCTTCAATAGTTGGTGGTGTCTCCACAAGCGGCGATTACAGCTGCGACCCTACTGGGCATACTCTCAACCAGGCGTTGTAGGACGGCTAGCGCTATTTTCTTCCACTCGGCTTGGAGAAGACAAGTCAGTTCCTTCACCGATTTCGGACTGTGGGGGCACCCCTTAAGTCGCCGCTCCAACTCGTCCCAGAGGTGCTCGATAGGGTTCAGGTCCGGGCTCTGCGCAGGCCAGTCCATTCGATTAACCCCATTGTCACCATACTAAGCCATGGTGGACCTCGCAACATGACAGGTGGCATTGTCATCCTAAAAGTAACATGGGTCCACCCCGTAAAACTGCCACAACGTAGGAAGCATATGGTCATACAAAATGGTGCAGAAGGTCTCTGCGTTGAGTCTACCAGGAATTGCGACCAAGGATCCCATGCCATACCAGGAGAAACACCTCCATAGCATAATTCCACCGCCGCCGAACTTCACAATCGGCACAACACATTCCGGCAGGAGGCGTTCTCCAGACAGACGCCAAACCCAAACCCTTCCATCTGAAGGGTTGAGGGTGAACCTTGATTCGTCGCTCCAGAGAATCTGTTTCCACTGTTCAACGGTCCAATGTCGACACTCTTTGCACTAAGTTAGCCGAGTAGCGCTATTGGACTTGGTGATCAAAGGCTTGTGGGTGGCAGCACGTCCATGATAACCGAGCAGATGTGCTTCTTTACGGATGGTATTCATCGAAAGAACACTCACGGATGCCTGTTGAAACTCCTCGCGGATGTGGTCCATCGATTTGGTGCGGTTCTTCCGAATTTCTCTGGCCATCACCCGTTGGTCTCTATTTCCCAGTTTTGTGGTTCTGCCGGGTCAGAGCATATTCCGACAGTCACCTCTCATCTTCCACTTGCCAATCACGTAGTCCACTGTCGATTTTGGGTACTTCAACTTGCTGGATATGTTACGTATGGATCGGCCATTTCTGTGATACCCGACGATTACACCTTTCTCGAAATCAGAGAGCTCCGAACTGCGTGGCATCTTGAATGCGACTGGTTGCGTTGTTGTTTCCCACACGATATTTAATGGCGGCGGCCGTGACTTGTATCAGGACCGCAGATATCGTCGATTGCAGGGGTGTCCAATTACTTGTTGGTAGATAATGTAGCTTTTTTTTTCAGGAGAAAATATGCCGGACCTCCCAAACCTTAGTTGTTCAAAAGGTGAGAGGAGGGTTAACTAATCAAAAGTAGCTTAATTTCTCGAACCCTTATCATTGCTGTATAGTACTAACTGCAAAAATATAATTTAAATGCTCATATCTTATTAAATTATATTAAACACCTAGTAATCCTTTTAACAGTTGTAACTGATTATTACGTTCTTTATATTAATTTATCAAGTACGTTATAATTGGTTATATTCCAAAGCCAAAAATTTATTAGATGCCGCAAAGGCGCGTTTCACCAGAAAAATAGCCAGCCTTATGTGAGAGTCAGTGAGACTGATTTTTTTCTTTAACCTTATGTCTCAATTATTTTAGGTTCCACTTGAAAAGTTTCTTGAAGTGGCGTGAAAAGAACCACAATGTGAAGATCTTGATGATGAGGAGAAGACTTTCTTCAACGGACGAGCGTTTTCTTAGCAGTCGAAGATCTAGACCCACACATACTAACATCGGAGCGCCTAGAAATCTACAGCAGAGTCGCACAGTGGTGAATATTCCTACGTCGCCTTCAAGCACTGCCAACGCGATCAACAGTCAAGATGCCGCTGCAAATGCAACATCCAGCAATGAAGATCATAATGGGATTGACTTTATACAGCATTTGACTTACGTGTTCGAGACTGCATTATGACAGTGTCTCTTGTCAGCTAATCGAAATTATCGTAGTACACCCACTACGTAAACGCTGTTCGAACCCAATAAGGATTTATACGGCCAAGCATTTACGGTGAATATTTTGTTCTTGAATTATATCAAAATCTTGTTCGAATTTTAATTTTGTTACTTTCGTCAGCCCACTGAATGCTGGTCATTTTGTTCATGCATAGCTTTTAAGTAATGTTTACTCACTTTAAAATATTTATTACCGATATTTTTTCGGTTTGAAATATGACTGTAATGTTCAAAATTAGATTTTGTTTTTCTTGCTTTCACTTTTATTCACGTTTATAAACGTTTTTATTGTGATGTTCGAATAGTTGTGTGTTAATTGTTTTTATGAATTCGTATTTGTACCTAATTAGATCTGCTTTTTTACGCTTTCCAAGCGTATATGCTCCAGCTTTGTCTGTCTGTCTGTACGCACGATAACTCGCGTAAAAATGGTTCGATTTCGATGAAATTTTAGTATACGGTAGGGGGCCACCTGGGGACGAAGCCTGTGGGAAATGGGGTCAAAGATCAGGACATAGGAGTGGGATCCATTCCATTGCCCTTGTGCGACATCATAACTTAAGCACCCCGGACAAAAATTACGGAATGCTGTCATCCGGAGGAACAGTTGGAAACTGGTCAGGTAGAGAAAAATGCGTGTACGTAATGGAATGGAAAGTATTGTATGTTTCTTTTTCAGCCTTGTAAGACGTGCATGCCTAATGAGTTTTATTGTTGCTTACAGGTCTGTTTTATGTTGCATGGGTAGAAAAGGTGACGTAACATAGTTGCAAAAGGGAGCTATCGTCTTTGTCGTGAACATGGTCATTCGCTGAGGGAAGTGGCGGAGTTCGTTGGTGTGTCCAAGTCCACAGTCAGTAGCGTTCATTTAGCGTGGAAGGAGTCTACCAGAGACAATTCCCGTCGGAGCAGCTGATGCAGAAAAACCATCATGAGCAACCGTGATCGTCGACGTCTGGGGGCGATTATCAACCACAAAACGGTTCCAAACCCGGCAGGAATTGCTGAAAGAATACAATGCGGGACCCAGTCAGCCTGTTTCCGAACGAACGCTTCTACGAGAACTCCATGGTGTAGGAATATTCAATCGTGTAGCTAGGGTACGCCCCAAGTTGTCGGCCATACACAAGAAAAAGCGGCTGGAATGGGCGCGGGGACACCGACACTGGACCACAAAACAGTGGCGACGCATCATCTGGTCGGACGAATCCAAGTTCTGCCTGTGTTCCAAAGATGGTCGATCCAGAGTCATGCAGAAGGCCGGATAAGCCTTCAACGCAGAGTGTGCAAAGGGCTGTACAGAAAGGGGTGGAAGTGTCATGTTTTGGGGGTGTATATCCAGTGGGTCCCTTAGTTCACGTGTCTAATGGCATGCAAGCCGTGGACTACGTGAAGCTGTTGGATAACGAGGTGTTGCCGTATGTCCAGTTCCTCCAAGATGCAGCAACTCCACCCCATGTTAACAAGACGAAAACTGCACTCTCCACTGAGCTGCCGTTGTGCAGGATTGGTTTGCAGAACATAGGTCGACGTCCCACATCTCACCTGGCCTGCCAATTCACCTGATCTCAATGTTATAGAGAAATTTTGGAACATACTCGAACGGGCCGTTAAGAAGAGACAACAACACCCTCCCAATTTGACTGCTCTGCGGGACCAGTTGTCCACGGCGTTGGGCAAACTGGACATTGTCATCCGCTCCCATATTGACAGCATGCCAAAGAAAATCAAGGCTGTGCTTCGAGCTCGTGGTGATGTAATCCCATATTAACCAATAAAATGAGCATTCCGTAATGTTTTTGTCCGGTGTGCTTACCTAAAAATGTTTCGATTGAGACAAAATTTTATCATTTTGTTCCGGAAGTATACTGAACCAATTCTGTTGAATATTATCGAAATGGGGATCAAATGTCAGGGCATATGAGCAAGATTTATTCCACAGCCATTATCCTCATAACTTGAGTAATGGTTTCTGGTATGTTGGAAAACGTATAATAATCAATGCATTGCATGTTTTTACTAACTTGTTTCGTTTTTAATCTGTAATAGCGATTATAATGTACAGGCATAATTTCAAAAACTTTCCGCACAGATTTTTATTAAAACTGATTTGTTTTTCTTTATTTTTCCAACAACGAGGTTAAACTCGAGCACGAGTTCCAAATGTAATTCAATTCGTAGTACACCTAATGAAAAGTAAAAAGTAAATCCACTTACCTCGAATACGCAAAATTTATGGTCATTCGCTGTTTTCAGCCTTGGAATTGACCCTTGAACAGAGTGGAATGAACTAACTCGCTGTTAGCAAAATGGGCTGAAGTCAGCTTGAACGAATGTATTCGTAGTCTGAAAAGAGAGCCGAACGTGACGCTGAAACGAGTAAAACTGCACATTAAGCAATATTGCCTATTTTGTGTTTCGAAGTTTACTGATCACCTTGAGCAGCTCAGTGGGCTATTAAGTCTTCCGTCCCTAATTTAGCGTCACTAGATTCCAGGGAAGGGAGGTCGTCAATGCCATAAGACAAGACAAATGCACCACCCATGCTTCACCCGGGAATCGAACCCGGGCTCATCTCTGACGAATATAGTCAGAAGCCAGCAATTGTACCACCGATCAGCAGGGAGGTAATGTTGCTTTATTAACTTTTTTTCATTTAAAGTGGTTTACTGGGACGATTGACAATGATTACTCCCTAAAAGGTCTATAACAGTGGCGATGGACAAAAAGGAAGAGATGTTTGAGTCACTTGTTTCTTTTCAGTAGTATATCTGTGGACTTTACCTCTCATCATGCCTTCATTCATATTTATGGTCAGTGCTGCTGAAATTAAAAGGGAAAAGAAACGGTTTTTCCGTAGCTTTCTTTCGTATAACACGGCCGCTGTTTGAGCATTTTTGTTCGGGAAGAGCAGAAAATTTGGGGTACCATTTGTTCTCAAGGTACATCAGCAGTAGAAAGAGTCAAAAGAACGGCGTAAGTTGAAGCGTACGTAATCGGACGAACTACCTCATTGTGGAGATGGCAGGCAAGAGAGAAAAGAAAATGGCTACCCCAGCGGCTTAGTGGGATGAGGCTGACCTCTGACGGTGTGCGTGTCTGATGGCAGTAGCTCTGTATTTTCCCTGGAACCAATGGCCCTAAATTAGGGAAAAGTGCAGTCGAGTGGTAAGAGGCGTTGGTTTCTTATAATTCTTTCGAAATGGTCTTTCTTGAGCCCTATGTGTAGCATGGGTAATGTTTGTCCAATGGCTCTGTCCCTGCCCTGGAACCATCGTCCGTATAAATTAGGGACGGACGACTGCTTATAGTTCCCAACAGCTGCTCATGATAGTAAATAAACATCGAACCAAAAATAATGGAATGCTTAGGTCTTCATTTAAAGGTTTCTTAATTTAAAATTTTGCTCCACCGAAAGTAACGACAGTCAGGCAATTCAATGGCAATATCCACCTGCGCATAGCTCTCTTTTAAACTCGCAGGAATAGTTCTAAGTCAGTTTTGCCGTAGGTTTTCAAAAACAAGAATTTCTTCGTGCGTGGCCGCTTCAGAAAGCAAGATATCAAATTATTTCACCAAAGAAGTACTATCAAGTTTTATTTCCCTCCGATCGTCGTATCTAGCGTTGCCTCGAATCGATTAACCATAGCCTGAGAATCAATTATGCTTTTCTTTTTCATACAAAAACAGAATTTGTTGCATTTATAAATTTTAATTTAAACTTCGTAATAAATCAGCTTGTACTTTAAATATCTACTTCCATTAGATACAAGCATCATTAGACAATCGCCGCCTCAGATTGGTCAGAGGTTTTTAGAAAATCGCAAGAGATTGGCCCCAAGTTCGAGCAAAGACATGAGGCATTTGTGGTGTTTCTCGTATAGCACTACTTTCGACTCATTCCTTGAAGCAGTGACCCTAAATAAGATCAGATCATATGTAGAGGATTTTAGGAAGGGGAGTGTCTGAGTCCAGGCCGTAAATAACCCTTACAAGTAAGAAGCTAGGAGATTTGGGCTACAGTGCCCGATAGAAAAGTGACACGGAAGCGAGGTAGAAAGGGGGAGGAAGACTCCTTTATTTATTACCTGGGCGGGCAGTACCCGGGGCCCGACGGCTAAACGTGCCCACCCGACGTACTGCGGATATTTAGTGGTTCGAGCGTTTGTACGTGCCTGGGATCGAACACGAGGTCTTCTCCGTGGCAGTCACGAGCAGCCTGTGACCCTAAATAAGGGACGAAAGATTATATATGTACTATCTACCAACAAGTAATTGGACATCCCTGCAATCGACGATATCTGCGGGCCTGATACACGTCACGGCCGCAGCGTTAAATACCGTGTGGGGGAAACAACAACGCAACCAGTCGCATGCAAGATGCCACGCAGTTCGGAGCTCTCTGATTTCGAGAAAGGTGTAATCGTCGGGTTTCACAGAAATGGCCGATCCATACGTGACATATCCAGCGAGTTGAAGTACCCAAAACAGACAGTGGCCTACGTGATTGGCAAGTGGAAGATGAGAGGTGACTGTCGGAGTGTGCTCCGACCCGGCAGACCCACAAAACTGGGAGTTAGAGACCGACGGGTGCTGGCCAGAGAAATTCGGAAGAACCGCACCAAATCGATCGGCCACATTCGCGAGGAGTTTCAACAGGTATCCGGGAGTGATCTTTCGATGAATACCATCCGTAAGGAAGCCCGTCTGCTCTGTTATCATGGACGTGCTGCCGTCCACAAGCCTTTGATCACCAAGTCCAGTAGCGCTGCTCGGCTAACGTGGTGCAAAGAACGTCGACAGTGGACCGTTGAACAGTGGAAACAGGTTCTCTGGAGCGACGAATCAAGGTTCACCCTCTACCATTTGGATGGCAGGGTCTAGGTTCGGCGTCTGCCTGGAGAATGCCTCCTGCCGGAATGTGTTGTGCCAACTATAGAGTTCGGCGGCGGTGAAATTATGCTATGGGGGTATTTCTCCTGGTGTGGCACGGGACCCTTGGTCGCAATTCCTGGTAGACTCAACGCCGAGACCTACTGCGCCATTTTGGATGACCATGCGCTTCCTACGTTGTGGCAGTTTTACGGGGTGGACCCATGTTATTTTCAGGATGACAATGCCACCTGTCGTGTTGCGAGGACCACCATGGCTTGGTATGGTGACAATGGGGTTCATCGAATGGACTGGCCTGCGCAAAGCCCGGACCTTAACCCTATCGAGCACCTCTGGGACGAGTTGGAGCGTCGACCCAAGGGGTGTCCCCACAGTCCGAGATCGGTGAAGGAACTGACCTATCTTCTCCAAGCCGAGTGGAAGAAAATACCGCTAGCCGTCGTACAACGCCTGGTAGAGAGTATGCCCCGTAGGGTCGCAGCTGTAATCGCCGCTCGTGGAGGCTCCATCAACTATTGAAGGTGAATAAACTTCGTTTTCCTTTGCTATCACAGGTGTCCAATTACTTGTTGGTAGATAGTGTATTTATATATATATATATATATATATATATATATATATATATATATATATATATAGCGCTTATGTACCAAACCATGTGGCCAAGCATGAAAGAAAATTAATTACCTTTTGTAGAGAAACGTTTTAGAGAAATGACAAACAGGCTCAATTTAGGCTGCATACTTAACTTTTATTTATCAACGGTCTGATCTGTTTTCCCGTGAAAGTAGCTGAATTGCATGAGCATGCCACTCTGTAGAAGAAAATTTCTGAAATTCAGGGGCCATTTTTTTTTATTCTTGTTGTGAATTAACGAAGCATATTTCTGATACCCTTTTCCTGAAATGGAGGGGAAAAAACTATTTCTCGGTTGTTTTGTACTCTAGGAAAATTCTGAATTTTCTGAAACCTTTCCGCAATTCCTTTCGTATATTAGAGGAAAATTCTGTTCTCACTTTTCCGTATTCATATGACGGAAAATTTCAGGTAAAAGAAGAGATTCGTGGAAATACTTGCTTTGGTTTATTATTAAATTTCAGTCTTCAATCTGAGGACCTAATTTTAAAGTTCTGTAGCGGGATCAGATATGGTGGGTAGTATATCGCATGAAATTTTGCTTATTGTGGTACGGGATATTCTTTCTAATCTCCCCAGAGCCCATTTAAGAGGGAAGCTAGGGGCTGCAGCCTCAAACCCTGCATTTTCAAGAATTATGTAGGATGCTTGAAGAACTGAGAGTTCTAGAGTTTACTTTTTTCAGATAGCACAGAGAAAACTGTGAGAAACTGCCTTGATTTTTTTTTCTTTCGATTTTTTTTAAGGAGACCGTAAAAAGTATATTTGCCCACAGTCCATCCTCAAATCTTTCGAAAGCATTGCAGATGGTTTTTTGTACACATCTCATGAGATTTGCATCTTATGATTTTGTCCACTACTTTCATATAATTTCAAAAAGCTGAACTCGGAAGTGTTAGGGGAGGGGGGATATTAACATAGAACTGAACTGGTATCAATTTTTCAACCAATCATTTTTACATTTTCTTGCTAGCACTGATTTGTCCATGAGTTATGGGATATATACTACAATATGGCGGGGATATTTTTTTATTGCTTCCTCATCATATTTTGGCAAAATTTATTCGTGGGTATTTTTATTATGCCATCCATAGTGAAATACTAAATGTGCCACTAATACTGGGGCCCAAAATACTGTCCAGTCACCGGATCGCCATTTCCTTCAATGTGTCCTGCCTCTTCCCCATTTAGTACACCAAGTGATTTATTGTAATTGTGAATGCATTACAATAAGAAACCGGGTCTAGAATTATTGTACAGCCGATTGTATTATGCCTATGTATCGGTCTGCGGTCTCCTTAACTCAAAAACCATTATAACTATCAAGAGTAAAGTTCTGTATAGTTCTGAGACATAACACAATAAAGCAGCACATTTCACCATTTCTTAAAGATAATTGAACGTCATCGGTAGTTTAGAAAGGTTTTCAAGTGCGTCAAAAAATTATGATGAAAAAAAATCCTCTTATAGAAAACATAAAATTATAACGTATTCATAAAAAGAATAAGCTCCAACAGAAAATAAAATGACTAATTATAGACCAAATTAATAACAAACATTTCATCGCTGAACAGTTAGGGTTATATCTCATACGAACTTTCCAAAATGGGGTTTTCTGGCGCAACTAGGGCATGTGCACCCAGTGTCGATGTCAGCCGCTGAGAACTGGATGGGCTTTCAGGGGGCTAAGCACGATGGAGGCGGGGTTGCACAAATTTTGGAAGGCTTGGAAGAGATTTTGGCCAAAAAATCGGTACACGTAGATTTTACCCGACTGATGTTTTCCCCAAAATGTTTTCATGCGCACACTGTACGTAGTATTTATTCAGTGTATGTAGCACTGAAAACTATAAATAGGGATCTCCATGGCAAGTTGCTAAGAATCCCCATGACTTATTTTAAGCTCCTCTGTAAATACGGATCTCCATCCAAGTTTGCTTCGGGGGCTGGGGTGGCTTAGTGGTCAGCGTTCGTCTCTGCCGCTGAGAAAACCTCGGGTTCGATTCCAGGCAGGTACGAACGCTCGAACCACTAAATATTCTCCGTGTGACGGATCGGCACGTCGGGCCCCGGGTACTGGCCGGCCGGTAATAAATAAGGGCGTCTTCCTACCCCTTTCACCTCTCTTCCGTGTGACTTTCCTATTGGGCACTCTAGCCCAAATCTCCTGGCTTCCTATTTCTAAAGGTTGTTTAAGACCTGGGGTCGGACACTCCTTTCCTAAAATCCTCTACATATCTGATCTGATCTGATGTTACTATTTCTTCCAAATTTTAGCATATTTCTGTCGGGTTTTTTTTTTTAAGTCTTAAGCAGAGGTGGAATGGGTTAAAAATTTTGTATCCGAACGTCACATAACTGGACCCAACCCATCCCTGACCCATAGAAATCTGCGTTGAATATTAAATTCTAAACTCAATTTATAAGTATACGCAATCGTACACACACAGTGTTCAAAACGTCTCTCCGCAGTGGTTATCGTAGGTTGTATGGATGTAGGTTGTATAGAAGTCATGTCAATGTATTATGGAAACGTATAATTTATTTACAAAAAATGTTGAAACTGTCGTTCTTTATATAACCTAGCTGTTTTACATGCTTCCAAAAACATCTGGGAGAGTCAATTAATCCCTCCACAGTGATGTTAAGGCTGTTCCGCTTAATTTTGATGGTGCTACCGTCAAAATTTCAAATTAAGTAACTTGTATGTTTAATTTCAGTTTTTTGCTGTCTTCGTGATAACATATCAACCTTCAAAATGTTGCACAGCAACACCAATGTTCAGCAACTTCTGATAAGTTCAAAGTTTCTAAAATACCGCCCCGGTGGCGCAGTGGTCTAAGCGATGGCCTCTGATCATTCGTCCTAACGGGGTCCGGGTTCGAATCCTGGTGAGGCATGGATGTTGTGTTTGTCTTACGGCACTGGCTCTCTCCCTTCCCTGGAACCAGTGACCCTAAATTAGGGACGGGCGATTGCTTATAGCCCATTGAGTTGCTCACGGTGGTCGTTAAACCTCCAATCAAAAAAAGAAAAGTTTCTAAAATGTAGGCCACCCCGATGGTGCAGTAATCTAAACGGTGGCCTCTGATCATTCGTCCAAAAAGGGTTCGTGTTCGAATCCAGGTGAAGCATGGATGTTGTTTGTCTTACTGCACTGGCTTTCTCTATTACCTGGAACCAGTGACCCTAAATTAGGGACGGGCGATTGCTTATAGCCCATTGAGTTGCTCACGGTGGTCGTTAAACCTCCAATAAAAAAAAAGAAAAGTTTCTAAAATGTAGGCCACCCCGATGGTGCAGTAATCTAAACGGTGGCCTCTGATCATTCGTCCAAAAAGGGTTCGTGTTCGAATCCAGGTGAGGCATGGATGTTGTTTGTCTTACTGCACTGGCTTTCTCCCTTACCTGGAACCAGTGACCCTAAATTAGGGACGGGCGATTGCTTATATAGCCCATTGCGTTGCTCACGGTGGTCGTTAAACCCCCAATAAAAAAATGTAGATGTTGATTTCATCATTGCGCTTCAGAAGGAAGAAACACTAATGAAATCAGCATTAACATTTTGGAAACTTTCAACTCATTACAAGCTTGTGAACATTGATATTGCTATGAAACATATTCTGGTTTCTTAATGAGACTAAAGAACTTCCAACATTCACTCTTCCCCTTTGTTTTCAGCAAGAACGTATTGGTTGGCCTCTGCGCCTTTTTCAATTTCATTAATAATAAATTAATCATATTAACTAATAAGGCATTTATTCTGGCACGACATGCAATGGAACAAGATGTTAGCAGTCACGTCTAACGAAAACCTGTGAAATCTCAGTGCAAAAGATGCGATGTGAAAAGTAACTGCCTGGCAATGTGACACGCGGGGTATGAGAATGAATCACCAGAGAAATAAGTGACAGGCGTCTGCCTGTTTTTTTGTTTTTGTAATTGGAGGTTTAACGACCACCGTGAGCAACTCAATGGGCTATAAGCAGTCGCCCGTCCCTAATTTAGGGTCACTGGTTCCAGGGAAGGGAGAGAGCCAGTGCCGTAAGAAAAACACAACAACCATGCCTCACCGGGATTCGAACCCGGAGCCCTTCCAGACGAATGAATAGAAGCCATCGCATAGACCACTGCGCCACCGGCGCGGCGACGTTTCACTGTATCTTGCTCAGGACAATCGCACTGAAAAGAAACGCAAAGGAAGTATCCTTTTACGATACGGTATCATCGGTGGGTGGGAATCTTTTTTGCTTTAAGAAAGATACGACGATATTTTTGTATGAGAATTTTTTTCACTCTGCTGGCATCAGCATCGAGCACTAAGTTCCCCAGTACGCATTTTCATTGAAATATATATATATATTTCAAATATATATATATATATATATTTCAATGAAAATGCGTACTGGGGAACTTAGTGCTCGATGCTGATGCCAGCAGAGTGAAAAAAAAATTCTCATACAAAAATATCGCCGTATCTTTCTTAAAGCAAAAAAGACATCTATGAAAATGCAAGTGCAAAGATTCGGCTGTTTGAAAATACAACACACATAAAAATTGGAAAAGGAGTGAGACAAGGTGACACCATATCTCCGAAGCTCTTTAATGCCACATTGGAAAATGTCTTTCAATCACTGAACTGGGAAAAAAGGGATAAAGATTAATGGAGATTATCTAACCAACCTTCGTTTTGCTGATGACAGTCATTTTTGCAACTACCCCATCAGAGCTACAGAGTATGAACCAGGAACTTGCTGACAAGAGTAAAGAAGTGGGATTAAAAATGAACTTTCAGAAGACAAAAGTGATGTACAATGCTTTTACAAGAAATGAAGGTTTATCGATTGATGCAGAAGAGCTGGAGATAACAGACACGTACGTTTATCTTGGACAGCAGATATCAAGTGAGGGTCACATTGGTGAAGAAATTAATCGGCGTACAAAACTTGCCTGGAGAGCTTTTGGAAGAAACAGCATAATTTTCAAGAGCAATATGCCATTATGTCTTAAAAGAAAAGTGTTTGATCAATGCATCCTTCCAGTGCTTACGTATGGTGCAGAGACGTGGACCTTAGCTAAAAGAGACATACAAAGGCTGCAGACGCCGCCCCGGTGGCACAGTGGTCTAAGGCGTTGGCCTCTGATCGTTCGTCCGTAAGGGGTCCGGGTTCGAATCCCGGTCAGGCATGGATGTTGTGTTTGTCTCACGGCACTGGTTCTCTCCCTTCCCTGGAACCAGTGACCCTAAATTAGGGACGGGCGACTGCTTATAGCCCATTGAGTTGCTCACGGTGGTCGTTAAACCTCCAATCCAAAAAAAAAAAAAAAAAAGGCTGCAGACAACTCAAAGCAGCATGGAGAGGTGCATGCTTGGTGTAACCAGGAGAGATAAGAAGAGGAACACGTGGATCCGAAAAATGACAAGAGTGGAAGACATCATGATCAGAGTTAAATCCCTGAAATGGCAATGGGCTGGACATACTGCCAGAAGAACAGACCATCGATGGACTGCCGAAATTTTAGATTGGATTCCAAGGGACAGGAAAAGACCCAGAAGAAGACCACATGGAAGATGGGTGGATGAAATTCGAAAGTATGCGGGAGTGACATGGAGGAGACTGGCACAAGACAGACCGTTGTGGAGGAAACTTGGGGAGACCTTCGTCCAGCAGTGGATTGATAATGGTTGACAATGATGATGATGATAGATAGATATATATATTATGATGATGGAGGAAACTTGGGGAGACCTTCGTCCAGCAGTGGATTGATAATGGTTGACAATGATGATGATGATATATATGATATATATATATATCATGATGATGATATATATCATCATCATCATTGTCAACTAAAAACTTGGGGAGACCTTCGTCCAGCAGTGGATTGATAATGGTTGACAATGATGATGATATATATATATATATATCATGATGATGATATATATCATCATCATCATTGTCAACCATTATCAATCCACTGCTGGACGAAGGTCTCCCCAAGTTTCCTCCACAACGGTCTGTCTTGTGCCAGTCTCCTCCATGTCACTCCCGCATACTTTCCAATTTCATCCACCCATCTTCCATGTGGTCTTCTTCTGGGTCTTTTCCTGTCCCTTGGTATCCAATCTAAAATTTCGGCTGTCCATCGATGGTCTGTCATTCTGGCAGTATGTCCAGCCCATTGCCATTTCAGGGATTTAACTCTGATTATGATGTCTTCCACTCTTGTCATTTTTCGGATCCACGTGTTCCTCTTCTTATCTCTCCTGGTTACACCAAGCATGCACCTCTCCATGCTGCTTTGAGTTGTCTACAGCCTTTGTATGTCTCTTTTAGCTAAGGTCCACGTCTCTGCACCATACGTAAGCACTGGAAGGATGCATTGATCAAACACTTTTCTTTTAAGACATAATGGCATATTGCTCTTGAAAATTATGCTGTTTCTTCCAAAAGCTCTCCAGGCAAGTTTTGTACGCCGATTAATTTCTTCACCAATGTGACCCTCACTTGATATCTGCTGTCCAAGATAAACGTACGTGTCTGTTTTCTCCAGCTTTTCTGCATCAATCGATAAATCTTCATTTCTTGTAAAAGCATTGTACATCACTTTTGTCTTCTGAAAGTTCATTTTTAATCCCACTTCTTTACTCTTGTCAGCAAGTTCCTGTATCATACTCTGTAGCTCTGATGGGGTAGTTGCAAAAATGACTATGTCATCAGCAAAACGAAGGTGGGTTAGATAATCTCCATTAATCTTTATCCCTTTGTTTTCCCAGTTCAGTGATTGAAAGACATTTTCCAATGTGGCATTAAAGAGCTTCGAAGATATGGTGTCATCTTGTCTCACTCCTTTTCCAATTTTTATGTGTGTTGTATTTTCAAACAGCAGAATCTTTGCACTTGCATTTTCATAGATGTTATTAATAATATTAATGTATGCATCTTCAATACCGCAGGATTTCAGAGCCATTGCAACTGCTGATGGTTTCACCGAATCAAAGGCTTTTTCATAATCGATAAAAGCCATGCACAATGGAAGCTCATATTCCCTCGCTCTTTCAATTAGTTCTCTCAGTACGTGGATATGATCTATTGTGCTGTAGCCACTCCTGAATCCAGCTTGTTCTCTCGGTTGAGCCATGTCCAGTGTCACCTTCAAGCGGTGTGAAAGAACTTTAGTGAAGATTTTATAAACCACTGATAGGAGGCTGATAGGTCTGTAGTTCCTGAGATCCTCAATGTCACCTTTTTTATGTAGCAAGATCATTGTAGCGTTGTTCCAATCCTCAGGAATTTTACCTTCATTAAGGCATCGAGTGAAAATTTGGGCGAGCCCTGTTTCGATTTCTCCACTTGCTTCTTGTATGATGTCTACAGTAATTCCATCTTCTCCTGGAGCTTTTCCCCGCTTCATGTTCTTGACTGCATGTGCAACTTCTGCTGGAAGAACTCTGGTACTGGTATCTTTCATGATGTCTGGAGTACATGTATCATCCCTTTCATGTAATTTGGAGTAGAAATCTTTCACTCTTGTCAAAATTTCGCCTCTATTTCTTGTTACAGAACCATCTTTTCTGAGTGCCATAATCTGTTTTTCCCCTTACTGAGATGTCCCTTTGCTATCTTTAGGCTTTGGTTGTTTTCAATTGCTTTCCTTACTAGTTCACAGTTGAATTTCCTTACGTCTTCAGTGATACTTTTTCGTACTGTCTTGCATAGCTCTATATATTCCACTTTGGAAGTCACATCTTCTTTAGTTGTCCTCATCACTCTTCTTTTTTGCATCAACATTTTGGTTTTTCCTGATAATTTGTTCACATGCAATTTGTTCTTAGACCCAGCTAATTTTGTTGCTGTTTCCATAAGAGCTTTGGTTACTTTTCTGTTAACTTCAGAAATATCCACTTCTTCCGACGTTAGGCCTTCTAAAGCAGAGAATCTGTTCTTCAGTTCCAATTTGAAGGTATTATGGTGTTTTTTTAAGGTTGGTTATGTCAATACATTTTGTTTGTCTTATGAGCTTGCTACGTTCGAGTTTAGTGTTGAGGTGCATCTTACATCTCACCAATCTATGGTCACTGCCTGTGTTGAACTTGTTTAGCACACTGCAGTCTTCTATGACGAATTTTTTGTTACACATAATAAAATCAATTTCACTTGTCGTCCCATTTGGATGTCTCCATTTCCTGTGTGGCTTTTTCTTGAAAAAGGAGTTCAAGATGAAAAACCCTTCTGCCTCTGCAAACTCTACGAGAGTATTCCACGCTGGTTTCTGTTGCCGTGACCGAATTTACCTACTGAAGTTTCATTCTCTTGCCGTTGCCCTATTTTTGCATTGAAATCTCCCATAATTATCTTCAAGTGCTGCTTACCTTTATTATTTAGATCACGAATTTCCTCATAAAATTCTTCAATTTCTTCTTCAGCATGACTTGTGGTGGGTGCATAAGTTTGAATAATCTGAGCCTGGTATCTTCTCGAGAGTTGGATAACGAGTCGTGCAGCTCTGTCAGAGGAACTTTCAACTTCTACAACTTTATCCTTCAGTTTCTTGTTTATTATAAATCCAACACCACTAGTTCTGCCAGTATCTGTCCCACGATAGTAGAAGAGATGTCCACTTTTCAGTTCAATGAGATCTTCTCCTTTTCTCCTTACCTCACTTAGCCCGACGATGTCCCACTTGATCCTTTGTAGTTCCTCTTCCAATTCAAGAAGCCTTGAATCAGAAGATAGGGAGCGTCCGTTGTACGTAGCCAAGGTCAGCATCAGATGGCAGCCTAGTCCGGTCCTCCGGGGATTCTTAGCACCCTCTGCCTTCATGTCGCACTGGCCGCTGCCTTGGCCAGGTACATTCCAGCTGACGGAGACTGAGGGCCAAGATTTAAGTTGTGGAGTCATTTTGGAGGGGTTTAGCCATAACTCACCACGCTGGGCCAAGCGGGTTGGTGAGTGTGGGATAGCATTTCCTCTAATCCCGATGGTATAGTTATACCGCTATTGGCGGTCGTCAGAGCCCCTTTAGTGGGAACAGGATGTACCACGAGAAGGCGGGGTTGACATTTGTCAAGGAGAGGCTGTGATGTTACGCATCACCTGACCTTATATATATAATAAATAAAATCTTTTTTATTTTCTAGAACTAATAGGTCTAAATCTGGTCAGAAAGACTTTTTGACCCCCAAGAAATTGTCGATCCGTTGATCTGTGACCCGTTTCCATCTCTGGTCATAAGACCGTTCATATGTTTTAGTTTGTAACCAGACATGGAATCTCTCATCGTTTTAAACTATAATTACGGCAAAGATGTTTTTCTACTACTCTCTTAGATATTCGGTCAAAGGGTTCCCTCCATTTTCCAGAAGTACAAACACTAAGTTTAACAAAAAATTCAATTTATAAAACAAAATGTCTATGAATTCGAAAAATCTCACGTACATATAACATAATTTCTGTAAATCTCCTAAAATCTTAGATGGCTTCACTTACCATCTAATTGCTTAAGTATATTTGGGAGGGGGTGGCCTAAAAAGTGGGCTTCAAGAAAAGTTAGCTCACCCGTAGCATCGCTCTTTCGTGCGCCGGCAGTTGCGGAGGTCCCTCTTTCAAATCCCAGCAGAAGGAAAAGGCTTGTTCACTTACTACGCCGGAAAGAAAAATCTCTGGAATAAGGGTTGTAGAAGTGTCGATCTTATTTCATTTTGTGAAACTTCTGTATAAATAAAGAAATACCCAAAACTAATATTTCGCCGCCTAGGTGGCGCAGTGGTTTAAGTGTTCGCTTGTGATCATTCGTCCAGGTTCGAATTCCGGTGAGGAATGGATGTTGTGTTTGTCTTACAGCACTGGCTCTCTCCCTTACCTGGAGCGGTGGCCCTAAATTAGGGACGGACGACTGCTTATAGCCCACTGAGTTGCTCACGGTGGTCGTTAAACCTCCAATCAAAAAAGAAACTGATATTTCTAAAATAAACGGAATTACTGACTACCCAAATTCCGTCGAAATACTGAAGTTAGAACAAACGACAAATGGAAACTTTTAAAACTGAAATTTCCTTAACAGACTGACCTTAAACTTTGATACGAGTTATTTTCAGGAATTTTCCGTGAATTCACACTTTGTTTTTTCACAGTGAACGCTAAAAGTCGTGGCCTAATGCAAACATTTAATATGTATCATAACTGCTGCGGTAGGCAAGTGGTCTGAGCAGCTGGGCTTCTGAGCATTCATCCAATATTGGTCCTAGCTCGAGGCCTCGATTAGGAATGGATGGCGAACTTACCTGATAGCTGTCCCCGCACTAGAAGTAGCGTTCCTAAAATAACGGACGAGGCACTGCTTATAGTGATCCTTCAACCCCGAAAAAATGTATAGGCGTAGTTTGAAGATAATTTACTCAAATTTCTCACATCCCGTTTTCTCAATTGGATTATCTACTAGTTAATTCAGTACACTCCACATGGACTTGGTATAAAAAGAAAATTGCAGTGTGAAACCGTAAAATCCTCGAAATCTTGGAGATGTAGGTTTTGGTCTTACAAGAAAAATAAAGCATAATCTTACTTCAAAATTTCAGTATTAGTGAACTGCTATTTCATGACTCCGTTGGCGCAGTGGTCTAAGCGATAGCTTCTTATCATTCATCCGAGATGGGTCCGGGTTCGAATAAGGCATAGATGTCATGTTTTTCTTACGGCACTGGCTCTCTCCTTTCCTTGGAACTAGCAGCCCTAAATTATATTATATCAGATCAGATCTAGAGGATTTTAGGAAGGGAGTGTCTGACCCCAGGTCTTAAACAACCCTTAGAAATAGAAAGGTAGGAGATTTGGGCTAGAGTGCCCGATAGGAAAGTGACACGAAAGCGAGGTAAAAAGGGGGAGGAAGACTCCCTTTTTTATTACCAGGGGGTCAGTACCCGGGGTCCGACGGCTGAACGTGCCCATCCGACGCACGGCGGGTATTTAGTGGTTCGAACGTTTGTACCTGCCCAGGATCGAACCTGAGGTTATCTCCATGGTAGTCACGAATCATCAGGCCACCCGCGGCCAGCCCTGAATTAGTGACTGGCAAATGCTTTTATAACCCGTTACGTTGTTCACGGTGATCGTTAAACCTCCAATCAAGAATCCCCCTACCCCTTCACGACCACCACCACCGAGCTGCTTATGTTGCGCGGTGGTCTAAACGCCGGTTTATGACCAATCGTCCAAGAAGGGTCCGGGATCGAATCCCGTGAGGCATATGGATATTGTGTTTGCCTTACTGCACTGGATGTCTTCGTTCCCTGGATCCAGTGGACCTAAATCAAAGACAGGCGACTGCTAATAACCTACTGAGTTGCTTACCGTGGTTTTTCAATCCCTCCCCGTCTTTCAAAAAAATCTTTCAAGTGTCTATTCAAATTTGGACTATCATCACTTTACGCTAAGACTGATTACTTATACCAATTCTTTAAAAATAAATTATGAAAAAGTTCCTATAATCTTCTATCTTCAGTGAATTTCGAAGCTTTCTCCATTAGAATTACATGTTGGTCGATTCCTGGCAGAAAATCGACCAAATAGCGTGTAATTCAGTTCAACATTTCATTACACTAGCTACTATTTCTTCGATTTTTTACCGTCTTCCATATTATGCAGAATTAAAGAACGCAGAAATTTTTTTAAAGATTAAATGCCTGTAAAATTTTTATCCATGTATACAAAAAATGATGCAGTACGTGAAGAATTTTCACTTAAAAAAAAGCGTAAATTACGGGGAACGAAAAGAGAACGGAAAAAAACTACCTTAACATGCTTTCCAAACTGTGGAATTTTCGAGTAATATGAGTTCTGCAAATCGAAGGTGCATTTCATAATAATAGAACTGTTTCAGAGTGCCTCTTCTTGTATGAAACAGAAGTACAGGCCTTTTTTTTTGGGGGGGGGGGGCTTTTTGGTTTAACATTTAACTGAATACTTATTTTAAGCTCCCCAAAACATTTAAATTTCAACAATAGGAAGTTTTGCAGTTTCATAACTTACGTATTTGTGATGTCTTTAAATTTGCTATGATCTCTTATTGACAAATTACTTCTACGGAATGTTCAACCTTCAACCTTTACCTATGCAAAACATTATTTTAACAAAATCTTCGAATTCCTTATTGTTGTTTTTCATCCCACTTATCTCTTATCCCAGAATATTGGACATTCTTATTAAAACGTTTCCCAAAGTTTATCATCCCCTTCATAATCTCTTAAACAGTTGAGATATTTTGGCGGAAACAACCCGTTAGGTGTTGTGAAGCATACCAGTTCACTATCGTTCCCTAACAAGGGAAGAGTCCTAATCCTACAAGAAAACAGATCAACTTTCCTCCTGGCAGAAACAACCCTTTAGATTTAGGAGAACGTGAAGCTTATCGGTTCAGGGCCAATCACCAATAAGATAAAGTCTTAATCCCAAAAAGAAGCAGCTTAACTTCCCACTTGGATACAATGTTATCTGAAAGGGAGAAGATAAGAACTCCAACTTCACAAGCATTACGTCACGTGACTTGTGGACCAATGAAATTCTGCTTACACCTTAATCCCTAACGGCAGCGATTCAATCTATGTGGGCTTATCAGTCTGTCTTGTGGCCTGCGCTACAGTGTGCGTGTGCAGGTCTATTGCTAAGGATTCTGAACAGCCTAAGGATGAGTTCCTGCAGTAAAGAGAACGAAATTCTTCCTGTTCTGCGTATAACTCGCAGAAAAAGGAAGAAACACAGGAAGAACCTCAGAATAAAAACGGCTCTGTGGCTCATGACAAGAAGGTTGCATCGCGAACTCAGACAACTGAAACAGGATTGGAAAATCCAGGCGACCCAGAACTAGGAAAGCACAGGCTCCGGACAACCTGCAGCAAATGACGAAGACTTCCCAGAGTTGGACGCGTTTTTTTTAAGTATGAAATCAGCAGGTAAGTGTATTTTACTTCTTTCTTGACAATTTTGTTGAATTAATAAGAAATATTGATTTGAACCGTCTATTTATTTAAGGACACTGCTGAAATATAAATTCAATTGGGAATTTTAAAATACTATACTTTCTTCATTCCCGTTTTCCTTATCAAATATATGCATTTGTCGTCTACTAAGTACTTACTGAAATCTCTAAGTAACCCTTAAATCAGCGTTCTGAAAAAATATCTTCCACTCTGTCTTGGGACTTCCATTTCGGAAGTGCTGAACACAAATACCTCATTGAAACAAGAGTTTCTTCTCTCTTTTACTGCAATTTTTTGTGCTGTTTTTCGTTTCCGGAGGTGGACGAAAAAACAAACACTTTTAGTTGTATATAGCCCATATCTTCAGCTACCTCGGTATAAGAATGATTAGGGCAATTTTGTAACGTATTTTTGTTCACATACTTGGAAATCTTTTGCGTATTCACGCTAAGTGGTAAAAAGAGCTCAATCTTTGAAATAAAGTGGCAAATTGCGAAGTATATTATTTTTTTCAGAACGTACTTAATATTTCCGTAATTTGCACTTAACATCGGAGGCCGCGTTTTTTTTAATACCCTAAAGAATTGCAGTTCAGCTGGTATTCATTTAGGTACTAAGAAATGAAACGACTTGGAAGATTTAATGCTGAAATTTTGTCAGAGCTTAAAATTCCATTAGAAAATTCCGAGATACTGACAGGTAGATTTTTTCTACAAACGGCCAGTCAGAAAAATGGGAAAATGACATCGATAGATGTATTCTTTTTATTTTGTTTTTTTACTGGTTATTTCTACATTCAGATTTCTGTTGTGGGGCACGATTCTGCTCAAACTGTATTTTAGAGGTATGCTTCTCCACCGAGAAGTCGATTAATTTTTACTACAATATTTGTGAAATGTACCTAACTTTTGAGGCACATCTGATTCAGATAAACATGTTTTCAGAGTACCTTATTGCATCAAATACAGTAAACGTTCCTCTTTTTTTTTAAATTATCTCTTACCTGATTCTTAAGCATATTTTTGATGTACAATTCGCTTTATTTCTAAATACTGAGTGGTAGTTTCTCTGTCAGTTAAACTTTATAAGGATTTCGATGTATACAATGAAGAAATGTTTTACTTAATTTCTTACAATTTTTCCAGTAAGTCGTACATTTCTTCAGTTCGTACAGAATCTGTTTGTGTTTAACAGAATGTTTCTGCTCCGAGATCTGTCTGTTCCACATTTGCGCTGCTTGTTGTTTGTTTTTCTTTACAAACTTTATTTATTTTACAAACATTTCAAAATATAATCTAATTATATAATAAATTGTATGTTTCAAATATTTTCAATATTAATTCAAAATTCTTCAAATACGTCAGGTTTCAAATCAGCTTTGTTTTTGGAAATAAGTTTCTATTACATAAAAGGAAAAGATCATCCAAAAGAATTAAAGATATCGTTATTTTCATTCCTGTCCTTAAAATTTGGAAACTTTAGATACGTTTTAAGACAACGGTTCCTCGTGTTCTGGAACTTGCGAATGTATCAGCTGCACATTGAGTTCAAACAATTTGGGAACCAAAACATTTCCTGAATGTTAGTATTCCTTCCTCAAAGGGCGGTTCAAACGTGTTCCAGTCATTTCAGATTTTATTGGCTCGATCCTGATTGCATTGACAGATTTCCCTTAATGCTATTAAAGAATAATCTGTTCTATTTTAAAAAATCTCAAACGACAGAAAATGAACTGTTTGAATTGTAATGCATGTTTTTTCTTCTGTTATTCAGCATATGTTATACTGGTCGCAAAGTTTGATAATTTTTATTGGCATGTATTCAAAGCAGCAAGAAAACTAATTAGATGTATATACTGTATATATATCATTGTCAACCATTATTATCAATCCATCTCCGGATGTTAGTCTCCCCAAGTTTTTTCCACAACTGTCTATCTTGAGCCTGCCTCCATGTTACTCCGGCATGTTTAAAAATTTTATCCATCCATCTCCCATGTGGTCTTCTATATATGTAACTTTTCTCTTGACAATGTTCTCGATTAATAAGAACGGCTCAAAAAGAAACAAAAAAGAAAAAAACAATGGAGAGCATCCGTTCATTTCTTCACACTGATGAAATATAAAATGTTATGTGCTAGTTTTTGGTAAGTCCCTTTCCATAAAATAAAAATTGAACGTTATTTAGTTAACTCTTTAGGTAACACCCGTGTACTGACAAAACAAAAAACGGAATTTTCCTGCTCGAAAATTGATGTCAAAATCTCTGTTTGATTACAGCTGAACCAAATTTGGCATTTTTAGCCATCCACCCAACGAATCTGCAACTTTTCCTGATACGACAATCATAACGCCTTGCGGGAAAGTTTCGCTATATTGTCAAAGCCTTTCGAAACGGACTTGGCAACGTCTTACCGGTAGCAAATTGCACGGGATTTATTGCAAATTCATAGGTAAACGTCCAAAGTGACCACATATTCCGACGTTTTACAAGCCAAGTTTGTTTCAAAGATTTCTGAACGCGTCCCTTCTCTCCGAAGACTGCCTTGGTATAAGCTTGTGTACTGGGTTCTTGTGGCGTTTTCGTAGATTTAAATCTCGGTTGGTTATGGTGGTAGGTCATTCTTACAGACAAAACAATCTTTGCTACAATGATGCTTTGTATTTCTAGGCTTGGACCAGGTACCAATGCCTTCAGTTTCCGGATAACAGCCCAGAACGACTGGGGCTTTGTCTTGGATTTAGTTGTTTTTTACTAACCGGGAGGTGTCCACTTCACAAAATTGCTTTACTGTATGATAGAGCATGGGAGCGTTTCATTGAAATGGTGAATCCACGGGACTCGTACGCTTTTATTATTTCCGAATACCTGTATTTCGCGTCGGAAATTTCTGTGACTTGTACCCATCATAGAAGTCTTGTATTGTTGAAGGCGACGTCTGCATGTGTCAGGTTTACTGCATTCGGCAGTGAAGAGTGGCATTGGCGGGAGTTCGGCCTACAGTTTGATTGGCATTCTGATCCTGACTCACTCGCTTATGCACATTGCTACTACAGTTCTTGAACGACCTGTGTTCGCGTTAGTGGAAAAACTTCCTCACTTCCAGCTGTTTCGTAGTAGATTCTTATCATACTTTGAATTCTCCGTTTTCGACTATTATGCTCACTTTTTCAGGTGTGCTAGGTTTCAGATCAGCTTTGTTCTTGGAAATGAGTTGTGTCATCTCATTCCTTTACTTGAGATTTGTAAAGATCATCTACGTTTTAAGACAACGGTTCCTCCTAGTGTTCTGGATTTTGCGGAAGTATCAGCTGCACCTTGGATTCAAAGAATTTGGAAACCAATGGATTTTCTGAAAGTAGTTTTAGAATTGTCCCATTTATGTCACATTTGATTAGCTAGATTCTGTTTGCATCATCATATCCAAAGCAGAAGGAATGTTTCTATATGTGGTCTGCGAGTGATAAAATTTTTGTCAGAGCATGAATGCTCTAACATGAATTCTTTCATCATTACTGCTAAAATTTAGGAAAACAGCGATACGCAAAAATAACCATCTTCATTTGTTGCTTCATGGTGATCATTTGCGAATAAAAGAGCCTATAACGAAGTAAATTTCTCCGTCATTTTTATCCGCGCCAGGATTCGAACCCGGGTCCACTCATTCCGGAATAAGTTGCTCTACCAATTGAGCTACGCGGACATTTTATTCTGATTCCTATCTGCCTTTATGTTGTGTGCGTCCTTCTGGCAGGTACGTCACATCTCCTGGTACGTTACATCATCTCCCCCTTATTTTTTTTTTCGAAGTGCTGCTCTTATTTTTCCTATCTCGCGGTGTGGAAATAACATCACACCATTGCGAGATTGTGAACGATCGGGTCATCCGGATAGTTCGGGCGCCATTATAACGAAGTAAATTTCTCCGTCATTTTTATCCGCGCCAGGGTTCGAACCCGGGTCCACTCATTCCGGAATAAGTTGCTCTACCAATTGAGCTACGCGGACATTTTATTCTGATTCCTATCTGCCTTTATGTTGTGTGCGTCCTTCTGGCAGGTACGTCACATCTCCTGGTACGTTACAAGCCTCCCTTCAATTTTCATGTGCTCAATTTTTCTATCATTTGTTTGAAGAAAGTCCAGTGTGTAAAAGTGTCCTAGTACTTTATGTAACCTTCGTTATAGAACACATACAGTAAATATTCATATGCAACTCCAACAGAAAATATATATTCTTTTACCCGAAGTTTTCTACAGAAAAATAAATGTTTAAGAGAAAAATACTTGGCAATCATGTTCCTGTCTACTGCGAAAGAAGCCACCTTTGGAAATCATGGTTCTGTGTACAGCAATATAGACCACCTTGGCAATCATGGTTCGTATGTTTTCTCACAGACCTCACATGAACAAGAATTACTAACACTGAAAGCCTCCTTTATCTATAAATATACTATTTTATTGAATATGCGCAAAAGCGTTTTCTAAAAGTGAATTATTACAGATAGAAAATATAATTTAATATTAGAATGTAAAATGTAATTCAAATATCAAGCAGCTCGTGCGTTTGGAAAATGTAATTCAATATTTAATAAAACTTTTTATTAACATTTTTGTGCTTATTTGAGTAAATTTGCATTGAAGTTTCAGTTGCATTTCTGTCAAAAGTGAAATCAAAATTCCGCTGCAAAATCAAGTGGAAAATATATTCAAGTCCACTTCCCCAGGATTTAATGCTCCAATAAAAGGTTTGAAAATTAATTCTAAGCTTTGTTTTAAAAACTTACACTTTCTTTGAATTCACTGCTGCATAATTAAAGCCCATATGTTTTACTAAAATAACTTTCTTACAAGAAGCACATGGTATATTAATACAGACCATGTCTTCACGTTTTGTAAAGTCAGTATTGATTTTAACAAATTTTAAGGCAACTGGTCCTTCCTCTAATTTTTAATTTGAAAATTAAAAACCTACAGAATGGACAGATGCTCCGCTGTTATTTGGAAATTCGTATATCTAACAGCTGCATCATGACAGATACCATCAAAGCTTCTGATTCGAGTAAATTCCGATCAATTGGCCAACGGCTAATGGGGACAGCCCATATATTTGGGGCAACTGTTGAAGAACTTCCCAAATTAGCGCTTTGGGATGAAGCTTCTCATAATTGGCGCAGCTTAGTTGGGCAATTGAGACACATCGTGTTATAGAATCGATGTGTTTCAATTAACCGGAATCTACTGTGTGTGTATATCCGAATGTTTGTTTATTTAAAAAAAACTGCCGCGGCGGGTGTACACTCGACTGTGCACTTATGGGAAGATTCTGTTTTTCTGAAATCTCGCCAACATTTATTTCACCTTAACGGAACTTAAAGAACGCTGTAGATTCCGATTAATAAAACACATCGGGGCTGCAAAGTTTGGTTCTAAATAGCAGCTGCCCAGTATGCAATACTTTAAAATCCCAAAGAGCAGAATTGGGATGTTTTTCAAGATATGTGCAAATCAAGGGGTGCCTCCCAATTAACCGGAATCTACTGTAACAACAAATAGGTCAGATTTACCAAAAATGAATAAATAAATATATTGGCTCTTGGGCTAGAGCTTTCAAAGTTTTCCTGAAATTACGTTTAGCATATATTACACGGGAAGTATTAAAGTGAAATCTGTTCCACAGGTGAAAGGAAAGGAATTATAAAAACAAATCTTTACTGTTGTCGGGCACAATTCCAAGAGTTTTTTTATAATATAGATACAGGAAATTGAAAAATATGAGACATGTACATTTTTCAGTTGCGTTGATATCAGTGTAATGTGCACTTCTTCCGAAGCGTAAGTAAGTTTATTCTCGAAGAGCCTATGGGTCAAGGAATTTGTGTGTTCTTCCATTTGGAACAAGGGTTCAATCGAGGCTTGACTGAGTCAGGCCACTCCTTTTCAAAGCTTGTCGAAGGCACTCTACTTCTTACCTAACTGTCCTAACGGTGCGCTTGACCCACTGCTCCATATAACTCATTCTATCCTGTAATTTAGCATAGGTCAACCCCAGATATAGGAGACTACTGCCAGGGTTCATTTTTTAGTACTGGCGTTTCTTGGTTTTCCCAGATAATTTGTTCATATACAACTTATTCTTAGTACCAGTTGAATTTGTTGCTGTTAAGCCTGGGCTGAGCAAATTGACATCTCAGTAAGGGAAGAAAACAGGTTATGGCACTGAGAAAAGAAGATGGCGTTTTGTAACAAGAAATGGAGGCGAAATTTTGACAAGAGTGAAAGATTTCTACTCAAAACTATATGAAAGGGATGATACATGTACTCCAGACATGTTTCATCCCTTTCATATAGTTTTGAGTAGAAATCTTAAGACGAAAGGTACCAATACCAGAGTTCTTCCAGTCCTTTGAGCAGAAGTTTGATGTCTTTTCCCCGTTTCATGTTCATCAAGAACATGAAACGGGGAAAAGACATCAAACTTCTGCTGCATCCCCGTTTCATGTTCTTGATGAACATGAAACGGGGAAAAGCTCCAGAAGAAGATGGAATTACCACAGACATCATACAAGAAGCAAGTGAAGAAATTGAAACAGTACTCGCCCAAGTTTTCGCTCGATACCTCAATGAAGGGAAGATTCCTGATGATTGGAACAATGCTATAATGATCCTGCTACATGAAAAAGGTGGCATTGACGATCTCAGGAACTGCAGACTTATCATCCACCTCTCAGTGGTTTATAAAATATTCACTAAAGTTTTTTCACACCGCTTGAAGTTAACACTGGACATGGCTCAACCAAGAGAACAAGCTGGATTCAGGAGTGGCTACAGCACATCATATCCACATACTGACAAAACTAATTGAAATAGCGAGGGAATATGAACTTCCATTATGCATGGCTTTTATCGGTTCTGAAAAGGCCTTTGAATCGGTGAAACAATCAGCAGTTACAATGGCTTTGAAGTGCTGCGGTATTGAAGATGCATAGATTAATGTTATTAATAACATCTATGCAAGTGCAAAGATTCGGCTATTTTAGAATACAGTACCCATAAAAATTGGAAAACCAGTGAAACAAGGTGACACTATATCTCCCAAACTCTTTAATGCCACATTGGAAAACACCTTTCAATCACTGAACTGGGAAAACAAAGGGATAAAGATTAATGGAGATTATCTAACTCTCCTTCCTTTTGCTGATGCGTAGTAATTTTTTCAACTACCCCATCAGAGCTGCCGAGTATAATCCATAAATTTGCTGACAAGAGTAAAGAAGTAGGATTAAAAATAAACTTACAAAAGTGATGTCATCATTATCATCATTGTCAACCATTATCAATCCACTGCTGGACGAAGGTCTCCCCAAGTTTCCTCCACAACGGTCTGTCTTGTGCCAGTCTCCTCCATGTCACTCCCGCATATTTACGAATTTCATCCACCCATCTCCCATGTGGTCTTTTTCTGGGTCTTTTCCTGTCCCTTGGAATCCAATCTAAAATCTCGGCTGTCCATCTATGGTCTGTCCTTCTGGCAGTATGTCCAGCCCATTGCCATTTTCTGCAGTCTTTGTATGTCTCTTTTAGTTAAGGTCCACGTCTCTGCACCATACGTAAGCACTGGAAGGATGCGTTTATCAAGCACTTTTCTTTTAAGACAAGGGCATATTGTTCTTGAAAATTATACTGTTTCTTCCAAAAAGGTGTCCAGGTAAGTTTTATATGCCCATTAATTTCTGCATCAGCGTGACCTTCACTTGATATCTGCTGTTCGAGATAAATGTAAGTATCCGTTATCTACAGCTTTTCCACATCAATCGATAAATCTTCATTTTTAGTAAAAGCATTGTACATCACTTTTGTTTTTTTGTTTCTTTTGGAAGAAACAAAAGTGATGTACAATGCTTTTACTAAAAATGAAGATTTATCGATTGATGTGGAAAAGCTGTAGATAACGGATACTTACATTTATCTCGAACAGCAGATATCAAGTGAAGGTCACGCTGATGCAGAAATTAATGGGCATATAAAACTTACCTGGACACCTTTTTGGAAGAAACAGTATAATTTTCAAGAACAATATGCCCTTGTCTTAAAAGAAAAGTGCTTGATAAACGCATCCTTCCAGTGCTTACGTATGGTGCAGAGACGTGGACCTTAACTAAAAGAGACATACAAAGACTGCAGACAAATCAAAGAAAACATGGAGAGGTGCATACTTGGTGTAAGCAAGAGAGCTAAGAAGAGGGACTCGTGGATCAGAAAATTAGCAAGAGTGGAAGACATCATGATCAGAGTAAAATCCCTAAAACGGCAATGCTGGACATATTGACGAAAGGACGGACCACCGATGGACAGACGAAATTTTAGATTGGATTCCAAGGGACAGGAAATGACCCAGCAGACCACATGGGTGATCGGAGGATGAAATTCGAAAGTATGCGCGAGTAACATGGAGAAGACTGGCACAAGAGGGACCGTTGAGGAAGAAACTTGGGGAGACCGTCGTCCAGCAGTGGATTGATATTGGTTGATAATGTTGATGATATATATATATATATATATATATATCGATATTAAATGTTTCTTGTTTCCTGCACTACACACATGCTGGAGTCGATAACGCGTGGACCGGTCATTAGAGCAACAGACAACTGCTTTTCCGTTCAGCACTGCGCCACTGATTTTGAGCCAAGATGTTGAGGTTTTAATTTTCTCAACTCTGCCGTGATCAACTTATAGCTGGCCATTGGAGACCATAGGTTTTTTCAAGTTGATTCGAACAACCTTTAAAAAGAGAGAGATTTACACTGTGCTTGTTGATACTCATGGCAAACCTGAGTAGCAAGTAACTTTAGGCATCTGAAATGAAACTGAAAGTCAGGTAGGACGACTGTGGGAGTACGCGGAACAAAGGCATTATTTTCTGCAGCATGCCAGTCATGACACGAGTTTCTTGAGAGTCAGTCGGGTTTCATTGCAATTTGTCTGCGGCTCCAGATTTCGTTAATGAAAAATAAATAATTGTCACGATGAAGTGGGAGAATGCTTAAACGGAGGAATATTAACACTAAGTTTTGAAGATATGAAATGGAGTAAAGTTAACGTTTTTCTTACACTTCATTTACTATGTTCTATTTGCAATTCATCGAAATATAACTTCCTTTCTAAAAGGATCGCGGAGCGAATGTTTTCTGAATAATAGAACTACATATGTTGCGTAGTAACACACGCAAAGCCGTGGTCTGAAACGTAAACTCGCCGGAAAATTCAGTGGAAGGCTATACGTGACATTTTGGGAATCTAACGCAGTGAATTCGATACAATGGTTGAAGAAACCTAGTCAAAATCTTCCTACAGAAAAAGTTTGTGTGTAACCAACCGCTGTAAATTGTTTCAAACATCCGCGGTCTAAAACGTAAACAAACCTGCCGGCAAGTGAGGCGAAATGACATATGTAAGATTTCGGAAATGCATCCACAAATGTTGGCATAACCTATTGGTACTGGCGTTTGTTTTCTCCCGTAGGCTGGAGGTATTAGTCAGCCTCGGTAATGCCACCCGTAGGTGGCACAGTTGCTGCGCAAATAATAATAGCATTTTTGTTATAGCTTCTATCGCGATGGACGTGACGTTCTCGTATATATATGTGCAATGAAATATGGCGTTTATATGAAGTGTGAAAATTTTTGTACAATAGTGTAATGAAATAATATTGCGCATCAATGAAACGAAATATTGCGTGAGCTTAAAGCACAGCTGCGGCAGGATAAATTTTCAATGTCTAAATGCTTGAAAAACAAAAAAACTTAAGAATTTTCAAATTTGAATTTCGAGAGACAAAAAAAAAAACCTCAGTGGTGCATACCACCATGTTCTAATGAAGATTCTACCAAATTTCAAATCTGCGTTAAGTAGTTTCTTCTGTAGGAGACTTACAAACACAGAAATTGTAATCTTATAAATCATGTGAATAACATAATAAATACAAAATTAGGTAAAGCTTACAAAATGTTTTACATTTTTGTAAATGGTACAATTGAAGTTGGAATTTATTTGTTTTTATTTATTTTTTTGTAAGTCGCAAAGATTTAACCAAAATCTTATATTCGATGTTATCTATTTTCGAAGGGAGTTCTGGGTCTAAACTTGCTGGATGAGAAATTGATTCAGACTTAAAAATTAGTTAAATATTGGTTATAGTGTCTTTTTCAGCATCTCTGCTAATATCAAACAAAGATCTTAGCTCTTTCCACGTTTATAAGTGAGTCACGGAAAAATTCTCATTAGCCGCCACCGCGAGTTGAACCCAGGGTCTTCCAGTTACGCGCCGGATATGCTTCCGCTACACCACAGCGGCCTCGAATTCCTCCAGATTCACACACGCACAATGCTGGGGATTCACCAAAGATGGTAAGCAGCAACTGAAGAAATAATTAGAAGGCGAATGAATAATTAATACAGACATTTAGCGGTGGGCCAGGAACATCAAACAAAGATCTTCACTCTTTCCACGTTTATAAGTGAGTCACGAAAAAATCTCTGCTAATATAAGGCTCTTATGTTATTGTCATTTCTTCTCATAAACAATCCAAGAATATGTGTAAGTATAGGTTCTAGAAAACCTTCTACGAAGTTAGTCAGGGGAAAAAAATCTGCCGAATGATTAATGTCTTACGACTGCTGCGAGGGCTACGAAAGATACGGTACTGAACAGTAATTACCTAGCTGATTTGTGATCGAAATGACTTGCAGTTCAATACAATTCACTCCAGTCACTAATGGGTAACTCAAGTATCTAGTTAAAGAGGTGGACGAAGAGAAAATCCGAAGTACAGGAAGAACTAACTGCAGACGCTCTTGCTCTTCTTGCTGAAGAAATAAAATGGCGTCTTAGAACCCACATATTCATATGATTTTTATTTCGATGTTGAACGACGGCCGTATGTGTAACCCGATGGCTCCAGTCTAAGCGTAACACCATGTCTCTAGTCTAAACGCCACCCGATGGCTCTGGTCTAAGAGCTGATTTCTAACCATTTGTCCGAGATGGGCACCGCTTCGAATCTCGTTGAGGCTTGGTGTCGTACAGGTGGCGTGGAACTTACGGACAAAGGGGGCAGCGATAGAATTAGCGGACACTGGTAGATTCCTTCCAAGCTCCCCGATCAGGGACTCGCCAACAGGAAATGCAAGGTCACGCACCAACCGGAAGAGCTATCCCAAAATTGACTATAAAACCGCTCTCTGAAAGTAGATGGGAAAGTAGGAGCGATGCTATAAAGGTGCTGAGCTATAATTTCAGTGCAACCTGTGATGATGATGATATTACGCCATTGGCGATACTTCTAGAAATAGTGGCAAAAGACATTTCGCAGATCTTTTTTTTAAAGCTAAAATTTAAATCATTTCAATTTGTTTCATAGTTATTTGTTTAATATTTAAAAATATTTAAAAAAAAATAATAATATTTAATATAAAATCTGAAGGAATTATACCGATCATAATAGGAACGAAGAAAATTAAAAGAATATGTTACGGCTGCCGGTCCTAAAGGCATGCGCCGCCCCGGTGGCGCAGTGGTCTAAGCGATGGCCTCTGATCATTCGTCCGTAAGGGGTCCGGGTTCGAATCCCGGTGAGGCATGGATGTTGTGTTTGTCTCACGGCACTGGCTCTCTCCCTTCCCTAGAACCAGTGACCCTAAATTAGGGACGGGCGACTGCTTATAGCCCATTGAGTTGCTCACGGTGGTCGTTAAACCTCCAATCATAAAAAAAAAAAAAAAAAAAAAAAAAAGGCATGCTAGTTGAAACTAAAGTAAACATCAAGTCTATACTTCTTCAACAACTCGTCCTGTCCGCAAAGTCCACGGCCTATCCCTGGTGGCGCAGTGGTCTAAGCGCGGGCTGCTGACCATTCGTACGAGATATGTCAAGGTTCGAATCCCGGTGAGGCATTGATGTTGTGTTTGCCTAACGCCACTGTTTCTCGCATTTTCCTGGAACCAGTGATCCCAAATTAGAGACGGGTGACTGCTTATAGCCCACTGAGTTCTAACTGTTGTCTTTAAACTCTCAATCCTAAATGGAAAAAAAAATTTCAAGCGCCGGTTCGAATTTGGACTATCACAGTGACGTATATTCAAGGGGATCTAGGTAATCGCAGATGGGCCAATAATGTTTTTGCTTTTTAACAATTTTTGGAATTTTTCGCAACTGTTTTTCTTAGAACAATTCACGCAGAGAGCAGGTATGTATTAAAGAAAAAACTTTATTCGCAAAGCGTTTTAATGAAAAAAAGAGAGATCCTTCATTCAACCTGCTGTCAGAAGCGTCAATGAGCAGCTCCAAAGGCCATCTCATTTCGGAGAGAGGGCGCAAAGACCACGTGACCCAGGAGCGAAGACATCTCACTCCCGCTTGACCTGTCGTTTCTCTGCCCTGCAGAGAGAAAAGATACTTAATGCGCACGCATTGCTTCGAGGTAATATGCAGCGAGGGCCATCTCATATCAGGGAGAGGACGCAGGACTTTTCAGTGTTACAGAGTGTGTTTTCTTGAGACTAATTATGTTATTTATTTTTTCGTCTGTTTTTGTTTCATGCTTTTTCTTTATCAAGACCTGTATGGCGTGCCCGTGTGTTATAGATGAATTATTAAAAATATCTTTAGGAAGCAAACCATTTCAAGAAAAATTTGCATTAATAAGAAAAAGGCGACCAGTTCCTAAACTTCCAAATCTCTCTGCATTATACAAGGATAAAAACCGTTCTTACAAGCGGCATTTTACTGAAGCAAATTATGAGAAAATATTGTGGTTAACAGGCTGCTTAAATTCGAGTAGATTATTTTGCTGGCCTTGCCTATTGTTTAGTATCGAGAAGTCTGTGTGGTCAAATGGAGAATTCTGTGACCTGAATAATTTGTGCAAAGCTGTGGTAAAACATGAAGAAACCAGAGCTCACACAAATTGTTTTTTTTTTTAGTTACGAACTTTTGGAGATTCAAGCAGCAGGATTGACCTTCAGTTGGATCAATCAGAGAGCTCTAGAAGTCACCAGGCACAATGAAGAGGTGAAGAAAAACAGACACATTTCATCATGTTTAATAAAAGCCGTTTGTTTTTTAGCAAAACAAGAACTGGCCTTCCGTGGACGCAGTGAGGCGGATGATTCCCTAAATAAAGGAATTACATCGAACTTGTAAACTACACAGCCCAATATGACGCTCAGCTGGAAGAAATTTAAAAACATAAACTCTTTTCAGAGGTACATCTTCTCAAATACAAAACGACCTAATTGCTGCAATCAGCAGTGTTTTGGAAGATGTTGTTCGGGGAGATTAATAAAACTGAGTTTGTTTCTATTTTTTGGATGAAACATCTGATGTAGCAAACTAATCTCAATTATAGATTTGTAACTGTTATGTTGACGAGGAAGGCGATATACAATTGAAAGATTTTTGAAGTTCACTGACGTGAGTGCCAATAAGACTGCAGGGACACTTTTGCAGCTTGTGGATCATGATATTTGTGAATCTAAAGTGTCAAATAAAATCATAGGACAAACTTACGATGGAGCTCCTATCATGTCGGGAGGGGTTGGAGGTGTACAGGCCAAAATTAAAGAAAAATATCCAGAGGCTTTATTTGTCCACTGCTACAGTGATGTCTTGAATTTAGTTCTCCAACAATTTGTGCGCAATATTACAGAATGTGGTAATTTCTTACTACACTGTCTGAAATTAGTTCATTTTTCTCCAAATCGCCTAAAAGGACAAATGCTTTGAGTCTCTTTATGAATAAAAAACTGCCCATTATATATAAAAAACTGTCCAGAAATTCCCTACCAGGGATTTTTTCATCTCGCCCAGTGAATACTGTGAGAGAAAACAGAGTTCACTTGACAGATTTTTTTTAAGTATTGTAGATAGTTCAGATGAATGGGATTCGCAAAGTATTCTACAGGCTATGGGATGTGCTTGAATAGTTTCAAAGCATGTTTCTTGTTGGACGTGTTTTTTCCATTTCACATACAGATACTTCGTTTGATGTCCTGCAAACAAAAGTTTGGATGTAGCATATTGCTGCAAAAAGGTTGAAGATATGAAAAATGTAATAAAAGAAAAACGCCAAAATTCCTTCGATGATTTCTGGAAAAATGTTTTGGAAAATTCCACTAAACAGCCCAGGAAAAGAAGAAATGAAGACCCAGAAGTATTTTACAGAAGTTTGTTCTACGAAATTTTAGACAATGTAATTGAACAACTAACAGACAGATTTGGAAATTACAAAAATCTTGAATTCAAAACAATTTTGGAGACACAGATTTCTATAGATGAAAGAAAAATTTCCTGAAACAGAATTTAGTTCCCTTTTACAGACTTATAACAGACATTTCGATTCAGTACGCCTACAAAATGAACTTTTGAGATATTATTGAAAATCTTTATGTAAGCCTAAAAATATTAGCTAAACTTTGACAATCATCGAAAAATATAACCTTTAAAAAGAGAGAAAAATGAAAATAAAGCGCGTTCAGAATTTACCTTTCTTTGAACTAGAGATTAGGGATAGGAGAAAAAATCGATGTCGTCCCACTCTGTCATACAAACACACACAGACCCCCACCCCACTGCAGACACCTTCCGTACCCCACTCTATACACACGCTCGGAGTCGAATCTTTTTGCTGTCAACAAGCCCCAAAATGGTTTTACCATCTTAGTACCTGTAGATTGGTAAAAACACTGAGTGCCTCTCCTTGCTTTTCTGATTACGCCCTGGGCTATGTCATGGAAGTAAGTAAAGTCAGCGAAACAGTTAAAAACACCATGAAATCGGGGAACACTACTTTTTCTTTCTTTACCATAGCGATGAAAAGAATGGGTCGACTTGGCCCGGTCCGTTTTTTTGTTCTCTAAATTAAAAAAGGCCCGCCGGGACGGGTTTGGGCCACGTCGGCCCGTGCAGACCTCTACAAACCCCTTAATCTCATGTTGAAGTACATGATTCAAAAGAAACTAAATCTAGTGATGCCTGAAACATATAGGCTCTTCTTACTTATTCTTACAATACCAGCAGCAACAGTAGAACGTACATTTTCAACTTTGAAGAGAATCAAGACCTTCACAAGATCTACTGAGGGATAGAAAATGAAGGAAGTTGAGCATTAATTATATTTCAACTTTGAAAGTAGTTTAAAAAACCATGAATTCATAAAAAATATTTTTTTTTACATTATGTAATAATTTTATTAACTAACTTTATATATATATATATATAAAATATTTTTTTACATTATGTAATAATTTTATTAACTAACTTTTTATATATATATATATATATATATACCTTGTATATATACATGAATTGTGATTTTTATTCTGGTGAGGGGGGGGGTCAAAAATGTGAGATTACCCACTGTCTGAAATCACCCTACGCCACTGGACTATCATATCCCTTTACGCGAAGATTGATTACATATACCAATTCTATAAAAATAATTTAATTAAAAGATTCCTACCATCTTGTATCTTAGGCGAAATTCAAAGCATTCCCCTTTGAAAGTACATGTTGGTCGAATACTGGCAGTCCAAAAACCTTCGAAATCATCTCATTATACAGCTACTACATTTCCCATTTTCTAAAGACTTCCATATTATGGAGAACTAAAGAATACCGAAATAAGTTTAAAAAGTAAATAAATGCACGTCAATGTTTCACCCATGTATGCAAAAACTGTAAAATAATACAGTAAATGAAGTAATTCCAAACAGGGAAAGAAAGGAAGAAGAACAGGGAAAACAATGGGGAATGAAAAGGAATGGAAACTCCTGGACAAAAAAAATACCTGAACATACTTCCAAAGTGTCGTGGAATTTTCGAGTAACGTGAGCCTACATAACAAAATTTGTATTTCATTATGATAGAACTGTTTCTGAATAACTCTTCTATAAAATTTCAGAATTGTGCGGGGCCTTTTTTTATGGGTTTTGTACATATTGCTTTAACACTTTACTGATTACTTATTTTAAGCTGAGGGAAACTTTTAAATCTCGGCAATAGAAATTTCGTACTTTCATTTCTTATCTATTGATCTCTTATTGAAAAATTACCGCTACGGAATGTTGAACCTTCAATTCTGCAAAAAATTACAAGTCAAAGATTTGTATTAAACTATTTTTTTTTTTTTTGCATCCCACTTATCTTTTATTCCATTTTTTTTAATGCATCCCACGTATTTTTATTCCATTTTTTTTTAATGCATCCCACGTATTTTTATTCCAGAACGTTGGGACATACTTATGAAAAAGTTTTGGAAGTTTTTCCGTCCGCTTTATAATCTCTAACCAATCGCTGAGATATTTTGGAGGAAACTAGCTGTTAGATGTTGGGAAACGTGAAGCATATCAGTTCAGGCCCGTTCCATGTGAAGGTGAGGCTTCTAATCCTACAATAAAACAGATCAACTTTCCACCTGGCAGAAACAACCCTTTAGATTTAGGGGCACGTGAAGCTTATCGGTTCAAGCCCGTTCCCTAAGAAGGCGAAGCCCTAATCCCAAAAGAAAACAGCTTAACTTCCCCACCTGGAAACAATGTTATCTGAAAGGAAGAAGATTAAGTACTCCAACTTCAGAAGCATCGCGGCACGTGATTGGGATTTGTGGACCAATGAAATTCTGCCTAAACCTCAGTCCCCAGCGGCAGCGCTTCAATCTGTGTGGGCTTATCAGTCTGTGTCTTGTGGACTGCGCTACAGTGTGCGTGTACGAATCTATTGCTAAGAATTCTGAACAGCCTAAGAATGAGTTCCACCAGTAAAGAGAACGCAATTATTCGTGTTCTGCGTATAACTCGCAGAAAAAGGAAGAACCTCAGAATGAAAACTGCTATCAGACTCTTGCGAAGAAGGTTGCAAACTCAGACAACTGAAAGAGGGTAGGAAAAACCAGGTGACACAGAAATAGGAGAGCTCCAGACAACCTGCAGCAAATGACGAAGACTTTACAGAGTTGGACGCGTTTTTTCAAAGTATGAAATCAGCAGGTAAGTGAAATTACCTTCTCTCTTGACAATTTTGTTGAATTAATAAGAAACATTTTTAAAGATGATTCGAATAGTCTATTTATTTATGGACACTGCTGAAATATAAATTCAATTGGGAATTTTAAAATATTATACTTTCGTCTTTCCCGTTTTCCTTCTCATCAGATATATGCATTTGTCGTCTACTAAGTACTTACTGAAATCTCTAAGTAACCCTTAAATCAGTGTACTAAAAACAAATCTTCCACTCTGACTTGGGACTTCCATTTCGGAAGTGCTGAACACAAATAACTCATTGAAACACAAGTTTCTTCTCATTTCCTGTAATTTGATATGCTGTTTTTCCTTTCCGGAAATGGTAAAAGAAACACACTTTTATTTGTGTATAACCCATATCTTCAGCTACTTCGGTATAAGAATGATTAGGGCATTTTTGTAACGTAGTTTTTTTTACATACTTAGAAATTTTTTGCGTATTCACGCTAAGTGGTAAGTGGAGCTGAATCTTTGAAATAAAGTGGCAAATTACGAAGTATATTTTTGATTTCAAAACAAACTTAATATTTCCGTAATAGTATTAAAAACGCTGCGTTTTTTTAATACCATAAAGAACCTGAGGAGAACAAGTAACTGTGTAGGCATCTGAAATGAAACGGAAAGTCAGGTGAAACGACTGTGGAGTACGTGGAACAAAGGCATTATTTTCTGCAGCATGCCAATCATGACAAGAGTTTCTTTGAGAGTCAGTCGGGTTTCACTGCAATTTGTCTGCGGCTCCAGATTTCGTTAATGAAAAATAAATAATTGTCACGATGAAGTGGGAGAATGCTCAAACGGAGGAATATTAACATTACGTTTTGAAGAAATGAAATGGAGTAAAGTTAACGTTTCGCTTACACTTCATTTACTGTGTTCTATTTGCAATTCATCGAAATATAACATCCTCTGAAAGAAACGCGGAACAAATGTTTTCTAAATAATGGAACTACATGTGTTGCGTAGTAACACACGCAGAGCCGTGGTCTAAAACGTAAACTCGCCGGAAAATTCAGTGGAAGGATATACGTGACATTTTGGAAATCTAACGCAGTGAATTTGATACAATGGTTGAAGAAACCTAGTCAAAATATTCCTATAGAAATAGTTTGAAACAATTTACAGCGAAAACACACCAACATCCGTTGTCTAAAACGTAAACAAACCTGCCGGCAAGTGAGGCGGAATGACATATGTAAGATTTCGGAAGTGCATCCAAAAATGTTGGCATAATCTTATAAGTACTGGCGTTTGTATTCTCCCGTAGGTTGGTGGTATTAGTCTGCCTCGGTAATGCCACCCGTAGGTGGAACAGTTGCTGCGCAAATAATAACAGCATTTTTGTTATAGCTTCTATCGCGATCGACGTGACGTTCTCGTATATTCTGAAGAGTGCAATGAAATATGGCGTTTATGTGAAGTGTGAAAATTTTTGTACAATAGTGTAATGAAATAATATTGCGCATCAATAAAACGAACTATGGTTGCGTGAGCTTAAAGCACAGCTGCGGGAGGATCAAATTTCAATGTCTAAATGCTTAAAAAACAAAATATCTTAAGTATTTTCAAATTTGAATTTCGAGAGAGCAAAAAAAAAATCGAAGTTGCGTACCACCATGTTCTTCTGAAGTTTCTACCGAATTTCAAATCTACGTTAAGTAATTTCTTCTGTAGAGGACTTACAGACAGACACAGAAATTGTAATCTATAAATCATGTGAATAACATAATAAATACAAAATTTGGTAAAGTTTACCAAAAATTTTACATTTTTGTAAATACAGAAGTACATTTGAAGCTGTAATTTTTTTTTTTTTTTTTTTTTTTTTTGTGAGTCGCAAAGATTTTACCAAAATCTTATATTCGATGTTATCTATTTTCGAAGGGAGTTCTGGGCCTAAACTTGCTGGATGAGAAATACTGATTGACTTAAAAATTCGCTAAATGTTGGCTATAGTGTCGTTTTCAGCATCTCTGCTCAAATTTGGATGTACGTGGCTATTATGTTATTGTCATTTCTTCTTATAAACAATCCAAGAATATATGTAGGTGTAGGTTCTAGAAAACACTCTACGAAGTTAGTCAAGAAAAAAATCTGCCGAATGATTAATTTCTTACGGCTGCTGCGTGAGCTACAGAAGATACGGTACTGAACAGTGGTTACTTAGCTGATTTGTGATCGAAATGACTTGCGGTTTAATACCATTCACTCCAGTCACTGATGGGTAACTCAAGTATCTAGTTAAAGAGGTGGACGAAGAGAAAATCCGAAGTACAGGAAGGACTAACTGCAGACGCTCTTGCTCTTCTGGCTGAAGAAATAAAATGGCGTATTAGAACCCACATATTCCTATGATTTTTATTTCGGGGTTGAACGACGGCCGTATGTGCAACCCGATGGCTCTGGTCTAAGCGCAAACCTATGGCTCTGGTCTAAGCGCTTACTTCTAACCATTTGTCCGAGATGGGTCAGGGTGCGAATCCTGTTGAGGCATTGATGTTGTGTTTGCCTTACGACACTGTTTCTCGCATTTCCCCGGAACCAGTGACTCCAAATTAGGGACAGGCGACTGCTTAAAGCACACTGTGTTCTTACTGTTGTCTTTAAACTCCCAATCCTAAATGAAAAAAAAAATTCAAGTGCCGGTTCGAATTTGGAGTATCATATCCCTTTACGCAAAGATTGATATACCAATTCTTTAAAAATAATTTAATTAAATATTACTACCATTTGAATTTCGCCAAAAATAGAAATTAAAATATTTCTAACTTTGGCGAAATTCAAAGATTTCCCCTTTGGAATTACATGTTTGTCAAATACTGGCAGTCCAAACACCTGGGGGGGGGGGGGTTGAGGTACGCTGCGATGGATGCTGTGGTGTTTGTCCCCCTCCCCGTCCCCTCTTCCCCATCACGCCAGGGACTGGTGTCGCGGTTTTCTCAAAAGACAAGCTTTCCTCTCCTTTCACCTATTTTTCTGTTTATCTTTCCTATAGAGTTCACTTACTCAGATCTCCCAGCTTCCTATTTCGAAGAGCAGTTTTAGACCTGGGGTCAGACACTCCCTTCCTAAACCTACTTCAAACGAAGCAAGGCACAGTGCAGTTGGTTAAGTCGCTATGCACTGTGTGTGAGGCGGACGTGTCTCGTTTCTGACGAATGCTTGAACCCCGTCCTGCCGGCCAATCTAGTCTGCGGTTTTTTCGGGGTTTTCCGCAGACTCCCCTAGATGGTTCCGTCTGAAGTCGACCCTGGACGCACTTTATCCGTGGACCTATATATAAATATACACTCTATATACAGTATAATCTATATCAAGTCAATTAGTTTGTGCAAGAAAAGAGTTTAAGCTAAATAAATTCCAATCGCGAATATTCCATCTCACTTCATTGCCTAACAAAAATAGAATCAAATATCCAAGCAGGGAAAATTCGCTTTTCTAAGCAACTGTCCCAGGTCTTTCAAATCTGATGACGCAGAAGTTGACCAACGTCGGGTCAGGTCAGGTAAACATCTTGTTTGTTTCCCTTTCCCCTCCTCGTTTCCTTTCTTTTTAGGTATGCATGATATACAGACATCGCTGTTTGATGTGCCTGTGTAGACCTGGAAATGTCGCAACTGTCAAATAGTGTATATGCAAAGGGAAATTAAAAAAAAAAAACTTGGATTGAAAAAATCAAAGCTTGGTGTCCCTCCATGAACCGGAACCCCGGGCAGCTGCCTGTATCTGGATCCTGCTCTGGCTGTGACTCGAGGCGTTTCATATTGTGGGGTGGCCAAAATTTTGGGAGTACATGTGACAGAAGCCGTTATTATGGAAAAAAACAAACAAAAAAAGCTTGCTGTTAAATAGCGTTTTGAATCTCTACAAATAAAACCAAATAGTATGGTACACAGTTAACGCTTAATATTGCATTTCTAGTATTACTCCTCCAATGTACACTATCTACCAACAATTAATTGGACACCCCTGCAATCGACGATATCTGCGGTCCTGATACACGTCACGGCCGCCGCCGTTAAATATCTTGTGGAAAACAACAACGCAACCAGTTGCATGCAAGATGCCACGCAGTTCAGAGCTCTCTGATTTCGAGAAAGGTGTAATCGTCGGGTATCATAGAAATGGCCGATCCATATGTGACATATCCAGCGAGTTGAAGTACCCAAAATCGACAGTGGCCTACGTGATTCACAAGCGGAAGCTAAGAGGTGACTGTCGGAATGGCCCCGACACGGCAGAACCAAAAAACTAGGAGTTAGAGACCGACGGGTGCTGGCCAGAAATATTCGGAAGAACCGCACCAAATCGATGGGCCACATCCACGAGGAGTTTCAACAGGCATCCGGGAGTGTTTTTTCGATGAATGCCATCCGTAAGGAAGCCCATCTGCTCTGTTATCATGGACGTGCTGCCACCCACAAGCCTTTGATCACCAAGTCCAATAGCGCTGCTCGGCTAACCTGGTGCACAGAACGTCGACAGTGGAACAGTGGAAACAGGTTCTCTGGAGCCATGAATCAAGGTCCACCCTCTACCGTTCGGATGGCAGGGTCCGGGTTGGCGTCTACCTGGAGAACGCCTCCTGCCGGAATGCATTGTGGCAACTGTAAAGTTCGGCGGCGGTGGAATTATGCTATGGGGGTGTTTCTCCTGGTATGGCACGCGACCCTTGGTCTCAATTCCTGGTAGACTCAACGCCGAGACCTACTGCGCCATTTTGGAGGACCATGCGCTTCCTACGTTGTGGCAGTTTTACGGGGTGGACCCATGTTACGTTCAGGATGACAATGCCACCTGTCATGTTGCGAGGTCCACCATGGCGTGGTATGGTGACAATGGGGTTAATCGAATGGACTGCTCTGCGCAGAGCCAGTACCTTAACCCTATCGAGCACCTCTGGGACGAGTTGGAGGGTCGACTTAAGGGGTGCCCCCACCGTCCGAAATCGGTGAAGGAACTGACCTGCCTTCTCCAAACAGAGTGGGAAAAAATACTGCTAGCCATCGTACAACGCCTGGTTGAGAGTATGCCCCGGAGGGTCGCAGCTGTAATCGCCGATCGTGGAGGCTCCACCAACTATTGAAGGTGAATAAACTTCGTTTTCCTTTGCTATCACAGGTGTCCAATTACTTGTTGGTAGATAGTGTATATAGTTGTTTCAAATTTAATTTATATTTTTAATAAGGACGAAAATAATCACGGGATTGTGAGTTTGGTAATGCAGCGAAGTTACCTTTTCGTGCAAGATCAGACTCAGAACTCAAAAGGCAGAGGAAGACGGAGACGTTTCTTGAAGAGAGCTAGCTGTCAGGCATGTTGGAGTCTAGAACGGATACCTTTTACACCGTATTATAAAAAATTTGTGAGTGATAATGGGAAAAGCGATATGGATGAAGCAGGTTCCTAGATACGATACGATTTTTGTAGTTTTAGGAAGGGAGTGTCTGACCCCAGGTCTAAAACTACCCTTAGAAATAGCAAGCTAGGAGATCTGAGTAAGTGAACTCAATAGGAAAGATAAACAGAAAAATTAATTAAAGGAGAGGGTGGCATATTTTTCAAACTGGACCGCGTGTGGCCTATTTGGCAACGTTCGTGACTGCCACGAAAAGGACCTGCCGCCCCGGTGGTCTCTGATCATTCGTCCGAAAGGGGTCCGGGTTCGAATACCGGTGAGGCATGGATGTTGTGTTTGTCTTACGGCACTGGCTCTCCCCCTTCCCTTGAGTCAGTGGCCCTAAATTAGGGACGGGCTACTGCTTATAGCCCATTGAGTTGCTCACAGTGGTCGGTTAAACCTCCAATCAAATAAGAAAAAAAAAAAGACCTCAGGTTCGATCCACGTTAAGCCGTCGGACCCAGGGTACTGCCTCCCCTCCGCCCCCCGGTAATAAACAAGGGCGTCTTGCTCCCCCTTTCTACTTCGTTTCCGTGTCACTTTCCTATCGGGCAATCCAGCCCAAATCTTCTAGCTTCCTATTTCTAAGGGTTGTTTAAGACCTGGGGTCAGACACTCCGTTCCTAAAATCTTCTACATATGATCATTTTTTTCAAACTGTGAACCGTGACACCAGTCCGGGGGAAGAGGCAATGAACCAAGCACCGCACTACACCACCCGACCCTCGACGTCACCGTGGTGACTCAAAACTCACAGCAACCAAACCCAATTTATTCAGCAGAATCCATTTCACCATATCGATGCCAATCTGAAAAATAAGAGAGCGAAATTCCAAAGAAGGGGAGAAATTTTAGGCCGAGGGCGAATTTCCGTGAAGTGGTCGCCTTTGCAGCCGGTGCCGTGAGCGTTGCTTTTGCGCATTTTGGTAATTTGAAACTTACACTTTTGTGATTAAGAGATTAAACAAGGGATTAATCAAAGCTATCCGCTTTGTGTCTTTCAAACTTGGCGATTTCCTAGGAGTGTCCGTGCCTTTTGTGTTGTTTCCCTACCACTGATTTCTCTGTCGCTGCTTCAAGGGGAGGTATTTAAAAAAATCTTTCCTTAGCATGCCTTATGCTATGAAGAATTCTTTTCCCGTATTTTCCACCTTTCCATCATTCAAAATTCTTCCGTTAGGTGGCGTAAATTTATATCATGTTTTTATCTACTATACTGTGCAAATTAATTGTGACAAAGCAAAATATCACTCTTTTTTCCAAAACTATGCCTTTATATCATTCTATGCCTTGATGTACACTGATAAGTACCTGTATTAGTATGAAGTATGTTATCCTTCAGCAGAAATGACCTCTTCAATTCGTTTTGGCATTGAGTGCACATATTTTTGACTTCATAATCGTGGAACCACACTTTTATAGCATTCGTTATCATGCGTTCTTTGGTTGTGTACAGTCCATTTTACCTGAACGTCTCTTCAAAATATTCCACAAGTTTTCTATGGGATTTAAGTCTGGTAAATTTCCAGGCCAATCAAGCAAATGAATTTGATTTTCCAGCATGAAATTCTTGACCAATTTCGAATTGTAACATGGGGCTAAGTCATGTTGAAATGTCCCGTCAAAAGTTTGCAAGAATGGAACAATCCTACGTTGTAAAATTTCTACGTACTTGGCTGAATTCATCATACCTTGAACAGGAATTAAGCTTCCAGTGCCATTTGATGTGAAAAAACGCTAACACATCTGTTTCAGAGGGTGTTTTACAGTTTGTTTGACATGCTCAGGTCTTAAGGGTTCACAGTTGCTTCGTCTAACGACATTTGCTTGATAACCCTGCACAAATAAATGAATGTCATCACTGAAAATTACCTTTTTCCAGTTTTCAGCAGTCCATGATTTATATTTGGTTGGCTGATGCTAAACGTTTTATCTTCATTTTCGCATTCAAATATTGTTTTTTCGTTGGTCTTCTTGTCTTCCGGCCAACTTCCAGAAAGCCTACGGCGTACAGTTGAATCACTAGCATCACAACCACTAGCCAATAAATCTCCTTGAAGATCGGTGCTTGTTTTTTTTACTGTTTCTGATTAGATATTTATCGGTTCGTGGAGTTGTTTTTTGTTATTTTCCACATTTACTTCTCCTTTTTGGAAACGATGATCCAGAGGCATTGTATCGTGTAAGCAGTCTTGATACACTTGATTTGCCTACACAAAACTGGAGAAGCGATATCTCTCGCTGCCATAGAAGTGTGATCCTTCAGAGCAATTATTTTTGCACGCTTCCTTGGGTAAATATCCATTTTTCAATACACGAAAGCAACACGTACTCACAGAGAGCAAAAACTAACATCCTCCTGTCACACACGAAAGCTCACAGCTGAAGTGCCTATTTCCTGTTTAAAACCGGTCAAACCACATTCTTAATATCAAGTTCTAACAGTCACACCACCTCACAGCTGATAAAACCGGTTTACGTGGGTTTCCGACATCAACTGGCGATCACATTACAATTCTGAGAATAAAATAGCTTGTCCCAATTAATTTGCACAATATAGTATATCTCTTCTTCTAACTGTTCCACTTGCAAATCCCTTTGTCTCTGATATCTTCCTTCATCTACGAGAAACTTTTTGTACCATGTTAATTTTAGTGACAGACTTTTCAGCCGATAGTTGATGAAAACAACTATTTCCATTTCTAAATATTTTATCGATTGTAAAAATCTGCTTGGGTTTTTTTTAAGGGGTTCCATTGACTATGAATGACTTTCAAATATTTTATTCCTGTAGGAAAGAATTTCTAAAGACGTGCTGCTAAAGGTGCGAAACGATGTACCCTCAAAACGAAATGTAATTAAATTGCAGTCCACGTGTCCTATCAGGATGGGCAATTTTTAAGATATAGGACGTGTAACCTTCATTTGTCAAGGGGCCGCGGGTGGCTTAGTGGGCAACGTTCGTAACTGCCACGGAAAGGGCTTCAGGTTCGATCCCAGGCAGGTACGAACGCTCGATCCACTAAATACCCGCTGTGCGTCGGATGGGCACGTTAAGCCGTCGTACCCGAGGTACTGGCCCCCGGTAATAACTAAGGGCGTCTTCCTCCCCCATTCTACTTTGCTTTCGTGTCACTTCCCTATCGGGCGCTCTAGCCCTAGTTTTCTGTTTTTAAAGGTTGTTTAAGAACTGAGGTCAGACACTCCCTTCCTAAAATCCTCTACATTTGATCATGATCAAACAGGTAATGCTTGGCCGCAGGTGGTTTAGTGGGAAACGTTCGTGACTGCCACGAAAAGAGCCTCAGGTTCGATCCACTAAATATCCGCCGTGCGTTGGATGGGCATCTTAAGCCGTCGGACCCTGGGTACTGGCCCTACGGTAATAAATAAGGGCGTCTTCTTCCCCCTTTCTACTTCGCTTCCTTGTCACTTTCCTATCGGGCGCTGTTGCCCAAATCTCCTAGTTTACTGTTTCTAAAGTTTAAGACCTGGGGTCAGACACTCCCTTCCTAAAATCCTGTACATATGATTCATTTGATCATGATCAAACAGGGAATGCTTGGCCGCGGGTGGCCTAGTAGGCAACTTTCGTGACTGCCACTGCAAGGACCTCAGGTTCGATCCACTAAATATCCGCCGTGCGTCGGATGGGCACGTTAAGCCGTCGGTCCCCGGGTACTGCCCCCGGGTAAAAAATAAGGGCCTCTTCCTCTTCCTTTCTACTTCGCTTCCGTGTCACTTTCCTATCGAGCGCTCTAGCCCAAATCTCCTAGTTTCCTGTTTCTAAGGGTTGTTTAAAACCTGGAGTCAGACACCCCTCCCTAAAATCTTCTACATATGATCTGTTCTGATCTTCCTCTGGCAATCAGTGGTGGTGTAGCAACACAAAAGGCGCCAACCGGTGTTGGTAAATTGCAGTGAGAGCTAGGGGTATTTGCCAACCCCACAGGTAAATTGTGGCTATAGCCTAAGGGAAGGGTAGATGACAGAGACTTAGGATTTACCCGAAACTCCATAGGTAAATTGCCAATTGCGGCTAAACCTTACGGGAAGGGTAGACAACACAAAACATAATAGCCAACATCTTTACAGTAATGAAAATCAACTAGTATTTCCAACTGAAATATCTGTTTATATGGATGCTATAAGAGGAATAAAAACTTACCGATACTGAAGAGAGAAAGATGAAGTAATACTGTCATCACAAATACAAAACATGAATATGCATACTTTATTATGCTTTTGGGGAAAGTTATATAATTTCATTTCTCTTTAAGAGATAATTTTATAGGTAATTTCTCTTATCTTTTAAAGTAATATAGATAATTTAATTTCTCTTTCAGGATTCAACCTCAGCTTACTCAAAAATTAATATTTTGAAGAATATGATGCACATTTCACCAATTCAAGTCTAATTATACATCCGCCTTTAATTTCTTAGACACTAGTTTTTTCCTTTGCATAGTAGTTTTGGATTTGCTTCTCTGAGTGACATCACCTGAGCTTTAGATTTTAATATATGTTTGAGTTTGAAAAAGTTTCAGAACTTCTATAAAGTGATGTAAGCTTGGATGGGGATAATAAAAATGAATATTAATCCGAGCATGAAAAGACTTGCATTCATTCGTCGTCTATATTGTTGATGCCTGACATTCAGCATTTTTCTTTTGTTTAACGCACGAAATATCCCCTTTTTTGAGGGTCTCCAAAACGCCAGAATTTTCTTCCACAGCAGCGTTTATTATCTTTGATGGACGTTCAGAAATATCTTTTTCAGCTTTTCGCCGCAATTTTCTTGTGGGTTTGCAATTACCTAGAATGTCTAAGGATTAAAGGGGATTATTTATCTGCAATTTACCTATGCCCACACGGACATTCCTGGAAAAAAGGTGTAATGTATACTCTAGATTCACTTTCCCTTTGATTTTTACTATCTCTGGTTATTTTATTTTACTATGTAAATTATCTTCTTACTGAACGAGATGTTATTTCTCCCGCTGAATGAGATTTGGCAATGAGTGTAAGTCATGACGTGGTGGTAGCCAGTATAAATAGGCGCGTTCAACGATACCTAAGAGAGCTTTTTGTTGATGTGCGTAGGGAGAGCTGTTGTTTTATGGTGAGAGCTTTGTTTCGTGTGTAAAGAGATCTTCGTTTATGTGAGAGGAACTTCGTTATATGTGAGAGCCAGATATCGAGTAGTTGTGTGACCGATGAAGTGAGTGTGGATAAATAATAGAAGTTTACCTAATAAAAGATTGTCTTAGTAAGTAAGTCTTTCTCAGTTCATAGTTTTGTCAGACCTTTGTCTGGCTGTTAGGTTTATTTCATTAGTTGTTATTAATAACAACAAGCATAAGACTTTATTCATCTTAATTACTACTACAACATTACTAGCAGTTAAGAGCTTGTTCATTATTATTACTACACTACTAGCAGAAAAGTTTATTCATGATATAATTAACACAACAACCATTAGAAGAAGCTTATTAGAAGAAGTTGAATTCATTATAATTGGCGCCCGAACAGGGACCCAACGATAGCCCTGTTGCATTTGTGTTGGAAACAACACGCTTGTATAACTTATGGGATCCACATGCCAGTCATGTCGACATGTTGGACACCCTATTGCAGCAGCTCGATCCATTTCTACAGGATTTTCTTGAGGTTCGACACCCTGCTACAATTCATGAATGCCTTCGCCTCATACGAACGTATATGAAGAGCGACACGGCAAACATGGTCCAACTCACCATGCTCGGGCACCCCGCGAGGCTTATTACGGAAACCCTCTCAGCGGCATAATAGGCCTAATAACTTTCAACGCGAGCGTACACAAGTGCACGCCCAAGCTTCATACGTTCCACCGCATAGAAGAGTGGTACACCAACCGCTTGTTTCTAATCAATCTTCTGGATACCGTACAAATGCACAGTATGCTCGACCCCGTTCCAATCCGCAGAATTCGGAACGTTTTCATGCTCAGGGCAATGATGATTTTTCTGCCCGTGCTGAGGGAAGTAATAGAAATGAAAATTTCAACAGATATGCGGAGTTCCCGCAACAGTTTTCACGCAGTTTTCCTCATCGTGAAAATTTTCCCGATACCCGGCAGGGTCGAGGTTTCAGACCGCATGATAATCCAACCAGGATTCCTTTAAACTTCCAAAGGAAGTAGACCAAGGGTCGGTCCTGCTTCCTGATACCAAGCATTCTGACCCTAAAACAGTATTAGTGACTGTTCAAACTCCTCAGTTGCCCGATGTATTCTTGACAATTGAAGATATTATTGTCGAGACAAAGTTCGACACTGGTTCTGAAATATCAGCCCTAAATACGAAGTTTTGCACTGACAATTTTCTGCAATACACGTTCAGCCTGCGACGCAGTATTTGCGAGGTGCAAATAACGAAATCTTCAGTATCACAGAAACTGTCACATTATCTCTAGGGCTGGGAAAGGCTCGTTTTACGCATTCTTTCCTGCTTATAGACGAACTACCTGTTAAATGTCTAATGGGAATGGACTTTATTAATACGTTTCAAGTTACTCTGAATTTCGTACATGTTATTTCCTTTCCGGAACCTGTCGAAGTGATTCCTACGGATCCTATAGATATAACGAGTTTGTTAATGAGTAACCAATTGAATGAGAGGCAACGAAAACCAGCTTTCTCTACTTTTGCAGGAAAGCCCTGGTTTATTTTCTGATCAACCTGGTTTCACACAGGTGGTTTATCATGTCATTGACACTGAGGGTTCGAAACCGATAGCGACAAAGCCTTACCCTTGTGCTCCCCATAAGAAACCGGAAATGCAACGCCAAATTTCTGCGATGATTAAACAGGGCATAATAAGGGAATCAACAAGCGCCTGGGCTGCTCCTGCCTTTTTGGTTCCAAAGAAACAACCCAATGAATTTCGTTTCGCGACAGATTTCCGCAAGCTCAACCAAGTCACAAAAACGATCAATTATCCACTTCCTGTCATGTCGCATATTTTGCATGACCTGTCGTCAACTAAATGGATGTCAACTTTGGATTTTGCGAGTGGATATTGGCAGGTGGCGGTACATCCGGACTTCGTCGATAAAACAGGCTTTGTGACTCCTTTTGGGGCTTATAAATACCTACGTATGCCCTTTGGACTGGCTTCTGCACCTGCTACTTTCCAAAAGCTTATGGATACGGTTCTCAGACCTGTTCTGGGTCCCCATGTACATGTATATTTGGATGACATTATTATTACATCCGAGACTTTTGACGAGCACCTTTCTCTGCTCAAACAGGTGTTCCAACTCATATACAATGCTGGCTTGACGTTAAAACCTAGTAAATGCCAGATAGCGAGGGACGAGATTGTATATCTGGGATTGAAAATCACTCCCCACGGCTTATTTACGGATAATGAAAAAATTAGGCCTATTGTTGACTTTTCTCTGCCTAAAACAGCAAAAGAACTATCACGCTTTCTGTGAATGACCGGATGGTATCAGCAGTTCGTCCCCGCTTATGCTACAATCTGTGAGCCATTGTATGCTTTGAAACGTAAATACAAGAAGTTTGTTTGGACACCTGAGGCTAACGCTGCATTTGAAACACTGAAGTCTGCGTTGACTCAGCCTCCTGTGTTGGCTTTCCCGGATCATACTAAGGAATTTGATATTTATACTGACTCATCCGGAGTTGGTCTTGGTTGCGTTTTGTCACAAGCTGGGCATCCAATAGCTTTTGCGTCTCGTACTTTAGCCAAAGCTGAACGCAATTATTCAGCTACGGAACGTGAATGTCTTGCTGTTGTGTATGCTCTTGACAAATTTCAATGTTATCTTAATGAATTGACAGTTAACATAATTACGGATCATTCTGCCCTTCAGTATTTGAATTCTGCTGAGCATCTCTCAAAGACTTATGAAGTCGGCTCTTAAGTTACAAGAGAGCAATATCAAAATTTCGTACCAACCAGGTCATAAGAATCAATTACCGGACGCATTGTCTCGCGTTCCGATTAGTGGGGTCCCCACAGAAACTACTCCTGGATGTCAGCCTTTACTTCTAATAGCTGATATAACATCCAGAGAGCAGATAATGGCAGAATTAATAAATGATATAGATTTTGGGGATATCTATAATTTTTTGCTTGCGGGTTCGCCCCTACAAAGTGATCCTTCTCTGGCTGGGAGGTCACAGCATTTATAAGTCATAGAAGGTCTTCTTTACTATACGAAATCTAGGACTACTAGGGCAGAGTTTCGCCCATGTATTCCGCGAACCCTTAGAATGGCCCTTTTAAACGAATTTCATGACAAACCTCTTGCAGGCCATTTAGGTATTTGCAAGACCCGTTGTAAATTGCGGGATGTTGCCTATTGGCCTGGCATGTACCAAAGTGTGCTCGCATACGTTCAATCATGTCACTTGTGTCAGATTAATAATTGCCGTAATGTAAGACCGGCCGGTCACTTGAAATCTAGTTCAAGTTCTCATGTTTTTGACATTATTTCAATAGATTTATTGGGACCTTATCCTTTATCTGTTAAAAACAAAGCTCGTTACGTTTTAGTATTAACTGATAATTTTTCTAAATGGGTTGAAATTTTTCCCATTAAAGCCGCTACGGCAGAGGTTATTTGTAATGTATTAACTAATGAAGTATTCTCTAGATATGGTGCATCTAATAAAGTAGTTTCAGATAATGGTCCTCAATTTATTTCTGACATTTTTGAAAGAATGTGTGCGAGACTACACATTAAGCATAAATTCATTTCCCCATATCATCCCCAGAGTAATCCTGCGGAACGAGTAAACCGCACGCTAGTGAAAATGATTGCTACATTTGTTATGGATCATCACGAGCGATGGGATGAACATCTTGAGCTTTTTTCGTTCGCCCTCCGCTAGTCTGTTCACGAATCTACTAAAATTACTCCTGCAGAACGTTTTCTGGGTCGCAAAATTAAGACACCTTCTGAAAATCTAACGGGGATTATCGACGAACTAAACCAGCGACCAACTCCGCAATCAGTACGAATCATGGCTGAAAAAGCTCGTGTTGCAATGTTAGGAGCACAAGCGGCTCAAGCAAGATACTATAATACTAGGCGTAGGGAACCAGATCCTGTCGTTGGAGATCTTACTCTCGTGGAAACGCACTTCCAGTCTTCTGTTTCTCATACTTTAGTGAAGAAATTTGCACCCAGCTACGAAGGTCCATATCGGGTGGCAAATGTGTTTGAAAATAACATTGTTCTTGAAAAACCTGACAATCAATTTCAATACGTACACGTTGCTCAGTGTCGCAAGTATCATGAACGAAATATCGATTTTATAATCAACCCTACTCAACCTTCTGTTCCACAGACTCAAGAGTCTATATCTCACGATCAACCTCCAGAAATTTTGGACGAACCAACAAACATTTTTGAAGAATCTCCAGTGATTTTTTCTTCACCCTCCCCTCCTCAAGACGGGTTTCCAAACACGCAACCTGATTCTCCCATGAGACGAAGGCTCGAATCAAGTTCTTCAAATACTAGTATCGTTCCTTTCCCTCCAACCATTGCCAAGACTATTGCTGCACCGTTTCCTGATAACTCTGCATCAACACAAGCTCCTACTTCCTTGAATACCTCGTCAGAGAGTATTCCTATAGGCAGAAATAAACATCGCCCTGCACGACCACTAATTTACAGCAGCGACTCAGAGTCTTCAGATATTTCTGATTTATCAGTTATGGACAATAGTTTGACTATTCCTAAACGTCAGACACAAATTACAAACCGTCCAGCACCACCAAAAGCTGGTCGAAAACGTAACTTGTCTCCCCAATCTGCTTCGCCGCAACAGCGACGAAGGCAGAGATCCTTGCATCCGCCCGGGTTTCGCCCCTGGAACCTACGCTCAGGGCAAACAGGGCCGATGCCTGCTTCTACTCTCATGCCACGAGGTAGAAAGCGAAAACAAACGATGTGGCCGGAGCCACGTCCGTCCAAAAGAATGCTGGAAGGACACCACGGGCCCCAGCACAAAGGGACTACATATCAAAAGCCTGGGGGAGCCCGTTCCTGTCAGCCGCAGGGATTTCCTGATCGACAGACTTCGGCCGTTCCTGATCGACGGACTTCAGCCGTTCCTGATCGACGGACTTCAGCCGTTCCTGACCGTTCCTGTCAGCCACAGGGATTTCCGGACCGACAGACTTCAGCCGTTCCTGACCGACGGACGTCAGCCGTTCCTGACCGTTCCTGACCGACGGACGTCAGCCGTTCCTGACCGTTCCTGTCAGCCGCCGGGATTTCTTGACCGACAAACTACAGATGATCCAGTCACGTCCTTAAAGAGATCTACGCCACCTGAATTTACCAGTCCGATTAGGCCTGGAAAACGTTATCGTACTAGAGTTTTTTATGCGTCCTTGAGATAAGTAAGTTCTCGTGGACAGGTTCTTTTCTCCGTTTGTTGTTTTTCCTGCACGACCAGTTGGCGTGTCAGAATTTATTTTTTTCGTGTGGGCCTATGCATTCTTTTTGTGTACATATGTGTTTTTTTTATATATTTCTTCTATGTCCATCTACTAATCCAAATTTTTTTAATATATCTATGTGCTTAGGGGTAAAATAATAAAAATTGTTACTGTTGGGCAGCTACAGGCAATCTTCGCTGCTGATACAGTTGGTTCGTATTCAACGATAATATGAGAACGTAATTTGAAATTAAAAAAGTGATTCCTGCTAGGCAGAATAAAAGGAAGGTATGCCGATGCAGGTTTGTTTTGTTCAAGTATACAAAGTGTTTCACAGACGAATACAGATTTCTTGATTTTGTCATGCCAAGTTTGATATTGTACATACTGCTGCCACCAAAACAAAAAAGAGGTCGATAAACATCAATCAACGAAGTGTAAGACTTACACTCCAAAATTGATAGGTTTTTCGAAAAACAAAAAACAAAAAAAAAAAAAAAAAAAAAAAAATTAAGGGGGAGATGATGTAACGTATACTCTAGATTCACTTTCCTTTTGATTTTTACTATCTCTGGTTATTTTATTTTACTATGTAAATTATCTTCTTACTGAACGAGATGTTATTTCTCCCGCTGAATGAAATCTGGCGATGAGTGTAAGTCATGACGTGGTGGTAGCCAGTATAAATAGGCGCGTTCAACGATACCTAAGAGAGCTTTTTGTTGATGTGCGTAGGGAGAGCTGTTGTTGTATGGTGAGAGCTTTGTTTCGTGTGTAAAGAGATCTTCGTTTATGTGAGAGGAACTTCGTTATATGTGAGAGCCAGATATCGAGTAGTTGTGTGACCGATGAAGTGAGTGTGGATAAATAACAGAAGTTTACCTAATAAAAGATTGTCTTAGTAAGTACGTCTTTCTCAGTTCATAGTTTTGTCAGACCTTTGTCTGGCTGTTAGGTTTATTTCATTAGTTGTTATTATTAACAACCAGCATAAGACTTTATTCATCTTAATTACTACTACAACATTACTAGCAGTTAAGAGCTTGTTCATTATTATTACTACACTACTAGCAGAAAAGTTTATTCATGATATAATTAACACAACAACCATTAGAAGAAGCTTATTAGAAGAAGTTGAATTCATTATAAAGGGAGAGTCAAAGTACCAATGAGCGCAAAAGCTACGTTTTCGGCACCGGCCGCAGAAGCTGTGACACTAATTTAGATACGCCAATCACAAATAAAAATCTTCCTGCTGCAAATGTGTTGCAATATTATTAGGAAAAACAAAAGAATTGATTCAATTTTTCCTAGCATGACGTTATCGTAAGCATTTTTTTTATTGGAGGTCTAAGGACCACCATGTGCGACTCAATGGGCAATAAGCAATCGCCCGTCCCTAATTTAGGGCCACTGACTCCACGGAAGGGAGAGAGCTAGTGCCGTAAGACAAAAACATCTGTCTCACGGGACTCGAACCCGGACTCGTCTCGGACGAATGATCAGAAGCCATCGCTTAGACCGCTACGCCTCCTAAGCATTTCCCTATGCATACCCAGCAGTAACGCCTTTTGGGAAGCGAAGTTGTTCCCTTTGATAACCATTCATAATTATTAAAATATATTTCGTTTAAAAAAATGCATTCACAGCTTTTTCACTATAATTCTAATGTTAAACATTGGCATTTGATGACATTGTGGAAGATTTTTCCACAACAAAATCGAGAAAAAAAGACCTGTTAGTTGTAAGTTTACTAATTTCTGTTCATTCGTTTCCTCCTCCTGTCATTTAGTCGATCTACAATGAACATTGGAAGCAGTACTGAATTTAATAAAGTTCTAAAAATAGTATTACTTACGTTGAAAATTTAAATGCAAGATTTGTGGGCAGATGTTCTATATGCATATTAAAATCAGTTTCATTTGTAAATATAAAAATTGACGGTGAAATGAAGTTTTAAAATTGTACAAACTAAACTAACGAGAAAACGGCATTTAAAGTTTCTATTTTAATGCCAGTTTCAGATGTTAAAAATTTTAACCCGTGTTAAAAATGTTACGTAATTCTTTTTAAAAATATGCTAATTCTTTTTGTGGTAAAAAAATCTATGTAATTTGAATACGAAAAAGCTTGCAAAATAATGTAGTTTTATAGTTACGCATTATACATAACTATATTGTAATTATGATATAATATTGCAATATAGACAGTGCCCAGTTTCCTCAAGTAAAGTTTGCAACGTAACAGCCACATCTGCCTGTTGTTTCATTGGTGCATGTGGAAATGCCGTTATGTCCGATACCTTGCGCAATTTCAGCTGATCGATTGATACTTATACTTCTTTTTAATATCATTTGATACCTTTTTTCTCGCAAACTATGTTTTTTTTTTTTTTTACAAATCGCACAATAAACAATTTTTCTGTCATTTAAATCCTTGCTGTTGATTAAAACGTCCTTACATGATTTAATTTTAGGAGTTGTCTCTTACTTTCGAAACTGCATTTTCCAAATTACTCAATCATTTACACATCATACTTAACGCACGTATCCAGAAATCGGTTATGTTTGTTTGACCTAGCTAACATTTGGTATGACGAAATCATTATTAGGCTTGGAAACCAGTTCACAAAACTAAATGTCGCAAGTTGATTTTGTAAGCACCTCAGTATGAATTTCTCCTTAGCTTTTGTGCGAATTGTAAAGAAATTTCAGTCCGGATGGTGAAACATTAGAACACCCGAAATTCTTGCATTGGAGTTCCCCAGAGGACATTTCAGATGCCGCGTTTCTTGCTGCCAAGTGTGGACAAAGATAGTTTATCATTTTTTGATTCGCTTGGTTTCGGTGGTCTGCTGATCCTTTGATCTACCTCCGACCTTGCAAACCGTTTGATTTTAGGCAGTAGCATACGTTTTTCCAGGTCACGTGAGATTAATGCCGCCTGTCGTTATAAAATGTAAACGTGTTAAATAAGTGTAAGTTAAAAGATCAAAGAAACTGTATTTGCTTGAAATATTCATATATACGGATAATTTCAGCTTTCTGCGCATTTATATGCACTGTCACCAAAAATGGCTAAAATCTGCAATTACTTGTAATCCAGACTATTGATAATAATTTCTGTTTTTGTGATGTTTACTTCGATATTTTATTAATTTATCAAGATCACAGAAAAGCAAGGCTCAGTGATAATGAGTGTTCACCTTTAGAACGAATTATTTAAAGTGAGTTTGGCCTTTCTGGGATTTTCTCCAACCTTTTTTTTTTTTTTTTTTTTTTTTTTTCTCTCTCTCTCACTTCTCGCAAGTTTTGAGACATATTCAGAATTAACTTTCAAAGTTTTAACCAGCTTTATCTTCTGTAACAAATAGCGTAAATAATTTTCAGCAATACTTTCTTTCAAAATATATTTCCAGAATTTAACTACATGTAAACGTGATTTCCATGACTTTATAAATGATACTGCTTGCAAACGGTTTTCCAAAATGAATGATAAAAATGATTATTTCTTGTTATTCTTTCTTTTTTCCGGTAGGTATTAGGATTCTTTTGTATCAGTTGTATATTTCAGGTATGTCACAATGAGAACTACTGTGTTTCCCTATTGAGGGAAATTTAAACCATTATTTTATTCTTATGTTTTCCACCAACTTCGTTTTGATGCTCTCGAAAGTTTATAAATTTCGTTAACACAAAAAAAAGGTTTCATACTTTTTCAGTTTGTTTCAGAAATGTAAACCCTCGCTTATCTTTGGTAAAATTAGATCTCTGAGATAATTACTTCACCACAAATTATTTAAACTAAATCTAATGTAAACGTGATTTTTGTTCCATTTTCCCTTTTCTTTTTTCGCAGTCTTTCGGAACGTATTCACAATACGTTATGGAAGACTTTTAAGCTAGCTTCATTTTTTCTAAACAAAAGCTCAAATAAATTCACAGCAAAAGGAATGTTTTGGTAAATTACTCACTTAGCGGTTTCGATCCTTAAACAAGGTGTGGCTTGTAACTGAAACTGCAAATCCGACAAGACTGCCTACTAGAATACATTGTGCTTGTAGGGATTAAGCCGTTACATTGTGCTTGTAGGGATTCGTTCTAGCTAGCTAGAACGAATTAACTGAGGGTTAAAATAACAGGTAAAAATCAAGTCGTACGTATACAGTACATTCGCTATCTGAAAAGAGAACCGAACGCTGCTGAGATGAGTGAACCCCCACGTCAGAAAGAACTTCGTAGCAGGTCAGACCAGATCATATGTAGAGGATTTTAGGAAGGGAATGTCTTACCCCAGGTCTTAAATAACCCTTAGAAGACTTGGGCTCGAGTGCCTGGTGGAAAGTCGCACGGAAGCGAAGTGGAAACGGCGACAAAAAAGGCCCGTATTTGTAACCGGGTGGGGTGGGCAGTACAGAGGGTCCGACGGCTTAAAGTGCCCATCCGACGCACGGCGGATATTTAGTAGTTCGAGCGTGAAGCCTTTCCATCGCAGTCACGAACTTTGACCATTAGGCCATCCACGGCCTAGTAGCCAACGTCGTAGCTTTGTCATCACCGTAGCTTTGTTATTCAAATCTATTTTTGGGGTGTGACGTACTACAAAGTCGAAGCATGTGTCAAGACTACAAATCTGCAGAGATACATTCCATCCGTGTAGTTTAGTCGGTGAAGACAACTGACTCCGAAGCGAGGAGATGCGGGTTCGATCCCAGTCACAAACAAATTTGTATTTTCACAGGGGATAATGACACAAATATATTTTAGGGATGATTGAGACTAATCCTTTGACTTCTTACCAGCTAAACATGTGACTCAAACAGGTCGCTGCTTTCTTAGGTTCATCAATGGCGACGAACCCAAGAAAGGTGAGACATGTTTGAAGACTTAAGGTGGAGGTCAAGTAATTTTGCTTCCTATACTTCTAATGGAAAAACTTTTGTACACATTTTCTTCACAATTAGTGTGTTCCCAAGAATGAAAATTTGAACATAGATTAAAATAACTTCATATTATAACTTGGAATATTTAATATTTTCTAAAATACAACCATAATTATATTAAAAATCAATAACATTTCCTTTGGTAGTGTTGAAACCAGAAAAAAGGTGGCGCGACCTGTACTTTGATGACATCAGTATAGACAAAAAAATACTGGATTGCATAATTGTAGTTATGTTTTAGAAAATATTAGGTATTCCAAGTTATAAAATGAAGCTATTTTAATCGATGTTAAAATTTTCATCCTTGGGCATTAATTGTGAAGAAAATGTGAACAGAAGTTTTTCCATTGGAAGTATAGGAAGCAAAATTACTTGACGTCCACCTTAAATGATTAAGCTATCCAAAATCGAAATTGATAAACACAGTCATATGATTGGTGGAACATTAAGTTTCTGTATATGCATAAAATCTTGTGGAGTGTCGATTAAATCAGTGTGTGCTTATTTGTCTATGGTTTTCTTTCTCATTTTTTTACAGTTCGGTTGCTAAGATTTCGGAACGAGCTGGTGACGAGTTTCACTAGAGAGGAAGCACATAGTGGTAGGAACAACCTGATGATAAATACTGTTTTTCAGATAATGTACCGCAGATTGTGAAGAGAGCTAAAGCCCATAGAGTATCAGAGGGAAATGCAAGCAAAGAAAGAACCAGAAAGGAAAAAGGTCTGGACAGCCCGCGACAGATTATAAATTATCCAAGGGATGAATAACAACCCGGATTATTCTTTAAAAGAGACTCAGACAATTATGACTGCCATGATTTGGACGCATTTTTTTCAAGCATCAAAATGTCAGGTAAATGAATTTACAGTCATTTGCAAAAGTTTAAGACCACCTGTCAATTTATTGAAAATTAAGATTTTCAAAGAAACCACTAATTACTAGTCAGAGATATTTGAAAAAATTCCACCACAGATGAATACTTACATCCTTTAGAATACCGAAATCAGTACTTTGTGTGACTATCTTTGTTTTTTTATAACCGACAGAATACGACGTAGGCACTCTCAATCAGGGATTAACAATAGTCACTTAAAATGTCTTTGCACCATACGTACTTTATCGCGTCAATCAAAGCTTGGGAATTTGATGGATGTTTTTCTGCTTCCCTGTCTTTTAAAACATTCCCCAAATTTTCAACGGGGTTAAGGTCGGGGCTGTTACCTGGCCAGTCAAGCACAGATATGTTTTTCCTTTGGAGGTAGACCTTTATTGTCTTTGATCTGTGGCATGGAGCACCATAACGCATAAAGACTGAGAATCTGTGCACTTGAATATGAGTTAACAACTTCTCACGTAACATTTCTACATAAAAAGTACCAGTCGTGGTAGTGCCTGATGGCAAAAATGATAGTAAAGTAGTACCAGATGCTGACATAGCGCCCCATATCATCTGACTAGGCGAATGTCTCGCGGTACTAACGGTGTATTTTTCATCAAGCATTTTGCCTTTTAGTCGTCGAACATGTGCCTCACGTGATTCAAATTGTCACACAGTTGATTCATTGGGGGAAAAAGCGTGGCTCCAATTTTCAGCAGTCCACGTTTGATGACGTTTCGCAAACTGGAGCATCTTCTTTTTCATGACACAGGTTAGTCTAGTTTCATAAGACTAAAGGCCTTGATTTTCTTGCACTAACTCCTCGGAGGACGCATAACTATTCGCCTTATGGTATTGCCATCACGTTGGGTTGTTTTCCTTGGACGTCCACTTTTGTTTCGGTCGCTAAATTCACCTGTATCTCGATATTTCATGATCGTATTATGAATGGCAGTCTTACTCACATTCGCCTTTCTGCTTATGTCACTTTCGGAGTATCCTTCATGATATAAAGTCACTATTTGTGCCCTCTGAGTAACGCTTAATGACGCTTTTTGCCTATTTTTCGCTCTATAGAAAATGCATACAAAACCTCTCTGCAGGAAACCCAGAAGCAAACAGACGCTCGCACGCTTCCCCCAAATCTATCAAAAGTTGTCGCTGCAGGATAATGCAACACCGACAGGAAGTTGAATACTACAGACGCAATCAGCAGAAATCTAATACCAACAGGTGGTAAACTTTTGCACAAATGACTAACTTTTTTCAGTATTTTCTGTAGAGGATATTCTTGTAGTGATGGGAACAAACTGAAAAAATAATAATGGTATCAGTTAATCAGTGGGCAGTAAAGAAATGTTAAAAACATTTCAAAATTTATATAGTCCTTTCTTTTTCATAAAAAGCAATTTATCAGTTTCAAAATGTACTTGTGTGTGTGTGTGTGTGCAGAAAGATTTTCAATGCACACACTTTTATGACCATTTTCCGAAAGATCAGTTTTAGCAATCGCACGAAAAATTTCCTTTAATCGAACTCCAAAAAAGTCATTTAATATGACTTGTTAGTGTCTTTCCTACTGACTCTTGCTTTCCAACCAGAAATTATAAAAATATACAATGTCTGTCGATTTGCAGGCACTCTATTATAGTGTATCATAATCATGTCTTGGGCAGATGTCCTAACATGAAAGTAAAAGCACTTTTTTTTATAATATACGTAACTGTTTTTAACTTCTTTTTTTGGCTTTGTAAAAAAAAGTATGTGCTTATGGTGTCACTTTGTTTGTTTGTCCGTCCGTCTGTGGACACCCTATCTCTCCAACTTATAAGCCCGATCTAAAAACTTCTTTTTGCATTGGGAAGCACGAAATCTGTTAAAGATTTTCCTTTCTTTCCAATTCTTTTTCGATGTTTAACTTTGCTGCTAGAGGACGTAAACACAGATGCTATCGAATTCAAAACGCATTTTATTTCATATCATTTCCCCTAAATGTCCGATTGAAGAAATTCTTTCTTTCATACCATTTATAACGAAGACGATTTTGGGTACAATTTCTTTTTTAAGTAATGAATAGTTTCCTAGTTTTCCTGTTAGAAAGCGGTATTGCGATTTCCTCAATATCTGTGCTTCAAAAAGTTCGATTTAAAAAATTATTTATCTGCCGCAGTATCTGTGCTTTTGAAAACTCGATTCAAATAATTCCTTTCTGGTCAGTTATAACTCAGCAGAAAAAACCTGAGAAAACCCTCTTTCTTAAAATCATACAGTTCTTCTTCCAAGGGAGTAGGTGTACATCTTATTTTTCTCGATATCTGTGCTTCTAACCCAGTCTGGTTTGAAAAATTATTTCTTTGCTGGAGAGCATTTCTGGTGGGAAACCCTTAGTACATAATTTTAAATATTTTGTAGCGAACAATTCTGCCCAAAGAGGATATAAAAGTTCACATTTCCGTTTGCAGCATATTTACAGAAATATCTGTGCTGCTAAAATCCCGTTTGAAAAATACCTTTTTCAGTCAGATACTTCTAAAAACATTTTCTGCATTTCTTGCTAAAAATAACGCAAAATTGCCCCACAATGGGGAGCAAATGTTTAATATTTTTTCTCGATATCTCTGCTTTTAAAAATTATTTTAACACTGGATACCAATCGCCTTTTGAAATATATTTTATGTACTCTTTTTTTTTTATTATTTATTATGCACACTTCTGGCCGTATAGGTGGTATTAGTGTGCGACTCTGCTTACAATTGTATCTCCGCTTCCAAAAATCCTATTAAAATTTTGTTTTACTCTATGCTATTCAGGGGAATATTGTCCTTATTAAAAAATGGACAGTTCTTCGGCTAAATGGCGTAAATGTCAAGTAACTTTTCTCGCTAACTCTGCTTCCGGAAGACGTATTCGAAAAATTATTTTTTTCCTTAGCAGAGCTTTTGCTATGAAGAATAATTTTCGTTTGAGCTCCATGCTCTCTTTTCTCTTCCCTGAAGTCAACGATGTGTTCTTTTGTCATCTGTAGTTGACTATCAAGCGCTGCGACAATACGACCGCTATATGTGAGAAGGCTAGGTTAGTTCGTGCGTGGTAGTTTATGCTGAAGAGCACATTTTAATAAACCAAATGCTCAGAAATACATCGGAAAGGCGTCAAAAGATTTTTCAGGGATGTCACTGTATTGTATTACCTTAAGTCCAGTCTTTATGTGGCTCATCTGGTATACGACATTTGAGGTAGATTTCGATGTCTGGTTGGATTCTATATTTAGATGGAAGCATGCCAAGGTTTTGTCACTACGAATACAGCTCAGGCATTTCCTGCTCACAAATTGGTTTCAAAATCTCTGTCTTAATTATATCCTGAATTAACTTTGGCATTTTAGCCACCCGACGAGTCGGCAGCTTTTCCCAGTACGTGAATCGAACGGCAATTAAAAAGCCTTTGCGGGAAAGTTTCACTGTATTCTGAAAGCAATTTGAAACTGCCTCGGCACCGTCTTAACGATAACAAATAGCACGCTGTTTATTGCAAATTCATAGATAAATGTAAGCTTCGTCGTAGGTAGCCATTTGCTACCACCTTTTACCAGCCAAGTTTTTTTTCATAGTGATTTCTGCAGGCGGCCTTTCTCTCTAAATTGTGCCTTGGGATAAGCTTGTGTATTGGGCTCTTGTGGTGTTTTCGTAGATTTAAATATCGGTGGATTATGGCAGTAATAATTCTTACAGACACTACAATCTTTGCTGCAGTGACGCTTTGTGTTGCTGGGCTTGAGCCTGATCCAACGTCTTCACTTTCCAGATAACAGCGCAGAACGACTTGGGCTTTGCCTTGGATTTACCTATATTTTTCGGGAGGTCACCACTTCACAAAATTGTTTTGATGTGTGATACAGCATGAAAGCCTTTCTTCGAAATGGTGAATCCACGAGACTCACCTGCTTTTATTATTTTTTTCGAATACATATATTTCGCGTCGGAAATTTCTGTGATTTACCCATCTCAGAAGTCTGGTATCTTTGAAGGGGACTTCTATGTCAGGCTAATGGTGTATGTCATTCCGCACTGAAGTGACATTGGCGCAGGTTCAATCCTACAGTTTGATTGGCGTTCGTGTCGCGATGCATTCGCTCGTGGAAATTGTTACTATAGTTCTTGAGCGACCTTCTATATGGTCGTACATGGCAAGACCCTCACTTCCTCCTCTCTTTCGCCGTAGATGCTTATCAGGATTTATCTCTTGTTTTTGTTTGGAGGTTTAACGAACACCTTAAGCAACTCGATGGGCTATAAGCAGTCGCCCGTCCCAAATTTAGGGCTAATATTTCTGGGAAGGGAGAGAGCCAGTGCCGCAAGACAAACACAACATCCATGCCTCACCGGGACTCGAATCCGGACCCTTTACGGACGCTTATCAGGGTTTAAATTTCAACCATTTTCGACTGCTATTCTCAGAATTTTTCATGTGTGCCAGGTTTCAGATCAGCTTTGTTCTTGGAAATGAGTTGTGCCATTGCGTAAAAGGAAAAGTAAGCCCAAATAATTAAATATGTCTTTACTTTCATTTCCTTTCCATGAAATGTGAAAAGCGGAAATGCCTTTAAAAAAACAATTTCCGGATTTCTAGAATTTGCAAAATAATCAGCCGCATAACGGGGTCAAACAATTTAGGAACCAACAGGATTTTGCCGCTGCAGTGGCCCAGTGGTCTAAGCGCTGGCGTATGACCATTCGTCCGAAAAGGTTTCGGGTTCAAATCCCGGTGAGGCATGGATGTTGTGTTTGTCTTACGGCCCTGGCTCTCTCCCTCCCCTGTAACCAGTGATCCTAAATTAATGTCAGTCAATTGTTTATAGCCCATTGAGTTGATCTGTGGTTGTTAAACCTTCAATAAAAAAAAAGAATTGAAGTGTAGTATTAGAACTGTCCCATTCGATTAGCAAGATTCTGATTGTATCATCATATCCAAAATAAAAGGAACCTTTTTTATATGTGATCTGCGGGTGGTAAATTTTTTGTCGCAGCATGAATGTTCTAACATGACTTCTGTTCATTATTACTGCTAAAATTGGAGAGATAACAGTGATACGCGAAAATAACCATCTTCATTTATTATTTCATTACCATGCATTTGTGAATAAAGAGCCTCACTTAACTTTTCATGTGTTAATTTTTCTCTCAGTTGTTTGCAGGAAGTCCAGTGTGTAAATGTTTCCCAGTATTTGATTTAACCTTCATTTTAGAGCACACAGTAAATATTTATATATGCAATTCCTACAGTAAATATACTTTCACCTCAAGCTTTCAATAGAAAAATAAATATTCAAGAGAGACCTTCGTAGTAATCATGTTCTGCGAGACCTTCTTGGTAATTTGCAAGAGATACCTTAGTAATCATTGTTCTTATATGTTTGCTCATAGACCTCAACTGACTCAAGAATTACGAACATTGCAAGCCACCTTTTTCTGTAAATACATTGTTTTGATGTACTGTATATACTTATAAAAGCGTCTTCTAAAAGCGAACTATCATTGATAGAAAATATAATTCAACATTAGAATGGAAATGTAATTCAATATTTAATAAAACTTTTTATGAACATTTTGTGTGCTTATTTGAGTAAATTTTTATTCGTTTCAGTTGCAAAAGTAAAATCATAATTTCTATCAAAAGTAAAATCAAAATTCTGCTGGCAAATCAACTGAAAAATATTTGAAAGCCGTATTTAATGCACCAATAAAAAGTAAAAAATTAACTCTAAGATTTGTTCTAAAAACTTAGACTTTCGCGGAATTCACTGCTGCATAATTAAAGCAGTTGTTTTCCTAAAATAACGTTCTTACTTAGAAGCACATGATATATTAATACAAACCATATGTTCGAGTTTCGTAACTCCAATATTGATTTTAATCATTTTTATGGCATTAGTTCTCTCTCTCTCATTAGCGCTGTCTCTTTCTCTCTGTCTCATTAGTCCTGTCTCTTTCTCTCTCTAATTTTTAATTTCAAAAAGACCTACAGAATGGACAAATGACCCGCTGTCATGATTTTTGAATCCATATATCTAGCATCTGCGTCATGAAAGGTGCCATCAGAGCTTCTGATTACAGTAGATTCCGGTTAATTAGGTCAACGGTTAATCGGGCCTGCCGTTTATTTGGGGTAATTGTTGAAGAACATCCTAAATTAGCTCTTTAAGGCAAACTTCGCATAATTGGGGAAGCCGCTTAATTGGGCCGAAGTGTTCCAGGCCCGATGTGTCCCATTTAACCAGAAGCTTTCGTATATCCGAATGCTTGTTTATTTGGAAAAACTGGCACGACAGCCGTACACTCGACCATGCAACGTGCATCTATGGGAAATATTTCGCTTTTTTGAAACCTTTCCCACATTAATTTTACTCTAACGGTAGATTCCGGTTAATTGGTGTACATAGGGGCTGCCGCAGTTATAGGAAGCTTTAAAATCCGATAGAGCTGATTTCGGATGTTTTTCAAGAATTGCCAAAATAAACGGCTGCCCATTAACCGACGACACAATTACCCGGAATCTACTCTAACAGCAAATAGGTCAGATTTTGGGGTAACTTGCATTTACATCTGCATACAATCGTGGCCAAAAGTCATGCACCAGTAGACCGAAAGTCAATTTTTGATGTTTGAAGTCAACTTATACAGCGTAAGGTAAAGTCAGGAATACATATTTTACAACATTTTAAAGGAAATTTTATGATTAATTCAAATATTTTTACAGAATGTTATGAAGAGTAACAGAAGGGAAGTTACAATCAAAAGTACAGCGTCTAGTCATAAAAAGCAAAAAATAGTGGGATTTGCGAAATTAGTGTACAATGCATTTAACGTAAAATTACTGAACAGTATTTTATTGAAACTTGCAGGACCAAAAAGCAAAATACGCTTTAATATTTAATTGGAAGCCGCGGATGGCTTAGTGGTTAGTGTTTCATATTAACGATGCTGGGTCCCCAGGTTCTAGCCTGGGCTGATCTTTCAGAGATGGTGTGATTTACTAACAATCGCTGAATATCCGCCGTGCATCGGACGAGCACGTTAAGTGACGGCCCCCAGGCTGGACCCACTGGTTAAATGGGTATCCTTTCCTATGTCCTCCCTGAAATTCTCTCGCCCATCTATGTGCAATATCGTACTTGTACGGTGGCGCCATCTACTGTACTCTAATTTCACTACAAACTGTTCTGTCAAAGTCGCTAGACTTGCTCTCATTCCTTCCGTTTCTGTGTCCTGCCCAAAAGGCGATCTCGCTGTAGGTGGCTGGGACCTAAACTCTACTCCCTGTGGACGGAAGTCCTACATGAAAATGACAAAAATATTTAATTGGATAACCACGGTTTCTTAGTAACAAAGTGCATGGAACTAATGAGCTCCTCTAGTTGTCCATTGGTGATAATACGGCCCTTACAGACTCAATTAATGCTGTTTTAGATGTGGGTCCTTGTTGACGGATCTTTTGCTTCAATCTCACCCACAGATTTACTATGGGATTAAGATCCGGTGATTGTGCAGGCCACTGAAGTTTTCTTATAACTTTCCGATTAAACCACTCGGCAACCAACTCTGACCGATGACATGGCGCGTTATCGTCCTGAAAGATAAAATTCCCCAAACCCATGTCTTGTGCAGATGGTAGCAGTTTGGACTCTAAGATATCCACATATTTCGATCCATTCAATGTGCCATCAACAATGTGCAGACAGCCAACACCACTGGCTGAAGTACAGGACTATAACATTCACCGCATGTGAGTGCTTGATTGTTGGCTGAGTGCAGCATGCCTTATATCTTTCACCAGCCCGACGACGTACGTCATTATTTCCTTTTATTAGCAGAAACAGTAAAAGTTGTTTCATCACTGGAAATAACATTTTTTCTAGTAACAATTATATATCCACTAATAGATCAAATACTATTACGTACCTCTAATCCTTAGTTTATAAGATGCACATTCTTGGTGTATCATTTTTCTTTATTTGTGGATTCATTGACGATTCTCAACACATATCGCGATATTCCAATGATAATTCCTTGGGAGATGAAGCACCTGGTTTCAATATTTTCCTCTATGTACACCACGGCTCACACATTATTGCCCTCTAGTTCCAGTTCTTTAAATGTTAAAATCACTATATGCATGTTGATAAAATATCCTATTCCATCGTTGTTCACTGTACTTATTGCACCAGTAGTTTAATTTGAAGTTTAAAAACTCATCATTAAAAAATCACATTCCATCGATGTTCACTGTACCTGTTGCACCAGTAGTTAAATTGGAAGTTTAAAATATTTCACTATTAAAATCCAATAAAAAGTTTAAAATCACGGCATGCTTGAGATCCCCACCATTCCACCAAACTCTCTTTGAAGCTTTTCAACATTTATAAGGCCATCCTCAGAACACTTGTCCTAACCACGATGTTTCAGACCGACAATGTGCATTAGATGATTCCCTACGAGGTCTCTCTAGTGTGCGAAAGGGCTAAAGGATCGCGGGCTCCTCCTCGCATTCCCGAGTTTCATGTTTTTTTTTCCTTGATAATGTGCTACCATCTATATTTCATTCGCTGTTTAATTCTCCTATGTTTCCTTCGTCCCTTTTTGTCCCACCTTTCCTTCTCCATTGCTGTTCTTTATACTCTTTTTCTCTTTTTATTAAGGCCTTCCAAGGTTCTGCTATGATGATTGGTTCATTATTATTACAGGCTCTGTGTTTATTTTTTTCTATGGTGAGAGCCTCTGAGTACCTCAACTCCCATTCATTCTTATATCCACTTTTCATTTGAATATCTTCAAATTTTGGTTTCGCATTTTCTTCAATACAGTACTGCACCATTGCTGTAACATTCTCTCCCTTTTCCCAATTCTTCAATACAGTACTGCACCATTGCTGTAACATTCTCTCCCTTTTCCCAATTCTTCAATACAGTACAGCAATGATGCAGTACTGTATTGAAGAATTTAACCATATTTAACAGCAATTTTACGACTACTGAATCCAAGTTCATGCAAAGTAATAATTTTTGCCCTGGTTTGAAGAGGCAGGACCAATTTTCGGGTCTTTGACATTCCGAAATTCCAATATCACCAGGATATCTGCATAAACTTCCATCAACTGACTACAAGCAGCTGCGTTCTAAGTCAGTAGGCGATTCTACATGCTTTTATATCTCACTAACAGACGTCGGAGAAAGCTAAAATGGATTAGAGGGGGTGCGAACGCTTTTTCAGAACTGGATTTGTTTCCTCACTTGCACATTTTTGCTTGTAACTTCACTTCTGTTACTAATAATAACATTGTGCAAAAATATTTGAATTCAGCATAAAATTTCCTTTAAAATGTTGTATGATATGTGTGCCTGACTTTACCATTAGGCTGTATAAGTTGACTTCAAACATCAAAAATTGAGATTCGGTCTACTGATGTCAAAACGTGATTTTCGATCTACTTTTGGCCACGACTGTATATTTTTACGAACCTGACAAGCAGAGGAACTCGGTGTTGCCTGGGTTTAACAACAAAGTAAATCAGCTCTTGGGCTAGAACTTTTAGAGTTTTCCTGAAATTATGTTTAGCATATATTTCACGGAAACATTTAGGTGAAATGTGTTCCAGAGGTGAAAAGAAAGTAATTAAAAAACTAAAATCTATACTGTTGTCAGTCGGGCACAATTCGATTATAACAGCAGTTTTACTGTGAATATAGAAAATTTAAAACATCTACATTTTTCTATTATGTTGATATCAGTGTAATGTACACTTCTTCCGAAGCGCAAGTAAGTTTATCTCTTGAAGAGCCTCTGGGTCCACGAAGTTGTGTGTTCTTCCATTTGGAGACAAGAGGATGAGGTTTTAATTTTTGCCAACTCTGGAGTGACCAAAATATACAGTAGCTAGCGATTGGAATGACATGATTTTTTTTTTCAGGTTGAATCGAAGAACTTTGAACGAGAGAGAGATTTACCCAGTGCTTGTTGATACTCATGACGAATCTGAGAAGAAAAAGAAACTAGGTATTTAAAATGAATTGGAAATTCAGATAGGACGACTGGAATGCGTGGAACAAAAGCATTGTCTCCTGCAGCATGTCAGTCACGACATTAGTTTCTTGAGAATCAGTCGTGCTGCATTGCGGTTTGTTGTTAGTGAACTCAGATTTCATCAATAAAAAATATATAATAATCACGATGAAGTGAGAGAATTCTCAAACGGAAGAATAGCCGTGGTCTGAAACGTAAACTCGCCGGAAAACCCGGTGGAAGGAATTACGTCACATTTTGGAAGTCTAACGCAGTAAAGAGCGAGATCAAATTTCTAATTGTGAATCGTGCGCTTTATGTCAAACTTGATACAATGGTTGAAGAAACTAGTCAAAATTTCCGCATATAAATAGTTTGGAACAATTTACAGCAGGTGGTTACACACAAAGAACCGTGGTCTAAAACGTAAACAATCCCGCCAGCAACTGCGGCGAAAGGATACATGTAAGACTTCGAAAGTGCATCCCAAAAATGTAGCACAAGTTATTATAATAACTTTATCTCGCGGTTGGTTTGTAGTACTGTATTAGTCTGCCTCTATAATGACACCCGTAAGTGGTACAGTTGCTACGCAAATAACAGGATTTTTGTTATAGCTTCTATCACGATCGAAGTGAGGTTCTCTTATGATATGAATAGTACGACAAAATATGGCGTTTATATGAAGTATGATGAAATATTGTTGTGCAATAGTGTAATGAAATAATGCGTAGTAATTAAATGAACTATTGTTGCGTGAGCTTATGGCACAGCATACCGCTGGATCAAATTTCAACACTGGTTGAACGCTTTAAAAATTAAATGACTTAATTAAAAATGTGCAAATTTTAATTTTAAAAAATGGCTCAAATGGGCACACCAACATGTTTTTCTGAAGTTTCTAGTAAATTTAAATCTACGTTTCTTTTCTAGGCGACTTACAGACAGATACAGTAATTTTATTGTTATATATAATGTGAATTACGTATATTTATTAAACACAATATTTTATAAAGTTTAAAAAAAATGAGCTCACTTTTTTTAAAACAGTATATTAGAAATTCAAAAATAAAAATTACTGAGTCACATACATTTTATAAAATTCTTATTTTCAGTGTTATTCATTTTCGAAAATCGTGCTTAAATTTTCCGGATGAGAAATACTGATACAGATTTTAAAATTGCTTAAATATTGGTTGTAGTGTCTTTTTCTGCATCTTTGTCATAATAAGGAGGTACGTGGCTATTGTGTTATCGACATTTCTCCTCATAAACAACCCAAGTACGTGTGCAAATGTAGGTTCCAGAAAACTCTCTACGAAGTTAGTCGCGCAAAAAATCTGCCGAATGATTAATTTCTTACGGCTGCTGCGAGAGTTACAAAAGATACGGTACTGAACAGTGGTTACTTAGCTGATTTTTGATGGAAATGACTTGTGGTATAATAAAATTCACTCCAGTCACTGATGGGTAACTAAAGCGTCTAGTTAAAGAATTGGACAAAGAGGAAATCCGAATCAATTCCGAAGTACCGGAAGGACTGACTGCAGACGCTCTTGCTCTTCCCGCTGAAGAAATAAAATGGCGTGGCAGAACCCACATATACCTTTGATTTTCTTTTTTTTTTTTTTTTTTTTGATTGGAGGTTTAACGACCACCGTGAGCAACTCAATGGGCTATAAGCAGTCGTCCGTCACTAATTTAGGGTCACTGGTTCCAGGGAAGGGAGAGAGTCAGTGCCGTACGACAAACACAACATCCATGCCTGACCGGGATTCGAACCCGGACCCTTTACGGAAGAATGATCAGAGGCCAGTGCCTTAGACCACTGCGCCACCGGGGCGGCCCTTTGATTTTCATTTCGGGGTTGAACGACCATCGTGTATGACGCCGCGATGCCGTAGTGGTCTAAGAGCTGGCTTCCATCCATTCGTCCGAGATGAGTCCAGGTTCGAATCCTCGAGAGGCATGAAGGTTGTATTGGTGGCACGTTGCTTGTGGATGTGGATTTTGCGGACAAAGAGGGGCGAGCGGTGGAATTTGCGGACAGTAGGCAGATCCCCCCCTCTTCCCCTCGGTCAGTAACGCGCAGACCAAGAATGCCAAAGGACGCATCAACTGGAGGCGTAATCCCAGCATTGGCTATAAAACCTCTTTCTGAAAGAAGATGAGAAAGTAGGATCGATGTTGTAAAGGTAGTGAGCTATAATTTCGGTGCAACCTGTGATACTGCCACGTTGGCTATGCTTCTGGGGACAGTGGCAAAAAAATTTAGCAGATTGTTTTTGTTTTAATGCTAAAACTAAAATCATTTGAATTTGTTTCATAGTGATTATATAGTATTTCAAAATAATAACCATTACTATAAAAATCTGAAGGTATTATACCGATCATAATGGAAACGAAGAAAATTATTATTTAACAGAATGTGAAGCGGCTGCCGGCTTTTTCCTTAGTTGATGGTTTAACGACAACCGTGAGCAACTCAGTGGGCTACTGTATACACTGAAGAGCAATTGAATTAGAGACAGCTGGCGTTCTGCAAATGTGGCGCTATGGGCGGCCCTGTAAACGGAAAAGACATGACGTATGCAGCGATCCGACAATATACGGAGTGATATGACGGGAATCAGTAAGAGTCTGACGCAGTATGGGTAAGACGAAGGATCTAAGCACATTTGAACGTGGACAAATTGTCGGGGCACGACGAAGGGGTCACTCCATCTCGGAAACCGTGCAGGTACGGTGATTTTCACGAGCCACTGTGTCACGGGTGCACCGTGAGTACATCGAATCCGGTAAAACCATCCATGCAAGGGCCAACTGCCGTGGACAACAGCGTGTGGATGAGCGGGGTCATCGTTGGCTAGCTCGCATTGTAACAGCGGATAGACGGGCCACAGTGCAAGAAATCACTTGGCAATTTAACGCTGGTGCACAAAAACGTGTAAGCAGCCACACCATCCAAGACCATCTCCTCGCTATGAGGTACAGAAGCCATCGTCCCACGAGGGTACCGCTGCTGACCGTACATTACAGGGTGCAAAGATTAGCATGGGCGCGAGACCATCAGCATTGGACCCTAGACATGTGGGAAAATGTTGCCTGGACTGATGAGTCGAGATTCACGTTGGTACATGGGGATGGCAGGATACGAGTACGGCGCAAACCACATGAAGCGATGGATCCTTCTTGTCAGTAGGGTACTCTTCAAGATGGTGGGGACTGTTTACGTGGACTGAAATGGGACCCCTGGTACGTGTGACATCGTCCCTCACAGGTCAACGTTACCGGGATAACTTGGACGACCATTTGCTCCCGTTTTTGCGTCTTCAACATCCCAATGGGGACCTCATCCTGCAACAAGACAATGCACTGTGCCATCTCTCCCGAATTGTATGCTAATGGTTGGATGAACACTGCATCGACGTGACCTCGCTTCCTTGACCAGCTAGGTCACCTGACCTCAGTTCCATTGAGCATATCGGAGATGCCATCGTGAGAGATGTTCGAGGCTCTGATCCCCTCCATCAAATTTTCGTGAACTGTGGAAGCTTTATAGGGGTCGTGGATCCGTATGGCTTCCGGTGTCTTGTTGAGTCCATGCCGAGACGAATCGCCGTCGTCATCAGGGCGAAAGGTGGTGCTACACGTTACTAGACAGGTATCTCTAATTCAATTGCTCGTCAGTGTATAAGCACTCGCCTGTCCCTAATTTAGGGCTACTGGTTCCAGGGAAAGGAGAGAGCCAGTGCCGTAAGATAAACACAAATCCATGCCTCACTGCAATTCCAGCCCGTACACACTTGGTCATAAGCCAGCGCTTAGACCACTGCACCACAGGGGCTGCCTCCTGGTTTTAAAGGCAAGCTAGCTGAAACTAAAGCAATCTTCAAGTCTGTAATTCTTCAAGCACTCTTTCAGTCCGAAAAGTCCACGGCGCAGTGTTCTAAGCGTGGGCTTCTGACCATTCGTCCGAGATAGGTCCAGGCTCGAATCCCGGTAAGCCATGGATGTTGTTTTTGTTTCATGGGACCGGCTCTCTCCCTTCTCTCGTACTAGTGTCCCTAAATCAGGGACGGGCGACTGCTTATAGCCCATCGAGCTGCTCACGGTTGTCAACAATATAGGAATAGTGGCTACCGCTCTCTGCTGTATGTGCTGGCTTCTGACCATTCGTCCGAGATGGCTCTGCTTTTTTATTACTTTAGTAATAGTAATAAAAAAGCAGAGCCATCTCGGACGAATGGTCAGAAGCCAACGCTTAGACCACTAAGCCACCTCCTCTGACTTTTAAAAGCATTGATGTAGTGTAAAATACAGTTTGAATTCCATAGCATCTGCAATAAACTCCTTAGCAGCAGGGTTTTGCTTCACTTGCCAGGAAAACATTGCCTACACCAGCACATACAGCAGAGAGCGGTAGCCACTATTCCTATATTGTTGACACCTGACAGGATAGTTGCATTGTCTAACTTGCTTCCACCAAATTCGATTCCTGCGTTTCATGTATACTGGTATCGAAAATTAACGTGACAAACAGGAAGTCATGAGTAACGCAAAATCCACAAGACAGAATTAAAGACCGCTGCGCCACTGCTGCCCTGGTGGCCCAGTGGCCTCTGCGCTAGCTTCTGACCATTCATCCGAGATGAGTCTTGGTTCGAATCTCGTGTGAGGCGTGGATGTTGTGTTTGTCTTACGGCACCGGCTCTCTCCGTTCCCTGGAACCAGTGGCCATAAATTAAGGACGGACGACTGCTTTAGCTCACTGAGTTGCTCACGGTGGTCGTCAAACAAAAAAACAGTTGGTACAGTCATACATACCGTACCAACTGTACATCGATAACGCAGCAATGCACAACAGGAGAGGAAAGAATGCCATCGCATGGGGTCGTAGCATTCGAATACCAGCATGATAATCCAAAAGTGATACAGCAAGTGTCTCGGATTTCGAGGTTCTAATAGGGAGTGTGATTACCCTAAATAGTGATACAGCTAGCACAGTGAGCCCTCGTGCTGTTTACGAGGATGTGGATGAGAGTTTGGGGCAATAAGTACCACACCTCAACCAAGCGTGTCAAAGTTCCGGAAGGGTTATGGGAGGTGGGGCTGTCGGCTTGCCTGCCCTCAGGCAATCGGAGTCGTGCTACATGCTCTATCGGGTTCAGGTCCGGAGATTTCAAGGCCTACTTAAGTCTGTGAATAGCTTCTCTCCAGGCATTTGTCGACAAGCTAAGCCACATAGGATAAGGCGTTTTTGTCCATAAAAAAGAACTGGGGGGCAACAACTCCCCCTGAAAAGCCGTACATAAGGCTCTGAGATGTGATACCTGTTGTGCGCTGCAGTGAGGATTCCTCCTGTGAACAGATGCAGCGGCGTGCTTCATCCTACACGATGCCAGCCGAAATCAGGAGGAGTCCACCACCGTAGTGGTCAGTTTTCTAATGTTGGAGGGAAGATTTCGGCTTTTTGCCTCTCTCAAATGTACACACGTCGAGAATCCGTGCTTAGGCTGAACCGTGACTCGTCACTGAAGAGAACCCAGGCCCACTAATCAAGGATCTATGGGTGATGTCAGGCCCAAATCAAACGGATCTTTCTGTGCGGTGCAGCGAGTGTGATGCAGACCATTGAAATTCTGCACCTCTCTCATGGAGTCATCTGTAAACAGTTTGCTTCAATATTGCGGTTCACGTAGCAGGGGACAGCCCCTGCGAGAGTTGCCCCTGGATGTCCACTCCTTACGGCAGCAAGATGTTAGAGACAAACACCGGTCGTTTTGGCTCGTGGGCGTTCTTGTCCCGGCCTTCTGGTAACTGCTCCGATTGCCTGGAACTGTTTCCAGAGACTGTAAACCACTTGCCTCGACACATTCAGCCACCTTGATACTTCAGCTTGCGACTGCCCTGCTTCCAATCTCCCAATCGCTCTTCACCGTAAAGAGTTTTCTAAACGATAGTGCGGAGCCATTCTTCCACTAAGAGTCCAACTCAAGCTTCAATTTTCGTACAGCGCTCTGAACAACTTTTATCAAGGTCACGTGCCTGCCAGCGCGATGATGTAGGTCGGAATTTGCATATTTGCATAGGGGCTAGCACAATGTTGCTTGGGTACGTCGACTTAGCTTTTCCCCTTGCACATGTCTCTGAAAAATCTTTACAAACGGTAAACTCGTTATGGACATATTCTCAAATTTGCATTTGTCACGTTAATTTGCACACTGGTTAATAATACACAAAGTGGACTTAATTATCTCAACACTAAAGACTTCGTCTTCATCACTAATGAGAGCAGCGATGAAGACGAAGTATAAGCGATACAGTATAAAAGTGCCTCTTGTAAAGCAAAGAAAAGCTTATCGTGGAATATGAGATGACACTCCCTCGAAAAAAATGCTCATGATAATTGTTGTAACAGATATATACAAGACTCTCATTTGTCTCAGCAGAATAAATGTATCCAAGGCAACAACTGAAATAACCGTCTTAAAAAGTTGAATTGGTATATAAAATAATTATTCTAACATCTGGGGATACAGGCGAAATACACTCACGGACAATGAAATTTGCGCACCTAGAAGAAAACATGCTACAACCGCAAAATTTTGCAAATACACTATCTACCAACAAGTAACTGGACAATCCTGCAATCGACGATATCTGCTGTCTTGATACACGTCACGGCCGCCGCCGTTAAATATCGTGTGGGAAACAACAACGCAACCAGTCGCGTGCAAGATGCTACGCAGTTCGAAGCTCTCTAATTTCGAGAAAGGTGTAATCGTTGGGTATCACAGAAATGGCCGATCCATACGTGACATATCCAGCGAGTTGAAGTACCCAAATTCGAGTGTGGCCTACGTGATTGGCAAGTGGAAGATGATAGGTGACCGTCGGAATGTGCCCCGACCCGGCAGGCACACAAAACTAGGAGTTAGAGACCGACGGGTGCTGGCCAGAGAAATTCGGAAGAACCGCACCAAATCGATGGGCCGCATCCGCGAGGAGTTTCAACAGGCATCCGTGAGTGTTCTTTCGATAAATACCATCCGTAAGGAAGCCCATCTGCTTGGTTATCATGGACGTGCTGCCGCCCACAAGCCTTTGATCACCAAGTCTAATAGCGCTACGCGGCTAACGTAGTGCAAAGAACGTCGACAGTGGACCGTTGAGCAGTGGAAACAGGTTCTCTGGAGCAACGAATCAAGGTTCATCATCTGCCGTTCGGATGGCAGGGTCTGGGTTTGGCGTCTGCCTGGAGAACGCCTCCTGCCGGAATGTATTGTGCCAACTGTGAAGTTCGGCGGCGGTGAAATTATGCTATGGGGATGTTTCTCCTGGTAAGGCACGGAACCCTTAGTCGTAATTCCTGGTAGACTCAACGCCGAGACCTACTGCACCATTTTGGATGATCATGCGCTTCCTACGTTGTGGCAGTTTTACGGGGTGGACCTATGTTACTTTCAGGATAACAATGCCACCTGTCATGTTGCGTGGTCCACCATGGCTTGGTATTGTGACAATGGGGTTAATCGAATGGACTGGCCTGCACAGAGCCGGGACCTTAACCCTATCGAGCACCTCTGGGACGAGTTTGAGCGACGACTTAAGGAGTGCCCCCACCGTCCGAAATCGGTAAAGGAACTGACCTGTCTTCTCCAAGCCGAGTGAAAGAAAATACTGCTAGCCGTCGTACAACGCCTGGTTGGGAGTATGCCCCAAAGGGGCGCAGCTGTAATCGCCGCTCGTGGAGGCTCCACCAACTATTGAAGGTGAATAAACTTCGTTTTCTTTTGCTATCACAGGTGTCCAATTACTTGTTGGTAGATAGTGAAGCTACAATGCGTGCTGCTATGCAAATAATCCACGTTTAGTACGATTGCGCATGACCGCACACCCTGTGGTGGCGCTGTAATCATGAACCGGAAACCTTATAAACCGGCGTGTAGTCGATGCTCCATGAATACAAAAAACATCGGCCGATCCAAGCAAGAGTATGGAGTGACAAGAATGCCGATTTATGCAACTTACGGACTTTGAGAGGGACCTGATCATCGGGCTGAAAACCGCAGGGTGGTCGGCGCGCCGTATAGCCTGCCACGTGGATCGTTCTGGCCATACCGCCCGACTGTGTTGGGAGCAGTGAACACGTGACGGCATTGTCACACTGCGGAGCGGCTCGGGACGGACCAGGAGGACCACCGGTAGAGAGCATCGACGGATCGTGCGCCAGGCACGAACGGGTCCCACGGAGACCCAGTCCACTATACAGACAGGTGTAGCGGCTCCTGTGTGCCCACGAACCATTTCTCGGCGCCTCGCGGAAGCCAATCTGCGATCCCAGCGCTCCTTATGTGTGCTGCCATTAACACCTGAACATCGCCGGCTCTATGTGCAGTGGTGCCAGGCCAGAGAGACGTGGAACGCCACATACTGACGACGTGTGGTGTTTAGCGACGAGTGCCGCTTCGTTTCGGGACAGATGATCATCGTATCCGGGTGTGGAAGTTCCCGGGTCAACGGCACAATCATAACCTCGATATCGTGCACCACACCTCCCCCACTTCAGGCGTGATGGTCTGAGGAGCCATAGGCTATGATAGTCGATCAGCTCTAGTAGTGGTACGTTGACCTTTGAAGGGCCAGTGGTATGTGGATGAGATCCTACGGTCCCATGTGCTCCCATTCTTGGCAGGTATTCCAGGTGTGCTATACCAGCAGGATAATGCCCGCCAGCACACATCTCGGGTTGCCCGGAACTGCCTACGTCATGTCCAGACACTTCCATTGCCTGCCAGCTCCCCGGACATGTCCCCTATCGGGCTTGTGTGAGACCAGTTCAAACGCCAGCTGCCACCGTACCGCACTATCCGGGACTTGGAGCACACCGTCCAAAACGTGTGGGCTAGTCTGTCACAAGAAAACGTCAGGCGTCTGTTCGCCTCCAGGCCATACCGTATTGCAGCATGTATCGCCGCACGAAGCTGTGGGACGCGCTATTGAAGATGACCGGACTGCGTGCCACAGATTCCTCTCTAATTGTCCTGCAGCTCTGTTTTTGCCATGATGTGTATCATTCATCTGTAACATTACGTCCATAAAATTTGAGTTCAACGCGATGCTTACATCTTGGTGCGCAAACTTCTTTGTCCGTGAGTGTAATAAAGAAGTATGCGATTTATTAATCAAGTGATTAATAGACTGCATACCTTTGCCCCAAACTCTCATTCACAGCAAAGTAAAGAGTATGAGGGCTCGTTGTGCGAGCTGTATCGCTGTTCGGGGTAATCACCCTCCCTATTGGCGCTGTGAAATCCGCATCATTTCCCCGGTAGCACATTACATCGATTCGACGTCCAATTTTTGGTCGATATAAAACGTCGAATATAGATATCCATGTCCACTTTTGTTATGTCTTTTCGACGTCGAATGTTAAACCTATTTAGTCGATATCAAATAAACAGTAGACGAAGATTCGACCTTTCGAAAGAAACATATACATCGTTGCTACGTAATGTAGACGTCGATTCTACGTTGATATTGCGCAGTTTAGCCATCGATTCTAGTACTGTTGTAATGTCGAATCTACGTTTACTCGACGATTTAGATGCCGAAACATGAAATTCTAAACTTTTAATCGCGGCATAAAACGCAGAATGTATTTGTAGTACGATTCTACGACGCTGTGTACGATTAAAAGATCATATAATTTGTGTTTTATTGTTTCAACATCCAAGTCTTTTCGGACGCATTCCAAAAGACACATAATTCCACAATCCGTTGAATAATTCTCAAAAATTTGACAGAATTTTTGGTGATCTGTTAGCATCGCGCTAGGCCTATCCCTAATTGGTATGTGCGTACGTACAAATTATATATCTTAAAAAGTAATTCTACTTAAAGGAACGAGACCCGACTTCTTATGAACATACTTAAGCAAGAAAAAAAAAACTTTTAACTTACCGGCGAAAAAGGAGACAGGTAAAAATCTAAAAAACATCGATTATTATTCGACCTAATGGAACTAAAGGGATAAACTGCGTAAAATCGTCTACATGTATACTGAAATTCAATGTAATGATTTTTCTTGACGTTCCGTCTCATCGATTTTATGTCAAAAACTATGCCCCCACGTAATATCTACCTGGTAACCAAAAATCGACATCGATTCGACATTACTATGCTACCGGGGTTTCTGCATCATTTTTTTTTTGGATTGAAGGTTTAACGACCACCGCGAGCAACTCAATGGGCTATAAAGCAGTCGCCCGTCCCTAATTTAGGTCCACTTGTTCCAGGGAAGAGATAGAACCAGAGCCGTAAGACAAACACAAGATTCATGCCTCACCGGAATTCGAACCTAGACCCATCTTGGAAGAATAGTCAGAAGCCATCGCTTACACCACTGCGACACCGGGATGGCCATCAATTTTGGACTGCCATGCTGTCATATGCATGCTTCTTCCTCATGTAGTGATACCTTTTTTTATGTATTGGTGCGTTAACAATATGTGAATGTCCGTACCAACTGTCATTAAACTCTTGCGTTATTCATGGTTTTGTGTTTGTCACGTTAATTTTGGACACCAGTGTACTTCAAATATAGTATCGTGAACATTTTTTAGGGAGCTTTTGGCTTATACTTTTTTACTATCTGTTTTACAATACTCTCGAGCCCATTTAAGTGGAAACCTAGGGGGGGGGGTTGCAGCCCAGGGCGCCGCATTTTCAAGGGGCCCCAGAATCACACAGGATGCTTGAAGATTTGACAGAGTTCTAGAGGGTATTTTTTTTTATTATTGCTTTTTTTGCAGATAGCACAGCAAAAACGATAAGAAACTGCCTTGTGAAAAAAAAATTATATTTCTTTCAGCTTTTTAGGAGGAGTCCGCAAAAATAAAGTCTTCCTAAGTCCATCCTCAAATTTTTCGAAAGCATTACAGATTTGTTTTGTACACATCTGTGATTGGGGGAAATTTTCGTACTTTAAGAATTCGTTTGGATCATATTATTTTGCCCACTACTTCGACATAATTTTAACAAGCTGAACCCAACCAGGGGGCTGGGAGCGGGATTAAACCAGAACTGAACTGGTATCCAATTTTCAACCATGAATTTTTACATTTTCTTGCTACCATTAATTCGTCCATGAATCATAGGATACACACTTCAATACGGCGGGAATATTTTTATGGCTTCCTCTTCATATTTTGGGAATGTTTTCTCCTGGGTATTTTTATACATTCATACCTAATGAAATCCTTGATGGGCCGTCCCGGTGGCGCAGTGGTCTAAGTGATGTACTCTGATCATTCGTCCGAAAGGGGTCCGGGTTCGAATCCCAGTGAGGCATGGATGTTGTGTTTGTTTTGCGGCACTGGCTTTCTCCCTTCCCTGGAACCAGTGACCCTAAATTAGGGACGGGCGACTGCTTATAGCCCATTGAGTTGCTCACGGTGGTCTTTAAACCTCCAATTAAAAAAAATCCCTTATGTGCCACTAATGCTGGGGCCCCAAAATACTGTCCAGCCGCCGGGCCCCCTGTCTCCTTAAATGTGCTCCGACTCTTGTGCTGATCTAAATAAGCAGTATGTGTATACACGTCAAATGTACTATCACAGGCACGGTTCGTTGGAACTGTCATCCCGTATACTACGTTGATCAGTTTTTCTTTGCTCTACAAAAGGCCCTTTTATTCTGTACCATTTATAATTCGCTTTCATCACTGCTGTCATTAGAGATGAATACGAAGTCTCTTGTGCTGAGTTTAGTAAGAGTCTTGTGGTTATGTATGGTATATACATACTTCAAATATGCTATCACGCACGTTTTTCTGATGACATATCAGCCCATATTACGAGGTCCGATCAAAAAGTTCCGAGATTACGCCGATATACAACAAAGTACTTACGTTACTTAAGTCTGGCTATGATCTCCCTCAAAGTAGTCTCCTCGGGCAGCGATACTCCGCTCCAGCGTTTTTGACACTGTTGGAACGCTCCCTTGAAGTCCTGTTCGCGAATCGTGTCAAGCACAATGTGCGATTCGTGCTGGATCTCGCCCACGGTTTCAAAACGGCAACTCTTCAGCTTCATCTTCGGGAACAGAAAGAAATTGCAGAGGGCCAAATACGGCGAGTAAGGCGGGTGAGTAAGGGTAGCCATGCTGTTGCGGCTGCAAAACTGGCGTGTTGCTAACGCTCTATGAGCTGCTGCATTGTAGTGATGGAGCAGGAAATCGCCCCTGCGGCACATTTCAGGTCGTTTGCGGCGAATGTCCTCCCTAAGACGCCGCAGAACATCGCAGTAAAAAAGGGTGGTGACGGTCTGACCCTGGGGGATGAATTCACGGCGCACAACCCCACGAATGTCGAAGAACATGATAAGCATGCTTTCGGTTGCTGTCGGGCCTTCTTCTCTCGTGGAGATGCCGGCTCTTCCACTGCGACGACTGTTGTTTGGTTTTTGGGTCGTAACCGTAGACCCAAGTGTCGTCCCCAGTGATGACCCGTGACAGGAACGTTGGTTCATTCACCACCTGTTGACGAAGATCTTGACAGAGTTCGACACGGAGCGCCTTCTGTTCGGGGTGTCCAGAATCTTTGGCACAAACTTTGCAGCATTGCGGTGCATGTTGAAAACCGACGTCAGAATTTCTTGCACTGTTCCGTATGACACATTGACGATGGTAGCAATGTCTTGAATGGCTCTCCGACGATCCTCATGGACCAGTTCCCTAATTTTGTCCACATTTTCGGGGGTTTTGCTCGTGGACGGTCGCCCTGACCTCTCGTCGTCTTCCAGCGCCGTTCTGCCGCTCTTGAAGCGCGAGTGCCACGCAAAACACCTCGCACGACTCATTGCTTCATTGCCATAAACCTGCCGCAACATTTCATGTGACTCCGTTCCCGATTTGCCAAGTTTTACGTAGAATTTGATGCTCGCTCGCTGCTCTGGTTTGCAGTCCATACCGAAATCGCAGCTGTGTTCTGCACGTGGTCACCAAATATCGTGTAGCACAGCTCCCGATGTTCACAGAACGACGCCACTCGGCATAATGACTCATGAAGGTCACTGCCCTCGACCGCTGCTCGCGCACATGCGTACTGCCATCTGTAGACGCGCTACGTACCAAGTCTCGAAACTTTTTGATCGTATTACGTATATACACTGCCGGACAATTGCTAAGGACGGATGACAATAGCAACGATAGCAACCATAAAATGGAAGGCAGGAAAATGTGGAAATTAGCATAAGTGCGGGATACAGTAAGACGTGTTGTGCGTAAGCAAATTTTGGATTGCCGAACTTGTTCGTGACGTCATAGCACTGAAAAGAGATTTTTTTTTTTTTTTTTGGAGGTTTAACGACCACCGTGAGCAACTCAATGGGCTATAAGCAGTCGCCCGTCACAAATTTAGGGTCACTGGTTCCAGGGAAGGGAAAGAGCCAGTGCCGTAAGACAAACACAAAATCCATGCCTCACCGGGATTCGAACCCGGACCCCGTTCGGACGAATGATCAGAAGCCATCGCTTAGACCACTGCGCCATCGGGGCGGCAAAGAGATATAAAGGATTTGACGCGTATTGACCGTTGTTGTTCAAACGCAAAGTTGAAAGGGAAAGAATCAATTGACGAACTTGCAATTTTCAGTATGTCTTCCCGACATCACCTAGATGATTTTACGCGTGGCCGTATTATTGGCAAGATTGAAGAAGGGCGAAAAATAACAGATGTTGCCAGGGAGTTCGACGTCAGCCAAAGTGTTGTTTCAAGGCTTTGGAAATCATTTCAAACAAATGGAGAGTGTAGCAAGCGTCACAGGGGAGGTCGTGTTCGCAGTACGACACCTGCAGAAGATCGGTACATGGTGCTATCAACAAAAAAGACACCGGCGCAGCACAGCTAGTGAGGTAGCAAATCAGTTTATGGCTGCTACTGGCAAGCGGATCTCCCAAAAAACTGTCGCCAGACGTTTGCATGAAGGAGGACTATACGCCCGCCGTCCTGTTGTGTGCATCCCATTGTCCAGACGTCACTGTACCGCCCGTTTGCAATGGTGCCATCACCATCGCAATTGGACTGATAACGACTGGTCTGCTGTCCTCTTCTCAGATGAGAGTAGATACAGTCTATCGTCTGATTGTCGACGACAACTGATCTGGCGTGATAGTGGTACTGCATATTGTCCAGCAAACATACAGGAAAGGGACCGATATCCGACATGTAGTGTCATGGTATGGGCTGGCATCATGATCAATGGCCGTACGTCCCTCTATGTGCTTCCAACTGGGACTATGACGGGCCAACGATACATTAATGATGTTCTGTTACCTCATGTTCGCATGTTCCGTGGTGCTGTCGGTGATAGATTCATTTTCATGGACGACAACGCAACATGTCATCGAACAGTCGCTGTCCAGGAGTGTCTTGAGAGCGAGGATATTCAACGCCTCGTATGGCCAGCATGTTCTCCAGATCTGAATCTCATTGAAAATGTGTGGATGCTTTGGGGAGGAGTCTTGCTGGTCGCCAATGCCCTCCAATAAACAAGGACACCCTCATCCGTGCTCTGACAGAGGAATGGGGTAAATTACCCCAACAGCTGCTTGATAATGTTGTGCAAAGCATGACACGACGTGTGGAATCTTGCATCGCCCTCCATGGTGGCCATATCCCGTATTGACATCTTACGCCGGAACGCCTGCGGACGGTAATTGCATTTTTTCACGTTTACGTGTTCTGCACAAAATGGCCTGTTTGTCCCTTGAACACGTTCCAAAGCCTTCTGGATTTCAGAGCACAATAAGTTGTCTTTCTTGTAATGTCCTGGCATTCTGACATTATTTTGTTTTACTTGGCATCCAACCACACTTACTTTTTTATGCGCTATATAGCCGTTTACGACCCGTCCTTAGCAATTGTCCAGCAGTCTATTATTCAGTTTATATTTTGTCTACAAGAAACACATTTGTTTTGCAACACTCTTGTGATCTAAATTAGTATACTGTGTATACGTGTCAAATGTACGATCATAGGCACTTTTGTCTTGGAACTGTCAGCCCATATCCTGGTATGACTAGTTTGCTATTTCTCGATTAGAGACACACTTTCTCTTCACTTTCGTTGTGCAAGAGCTAATAAAATACTCTTTATAGTCAAGACGACAGGGTTTTGTTCATTCATGCAGTCACCAAAAATCGATTTCGATTAATAGAGCCTGAAAAGATGAAAAACATGCTGTACATGACTCGAAATTCTCCGCGCCCTAAGTCTACCGGTGCACAAAATTCTGCGCAGTTTTTAGCCATTAATTTGCAGTATTGTAATATCATGAACAATAAAGATATACATGGTTTGATCTTTTTTTTTTTTTTTTACGCTTTCCAACCTAATTTGAAGAAGCGTAAATGCTCCAGCTTTGTCCGTCTGTCTGCCTGTACGTACGATAACTCGCGTAAAAATGATTCGATTACAATGAAATGTTAGTATGTGGTAGGGGACAACCTGGGGAAGAACCCTATTGAAAATGGACGAAATGGGATCAAAGGTCAGGACATAGGAGCGGGATCCATTCCTTCTCTCTTATGCGTCATAACTTACGTAAAAATGCTCCGAATGCGACAAAACTTTATCATGTTGTTCCGGAAGTATACTGAACTGGTTCTGTTGAATATCATCGAAATGGGGTCAAAGGTCAGGGCACAGGACCTAGATTTATTCCACAGCCGTTATCCTCATAACTTGACTAAAAATGCTTCTATTGCGACCAAACTTTAGTATTTTGTTTCGGAGGTATACTGAACCAATTCTGTTTAATATCATCGAAATGGGGTCAAAGGTCAGGGTACAGAAGCGATATTTATTCCACAGCCATTATCCTCATAATTTGAGTAATAACTTGAGTAATGATTTCTGGTGTGTTGGAAAGCGTATCATAATCAATGCATTTCATAATTTTTCCTAACTTGTTTAAGTTTTTATATATTTCATAATGAACAGATAATAAGAAAATTGTAGTAATATAATGTTTTGAGCTTTTCCTCTTACAAATTGTCTAATCGTTTTCGATCGGCTTGTTTCTCTGGGTACAACAGTTTGCTTGAATTTCTTCTAAATCGAAAGAATTTTCAACAAGCTTTTGTTCCAAGAATGTGGCAGCAGTTGGTATGTGAGCACTTCTTCGCCTAAAAGTGTAAAACCATTGTTTCGGAATAATAAATCTTCAACAACGATTCCAAAAAACGAAAAATTTGCAAGATATATCATCAAACGAAAATAAAAGCGCTATTTCTTTCAGGGTTGAAGCAGGCTTGGGTAGGTCGCTTAGGAAGGAGCAGGGACAGGAGTAAGACAAGCAGCTGAAGTTTCTTGATCCATTTAAAGTTCAGCATAAATTGTACAGCAGTTTCAGCGCTCCTTCCTGAAGGTTTCCGAACAGATAAATTCTACTGTCCAGGATCAAAAATGTCTTTCGAAAAAATGTCAACTGATGAGAAAGTTAAGAAGAAGTTTATCAAGCCAGAGGTGATCCCCGGGCCGCATTTTATAGCAGGGTAAGCTTAGGATTGATTATCTCCTGCTGTCCGAAATAGCACAAAAGAAATGTTTTCGCGAGGAACATTAATTCATTTAGATTCCTTAAATTTTCGTCATCTTTCCTTATTTTTAAGGATACTTTTTGTATTGCTCTGTTGAAAGGTAACACTTTCGTTAAAAATCGGGGAAAGTGCTTTTCTACGTATTAAACCTAAATTCAGATTACTCGGCGGAATAAAAAAAGAATTAAAGCAAAGGTGGTGTGGCTGTAAAAGTCGGGTGGAATATCTGTGCATTTATAATTACTGCTATACTAATTTTTTTTTTTTTCCGATTTTCTGAAGCAGTCTTACTCCCGCGTATGAAAATCACCCAAATTCTTCAATGTTTAATAGCGGAACTGATAATTTTAACATTTTTTTTTATTTTTCAATGAGGGGATAGGAGGTAGAAAGAAAGTCTGCAATTTTTATATTGCCGGTTGCAGAGACAAATTAAAGCCCCCGTACTAGGTTGCGTTCGTAAACGAGTCCAAGAGTTCTGCTGACAAACTGGTTTGCTGCTGACCATAAACTGGATACATAGTTTATGGCCAGCACAAACCTAGTGAAGATCACGATGAAAATTTACTTTTTATTGCAAACTTCTTTGCATGATTTTTTAATGAAACGTTGCCATTGCGATTTTTATATAAAAACAAATGTAAAGGTTAAATGAAGTAAATTAAATGTATCTAGCGAAATAATGCACCGACATCTCCGTTAAAAGTTGAGCGTCCGCTCGAACATATACCCAAAGAATACGTTATTTCACCAAATAAGCTACATGCAAGTCTAAATTGGTTAGACGAAGCAGAAAACTACATTAGCAAATTGTGAAATCCTTATCATCGCAAGAAAATATTTTCCCCTTAGTGATTTTCTTATTGCTTTTTTTGTTTAATATAATCAGATGTTTCGGGTTGGCTCTGCTACGTTCCAAAATACTACTGTAATTTCCAAAATATGCAAGATAAAATACTCTTAGAAAAAGATGCAACAATGCAAATATTTTTGCATTTGACTCTCTTTCTCACTTCCTTAAAGAACACAAAATACAATTCCCGTGACTCCTTGCCCTTTTTTTTTTTTCATTATTATTGTTATTTTAAGAACGAAAGCTTGGCCCTGTGTTCCGAGTGGTCAGAGGTTCAACCCTTTGGCAAATCGTCGGAGTTGGTCCTGGGTTCGAGCCCCGAATGAGGAATGGGTGGTGCACCTACTCCCCAAATGTTCAAGATAGTCGTTAAATCACGAAAAAAAAAATGCCCGGAAATTTTTAAAAAGGAAAAAAAAGCAACAACCCAGAAATTCATTGTAAAAATATGCTGCCGAAACAATAATTAAATCGTAGCAGTACATCAGTGTTGTGCTCAATGCAAAATTGTGTTTATTTTCCTCCCTCTTCCGTCGACCTCTAGCACTAAAGTACTGTATAACAGATAATTTCTCCCAGCAGTAGACTCTTTTCCGCCCCGGTGGCGCAGTGGTCTAAGGCAATGGCCTCTGATCATTCGTCCGAGAGGGGTCCGGGTTCGAATCCCGGTGAGGCATGGATGTTGTGTTTGTCTTACGGCACTGGCTCTCTCCCTTCCCTGGAACCAGTGACCCTAAATTAGGGACGGGCGACTGCTTATAGCCCATTGAGTTGCTCACGGTGGTCGTTAAACCTCCAATCAAAAAAAAAAAAAAAAAAAAAAAAAGCAGTAGACTCGTTTAGTAATACAAAAAATCTTGCCAAATAAAAGGGATATTGAGAAATAATTTTATTTCACCATCAAGATAAATTTTGATCGTAAGATTTGCATATGTACGGAAGTTAAGTCTTTGATTTAATGGGTTAGAAGAACTTATCGGTAAAATCAAGAAAGATGGAAAGTAACGATGACCCTATACAATGAAACTGTGAAATCAATTTCCCCGAAGTTCAAATCTGGGTGTCGATGACTTTCAGCCAATAGCATTATGTTTATAATTTCATACCCAGTTATAACCACTCCATGAAAATATTCCTCATGGCTGTAGGTTTTTTTGTATCTTGAAAGCCGGCCATAACTTTATTTTTTGTAAATGTTGAAACTTTTTCATTTTGGCTGCATTTAGCGCACACAAGTTCATAATAAACGCAAATAAAAACACATAAGGTGATAAGACGTAACATAACATATTGCCTCAGAGATGCATCAGTTGTGATCTGTGAGCCAAGAAGTGAGTGTCGAGTTTCTGTATCAATCGAAAAATTTCGGCTACCACTTCAGAATCACTGCAGAAGTGCTTCCCTCCAAAATATTTTTATAGTGGTTTAGGTTGAAGTAAGAAGACGGGTCCAAGATCCAGGCCCTAAATAGAAGTTTAAGGCTTAAAATAGATGAAAGTCCGTGCTTAGTTAGTCATGGAATAAAAGATTGCCGTCTTATGCGCGATTAAAATAACTAAAAGTTAAAAGAACTGATGTTCCTGTACACACCAAATGTAGTAAAAATGATCTAAATGACAGATTAAAACAACGCAAGATCTTTCGATCCTTCTTGGAATCATCCTCAGATGTGCTCACGAATTGGTGATTCCGACCTTAAATAACGAAGGGCAGGTGTCAGGATTCAATCTGTGCGTTCACTGCGCATACCTGGGATTATTAACGGGAGGATCCGGGTCGCCGAGTGGGTGGCTATGTCATCTGGTGTTAAGGTATTCAAGGTGTTGTCATTCTGAGTGTTATTTGATTCCCATGGCAGGATATTTTTCCACGTCTTCTCTTCCTAAAAGATGGTGGCTCAACATTGGGCCTACGTTAAATTGCAAGGCTGTGCTACCAGTTCTTTATTCCCTGCTCCATGACCCAAAGCACGATTGGAAAATGCTAATCCCCCTGACACTGACATCATGCTACTAGATAGAAACAATCGACTCAAACATCTGTCTGCTTTCTCGAGTAAGCAGGTAATTAGTCACAAAGACCGCATCGAATAACAAAGCTAAGGGGAATGCGGCGCTTTCTGATGCATAGCTTCACTCGTTCCAGTCGCGTTCAGCCTACTTCTTAGACAGCGAATGTACACTACATTGACAAAAGTCCCCAGAAACCCTTCAAAAGCAAATGAACGGATCCGCTGCGTTGTTAAGATGCGCGGTACAGCTGCAAACGGTATAAAAACAAGCCTGCAGCTGACCGCGATCATATCGCACTGTGAGGTTGAGTGAAAATGTCGCGGCGGGAGAGAACTGACTTTGAGGAAAGAAAGATTGTTGGATGTTATATTAGTGGTTTGTCCATAAGAGAAACCGAGAGGCGTTTAAACATACCCAAGTCAACTGTCTTGTATGTACTGAATAAGTGGAAGACACATGGCGTGCCTGAAGCAGCAAAACGCACCCACCGGCAGACCAAAGAAAATCATTGATAGAGAACGTCGAAGCCTCAGGATAGTCGTTACGTCTAATCGACGGAGTATTGCACAAGACCTCAGTGTACAGGTGAGTGAAAATGCTGGAACCTCGGTATGTACACGTAACATTCGCAGAGAACTTCATTCCATGGGTTACCGTGGTCGTGCGGCTACTAATAAGCCTTTCATCTGCCCTCAGAATGCTGCTCATCGATTAGCAAGGTGTAAAGGACATTTATCGTGGACCGTAGATCAATGGAAATGGGTCCTATTGACTGATGAATCCAGGAACACGATCCACCAGTCTGATGGCCGTGTGTGGGTATGGCAGCAGCCGGGGGTACGCTATTTATCACAGTGTATTGTTCCTACGGTCAAGTTTGGAGCTGGCAGTGTACTCGTGTGAGGGTGTTTTCCGTGATATGGTCCCGGCCCATTGGATATCGTGGACAAACCTGTTAACCAGCACGTCAACCTTGATATTCTGGACAATTATGCCCTATCAACTCTGTGACAATACTATGGAACGGAGCCTTGTTGATACCAGCAGGATAATGCACCGAGCCATAAAGCAAGGACTGTTACGGCGTGGTTTGACGATAATTCCGTATCGTGTGGTGCCTGGCCAGCACAGAGCCCTGATCTTAATCCCATAGGACACCTATGGGATAAATTAGAGCGCCGCATGAGAAGTTTGGAACTAAGACCTACTACTAAGCAATAGTTAGCGGCAGCATTAAGTACTGAATGGAAGCACATACCTATCACTGTGTTCCAAAATCTTGTCGAAAGCATTTCTCGAAGAGTCAGTGCATGCATTAAGGACAAAGGTGGGCCGTCACCGTACTAATGTATGTCAATAAACGCTATGTTGTGTTTCTCTTCTAGGTATCCGGTGACTTTTGTCAATATAGTATATATCCGTTCAAATTTATGTCACCATATTTTGCTAACCCTGAGTTAATTTTTTTCCAGCCGGTTAAAGGGTTAATTTTGATTACACTTACATTAATAAATCACAAATTTTTTTGCTATGTCTCCTGTATAAGCCAGATATAAGAATAATTATTTTATATGTATACCCTTTGAACTTTTAAAGACTGTTATTTCAGTAGGTACCTTGGATACGTGGACTTTAAATTCCCAAATCTGAAAATGAGCTACATTTGGGATGAATTACATATTTAAAATTTTTAAAAAGTGCTAAAACTGTAGTCACATCAGGTAACTATACTGCTGTCTGTTGAAAATGGAACATCAAGAAAGACCTGAGATATTGAAATGACATTAATAGGGTACATTACTTATGATTCAAACGTAAGGGATCAGAAGTACGGATTGCAAGTGAAGAGGAACACACAACAAAAAGTACCTTGTGTACCCATCAGTACTGAGTTCGGGCTAAATTTTAGAAGCCCGAGTCCCAAATTTTATATCGCAAGACAGAGCCCGCGTCCGAACGAGCCCGAAAACTGTGACTATTCCGTTTAGGAAGAGGAGATTTTAAAAAAAATCTCCTCTTCCAGATTTCCTCTCGCACTTGGCCTTGCAATTAACTGATGTTTTTCTCAAATGCGGAGTGGGGAAGGGACATCTATCTAAGAGATGACAAGACGTCTTCATTTTCTGGGGACAGTCTTCAATTTCACTGCTTAGTCCTCAATTCCTTAAAAACTAACTGAGGACGTCAAGTGTCCTCAATTTCTTATTTTTTGTCCTCAATTTTTGAAATTCCCCCCAAAAAATTGAAATAGGAAAAAATATGCTAAACAAAGTCGTGGAAGTAAATTGAATCTACCAAATGCAACCAAATTTAGCATCAATTACTTATTTAATTGCAAGAAAATTGACTAATAAAGGTATTGAACTATTTTCTGAAGCTGATGAATTTTTCCTTGAATTAAGTTAGAAATCAAGTAATATGAGAGACATGCCGAAGCATCGAACAGAGTCATCTCGATAATCGTGATGATATTTCGTTTCTCTTTTAACTGGATTTAACTGAAATATTTATCGGATGGGAAATAAATTTCATTTTTCAGCATCCGCTTCCTGCAATTAAATAAGTAATTGATGCTAAATTTAGTTGCATTTAATAGATTCTATTGAGAGTTCTACAACTTTTGTTCAGTGTATTTTTTCATTAAACTGTTTCTTCAAATGAAGTTTTTGAACTTGGAATATTCCTTCCCAGGGAGACAACATTCAGGTATTCCATGATTTCTGTCAGCTCAGTGTATAGTAATTTTCTGGCTTTAGATACTTTTTTCTTGTACAGAATATCAATAAAATTTCAGTAAAAAATCGAAATGCAGCTTTTTTGCAAGTGCTGCCACCTATAAGTAACATTTAAAATTTATTAGAAGAATTATTCTGCATGATAGCATTTTTTTTACGATTTCCAACCGTAGGTTGAAGTAGCGTATATGCTCCAGCTTTTTTCGTCCGTCTGTCGGCACAATAACTCACGTAAAAATGGTTCGATTTCGATGAAATTTTAGTGTGTGGTAGGGGACCACCTGGGGACGAATCCTATTGAAAATGGACAAAATGGGGTCAAATGTCATGGCATAGAAGCGGGATCCATTCCATTGCTCTGTTGCGTCATAACGTGCGTAAATATGGTTCAATGTCGATGAAATTTTAGTATATTGAAGGGAACCACGTGGGAATATACCCTATTGAAAATGGGTGAAGTGGGGTCAAAGGTCAGGATATACGAGCGGGATGCATTCCATTGCCTTTATGCGTCATAACGTACGTAAAAATGGTTCGACTTCGATGAAATTTTAGTATGCGGTAGGGGACCACCTGGGGACGAGCCCTATTGAAAATGGACGAAATGGGGTCAAAGGTCAGGTCATAGGATCGGGATCCATTCCATCGCCCTTATCCCATACTATTAAAGGAGCAATTCTTGTACGTATGTAAATTTTATTTTGAAAACGGCTCTAAGGATTTTGATGAAAGTCGTTAACCTACCGTTTTATGGTACTAGAAATCGATTTAGCTTGATCTCGACTTTAGGAAACTTCGTTTAGTACGTTAAATAACCACCCCGAATTACCACGTTTTTAGTGTCATAGCGTCGTCCCATTAATGTTGCCCATGGTTAGAAATCTTATGACGTTACAATCTCGCGATTGAAATGCTGGCGCGCGGTCACACCATCTGTCTCATTACGTCACGCGTTGTGTGTGGATCCTATTAAAGTTTTAAGGCCGCCCCGGTGGCGCAGTGGTCTAAGCGATGGCCTCTGATCATTCGTCCGTAAGGGGCCAGGGTTCGAATCCCGGTGAGGCATGGATGTTGTGTTTGTCTTACGGCACTGGCTCTCTCCCTTCCCTGGAACCAGTGACCCTAACGACTGCTTATAGCCCATTGAGTTGCTCACGGTGGTCGTTAAATCTCCAATCCAAAAAAAAAAAAAGTTTTATGACGTCACACTCTTTCGAGCAGATGGTCGCGATTCCCATCTGCCTCATTACGTCACGCGTTGTGTGCGTATGTCCGTTCTCACGATAACTCGCGTAAAAATCGTTCGATATCTATGAAATTTTAGTATGTGGAAGGGGAACACCTGGGAAGGAACCCTATTGAAAGTGAACGAAATAGGGTCAAAGGTCAGGACATAGGAGCGGGATCCATTCCACTGCTCTTATGCGTCATAACTAACGTAAAAAAGATTCCATTTCGATTAAATTTTAGTATGTGGTAGGGGACGATCTGGGGACAAACCCTATTGAAAATGGGCGAAATGGGGTCAAAGGTCAGGACATAGGAGTGGAATCACTTCCATCGCCATTTTGCGTCATAACTTACGGAAAACTTCTTCGATTTGGATAAAATGTTAGTATGTCGTAGGGATCCTGCTGAAAATGGGCGAAATGGGGTCAAAGGTTAGGACACAGGAGCGGGATTTATTCCATAGCCCTTATGCATCATAACTTACGTAAAAATGCTTCCATTGTGACAAACCTTTATCATGTTATTTCGGAGGTATACTGAACCGGTTCTGTTGAATATCATCGAGATGATGTGATCAAAGGTCAGGGCACAGGACTGAGATTTATTCCACAGTCATTATCCTCATAACTTGAGTGATAACTTGAGTAATGATTTCTGGTATGTTGGAAAGCGTATCATAATCAATGCATTGCATGATTTTACTAATTTGTTGCTATTTTATTCTTGTTTCACATAAAAATCATGTATTCATCTTATGCTTCCCATGACATTGGACAATTATGGTACAGTTCATAACATTTTTTTGCTAATCTTCGGCTTAACCATAACGTGTCAGACATTGTCCTCAATCATGCCCTCAATTTAAAACGACATTGTCCTGATTTTGCATTCAAATTGAGGACAACATGTCATTTTGTCCTCGATTTCGTTTTCAAAAATCTGGTCACCTTACATCTATTTGTTTCAATAGTATAGTCGTGTGATTTTCTTTGACTATTCGTTTCCTCGTGAAATGCTTGGGGAGGCTGGATATCTGGAAACACCGGGCGGCGCTGCAATCTACGTTATTTGCTAATAGCAAGAAGCTGCCGCTTGGGGGTTAGGAGAAAAATTTCGACGGAATGCTATCGACTATCTAGTATCTATAATTCTTGAAGATGCTTTTCCTTCCCCGCAGTAATCCACTAATGTGTGTCCTATGACATTTTCTAACCAAGCCCAGAAGAAATTGCCCTTCAATGTCCCCACTCTTCAATGAGATCCATTTACCACAAAGAATTCTCTTTACCAACTTGAAAGTGTAAGAAAAGTCGCGTATGCTAAATCATAGGAAATAACATTTAAAAAAAATAAGAAAATGTCCTCTCCCTTTCTCTTTGTACCTAAACCGCAGTAAAAAATTTGCTGCCCGATCCCTGTTCGGGCTCGGGCACTGCCCGACTCAGCCTGGTACTCACCATGCGCAGCAATAACAGCTTGTACACGGCGTGGCGCCGACTGGAAGAAGTTCTGCATGTCGCACTGCGCCAAGTCATTCCATGTTGTCTCTATTCGTACACAAAGTTCATCCTGGGTAACTAGCGGCTGATCCTGACTTAGCCATGTGTCTCTTGTTCAATGTGCAACAAATCAGGTGAACGCGCTGGTCAAGGAAGACTTGGCAGATGTTGGGCATCCAGGAGCTGTAAAACATTTCGCGCCACATGTAGTCGGGCATTGTCCTGTTGAAATATGGCATCCGAGACCGTCTGCAGATATGGCAAAACTTCAGCCACCGCAACTTCCACGATGTACGGATGACCGTTCGTGGTCCTCGCAGTGCGTAGGAAGCGGGAACGTGAATGGAACCCAACAGTACGCCACACCAGAACGCCTGGTGTCGGGCTCGTATGACTCTGCATAATGCATGCCTCTAACAGCAGTTCACTACGGTGTGGCCGTACAAGGGTATATCCATCATGATTCAGGTTGAATCATGACTCATCGGAAAAACTGTGCTGCCATTCATCACCCCAGTGTCTGCGTTCTTAGACCCATTGTAGCCGTTGACGTCTGTGGTTTAAAGTTATCGCTCTTTCCACGTTTAGCAACGCAGAGCAACCGAAAATTGATATCGAGAGATCCTGGATTCGATTCCCCAGCGGCGGCCGAATAACAATTTTTCGGTTTCTGTGCGTTGCTAAACGTGGAAAGAGCGATGTTTTTGTTAATTCACTGACGCCACGTATTTGGAGGATTTTCACTTTGGATTTCGCTCTTTGGATTATTTTATTATTTTTATTGATTGGAGGTTTAACGACCACCGTGAGCAACTCAATGGGCTATAAGCAATCGCCCGTCCCTAATTTAGGGCCACTGGTTCCAGGGAAGGGAGAGAGCCAGTGCCGTAAGACAAACACAACATCCATGCCTGACCGGGATTCGAACCCGGACCCCTTACGGACGAATGATCAAAGGCCAACGCCTTAGACCACGGCGCCACCGGGGCGGCACTCTTTGGATTGAACTGCTATAATTAATATATAGCAAGTGCCGTTAATGCCCACCGGATGGAGACGTCTCAGTAGCTGAGCCCATCTTACGGATTTATAATGTCAGATGCTGACAGAAAAATGCAAATAGCGCCGTGAATTGTTGGCCCCCGTGGTGCAAGGCTAACGCGCTCCGCTGGATATCGAAAGATTCGGGATTCAATTCCCCGGCGGCGGCCGAATAACAATTTTTCGGTTGTTGTACGTTGCTAAACGTGAAAAGAGCGATGTCTTTGTTAATTCACTGACGCCACGTATCTGGAGGATTTTCACTTTGGTTTAAAGTCAAGGGAAGTCGAAGCAACAGACGGCGAGAGATGATGCCTCTTTGAAATAAACTTCGTTGGACAGGCCTCTTTGAAGTAAACGGCGCTGGACAGGCCTCTTGAAGTAAATGGCGTTGTACAGGCCTCTTTGAAGTAAACGGCGTTGGACAGAGCTCGCAGACAACCCTTGATGTGACACAGACCTTCACCGCTCTGCTAATCCTCTGGACGTGGCTGTTCGGTCAGCGAACGCATACGGTGGAGATGACGGTCTGCCCCTGCGTTCGTCCATCGCTGGGCTCCAGACCCCTCACGCCGGGGCGTCAGATCTTCCCCTTACTACTGGCGCTATATTCGTATGAATGTGCTAGCGTTTCGTCCAACAGGAGCAGCGGAAGAAAAGTCCGCTTTCCCACAGTCCAACACATCGATCTCAGTCAAAGCCTGTCTGTACGTATGGTTCTCGTCTACTCCGGTGGGGCATACTCAGTTACAACCATTTCCTTAATGCTACAATTCCTGCGAATTGACTATGGTGGCAATTTGCCTTACGCGTCCTGCTTTTATATCTCCTGCGGAACAGCTATACGAGAGAGTGGCTGGCATAAATCAGTTGCATGTGAGCTATGGTTGTAATCAATTGCACTTCCTTACGTGACCTACCCATTCCTTTACACACGTTTTTCCTCGTGTTCCGTTTTCAACAAACAGCTGTGTATTTCGGACTTCTTTGTAACATGTCGTGTTAACTGCATCGCTCTTTTCCCCGCACGGGGATAACTGGTTTTCCAGTTATTTGGGAAGCGGCGCCCCCACGGCCCGAGCTCACCTGTTGACTCTTGAACGATAACATCACCGAAGGGACAGCTGTTCATCCAGCTGATGGGGGATGGCGTCCCCACGGCCCGAGCCGATTTTCTTTTATAATTTTGCTTTTTCGTCTTTAGTTCATATATTGACATGTACCCGCCTCCGTTGAAGGCTGTTGTGGCTGTGATGAGGCGCCAGCTCCGGGTTTTGTTCCTCGTTAACTTCCCTGTCTTTTCTCTTTTATGTTACATTTTCTGTTTTTCCGGAGCTGGTTAGCTCAGACCTACCTGCACTTTGCCGTGTGCGGTGACCCGCTCAGGTGGAAAAGGGAATGCTGGAGGCTGAGGTATGGGGGGGCCGGGTTGTAGTTATCTCCAGATGCCAACACTCCTCTTTGCTCCCTGCTTCACCCTAAACGGGAGGCTGGGAGCTAACCCACTTCTAGTCAGGAAGTCTGTGGCCGAGTGGCGTCCAGACTTCTAGCAGCTTGTCGTTCTGTTCCGCAGGGTGAGTTTGTGGGTAGGGTGGGCATGCCAAAGGGGTGTTTCCCGGGCACGGGAAAGTCTGGATGCACGCCGAGCGTATGTCTGCCCTACTAACTTGCTATATCCGCTGACTATCCCTAGAGCCGTGTCCTGTGCCCTCTTGGGCTTGCAGACCTCCGGCGCTCCCTCGTTGGGCTCGGTATTGGGTGGGGAGGTCGGCGGACGAATCTTTTCTCTTCTTCATGGCAACACAAAGTGTTTTCCATGCTAGTAATTTAAAGCGCCCTGTGGAGGAAGGTGCACCCTCCTCCACGAAAAAACTTGTCACCTCTAATTGTAATGCTCTGTTTCTTTTAATCAAATCTGGTGACTCTTCACAGTCACTCAGTAGCAAGAGTCCTTTCTGGATCAACAAGGCTCTGGAGGCCGTTGCTGGCTTTCCAAAGAGTGTCAAGAAGCTCCCTTCCGGGGATCTTCTCGTGGAAACCTCTACTCCACGCCACAGTGCCACCTTGCTGGAAACGACCGTTTTGCTTGGCGTTCCTGTTCAGGTTTCTCCCCATGGTTACCTCAATTCCTCTCACGGTGTAGTCAACTCTCGCGACCTGCTTGAATGCAGCGATGAGAAATTGCTGGAGGAACTTGGTGAACAGCATGTCATTGGGGTTCGGCGGATTCGTTTTAGGCGCGATGGGAAATCTATTCCCTCCCGTAACATCATCCTAACTTTTGACTCCCCAACCCTGCTTACTTCCATCAAGGCAGGTTATTTACGGCTTGATGTTCGGCCGTATATCCCGAACCCCTTGCGATGTTTCAGGTGCTAGCATTACGGTCACTCCCAGCAGTCTTGCCGTAATGTTGCAAAGTGTGGTCGCTGTGGTTCCACAGAACACTCTTTGGCTGAATGCTCTGCAGAATCTGATCATTGTGTCAACTGTGAAGGGTCTCATCCTGCTTCTTCTAAGCAGTCTCCAAAGTGGATAGAGGAACAGGCTATCCAACGCCTGAAGACAACTGAGCATCTCTCGTATCCCGAGGCTAGACGGCGGATCGCCCCTTTACAACCAGGCTGGCGGTCATATGCTTCAGTTGTGATGCAGAAGGCTTCAGTGGCGGTCCAGACTGAGGTGACCATCCCAGCGCGGTGTCTGTATGATTTTGAGGACATCGTTGCTGCTGGATTGGAGGTGCTGAAGTCTCGCGGCATTGCCTCCAAGGCGACATCAATATCGTCGCCTAAACCTTCCTCTATGCCAAAAACATCTTCTGCCAGCACAGGGAGTCAGGGCACTGCAAAGAAGAAGCCGGACAAGGTGAAACCAGGCTCATCCTCCCCGAAACAGGGCAGGCAAAAACCACCTCTCAACACAGGAAGTAAACACAGCCCTGTGTTACCTCCAGACACTGGCGATGGACTGGAGGTGATGTACTACATGGAGTCCTTCTATTCGTCTGTCTTTTTCATTATTTCATTTCATTTTTCATTATGGCCACACTCATTCAGTGGAATTGCCGAGGTCTGCGATCACGCATTGATGATTTGAAGGGTTTACTGTCTTCGCACACACCTGTGTGCGTTTGTCTCCAGGAGACAAAGCTTCTCACGACGGACACTCCTTCGCTGCGGAGACATTCCCTTTTCCTCAAAGATCACCAGGACGGCGTTATCGCCTGCGGAGGAGTGGACGTCGTTGTTTCTCATGGTGTTTCTGTCTCTGCAGTTGCCCTTCGGACGACTTTGCAGGCAGTGGCAGTGAGACTATCTGTGAACACTCTGTTCACGGTGTGTTCCATCTACATACCACCAGATGAAGCTGTAAGCCTTTCGGATCTGGAAGATTTAGTTGACCAGCTGCCGCCTCCTTTCTTCATCTTAGGAGATTTCAATGCGCACAATCCGTTGTGGGGTTCTACCACTCGAGACTCCAGGGGCCGTGTTGTTGAGCCTCTTCTCTCCAACACGTCCCTCTGTCTCCACAACATGGGAGCTCCTACTTATTTTCATGAACCCACCCGCTCGTACTCAGCCACTGATTTGTCTCTGAGTTCACCATCATTATATCCTGTCTGGTCCTGGAGCGTGTCTGGTGATCCCCTTGGCAGCGATCACTTTCCCATCTTTCTCCGTCTAGCGAGTGGCGGGTACCGTTACCCTACTCGTCCTGCTAGATGCAATATTTATCATGCCAAGTGGGACCCATTAACGGCATCGGCAAGTCTTACCCATGCTATGGTGACCTCAGGAACGGTCGATGACGCTGTTACGGCCGTAACGGATTGTATTGTGCAAGCGGCAGAGCTTACCATCCCCAGGACGTCGACTAAACTTCCATGTTGCCCGAGACCTTGGTGGAATTCCACTTGCATGGCAGCTCGTCAGGCCCAACATCGGGCTTGGGGTAGGTTTCGTCGGTACCTCACCGACGCGAACCTACTTGCTTTCAAGAAAGCCAAGTCCTACGCGCGATTGGTTCGTAGGCGTAGTCAACGGGAGTCCTGGATACATTATGTATCCGGGATTAACACCACTACCAGCCCTAAGATCGTTTGGGACAGGATCCGTAAGATTCGGGTACAGTACCCTTCTGGGGAAATCTCCATTCTTGAGAGTGATGGAGGAACAGTTGCTGACGCTCAGGGTATTGCTGACTGTCTGGACGCAGTATTTTCTTCCGTGTCCAGCAGCAGCAATTACCCTGCTTCGTTCCGGCAGTTACAGCCGCGGCTTGAAAGGTCCAAGACTTCCTTTGCACCGTTTTCTTCCGCAGATTTTAACAGCCCGCTGACTGCCGTGGAGCTGAAGACCGCTCTGAATAGGTCCGGCCGGACACCTGGCGGACCCGATAACATCCATTACGAAATGCTGAAGCACCTTTCTCCGTCCTCTCTTGAATGTCTGCTAATCCTGTTTAACAGGATTTGGCAAGAGCATGCCTTTCCCGAATCTTGGCGCACTGCCATTGTTGTTCCTGTTCCCAAACCTGGTAAAGATCCGACCAACCCGTTGAACTACCGGCCTATTGCTATGACGAGCTGCCTTTGCAAAGTACTCAAGCGCATCATTAATCTTCTTCTCATTTTTTATTTGGAGTTTCATCACATTTTTTCACCTCATCAGAGTGGATTTCGCAGATATCGTTCCACCACCAATCATCATCTTCGCCTTGAGACATCAGTCAGGGAGGCGTTTGTCCGGCGTCAGCACATGGTCTCCGTGTTCTTCGACATGGAGAAAGCCTATGACCGTACCTGGAGATACGGCATTCTCCGCGATCTGCAAGAGTGCGGATTGCGGGGAAACTTACCATCTTTCATCGCCGGATTTCTCCAGGACTGGAGTTTCCGTGTGCGCGTCGGGTCGACCCTCTCTGCGATGTACCCACAAGAACAGGGTGTACCTCAAGGCTCCGTTCTTTCCGTTACGTTGTTCATCCTTCGTGTCAACCATATTTTCCAACTGCTTACTCCGACGGTTCGTGGAACCATGTACGTGGATGATCTGCAAATCTCTTGCGCCTCTGTTAACATGCGCACCATCGAGAAACAGCTCCAGTCTGCCATTACCAAGATCTCTCACTGGGCTTCCCAAAATGAATTTGGCTTCTCGTCGCAGAAGACCGTTTGCGTGCATTTTTGCCGCAAACAGAGTCTTCACCCAGACCCCAGCCTCCGTCTGGGGTGTTCAACCATCCCTGTCGTGTCAGAAGCCAGGTTTCTTAGGCTAACTTTTGACCGGGCGCTCACCTTCCGGCCTCACATTCAATCTTTGAAGGTGAAGTGCACGAAGTCATTGAGTATCCTGAAGGTCCTCTCTCGAACATCTTGGGGGGCTGACAGGTGCTCAATGCTTCGCGTTTACCACTCTCTTATTCGGTCGAAGTTAGACTTCGGATGCATTACGTACGGTTCAGCACGTCCATCGGTTTTAAAGCCTTTGGACCCCGCCCATCACCAAGCATTGCGGCTATGTACTGGTGCTTTCCGTACCTCTTCCGTACATAGCCTGTATGCGGAAGCTCATGAGCAGCCGTTATGCATCCGTCGTAAGCAGCTGTCAATTCAGTTTTATACAAAACTGAAATCTCTTCCTGATCATCCACTGCATGGTTCCATCTTCCAACCGGACTGTGTCCGCTTGTTTTCCCACCACCCCTCTTGTGTTCCGACGTTCGGGATTCGGATGTCTGCCATAGTGCGCGATGCTCGTCTAAACTTGTCTAGGATTGGTTTGACCACCTTTTTCAACCAACCTCCTTGGCAGCTCGTTCAAGAAACGGCTGACCTTTCTCTTTGTGTATGGCCAAAGTCGTCCACTCCTGCTCTGGTGTACCAGGAGCTCTTTGCTGAATTCCAGTCTGTCTACCCGGATTTCGTGCCTGGGTTTACCGATGGCTCGAAGTCCGGGGATGTCGTTGGATCTGCTTTTGTGTGCGGCGATGCCTCACATGTTGAGAGGCTTCTGCCTGAATCCACCGTCTTTTCGGCAGAGATGCGTGCGGTTCACCTCGCTTTGTGCCACATACAGTCTCGATCGCATCGTCGCTCTACGGTTTGCTCTGATTCCCAGCCCATCATCCAGGTTTCATCTTCTCCGGAGGACACGGACTCACTTGTCATCCGTGATGTCCGTCGTCTTCTTGGAACTTTGGAGGGTGATGGCTTCCTGGTCCGATTTTGTTGGATTCCTGGCCATGTTGGGATCCGGGGTAACGAGCTGGCAGATCTCTCTGCCAGGTCTGTTTCTCCATGTCGCCAGCTCGGCTGGCACTGTCTTTCCGCGATTTTAGACCTTTGATCCGGACATTTCTCCTGGACGAGTGGCAGTCCCTGTGTTCTCAGCAGGGCAGCAATAAGCTGCATTCTATCAAACCACAGATCGGACTTTGGAAGTCTAGTTTGCGGAAGAACCGTCGTGAGGAAGTTGTTCTTGCACGTCTCCGCATTGGGCACTGTCGTTTTACTCACCGCTTTTTGCTGTGTGGCGAGAGTGTCCCGGTGTTTGAGGCGTGAAACTGTCGTCTCACTGTCTTTCATGTTTTGTGTACTTGTGTTCGGTTTTGTAATCATCGTTTTCGTCATTTTCGTTCTCATCTGTTGGACGAAAGAGCAGCTACGCTGCAAGTTATTATTGGCGAAGCCTGCGACATGAAAGCCGTGTTTTCGTTCTTACGAGAAATTGACTTTTTTAAACTTATCTAGATTTTAACTTGTTCACTCTCATTTTCATTTTTACTACATCAGCCTGTTTTAACCTTGTGTACGTTCTTTATTGATTATGTTTTGTTTTCATGTCTTTTGTTTGGCGCTCTTTGGCCAACCATAGCCATGGCGCCATTAAAATCTATCAACCAACCAACCAACCATCGTACTTTTATCCGAAAATTACATTTAGGATTCATATCCTCTTCGAAATAACGGATATCCATGATAAAACAATGCATTTTTTGCTCTTCTTCTTCATGTGGCCCTTAGGTCCTATTTTATTTGATGATACTGTATGAGCGCCAGTGCTATTAATTTTGTAGTGTGGCTCGCCAACCCTACACATTTTGCCGGTGATTCAGAAAAGATTGGGGGGGGCAAGTTAACGGCCACCGTGAGCAACTCAGTGGGCTATAAGCAGTCGCTCGTCTCTAATTTAGAGTCACTGGTTCCACGAAAGGGAGACAGCCAGTGCCCTAAGACAAACACAACGTCTATGCCTCACCGGGATTCGAGCCCATCTCGGATGAAAGGTTATAAACCGGCGCTAAGAACACTGCGCCACCGGCGCGGCCAAAATAATTTTAAAACCTCTGACATTACGGATGGGCACCTGCGTTTTAGACCTTAGAGGAGCTGATAGTGGTGTTATGATTATGGAAGAAATCCCATAATGTCGGAATAATTGTTTTCCCTGTAAATCAAAAGGATATGCGGAGAAACAACTGCAGACGAGAGGAGAACAAAGAGAGGGCCACAGATTTTGGGATATTGTTTCACTTCATTTTAGAGACCAACCAAAACACACTTGATACCCTGCGAGAGTCAGGGACCCAAATTCGGAAATACTGCCCCCTCCCGAAATTAGCAGGCAAACTAAAATTAAGACTGAAAGCTATGCCAAGTCGATTGAATAAAAACGCCCTGTACATTCTAGAAGCGTCTCCCTCGTCTTGCTTTCCTGCAGAAATCCTGGCCCCCTGTTCGTTGCCTTCGGGCTACTCAGAATAAGCTAAAGCTCCTCGTGTTTGAGGAAGCCGAATGTGAAAACTTTACTTAATTGCAGTTACACGTATGCCTCTGGATACTCAGGCGGGGTGAGTGGTCCCCTAACTTTTAGAATAATAGTCAGCTCCGCGGTGCCCCGTTTAATGGAAAGTAGTAAGTAAATAAACCCTCTTTTATAAGAGAAGGTCTTTGTCAATCATTTAAAAAGCTGGTCGATTGACACCTTCGACTCCAAGAGGTAAATATAACACTGGTCGACAAAAAATGAAAAACAGGTTAGTAAAATCATGCAATGCATTGACTATGATAGGCTTTCCAACATATCAGAAATAATTACTCAAGTTATTACCCAAGTTATGAGGATAATGTCTGTAGAATAAATCTCTTTCCTGTGTCCTGACCTTTGACCCCATTTCGATGATATTAAACAGAATTGGTTCAGCATACCTCCGGAACAACATACTAAAGTTTTGCCGCAATAGAAGCATTTTTATGTAAGTTATGGCGCATAAGAGCAATTGAATGGATCTAGCTCCTATGTCCTGACTTTTGACCCCATTTCGTCCATTTTCAATAGGGTTCGTCTCCAGGTGTTCCCCTACCACATACTAAAATTTCATCGAAATCGAACCATTTTAGCGCTAGTTATCGTGCGGACGGACAGACAGACAGGCGGACAAAGCTGGAGCATATACGCTTCTTCAACCTACGGTTGGAAAGCTTAAAATATTATTTAGCGTGCAATTACAGGCAGGTCCGTTCATTTATTACTTCGATAGCATATATTTCTTGAATCTGGTCACAGACCGCTGCAATATAAAAACGTCACAGATGTGACCTCGTTTCGAGGAGGGTCGTCATTTCCGCTTGATACCTTCAAAACATGTGTTGAACAAGAATGGAGGTAAAAACCATCTCCTACGTATCTGCTTGCTTCAACTGATTTGCACCCATAAAATAAAAGCAAATTACAGTTTGTATTTTTTCTTGCATTTTCGCCAGGTACACTGGATTCTGCCCAGACTTGTCGGATCAAATTGGAATGAGCTACGGTCGATGCACCTTCGAAGTCCTCAAAAGAACCCACACATCGCTGCGCGGCTGAAACCTACTACCCTCACTGTGCCAGCAAACGCACCGACGGCAGAGGAGAAAAAAGACTAAGGCTGCAGATTAGAAATGTGAAAAACAGGGCACCTGTCTAAAAACAAAGGAAAGAGAGAAAAAAAAAGTAAAAGGTGACACGTATTCAGCACACTTTGATTTCTTCTTTAGATGTTATTGTTAGTTAACAGAAGTGGTCATGCAGAAGAATCAAAATCCAAAATATACCACAACGACACATTTAAGACCCTTTAGTTAAAACTAAACCATCAAGATTTTCTGCTTTCAAGTCCCTTTAAATTTCAATCTGCAACCAAGTCTTTTTCGTAAACATAGTATCACTGAAAAATAAAAGATATTATAGCTGAAGTTTCTTATAAGTGATCAAGACAGGAGAGTGCTTCTGGTGCCATTTACAAATGAGAACATATGCGCTCAGATGCGAATCTAAGTACGGTAAACATTCTTTTTTTAAAAAATGAGAATTCATATTGGTAGTTTGTCCTACGGTCGATCACATATGAGCTAACTTTAGTGAAAAATGGAGAGACAAAGAAACTGTTTCTTGTTTGAACTTGTGGCATGACCCCCGGAAGAAATATTAGTTGTTCATAAATATTTGCCATTTTTTCTAGAACTGCAAAGGGTTAATGGCGAGAAAAAAAAATGGTATATAATCAGCAATATGCACACCAATGAAATCGGTGATATTTTTCCAATTTAACAACTAGTTTTTAGTTCCTGCTTTATAAATACTTGCAGTTTAGGGAAGGCGAGCGAAGGAATGCCATTCTATAGGCATTCCGACTGCGAAATATGGGGCGAATACGGTGGAATATGTGTTAGTTCCAGACCACCAAAATCCTTATTTTTGGGGGGAATGGGGCTGTGCTTATCTGCAATATTGGGACCAGAGTTATGCAAGGGAAGCATGAGTTCCCTTTGGTTGACTAAGCGGCGCGATTAGACTTTCAATCTTGAATGGTTCGATTTGAGAAAAAACACAGTAAAACGGATTCGTATGGTGCAGGAATCTCAAAGTTAATGTTACTTTGGCCGACCGGTGGCGCAGTGGTCTGAGCGCTGGCCTCTAAGCATTCGTCCAAGATGGGTCCGGGTTCGAATCCCGGTGAGGCATGGACGTTGTGTTTGCCTTACGGCACTGGCTGTCTCCCTTCCCTAGAATGAGTGGCTCTAAATTATGGATGGGTGACTGCTTGTAGCCCATCGAGTTGCTCACGATGAACGTTAAACCCCTGAACAAAAATAAAAAATAAACGTTCCTTTATTGCCCTTCAACATGACATTCTATGGGTACAGATCATTTCTGACGTGTTGAGGGCGTTAAATAGCTTCGACCAGTACACTCTACCGTCTATTCTTGGAGTTGGCTTAATGGACTCACTTTTCGTCAACTAATAAAAAGGCGGTGTACTAAAACGCTTCATTATGTTGGTGACTTTGCAGAGGAAGGACGATACTGATTCCTTCATGTAGTTTTGATCCGACAGTTCATGTGAAGCGTTCGGACTGTACCTGAATGTTTTTCCTGTTGCCAAGAGATGATAAAGGATAATAGAATGAGTAGATACAAGGTTTTTTTGAAGGGAGAGGTATTAGCGAAAAGCGTGAGGAAATCTCTTGTCAATCAGTAGTAGTCCGCCGTAATTTAGGGCCACTGGTTCCATGGAAGGAGAGAACCAGAGCCGTAAGACAAACGCAGCACTCGTGCCTCGTCTAGTACTCGAAACCGAGCTCACTTAATGAAAGACTAAAAGCCAGCACTTAGATCACCCCGTCACCTGGGCGGAAGATGCCAATTGAAGAGCTCTTTCTTCTCATATAAATTACGGATAGTGCCGATCGTATCTTTCAGCAAGTCGTCATCTGATTGCGTACGGAAACTCTTCTCACATGAGAGGTCGTATATCTCAGGTTCTTTGTCCGACGCAAAGTCTTCTCCGTAGACAATGGCGATTATCCCCAGAGCCTAAGTATACTTCAACTCGTACATCTTAAAACAGCGTATATGGGTTATATCGATTTCCAACCTTAACTACCGACGCTTCTTCCCGCACTGATAATGTGATCGTGCTTAGCTATAAACAGCCTCCCATAACTGCATTTACATACTAGCGATATATTGAAATATTTTTTCACGTGTGCTTACAGAAAGGTAGCAACATATACACTGAAGTGCCAGAAAAACTGGTACACCAGTCTAATACTTGGTACGTCCCCCACGGGAGCGCAGCATTGCAGAAATACGACGGGGCATGGACTCCACTAGCTTATGGAAATATGCTGTAGGCAATGCACATCATACTTCCTGCAGAGCGTTCCACAATTCAGGTGTATTCCGAGGTCTCGGATTCCTGTGTTCGATAGCGCGTTGCATGGATCCCAAGTGTGTTCTATCACGTTCAGATCTGGGCACTTGGGTGGGAATGGAAACACCCCAAAAATCAGATGAATGCTTCTGTAACCATAATTTGACGTCCCGATACTTGTGTGGAGGTGCATTGTCCTGTTGAAACAGGTCCAACCCATCAGCATGAATGCAGGACATGAACGGCTGTACCTCGTCAGAAATGATGCTGCGCCCATAGCGATGGCCTGTCACGGACGTTTGCAGACGTACCAGGGGTCCCAGTGAAGTCTAGCTAAACACATCCCATACCATTACAGACCACCACCACCACCACCAGTCGGTACAGTTCCCAGTTGACAGGCGGCGTCCATGGCTTCATGGGGTTTGCGCTTTGCGCCACATGGTTTACGACAGGCGGGATCGATGCTTCATGGGGTCTACGCGACTCGTCAGACCAGGCTACTTGTTTCCTGTCATCAAGTGTCCAGTGGCGGTGTTGCCGTGCCCAAGCGAGGCGCATAACTCTGTGTCGTGCACCCATCAAGGGGACTCCAGTTGGGCGTCGGCTCCCAAAGCCCATATCGTGCAGGGTACGTTGCACAGTCCGGACGCTGATGCTTGTTGAGGCTCCAGCATTGGATTCCGATGATGCTTGCGAGAGTGTTGCACGCCTATCGCGTGAAACGATTCTTGACAGCCGACGATGGTCACGTTCACCCAATGTCTTTTTACGGCCACACTGGTATCGTAGGTTGGAGGTTTTGCCGGAATTCTTGTAGTCACGGTATATCCTTGCAATGGTCATCCGTGAAAATCCGAACTTCTTTTCTTCCTCCGAAATACTATGGCCCATCTCACGAGCGCCAACTATGACACCGCGTTGAAAATCGTTATTACTTGTCATTCTCATGCCGAAAACAGCTCTGACAGCTGGCAAGGATGTTTATCGCTTTATATACGCACTGGCGGACACAACCGAGTACGTGCATAGGTGTAGTTGCTATGTATTTTGCATAAGCTCGTCTGTACCAGTTTTTCTGGCACTTCAGTGCATAGTTAAACTCTCTATGCCAGCTGATAGTTAGGTATTAGACGAATGATAGTTACATATCACCGCGGAGCTGGGTGAAGTTTTTCTATACCGAAGGCAAAGTTTCTGATTTGTGCTTACAGAAGGGTAGCAACAGATATTTACACCCTCTATGCCAGCTGATAGTTACGTACTAGACCAGTGGTTCCTAATCTTTTTGTATTCGTGGACCAGAAAAACGTTGGAGAAACTTTCACAGACCGGCGATGCCGAAACAAAACCTTCAGGCTATTTTCGAGCATTTAATCTCGTAATGTTTCATATTATAATGATCACTGCATACAATCAAAATTTATTTACCAGGTTATTCCACGTCACCTCCTTACAGCTAATATCATTTAATCCGTTTATATTGTTTAATGATTAATAAGTGCAATCCATAATCAATATACTACAATATTCTCTTTACCGTAAATGTAGTTTTTTCTGGGGTCAGTGAGACGTCAGTTGCTGCTGTTTCGCGATATTCTTCTCGAGCATTGGGTCCAGCGTTGTTTTTGCAAAGCTCAGTGCGGCATTAATGTCCATTATGTTCCTGTGCTTTGTTTTGATTGTGTAAACGGCTGAAAACGTTTTCTCGCAATAAATACGTGGTCTAAAAAGTTACCAATAATTTTAGAGCTTTGTGGCTGAAACTTGAATATTCTTTCTCCATAATACCCCAAAACTGAGTCAGAGATTTGGATCTGAATATCAATACCAGACTGGCATCAGAGGGAAGTTCAACAAAGCTGTCTGAAGAAAAATAAACAAGCTTTCTATTAAAACAAGTTAGTAAAATCATGCAATGCATTAATTATGATACGCTTTCCAACATACCAGAAATCATTACTCAAGTTATGAGGATAATGGCTGTGGAATAAATCTCTGTCCTGTGCTTTGACCTTTGATCCCATTTCGATGATATTCAACAGAACCGGTTCAGTATACCTCCGAAATAACATGATAAGGTTTTGTCGCAATCGAAGCATTTTTATGTAAGTTATGATGAATAAGGGCTATGGAATATATCCCGCTCCTGTGTCCTAACCTTTGACCCCATTTCGCCCATTTTCAACAGAATTCGTCCCCTGGCAGGCCCCTACAACATACTAACATTTAATCCGATGACAGAGTCGTCAGCACAGGCTCTTGGCTGATCATCTTTGCTGTGGTCGAGTTCGAGTTCTGGATGAGGCTTAATCGTGTTGTTTATCCTACGGCTCTGCTTTCTCTCTCTCTCTCTCTCTCTCTCTCTCCTACCTGTGACCAGTGGTATTAATTGAAATAGGTAGCTGCTTATAGTCTCATAATCCCACAGTGGTCGTTAAAACCCGAAAAAAAAAAACTAAAAACATACACCGCAAGCTTTGTTCTCAGATGAGAAACAACTTTCACCAATGACAGTTGCGATAAGAGAACGAACGACATGACGCATGATTCTTATAGAGCGCAACTGTCCTGCATTCTAAGATTTCCTTTAGAGTGATAATTTTTGTTGTTGTTGTTGTTGTTGTTTTGTTTCGGGGTTAATGACCGGTGTGAACTTCTAAGGCTACAAGGTTTCTCACCTAATTTATGGTAGGACTATTGGTTCTAAGCAAGGAACAGCGCTATAAGTCAAACTCACCACCTGTACCTCATGCAGTGCTAGACCGCGGACCCAACCTGTACGATCAGCCAGAAGCTCGGGCGTCTGACCATCTAGTTACTGGGGCACTGCAAAGGATTTGTACTAATGTCAGTACATTACTCATAAATTAGAAAGAAATTATCAGCCTGGCCTCAACTGTTATTTGGAAATAGTTACCGAAATTATGACACTCAGCTGCATTTTGTGAAAACCGTTTTAAAGTATAAACTCGTGTCAACAAAATAATATTTCCTAGAAAATAGCAAAATATGTCAGAAAAGGGTTGTACGATGAGGTTTATATTCAGGCCGAGAAAAAAATATTTTGCAAGCATTTTACATCAGAAGATGATTCAGGAATGACTTGAGAAAAGTAAAGTGGAACCTCTGTTATATGTTTTTCACTTTTATACAGAATTCTTGGTTGGTCCCAATATTGTACAGTAGTTTCCATTGCTTTTTCAATTCAGTTCTATGAAATTCATTTCTATGCTTTTGCGATTATACATTAAAATTTGAATTTCAGCTGAACAAAGTACATGATTTTTCGATTCTTTTATATGTAAGTGGTAGAACTTTGAGAGAGAGAGAGAGAGAGAGAGATAATCGAGAGAGCGTTGCGTTGTTCCTTCTTGGTGCACCTTCCGGTGTTGATTAAAAATTGGTTTCGCATTTCACGACTCACACACATATACAGTCAAACCCCTATTTAACGGACTGCGATTTAAGGAATTCCGCGATTTTACGTAAATTTTTTGTGGTCCGAACGGAAGCACGTTGAAATTAATGCTTGGCATTTCCCGATTTAACGAACACATTTCCTCAATTTAGCGACCATGTTTTTATTTTTTTTTAAACCACCAAACTATGTTCACCAGCATTTTCACGTTAAAAGTTAGCTAGAAAGAGAGCTTTGTGTGTGTAACAGGAAAATTTTACGCACGCAGTTAACCAGCGTTTCAAAGAACACCATCTGCGACACAGCTTGGCGGAATCATAAATCAGTTCGTCTTTCCTCCGACTACCAAGCGTTAGCTTCTTATAGGAGGAAGCAAGTGACCAACAAGTTTCAAAGGAGCGCAACGTTTTCTTGCATGGGTGGGAAGCTGGAAAATGAAAGGTGGTATAGGGGAGGAAATTTAGAGTACCCTGGGGATTCTTGTTTTCAGCTACACACAGAACAATAGCTTTCTTCGAAGTCAGGGGGACACATGGTACGCATCCATTCCTGAACCTCTGGAATTCTTCGCCAAATAGCGCTTTTTTTTTCTCTTCTTCTCAGTGTTAAATCTGCAGCTCAAATTAAACAACACAGCTCGTTTGCGAACAAAGTTTAAATGAACACGGGTGGCACTAGAAAAGTTAGTGACTGAAAGAAAGGGAACATGGCTGCTTACGTATTCTATTATGAACACTAGCTTAATTTGAATGTTTCATTCGAAAGGTTTCCTCGCTTTAGCGAATTCCGCGACTTTACGTACAAAATTGTTGGTCCCTTGAAGTTCGTTAAATTGAGATTTGACTGTATATATTTCCAAATTGATAAATCTCTGGGATGTAACTTTATGGTTCCACCATTTCGTGGCGTAGTGGAATAGAATCATAGGTGCAACATCAGCATTCAACATTTCGGTTTTTGCCTCCAGGATCATCAGAAAGAAACTGTCAATTCATGTGTTCCATATTGAAGCACTGGTCTCAGATTCTTAGTTGTAAAGATTTCACTTAATCTGGAATCCGGATTTTTATAGACACATAGAGTCGTCAAAAGACAAGTTTGAATTTCATAAGCTTTGTGATTTTTGCAATGGGATAAAATATATTATAATTTGTAAGTTTTTTATTTATCTTCGTCGCCAATGCGAATTTATATGAATTATCAAGGAAAAACTTGTACTACTTAATAGCATATATTTAACATATTGAAATATCTTTTATACGTTTTTTTTTTTTTTTGCATTTGTGCGTTTCTTAAGCCCATCCCCTTAAAAAACGTACAGCCGAAGTTCCACTGTATTCCGAAGTCGAGTGACCCATTCAGTGGGGGCTGTCCAGATGCCCGCGATCTCCCCATGAGGTATCACTTGGTTCTTCGTTGTTTTGTTATTGGCTGCTATAATTTTTCAATATATTCGTACATGGTTTTAAATTTTAAACATATATTTTACGAATAATTGGAAATGCACTTTAATATGGTGGAGATATTTTTTTATCACTTACCAATATTTCAGGAGATGTTTTCTGCACGGTATTTTTGTTTGCATCTTCAATATTTTGGGTTAACCCCCATAAAGAGATTCTGGCTGTACCACGCCTCTAAGTTCATTTAATGAGGCAGAACGACAAATGTGATAGTGAATTTTAAAAACTAGAACCACGAAGCAAATTTAACTTCTACAAAAGTTCAAATTTGGTTCGCTTTCTTACAGTATAACATTATATATAATTTCTGCCATGGAAACTTATACGATTAAAAACCATGTCGTACTCAGATATGAGAAATTACAAGTTTATCTTTCTCATAACTATGCGACACTAAAAGTTATTAATCTGTCTTCTTTCTCTCCCATTTAGTGCAGCATGAGAGGACACGGAATTTTTGGCGGACTTAAAATATCTCTTGACGGAATGAAGCAAGGCTGCCCTTAGTTTCTTTTCTGCAGGAACAGTTACACAGAATGCATTTGTTTCGATGATCCGTAATCCGCTGTAGATTCTCATTTTCCTTCACTTCTGAGTGCGAAGAGTGGACCCTTGATATAACATATAAAAATAAATATGTGCTTCACCCTGAACATTTACTTATCATTTGATTTTAATAGTAATTGCCATTTTAAGTAGAAGGTGAGGCGACGGCATCGTCTACATACATAAAGTCGTCAATTGCAAGAACATCTTCAAAATGCAATATGTTCTGCCGTCGCATCCAGGGCAAATTGTCCCACCGGGACCCTGGGACATATCCCGGTGGACCACTCAAGAAATGGCCCATTTTCTAGTATTTCATTTCCCCGATTTGTTTGGAACCAACGAATAATTGTTTCTCTACTAGTGAATAATAATTGTAAACTTCCTTTGAGCATTATATCTGTGTGAAAAGCTATTTCTTTAAAGAAAAAAACGAGGCTAATGTAATACTGTTAGACGTAGGTCGTTGAACTTGGAGCCCAAAGTCATTGGTAGGTCCTACCCTCCTTTTGAAATATTGAAGGAGACACTAGAACCAAGTACGATGGCCCATCATCCTACACCCTTATTCACAGACTGACGCAGAGCACAAAACGATTCTCTGGCAGATATTTTCCAAAATATGTGTCCCAAATACATTCATCTCAAAAGTAACAGCAATTTAGAAGTACTGGTTCATAGGTCAAAATGGTGGTTTATGGGTCAAAATAATGGGTATACTAAAAGGGGCGTCTATTTAAGGAGGATTTACCAATTCAATTGCGCAGTAAGCCAAAAATAACCAACACTGTCACTGCACGATTTAAAATCCAATATAACAAGATCTAATTAAAGGTTTATTACATTAAAATATATTATTTACAAGTTAATATCTACTAGATCTTTTGGGCCGTCAAACGTGCCCATCTTCAGGTTAAATGTAAGGGAGGGTAAAAACGTCATCCAACCGCATGCTCAAAGAGTTAGAATCTTAAAGGATTGAGATGGGCGACTCCACTTCCTATGGCAATGCTGGGATGTCCTCGAAGTCAACTATGATGTCTTCTAATGTTCCTTCGATGAGGGATTTCCACGGTTGTGGCACTAAATAAGACGAATCCTCATTACAGCATTTATCACCAAAGGCAGAGATGTACAAACTCTCCGCAAAGAGGGTTGAGGCCATGGTTTTTTGAATACCCAATATTGAAGCTTCATTTCATATTAGCGTATATGAGCCTTCTCTTGTGAGTCTAGAGAGGGAGGTAGTTGTTGAATGGTTTCTAACGTTATATTTATGTTCATTTATTCTTACGCCCAAAGTACGTAAAGTTGTAATGAAGATTCGCCTTATTTAGTGCCACAGCCGTGGAAATCCCTCATCGAAGGAACATTACAAGACACCATAATTGACGACGAGGACATCCCAACATCGCCATAGGAAGTGGAGTTGCCCATCTCAATCCTTTAAGATTCTAACTCTTTGAGCATGCGCTTGGATGACTTTTTTACCCTCCCTTACATTTTACCTGAAGGTGGGCACGTTTGACGGCCCGAAAGATTTAGTAGATTTTAACTCGTAAATAATATATTTTAATGTAATAAACCTTTAATGTGATCTTGTTATATTGAATTTTAAATCGTGCAGTGACAGTGTTGATTATTGTTGGATTATTCGAATGGTGTACGACAACTAATTCTGAGTGCGCAGTAAGCGATCAGTGACGAAATAAACGCAAAAATTAGGAAAATTATTATGTAGGATCTCAGGATCTGCACTTTTTTAACTTTCACAATGATCTCCATGGTGATTTAGTTGGAAATGCGGTCCCTCTTCAAGAGACTTGTGATTTTTTCAAACCCATATCATTCAAAGGAAAATACTCATTTGGTACCCAGTTTTGAACGTGTTTTGATACTGCATTCAATCGTGAGCAGATTTTTAATATTCTTTCATTCTCAAATTTTTGTAAAAAGTTGTTCACGCCTGAATTCGTTTTACAATGCTTATTTCGGCAGTCCTCTTTCATCTAGGATTTAACCTAATTTATTTATATAAGAGAATTTAAAAGGTGTTCCAGTGTAGGTACGTGTATTTTTGTAGTGCAACCCAAGACTAATAATCCTGGCCTGATTTTGTCGTCCCAATCCACCCCTGATCATAACCAATCGATCATCCATTTCATCATCAGAGTTCGCTGTATTTAAAACACAGCTTTTCTCAAGCCGCTTTTGATGCAAGACGGTGATACGTGTCCTTAAGTATCATCTATCAATCGAATGAAATCAAAAATGGAAATTTCAATTCTCACCTTTCTGTCCATTATTTCAGTTTAGAATTAATTCCAGTCGGTAGTGTCACTTGAGGTTTCAAACACACCTTGATCTATCGTATGCAACACCGCCGTTGATTTCGGATGCAGGCAGATAAGCTCATTGTTAGTGAGGTCTTTGATAGGTGGGTGCCCTGGAAAGTTGTTTCTAACAAGCAAGATTTTATGGTTTTCCTCTCGAAGTTCCTTGTCTCAATCCCTAACAAAGGCTGAAAAAAAATTTCAATGTCATCCATGTTTTCATGTTGGACTTCTAAGAAAGAGGAAGATGTTGCACATTTCCTATCACTAACAATTTTCTATTCTCCTTGCCAGACATATTGGCGCATACTAACACAGTAAGATTTTTTTTTTGAGGTTTTCCCCTGTGTACATTTCTCACCCTTAAATTTCATAACCAGGAGTCAGACACACCTGCTTCATCCGCATTCTAAATGTTACTGTGTGGCGCATTGGTTTAAACAATGGCTTCTGATCATTCGTCCAAAAGGGGTCCAGGTGTTCGAATCCCGGTGAAGCATGGATGTTGTGTTTGTCTTACCGTACTGACTCTTTCCCTTCCCTGGAACCACTGACCCTAAATTAAGGACGGGCGACTGCTTATAGCCCATTGAGTTGTTCACGGTGGTCGTTAAACCGTTTCCAATTTATAAAAATGTTACCGTCACTGTAGCATTTACGAATATCCAACCACGCTGACGTTTCGTTCATGTCCACTGATTATGTTTCTTCTCTGACATCCATTGATGATGTTTATTCCTCTAAAATAAAATCCCGTTCGGGATGTTAAAGTAGTGGACTTTTGGTAAATTATGACATTTTTATTTTCATAATAAAATAGGAAATTCTGTTTTGGTAGAGTGTATAAGGAATTTATCGTAGTTAGTCCTATGAAAATTGAAAGCTTTTATAGCATTTTAATAATTGTACGGTGAACGTACTTGTTACTGCCGTATCTACATGGCCATCCTAGTGACGAGTGGTCAGATGCTTAAGTTTTTGACTAGTTGTCCAAGATAGGTCTGGGCACCGCCCAGGTGGCGCAGTGGTCTAAGCGCTGTCTTAAAACCATTCATCCCAGATGGGTTCGGGTTCGAATCCCGGTGAGGCATGGATGTTGTGTTTTTCTTTCGGCACAGGCTCTCTCCCTTCCCTGGAACTAGTGGCCCTAAATTATGGATGGGCGACTGAGTTGCTCACGGTGGTCGTTAAACCCCCAACTAAAGAAAAAAAAAAGTCTGGGCTCGAATACCGGATGTGTCATGGATGGTGTCTTTGTACTGCAGTATTGGATCTCTTCCTTCCCCGGAACGAGTGCCTTCAAATTAGGAACGAGAAAAAAAACTGCCACTATCCGGTGACGCAATCGTCTAAGCGCTGGCTTATGATCGTTAGTCCAAGTGGGTCTGGGTTCGAATGTGAGGCATGGATGTTGTGTTTGTCTTACGGCACAGGCTCTCTCCATATCTTCCCTGGAGCGAGTGGCTTTAAATTAGAGACAGGCTACTGCTTATAGCTTATTGAGTTGCTCACGGTGGTCGTTAAACCCTCAAAAAAAAAGGCAAAAAACTTACTATACTCTCAACAAGGATCTGACTATGGGATGGAAGATACCGATCGTGGACTTCCGCTGCTTAACTGAGTTCCAGTCTAAAAACTCGTATTTCAGCTTGAACCGCAAATCAAAAAGAATATAGTTGTTCTAAGCGTTTTGCTCGCGTAAACAAAAAAAATATGAAGGTATCAGTTTCATTTGTTTCCAAAAAAATACAAATATTTCGCGTTTTGAAGGCGTCATTATCGGTATCTATCTGTCATACCCAGGAGGATACTTACTGGAAGGATAAATGGGCAGTCAAATAGTTTCGGGGGCAGTAAGCTTATCTCCGCCGTCCCGGTGGCGCAGTGGTCTAAGCGATGGCCTCTGATCATTCGTCCGAACGGGGTCCGGGTTTGAATCCCGTGAGGCATGGATGTTGTGTTTGTCTTACGGCACTGGTTCTCTCCCTTCCCTGGAACCAGTGACCCTAAATTAGGGACGGGCGACTGCTTATAACCCATTGAGTTGCTCACGGTGGTCGTTAAACCTCCAATAAAAAAAAGCTTATCTCCTTTCTTCCTGAGTGGGGAGTCGCTGCTAGAATGATTAGCTGGAAGTTCCAGTTTCTGCTGCCTCTCCTGACGGTACCTCACCTTCAGTGCATGTGGGATGATCCCCGACACGTTGCATTTCAGCAGTGCGGAGAAATACTGGAAACCCATCTTTTCGGTGAAAAGGCTCCGCTCAACTTCCATTCCACACTCAAGTTTAATTTGTCCCGACTGTACATTAGGCAAAATTTATTGAAATTCTGCTATAGGGAGAAAGACTCAGTAGAGCATTTGATTGCTTGTAAAGACTAAACTGCAGAACCCCTGCAGTTTAAAAAATTGACAATATTGGCATATTTTCTTCAACTGAGAGGTTGCCGCCCCAGTGGCCGAGTGTTCAAATGCCCGGTCTTGGCTATCCGTCCGACATGGACCCTGGCTGGAGCTTCGGATGATGCAGGGGTAGTGCGCCTGCTCGAAGTCATTGGCTGCATCTTTTTCCTGGAACCATTTTTTATAACTGGAGACGGATCACTGCTTACAGCCCTATAAGCTTCTCATGGTAGTCGTTGAACTCTGAAGTTAAAAAACGAACAAGCGAATGAAAGCCAGAGCTTTTCATATGCGTGTGGGAACAGTAAGCATCAATAACATTGAATTTTTATCCTTTTAGTGGCCGATGTTCCTGAACCAAACGGTGTCCAAAAGTTTATACGCTTCTCAAACAGAAATGTTCACATAGAGGCCTGGTTTCAGAAAAGCTACGTAGAAACTGTTACTTTTCAACACTCATCTCAGAAGTTCCGACCATAAACCATACACAGTTGATAAGACCACGCTTCTGGTACTTTTTGTTTTGCTCATGAGGCAAGGTATGATGGGAAGGGCTTGTCCTCCTGACATGGACACCGTGCCATTAAACAGATACAAGTGTTTCAAACATCTTCTTTCTCTATTCTTAGGATCAACGTCACTGTTATAGCCTTTTTAACAGGTTTTCACTAATTCCAGCCGCGTTCAGCCCACTTCTTAGACAGCGAATACATTTGCTCAAGCAGATTTGAGTTCATCTTTCTGACTCCGATGAAATTCGTTTTAGCCAGTTAAAGGGTTAAACCTACCAGTAGACAGTAGAAATAGGGAAGCTTTAAAAAATTCGGAAAAGCTGAATTTTCAATACACTCATGTCTAAAAATTAAGCAACGACAAAAGGCTAAATTTCGGACTCGCAAGTCGTTGGTTAGCGGTCAAAACATTCTGACATCGTGGAAACACGTCAGATAAAGTTATGTGAGAGTGTTTGGCTGTACGAAAATTGTCAGGAATCACGTGACAGCAGCGTACTGCTGATCGGCGATGAAAGCTGACGCGTGAGTAGGGAAAAATCATCTGTTTTATAGGTATTGAAGTGTCCGTCTGCTTTTCTTTTTTTTTTTTTTTTGTTGTCGAATTGTTGGTAAACAGGAGCAAGGGCGGAAACCGAGAGACGTAGCGAGGGAGTTGAGAATTGCCAGAGTGTAGTATCACGGATCTGGAAACAATTTTCTGAATATGGAATAGCTACCAGAAGATTCAGTAGTGATCGACGACGCAAAACTGTTTTAACACAAGATCGTTTCCTTGTTGTACGGGCTAAAAGATTGCACCGAATCACTGTTGACAAGTCAGCATCAAGCACAAGTACAAAAATATCACGTCAAGGCGTCTGAATACCTTCGTATTGTATCCCCAAAACCTGTACGGTGTGTTCCATTGACCCCAGCACGCAAAACAACTCGCTATCGATGATGTCGTGAACACTCTACCTGGAGTGAAGAACAATGAGCCAATGTTCTGTTCACAGACAAAAACCGATTTTGTTTGTTGTCTGACTCTAGGCGGCAATACATCTGACGAGAACCCCGCACTGCCTCTGCAGCAAGAAACATCGTAGAAATTGACCATTACAGGAGTGGTGGAATAATGTTCTGGTCTGGGATTATGATCAATGGGCGTACAGTGCTCGGAGTGTTGGAGAAAGGGTTAATGAATGCTTAGCGTTAATGTGCGGAGGTCATTTTAAAACATGAGAGGCTGTTTCGCCGTGCTGTAGGAAATTACTTTGTTTTTATGAGCGATAACGCCCGTCTTCATCGATCATCATGAGATAATGAGGTGTTGGAGAGCGAGGAGATCGACTGAATGAAATGGCCTTGTACTCCCCAGACCTGAATTTAATCGAAAATGCTTGAGACACTCTGGGGAGGCGCATTGCTGACCACGTTCTCCCATGTGGCACCAAAAAAGAGACCTGGTGATGGCACTGAAAGAAGAATGGTAAAACCTCCCTCAAGATCTTCATGTAAAGCATGGCCCACCGATGCCCTGCACGCATCGCAGTCAGGAGTAGACATGTAAACTATTAAAATTACCATGAAAAATTATTAATTTTTTCTGTCAATTTTAGTTATTGTGAGCCTATGTCATAAAATGATATGTTTTGTTCTTTTATCGATTTTCTCTGTTAATAAGAACAATTCATGGTTATTTATCTGTGTACGTGTCCTTTCCATCTTTTTTTTTACTCCCTATTAAAATATTTTAATCCACATCCTGTTGGAGTACAAGAATGCTATGATTTTGGACATGAGTGGTTGAAAATGTTTATAACCGGCGGAGGAGTTGCCGGGGATACGGGGGGTTCTTGGTCTGGACCTCCCTTGATGGGAACTGAGAACAAATTTAAAACGATATGTATTTATGAGGCTTTCCCCAATGAACAGAATCCAGGGTCAGCTCCCTCTCTTAAGAAATTTCTGGCTACACCTCTAATTATAACCGGGATTTTTTTTCAAAAAACTACTGCGGCACTTTTGTTTTTGTACTGTTTTTATTTTTCTATCTCTTATGTCCAAACACTTCCCTCTTTTTCCCAAAATGGCTGTTTTTTTTGTAAATGATTGCTTTTAACAAAACAAATTACTTCTTTCAAATAAACTAGTTGTCTTTATGAACATATTACAGTTTAGTATCTTAAAAAAGATACCCCGGGACAAGTGTTCATTGTAGCATTCTTTAAAACAAATGTTTGTATTAAAACCCTAATAACAATTAATATGAAACACAGGAGAACTTCCTAATAAGTCAGTCAATGCAGAACATGTGATTATAGATATAGCAGTTCCTCTGATGCAACTTCACATTTAATGGACGCTCCTGTGACGCAGTTGTCTAAGCGTTAGCTCTAACCATTCGTCCGAGATGTGTCTTAGTTCGATTCCCGAGTGAGTCATGGATGGTGCGTTTATCTTACGGCACTGGCTCTCTTCCTCCTTTGGATGAATCACCATCTATAACCAGTAAGATCTTTTTTCTCCCATTGAGTAGCTATTACGAACTCATAATACTGCGAGAAGAACCTCCAATTAAAGGTTTTGTTCTCGGCAACTTCTCTTAAGAATAAAAAAAATGGCCACATTAAAAAGATTTTTGACATTACTTAAAGTGTGAAATACGAATTTCATGCAACTAGATCACGCAGTTTGCAAGCAGCTGAAGCCGAAATATATTTTACATGTAGGACAAGCAACGTTTCCCTTCAGTTATTTCATATCTCCCAAAATTACGACAACATGTTTTCTTTAATCGTAAGTGAAAAGATGCAGCGTCCAATTTATCCTCTATTGAAAAAAAAATTAATACGCAGCATTATGACAACGTAAAATTCTATCTTTCTCACAGGTAAAAGATTTTAATTAACGTTGTTTACATAGGGAACATGCCGTTTTGCCGTACAAGCTCTGTGATCAAAATGTCGCCAGCTGCTGCTACTCATTTACACAAGAACTTCCAGTTTATGTATCTTTAAGGTCTTTGATGTTTAATCTGTTTTCCTCAATATCTCTGCTTCGAAATGTACGACTTAAAAGATTCTTTTAACACCTCATGCGATTTACCTTTGTCTTTTTGTTTTGATTGAAGGTCTTTTTCCGAACACCGTGAGCAACTCAATGGGCTGTAAGAAGTCGTCCGTCTTTGATTTTGTGCCACTGATTTTGGGGAAGGAAGAGAGCCAGTGTTGTAAGATAAACATACCATCCACGCCTCACCGGGATTCGAGCTGGACCCTTCTCTGACGAATGATCATAAGCCAGCGCCTAGACCACCATGAGCTCCCATAGCTTAGTTTTCAGGAGGGGCATATAAACACCTTATGCGAATTTCAACTTTTCCTTCATGTAATCAAATCGTTTTCAACACACTATCAACACATAAATTTAATTGGACATCTGAAGACTCAAAAACTACATTAAAAATGGATAAATGAAATTAGTCGGTATGATAGGACAAAAAGAAAATTTCTTTCCCGTTCTTTTGATCCTTTTGTTCGCATGCGCAGCGAAACCTCTAAGAGATCACTCAATTGCTCATCAAGAAAGGAAAAGTACCCCAAGGAAAAATTTCTGTAAATTTTTTTGAGTGAAGATTTAACGACCACCGTGAGCAACTCGATCAATGGGCTATTAAGCTCATTGAGTTACTCACCCTAATTAGGATCACTGGTTCCAGGGAGAGAGCCCATGCCGTAATACAAACACAACAGCCATGCCTCACCGGAATTCGAAATTGGACACATCTCAGAGGAATACTCAGAAACCAAGGCTTAGACCACTGCGCCACAGGGGCTGCGTAAAAACATTCGAGAGATCTTTCTTAAGTAGAGAATAGCTGCTGCAGGGAGGATGATATATTTCTCATTTCTTCTCCTTTCATACTTTTCTGTACAATACATATGTACGCAGTTCTCCACCATACAATAACAAATTTTCTTAGTATTTTCTACTGTAAATTTCCCAAGTTTTTCAATTTTTACTGCATACACACGCATCCAGAAATTCTACAGAAAAATTAGCAATTAGAATTAGTGTTGTAACAAATAATAAATACACAGTTGACGTGGATTAGAAACATAAAAGAGAAGTCATCGCTCTTCCCACGTTTATAAGTGAGTTACAGAAGAATTATCATCGGCCGCCACCAGAAATCGAACCCAGGATATTCCAGTTACGCACCAGACATGCTTCCACTGCACCACAGCGACCTCGAAATTCTCCAGACTCACATACGACAAACTGCCAAACCACCTGGAAGGTTGTAGTGTTATAACGAAAATCTGTGTAGTACCTTCCAAGAACAGAAATGGCGTGGTCAGATTTCCAGGGAGGGTAAATGCTCCCTCTTGCCCCCCTATATGTGCGCCCATGTAGACCACTGCGCCACCGGGGTGTCAATTTACCTTTTGGAACCATTTAGGTTTGTAATTGAGGAGTTTTGCAGTTCACAGTTTTATTTGCTAGGTGATGTTTATGTACTTCTGTTTGCAGCTGTATCTCCGTTTCTAAAAACCCTATTGAGCAATTTCTTATTTACTGTATGCTATTCGCTACAATAAATATGAGGAACATTATCCTCTCTAAATAATGCACAGCTTTCCCGCTAGAGAGAGTAAAGGTCAAAACCTCTTTTTTTATTGAAGGTTTAACGACCACTGTGAGCAACTCCATGGGATATAAAAAGTCGCCCGTCTCTAATTTAGGGCCACTGGTTCCAGGGAAGGGAGAGAGCCAGTGCTGTAAGACAAACACAACATCCATGCCTCCCGGGATTCGAACTCGGACCCATCTCGGACGAATGATCGGAAGCCATTGCTTAGACCACTGCGCCACCGGGGCTGCTGACCGGAATTATATTTAGAAATTTCAAAGTTATAGTACGAGATGAAAACAGAAAATTGAATGCGGGAAGGAAATAATTATCTTCAAAATTTATATTAATAAGTTTATTAAGTTCCTTTTTTGGGCATCCTGTATTTTGGCGGCAGAGTGCATGTGCCCCGTGGCCATGTGCCCTCCCATAAATCGGGACTTGCTGCAGACAATAAGGATGCAGCAGACACGTGACTCTCAGCATGGCAATGAGCCTTAGTAGCGTAAGTGAAGGACAACCAGCCCCGTTGAAATGATGGCGTCTTCCTTTGAAACTTAAACTTCCGAGTACAAAATGCGGTATTTGTAAAAAATTAAAGAGATTAAAGGAAACGATCCTTATGTTATAGCGTCTAAAAGGGGTATACTTATGTGCTGAATGGAAGTATCTTCGAAGGTGATGGGAAATGTTATCCGAAAGTACAAATAGTAAATATTTTTTATTACTTCGTCTTTGGTCAAAGTGCCTTTACCGCAGAACAGTTCGAGGCATATACAAGTTTCTTTTTTTTGATTGAAGGTTTAACGACCACCCTGAGCAACTCAATGGGCTATAAGCAGTCGCCCGTCCCTAATTTAGGGTCACTGGTTCCAGGGAAGGGAGAGAGCCAGTGCCGTAAGACAAACACAACATCCATGCCTCACCGGGATTCGAACCCGGACCACTTTCGGACAAATGATCAGAGGCCATCGCTTAGACCACTGCGCCACCGGAGCTGCTATACAAGTTTCGAAGCGTACAACATTTTCTCGTCATCGGTATTATTTTACAGTGTAATTTAGTACGATCACAAATTCGTGAGTAATCAGTAATTTATGGAGAAAATAGGTACGCTGCCTTAATAAGTAAGTTTCTCTTCCCTCCCGGGTGCGGAGACCTGAGTAAAAAAAAAGAAAGATAGGTTTTCTTTCTTTCCCGGAATCGCTGATTTTGGATAAAACTCACCTTGAAAGGTTTTATGCACTTTGGAGAGTTTAACTCTTTAACAAAAAGTGAGTGTCTTTCTAAGCTCTGAGAAGCGATTTCCAAGCCTTAGAAATGTGAGCAAAATCTGTTTTTTCTTTTCGTAAAATTGTGGTAAAAAAAAAAAAAATAATAATAATTTTGCTGGGATTTGTGCCCTAAAGTCTATTTATCCGTAAATAAATTTAGCAGCATAAAACTGGCTTGTAAACAGACCCAGACACCAAAAAGGATTTTATTTGGACAATAATTAGCCATTATTTGCATTTTTTCGCAAAAGTAAGCTTCAGCTCCAGGTAAAAATCCAGGTGTACTAAAAATAAAATCAACGGTAGTTTGGTGAGGAAATATCATATAGAACAAGGTAGTAAACTAAAAAACCTCAACACCGACAGCCAAATAACTTTTAAAGTGAAAAGCCGAAAACTGGCAAAAAGAAAGCGAGTCAGAGGAACGGTGTGCTCGAGATCTAAAAAATACAGAAGAGCCAGAGATTTGATTCTGACTAAAAGTCAGGTTTGCTGACAAATTAACTTTTAGCCCTATAAAAAGTTTCAACGTCCCCTAGATCAACCAGGAGACTTTTGAAAAAAAGTCCCTGGATTAAAAAAAGAAAAAAAACAACCGTGCGCCGAAGTGCTGGTCGGGGACCGAATCGTTTATGTAAGAAATATTTTGACTAAGAGACAAACTTTAAAAGATGTTCTATAAGAAAATAGTCAGAAGCAACAAAGCCTAAGCAAAAAAACAGCCAACATCTTTTAAATTCAACTTGAAAACTTTGAATCAACGAATGAAACGCCTGGAGTGCAGTGCTTACACTTGTAAGAATTGCACTCCAACAGCGTTTGAACAAGTAAAAGATAGATTCTCTGCTTTACCAGAAATCACTGATTTCTGGATAGAACTAACATTTAAGCGGTTCTCTGTCTTTGAAGAGTCTAATTCTTCAATAAAAAGTGCTTCCCAAGCTCTGGGAAGCGACCTCCCTTCGTTTGGCATATAAGTTAATTTTTTCGGTACTGCCTTTAGAGACAGCAGCTAGTAGCACTTCTCTGTGGCTAGTAGCCTGAAAAAGGATTATGGTCTCGATTTCTTCTATTACCGCAATTCACAATGGCACAAAATCTAGGCATGTTGGCTTCAAATTTTTATAAACACCGACCGCTAATGATTGCACTTTACACACTAAGTGTAGGACAACCTGCTATGTTTGTCCTTCGGGAACTTGCAGGGACTGTTGCCACTTCGCTGAAACTCTCAATGACGTCACGTGCTAAATCCTCATACCTAAAAGAGGCTAGTCAAATGAATGGGGTAACGCTTGCAACACAGCAATTTCCTCAAGGCAGTAAGTGAGGAGGGCTCGATAGAAAAATGGTGTATTAATAAACATCCGTGTGAAGATTCCGGTACGAGAAGGCACGGAGTGTTGTGATGAGGTCTCATTATCTTTCAGTATCATATATTCAAGCATCCTGAGCAACCACGATCTAATGTTTTATTCACTGTTTATACTGCAACCATGATCTAATACTTTATTCACTGTTTATACTGCAACCATGATCTAATATTTTATTCACTGTTTATACTGCAACCATCACGAGTGGTCTAACACTGCTATGATGAACCTGTGCCGTGAGGTTTCTCTTTGGCTTTCTAGTACAGTCCAGTTACATTGACATCCCCCGCCTTCCCCTGCCGAAGTTTGGCAACGAATTATTTTGTTCACACACTGAAATTTGTACGATGAGCAATCCGGCGGGTGAATGGTGTTTAATTGAAAGTGATCCAGGCGTTTTTACGGAATTAATAAAAGGTTTTGGTAAGTGGACAAAAAAGAAATGCGTTTATAGTCGAGTAATATTAAGTCATTTCCCAAAATTTCCCTTATTTATGATGCGGATCGCGTGGTGAACCCAATGTTTACGCTTCTGACGAGGACGGATTTAAAAATTTGAAGAAAGAAACAATGTCAGAACGTATATGATTGTTACCTACAGCACATGTGTGAGTTTCAGTTATTATGTTGTGTTTGATGAGTAATTTCAACTTTCCTGCGGTTGATGTAATGCAGGAAAATTCTCCAAACTCCTGCTCCGTAAATAGTTGAACAACATTTTTCCTCAATAAAGACCACAGATTCCCATGAATGAAATTTAATTTTCTCTCAGGATTTTATGGATTTTTCTGTTATAAGAAAATTCACAAAGGAAATTATTAATGACGTCAGTTACTCAACTGAATGCCAACTTGAAATGTTATTAATAGTTATAATAAGCAGTACATAGGGTCTCATTTGAGTGTGCTTATAGACCCAGGTCATTTTCTTAGAGTGATACTGATCACAATCCAAATGCCTATGGTATTTCTCAAAAATCAATCAAAAGAAAGACAATGACAACTGATGTCCCTTAGAATTGTTATATAGATGAATGACATGGTTGTGGGCACTTATGATTGTGCTATAGTGCTATGCTATTGTCAGGAAAGGTAATCAGGGCTGGATTGAGGCCTCAGTGGGTCCCTAGGTTAAGGCATTTGAGTGATCCCCTAGTCTTAAAGTATTTGAGTGGTCTCCTAGGCTAAGACATCTGAGTGGGCCCCGAAAGAACTTATGACGGGGGGGATCATTATGAAAATCGTTAAAACACGAAACTATCAATATGCTTGTAACAATTAATATTCGTAGTTCATTCTTCAAACAAATTATCTGAAGAGTTTTCATGATAAGTCACTATTTTTCGTTGTTCTTATAAGAAAGTGAGTTAAAAGCTTAAGATTCCCAGAATTTGTCCTAGATTATCTAATGATTTAGAAAATCCAAGACAAAATCTGGGAATGGTATACTTTTCTTAGTGCAACTTTTTTGTTAGGGAATGTGAAGCCACAGGGTACTTCTACTATTAATGGTTCCAAGTGCAAATTGGGAGGGGCGCAGTGGTCTAAGCGATGGCCTCTGAACGTTCATCTAAAAGGGGTCCGGGTTCAAATCCCGGTGAGGCATGGATGTTGTGTTTGCCTTACGGCACTGGCTCTCTCCCTTCCCTAGAACCAGTGACCCTAAATTAGGGACGGGCGACTGCCTATAACTCATTGAGTTGGTCACAGTGGTCGTTAAACCTCCAATAAAAAAAAATTGGGAGGTGCGGGTGAATGGTAGTGAAAAAGCTGAAAGTGTCTCACCAACTCTGTACACAGCAGTGCTGAGACGGGCTGAGCCTAAACTCGGCTCAAGCTCTCTGAGAGGGAGAGAATTTTCTTCCTTTTTTTTTAAATGTGATTTTGTATGATTTAACACACAAGACCTTTTTACACTTTCTAGTTATTAAATGGAATTCTTCAGCACCTGGGTTTAGATGGGGAGTGAGAACTTCCATCTTCTGTTTTTGGTCAACCAAGTAGAAATCATACGAGACAAAAGTGAAACTATTTTATAAACCTCTCTCTCTCTCTTATTTGCTCAAGTATGTGTCCTGAGTCCTTGGTAATGGTGGGCCCAAAGGCTATATAGAACCCCTCCCCTAATCCAGCCCTGAAGGCAATCAAAATTACTGAGAGGAACAACAATTATGATTGCCTTCAGGGCCGGATTAAGGGGGAGAGGCTCTATAGGCCCTGAAGGCAATTATAATTGTTGTTTCTCTCAGTAATAACTTTGCGACATCAGAGGTCAGACATAGTCACTGTTGATGTGGCAGTTGCATAAAGAGTTGAATAATTTCATTCTACTAATTTTTTGTTACTCACAAGAGCCCTGCTTGCATTTCTGATGGTTGTTGGTGACTCGGTTGTTTCTTTAAGTAGTTACTAGCACAGCCTGCGCTAATGTTGGAAAGTCATTTTAGTGCTATTTCCCTTTGTTTATTCAGAAGACAAAAGTGATGTACAATGCTTTTACAAGAAACGAAGATTTATCAATTGATGGAGAAAAACTTGAGACAACCGATTCCTACATTTATCTTGGGCAGCAGATATGAAGTGAGGGTCACATTGATGAAGAAATTAATCGGCATATAAAACTTGGAGAGCTTTTGGAAGAAACAGTACAATTTTTAAGAGCAGTATGCCATTATGTCTCAAAAGAAAAGTGTTTAATCAATGCATCCTGCCAGTGCTTACATATGGAGCAGAGACATGGACCTTAACTTAAAAAGACATACAAAGACCGCGGACAACTCAAAGAGCATGGCAAGATGCAATGCATGCTTAGTGTAACCAGGAAAGATAAGAAGACCCTTTCTATCTCAATTCAGGCAGGGGGTCTCAGTTGTCGACCACCTCCAATTTTTTTGAAAAAAATATGATAGCTACTCCTAATGGTATAAAGTACTGCAAAAGGATTTTTTTACAAAAAAATTTTTTGGTCGAGCTACAACATTTTGAAAATATGCAAAAAATACACTTGTGACGAAAATAATGTGAAACACCAAATTTTTATAGGTACACTGCTCCTGTACTACAGGTACTTGAATTTTTTTTTTTATTTTGAAGCTATCGAATTGGCCTTTCTTTATGTTCAAAGAAATCGATCAAAGGAATTTTGCTAGATATTACAAAAAAATTTAATTTCCCACAAATTTAGGATTTTTTTTTATTTATTTTTTTAAGAAAAAGATTTATCAGGTGGGTAAGTGTGCCAACCTGCACTCCTACTAGGGTAGTCTTAGCAGTAATTTTATTTTTATCCTGTGATGCATGCAACTCAAAATTAATTTTTAAAGTTACAAAATTTCAAAAAATCAACATTTTTGAATTGCAATATCTCAAAACCCTATTTTTTAAAAATTCTGAAATTTTGTCCAAATAATGTCCTAACATTGGTAGGTAGTTAACTGAGGGAATCAGGTTACTGGATTTTTGCCTTGAAATTTTCCTACAAATTTTTGAAAATGCACTTCTCTCCGTTCGAACCTCACGGTTGGGGTTATTAAAAATAAAAAAAAACTTCGAAAGATATTTCTGAAAAGTTTACCTGAGTATATATTCCAAATTGCAGTGTCAATCTATATTTTAAAGTCATTTTTATGATTTTTAATAATTGTCACCTATGTACATGTTTAATTTTTTTAAAATCCATAGTCTGTACATATACAATACATTATCTCAGTTGCAGTTAAGATTCAATTTCTATTTACATAAGAAAACAGGCCTCAAAAAAAAAAGAAAAAATATGAGCTTACCATCATAATTACAAATTATTCAAACTAAGAAAAGCTGCTGGATTTTATTGATTTCCTTCTCATCAAAGGTATGAAGTCTTGCAGAACGTCCAACAGGAGTTGGGGCATTCACCTTTAGAAGTACATTTTTTAAGGGCACTGGACACTTGACCTGCTTTCTTGCCACATTCTTCTGGCCACCCAAAACCTCTGGCTGGCCCATGAGGGTGCATGAAAGATCCTCGAATTCTTTAGATATGTTTGTAATCTGTCCCATCCATCCACCAGTTATTGTCATAAATGCATCCTATAAATTTTCCTATTTGAAAATCATTCACAGAAAATGGGTTCTAATTTTGTTGGCTTGAAAATTGCACTGCTTTATGTGGGTGCCGGACTGTTCTGGCCATTGATGGTTTATTTCCTTGTACGAACCAGGAATGCTGTGACTGTATTCCAACAACAGATTTTACTGTATCCCACTCTTCTACTTTGCTGGTTTGACAGGATTGAACTTCACAAGTTGTGAGGAGTAGAAGTTTAGTCTTTGGGATCAAGGGGGAGACAGTTGCTCAACAAATGAAAGTGTATCTCTTATAGCTTGTGAAGCTTCTTTCTGTAAGTTGAATTTAGTAGCAAAATGTTTGCACAGGCCACCCACACCACATGCGCTCTTGCATTGGCCTGTGGCTGAGAAGATCCACTTCCTTTCTTATATTTGGGTCCCCCTTCATAAGTTCATAGAACTGATATTTGTTTTTGAAGTGCCCGGCTGCTCCATCTGAGATGTAAACAATTGTTTTAAGTTCTTCCAAAGGACAAGTCTTAGCAATTTTACTTTTTATGAGCAGAATGGCACACAGAGCATGTGCTGTGTAATGGCTTATATTATTGCATGCTAACACAAAAGACTTAGTCTCATTTGGAAAGTATGCAATGCATGTAAAGAGTGAGATCTAGACATTGTTTGCCAGTAGTAACTTTGCACTTCATCAGGTAGAATTACAGATCAGTTTTGAGCAAAGTCAAAGTGCAACACCAACACTGGACTATGTGCTGCAGACTGTGTAACCTCTGCTATCCCATTTCTCTGGATCCGCTCATTATAAATTACAGAAGAGTTTCTTCCCTCTCAATATCTTCCACCTTCAGTAGCTCTTATTTTCATTGACTCCCCCAATGACTCTCAAGCAGCCTTAATAGGTGTTTCACAGTATTCCATAAAAATTGCACCGGGCAGTATCATTTTCAGTGCCACAGTTTTGGAAAATCAAACTTTGAAATCATATCAGCTGTAGTTTACCCCAAAAATTATCGCAAATTGCAGTAAAATTGCAAAAGTTTCATAAAATCATTCACCATCATTTTCACTGTTACTAATTTTTTCTTGCCATTTTTGGATTTAGTCACATTTGACGACTGGTGAATGCTTAGTGCGAGCCCTGCTGGGAATTGTGTTCTACTGCTATTAAAAATTTACTAAATAATGTGTACAGTCCTCATTTTTTCACTGAATTCAAAAAAATTAAAAAAAAAAGTGCCATTTTTCAAAAATTGGAAAAAAAAAGAAATTGAAAAAAAAAACCCGTGCCATTTTCAAAAATATGTAAGAAAATTTCAAGGCAAAAATCCAGTAATCTGACTACCCCAGTAAACTACCTACCATTAGGACATTGTTTGGACAAAATTTCAGAATTTAAAAAAATGGGGTTTTTGAGATATTGCAATTCAAAAATGTTGATTTTTGAAATTTTGTATATTTAAAAATAATTTTATGAGTTACAAGCATCACAGGATAAAAATAAAATTACTTCTGAGACAATTCTAGTAGGGGTGCAGATTGACACACCCACCTGATAAGTCTTTTCTTAAAAAAAAATCCTAAATTTGTGGAAAATTAAAATTTTTTGTAATAAATATAATTTTTTTTGCCAGTATTCCATAAAAATTGCACCGGGCAGTATCATTTTCAGTGCCACAGTTTTGGAAAATCAATACCTGTTATATAGTTCAGGAGCAGTGTGCACTTAAAAATTTGGTTTTTCTCGATTTTCGTCACGAGTGTATTTTTTGCATATTTTCAAAATGCTGTGGCTCAATCAAAATTTTTTTTTTATGAAAAATCCTTTTGCGGTACTTTATACCTCTATTAGGAGTAGCTACCATAATTAAAAAAAAAATTGGAGGTTGTCAACTGACACATGTTGGTTATGCCTGCCTGAATTGAGATGAAAATGGTCAGAAGAGGAACTTGTGGATAAGGAAAATGACAGGAGTGGATGACATCATGACCAGAGTGAAATCACTGAAATGGCAATGGGCTGGACATGTTGCCAGAAGAACGGACCACCGATGGGCAACCAAAATCTTAGACTGGATTCTGATTGACAGGAAAAGACCCAGAAGAAGACCCCATGGAAGATGGATGAAATTCGAAAGTATGCCGGAGTGACATGGAGGAGACAGGCCCAAGACAAACAATTGTGGAAGAAATTTGGGAAGACCTTCAATCAGCAGTGGATTTATAATGGTTGTTGATGATGATGTGTACATCAAACCAACATTCCTGATGAAATCAATATTTTGATTTGCGTTGAAGACTTCTATCTTTCCTCATGCAGAGTTGGACTAACATTCAGGTGATCTGTCACTGGTAGGCTGTAGTGTTTAAGGGCCATTTTAGCCTTCTGACTGATTGTTGAAAAGGGAACAGATCTTTTAACTTTACTATTTAACTGTTGTCAAAGCTATTAGTTAAGCAAAAATGTTGAAAGCATATATTTTTTTTTTGGTATATTTTAGTATTGAGAAACATAATGGGAAGCAAAGAGCCTCTACATAGTCTGGGCTGCAATTCTGAACCCAATCCAACTATGTCTATATTAAGATAAACAGTAAAAGATAAGCACAAAAATACACCAAGTTCATGAGGTTAGGAACAAATCTGTAGGGGTTTTTTTTTTATTGGTGTAGGAAAACAAGTTGGCATGGCAGAGCTTTCGCGCACAAACGTGTGGCTTTGTCAAGTCTGATTAATATCTAACTAAAGCAGAGAGAATCAACATTGATCGCTAACATTTGAAAGTATACACATACATATACCTGCATTGAGTGGAGTTCACATTGTTCAAAACGGGAAAAGCACGAGACAAAATGTCTACAAAGTAAAAACGAAACATAATGGAAATTCGGTCTTAACATTACAAGAAATCCGTCCATAGAGGGTGCACGTCACAGGAAACAGTATCGTTGCATGCGGAAGTCGTAAGGATTTCATATAGGCGGCCTCAAAGTGAGTAGTGTATGGTGCTATCTGTTTATAACTTGTCCATTGTGGTATTGTGTTTTTTAGGCAAACTTCTCTGGAGAGGGCAAAGTTGAGGGCCACGTTTCTCACGTTCCATTTGTTCTCTGTTACTCTGGTACTAAATGATCTTTTTGACATCCCTATGTAGCACTTATGCGTTCCGTTGGGACATTTTAGTGGAATGGAGTTAAACACCAACTTTCTGGTCAAGGCAGACTTCTCTCATGGGGGAGAGCATATTCATAACTGAGGTAGTTGTTTTAATGCCGATGTCCATTCCTAGTTTCTTTAAGCCATTTTTAATAAGAAATGTGAAGCCGGGTATGTATTGTAGAGATCCAATAGTCTAGATGGCGGTTGCGAATCGGTGCATTAATGCTGTTCTTTACTTTATCAAGGATCGAAGTTATGAGTTCTCTCCTAAAACCAGCAGATGCTGCTTGATTAAAGATGTTTCTAATTTCTATTTCTTTGGCTTCATTATCTGAAGAAAACTGGATTGCTCTTCTTAAACATGTTTGAAATATGCTGGTTTTATATTCCCAAGGTGAAAAATGTGTCTGATGCAGGAAAATTTGGAACCACACATGGTTTATAATATACACTAGTGTGTAAATTTCCATTTTCTGATCTGTGCAGAAGCTCGTCAAGATACGGTAATTTACTTGGCTTTTCGAGTTCCATGGTGAAGTTGATAGAGGTATGTATTCCGTTAATCCTTCTTAAGAAAGAGTAGTAGATTTCTACCATGAGGCCAGACGAAAAATATGTCATCTGCATGTATACATTGTTCAGAACGCTTTTCCCGTTCCGAACAATGTGAACTTAACTCAATGCAAGTATATGTATATGTATACTTTCAAATGTTAACGATCAATGTTGATTCTCTCCACAATAGTTAGATATTAATCAGCCTTGACTAAGCCACATGTTTGAGCGCGAAAGCTCGACCATACTAATTTGTTTTCCTACACCAATAAAAAAACCTACGGATTTGTTCCTAACCTCTTGTCTATATTATTTGATACAGACTTTTCCGTGACAGTTACACCTATAGAAAGAAATTTTCTTCATTTATTTTCCTCCTTATATTATTTGTATAAATTAATGACAATAAAACAACTCCTTAGGTGATTAAAGAGGACTGTGTACATTAATATTTACTTAAATTTGTGTATTGCCATGAATGTTATATATGTGAAAGTGTAAAAAAGTTTAATTTATTACACCTTCAATGCATCAAGTAGTTCAAATTAACAGGCAAAGACTTAAGCAACAAATACTTACATTTTGTAGATGACAATCCGATTTTTGGCGTAAATGTGACAAGGATGGTAAGTCAGATAATATCCGAAAACTTAAAAATTTTCATCGTCCTGGAGCGGGACTCGAACCCGCGTCTCCCAGAAATACCCGGGCGTTTTCTGGGAGACGCGGGTTCGAGTCCCGCTCCAGGACGATGAAAATTTTTAAGTTTTCGGATATTATCTGACTTACCATCCTTGTCACATTTACGCCAAAAATCGGATTGTCATCTTAAAAATTTGTATTATATGGCGTAATCCCGTATTTCTTTCATGAAATAATTACATTGTTTGTTATTCAGCATTTCAATAATTATAATATCAAAAATTGCTTTCACTTATTAGCATTCTAATTCAAACAATTACGAAATGTATGGAAATTATTCACACATTAATTGAGCAAAGATACTAGCAATAAATCGAAATTAGTATCCCATTAATTGAGCAAGGATACTAGCAATAAATTGCAATTATTGTCCGATTAATTGAGCAAAGATACTAGCAATAAATCATTATATCATTTACTAGCAGAGATACCCGGTGTTGCCCGGGATATACGTAAAGTTTGTTTTCAAGTAACAATGTAAATCACACTATTAAAAAAAATCCTACCATGATGAACAACGCTCAAGTCGGGCCTCACACTGTTCCAAGGTTTCTGCTGCCCTAGATACACTGGCTCTTCCCTGCTGATCCACAAGTCTTCGATCACGTTGTTAGGTTGTCTCACTCTCTCGAAGTAATTTTACTTTCTTTGCTTTTGGCTGAACTTGTCTGATGGGTTTGCGTTTTTGAAGGCATTTAACCACACTTGATTTAATTTTATTATAAAAATCACAATTTGTAATGGCCGTTCTGAGCCCTAAAAACTCGAAATAGCAAACATGCACAAAAATGCACTTCCTGCACTCCGCATTCAGCTTTCTAGAGTGTAGATATACAACCTGATCACACCCAACGTGAAATAAAGTAGTTCATGATAATATACGGATTTTTTTTTTACTAATCTGGAAAACTAAACCGATTCGAATAATTCTTTCACTGTTGGGAAGCTTTCCGGGGGACATAGGCTATTTCGTTTATTTATTATTATTTTTGGCTGTAACTATCGAATAACATCGCTTTCAAGTAGTTTACAATTTCCCATGTATCATTCTGCTTTGTTTACATGCAACCTGATCACGCCCAACGTAGAAGAAAGTAGTTCACGATAATATACGAAATACTTTTTACTGATCTCGAAAACTAAACCGATTCAGATAATTCTTTCACTGTTGAGAAGCTTTCTGGAGGACATAGGCTATTTAGATTATTTATTATTATTATCTTTTTTTTTTATTATTCTTGGCTGTACTACCGAATAACATCGCTTTCAAGTAGTTTCCAATTTCCTATGTATCGTTCTGCTTTGTTTACATACAACCTGATCACGCCCAATGTGGAAGAAAGTAGTTCACAATAATATATAAGGAATTTTCTTTACTAATCTCGAAAACTAAACCGATTCGGATAATTCTTTCACCATTGGGAAGCTTTCCGGAGGACATAGGCTATTTCATTTATTTATTATTATTTTTTTATTATTTTTGGCTGTACTACCGAATAACATCGCTTTCAAGTAGTTTCCAATTTTCCATGTATCGTTCCGCTTTGTTTACATACAACCTGATCACACCCAACATGAAAGAAGGTAGTTAACGATAATATATGGAATTTTTTTACTAATCTCGAAAACTAAACCCATTCGGATAATTCTTTCACCATTGGGAAGCTTACTTATTTCTGGTGGACATAGGTTATTTCTTTTATCTATACTAATACGAGTACTGATCTTGTATTTAATTTTATGTATGAAGAAGACCATCTGTTTTAACTTCAACTTAACCTTGATGCTATTTGAGAGGACCATGCCTATTGGTGGGAATCTGTAGCTCCACCCATATTTGAGACTCCTGCGCTAATTGTTGGGAGTCTAATGAAACCTAATCCTTACAAAGAAAATGCCATGGTAACATAAACAAAAAAATACTTATGACAATAGGTTCTGCCGGTGCATTGTGTTTTAAAATATGGGACTGTTCCCCGTATGCCTGAACTGTGGAAGCTTGCGAGGAGTAAAGCGTCACCTGACGACCGTTGCTCTGACACGCGGAGTAATACCACAGCAGCCGACTTGCACCCAGTCTACAGAGGGCCCCGTAAAAACACATTTAACCCCCTTAGGGATGAAATTTCTAAAAATCATCTTGCCTGTGTTTTAATCTGAGTGATGAAGAGTATGTATGCCAATTTTGGTGCAAATCCATCAAACCATTTAGGAACGTATGTGGAACAAACATGCAAACTTTCACATTTATATATAGAGAGATTATTCAACATTCCATTATTAGGAAAAAATGTAATTTTTCTTTACAAAATTGCTTAATTAGCTTCCAGTTAAAACGGAAATTTGCATGAAATGTATGGTTGATGCAGTGATAGTAATCAGAAAGCTAGCCTTAATTTACTATAACTATTTATTTGATACACATGAATTCTAAGTATGAAATGGGGTTGCCACCCTGGTGGCGTAGTGGTCTAAGCGCTGGCTTATGAACATTCGTCTGAGAAGGGTCTGGATTCGAATCCTAGTGAGGCATGGGTGTTGTTTGTTTACCGCACTGGTTCTCTCCATTCTCTGGAACCAGTGGCCCTAAATTAGGGACGGGTGACTGCTTATAGCCCATTGAGTTGCACACAGTGGTCACTAAACCTTCAATAAAAAATAAGTAAATAAGTAAAATGAGGTTCTTAAGGAATATTTATGTTTCACTTACTTTTTAAAACTATTTGGCAAAAACTGCAAATTAAGTAAATTCAGCTGCCTGTAATCCTACATAAATTTTCATTACTTCAAAAAGTTGCTGAATTTTTAACAAATGTTAATAGCTTTAAGTTGAAATGAGACAGTACTGAAAAATTATTTGAAAATGTTAATACTGGTTATAAAAAATCTGAATTGTGAGACTCTTAGGTGGTATTCTTTTTTTCTAGTGTATTTACTATTAATCTTTCCTTACATGTAAAGGTACATCAAGAAGGACATCATATTTATAATTTTTTTATATTGAAAATAAATTAAAAACACAATTTTAATAAGCCATGAAAAATTAGTAAAGGGTAACAGGGTTTTCTCTAAACACCATGCGCATATGCAGTTAGGTCAATAAAAGACTATTCGGAAAATTCAGTCGTCTATCAGTGCTAAAGATAACATGCATACTTTTAGATGTTGAATATTGATTTTCATCTGTGTCATTATTTATAGTCTTTTGCATCAATCAAAATGAACCAAATTATGACCAAAAAAAAAAAAAAAAAGCAGAATTCAGTGGAAGAATCACATGCTTGATTTGTAACAGACGGCGATATGCAAATTAAACTGCTCGTTTCGCTATGTATGGAAGCTGATTCACATGTGCATAAGCTGATCTTATTCTCGACATATATGATGATGTATTGGACTGCAATTTTCGGAGTTCTGTAAAGGGTTCATTAATTTTATGAAAAATTTTTAAACACTTGAATTTCGTGAGTGGTCCAGAACTGGACCCAGATTTTAATATTAACAGGTCCCTGCTGCAGGATTTTAGATCTCAGGCTGAACTGATTTTTTTTTTAAAGTGTTCAAAAATTGGAAATTGTACTTTTGGGGCAGATCTGTCACAATTCAACACAAATTATATATTTTGGAGTGGCTCGGCACAGTTGTTCCACAGCTGTGTAGGCAATTGTTCAGGTCGTTCCTACTAAGTACTGAATTCATGCCTAAAATCATTTGAAGAGAGAGATCCAGAATGTTAAAGTATCAGGAATCATGCCATCCCACCCTGAATTTTAGGCCCTGTGTGCTTGATGATAATCATGATTCATGCGTGGACAATGTTAAATCCTTTAGTAAATCACTTTGTAATGGGTTCTAGAAATTAAATTCTTATAGGTTTTGCTATTTACTTATTTTTTTTTATTTGGGGGAGGGGGGGGGTGACTGATAGATGGTGACAAATTTTTAAAACCCTCTCATTTTCTTTTTCAAAGGCCCTCAACTCCACTATACCTCTAGCACTGTAGTTATTCCATTTAACCACCTAGGATTATGGACTCTAAACTTTGAATCTTTGTGATTTCCTTTTTTAAATGGGCTTGAAATTAGAAGACTTAATCATCAGTTTCCCTATGAGCTGATTGTTTCTAGAAAATTGTTTAACTGTAATCACTGCAGTTACAATGTATTGTAACTGCAGTGATTACAATTAAACAATTGGGCCTCATGAGGGAAATGGTCTTTTTAAGAATTTGCTCGAACGTAATAAAACTAAGGAAAAACTTTTTAAAACATAAGATATTGTTCCTTGAACTTGCAACTCAAGCTAGGTGCAAATTCATTTTAATTTGCAACAAATTCTATCATGCTCACGTGACTGTTACTTGTTGCGCATTTAGTTAACAAAATTTTAAATTCAAAGAAATATATAAACAACCAATGGTTGTAATGCTATGACATAAACTGTCAAATTATTCTGTTCATCACGTTTTTCTTAAGCCTTCGTTAGAGGAGCCTAACACATTTTGTTAGTTCTTATTATTTTTATGTTGTTGTTTGGTTAAAATAAAGAGGTTTATTTACCTTGAGTCTTGTGTTCTTAATGTCCCATATATGTCACTAATTCGCTGGATGACTGCATCCCCCCCCCCCGAAAGACGTACTGTTTTCACTCATAATATCAGTTCCATGAAAGACCAAGGGAGCAATAGAATATACCACATAATAGGAACACCTGATGAGAGAAACGAATAGATATCTCTCACTGAAGTGTTATATACAACCAATGGCTGTTTAAATTTTTAAATTAAAATTTATTATGTTTGGGTATTGAGTTAATTACACAGTTTAATGTTTGAATTAGATATGGTATTTAGTATATGAACAAACTGATTTAGTTTTTGCGGTACTTATGCATTAGCGGGGTGCCAGTACAAATGTCGTAATTGTTGATAGATGGCAGCACATGAGTAGAGAATAAACTAAAATAATGCTCTGAATAATGATCAAACACAATATAAAATAATATCTTTATAATTATAATAACAACAACAATAAGTTGTAATAAATAATATCTTTATAATAATAATAATAACAAATATTTCTTTATAATAAATAATAACAATGTAAAGCAAAATGCTTGAGAAATACTGACTGCATGTATATTGTCTTTCCAATGATGCAAAAAATCTACACATTAATTTTTGGTGGCCAGTAAGTTTAATAGAATTTAAAATGGATTCAAATGGGTCTCGGATAAGTGAATGATGTCTCCACATAAACTCAGCTAAGTACGAATTGATATGCTGTCTTAGAGCAGTTCTGTGATGACGTTTGTTTCTAAATTTAGCTGAGCCCCACAATCTTTCTATCGTTTGAGCGTGGGGCTCCACTTTCTGGGTCAACAAAATGATACCTATGATTGTCTTTAAAATGGTGAAATGCTGCCTCTTCTAGCTGCTCAGTCTTATATGATTTCCGTGAATCGGACTATATTGTAGAATGTTCTGCAACATGATTTTTGCACTTCTGTCTGGCACTTTCACTAAAAAACAGTCATTAGTAGAACGACAAATTCCTCCGAATATCAACTGTTCCGGTAAAACACGACCTGTATTAGACTTTCTCATCAAAAATAAGGTTTTGTCCATTTCCACTATTAATCCTGGGCCACCGATTTTTTTGTTCAGCTGACCTTCCAGAACAGCTACACAAATTTCTCATAAATAGTTATTTCAATCAGCAGCTGTGTGACTTACCATATTCAACTGGTGTTTGCACCATTTAAGAGAACTCAAATGGTGTAAACGCCAGTTGAATATGGTAAGTCACGATTATTCTCAACCAACTTTCTGCGCGTATGCCTGAATTATTTCACCTCCAAAGTACAGCTTCATATTATGGCCCCAATTTACATATCCTTTCCATTGGAAGAATTCCTTTATCTTGAAGAAATGAAACAGCACTTCTTTCATTTGCAGGCAATTCCCAAATTTTCACATTGTTCAACAGCACAAAAACAGATAACCAGCTGAAAGCATTATAACGTTGACACTAATGATAATATAATAATGTGACAACTACTCTACACATATGCTGCCATCTATTTTTTTATTATTAGTAAAGAAATAATTGTTATTAGCCAGTGTTTGATTGTCATTTGGAGCACTATTTTAGTTTTTTTCTCTACTCATGTGCCAACAATTGCAACATTTGTACTGACGACAATTGCAACATTTGTACTGACGACAATTGCAACATTTGTACTGACGACAATTGCAACATTTGTACTGACAACAATTACAACATTTGTACTGACGCCCAGCTAATGCATAAGTACCGTTTTTGCCAATGAATTTAGTAAAGAACTACAGTGAACTGATGTGTTTGTTTTTAAATACATGGCTGAAATGAATTCAATGTAATTTTGTAATTTATTAAGTGTATTTCATTTCTGTGATTATACTAGGATTTAAAATGATCTTACATGGATTTAAGTATTTCATTTGCTTTGTAGGAGTAAAAGGTGTTCAAGTAGAAGAGCTATGGAGTTTAGATTCTGATGGATTTGAGAAAATTAAGTATGTATTCATGTTGGCTGACATTTTTTGAAGAAAATTTTCCAGAATATTTTGAATATCCTACTCATAAAAGTAAAACTGATGGTCAGTTTAGATGTAACATGTTTTGCTGTACACTTTGTTTTACATTGTTCTTGTACTCAGTTACGTCTATGAGATACAAAGACCTAAGTGAAAACTTCAAGTGAAAAAGTAAGTCATTCCATCTGCCAATGAAAATAAATGTACTCCAGCAGAACTTCCGAAACAGTTTAGTATCTGTCAGGCAGAAGTTAGGGATCTGTTAAAGAGAAAACATGTTCTGATAGATTGGAAATCTTATTTAAAACTCAGTCAAAAAAGAAAGAAAGCACAACAGTTAAGAAGCCACAGTAGAACATGCCCTTTTGATGTGGCTTACAGGTAAAAGCACTTACACTGGGCCAATCAACAAATTAATTAGCATGTGAATGCCAGACCTGTATAAAACTAAAATGTATCTGCGTACATAACCATTGAAACAGAAAACTTGCTGCAAACCTGTGAAGATCAAACCATGATAACAATAAGATAATTTAAAGAAAAAATTAATAAAACAGTAATTTATTGGAATCCATAATGTTCAATAAATAATTATTAGAACATTACAGATTCCAATGAGGACAGAATAAGTACATTACAATTGAATGTGCAGCAATGTGTGAGAAATGGACTTTTATAGAAAATTATTAAAATATTGGATTGTGTGTGTGTGTACCTCACAAAAACAAGCAACTAATTAAAGAAAGTTTTTATATCTAGAGAAACAGTTCCATCAATCAACTTCAAAAATTATAAATAGCATTTTCAACAACTTAATTCAAAAAATACTGGACTTACAAAATACACAAGGAAATGGTTTTAATTTGATAACTGGCAACTGCAAGAGGAACCTGGCAATAAAATTTAAATTCTTTTTGTGTAAACAAAACTTTTGGTACAGTTCCTATACATTGAGAACAGGCCTTGATAGAATCTAGAGGTCAGAAATGTCCGTGATAACAAAAGAGCTCAGAAGATGTGAAAAATAATTTGAAAGTTCTTCAAGTTAAAATAGAATTAAGTATATTAATCTGAATAAATCCCGGAGTAAGTGTTTTAATTGCTGTAAATATCATATTTTTAATATCCTGCTTATTAGAATAGTTTTGTGTGGCAAACTGGTTATTCCATCAAGTGGGTTCTATTGTTGTATCATCATCTCGCACCTACAGGTAGGTACCAGTACAATGTTTCGGCGTACATGTTTAGCACATCATTTAAAAGAAAAATGAGTGCTAGCAGTAAAATTTTTGCATTGCAAGATTTTCTGCCACAACATATATTGCTGCCTGGATTCAATAATGGCTAACATTGAAATTGAACTTTCAATCAAACTTGTTCTAGGTCTATTTCTAGCTCTGCCTTCTGCTTCCTGAAGGCAAACCCAAGTCACCAACTGTCATGTAGGCTGCTGCAGTGTTATAAATGAAATTGTTGTTTGTTTGTTTCATGATGTTCCACCATGCTCTCCGCCCCTTCTCGATTCTTCAACCAACCAAGTAAAGCAACCTTGTGGCCCTCGTCCAACTCCCCTGCTCCCTCCTCCAAACATAAAGGTATGTGTCTCACGCATGTAAATTCTGCTCCTCCTTCTCTGCCTCTATCCCTGCCAATTTTCAGTGCCAGATTACATCTGTGTGAAACAAATGTTGCATTCGGAGGCAAGAAAATGTTTGCATTTTGCATTGCTTTATTTTTTATTTTTTTTAATGATTACTGCATGAGTTTGCATGCTGTTTTCGTCTTTTCTTCGATACATGGAGGTATAGCTGCCCTAACATGTATAGGTGATGCAATGATTTAGCCATTCTTAAGCATTGCAGCTCTGCTACCATAACCTATGCGCACTCTCCTCACTCGCCTACAGCATTTGTAAGCAATTTGCTTGTTATGTACTAGTACCGACAAAGTCAAAAGACAGAAACTATGTGTTGTAACATCCAGTGCCCTAGGACATGAAACACAAGAACCACATTTTTTTTTTTTTAAATCTTTAATCTCTTCTTTTATTGCCGTTAGTTCGTTCTTCAAGTTACTTCTTACTTGAGGTTTTGTTTTTTTCTACACAATCATTTGGGTTATTACTTTCTATCTTAAATACTCCATAAGATTAGCAATGGGTACTGTTCTTAGACCAAGTGAGAAAGACAGGGCGTGTCTATTAACTGATGCCTGTGAAAAAGAAGTAAAAAAAAATCAGCTTGATTGGTTGTCAAACTTCATTTTAACCAAAGATAAAGATTCTGATATGCAACTGAAGGCTGGACATTCAAGTAACAAAGTTGATCTGTTTGGTAAAACATTGTGTTGCTCCCTGTGCTGGCATCTGACAAGAGGGTTTCCAGTGATATCAGATCATTTAAAAGTCAACAAACATGGGGGAAAAAAATTTAAGTTTGGCAGAATTATAGCTTGCTCTGTGTTTATTATTATTATTTGAAGAATTCTTGAAGGTGCAACTGTGGCACCATAGTTACAGATATGCCTATATGGCATCATAGCAGTACAGTTACAGATATGCCTATAAAAGTGCCCTTGCAGACGTGTTAACTGAAACATAAAAGATTGCTTAACTGGTGCTAATTTTTTTTCCCACATGTATGTAACCCAAGAGGTAGGCATAAAGAAAGAGGTGGATTGAAGATATGAAATCATTCATTAGTGATTGGGTAAACAATATGGTAGAATAACCAAATTTTTGCAAAGGATAGGAAAAGCTTATTTATAAAAATCCATTGTCAAGAAGACATTTTTTAAACTTTTTTTTTTTTTTTCGTTTTAAGATCTGTGTCAGAAATGTACCTGAACATGGTATAGCTACAGAGTTGTGAGATGATGATAATGATAACTGCATTAAACTTTTAGTATATATTTCCTATTTTAAAACATTGTGAAAGGGGTTTTTCACTGGGTAACATAAATCTTTGTTTTCAGTTAAAGTGATATTTCTGTGTCTGAATGTCTGATTTTGAAAGTACTTTTTGTATGTGACACTGTCGCCAGAATCTTAATTTGTTGTTTGCCAGAATTTTAATTTGTTTCTCAACTTTTTCTATCATCAAGTTTTCGTGTTAGGTGGGATCAAATGTAAAAATATTGGGTTGTTTGCGAATGAAATGTCCGGTGTGAACGAGCAGTGCAGGCAGCCCCCCCCCCCCACCACAGCGGAATGGAACCACCCACAGGTGTTGCAGGTATTACGTCGCAGAGTTACTATAAATAGCTAGCACGTGTCTGAACAAATAGATCTCCGCTATTTTCCTGATACCTGGAAAATATGATATTATCCTACTACCTAAACCAGGTAACGATCCAACCATACCTGCAAATCACAGACCAATTTCACTGCTCCCATCTCTCAGCAAAATAATGGAAAGGATCGTATTAAAACACCTACAAAAAATCTGCAAAGATCTCCAAATCATCCCAAATTTCCAGTTCGGTTTCAGACCGGAACATTCACCTAATCACCAAGTTTCCAGAGTGGCCGAAATAAGCTACAAAAATTTCAATCTCAAAAAATCCACAGGTGCAATATTTCTGGATATTAGCAAAGCCTTCGACCGAGTCTGGATCGCAGGCTTAATCTACAAATTAATTAAGTTCAATTTCCCTCCCTGGCTCATCCATCTCATTTCTTCATTTCTCACAAACAGAAAATTCTCTGTTAAACTAAATAGAGCCAATTCAAGCAAAAGAAGCATTTGCGCAGGAGTACCGCAGGGTTTGGTACTTGGACCAACACTCTATCTCATTTTCACTGCAGACATTCCAGTGCAAATTGGCATCGAATTAGCACTTTTTGCTGACGACACAGCAATCATGTGCTCCTCAACGAATATTCATCTCATAGCCAAAAAACTCCAGAAATTTATTGATATGCTTGAAATCTACTACGCCAGATGGAAAATCTCCATAAATGCAACTAAAACCCAAAGAATTATTTTCTCAAGAAGCAATTTCCTTCATCCCCAACAAATTAATCTCTATGGCGAAATAGTTCCGTGGAATTCTAAAGTCAAATACCTCGGAATTATTTTTGATAAGCGACTCTTCTGGGGACCCCACGTCCAATATGCTATAAAAAAAGGCCGTAATTCTAAAAAATTCCCTGAGATGCCTTATCTACAGAACCTCAAAACTCTCCCTCAAGAACAAAATCATGTTATGTAAAATGTGTTTCATCCCACTGCTCCTCTACGAATCCAACATCTGGGGTATTTGCACAGAGAAATTCTACGAAAAAATAAAATCTCACCTGAACCCCACCCTGCAAGTTGTAAATGAATATTCAACTGAAATTGTACAACAATACAAAAGACCCAGATTCATGCTCAATATGCTCCCAAGACTTCCACCCAAGCCCAGGAAACAGTGCAGAAAAAAATCCCACGAATCGGAAAAATCTCCCACTAAAAATTATTTAAGGCCACCATGAGCGAAGAGAAATTTCACCGGCACCCACTCCCCAGCTACCTTGTTTACCAGTAAACTGTTAGAAAAGTTTTAATATGGTCAAAATCGATTTATGTATTATATTTTAATTTTCCAAACAGATTACTGACAACATTTCCATGATAGCAGTTTTATGTTAATTGTATGTATTCTGAATGTACTCTGAAAATATGTTCTAGAGCTTTATGTGCTCCTTTGTACTAACATTAAGAATTGACACGTTTAAGATGTTTTAATCTTCCTATGGCAATTTCAACATTTCAAACTTCCGGGACATTATCTCCACTGTAAACAATATTTTATCTCCACTTACAACTATGTGTCCCTAATTTGGCTCTTAAAAGCATTAACTCCCTAGCTCCTAATTTCCACTACTTGATCAGCTCCCCCTGTGGTCCACACTGCACTTGTCCTTTTGCTTCAAGTAATTTCACCAAAACTAAAGGAGCATCAGCCGCGAAAATGCGTGCCAACCCAGTTGAAATTTTATTCCCATCCACTATTATTTTCTCAGTTGCAGCAATTCTCCCTATTTTTCTCGCCCCATCGCCGTACTCTAATTAATTAATTATTTACTATTCCCAAAACCTTCTGGCCTCTATTTCTGCCTTTATTTTCACTGTTGTCACAATTCCTGCTTCCCAACTACTCTTCTGCTAGCCCCTCCCCTTCAGCTTCCATCTCTGCTATAAGCCCCTCCTACTTCTATCCCACCTTTCTCATTGGCTCCCCAGCTCCCTTCAGCACCGTGGTTAATTACTTAACCTTAAAGCACGGCCTTTTGGCTGTCCAATCTCCCAAGAACAGAATCACTAAACATCTCTACTTTTCACTCATTCCCGCCAATAGTACGGGAAGTATGAAAGGTTAAGCAAATGACATGTATGGTTCCAATTTTCTTTAATTTCATTATTTGTTTTAAGAGTTGATGAATTCTGCTTAAAAGGCGAATAAACGTGTCATCTTGTTTTCAGTAAACTGTTGGAATAACTGTGATATAGTCAAAATCGAATTATGTATTATATTTATATTTTCCAAACAATTTACTGACCCCAAATCTAAGATTACGGTCTTATGTTAATTAGTATGCATTCGGAATTTTCACTTTTAGCAATCTCAACATTTCAAATTTCCGGGACATTATCTCCACACTTTACAAAACTTTTATCTCCACTTCCAATTATGTGTCCCTAGTTTGGCCCTTAAAGGGATTAACTCCTTAGCTCCTAATTTCCACTACTACTCAAGCAGTTCACCCCACTATCGCAATTTTCGTTAAAAAAAGAAAGGAGAAGAACCCCTAATAGGTAAGTAAAATCTCGAAAACTACTGCTATGAGTAAAAATCTCACTATTTCCCTTATGCTTTCTCCATTACAAATTCCCTGTACACCACCAATTCCTCACGCCAGCTCCCCTGGAATTACCAAATCAACAGGAATTACCATAAATCAGTAATACCATGCTCAACCGTCACCCATCGTACTTCTACCGCTGCGACAGGAATTCATCGACTTTAGATTTAGAATTTCAGATTTAATTCTTGTGTTGTACATATTAGTCAAGATCTACCCTGCTCTCTTCAGCACTGTGGTTAATTATTTAACTTTAAAGGACGGCCTTTCGGCTGTCCAATCTCCCAAGAACGGAATCACTAAGCATTTCTACTTTTCACTCCTTACCGAAAATAAAGCGAAAGGTGTGGGAGTTAAAGCAAATCACAAACAAATCACATGAATGGTTCCAATTTTCTTTAATTTCATTAAATTCATTGTTTGTTTTAAGAGTTGATTAATTCTGCTTAATAGGCGGATGAACGTGTTATCTTGTTTGTCGGTAAATTGTTGGAATAACTGCAATACAGTCAAAATTGAATTATGTATTATATTTATATTTTCCAAACAAATTACTGAGCTCAAATCTAAGATAACGGTTTTATGTTAATTTGTATGTATTCGGAATTTTCACTTTTCCAATCTCAACATTTAAAATTTCCGGGACATTATCTCCACACTTTACAAAACTTTTTTCTCCAATTCCAATTATGTGTCCCTAGTTTGGCCCTTAAAAGGATTAACTCCTTAGCTCCTAATTTCCACTACTACTCAAGCAGTTCACCCCACTATCGCAATTTTCGTTTAAAAAAAAAGAAAAAAAGAGAGAACCGCAAATAGGTAAGTAAAATCTCGAAAACTACTGCTAAGAGTAAAAAAAAAAAAAATCTCACTATTCCCTTTATGCTTTTCTCCATTTCAAATTCCCTGTACACCACCAATCCCTCACGCCAGCTCCCCTGGAACTACCAAATCATCAGGAATTACCATAAAACGGAATTACCATGCTCCGCCAGAACCAACACCCATCGTACTTCTACCGCTGCGATGAGAATTCCTTGGATTATCCCTTGGCTCCGCCCCTTCTCACCAGCCAGGCTAACCCCGTTTCCTTGCTAGTGCCAGGAATTGTTACTTTTCTCTCAACTGTTAAAAGTGCATATTTCTCGCGCTCACTTTTAGCAGTAAAAATCTACAACTCTATTTTCCTATTCCTCTTTAAACCTATCCAATCAGGGGACTCTACCCCGAATCTATTTACTTCTTCTTAGCTTCATACAACTGAATGTGAATTGGACCTAAACCTTAAGTATTACTACTACTACTAGAAGAACAAAGTTCAGGCTTGGTTTGTTTGGACGTTATGTAGCTTGCAAAGGAAACGTGCAGGTGCTGGATTTGAAAGTCATCTTCCTGTATGAATTTAAACTGGCCCATTCTGCAGGAATTGCTGCTTAAAATGTTAACAAAGCATTTGGGGAGAATACAGCCAACGAACGAACCATTCGGCGATGGTTTGTGAAGTTTCAAAGTGGAGATATGGACCTGCAAAACGAAGCATGTGGTCACCGATGCTGTTTCTGACGATGTCCTGTTGCTTGTGGTTGAAGCGGACTCCCAAAAAACGTGTCGCGAGATAGCGGCAGAGGTAGGTGTCCATCACAAGACAGTTGTTTGGTGTCTGACTGCGCTGGGTAAGGTCAAAAAGCTGGACATGTGGCTGCCACATGAGTTGACAACTGCCAACAAGACTAGGCGTTTGGAAGTCTGCACGTCGCTGCTTGTCAGGAATAAACAGGAACCTCTACTGCATTGAATCGTCACCAGCGACGAGAAGTGGGTCCTTTATGATAATCGGAAACGATCTGCACAATGGTTAAGCAAGGCACAGCCTGCTGGATGGCATCCTAAGCCACACCTACACACCAAGAAGATAATGCTCCTTGTCTGGTGGTCCACAGCCGGGATAATTCATCAGAGTTTCTTGGCAAGAGGCCAAACCATCACTGCAGAACGCTGTGCTGAATTTCACGAGATGCACCAGAAATTGCTGCAGAAACAACCGGCTTTGGTCAACAGACATGGTGTTCTTCTGCTCCAGGACAATGCTTGCCCTCATGTCACACAACGAATGATGCTGAAACTAAGTGCCTTGGGCTATGCAGCACAGCCTCATCCTGCCTATTCCCGGACTTGTATCCGGCAGACTGTCATCTATTTCGCCGCCTGGATCACTTCCTGTCCGGGAAACAGTTCACAACAGACAACGAGGTTTAACGTGCAGTTGATGACTTCTTTGGGTCCCGACCACAGGACTTTTCGTTCCGGGATCATGGCCTTGCCTGACAAATGGCTACTATGTGCCAATGCCGAGGGGGATTATTTTGCCTAGGTAAGTTGTCCTACTTTTCGGTTCTCGCCGTCCACGTGTGCTGGTCCTTCGCCGGACATTTCATTCGCACCAACCCAGTACATTTGAAAAACTACTGAGTGCTGTTGAGCCGCCCTGGTTATGCAGTGGCCTAAGCGCTGGCTTATGACAGTTCTTCTGAGATGGGAACAGGTTGAAATCCCGGTGAGGCATGGATGTTGTGTTTGTCTTAAGGCTCTGGCTCTCTCCCTTCCCTGGAACCAGTGGCCCTAAATTAGGAATTGGCAACTGCTTATAGCCTATTGAGTTGCTCGCGGTGATCATTAAACCCCCAATCCAAAAAAAAAAAAAAAAAAAAATCTTAATAGCTGATACCACATGGCTGAATTTATCAATAAGCTTCCTAGCTTTTCTTGTAAAATTTTCCTCCTATGTGGTGCAAAGGCATACCCTTAACACATTCACTGCCACATGATGCCTTGAGGTGTCATACAATACTGTTGTGGTGATAATGCCAGATGGCATCATGATTGTGGCTTAGTATTTCCGTTTCTAAAATTTTTGGTACCTGGCCAAAGTTATCTATTTCATTATTGGCACTGAGAATAAGTCTCCAACTGTCTAAAAGTTACCTCAGCTTTTGGATGTACTGGATTTTTGCACATGGTGTAGGGAAGGGAAAGTAAGTTGACTCCCCATAGACATTACAAAGCATTTGCAGCACTGCAATGTTCATTTTCCTTTGAGTTTCACTGGTTTTGTATTGAAGGGAAGTATCAGTATACAAATACTTGAGTGGAAATAAAAAGCATTTGCTACTTAGAATATATACATAACAAGGTGGCCTATTAAGTTTAGATGTTCTTGATTCTACCGTGCAAAAACATTTGTACAATATATACAGATGATGTATGATGAATACTTTTAAAATGAGTATATTGCAAGTGGGAGAAGGGGGAGGGGGAGAAACACAAAGATTCTTTGAAGTTTACAGACATAATCATGATGAGCTTACAATCTTAGTTTATCTGGTACTTTTGTATTTAGCCAGCTAAAGGGATTTCAAGGAAACCCATATTAACTTCAGTACTTAGTTTTGTCAAAACAATGGATAAATTTAGACGTGCCATCGCTGGTCCCTCTCAAACGAAAGTTTCTCGGCAGGCCAAATGCATCAAACTGTGTGTGTTATTTTATTTCCAACACAAATCAAACTGAATGGATTTTGTTTCTATCCAGTTGTGAATCATGTTACCACTTATGGAGTTTCTTTGCATTTGTAATTATTATTTATTTTCTTGTTTTATATGAAGCAGTGTCCAAAATGTATAATAAATCTTGTAAATGTCTTCATCAGTATAGAGATAATATGTCATTACTGACACGATTATAATTACTAATATCAATTATGGATAAATTTTCTAGTATTTTAAAATACCAAAATTGTGCAAAGCTATGAAATGTGAATATGTGGCTAGATTGATCGAAATGCATAAAAGCTCATCCGTGTGACATCTTGTGGCATCATGAAAGATTTTTGCCGATTTCTTACTGACACCTTGTGCTCATTGCTAAAACAACACAGTGGGAGTTAACTTGTCAATAGAAAGTTGGAACAGTAAAGTTATTCTCATGGAATAACTGTAGCCATTAGCAGTATTTTCCTTATTTTTGATTTTTATTTTACAAGAGCTTAATAAGCATATGCAAAAAAACTTCCAAATAGATGACAATGAAGGGGAAAAAAACACTTCATTTCTTAGAAGTGTCTTTTATTAGAAAAACTATGCTCTCTGACAGTGTAGTATGTGTAAAAAAATTATATGTGAAAGCAGTTTGAAAGATCAGTAAAAATAAATAAGGTATGTACTAGTGATGCTGTAAGTCATTCCTTCTTGGGATTTCATTCATCATTCATGCTAAAGAGTCATTCATAAATCATCATTCAAATGAATGGCCATTCACTTTCCACACTCGGTTGTCTCACTGTATACTGAGCAAATCATTCCTTGCTCTAAATCGCCTGCAAGGCCAGAGCAAAAAATCTATTGTCATATTTATCAATTTATTTGGCCAATCTGTTTTTTAGTAGTCACTCTTATTTTTTTTAATCTGACTTCCTGTGTTGAGGGGGGGGTAGAGGAATATTGGCTTCAGTCTGTGAATCTCTCTCTACCTAACTGTATTTTATTATTATAAATAACATCTCATGATTTTTTTACCTCTTCCTTTCCAAAGGAATTAAAAAATAATCTTGCAGCAGTTTTTTATATATTTTTTTGGAACAACAGGTATGTAGGTGGTAATAAAATTGTGAGATCATATATTTATTATTTTAGCTTTAGTATACAGAGAAAAGTCAAGAGTTTTATAATATTTGCTAGCTCTTCTATTTTTTTTAAGCAGTCATTGACACTATTCACCTGGGATCTTAATAGGAACTCCTAGAATTTTTATTTATTGATTTGTAATTTTGAAATAGTTTTGATTAATCTTTTTTCATTTCTCAAATATGATTCCTTTGCTGTTTTCTGTATTTAAATTGGCCCCTACAATTTTACTGTAAATAGTTTATTTTTCTTGATTTTTAAAATGTAATGTATGCATTCACAAATAGAATATCATCATCTGCATAGGCCATAATTTTTTGAGATTTGTTTTGATCACCAGGAAGCAGAATATATGCTATTACTTGCTCAGTTTTAGTATAGTTTAGAAATTGGTTTATTATAATTGTATATAAGATGGGTGATAAAAGGCAGCTTGTGTCTGACCAGAAGTAGCTTCAAAAAGCAAGGTTTCTCCTCTTCTTTCCCCTCCCAAGTTGTCAGATGATGTGTTTTACCCCATGTCAAAAAAGAGTAGCAGAAAAAACAAATCTTTTCACAATATACTTTATCCTTGTGAGATGACATTCTTGCTTGTAAGCATTATAAGTATTTTTCTAGGTAAAAAGAACATGCTTTGCTTTTTCAATTTATTTTTGAAATATTGTGCATATTGATATAGTTTGCTCACATTTTTGCAGTTGCTTTTGGGATTAGTTAATAAAAATATTTGTCATTTAATGAATGATCATCTAATTGAATCACAAATACTAAAAATATGTATACATTTTTATACATTTTGAGCTGAACAGTGTCTGTGAATCTTACATCAGTATGTGTTTCATTCAAAATATCTATACGAAAAGTTGGATTTCTGTATTCATAACAGGTGTATTTCACTTAGTGGCAAATCTATGAACATGCTCTTAATTTCTTTTTTCTTGGTTACAGTTCCTTCTTATATCAAATAGAAGTCATTGCTCTTTCGATGTTTTTAAGTGAGTCACAGAAAATTTCTCATCGGCCGCCATCGAGAATCAAAATCGTGGAAAGAGCGATGACTTCTATATGATGTTCATAATCCATGTGAATTGTCTGTAATAAGTTCCTTCTTATGTTGGTGAATGATAAAAGCAGGGCTTTTTTTTATGGTGGAATGGCATTTTGACACAAAATGTTTGGTTTTCAGTTTTGGAATAATTAATTATTTAATTAAAATTTTGTAATAACCATAACATGAAACAATGTTTAATTACTGTAATATGTGAAGGAAAGAGATAACAGGAGTTAACCTGTTGCATTTGATTTTTTTCCAGATTGTACGTGGAAATGTTTCTTTCCTGTACATTATAGGTGCAGACTGGAATTTTAGCTAAGTGGCCAGTGACCGGTAGGTCCAAAAAAGTTAGTGGCCAAAAAACAACAAAAAACAAAACAAAACCGGCTAGTAAGTTAGCAAATCTTAGTGGCCAAAAAGCTCCAGCATAAAAAAGGTGAAGGGGGATTGATAGGAACTTTAATGAAACTGCTATTATTTACATGGATGGCTTTATCTGAAAATAAAAGAAGCCACCCACTGTCCAAAATAAAAACCATTTTGTAAATATTTTTTCCCCCTGGGATTACTCATTCCCAAAACATCCATAGTATCGGGGAAATTTTTCGATGTATAAGTGAAAACCTCGATGTTTTAATATTTTTGATAATAAGCCGAAGTTTTCGTACTTTTCCATCTGCAGCAGTAAATGGGCACATGAGTGGGTAAAATCTCTGCTCAGTATAACAGTAATTACTTATTACCAATCTAAATCGAGTAACCAGTAATATTTTTTAAAACGTTCAGTGGATCTGTGGAAACCTCGGATGTTTTTTTTTATGCATTGGTTCCTGTAGTACCGAGGAAAAGAACTCGATTTTGTCGACGAAATGTCGGCAACCAAACATCCAATTCACAACATAAAAAGATTATATTCCCTTCCTCTATACCAGAATGCAACAAAAAGAAATTCATTTACTTTACGTAGAAAATATTCTTTACCAGTTTCAAACATCGGTCATGAAACCTCGATGTTTCGGCTTCTGCAACATCGAGGTTTAAACACCGATTATTGGTGGCAAAACTTCGATGTTCAAAAACATAGAGGATTTTTGCCCATCCTTAGTTAGGACTGGTTTCATGTCCTTTTACTTCTGAACTATAATAATTTGTAAATTGGCACTAAAAATGACAAATGGCCAAACTGGCAACCACTCAAATAAATTTAATCGCCATCTGGCGAGTGCTAATTTGCACCTATACTGTACATAATATATTGTTGTACAACCTTTGTATAGCAATACATTATATACAGGGCTTGAAAAATATCTGAAAAGACTGTACATGCCCAGGTGGGCATGTACAGAAATTATTTTCCTGCCTAGGTAGTAAAAGTTGAATGAATACCCAGGAAAATTTATCGTGTAAGATAGCAAATCAGAAACCTTATTTTTTAAGTTAAAAAATATGATATACTTTTTTTTACGTTTTTCATTTCCATTTAAAGGCTCTGTATTTAAAATGTTCAATTCACAAAAGGATATATCTCAAGTTTTAAGATGATGATTATCAAATGGTATGATTAGTATTCGAGAAATTTAGTGATTCTGCCATGTTCCTATCGTTAAAGTTTTTGCCCCTTTGTCACTAAACTCTGGAGACTAGTTCTGTCAGAGGCATGTTTTCTGCTGCCAACTAACAACATTTCATTCCAATTTCTGCACCTAGAGCACAATATAATTAAAGAAGTGATATTCTTTTGACCTTAGGACTTTATAGCAATGCTACAACTTCTGTCAGGCATGGTTATTTTTAAGCCTTGATACGAGGGCTGTACCAAAAGTAATGCAAAAGTGGGCATAACTTTTTTATTAACTGACAGAGGTTGTTCAAATTGCACATGTTGATAGAGTAACTCTTTCTCTATACAAAGGTACTATTCAACATAGTCTCCATCACAAGCAATGCATTTGCACCATTGTTGAACTAAAGATTAAAATTGGTGATTTTTCAAGTGGCTATTGGGTGGACAAAATCTAGTGGCCACTTTCCTTACCGCTATTTCGTGTTGTATACACATTTTATCACTGCATTGTATACCTTTCATTTATTTAGACATAGTTAAATTTAAGCTTAGTAGTTACAAGGGCCCACTGTCTGTTGTCCAGTGCAATTAAATGAATAAATATAATCTTAAAAGTTATATTTTTCTTCAGCCACATCAACCAAATTTTCGAGACAGTTTTTACGGGAAAGATAACCATTTTTATTTGGTCTCTCGCTATGTTCACAAATAAAATCTCTCCACCATAAATTGATAGCAGTGGATGGGTCAAAATTTTTAAGCAATATTTACTTTGGCTTACTTTATTTGCTGTCAATTTTCTGAAGTCGTTTTTTATATGAGCATTGTCTTGTCATCAACAACATTGCCCACAGTGCTTGCATTCTCTTAACTTCTGCAGCATTATTTCAACAATTTGTGCTATGACCGTCATGCACTAAAAATGGCTTGTTTTTAGTTTCTCTAGCAGTTTTTGGTGAGTCATTGATGGTCAAAAATGTTCAGACATTATGTTTCAAAGCTGCTTCCATTCTGCTAAATTTTTCTTTTCATCCCATTTATTGTTGGTATTTAGACATATTCTTCTTGGTATCAAAATGAAAACTGGCTGTATAGCTTTCAAAAATGAATTTCATATCTTATAGCAGAATCATTTTGTGGTACAGCTGAGATTGGGAGAAATGTGATACCAACCTTGTCACTTTATTTTACAGACTCGCAATGATTACTGACCACTAACAGAAAATATTCAGAAATTTACTGGGTTATTCTAATAAATATTAAATTAAAAACACTGATAAACCTTCACAGGTGTTGAAAAAATTGCCATGACGAAATAAGAACACACTGCAGCAGAGTATCCTGATTCCATCGGATTCTGTCTGGTTTTCGAACCCAGCGTCAGGTGGGTTTTTTTTTTTTTTTTTTTTTTAGAGAACGTTTAGTTTTGATAGAATTTTAATGATTTGTGACTTTTTCCTGTTTGCCCACCACAGACCTACTAAATGCTATGAATTCTACATAGTCGCTAAGGAAATCGTCGATCGCTACGGAGTGTGGAAAACGTCGAATATACCTATAGAAATAAAAAATCTGGTTGTCGGTTTTTTGTTTTTTCCTTCAGAAAACGTTGTTTTGGTAAAATTTTAATGATTTGTCATTTTTTTCTGTTTGCCCACCTAAGACCATCTCAATACTACGAATTCTCCATAGTCACTACAGAAATTGTCGATCACTGCAGAGTACAGAAAACAACAAATATACTACGGAAATAAAAAATCTGGTTGTTAGTTGTTTGTTTCCTTCAGAAAATGTTGTTTTGGTAGAATTTGAATGATTTGTCATTTTTTCCTGTTTGCGCATCTCAGACCTTCCAAATACTACGAATTCTCCATAGTCACTACGGAAATCGTTGATCGCTATGGAATACGGGAAACATCGATATACTACGGAAATAAAAAACCTCTATGAAATAATGTTATTCAACATTTGTTCAAAGTTTATTTTCATGATTTCAAAATTCTAACATTCATCAATCATCAAACATTTTTGGGACTGTTTATTGGATGTTTTTAATGTCGCGACATTTGTTCGATATAATTTGGGCATCTTCATGCCGTCCGTCGCCTGAAAATGATTGTTTTAGCACGGATAAAAATGTTCTGTAGTTTTCTAAATTTCAAATTTTTCTTACCCCAAGACGGGCTTTTTTTTTTTTTTTCACTTTCTGGTTATATCCTTCTTTGTTATATTTTTTCTGATTATGTTTCTCGTTTTTAATATTTTCAGTAATAGTGAAAAAGAACAACTTCGTATTTTAAAAGTTTTTTCTAGTGAAGCACGTTTTTTTTTGTTATTTCTGACAGCTTGTTCTTCAAAACCAATCAATACGGAGAGCATTTTTTCTTTTCCGCTTTTTTAAAGCTAAATTAAATTTCACCCCTGCCATCCCAAAAAACAGTCACCATGACTTTCTGTGTTGATTGCTGGCTCTTGAACTTCTTAGGCCTTGGTGAAGAGGTGTGACGCCATTCCATGGATTGATTCTTCATTTCCGGATCGTAAAGATATGTCCACATTTCATCCACTGTCACCAGATAAAAAAAACAACAACTTGTCTTCATTGTTTTCAAACGCTTTCAGCAGATCAGAGCAGACTTCCTCCCGGGTTATTCCACGTCACTTCATCCAGTCCATGTAACCAACCATCTCAGATTTTGATGAAATTTGGCATGGAGGCATACTTCACCAAGATATAGAAAATGACCAAATTTTAACTTCCTACACCTCATTGTTCCTGAGATACAGTGCTCCAAAATTTCGCTGAACACCAATCACTCACGTAGCGCAACGGAGTACCACTTCTCACAAATTGCTGCATAACTGTAGTGCTATTTAGTTTAGAAGAAAGAAATTTTGTACCCTTATGCAAAAGAGCTTCCAGAATAAGAAATCGTTTTAAATTTCATTGAAAACACTGAATAAATAAATTAAATACAGTGGTAAAGTGAAAATTAAAAAACAACAACTTGCTATTCTATATTAGGCTCTACAGCAAATAGCTGAGGTTTGAGAGAGCTCTTTTTTAATGTTATTGGTCTTTGACATATACTGTCACATAACAAGAAAAAAAATAGTGGCTTTCAGCTTGCTTTTGAAGATATGTGCAAATATCTGAAAGCGTGTGGAGTTCCACTTCATCAATTCAACCACTTTTTTTTTTTTTATTAATTATAACTTGTCTCTGACATTCAAGAAATTTCACGAGGAGATAAAACTAACAAGGACACCAAAATACAAAAAAATTATGTTTTCTTACACCATATAGTTTCAGAAATACCATATTAACAAGTTTGACAAAATGGCTAGTTCAGCTGTACCCGACAACAAGTTAGGTGAGCATATGCAACAAACTGCTTAGTCATACTCACCTACAGTACATAGATCTATTTTTTCATAATTAGTTTTGACTTGAAAAAAAGAAATATTGCACTCATCTTTAAATGAAGGCCAGTAAAAAGAAACTGCAGGGCCATTTGGGTGCATAAATTTTACAGATGCTTCACCTTCTTCATAATCGATTTTCTCTATTATTCCTAGAAACCAGTTAGAATCATATACACATGCTACACAACAATGTGTATAACTGCCTTTGTATTCCTAGATTTGCACAGCCAAAATCAAAGGGTAATTTTCATCCAAGCTGTGGAAACTCCATGTACCAAGTATTGTTTGAGCATGAGAAAATCTTACTTGAGACTCATTGCACACAGCATTCATATCACTTTTCGAAATGAAATGGAACTCTTATTTTCATGATATTCTTATAACCAGAAGTCGAACATCTGTGGAGTGGTTATTTGCTCTTTCAGTAGACGTTGGACACTTGTTCTTGCAGCGATTTGTTTGACAGTCCCACCTATGCCATCACAAGAAGACTTCCCGTTGCTGGTGGCAAAAAAAGACCATGAAGCTGTCACTGCAAAATCATTAATGTGATGACATAGATTTATGAAGTTTTTGTAGTTTTTGTACTGAGCAGCACAACCATCAGTAAAATACTGTACTTCTTTTACTTGTTGGTAGTTCTTTTTTAAGAAAGTTATTATTTCACTCTGAATCTTGCACACCATTGCAACATCATGATCAAAATCATCAGAAATGAAACAGTGACTTGATGCAGAATTTAAAGATTCAGAATTTCTTTTACAGTAAATAACAACAGAGTGAACTGTGCATGCATGGTGAGTCCAATGATACCCATGTGCTTCTTCCTGAACTACAAATGCATAATTTTCACTGAAGTCCATCGGTATAATGGCAGACTCTGGACCAATTGTTCCTTTCAACTTACTGAAAAATGAAGACTGCTTTTGTAATGTATGAGTGCGGAATGAGCTTCTCAATTTTTGACACAGATAATTCAATGAATTCCTCAACTGAAGAACTGTCTGTAGACACCCACTGGTGATATTTGATTTCATCAGTGGAATCACAATCTAAATTTATGCAACTATAACTGATTCAGATTTGTACTTTTTGGACACTGAACAACACCAAAGCATGCACTTTGAATCCTTACTGCTGCAGACAAGACTATTGATAAAGTCTTGATGTGATTCTTCAAAGTGTACTGCACTAATCAAAAGTCAGACATTTTGATGTATAGTGCACAGTGCACACACATACAGAATGGGTTCCAGAGAAGCCCGCAAAAATACACCATTTTGGACGAAGAGCACAAAATTTAGGAAATCCTACTTTTTTATTAGTATATCTTTGCTTAAATTGTTGATATAACTCTTTCAAATTGCACAGAATAAGTCTTTTCTGAGCATGGATGTTTCTAACAACACTTACTTTGTCCTTCATTCCTGGCATTTGCCTAGAATAGTTATCATCTTCATAAAATCCTATAATCTGTTTTATGGCATCTTGTGAAAGTTTCTTACCTTGGCTGTGTTCGGGACCTGGTATAATGCCTTTATCTTTTTCTAATTTTCTTGCCTGATGTACCGTGTATTCTGAAACTGCAAACTGTTGTGCAATTTTTTTTTGGACAATGATGGAGAGCCATTGTTAATACCTGTTTTTTTTTTTTTTTTTTTTTTTGACAACTAACAGTAGGCATCTTTTCTTTCATTAAAGCAACAAGTTTATCCAAATCATGAGCTTTTAGTTTTAATTCATCTATGGAGTGTTCATCATCATCACTGTGCTTAGTAGAAGACAGCTGTAAAGCCATACTCCAGAACACATGATATTTTACTCTGCATAGCTAACTTTGCTTGAAGAAGTTTTCTTTTCCCATATGCTGGTTTACTATGGGATGACAAGGAATGTAATTTTAACAGGGTCAATCCTAAATCAGATAAACTTTCAAAACTTCTTTAGCAGCACATTCTTTAATAATAAAATCATCAGGGACCATTTCACTGTCATCAGTCTCACTTAAAACTTCATTTTCTGCAGGTTGTCCTAATTTAGATGCTTTTCCACAACACTGAGGACATAACTTTTGACCTGGGCATACACTGATATTTTTAGATTGCAGCTGTTGGGCTATTTGTATACTGACTTGACGCAGGGACCTCTTAACAGGTTTTTTCACATCATGGTCACCAAAAGGGTTGCAACAAGTTACTTGGTAACTTTCATATTTCTTCAGATAATAACATTTGTGATGTAAACATACTGAGATTATATCCTTATGTGGAATGTTAGGTCTTAAAGAAATAAGTTCCTTGTCAGCAACAGGAAGTTCTTCATTACTGAGAAACCCTTTTGTCTTCACATAACTTGATTTATTGCATTATGTATTAGCAAGTGATCCAACACTACACTGGTCCATTATCTTTTCCCATGAGGTTGATAAACTTGTCCCAAAGTCAGATTAACACAGAGCAGCCAATGCACAAAAAAGAAAATATTGGAAGCAATATATTTCACACCAAAGTTTAACAGACTTCTGGATAGCCTACCCACAGTGAAATCAGCATGAGTATCTGAACCATTGTTTCCTTAAATGGGAATGAGGGACTGAAACCTTACTTCTCTCTAGCTGGAGGGCATCCATAGGAGGGTGAGGTGAGAAAAGAGAAATCTTTTTGACCCCTTCCCTCATCTCAGCACTTGGGGTGTTTTACAGTGTCATAAAACTTACCCCATTTGAACTGCTGGTCAGTTGAGCAAAGGATCTGAAATGAAGTCAAAACAAATGTCTCATGACTTTAGGAATTGTGCTGTATCCTTTTGCACCATGCCACATTTTCTTTTAAAAAGTGCTCTCTGACAAGTTGCAATTGTTTCCTAGTGCCCATTCACTGCAAGCTTACTTTAGTGAATTATCCAGTCATGCACATATACAAACTGTTTATATATTTTGTGGAAATATTTAAATTAAGGGGGGGTAAAATTTCCAAAATTCTGTTTTAGGGAGATTTGTAAGAGTAATTTTTTTCTTTTCAGAAATTTTTGCAATCTGCAATAAGAGAATAGCAGATATTTTGAAATGACTGAAAAACTTTAAAACCTCACCATACTTGTTGTGAAGTGCAGCTGAACTAGCCATATCGTCAAACTTGTTAATACAGTATCTCTGAAACTATATGGTATAAAAAAACATAATTTTTTATATTTTTGTGTCCTTGTTAGTTTTATCTTCTTGGGAAATTTCTTGAATGTCAGAGATGAATTATAATTAATAAAAAAAAAGTAGTTGAATTGACGAAGTGGAACTCCACACATTTCAGATATTTGCACATATTTTCAAAAGCAAGCTGAAAGCCACTATTTTCTTTTCTTGTTACGTGACAGTATATGTCAAAGACCAATATACATTAAAAAAGAGCTCCTTCATACCTTTGCTATTTGCTGTAGAGCCTAATATAGAATAGCAAGTTTTTTTCTTAAATTTTTACTTTACCACTATATTTACTTTATTTATTCAGTGTTTTCAATGAAATTTAAAATGATTTCTTATTCTGGAAGCTCTTTTGCATAAGCGCACACAATTTCTTTCTTCTAAACTAAATAGCACTACAGTTATGCAGCATTTTGTAAAAGTGGTACTCCGTCACTCTACGTGTGCGATTGGTGTTCAGTGAAACTTTGGAGCACTGTATCTCAGAAACTATGTGGCGTAGAAAGTTAAAATTTGGTCATTTTCTATATCTTGGTAAAGTATACCTCCATGCTAAATTTCATCAAAATCGGAGATGGTGGGTTACATTTCCCCAAAAAATTGGATGAATTTATGTGGAATGACCCTTGAACCTTCTCTTCTTCAAATTGGAATTGTTCTTCAAATCTGCTGACTTACCCACTTTGCACATACTTTCCAATACCCCAAGTCTTCCACCATCATGGCATTGTGACCACAGTCCAGTTGTGCAACAAACTCACGGATTGTGACTTGTTTCTCCGCGCAAATCAATTCATCCGCTCGCTGATAATTTGTGTCAGTGGTTGCAGGTGATGGTCTCCCACTGCATGGTTTGTCTTCCATGCTGGTTTCCCCTTCTTTAAACTTTTTCATCCATCTGTGTACATTGCCCTTGTCAGTGATGTCATCTCCTAAACACTCTGTAGCCTTCTGTGGATGTTGGACAGCCTGCACCCTTCCTTCACCAAGAACTTGATGACGGCACATTGCTTCTGCTTGGAATCCATTATTTACTTGCAATGAGGAAGAATGGTTATTCTACCAACATGTGCAATGTGAACAACCTCTGTCAGTTATTTAAAAAATTATATCCAGTTTTGCATTACTTTCGGTACAACCCTCGTATATATATAAAGGAAAATATACTATATCTTGAACAACGAATCAGGAAGTTATCTAATAGGTTGCAACTTCATGAAAGAGACCTGATTCATGGTTTTAAAGAATATAAACTACTTCAATGAATAGAAAAACCTAAGTGACTTTTACAACTGAAGTGAACTTTACAAACCATTGGTGTGTCTTCTAAGAAATGTGAAAGGAGATTTTCTCAGGTGAATTTGATGATCACCCCAGTTAGAGTCTTCCTGAAGACCCCAGTTAGGTTTCTCTTTCAATCACAGTAATAACCTCATTGTTATTCATAAAAATTGTTGGGCTTCCACTTAACCAGTTTGATTTTATAAAAAAATAAATACGTCCAATCATGTCTCCTTCCAGCATCGTTTGGCAGTGGATTCGAGAAGCCAAGAGCTGGTGAGAACAGTAAAAGTATCTGAAAGGTTAAAAAAATTTGGACTGCATTTTGATTCTAAAATTCAGTCTACATTTTTTAACCTTTGAGATATTTTTACTGTATCTTGAACAAGAAATCAGCATTTTAGAATCAAAATGCAGTTCCCTTCTGTTCCTCAGGTAATGTAATTCCTTAGCACAAATTTCACTTTCATTTGTCATTAAGCTTGACAGAGATTTTAATCTGAGTATTTGTGATGGGTTATAAAACTGTTAGAAAATGCTGGTTTCTTAATATACAATAATTTGTTGTATAATGTTTAAAGAACAGTGTTCAAGAAATTTATTTGCTTTATATTAGGTCAGTACTCCCCTTTTACTGCAACTTGTGTTTAAGAGTTACAGCACCTTTTTTTCCAGACCCCCCCCCGAAAAACACTGGACAAGAGTATCAATTGAAATATACATTTTTATTAATATTCAAGTGAATGTGCTTGTGGAGAATTTTTGTTATTTGTGCATGTAGGTGGTAGACATAGTGTTGATATTCCTACATTTTTATGTACCATTTTCATAAATAGCAAAAGTTCATTTCTCATTGTATCCTGAAATTTCGACATTCATATACACAGATTAGTTACAGACTCAAGTGATGTTCATGTGATGAGCTTACAGTTTTTTTCTGTTAAGGCAAAGCACATGCATAAGATTTCTTCAAAGTAAAAATAATGTATTAGCAAGTTTTCTTTAATTTTAAAGAGTCTACTTCTTCAGTTTCTCATCTGAGTGTTCTATTTTGTTGCAGATGTTTCTAGTCTTTAGGTGACTATCGAGGCTTGTTATCAATGCTTCACTTCATTCCACCTTTGTTGTTGACACAGAATGCAATTTTATATGTTGTTGCCAGATCACCAGTTTTGTGTTATATGCCAGTGTGGGATCAAATTCAATTTTTTTATTATGAACCTTAAATCAACAGAAAACTTGCAAAAGAAACCTATTCAATCAAAGAGAAAGGTTTGATCAATGAACCTACCAAAACTACATAAGCTCAATTCTCAGGGTTTCAGGGTTCCCACTCAACCTGGAAAACAGGGAAAACCTGGAAATCTCAGGGAATTTGAAAATGGTTCCAAAAATCAGGGAAAACTCAGGGAAAATTACCCTTTTTAGTAAAAATCAGGGAAAATTACCCTTTTTTTGTAAAAATCAGGGAAAATAATTTTTTGTAAAAATCAATGGATACTTTATTTTGCCAAAAAAACTTATTTTTTCAAGATTTCAAACTTTTGCTTGCAATTACTACCCGCCTAGAATTTAGTAGATCTTACTTTCAGTTATATTAAGTGTTTCCTTTATTCTCTAAAAAAATGCAAAATTGAATTTTTAAAATTGGCAGTTATTAAGCTTTTGTTCAATTTCTGTAGACAGTTGTTATAACATGAAAACAATTAGGCACAATAGCTCCTGCTTGAAGAAACACTTCACAAGAGAACTAACTAAATGATGGATCAAAGTCCTTTGTTGGTTCTCTTGAAACATGTTTTTTTGAACAGAGCCATTCCATCATTAAGCTTAGCTGCATTGTGTTATAGAAAAACTGAAACTATTCAACTGACAGATTTTTTCTTACATATGACCTGTTTCTATGAGAATGTATTTACAAATTCCATGTGGGTAGTATTTACAGTTATAACATAGAACAATTAGGCACAATGGCTCCTGCTTGAAGAAACACTTCACAAGAGAACCAACCAAATGATGGATCAAAGTCCTTTGTTGGTTCTCTTGAAACATGTTTCTTTGAACAGAGCCATTCCATCATTAAGTTTATCTACATTGTGCTATAGAAAAACTGAAACTTTTCAACTCACAGATTTTTTCTTACATATATATGACCTGTTTCTATGGGACTGTATTTACAAATTCCCTGTGGGTAGTATTCACAAAAGTTCACGGAACTTTGGTACAGAAAATAATGTGCACGGTTAGTTGTTATTAATGAAAAGCAGATAATTTTATACAGACAAATTACTTAAAGAATTTACAAGTGTGTGCTTTGCAACATGCCACTCTGGAAAACTTTTAAAAACCACCTGGAGAACCTGGAAAAGTCAGGGAATTTTTTTATTACTTTTGAGTGGGAACCCTGGGTTTGGTTTAATGACAATTAAGGATGGCATTAAAAACAGTCAAGTCCCATTAGAACGAACTTCGCGGGACTGCCTAAATCTGTTCGTTATATCGAAATTTCATTATAAGGGAATTTTTAATTTTGCACTTATTTTTTTAAATGACTCACAATAGTTTACTGTATTCAAAATGCTCATACTGTACTGTATCTTAAGACATAAAAGAAAAAGAAAATTCTCTAGTACATGACGATTATGGGCAAAACACGTAACACTATTAACAAATAAAGGTAACTTGATCACGCTGGTTACGTTAACTGAAACCTTCCCTATGGTTAAGATATGTAGACGACATTTTCATTAGCTGGCCACTTTCCGAGTCTGAACTACAGATATTGATCAACTCCATTACGGAAAAATTTCCTTCCATTAAGCTCACCATATCTAAGGAAGTAAATCACAAAATTGATTTCCTGGGTGTATCTATCTGCAGAAACGCTGATCTCTCCATTACTCGTTCCGTCTATCGAAAACCTTCTGCGGCCACTAACATCATTCCCTACAAATCTTGCACCCTGCATCTCTACAAGCTTGCAGCATTAAAGTCATACATCCACAGGGCTCATATCATTTGCAACAACCAACTCTCTCTTCAAGAAGAACTCTCCAAAATTTCTACAATTGCCCTCTCCCATGGTTTCCCTGCTGTTACAGTCAACTCCCTCATAAAGAAATATGAAAACCATTCGAAAATCGAATGCCTCCTTCCTCACAAGAAAGAAGACCTGAAATTCTGTGGTTCTGTTCCTTACCATCCTTCCTATGCTTATAAGTTACAGATTCTTTTTAGAAGTTTTGGTTACCATCTTGCCATTAAATCTACCCCAAACATCTTGAAACTTCTACAAAGGGATAGGGACAAAGTTGAAAGCCTGAACCTCCCAGGAGTTTACTGCATTCCTATCTCTTCTTCTACTGGGGATAACTTATACATTGGAAGCACATACAGGAGCATTAACCATAGAATTTTAGAACATAGAAAAGATGTTTCGAAAGCCAATCCTAATACTGCCTTGTCTATTTTGACAATGGAAGACACATCTGCAGTTCCCCACTGGAACGAAGCAAAACGAATTGCTTCTTTTGACAATCGTTTTGCCCTCCGTTACCGTGAAAGCATAGAAATTATTTTCAACTCAATGACTTGCAACTCCGAATCTCCTCTCTACATTCCATTGATCTGGAGATCAATTCTAAGTTTTGACAACAAAAATAGGAAAAATTCAAATGTAGAATCTGGCAACAATCTTAGTCCTCCATTGGCGTGATGAAGACCTAAGATAAGGTCGAAAGCTTCCAACTTACGAACTTTTTGTAAAAGTTTTCAGTTAACGTAACTAGCGTGATCAAGTTACCTTTATTTGTTATTCTCTAGTACGTCCGATTTCATACTTTTCATAAAGTTTACACCACTTTTCTACACTAGCGGTTTTCTCTTCTTATGCAGTACATGTATATATACATAGTTTTTACATTTTAAAGAAATCTGTTATTTTTTTTTGAAAATGGGACTTTGCTGCTGCCGAAACTAAAACTTCTTGCAAAGAATGTAAAACAGGTGAAAGTTTCATCCGGGACATTCGTTTGTCCTGATAGGAAATGGCAAATATTTTCTAAACAGCTAAGTGCTTCACACGCAATGGAGGAGTTGAATGAATTTCATTGTCCTAGCTGCTGTCCGCAATTTCCACATTTCTGTTATCCAAAATTGATTCAATTATATCTGCATCAGTCAGTTCGTACGGTCAGAATATTGTTATCTGCATGTAAAAAATTCTCTAGCGAAGCGTCGGTGGGAATTGAAACAGATGTCTGGAGAGCAGTGTTCCACGCTGCCCCTAACGAAGCACTTTAATCCGCGTCGGTGTCGGTTGCATCGTTTTCGGATTTCGGTTTCACAGTCAATTAACTTTGCATGGCGCCAACTGTTCTTTATTGTTGCCTCGGACACTTTGCTCCATGTTCCAGAAATCATGATATGCAATGCTTTTATGGAATCGTTTTTTCCAATTCCAAGAAGAATAAATTTCATCAACATGAACCTGTAATGGTCTTTACAGACTTTATTATCCCCTGGTCCAAGGATTGGAGAACTGCTGTGCAGTTTGGTGGAAAGTACTCCACATGAATGTTTTCAAGCTGAGGAGGTTCGTTATGAGCCATACAACTATCAACCAGAAGAAGAATTTTTCTTTTTTTCCCCTCTTCATCTCAGAGTCGAACTTCAATAGCCATTCATTGAAGATAGTTTACGTCATCAACGCCTTTCTGTTGGCTTTGTAGTCACAAGGTAGTGATTGCATGCCTTTCAAAGACTGAGGTTTATGGGACCGTCCAATCACTGACACTTTCCTCTTTTCAGTTCCTGATTGATTACAGCAGAAGAGAGCGGCCAGTCAGTTTCTGTTTCGATCTTTTACCACCGACAGGCTTGTCATTCTTCATTTGCCAAAGTTTTGTCAGGTTAACAGGAAGAAAATTCCAGATTGTTCTGCATTTAACACATCATGTGGGCTATAAGTTTGGATGCGTTTTGCCACTTATCCTGCTCTCCGCTCATTCACATTTTCCATTGGACTGCAAATTGTTTTTGTGACGCTTCTGTACCAGTCTTTAAACCGATTCAACCATCCCATGCTTGCCTCAAAATCCATAACTGTGATTCAACCATCTCCCACTTGCCTCAAAATCCATAACTCCGATTCAACCATCCCCCACTTGCTTCAAAATCTATAACTCTGATTCAACCATCCCCGCTTGCCTTAAAATCCATAACTCCTAAAGTTTTGGCGAACTGTGCAGCCTTTTCTTGAATCAAGGGTCCACTAATGGGTACATTTCTTGATTCTACATCTTGGAATCAGGTGAAAGTGGTTGGGCCCACATCTTGGAATTGAGCTTGCCGTAATCCTTTCCTTTGAGGTCCGATTGCCAGTTTTTGAAGCTGCTCTGTGATTTTTTCTTTGTTCTTCAAAAACGTTGATAATGTCAACAGAGTGATCCCATATTTTTTTTTCCACATCTCCTTTCTTTTCCCCTGCACTCACTTCATCAATCATTTTTTTTTCCTCCAAAGAAAACTGCTTTCATTTGGCTGAATTCATTGTTAAAACCTGTAGCAAAAGCTGATGGGCTTGCCTTGAAGAAGAAGACGCCAAACTGGAACATAAGCCGACAAGCGCAATTTTGAGAACAATCAAAAGAAATAAAACCTTTTCCTTTTGCAATGAAATTCAGTGCTCAACCGCGTCTTATATCTCTTTTCAAGGTCAGAAAAACTGCGTTCCAGTTGTGGAAGAAAAGGGGGAGGAGAGGCTTACAGCACGTGGCAAGTAGGTTGTTATAAAAACACCGGCATCTGGCCGTGAAAATGAGTGTCATCCAAGTGAAAAAAAAAACAGATAAAGAATTTGCCTTTTCTTTTTTAAATGTGGGGAAAAGCACTTCGAAAGGAATGTGCTGCTTGTTTTCAGGGCTGAAAATTTTGTTATAATGGGAAAAATTTCTTTTAAAATTCAAAATATTTCGAAAATTTTGTTTTAATGAATTTCATTCAACCGGAATTAAAAATGCATTTCATTAATGCGAATTTTGCCGGGGATTGCTGAAAATTTCACTATAACGGGTTTTAGTTCTAATGGGACTCGACTGTATATATTTTATAAAAGATATGCTATAACGTGAATCTAGTGATGTAGCATCAACATTTAAATTGTATTCTGTCTCAACAATAAAAGTGAAGTGTTGATAAATCTCCTGGATTGTCTTAAGGCCAAAAACATCTGAAAGAAAGTAAAACACTCAGAGGAGAAAGTGAAGTTTAAGTCTTCAAATTCTAGTTCTAGTTGAAGAATTTTTATTTAATCTTCCTTTCGTCGGAGTTCCTTTGGTTTTTTACAGGTGTTTCTGGCCTCTGGATTTTAATCAAGGCCTGTTCTCAATGTATGGTAGGATTGTCAAAAGTTTTGTTTACTCCTGAAGAATTTAAATATAGTTGCCAGGTTCTTCATACTGTTGCCAGTTACTAGACTAAAATGTTTTCATTGTGTATTTTGTGATTCTGTTGTAATTAAGTTGTTTAAAACACCACTTAGTTTTGAAGGCTCATTGATGGCACTGTTTTTTTTTTTTTTTTTTTTTTTGGATGAAAAAACTTTCTTTAATTAGTCTCTTGTTTTTAAGAGATTCATAATCCTGTATTTTAATTATTATTATTTTGAAATTAAAAAAAAATTAAAATATTGGGCTATGAGTCTCATAAAAAACAAGGCTAATAATTAAAGAAAGTTATTATATTCCAAAAATCAGTGTCATCAATGAGCCTTCAAAACTAAGTGGTGTTTTAAACAACTTAATTACAACAACAACCACAGAATTACAAAATACACAATGAAAACATTTCAGTCTAGTAACTGGCAACAGCATGAAAAACCTGGCAACAATATTTAACTTCTTCAGGAGTAAGCAAAACTTTTGATAATCCTTCAATTCAAGCCAAAGGAACTCAGAAGAAAGAAAGATTAAATAAAAATTATTCTACTGGAACTGGTATTAAATAAATATATCTGGGTAAAGCCTCGAGTAAGTAATTTAAATCTTCAAAATTAAAGTAAACTTGAAAATATCTCTGAGTAAACTAATAAATCTAACTTTCAAATGTATGAGGCCTATTCAAGAAAGTGTTGCGTGGAAACTTATAAACATGTATGTCAAACCTGAACTACTTGTGGCTGCGATCCTTTTCAAAATAATCCCCTCTGGATGAAGTGCACCAGTCCAAATGTTGCTGCCACTTCTCAAGGACATGCTTTAAGCCATCTTTCTGCATCTTTCAGAGCCACCTCTGAAGCTTTGACTACCTCTTCTGCTGACATAAACCTACGTACTTGCAAGTTTTTTTGAGAGTTAGAAAAAGAAAAAAAGTCACAGGGTTCTAAATCTGGACTGTATGGAGGTGTGGAACCATTCCAATATTTTTTATCAGCCAAGGATTTAGTGACTTTCTGCACCACTTGAGGACAAACAAGCATTATCATGGTGGAGTTGATAAACGTGTGGACGCTTCTTACGGATATGTGCAATCAGCCTTGTCAAAAGAGACACTTAATAATCCACATTAACCGTGGTATTTGGAGGCACGTCATTCTGACCATTCCTTGGTAATCAAAGAAAGTGATTACCATTACCAGACTTTTCTCGTCTTGCCTCTTTTACGCTTTCCAACTGTAGATTGAAGAAGCATATATGCTCCAGCTTTGTGCATCTGTCTGTCTGTCTGCACAATAACTTGCATAAAAATGGTTTGATTTTGATGAAATTTTAGTATGTGGTAGGTGACAACCTGGAGACGAACCCTATTGAAAATGGTCGAAATATGGTATCAAAGGTAAGGACATAGCGGGATCCATTCCATCGACCTCATGCGTCATAACTTACGTAAAAATGCTTTGATTGCGACAAAACTTTACCACGTTGTTCCGGAGGTATACCGAACCGATTTTGTTTAATATCATCAAAATGGGGTCAAAGGTTAGGACATAGGAGCGGGATCCATTCCATCGCCCTTATGCGTCATAACTTACGTAAAAATGCTTCAATTGCGACAAAGCTATCACATTGTTCCGGAGGTATACTGAAGCGATTCTGTTGAATATAATTGAAATAGGGTCAAAGGTCAGGGCACCAGATCGAGATTTATTCCACAGCCATTATCGTCATAACTTAACTAAAAATGCTTCTATTGCGACAAAACTTTAGTATGTTGTTCCGGAGGTATACTGAACCAATTGTGTTTAATATCATCGAAATGGGGTCAAAGATCAGGGCACAGGAGCAAGATTTATTCCACAGCCATTATCCTCATAACTTGAGTAATGATTTCTGGTATGTTGGAAAGCGTATCATAGTCAGTGCATTGCATGATTTTACTAACTTGTTTTGTCTTTGGAGATGGAGTTTTCCATACAGAGCTCTGTTGTTTGCCCTCTGGATCGTAGTGAGAAAGAAAAGTTTCATCGCCTGTAATCACTGACTTGAGGTAGTCCTCGTTTGAAGCAATTTCTTGCTTCAAAAATTCACACACTTCAGCACACACTTGTTTTTGTTCAGGTGGCAGTAACTGAAGAATCCATCTTGCATGGACTCATCATTTGTAGTTTCTCACTGTGTGGGTACTTCCAATTGAAATCTGTAAATGTTCTTCTGCCATTTGTCTTACTGTGAGCCGATGATCCTCACAAATAATCACGGCTGCAGTGCCTACTATTTGATCAGTAATGGTTGTTGGCGACACCCCAGGTCCACCTTGTTTCTGAAACGATTCGCGGCCTTTGCAAAATCCTTTTAACCACCACTGTGCTGTACAATGTGGCATTGCACTCTCATCATATGCCTGCACCAACATTTCATACTCTTCTGAATTCAATTTCCTAAGTAAACTCGGGACTTAAAGGCTCCACTGTGATATCCATGACTCAACTGAGAGGTGGATATAAACAGATGCTTCTTCGCAGCGTTCTGTTCAAGGTCATGACTAATGTGCAATGCAATGGCTCGGAAAGTTTTATTCGTATGGAGGGGAGTCTGGTGTATGATGTGATGATGTTTTGATTCCAATATGTTGCTATATTTAAAACACACACACACATCTTTCTAGAACAGGTCTCATATTAGTGACTTATTAGGAATGGAATATTTGATTAATATTTAGAAATAATATCATGATTGTTTTGTATGAGTTGTGGTTCTTATGCTAGATATTTTTTCTTCTTTCCTAGGCCAGTTCATGGTTTGATCTTTCTTTTCAAGTGGTTTCCTGGGGACGAACCATCCGGTTCTGTTGTTCAAGACAGTCGTTTAGATAAAATATTTTTTGCGAAGCAGGTATGTTATCTTTCCTTTTATTTATACTGTTTTAAATAATTATTTATGTCACTGAAATTTATCCCATATTATATATATATATATATATATATATTTTTTTTTCTGCACAAAACAAACATTACATTCTTTGTGTCTTACATTTAGGTTATAAATAATGCATGTGCTACACAAGCCATACTCAGTGTTCTCCTGAACTGCAAACATAATGATGTAAAATTAGGTGACACATTAACATCTTTCAAAGATTTCTGCCTCAGCTTTGATGCAACAGTAAGTTATGCATGCTTTACCACAATTTTCATACTGAATCGATTGCTTTTTTTTTTTACCTTTCTGTCATATGACCAAGATATTTTTCTATGTAATTCTCATGTATAAAAATAGCTTTTAGTAATGTTTTGATATTGTTTGTTCATTATGGATGTCATAAAAAGCATTAAAGGACAAAAGCAACGTAATAATGGTGATCAACTGTCAGTGGCATACCCAGGAATTTTTGTTGGAGGGGCTGTATATACATGTATATAGTATACGTACACAATGTGTGTACATATATATAGTGTTCGCCTATAGTTTATATACGGTTGTGACGTACGTCGCTCTTAATCTCTTTGCGGCTTTGGAAAGAAGACACCTTGTAATAGAAGACACTATGTAATTTTTTGAACATGTAAAATAATATTTTTGAATGTTTAATTTGTAATGTACGTCGCTCTTAATCTCTTTGGGGCTTTGGGAAAAAGACACTATGTAATTTTTTGAACATGTAAAATAATATTTTTGAATGTTTAATTTGTAACGTGTGTTGCTCTTATTCTCTTTGGGGGTTTGGGAAGAAGACACTATGTAACAGAAAACACTATGTCAGACACTATGTAATTTTTTGAACATTTAAACTAATATTTCTGAATGTTTAATTTGTGACATACGTCGCTCGTAATCTGTTCTAGGCTTTGGGAAGAAGACACCTTGTAATAGAAGACACCATGTAATTTTTTGAACACGTAAAATAATATTTTTGAATGTTTAATTTGTGATGTACGTCATTCTTAATCTCCTTGGAGGGGGCTTAAGCCCCCAAAGCTCCCTCCGTGGGTGCGCCAATGTCAACTGTAAATGTAACTGCAGCAATGAATTGATATGCTTTATTTTTACTGACACAGTTGCACCTTTGTTATACCATCATTCACTTACATTGCATGTAACAGTGTGTTGTTGTGGATGATGAAATTGTGCATCATCCCTAAACATGGTATATGAATGACAAAAAACCAAGTTTTTGACATACAGATCAATTTTGTAGTATGTAGTTCTTAGTACTTAACCATGATTTCAAATGTGGCTTCTCAGGGATCGATCCAAGCGGCATTTGATGCCATTGGGTGGTATCTTCACAAAAAATATTTTTAGTTGAAACTGTATCATCACAAAAATATTTTTTTAGCTCAAATAGTATCTTCACAAAAATATTTTAAACTCTAATGATGTCTTCACTTTCAGTTAAATTTTATCTTAAGAAAAATATTTTAGTGTGAGAGGTATCTTAAATTTTGTTGTATTTAACCATGCATTCTTTTTTTTGTTGATGTTATGAACTATTTTCAGTAAAACGGTCTCTGATGGATGCGCAGAGATGCCAACTTTTACGGATTTTCCGTAGTTTGTACAGATTTTTTTCACTCTATCTTACGGTTTTACGGAAGTCACCCAAAAAACTATGGGAAAGCCCACGCATGCAAGTTTCTATTTTTTACCGTATTTTGGTCGAAAAAATGCACATTACAAGTAGTCCCTATGCGCCTTTGATGTTCTGACTTCCCCCGCCAATGGAGGTGGAGGTTCTCCTCATATGCTGTTTGTCACATGATTCCTCGTACAGTCATTTGAGAGTGCTGTGCGCAAAAGCCGAGAGGGAGCTCAGCTCAGCGCCTTTTGCGAACTCTTTACATTGACTACATGTGACTCTGCGCTTGTGAAAATCCTGGTGCAGACGTTTTAACGCTTTTCGTTTGACTCTTGGGTGACACCCAACGTTACGGAATCGCCATATAGCCATGACCATCACACCGACGAGGCCTCTATAGCTAGCATGTCGGCACTCGTGAGACATTTCTTTTTCGCCGAATAGGTTGGGTGTCACCCGCCATGCCGATGACGCCTCTATTACTCATATGTCGGTGCTCGTGAGACATTTCTTTTTCACCGAATGGAGAAGAAGAAATGTCATCAATGTGTCGGGTGTCATCCGCCATGCCAATGACACCTCTATAGCTCCCATGTCGGCGCTCGCGAGGAATTTCTTTTTCGACGAATAGGTCGGGTGTCATCAGCCACGCCTATGATGTCTCTATAGCTCGGATGTCAGTGCTCGTGAGACATTTCTTTTTTACTAAATAAATAAAAAAATGTCATCAGCGTGTTGGGTGTCGTTCACCATACTGATGACGCCTCTATAGCTCGCATGTCGGCGCTCGTGAGGAATTTCTTTTTTTGCCGAATAAGTCGGGTGTCATCCGCCACGCCTATGATGCCTCTAGCTCGCACGTCGGCGCTCGCAAGGAATTTCTTTTACGCCATATAGCTTGCATGTCATGTGTCATCTGCCCCGTCTTTGACGCCTCTATAGCTCGCATGTCGACGCTCGGGAGACATTTCTTTTTTGCCGAATAGGTTGGGTGTCATCCGCCACGCCAATGATGCCTCTGTAGCTTGTATGTCGGGGCTGGCGAGCCAAAGCTGAACTTTCATTGCTAAGTTGTGGCCTCTACTGCAGAAATATATATATAATTTTTAAATAAAACTACATTTTGGAACTCATTCATTTTATTAAAAAGTGATATAAACAATTCTGAGATTTTAAAATAAATATTTTTGATATACTGAAAATCTTACTGAAGGTCGAAGCGGTTTTACTGAAATATACGGAAATCTTCGGATTTTTTACTGATGACCCCTTTCTCAGGTTGGCATTTCTGGACGCATATCAATCATTGTGTCATCACTAGCGGCAGCTGAGGCAAACCTCACTGAAAGGAACTCCAAAGCATTATGGGGGCATGTTTTTCCCTCGCATGCATTTTCCAGTGTTACCTCAGAAGTAAGGATGGGCACATTGGTGGATACTCATTCCCGAAACATTCACACATCAGCAGTATCGGTGGAAATTTTCGATGTATCAGCAAAAACCTTGATGTTTCTCTAAAGAGCCAAAGAATTCGCATCTTTCCCATCTGCAGCAGTTATTGGCACATTGATGAATAAATCGCTGTTCAATATATCAGTAATAGTTCACTAAATCAACATCGAGCAATAATAATAATTGTTAAAATGCTTGATATATTGTAAACCTCGCTGTTTCAGCTTCTGTAACATCGAACATAAGAACTGTATTTTTGGTGACGAAACATCGAAAAAAACTGTGAAAAAATTGTTAATTCACGACTTAGGAAGGCGATATTCCCTTTCTCTGTATAAGAATACAAAAAAGATAAATTCATATACTTATCGCAGAAAATTTCGAGTGGATTACACTGTTGCAGTTTCGAACATCAGGATGGAACCTCGATTTAGCGGTTGGGGATGTATTGTTTCCTGTAACATCAAGGAAAATAAATAAAATGTAACTGAAAAAATAAAACAATAATTACTGTCAGAATTATAATAATAATTATAAAGGATTAAAATTACTCTAAGCACAAGAATAGGTTAAATTTCACAAAAATAGGCAGAATTTCACGAAAGTGGGTATGATCCTAATTTTGAAGATGACAATCCGTTTTTTGGTGTAAATACCAAAAAACGGATTGTCATCTTAAAATTTGTGTTGTATGGTGTAATCCTGTATTCCATTCATGAGTATGATCTTTAAAAACCTGGATCGACCCCTGCTTCTTTCATTATCTCAGGTAGCTTTAGAAGGAGCAGAAAGATAATTTCCAAACTCTCTCAAAATCTTGCTTGGAGATTATTTGATGAAAAATTAAAAAAAAAAAAAAAAAATAATTTAAGAGATAGAAATCGTCCATCCCAGAGTTGTGTATTGACACATTCACTTAATATGGGTATTTTCAGTTGTTTGACATGTTTCCTTTTTCACAAACTGACGTGAATAACTGTAATACCTCTCATTCTGGACTGATAATACAATGTTATTTATCCATGTCTGGTTATTGCATTATTAAACTCCCTAAACTCCATTAATTAATCAGTATTGCAAAACCTTTAATCCTCAGATTATAAATTCTTTAATTTTACTGCCTGGTGTAAGTATCATAACTTCTTAATTGTATTGCTTGTTGTTGTAAGTGTCATGTATACATCTATAACAAAATGGTGAATGAGGATTAAAATTGGCAGGCTGCAAGGGTAAAGACATTCAATTCAGGTTTCTTATAACATAGAAATTCCACATGTTTTTAGATTAAAAAACAGTGGATTCGATAAGAGAGGAAAGTGAAATGTTAATTAAGTACTGAAGAAGAAAGGTGAGATTACACATCAGATTAAAACAGAAAAATATCTTTAAATTACATAAACAGCAACACAGTTTTACAAATCAATTTAGAAAATTAAAAACAAATGACTTAAAATGTACTAAATTATTTGATGCTAATTAATTGAAATGTCAAATTAACTAAATACACTGGTGCCCAAAATTTTTCAATGGATGATGTAGTGATCTACAGGTGCATATATAGCTGTGATGTAAATAAAATAATGCACTGAAAGTTGACAAACATGCAAATTTCACTACATGGAAAACTATTTCACATTTACTCTTTTCACAAGTAGGCCAGAATATGCAAATCAGGATTGTTTTAAAAAGATGCCAGAGTCTACTTGCATGTTGTATCTGTTTTAGGCAACTCTTGTTTTCAGTTTAGTGGCATTTTAAGCTTATTGTGTCACGAAGATTCATATTGATGATTTTTAGCAGTGGATAGCAATTGGTTTGATGGTAACAGGTCAGTCTTGCATGGAAGTTTCCAGGACATTGAATGTTCCACAAAATGTCCTCTCAAGACTCTGGACAGATATTTGTTTTTGACCAGAACAAGGCTGTCCTAGAGTCAGAATTACTGCCAGACGGAACAGAGCGATATCTGCTTGGCAACTCTCTCTTTGGAGATTGCAGCAGCTACAGGAACAACAGTTTCAAGGCATACTATACTGTTCAGCGTTCGAATCACCCAGTAAAATTTGATCAGACCAATTGTTGAATTTACTGGCCCTGGTGGCCAGTAAGTTTTTTTTTCTAATTTGTCACAAGTTAAATGAATTTCTATTTCTTTTATCTTGCTGTATGGTTTTCTTTTCAAGCTGCAAACTAGTGATGGGTTTAAAAACAAATATTGGGGATAGTTCTATTAAAATGTTATTTTCTACATATATTGTAAATGTCTAAGTTGTTTTTTTTACAGACCAGTGGGCAGTTTGGTGGACCAGTGGTTTGCAAATTCCAGTGGTCTGCTGGGCCAGTAGAAGATTTATTTCTAATTCTAACAGTCCTGTTTGTAGAAGACTTCCTGAATAATATCTTTATGCAAGAAGACCAGTTATATGTGTTTTAACTTCCACTCCCCGGCGAGCTTGTTTAACATGGAGTCGCCAACATCACACTTGGTGCCCAAACCAGTGGGCAAATGTTGTATGCACAGACGAACCACAATTCAGCTTGAGTACTGTTTTGTGATGTGTTTTCATCTGGAGAGAACCAGGGACCTGCATCAGTCACTCTAATATCAGAGAAAGGGACTATTTTGGCAGATCTACCAAATTTTATGCATTTGGTGTAGATCCTATGCTTTTGTTATCTTTACTATGCTCTACAGATCATCCCTGCACAGCTACGCTTTTGTTGGTGCCGCTAAAACATTGGAAGCAAGAAAAAAAGTTAATTATAGTAACATACATTTTTAAAACCATTTCATTCCTCCTTTTTTGGATGTACACTCGAAGACAAAACATTTATAGATAGGGGTGATGGGCAGTTGACATAGGCACCCCCCACACAGAGTGGAACAGACCCAAACCAAAAGCAGGCAATAAATAGGTGGACACCAGGCTTTCCCAACAGTGTATTGCAATCGATGAACATTGGTAAATGTGGTGATCTGAGCGAGTTTGATCGTGGACACATTGTCAGTGCAAGATAGGTAGGTCATTCTACTGCCCTAGTGGTCAGAACCCTAGGGTTCCTGAAGGCAACCACATCAAAGGTATACTATAAGTATACCATCAACAGACGTACCAGCTCCCAGAGAGCAAGCGGTGCCCAACCACACGCACCATTGATGACTGCGGTCCACGTAGACCATCCGGGTTTGTACAGACCAACCACTTGGCAATGGCAGTGCAAATCACATCCAGGTTAAATTTCAGAGACCCAAGCAGCATCAGCGAGTGAACGGTACTGCACACGCTGCGTACCTTGGGCTACGGGAGCTAACACCGTACTTATGTGCCACTGCTGACTGCTTGTTACTGGAAAACTGCTGACTGCTTGTTACTGGAAAACTGCTGACTGCTTGTTACTGGAAATTATGCCTCGCCTGGGAACATTAAAACTGAATCTCTGCACAGTGGCGCAGCATCATGTGGTCAGATGAATCCCGTTTTCAGCTGTATTGAGCTGACGGGGAAGGGTTGGTGTGGTGTTGACAGCATGAGGCTATGGCTCCGTCATGCCAGGTCGGCTCTGTTCAAGGTAGTATAGCTCTATGATGGTTTGGGGAGCCTTCTCAAGGAACACATTAGGCTCCTTAGTGTGTCTGGAGAGTTCTTGAACTGCTGCATGCTACCAACATGTGCTGGTTGATCACCTACATGCTCTCTTGGTCTTCGCGCATCCTGTGACCAATAGTCTTTTTCAGCTGGACAATGTGCCTTCCCACCAGAGGGCTGTAACTATCCAGGCATGGCTTGAGGAACATTCATCTGAGTTTGGAACCATTCAGTGCCACCCCCCACCCCCAAAGTCCTTGGATTTAAACCCTGTGGAATGCAGTGGGGTGGACCATGAGATCCATGGATCCTGGACTGATGTCTCAGGCGAAGTTGTAGGCAATGCTGCAACAGGCATGGCTTGCATTACCTCTGGAAACCCTGTGGCATCTAGTGGAGTCGATTTCTCGACATGTACAAGCTGTTATTCATCCTAGAATAGGACCAATACAATAGAAATGTGATATCTCTAATTATTTTGTCCATTGAGTTTATTAGTTATATGGGATTGGCTTTTCATTCTGTATCTTACCAATGCTTAATGTATATAAAGGAAGAAGCACACTCAAGCTTCCTACTGTTGCTCATCTCTTTTCCCACCCCAAATCGGAAAATCTTCTTTCTGAAAGTTTTTTCTTCATCTGTCAGCCTTGAGCCAGTCTCTTCTATATTACACCAGCATTATTTTGAATTTCATCCATCCATCTCCCATGTGGCCTTCTTCTGGATATTATTCTGTCCTTTGGTACGAGTCTAAAATTCTGGTTGTCCATCGCAGTGGCGGCTTTTCAGGTGAAGTAGGTGAAGTGCCTCTTCACCTATTTTACTCAAAATAAAGTTTTATTCAGTATTTTTTAATAATATATTCTTTTTTGCCTTTATTCAGTTCCAAAATACACAAAATTTTGAATAGGAATTAATTCACATAGCGCTCAATTCGGAAAACAAATCCTTATACGCAAAACAGTGCAAGTGAAGAGCCGAAATGAGAATGCTTTGAAGTCTGCAGTTTTCCGCCGAGATGCCATGGTAGCCGTGACGTCACCCTCCCCAATCTGCTCACTCAAGCGAAGTGTTTCAGCTTCACGCGCCTTACCTCTGCATCTTTCAGTTTTTGAGCGTAAAGTCGTGAGAGATCACGGTGGAGTGGGCGGACTACCAGGGTGCCATGCAATCTGCTAGGGCTTTTCCCTTGTGGTGCTGTGGTACATTATTTTCCGAAGAAATTTGTTCTTTCGTGCTTTGTGATTATTTGTTGAAAGCTTTAACTGATATTTTAGGTTTGTGTACCATTTATCTGATAGTGATAGTTTTTAGTATGCATCCTGTGGACGACATTGTTTGTAATTTATTGCAAACTCCATTTAATCTGTGGAAAGATGAAGATAAAAGAGACATTTTGCTTTAAGGATGACCGACGGATTCACTGACAATTGTTGCAAAGAACGAAATCAAGAAGAGCGGTAAATCTAACAATATTATTTTTAAAAATTGTTGGTTTACTGAATATAAATGGATTTGCAGCACTTCTGTGTTAAGTTTTTTTTGGCCCTGCTTACTTTTTAGTAATAAACATTCGGCGTGGAATAAAGACGGATTCTCAGATTTATTAAGCGTGACACGGTCACTTCATAAACATCGTGATTCTAGCGAACACCTGAAATGCAGATTAATGTTAAGGAATTTTGAAAAAATTCAAAACACCATTGCCGATGCCCTGAGGAAGAATGCTAGGCTTTTGAAAACGCATTTTAACGAAAACGTTCGTTTAAATAGACTTTTCCTGCAAACAGTGATTAATGCAGTATTAGTCTATACTGTATTTGAGCAAACAAGAACTAGCATTCCATGGCCATGACGAAAGCATGGGCTCGATAAATTGTGGAAATTTCATTGAATTACTTTCATTGTTGATATGAACAAGTTCTTTAGAAATTGAAAATCAATACAAAAGGATAAAAAACTATTCAAAATGAATTAATTGCAAATGTATTTCTGAATATATAAACGATCACGTCAAGAATTAAATAATTTTTGATTGCTGATTCAGAAGGTGTATTGGTTGAGGGATTTTTGGGTTTCCATGATGTGAATGAAGATAGAACGACAGGAGCTTTATACAAAATGCTAGACAAAATTTTGGAACAGTCTGATTACCAACACAAATAAATAGGACAATGTTACGATGGGGCAAATATAATGTCTGGACACTTAAATGGGCTACAGAAAAAAAAAGTCAAGGATAAAGCTTCTCAAGCTGTTTTTGTTCAATGCTTAGTTCATCGTTTGAATCTTGTATTACACCAGAGTTTTTCTAAAATTTCTAAGTGTTAAATACTTTTTGCAAGCCTCAGTGGAATTGCTTCGTTTGTTCACCATTCTGCGAAGCGGTCTTATACACTTATATCAACAACCGCAAGATGCAGACCAACCATAACAGAAACTCGATGGTCCTCCACTTCGAAATTAGTAAGTGTAGTTGTTGAAGATTGGGATAAATTGAAGGAAGTGTTCGGATTTCTGACGAATAGCTGATAATCAGACAAAAAATCAATTCATCTTGCCAAGGGGTTTCTGAATGATATGAACAGTTTCGAATTTACATTTTTGACTCCACCAATCTATTATTCGAACTTTTGAAGAAAAAATAACTAAGCATAAACTACTGTGTAACTCAAATTAAAAAAACAAAAACAAAAAAAAACTCGTGAAATTTTGAGCCATAAAAGGAACAATAAGTTATTTGAAACACAGTTTGGAAAAGCTAGCAAAATCAGAGAAATAAGCACGGGAATATGCTGCTTTTACACAGGAAACAATTTTTCAAAATTATAAGCAATTGTATTTTGAAATTTTGGACCACATTCTTATGGAAATGTATATAAGATTTCAAGACTGTAAGAAACTTCAATTTGTCTGACTTGCTGACACAACCAAATTCGAATAATTTAATGCATGCTTTCCCACTCGTGCTCTTGATAATCTACATTTTTACGGAAACATATTTACTAAACACCAGTGCCTTAAAAATGAACTGAGTCTTGTATATGCCGATGAAAAATTAACGAATATATTGACTCAAGAACTCCTTCGAGTGTTTCACGGAGACAAAGACATTTTTACAGAAGACTGTAAATTGGTTTTCCTCAGTTTAACAATTCCATCTACAAGTGTACCAGTGGAAAGAAGTTTTCTTAAAAGAATACAAACTTGCTCAAGAAACACTAGTTCCCAAGATAGACTTGCTTCTCTGGCAAATATTTCTATTCAGGAAGACATTTTATTGACGCTAACGAAGAAACAACCATCTAACTATCTTATGATGACATAATCGACAAATTTGCAGCTTTAAAAGGAAGAAAAATTGATTTAATATACAAAAAATAAGTAAGTCCTCATTAAGGGATTTTCATTGTAGACAGTATATATCTTTTCATATTGCTCTTGTACCTCTTCACCTATTTTTCCAACCACGAGCCGCCACTGGTCCATCGGTGGTCCATTCTTCTGGCATTGTGTCCAACCCATTGTCATTTCAGGGATTTCACTTTGATCATGAAGTCTTCCACTCTTGTCATCTTCCTTATCCACAAGTTCCTCTTATCTTTCTTAATCACATCAAGCATGCATCTCTCAATGCTTCTTTCTCTTGTCTGCAGCCTTTGTATGTCTTTTTTAGTTAAGATCCATGTCTTTGCTCCATATGTAAGAACTGGAAGGATGCATTGATTAAACACTTTTTTTAGGACATAATGGCATATTGCTCTTGAAAATTTGTACTGTTTCTACCAAAAGCTCTCCAACCAAGTTTCATAAGCTGATTAATTTCTTTATCAATGTGACCCATGCTTGGAATCTGTTGTCAAGGTAAATGTAAATATCGGTTACCTTAAGATCTTCCCTATCAATCGATAAATCTTCATTTCTTGTAAAAGTGTTGTACATCAGTTTTATCTTCTGAAAATTCATTTTTAATCCCACTTCTTTATTCTTGTCAGCAAGTTCTTGGATCATACTGTGCTGCTGTTTAGGGGTAGTTGCAAAAATGATTAAGTCATCCACAAAATGTAGGTGAGTTAAATAATCTTCATTAATCTTTATCCCCTTGTTTGTTTTCATAGTTCATTGATTGAAAAACATCTTGCAACATGTCATTGAAGAATTTGGGGGAAATGATGTCACCTTATCTCACTTCTTTCCCAATTTTCATTGGTGCTGTTTCCTCAAATAGCCAATGCTGTTGTCTTTCATTTGACACTTTCATTTTTTCTTCTTATATTTGCACTTGCATTTTCATAGATGTTGTTAATGGTACTAATGTATGCATCTTCAGTACCACAGGATTTCAAAGCCATTGTAACTGCTGATGGTTTCACGGAATCAAAAGCCTTTTCATAATAAAAGCCATGCATAATGGGAGTTCACATTCCCTCGTTCTTTCAGCTAGTCCTCTCACTACATGGATATGATCTATGGTGCTGTAGCTACTCCTGAATCTAGCTTGTTCCCTTGGTTGAGCCATGTCCAGTGTTATCTTCAGGTGATGTGGAAGAGCTTTATATGGATTTATATATTATACTTCAATTCTGAGCACCAATGTAGATGCTCAAGAGAAAGGGACCACAGAAATAGCACATAAGAAACTTTAGAAACTCACGAGTAAATTAATTAGATATGAAGGAAAGTAATAATTTCCAAGTTTATATCAACCTGTCTGCAGAAGAATTGGGGTATTTACTGAAAATAGCACTAGAACAAAAATAATAAATTTTGTGTATCCTAAAAGCTTAAAAGTAGCTGGAAATTATGTATCAACATCAGAGAATATATAATGCTGATGTTTGATTTCAAGGATGGAAATAAAATAAATCTCAAATTTGACAAAACTACCGTCAGCAGCAAAAGCAGAGTCAATTGTAAACCACTTATCAGTGCTTTCATCCATGTTGACTACTGCAAGGTTCTTGCTGTAGTGGTTTGTGATTGATTTCTGTACTCTTCCTTTCACTTTGTAACTTATTGACACAGAATAACTTGGTTCCAGATACCTAGTTAAAAGTCTTTTTCGAATCAGTAGAAAACACATATAAATCTTTTTTCCTTCAGCTATTTTCCATCTTAACTTTTTATTCAAAATACTTGAATAAATCAAGCAAGGAACACTTAGTGTTCTCCCTGGAGCCTTTTTACTGGGCGGCCCACCCAGCTAAATTTCCTTTAACCAACTGTTTTCCAACGCATATAATAGCAAGAGAGGAAAACTTATTCCCACGTACACCATAAATATTGATGAAAACTGGCCAAAATCCATGTCGAATATGATTTATTTGTAAGTACTCATTTTTTAATGATTTATGTGCAATTTTCTAATGTTGTTTATCATGTTATGCTACATTAATGCCTACCACACTACTAAAGATGTTTAATAAGTATAGTAACGTTGAGCAAAACATATATACCTATTTTTTCCGGCTGGAGAATGTGTCCTTTAAAGTACCACCCAGCTGAAATTTCTTGCTATCCAGCTGTAAAAAAATCTAGGGAGAACACTAAACACTGGTTGCTTAAGTAGACCCTCTCACCTTCCTTGGTAACTATTGCAGTAGTCCCCCTTTATAAAAATTAAAAGTGGTGATTTTTTCAAGTGGCGATTGGCCAGTGGGTGGACAAAATCTAGTGGCCACTTTACTTACGGCTATTTCGTGTTGTATACAGATTTTATCACTGCACTGTATACCTTTCATTTATTTAGACATATTTAAATTTAAGATTAGTAGGTACTGGGACCCACTGTCTATTGTCCAGTGCAATTAAATGGATAAATATATAATACTAGCTTAACTACCTGGCTTTGCCCGTGATTTAGGCTTATTATTTTCATATTCCCTTATGTATGTCACTGAAAAAATCAGGGGAAAAAATTTATGCTTGCAAGAAAGAAAAAGCTGATTTCACAAATTCGGTCATTACAAATTATTTATTCATAGTGTGACTATTTCAGCACTTGGCCGTACACAACACTTTTGGTGTCTCCTTCATCGGCGACAATATATAATTTTGTTGGATCCTTTGTTCTTGACATTCCAGCATACAGCTGTAGAATCAAACGGACCAAAAGCGTTACGAATTATTTAACACTCGTCCAGGAGACATCATAGCATTGGAACACTGATTGAACAAAATTCGTTAACAATTTGTTATCGATGATCAAATGCATCACATGCTTTCTTTGAGGGGCGAATCTCTGGGATGAAAAAGTTAAAACCTTACATTTGCAAATATTTTATGAAACTGGCTGAAATTTTAATGAACACTATAAATCTTTAATGGGAACATGACCTCCAAATTACGCCTGAATCAGTAAATAACTTTTTAAATTAGCCGTCAAAATTCTATTAACCATTTATGCATATATATTTCTGTTTACCAATGAATTAAAAATTCCATGCCTATTTTAAAAAGTTTTGACCGAATTCTGGTGAAATTTTGAGGGACTCCTCTTATTACCAATTCATGGTGTTGATAAAAAATTAAGCCCGTTTCGTTAAGATTTCACAAAGTTTGTTTTTGCATTTTTTTATGCACAGTTCTCAAAGAACAGAAACACCTGTGGATGTGCCACAGTGATGAATGCAGTGACGTGCTTTCAGATTTGGAACAGATAACGATGACGTAGCAAACGACGCTGACTTTATTGATTTGCTTATTAATTAATTCATAACTTGTGAACAGAATAACTTAAGAGATTTTTAAATAGTTGCGTTGACCTAGAAATTCCAGTATTAATAAGCTATGCAAATTTCACGACACCACAGTTCGGCGTTCAAGAGTTTTTACTGCTTCAGACAAACAAACAGATGTTTTGTGTTTTCTATATTAGATTAAAAGTTATATTTCCCCTCAACCACATTAACCAAATTTTCTAGACAATTATTATTTATTGGAAAAATAATTTTAATTTGGTCTCTTGCTATGTTCATGAATAAAATCTCAATCTCTCCACGACAAATTGATATCAGTGGATGGGTCAAAGTTTTCAAGCAATACTTTGGCTTACTTTATTTGCTGTGTATTTTCTGAAGTCATTTTTTGCATGACCACTGTCTTGTCATCCAAGAGCATTGTGTCATGTTCTCTTAACTTCTGCATTGCTTGGCAATAACGGTCAGTGGTATTCAAAATTTTGTGCTATGACCTTCATGTGCCAAAAATTGCTTGTTTTTAGTTTCTGTAGCAGTTTCTGGTGAGTTATTGATTGTCAAAAATGTTCAGACATTGTGTTTAGCAGCTTCTCCCATTCTGCTAAAGCCATATTCAAATACTCTTAAGCGAGTTACATAGAGCTCAGTTATGTGGATTCAAAGCATTGCTAAGTAGAAAAAAAAAATATTTTCTGCTTAGCAACTGCTAGAGCCATTCTGCTAAATTTCTCTTTTCATTCCATTTACTTTTAGTTAGGTTCTTCCTGGTATCAAGATGAAAACTGGCTTTCAAAAATGAATTTCATATCTTACCGCCAAATCATTTTGTGATACTGTGCGGTTACCGGTACTAATTCATAGCCATGCATCTACCAAAACTGGAGATTGGGAGAAAATGGAATACCAACCTGATCATTTTATTTTACAGACTCGCAATGATTCCTAACCACTAACAGAAAATAAAAGTTCAGTAATTTCCTTCCTGTGTTTTTCTAATAAGTATTACATTAAAAACACAGGTGTTGAAAAAATAGCAATGATGAAATAAGAACACATGAAGAGTTGCCAAATATCCCGATTCTATCGGATTTTGTCTGGTTTGAAAACCCAGGGGCGTTTTTTTTTTTTTTTTTTTCCCCAGCAGAAAACGTTTAGTTTTTAATAAATAAATAAACACATCGCTCCCTCTACATTCCAGAAACACACAGCAACCGAAAAATTGTTTTTCAGCCGCCGCCATGGAATTGAACCACGGAACTCTCGATAACTAGCTGAGGTTCAATTCCACGGCGGCGGCTGAAAATTTTTTCGGTTGCATGTTTCTGGAACGTGGAGGAGCGATGTGATTATTTATTTACTGATGCCACATATCTGGAGGACTTTCACATTTAGTTTTGTTAGAATTTTAATCATTGTCATTTTTTTCTGTTTGACCACCACAGAACTTCCAAACGCTATGAATTCTCCACAGTCACTATGGAAATCGTCGATCGCAACGGAGTCCGGGAAATATCGAATATACTACGGAAATAAAAATTCTCTGTGAAATAATGTTATTCAACATTTGTTCAAAGTTTTATTTTCATGTTTTCAAAATTCTGACATTCATTAAACATTTTTGGGACTGTTTATTGGGTGATTTTAATGTCGCAACATTTGTTCGATATAATTTGGGCGTCTTCATGCCTTCTGCCTCCTGAAAATGGTTGTTTTAGCATGGATAGAAATGTTCCATAGTTTTCTAAATTTCGAATTTTTCTTACCTCATGACGCATTCCCCCCCCTTTGGGTATATTTTTATTTGTGATATTTTTTCGGATTGTTTCTCGTTTTCAATATCTTCAGTAATAGTGAAAAAGAACAACTTCGTATTTTAAGTTTTTTTCTAGTGAAACACAGTTTTTGTTATTTTTAACAGCCTGTTCTTCAAAACCAATCAATACGGAAAATATTTTTCCTTTTCCGCTTTTTAAAGCTGAATTAAATTTCAAAATCGGTATTTATTCTTCTTGTGATGGAATCGGCCTTTTCCATGACCTGTAAAATTACTATCATGGCAGACTGAACAATACAGTACTTACTGATTTTTTATATTTAATTTTGCTAAAAAACTTGTTTACCCATTCCTTAGTAACATTTTACTGTATTAACCCTTTAACCGGCTAGAACGAATTAACTCGTGGTTAGGAAAATGGGTTGGTTGGTTGTTGGATTTTTATGGCGCAAGGGCCATGTTTGGCCAAAGAGCGCCAGAAAATGGGTGAAATCAGCTCCCATGGATGTACCGTAATTTCAGGTAGATGAACCGCTGCATATATGAGTTCAAAATTAAATTTTCGACCCGTGCGGCTATTACAGCATAGCAACGTATACAGCATTTTTCTTTTCTTTTTTTTTTTTTTTTGCGGAGGGAAATTATGTGGCAAAAAACGTTTTGGCTTGTTCTATTCTTTTTTCCGCGGAAAGATCTCAATAGAGAGGGAATGGAATAACGATGTTACAGCCATGTGCAATAAATTCCACCCACCCCCTCTTAAAACAAAACATGAAAATAATAGGTTATAGGATTGAGGTGAAACAGGCAAGAGAGAGGTGACTCCAATAAAACTCGGAAAAAAATCCGTGGCTGGGGGAAGCTTCGCAGGGAATCGATCTTGTTAGCAAGGATCACCCTTGTTTCATGCTCCTAGCAACTAACTCCTTTTGAACTCATGACGTCATCAGCTTCGCTCCAAGTCTGACGCTCTCGCTCCCCCTCTTCAAATGGGATATCCGACTACCTTCCAAGATTGATTGTCATTGGTCAATGACAGCACGTGCAAATTTTGTCAGTGACGTGCGTTCGTTGCATGTAGTTCACCAAATCTCATTTTCTCGAGTACGTGTAGTTCTACGTTGTCATGGAAAGTAAAATGATGAAATGCAAAAGTTATACTTCTAGTTTTAAGCTAACGGTTAATAAATATGTTTTTCCGAATCCTGGAAAAACATCAAAACTTCGACGATTATTTCGGGCTTCACTGAAGCAAACATTTCTAAAAACTGTGGTGAAACGCCAGAAGACAGCGAAAGTGATACGGACAGCCCTGAAGTTTTTTTAAATGATGTGCTTTTAAAACTTTTTAATTCGGACAATGAAGTTTCTGATTTTGATGGATTTGATTGAAAAACTATGTGTACCAGATATTTTCAGAATGTTGTGCATGTATTTTTTAAATTCTTGAGGTATAAATGTTTTATAATTGGTTTAAGCGTCTTATGAATTCTATGAGTAAATTTTTATACAATAGGTAGTAGGGTAAGTGTTATCCTTAAGATTGAATCTTGTTAAATTGATATTTTTATTTATTATTTGAAAGATCAGGTACTATATTTTTATCTACGCAATGTTTTCAAGACTCCGCTGTGGTACTACCCCACCTTGCTGCGAAGGTGCGGCAATTCTGATGATTTTTTTTTTCATTCTGCCACTTTTTTTATCGCTGCGGCATATACTCCAGTGAGGCTTATTTACCCAAAATTACGGTGTTCACAGTCCTTGCAGAAGGCAAATTTTTGAGCGTTACAACTAAAGTAACTTTTCTACTGGCTATTTTATTTTATCCAGTTGAGTGGCGACCTCTAATTTTAACCTATACCCCTTTATGTATGGTCTTCCATGGTTTCAGTTACCCGCGGTCTGAAAATATTAAATGGAAAATTCCAGAAATTAAAAATTCATAAGTTTTCATTTGCACACCATTCTGATTAGTGTAATGAAATTCTGCTCTGTATCGCTCTGTCCCACCTGAGATGTAAATCATCCTTTTGTCCAGTGTATCCACACTGTATACACTACCTGCCCGTTAGTCACCTAGTAGCTGTCTCGTTTATCAGATCAACTGTCGCAGTATTACAGTGCTTGTGTTCAAGTAACCCTTATTTTACTTAATAATGGTCCCAAAGCTTCAGAATAGTTATGCTGGGAATTTGGATAAGCCAAAGGGAAGAGCTAAAGAGCTTCCTTTAAGTGAAAAGGTGAAAGTTCTCGACTTAATAAGAAAAGAAAAAAAAATAATCATATGCTGAGGTTACTAAGATCTACAATAAGAACAAATCTATCTGTGAAATTGTGAAGAAGGAAAAAGAAATGCAGGCTAGTTTCAGATTAACGTAACTTTTATTACAGTATATTATTATAATTGTTTTATTTTATTTTTGTTGTTGTTTATCTCTTATTGTGCCTAATTTATAAATTAAACTTAACATAGGTATGCATAGAAAAAAACGTAGTATATATAGGGTTCAGTGCTATCCGTGATTTCAGGCATCTGCTAGGAATCTTGGAACATATTCCCTGTGGATAAGGCAGGAGACTACTGTAAAATTTTTCCTGTTGCCTTTTTTATGCTACCTTGATCGACTTCTGCTTATTCTGAATAACTGATCCAGTTTGCTATGCCATCTTAATGATTCTGTTTAACTTAGGGTCGTCTGTCAATCTAGTTTGTCTAAGCAACTCTGGATTAATTTCATCACCTGCAGCTTTGTCTCATTTCAGGGGCAAAATAACATCTGTTAGTTACTTTATGAGTGTCTGTGGTCCTCAAGTGCTGGTAACCATCACTAACATTTTAGTAATCTATATTTCCACTAGACCTTGGGTTTTTAACATAACATTTCCTAAATCTCTTTTTATCTCTTATTTTTAAAACGTGCAGAAAAGCTTTGGATTTAATTATTAATTTAAAAAGTCTTGGATTTTCATTTAACGGGCTCTCAAAAAGTTTCAAGTGGCTGTGTGTGAAAGCATTATTTCCCCTATTCTGATGTGTGGTAGTGAAACCTGGGTACTATGGAACAGACATGAGTCATTTGTGTGCTGGACAGATGCGTTACTTACAGGAGTTTTACGGCAAGGCACATTCTGATCGTGTGAGGAATGAAGATGTGTAATGTGAGGCAAAGTGTTGTTATTAGGGTAGAGACAAATTTTTTTGAGGGTTTTTTTTGAAAGAATGAATGATGAGGTGCTGAGAATTTTTTCAGCCCAAGTGACAGGAAAATAGTAGGTAGAGAAAGGCTGGTCAAGATTGCGGTAAATTGAGACATATAGTACATTTGTTACCGGCAATGTGTGAAAAACAGACGTACAGAATGCCGAGGAAATCTGTAGGATGTGTGACATTTTTAGGCAAAGCATGAAATATTTTGTTATTTTAATTTTGTATACACTTTTCCTTGGCATTTTATATAAATCCTAGGTATTATATAAAACAACAAGGACTATTTAGGCAAAGTATGAAAATAGAATCATGAAAAGTCCTTTATTGAAAAGGTGTATATGAAAATCAAGGAAGAAATACAAAGTAAAGTATATGACTTTCGTACTGAAAGAACGAGAGAAAGACTAGCACTGACCTACTTGTTGCAACAAGGAAGGCTAGAATGGCATTTTGAATTACATTTAATTGTCTTTTTCACACCAGAGCACTAACTTTTGGTTAGAAAAACCCAGTTTTTAGCAGTATCGGCTCGCACTTTAGATAATTCTTCATGGAATCGTCGTTGCATGTCAACATGCTGCAGGGGCGGCAACTTCACAGAACTATTAGGGAGGAGGGGGTGCAGGCGTGAACAGATCAGACGTAGGAGGGGTACGTCTCTTTCATTGGCAGGATGAAAATAAAAAGGGAGGTCAAAAAGATAAACTACGAGATTCGACATATATTTTTAAATGCAATTGTAATTGCTCATCAGCAAATGAACAAGGAAACAAATATTCTTTTACTGAACGTTAATATTTAAAAACATAAAATTCAGCCTGTGATTTTATAAAAATATTCAGAAAGATTTTACTTCCAAACGTTTATAAAAATGTGAGAAATCATCGCGATTACTCAAACAAAGAACAAGATGTGCAAAAAAATAAATAGATGATTAAAGGCTCTAGAGCAGTGGTCTCAAACTCGCAGCCCGCATGAACGATTACAAAATAAAAATAAATCATCCTTTTTTTCAAGTATTATTACAATATATTAAATATAATATAAACATAGTAATGCTTAGCAAAGCCATCATCTTTATAAGTAACGTTTATTTACGAAGAATATAACTATATTAAGCAAAATATTTTCAATATATTCAAGTCTCCATTTTTCTATAATGCTGACAATGCAGCTGAAGAACTTCAGCTTGTATTAATAGACTTTCAGTGTGATTCTTTTCTAAGAAAAACATTCAACTGCTGCAATATAACAGAGTTTCACCAGCTAGTTTCAAAGGGCAAGTACGTAAACTTTCATAACCTAGCTGCACGTGTTCTGTCTGTGTTCGGAACAAAACACTCTTATAAACTGTTCTTTTCAAGAATGAACCAAGCAAAATATCTTGAAAGGAATAGGTTAAGTAACAGTCACTATTGCTCACTTTGAAAAGTAGCTTGTCCAAAGGACATTATTCAAAATATCAATGTTACAGTAGAGACAGAAAAGCGAGGCCAAATTGCTGGTCAGAATGTTTAATATTTTCTGTACCGCGTTCAGTTGGTAAAAGTTGATTGTTTTAAGATTTAAGTGGAAATAATTGTAGATTGGATTCCAAGGGACAGGAAAAGACCCAGAAGAAGACCACATCGGAGATGGGTGGATGAAATTCGAAAGTATGCAGGGGTGACATGGAGGAGACTGGCACAAGACAGACCGTTGTGGAGGAAACTTGGGGAGACCTTCGTCCAGCAGTGGATTGATAATGGTTGACAATGATGATGATGATGATGATGAATTGTTACATAAAAGTGATTATATTCAGTGATTGGCGAAGCATTTGTTTTTACTATTTACTAATAATTAGAAATAATATTCCACTCTAGTGCCAAGCCATTGGTGTAGTTTTGTAAAGTTGATAGTTATTCGTAAGAAATTAATTAATATTCATACGGCCCCGAAGTTCCTTCAAAACTGGAAAGTGGCCCTTTCAAGGGCCTGAGTTTGAGACCACTGCTCTAGAGATCATACACTTCTGTATTTTTTTTATAATTAATTTATTTTTAATAATTGTTTTTGGATATTTACCCCATATCACAAGAACACGTCAAACACAATATGAGGCTGGAAATCAAGTTTTATATCAAATGAGCAATATATGAAAAAAGTTTATTTTGTTATTTATTAATTTTTTGGAAATAAATTGCTTTTACCTTATAAGACGGAGCTCGGCCCATCTTACAAAGAATAAACATTTCTGTAAAGCAAAGAAATGCATTTTAGCACAGCATACGATGCACTGAATAGCATGGAAAAACTTTTCTCTATAAAAATATTTCGAATCGTGCATTTCGAAAATGATATACACACACAAACAAAAACGTATTTTATTAAATAGGACGAAAAGTATTGGGTGGGCATTGCCCCCCTCCCCAGTAAAATTACTAGGGGGACAAGATTCACCTTGCCCCCTTATAGTCGGCTCCCATGACCAGAGTAGCAGAATGTAGACGTACACTGTACGCAGATACTTTCCAAATTATTAGCAGATTTTGCAAATAGTTTTTGCTTGTAGATTGAAAAAAAAAAAAAAAAAAAAAAAGGTATTTACAGCAATTATAACACTCAATGATTTACTTTACTCAGATTAATTAACTTAATTCAATTTTAACTTGAACTTTCAATTATTTTCCACATCTTCTGAGTTCTTTTCTCTTTACAGACATTTCCGACCTCTAGATTTTATCAAAGCCTGTTTTCAATTATTATGAACTGTATCAAAAGCTTCATTTACACAAAAAGAAATTACATTTTATTGCCAGGTTTTTCTTACAGTTGCCAATTATTAAATTAAAATCTTCTCCTTATGTGTTTCATAAGTCTTCTGTTTTTAAATTAAGTTGTTGAAAATGCTATTTATAAATTTTGAAAGTTCATTAATGGAACTGTTTTTCTAGATGTAAAAGCTTTCTTTAATTAGTATCTTGTCTTTATAAGGTTCATAGTCCAATATTTTAATATTTTGCCATAAAGATCCATTTCACACACATTGCTGCACATTCAATTTTAATGTATTTATTTTGTCCTCATTGGAATCTGTAATGCTATAATAATTATTTATTGTCTTATTATTTTTTTATATAAATTATCTTATTGTATTGTTCAGGGTGCGCACGCGTGCTTGAAAACCTGGAAAGTCCTGGAAAATCATGATTACGTTTTCAAGGCCTGGAATATCCTGGAAAACCGGTATTTTTTTAATGCTGTCTTGAAAAGCCTTGAAATTTGAAATTAGTGCTTAAAAAAAATGCCCTTTTAGGAAATCGTGTTACTGACTGTTACCCCTTAATTTTTTTAAGTTCCTCTCCTCTGTTCTCAAAGAAACCGCCGGCTACAGTGGTGTTTCGGATGTGCCCAAATCCTAATTTGGCTGGGGGGGGGGGGAAGCACTACTTCCAGTGCAATAAAATTGGATGATTACTAGCAGGTCTGTTAGGGAAGGGGAGCTTGATGCATTCTCTAGCCCTGAGCTTGATGTCCGTCCGACAACTACTGAGAACAACAGAAGGGGAAATAAGAGACATTTAGCATTTGCAAGGGGGTCGCGTGTTTACCAAGTCAGCTGGCATCCACCAGTGAAGAGTTTGCCTGAACAACACATTCATCTGCTCCTTGTTTATTGCATTAAGACGCTTGCTTCCGGCCCACCCCTCAAGAGACTTCGGCTACTTATGATAAAAAATAAGAAAACTATCTTTGCGAATTTTTCACAAAAGTGGCTGAAATTTTTACATTTACTATAATTGGATTACAGAAGCTCACTCCCAAAATTCCATTTGAATCGGTTTAAAACTTAAAAGTTAGCATTGGAAATTTTTATTATGTGTGCCTCTTTAGACAGTGAGCCTTGAGCAGAAAGTGTGTTACCAAAGCAACGGTTGATTGACAGCTGGGAGCGCTGATCCGAAGACCTTGGTTGGGAAGAAAGCAAACACCTGTTTATCACTTCCACGGCTCAAAAGGACTAAGAGATATTTTCAGAAATCCATTTTCCGGAATTTTGAAAATAACACAGTAAAATTTTACAGTGGTTAAAATACATCACAATAAAGTTCTAGTGCAAATTTCGCCGAATTCCGTTTGAAACTTAAGCAGATGCAAAAAAAAAAAAAAAAAAAAATCTTCCGTTGCAAAATCGGATTCAAAAAAAAAAAGAAACGGCAATTATAAATTACGGGAAAAGCAAGCAAATTATTTTTTTTTAGATGCCATGGTTTATTTAAACAGAGTGATCCTTAAATTTTGTTTCTGTGATGATATGGACTCTATTTTAATTACGAACATACATTTTTATTCAGATGTCTGAGTTACTGTTTTAATAAAAAAATCTAATTAAAAAGTTTTCAATGGATTTAGGCGAAATTCAGCAGATAAACGTATTTTAGTAAATTGCAACGTTATGACGTAAATTTGGTCATTTTGTCGAAAATTGGGCAGCATTTTTTTTTTTTTTTTGCGTTTTCTCCTATAGTTAATGTGAAGGAGGAAGACACTTCAGTGAGCTGCAGGTGGTGATTTATGGCGATGTGCCAAATGAAAAGAAGCCGTTCCATCAGGACATTCCAGAGGTTGAGTGTGCGTGGACGCGTGCTCCTGCTGTTTGAACTTAATCGGAATGTTTTCGGGAGGGGAAGAAATATCCGTTTCAGCTTTACAGCTTTCAGGCTCCTTTTTTTTTTTCTTGGTAATAAATAAAAACCATAGTTGCTGCATTCACCATTGATCCATATTCGCATTTCTTGAATATAAACAGCAGACAATCGGAAACATGGTGTTGGGTGGGTCTTGATGTTCTTCATTTGTATCTGCTGAATTTTGTTCTGTGGGAATACGGAATGAGTTATACTGTGAATACATACAAAACTACATATTTTTGAGCTGAAAAAATATGTCTACTTGTACACAGTAGCTAACGTGTGAACTCAGACGAGGACATATGGACGTCTGATTCCATAAAAAAATCAACCCATTTTATTATACATGACAGGTAAAAAAGAAAAAACATTACATGTTTTTAAACATTATAAAAAAAGGAAAGCGGATTTTTGAAACACCATGACTTGATATTAATTTCTGAAAGTTTTTTTTTTTTCGATTTTAATTTCTGAAATCTTTTTTTTTTTCAATTACAATACACTGTAACATGATACCTGTGTGTTGTATCCCTTAGTTGTATGGCAGATTTTCAGTTGGCCGATATCCGCGATCGTAAGTTTTAGTTACATTGCTATTGTTGATGATGACAAGATAAATACTGGAGTAATGTAGAATGTTGCATAACGTAAAAAAGAAATCGCCCCCTTCGAACTTTTATGCGGTTATCATAGCTGATCAACCATTTCATTCCATGAACATCAGCACATTTCAATCATTTGACCATTGGGGGTCTGACTGAATTCAGCAGTGCTTAAGCGCCTAGCGCAACGAGAACATGCTAATTATGGACAGTTCTATTCCCTTCCCCCCTATCATCCCTAATCCATTTGCATCTTTCATCATTTTTATTACTTAAAACTGAAATTGCTTTTAAAAACTAATTTGAGCATGATACTGTAAAGCGTAGTAATCATCCTGGAATTTTTTGTATATGGCCTGGAAAAGGCCTGGAAAGTCCTTGAATTTTTTCCCCCAAAAAGAGTACGAACCCTGATTGTTATCTTAGTTCGCGCTTCTTGGGTTTGCAACAAGTTTTCTGTTTCAATGGTTGTGTACGCAAATACATTTTATTTTTATACAACTCTGCCTATGACATGCCGTGATTTTTTTCCTGATACTACACTTTGCTCTGCTATTCTCATACAGCATAGGCTAACGTCTGCTGCGCAAATTGTAACTCGCATGTTTTGTCACTGCTGAACAAAGAAATGCAAATGGTGATAATACTAAATACTGTCTGTTTGAACCGAGCGTTGAACGTCATGTGCTTTGCCAAGTGAAAAAAAAACCAAAAAAACACGTCTTTGGCGGCACTTAACGCGAGCATTGAAAGTCACGTGCCACGCCATGTGAAAAAAAAAAAATCACTGGCTGGAGTATTTTATACTTTGCCAAATTGCCTTTTGACATTGCTTAGCATGCCTACGAAATGTGTGAAATGTTAAGCGTTTCATACTTTGACATCCATTTTTGGCATTCTGTACAATGCCTAATTTCGGACATTGCCGGTAACTGATCAACAGCAATTAAAATCTGAGACCATCAGGATTTGATTTGGCCAATCTTGCTTTGAGGCGCTAATCTTTGAATCTCAGAGAACAGCTTACAAGGAACACCCCCGTGTTTGAACAAACTATAAACGGCACCAAACTTCCATTATTATAAGTCATTTACGTACTTCCAAATTCAATGATGATATTCGTTTTTCTGTAAAACTCTGCAGTTGCTCACTAGAGAGCTCCGTTGAGTGACCCGCCGCTCGCCGGCTGCTATGCCAGTCGAAAGTGTGCAGGTGCTTGTATCACGTGCCTTGTTTGTTTGTGTACACAGTGAGACGACAAAATGGTTCAACCTTTTTTGCGTCAGTTTTGAATATACGTCTGTCTGACAAGTTGCTCGTACTTTGTTATTCCGGTCTGGACACCATTATCATTCGCACAAGGATCATTAAACGTACCCAAAACATTGTGAGAAATCGCATTCTGCATGCCTACTCTGGCACTGAAGCCCCCTGCTATTATAACTTTCTCTTTAGCACCAAACTGGCTCAAAACAGCTTTTAGCTCATTCCAGAAATCTTCCTCCTATCAGAAGGTTCCGAGTCACAAGGAGCATACACTACAACAATTACTATTCTCTGAAGTTTCACTTTCAAATGAATCCAAAAATTATCTCACTTATGCAGCTATAGTGAATCAAGTTGTTCTTCATCTTTTCACTTAAAATCACATCTACACCAGCCTGTCCTCTCACATTATCCAATACACCAGACCACACACTCACTGTTCCATTCACATCTTCTATCCCAATTTCCTTTTTTTTTGGTTTCACTTACACGCAGCACATCCAGTTTATACTTATTCATCTCTTCAATCACCTCATTCATCTTGCCATTTATACCTCTAGTATTCCATACACCAATCTTACACTCACTCAGCCGAGATCTCTTTCTTATACGCAGTTTAGAAAGTCCAGGTCGATTCCGTGGTGGACCATCCTTCTCAAGTGTGGTAGGTCCACCATATCCCACACTTGAGTCATTTTTAATATTTCTTTGTGTTTTTTTAATCAGGTAAGAACATCAACGTGGGGGATTAGTCCACAGCTGACGGTTCCAGTTGGTCATTCAACCTAAGGATTCTGAAACAAAACCCAGTGAATTGGGGTCTTTTTGCCAAAGTCACACAGAACTAGCTGGCCTCTCTCCAAGATTCACAGAGGCCCTTGTTGCTGTTATGTATGCCATTGTTCCCAAGGAACGCCCCGAGGAGGCAAACCCAGCTCTCACTAAGATTGCCCGCATAGTATTAACTGGTACCATGATTTTAGTCATGTAGACCTTCATCAGCCATTAGAATGTCCCGAATGTTTTGCCTGTGAGCAGAAACGGAATGTGGCTACTGAAGTTGGAGAGGCTGCAGTCCCAGATGAAACCTTCTCAACCGTAATAATAAATCTTTTGTGGGGCTTTGGGGTTGTGGCTAAATGTTTAAGTCTCCCTTGCCTGCTGCCTGTGCCTGTAAATAATCTGCAATGCAATCCACCAAAGGAATGTTGTCTTGTGTTGCCATCTCTCAGTCGATTCTTCCAAACTGTGGTAGTGCTGACTAGGTTGGGTTTAGTTTGATGATGGAAGTTTTATTCCCAGATATTATTAACTTTGATAGAGATATCGTTATTACAAGTCAGATCATTAATGGACATTTCTATATTTTCACAGAGGAGAGACCAGTTCCATTCTGTATTGCTGGGAGTGACTTTTGCATCATAGTTGTAATTGCGGACTCAAATATATATATAGGAGAAACAAGGAAGAGTATTAAAGTCTGAATGAAAGATCACCAAGCAGCTATTAGGAACTTTAGTAACAAAACTAGACAGACATATACAGGCAAGTGGACACTACATGAATTGGGACTCAGTAAGAATAATTGCCCAGCAGGCAAACTTAGTAAAGAGGAAACTAGAAGAAGGGATCAAAATAGCAAGAAGTACCACAATTAATGATAATTGTGGTTGGACACTTCCGACTGAGTGGCAGCAACTACTCCAGTGACGTAGTCCTGATGATGAACTAGGCTTTAGTTCGAAAATTTGACCACCAACTTTTTAAAATAATAACCTCTATAAGACCCATAAAAAAGTTAATTCCACAGTAAATTTTGCAGCATTCCAAACAGGTGTAAATCCGTCATCAAAAGCAGCTTTTACCAGATCTGTAGTTTTCTGTAATTGTTTAATATTTTGTGCTTCTTTAACCAGATAGGTAATGACCCTTTAGTCACACCTGTGTATTTTTTCCTCATGCTATAACCTGGTGAAGAAAGAAATACATAACGAACTCCATTCTGCTCCTCAGGTTTTCAATTAGGTCTCTGCTTCTTAATTGTGCAGTTAAAGGTGGTTGTGTGATATTTTTCTTTTTTTAAGTACCTTTTGTATTCAGTTGAAGATACTTGGCACGCATTGAAGAGAATTTGCATATCTAGAATGCTTATTAGAAATTTTAAAAGAAAAGGGGTAAAATTAGCAGGTGAACTTAGTAAAAATATTGAGATTTTAACCAGTGCATTTAGCTATTTCATTTATTTTAGAAATTGATTATGTTTTAGCTCTGAATGACTGTCAATATTATGTGCTACCACAGTGCTTTAGCTTTGAACAAGCCTTTAGATAAACATCCATGCTAGCTTCTAACAATCAAGGTAAAATTCATTCTATAATATTTTTTTTTCTTTTTTCAATTTATTGACAGCTTTAGTGACTTCTTTTGTCTGTCATGTTTCCTGTCCTTACTGCTGTTCTTCATGATTTCATTGCAGTCTCAGTAACCCATCTTTTACAATTGTTACACTTGACATCAATGCTTTCACTAAGTGAGGTTTCAATTTTGCTATATTCTCCAGCAATTTGATTTTGAAAATGTAGCCTCACTTCTACATTATTTAGTCTGTCAACCCTGATGCATCTTAACAGCTTTGTTATTTTCATAACTAATGGATCCTTGATTCTAATCTCACAAAAGTGGATCAGCATAATTTCAAAACGTATGAAAGTTAATGTTCCTAAAGGAAACTTAATGTCCTTAATCATGTGTCTTAGAGAACTTTCCACAATGACAAAATTGGTTACACTTTTTCCTGTTTCTAGCCTATTACCACCCAGTAAATTTGTGGATTCTTTGTATGTAAAGTTAGTGATTGTAATTAAGAAGGGTCCAAAATACAAATATGTGGAGTTTTATTTGATTCACATTTGTAACACAGTTTCATTCAGTACTACACATTACACTTTCAGTTTTTCCTGGTTGTCATTTCCTACTCTTCCATTCAAATTTCCAAGAACAAGAACCTTTCCCCTTTTGCCTAGTTTTTACCGCCATATCTCATAAAGAGGGGTGGCGCAGTGGTCTAAGCAATAGCTTCTGATCATTCGTTCAAGATGGGTCCGGGTTTGAATCCCAGTGAAACATGGATGTTGTGTTTACTTTACGATGCTGGCTCTCTCCCTTCCCTGGAAACCAGTGGCCCTAAATCAGGGACGGGTGACTGCTTATAGCCCACTGAGTTGCTCACGGTGATCGTTAAACCTCAAAGAGGGGGAAGGGGGAGAAAGAGAGTACACTTATTTAGGAATAGAGGCTTCCATTTGTCCACAGACTGCCACAGCTCTGTATGCTGTCCATTTTGGGAACAGCGCATACAATGTGCTTCTGTACAGGATACCTCCTTACCAACATGGAAACTATTGTATTTTCAAAAGTAAATATCATGCTCTACCATACTAGCTTTCTTTTACCTTTGTCCGCCAGAATAAATTATACTAAACTTGCTACCTAGAACACATTTTCCTGACATGCACTTTATGATCTTGTTGATGTACCATCATCTAGGTTGAATTTTTAGAGTTTCTGGGGTAATTAAACTTCTTTCCCATTTATTCTATGTGCATTGATGCACCCAAGCCTGCTCTCTTCATACTGATCTAGTAATTTTGCGTGTGCACTTTTTGTGTAATAGAATTTGCTAATTTAAACATATTTTCTAAATCAGCAAATTATTCATAAGCATTGAATGCACGGGGGCAATCAAGTGTCTCCATCTTTTCATCTTCTAAATGAGTGGAAGGCTAGTTACGGTGCATTTTCCCCAAGTTCCCCCAAAAGTAAATTTTAAATATTTGTATCCTGGTCAGCTTGTTATGAATTGCATATGAGGTCAACCAAATGTAAAAACCAAAATTGTATGAAAAATAAAATAGCATTGCAGAGCAGAGCATTTGTAGTGAAGCTTTGCTTTAGAAATTAAAATTGCTGAATTGCTACACCTGTTCAAATTACTATTAATTGAATGAGACAACATTCATTGGTTCATAAAGAATGTGTGACATGAAAGTACCTGTACATGCAACTTTTTGAGATTATGATAAAAACCAAAAGCTGATTTGCAAACAAGCTGGACCTGTGTTGACACTGTTCTTGTGATATGATGTATTTATGTAAAATATAAATTTTGAGATCATAACCAAACAAAGATGATGTACTTCAAATACGAAGAGTAAGTCATGCTATTGAAATGCAATATAAGAGCTCCGTCTTAACACGATTTATTTTATTTAAAAAAAGAACCTGTATGTACAATTAAAAGCCATTAGCACTTTCGGAGTGCCGTTCACTCCATCTTCAGATGATCTATATTGCTGTATTATACAGCTATATATATACAGAGTCATGTTGTACATTACGTAGCTTAACTAATTGTCATTCATGATTTACATGGTGTTATATTACATACATCTGTTGCCACAAAAAATAATGAAAAAACTATACATGTATGTTATAATTTAATGATTTCACTAAGTGTTTCCAAAATTCAGGTAAATCGACAGGGTAATAGTCATTACAACATTTCGTATCTAGTGCCGTGATGAAAACACTTTCTGCTATCAATATAGCATGAATAGAGGAAGGAGTCTGGAGCATACTGACATTGCACCAATCAGGGATAAATATGCCATTATTTGCATTACGTGCAAGTGCTGTATTATAGAGGTGTGTTTTAATGCTATATTTGTGTTCATTCACTCGTAACTCCAAACTCCTCCTTGTAGAACCTACGTAATTACTGACATGCTGTTTTGTAACTGGGTCTAAAAGCGGAATATTGTAAACACCCCAACTTCGCAAAATATCAGGTTTATCTCGGTCTCCCCTGAATTGTGCAAACAAATTGTTACACCTAATGCCTAGTTGTAATTAATATTTGGAACACACATGTAACAACAAATTTGTAACACCAGGTAGGTATTCTAGTGATCCAATGAACTTCTGACTACGTTCATTATCTCTGACCAACGTAGCAGAACGTGTTATTACCTTTTCATGAATCTTGCGGATAATATAATCCGGGTACCCAAACACGTTAGTCATCTTAAAAATTCCACTGATCTGACTGTTTAAAGTTTGGTCTGTAGATGAATGTGAGTAAGCCCAACTGAAGTAAAAACCAATCGCTGAAGTTTTCTGCTTAAAAGGATGACATGAGTTATACGGAATGATAGAACAAACATAAGATGGTTTTCGATAAACAGAAAATGATATCCAAACTTGTAGTGGATTCCCCTTACTCTATTCAGAGTTCCACTAGGGCTGTTGAAAAGCTTAGAATGTTTCAGCCACATAATGAACTTTTCATATTGGCGTCCCTTGATGTAGTATCCTTGTACCCTAGTGTACTCGTGGAGGCCGCCCACCTAATTATAGAGGCGCTTCTTGCTGATACCAGAGTTCCGTCTGAGGAAATTATTTCTGTTATGAATGCACTTAGACTAGTTAAGCAACGTTCATATTTTAAATTTCAAGGATGTGTTTATCAACAGGTGGGGGCTCTCCTATGGGTTCACCACTGCCATCTGTCCTTGCCGAAATTATTATGCAACATGTTGAAAATTCGGTTCTATCTAAATTTTCACACCCTCTTCGTTTGTATTTAAGGTATGTCGATGACATCCTGGTTATTTGGCCTCATTCACAGGAATTGTTAGAACAGTTTGTCGACGCACTATCTTCTATTTCCCCTACCATCAGGCTCACGGTTGAAATCAAGTGCAACTATGTTTTACCGTTTCTGGATATTTGTATTAGTTGTAACTCCACCACCCATGAATTATCATTTTCTGTTTATCGAAAACCATCTTATGTTTGTTCTATCATTCCGTATAACTCATGTCATCCTTTTAAGCAGAAAACTTAAGCGATTGGTTTTTACTTCAGTTGGGCTTACTCACATTCATCTACAGACCAAACTTTAAACAGTCAGATCAGTGGAATTTTTAAGATGACTAACGTGTTTGGGTACCCGGATTATATTATCCGCAAGATTCATGAAAAGGTAATAACACGTTCTGCTTCGTTGGTCAGAGATAATGAATGTAGTCAGAAGTTCATTGGATCACTAGAATACCTACCTGGTGTTACAAATTTGTTGTTACATGTGTGTTCCAAATATTAATTACAACTAGGCATTAGGTGTAACAATTTGTTTGCACAATTCAGGGGAGACCGAGATAAACCTGATATTTTGCGAAGTTGGGGTGTTTACAATATTCCGCTTTTAGACCCAGTTACAAAACAGCATGTCAGTAATTACGTAGGTTCTACAAGGAGGAGTTTAGAGTTACGAGTGAATGAACACAAATATAGCATTAAAACACACCTCTATAATACAACACTTGCACGTAATGCAAATAATGGCATATTTATCCCTGATTGGTGCAATGTCAGTATGCTCCAGACTCCTTCCTCTATTCATGCTATATTGATAGCAGAAAGCGTTTTCATCACGGCATTAGATACAAAATGTTGTAATGACTATTACCCTGTCGATTTACCTGAATTTTGGAAACAGTGAAATCATTGAATTAAAACATACGTGTATAGTTTTTCAGTATTTTTTGTGGCAACAGATGTATGTAATATAACACCGTGTAAATCATGAATGACAATTAGTTAAGCTACGTAATGTCCCATGTGACTCTGTATATATACAGTATATAGCTGTATAATACAGCAACATAGATCATCTGAAGATGGAGTGAACAGCACTCCGAAAGTGCTAATGGCTTTAAATTGTACATACATGTTCGTTATTTAAAATGAAATAAATCGTGTTAAGACGGAGCTCTTATATTCTAAAGATGATGTATTTGAGATTTGCTTTTGATTATGGCTATGCAGTATTTTGATCAATGAGCCTTTCCATTAATTATAGCTTTCTTCTTCCAGATGAAAGGGTTAACATTAAGTAACTCAGACGTTATTAGGGAAGTTCACAATAGCTTTTCCAGGTAATGAAGATCCTAATTTGTTGTTGATTGTTCTGTACTCTTTCATGCATTATGAAACTGTTTTAGTGATGTGCTTGAGTCCATATTTATGTTTTTAAATGTTCACATTGCTTTTTTTACCTTTGTTATTATTCTTGTATGTTAACGTCCTGCTGATGATTTTGTGTAATGAACAAACTTTCTAGGTTTGAGGTTGTACCTCATAGTACTACACTGCTGGACAATTGCTAAGGACGGATCATAAACGACTATATAGCGCATAAAAAGTAAGTGTGGTTGGATGCCAAGTGAAATAAAATAATGTCAGAATGCCAGGACATTACAAGAAAGACAATTTATTGTGCTCTGAAATCCAGAAGGCTTTGGAACGTGTTCAAGGGACAAACAGGCCATTTTGTGCAGAATACGTAAACGTGAAAAAATGCAATTACCGTCCGCAGGCGTTCTGGCGTAAGATGTCAATATGGGATATGGCCACCATGGAGGGCGATGCAAGATTCCACACATCGTGTCATGCTTTGCACAAAATTATCAAGCAGCTGTTGGGGTAATTTATCCCATTCCTCTGTCAGTGCACGGATGCGGGTGTCCTTGTTTATTGGAGGGCATTGGCGACCAGCAAAACTCCTCCCCAAAGCATCCCACACATTTTCAATGGGATTCAGATCTGGAGAACGTGCTGGCCATACAAGGCATTGAATATCCTCGCTCTCAAGACACTCCTGGGCAGCGACTGTTCGATGACATGTTGCGTTGTCGTCCATGAAAATGAATCTATCACCTACAGCACCAAGGAACATGCGAACATGAGGTAGCAGAACATCATTAATGCATCGTTGGCCAGTCCCAGTTGGAAGCACATAGAAGGACGTATGGCCATTGATCATGATGCCAGCCTATACCATGACACTACATGTCGGATAATGGTCCCTTTCCTGTATGTTTTCTGGACAATATGCAGTACCACCATCACGCCAGATCATTTGTCGTCGACAATCAGACGATAGACTGTATCTACTCTCATCTGAGAAGAGGACAGCAGACCAGTCGTTATCAGTCCAATTGCGATGTTGATGGCACCATTGCAAACGGGCGGTACGGTGACGTCTGGACAATGGGATGCACACAACAGGACGGCGGGCGTATAGTCCTCCTTCATGCAAACATCTGGCGACAGTTTTTTGGGAGATCTGCTTGCCAGTAGCAGCCATAAACTGATTTGCTACCTCACTAGCTGTGCTGTGCCGGTGTCTTGTTGTTGATAGCACTATGTACCGATCTTCTGCAGGTGTCGTACTGTGAACACGACCTACCCCGTGACGTTTGCTACACTCTCCATTTGTTTGAAATGATTTCCAAAGCCTTGAAACAACACTGTGGCTGACGTCGAACTCCCTGGCAACATCTGTTATTTTTCGCCCTTCTTCAATCGTGCCAATAATACGGCCACGCGTAAAATCATCTAGGTGATGTCGGGAAGACATACTGAAAATTGCAAGTTCGTCAATTGATTCTTTCCCTTTCAACTTTGCGTTTGAACAAGAACGGTCAATATGCGTCAAATCCTTTATATCTCTTATCAGCGCTCTGACGTCACAAACAAGTTCGGCAATCCAAAATTTGCATACGCACAACACGTCTTACTGTATCCCGCACTTATGCTAGTTTCCACATTTTCCTGCCTTCCATTTTATGATTGCTATCGTTGCTATTGTCATCCGTCCTTAGCAATTGTCCGGCAGTGTATATCGTTGTATGAGCTGTTTAATCTAACATATTGTATTTAATTTAGATGGTTTTTATAGATTTTTGAAGTTATAAAAATTTGGCCTGATAAACCAAAGCTATCTTTTAGGGGTGTGCAAAAGTTTCTGCAGTCCCCGCTAGCGGGCGCTGTAGGGGTCTAACTATCCGACGACCCCTGCTGTCAGTTCGTACATGAAGCCAAGCTTGGTGGTCTATAAAGTCCATTTGTGGCACTGTTTGTTATTCATGTTTAATTTAGGGAAAAGTGCAAGTGAAGCATATGGTTCAATATGTCAGGCGTATGGGAAAATGGTTATGGGTGAGTGGACGTGTTGAAAATGGTTTGCCAGGTTTAAGACAGTTGATCTAAGCTTGGATGACCAGCTACTTGCAGGTAGACCGCAGGAACTCACAGACGAGAAGCTGGAATCGCTGTTGCAAGAAGATGACACACAATCGACCATGCAACTGGCGAAACGTTTGAAAGTGGCTCAATCGATAGTGGTACGGCATCTACAGGCCTTGGGGAAGATCCAGAAGATTAATAAGTGGGTTCTGCATACTTTAACGGAGCATAATATTGGTCAGCAATTGGGCATCTGCATGCTGTTGCTGTGAAGAGGTTTCAAGGGAAGAATTTCTTGTGGAAGGTTGTCACCGGGGATGAAAAATGGGTCTATTGCAACAATTCATGCGCAAGCAATCTTGGGTCGACCCAGGCCAACCATCAACATCCACTGCAAAACAAGATTATCCACAGGAAAAAGGTGCTGTTGTGTGTGTGGTGAGATATGCATGGAGTGCTGTACTTCGAACTGTTGAAACCTGGTGAAACAATCTGAATGCTGCAATTGAGCAAAAACTCCATGGACAGGTAAAGGAAGCCACCCAGTCATCCTGTTACATGATAATGTCAGACCACATGTCGGTTCCACCATGAAATCAACCCTTGAACAGTTACACTGGAAGGTTTTACCGCACCTTTCTTACTCCCTGGACATTGCACCCTCAGACTTTCATCTGTTTTGCTCTATGCAACATGCCCTAGTCCAACAGCGGTTCACCCCAGTTCCAGAGGTGGAAAATTTCGTCGATGCGTTCTTCACCTTGAAACCCAAGTCCTTCTATCGCAGGGGCATTCATTTGTTGCCTGAAAAATGGCAAAAGGTCATTGATGTTAATGGCCAATATTTCATTGAATAAATGTGTACTGGTTTCCTGACTGTTCCTTTCTCCTTAAAACGGCGGAAACTTTTGCATACCCCTAATATACACTATATTGACAAAAGTCATCGAACACCTAGAAGAGAAACACAACATAGCATTTATTGACATACGTTAGAACAGTGTCGGTCCACCTTTAGCCTTAATGCATGCACTGACCCTTAGAGGCCTGCTTTTGACAAGGTTTTGGAACACAGCGATAGCTATGTGCTTCCGTTCAGTACATAATGCTGCCGCTAACTGTTGCTTAGTAGTAGGCCTTGGTTCCAAACTCCTTATGCGGCGCTCTAATTCATCGCTAAGGTGCTCTATGGGATTAAGATCAAGGCTCTGTGCTGGCCAGTTCACACACGATACAGAATTATCGTCAAACCACACCGTACCAGTCCTTGCTTTATGACTTGGTGCATTATTCTGCTGGTATGAACAATGCTTGATTCTATAGTATTGCCACAGAGTTGGTAGGGCATAACTGTCCAGAATATTGAGGTAGATATGCTGGTTAACAGGTTTGTTCATGAAAACCAATAGGCTGGGACCATACCATGAAAAATACCCCCTCACGAGTACACTGCCAGCACCATACTTGACCGTAGGAACAGTACATTGTAGTAAACAGCATTCCCCCGGCTGTTGCCATACACACACATGGCCATCAGATCTGGATTCATCAGTCCATAGGACCCATTTCTATTGATCTACAGTCCACAATAAATGTTTTTTACACCATGCTAAACGAAGAGTAGCATTCCGAGTAGATGAAAGGCTAATGAGCAGCCGCACGACCACAGTAACCCATGGAATGAAGTTCTGCGAATCGTACGTGTACATACCGAGGTTCCAACATTTTTACTCACCTGTACACTGAGGTCTTGTGCAGTATTCTGTCGATTAGCTGTAACAACTTTCCTGATGCTTCGATGTCCTCCATCACTGATTTTCTTTGGTCTGCCGGTACATTTTGCTGCTTCAGGCACTCCATGTGCCTTCCACTTATTCAGTACATCCAAAACAGTTGACTTGGGTATGTTTAAACGTCTCTCGGTTTCTCTTATGGACAACCCACTAATATAACACCCAACAATCTTTCCTTTCTCAAAGTCACTTCTCACCTGCCGCAACATTTTCACTCAACCTCAAGTGTGATATGATCACGGTCAGCTGCAGGCTTGTTTTTATACCGTTTGCAGCTGTACCGTGCATCTTAACAGTGCAGCGGATTCGTTCTTTTGCTTTTGAAGGGGTGGCCGGTGACTTTTGTTAATATAGTGTATATGCTGAAATCATAAAATATGTAAAGCTTAGCTTTCCTCCATAGTAGAGTTGTATCACTGCTGTGCATTGAAAGTAGTTTTTTTTTTTTTTTTTTTTTAGCTTATTGAACATCTTTGATCAATGTTTTCATTGTGTAGTTTTCTTGCATATGTTGGAACAAAAAGTAAAAAATAGATTTTAATGGTAGAAATTAAAGAAAAACAGAGAGAATGAAATCAGTGTTGTCCCTCAGTTTATATAATATCTATTCATTAAAACATCTGTCTACTGTAATTAGTTTGTTTAAGTAGTTGCCAGGTCTTGAATTAAACTGGAGACTGACCATTGTCTATCTGTTGTCTAGTTGCTGATGCAGTAGATTTTCTGCTAATTCTGATACACCCTTTTATGGTAATTTGTGAATGTGATATATTCAAGCACATTGTATTTCCTATGAGACCAGAGGCTTGTGTTGTCACTTCCAAAGTTTTGCACCATTTTAGTTTCTTTTCCAGTAAGTGACTTCTCATCTGTCAGTTAGTTGGTTTTCAAGTTATGGTTGACTTTAGTCAAAGAAAGACTGTACATGTATAGTATTAAGTACACAGAAAATATTTCAGGTGCCATAGTTTTATCCTGTCATGTTGCATTTCATTCTGTAGTTGACCTCATTTCAACATATGTTAGACTGTTGATTTACCAAGGAAACTCAAGATTTGTCCTAATTGTCATACTTTTTTGTAGTCTTAGTTATTTTTGTTACCGAAGATTGTATCAACCAATTTATGACACTGTATGTCAGTAAAGTGAGATGTAAGGTCAGGTGATGCGTAACATCACAGCCTCTCCTTGACAAATGTCAACCCCGCCTTCTCGTGGTGCATCCTGTTCCCACTAAAGGGGCTCTGACGACCGCCAATAGCGGTACAACTGTACCATCGGGATTAGAGGAAATTCTATCCCACACTCACCAACCCGCTTGGCCAGCGTGGTGAGTTATGGCCAAACCCCTCCAAAATGATTCCACAACTTAAATCTTGGCCCTCAGTCTCCGGCAGCTGGAATGTACCTGGCCAAGGCAGCGGCCAGTGCGACATGAAGGCAGAGGGTGCTAAGAATCCCCGGAGGACCGGACTAGGCTGCCATCTGATGCTGACCTTGGCTACGTACAATGGACGCTCTCTATCTTCTGATTCAAGGCTTCTTGAATTGGAAGAGGAACTACAAAGGATCAAGTGGGACATCGTGGGGCTAAGTGAGGTAAGGAGAAAAGGAGAAGATCTCACTGAAAAGTGGACATCTCTTCTACTATCGTGGGACAGATACTGGCAGAACTAGTGGTGTTGGATTTATAATAAACAAGAAACTGAAGGATAAAGTTGTAGAAGTTGAAAGTTCCTCTGACAGAGCTGCACGACTTGTTATCCAACTCTCGAAAAGATACCAGGCTCAGATTATTCAAACTTATGCACCCACCACAAGTCATCCTGAAGAAGAAATTGAAGAATTTTATGAGGAAATTTGTCATCTAAATAATAAAGGTAAGCAGCATTTGAAAACAATTATGGGAGATTTCAATGCAAAAATAGGGCAACGGCAACAGAATGAAACTTCAGTAGGTAAATTCGGTCACGGCAACAGAAACCAGCATGGAAATACTCTTGTTGAGTTTGCAGAGGCAGAAGGTTTTTTCATCTTGAACTCCTTCTTCAAGAAAAAGCCACACAGGAAATGGACATGGAGACATCCAAATGGGACGACAAGTGAAATTGATTTTATTATGTGTAACAAAAAATTCGTCATAGAAGACTGCAGTGTGCTAAACAAGTTCAACACAGGTAGTGACCATAGATTGGTGAGATGTAAGATGCACCTCAACACTAAACTTGAACGTGGCAAGCTCATAAGACAAACAAAATCTATTGACATAACCAACCTTAAAAAACACCATAATACCTTCAAGTTGGAACTAAAGAACAGGTTCTCTGCTTTAGAAGGCCTAACATTAGAAGAAGTGGACATCTCTGAAGTTAAAGAAAAGTAACCAAAGCTCTTATGGAAACAGCAACAAAATTAGCTGGGTCTAAGAACAAGTTGCATGTAAATAAATTATCAGGAAAAACGAAAATGTTGATGCAAAAAAGAAGAGAGATGAGGACAACTAAAGAAGATGTGACTTCCAAAGTGGAATATATAGAGCTATGCAAGACAGTAAGAAAAAGTATCACTGAAGACGTAAGAAAATTCAGCTGTGAACTAGTGAGGAAAGCAATTGAAAACAACCAAAGCCTAAAGATAGCAAAGGGACATCTCAGTAAGGGAAGAAAACAGATTATGGCACTGAGAAAAGAAGATGGTTCTGTAACAAGAAATAGAGGCGAAATTTTGACAAGAGTGAAAGATTTCTACTCCAAATTATATGAAAGGGATGATACATGCACTCCAGACATCATGAAAGATACCAGTACCAGAGTTCCTCCAGTCCTTCCAGCAGAAGTTGCACATGCAATCAAGAACATGAAGCGGGGAAAAGCTCCAGGAGAAGATGGAATTACTGTAGACATCATACAAGAAGCAACTGGAGAAATCGAAACAGTACTCGCCCAAATTTTCACTCGATGCCTTAATGAAGGGAAGATTCCTGAGGATTGGAACACCGCTACAATGATCCTGCTACATAAGAAAGGTGACATTGAGGATCTCGGAAACTACAGACCTATCAGCCTCCTATCAGTAGTTTATAAAATCTTCACTAAAGTTCTTTCACACCGCTTGAAGGTAACACTGGACATGGCTCAACCGAGAGAACAAGCTGGATTCAGGAGTGGCTACAGCACAATAGATCATATCCACGTGCTGAGAGAACTAATTGAAAGAGCGAGGGAATATGAACTTCCATTGTGCATGGCTTTTATCGATTATGAAAAAGCCTTTGATTCGGTGAAACCATCAGCAGTTACAATGGCTCTGAAAACCTGCGGTATTGAAGATGCATACATTAATATTATTAATAACATCTATGAAAATGCAAGTGCAAAGATTAGGCTGTTTGAAAATACAACACATGTAAAAATTGGAAAGGGAGTGAGACAAGGTGACACCATATCTCCGAAGCTCTTTAATGCCACATTGGAGGGTGTTTTTCAGTCGCTGAGCTGGGAAAACAAGAGGATAAAGATTAATGGAGATTATCTAACCCACCTTCGTTTTGCTGATGACGTAGTCATTTTTGCAACTAGCCCATCAGAGCTGCAGAGTATGATCCAGGAACTTGCTGACAAGAGTAAAGAAGTGGGATGAACTTTCAGAAGACAAAAGTGATGTTCAATGCTTTTACAAGAAATGAAGATTTATCGATTGATGGAGAAAAGCTGGAGATAACAGACACGTACGTTTATCTTGGACAGCAGATATCAAGTGAGGGTCACATTGATGAAGAAATTAATCGGCGTACAAAACTTGCCTGGAGAGCTTTTGGAAGAAACAGCATAATTTTCAAGAGCAATATGCCATTATGTCTTAAAAGAAAAGTGTTTGATCAATGCATCCTTCCAGTGCTTACGTATGGTGCAGAGACGTGGACCTTAACTAAAAGAGACATACAAAGGCTGCAGACAACTCAAAGAAGCATGGAGAGGTGCATACTTGGTGTAACCAGGAGAGATAAGAAGAGGAACTCGTGGATCCGAAAAATGACAAGAGTGGAAGACATCATGATCAGAGTTAAATCCCTGAAATGGCAATGGGCTGGACATACTGCCAGAAGGACAGATCATCGATGGACAGCCAAAATTTTAGATTGGATTCCAAGGGACAGGAAAAGACCCAGAAGAAGACCACATGGGAGATGGGTGGATGAAATTCGAAAGTATGCAGGGGTGACATGGAGGAGACTGGCACAAGACAGACCGTTATGGAGGAAATTTATGAGTTGCATTTCTCTGTGAGGGTGTGTGTTCCTGTAGTGGACCACAAGACTAAAATTCCCCGGCCTGGTTTCATCGATCCAATCCGTCCCTGATCTCATGTACTGCCTCACCTCATGAAGCAGCACTAGCAATGATCAGTATGAATGCCAAATATAAAGACATTCTTAAAAAGTAACTATTGCAATCTTATCTTTACATTAGCAGTAATGTGAAGTATTTCATCCCCAGTAATAAGCTCACATGCTGGTCTTCATCAGTTGATGATTTCTTTGAAGTGTTTTTACCATGAATTATATTATTACGTAAGAAAACAAATTAAAAAAAAAAGATGTGTGTGTGTGTGTGTGTGTGTGTGTGTGTGTGTGTGTGTGTGTGTGTGTGTGTGTGTGTGTGAGAGAGAGAGAGAGAGAGAGAGAGAGAGAGAGAGAGAGAGAGAGAGAGAGAGAAAATATTCAACTCTAGTATTTAATGTAGTTCACTGATTTTCATTTAATTGTTGCAGACAACAGATGTTTGAGTTTGAATCTCGGCAGGCGAATAAGGATGATGACGTTTTTCATTTTATTGGATATGTTCCAATCGACAACAGATTATATGAGTTAGATGGCTTAAAAGATGGACCTATTGATCTTGGTAAGCAATGTATCTTTTTTCTTTGGAGGTTTTTTTATTTATTTTTTATTTTTTTATTTAATTAAATAGGGTTGCACAATTTCTTCATCAAACATTTCAACTGTAAAAGCTTGTAAAAAAGAAAGAAAAATAGGGGGATTCTATTCCTGTTAAAGGTTTCCACTTTTATTTACAGCAACAGCAAATTCTCAGCATGATTGCCAAAAGATGTTTTAATTAGTTATTTTGTCCCTATTTGCTTAGTTTCAAGAAATGTTTTAACTGCACAATAATGTAGGTCAGGTAGCTGTTTCAAATTCTGTTTTTAGTTTCCTGTTCATTGTCTTTCTAGAGTTTTTTTAATAGGGATGTTGATGTGATTGCAGCACTGATTTGTTAGGATGATATTTCTGGGTACAAGGAAACCAATTTTTATTAAATAGTAGACATATTTTGTGTTTCATATTTAGATGTTTTAAATGAAAGACTGTAACAATTGTGTGCAGAAATTTCTACAAAACAGTAGACTGAAGTAGTTAGCTCCCACTGCCTTTATAGCATGAAAAGTGCATGAAGAAAATATGTACTTATGGGAATGAAAACCAGAATACTGTTATGTAGTCTGACTTTGAAAAAAAAAATAGTAATAATATCGAAGAGGGACTTCAGAATAAATGATGGAAATGTAATATAGTATTAAAAATGATATGTTTTTAAAAAAAGTTGATTAGAGTTGAAATCCTTTTTGCTTCATATCAAAAGTTTGGAATTTTGTAATTCAGATTCATGGAGTTTACAGATTATGCTGAAAAGGTGGATTACTCTGTAATATGTTCAACTTGCAGACTCTGGGTATGGATGGATATTGGTCAACAAAAGGGCTTGCCTGAGTGGTATGTACAGTTTACTCATTTTTGACAAACTGGACGAAGGAAAGCATTCATGTTCATCAACCAGGCACTGGATGTTCTACACACTGATGACCTTCAGATGCAATGGATGATTTTAGAAAACAGATCATCCTGCTCTGTAGAGATTAGAAGCATTGTGCCCACTTGGCAAAGCTGTCATTTGCTTAAAAGCAGACCAATCAGATCTGAAGTTTCAGTGAACTGTTTGTCTCTTACTCCTACTACTCAATCAAAACACCTGATTTCATGCACAGATTAGAGGGAAGCTGGAATACTGTTCAGCTGTGTTTAAAGTGATAAAAGCTGTTTCTATGAGTGATAGGTGAATTAGAAGATACCTGAGAGAGAAGTAGATAGAGAAGCAGACTGCATAAGTGAGACAGACACTGCAAACTTCATTATTGTGTTTCCCTGAAGTAGGCTATCTGCTTTCTGGCCATCTAGTACGGCCAGAGAGCTGCTGGCCTGTTTGCAAGTTCAGTAGCTCATAATGTTAAAGGTCATAACCCAGCAGTCATTTTCCTTGTGGCAAATATGGGTATTGCAGTGTTTCAGCAGGATAATGCTATCTTTATTTTGCCTATGTTTCTAGATTGCTATTCAAGATCAGAATGCTCTTATAAAGCCTGTGAATTTACAAGACCTGTCCCATATGAAGCATGTCTGACACATCATTGGAAGAATTTGGCATTAAATTCAGTACTTGTTGTCCATCAGTGTTGAAGTGAAACAGGCCTGAAATGATGTAATGAATGATGATATCTGATATCTCTTTGACTGAATCATACCAGAGTCAGTACTTCTCTTAAAGTACGGTGGAATCATATCAATATTAATTTTCAAAAATGTTAACATTCCTCATTTATATTTCAAGTAAAATTTAATGTAATCATCTAGAAATGTAACTGTTTATTCCTATAGTCAAAATATAATACCTACTTGTTTGTCCTTACTCAGAGTATGGAATAAATAACTTAGAATGTGATGTGAAAGAATTTACTTTTACTTCTGTTTCAGAATGCGGGGTGCCAACTATGAGGAGGGGGGCTAAGTGAATCTTGCCCACCCAATAATTTGATGAGGGTACAGTGCCCATCCAATATTTCTTATCCTCCGTAGTTATTAATGACTTAATGCCGTTGTTGGATTACGTGGCTATTTGATTACATTAATATAATGTCAGAGTATAATTACTCTTGGTTTAATTTACTGTATCACACATTAATATCATCCCCCAGGACTCCAACAATCCATGGAAACATAAAACAGCTGCTTTTTGTTTCTTCATTCGAAGAGCTATCTCTCACTCTTCTAACAAGTCTGCTGAACTAAAGGAAATAAAATGGATAATCAACTTAGCACAAGAATTTGGATACAACAAGAAACTAATTAGCTCAATGTATGGATATATTAGAACCCCTAAAAATCTACAGGTACAACCAAAGAAAATAGACAATACTGTGGCAAATTACCTACAATACAACCTATTAACACCATCCTTAGAAAAGAATGCAACAAAAGCAATTTAGAGCTAGCTGAATCAAACTGTGATATATCACAACTGCTAACCAACTATAGCAAAAAATCTATTTTAAACTTGGCAGGTGTATACGCCATTCCCACCAAAAATGCTGAAAATAACCAAGCAGATCTCCTATACATAGGTAGCACAAAAAGAAGTTTCCAAACTCGCCTACACAAGTACCTCAAAAACTGGAGTAAAAAGGAAGAAAAAACTGCTTTAATACAACACTGTGTGCAAAACAACGCTATCCCATGCTGGCATGAATCAAAAATCTTGGCTAAGCATGACACACATCAAAAACTTTTGACAGCAGAAGCAGTTTTAATTGAGAAAACGCAAAGAAATAATTGCAAGAATAACACCCCAGTAGACTTGCGCTTTGCATGGAAATTCCTTATAGAGCAAGAGCAAAAACAAAAAAAGGTAACAGCAAGTAAAAGAATTACGAAAAGATATATCCACAAAAATAGACTTTAAAGACTATAAAGATCGATAGATGGTGACACTATATATCTAACACGAGGAGAGACATTTGAACGCGGATGGCAACAAAACTAAGAAAAAAGATCGTCATTATGGCCGCAGCTAAGCGCCTAATAACATCAAGTACGCAAATGTTAGCACAAGAAACTCATTGTAAAAGGCTTATACATCGAAAGCTGAAACTGGTATGAGGAATAATACATTAAGAAAACTATGCCAACACTTCACATTCCTGGATTTCATCAAGGTAACCATTAACTAATCTTTGGCTCAAAAGAAACTCTTAACCTCAAGACATCAAGAACCATCATTGTTAAGCCTATTATCCAAAGACTGGATGACAGTAAATAATAACATCAAACTGGTGTTTTTTGCAAAGGTTTCTAGAAATGATGAAGTACAACTTCAATTATTGACGAATAGAACTGTTAGTGTGTGATACAGTAAATTAAATCACGAGTAATTATACTCTGACGTTATATTAATGTGATTTCTTATCCTGTTCAATTAAATGAGTTCGTTCGTGTGGGAGGGGGGGGGGGGTCATTTTTGAAATACATTAGTTGAAATATTTCTTCAAAAAGTGTTTCTCCATGCTACAAGGCTATCATATGTTGTGCTTTTTTAAAAATTGTTTAGTTACATTTTTGACACCTGCTAAATTTAAAACCAACAAAAGTGTCCCTTTTCCAAGCTCCATCCTGAGGTGAAAGTAATGTATTTCAGACCTGTTTGTAATCCAGGTGTAGCCCAGAATTCCAGATTTTTGTCACATTCTAAACCCAGAAATCTGTGTTTTTAAGGTTTAGAAAAATTTAAGATCAGTCCTTTCATTTCTAAAAATGCTAAGAAATAAAAACTAAAAGTTCCTTTGAATAAAGCTCATGTTGAGATTTGGCTTCCTAGTTTCTTAATTCAATTACTAATCAAAAACAACTATTATGGGAATTTTACTAGGATTTTTTTTTTATTTAAATTGAAAATTTTTGGAGAAAACTCTTTTCCTTCTTCAGGTTGTCTTTTTGCTGTCACTTATTCCCTTCACTATCGCAGTTACACAATTCCGTCATCAATGACTGCAAAGGATTTTCCCTGCCTAACATCTGGCAGGATTTGATGAAAAATAACCGTAAGCTTCAAGGTTAACCGTAACCACGATAGTGAAGGGAATAAGCAACAATAAAAAACAGCCTGAAGAAGGAGAAGAGTTTTCTCCGAAAATTTGCAATTTAAATAAAAATTTCCTAGAAAAATTCCCATAATAGTTGTTTTTAATTAGTAATTAAAAGTTCCTTTTGAGTTCCATTTTCTTTGAGAATGATTTAAAACACCGCATTTCCATGTGGCTGGTAAATGTAGATGATTTGTGACATCTTGAGGGTTTCTTTTGTTATCAAACAAGCTCTCAAGATAACAGCATGCTGAAAGGAAGGCTTTTTTCATCATTTTGGAAGTTGCATCTATGTATATGAAATATTTTGTTAGATTCAGTTAATCCAGTGAGCTACATTTAGAAATTGATTGGAAACCACTGTAGGCTTCCAGTAGAACTGATCTGCATAGCCTGCTCACTTAACACATCCTATGAGGTGCAAAATTTTTCTTAAAAAATGCAGTATGTGAAGGATTTCTAGCACACAGAAAGAAAATTTAGTACAAAATATATATATATGTATATATCATCATCATCATCATCATCATCATTGTCAACCATTATCAATCCACTGCTGGACGAAGGTCTCCCCAAGTTTCCTCCACAACGGTCTGTCTTGTGCCAGTCTCCTCCATGTCACCCCTGCATACTTTCGAATTTCATCCACCCATCTCCCATGTGGTCTTCTTCTGGGTCTTTTCCTGTCCCTTGGAATCCAATCAAAAATTTCGGCTGTCCATCGATGATCTGTCCTTCTGGCAGTATGTCCAGCCCATTGCCATTTCAGGGATTTAACTCTGATCATGATGTCTTCCACTCTTGTCATTTTTCGGATCCACGAGTTCCTCTTCTTATCTCTCCTGGTTACACCAAGTATGCACCTCTCCATGCTTCTTTGAGTTGTCTGCAGCCTTTGTATGTCTCTTTTAGTTAAGGTCCACATCTCTGCACCATACGTAAGCACTGGAAGGATGCATTGATCAAACACTTTTCTTTTAAGACATAATGGCATATTGCTCTTGAAAATTATGCTGTTTCTTCCAAAAGCTCTCCAGGCAAGTTTTGTACGCCGATTAATTTCTTCATCAATGTGACCTCACTTGATATCTGCTGTCCAAGATAAACGTACATGTCTGTTATCTCCAGCTTTTCTCCATCAATCGATAAATCTTCATTTCTTGTAAAAGCATTGAACATCACTTTTGTCTTCTCAAAGTTCATTTTTAATCCCACTTCTTTACTCTTGTCAGCAAGTTCCTGGATCATACTCTGCAGCTCTGATGGGCTAGTTGCAAAAATGACTACGTCATCAGCAAAATGAAGGTGGGTTAGATAATCTCCATTAATCTTTATCCCCTTGTTTTCCCAGCTCAGTGACTGAAAAACACCCTCCAATGTGGCATTAAAGAGCTTCGGAGATATGGTGTCACCTTGTCTCACTCCCTTTCCAATTTTTATGTGTGTTGTATTTTCAAACAGCCTAATCTTTGCACTTGCATTTTCATAGATGTTATTAATAATATTAATGTATGCATCTTCAATACCGCAGGTTTTCAGAGCCATTGTAACTGCTGATGGTTTCACCGAATCAAAGGCTTTTTCATAATCGATAAAAGCCATGCACAATGGAAGTTCATATTCCCTCGCTCTTCCAATTAGTTCTCTCAGCACATGGATATGATCTATTGTGCTGTAGCCACTCCTGAATCCAGCTTGTTCTCTCGGTTGAGCCATGTCCAGTGTTACCTTCAAGCGGTGTGAAAGAACTTTAGTGAAGATTTTATAAACTACTGATAGGAGGCTGATAGGTCTGTAGTTTCCGAGATCCTCAATGTCACCTTTCTTATGTAGCAGGATCATTGTAGCGGTGTTCCAATCCTCAGGAATCTTTCCTTCATTAAGGCATCGAGTGAAAATTTGGGCGAGTACTGTTTCGATTTCTCCACTTGCTTCTTGTATGATGTCTACAGTAATTCCATCTTCTCCTGGAGCTTTTCCCCGCTTCATGTTCTTGATTGCATGTGCAACTTCTGCTGGAAGGACTGGAGGAACTCTAGTACTGGTATCTTTCATGATGTCTGGAGTGCATGTATCATCCCTTTCATATAATTTGGAGTAGAAATCTTTCACTCTTGTCAAAATTTCGCCTCTATTTCTTGTTACAGAACCATCTTCTTTTCTCAGTGCCATAATCTGTTTTCTTCCCTTACTGAGATGTCCCTTTGCTATCTTTAGGCTTTGGTTGTTTTCAATTGCTTTCCTCACTAGTTCACAGTTGAATTTTCTTACGTCTTCAGTGATACTTTTTCGTACTGTCTTGCATAGCTCTATATATTCCACTTTTGAAGTCACATCTTCTTTAGTTGTCCTCATCTCTCTTCTTTTTTTGCATCAACATTTTCGTTTTTCCTGATAATTTATTTATATGCAACTTGTTCTTAGACCCAGCTAATTTTGTTGCTGTTTCCATAGGAGCTTTGGTTACTTTTCTGTTAACTTCAGAGATGTCCACTTCTTCCGATGTTAGGCCTTCTAAAGCAGAGAACCTGTTCTTCAGTTCCAACTTGAAGGTATTATGGTGTTTTTTAAGGTTAGTTATGTCAATAGATTTTGTTTGTCTTATGAGCTTGCCACGTTCAAGGTTTAGTGTTGAGGTGCATCATACATCTCACCAATCTATGGTCACTACCAATGTTGAACTTGTTTAGCACACTGCAGTCTTCTATGACGAATTTTTTGTTACACATAATAAAATCAATTTCACTTGTCGTCCCATTTGGATGTCTCCATGTCCATTTCCTGTGTGGCTTTTTCTTGAAGAAGGAGTTCATGATGAAAACCCTTCTGCCTCTGCAAACTCAACGAGAGTATTTCCACGCTGGTTTCTGTTGCCGTGACCGAATTTACCTACTGAAGTTTCATTCTGTTGCCGTTGCCCTATTTTTGCATTGAAATCTCCCATAATTATTTTCAAGTGCTGCTTACCTTTATTATTTAGATGACAAATTTCCTCATAAAATTCTTCAATTTCTTCTTCAGGATGACTTGTGGTGGGTGCATAAGTTTGAATAATCTGAGCCTGGTATCTTTTCGAGAGTTGGATAACAAGCCGTGCAGCTCTGTCAGAGGAACTTTCAACTTCTACAACTTTATCCTTCAGTTTCTTGTTTATTATAAATCCAACACCACTAGTTCTGCCAGTATCTGTCCCACGATAGTAGAAGAGATGTCCACTTTTCAGTTCGATGAGATCTTCTCCTTTTCTCCTTACCTCACTTAGCCCCACGATGTCCCACTTGATCCTTTGTAGTTCCTCTTCCAATTCAAGAAGCCTTGAATCAGAAGATAGGGAGCGTCCATTGTACGTTGCCAAGGTCAGCATCAGATGGCAGCCTAGTCCGGTCCTCCGGGGATTCTTAGCACCCTCTGCCTTCATGTCGCACTGGCCGCTGCCTTGGCCAGGTACATTCCAGCTGCCGGAGACTGAGGGCCAAGATTTAAGTTGTGGAGTCATTTTGGAGTGGGTTTGGCCATAACTCACCACGCTGGCCAAGCGGGTTGGTGAGTGTGGGATAGCATTTCCTCTAATCCCGATGGTATAGTTATACCGCTATTTGCGGTCGTCAGAGCCCCTTTTAGTAGGAACAGGATGCACCACGAGAAGGCGGGGTTGACATTTGTCAAGGAGAGGCTGTGATGTTACGCATCACCTGACCTTATATATATATATATATATATATATATATATATATATATATATATATATACTGAAGAGCAAAACTGAAGACTAAGGAAAAACTTTAGAATTTAAAACGAAAGTTGCAAAAAAACCTGAAGATCAAAACGCGCAACGCAGCAGTTTTGAAAATTCAGAATTCACATTCTATTAATAAGATACCTAAGCAAAAAATACATATAAAGCCAAACCTTTCACCCCGTATTACAGCATTGTATGTGTAAGAAGAGAAACATGACAACTTGATTGCCTGCCCTTGTGTCACATTCTCTCGCTGAAATTTGTTAAATATTTAGAACAATTATAAAAAAAATACAAAAATATAATCTTTCTCACCTTGATTTTTTATTTATATCTATTGTTTTGCACTTTAATCAGTTTTTCTTTGAGTAAGTGCACTAGTTTCCTGTATTTTCTATAAATGTTTGGGAATAAAACCTCTCTGAAGATATTGTTTTGTGCGAATCTTGAAAATGATAATCAATTATTGTAATACTACTTTTACATGGTGCATTAGTATCAATATCGTAAAATTGTTTCTGTTCTTCATGTATTGCTTTGGTACTAACAAAGGGATGTGTGTGGGTTTGAATGTGCCAACTGACAAGAGACGTGGCGCATGTGTAAATGTATGAGTACGGATCGCGGTAAGGCGAGTCATTCCCGTGTAAAACGTGCTAAATGCCGACAGTGCCACCTGTCCTCCAAAACACACTGGTCATAAGTCGCATAAGTTTGTGTGGAGTGAACAGCATCCAGGTGAACAACTCATGTGTATTGCACCACACATTGTGTGAGGTGCTGTCGAACATGGTGAAAATTGTCACCATTAGCCCCTCTAAATGTTGTTGAGCTGCTGAAAGCCAAAATAAGGTGGCGATTTATGGATCAAACGCTAATTGGGGTGGAAGATGAGTCATTTGCGACCATTTTAACCAACATAATTATCGGCAAGTACAAAAATGAATTGGAAATGATGCATGCAATGACACTCGATAGAAATAGTGAAGAAGACAGCATTGGGCAGGATGATAACTCTGACACGGGTGTATTCCTGGTCCCACTGCAGAAACATGATGTTGGATTTCTTGGTGGCGCTACTCTCGTTAAACACGTTATACACGGGAGTGACTCACCCTACGATGGTCCATACTCATACCTGCACACATGTGCCACATTTCACGCTGATTGGCGCGTTCGAACTCACACTACCCTTGTAAATTTTACGAGTCAGATTAGAGCTTTTTGTTATGATGTTTCATAACAAACTCCGTCCTGTACGTTAACTCACAATACAGTTTCACCAATGCCACATCCCTAGGGTCTGTGGTCCAATGACTTCTTGTTCATCCACTTCCCTTCGTTTGATGCAAAGTTGGGAACAGATCCATAACCACATCTTGCTTGGGCACCTCCATTGGGATCAGGATAATTCTTTCTTTTCATCGCAGGCTCTATTCTAAAACTTTAAACTTGATAAAATTACCTGTGTACATTTATGCTGGATCAAACCAGCAATCATCTCCAGGATTTTCTTCATAAAGTGATGTGAAATCACTTTTTTGTGATGAGTAATCGATACTCACTTATCATCAGATGGAAAAAAAAGCAGATGAACAAGAAGTCATTGTGTCGCAGTGGTGAGATTATATTCTTAGTTAATGTACAAGATGTTGTTTGTTTTTAAACACCATAACAAAAACTCCTAATCTGACTCGTAAAATTTATTACTGAAACAATACATGAAGAACAGAAACATAAAAATTTTAAGATACATGTATTTACTCTCTGAATATTTTCATAAAATCAGAAGATGAATATTTGTTTTTGAAAATTGTAAATTGTTTTCAAATGAAATTAGGATGTTTAAAATTTTAAAATATGCATTGAATCTTGTAGTTTACTTCTTTCACATTTTTTTTTTTTATTCTCTTGACAGCGGGAGAGAAGTAATATCCCTCTTCCATGTGTGATCCCTTTAAGCATGTACCTTTCCCAATAATTTGGTGGAATCAGTAGCCCTGAATCCATTAGCCACTTTTTATATTATCACCAATTTTGGTTGAATAGATGTATTTATTCTTTACATGGTTTTCTGATTACTGATTCTTATAGTGTATAACCACCATTCATCTGTAGATGCAGTATCTCGATATCTGTGGATTTACAAATTAAATTTTGGAGTATTTTTGTTAGTGGGCACAGTGATGGTAATGGTCTTTCTATGTTCTTCTGTTATTCATGCATGCTTATTCCAGCTGGTGACATAAACATATTTCTGTATTTGTAACATTTTCTTTTTCCTTTTCAAAAAGTTATTTTTACATTGAACAGGTGGAGCTACATGGCCAAAACTTTCCATGCATTTCCTGCTTTGTAGAGGGAAGCATTACTCTTAGTGTAAATATGTATTAGCATTTAGCTCAGTGTTCCTGCCTTTAAAAAGTTGTATCGGTAAAGGAATAAAAAAAAACCTGATAATTTCCCAAATTTATGGAAATATTTTACAATTTCCGTTTTCCATGACCAAAATTTTTTGTGCTAGAGGATGTAAATAAGTATTTGCTGCAGTCAGTGTATCTCCACTTCCATTAGTTAGATTAGGAAAGTTCTTTTTTCAACAGACAGCTGTAACAATTATGAGGATTTTGTGTGCATTTCCTCACATTTTGTTTTTTCTCTTGCAGAATTTTCCCACTCAATGGCACAAATGTATGTTTTTTTAGTCTTACGAGATATGGTTGCTGTTGGAAATTAAGCGACGTAGTATGTGGCAAATTTTTTTCTTTCTTTTATTTGTTTTTGTTTTCACAGAAACTATTTACACTACTCTTGAGATAAATCAAGGTAATGTTACAGTACTAACCTTTGTCAAAAGATGTGTTCATTACACTTGCAAGTTCAATGCTATCCTTTATTTTTATTTTTTTTACACATATCAAAGTAGAAAACTGTTCATTTAGATCTAACTTAGCTCTCCTGTGCTCCATGGATTAAAAGAAAATTGCTTGTTGGAGGCAACAAACTTAGGTCTGTGGATCCAAGTTACATGGCTCTTGTTTCATAAAAGAACATGGAGAAGAAAAATTACCATAAAGTACTTTTGAAAGCCAGAAAACTTATGACACAGGACAGATTATTACTTCAGCATGACTTAGTGTATGAAAACCCATTGCTTTTAGCATAGCAGCATGTGGTTTGCTAGTGTTTTGCTAATACAGTGAAATAGTGTTTAAGCTATGGTCGCTATTTTCGTGAAATGTGATGAGTTCATCTAAAATGCGAGAAAAAATTAGTGTCTGTCACAAAATTGCACTCGCCGTTTAAATATTAACCCATCAGCAGATTCTACTCCGGCTATTCTGTTTTTGTGGAAACTAGTTTTCAAAATTATGGCAACGATTTGCACTCTGCTATTATTTTCTTAATCCTTAAGGTATAATATGTTCCTACCGTGTTTCTACAGCACTTGATGAATCACTCCCCAACCCCTACATACACTCTAGAGCACTCCATAAAGGGTGAGGTAGGCTGGCAGGGTAAGATAGAGGCTAGAGGGATTGGACCTCTTCCCCCATTCAAGTCAACTGCAATGTCTACAGCTTCATTCCCACCCCCAAGGCCATGAACAGCAACCCCTGCATTCATGACTGGAGTAACCTTTCAAACTTCTATAGAGAAGGAACACATATTAGGAAAGATAAGTGAAAGCTAGGAGTTGCTCTCGCCACCCAAGGTGCCGTCCATCATACAGCGTGCTGCATTACCATGAATAAGTTCATTATTAAGAAACGCAAAGATTGTGAAGACGATGCCGATAAAACAACTGAAAAGGAATGCGAGTTTAAAAATTAAAAGAAAAAGTAAAACTGCTACTGAATCTTATATACCTTCCGAGCAACTTGTGCGAAAATAGTGCTCCCTTTACAAATGGGTGCAAGTTAACTGGAGGGATAAAATACCAAATTTGAACTGCGAACTGTGTGTTGCAGCAAGAAAAAGCAATGTGCTGACAAGTAATAAATTAAGCGAAAATTCCCAACTTCCAATTATTTTCACATATTTGTTTTTGCGCATGGCTGCTAACTAATAAAAAAAAAAATTCCTACGCAGAAGGAGTTCGATTGAAGATCAAACATTTAGGGGCTATTAAAACGTCAATCAATTTAGGTTGATTGAAACATCAAAACAATAATATGTGTCAGTTTTCCATCGCGCATAACAGAGACAACGCGTATGCGTAACTACAGAAGAAAAAAGTTTTTAATTTCAGTTGTTGCCAAAACCACGGCTTCCCAGCTGGAGAAAAACTCAGGAAATAGTTGCTTGTAAACAACTGCTAAGGATGTGATCTTCACCTTAAGATACTAGAAGCGGAAACACACACAAGGCCAAAATAAAGAAAGAATCCCGGCGATCTCGATCCCCAGAAAATGTAAACACACTCAACAGTCTGTCAGGCAAGTAAAGTTTCACCACGTGGTTTGTCATCACATATTTTACAAGTTAAAAAGTTAGAAGGGGGTGGATTACGGGGGGAAGGGGGGTTACCAGAAACGGTTGTCAAGTATAATTAACAATCGCAAGGGGTAGGAGGTCATTTTTTTGTTCTCTTTTCCAGCAGTACTGAAGAAGTTAACGCTATTTTTTAAAAATATTTATTTTTATATATTGTAATTAATCTTGAGTGTTAGCTGTTACAAAATTTCCTATTCCAAAAAAATATTTAACACTGCTATGTTAACGATTCAGAACAGACAGTTCTGTCTTCTGCAAAAACAGCATGAATTCCATGAAAGCTGAAGGACCGATTGCGAAACCAGTTCTTGCCAGCGATCAGCAGAAATGACATGGAAGAGGTAGGAGCGGGGGGAGGGAGGTCCCAGAGCAAAACAACGAGGAAGCACATTCAAAATCACAGGTCCGGTGAAGTAGCCATTACCCCCCGTACTTTGCCCATCCCCTCTTCTATAAGTGTCAGGAAGTGCAAATGGAGAGGATTATTTTCACCACAAGCTTCTTTTTTTAACATTTGCAAGTACCTGTAAATTAATGTGTGAAATACACATATGCTTACACAACAATAATTGTAGGACTAATACTATTTTCATAGCTCATTTTTTTGTTTTGCCGATTCGCGATATGAACCATGTGTGCTTCGTCTTTGTTTGATATTAAAAAATAAATATTTAGAAGGCTCAAATGGTAATATTTTATTATATTGTAATTAAAATAATAGTTGGTTTGAGGAATATACTGTTACTATTCATAAAAATTTTAATTTAACTGGTTTTAGAAATACTTACTTGGATTGAGTAGGGTTATTGATGCTCAAAGACTGTTTTTTTTTTTTTTTTTTTTACACTTATATACCTTTTTTTATATATATTAGTCACTTTTTAATAAATTTTAACCTAAAATACGGGTAGATGGGGTACGTGAGTAAGTTCAATCGCGAAAGCAGCTTATAATGTTGTAACCCAGGTTTTGGGTGCATCTTTTGACACCAATTAAATTTTTATTAATAGTAACAGTATTAATTAATGTTTCAATATTTTGCAAATCAATTTCAGCAAGTAAGGGGGAAAGAGGAGAGCCCATAGGTATGCCTTGTTTTTGTTGGTAATAGATACCATTGTGTACAAAACAAGAATACTTTTCCAATACATCAAAACAGTCATAAAGATCTTTGATCAGTTCTCCAAAAAGTTCTTGGTGCTCCATTAGTTTTTTGACCTTGAGCATGTAGGCAACAAAGAAAGGAACATAAGGAAACAATGAATCCACGTCTTAGGTGTACAGGAAATCTTGAGGATTGATGTAAGAAGGGAGTTGTTGGATAAAGTCCTTGGTCAATACAACAGAATAAGGATGGTTTCTTGTCAGAACTTTGCAACATTTGACCAACTGCCTTTCAAGAAGATTGACTGCAGGAGAAAAGGTGTTTTCAATTAATGGCCTAATGGGATGTCCAACTTTATGTAGCATGATCTGTAAGAACAACCTGGGAGTACGAAAATAAGCTGGGGGGGGGGGATGTCCCCTAAGAAAGATTTCAGAGAAGATTTTTTAGAAAGCATACTAACTAACAGCTTTATATAGTTTTTCAGTGTCGTCAGCCTTGAGTCTTATGCAATTGATTTTTAGCAGGAAATCAGCCACTTTGTTGTCCAAAGAATTCTTATGGATGAAGACAGAGCATCCTGCTTTGTCTGCTTTGCAAACTGCAAGATTATTACACTGGGTGAATTTTCTAAATTTCTTCAAAAAGGAGGAGGAGTATTTGAGCCTTGGGGTTTGAAGCTTGGAAATTGCAATAGCCGATTTTGCACGAATGATCGGTTGATATGCGGAATCCGTGTTTTGGATCACTGCTTCCAGTAATGAAATAGTATGTGGTAGGCTAGGATTAGCAATAGGAGAAAATTTGGGTCCATTGGCAAGTAGTTTATCAATTTCAGCAGGAATAGGCACATGTAATAATCTTGCAGTTTACAAAGCAGGATGTCCTGTCTTCATCCAAAAGAATTCTTTGGACAACAAAGTGGCTGATTTCCTGGGAAAAAACAATTGCATAAGACTCAAGGCTGACAACACTGAAAAACTATGTAAAGCTGTTAGTAAACTTTCTAAAAATCTCTGAAATTTTCCTTAGGAGACATCTCTCCCCAAGCTTATTTTCGTACTCCCAGGTTGTTCTTACATATCAAGCTACATAAAGTTGGACATCCCATTAGACCATTAATTGAAAACACTTTTTCTCCTGCAGTCAATCTTGAAAGGCAATTGGTCAAATGTTGCAAAGTTCTGACAAGAAATCATCCTTATTCCATTGTATCGACCAAGGACTTTATCCAGCAACTCCGTTCTTCCATCAATCCTCAAGATTTCCTGTACACCTTTGACGTGGATTCATTGTTTCCTTCTGTTCCTTTCTTTGAAGCCTACATGCTCATGGTCAAAAAATTAATGGAGCACCAAGAACTTCCTGGAGAACTGATCAAATATCTTAATGATGTTTTGATGCATTGGAAAAGTATTCTTGTTTTGTACACAATGGTATCTATTACCAACAAAAACAAGGTGCACCTATGGGCTCTCCTCTTTCCCCTTACTTGCTGAAATTGATTTGCAGAATATTGAAACATTAATTGTTGCTCCATCCCTCTTAAAACCCATCATTTGGTTAAGGTATGAGGACGACATCTTCATTTTTGGCCACACCTGAAACACTGCTTGAACTCATGTCCTCCATAACTTCAAAATTCCTGCATATAAAATTTTCTTCTCAAGAACAAATTGACAACAATATTAGTTTTCTGGATGTTAACATCAACCTCAACCCACACTTCTCACTTGGCCTCTGTTTACAGGAAACCTCCTGTCACCCATATCATCCCTTACCATTCTCGCACCTTTGGAAAATACAAATTGTCTGCTCTAAAGTCATACATTCACCGTGCCAACCTTATTTGCAACAGCCATTCTGCTCTTCAACAAGAATATCATGATCATGATCATATGTAGAGGATTTTAGGAAGGGAGTGCCTGACCCCAGGTCTTAAACAACCCTTAGAAATAGGAAGCTAGGAGACTTGGGCTAGAGTGCCCGGTAGGAAAGGGACACGGAAGCGAAGTAGAAAGGGGGAGGAAGACGCCCTTATTTATTACCGGGGGGCCAGTACCCGGGGAACAAGAATATATCAATAGATGGCGACACATGAGAAACAAATCACCTCACATACAGACCGCAAACCTTCCCTTCGATTCCCGACATGCAACTCCAGGACTATACACACGCGAGGAACCCTCGTGTGAAAGTAGGGGCCTGACGATGGTAGTATGACATTACCGAAAGCGCTCTCCGTAACAACGTGACGACGAACCCCTTGTGAGACGTCTCCTGACCCGATGAGTATAACTCTTTCTACTTTCTACTACAATCTTTTAATTAATAGTAAATTTAAAACATTTCATTGTGCAAATGAATGAATGTTGAACTGAAAATAAATAACCTAATTGTTTTATTTCTAAAAAAAATTTTTATAACTAACCAAAAACCCGTAACATAAAAGACCTCTTGGGCCGAGAGCATGTGCCTCACACAGCAACAACATGCGAAATACTTTGACAATATCAGGTAAACAATACCTTAGATATTATGTATATTTAATATAAAGCACATTGATAACATAAGACAACCCTTAAGGTTGCCTCATGAATTGCATATTTCGTAATAGACACATAGTTTTGCCTAAACTATTGTTACGTGAAATCAATTTCGGTGTTTGTGAAAATAAAAAATAGCCTGGGATCTCAAGCCAAGGGTACTAGATTATGAGTCTAGAATGGTTGTCATTGTGCCACACATTGTCGAGGTCATGAATTTAATTAACTGAAGATGTCATGAAAAAGTCATGAATTTGGTTCGTTAGAAATAAGTAGACACCCTGTTTTATGGCAAAATATTAAAATATTGCACTATGCACCTCCTAAAAACAAAGAGACTAAAGAAAAAAATATGTCCAGAAAAACTGTTCCATCAATGAACCTTTAAATATTATATAAATAGCATTTTCAACAAATTAATTTAAAAACACTGGACTTACAATATACATAAGGAAATTATTTTAATTTAATAACTGGCAACTGCGAGAGGAACCCGGCAATAAAATTTACATTCTTTTTGTGTAAACAGAACTTTTGATATAGTTCCTGTACATTGAGAACATGCCTTGATAAAAATCTAGAGGCCAAAAATATCTGTAAAAACAAAACAACTCAAAGATGTGAAAAATAATAGATTCTTCAAGTTAAAATAGAATTAAGTATATTAATCTCAGTAAAGCCTTGAGTAAGTGTTTTAATTGCTGTAACATTTTTTTTTAATCTACAAGCAAAAACTATCTGCAAAACCTGCTAATAATTTGTAAACTGTCCGCGTACAGTGTACGCACGTACATCTACATTCTGCTACTCTGAACATAGGTTACCTGAAGGAAAAGGGTATGCCCAGAGGCGACTTTAGATCTTTTGGTGCCCTAGGTGCTAAAAAATTCAGGGGCCCCCTTCCTCTTCTTATCGCCGCAGAAATTTTCATCCTTCAGATTAACCAAAAAAAAAAAAGAAAAAAAGTAAAGTCAAGAAAAAGGTTTTTACCCTTTTTAAAATGCCATTCTATCTTCCTTAATAATTAATAGAGCGTTTAGTAAGAAACACTGCCAGTGTAATCACTTTTTCTGTCCATGCACATCGAACTTTTTGTTTTTAGAGACATTTCAAAAATTATTCTTGCAGTTAATAGGAAATCAAATTATACTAAATTTGGCACTTTAAATATTCCATATACTTCTTGAATTTACCTCTAAAGGCTGTCAAAGTTCAATTGTGAAGAAACTATTCAACTTAGGAAACTTATATTTGTGGCAAATCTGAAAAAATTCGGATTAACTGTTCCTTATCAAATACCGGTATTTAAGTTTTCCAATTAGTTCATTAATTTCCTGTTTGAGGCGCTAAGTCCGAAGAATTTGGTTTTCACAGTTTTTTCAAAAATTATTTTTGCGAAAGATAGGAAGGACATAAATATTCAGTAAATTTTGCCCATTTTAAATTTCACTACTAGTTCCATAAATTTTCCGCTAGGAGTTCTCAAAGTGGAAATTTAGTAAATTTTAGTTTACACTACCATTTCAGTTACAGAAAAAGTTCTTTTTGAGTATGATACGTTTGGTAAAACTGATTACTTTAGCACCTTTTCAGTTGCAAGTTACTTGCCAAATTTAATGCTATGGGCACTGAAAATGGATACAATACATATAAATTGTCATAAAATTGGAATGCGTTTCAATTACAAAACATGCCCTTTCCATTGCTTCAGCTTTGGGAAATCATCTTGTTTGTACGTTATGGGCGATTTAGTAGGAAACGAGCATGGCATCAAGCAAAAATTAAATACTTGAAGACATTGGCAACCGGAAATGTTCTCCGCAGTAGAAAATGCGAGTAAAATGCAATTTGCGCACAGTACTTCACTTGAAAAGGGTAAATGACTTTTCGTGGAGTTTTTCGGTGGCGAATAATTCCCTGCATCGAAGAGATTAAGCCGTCCATGGCATAGACGAATGCCATGGACCAAGAAACTTAGACAGTAAGAATTCAATCAATCAGTGAAGGAAAGGAAGAATGTGCTTCTTGAAAGCATTTTTCTTATTATTTTTATCAAAAAATTGAAAAGGCCTGCAGTTTTTTTATTTTGTCAAAAAGATGCACAAGATTTTTTTTATACTTGTAGTGCAGTTATCAGAAACGGAAGCATAAGAATTAAAAGCAGAAGATTCGGTTTGAAAATGGAAAAGTAGGAACCACAGCTTTTTAAGTATGAGTAACATTGAAACTTTTTTATTGATTTTCCAAAAGTTAGTTTTATGTCGATTTAAGGAATAGAAAAGGTGAGAATACTTTATAATTATCAGTATTAAACCAGAAGAGACAATAGAAATTTTTAACACTATTAAATAAAAAAAAATAGTGTGTAGTGTTCTCCCTACAGCCTTTTTACTGGGTGGCCCACCCAGCTAATTTTCTCAGCCGCCCAGCTAAATTTTCTTTAATGAATGTTTTCACAATACACATAATATGATAATAGTAAGAGGAAAACTTATTCCCACATGCACCATAAATATTAATGAAAATGGCTGAAATCTGTGAATATAACTAATTTTTGTTATCATTTATGTATGATTTTCTATTGTTTTTATCATGTTGTGTTACATTAATGCCAACTACATCCTAAAGATGTTTAATAAGTATAATAATGTTAAGCAAAACATCCTTTTATTTTCTTGATTGAGGAAGGGGTCATTAAAAGTACCATCCAGCTAAAATCTTTTGCCACCCAGCTGTAATAGAAATCTAGGAAGAACACTAGTGTGATATTCTAGAATTTCTTTATTTTTTCAGCCTAATTATTAACTCTTGGTTTATGCTGGTTTAGGAGGATTAGGGTTGAGAAAGAACTTGATTACACTACCCCAAAGGGAAAAAACAAGTAACACCAAATACCCCCGATCATCAGGACAGTATCTACAAGCACTCCTCAACATAACTCAGGGGGAAAGATTCCAACAACAGATGTTTTCCTTTGACTGAAAGTAGCATGAAAGTAATTTATATAAGAGCAGACGAGCTAAGTATTCGCCTTAAACAATGAAAAGTGTGGGAAGCGTGAATCACCTACCACTAAAAGAAAGACTAAATTATTTTAACCGTTCTTTTCAAAGCAAGTGCATCAAAGAACTCGAAAATTTGGAATATCAACGAAGCAAGAAATAATATATGTTACTGCGACGTAATATCAGAAAGTGAAAGATCAATTGACAGTACTAAGTAGTCGCTTTAAGGATTGATTTGTTTCGGTCCATGAAAACCAAAAGAAAACTGGCAAATCATTTATACGTTTTCGACGCCCTCAATCTCTGGGGCCCTAGGCACGCGCTAGTTGGAAATCCTCCCCTGGGTACGCCAGATACTGGATTTCATATGGAAGGGATGGAAGCTTTATTGTATTTGCATTGTAGTTTTCTGTTTCAGAGATTTTGTTATGGTCATTGTTGGAGGGGGGGGCATAATTGCATGATCGTATGAAATACAAGAAAGATGACACCAAATATTCGGTTGTAATCAGCATGTCTTTTGAAGTCTTGAATCTTTTCAGGCAAAAAACAAATTTTTGCTATCAAAAAAGAATACACTTACACCACCTAGGTAAAAACTCACATACCATACTTATCGGCGTATAACACACACCTAATTTTAAGAAGGAAGTTAGAGTAAAAAAAAAACAACTTAAATTTAAAAATAAATATCTTGGGAGCTCTGAACATTTTTTTAGATAACTCAACACACATGTTTATTAATATTTATATCACTTATAAGGCAAATAATACGAAAGAAAAAGCAGCTGTTTGAACAAAAAAAAAAAACTTGGATATTAGACCTGTTACAAAAATTTTAGTCAGAATCACTGCTATCTGGGGAAAGTGATAAGGCAGACTAAAAAATAAAAAAACAGCCAGCCTGGATTCCTTAAAACGACGCCGTTTGCCGATAATGCATGGTCATCGCCGCAAGAAATGATACGCTTGAACCGGCAGGAGAAGACCACACATACACTAACAATTTTTTATCACCAACCATCAGGCACGGAGTTCGGGCGTCACTGGAAGTTTCGTCATATTTCCCCCGAGCTGCTGCTGTTTAAGCAGGTTGTGCCGTAAAAGCAACTTAAGGAGAGCAGACACTTAGGCTTAACATGGCAGCTCGCGTTCGCTGCTGAAGCTAGTGAGATTACTTTCAGGCGCTTAAAAAATAAGGTAAATCAGGAGTCTGTTTCAATTTTTTTTTTTTGTGCAAATCTTCTTTCCAAAGAACTGAAGATTGTATTGATACCACTTTTAACAAGATCCATTAGAAAACAGAAGAGATATGCATTAGAGAAACATCTGCAGTTAGAGTAAAGTGATACCAAACCGTTAACGTTTGGCAACATTGGGATGTGTCGCACTCTGCAGTGGTATTCATTTTACCTTAGTTTAAATGAAAAAGAAGTAGTATACACGTAGAATTTCAGCCCTAAATTTTAGGGGAAAAGGTTCATGTTATAGGCCGATAAATACGGTAATTTAAAATACGCAATGTGAGTGCCAGAGCGATAATTCATAGTGAATGAAACCGGTTAGAAGAATTAACCACCTTTCTACAATCGATAAAACATCTACAAATAGCTAATTACTCCCTCTAACAACTGAAAACTGTGTTTCAAAAATTAACAAATTGTGCTCAAAAACATTTCTCAGAAGCAAGAAGATATCAGAGGCAAAAGAAATTTTCAAGTCGAACAATTAAAAGAAGAGATATAGAGTATATTTAATGTGATTTAACTTTACATGTGCTAGTGGAAAAGCTGCACTTTACTTGAAGAAGTAAATGGTGCAAAATACTCGTAATAAAGAGTATTCTTCCAAAAAAAAAAAAAATCTATTTTTCTAGGGGATTTTTAGAAACCAAGAAAGTCCTTCTCACATAGATATATATATGCTGAAGTCTCCGGGCAGCAGAATTTTTTGAATAATGAAAAAGTAGAAAATATGCAAAAATTACTTTTCATAGCAAAAGCTATACTAAGGGGAAATAATTTTTCAAATATGTCTTTAAAAAGTTCTTACTTTTTGGCCCCTAGCGGGGAAACTGCATTATTTTAAGAGGATATTTTCCAAAAGTTCACTGTAGTGAGTGGCATTACATTAAAAAAAAAAAAATCAGTTTTTCAAGGAAATTCTTAGAAGCAAAAATACACTTGCAAACGGAAATGCAAACTAACACCACCTTGCAACAGATCTGTGAACTACATAAAAATAACTCACAAGTACATGCAAAATGTTTCTCAGGGTGAATTGTATCTGGTGTTGAAATAATTTCTGAAGTCAAGACATTTTAGAAGCAGGGATATCAAGAAAAACAAATGAAGCTTTTCTGCTTCAAGTTCGTCCACAAAATGCACATAAAATGTTTTCACAGTTAGTAGTGTCTGACCAAAAAAGGATTTTTTCAATCAGGTTTTTAGACATGTTGATATTGCTATAAATATGCTGGAAACGAAAATGTGACTTATGCCCTCTAGTGGCAAACTCATGCATTAAGAAAAATTAGGAAATATAGGTAAATCATTCTGCATGAAATAAGCCGTCCAGCAAAGCATTTTTCAAATCAGACTGTTAGGAGCAGAGATATCGAGAAAAATTAGATATATTCCTGGACAAAAAAAAAAGTGTGCATTTATTTTACTCAAGGAATATGCGTAAATGTTTTTCCGTGGGGAGCAGTGTCCGACAGTGAAAGAACTTTTTCAGTCAAGTTTTCAGAAGTGCAGATATTGCTGAAAATACATTGGAAACACAAATATGCACTTGCACCCCTAGTGCAAAAAAGTATTCATTACCAAAATTAGAAATCGTATGCAAAATGTTTTCCCACCAGAAACTCTATCCGACATAAAACAAGTTTTTTTGAAATCAGACTTTTAGAAGCAATATCGGGCAAATAGTAATTTGCCTTCCCCCCCCATCCCCGGCATTTACCCGAAAAAGGAACATTGTCCAAATAGTAGTATTCATAGTAAATGGTATAAAAGAAAGGAAATAATTTTTTTAGTTTGATATTAAGAAGCAAAGATGTGGGAGAAAATGTATCTTAAATTCCATAGCATTCTACACGTATGCCCCTCTAGCTACAAAGTTATGTATCAGATAAAGACCAAAAGTAAAGGATCATTGTTCTCACATTTCAGGCTTCCCAATCAAAAAGACTGCAAATCAAATTAATAGTTTCAGAGTTGTGGTGTTGAGTGATGGACAAAGTGATACTATGAGCACATATTTCTTTTTACAAAGGATGTGCTAAAAATTACTGAAAGCTGAATATTGTTTCTGTACAATAAATGAAGTTTTATTGTTTTAACTTTTAAGCAAATTAAATCTTGCATATGTCATACAATATTTATGTGTTAACTTTGTATTTACAGGTCCCATTCCTTCAAGTGCAGATTGGTTAGATATTGTTCGGCCTGTTATAGAGAAACGAATAAAAAAGTATGCTTGTGATTCTTTGTTCCTTCTTATCTGTAATTTTTTTATTGTTTAATTGATTATTTTATGCATTAGAACAGTATCAGGTATCAACCCATGCCCACCTCCAAAAAAAAGAAAAAAAAAAGCATTCCAAAAATTTAAAAAATCATGCTATTGTACCTAAATTCCTATTATGTTTGAGCCATCAGTTACATAGGTAAGTTTTGCTATGAGCGTTTTGCACAAATTGAATCAATGAGTAAATGACACATGGTTAAAAATGGTCACTATCTGATCACAGAGCTGATATCTACTGGCAGGTGATGTGTAATTGATTGCAATGTGATTCGCTGTTGGAAAAGGTGTATTAAACAACATTCAGGTATTTACTTCTCTTGTTGAATAAAACTGGCAGTTTGGATTTTTCTTTTGTTGTGGCTGCCTGCCTCAATGAAGCATTTTTTTTTTTTCTTAATAAGGAAGTTATCTTTTTCTGTCCAGTTAGTTCTATAGGATTCCATAGACTAAATTCATCAGCTAGTTTTAATACTTCTAAGTTTAACTGAATTGTCTTATTACTTATAACAATTTAATTGCTCCCAAACTCAAAGTAACTAGAAGCAGCAAATCAGTGTCATTCTGGTTTTCCAGTTATTTTTAAAATTTCATGCATCCATGTTCAAAATATATTAAAACAAATTAATTGCCTGAATTTTGAAATATTTAATGCAACATTATTTTTTGGCATTAACTCTTTCACCCATATTATCAGTTCCTCACAAAGCTTGAAAATTTTATTTCCTCGAAAGTTAATGTGCACTCACATCCCAAATTTCAGTGGTGCCAGTCCTGCATAGATTGTACCAAATTGTTTCAAAAGCTGCTTGTCTAAAAAATAATTGAAACAAATTTGTGCTTAATCTATTCATATTTGTAGGGACTTTGATATGTATTAAAGTTTGATTGAAAATGATTACTTCTTTGCAGATTATTTGTGGAAAAGTTACAGCATTATTTGAGTGTGGTTCTCAAGGAAATCATTACATTTAATTATTGCATTTATGTGTGTTATATTTCCTGCTCAAAAATGTTATTTATGGCATTACCTGCTGTGATAACCTTTAAATTAGAACTTTTAAAGGAGAAGGAAACAAAAATGTGATTTCCCATGACAGAAATTTTACACACAGCATTATTAAAAATCTAGTTCTCACAAAATCAAACTGCCTTTATCCCCCCCCCCCCCCCCCAAGGAGAGGAAGGATGCAATTTCTTGCAAAGGATATGTTCTGGCATTACCTATGCAAAGAGGGGGAGGGGCAAGCCATACTCTGACCATGTGAGGAACGAAGATATGTTGCAGATGTTTAATGGGAAGTAAAATGCCAGTAAAGTGGATGGAGACAACTATTCTTAGGTGGTTTGGCCATTTTGAAAGAATGAGTGGTGAGATGCTTACTAAGAGAATTTATTCAGTCTAAGTGGAAGGGGAGAAAGGTACAGGAAGGCTAAAGAAATCATGGTATGGATGGATGGATGGTTTCAATACAGTAAGGTTAGAAGTGCAAGCTTGTTAACGCTTTCCAACTGTAGATTGAAGAAGCGTATGTGCTCTAGCTTTCTGTCTGTCCGCACGATAACTCGCGTGAAAATGGTTCAATTTCAATGATATTTTAGTATGTGGTAGGGGACAACCTGGGGACGAACCCTTTTGAAATTGGGTCAAAGGTCAGGACATAGGAGCGGGGTTCATTCCATCACCCTTATGTGTCATAACTTGCATAAAAATGCTTCGATTGCGACAAAACTTTATCATGTTGTTCCTGAGGTATACTGAACTAGTTATGTTGAATATCATCGAAATGAGGTCAAAGATCAGGGCACAAAAGCGAGATTTATTCCGCAGCCATTATCCTCATAACTTGAGTAAAAATGTTTCTATTGTGACAAAAGTTTGGTATGTTGTTCCGGGGGTATACTGAACCAATTCTATTTAATATCATCAAAATGGGGTCAAAGGTCAGGGCACAGGAGTGAGATTTATTCCACATCCATTATCCTCATAACTTGAGTAAAAATGCTCCTATTGCGACAAAACTTTAGTATGTTGTTCCGGAGGTATACTGAACGAATCAATAGTCAGGGTAGGAAGGAAAGAGGGTTTGTCTGCGCACGATTTCTGGTATGTTGGAAAGCGTATCATAATCAATGCATTGCATGATTTTAATAACTTGTGACTAATAATCCAGGTTGGGCTTGAATCCTGTATGAGACATGAGTTATGCATCTGTCCAGCAGTGCTGGTGTTTACCTGTATTGAAGCCATTGGCCAAAGAGCCCAAATTAGAGGCAGTAGACTCTTTACAGCCTTAGATGCTCATTTTGATCCTTCATTAACCCCCACTTCAAGTGCTTCATTTGAGATCATTATATCTGGAACAAATGCAATTTCTGTTGTCAACAGAAAGTTATGGCGATATATACTTGAATGCAGTTTTCTCAGAACCATACAACTTTAAGAGAAATGTGATTTCCTGCAGTGGAAAAGTTACAGAATTATTTGTTTCCGATTCTATTGTAATACTTTTAACACACACACAAAGCAGTTTGCTGTTGTGGAAAAGAAAACAAAGCACCATACTCCCTGCAAAGCTTACAGCATCATTTGGACGCAGTTATCTACAGAAGGGCATCTATTGAATGAAAGGGAGAAGAAAAAATCAATTCCCCAGGGCAAAAAATTGCTTGAATGAAATTCTGTTGAAATACAAGTGTCTGTAAAAAAGTTACAGAATTCGTGGCTGAAAAGTTTAGTGGTGTTTTAGATGAAAAATTGTTAGTATTACTTCATCTAAAAAATTACATCCTTAAAAAACTGAGGCATTATTTCAATGTATTGATAAGTTGATTTTATCAAAATCGTCAATAGCTGACAAAAAGAGATAAAGAAAGTGCTCCCGGGTTCCTGGAAAGCCATCAAATGAAGCTGGAGAAAGAGGAAAGGAAACTTCCAAAACAGCTTGCTAATCAGCAATATTAAGTAACATACAAAAAAAAAAATAATCAGTGTGTAAGGTATCAACATTGTGTGTAATAGATTTACTAAGTCACCAATCTTTTAAAGGAATCTAAAGAAAATCTCAGTTCTTATCTGTATTGAAGTTTGAATAGCACAACTTCACTTAAGAAATAAGAACTTCAAAACTTCTATTGTATGAATTCTTACCAGGAAATTTATTTTAATTGCAAATTTTCAGAGAAAAATCATCTTCTTCAGACTGTCTTTTGTTGTTGCTTTTTTCCGTCACTATTGCGGTTACGGTTAACCTTGACAGTTATGTTTATTTTTCATCGAATCCTGCTAGCTGCTAGGCAATGATAATCCTCTGCAGTCATTGATGATGGAATTCTGATTTTTCTCAATCTCTAGTCCTTTGTTAGCTTTCTTTTTTGAAAGTTGCTTTGAAACTGATGACTTTAAGGGAATTCCAATCCATACTGTGACCAGTTTCTCTAGCATGCCTACCTAAACCAGTCTTGGTGGAACAATTTTTTATAGCAGCTTTATGCTCTGCTATACAAGTTTCTAGCCCGCGACCTGTCTCGCTTATGTAAGATAGTCAACAACTACATTTTACTTCATGAACAACACCTTGTATTTTTAAAATAACTTCTTCTCTGTGAACTATTTTGGGGAAAAATTCCTTAACCTTGTTCTCTAAACTTGGAGCTAGCCTAATATTATACTTCTTACTAATTCTCTTTAAGAACTCAAATAAACCTTTGTGATAAGAAATTTTTTTAGTGAGTTTTACTTTGTTGCTTTTGTGGGTTCTTATCAGTAAAATTTAGAAACTTCTCAATTTCTCCTTTAGGAGAGTTATTATCTGGTATAAGAAGAACCCACAAAAGCAACAAGTAAAATTCACAAAAAAAAAATTCTTATCACAAAGGTTTATTTGAGTCCTTAAAGAGAATTAGTAAGAAATATAATATTAGGCTAGCTCCAAGTTTAGAGAACAAGGTTAAGACATTTTCCCCCAAAATAGTTCACAGAGAAGAAGATATTTTAAAAATGCAAAGTGTTGTCTATGAAGTAAAATATAGTTGTGGGCTATCTTGTTTTAAGAATAGTCTTCTATATAAATGGAATCGAAAGGTAAAATATTTTCAATCAGATATTTAGAAGCAAATATATGGAGTAAGGGATGTAAGGTCAGGTGATGCGTAACATCACAGCCTCTCCTTGACAAATGTCAACCCCGCCTTCTCGTGGTACATCCTGTTCCCACTAAAGGGGCTCTGACGACCGCCAATAGCGGTATAACTATACCATCGGGATTAGAGGAAATGCTATCCCACACTCACCAACCCGCTTGGCCAGCGTGGTGAGTTATGGCCAAACCCCTCCAAAATGACTCCACAACTTAAATCTTGGCCCTCAGTCTCCGGCAGCTGGAATGTACCTGGCCAAGGCAGCAGCGGCCAGTGCGACATGAAGGCAGAGGGTGCTAAGAATCCCCGGAGGACCGGACTAGGCTGCCATCTGATGCTGACCTTGGCTACATATAACGGGCGCTCCCTATCATCTTATTCAAGGCTTCTTGAATTGGAAGAGGAACTACAAAGGATCAAGTGGGACATCGTCGGGCTAAGTGAGGTAAGGAGAAAAGGAGAAGATCTCATTGAACTGAAAAGTGGACATTTCTTCTACTATCGTGGGACAGATACTGGCAGAACTAGTGATGTTGGATTTATAATAAACAAGAAACTGAAGGATAAAGTTGTAGAAGTTGAAAGTTCCTCTGACAGAGCTGCACGACTCGTTATCCAACTCTCGAGAAGATACCAGGCTCAGATTATTCAAACTTATGCACCCACCACAAGTCATGCTGAAGAAGAAATTGAAGAATTTTATGAGGAAATTCGTGATCTAAATAATAAAGGTAAGCAGCACTTGAAGATAATTATGGGAGATTTCAATGCAAAAAATAGGGCAGCGGCAACAGAATGAAACTTCAGTAGGTAAATTTGGTCACGGCAACAGAAACCAGCGTGGAAATACTCTCGTAGAGTTTGCAGAGGCAGAAGGGTTTTTCATCTTGAACTCCTTTTTCAAGAAAAAGCCACACAGGAAATGGACATGGAGACATCCAAATGGGACGACAAGTGAAATTGATTTTATTATGTGTAACAAAAAATTCGTCATAGAAGACTGCAGTGTGCTAAACAAGTTCAACACAGGCAGTGACCATAGATTAGTGAGATGTAAGATGCACCTCAACACTAAACTCGAACGTAGCAAGCTCATAAGACAAACAAAATGTATTGACATAACCAACCTTAAAAAACACCATAATACCTTCAAATTGGAACTGAAGAACAGGTTCTCTGCTTTAGAAGCATCGGAAGAAGTGGATATTTCTGAAGTTAACAGAAAAGTAACCAAAGCTCTTATGGAAACAGCAACAAAATTAGCTGGGTCTAAGAACAAATTGCATGTGAACAAATTATCAGGAAAAACCAAAATGTTGATGCAAAAAAGAAGAGTGATGAGGACAACTAAAGAAGATGTGACTTCCAAAGTGGAATATATAGAGCTATGCAAGACAGTACGAAAAAGTATCACTGAAGACGTAAGGAAATTCAACTGTGAACTAGTAAGGAAAGCAATTGAAAACAACCAAAGCCTAAAGATAGCAAAGGGACATCTCAGTAAGGGAAAAAAAACAGATTATGCAGGGATCGCATTCCTCCTAAAATTCCTAATATTTTGTGACCCTCCTTAAATTCCTAAAATTATACCTACAATTTGCTATTCTTCCTAAAATTTTCGTAAGCTTATTTATTAAAAATGCAACCGTTATTAACGCCAATAAATTTACCATTACGGTAAGGTAAAAAGACCTGTTATTGTAGAAACACAGCCTATATGCTGTGCTGCTGAAGGGAGGGAAAATGACGCCATCGAGATGCACTTGCTTCGGGGTGGGCGCTCCACTTTTGTGCCTTCGGACAGTTTTTGAGAGTAACAAGAGATCTAAGGGAAAAGGGGAGGGGTCATTTTTACCCCTGGTTTGCGCTTTGCAGATGAAATCCGTAGCATGCAGAAGATCGTACTTTATTTTTGGACATGCCTCGTGGAACCTCCTCTTTCTGCTGATGTTTTGTTATTGTAAACCGCAGGTGGGTGGAAGCAAAGAGGAAACATGTGGTCTCCTTCCGTAACCTCCGGTAATCACGATGGGATGGTAGCTGAGTGTTATCGTGGCAGGCAGTAGATCACGTGAACATTGACCTTCGATCATGCGTCGGCGACAGCGACCTCCGATGCACAATATATCTCTTCTCTGACTCGCTTTGACTGAACTTGCGTGAGATGCATATGATAGTTTCTGGTTTTGCGTCTTTTATGGTGTTCTCTGTGCTGTGTGCAGGTTCAGTTCTCTAGTGGTGACTTGCTTTTTTTTTTTTTCTATCTTCTGACATCCTCGCAGCCAAACTTTGGGAATTTGTCTGGTTTTGCAATATTGGAACGTGTTTTTGTACTTCCCTTTCATTTTCTGGTTAGTAATACAAGTGTTTAAGATGCCTAAATCCAAAACGGAATTTCAAGATGCATGGCTCGCCAAAGAATTGGACGGAGTGAAGTTGAAAGAATGGTGTTCTGCAACTGAAACAATATTTTCTGCTAAGTGTATATTGTGTTCAGAAATTTTCATTATTTCTAATAGTGGCTTTTCACAAGTAAAAGCGCATCATAAAAGAAAAAAACATTTGCAGAAATTTCAAAATAAGTCCATCCTGAAAGCTTTTGGAGGACGGGATCTTCAGCCCAAAACAAATATTAGTGAAGTACTGAGTCATGATTTACAGTTGGCTAAAGCCGAAGCATTATGGGCCATAAAAGTTGCTAAGGACAATATGTCTTTTGTTTCATGCACTGAAACTGTTGAACTTTTCAAAGAAATGTTTCCTGATTCTGCTATTGCAGCCAAAATGCAACTTAAAGAAAAAAGTTGCTTATGTGATATCACATGGATTGTCAAAATATTTTGAAGAGGATTTGAAAAAAGACATTGCATCTAGTAGCCCAGGTAAGGTTACTATAGCATTTGATGAAACTACAAATACACAAGTGAAACGGCAGTTGGATGTGTATCTCAGGTACTGGTCTTCAGAAATAAATTCAGTTTCTTGCCGATACCTAACAAGCGTTTTTCTGGGTCATGCAACAGCAGATATTTTGCTAAAAGAAATTCTTGATGTGTTATCATCCTTCAATATTTCGTTGAACATAATTATTTGTGTATCCATGGACAGCCCAAATGTAAATAAGTGCTTTTCACGCAAATTCAATGAAGTTGTAAAACAAGAAACAGGCCAGAAATCTTTGGAACTAGGTTTTTGCAACCTGCATGTTGTTAGTAATGCATTTAAAATTTTTTGACAAGCTTAAATATAGATTTTGACGAATTTGCTACTGATATGCATTACTTTTTAAAGAGTAGTGCTGCAAGACGAGAGGATTATAAATCTGTCGAGGATATAACATTGGTCACAGCCAAATTTCTTTTTGCGTCATGTCAGCAACAGATGGTTAACCGTTGGTTCTGTAGCCCAGAGGCTCTTGGATCAATGGCTAAATATTACAGAATATTTTTTAAACTTCTTGCCATCTCAAAAAATATTTGAAAAACAACTACGCAATTCGGCAAGGTATAAAAGAATTCACTGTTTCCTGAAAAATGAGCTAACTCCTTGCTATTTAGCATTAATTTCATTTTCACACCAAAATTTTGAAAAGTTTTCATTATGTTATCAGAGTGAAGAACCAAAAATACACCAGTTATATTCTGATTTAAATACTTTAATGAGAAATGTTATGGCTCAGTTTATCCAAGATGATGTTATTGCAGGGAAATTTGGAGAAGACCTAAAGAATGTAGATTTTGAAAACAAAAATTCATGGAAAAAACTAGGGAAGTTAGAAGTTGGTATGAAGACAAAAAATATCTTCAGGAATGTTCAGGAGACCAGGCAGAAATTATTTCTCTTAGATGTAAGATCATCACTAATTGCAACCACAAAATATTTAAAGTCAAATTTGCCATTCTGCAATCAAAAGCTAAGAGACATAGAAGTTTCAAAGGTAAAAGAACCAAAGAAAGAGTCAACTCAACTTTCAGTCACTTTTGGAAATAACCAGAATTTCAAGTGTTTTGCATCTTTCTGAGGAACAAATTGATAGAGTAAGAGAAGAGTGGAAACTTTTAAATTGCAATAAGCCAACTCTAGATGAACTAGTGAAATTTTCAGAGGAAGGGCATATTGCAGTGCGGATTGATCATTACTGGCGTAATATATTTAGTATTAAAGACTCTAGCGGAAAAGAAAAATACTCAAATCTTGCTAAACTCATCAAGTCAATTTTAGTTTTACCTCATGGTAATGCTGATGCAGAAAGGGGATTTTCGGTTAACACTGCTCTGTTAAGGAAGGACAAGGCTAACTTAAAAGACTCAACTATAACATCATTAAGAATAGTTAAAGGGGCCATTAAACACTAGGGATGTGTAAGTAAAGTTCCCATAACAAGAAATTTGTTAAATAGTGTGCGTGATTCACATAAATTTTATAAAGAGTATGTTGATAAGCTGAAGGAAGAAGAATCAAAAAAGGTAAAAGAAAGGAAGCAGAAAGAGAGGGAAAATAAGGAAAAGCAGCTAGAGAAAAAAAGAAAAGCTGAGTTTGATGACAAAATAAAAGAAAATGATGCAGAAATAAATAGGCTTAAAAAAGATAAAAAAGCCTCCTTAGCAGTAATTCAAGAGGAAACAGAAAGAATGAGAAAAGCTGTAGAAAAACAAAATACTGTTGAAATAGCAGTTGCCTCTAACTTGATCATACAAGTTTCAGCTGAAATAAAGAAAACTGAAAGTAAATTAGTTGTAATGGAAGCAGAAAAAGATAGGCTAATCAGGAAAAGGTTAAAACAATAATATGAAAAAAGTAATTCAGTGAACTATTGTACATAGTTCTTGGTTTTCAATTACCTTTTTAGGATATTATAATTTAATGTGAAACCTGAAAACGTTACTGTGAAAATCGTGAATTGCTTCTGGTTCAACAGCATATTAATGTTCAAAGTGAAACTTGAATGTGGTAAATATACTTGAATATGATAATAACACGTGAAAAGATAAGAACTGAACATTAGAAGTAAATCATACTTAAACTTTAGAAATTAGACGTTATGCAAAAAATTTGGGTGTGAATTTCGACCATATATACTAATAGACTGCGCATTGGCAATAGCTGCATCAAAGCCGCCATGGCTCCAACATTGGGCACATCATCATCAGACTCCAAATTTCGTGTAAAAATGCTGTTATGATTACTAATTTACGCTGCAGAACTTCAGTGTTTTCGGTGTATTATGTGAATGCGCCTCATATATAATGAAAACTCTTCAGGTAAGTTTACTAATGAGCTATATACATGCATGATCGGGTTGTTTACATTTCGTGATTTATAATGTGATAAACATATGCGAAGAATTTGGAACATGCATTCCATTTTTTTTTTCTTAAGTTACTATATTTTTATATCAATAGCTGCAAGTTTCTGGTTAAGTTATTGAACTTTATTGACTTAGGTATTTAATGCGTTTCTTACCCATGAAAAATCATAGAACTTCCTTTACTATATCGCTCAGAGCAACCATAAGCACAGCAGGTGTATCCCATCTTTTTGACTGATGTCATGTGATTTTATGTTGGAGCCAGAAATTTTGATGTCATGCGCAGTCTATCAGTATATATGGTTGAAGGGTGTGAAGCAAACTCTTTACAATGTATACAAAGTTGTTTTACTAGATGTATACAAATATACATCTAGTTTTTATTAAAATACACTCCTAAAATTTTCCTAAAATTTTTCTAAAAAGTCCTAAAATTCCTACCTAAAATTTTCCAGAAGTATGCTATGATCCCTGGATTATGGCACTGAGAAAAGAAGATGGTTCTGTAACAAGAAATAGAGGCGAAATTTTGACAAGAGTGAAAGATTTCTACTCCAAATTATATGAAAGGGATGATACATGTACTCCAGACATCATGAAAGGTACCAGTACCAGAGTTCTTCCAGTCCTTCCAGCAGAAGTTGCACATGCAATCAAGAACATGAAGCAGGGAAAAGCTCCAGGAGAAGATGGAATTACTGTAGACATCATACAAGAAGCAAGTGGAGAAATCGAAACAATACTCGCCCAAATTTTCACTCGATGCCTTAATGAAGGGAAAATTCCTGAGGATTGGAACAACGCTACAATGATCTTGCTACATAAAAAAGGTGACATTGAGGATCTCAGGAACTACATACCTATCAGCCTCCTATCAGTGGTTTATAAAATCTTCACTAAAGTTCTTTCACACCGCTTGAAGGTGACACTGGACATGGCTCAACCGAGAGAACAAGCTGGATTCAGGAGTGGCTACAGCACAAAAGATCATATCCACGTACTGAGAGAACTAATTGAAAGAGCGAGGGAATATGAACTTCCATTGTGCATGGCTTTTATCGATTATGAAAAAGCCTTTGATTCGGTGAAATCATCAGCAGTTACAATGGCTCTGAAATCCTGCGGTATTGAAGATGCATACATTAATATTATTAATAACATCTATGAAAATGCAAGTGCAAAGATTCGGCTGTTTGAAAATACAACACACATAAAAATTGGAAAAGGAGTGAGACAAGGTGACACCATATCTCCGAAGCTCTTTAATGTCACATTGGAAAATGTCTTTCAATCACTGAACTGGGAAAACAAAGGGATAAAGATTAATGGAGATTATCTAACCCACCTTCGTTTTGCTGATAACATAGTCATTTTTGCAACTACCCCATCAGAGCTACAGAGTATGATCCAGGAACTTGCTGACAAGAGTAAAGAAGTGGGATTAAAAATGAACTTTCAGAAGACAAAAGTGATGTACAACGCTTTTACAAGAAATGAAGATTTATCGATTGATGGAGAAAAGCTGGAGATAACAGACACGTACATTTATCTTGGACAGCAGATATCAAGTGAGGGTCACATTGATGAAGAAATTAATCGGCGTACAAAACTTGCCTGGAGAGCTTTTGGAAGAAACAGCATAATTTTCAAGAGCAATATGCCATTATGTCTTAAAAGAAAAGTGTTTGATCAATGCATCCTTCCAGTGCTTACGTATGGTGCAGAGACGTGGACCTTAGCTAAAAGAGACATGCAAAGGCTGCAGACAACTCAAAGAAGCATGGAGAGGTGCATGCTTGGTGTAACCAGGAGAGATAAGAAGAGGAACACGTGGATCGGAAAAATGACAAGAGTGGAAGACATCATGATCAGAGTTAAATCCCTGAAATGGCAATGGGCTGGACATACTGCCAGAAGGACAGATCATCGATGGACAGCCGAAATTTTAGATTGGATTCCAAGGGATAGGAAAAGACCCAGAAGAAGACCACATGGAAGATGGGTGGATGAAATTCGAAAGTATGCGGGAGTGACATGGAGGAGACTGGCACAAGACAGACTGTTGTGGAGGAAACTTGGGGAGACCTTCGTCCAGCAGTGGATTGATAATGGTTGACAATGATGATGATGATGATGATGATATGGAGTAAAATGTATTTTGAGTTAGTATCACCTTGTGTGCAATCATTCTTTGAATTTGGGGATTTGTTCCACTGGCAAAACATCAGATCTTTTTGGTGACATCTAGAGTTCAACTTGGTGCACATCTCTCAGGAGTTGTCCAAGATGCACAGCTGCGCCTTCTTGGTCCTGGTATTTCTGTGGAGAACTGTGTTTCCAAGAAACAACTAATCCCCATTCTTTTTACACCTTGCAATAATCCATGATCATAAATATTTTGTGTTGGAATGGGCAGTGATATAGCCTACCCCAGAAACTCTTATGATTCTCAGTGCCATAATTGCTTCCATGCAAGGATGACTACTGGCATTACATCAACTCTCTGTGTGTCTATGCACTACACCATTCTATTGCATTGGTTAAGCCAGTTACTGTATGTTATCTGGGGAACCTTCAGATCTGCCCCATGTTACGTAATCAACCTTTTATAATGCCAGTAACATCTATTTTTTGTTGTATCAGTCAGCTTTCACAGTTTGCTGGGCTTCCATGGATTGCTGCCTGAAGCTGATCTATTTCCAGTTTTCTTGTTTATCCTAAAATTGAGATGCCTGTTACAGTATTTTTTTTTTTTTTTTTTTTTTTTTCAGTTCTGGTTCTCTGAGTGCAATTTTTGCTTAAAATTTGGGTGCTAAAACTTATATTAAGAAAAAAGATTCTAAAATGCCCTCAAGAGCTGTGTAAGTTCAGTTTTATGTCAAGGCACATGTAATTTTTGTTCAGATGGCAGTGACGAAATATAGGTGGCAATCTTCAAGTCACACAGGTCTTCACATTTCAATATCCAATTATTTTAGCACCTTGAAACATTGCTATTATTCAAGGGGTCAAATCAACAACATATGTTCCCAGCACTTTGGACAGATTTATTGGGTTGGTGCGAATGAAATGTGCGGCAAGGGACCAGCACACATGAATGGCGAAAATGGAAAAGTAGGACAACTTACCTAGGCAAAATAACCCCCCTCGGCATCGACACATAGTTGCCATCTGTCCGGCAAGGACATGATCCTGGAACGAAAAGTCTTGTGGCTGGGACCTGAAAAAGTCATCAACTGCACGTTGAACCTCGTTGTCTGTCGTGAACTGTTTCCCGGACAGGAAGTGATCCAGGCGATGAAACAGATGATAGTATGTCGGAGACAAATCCGTGTAATAGGCAGGATGAGGCTGTGCTTCACAGCCCAAGGCACTTAGTTTTAGCATTGTTGGTTGTGCGACATGAGGGCGCGCATTGTCCTGGAGCAGAAGAACACCATGTCTGCTGCCCAAAGCCAGTTGTTTCTGCAGCAATTTCTGGTGTATCTGGTGTAATTCAGCACAATAACATTCTGCAGTGATAGTTTGGCCTGCTGCCAAGAAACACCGATGAATTATCCTGGCTTAGGATGCTTATGCCTTGCCTAACCATTGTGCAGATAGTTTCCGATTATCATAAAGGACCCACTTCTCATCGTAGGTGGCAATTCGATGCAGTAGAGGTTCCTGTTCATTTCTGGTAAGCAGCGACATGCAGACTTCCAAATGCCTAGTCTTGTTGGCGGTCGTCAACTCGTGCAGTAGCCACATGTCCAGCTTTTTGACCTTATCCAGCGCAGCCAGACACCGAACAATTGTTGTGTGGTGGACACCTACCTCTACCGCTATCTCATGACACAATTTTTGGGCGTCTGCTTCAACCACACGTAACAGATCATCGTCAGAAACAGTAACAAGTCGGTGATCACGTGCTTCGTTTTGCAGGTCCGTATCTTCCCCTTCGAAACTTCACAAACCATCACCAAATGGTTCGTTTGTTGGCTGTATTCTCCCCAAACGCCTTGCTAACATTTTGAACAGCAATTCCTGCAGAATGGCCCAGTTTAAATTCGTACAGGAAGATGACTCTCAAATCCGGCGTCTGCATGTTTCCTTTGCAAGCCACGTTACGTCTAAACAAACCACGCCTGAACCTTGTTCTCCACACACGTGCTAGCTATTTATAGTAACTCTGTGACGTAATACCCGCAACACCTGTGGGTGGTTCCATTCCACTGTGGTGGGTGGGTGTCTCCACTGTTCGTTCGTGCCGGACATTTCATTCTCACCAACACAATAATAACATTATTAATAAGATATTTATTATTCATGTACTGGTCATAGTACTTCCAGTTGCTAACCATTCTTTGCACTGGCTTTTTGAACTTTGAAAAATTACTGAAAGAGGATGAAACATTTGCATGTAAAGCATTATCTTATTTTCTGTCTACATTAATAACTCCTTCTGGTAAACAGAATTAGCATGTGTGTGTGTGTATATGTAGAAATATAGTGCCTCCTTTGTCTGACCACATCAGTGATAATTTGTTTAAGATGAAAGCCTCAAATAAGACAATGATTTTTTGTCTCTGTCCCCCCCTCTCATCCACCCATTCTGCTTCTTTCTAAGATTCAGTTTCTCCACAATCCGTTAGGATAATATTGAATGCATAAAATGACAAAATAATCATTTCCAAGTTTTGATTCTTCTTTCTTCAGAAGCTGCTTCAAGAAAAGTTTGTGCAATTAAATAATAAACACTTTTTTCTGTATTCAATTCTTCTATATGAAATATTAAATTTTAAGCATTTTTGTGTGTTTTATTTTGCTAATCAAATTTTTCATTATCTTTATTTAAAATCACAAGTATTTATGTTGTTGAGAATATTGTCATCAACCATCACTTAAAAAGTTACTGCAATGTGTTTTAGGTATAACGAGGAGAAATTCACTTTAACTTAATGGCAATCATATCAGACAGAAAAATGCTGTACCAAAAGAGGTTACAAGAACTTACAGACCAAATAAAAGTAAGTGAATTCAGATTTCAGTTTTTATTTATGAATTTTTTAAAATAGTAAAACGATGTAAGTAATCCAATTTATTGGTGTAAGAATGTAAATAAAAGTTTCCAAGATTTTGCACATCAACTAGATGGCTTTTCAAGGAAGGTAGGCAGAAACTGCTGTTTCTGTCTACTTTCCTTTGAAAAAGCCATATGGTTGATGTGTAAAAGCTTGTAAATGTTGATTTATTTTCTTATGCCAATAGGCTGGATTAAGAATCTAGTTTTACTATTTTATGCACAGTTAGTTACTGTACAGTTCCTTGTTATAATTCCATGAATTTTATTGCTACTGGGTTGTGATGTAGTAGTTTATGGGGATTATGCTGTGTATAAATTGACCTACTTCTTTTAGATCTGTAAGTTATGTCATCATTGACATCTCGTTTTAGTGAAGAACAATTATACAAGAATCACTTTAACATACCTGCCAGGTTTTACAATTTACCCATAAAATGTATGGAAATGCGACTTGTTTTATGGGCAAAATGTTAATTTTACGGATTTGTTGATTCTCCCAGATTTTTTTTTCTGATCATGATTTTGCACCCACCATTAAAACTTCTTATTTTACTTAATCCATTTAAAATGAAGCTCCAATGTAAGTTAGGAATAAACTTTTCAGTTACATGTTTTTATGTGGGAACATTGGTCTGCAGTTTTCCCACATTATAGGTTTATTGTTTTGCATTGTTGGGCACAGTGAAGAATGAAAGCACAGGAGGGATCTCAAGAGAAGAAGTGTGTAAAGCTCTAAAATCTCTTCAGAATGGTAAGGCTCTGGGAGTTGATGGCATAACTGCTAAGATGTTGAAATATGGTGGTGACTCTGTAATTGATTGGTTAACTGAAATTTGCTAGTTGTGCTGGGAGTTAGGAATGGTCCCTCGGGATTCAAAGGATGCTATCATTGTTCCCTTGTATAAGGGAAAAGGTCATCAGACTGACTGCAAGAACTATCGTGGTATTAACCTATTAAGTGTGCCAGGGAAAGTGTTTGGTAAGGTCGTTATTGAAAAAGTATGGGGTCTGACATCAGAGAAAGTGTGGCATGTTCAGAGTGGTTTTATGCCTGGTAAAGGCTGCACTAACCAGATTTTTGCATTACACATGATGATTGAAAAGTGCCTGGCTGTTGGTAAGAAAGTTTTTGCTGCCTTCATAGATTTAGAGAAAGCTTACGACCGAGTAAATGGGGCACTTTTGTGGGAGGCATTGAATGAATATGGTGTTACTTGGAATCTACTTAATAGTGTAAAAGCCATGTATGCTGGCAGTAGAGCCTGTGTATGAGTGAATGGTGTTTTATCAAAATGGTTTTCTATTGGTGCAGGAGTCACGCAAGGTTGTGTAATGTCACCATGTCTGATTAATATATTTATGGATGCGTGCATGCGTGATGCCAAAATAGATAATACTGGTTTATGTCTTGGTGATATCCGTGTGTGCAGATTGCTGTATGCTGATGACACTGTCCTGTTGGCAGACAGCAAAAGTAGTTGCAGAGTATGTTGTCCTGGATGTATGAAGTTTGCAGGAAATTCAAACTGAGTATAAATAAGGTGAAAACCAAAGTTATGGTTTTTGAGAGAGGAACTGGTAGCACTGAATGTAATAAATGTCTAAATGGCACACTGATTGACCAGGTGACTGAGTTTGTGTATTTAGGAAGCATGTTTGACAGAGATAATAAATTAGATGGTGAAATTAGTAGCCGAGTAAATTCTTCATTGGAAGTCATGGCTGCTCTGGGAGGTTTTCACAGGAATGACGGGTTCTCAAGAGAGTCCCGCATGGCTGTGTATGAGAGTGTAATTGTTCCTATGTTGATGTATGGAAGTGAAACCTGGGTAGTACTGCAGTAGAAACATAGGAGTCGTTTGTGTGCTGGAGACATGTGTTACTTACAGGGGGGGGGAGACACATTCTGATTGCGTGAGAAATGAAGATGTGTTGCAGTTGTGTGATGTGAAGCAAAATGTTGTTAGCAAGGTGGAGACTAATATGCTTCGGTGGTTTGGCCATGCTGAAAGAATGAGTGATGAGATGTTTACTAAGAAAATCTTTTTAGCCCAAGTGACAGGAAAGAAAAGCAGAGAAAGGCCAAGGAAGTCGTGGCAGGATCAGATTCAGGAGTGTCTGCACGAGAAACAAATTATGAGTGTGAAGTATAGAAGATCTTGTGTACGGTGTGTAATGGATGTCAGTGAAGCCCGAGTTGTATGTCAAGATCGCTGTAAATGGAGAAGTTTGATACAGCAACAGTAAGTAAAAATTATGTGGTAGTTTGTATTTCTTTTTGGAGCTAACCTCTGAATCTCAGGGAACAGCTTAGTGATATGTATGTATGTGTGTTGTTTCAAATGCTAAGCTTGCGCTGTGTGTAAACTGAACCTCCCCAGCTGGGCTTGTTTATCTCTCGCAAGTTTTCCCCCTTCTCCGTAGGCCATCATGGGGTTGTCCTGCACTGGAGCATGGAGCGCATGTCTTTTTTACTCCCAGTTCAAAATGCTATCTCAGAACGTAGTTAGCGTAAAAAAATCTCAGAACGTGGGCTGTGTGTAAACTGAACCTCCCTAGCTGGGCTTGTTTATCTCTCGCAAGATTTCCCCCTTCTCCGTAGGCCAGCGTGGGGTTGTCCTGCACTGGAGCATGGAGCACATGTCCTTTTTACTCCCAGTTCGAAATGCTATCTCAGAACGTAGTTAGCGTCCAAAAAAAAAAAAAAAAAAAAAAAAAAAAAAAAAAAGAATTTTAAATCTGTGGAATTTTTAAGCCCAGATCGATACCCAACATGTTGAAATTAAACAAAAGTAGCCAGTTTTGTGAAATAAAAAATGCATTTGGGGCATGGTTTCTTAACTTCTTTGGCAATAAATTTGACCTAACGAAAGAATGCAATATAGTAGGAAATCAAAAAAGAAAAAAAAGGCCAATGTTTATTCGACCCAGTGCTTCTCCAACAATGATTTATTTTGCTGGTTGATAAGTCAGTAAGTTTTCTATGCTTTCCAACCGTGCTTTGTCCGTCTGCACAATAACCTATGAAAATATCTTTACTTGATTCGAGGAAATTAATATGTTGGGGTTCACACTAATTCATCGAATCCCTATTGAAAATGGGCAAAGGTCGGGACATAGGAGCGGGATTCATTCTTCCACCCTTTTGCGTGATGACTTACGTAAAATCAAAGCACGATTGCGATGAAGTTTCGGTACGCTGTTCAGCACCTGATAGCAGTGGCGTAACTACCACCCCCTCAGCTGCGTGGGGGCATAGGCAATGAAGGGGCGTACTGCAGCTGCCAGTAATGGTTTTATGAAAAAATCTGAACGCATGCAAAAACAAACAGACAAATAATTAATCCGAAAATTCATATTTTTCTTTAATACATATCAGCATCAGCATCAACCATTATCAATCCACTGCTGGACGAAGGCCTCCCCAAGTTTCCTCCACAACGGTTTGTCTTGTGCCAGTCTCCTCCATGTCACTCCCGCATAATTTCGAATTTCATCCACCCATCTCCCATGTGGTATTCTTCTGGGTCTTTTCCTGTCCCTTGGAATCCAATCTAAAATTTCGGCTGTCCATCGATGGTCTGTCCTTTTGGCAGTATGTCCAGCCCATTGCCATTTCAGGGATTTAACTCTGATCATGATGTCTTCCACTCTTGTCATTTTTCGGATCCACGAGTTCCTCTTCTTGTCTCTCCTGGTTACACCAAGCATGCACCTCTCCATGCTTTTTGAGTTGTCTGCAGCCATTGTATGTCTCTCTTAGTTAAGGTCCACGTCTCTGCACCATACGTAAGCACTGGAAGAACGCATTGATCAAACACTTTTCTTTTAAGACATAATGGCATATTGCTCTTGGAAATTATGCTGTTTCTTCCTAAAGCTCTCCAGGCAAGTTTCATACGCCGATCAATTTCTTCATCAATGTGACCCTCACTTGATATCTGCTGTCCAAGATAAACGTACCTGCTTGTTATCTCCAGCTTTTCTCCATCAATCGATAAATCTTCATTTCTTGTAAAAGCATTGGGCATCACTTTTGTCTCCTGAAAGTTCATTTTTAATCCCACTTCTTTACTCTTGTCAGCAAGTTCCTGGATCATACTCTGCAGCTCTGATGGGGTAGTTGCAAAAATGACTACGTCATCAGCAAAACGAAGGTGAGTTAGATGATCTCCATTAATCTTTATCCCTTTGTTTTCCCAGTTCAGTGATTGAAAGACATTTTCCAATGTGACATTAAAGAGCTTCGGAGATATGGTGTCACCTTGTCTCACTCCCTTTCCAATTTTTATGTGTGTTGTATTTTCAAACAGCCGAATCTTTGCACTTGCATTTTCATAGATGTTATTAATAATATTAATGCATGCATCTTCAACATCATAGGATTTCAGAGCCATTGTAACTGCTGATGGTTTCACCGAATCAAAGGCTTTTTCATAATCGATAAAAGCCATGCACAATGAAAGTTCACATTCCCTCGCTCTTTCAATTAGTTTTCTCAGTATGTGGATATGATCTATTGTGCTGTAGCCACTCCTGAATCCAGCTTGTTCTCTCGGTTGAGCCATGTCCAGTGTTACCTTCAAACGGTGTGAAAGAACTTTAGTGAAGATTTTATAAACCACTGATAGGAGGCTAATAGGTCTGTAGTTCTTGAGATCCTCAATGTCACCTTTTTTATGTAGCAGAATCATTGTAGCGTTGTTCCAATCCTCAGGAATCTTCCCTTCATTAAGGCATCGAGTGAAAATTTGGGCGAGTACTGTTTCGATTTCTCCACTTGCTTCTTGTATGATGTCTACAGTAATTCCATCTTCTCCTGGGCTTTTCCCCGCTTCATGTTCTTGATTGCATGTGCAACTTCTGCTGGGAGAACTGGAAGAACTGTGGTACTGGTACCTTTCATGATGTCTGGAGTACATGTATCATCCCTTTCATATAATTTGGAGTAGAAATATTTCACTTTTGTGATACATATATAGCATTGCTTAAATAAGTATAAAGTTTTACTTTTAAAACACTGAATGTCCTACGGATTGAAGCCATTCAGGCCGCCCCGGTGGCGCAGTGGTCTAAGGCGTTGGCCTCTGATCATTCGTCCGTAAGGGGTCCGGGTTCGAATCCCGGTCAGGCATGGATGTTGTGTTTGTCTTACGGCACTGGCTCTCTCCCTTCCCTGGAACCAGTGACCCTAAATTAGGGACAGGCGACTGCTTATAGCCCATTGAGTTGCTCACGGTGGTCGTTAAACCTCCAATCAAAAAAAAAAAAAAAAAAAAAAAAAGAAGCCATTCAGCCCTTGGTCTCTGGGCTGCAATACGATCACTCTGCAATGGGTTGTAATACGATCATTCTCCAATGGATTGTAAACAGTATGATCGTTCTCCAGTCTCCCTCTCAGGAAAAGTACGAGACCATGTGGGGATTCCTCGTGCAGGATGTGAAAAAACAGTCAGTCACCTAGGATTACGTACACAAAAGGCATCAAGTTTTATTAACAGCAGCCACAGATCGTGCATGTAAAAGAGGGTGATTTCTTCAAGTGATTTACAATATTTTAGTTTTAGACAAAACAATATACATTGCTTTGCTCTTATTTCTTTGTAGTAAATATGTCTATCTCATTTACTGTGTAAAAACTTTAACATACAAGCGGACAGCATCCATTTGCAAAATGTCACAAAAGCGTCGAAGTAGAGCATAGTTTCAGCGAAAGAAAAAAGAGCACACTTCCAAAGCTCGACCAGCTCTTTTTGCACAAAATCAATTAAATCCAAGTGCTGTTTCTAATTAAAAGAACAAGGATTTGTTTAGCACGTCAACTGTTCAAACTTTAGAGGCAGACATTTTTCATAAACTAAGCACTTCAGAAACAAGTGACAGTAAAATGGGTGATTATGAAGTCTTGTAGAGTTATTGACCTTCGCCATTAAAGTATATTTTACCGAATTTGTTTCTTGCAATAAAATGTATATTCATGCTCATGCATCAGTCTGTGCACTGTGCTAATTCTGACTGGCTGATTGATAACCTTACATTATGTACTTCTGTTCCAAAAATAATTTAAAAGTTCAAACTACAGGGCTTGTAGATATCTCATTTACTTTACCAGACATTCACTCTCCCCCCCCCACTCACATTGAAAAACACATTCTTCTTCTTGTTCGAAATCCTGGGAAAATGACTGAAGTAAATCAATCTTGTGCAGGGGGCATATGTTGTGCTAATTACGCCACTGACCCATAGTAGACCTATCCTATTGAAACTGGTTATTATCATTAGGAGAATTCAAATTCGTGCAGAAATAGTCCAAAGTAATCGAGGTAGTTGCCTTCAATGCACAATCTTAAAAAACAAGAGTCACTCACAATACAAATTTAAATTCATTGGCTGAATTTAAAGATTTTATTGTATATAAGAACTTTCGGGTTTCCCCAGAACCCATCATCAGATACAGGAGAAGGAATAAATTTGAATAAAGTGTTACGTGAACATAATATAGATATCAGATATGAATATGACATAATGTCACGTGGCATCAAATTGTCAAACGACGTGGCATGTATCATGAAATAAAGAAAATAAAGGAAATAGAATGCTAAAGGAAGGTTAGTAGGTATAAATTGTGTTGTTCTCATCAGGGGACACAACAAAGAGCACTACAGCAGAAATCGAGATTAAGTGATTTCGTCCTCAGTTTGTCTCATATTCGGTACTGTAAATAGTTTCCAGATTGTAGGTACAGATACTGGAACGTTGTCATTACAGCATAAATGTCTCTGAGTAGCAATTACAAGGCTCTCAGTGAACAGCAATGAAGAGACAGCACTAGGTGTTACGATGATGGAAGCATCATTCCAAATTGGATAGGGCAGGCCATCGCAAACGAGTCGAGACAATGCAGAATTTTTAAGTCCATTCTTTACGGCGTATTTATGTTCATTCAGTCTTGTTGCTAGTGTACGTTTTGTAGATCCTATATATTTACTATCTGGAGTGTCATCATCAATTCTTTTTAAGGGGATGCAGTAAACGCCAAATTTGTTTAGCTTTGTTACCTGGTCTCGATCTTTTTTAATTAACTGGAAAATGTTTGTAGTACGTATTCCGAATTCCAGGTGAAAGTTTCTGCAAATGGCTTTGAGAACAGGTGTTATGGTTGAATAATAATCTATGGAACCTATATATCTACGAGGTTGTTGGTCCCTTTGGAGAGTAGTTGAGTTTTCTTGGTGGAGCTTCTTAAGAGCTTTTTTTATGATAAAGTTGGGAAATCCATGGTTGAGGGTGATGTTGAACATTTTGTTAATTTCACATTTTCGTCTGCTGAAACTAGATGAATGCGTGATGGCTCTGCGTAGAAGGAAAGAGATTGAGGAGAGTTTATAGCTTTTTAGGTGTGCTGAAGAAGCCGGGATCAATGTAGGTACAGAAGTGGGTTTCCTATATACAGAGTGTTGCAAAGTGCAAGTGACAGCATCTCGTTCAAGCATAAAATCCAGGAATGGCAATTTACCTTCACTTTCCAGTTCAATGGAGAATTTTATGGTCGGGATTGGAGATGATAAGTGTTCAGCAAAAGTTCGTAGGTCAGCTGTTTCGTGATTCCAGAAGAGAAGTACATCATCAACATATCTTATGTAAAAGCACGGAGGTTGTTGATATTCTTGTAGCACTTTATTTTCTATGTGCTGTAGTAGAATTTCCGCTAGAATCGGAGATAGTGGTGATCCCATTGGGGCGCCCTCAGTTTGGCGATAAATAATGTTATCGAATTGAAAATATGATCTGTTTTGAACTAGTTTTAAGGCTGTAATGATGGATGGGATCGTTTCTGGTTCGTATTTTAGTTCAAGTAGTTTTGTCTGAATGATGTCATGAACAGTTTTAATCGGAACATTAGGGAACAAAGAAATGACATCGAGAGAAGCCATAATAAAGGTTGAGTTATTTGCATTAAAGGATTTGATCTTGTTAATAGCTTGTACTGTGCCTTTAACAGAGTAGAGTGAATTAGTAACTAATGGTTGAAGGAAATTAGTTAGTGCCTTCTCTATAGGTCTGGTTGGTGCTGCAAATCCAGATACTAGCGGGCGTAATGGGTGTCCGGGTTTATGAGTCTTTAGTTTACGAAAAAGTTCAGGAACTCGTGCACCTGGAGAGCAGTATAAGCATTGTGAAATGGCTGTTGGGAGGCTTGAGATTTTTTAAATTTATGTATGGCCGCTATGGTAGCATTAATAGGGTTCGAACTAAGAGTGACGTGCGGGATAGTATCAATTGCCTCTAGCATTTTCTTCCGATAGTCTATTTTGTTCAGAATAATAATTTGCGAGGTTTTATCGGCGGATATGATCGATATATTGGGATCGTTGCGTAATACTAAAAGTTGCTTTTTCTCTTCTGTAAGACGAGTCAAATCCGTGTTGTGTCTTTGAACATGAAATTTCCTAATCGAATTGATTATTCGATGTCGTGCTTCGTTTTGTTTTCTTAATGGTAGATGAGAGATGATGGCTTCTGCTTGCGGAATGAGTTTCAATTTATTAATCCTGGAGTTTGGGAAGGCGAATTTTGGCCTTTATTTAGTGCTGATATTTGGATTTGGTTTAGAAGATATTCACTGTAATTGATGAAGTTAGTTGAAGGTTGTGATTGATTCTGGTTAGGCCTACGTGTACATGAGGTACGGTTTCTCTCAACAACGTCCTGGTCCACAAGATTACGTAGTTTATGGATGTGCGTTTGTTGGGCTTGCTTAACTTCAGATTCGATAATAGCCGTAAGTACTGTGAGATATTTATTAAAGTAAATAGCATGGCTAACACCAGCCAGTCGCAGGTATGAGTCATAGGATCCTCTTTGTAGTGTGTCCAGAAGACATCTTTTGGCTCTGATTTCAGTGAGGAGTCTTTTATTTTCGGCGTATTTATGCTTGAACAAGATGCTGTCACTTGCACTTTGCAACACTCTGTATATAGGAAACCCACTTCTGTACCTACATTGATCCCGGCTTCTTCAGCACATCCAAAAAGCTATAAACTCTCCTCAATCTCTTTCCTTCTACGCAGAGCCATCACGCATTCATCTAGTTTCAGCAGACGAAAATGTGAAATTAACAAAATATTCAACATCACCCTCAACCATGGATTTCCCACCTTTATCATAAAAAAAGCTCTTAAGAAGCTCCACCAAGAAAACTCAACTACTCTCCAAAGGGACCAACAACCTCGTAGATATATAGGTTCCATAGATTATTATTCAACCATAACACCTGTTCTCAAAGCCATTTGCAGAAACTTTCACCTGGAATTCGGAATATGTACTACAAACATTTTCCAGTTAATTAAAAAAGATCGAGACCAGGTAACAAAGCTAAACAAATTTGGCGTTTACTGCATCCCCTTAAAAAGAATTGATGATGACACTTCAGATAGTAAATATATAGGATCTACAAAACGTACACTAGCAACAAGACTGAATGAACGTAAATACGCCGTAAAGAATGGACTTAAAAATTCTGCATTGTCTCGACTCGTTTGCGATGGCCTGCACTATCCAATTTGGAATGATGCTTCCATCATCGTAACACCTAGTGCTGTCTCTTCATTGCTGTTCACTGAGAGCCTTGTAATTGCTACTCAGAGACATTTATGCTGTAATGACAATGTTCCAGTATCTGTACCTACAATCTGGAAACTATTTACAGTACTGAATACGAGACAAACTGAGGACGAAATCACTTAATCTCGATTTCTGCTGTAGTGCTCTTTGTTGTGTCCCCTGATGAGAACAACACAATTTATACCTACTAACCTTCCTTTATTTTTACAATGCAGTATTCTATGTATACCTGCATTCTATTTCCTTTATTTTCTTTATTTCATGATACATGCCACGTCGTTTGACAATTTAATGCCACGTGACATTATGTCATATTCATATCTGATATCTATATTATGTTCACGTAACACTTTATTTAAGTTTATTCCTTCTCCTGTATCTGATGATGGGTTCTAGGGAAACCCAAAAGTTCTTATATACAATAAAATCTTTAAATTCAGCCAACGAATTTAAATTTGTGAGTGACTCTTGTTTTTTAAGATCGTGCATTGAAGGCAACTAACTACCTCGATTACTTAGGTTATTATCAGCATTCACAAGGCTGATTCACAAGGCTGATATTATCAGCATTCACAAGGCTGTACATGCCCGAGATTTTTTTCATCAGAATTTTTGCACAATTACTTCCATAGAAATTAACCGATTTGGATGGAATTCTTAATTATAAAGCAATGCATATGTGGTAGCTTTTTATTTTAGAAATTAACAGGCACAAAAGAAAAAAATGGTCTATGATAAAACAAAAACACACAAAATATACAGCCTATCAATTAATTCATACTAAGGGATTTATTCGTAAAGAAAACAAAGTATCGTAGAGAATACTGTTGCTTTTGCAAACCCACACTTTTTGTAGGTATGAAATTTTGGGCTTTTAGAAAACAGCTCTGAATTTTAAAATATCCAGATTTTGACAACTTGTGCTTAATTTAGGGAATAATTTTTTTTTTTTTTTTTTTTTTTATCTGCTTGAAAAAAAAAATACACCATTGGTTTTGTAACTTCTATCAAACCGAATTGCGTGATATTTAGAGATTTTCATTTTCTTAAACAAAATACGTGCTTTCTAAATTTTGTCCTGTTAGGCCATTTTTTATTTATCTATTATTATTTTTTTTTCAGAGATATAAGATTGAATTAAAACCCCAGTTCCGTTTTGTGCCGTGGCTACGCCTCAAAGGGAAGAGGGGATGAGATGTGGAGGAAATTGTCGACGAAGTGGCTATATCAATTCCTGTGACGCCTGGTGTAAAAGACAGCACTGGTTTTGTTTGTTCCAGCGAAACACATTGTATTAGTTTACTGCAGGAGAGAGGGGAAGGTATAGAGGGTGATGGGCCCAGATTGTTTTTGTAAAGGAATAACTAGAGAAGCTCTATTTGGTAAAATGGGAGGGGAAGGAAAGGAAGGAAAGACAGAACTATAAAATCAGTGCGATTTGAAAGTATAAAGGGTACCACTTAAAGGGGTCGGATTTGGTAAAACTTTTAACGCTGCTGCAAGGCCTCGATCGGCCTGTAAGGAATGATGTGGGGGGGGGGGGTGAGGCCCCGGAGGATGACATTCGTAACTAAAACCTAAACCTTTTTCTTCTAGATGAAAGAGCTTTTCGGCTGATCTCTGCTTTCCTAGCTGACCAGCTTGATCGTATAACTCTGTAATTGGTATTTTTCCTCTGCGAATTGCAGCTCTTTAAGCTGTTACTGTTTTACTAGCATTTTTTTTTCAAGTGTCAATAAATCTAGTATTAGTGATTCGCTGTGAGCAGCAATATAAAAGGGGGAAAAAGTACTATAAAACTTTCCGTGATACGTATTCTGCAGAGTTCCCGTGTATTGCACAATCTTAAAAAAATAAAAAGCACACATTTTGCACTACGTGTCGATGTAATTTCAGCGTTTTGCAATGATGGAAGAAATTATTTTACTAATCATATTTCTAGTGTGAAGCATAAATCTAATGTTGACTGTATGGGGAAAAAATACGAAATTAACTTCCTTTGTTAAATGTTATTAACAAACTGGATGCGATTCCTGCAAAATGTTTGTTCACTTCGTTTTTAGTTGAACATAATTTACCAATTGGTGTCCCTCAGTCTCTCTTATTTATTTCATTTTTTCTATTTAACTGTCTCATCGTCCGTCTATCCGTACGATAAGCCTAGCAAGAAAATGTTTTGTTTTTGAAAACATTTTAGTATGTTCCATGACGGCACGATCCTATTGGATTTGAGGGTCAAAGGGTGGAACATCCTTCCCTTTAGATGCAAACTTCCATAAAAATAAATTTTCATATCTTTATAGATCATAATGATAGCATAAGTAATAAGAAATTATCTATAGATTCTATTTTAATCGATATAAATTTGCCTATAAATTCAAACATCTGTAGTCATATCAATTAAAAGTTGATACTTGACTTGGGTAACATAGCGATTTTTAATCGATAATTTCGAGTATATCGATTAATTAATCGAGTATATCGATTAATTAATCGAGTATATCGATTAATTTTTTATTTATTTTTTACGGATTCCGGTTTCTGAAAGTTGGAAGGTATGCTTTAAGTAATGCCCTTATTTCTTATGACAATGCTTACTGTACAACACTGATATGAAGGGTAGGTACACCATCTAGCAATATATTAGTTTTCTATATAAACATCTCTGTGCTCACCTGCTTCATAGGAACCCCCCCAGGTAAAAGTCCACTCCTGCACTTTCCAACATTGCTTACTTACCAGCCTTCACATATTGTTTGAAGTTCATCATCAGCATTGTCAACTATTGTCACTCCAATGCTGAATGAAGGTCTCCCAAGTTTCTTCCACAACAGTCTGTCTTGAGCTAGTCTCCTCCATATCACTCCTGCATGCTTTCGAATTTCATCCATCCATCTCCCATGTGGTCTTCTTCTGGGTCTTTTTCTGTCCCTTGGAATCCAGTCTAGAATTTCAGTTGTCCATCGGTGGTCAGTCCTGGCAATATGTCCAGCCCCATTGCCATTTCAGGGATTTTACTCTGATCATGGTGTCTTCCACTCTTGTTATCTTTCCTGGTTACATGAAGCATGCATCTCTCCATGCTTCTTTGAATTGCCTTTCATCATGATTTTTTGCCAAAAAATGTGTCCAACTAGCATAAACTGCATCAGAAGTTCTAAACAAATGGTTTTGCAGCACTCCACTTGTGTGCTTGCCAGTTTTTAAGCTTTTGTAGCACAGACCTTTGATCAAATTTGTCCAACTGTCCACTTGGAATAACAATTCAATGGCCAGTTACGTTCTGTTTTACTTTCCCTCCATACTGATATGCATGGCTGCTATTCTTCCGTTCTGGGGACGGATTTCCGTCTTTTGAAAATTTTGTCAGATTATTTTCAAACTCTGTTTCCACTTTTATTTTTATTTTTTCGAAACATTTGCAAAATTGTATTTTGTGTGATCACTGAAATTGTTAATCTGCTCCAAAGTTTTAAAAGTGTTTAATTTAAATACCTAGGTAGCCTGTTTTTGAAATGAGCTTTATTTACGTCTTTAAAATGTTTTTTGAGAAATTCGAAGCAATTGCATACCTGCCAAGTTTTCCGGATTACGGTGTTGTCTTTCGGTAATAAAAAAAATATAAAAACCTTTTTACCGGACTTCGTTGCATTTCTGGAAGTTCTGGAGATGTCCCTCCGCCAGCCGACATTTTTTGGAATCGGCAAGGATGAAAATATTCCGTGATTTTTCGCATTTTCAAGTTTTCTAATGAAGTTCTGTCTCTTTCTCTCCCTCCCCCTTTCTCTCGCTCTCTCATTCTTAATTGTTTTCTGATGATGTTCATTTCTTTATTTTTTCATAATGGTGCAAAAGAGCGATTTGGTATTTTTTAAAGAATGTTTCTGAATTGAATGCGTGTTTTCCTCTTTAGACAATATCTCCTTCAAAATCAATCAATGGAGCTTGCACTTTCCTCCCCCCGCCTTTTTTTTTTTTTTTTTTTAAGCAAAATTAAATTTCATATTCGGTGTTTAATCTGTCTCGTGGAGTCACCGCCATTCCGTGTCTCCTAAAATTGTTTTCACGCCAGAGAGAACTAAGTCAGTACCAATTTTTTGGAATTATTTTCTCTTAAAACGCATGTTTTACCATTCCTTAGTCACCTCTTGTTGTGTCCAAGAACAGAGCAGCCATTTTTTCGTTTTCTTAACAAAATTAAAGTTCAAGACGGTCACTTCTTACTCACTGTGCAGAGAAAACTACTTTGTCTGCCACGATAAACTGCGGCGGACAGTTGAAGTTCCAATTTTGAACTTAATTTCTGTTCTTTACAATATAGCAAACTGTGACTAATAAATGGGAAAACATTCATTTTAAGCAGAATTAAAGTTTAAAACGCGATATTACCACTTCTCACTGTACTGTAAGAACAACTGTGCGGATCGCCAAAATTGCGCTGTTTCTAGCACGCACAGTTAAGAAACTATTTTCAAATTGAATTGTTCTCTGTAAAAATAAAAATACTTTCCCTTGTCATGGGGTACAGCAAGAAGGGACTACAAAAAATAAGAAAAATATTCAAGTGTTATCTGGATCAATATAGGAACACCAAAAGAAAAATGTTCATCTTCAAGAACATATTTATAATTAGTATGTCTTTAATATCTTTGCAAATCGTAATTATATGTATATATATTCCTTGCTGCATTGACCGATAAGGACAAACTTACGGTGAGTGTGATTTGATTTCAGTCTTGGCTTCAACACCTTAGTTTCACCCATGCTGATGTGGCATGTCACTACAAAGATGGTGGTTTATTGTGTTTGTTTGTCATCTTTTGCAGACATCTGCATAGTCTAGACTTGAACTGTGCCTACTGCATTATCATGACGTACTTTCTGCAGTTTCTTGTGCACGATTCCAACAGCTTCCTCCTTGCATGATACCAGCAGCATATTTCTTCCAATGGATATTTGTGGTGCTACCATTTTTAGCAAGTGCTACCTATATATTGATTATGTAATTATGTTAGAAGTGTAAGAATTTTTAAAGATAAAAACCTTGTACAAGAAATGATGCTGCAGGATAAATAATGATCTGCAAAAATTACGAGGGATGTCAATAAGTATCCGGATTTTTATTCTTGTCAATTGCAGGAGAGAAATAAAAAATATAGGATACATAAATATGATACTCACATATGTAATACAGTGGTACGAACAGTCAAAGTAACTTTTCTACGTATTCTCCGTTCAGCACAATGCATTTCCTCTGCCGACCAACAAGTTGATTCATTCCGGTAGCAAAGAAATCGGCAGGGGTTTTGCTAATCCATTGATGGAAAGCCGCTCCCAGATCGTCCATGCTCTCATAGTAGTGGCCATGAAGACTATCCTTCAAGGGACCGAAAACGTGAAAATCGGAAGGTGCCTAGTCCGGACTGTAAGCAGGGTGCGAAAAAAGGTCCACCCCTGTTTTGCGATTTCTGCTTGCTCTGGTTTAGCAATATGTGGGCGAGCATTATCATGCTGAAACAACACTTGATTGTTTTTCAATGTTGGCTGTTTGGTTCGGATACGCTGCACAAGTTTTCTGAGTGTCTTCACATAAGCCTTCGCATTTATTGTTTCTTTTTTTTTTTTTTTTTTGCCAAGTACTCAACCAGAAGGATATCATGTTTGTCCCAGAAGACAGTAGCCATGACCTTGTATGCCAATGAACCAACTTTGCACTTCTTTGATGGGTGCAAATTCGGATAACGCCATTGCAGCATACTTTGCCGTTTGTCTCCAGTTCGAACTGATGAATCCATGTTTCATCACCTGTAATTATGCCTCCCAGGAGTGTGTCACCCTCCTCATTGTTACTCTGTGCCAGTTCATTGCAGATGTCTAGCCTTTGGAGTTCATGCACCGCTGTAAGCATTCGATGTACCCATCTTGCCCAGATCTTCCTACAGTTGAAATGTTTGTGAATAATTCGTCCAACGGAATCTTTACTGATATCCAATTCCATGGCAATATCCCGAACACGAATGCGTCTGTCACTTTTAATCAATTCGTCAACCCACTTAATCGTTTCATCAGTCACTGCCATGTTAGGCCTACCTGACTGTGCCTCATCTTCAAGGCTCTTGTGGCTAGCTTTGAACAGCGTAACCCATTCATAAACACTGGAACGAGACATAGCCACATCACCATACACCGCCCGAAGTCTGTCCACAGGCTTTATGCCTTCTTTCGTTAAAAATTTCACTACTGCTCGAACTGAACACTTAAAGTAGCCGCCTTTTTTTCTTTATCGACAGCGCCACCTAATAGTATCAAGCCGTTTCACTGAAAGTAGTCGTAATAGTTTTATGCATAAATGCGATCATACACATGGTTTTGTATTAATAGGAATGAAAATCCAGATACTTATTGGACACCTCTCGAAGTAAGAAACTACTTTTAGTATGATGACCTTATGTCCTCATGGATGTTCATGTAGATATTTCTATAAGCATTCTCATGCTGGGCTAATCCAGGGCCTGTGTCAAATATCTGCCAGTTCATCAGATGTGATTGAAATGAAAAATTGGTGAGCCAGAAATAAATATGACTAAATTTCTTGAGAAAATTCACTACTGTTCTGTGTTTCATAAACATTGGGAGTCAGTAGAAAAGTGTTTTGAATTGCTTGCTGGAACTATATTATATGACTGAGGACTGTTGCCTTATTACTGTTATTTCTGCATCCAATATGTGAACATCTGTTGAATTAATATTTGAAGAACCAAAAAAAAAAAATGTGTAATTAAAATGCCTCCTCATTTTTATTTTTTTATTTTTATTTTTTTTTTAGTTGGAGGTTTAACGACCACCGTGAGCAACTCAATGGGCTATAAGCAGTCGCCCGTCCCTAATTTAGGGTCACTGGTTCCAGGGAAGGGAGAGAGCCAGTGCCGTAAGACAAACACAACATCCATGCCTCACCGGGATTCGAACCCAGACCCCGTTCGGACGAATGATCAGAGGCCATCACTTAGACCACTGCGCCACCGGGGCGGCCTCCTCATTTTGAGAAATTCTTAATAAAAGATATTTTTTTCACATGGTACATGGTATCAGTTTACTGATTTTTTTTTTTTTTTTTTTTTTTTTTTTTGCTTCTCACAAGTATTTTTTTTTTCCCTTTACTTTTGGGGAAACTTTTAATTTTGTTAAGTAAACTATTAGAAACACTTTTTGACAGCTTGTAAATTTTTAATGATAAAATATTAATCCTGAAAAATCCAGTTTTTTATGCCTGTCAAAGCTATTGCCATGGTTTGAAACTTCAGTTAGGCTGAATGGAACCAGCCACAACTGCTTTTCAGGTAAGCAGTAATCCTCTTGCTGACTCTTTATACATGATTGACTTCCTGTAATGGAGGAGGAAACTCACAAAATTGAATCTTCCTTTAACACAACTTAAGTTTCAGGCTCATTCTGTCTGATGCGGCATAGTAGGTCAAGATAGGACAGGTTTTCGTGATATGTACTTTGATACGACGTGCTCTCGTAATGTGTACTCGACTCAACCATGAATTCGCCTTGACCAGAACTCTAGATCCTTGAAGATGCCTGCATAAAGCAAGCGAAACATGTAGCAGGATATTTGAACATCTACCTGTTCTGTGTATAGTGTGAATTAAGGGGCTGTTTTTATTGTGATTCTCTTCAAACCTTCTAGATTTTTAGCTTTATCATTGTTACAAATTTTGAAGATGACAATCCAATTTTTGGTGTGAATGTGACAAGGATGGTAAGTCAGATAATATCCAAAAACTTGAAAATTTCATCGTCCTGGAGCGGGATTCGAACCCGCGTCTCCCACACCAAAAATCAAATTGTCATCTTTAAAATTTGTATTATATGGTGTAATCCCGTATTTCTTTCATGATTTATCATTGTTATTTTACTAGTTCTTCAAATGGCAAGTTTGACTGCAGTTAACTGCGTTTTTTTTACCTTCATCAGGTTTTAACTATCTTCTTTGTTCTACGTTTTTTGGCTTCTTCAGGTTTCAACTGTAGTTCACTACATTCTTTTAGATTTACCCTCTTCATGTTTTTAACTTGTTCACGAGGTTTTACTTTGTCATCTTAACCAGGATTCTACGTAGAAAATTACTCCACAACAATGTATGTAAATGAAAACGTAGTGTATTATTTATTGCTCACTCTGTGCGAAACAAGGCAGTGGCTCCTCCTACAGCATATGATTAAAAGCATGTTGAACGGAATTTTGCAAAGTATAGTTATTAATGATCATTGCTTAAACCTATTAATTGTTTGGCCTTCACCTGTCTGTTTTTATGTCCTGTTCAAAAAGTTGAACAGTTTTCACTCATTTTTTTTTATTCTTGAGTGTTTATGTTTGGTTTTCAGGCTGGTGGTATGGAAGCAGATGAAGTTCAATCAGAAATTAGCAAATTGCACATGCTTATTTCAGAAGAAGAACAAAAACAGAAGAGGTATAAGGTATGTTAGACAAAACCTGTTTATTTGGTGTAATATTGCATGTTGAATGAATGGAACAATTATAATATAAATTAAGGAATTGTGTTCAACCCTTAAAAAACATTGTATTTACCAGGTAATTGAAAATGAGTTGAGATAAAATGAATATGCAATATAAGTTAAAACCTGACGAAGGTAAAAAGTGACTGATCTAAGTGCTTTCACTATATAAACTTTGAGCTGAGGTCAATATTTGAGGTATACAATGTGTGTGGTGCACACTACCGAACTGCAACATAGTATAGTTTTATTTTTAGATTTGACTATAATAAATATTTTGTAAATGTACTTATGGAAGACCTCAGTATCTAAATATTGTGAAGAAGAAGATTAATACATGTTGGATCTTAAATAGTGCCAGAGGTCTTGGCTGTATGCTGAGCTTATGACCTGATATATTCATCTTTCAGACTTAGCTGATATCTTAGTCTTTTGTAGTGTGCAGCATTTGTCAAGCCAGATCTGTAGTAAGTCGACAGCACCTGTGAATGGGGTTTCTGTTACAACATACTACTTTTTGAGTAAAAAAAAAAATATTTTATGAATGCAATACAAGTCTTATTGTGGAAAAGAAAAAGTGCAATTTATATGTAAATAATCCATCTGAGTAAAATTATTTTTTTAACTTTGCTATGTCAGTATCTGTAGTATATATGTTTTATTATTTACTGATGTGTTCTTAGTTTTCTTTGTTTTGCTCAGTGTTCTGGCTTGTAGTGTCTGCGCATACTACCGGGAGCGCCATGTATAAGAGGCCCCATGGCCAGACGTTGTTAGGCAAGTTAAAGTTGTTTGGCAGGTTTCCAGTTAAAACCGCTTTGTTCCACTTCTAACCGGTTTTTGCGTGTACAGCTGCAAAGGAATTCTCTGGAGTGGTTAGTCACCACCAGAGCAGTGTAGGTACGCGGTCATAAGTGTAAGTGAAGAGAGAACAAAGGCAACGGAAATGGTTTTAAGTACGAAATAGCTGATTTTTGTTGTGGAGCAGTATTTCAGAAATAACTTGCACAAGGTTTTAAATCAGTTCTTTTCAGAGAAATTGTACAGCACCGGCGAAATCGGTGGTACAAAAGTTAGGCGGAAATTTCGTGAAATCGGCACGGTGTGCAACAGGAAAGGAAACAAACCCAAGACAATTCGTACTGAAGATAATATCAAGGGTGTGTGCACAATGATGTTACAAAGCCCTCGGAAGTCGATTATCGTCTTCAACGGGAATATCTGCCACGTCGTGCCAACTCATACTTAAGGTGGATTTGCATTTTCAGCCTTACAGAGTTATGGCGCTCCAAGAACTTAAAACTCCTGATTATGCAAAATGGATGCAATATTGTAAATGGTTTCAGGAAACCATTGTCAGCGGTGAAATGGACTCAACACTTTATTACATGACAGATGAAGCATGGTTTCATCTGTCCGGGTATGTCAATGCGCAAAACAGCAGGATTTGGACAGACACGAATCACAGACGGACAGTGAAGACCTCTGTACGACCAAAAGATAGACGTTTGGCGTGCTGTGTCTGCGAAGAGGATAGTCGGCCCATTCTTTTTCGCTGACACCATCAACTCGGAGCGCCATGTTCAGCAGCTGTTCAACCCATTTGTTGCCGCACTTACAGAAGAAGAGCGAACATATGCTTCCTTTCAGCAGAATGGTGCAACGGCGCATACTGTGCGGTACAGTCTACGTGCTGTGCATGTAGTGTTTGGGGAGGACAGAACTGTAGCGAAGGGACTATGGCCACCTAGATCACCCGATCTCTCCACCTGTGACTTTTATCTGTGGGGAGCATTGAAAGGGAAAGTGTACGCAACTAATCCGCACGCCCTTGATGAATTAAAAGAGAACATTGCGGATGCCATAGCCCAGATTACTGCCGATCAGTTGTGGCGCGTTGCGAACAACATGTTCCGTCGTGTGCAGCTGTGTCTTGATGTCGGAGGACAGCACTTTCAGCAAGTGTTGTAAACGCACGTAAATTACTCCTGTTTTTTGTCATTTCAACTATTCTTTATCATGTGTAGTAACTTTGCCCGACTGTTGTCGTTCATTATAGTCGGGCCTCTATGGCATACCCTGTACATTGCAAATGTCTGACCCTGGCAGGATTCCCACGGTCCTTAAGAAATGTTTAATTTTCTTTATGGTGCTTAAAAGTTTGTTGGGGGTTTTTTTGCCGAAAATTCCCTAAAATGCTTAAAAAGTACTCCCCCCCCTCCCTCTAAATGCCTACGTGAAATGCAGAAGTTACAATGTAGTGTGTGCAACGTCTGTTGCTGGTTGGCTATGTTGATGATGATACCGTGTGATGTCAGCAGAAATCCCATGGGAGAGCACGTGGCAGAAGGAGCTCTTGTCGATGACTCATGGCAAACTTAACTTTGTAATTCTGACTTTGGTTTTCCAATTCAACCCATGAAATAATTATGTCCAATATCTAAATTTAGGTCTTGTAACTTTAACTACAGTCTTATGATTTACGTTCTCTTTGTTGCACATGTGATTATTCTCTCATCTGAAAACTGATTTGACCAGCAGAACTGTCTTTTAAATTGCGTAAATTCTAATTTATTACACCCACAAACTTGAATTTTATGCAAAAATATTGCAAGCTTCATCAACAGATTTTAGTTTGTGTAGTTAAGTCATATGTAAAAGTATATTTGTATATATGTTATTTTCATGTGTGCAATTTGTAGGGTGCTTAAAAGTGCTAATTAATTACAACAAATCAATTATTAACTTCCCGCAAAACCCGTACCGTGATTGGGCATGGATGCCTGGATTTAACTCCAGCATGTCCCAATCTACCGAAAAATCACAGCAACGCACACACACACTCGAAAAGATACCCAACGATCATTTCACGCACACATGACATTTAATATTCAACAGTGTGTTATATACACTGCCACCTTTATCCGTGGAGTGGCACAAAAATCTGCTGAGATGAATATATGGCGGGCTGCTCTATTGGCAGCATAATTATGCACACTGATTTAGAGACACTATCACTGATTTAAAATACTAACACTGATTCAAAAACTAACTCTGATTTAACAACTAACACTGATTCAAACACCCATGCGATTCTAGCGTGCTGAATATTGCTCTTGCACAATCTAAAAAATTAGAACACAAAAAAAAAAAATGAAAGATTACCAAAACATTTAAATACACACCTTAAAAACAAGAATTTATATGTTACGAGCGCTACCAGTGATTAAAATGATACAATTATTACAATGACTGCCGTAATTTAATTGTAAACTACTATATACAGTATATATCTATGTCATTACACACCCACCCTTGAGGCCAAATTAGCAGGGAAGAGCTCTTAATAACTATGGTCATAACGCAAAGAAAAAAACAAAACACGAATGAAATGTGTTGGAGGCCTCCAGATGCGTGCTCCCTTTCACAGGGGACAGAGTTCTACACACTGTTTCACCACCCTATGGCTCGTGTAGGTTGTAACCAAAAGTTCGGATAAACACCACATACCTTGGCAGTCTGTAGAATATCCTTAACACAGAGAAGTAGAAAGGGATCTCCTGCCTTGTTTTGTGTAGACAGCCTAGGCACTTGTGCACTGATGTCGACCTAATATCGGTCGAAGAGCACCCCCATGTCCGAGGACTGAGATGTCGCTCATTTTTCGAGGTGATCATTCCTAGCCCTCCTTACTCTGATAAATATCACTTGCTTGGCCCAGTGGTTCTTTTAGGCTCTGCCGTCAGCTGGCAGGCCTTGTTTCCATACACTTCGCCGACGCGCTTTTTGCGTGTCGGCGCAATCGAATCAGTCCTGAGAATGCCTCGACGCTTGTTTTCCCCTTCTCTCCTGGGTTCTCTCCTCTTTGTTCCGTCACAAGACCTCCTTTTGCCGCTTGAAGAGGGATTTATTGCCTTGTTTTTAACTGTGGGTGGCCTTTCGGTTTTCCCTTATGCAGTTGAGTTCGCAGAAATGCCACCGCCAGAATGTCTCTTTAGCTTTGAGAGGGAATGTTGGGGTGAGTTTTGCAGACTTTTGTCGGAGTCAAAAATGCACAAGACGACTGCCATAAGTCTGAAATAGAGATGGTCTGTCGCCATGTGGCCTTTCACAATTCTCATTTGCCAGAAGGCTACGAATTATGCACTTTTCAGATAATAAATTTTTTTAACAATGGCAGTGATGAACAAATTAGAGGATCAATTACCGTAATTAATTATAACTATCAGTGCTGCCTTGCAGTTATATCGAAACAAAAATTTATAGCATAAATGGAATGTAAAAATTTTCCACAAGTTAGGCTATGACACTAGTAAGTATAGTGTTACTATTACTACTTAATTGGTGTACTGTTCCTCATTATCAATAGAGAGCCTGTTAAGGAGCATTCCAAACAACTTTCATTTGAACAAACTTTGTCAGCAGTGCTCCATTTGTGAGATCAGTCTGTGCATTGTGAAGTTTGAGTGTTTTACAGTTGATAAAGAGTGGCTTTGCATTGTACATCACAAGCATGCTGGTAGCTCTTCTTTATTAAAAAAAATGAAACAACTGTGAATATTAATCGTTTTTTTCAAGATCTCCATATGCAGAAACCATCGCACAAGGTTTGCACAGGACCTGGGAACTAAAAAAATTAATTTCCAGGTCTGGAAATCCTTGAAAACACTAGATTTGCTCTTATAGAGTCCTGGAAAATTGATTTTTTTTGTCATAAAGTCCTTGAAATTGGGAGGTTTTAATTTGAATTGTGTATGTTTTTTGTTGTTGTTTTCCATAAAACTCAATAGGTAACTCCTGCCATCATGGCTACCTTCTCTTTGTGTCATACACTGGGCAATGAAAAGTCTGATGGCCGGAGCTCGGGCTGTCACGCCAGAATTCCCTCGTGTGCCACGATGCAAAGTGGCCTTGAAGGGAGGACCATGGAACAGGCAACAGGCATGCACTCACTGACTGGCCAAAAGAGAAGGCGAAAGCAGTGATGCGAAGGCATGCTTTCCGTTAAAACTACCACGTCTCCATTGCTGAAGCCAAAGCATCGAGTAGTGGCCATTTGGGCTCAATAACCAATCCCCACCCAGGGCACACTGTGTCACATCTCCTGGGAAATACTTGTGGGCTACAGTAGTCACATTAGGTACTTCCGTCTTCACCTGAGCTCCATTTTTTATTGTTTGTTCATGTTTTCCATTCCATCGCTCACATTTGTTACTTTGTTCATTTAATAACGAGGTTGTGGTTAGTTCTTCGATCACCGGTTACTGATTATTTTATTCCTTTTTTTGGGGGGGGAGTATGGCTGAAAAATGTGTATTCCAAAAAGTTTGGTTATTTTTTATTTTTTTTTAGGTTGTCTGTTACCTGATACCAGTAACAAATCTGGAGCTCATTGCAAATTGTGCATGAAAAACTTCGACATTTCTAACATGTGTGTATCAGGATTGAAAAGCCACATGATGAGACATAATAAAACTAAAGAGTGTTAATTAAAATTCATTCAACATAACTGTGTGCAATCTGTACTAGCCGCTGCGGTGGCTTCTGACCATTCGCCCGAGATGGGTCCAGGTTCGAATCCCGGTGAGGCATGGATGTTGTGTTTGTCTTATGGCACTGGCTCTCTCCCTTCCCTGGAACCAGTAGCCTTAAATTAGGGATGGGCGACTGCTTATAGCCCACTGAGTTGCTCACAATTGTCGTTAAACCTCCAACCAAAAAGAGAAAAAAAAAATCTGTACTATGATGATACAAATAAGTGTTCTCATTGTTGAATTAACACACATACATATAAAGTTTTGATACCTGAAGGCAATTGCATAAATACTTACCTTCTATACACACTTAAGTACTTTTTTTGGTCAGGTCAACCACCCTCCCAAGGCAATTTTAAATTTGTATCTCTGTCAACATATAACAACAACCGGGAAATCCTACCATACTCTAAAACAAACTCTTAATTTAAAACATCAATCAAGAACATACCAGAAAAGTTTGAATTAAATTGAATTCTCCGTGAAAGAGATGACAGAACTCAAACCTGTGAAAACATCCCCTGCTAGTGTTTTCTGTAGTTAGACACTACCATCTTTAGACAGCCAACTTGTTGAATCAACGGCACATTGCAAAGTGAACTTATTACAAGTATTCACCTCCCTTGAAGTGTTAAGGCGTGGTCGGTCAGGCTTCACATGTTGACACGACGACACAAATTCTCGTTGAACAGTGGTGCCAATGGCGCAGTGAGCCAATGGGCTCACTGTGTGTGAGCATTCACGCAGTGGCATGCATCCTCTGTGATGCGCCAATGGCGTCACTGTGCAGTGAGAAAATTGACTGACCACGCCCTAACACTCCCTTCAAGGGAGGTAAATACTCATAATAACTTCACTTCGTGATATGCCGTCGATTCAACAGTTGGCTGCCTGAAGATGGTAATATTCGACTACACTCACACAGGATGTTTTCACAGGTTCGAGTTCTGCCATCCCTTTCATGGAGAATTTGATTTAATTTAACTTTTCTAGTATGTTCTTGATTGATATTCTTTTAAATTAGGGTTCGTTTTACAGTATGATAGGATTTCCCAGTTGTTGTTATACATTATATTGACAAAAGTCACCGGATACCCCTTTGAAAGCAAATGAACGGATCCGTTGCATTGTTGAGATGCACTGTACAACTGCAAATGGTATAAAAACAAGCCTGCAGCTGACCGCGATCATATTGCACTGTGAGGTTGAGTGAAAATGTCACGGCGGCAGAGAACTGACTTTGAGAAAGGAAAGATAGTTGGGTGTTATATTAGTGGGTTGCCCACAAGAGAAACCAAGAGGCATTTAAACATACCCAAGATCAACTGTTTTGGATGTACTGAATAAGTGGAAGACACATGGCGGGCCTGAAGCAGCAAAACGTACCGGCAGACCAAAGAAAATCAGTCATAGAGGACGTCAAAGCCTCAGGAGAGTCGTTACAGTTAATCGATAGAGTACTGCACAAGACCTCAGCGTACAGGTGAGTAAAAATGCTGGAACCTCTGTATATACATGTACCATTCACAGAGAACTACATTTTGTGGGTTACCGTGGTTGTGCAGCTGCTCATAGGCCTTTCATCTCCACTCGGAATGCCACTCGTCGTTTAGCGTGGTGTAAAGAACACTTATAGTGGACCGTAAATCAATGGAAGCAGGTCCTATGGACTGATAAATCCAGATACACGATCCATCAGCAGAGATGCCAACAACTACGGATTCCCCGTAGTTTCTACGTAAATAGCTCTTGTACTACGGAATATGGAAAACCGTGATTTTTCTACGGAAAATTAACAGAAGTTATACATTTTTATTTTGCATCTCCTTCCCAAACGCAACGGCGGGCACTTGACAATCCGTCATTCATCTTGCGTGCGATGCTACCTGCAGCTCCCGTTCTGCCTGTCAAGGTTGCTCGGATTTTAGTGTGAGCGACCGGCACCTGATGAGTGTGGCTTTGCGCTGAGTCAAGTGAAAACCCTTCCTCCCCAGCATGCAACAGTCTGTGGACGTCGAACGCAGCTCGCATTGGTGGACGTGGGCGGAGTTTGGGTCAGAACCGTCACAGTCAGAACACAGTGTGATCTCCTGAATGTGCTTGCGCAGTGCAGCAACGAGCTCTTGAAAATCGTTTGGTGCAGAACGTGAGTGCCATTGCCTGGCATCGGAGGTTTTTTTATGTGTGCATCGGCCATTCACGTCAGTAATTAATATTTTGAAGGGTTTTTTCGTGCGTTGCAGAAAAAAGTACGCTTGGATTTCATTTTTATGTGGACTGACTCTGTAAGCTGTTGACTCGGTTCTGAGTAACATTGTTTTGTGAAAACGATTTTATTCTGTTTAGTTTTCATTCCCAAAAATAAACAAATATGGATTCCAGAAAGGGAACATTATCAAATGAAGCAACAACACAGGCAGTAGCAAAAAAACTTAAGAGCTGCTAGAAGTTTAAAGCATCGTATGCTATGGAGTTTCCTTGCCTTCAACAATCGGAATTATCTGAAAATATGGCATTTTGTGCGTTGTGCTCAAAGGATTTCAACATAGCGCGTGGTGGTGTGGATGACTGTCTTCGTCGCGTGCATTCCAAAAAACATACAGAGTATTCAACAGCTGCAGCAAAAACAAAAATTGTTACAATAAAAGCTGAGAGCTTATTTGTTCGATTTTTAATAGAACATAATATTCCAATTTCTGCAGCAGACCATGGGAAGCATTTATTTTCGGCAATGTTCCCGGATTTAAATATAGCCAAACATTTTACTAGCGGTCGCACGAAAACTACGGCAATTGTGAAAAATATGGCAAGAAGTAATGTTTCTGGGTTGGTTTCAACATTAAATAAATGTCTGTCATTCTCTTTAAGCACTGATGGCAGTAATGACTGCCAAGATGTAAAATTTTATCCACTACTTATAACATATTTGGATGAGACTACTGGACACATTACAACAAAATTAATGTCTTTATTAGAATCTTCTGATAACACAGGTGAAGGCATATTTCAGGTTATAAATACTGAATTTCAGAAGAAAGAACAAGTAGGGGAAGTGTGTTAGCTTTTCAGCAGATAATGCAAATACAATGATGGGAAAAAAGAAAGGAGTTGCACCATTTCTATTAAAAGAAAATCCATCAATGATAATTAGAGGTTGTCCTTGCCACTTGATACAAATTGGTGCAAAAACACCTACATCATCAGTATTTGATGAAAATGTGGAGTTACTCTTAGTTGACAACTCTTATTTTCTAGATAAAAGCTCCAAAGCGTAAAAGCAGCTTTAAATTGCAACAACAGCTTTATAGCCAGGAGATGAAGCCTCGTCGAATTTTAAAATATGCCAGTACGAGATGGTTGTCACTAGCGGATTGTGTTAACCGTATCCTGTAGCAGTGGTAACCATTAAGAGCTTACTTTGTTGAAGATGAAAGTCACAATTTTCAAAATAAATGTTTCCAACATATAAGATCATCTTTGGAAAAACCTAGCACAAAATTAAATCTGTTATTCCTTCATAGTGTTTTACCCTTATTCACAAAAATTAATCTTTTGCTCCATATATTCATAAGTTAGGAAGAACCATTGTGCAGTTCTTTATGGATCTTTTGGTTAGATTTGTGAAGCCTACTGTCATAGCTGATAGTGATGTTGAGTTTAATTTTTCAAATAACAGTTTTTCAAAAAAGAAAAATCAGAAAGAGGACACAGAACTGGTAATTGGGGTAAAAACCAAGAATGTATTTAAGCAAAATCATTTTAAACGAAAATGAACTTTCTAAGTTCTATACATCTGTCAGAAAATTTTACGTTGAAGGATGGATGCTCTTATATTCAAGAAAAGATATTGATCTATGATGAATTCTTAAAACATGCAGAAGTAGCAGATCCTTCACTCAGAGTCAGAACATCATTTACTTTTGTAATATACATAGTCAAGCACTTTCCATTTATAATAACTGAAAGTGAACTTGATATACTGGAAGCAGAATTTGCTTGTTATCAAGCTGACAAATTAGAGACCATAGCTGAAACAGATAGAATATATGTCACTTAGTCAGAAATCTCAACATTAAAAGATTGTAATGGAGCTGTTAAGTATGCTATTCTCCCTAAAGTAATGTTTGCAATACTTGTAGTTCCACACTCCAATGCGGCGAGTGAGAGTTTTTAGTTTAGTGCAAAAAAATCTAACCCATTTCCGACCTGATTTAGAAACTGTAGAAGCACTTTTTATTGCAAAAATGAATATGTTCTCCTCTGGACAAGTGTGTTATGAAAAAATATTTTCTTCTGAGGAACTCAAATCTGCAAAACAATGTGCAGCCAAATCACTAAAGAAAGCTGTTTAATAAATTTTTTGTTTGTAAAAAAAAAGTTTGTCATGATGTTATATTGTTTTCCATGTGAAATATTTTGATACAGATTTTCATGTATATAAATGAATAGGTAAGTAAAAAATACTAATTAAATAAAATGAGTAATCGCATGTTTTCCTTGGTTAAAATTATTCTTTTTGGTATGACTACTGAAAAATGGCCAAAACTACTGAAATTTGTACGAGTACTACTGAAAATATCTGAAACAGGTTGGCATCTCTACATCAGTATAATGGCCACGTGTGGGTATGGCGGCAGCCGGTGAAATGCTATTTACCACCATGTACTACTGTTCCTACGGTCAAGTTTGGAGCTGGCAGTGCACTTGTGTGTGGACTGGTGTTTTTCGTGGTATGGTCGCGGCCCATTGGTTATTGTGGACAAACCTGTTAACTAGCACGTCTACCTCAATATTCTGGACAATTATGCCCTACCAACTCTGTGGCAATACTATGGAACTAAGCCTTGTTAATTCAACATAAGTGGTTTTTTTTTTTTTTTTTTTTTGTATAATGTCTACTAAGTAAAAAAAATGCAACAATAATAAACTTTCTGTGCAGGAAAGCAGGAAAAAAAAGTGGGTGGGTGGGTGGGTGATAAAGAATCAATCTGAGTTGCTTCACAGTTATTGAAGTAATGTTTTTCTTTTCTATATTAATTATTTTAATAAATGAATGTATTTATGTTATGATGGAGAAAAACTGGAGATAACAGATACGTATGTTTATCTTGGACAGCAGATATCAAGTGAGGGCCACATTGATGAAGAAATTAATCGGCGTACAAAACTTGCCTGGAGAGTTTTTGGAAGAAACAGCATAATTTTCAAGAGCAATATGCCATTATGTCTTAAAAGAAAAGTGTTTGATCAATGCATCCTTCCAGTGCTTACGTATGGTGCAGAGACGTGGACCTTAACTAAAAGAGACATACAAAGGCTGCAGACAACTCAAAGAGGCATGGAGAGGTGCATACTTGGTGTAACCAGGAGAGATAAGAAGAGGAACTCGTGGATCCGAAAAATGACAAGAGTGGAAGACATCATGATCAGAGTTAAATCCCTGAAATGGCAATGGGCTGGACATACTGCCAGAAGGACTGACCATAGATGGACAGCCGAAATTTTAGATTGGATTCCAAGGGACAGGAAAAGACCCAGAAAAAGACCACATGGGAGATGGGTGGATGAAATTCGTAAATATGCGGGAGTGACATGGAGGAGACAGGCACAAGACAGACCGTTGTGGAGGAAACTTGGGGAGACCTTCGTCCAGCAGTGGATTGATAATGGTTGACAATGATGATGATGATGATGGTGTAAAAAAAATGCTAACCTGGAAAATGGTGTATAATAGTCCTGGAAAAAGTTTTCGACCCTGCTGTATGAACCCTGATCACATCATTTAAGAACTAAGCAAAAAAGATAATACAAAAAAACTGTTTTCCTTTTAAGCTCCTTTCTTTTATGTGTGTTTGTTTAGAAACACAGTCTTTGTGACAGAGTTTGAAAGAACTTGTGTAAGTTTTTACAAAAGACATTTTGAAGATTAAAAAGCTTTTAGTACTGTTTGCAAAGCCAGCATTTCAAGAACAAAATAAAAGTTAGACAGAGTATAGAAAAAAAAAATGTTTTTCATGAATTGGAAAAATCACTGTTTTCAAGGAAAGTAAGACTAAATTTAAATGAACTGTAATAAAGTTTTACAGCATCTAAGTGTATGTGAAAGTCTTGGATAACTTTTACAAAATAATAGATTTGAAACAAAGTAAATGTATGCTGTATAGAGAACTAAAAACAACAAGGAGGCTATTTTCCAATGCTGTAAAAACAAGATGTTACTAGGAACGAAAGCGGTGTAAAATATTATTTCTTGATAGTGTAAAAGTTGTATTTAAAAGTTCCCAAGAATATTGCAAACATAGTACCCATATTTGTTATCTGCTTGTAAATTCAGATTAGACATCCTATCCTGTCTATTAGATAATATATTTATTTGCATGTTATGCCTAGACTTACATTCTTTTTAGCATGTCTTTTGTAAAAAAAGATTGTGCTTCTGTTATTGGTTTGTTTGTCCGTCCGTACCCACAGTATCTTTGCAACTATTAGTCCGATTTGAAAAATTCTTTTTGCATTCGGAAGCTTGAAATATGCGAATGATGATCCTTCATTTCGGTTTTTTTTTTACGATGTGCAATTTTGCCGCTAGAGGGCGTAAATGCAGATGATGTCGAATTCAAAATTACGTTTTAATCCACATATTTGCTTCTAAACATCCGATTGAAAAAATTCTTTTATCTTTCGATTCCATTTATATCGAAGAGTGTTTTAGATATAGTTTCTTTTTCAAATTACGTAAGATTTTCTGCTAGGGGCGTAAAAGTAAATTACATTTTCCCCAATAACTCTTCTTCTAAAACTCAGATTTGAAAAAAAATTCTTCAGGGGATACTATCACCTCCTGATGGAAAATCTGCTGCATATAATTTCAAATTTTTGGTAAAGAATAATTTGACCACCAGGGGGCATAAGTGTTAATTTTTGCTTCTGATGTATTTGCCATAAAATCTGAGCTTCTAAAATATCGATTGAAAAAATTCTTTCGTGGACTGATGCCACTCACATCGATAAACATTTGCGGAATATTTTCTTCCTAAAATATCCCACAGTTTCTGCGCCAGGGGCGTAGATGTATCTTATTTTTGTCAATATCTCTACTTCTAGAAGTCCGATTTTAAAAATTTCTTCTTTGTTGGATAGTGTTTTCCGTGTGACATGTTTTTCATATAATTTAAAAATTTTCAAGTAATTCATAGACTTTCCGCTAGGGGCGTAACGGTAAATTGCGTTTCTTCCTATATCTCAGCTTCTAAATCTCAGATTTGAAAAATTCTTTCTGCTTCTGATGGGAAATCGTTTGCACATAATTTTTCTTATTTTTGTAAAAATATGGTTTGGCCACCCGGGGGCGTAAATCTTAATTTCCGCTTCCGATGTATTTGCAGCAAAATATGAGCTTCTAAATTTTTGATTAAAAAAAACGACATTTGTAGACTGATACTACTCATGTCGACAAACCTTTTAGAAACATTTTCTTCTTAAAATAGTGCATGGTTTCTACGCCAGGGGCGTAGATGTATATCTTATTTTTGTCAATATCTCTATTTCTAGGGTTTTGATTTGAAAAATTCCTTCTTTGTTGGATAGTGTTTCCAGTGTGACATGTGCTTCATATAATTTCAAAATCTTCAATTAATTCATAGACTTTCCGCTGTAAAGCTAAATTGCGTGTCTCCCTATATCTCTCTCTCTCTCTGCTTGTAAATCTCCGATTTGAAAAATTCTTTCTGCACCGGATACAGCTCCTGATGGAAAATCATTTGCACATAATTTCTAATTTTTGTAAAAAAAAGGGGGGGGTTCGCCGCGAGGGGCGTAAATCTTAATTTCCGCTTCTGATGTATTTGCCGCAAAATGTGAGCTTCTAAATTCTCGATTGAAAAAAACGTCGTTTGTAGACCAATAGTACTCATCCACAAACCTTTTAGAAACATTTTTTTCATAAAATAGTGCATGGTTTCTACGCCAGGGAACGTAAATGTATATATTATTTTTGTCAATATCTCTACTTCTAAAAGTCCAATTTGAAAAACTCCTTCGTTGTTTGATAGTGTTTCTGATGTGAAATGTTTTTCCTTTAAATTCGAAATTTTCACGTAAATCATTCAAGACTTTCTGGTAGGGCGCATAAAGGTAAATTGCGTTTTCTGCTCCTAAAACTCAGATTTGAAAAATTCTTCCTGTATCGCATACAAGACCTGATGGAAAATATTTTTCACATAATTTCTAATGTTTTGTAAAGAATGGTTTGGCCACCGGGGGTCATAAGTGTTAATTTCTGCTTCTGATGTATTTGTAGCAAAATCTGGGCTCCTGAAAACTCGACTAAATTTTTTTTTCTTGGACCGATACCGCTCATATTGATAAACCTTTTGCGAATATTTTCTTCCTAAAATGATGCATGCTTTTCCCGTCAGGGGACGTAAAGTCACATCTTATTTCTGTCGATAACTCTGTTTCTAAGATTTCGTAAGCTCAAGATTCCGTTTACACCAATATCTGAGGGATTAAAGACCCGATTGAAAAACTTCTTTCTTTCGTCAGATATTATTGTTTTCCATACCGGTTCCATTGCCTTTGAATAGCTTTGATAAATTTAATTCGCCTCAGAACGGATTCAAAAGACATGCTTTTATTACACCCGAAAATTCGGTGTCATCTTTCTTATTTCATTTTACTTTCATATAATGCCATATTGAGTTGAGTTCTGTTTCTAACATTACCTTTGTTATAATGCTTTTCTATTCATAACTTATTTTCTTTTATTGTAGATGGAAAATGTGCGACGCAAACATAATTACTTACCCTTAATTATGGAGCTTTTAAAAATACTTGCAGAAGAAGGAAAACTAGTACATTTAGTTGAAAAGGTATTCCTTTGCATGCTTTTAATATTCAAAAGTTGATATGTATGTCATATTGATACATTTTAATTTGTGATAAGTACTGGTTTGATAAATCTATTTGGAATGCAACAGTAATACCCAAAATATAGCAACTGTTAAAATTGTATTTCTAGTAAAAAAAATGTGGAAAGAGTTGTATGATTTGAATTTTTTTTTCTCTTTTTTAAATCAGTGTATCAAATTACAATATGAAAGTTCAGGCATAAGATTTTATTTTGCTTTTGAAGAAACTACCTTCACGTTTTTATAGTTGTACCTTATGCCTTTCCCAGAAAATATTCTAAACAAGTGTGCTGTTTAATGCAGATGAGATTTTGCTTAAATTCCAGTAAAACATATACTGAAGTGCCAGAAAAACTGGTACAGACGAGCTTATGCAAAATACATAGCAACGTCACCTATGCGCATTCTCGGTTGTGTCCGCCTGTGAGTATATAAAGCGATAGACATCCTTGCCAGCTGTCAGAGCTGTTTTCAGCATGAGAATGAGAAGTAATAATGATTTAGCGATTTTCAATGCGGTGTCATAGTTGGCGCTCGTGTGAGGGGCCATAGTATTTCGAAGGTAGAAACAAAGTTCGGATTTTCACCGACGACCATTGCAAGGGTGTAACCGTGACTATAAGAATTCTGACAAAACCTCCAACCTATGATACCAGTGTGACCGTAAAAAGACATAGGGTGAATGTGACCATCGTCGGCTGTCCTGAATTGTTTCACGCGATGGGTGTGCATCACTCTCGCAGGTATCATTAGAATTCAATGCTGGAGCCTCAACAAGCATCGGCGTCCGGACTGTGCAACGTAGCCTGCACGATATGGGCTTTGGGAGCCGACACCCAACTCTAGTCCCCTTGATGGGTGCACGACACAGAGCTATGTGCCTCGCTTGGGCACAGCAACACCGCCTCTGGACACTTGATGACTGGAAACAAGTAGCCTGGTCTGACGAGTTACGTTTCCAACTGTATCGGACAGATGGAAGGAGTCGTGTGTGTCACGAACTCAATGAAACCATGGATCCCGCCTGTCAACAGGAAACTGTGCCGGCTGGTGGGGGGTCTGTAATGGTATGGGGTGTGTTTAGCTGGACTTCACTGGGACCCCTGATACATCTACAAACGTCTGTGACAGGCCAATGCTATGTGCGCATCCTTTCTGACGAGATACGCCCTTTCATGTCCTTCATTCATGCTGATGGGTTGGGACTGTTCCAACAGGACAATGCACCTCCACACAAGTGTCGGGATGTCACATTATGGTTAGAGAAACATTTATCTGAGTTTAGGGTGTTGCCATTCCCACCCAAGTCCCCAGGTCTGAACCTGATAGAACACATTTGGGATGCCATGCAACGCGCTATCGAACACAGGAATCCAAGACCTTGGAACGCTCTGCAGGAAGTATGGTGTGCATTGCCTACAGCATATTTCCAGAAGCTAGTGGAGTCCATGCCTCATTGTATATCTGCAGTCCTGCGCTCCTGTGGGGGACCTACCAAGTATTAGACTGGTGTACTAGTTTTTCTGGCACTTCAGTGTATATTTAGAGAAGGGAACTTATATTTTGCAACTTTAATTTCATGCAATTGCAGGAATATAAATTGAATCTGGGTGCTGTGGTGAAATAAGAGAAAGTTTTAAAAGCAGATGTGATTAAAATTGTTTATGGTATTTGTGGTTTTAAATTATTACAACATATATTAGGTGTACAAGTAAGTTTTGAAGCATTTTATGTGTGACGTATACAGCTAATTTACATATCCAACATTCCCCCGCATTGTTGTCATGTGACACAGAAGTTTGCCCAATAGTCAAATGCACTTGCACATCGGTAGGTGAAAAATGGCAAGCGATACTGCATTTATTCGACACCGCATTCGTTATGAATTTCATCAAAGAAAAAGTGCTGCAAAAGCATTTGCATCGATCTGTTCTATTCTAGGGAAAAATATTGTATCGAAAAGCACAGGAGGGTTTTGGTTTAGACGGTTTAAAGCAGGGGATTTTGATGTTAGCGATCGAGAACGTAGTGACGCTCCGCATAAGGTTGCACACGAGGAACTGCAAGCATTGCTTGATGAAGATTCATCTCAAACGCAAAAAAGAACTAGCTGAACAACTGGGGGTAACTCAACAAACCATTTCCAATCGTTTACGCGCAATGGGAAAGATTCAGAAGGAAGGAAATTGGGTGCCACATCACCCGAGCCAGAGGAACAAGGATGGGCGTGTCACGAAGTGTTTGAATCTGTTGAATAAACAACACGAAAAGTCTTTCCTGTGGAAAATCGTTACGGGTGAAGAAAAGCGGATATGGTACGACAATCCCAAACGCAAAAGGCACTGGGTTGACCCCGGTGAAGCAACGAATTCGACACTAAAACACAATATTCACTCCAAGAAAGATCCGGTGGGATATGAAGGGTGTGCTCTGTTACAAACTATTGGAACAGGGTCAAAGTGTTACTGCTGATCGCTACAAGCAACAATTGTGGCGATTGAACCAGGAAATCTGTCGGAAATGTCCATTCACCGGCAAAGGATTGCGTCCCATGAAGTTACTGCACGACAACACTAGGCCTCATGTCGCGAAATTGGTCGAGAAAATGTTATTGATGCTTGGCTGGGAAGTTTTGGAGCACCTGGCGTATAGTCCCGACATAGCCCCTTCAGGCTATCATTTGTCTCGATCGATGCAACACGATTTGTCCGCTGTACAATTCCGGACGTGTGACGAAGTGCAAAAATGGGTTGACAACTTCATCGCGTCACACAGCGAAGCATTCTTCGTGGCTGGAATCCATCCGCTGTCCAACCGATGGTGGAAGGCGACAGATGATGACGGCGCATATTTTGATTTGTAAAAGGTATTGTTGTTTTCTCTCAAATTACATGTTGCATTGTCTTAAAATGCTTTAAAACTTATTTGTACTCCTAATACATTGAAAAGTGTGTGTTATCACCAACTACTTTTGTTTAAAGCCTATTCTGCAGAAAATAAGCCTTAAATAAAAGTGGTTGGTGTCAACGTACGCTTTTATACGTCAGTGTTTCTTGTATACTGCAATTTTGTTGGTTCACAAGCAATAACGTCATGCATGAGCTTTTTCTGCAAATTCGTGGAATTCCCGCCTTTTATTGTCATTTGGATTATTCGTGAGATTGACGCAAAACTGAAAATAATTTTTTGTTGGGGGGGGGGGGGTATTTCCCGTTTCGAAACTTTTGAAAACAGAAGCTAAATGGACTGAAAAAAATTTCCCGTAATCCTAATTTTTTTCTTGTGATATCCAGTATTGTCGAATATCATTTTATTACATAAATGTTTCAGCTTGAAACTGTAGGCAGTAATTTGCGAAAATGGAAGTTAGACGGCATAAAAATTTGCCTGTAGTCCTAAGGCATGAGATTTTCCGGTGTATTAGAGGAAATCTGCCTTTTCCGTTACCATTTTGGTCATTTATGAGATCAATGCATAACTGAACAGAATGCTTTTGGGGATTGGCGGGTTCGTCAGAGGATGGAATTCTATCTTTACAAAACTTATGAAGATAAAAGGTCACAGTGTGAATATTTTTTTCTGTAATCATAATTTTTTTTTTCTCGTGAATTTCCTTATACCCATAGTGTTGTTAAATATAATTTTATTCAATAAATATTTGTATTCCAGCATGAAAATGGGGGCAAAATTTCCAAAACATAGATCAGATGGAACAAAGATTTCTCTTGTAATTGCAACCCCCCCCCCCCCCATAATGCTCCCACTCTCTTGTGTTTGTTGTTGTTATCCCCCCCCCTCTCATAAGTGTTTGCATTTCAGCTTGATAAAGGATGGGAAATTTCCAAAATGGGTGATGAAATTGAAAAATTTGTAAGAATTGATTCATAGTGTTCAAAAGTTTAGATCCTCAATGTTACACCATTTATTTAAAACAGTTAAAGCTTTGACATCATGTACTCATGGTCCTCAAGTTGAAAATTCTTTCAGCATGACGAATGAAATTATTGTCATCAGAGGGCAGAGAAAGAAAGAAGAGCAACAATGAAATAGGGAGAGAATGATATCAGCAGAAAGAAAAACTAAGCAATGGATGCTGTGTACAGCTGCAGAGTCGACAAACAAAGTAGTTCGCATTCTTGCTGCGGGTTTTGATTTTTCACCCAGCTAAAAAGTTTAGTTTTTTTTTCTTTTGTTGATCTCGTGTATGAGGGAGAATCGAAAAGTAATGCACATTTTTTTCTCTGTCTCTTTCCAGGTTGCAGTTTGGCAGACAACAAGTTTGAATATCATGCTACAGACCGGTTTGGCCGAGTTGGAAGACAGTGTGAATGACGGCACAAGGATGTCGCGTTTGTTCGTGTCGTCTACGAATGAAGAGCAACGCAATGTAGTCTAATTTTTGTGGGCTAAACAGGAAAACTCGGACGGAAATTCACAAAGAAATGGCCATAGTGTATGGTGGCAATTGCCTGGACCGCAGCAACATCTCCAGTTTCTTTGCAAGACAAATGAGCCCTGGGCGTGCCGCTGCACTCCCGAAACTAAGAAGGCCAGTATGGTGTGGAAACATTCAGACTCCCCGCCATAAAAAAAATTCAGAGTAACCCAATCTGCACAAAAAAGTATATGACAATGTTCTGGAACATGCATGACGTTCTCCTGGTGGAGTTTCATCCAATGGGAACCACTGTGAATGCCAGAACCTATGCTAACACATTGACAAAATTCTGTCGTACCCTTTGTGACAAAAGACCCAACACGGACACCGCACCGCCTCCATGGCTCAGTGGTCTAAGCGATGGCTTCTGATCATTCATCCGGAAGGGGTCCGGGTTCGAATCCGGATGAGGCATGGATGATGTGTTTGTCTTAAGGCACTGGCTCTCTCCCTTTCCTGGAACCAGTGGCCCTAAATTAGGGATGATCCCACCCCTAACTTAGGGCAACTGGTTCAGGTATTGAGATGCTCACGGTGGTCGTTAAACCTCTAATAAAAAAATGTCGGACTGCTTCATGACAACATTCTCCCATATGTTGCACAACATCTTGCTTGTGACAAAATTGTGGAATTTGGCTGGAAGGTGCTCCAGGACCCCACCATACAGTCCGGAATTTCATCTGTTTGGTCTCTTAAAAGATTCCTGGGTGGCCAGTGCTTCGATTCTGCTGACGAAGTTAAATCTTGTCTGCAGGTGGCTTTATGTGCCCAAAAACGGACTTTTATGAACAAGGTATACTAAAACTGGTACTTCTGTCTCTGTTCTTATGTTGAAACATAGATAAGAAATGTAGTTTCACTGTGCATGTTTTGCTTATCTATTAAATTGTTTCCAAAAAATAATAATAATGGTTGTTACTTTTCGATCCACCCTTGTATTGTATGTAACATGTTTGCCTGTTGCCATTAGCAGTGGTGGAAATGGGCCGGAACGCCGATCCAGGAGCGAAACCTCGCGTTCCGGAAGCAAAACCCTGCGTTCCGGCATAGACACAAAAGAAAGGGAGCATTTAATTTTCATAAAACATTTCGTAATGCATTATACATTTCAATTAATGACACCATCTTGTATTAATTATTCGTTTCAAAATTTTAATTTTTAAAATTTTTTTCTAATAAAGCTCACTCGCCATTTGTGTAGGTACTACTGGAGTTGTAGCTGTAGCTCTCAAAAATTTCTCTTCGCCGTCTGGAGTCCTTCCTTCGCGATTTCCCGCCATGGTGACGACTGCAACGCCGCTTAATTCCACGATGAGAGCGAAGGCCATGACAGGAGCTGATTGCTCGATGACCTTGCAACCTCTCTCCGCTCTTGGCATAAAATGACTTCGCAGTTCCTGTAACCTGGCAACGAGCTTAATTACTACACTCTACACATGCTGTCACTTCAACTCCAGTCGTGGTAGGACGTGACTTTTTGACTGATATTGTAGTCGTTGTTGTAAGTTTTAATTTGTTCTTGTGTGAGAAAAGAAAACAACTGTGAAAATAATGAAAAGAACACTAACAGATTTCTTTGGGAAAAAACATGAGTCAAAAGGAAAGAAACAGAACTCAGGAATTTGGAAACCTTCTCCCCCTGTTTAAGCTCGGACTCCGTGTGAAGTATCACCAAGAAAATCACCAAAAATACAACAGTCAAAGGAAATCGCTGCATTGGAAGTTCATTAGACGAATCTGAATCTCGGCAAAGCTCAACAAATGGTAAACCCGAGTGTTGGACTGAGGATCAAAGTAAGTATTTTTTGAAAGAGTGCTCTTGGCTTGTTTTAAAAAATGGGTGTTTAGGATGTGCCGTCTGTAAAACCGCCGGGAATATGAACGTTTCAGAATTTTTAACTGGTGCAAGGCTTTCTAAGGAGTGGATAGATTGCAAAGTTAAATCTACGACTGATTATAAGAAGCAAAATACGGCTCTAAGGGGGGAAATAAAGGAGCACAGAGAAAGTCACGCTCATAAAGAAGCTTCTAAAATGAACGCAAAACGTTCTGAAGGCGTCTTTGAAAATATTGTTGGACAATACGTACAAAATTACAGGGATCGCATTTCTCCTAAAATTCCTAATATTCCTAATATTTTGTGACCCTCCTTAAATTCCTAAAATTATAACTAAAATTTGCTATTCTTCCTAAAATTTTTGTAAGCTTATTTATTAAAAATATAACCGTTATTAACACCAATAAATTTACCATTACAGTAAGGTAAGAAGACCTGTTATTGTAGAAACACAGCCTATATGGTGTGCTGCTGAAGGGAGAGAAAATGACGCCATCGAGATGCACTTGCTTCGGGGCGGGCGCTCCACTTTTGTGCCTTCGGACAGTTTTCGAGAGTAACAAGAGATCTAAGGGAAAAGGGGAGGGGTCATTTTCACCCCTGGGTTGCGCTTTGCAGACGAACTCAGTGGCACGCAGAAGATCATACTTTATTTTTGAACATGCCTCGTGGAACCTCCTCTTTCTGCTGATGTTTTGTTATTGTAAACTGCAGGTGGGTGGAAGCAAAGAGGAAACATGTGGTCTCCTTCCGTAACCTCCGGTAATGACGATGGGATGGTAGCTGAGTGTTATCGTGGCAGGCAGTAGAGCACGTGATCATTAACCTTCGATCGTGCGTCAGCGACAGCGACCTTTGATACGCAATATATCTTGGCTCCGACTCGCTTTGACTGAACTTGCGTGAGATGCATATGATAGTTTCTGGTTTTGCGTCTTTTATGGTGTTCTCTGTGCTGTGTGCAGGTTCAGTTCTCTAGTGGTGACTTGCTTTTTTTATTTTTTTCTATCTTCTGGCATCCTCGCAGCCAAACTTCGGGAAGTTGTCTGGTTTTGCAATATTGGAACGTGTTTTTGTACTTCCCTTTCATTTTCTGGTTAGTAATACAAGTGCTTAAGATGCCTAAATCCAAAACGAAATTTCAAGATGCGTGGCTCGCCAAAGAATTGGACGGAGTGAAGTTGAAAGAATGGTGTTCTGCAACTGAAACAATATTTTCTGCTAAGTGTATATTGTGTTCAGAAATTTTCAATATTTCTAATAGTGGCTTTTCACAAGTAAAAGCGCATCATAAAGGAAAAAAACATTTGCAGAAATTTCAAAGTAAATTTCAAAATAAGTCCATCCTGAAAGCCTTTGGAGGACAGGATCTTCAGCCCAAAACAAATATTAGTGAAGTACTGAGTCATGATTTACAGTTGGCTAAAGCCGAAGCATTATGGGCCATGAAAGTTGCTAAGGACAATATGTCTTTTGTTTCATGCACTGAAACAGTTGAACTTTTCAAAGAAATTTTTCCTGATTCTGCTATTGCAGCCAAAATGCAACTTAAAGAAAAAAAGTTGCTTATGTGATATCACATGGATTGTCAAAATATTTTGAAGAGGATTTGAAAAAAGACATTGCATCTAGTAGCCCAGGAAAGGTTACTATTGCATTTGATGAAACTACAAATGCGCAAGTGAAACGGCAGTTGGATGTGTATCTCAGGTACTGGTCTTCAGAAATAAATTCAGTTTCTTGCCGATACCTAACAAGCGTTTTTCTGGGTCATGCAACAGCAGATATTTTGCTAAAAGAAATTCTTGATGTGTTATCGTCCTTCAATATTTCGTTGAACAAAATTATTTGTGTATCCATGGACAGCCCAATTGTAAATAAGTGCTTTTACACAAATTCAATGAAGTTGTTAAACAAGAAACAGGCCAGAAATCTTTGGAACTAGGTTTTTGCAACCTGCGTGTTGTTAGTAATGCATTTAAAATTTTTTTGACCAGCTTAAATATAGATTTTGACGAATTTGCTACTGATATGCATTACTTTTTAAAGAGTAGTGCTGCAAGACGAGAGGATTATAAATCTGTCGAGGATATAACATTGGTCACAGCCAAATTTCTTTTGCGTCATGTCAGCAACAAATGGTTAACCATTGGTTCTGTAGCCCAGAGGCTCTTGGATCAATGGCTAAATATTACAGAATATTTTTTAAACTTCTTGCCATCTCAAAAAATATTTGAAAAACAACTACGCAATTCAGCAAGGTATAAAAGAATTCACTGTTTCCTGAAAAATGAGCTAACTCCTTGCTATTTAGCATTAATTTCATTTTCACACCAAAATTTTGAAAAGTTTTCATTATGTTATCAGAGTGAAGAACCAAAAATACACCAGTTATATTCTGATTTAAATACTTTAATGAGGAATGTTATGGCTCAGTTTATCCAAGATGATGTTATTGCAGGGAAATTTGGAGAAGACCTAAAGAATGTAGATTTTGAAAACAAAAATTCATGGAAAAAACTAGGGGAGTTAGAAGTTGGTATGAAGACAAAAAATCTCCTCAGGAATGTTCAAGAGACCAGGCAGAAATTATTTCTCTTAGATGTAAGATCATCACTAATTGCAACCACAAAATATTTAAAGTCAAATTTGCCATTCTGCAATCAAAAGCTAAGAGACATAGAAGTTTTAAAGGTAAAAGAACCAAAGAAAGAGTCAACTCAACTTTCAGTCACTGAAGGACTTTCGGAAATAACCAGAATTTCAAGTGTTTTGCATCTTTCTGAGGAACAAATTGATAGAGTAAGAGAAGAGTGGAAACTTTTAAATTCTGATAAGCCATCTCTAGATGAACTAGTGAAATTTTCAGAGGAAGGTCATATTCCAGTGCGGATTGATCATTACTGGCGTAATATATTTAGTATTAAAGACTCTTAGCGGAAAAGAAAAATACTCAAATCTTGCTAAACTCATCAAGTCAATTTTAGTTTTACCTCATGGTAATGCTGATGCAGAAAGGGGATTTTCGGTTAACACTGCTCTGTTAAGGAAGGACAAGGCTAACTTAAAAGACTCAACTATAACATCATTAAGAATAGTTAAAGGGGCCATTAAACACTATGGATGTGTATGTAAAGTTCCCATAACAAGAAATTTGTTAAATAGTGTTCGTGATTCACATAAATTTTATAAAGAGTATGTTGATAAGCTGAAGGAAGAAGAATCAAAAAAGGTAAAAGAAAGGAAGCAGAAAGAGAGGGAAAATAAGGAAAAGCAGCTAGAGAAAAAAGAAAAGCTGAGTTTGATGACAAAATAAAAGAAAATGATGCAGAAATAAATAGGCTTAAAAAAGATAAAGAAGCCTCCCTAGCAGTAATTCAAGAGGGAACAGAAAGAATGAGAAAAGCTGTAGAAAAACAAAATACTGTTGAAATAGCAGTTGCCTCTAACTTGATCATACAAGGTTCAGTTGAAATAAAGAAAACTGAAAGTAAATTAGTTGTGGTGGAAGCAGAAAAAGATAGGCTTATCAGGAAAAGGTTGAAACAATAATATGAAAAAAGTAATTCAGTGAACAATTGTACATAGTTCTTGGTTTTTAATTACCTTTTTAGGATATTATAATTTAATGTGAAACTTGAAAACTTTACTGTGAAAATCGTGAATTGCTTCTGGTTCAACAGCATATTAATGTTCAAATGAAACTTGAATGTGGTAAATATACTTGAATATGATAATAACACGTGAAAAGATAAGAACTGAACATTAGAAGTAAATCATACTTAAACTTTAGACATTAGACGTTATGCAAAAAATTTGGGTGTGAACTTCGACCATATATACTAATGGACTGCGCATTGGCAATAGCTGCATCAAAGCCGCCATGGCTCCAACATTGGGCACGTCATCATCAGACTCCAAATTTCGTGTAAAAATGCTGTTATGAATACTAATTTACGCTGCAGAACTTCAGTGTTTTCGGTGTATTCTGTGAATGCGCCTCATATATAATGAAAACTCTTCAGGTAAGTTTACTTATGAGCTATATACATGCATGATCGGGTTGTTTGCATTTCGTGATTTATAATGTGATGAACGTTTGCGAAGAATTTGGAACATGCATTCCATTTTTTTTTTTTCTTAAGTTACTATATTTTTATATCAATAGCTGCAAGTTTCTGGTTAAGTAATTGAACTTTATTGTCTTAGGTATTTAATTCGTTTCTTACCCATGAAAAATCATAGAACTTCCTTTACTATATTGCTCAGAGCAACCTCAGAGCACAGCAGGTGTAACCCATCTTTTTGACTGATGTCATGTGATTTTATGTTGGAGCCAGAAATTTTGATGTCATGCGCAGTCTATCAGTATATATGGTTGAAGGGTTTGAAGCAAACTCTTTACAATGTATACGAAGTTGTTTTACTAGATGTATACAAATATACATCTAGTTTTTATTGAAATACACTCCTAAAATTTTCCTAAAATTTTTCCAAAAATTCCTAAAATTCCTACCTAAAATTTTCCAGAAGTATGCTATGATCCCTGAAAATATTCAATACTGCATATTTCATTGCGAAGAACAATAGACCTTTTGCCGATTTTCCTGGTTTGATTGATCTTCAAAAGAAAAACGGTACTGAGATGGGGAGGATATTGCAGTCTAGGAAGACATGTACGGATATTTGTGATTCTATGGGAAATGACATGCGTAAAAAGCTCTGTGAAGAAATAGTCTCCCAAAATATACAATTCGGTATCTTGGTTGATGTGTGTACAACTGTAAGCCGACTCTCAGTACCCATAATCTGCATAAGAATGTCCATAGATCCGGATGATATAAATGCCCCAAATCTATGAATGACACGATTTGAAAGCAATAACTGAATCGATTATGAACTGCTTGGTGAAGTACTTTCCAATAGAGCTTATTAAAAATAATCTGATATCTTTCACTTCCGACGGAGCTGAAAACTTCGCAGGTTCCATATCTAGTGTGGCTCAACAGCTTAAAAAAATTCCCAAACTTATTATATGGCACTGTGAAAATCATAAGTTCGAACTTGCTATCGGGGACGTAATTAAAGAGGTTTACAGCATACAGAGTTTTATATCGTTTTGCGATAAATTATACTCTTTGTATCACGCTTCACCAAAGAACGCCCGTGAGTTGCATCACTGTGCTGAAGAAATTGCAGTTCTGTTTTCTTCAATCAGGAGAGTTCTTGGAACAAGATGGGTTGCATCTAGTGAGCGAACAGTATCTCCTATCTGGAATGTTTCCAGCCTTGGCTTTGCATTTTAAAGCTGCATCTGCTAATGCTTCAAGGGATAGTAAAGAAAGAAGCATGTTTTCTGGCTTACTGAAAAGACTTACGAGCACAAGCTTTTCTGGAAAATTTGGCACTCATGAAAACCGCCTTAAAGGAACTTAGTTCATTGTCACTGCGTCTTCAAGGAAATTCTGTATCGTTACCAGAAGCACATTCGCATATTTCCCTTACAGTGAAAGTTTTCCAGGGTTTAGCTGATGGTGGTTTTGACAAGTTTTATTTAGTAGCATCAGATGGCGTAAAAAATATGGTGTTCAAAGGGGTGGACTTACATTCAAGGGGATATAAATCTGAAGGGAAAATAAACCGTGTTCAGTTTTTTCGGAATGTTGCCAACAATTTATCTGCTAGATTATTTAGCAGCGAAGACATTGTAAAACAAATTCAGGTTTTGTATCTGTCTTTTTGGCCGATCGACATAGATATTTTATATGGAGAAGGAGAGATTCTAAGTTTATGCCGAATATTCGGATTGGAGGAAGAAAGGAAAATCATTGAAGAGTTCAGACATTTCAAGGTAACCAAAAAAGTTTCACATCATTTAAAAGTCTTATTAAAATCTGTTGCTGCGGTTGCTATATCAACAGCTGAGTGTGAAAGAGGTTTTAGCACCATGAATTTGATAATAACTGATTTCAGAAACGCTTTAAACGTTACACGTCAGCAACCTCATGTTCATAAAAATAAACGGACCTCCTTCAAAGATCTTCTATCCCGAGCCTCACGTACGGAGCTGGTTGAGTGACGGAAGGAGAAATGCAGATTTTTTGGCTTGCAGAGAACGTGAAGAAAAGATGCAAGAAGACTTGTTGAAACAAAACCTTTGGAGATTATTTTGGGAGATGATTTTTTTTTTACAAATAGAACTTATAATAGATATTGCAGCTAAATAAATGGATATTTCAGACAAAGTCGAATTTCTGTACTTTGCCACCCCATATACAGTAGTTACTTACATATCTCTGCCTCAAATAAGAGCTGACGTATTTTCTCCGATGTTTGTTATTTGAGGACACCTCCAAAAAGGGTGATACCTTTAATTGCACCGGCACATATTTGTGTGGTCTTTCTAATAAGAAACGTACTTCTGAATAAAGAAAACAGCTCTGACTTTAGCTGAATGCGACTATTTCATTTTAAAATTTAATAACGAAATTTCCTTATATGGTTTTATGTGTACAGCAAATGGGTTTGCGAATATTAAATTTTTAACGCATTCACTTGTACCGTTGTAGCCAAAACCCGTCAAAACTGTGTTAAGCCTTTTTGACGAATTCTTACTATGGAGTCAGAAATAGACAAAACGTTGCGACGTCACTTTGACAGGTTTTGGCGACAACGCTACAAGTTGTGCGTTGCGTTCCGGCAGCGAAAAATTCCCATTTCCACCACTGGTCATACAGATTTTGCAAGTTTTGCTTAAGAGTTCATAACCATAAACCACCTGTGGTGCTGCCATTTTGAATGGGTTTAGCAATGTTTTCCTCCATGATGTTGGGGTGCCTCCTGGCATTGTGATGTTATCTCTGAAAGTGTTTCGATGGAGATTTCATTGTCATGATTGCAATTCTTTTGAGGAGACTTGAAAGTCTCAAGTCTCCTCAAAATTTTCATCTCACAAGACATATGTTAAACTTATTTTGCACTCAGTGTTGTATATTTAGCTTGTGAATTCAAAAAATACTTGTATAAATCAGTTCTCTGTCCTGTATAAATCATATGAAAGTTTACTAACAGTGTTATGGTACAGGTTAATTGACACCTGCTCTCCTTTCCCTTCCTCAAATACTTCCATACACAATGATACAATAACAATGACACCCCGGTTTTTATCTGCAAATATTTTCGTTTTTTCACACAACACAGTTTTTTATCATTTGAATGAAAAATCCCCCTCCCCCAAAAAAGTTATTTCTTTAAAATTAATTAGAAATGACAAATATTGCTCAAACATTTAAGAATTCCTTATGAAATCTTCATTATTTTGAGGGATTTTTTTTTTCTGACTAACTGGAAAAAATGTGGCTAACACCTCCATTCTCCTCTACCCCGATATGTAGGGAATATTACATTATGAAAAATATAAGTACCATATACTGAATTATTTGAATCATAAAGGGGGGGTATTTTGAGCCCCCTTCAACTCAGTGCAATCACTTTATTCCCATAATGTTGACATCATTTGCATTTTAGCAATAAAAACTGCATCAGATGCTGCAGAAATTGTCATGAAATATATCATAATTCTCAAAATATTCAAGCATTTCATGCAGAATGAGATTTATGTTCCGTAACTTCAAATAATAGTATTGGTTGGTGCGAATGAAAGGACCAGCACACATGGATGACGAGAACAGAAAAGTAGGACAACTTACCTAGGCAAAATAATCCCCCTCGGCATTGATACATAGTTGCCATCTGTCCGGGAACAGAAAAAGTCTTGTGGCTGGGACCCAAAGAAGTCATCGACTACACGTTGAACCTCGTCTGTCGTGAACTGTTTCCAGGCAACGAAATAGATGATAGTCTGTCGGAGACAAGTCCGGGGAATAGGCAGGATGAGGCTGTGCTGCAAGCCCAAGGCACTTAGTGTCAGCATCGTTCGTTGTGCGACATGAGGACAAGCATTGTCCTGGAGCAGAACAACATCATGTCTGTTAAACAAAGCCGGTTGTTTCTGGTGTAATTCAGTGCAGTGATGGTATGGCCTCTTGCCAAGAAACTCCGATGAATTATCCCGGCTGTGGATAATTCATTGGAGTTCCTTGGCGAGATATTTTCACCAGACAAGAAGCATCATCTTCTTGGTGTGTGTGTGCAGCTTAGGATGCCATCCAGCAGGCTGTGCCTGGCTCAACCATTGTACAGATTGTTTCCGATTGTCATATAGGACCCATTTCTCGTTGCAGTGGATGTTCCTGGCAACCAGCGACATGCAGACTTCCAAACGCCTAGTCTTGATGGTAGTTGTCAACTCATGTCCAGCTTTTTGACCTTACTCAGTGCAGCCAGACGGCAAACAACTGTCATGTAGTGGACAGCTACATCTGCTGCTATCTCGCGACATGTTTTTCGTGGATCCGCTTCAACCACACGTAACAAAACATCGTCAGAAACAGGTCGGTCGGTGGCCATGTGGTTCGTTTTGCAGGTCCGTATCTTCGCTTCAAAACTTCACAAACCATCACCGGATGGTTCGTTCATTGGCTGTATTCTCCCCAAACATTTTGTTAACGTTTCGAGTGGCAATTCCTGCAGAATGGCCCAGTTTAAATTCGTACAGGAAGACTACTCTCAATCCGGCGTATGCACGTTTCCTTTGCAAGCCACGTTGCGTCCAAACAAACATCTCCTGAACCTTGTTCTTCACACATGTGCTAGCTGTTTATAGTAACTCTGACGTAATACCTGCAGCACCTGTGGGTGGGTCCATTCCACTGTGGTGGGGGCTCCGTCTCATAGGCTCGTTCACGCCGGACATTTAATTCACACCAACCCAATAATAATAATAATTTTTTTAAAGCTTTTAACAGCAAGTGTCTATGAATAATGTAGATTTAGAAGCCTTATATGGAGTTTTTCAGTAGAATTTCCACACAGGTCTCAAGGGAGTTTAATAGTTATAATGGAAGCATGGACAAATATGAATTAGCACTTGCTGTTAAAGATTGCTGCATGCCAGTTGTGCTCGTAACCTAATGGTCATGAAAACAGAACATGCTGCAGTTAAGTTGTACCACTTTCACTAAACTCCAAGTATGTGGAAGATTTTTTTTTTTTTTTTTTTTTACATATCCATGCCATTTCAGTGGCTTAGAGACTGCAGCACAGATGACTCATTTGAGAGATTAGGAAGTTTGGGTGTGAGTACTGCATCTATTTATAGTGTGTGGAGATTGCAGATATAAAGAGTTGTTTTGTATTCTCAAAATATTTATGCAGTGTGCACATTGTACACAATAAGTACTATGTGAACTTAATAATGTCCAAATAGGCAAGAAGTTGGGATGAAAGTCTACTAGCTTTGAAAATCGTGTGTTGAAGAGTAATACACATAGTGATTAGAAAATGTTACTGGACCTCTGCAGAATGGCTCTGATGATAACATTATTTGATTGTAGTGGAATTATTAATTATGTACACTGAGCTCAACCAAACAACTGGTACTACAGTTTATTGCAATTTCCCAAACAGGAGAAATTAAAAAAACTTAGCCAATATTGGTGGCGTAAAAACTGTTACAGGGAAATTAAAGCAAGCTTGGGAGGATTGTAGAGAAAAATAGGAAAACTATTTTTGCAATTTCTTTATGAAACTAGCAAAATTTTTTACATACAACGAGATGGTGATTGAAAAGACAAGTCACTGTGAAAAAAACTGGTGGTTTGTTTTTCTTTCTCAGTAGTGGAGCATGGATAAAGCTATGGCTCAAATACAGGGGAGAAATTCATGGCCATAACATTAGAGATACCTACCTAACAATAATTACAAGGTTGCTTACCTTTTTCACATTTCACTGCAAGTTTTATTCTCTTTGTTGTTATGCTTGGTTTAAGCCTCCGGTGCAGTGTTCTATTTTTTCCCTTCAGGTTCTTTCAAATGTTCTACGAATGCTCAAGTCCATGAAGTGCCTTGCTGTCCAGGTTGCAAAATTGCATCCCCCCTTCTTCCCTTCACATCCGCGTGTAAAACCTAACCTTCGCTGATAAAAACCCCAATTCATGAACTCAAAAACTTTTGATATTATCAACTGAACATAAACTGCTTATTTACATACATACAAAATGCGAACGAAAATGTTAAAAACGCATATAAAACTATTTACATTCGACTCTCCTTCTCAACACCCCATGAACAACCAGAACATTCATTCACCACACCCCAAGCCATTCCAACACAGACTGCCTCAAGTACTTTCTACGCTCAGCAGGTATGCTAGATGTTTTCTCTTCTGCCACTGCAGCAAGAGTGAGTGATGCGCTCGGCTTCCTCGCCCTCGCCCCCACGTCTTCCACAATAAAACCTTCCACAGTGACTCCATCTGTTATTGACTTCAGTGAACTCTTTATTTTCTTCTTTTGTGTCTTTGTTTTTTTTTATCAATTTTTATTAGTTCTTTCCATTAAGGATATTTGGATCATTGTTATTACAAATATTGCGACATGATTTTATTATTTTAATATCTTCAAACTTCGGGTATGCTTGGTTATCCATACATACCCGAAGTTTGAAGATATTAAAAATAATAAAATCATGTCGCAATGAGAGGCAGAGTGTACTAATTGAAAAAAATAAAGATCAAATTTGTAATAACAATGATCCAAATATCCTTAATGAAAAATGGAAAGAACTAATAAAAATTGACTAAAAACACAGAAGAAAATAAAGAGTTCACTGAAGGTAATAACAGATGGAGCCACGGGGGAAGGTTTTATCGTGGATGATGTGGGGGCGGGCGAGGAAGCCGAGCGCATCGCTCACTCTTGCTGCAGTGGCAGAAGAGAAAACATCTAGCGTACCTCCTGAAGATAGCCCAGCTGAGGGTAGAAAGTGCTTGGGGTGTGGTGAATGAATGTTCTGGTTGTTTATGGGGTGTTGAGAAGGAGAGTCTAAAGCATAGGATGAGTCATATGTAAATAGTTGTATATACGTTTCTAACATTTTCGTTTGCATTTTGTATGTATGTAAATAAGCAACTTATGTTCAGTTGATAATATCAAAAGTTTCTGAGTTCATGAATTGGGTTTTTATCAACAAAGGTTAGAATTTACACGCAGATGTGAAGGGAAGGGGATACAATTTTGCAACCTGGACAGCAAGGCACTTCATGGACTTGAACATTCGTAGAACATTTGAAAGAACCTGAAGGGGAAAAAATAGAACACTGCACCGGAGGCTTAAACCAAGCATGACAACAAAGAGAATAAAACGTGCAGTGAAATGTGAAAAAGGTAAGCAACCTTGTAATTATTATAATTGTATGCACGTAAATTTAAAAATGACTGTGGCTTCTGCTATGGATGTTTTAACCTACCTAACAGTGTGTTAATCAGCCTATACACGGCAAGGCATTGACTCCACAAGATGCCAGAGGGTTTCCACAGATAATGCCACCCATGTCTGTTGCAGCATTGTCCACAACTCCCCCGAGACATCAGTCCAGGATCCACAGCATCACAGAAAACTTCCACCTGATTTAAAATATGGGACCAATAGACAGTTCCAAGCTTAGATGGATCCTCGAACCATCTCTGGGTGTTTACAGCCCAGTGGGGCGGCACATTGCCTTTCTCAAACAGACTATCCGCTGCAAGATACCATGAAAGCGTGTAGGTGATCAGCCAGCACATGCTGGTACACTAAGGAACCCAATGCTTCCCATACTATCACTGAGCCATGGCTTCATACTGTTGACGTCACAGCCACCCATACACAAGATTCTACTGCGTAATTCAGTTTTTTTCATAATTTTGGGCAATGCTCGAGATCGATGTGGAACTGAAGATAAATTAAGGGGGGGGACTTGGGGAGGAGTCGTTTTCCGTCTGGGGATGGCATTTCGTCTTTCAAAACTGCAGTTAAACGGAGTTATGATTTTTTCCATAATCATAATCTCTTCCCACGATGTTGCCTGTGTCCAGTATTGTTATTAAATATCATTTTATTGCATTAACGTTTGTATTTCAGCATGAAACTGGGCAACGATTTCGAAAAATGGATGTTAAGACAGCGCAAAGATTTCCCTGTAGTCTTCAGGCAAGAGATTCTTCCTTGGATTCGAAGAATTCCGCCATTCTCGAGATCAATGGACAACTGAACAGAAATTTTTGTGGGGGTAATGGTGGGGAAGGGGGATTCGTGGGACGACGGGATTCTGTCTTGCGAAACGGAAGTTAGATGCAGCAGAAATTTTTCCCGTAATCTTATTTTTTTTATTCTCACGATGTTTCTTCTGTCCAGTTTTTTTTTTCTTAAATATTCTTTTATTTCACAAATACTGCGTTTCAATCTGAAAACGGAAGTCGGTCGGAGAGAAGATTTCTTACGAAATCGCATTTAATTTTCTTCCTCGATGTTCTCACTATCGTGTGGTGTTGTTAAGTGTTACTTTCCCCCATAAATGTCTGCACATAAGGGAGGGGAAGTTTTCCAAAAACGGAAGTGACTGAGTTAGAATTGATGCATGGTAAAAAGGGAGGTGGGGGGGGAGAGAAGTGGTGAGGAAATAGGAAGGGAATGATATCAACAGAAAGAAAAACTAAGCAAAGATTGCTGTGCAGCTGCAGTGTCAAAAAAGACAAATATGGCATGGAACTTGCTGAGAAGAAGGCAACACAAGAGGAAAACTGAGCTGATGTTCTAGCAAGTATATATATATAAAAAAAAAAAAAAAGAGAGAGAGAGAGAGAGATGTGTTTGAAGCAGTGTCTTTTAAAATAACTAATTCATACACGACGTGAATCAGGAACACCAAACAGAAGTAGTCACTCTTTCAACGTGGATAGAGTGATGACTTGAGTTTGGTTTTGAATTCAGTAATTTTATATTGTGAAGTGAACAATTCCATCTTGCTGGTGCTGCTTTATATTCACACTTTCTTGTCGCACGTTCTGATATTTTTTTACCCCAATTAAAAAATTCAGCTTTTTTTGGTCCGTCTCATGTATGCCCACCGCACGATGCTGCGCCATTCTGCAGAGGTCCAGTTTTGACATTTTCGGCACCAGGCGAGTCATAATGTTTAATGACGAGCAGTCAATAGTGGCACAAGAGTAGGATGTCAGCTCCTGTAGCCAAAGGTATGCAGCATGTGCCGTACCATTTGGCTGCTTGGGCCTCTGTTGCCAAGCGATCTGTTTGTATGAGCCCGGATAGTCTACATTGACCCTGGTCATCAATGGTATGTGGGTGCCACCGCTTACTCACTGGTACGTCTATTGATGGTATACTCGCAATACACTGTTGATGTGGTTGCCCTTGGGAACCCTAGGGGTTTACCACTTGGGTGATAGAATGACCCGTCTGCCCTGCACTGACAATGTGTCCACAATGAAAGTCACTTAGATCACCACGTTTACCCATGTTCATCGATGGGAAGTCCTGCTGTCCACCTATTTATTGCCTGCATTCAGTTTGGGTCTGTGCCGAGAATACCCATGTCAGCTGTCCATCACTCCTATCTCTAATGTTTTATCTACTGAGTTTGTAATTGTACGAAACATTTGTACTTTTTATGGCATTCCATGGAAGGTAGTTATGGTAATACTAAGAGACAGTAGTGAAATGGTTATGTATGCAAACTGAAATGTAGAGTATAAAAGTTCAGTGAAAGAAAGTAAGTTGCTAGTAGGAACATCTGGAACTGCAAGGGAGACTTAGAGATGTGGAGCAGTTTTTAGCTTTGTAACTCAGATGCCAAATAGTTAAAAAAAAAAAAAAAAAAAAGCCTTATAATCAGTTGCCATATGTTGTGCTGAACAGAAAATTGTGCATTGTATGATGGAAATCCCATTGATGCTAGTAGTTATTAACTTCTCATTTTACATTGAGCTTTTATTTTTAATAAACGTGAATTAAAATTAAAAAAAAAGTATCAGCTGGATGTAGAAAAGAAAATTATTTTCAGCAATCAGATTGCAGAACTGAATTGCTTTTAGTTCACTTGTAAATATGCATGTGGTAGACATGTACATACATTAATGGAAAGGAAGTTTTGTTTTTTAATTAGTAGTAGTTTTTGTTTTTGTTTAGCATTGTATCTGCTTTGTAGCTCCGTACTATGCATTTGTTTTTTGCATAGTTGAGAGAGAGAGTATTGATTATTTTTTTATTCATTCCTTTTCCTTTTAGGCTAAAGTAAAAGTGGAAGAAAAACAGAAAGAAAAAAATTAATACAATATTTTTCTTGTACTTCTTTTGTGAATGTGAAATAAAAAGTGAAAAAAAGTTTCTGTCTTGATATTTTTAAGTTAGATTAAAAACTGGAAATTACAGGTTCATTTTCTAAAGTAAATAACTATACAGCAATACCAAAAACACATTTATGCTATATTTTACATTTCCCATAATAAACCCATGTGTAATAATTTGACATGTATGCTAATATCATGTTATTTGGCCAACTCTAATGCATTTGACATGATCACCTTGAGAAATTTAGTAAACAGCATTTACTCGAGTCAGGCCTCTTACACTATTAAAATTTTTGTTCATCAGTTTTGTCTTCACAGCAGTTCATTCATAGTGCTCTCTGACCATTTTTGATCACATTAAATTTTGGCTGGCTTGTAGTACAGCCTACTTCATGTATCTAAACACAGTTTTGACATTTAACAACATAAAAAAAATTGTACTTTTTCTTGTACAAAGCATCTGGAGCTGTACGTTTTTCCCATCACTACTAAAGTTCTGTGATGGTTGGCAGTAAAAATAGGAATTTTGAACTGATAGTGAAGAATGAGATGTAGAAAAGAAGTGGACATGTTTTAAGAACTGTGTTGTAACTTATTAATACAGACATTTAACATGGACCAGGAACATCAAACAAAGATCTTCGCTCTTTCCACGTTTATAAGTGAGTCACGGAAAAATTCTCATTGGCCGCCACCGGGAGTCAAACCCAGGGTCTTCCAGTTATGCGCCGGATATGCTTCCGCTACACCACAGCGGCCTCGAATTCTTCCAGACTCATACATGCTAACTGCCAAGCCAATTTGGCAGGTTGCTTCTTGGAGCCCCGCACAATGCTGGGGATTCATCAAAGATGGTAAGCAGCAACCGAAGAAATAATTAGAAGGCGAATGAATAATTAATACAGACATTTAACGTGGACCAGGAACATCAAACAAAGATCTTCGCTCTTTCCACGTTTATAAGTGAGTCACGGAAAAATTCTCATTGGTTGCCACCGGGAGTCGAACCCAGGGTCTTCCAGCTACACAAGACACGAAAAATTCTCATTGGCTGCCACCGGGAGTCGACCCTGGGTTCGACTCCCGGTGGCGGCCAATGAGAATTTTTCCGTGACTCACTTATAAATGGGGAAAGAGTGAAGATCTTTGAAGTGTTGTCACTGCTGCTGAAGAGGTCTGTGGTACCACAATAGTGGGTAATATTAGAGGTGATGCTTGGTGGAACAGTGAGATTAAAGAAGCAGTAAAGAGAAAGAAGGGAAGCATATTTGGGGATGTTGCAAGGTAGTTTCTGAGAATGAATATCACTGTAAGAAGCATTAGGCGACTAAGCTGGTTTGCCAGAGTAAGGCAGAAGTTAAAAGGAAACTGTGGAAAGACACGAATTACCTTTTTGGAAAGGTAGGAAAACCTTCTGGAAGTACATTAGACATAGGGAAATAAAATTTTAAGAATGGGACTGGAGAAATGATATGGGAGCCCAATGCATTAAGTGAAAGATGCAGTGAATATTTCTGTGAGTTATTAGATCATGAAAGCACAGGGGGGGGGAGGTCTGAAGAGAAGACATGTGTAAAGCTCTAAAAAATCTTCAGAATGATAAGACTCCAAGAGTAGATGGCATAACTGCCAAGATGTTAAAATATGGTTGTGATTCTGTAATTGACTGGTTAACTGAAATTTGCCAGTTGTGCGAGGAGTTAGGAATGGTCCCTCAGGATTGGAAGGATGCTATCATTGTTCTCTTGTATAAGGGAAAAGGTGATCAGACTGAATGCAAGAACTATTGTGATATTAGCTCGCTGAGTGTGCCAGGGAAAGTGTTTGGAAAGGCCATTATTGGTAAGGTACGAGACCTTAAGTCAGAGAAAGTTTGGTATGTTCAGAGTGGTTTTATGCCTGGTAAGGGCTGCACTAACCAAATCGAAGAGTATCTGCCTGTTAGTAAGAAAGTTTTTCCTGCCTTCATAGATTTAGAGAAAGCTTATGACAAAGTAAATGGCATACTTCTGTTGAAGATACTGAATAAATATGGTACCACTGGGAATATACTTAATAGTGTGAAAGCCATGTGTGCTGGCAGTAGAGCTTGTGTACGAGGGAATGGTTTTCTATTGGTGCAGGAGTCAGACAAGGTTGTGTAATGTCACCATGACTGTTTAATATATTTATGGATGCGTGCATGCATGATGCCAAAATGGACAACACTGGTATATATCTTGGTAATATCCATGTGTGCAGATTGCTGTATGCTGATGATACAGTCCTGTAGGCAGAGAGCAAAAGTAAGTTGCACAGTACATTTGTCCTGGATGTACGAAGTTTGTATGAAATTCAAACCAAGTATAAATCAGGGAAAAACAAAAGTTATGGTTTTAGAGCGAGGAACTGTTACTACAGAATGCAAGATATGGCACAATGATTGACCAGGTGAACAAGTTTGTGTATGTATTTAGGAAGCGTGTTTGACTGAGAGAACAAATTAGATGGTGAAATTAGAAGGTGAGTGAATTCTTCATTGAAAGTCGTAGCTGCTTCAGGAGGATTTCATAGGAATGATGGCTGTGTATGAAAGCGTAATTGTTCCTACTCTGGTATATGGCCATGAAACCTGGGTACTGCAGAAGAGACATAGAAGTCGTTTGTGTCCGATAATGTGAGGAATGAAGATGTGTAGTGTGCGGCAAAATGTTATAAGTAAGGTGGAAACTAAAATTCTTAGGTGGTTTCTCCATGTTAAAAGAATAAGTGATGAGATGCTTATTAAGAAAAAATTTTCAGCCCAAGTGGCAAGAAAGAAAGGTAGAGAAAGGCCAAGGAAATCATGGCAGGCCCACATTCAGCAGTGTCTGCAGGAGAAAAGGATTAAGAGTGTGAAGTACAGAAGGTCTTCTGTACGTCGTGTGATGGATGTCAGTGAAGCTGTGTGTGCCAAGATCACTGTAAATGGAGACGTTTGATATGGGAACAGTAAGTAAATACTCAGTTAAACATTTATCTGATGGATTTTCTTTCTTTGTGGAGCTAACCTCTGAATCTCGGAGAACAGCTTAGTGTGATTATTATTGCCGAAAAAAAGATTTGTGTGTATATAAATACATCTAGCAAAGGCCATGTTGATGAAGAAATTAATCCGTATGTAAAACTTGGTTGAAGAGCATTTGGAAGAAACAGTAAAATTTTTGTGAGTAATTTTAATTTACCATTACGTTTTAAAAGAAAAGTGTTTAATCAATGCATCCTTCCAATTCTTACTTATGGATCAGAAACATGGACATTAACTAAAATAAGACATTCATTCAGAGGTTGCAGACAACTGAAAGAAGCACGTAGTACAGGTGCATGCTTGGTGATGTAACCAGAACAGATAAGAGGAACTTGTGGATCAAGAAAATGACAAGAGTGGAAAATGTAATGGTCCAAGTAAAAACACTGAAATAACAATGGGCTAGATGTATTGTTATAACTGGCCACCAAGGAACAAAAAAGACCCCATGGGAAATGAGTGGATTAAATTTGAAAGCATGCTGGAGCAACATGAAGATAGACAAGATAGACAGACAGTTGTTGAAGAAACTTGGTGAGACTTTCATTCCAGCAGTGGTTTCATAATGGTTGATGTATGTGCTTTTTCTGATTAAGAAAAGGCCTTTGATTTTGTGAGACCATAGCTGTTATAAAGTCCTTGAAATCCTGCAGTATTGAAGATGCATGCATTAAACATTATTAATAACATCTAAGAAGATGCAAATGCAAAGGTTCGGCTATTTGAGGATACAGCACCAATAAAAATTTCGAAAGGAGTGAGACAAGGGAACACCATATCTCCTGAACTCTTCAGTGCCACATTGCAAGGTGTCTTTCAATCAATGAACTAGAAAAACAAGGGGATAAAGATTAATGGAAATGATTTAACTCCATTTTGCTGATTACATTTTCATTTTTGCAAATACCTCTTCAGAGCAGCAGATTGTAATCGAGGAACTTGCTGACAAAAGTAAAGAAGTGGGATTAAAATGAATTTTCAAAAACAAAATGGATGTACAATGCTTTTACAAGAAATAAAGATAAAGCAATTGCTGGGGGAAATCTAGAGCTAGCCGATACCTACATTTACCCTGGGTAACAGATATCAAGCAAGGGTCACATCACAAAGAAGAAATTAATAGGCTTATAAAACTTCAAGGGCATTTGAAAGGAACAGTACAGATTTGAGGAGCAATATATCATGTCTTAAAAGAACAGTAACCAATGCATCCTTCCAGTTTTTTCGTATGGAGCAGACACATAAATCTTAACTAAAAAAGAATACAAAGGCTACACAGACAATGGAGAGTGCAGACTTAGTGTAACCAAGAAAGATGAGAAGAGGAACTCTTGCAACAGGACAATGACAAGGGTAGAAAACATGGTCAAAGTAAAATGGCTATGGGCTGGACATATTGCTAGAACAGATCACTGATGGACAACTGAAATGTTCATCAAAAAGTACGAATGAAAAGATGAATGAATGAAGCAGAGTTGCTGGAAAGAAGAAATCAATTCTGTTTTTAATTTGAGGTACATTTCCTGCCTGCATGGAAATCGCAAATACTAGTTTTGATAGAACTTTTAACCCTGTTTTATGGAACAACAACACAATTCTCAGAAATGCTGCAGATTGTGGCATGACAGAAAAGTGCAATCATTGCTACAAATTTGTGTTATACATATTTGGCTTTTAAGTTACTGCCACCCATCAACGAGAGAAATGTTTTGTGACTTCATCATGAATAGGCTGTTCTTGGCTTTAACCTCCAAAGAGAGAATCGTCAGAGAGTCAGCAACATTGTGTGGTAGTGGACAGTGAGAGAGAAAGTACCAATAAAAACAGAAAGCCAAATTTAGCCTGCCATTCCCAAGGGAAAAGGCAGGCAAGAAAGAAGGCAAAGGCTTAAAAAACCATGGTGTATAAATAGAAGTATATGCAGCTGAAAGTTCACGTGCCCAGGAGCAGATTTTAGAGGGTTTAAATTTCTGTGAGCTACCATTGTTAAATAGGAATGTGCAGTGCTTTTTTTTTATAAAATAAAGTTTACCTGTACTCTTGTCCCATCTCCTTACGCATCTCTATTTTCTTTCACCTGTACAATGCAAGTTATAAAAAAAAAAAGAATAAGAAAATAATAATAAATATGGAATATCAAAGAAGATTCCAAAAAGCCATCAATGCATTGTTATTGCCATTTTCACATGGCCATGCGTTGCTCTTGCTAGATGTCCACTTTTCAGGGACCAGTAATTTTCATAAGGTAAAGGTCGAAACACGTACAGGAGGACTGACCATCTCCTCTACGTGTTAATGAATTTGATTGTAACACCAACAAGGGCATCAGTACACCTGAGCACTTTTAAGTTGAACATAAGGGAACTTAAAGTGTTCAGGTGTACTGATGCCCTTGTTGGTGTTATAGTTAAATTCATTTGCGAGATATCACGTTTACACTCGCTGGTAGAAATTGGTAGGCTGTTTATTATGTTTATAAGAGGCAGCAGGGCAGATGGTAATTTTTTGTCAAATAAGTAGTCATAGTAACTTCTTAGGATTCTTGAGGTCCAAGTTGCTTACATAAATTCGGTACTTCCATCTCACCGAATGTTATGTTTCCCTCAATGTTGTATGGCTAACATTTAAGATCTATGACTTTCGCCCACTTTGGTATTTGTGTGCCATTGTTTGAAAGAGACTGCTTTCCCTGTGTTGTTTTAGGCTATCGTAACACTTTATAGGGTCAGGAGAACGGTTTACACTATTTGTTTGGCTTGTCACTCTCTTCGCCATGAGCAACTCCTTTAAAGTCTGTACGGATTTTGCCAGAGCCGTACAATGCAGCGATTGGATCAATTGGCGTGTGATTGCGTACTATGCTAACTTTCTGCTGCTTAGAGCTAGCCTTGCTAAAATTTCAGAAATTTTAGTACCTACCTTCAAATGGTTTACTAGTATGCACTGTGTTCTAAATCTTTTGCTCAGTGCAGTTTTGAAAGAAAGGTGGAAAAGTCACTGGAAAAAAAACTGGCGATTGATCTTTCTCTCATTCTCAATAGCCTAGCATGGACAAACGTATGGTTCTAATACGGGGGAAATTCATAGTTACGTACATTCAGTGGACAAAATATTAGAGATACTTACCTCATAGTGTGTTGGTCATCCTCTAGCGCAAATAACAGCCTGTACACACCAAGATATTGACTCCACTAGATGCTGGAGATAATGCCATCCATCCCTCTTGCTGCATTATCCACAACTCTACCAGAGACGTTGGTCCACAGATCTGACATTCCACTCCATAGCATCTGAGAGAGCTTCCACAAGGCTTAAATCTAAGGACTTTGTGTGCCACTGGATGGATCCAAACTTAGATGAGTATTCCTGAAGCCATGCCCAGGTGGTTGCATCCAGTCAGGAGGCACATTTTCCCGCTGGAACAGACCATCTTCCGCAGCATGCACAAAGGCCATGAAAGTGTGTAGGTGATCAGCAAGCACATGCTGGTAGCGTGCATCAGTTAAGGGCCTATCCAGACACACTAAGAGACCTAATATGTGTGCCGTGAAAAGGCTTCCCAAATCACAGAGCCATCACTTCCATGGACAGAGCTGACCTGACATGATGGGGCCATGTCCTCATGCTGTTGAACCCCACACCCTCCTGTCATCTCGGTACAGCTGAAAACAGGATTCATCTGACCACACGACTTGGCACCACTCTGCAGTTGTGCCATTTTCATATTCCCGACACCAGGTGAGGCATAATATATCTGATGACGAGCAGTCAACAGTTGCACATGAGTAGGGTGTTGGCTTCTGTAGCTCAGGGTATACAACGTGAGCCATACTGTTCACTCTCTGAAGGTGCTAGGGCCTCCAATATTTAACCTGGGTGTGATTTGCACCGCTGTCGCCAAACGGTTGGTTTCTACGAGCCTGGATAGGCTATGTTGACCTCTGTCATCAATGGCGTGCGGCTAGCCACTGCTTGCTCTCTGGGTGCTCCATCCGTCGATGGTATACTTGCCATACACCCTTGATGCGGTTGTCCTAGGGTGACAGTATTGGGTTGGTGAGAATGAAGTGTCCGGCAAAGGACCAGCACACGTGGACGACGAGAACAGAAAAGTAGGACAACTTACCTAGGCAAAATAATCCCCCATGGCATCGACACATAGCTGCCATCTGTTCAGCAAGGCCATGATCCCAGAACGAAAAAAGTCTTGCGGGTGGGACCCGAAGAAGTTATCAACTGCATGTTGAACATCGTTGTCTGTCGTGAACTGTTTCCCAGACAGGAAGTGATCCAGGTGACGAAACAGACGATAGTCTGTCGGAGACAAGTCCGGGAAATAGGCAGGATGGGGCAGTGCTGCATAGCTCAAAGCACTTAGTGTCAGCATCATTCGTTGTGCGGTATGAAGGGCGGGTGTTGTCATGGAGCAGAAGAAAACCATATCTGTTGACCAAAGCCGGTTGTTTCTGCAGCAATTTCCGATGCATCTGGTGTATTTCAGCACAATAACGTTCTACAGGGATGGTTTGGCCTCTTGCCAAGAAACTCCGACGAATTATCCCGGCTATGGAATACCAGACAAGGAGCATCGTCTTGGTGTGTAGGGGTGGCTTAGGATGCCGTCCCGCAGGCTGTGCCTTGCTTAAGCATCATGCAGGTAATTTCAGATCATCATAAAGGACCCACTTCTCGTCGCAGGTGACCATTCGATGCAGTAGAGGTTCCCGTTTATTCCTGGCAAGCAGCGACGTGCAGACTTCCAAACACCTAGTCTTGTTGTGAACTGATGCAGCAGCCACATTTCCAGCTTTTTGATCTTATCCGGCGCAGCCAGATGCCGAACAACTGTCGTGTAGTGGACTCCTACCTTTTGGGGGTCCGCTTCAACCACATGCCACAGAACATCGTCAGAAACAGCTAGGTGACCACATACTTCGTTTTGCAGGTCCGTATCTCCGCTTCGAAACTTCACAAACCATCGCCGAATGTTTCGTTCGTTGGCTGTATTCTCCTCGAATGCTTTGTTAACGTTTCGAAAGGCAATTCCTGCGGAATAAGCCCAGTTTAATACATACTGAAGATGACTAAAATCCGGCGTCTGCACGGTTTTTTGCAAGCCACGTTAAGTCCAAGCAAACTACGCCTGAACCTTGTTCTTCACACGTGCTAGCTATTTATAGTAACTGTGACATAATACCCGCAACACCTGTGGGTGGTTTAATTCCGCTGTGGTGGGGTCCTGTCTCCACTGCTCGTTCGCGCCGGACATTTAATTTGCACCAACCCAATAGATGGTATACTCGCGGTACACCCTAGATAGGGTTGCCCTTGGGAACACACTTGGGCGATAGAATGGCCCATTTATCTTGTAGCAACAATGTGTCCACGATCAAAGTCGCTCAGATCACTATGTTTACCCATGTTTCTCAATTGCGCCACACTGTTGGGATGCCGTGCTGTCCTATTTATCGCCTGCATTCGATTTGGGTCCGTGCGGGGGGGGGGGGTCCATGTGAACTGCCCGTTATCCCTGTCCCTAATGTTTTGTCTACAGAGCGTAGTACGAGAGCGATATCACACACTAAGTTGCAATTACTATTTGCTGAAGAGTTGTTGGGGGGTGGGGGATTCATGTAAGCTCTGCATTGGCACAAGAGTTGCAGGGCAGACAAACCACATTTTTTTTTATTACCATGAGAGCCATGGCTCTTTGCCCAAAAGTTACAATATGCAAAAAGTGCACTAATACATTGTTAGTTCACTGTTCAACTCATAACTTCTTACAAAAATTTGAGATACTCGCGATTTGTGACATAAAATCTGTTCCTGGATTTAGAAATGGTAGTTGACACTGTAAGGAAGCATTGGATTGCTTCAACTTGTAAAACCTGAAAGTTATTCATTTTCATAAGCTGTAATTTATAAGCTATATAGCTTCAGTTACTTGGAACTTTGCTGTCCTTGGTGGTGTAATGGATTGCATGCCAGGGCTGAGTTCAGCTTCGAATTTAGGATCCCAAGCCCGAATTTTATATTGCAAGATAGAGCCAGGGCGAGCCCCAGAATTATGACCGACTTATTTAGGCATTAATAAAAAATAAAAGAAAAAAAAAAAACCTTCCAAACTTTTGTTCTCTTTTCGCACTGCAATTAATAGATGCCTTTCTAGAGTAGGGATCACTATCTGTTTCTATAGTACAGCTGTACCATTTTCTTTGACCACTTGTTTTCTCATGAAATGTTTTGGACATTTGGCAAAGTCGGGCTGCACTTCAAGCTACATTCGTTGCTCAATGGAATTAGCAGGGAGATATTGCATGGAGGTTTGTTGGTGTGCTGTCTGCTATCTAGTATCTGTAGTTCTTGGAAAAGCTTTTCCTTTTCCACAGAAATCCACTAATGAATGGCTTATGGCAGAGGTTCCCAACCTGAGCGTCGTGTCGCCGGTCTTGGTCCCGGGCATCGCGACTATAAGGAAAAACTAAAACTTATAATTTATAGTGAAACACAAGATGCAAATTTTCAAGATTTGTATATATTTTAAAGAATGAATAGTAAGAAAAAATGCTAAAGAAAAAGAAAAAACATAATTTTTTCTTGTGAAAGTCCTCCCTTCATCTGAGTTCCGGACTGTAATGCTCTTTGAAAATTTGGAGTGACGCGTCGTGCTGATCTCACTTCCCCTGCAGTCTGAAAATGGACTGAGCCGGGCAAGGTCAAGCGATAATGTTCTGCCGCCGCATTGTTGGCCGCTTAGTTTACTTTGCAGTCTATTCGATAACATACGTATCGTGTATCAACACTCGTTAGAACTGAGCTGCCATGTTTTAAAAACTGTGAACATAGTTATTTCTATGCGAGTGTATTGGTTTATGATAATGGAGAAGTTTTTTAAATAAAAAATGTGGTGTAGAAGAAGTTGCAAGTAGTTCTAAACAGGCGAGAAGGAACAAGTGCAGAAATTATGATGACACGTACTTAAATTTCGGTTTCACGTGCACTGTTGTTAAGAACGTATCTGAATACAAGCTAGTAATGTAAATGATTAGTTTCCTTTAAAAAAAAATACCACAAACTCGAATTTGGGCAATTTATTTTCTTAATTTTGGGTATAGGGGCATGGCACGAAAAATGTGATGTGAAGGGCAGCGTGGTCTCAAAAAGCTTGTGAACCCCTGGCTTATGGCATTTGCTACCCAAGCCCAACATGAATAGCCCTTAGTACCCACTCCCTGCCCAGTTGCAGAAGAATTTCTTTTACTACCTGGAAAGTGTAAGTCTTGTATATAAAATCATGCAAAATAATTTTTCTATACATAAAAAAGGAAATTCTGTCAGAAACTGAATTTCAGTAAATAACATGCAGCCCAGGCCATCTCATTGTTGCATACTCGAACAGAAATCAGGAGATGTGGGTTTAAAGCCCCATTCAATAATTTTCAAGTTTTCTGAAGGAAAGTTGCATGTTGAATAGTGAACTAACAATGCATCCGTGAGGATTTCTTTCTTCATCTCTTTGATATTTGTTTTAATTGTAAGTGACTAAAGATGCAGATTTTCTGAATGAGGGGCTAATTCTGTATGACTCAAAATTTCTGATGTTCTCAACACCTAAAAATTTCCACTAGTATCTGTGTAGTACAGATTAGCTTGATTGCACCATTTTGGTTGTGTATATGCATATATACCCAAGAAATTTTATTTTGGGAAAGATAGAAAGGCCTCTCATAAAAGACATATTTTAAAAATATTTGTAAATTGAGAGAATTTTAATGTCACTACTGTTGGATTATTCATAATCCTGAAAAGTCAGATTTTCAAATCTTTTGGAGTTGAAGCTTTCTGAGAAATCAGTCATTTGTAGTTGGATACTTTAGATCCTTTCCTGTTCAAAGAATGTTGAAATGCACTCTTAGTTTTTAAATATAGTCATCAAAGCTTGAAAAATACCATGCCCAAGATGCCTGGGGCATGTAAATTTTAGCCTGCCCAAGTAAATAAAAAATCTAGTTGCTTAGTCCAGGCTACTAAATTTAAAAACAAAAAAAAGTGTGGAACAGAATTTCCTACAAGAAAAAAGACAGTCGTTGCATGTCGCGATTATTTTCACTACTAATCACCGGAAGTTTTGTTATTGTTATGGAGTGTCAAGGACAGAAAAATATAGCTTCTTTAATTATACACTGGTGTGCAAAAATTAAGGACAAAGAGGAGAAATCAGCATAACAGCGGAACGAGTAGGTAGAACGGACCCGAAAGACCACTCAGGAGATAGACTAGGGTCCGGTACGGTAGGGCATGCGCATATTTGCAGCATGACGTGGGGGGTGGGGGTCGGAAGGGTATAAAGCTCAGAGGCGGTGTACGCTCAGCAATTTGGTGAAAGCTATTGCACGGTGTACATCGGTTTGAATGACGTCGAGTTGCTGCCACCGTGTGACATGGCCAACAGGCAATCCAGTAGACGACATCTGGATGACTTTACCCGAGGTCGCGTCATTGGGAAGTTGGAAGAAGGTCGAAGTGTGACTAGTGTGGCCGAGGAGTTCGGGATCGCTCACAGCATCGTTTCACGAGCTTGGAGAGCATTTCAAACAACAGGAACAGCTGTCCGAGAGGTTAGCAGTGGTCGTCCATGAGCAACCACGGCTGCGGACGACTGGTATATTGTCCTACAGGTGAGAAGAGACAGAAGGCAGACAGCGGGAGAAATTGCAAGGCACATGCAACAGACAACTGGACGTTCGTTATCGCGTTTTACCATGGCCAGGAGGCTGTACAAAGGTGGTCTATTTGCACGACAACCAGTATGGTGTGTGCCATTAACGCCTGCTCATCAAAGACCACGGTTTCTGTGGTGCCAGGAACAGAAGAACTGGACACATCAGCAATGGGGTCGAGTTCTCTTCTTTACGGATGAGAGCCGATTTAGTCTGACAAGTGATTCTGGACGTATACACATCTGGAGAGAGCAGGGAACACGCAATCACACCTCCAACATCATCGAAAGGGACCGGTTTGGAGGTGGCGGAGTTCTCGTTTGGGGCAGTATCATGCTTGGTAGCCGTACTGACCTCCACATCTTTCAAGGAGGTTCAGTCACTGGTGTCTGCTATTGTACCGAGGATCTCCTGCCTCACGTGCGTCTGTTTAAAGGTGCTGTGGGTCCTCAGTTCCTCTTCATGGACGACGATGCTACACCTCATCGTACAGTGGCTGTCGCAGAGCTGTTGGAGAGAAGATATTCAACGCATGGATTGGCCCGCAAGGTACCCGGACCTAAATCCAATCGAACACTTGTGGGACCTTTTCGGGAGACGCTTAGCAGCAAGTCACCACCCGCCAGCAACGATTCTGCAACTGTGATTGCCGCTACAAGAGGAATGGGCCGCGATGCCTCAACAGCTCCTTCACAACCTCGTCCTCAGCATGGACAGATGTTATAAATCCTGCAATGCAGTCAAAGGTGATCATATCCCCTACTAAAGACTGGATTTTTCCTGGCAGCCGCCTGTCACATGGACGTTTCTGTCTTCTGTCCAGTTGTGCTCGAAGCTACCTTTTCAATAAAGTGCCTTTGTATCCTTTGGATTCCTTGTTTGGACGGTTTTGCTCACTTGTCCCATATTTTTACATCTTGGTGATCTTATGGTATGATTTGAGTTGATGTGGAGCTCTTCTGCACGACGTTACAATCGAAAAACCCTCTCGTTCTTAATTTTTGCACGCCAGTGTACTATGCTCTAGGTCCAGAAATTGGAACCATATGCAGTTTTGCTCCACATGTTTATAGTCAGCAATGGGATGCATGCCTCCGGTGTTTAATCAGGGTGTCTACTGGTCATGAAATTGAGCAGGTGGTCATGAAGTAATGAAAAAGTTATGAAATTGATTGGGTGGTCATGAATATTTTTTGTTTTGTTTTTTGTTTCAGCACCTGAATGAAGACAAGTTTGCACACCTAGAAGAAACTATGAACTGGCACCCTTATAAACTGGCGTGTAGTCGATGCCCCATGACATATATATGAAAAAACATGTCTTCATCAAAAGCTGATGTGAAGAGGGAATATTTACAATTTTGTGAATCTTCTAAAAAAAACTGAAACAGTTCAATCCTAAGGAGGACAAACTTGATCACTTCCTGGTGAATTTACTTAAGTGCAAACCATGACTTTATCAAGTTCTTACAGAAGCTGCTATGCATGTTTCGTGGCAATGCTGCAGTTGAAAGAGGCTTTTCTTTTCTTTAACAAAGAACTTTTAATTGAAAACTTGGAAAAAGATGCAGTTGTTGCAGAAAGAAGTGTTTACAGTACAATACAATTGTTAGGTGGTTTAGCTAATAGTAAGAAAGAACTGAATGTGGACATCACAAAATCAATGATATTAGCTGTCAAAAATGCTTCATCAAAAAGAGTAGAAGCCTTAAAGAAGAAGAAATCTGACGAAGATGCAGTGGCCAATCGTAAAAGGAGAGCAGTCCAAGAACTAAAAGAACTCAAAGATGAGAAAAGAAAGCTTATAGAAAAGGCAAAAAAAGAAGCTGAAGTTCTAGATTCTGAGATAACAAGTTTAGCTAAGATACTTAAACACTAAGTCTTTCAACTGTGAAATTTCAGTCTCTATAAATTTTGTACATTCATAGTTTTCATATTGCCTTAATAAAAACTTGTAAGTTTTTACAGCATTACCATGTTAAAGAATTTGTGTATTAATAGATGTAATGATAAATATTTCTGAAAATAGCCACCCATACCCCATCCTAGATGACAGTTGAATGTTTTTATTTCTTTAAACACATAGAATTTGGTGAATGGCATAGTGCAAGCCATACATAATTACATTATTCACATTAAGCAATTTTAGTGACATAAGAATTACATTCAGCTTTCATCTCAACTAGCTTTCGGGTAGGGGTTCATTAAAAAGCATCTCCCACCCACCGTATAGCCATTTTAGCAGCAATATTATAGGCACATCCGTTTTGCTGAAACTGTTGTTGCATGGAATTAATTTCAGTGTTTGTAAAAATAAAAAGTAACCTGGGATCTCAAGCCAAGGGTACTAGATTATGAGTCTAGAATGGTTGTCATTGTGCCAGGTATTGTCGAGAAGTCGCGAATTTAACTGAAGATGTCATGAAAAAGTCATGAATTTGGTTCATTGGAAATCAGTAGACACCCTGTTAATGCAAAGGGTAAAAACTTCACCAATAGGAATATGGCAGAATCAGTAAATTTCTCAAATATAAATGTAATCGTCATATCATTTCATGTCAATTTCAGCATCACCTTAAAACTTCAGATACATGCATTTGTGCATTGAACATTTTGAATGCAGACCCTTAAAATGGAAATGCAAAACACATACAAAAAAAAAAGAAAAAAAGTTCATATTTTTTAACTTAAAAAAATGAGTTCTGATTTGTTATTTTAAGAGATAAATTTACCTGGTTAGGATAAATAATTTCTGCACATGCCCAGCTGGGCATGTAACTTTTCAGATATTTTTCAAGCCCTGCATCTTGTTTGAAGAATACCGAAATGTAGCTCTAATCTTTAGGTGACAAGTTTGAAGAATGCTGATATGGAGTCCTAGTTTAAGTTCCCTTCCTGTTTGAAGAATGTTGAAAGGGAGTTCTAGTTTAAGTTCACTTCCTGTTTGGAGAATGCTAAAATGGAATTCCAATAACAAAAGTGTTCATGATGACTCAAGCATAAAATCTCGCGTAACAGTGTTAAAACTTTGTTTTAAGAATAATAGTGTATCCCAGTTTTTCACAAAGAAAATGACAAGGTTTTAATAACTCGCATTTTTTTTTATTAGTTGCTAAAAAAAGCTTTGACATACTGTAGTCATTTATGTACACATAATATGGCACTAATAACTTATAAACATATACTATATAATATACATATTCCTTTTATACATTAAAAATAAAATAAATACAACATATAATTAATGCAAAATGTACACAAATCTTATCATACATTTAAAGTACACAGATCACAGCCCTACAATGTAATTCAAAATGAATTGGTTAGAAATGCATTAAATTAATAATATTCACAGTAAATTCTGCAAGTCTATATCTATACTGAAAGTGCAATTGCAATTTTGACTTATTTTGTGCATTAAGCATTCGAAGGTTTTATATTAATGCAGTATTAACAAGATAGACCAACTGGTATAAAAGTATATTACGAGAGCACGTCAAAGGTATAAAATTGTATTATGGTAATAAAAAGCACAAAATTATTTTAGTATTTACTTAAGCAGCCATTTTTCATTGCCTTTTATTTATTATTTTTTTCACCATGAAAAAGCTCTTTTCAAAGTTATCATAACACACATGGTCTCAGATTAATGGTAGAAAATGTTCATACATTCTGTATCAGAATTCTCAAAACTTAGTTGTTACAGAAAAGGTCTATGTAGCTAACTGTTCAACTAACTTGCTGCACAGTAAAAGTGTCTGAGAGTCACGATTAAAATTCTGAAATGTGTTTAACAAATTTTGGTATTGTACTCGCTTTTCTGGCTAGTAAAAAAAAAAAAAAGAAAAATCTGGGTTTTCTTTTTCATATTTGATTCTACCTCTCATTCTTGATTTTGTTAAGACAGCTATACATATAAATTGTCTACCTATAACATTTTTTAGAGACAATTTATTAACTTCATAAATTACAGCTCTAAAACTTTAGTATTAAATCAGCTGTCTGAACAGCAGCAAGTATTTTATAAGTCCATCTGACCGGAGTTACTGAATGGTTTAAAGTTCGTGTTTAGTTCACAGTAAAATATTCGATGACTCAAGTAAAAACATGATCTAAAAACATACACATCAACAATTAGCTAATGATTATTATTATTATTTTTTTTTTTTGGTTGGAGGTTTAAACCACCATGAGCAACTCAATGGGCTATAAGCAGTCGCCCGTCCCTAATTTAGGGTCACTGGTTCCAGGGAAGGGAGAGAGCCAGTGCCGTAAGACAAACACAACATCCATGCCTGACCGGGATTCGAACCCAGACCCTTTACGGACGAATGATCAGCGGCCAGCGCCTTAGAACAGTGCGCCACCGGGGCGGCCAGCTAATGATTACTTGATGGTTACTACATTTGATGACTGGTTAAAAATCATGACTAGCTAAAATGATGGTATTTACAATGGCAAGAACTTTTGACCTTACTAAAGGTCATCTTCAGGTTGACATTAAATACATGTGTCATGTGACGTAGTTTCATACATGCACAGATCAACAAACGTTACAAAGTTCGAAAAAGTTCAAGGAAGACTGGGGGGGTAGGGAAGGGAGGGGGATCGAAAGTAGTCTTGTAACACGATTAAGATATGGGAGTAAATCATTCAATAAATTTAACCAAGCAGTGGGAATATCTGAAGGTAACTCATCATTACAACATACCTTTAAATTTAAATAGATACATAAACTTTCTACAAGAAGAGTCGCAGTCTTAGAGTTTGGTGAAGCCAGGATCCGAATCGCATCCCATTGAGGAATGTGTAAACCTCTGTGCACACAGCGAGCAAGTGCAGTAGTGGCAGCCGTCATATGGCACATGTATTTAATGTCAGCCCAGTGTTCTTGTGGAGGTTGTTGGCCTGAAGATTAACTTTAGTAAGGCCAAAAGTTCTTGGCATTGTAAATACCATCATTTTAGCTAGTCATGATTTTTACCCATTCATTTAATGTCATAACCATTAAGTAATCAGGAGCTAATTGTTGATCTGTACGTTTTTAGATCGTGTTTTTACTTGCCATCAAATGTTTTACTGTCCATCTGACCTTTTGCGAATTTTTATGTAGAAAGTTTTTCAAAATACATATCCAAAATTTGTAAAAAAAAAAAAAAAAAAAAAATAGTAATACAAGATAAAGAAATTGGTTCATGCTGAAAATTGCAACAATAAAAATTTCATTATAATTATTATACACTGAGTGGCCACTTTATTATGACCACCCCCTCAGTACTTCGTTGGGCCATCTTTTGCCTTTAATACTGCATCGATTCTTCGTGGCATGGACTCCACGAGAAGTTGATAGGTGGTTTGTGGAATCTGAGACCATGCTTAATGAATAGTACTTTCCAGGAGTGTGAGATTGCAGGGTTGTGGATCCAGCTATCTGATGGCTCGTTCAACTTCATCCCACAAATTCTCAATGGGGTTGAGATCTGGAGATTGCGGGGGCCACCTAAGCAAAGTAAACTCGTTGGCATGTTCCTGAAACCAATCCTGTACAATATGAGCACTATGGCAGGACGCATTATCTTGTTGAAAGCAGCCATCACCATTGGGATAAAAAACCATCCACATGACAGGATGCACTTGGTCTGCAACGATGTTTAGATATGATGTGCCAGTCAGACGTTGATCAACATGAATCAAAGGGCCCAAAGCATGCCAGGAAAACATTCCCCAAACCATAACGTTGCCTCCTCCAGCTTGAAGGGTTGTAGCTATGCCTTTGGGGTCAATGCTTTCGTGCTGTTTCTGCCAAATTCTCACTCTGCCATCTGCATGGTACAACTGAAAATGTGATTTGTCGAACCACATAATTTGTTTCCAATTATCAACTGTCCAATCCTTGTGCGAACTGGAGACGTTTTCTCTTGCTAACTGCAAACAGCAAAGGTGTTCGAACAGGCCTTCGGCTGCCATATCCCATCTGATACAGTGTACGGCGAACAGTGCATGCAAAGATCCTTTGAGGGCATCCTTGATTAAGATGGTCTGTAATTTGCTGCACTGTTGCCTTTCTGTTGTCTGTTACCAGTCTGGACACTGTCCGTTCCGCCCGAGCAGTCACTAGTTGATGACGACCACATGTTGCACGTAGAGACCCAGTTTTTTGGCTGACAATTCAGTCTTTAAACACTTTAACAGCAGCTTCTCTGGAACATTTCACGAATGCGGCGGTTTCGGTGATACTTGCTCCATGGCTCCGAGCTCCTACAATCATCCCACGATGAAAATCCGTCAAATCACATTTTTTACCCATCTCGTCACCCAAAAATCACTTCTACTACTATCGTAAGCACTAAGCTTTCCCTTTTTATACTAGCCTTGCCCTATGGCGGCAACAGCGTGCAACCATAACTCATTTGTTTAAAACTGTCAGGTGGTCATAATAAAGTGGCCACTCAGTGTATAATGTAATCAGGTTACAATAATGAACAAAAGTTTCATGCTTATGCTCTTTTATGTAATTTTCATTAGGTGTTTTGGATGAACATCAGCCTTCTCCATTAGTAGCTAGATATGTGCCACCTATCTCCTCTCCAGAAACTATCCTTATCTTTTATTAGTTTAAAATTTTTTTAAATATTTTGGTTACAGGCTGGCAATTAATCCTTTTGCTCCTACAGACGTGCCAACTCTCCGGATTTTCAGCCCTTCTTTCCGCCCTCCGAATGAATGTCAAATTCTCCCGATTTCCATGGACAATTGGCAGTTAGGGTGGTCGAAATTCCATCACCCACTGTGATTTCAAACCCCCTGTGAAATCTTTTTCTGCGCTGATGCAAGGCGGCATTGCAGTCATCAGTTTTTTAATTTTCCTTTCCTCCTATCTGAAAAAGAAAGCCGCCCTGGTGGAGCTTAGACGCCACCAGAGCGGCTTTCTTTTTCAGTTTCTGACCTATTGTGCAAGATGGGTCGGGAAAATTTTGCTTTAAAAAATTTCTCCCAGTCAGATTGTCGTACGACGCCTTTAGCAAAGAGCTCATGATTGACAAATGGGAGCTGCCCTACCTTCTTCTTGCATTCTTTCAACCCCTCACCTCAACAGAAGCATGCACATTCTAAGTGAGGATAAACAGTTGAGTAGCGGCGAATTCACTTAATGACAAAAGGGAGTAGTTACAGTTGGCCTCCTCTTGTAATGAAAGACGATGCTTTTTGTTGTCTTTGCTTTTGCGCACAACCTAAAGAAGAAACTAAGAACAGTTGGCTGCTATTTTATTCATAAAAAACAACATGTGGGTCATTGTATAATGGAACTGACGTACCTGAAAATGAATTTCAGTTGGGGAACGGGCGTCGATTTTTGTGGGGAGAGGGGGGGGTCTCCAGAACGTTTAGTGGACCAATAATACTACTTTTGGATAATTGTTCCTGCGTCTGGAAAATGTCGATAAAAAATAGTGCCCACGTTATTTTAGAGCTGTAAAAATCTCCCGACTTTCAGATTTTGAAGGTTGGCATGTCAGCTCCTACAATCCAGTCAATATCAAAAGACAAAGAACCTCTGGACCCTTTAGACTGGCCTGGTGTACCTCATCCTTGTGTTTACTTCAGGAAAAAAATTTTTATAATGGCAGCACTTTTTATTCAATCAACTGCAGAATTATGGAACATAAAAGGGATGTGAAAGAAAGCTTCCCTACTTATGTCCTCTCTCTCTCTCTCTCTCTCTCTCTCTCTCTTCTCACATTATGGAACATAAAAGGGATGTCAGAGAAAGCTTCCCTACTTATGTCCTCTCTCTCTCTCTCTCTCTCTCTTCTCACATTATGGAACATAAAAGGGATGTCAGAGAAAGCTTCCCTACTTATGTCCTCTCTCTCTCTCTCTTCTCACATTATGGAACATAAAAGGGATGTCAGAGAAAGCTTCCCTACTTATGTCCTCTCTCTCTCTCTCTTCTCACATTATGGAACATAAAAGGGATGTCAGAGAAAGCTTCCCTACTTATGTCCTCTCTCTCTCTCTCTCTCTCTCTCTCTCTCTCTCTCTCTCACATTATGGAACATAAAAGGGATGTCAGAGAAAGCTTCCCTACTTATGTCCTCTCTCTCTCTCTCTTCTCACGTTATGGAACATAAAAGGGATGTCAGAGAAAGCTTCCCTACTTATGTCCTCTCTCTCTTCTCACAATTGAAGATACCTCTGTCTCTCCAAACTGGATCAGCATAAAAATTATTGCACCTTTCTCAAACAAATTTTCCTTACACTACAGGGAAAGCATCAAAATTCTCTTTAAGTAGAAACTCGTGTAATGTGGATGCACCTTCCAACCTTCTGATTATTTAGAAATATCTACTGACAACAGTTATGGAAACGTTGTCCACCATGTGAACAATGCTAATGTTCAGCCGAAAGATCTAACTGAATTTTAATGTAAATTACAAAAGAAATCACAGCGTGAAAGTTTTGTTCATTATTGTATTCATTTATGAAATGCCCTTTCTGCCGATATAATCAGGTTATCTGTACAGGAATCAGCCAGCTAAAGCCAAGTGCTGCAACATATAGGGCAAGCACATTTCTGAAAAATCTTTCAGAGGTAACTTCTGCAAACTGATCTTTAAACTGCATGAAATATCACAAAAACAAAAAATGGATATGCTTTTTGTTTTCATCTCAGGCATTCAAGTATCATGTTATATAGGTATATCACAGAGCCATGTTGAAAAATTGTTTGCTTATTTCATGGCAACCTCTCGTTTATGGTTAACAAATAGCTGACTGAGATCATCATGGACACTCCTATAATAAAGACTTTTCCACAAAATTAAAAAAAAAGTACAGAAAAATCTGCTGAAAGGGCTCTGTGATGTAATGCACTGCTGAGCTTAAAAAACAAACTGTGCCATCAATGTTTGAATTAATATAATTACAGCACTTTTTTACTACTCATTAAACTATCTCTATGATGTTCTAGATACACATTTCTAAAAAATGACATTTCACACCATAAGTACCACATTTTCAGAACACTCATCATTCATGTTAAAACAAAAATACTGCATTACTCTTTTGTCAAGACTCTTTTTAATATATTGCTAAAGCATTTTAACTAAATGTTAAAACATACCAGACTGTAGTTTTCTGTACTAGTTTTCAATTCTGCAAGCTGTAATTACCAATGCTGTTTCTTTAAAACCTTTTCCAATCACAGTATCAATTAGGGAAGGTTGTAAAGAAATCATTGGTGTCCTATAAAACAATTCTCCAAATGGAAGAATTCAGATTTGTTTCTGGAATAGGAATTTGGAATGACAAAAAAATATAAAAAGATCTAGTTATGTTCATTTGCAAAAATGAAACACATTTCACTGGAAAAAATTACTGCCCGTCTCTAACTGTGTGATACTTCTGCAAAGCAACTGGAAAAAAAAAAAATCTAAGAAAATCTCTCTTTTATCAAAGTAGAACTAATAAACCATGTAGCTTACAGTAGGAAATTTGTGCTATGTAACTTAATCACAAATTTTGTAAAATCTTTCACTGTGTGTGATCGATCATCTGATAAATTTTACTCATTTGTAGTGAAAAACATTAAATTATTTTTCCGTAGAAGAAAGACGTTATAAAATGTTTCAAAATTGTGCTATACTTGTGATAATTTAAATGTTATGTTAGATCATCCTTTTCAGATTATAATATCTAATCTGGGCTGTGCATGACCAATCCATCTTTTGTGTGTGTGTGTGTGTGTGTAGATACAGCCTATGCTGCATAAACCACAGCCCCTTTTCATCTGTTGCTAAGGTTTCCCAAGGCACATAAAGCTAGATTCGATGAAAACATTTGATTTTGTCATGTAGTGTACATTTAAAGCCCTGAGGGAAAAGTCAGTGCTATCATGAAGGCTTGAAAAGGTAGAAAAGTATTAGTTAATAAGTAATTGTACACTAACATTTGGAGTCTGAGCATTAAAAACCTCCATCTCTACTTTTGTGTGTGAAGGAGTAATAATATAACTGACAGAAATATTCCATTGAAATTTATACTTCAAATGAGAGAAACAAATTTCCTGCAAACTAGTGTGCTAGTAGTGGTATACACATTTTCAGTCTAATGTCAAACAGTAGAAATTGCTTTAATTTTGAGTAAGACAAGGCAAATAGGTTTTAATTATCCATAAATCAGTTAAATGCTGTTTTCCACGATTCTAAAATGTGCTGGCAAAATTTTGACACAAGGTTTTTTTGTCAGTGTTACTCAAGACAGATGCATGCAATGCATCCACACAATACTTATTTAAATGCATTCTGTAAGGAAATTCTAATGCCACAATTATACAAATTTTTCTCTTTTATAAAGAAAAGTACATTTTTTTTTGCGTCAGGTTACATAATATATCCCTGTTATGTATTCATAAGAGGCCTTTGCAAAACCAAACACTCCTTTAAGGGGGTGGGGGCAGACAAGCACTCCCTCATAAAAGCAGGTGACTCCTAAAAAGAGCTGGCCAATTATTAGGGTCAAAGCCAAGTCAAATTTTTTTCATCTTGCTGGTTAGCTCTCAAATAGCTTAAGCTACAAATTTAATAATTAAATTAGAGCACTCTTAAAATTCTGAGTACAACAGCAATAACAAGAAAATGAGAAAATCTAATGTGTAGGTTAAACCCAGATGTATAACATGGTTCTTGAGCCTATAATAAGTAATAACAAATTTGAGAGATTTCAGGCTCCCTCCAGTTGCAAAATAGGCAAACCTATCAACATCTGAAAAGGCTTCAAATTTTAGAAGTTCTCCAATTTTGATGTGCTGATGTTTTTAAAAACATTTTTAATTCTGTGTTCTTCCATGAAATAAGAATTTTTTAAAGATTAATGAAGTGTATGAAATTATATATTTCAAATGTGAAATGCTTAGCTTTAGACTGCTGTGCACTGAATGTGATTCTAGTTTTGTTTTTCTTAAATCCTCATGGATTATATGCTTGAGAAAAATCACACTAACAAGAATATATATACTTTGAAAACTGCTTGGCAAATTCAGTGTGTGGAAACTGAGGTGTAGAAAAGTTAACTGGCTTCACACCGTTCAGACATGACATCTAGCACTTGTAAGAATTTTGAATATCTCTCTTTTGCTGTTACATGTGATCCCTTACTCCCCCATAGGAACTTCAGGTGAAATTCTGTCCTGAACATATCGAGCATTAGATCATCATACTTTACATTTTCTAAGACAATCTCACTGTTCCTTCGATACGTTGGCCATTGCTGGGTAATGGATCGACCAATTTCCAAGTGTGTCAGCAGCAGCTGCAGTCCATAATCAGCTGAAGTTTGTTCCCAAGGCAGTCCAAGGTTGATGTATTTCCCTTTTTCTTTGTTCCCATCTAAAGATGATGTGACAGTTTGTTCTTCAATTAGGTGCTCATCAGCAGACACAACTGCTTCTATGTGGCGTTGCAAAATAATCACAAGAGACAGAAGATAGGGAATGCATGTGTTAGGAGCCTGAGGATTGGAACATTCCTGCATATTCTTCAGAGTTGGCCTCAATTTTGTCTCATATGTGAGGGCATTCTCAGTGAATGTTTGCCGTAGTTTCAGCCATGTAGAACGAAGCCTTGAAATCTGAAAAAATGCCATATCAAAAAGTCTATTATTGTTGTTTATTAAAAGTTTATTTGCCTGGAACAACAGAAATGATAAGCACATTCAAGACAAATAATATTTATTATTTAAAGCAGTAAACAAACTACAAACATTGGGTAACTAAATTGCAATAAATATATCAATGTTTAGTCATAATAAATTTTTATTTGTACTTCAGCTTTGCACTGTGTATGTCCTAATTTTGTCCTGGTGAAGTTGGGTCATTTGCACAGTGAAATATCGACGAAAAATAATTGTGACTAAATGATATATTTATTATGTATTGCTTTGCCAACAAAAGATTTTAAAATAACTTTCATAGTCTTTCATACTAAGTGTCCACACTAGACTAAATCTTGCTAACAGCATATATGTTGTTTAACTTTCTTTCACTGAATGTGATATTTCAAAAGTTATAGTTAATGCAACTTTTTAAGTGTACTATTAATGGTAAACAAACCACCATCACTTGATTCACACAAAGCATTGTTACATATACTGTACTTAGTTTTCAGTGAAACAGGTATGTGTGGTTAAGATGTCTTATTTTTGTGCACCAAAATTAATTTATTATGCCAGCTATGGCAGTAAATTGTGTGAAACATGTAGCAGAAGCACATGCTGAAAAGGAATAAGTAAAAAAAAATGGTTTTATTTACACTCACGGAGAAATTTGCGCACCTAGAAGAAAACATGCTACAACCGTGAAACTTTGCAAATAGCTAGAGTGCATGCTGGTATGCAAATGATCCAAGTTTGGTGCGAGTGTGCATGACAGCACACCCTGTGGTGCCGCTGCAAGCACGAACTGGCAGCCTTACAAACCGGCTTGTAGTCGATGCCCTATGAAAGTGAAAAGCACCAGTCGACGCAAGCAAGAGTACAAAGTGACAAGAATGTCGGGTAGATGCCAGAGACGTCGATTTACGCAAAGTACAGACATTGAGAGAGGCCTGATCACTAGGCTAAAAACTGCAGGATGGTTGGCGCTTCATATAGCCCGCCACGTGGATCGCTCTGCCCATACCATCCCACTGTGATGGGAGCAGTGGACACACGGTGGCACTGCCTCATGGTGGAGCGGCTCCGGACATACCACGAGGACCACCGGTAGAGAGGATCAACAGATAGTGCCTCAAGCACAAACGGATCTGACAGGGACCCGGTCCACTATACAGGCAGATGTAGTGGCTCCTGTGTGCCCACAAACCATTTCCCAATGCCTCACGGAAGCGAATCTGCGATTCCAGCGCCCCTTACGTGTGCTGCCATTAACAAAGAAACATCGCCGGCTCTGTGTCAGTGGGACCAGGCTAGAGCGACGTGGAACGCCACAGACTGACAATGTGTGGTGTTTAACGATGAGTGCTGCTTCGTTTTGAGGACAGATGATCGTGTCCGGGTGGGGAGGTCCCCGGGTCAACGGCACAATCCCAACCTCGCTATCGAGTGCCAGACCTCCCCCACTGCAGACATTATGATCTGGTGAGCCATTGCCTATGGTAGCCGATCAGCTCTAGTAGTGGTACGTGGATCATTGACTGGCCAGTGGTATGTGGACGAGATACTACGGCTTCATGTGCTCCCATTCCTGGCCGGGATTCCAGGTGCCCTATACCAGCAGGATATAATGCCCGCCCGCACACGGTTCGGGTTGCCTAGGACTGCTTACGTCATGTCCAGACACCACTTCCATGCTTGCCTGCTCCCCGGACATGTCCCTTATCGAGCATGTGTGGGACCAGTTGAAACGCTGGCTGGCGCCGTGCCGCATTCTTTGGGATTTGGAGCCCACCGTCCAACACGTGTGGGCCAGTCTGCCGCAAGACAGCATCAGGCGTCTGTTCGCCTTCATGCCGGACCGTATTGCAGCATGTATCGCTGCACGAGGCGGTGCGACGCGCTATTGAAGATGACCGGACTGTGTACCACAGATCCCTCTGTAATTGTCCAGCAGCTCTGTTTTTGCCATCATGTGTAGCATTCATCTGTATCATTACGTCCATAAAATTTCAGTTCAATCCGATGCTTCTTTCTTGGTGCGCAAATTTCACTCTGCGTGAGTATCTTATGAAAGGAAAAAAATTAATTTTGCTTCTAACGCATTCATTTCTTTATGTGTAAGCAGTGGTGTAAACTCAGTTTTTTTGTTGTTGTTGTTGTTGTTGTTGTTGTTGTTGTTTGGAAAGGGCAGGGGACACTAAACTGGTATAACAGAGCTGTACAGTAGCGAACAAAAGCATTTGGCAAAACACTTTTTCCACCATAATATTTTTTCTGCTGGACCAAATCAGATCATTTTGGGATATGATATGTGTTATTCAATTGTAAACATGACCCATATGCAGATGGATCGGAAACCTTAAACACAGATCAGGTACCGAGCTTAATCGCAAAGATCATACAAATTGACCAACAAAGTAGGTGTGTATCACATTCATTTAATGCAACGATAACAGAAAACAAGTACGAGAAAACGACAAAACAATAACTAATACTTAGTGGGATAACCACGAGACTTAATAACAGCTGCACGACGGGCCGGAATCGAGTCCACTGGCTTCTCGACGGTGACATGCGGAATTCGCGCCCATTCTGCAGACAGCTGGTCGAACTTCTGCGCCCTATTCAGGCAGGTTTTCTTTGCACATCGTCTCTCCAGCTCCTCCCACATGTGCTCGATGGAGTTGAGGTCTGGAGATTGGCTTGGCCAGTCTAGAAATGTGACCTGTTGCTGCTGGAAGGCTGCCTTCACTACTCTGGAGGTGTGCTTCGGGTCGTTGTCTTGCTGCATGATCCATCCAGGTGGCATGTTCTGGTTTGCCCATGGGAAGACATCGTTGATGAGCATGTTCGTGTAGCTCTGGCCAGTCATTATTCCGTCAATCTAAATGATCGGGCACATTCCATGGCGAGAGAAGGCGCTGTAAACCATGAGCGATCCTCCTCCGTGCTTGACAGTCGGCTGAATGAACTGGGGGTTGAATCTCTGGCCACACGGACGTCGTACGTATCGGATGCCATCACTTCCGAACAAGTTGAACTTGGTCTCGTCGGTGAAAAGCACCTTACTCCAGTCCGCCATGGTCCAGTGTTGATGACGGCGCGCGAAAGCGACTCTGGCTCGTCGATTCTTGACTCCGATGAGTGGTTTCTTGGCTGAGCGTCTTCCATTCAATCCACCAGCAATGAGACGACGGGAGATGGTCATTCGGCTGACGTTCAGGTCGTCGCTGTCGCGGAATTCGGTGGCGATGTCCACAGCAGTCAAGGTGGGATCAGCACGAGATCGACGGAGGATGCGTCTATCCTGACTCAACGTTGTGGAACGAGGCCAACCACATCGCGGACTGCTCTCGACCATCCCAGTCTTCTTATAATGTTGCAGGATAGCTGAAATGGACTGCTGTCGGATCTTCAGGGCCCTCGCAATGTCGGTGACGCGCATTCCGGATTCCATCATGTTCACGGCCGCCTGGCAAGCTCCAACAGGGATCTCCGCCTTTTTACCCATTTCTGAAAACCTAAGATTGACTTATTATCACACTACACATCACAAAACCCACAAAAATCACAAGAAAAACATTAGTACATGCAGCAAACAAATGGGTAATAATTGGCGACCCTTGAATATGGCCGATTTCGAACGACAAATTCGCTCTGAGTAAAATACAAACTACGCGGCATTGTAACCCACGAATCAACACATATCGTATCCCAAAATGACCCGATTTGGTCCAGCAGGAAAAAAATTATGGTCGAAAAAGTGTTTCGCCAAATACTTTTGTTCGCTACTGTATATATCTAACAAACTAAATAATTTTTTTTAGGCCCAACTGGGATAATAGCTTTTTCTCACACATTTACCTATGAACACTAATTTATGGTAAAATTCAGAATATAAGGCATTCTACACTCACAGACAATGAAATTTGCGCACCTAGATGACAACCGCAAAACTTTGCAAATAGCTTGCTGGTATGCAAATGATCCACGTTTGATGCGAGTGCGCTTGACCGCACACCCTCTGGTGGTGGTGCAAACACGAATCGACAGCCTTATAAACCGGCGTGTAGTCGATGCCCCATGCAAGTGAAAAGCACCAGCCAACGCAACCAAGAGTACGGAGTGACAAGAATACCGAGTAGATGACAGAGACGTCGATTTACGCAACTTACGGACTTTGAGAGAGGCCTGATAATCGGGATGAAAACCGCAGGGTGATCGGCGCACTGTATAGCCTGCCACGTAGATCGTTCTGACCCTACCGTCCCACTGTGTTGGGAGCAGTGGACATGCGACGTCACTGCCACGGCAGAGCGGCTCCGGGAGGACGACCGGTAGAAAGGATCGACGGATCGCGTGCCAGGCACAAACTGATCCCACGGGGACCCGGTCCACTATACAGGCAGACTTAGTGGCTCCTGTGTGGCCACGAACCATTTCCTGACGCCTCTGAAAGCGAATCTGCGATCCCAGCGCCCCTTACGTGTGCTGCCATTAACACCAGACCATCGCCGGCTCCATGTGCAGTGGTGCCAGGCCAGAGTGACTTGGAACGCCACAGACTGACGACGTGTGGGGTTTAGCGACGAGTGCTGCTTTGCTTTGGGGACAGATGATCATCGTGCCTGGGTGTGGAGGTACCTGGGTTAACGGAACAATCCCAACCTCGCTATTGAGCACCACACCTCTCCCCACTGCAGGCACTATGGCCTGTGGAGCCATTGCCTACGGTAGCCGATCAGCTCTAGTAGTGGTGCGTGGATCATTGACGGGCCAGCGGTGTTTCGAAGAGATCCTACAGGCCTCATGTGCTTCCATTCCTGGCCAGGATTCCAGGTGCGCTACATCAGCAGGATAATGCCCGCCATTCCTTGCCCAGGACTGCCTACGTCATGTCCAGACACATCCATGGGCTGCCCGCTTCCCGGACATGTCCCCTATCAAGTATGTGTGGGGCCAGTTGAAATGCTGGCTGCTGCCATGCCACACTATCTGGGATTTGGAGCACACTGTCCAACATGTGTGGGCCAGTCAGCCGCAGGACAACATCAGGCGTCTGTTTGCCTCCATGCCGGACCATATTGTAACATGTATTGCCGCACAAGGCGGTGCAGTGTGCTATTCAAGATAACCGAACTGCATGCCACAGATCCCTCTGTAATTGTCCTGCAGCTCTGTTTTTGCCATCATGTATATCATTCATCTGTATCATTAAGTCTACAAAATTTCAGTTCAATCCGATAATTCCTTCTTGGTGCGCAAATTTGATTGTTTGCGGGTGTATTTCATACTGAAACTTTTATAAATTCTATGTCATAATGAAGTGGGGAGTTGTTACTTTTAATATATTTATGCATGAGTACCATTTTTTATATTTTTTTTCGTCAGTTCTCATTTTAAGAATGTTCCAATGTCAGCAAGCATAAGGGTTGCCCTATCAGAAGATGACTCAGGGGTGGCACCAAAAATTTTAAATCACAAAAAAGAGTGAAGTGTGCCAAGCAACACTTTGACAAAGTTGAACACTAACTAAAATAAACAATGGGTAAATATTATATGCATGCACTTAATAATGCTTTACTCCACCTTTTGCCCTAACAACAGGAGCCAGACATCTTGGTCAACACTCAACGAGGTGTTGAAAACACAGAGGTAGTATTGATGCCTATGAATAGAGGATTCCCTGTAATAATGCATCTACAGTTGCCAGTGGGGTTGGTGGGATGTAACAGATTTTCCAAATTCATCCCACAAATTCTCAATGGGACTGAGGTCTGGCAATCAAAGGGGCCATTCAAGTGTGGTAAATTCACTTGAGTGCTGCTGGAGTCAATGGTTGCCACTTGGGAAGTAAGGGGTATGGTATCCTGTTGTGCAGTTGATAGACAAGGAACCAACCCCCAACGAAGTCCACATAAACACATCCCCAAACTATTACACTATCTTCACTTGCCTGCATGACCCCCCCCCCCCCCGATTTGTTTGGCAAGCTGAGCCCATTGCTTCATGTGGTTTACACCACACATGCACACTCCTTCCATTAGCACATTAGAGTTGAATCACGATTTGTTAGACCAGATGATGTGTTATCTGTCCTCCATAATCCACTTGCAATAGTCCCTTGTGAGTTCCTTGTAAGGTACTTGGTGTGGATGTCGACTGCCATAGCATTTTTTTTTTTTTACAGTATGAAGGATAATCTTTGTGAACGCTCCCTCATTCAAGTCAGACATCACCTGTTCCATGGTATCCATGCAATTCCTTGTTACAATACAGAACAGTCTGCATTCACCTCGGGAATCTATTGCATGCCAATGGCCACATTTTTCTCATTGGTTGCAAATTTTGCTGTATTTCACATAGTCTTGGCACATATGTGTGATGGTCTGATGTAGAAATCCCAACACTTCAGCAGTTGTGGTGATTGAACCACCTGCCTTCCACACAGCTACTACCCAGCCATGGTCAACCTCACTTATGCCACTGCATTTACCCATGATTACTTTTCTGTGAGTGGTTTCCATTGTGTAGAAACCTCCTGTATTATAGCCATTGCCAGCTTCCCATGTAACTCGATGAAATATTTCTGCTTTGCATACAATTACCAAGGTGTCTGTAATAATTTGTCCATTCAGTGTACTTGAACATGTTAACAGTACTTTAATTTAACTGTGAATGTAATGACACATTTTCATCCACTCATGGAAATTTAGAAATTATAGGTGTATTAAAAATATGCATACACAGTGCGTCAAAGAATTTTTAAGACTGGCGCTAGATTTGAGCCTACGGTGGCACCACCAGTGTAATCGAGAATGCGTCATAAACCGTGACCATCTGCTTGTTTTCTGCCAAAAGTACTGCGCAGTTGTTAAAGTAACTCGAACGAAACGGGCGTTCATTAGAGAAGTAAAATTTTTTTTTCATGTTGAATTATTAAGATGGAACAAAGGGCTGTTATTAAATTTAACGCAAAACTTGATAAAAGTGCCTCGGAAACGTACCAAATGATGAAACAAGTTTACGGTGAGTTTTGTTTAAGTAGATCAAATGTTTTCCTGTGGCACAAACGTTTTTTGGACGGAAGAGAGAAGCTAGAAGATGATAAGCATACCGGAAGACCAAGTTCATCTAGGACACCTGAGATTATTGAAAAAGTGCGTGATTTCGTGGCAAAAAATCGATGTGCATCACTAAGAATGATGGAAGAGTCTTTAAACATCAACAAAGAAATGATTCGAACCATCCTGCATGAAGATTTGGGCAAAACAAAAGTCTGTGCAAAAATTGTTCCACACACGTTAACCAATGAACAAAAATCAAGGAGAAGTGCACATTGCAGAGACATCATTTCAGCAGCTGAAAATGATCCAAACTTCTTAAAATCGATTGTTACTGATGATGAAACATGGTGTTTTGAATGTGATCCTAAAACAAAGTGCGGAATGGAAGTAAAAAAACTCGTCACAAGCCAAAAACACAAGAAAAGTTCCATTGAAAATCAAAACGATGCTCATTACATTCTTCGATAGTAAGGGTATTATCCACAAAGAATTTGTTCCGAGTGGACAAACAATTACTGGCGAATTTTATTTAAATGTTTTGAGGTGTTTGATGGGCAGAATTCGTCGCATTCGTCCAGAATCTAGAGATGAAAACACTTGGTGTTTGTTGCACTTAAAATTTAAATGTTTATTTAAATGTTTTGAGGTGTTTGATGGGCAGAATTCGTCGCATTCGTCCAGAATCTAGAGATGAAAACACTTGGTGTTTGTTGCACGATAATGCACCCAGTCACACCTCACTTATTGTTCGTAGATTTTTGGTGAAAAATAACGTCTGTGTGTTGAATCATCCACCGTATTCGTCTGATTTAGCACCCTGCGACTTTTCTTTGTTCCTAAAACTTAAAATGACTTTTAAAGGGTGTTATTTTGATGATATTTCGATCATACAAACAGCTTCGACGTGTGTGCTTTGGAGGCAATTCCGCAAAGTGAACGGAACAGGAATTCGAATAATTATTAAATCGCTGTAGCAAGTGTATTGAAGCCGGAGGGACTTATCTTGAATAACAAACCAAAACAAATGAAAATTTCTTGTTTCTATTTCATTTTTTTTTTTAATTGGAGGTTTAACTACCGCCGTGAGCAACTCAATGGGCTATAAGCAGTCGCCCGTCCCTAATTTAGGGTCACTAGCTCCAGGGAAGGGAGAGAGCCAGTGCCGTAAGACAAACACAACATCCATGCCTCACCGGGATTCGAACCCGGACCCCGTTCGGACGAATGATCAGAGGCCATCGCTTAGACCACTGCGCCACCGGGGCGGCCTATTTCATTTTACAGACCAAGTCTTAAAAATTCTTTGACACACTGTGTAGCTTGTCCGAAAACAACTGAGCATGTTTTTATTAAAAAAATGTGCAGTACTACATTTGACCTTGGCACGAGTCTCGAAAAAAACTGTAGTCATTGTAGTAACCATGGCAACCAGGCACACCTGTTTATTATGCATGCATCATCGGTAGTGTGCAGTTTAATAAACATTGTTTCGTGAACCCCTAACAAAACTTTGCACGCTGTGATTTTTCGAAAAAATGGATGTGAAAGCGAAACGAAGATGGGCCATTAAATTTTGCTGTCTACTTAAGAAGTTTCTCGGAGGGACTTTCTGTCTTATGCAAGCGGCTTATAAAGATGGATGTCTAGGAAAATCAAAAATTTACAGATGAAATGAAGAACTTATGGATGGTCGCGAGTCGGCGGCTTTAATCGCACATGGAGAAGGCCTTCACATGTATTACAGGAGGTAAACATCAATACGATACAAATTTTGAAGATGACAATCCATTTTTTGGTGTAAATATGACAAAAATAGTAAGTCAGATAATATCTGAAAACCTGAAAATTTTGTCGTCCTGAAGCGGTAATTGAACCCGCGTCTCCCAGATAGCGCCCGGGCATGCTAGCTGGTTCGATTCCCACTCCAGGATGACGCAATTTTTAAGTTTTCGGATATTGTCTGGCTTACCATCCTTGTCATATTTACACCAGAAAACAGATTGTCATCTTCGAAATTTGTATTGTATGGTGTAACCCCGTATTCCATTCAATACAATAGGTGCTGTTATATAGGAAAACAGACACCTATATCGGTTAGAGATATTGAAGATATGGTTCACATTTCAAAATCGTCAATTCACAGAATTTTAACTGAGCTTGTGGTCATGAAACGAGTTTGTTCAACTTGTGTTCATTTCTTTTCACGTGCGGCCCAATGCAAGGCCGCACATGGCCGGTTCTTTCGCTTCTTATTTGGAGAACGTGAATATTAATTTGATGCCCTGACCTGCATCTAGTGCTACAGTCTTATCACCGTTTGACTTCTGGTTGTTCTCCATTTTAATAAAGACATTACAGGAACGACAATTTGAGACTCATCAACAACTTATTTCAGCTGCCCAGGTGTGCTTCAACAGCATTTTGGAAGAATAATTCCAAGAGACATTCAAAAAGTGGGAGGAACGTTGGGACACCTGTATCTGATGCAGACAGTATTTCAAAAAAGGGTGACCACTTTCTTGATAATTAAGGCAGCCATGTTTTTTTTTGTTTTTTTTTTATAAAAGCGTTCTCAGTTGTGTTGGCAACCTTTGTATATTTATAAATGGATATTTATTTAGAACCTATTTTTTTTTTATTTATGAAGCAAAATTGCTCAATTTAGATTGTACCATATTAAGAATTAAAAAAAAAAAATCGCACACAAGAAAGACTACAAATCTTTTTCTTTCTTTTTTTTTTGGGGGGGGGCATGTTTAATGCTGTCTTATGCTTTAAATTAGACATAGCTAGATTGTAACAAGATTTACCAATTCCACAAATTCAAGCAACTTATTCTTTAGTGTAGTAGTATTACAGTGTACACTATATTGACAAAACTCACCGGACACCCTTCAAAAGCAAATGAACAGATCCGCTGCATTATTTAGATGCACGGTACAGCTGCAAATGGTATAAAAACAAGCCTGCAGCTGACCACGATCATATCGCACTGTCCTGTTGAATGAAAATGTTGCGGCAGGAGAGAATAGACTTTGAGAAAAGAAAGATTGTTGGGTGTTATATTATTGGGTTGTCCATAAAAGAAACTGAGAGGCGTTTAAACATACCCAAGTCAACTGTTTTGGATATACCGAATAAGTGGAAGACGCATGGTGTGCCTGAAGCAGCAAAACATACCGGCAGACCAAAGAAAATCGGTTCTAGAGGACGTCTAAGCCTCAGGAGAGTCTTTACAGCTAATGGGCGGATTACCGCACAAGATCTCGGTGTACAGGTGAGTAAAAATGGTGGAACGTTGGTATATATGTACACGTACCATTCGCAGAGAACTTCATTCCATGGGTTACTGTGGTCATGAGGCTGCTCATAAACCTTCCATATCGACTCTGAATGCTACTCGTCATTTAGCATGGTATAAAGAACATTTATCGTGGACTACAGATCAATGGAAACGGGTCCTATGTACTGATGAATCCAGATACACGATCCACCAGTCTGATGGTGGTGTGCGGGTATGGCAGAAGCTGGCCCATTGGTTATCGTGGACCAGCTAATCTACCTCGAAATTCTGGACAATTATGCCCTACCAACTCTTTGTCAATACTATGGAACCGAGCCTTGTTGATACCAGCAGGATAATGCACCGAGCCATAAAGCAAGGACTGTTACAGCGTGGTTTGACGATAATTCTGTATCGTGTGGTGCCTGGCCAGCACAGAGCTTTGATCTTAATCCCATAGGACACCTATGGGATAAATTAGAGCGCCGCATGAGAAGTTTGGAACTAAGACCTACTACTAAGCAACAGTTAATGGCAGCATTATGTACTGAATGGAAGTGCATACCTATCGCTGTGTTCCCAAACCTTGTCGAAAGCATGCCTCGGAGTGTCAGTGTATGCATTAAGGCCAAAGGTGAACCGACACCGTGCTTATGTATGTCAATAAATGCTATGTTGTGTTTCTCTTCTAGGTGTCTGGTGACTTTTGTCAATATACTGTATATCCTAATGGCATATCATTCACCAGTTTTTTGATACTGCAGTCAGAATGAGAGAAGTCAATTGATGTGTAGTCAAACCTGCACTTGAGCATTTTTAACCTGTGAAGAAATGCTCTGTTTTTCTAGCTGATGAATACCACTATTCTGTATTTCTGAGTATTTTTTCTTGCAAATCTTAGAATCTGCAAAAGACAGAGTTTCTCCAAACTTCTGAGGCAAATTCAATTCACATATGATTATGTACGATAACACATTTTCCAATACAATGCATACCAAAGATTGAAGTTCTGTGAATGAATCAGGAATCTGAAATGACAGACCAGCTTGGGTGCCAAGTAATGTAAATTTAATGAATTATACATGTTGTGCTACTTTGACAAGAAATGTCTAGGATGTGGCACTGATATAAACATGCACAAGTACTATAAAGATGAATTCCACACTGTGACGAGTTGCATTGGCGCACTACCTTGCGGTGAGGTGGTAATTATGCAGTTTATTTGAAGATGATGTTAACGCATGATTAGACCCAGGCTCTGTATGTTGTCTTTTACCAGACAGTTCATTTGAAGATGATATGCTCTCTTCTACCAGGCAGCACACAGAGGTTTGCCCAAATAATACAGAACTGTCTTTCTTACCAGAATTTTCTAATTTATTGCCATATTTATATTTAATCACAAGCAGTAATTGAAACAACAGAAAGACCACCAGTTTTTGGTTTGGTGGTGCATATGCAGTTAATCTTATCTTATGCTAATAATGGTTAAAGCTCCTGCATTGGCATTGAAAACGAGGGGAATGTTAATTTGGTATTTAAAAAATAGGGATATATGGGATACAAGGTCAGGTGATGCATAAAATGGCATAGCCTCTCACTGACAAATGAAAACCCTGCCTTCTCGTGGTGCATCCTGTTCCCACTAAAGGGGCTCTGATGACCGACACATAGCAGTATAACTATACCACCAGGATAGAGGAAAGGCTATCTCACACTCACCAACCTGCTTGGCCAGCGTGATAAGTTATGGCCAAAATCCCTCAAGACAATTTCGAAACTGAAAACTTGGCCTTCAGTCCCTGACAGCTGGAATGTACCTGGCCAAGGCAGCAGGCTACATTTAACGGACATTCCCTATCTTCTGATTCAAGGCTCCTTGAATTGGAGGAGGAACTACAAAGAATCAAGTGGGGCATTGTTGAGCTAAGTGAGATAAGAAGGAAAGGAGAAGATCTCATTGAACTGAAAGTGGACATCTTTTTTACTATCGTGGGACAGATACTGGCAGAAATTAGTGGTGTTGCATTTATAATAAACAAGAAACTGAAGGATAAAATTCTAGAAGTTGAAAGTTCCTCGGACAGAGCTGCACGACATGTTATCCAACTTTCAAAAAGATACCAGACTCATTATATTCAAGCTTATGCACCACCACAAGTCATCCTGAGGAAGAAATTGAAGAATTTTACAAGGAAATTCGATATCTAAATAACAAGGGCAAACAGCACTTGAAGATCATTATGGGAGATTTCAATGCAAAAATAGGGCAACAGCACCAGAATGAAATTTCGGTAGGGGAATTTGGTCATGACAGCAGAAACCAGTGTGGAAATACTCTCGTAGAGTTTGCAGAGGCAGAAAGGTTTTTCATCATGAACTCCCTTTTCAAGAAAAAGCCACATAGGAAATGGACATTGAGACATCCCAATGGGGCAACAAGTGAAATTGATTTTATTATGTGAAACAAGAAATTCGTCATGGAAGAATGCAATGTTCTTAACAAGTTCAACACAGGTAGTGACCATAGAATGGTGAGATGTAAGATGCACCTCAACACTAAACTGGAATGTGGCAAGCTCATAAATAAAAAAAAAATGTATTGACATGGCCAACCTTAAAAATCATCACAATACCTTCAAGTTGGAACTGAAGAACCATTTCTCTGCTTAGAAGGTCTATCATCGGAAGAAGTGGACATCTCTGAAGTTAACAGGAAGCTAACCAAGGCTCTTATAAAAACAGCAACAAAAATAGGTGGTACTAAGAACAAGTTGCATATGAAGAAAATATCAAGAAAAACAAACATGCTAATGCAAAAGAGATTGGAGATTAGGACAAATAAAGAAAATTTATCTTCCAAAGAAGAATATACAAAGTTATGCAAGACAATTCGGAAAAATATCACTGAAGACATAAGGAAATTCAATTGTGAACTAGTGAGAAAAGCAATTGAAAATAATCAAAGCATGAAGAAAGCAAAGGGACATCTCAGTAAAGGAAGAAAACAAATTATGGCACTGAGAAAAGAAGATGGCACTGTAACAAGAAACAGAGGTGAAATTTTGACAAGAGTGAAAGATTTCTACACAAAATTATATGAAAGAGATGATACACCTATTCCAGTCCTTAAAAAAGGTACCAGCACCAAAGTTCCTCCTGTCCTCCGGGCAGAAGTTGTACATGCAATTAAGAACATGAAACGGGGAAAAGCTCCAGGAGAAGATTAAATTACGGTAGACATCATACAAGAAGCAAGTGGAAAAATTGAAACAGTACTCGACCAAGTTTTCACTCGATGCCTTAATGAAGGGAAGATTCCTGAGGATTGGAACAGTGCTGCAATGATCCTGCTACATAAAAAGGGTGACATTGAGGATTTCAGGAACTACAGACTCATCAGCCTCCTATCAGTGGTTTATAAAATCTTCACTAAAGTTCTTTCACACCGCTTGAAGGTAACACTGGACATGGCTCAACCGAGAGAACAAGCTGGATTCAGGAGTGGCTACAGCACCATAGATCATATTCATGTACTGAGAGAACTAACTGAAAGAACGAGGGAATATGAACTCCCATTATGCATGGCTTTTATAGATTATGAAAAGGCCTTTCATTCCGTGAAACCATTAGCAGTTACAATGGCCTTGAAATCCTGTGGTATTGAAGATGTCTTCATTAGCATTATTAATAACATCTATGAAAATGCAAAGGTTCGGCTATTTGAATATACAGCACCAATAAAAATTGAAAAGGGAGTGAGACCGTATCTCCCAAACTCTTCAATGCCACATTGCAAAATGTGTTTCAATTGCTGAACTGGAAAAAACAAGGGGATAAAGTTTAATGAAGATTATTTAACTCACCTTTGTTTTGCTGATGGCATAGTCAGTTTTGCAACTATCCCTTCAGAGCTGCAAATATGATCCAGGAACTTGCTGACAAGAGTAAAGAAGTGGGACTAAAAATGAACTTTCAGAAGACAAAACTGATGTACAATGCTTTTACAAGGAAGGAAAATTTATCAATTGATGGGGAAAAGCTGGAGATAACCAATACTTGCATTTACCTTAGATAGCAGATAGCAAGCGAGGGTCACATTGACGAGGAAATAAATTGGTGCATAAAACTTGGCTGGAGAGCTTTTTTGGAAGGAACAGTACAATTTTCAAGAGCAATATGCCTCTGTCTTAAAAGAATAGTGTTTAATCAATGCATCCTTCCAGTTCTTATATATGGATCAGAGACATGGACTTTTAACTAAAAAAGACATTCAAAGGCTGCAGCAACTGAAAGCAGCATGGAGAGATGCATACTTGGTGTAACCAGGAAAAGTAAGAAGAGGAACTCATGGATAAGGAAAATGACAAGAGTGGAAGACATGATGACAGTAAAATCTCTGAAATGGCAATGGGCTGGACATGTTGCCTGAAGAATGGACCACAGATAGACAAGTGAAAGTTTAGACAGGATTCCAAGGGACAGAAAAAGGCCCAGAAGAAGACCACACCAGAGATGGATGGATGGATGAAATTGGAAAGTATGCTGGAGTAACATGGAGGAGAGTGACCCAAGACAGACAGTTGTGGAAGAAACTTGGGGAAGCCTTCATCCAACAGTTGATTGATAATGGTTGGCAATGATATATATATAAAAGAGCCAAAACAAACAAAAATACAAGTTGTAAACCCACTGCAAAAGAAATGCAGCAACCTATTTGACAGGAAAAAGTTTTGCAAAAAGGACACCCAATGACCAAACAGAAATAAACAATGAAGAAAAAGGCAGAACCAATGGGTGCCATTCAGCAAGGCTCTTTCAATAGCAATGCATTTTGACCCCCCCCATTTTGTTGTTGGGTGACCTTTTCTGCAAAAGTTTTTTTCTGTTATAAATAGGTTGCTGCATTCCTTTTGCAATGGGTTTACAACTTGTCTTTTGTTTGTTCTGGCTCCTAGTTTTTTTTTTTTGTTTTTTTTTCTCTCCTCTGCTGCAATATTGCATGTTTAGGTTTGTCAAAAAGTGTTTTATATATATATATATATATATATATATATACAATGAAGAGCAATTGAATTAGAGATACCTGTCTAGTAACGTGTAGCACCACCTTTCGCCCTGATGACGGCGGCGATTCGTCTCGGCATGGACTCGACAAGACACCAGAAGCGTTGGGAAGCCATACTGATCCATGACCTCTGAACAAGCTCCCACAGTTGACGAAGATTTGATGGAGGTGGGGTCAGAGCCTCGAACATCTCTCTCGATGGCATCCCAGATGTGCTCGATGGAATTGAGGTCGGGTGACCTAGCTGGCCAAGTGTCATGGCGAAAATTTTAACCTCTGGTGAATTTCAGAGAGACCTGATCAATCTTTCTGTTGGTTTATCAGAGATTAATTAATACAAAAATTTTCTCCCATGACATACGTTAGAAGAAAACTCCTGGTTGAAAGGCAGGGGAATTTGTGCGCAAAATTCGCTTGTCTTAATCACAACCAGGAAAACAAAATTTCATGTTGGTGAAAAGAAAAAAAAAAAATAATAATATTTGATTTAACTGACTTTGGGTTTTTGAAAATAATTATTTTATCTGTTCTTTTATCGCGATAGGAAAAGGCGAGTAGGTGTGCAGCTCAGAGAATCAAAATTAATTTTAGTTTAACATCACGGAACGAGAGAAAAAGAAAATTAAAATTAGTGATTTTCTGCAAAGCAAGAATTCGCCATTTTTGTGTTTCCAAGCGTCGTGGAAAAGTCACCAAAAGTGTAACATCGTTTCGTCTTTTGGGGTAGGGAATTCAGCAACAGAATCTATTTTTAGACCTCAGGGTCAAAAAGAGAGCTTGGTCGACACGTGTGAAGGTCAGAGGTCACTCGAGGCGTGGGAGTGAAGATTCCGTGGGGAAGCTGTGAGTTGCTAGGCTGAAGTTTCGACCAATGAGAGGGGTCAGCGGTTTCAAGCACCCCAGAGTTTATCCGTTGAGAAACACTTTTGTTCTGGACTTCTTGCTGGCCATCAGAGAAAGAGAGGACGGCAGAGTTTTTTTTTCTCCTCGCCTTTTGGCGGTGGAGGGGGCAGTCAGAATGAGATGCACTGGGGTCTGTTGGCCCTGTGTGGAAAAGAAAAATCTTTTTCTTTGGCCTGGTCGGCAGTAAGAATGACTGGCCGCTAGCTGTGTTCCCGTATTCTGAAGTGCCTAAAATCGGTCAGCAAAAAAATGATTATTTTCAAGGATCTCATTGCCGGAGATGAAATGACCGCTGATACACCCAAATTATCAAGTAGCGGTCGACTGCCGTGTTGGATGCAGATGGCGGAGAAGGATCAGACCCGATTTCTTACTTTCAAGCCCAACATGCCTGAGGACCAAAAGTCCACCTATTGTTGTTGCTGCCTCCATATTTTAACGCTGGGCTGTGCCCAGGCTTCGGGGAGAAGGCCATGGCTATCATGGATGGCCTTGTGAATGCTTCGAATGCTGAATTGTCGAGCTGGGCCCACTGCTGAGTACAACAAGGAGTCCACCAACAGGGTTCCAAAATGCCCGTTTCCTGTTTCGTTGGCCAAACATACAGTGGCAGAAAAAAAAGAAAAAAGAAAAAAAAACAACCTTGGAGGTGAAGTGAAAATCAACCAGGACAGTGGTGTTCTCTCAGGGAGAGTTTATTTTTTATTTATTTATTTTATCTATTATTAGGCTGTGAAATCTTTTTTTATTATTATCGACGGTTAGTGTGCTTGTCAGGAAGTGTTGCTGCCCCAGTCATAAAGGTAAATTTCTCTCGGCATTTTCTTTTTTGTATTATGTTGTGGTTTCTTTAAAATTATAAAACGAGTTGGTTTTAATATCTTAGGCTGTTTAAATAAATTTCATGTCATCTTCTGTGTATAGGTAATTGAAAAACAAAACGAAACAAAGTAGTGGAAGTGGATAATTTTCTGGGTCATGTAGGGATAGATGATATAATAAGAATATTAAGTTATTTCGGAACGAACACCTCTCCAGACCAGTATTTCTCTTAGGTGAAATTTAACTCTTTTTGTGCTCGGTGATTTTTGTATTTGTGAAGTAGAATTTGTATTTATGAACTTAGCGTAGGTGCCATGTAGTTGGGAATTTTTCTTGTAGGCTGGTAATTATTTTGGTTTAGTGTTTTGGTAAATTTAGGTGCTAAATTACTCTTTAAAATTTAATTTTTGTATTAGTGAGGGCTAATTTCTAGTTTCAGCCCGTAGATTGGAAAAACAGGTTTTTATGGGGGAAAGAATATAAGAATTGGGCATACAGGCAGATATGAGCATATGTATAGTGTGACTAAAAAAATAACCCGAATAGCTGTTGTGTTTCTTCAAGAAGTGATGATTTTTTTTCAGGAAAAGAGTGATCTAGGAAGTATGGTGATGTATAGATTTTTCAGGAAATAAAGTAAGGTTTGGTATAGTGTGTCAAGTATGGTGTTATTGAGCTTTCTGGGAAATGAATATGTACAGTGTGTTCCTGGGAAATAAAGATAAGTGATTTTCTGGGAAATGAGTGTGTTCCTGGGAAAATAAGGATATGAAGTGTGTTCCTGGGAAAATAAGGATATGAAGTGTGTTCCTGGGAAAATAAGGATATGAGTGTGTTCCTGGGAAAATAAGGATATGAAGTGTGTTCCTGGGGAAAATAGGATAAGAAGCAATTTTCTGGGAAAAAGGGTGATGTGTTGAATTTTCTGGAAAATGGACGAAGAGATATTTTGGGGACAAGAGAACTCTTGTGGGATACTTTACCCTATGTAGACAATGCCGCGGGGTCTGAAAGGGTGCACGAAACAAATTGGGGGATTTGTTTTCTGCCCAAGTAAGCTTGTTCGGTCCATAGGAGGTGGTACCTATGAGGGGAGTGATATAGGTTGTCCCCAAATCAGAGTGAAGGAACAGAAAAGGGTTAGGTCGCACTTTGCTCCACTACACTGTATAAGCTGGGAATGGATTCACGACCCATTCCCGCCTTCAGACTCAAACTTTGTTGTTCTCCCCGAAAAATAGTGTTTTTCTTGAGATGTGGGACTCATTGGTTGAGATGATTGTTTGGCTTTATGCCCGAGTTGATTATTACATGGGTGCCAGTTGACTGGAAAACTTATAGTATGGAATTTTGAAATGTTGGATTTGCATGATGATGGTGTAAGTAAGATTCTCTTGTCGGTGTAGCAATTTAATGATAACTTTGTGTAATTTGAATAAGGTATCTAGTGCATTAGGTTTTAGTATGGTGTATAGAATGGGTTGAGTATCCGGTAATGCTAGAAATGTTGATTGTAAGACAAATGTTGATTTGAGACAGGGTTATGCTGATTTTAAGACAAATTTTCCTGGAAGGGTAGAATCTTTTATTAAATTAACTTTCATTATACGTAGAATTTTGGCAGTTGTTATAGTAGTTTAAAATTAAAAGTGGATTCGGAAGTCTGGTCTGAGAAGGTTGGTTCGAGCGATTTAATTAGAACAATATAGTGTACACATATGCATATAATATTTTTTTTGAGAGAGAGTGTGAGATATTTTCACTTCAAATACTTAAGTTGTACACCATGTTAAATCAAGTGTTGGTGCTGTGAAGTACAATGAAATTCTTGTGTTTATTATTTTTATCAGTAGTGTCCCTGGTGCTAATTTTTCTTGGAAAGAAACTAACCTGTCACCCGTTTATTTTTATTGGGCCCTGTGGCCAGGCATAAAATCTGTGACCTAAAAATTTAACTTGTTAAGTTTTTAAAATAAATATAGGCCAAGTGGCCTTTCAAAAACCTAAACCTTAGTGCAGTGAAGTTTTAGGTATTTTCAGTTTAAATTTTCATCACATGGTTCAAGTGCATCCCCCTCAGCAATGACTGAGGTGGGAATGTAATCTGAGGTTATAACCGTAAAATCAATGTTTTTGTCCTAACTAGCTAATTTGATCATCGCCACTTCCAAAAGGTTATTTACACGTGTACATTGTATACCATTAAATTTTATTGTTTACAAATTTGGTACACATGCAAACAATAGTTACCTTTTCTTACACTTTCAGGTGTATCTACTCATCAAATGCAAACAACGCAAACAATATAATAGTAACTTTTGGGAGATACCAAATTCAGTGGTGCATTTTATTTTATTTTTCTATTTTGTTTCATGGCCTTATTCAAAATTTCAGTTTTGTTTCGAAATGCATCCACCCATTTCCCAAATTTAAATTTTCTATAATTTCCATATGGATTTTAATACCAGCATAATACTCAAAATAAATTCAAATTTTTTTTCACCAAAACACAAGGAAGCGAGGTCACGTCGGTGGAGTGTTCATCCAACCATTCGGATACAATTTGGGAGCGATGGTAGAGTGCATTGTCTTGTTGCAGATCGAGGTCCCCAGTGGGATGTTGAAGACGCACAAACTGGAGCAAATGGTAGTCCAGGATATCCCGGTAATGTTGACCTGTAAGGGATGATGTCACACTTACCAGGGGTCCCATTTCATTCCACTTAAACAGTCCCCATACGAGAATGCCACCCCTATCAGCTTGAAGAGTACCCTGCTGGCAAGAAGGATCCATCGCTTCATGTGGTTTGTGCCGTACTCGTATGCTGCCATCTGCATGTACCAATGTGAATCTCAACTCATCAGTCCAGGCAACATTTTCCCACATGTCTAGGGTCCAGTGGCGATGTTCCTGCACCCATGCTAATTTTTGCACCCTGTTATGTGCGGTCTGCAGCGGTACCCTCGTGGGACGATGGCTTCTGTACCCTATAGCGAGGAGATGGTTCTGGATGGTGTGGCTACTTACACACACGTTTTTGTGCACCAGCGTTAAAATGCAGTGATTTCTTGCACTGTGGCCCGTCTATCCGCTGTTACAATGCGAGCTAGCCGACGATGACCCCGCTCATCCACACTCTGCAGTCCACGGCAGTTGGCCCTTGCAGGGATGGTTTTACCGGATTCGATGTACTCACGGTGCACCCGTCAAATAGTGGCTCGTGAAGATCCCAGTGCCTGCGCGACTTCCAAGATGGAGTGACCCATCGTCGGGCCCCGACAATTTGCCCACGATAAAATGCGCTTAGATCCTTCGTCTTACCCATACTGCATCCGACTCTTATTCATTCCCGTCGCATCACTCCTTATATTGTCGGATACCTGCATACGTCATGTCGTTTCCGTCTACAGGGCCGCCCACAGCGCCACATTTGCATAACGCTAGCTGTCTCTGATTCAACTGCTCTTCAGTGTATATACACTATCTACCAACAAGTAATTGGACACCTGTGATAGCAAAGGAAAACGAAGTTTATTCACTTTCAATAGTTGGTGGAGCCTCCACGAGCGGCGATCACAGCTGCGACCCTCCGGGGCATACTCTCAACCAGGCGTTGTATGACGGCTAGCGGTACTTTCTTCCACACGACTTGGAGAAGACAGGTCAGTTCTTTCACCGATTTCGGATGGTGGGGGCACCCCTTAAGTCGACGCACCAACTCGTTCCAGAGGTGCTCAATAGGGTTAAGGTCCGGGCTCTGCGCAGGCCAGTCCATTCGATTAACCCTATTGTCACCATACCAAGCCATTGTGGACCTCGCAACATGACAGGTGGCATTGTCATCCTGAAAGTAACATGGGTCCACCCCGTAAAATTGCCACAACGTAGGAAGCGCATGGTCATCCAAAATGGTGCAGTAGGTCTCGGCATTGAGTCTACCAAGAATTGCAACCAAGGGTCCAGTGCCATACCAGGAGAAACACCCCCATAGCATAATTCCACCTCCGCCGAACTTCACAGTTGGCACAATACATTCCGGCAGGAGGCGTTCTCCAGGCAGACGCCAAACCCAGACCCTGCCATCCGAACGGTAGAGGGTGAACCTTCATTCGTCGCTCCAGAGAACCTGTTTCCACTGTTTCAACGGTCCACTGTCGACGTTCTTTGCACCACGATAGCCGAGCAGCGCTATTGGACTTGGTGATCAAAGGCTTGTGGGCGGCAGCACGTCCATAATAACCGAGCAGATGGGCTTCTTTACAGATGGTATTCATCGAAAGAACACTCCCGGATGCCTGTTCGAAACTCCTTGCGGATGTGGCCCATTGATTTGGTGCGGTTCTTCCGAATTTCTCTGGCCAGCACCCGTCGGTCTGTAACTCCCAGTTTTGTGGGTCTCCCGGGTCGGGGCACATTCCGACAGTCGCCTCTCATCTTCCACTTGCCAATTACGTAGGACACTGTCGATTTTGGGTACTTTAGCTCGCTGGATATGTCACGTATGGATCAGCCATTTCTGCGATACCCGACGATTACACCTTTCTCAAAATCAGAGAGCTCCGAACTGCATGGCATCTTGCATGCAACTGGTTGCGTTGTTGTTTCCCACACGATATTTAACGGCGGCGGCCGTGACGCTTATCAGGACCGCAGATATCGTCGATTGCAGGGGTGTCCAATTACTATATATATATAGCTTTGTGGGATGTAAGGTCAGGTGATGCGTAACATCACAGCCTCTCCTTGACAAATGTCAACCCCGCCTTCTCGTGGTGCATCCTGTTCCCACTAAAGGGGCTCTGACGACCGCCAATAGCGGTATAACTATACCATCGGGATTAGAGGAAATGCTATCCCACACTCACCAACCCGCTTGGCCAGCGTGGTGAGTTATAGCCAAACCCCTCCAAAATGACTCCACAACGTAAATCTTGGCCCTCAGTCTCCGGCAGCTGGAATGTACCTGGCCAAGGCAGCGGCCAGTGCGACATGAAGGCAGAGGGTGCTAAGAATCCCCGGAGGACCGGATTAGGCTGCCATCTGATGCTGATCTTGGCTACGTATAATGGGCGCTCCCTATCTTCTGATTCAAGGCTTCTTGAATTGGAAAAGGAACTACAAAGGATCAAGTGGGACATCGTCGGGCTAAGTGAGGTAAGGAGAAAAGGAGAAGATCTCGTTGAACTGAAAAGTGGACATCTCTTTCACTATCGTGGGACAGATACTGGCAGAACTAGTGGTGTTGGATTTATAATAAACAAGAAACTGAAGGATAAAGTTGTAGAAGTTGAAAGTTCCTCTGACAGAGCTGCAAGACTCGTTATCCAACTCTCTAGAAGATATCAGGCCCAGATTATTCAAGCTTATGCACCCACCACAAGTCATCATGAAGAAGAAATTGAAGAATTTTATGAGAAAATTCGTCATCTAAATAATAAAGGTAAGCAGCATTTGAAGATAATTATGGGAGATTTCATTGCAAAAATAGGGCAACGGCAACAGAATGAAACTTCAGTAGGTAAATTCGGTCACAGCAACAGGAACCAGCGTGGAAATACTCTCGTTGAGTTTGCAGAGGCAGAAGGGTTTTTCATCTTGAACTCCTCTTTCAAGGAAAAGCCGCACAGGAAATGGACATGGCGACATCCAAATGGAACAAGTGAAATTGATTTTATTATGTGTAACAAAAAATTCGTCATAGAAGACTGCAGTGTGCTAAACAAGTTCAACACAGGTAGTGACCATAGATTGGTGAGATGTAAGATGCACCTCAACACTAAACTTGAACGTGGCAAGCTCATAAGACAAACAAAATGTATTGACATAACCAACCTTAAAAAACACCATAATACCTTCAAGTTGGAACTGAAGAACAGATTCTCTGCTTTAGAAGGCCTAACATCAGAAGAAGTGGATATTTCTGAAATTAAGAGAAAAGTAACCAAAGCTCTTATGGAAACAGCAACAAAATTAGCTGGGTCTAAGAACAAGTTGCATGTGAACAAATTATCAGGAAAAACCAAAATGTTGATGCAAAAAAGAAGAGAGATGAGGACAACTAAAGGAGATGTGACTTCCAAAGTGGAATATATAGAGCTACGCAAGACAGTACGAAAAAGTATCACTGAAGACGTAAGGAAATTCAACTGTGAACTAGTGAGGAAAGCAATTGAAAACAACCAAAGCCTAAAGATAGCAAAGGGACATCTCAGTAAGGGAAGAAAACAGATTATGGCACTGAGAAAAGAAGATGGTTCTGTAACATGAAATAGAGGAGAAATTTCAACAAGAGTGAAAGATTTCTACTCCAAATTATATGAAAGGGATGATACATGTACTCCAGACATCGTGAAAGGTACCAGCACCAGAGTTCTTCCAGTCCTCCCAGCAGAAGTTGCACATGCAATCAAGAACATGAAGCGGGGAAAAGCTCCAGGAGAAGATGGAATTATTGTAGACATCATACAAGAAGCAAGTGGAGAAATCGAAACAGTACTCACCCAAATTTTCACTCGATGTCTTAATGAAGGGAAGATTCCTGAGGATTGGAACAATGCTACAATGATCCTGCTACATAAAAAGGTGACATTGAGGATCTCAGGAACTACAGACATATCAGCCTCCTATCAGTGGTTTTTAAAATCTTCACTAAAGTTCTTTCACACCGCTTGAAGGTAACACTGGACATGGCACAACCGAGAGAACAAGCTGGATTCAGGAGTGGCTACAGCACAATAGATCATATCCACGTACTGAGAGAGCTAATTGAAAGAGCAAGGGAATATGAACTTACATTGTGCATGGCTTTTATCGATTATGAAAAAACCTTTGATTCGGTGAAATCATCAGCAGTTACAATGGCTCTGAAATCCTGCGGTATTGAAGATGCATACATTAATATTATTAATAACATTTATGAAAATGCAAGTGCAAAGATTCGGCTGTTTGAGAATACAACACACATAAAAATTGAAAGGGGAGTAAGACAAGGTGACACCATATCTCCGAAGCTCTTTAATGCCACATTGGAGGGTGTCTTTCAGTCGCTGAGCTGGGAAAACAAGGGGATCAAGATTAATGGAGATTATCTAACCCACCTTCGTTTTGCTGATGATGTAGTCATTTTTGCAACTACCCCATCGGAGCTGCAGAGTATGATTCAGGAACTTGCTGACAAGAGTAAAGAAGTGGGATTAAAAATGAACTTTCAGAAGACAAAAGTGATGTTCAATGCTTTTTAAAGGAATGAAGATTTATCGATTGATGGAGAAAAGTTGGAGATAACAGACACGTACGTTTATCTTGGACAGCAGATATCAAGTGAGGGTCACATTGATGAAGAAATTAATCGGCGTACAAAACTTGTCTGGAGAGCTTTTGGAAGAAACAGCATAATTTTCAAGAGCAATATGCCATTATGTCTTAAAAGAAAAGTGTTTGATCAATGCATCCTTCCAGTGCCTACGTATGGTGCAGAGACGTGGACCTTAACTAAAAGAGACATACAAAGGCTGCAGACAACTCAAAGAAGCATGAAGAGGTGTATGCTTGGTGTAACCAGGAGAAATAAGAAGAGGAACTCGTGGATCTGAAAAATGACAAGAGTGGAAGACGTCATGATCAGAGTTAAATCCCTGAAATGGCAATGGGCTGGACATACTGCCAGAAGGACAGACCATCGATGGACAGCCGAAATTTTAGATTGGATTCCAAGGGACAGGAAAAGACCCAGAAGAAGACCACATGGGAGATGGGTGGATGAAATTCGAAAGCATGCAGGAGTGACATGGAAGAGACTGGCACAAGACAGACCGTTGTGGGGGAAACTTGGGGAGACCTTCGTCCAGCAGTGGATTGATAATGGTTGACAATGATGATGATGACATAGCATTGTGTTGAGTGCTATCTAAAACTCACCAGCCCGCATGGTGAGTTATGGTCAATTCCTTCCCTCCAATGGCTTCACAACCTAAAATGTGGCCCTTGCATGCTTGGTGCAACCAAGAAAAGAAAAGGAACTCATGAATCAAGAAAACCAAAACTGGTTACATCATGATCAAAAAGCAAACACTCTAACATGGCAATAGGGTGAAAAATAATTTACCAGTAGAACTGGTGGTGTATCCACAAGGGTTCAGACCCCTCCTTAAAATAATAAACAATGATCCTAAGATTAAAGGTGTGTGTTATGAAGTATTAAATGAAATGAGAAAAACTCCTGAACAAAACAATTTTGTGGTGTAAAAAAAAGCTAATTTAATCTTTACACGTTTTTATAAACATGGCAACTTGCACTTGAAACAGTTCCTGAGATATTAATCAAAGGGCAGGGACAGAGAGATAGATGTATGATTATCCAGAAATGACAAGTCTTCATCTCAAACTGCTGCTTAGATATTTGTTCAAAACATAGGACAGATGGGTGAACGGAAAGATACACAAGGTGCAAACACGATATGAAAGTTTTGCCTGGTCCTTAAAAAGCCATCCAGAAAATTTCAAATCTGTCTCAAATGGTTTCTGAGAACCCCGATATTTAACAAAAACAGGCAGATGGTGTTCAAACAAACTGGCAGAGGGACAACAAAGTGCTAACATGGTGTCTGGTGTAAGGGTTGTTTGCTGTCCCTGTCCTGGAAATTTCAAATCCCCATCTCAAATGGTGTCCAACAGATGCTGCATCAAAGCTCCCGCTGTAATCCCCTACCAAGAAGGCGCAACAAAGGATCAAATATCTAGTTCATGATAATTTTGCTAGTCAGTATGTATCTAATACGAGGACAATGAATTGATGTGTGCGTTTAAATAAATTGAAAACAAAGACAATATCTCCTGGACTCCCCCTTTGTCAAAATTCTAGGTGTGTCCCCGAGTAGAAATAATTTCAATAATTACAACAAAGGATCAAATTTCTAGTTCATGATAATTTTGCTAGTCAGTATGTATTTAATACGAGGACAATGAATTGATGTGTGCGTTTAAATACATTGAAAACAAAGACAATATCTCCTAGACTCCCCTTTGTCAAAATTCTAGGTGTGTCCCTGAGTAGAACTAACACCACCATGCTTTCAACTGAAATACTAGACTTGATACCAAGGGACAGGTACAGACCACATGGAAGATAAAATTTGAAAGCATGCTAAGTAATGTGGAAGAGAATTGCTCAAGACCGAGTTGTGGAAGCTGCTTAGGGAGACCTTCATACAGTACTAGATTGAGAATGGCTGGAGGTGTTTCCCAAATAGACTATCGAGAGTCAACAATTTCACTTGAACATCACAAATGCAAAAAATACCTCCAAGCTTCCAACTAACTGGCTGCATCTGTGAGCACCACTGAAAAGTGAGGTGGACAAAATATTTCAATACTTAAACACAGCAAAGGAGCATCCATAATTTACTGCATTGCATGTATTCATCAGCAATATATATGCAATTTGTATTTGTCAATAACTTGTATGTAGTTTACGTACAAATGTTCTTAACACCTTAATTAAGCTTGTATATAATCCGGCATTTTATCTAAACTCTGATACTGCAATAAGCCTACTTATTAATGTATATTTATGTAGGCTTGTCTAGTAAGTAGCACTTCAGAAATTGCTTACCTCTACATACAATATCATCCATTCAGTGGGACTGAATAATTAATTTGAATTTGAAATTTTGTAATGCAAGTCTGCAAATTAAATATCATTTTATGCTTTGTTATACAGCCAGCTTTCAATTTTGGCGGCTTACAGGTCTGTATAGCATCACAAAAATTAACAATATATTATTATATATAGTAATACAGTATATAACTTAGTTTATATATTACTATATATAGTAATATTTATATTTGCAGTTAAGTAAACCAACTAAATAACATTTGATTGTTAATTGTGTAGTGAAAGCTTTGGTGGTTTGATAATCACCTGGGTTAGTGCCAGTCCTTGCATGATTCCAGTAAAGCCATAGAGATCCCCAAGAGCTGTTTTTGTTTCTATTGCAACTTGAATCCACTTATTAAGTACTGTAGCACGAACATCTTCATCGCCACAAGTTAGAATGGTTGTAGCCACAAAGAATTTTAAACACGCTGTTCTGTAACAAAATTCAGGTTAATAGTCATTTTTCAAGTACTTTGCTTCATGAAATTTTATTAAATAAGAATGGCATGCACAGATGAAATTTAAAGAGAAACAGTTTAGTCAGCTAGCCTGCTCTCCAATTAGGTAACTGTATTTTAAACTTCAATAACACTTTAATTTCTTCACAGCTATAGAATCTTACCAGTGCTAAGGCATTTTTTCTAGGCTTTTCGTGGTTTGTTAGTGAAACTGGGCAAGGGAATTTTTTAGATAATCATATATTCGAATATTGTGTTTTATATGCAAGCATACTCATATCTTAAATGAATGTTCTATTGCCGGGATAGGACTAACCAGTCAAACTGCTCAAAAGGAATCTAATGTAAATCATGAAGGCAGTTCTTAAAATAAATTTATAGGCAATGATAGCTTCGTGTTGGATTTATCTGCTGTTTTCTGAAGTGGAAAACAGCAGAGAAAAATTGTGAAGGTTGAGTGACAAGAAATTTATGGTTCCAAAGAGTATTTCTCCTGAAGAACTCACCACTGACTCCAATAAAAGTGATTCTCTGAGCTCATTCTCAGATTCCTTATGGGTAACACAAAAGGCATCTGCGTTCACCTTGTAATCTCAGGAAAAACAGTATTAGTCCCATTGAATTGATATGACTATTAGTTATATCTGTTCAATGTGGCTAATATGTATTATTTATACTGAATGTATGTATTTAGAATCCTATGAAGCAACACACAACAGCGGAATTTAAATAAAAAAGTATCTTGTGAATCCTTTTTCTTCCTATTATTGAAAATTGCTCAAATTAAGCAATTTCAATAAAAATAATAGAAGTCATAAAATGTAGTAAAAAATACTAAATAATAACAACAAACTGGATTTCAAATTTTCTTTTGAAAATTATCAGGGTCTTCTTCCTGGGTTGTTTCTTTCAAATTCGTTGACCACTAAGTTACTTTTGTTTAGAACTATTATCAATGAGTAGGTGTTGATTTCACACCTGCACCCCTCTTTTTTTTTTTTTTTGTTATTTCTTTTTGTATATTGAGAATCATTAATGACAGACCACAAGAGCAGGTATAATTGAGTGGTTCAATTGAAGTGGTAGATAATTTATCATGTGTGCATTCATAAAACTGGGCAGAAAGTTTTATTTGGGTTGCCCAAGAATGTCAAGATGCCGGAACTTTGAGCTTACAGAACTAAATTTCATGTTGACTGGATACTGAAATTTAATATTTAGTGTTTGATGAATATTTCTTTCTCCCCCCAAAAAAAAAAAACAAAGCTTGTTTTCATGCTACAACCAAACACAATGAACAGACACAGTTCTGTGGAAACCACCCGAACGTATTTAAAAGAAGTTAAGCTGCCTCGGTGGCTGAGTGGTCAGAGGAGCTGGTTCCTGAGCAGTCGTCTGAGTTGGGGCACTGATTCATGCACTGGATTAGACATGGTGGTATGTTTATCTAACGACGGCAGTTGTATGCCTTTCCTGGAACAGTCACTCTAAATTAGGGAAAGGTGACTCATAGCGTTCGATATTCACAAGGGTTCTTAAACTCAAAAAGTTAAGCAATTTCTTCCAGCCAGGTGGTCATGTCTCTACAATAGTTGTTCAGAGATGCTGTAATTTCAATGAAGGCAGTGTTTTTTTTTATTGGGGGTTTAACGACCACCGTGAGCAACTCGGTGGGCTATAAGCAGTCGCCCGTCCCTAATTTAGGGCCACTGGTTCCAGGGAAGGGAAAGAACCAGTGTCGTAAGACAAACACAACCTCCATGCCTCACCAGGATTCGAACCCGGACCCCATCTCGGACGAATGGCCGTAAGCCATCGCTTAGACCACCATGGCTTCTTGGCAGAATATCCACCACATTTACTGTGCAGATTGTAAAAAGAAATTCCTATCATACCTGTAATATTTACATTAATGTGAAACATTTTTACAGTGTGGAAAACGTTGCAGATTAATGTAAATTTTTTGCGACGTTAGCATATACTTTCGAATTTTAATAAATTTATAATTACACAGCTTATCATCGGAAGTGCAAAATTGGGAACGGGTAAGCTTAAAACTATGGAAAACTACAGCCGATATACGAAGGCTGAATACACGAGGACCAGTTCTCAAATAGAAGAGCATGCTGAGGGTAGAAAACTACATAAAACGAATGTTCTGGACAAGATCGCAGTTTCAGTACTATTGAAGTGACAGCTGCAGACGTCGCAAATCAAGCGATGGTCCATTGGTGTCAGTGAAAGCTCCTATCCACAGACATAACGAACGATGATGGACGGTGTCCGGAGCACTGAACGATGCGCAAAGCCATACACTGTACAAACATAATCTTGAAAACTTTGTTGTTCTGTGTGGTGTAGTGGTTAGCATACTCGGGCGCTATACAGGAGACGCGGGTTCGATTCCCGCTCCAGGACGACGAAATTTTCAAGTTTTCGGATATTACTTGACTTAACATCCATGCCATGCTTACACCAATAAACGGATTCACACATCTTCCAACTTTGTATTGTACAATGGTGTAATCCAGTGGCGTATCTTGGGTTCGAGACCTAGGATACCCCCCTCCCCACCCTACTGTTTTTTTAATTGCGAAGTTTATTTTTTAATTGTTAAGTAATAGAAGTAACATTCTTTTTTATAAATTTTAGGTACATGCTATTGCTAACATGATACCAAATAATTATTATGAGGATTAGGATTTGAACACTTATTTGTGTATGAACTCCATTCTTCTTTCCTTTTGGGTGAACTTGAGTGTTAAGTTTTCACGAAAATGTTTCTTCCGAGTAATTTTTCATATTTAAAAACAATGTTTTTCTCTACTGACAAATCAGCCAAGTTGCTCTAATGTACATGTCCTTGTGTGGCTCTAAGATATATCTTGATTTTTTTTAATACAGAAAAACTTCTTTTGGCAGTTGTATTAGATCTATTAATTTGTACACCTCACCAAACACTGTGTTCAATTTATTCAACTTTATGTAACACGTAATGTCTCTTACTGATTTGTTTTGTATTCATCATGGGAATAAAAACACCTGCAGTTCAGTTTTTAGTCGAGCTGCATCAAAATTTGAAAGCATAGAGTTCTTTAAGTTCTGACAGTCGATGTTCAGAGAAGCTTTCACAAAATTTGTCAAAACATCCAACAAAGCCACGAATTTTAAGATATAATATCACTGATTTTAATTTGACACTTCACACAAACTGAAACAACTCTCGCAAAACACCCGCTGTTACAGGCGGAAGCATAGAGGGACTGAGGTAGTCCGAAGTCTCTTTTCTGAGCGAACCGTCGCGCAAAGCAACTGTCCATACACTCATCCATGTTGTCATGGAAACGCTAGCAGGCGATCGTATCGAAGTTCTTCGAATCAAAACAGCGAAGACCTGCTTGCGTTATGCCGTTGGTCATCGCTCGCCAGACTGATTCTCATAATCGAAAGAAGCGAATCCGCTCGTGTTTTTTTTTCGTACCGGAAGCACCGACATATCTTAATACCGTTAATAATTGACTTTTATTTGTGAATATTTAATTGACTTTTTATTTGTGCATTCTCTGGGCTTCGCAGCTAGCCTCGAATAAACGCCACTGGTGTAATTCCGTATTTCATTCATTGATATTCTGCGCCTCCGGGTAATCACGGGAATGAATTCTAAACCTCCAGTTTCGCTATATATGAATGCAGGTTGCTTCAACTAGCGAATCCTGTTATGAATTATATTCAAATTAATCGGTTGGTTGGTGAATTTTTATGGCGCAAGGGCCATGTTTGGCCAAAGAGCGCCAGACACAAGACAATCAAACAAACATCGGAAACTTGAAACTTGGTCGTTCTGGGTGGTGTAATGGTTAGCACACTCGGGTGCCATCCGGAAGACGCGGGTTCGATTCCCGCTCCAGAACGACGAAATTTCCAAGTTTTAGGATATTATCTGACTTAACATCCATGTCATGTTTAAACCAATAAACGGATTCACATCTTCCAAAACCGTAATCCTGTTTGGACTGAATCAAGGAATGATACATGAGGAATAAGGAAATCCTGTGTGGACCCCACAAAACCGCCGAAAAAATCTTCAGAACGAACACAGCCTTCAGACAAATGGTGATGAATTCGCACAATGACGAGAAGACAAGATGTTGAGTCACAAGGTCATCCAGGCTGTGTGGGGGAATGAAGAAATGCCACGTTATTAAAAAAATCCAATAAACACAACCCCCAAAATGTTTAATAAATGTTACAGTTTTGAAAACATGAAAATAAACTTTACGGAGACGTTGAATAACATTACTTCACTTAAATTATCGATTTCCATGGTATTTTCGATGTTTCCTGTATTCTAACAGACACGATTTCGGTACTAACTACACTGTAAAAACTTGACTGTAGATTATACTTAAACCGTTTTCCAGGGTGCCAACACAAAACCGTAAAATCTATAGTTTTATGCAGTGTTGGAGCAAAACTATAAGCTTTGCTCCAACACATTCGTTCCAGGCAAATTTGTGTGTTTTCGTGATTATTTGGACTGTGACTCGCTCCAGCCAAATTCTGTGTTGTTTTCTTCGTTAAATGCAATGTTGGAGCAAAGCTATAGCTTTGCTCCAACACTGCATAAAAACTGTAGATTTTACGGTTTTGTGTTGGCACCCTGGAAAACGGTTTAAAACCGTAAAATCTGCAGTTATTTTTTTACTGTGTACGGAGCACTAGGAATGTCTGTAATGGTAGTAAACAGGAAACGTATAACAGCAAAAAATTAAAAAAACAAAAAAACAAAAGCATTACAACTTATTATATTTCTGCAAAAACCCAAACGTTTTCTCAAAAAACCGGATTCTGGCGCACTGGGATCGAAAACCGGACATAACCTGATCAAACCGAGACACTTGGTAGCTATGCACAAATACAACACTAGCAAAATCCTTAAATACAAAGCATCACGTAGGGGGACGAAAAACTGGAATGAATAAAATTCCAGGATATGTAACAGAACTTTAGGACATTTCCAGAACAAAATGGAATTTCAGAACTTTTTCACGATATTCAGGACAACTGCGAACCTTGATTCATGTGATGTCCAGGTAAACCGTGTGAGAAGTTGGCGTCCTGGGCTACTCGATCACGGTGAGACTAAATTACAGTTTGGAGTTTGTACAATTTCAGTAATCAGAAAAGAGTCTGTTCTACGAAGGCGTGGGAGAAATCGCCCTTTGCATACATATACGTACACGGCAAAACTAACTCGATGTTTGGACAACTACCAGCGAAAACACAACTACGGTCTGCAGAAAATGCTTCCTTCGTTCCGGAAAGGAGTTTACACCTCTATCAAAAGCGAGACTTGATAACCGGTAGACACGAGTACAAAGGAATGGTACCCGTTGATTATGAGGAGGGATAGCTAATGCATAATCTTTGAACCGCTTATGAACTAGTGGTTTCTGGACCGAAGAACAATCTTAAGGTGTTTCCACCTAAAATCTCTGCATTATGTTTCCAATGGTAAAACTTCCATACATAGTTTCTTCGCAATTAATGTATTCCCAAAAACGAAAATTTGCACATCGATAAAACTAAGTTATAGCAAGGGATACTTAATACTTGCTAAAACAACCATAATTATATTAAAAATCAATCATTTTTATTTCAGTAATGTTCAGACCTGTCAATAGATGGCGCGACCTGTGCATTGATGACTCCAGTAGACAAATAAATGCTGGATTGCTTAATTATGGTTATGTTTTAGCAAGTATTAAGTTATCCCATGCTATAACTTAAAGTTAGTTTTATCGATGTGCAAATTTTCATCCTTGGGAATACACTAATTGCGAAGAAAATATGTACAGAAGTTTTACCATTGGAAACATAAGGCAGAGATTTTAGGTGGAACCAAATTAAGAGGCGGAGCTTTCTACTTGATAACCTCCTCTGCATCTGCAAGGTGATAGTGACAACACATCACTTTTCACAGAGCCCTACTGGTCCATAATATTCGAAACGCGATTCCGTTCTGGGCAACAGTTGAGCAACATATGTGGCCCGCCTTAATGTAGAGAAGATATAATTAATACACAGTTTATTAATACACAGTTTATTAATACAATTAATACACAGTTTATAAGTGAGTCACGGAAAAATTCTAATCGGCCACCACCGGGAATCAAACCCAGGGTCTTCCAGTTACACGCTGGATATGCTTCCACTGCACCCTCGAATTCCTCCAGACTCACACACACTAACTGCCAAGTCAATTCAGTGTGTGCGAGTCGGAGGAATTCGAGGCCAAGGGTCTTCCAGTTACGCGCCGGATATGCTTCCACTGCACCACAGCAGCCTCGAATTCCTCCAGACCAAACACACTAACTGCCAAGCCAATTTAGTGTGTGTGAGTCGGAGGAATTCGAGGCCGCTGTGGTGCAGTGGAAGCACATCCGGCGCGTAACTGGAAGACCTGGGTTCGATTCCCGTTGACGGCCAATGAGAAACTTTTCCGCGACTCACTTATAAACGTGGAATGAGCGATTACTTCTATTTTATGTTCCTGGTCCACGTCAACTGTGTATTTACCATTCATTCGCCTTCTAGTTCAGTTGCTGCTGTTCATCTGTGCTGAATCCCCAGCATTGTGTAGGGCTCCAAAGAAGCAACCCTGCCATGTGGTGTGGCAGTTAGTGTGTGTGAGTCTGGAGGAATTCGAGGCTGCTGTTGTGCAGTGGAAACACATCCGGCGCGTAACTGGAAGACCCTTGGTTCGATTCCCGGTGGCGGCCAATGAGAATTTTTCCGTGACTCACTTATAAACGTGGAAAGAGCAGTGACCTCTGTTTGATGTAGAGAATAATATGATGAACCTTCATAGCTTGTGTTTGTATCTTGTAATCAGTTTTATTTATAACTGTTCCACGTCATTACAATGTCTTCTTTTTATACTGAGCTAACACAAAACAATAATACTTAGCGTACTGGCGTTCAGTAGCTTCCGATAGTTCTTCCGGGTGGGCCGGGATTTACCGTTCCGGATGAAGTGTTGGTGGTGTGCTTGTCGTCCAGCACTGGCTTTCCTTTCCGTGCAACCCGTGGCCCTAAATTAGGAACGGGCGGCTGCTTACAGCCCTTACGGTTAGCTCGCGGTGGTCGTTAAACCCTGAAATTAAGTTAATAAAAAAAAGGTGTTTAGTATTTCCTTGTGCCCTCAGCAAGTTACTGAAAGATACGAGGGATGTTTGCAGCAGTACCCACACAAACATATACCAACTGGACAAGCCTCGTTAAGAACGCATATTATATACACCCAGTAAACAGAACATTAAAGATAGGGGTGATGGGCAGCTGTCATGGTCATCTCCAGCGCAGAGTGGAACAGACCCAAATCGACCGCAGGCCATAATGAATCGGAGAGCAGAGTTTCACAACAGTGTTGGGCCGCGGATGGCCTAGCGGTCAACGTCGTGACTGTCACAGAGGAATCTCAGGTTTCCCAGGCAGGTACGAACGCTCGAACCACTAAATGTGCGTCGGATGGACACGTTAAGCCGTCGGACCACGGGTACTGGCGCCCCGGTAATAAATAAGGGAACCTTTCTACCTCGCTTCCTATTTCGAAGGGTTGTTTAAGACCTGGGGTCAGACACTCCCTTCCTAAAATCTTCTACATATGATCTGAGTTTCCAACAGTGTATGGCAATCGACGAGCATGGGTAAACGTGGTGATCTGAGAGACTTCGATCGTGGACGCATTGTCGGCGCAAGACAGATGGATCATTCCATAGCCCAAGCGGTAAGTACCGTATCAAGGGTGTACCGCGAGTATACCACTGACGAACGTACCAGCGCCCAGAGAGCATGGCGGTGGCTGATCACACACCACTGATGACTGGGGCCAACGTGGGCTATCCAAGATCGTACAGACAGACCGCTTGGCAACGGCGGCGCGAATCGCATCCAGGTTAAATGTCTGATGTCAGCGAGCGAACGGTACAGCACAAGCTGCATACCCTGGACTACGGGAGAGGAAGCCCTACTCGGGTGCCACTGTTGACTTCCCGTCATCGGACATTACACGCCTCCTCTGGTGAAGAGAACATCAAAACTAGACCTCTGAAGAATGGCGCCGCGTCGTGTGGGCAGATGAATCCCGTTTTCAGGTGTACCGACCTGACGGGCGGGTGTGGCGTCGATAGCATAAAGTCATGGCCCCGTCGTGCCACAGTTCGGCTCTGTTCAAGGCGGTGGTGGGTCTGATGATTTGGGGAGCCTTCTCGTGGGGCACATTAAGTTCCTTAGTATGTCTGGAGAGATCCTTAACCGCTGCGCGCCTACAGCATGTACTGGTTGATCACCTACACGCTTTCATGGCCTTCGCGCATCCTGCAGCCGATGGTCTCTTTCAGCAGAGCAGGAAAATGCGCCACCTCGCAGGGCCGCAACCACCCAGGCATGGCTCGAGGAACATTTATCTGAGTTTGGAACCATCCAGTGACCCCCAAAGTCCCCGGATTTAAACCCTGTCGAAGCTATCTGGGTTGCCGTGGAGTGGTACGTCAGATCCATGGATCCCAGACAGACGTCTCGGACGGAGTTGTGGACAATGCTGCAACAGACATGGCTGGAATTAACCATAGAAGAGTCTGGCATCTAGCGGAGCTGATGCCTCGGCATGTACAGGATGATATTCGCGCTAGAAGAGGACCAACACGCTATTAGGTAGGTATCTCTAATGTTTGGCTATTGAGAGTACGTATAAACACTGAAGAGCAATTGAATTAGAGATACCTGTCTAGTAACTTGTAGCACCACCTTTCGCCCTGATGACGGCGGCGATTCGTCTCGGCATGGACTCGACAAGACACCGGAAGCGTTGGGAAGCCATACGGATCCACGACCCCTGAACAAGCTCCCACAGTTCACGAAGATTTGATGGAGGGGGGTCAGAGCCTAGAACATCTCTCTCGATGGCATCTCAGATGTTTGATGGGATTGAGGTCAGGTGACCTAGCTGGCCAAGGAAGAGAGGTCCCGTCGGTGGAGTGTTCATCCAACCATTCAGATACAATTCGGGAGCTGCATTGTCTTGTTGCATGATGAGGTCCCCAGTGGGATGTTGAAGACGCACAAACGGAAGCAAATGGTCGTCCAGGATATTCCGGTAACGATGACCTGTGAGGGACGATGCCACACGTACCAGGGGTCCCATTTCAGTCCACGTAAACAGTTCCCAGACAAGAATGCCACCCCCACAAGCTTGAAGAGTACCCTGCTGGCAAGAAGGATCCATCGCTTCATGTGGTTTGCGCCGTACTCGTATCCTGCCACCCGCATGTACCAACGTGAATCTCGACTCATCAGTCCAAGCAACATTTTTGCACATGTCTAGGGTCCAGTGGCAATGGTTCCGCGACCGTGCTAATCTTTGCACCCTGTGATGTGCGGTCAGCAGCGGTACCCTCGTGGGACGATGGCTTCTGTACCCCATAGTGAGGAAATGATTCTGGATGGTGTGGCTGCTTACACACCAGCGTTAAATTGCAGAGTGGTTGCTTGCACTGTGGCCCCCGTCTATCCGCTGTTACAATGCGAGCTAGCCGACGAAGACCCTGCTCATCCACACGCTGTTGTCCACGGCAGTTGGCCCTTGCAGGGATGGTTTTACCGGATTCGATGTACTCACTGTGTACCCGTGACACAGTGGCTCGTGAAAATCCCAGTGCCTGCACGACTTCCGAGATGGAGGGACCCATTCGTCGGGCCTCGACAATTTGCTCACGATCCGATGCGCTTAGATCCTTCGTGTTACCCATACTGCGTCCGACTCTTACTGATTCCCGTCGCATCACTCCTTATATTGTCGGATCGCTGCATACGTCATGTCGTTTACGTTTACAGGGTCGCCCACAGCGCCACATTTGCGTAACGCCAGCTGTCTCTAATTCAATTGCTCTTCAGTGTACATCCGAAAACGAGTGACTTACACTAACTGTTTTGGAAAAATTACTAAATATATCCATATGTAAATCTAATTTAAATTATTTTTTAAGTTCAAAGAATGCAGCAGTTTAAAAGCAAGCAAATTAATTATGCATCACCGAGCAAATAGACGAATACAATTAATATTTACAATTACGTACTTCGACGAGAGCTACAATCATTAGGTATACAAATAAGTTTAAAAGCGTTTTAAGACAACGCAACATGTAATTTGAGAGAAATCAACAATACCTTTACGAATCAAAATATGCGCCGTCAGTATCTATCTCCTTCCTCCATCGGTCGGGCAGCTGACTGATTCCAGCCATGCAGAATACTTCGTCGTGTGACACGATGAAGTAGTCAACCCATTTTTGCACTTCGTCACAGGTCTGGAACCGTGCAGCAGACAAACCATGTTGTATCGATCGGAACAAATGATAGTCTGAAGGGGCTATGTCGGGAGCTCCAAAACTTCACAGCCAAGCGTCAATAACGCTTCCTTGACCGATTTCGCGACCTGCGGCCTAGCTTTGTCATGCAGTAATTTCACGGTACGCAATCCTTTGCCTATGAACGGACGTTTCAGACAGATTTCCTGGTTCAATCGCAGCATTTGTTGCTTGTAGCGATCAGCAGTAACAGTTTGACCCTGTTCCAGTAGTCCGTAATAGAGAACACCCTTCATAACCCACCAGAGGCACAGCAGAACTTTCTTGGAGTGAATATTGCGTTTCGGTGTCGAAGTAATTGTCTATACCCACTTTTCATAACCCGTAACGATTGTCCACAGGAATAACTGTTGTTTATTTAACAGATTCAAACACTTCATGACACGCTAATCCTTGTTCCTCTGGCTCAGATCCTGTGTCACCCATTTTCCTTCCTTCTGAATCTTTCCCATTGCACGTAAACGATTGGAAATGGTTTGTTGAGTTACGCCCAGTTGTTCAGCTAGTTCTTTTTGCGTTTGAGACGAATCTTCATCGAGCAATGTTTGCAGTTCCTCATGTGCAACCTTCTGCGGGGCGCCGCTAAGTTCTCGGTCGCTAACATAAAAATCATCTGCTTTAAACCATCTAAATCAAAACTGACACGTGCTTTTCGATACAATATTCTTCCGCGGAACAGAACAGATCGATGCACGTGCTTTTGCAGCACTTTTTCTTTGATGAAATTCGTAACGAATGCAGTATCGCTTGCCATCTTTCAGCTACCGACGTGCAAGTGCGTTTGAATGTTGGGCAAACTTCTGTGTCACATTTTATATTCTGGACCAGTTACGGTCACATGGCAACAACGTGGAGGAATGTCGGATATGTAAATTAGCGGTATACGTCACACAAAAACGCTTTAAAACTTATTTTGTACACCTAATAATTGTAATACAATTAATGTTTATAATTACGTTCTTCGACAAGCGCTTTCGACGAAATTTAGAGGGAAATAATTTCACAGGATTTCAAAAAACGTCATTAAATAGTCCCTTTTGTAAGCTAACCTGTCAATTATGTATGATCGTGACAAGGCTTTCCACGAAATAGTTGCAAGCCTTATGCATTCGCTGAAATGCAAAAGATGCTGAAAGAAATTACATAGACACTTTACGGATAATTCACGTGTAGTAATGATATAGCTCTAAATAATCTGATTAATGAAAATGCCACGATTTCGAGCGAAATTTTATGAATAAGATAATTTCAAATTTCGTTTAAACGCAAGCACTGAGTCCTATAAGTTCAACGGTACCCTCGCCAGTAACCAGCACTTGCAGCAAAAGATTTTAAAAACAGTAGATACGAAAAGGAACACTCCACCTCCCGTTACATCACTGATTTTCATCTACTTAGCTTAAACTTAAACCGTATTACTTCGTTTCCTTTCTGGAAAATTTTCATTATACAACTTATTCTTCGTTTAGATAGCAAACGCATCTTTTCTTTGAATAAGGAAGTAAGCAGCGTCCAAGGTTAACGTAATCGAAAACATAACCGTTCTCGCTGAGACTGTTTTGTTCATCGTAGTTGGCTTGCCGCCAAGAGAAATGCGCATACGACCTTTCATCATTACGTATGAAAATAAAAAAATAAAGTAGCAAAGCGTAAAAAAAAAAAAAAAAAAAAAAATGGTGAGATAGAGAAAGAAAAATAAACCCAAAGAAACTGCTGAAATGTGGTGCAAGTCATTTTGTTTCCGAAACGATGCTCAATTTGATAAAAGAACTGTTTTATTCATCGCTAATTAATACCAGATGGTTGCTGGGAAAATCAATACTAAAAAACACATATTGACGTTCTTTCTGGAAACCCATTTCAGTTCAGCATGATAGAAACATGCAGATTATATTAGCTTGTTATCACGGTCGTGTTTTGTCTACTGTAAGGTGTATCGAAAAACGTTTTTAACGATGTTCCATTATTTAAAAAAACAGCAGGTAGTCTCAGTTCTGATTGAGCCGTCAGTTTGCAACGTAGGACTACGACTTGCAGATAGGAGAGTTAAAATGAGCTAGTCCAGTATGGTTTCAAAGCGTTTATTTAATTTGTTACAGCCAACGCAGGTGTATCGGCTGCTCTTGCTCTTAAGTCGTTTCTGTCGATTTATACTTCTTTGCGTGCGTTCGAGATGGGCCGAGTACGGATTCGATCGGTGTGTTGGATTTTTGTTTGGCGGCGGCTGCTTTCAAGCGTTCTCGATACTCTCCAGTTCGTTGGGCTGAAGTCTTCTTGGGCTTCTTACATTCCTCATCACTTGCTCTTGCCTCTCGTTTTGATTTTCTCCACTTTTGCTTGCGTTCATTCTGCGAATTCCACAATATTCTCGAAAATGTTAACCCGTTCACACGAAAACAATTTTTAAACATTTTAGTTTAAATCACTGCGATATGGTCTTTATGTATTTGAAGAGATCTCGTCGATATCTTTAAAACAATACCACGCACAGTCGTTATGCACTCACGGTGGCCCAGACAAACCGCGATATTGTCAAAAGTGTGCAACGGTTCATAAGAAAACTATTCTTAAAATGTTTAGTTCAAAGTACTGCGAAATGTTCTTCCTATATATCTGGATAGATCTCGTCGAGAGCTTTAAAACGGTACCACGCACAGTCGATTTGCGCACGGTTGGCGAGATAGATTGAGTCAAACGCGGCGGCAGATCGCATCATCTCCCCGGCGCGCAGGAAGCGAGAGCAGCGTCGCACGCACGATGTGTTGCGCAGTACGCAAATTGGACTCCATGCTGTTTACGAATATGCTAACACGATTAGTGTGCACACACACGTATTTTTAACGCCATAATGATTTTAATTAGGACCTATTTTTGTCGCAGGCGGTCGGCACTATATTATCCGCGGAGTACACTACGTCAAAAGAATAAAATAAAAACGAATGTATATGTTTATGTAAAATTACCGTCAACACGAATTACTTGCAATGCCATCGAAAATGCAGAAAAACAGGATATTTTCTTTTAACTCACTAAGATGGATTGTCTTGCATTTCTGAAGTTTTTCGAAACATTGTTTTATCATATCATCATCAGCATCAACCATTATCAATCCACTGCTGGATGAAGGTCTCCCCAGGTTTCTTCTACAATTGTCTGTCTTGGGCCTGTCTCCTCCATGCCACTCCAGCATACTTTCGAATTTCATCCTTCCATCTCCCATGGGGTCTTCTTCTGGGTCTTTTCCTGTCCCTCGGAATCCAGTCTAAGATTTCGGTTGTCCATCGGTGGTCCGTTCTTCTGGCAACATGTCCAGCCCATTGCCATTTCAGTGATTTCATTCTGGTCATGATGTCCACTCCTGTTGTTTTCCTTATCCACAAGTTCCTCTTCTTGTCTTTCCTGGTTACACCAAGCCTGCACCTCTCCATGCTTCTTTGAGTTGTCTGCAGTCTCTGCTCCATACGTAAGCACTAGCTGGATGCATTGATCAAACACTTTTCTTTTGAGACATAATGGCATACGGCTCTTAAAAATTGTACTGTTTCTTCCAAAAGCTCTCATTCCAAGTTTTATACGCCGATTAATTTCTTCATCAACGTGACCCTCACTGGATATCTGCTGCCCAAGATAGATGTAGGAATCGGTTGTCTCAAGCTTTTCTCCATCAATCGATAAATCTTCGTTTCTTGTAAAAGCATTGTACATCACTTTTGACTCCTGAAAGTTCATTTTCAATCCCACTTCTTTACTCTTGTCAACAAGTTCTTGGATCATACTCTGCAGCTCTGAAGGGGTAGTTGCAAAGATGACTACGTCATCAGCAAAACGAAGGTGAGTTAAGCCATCTCCATTAATCTTTATCCCTTTGTTTTCCCAGTTCAATGATTGAAACACATTTTGCAATGTGGCGTTAAAGAGCTTGGGAGATATGGTGTCACCTTGTCTCGCTCCCTTTCCAATTCTTATTTGTGCTCTATCCTCAAATATCCGAACCTTTGCACTTGCATTTTCATAGATACTATTAATAATGCTAATGTATGCATCTTCAATACCGCAGGATTTCAAAGCCATTGTTACTGCTGATGATTTCACGGAATCGAATGCCTTTTTAGAGTCAATAAAAGCCATGCATAATGGGAGTTCATATTCTCTTGTTCTTTCAATTAGTTCTCTCAGTACATGGATATGATCTATAGTGCTGTAGCCACTCCTGAATCCAGCTTGTTCTCTTGGTTGGGCCATGTCTAGTGTTACCTTCAAGCGATGTGAAAGAACCTTAGTGAAGATTTTATAAACCACTGACAGGAAGCTGATGGGCCTGTAGTTCCTGAGATCCTCAACGTCACCTTTTTTTATGGAGCAAGAACATTGTAGCATTGTTCCAATCCTCAGGAATCTTCCCTTCATTAAGACACCTAGTGAAAACTTGAGCGGGTGTAGTTTCAATTTCTCTACTTGCTTCTTGTATTTGTTACTATATCTGAAGTTTTGAGAGTGCTATTTTATTTTTCATCAGATTACTGTAACTCAGATAAATTTTTGCAGATTTTCTTACGAACGAAAATCTTTTTCTCTATAATGTTCTAAAATTTTAATTTCACTTTTTAGACAAATTTAATTATGATATTCCCAGATTTGCTGAATATCACGCGACTTCAAATGTCCATTTGTTTCCGCAAATGCACAACCAAAAGTGAGTAATTTAGTTATATTCCGTAATTAGAAATTTTCATCAGGGCAATTCAATTTTCATGTTCTGGTACTGACATTTAAAAGTGCCCATAGAAAAATTCAGTGCCCGGTAACTACACGTGAAAATGTCTTAAATACATTAAGTATAGAGAAAAAAAAAATCGGGAAATTCAGCGTATGTAACCTGTAGTTCATTAGGCTTAATCACCGATTTATGCAATTACCTAAACAGAAATTTTAAGCTGCTTTAAGACAGATTACGCAAAGTTGTTTATCAGCGCAATTACCTTCCCACGTTTTCAGTAATTACATTTAAAACAGCAATAAAGTCTCATGCTCCAGTAATTGCATAAATAAGTTAGATTTGAAAACCTCCATGTAAATCGTAGCACTCCACCGCCGCGGTGGCTTTAATAAACTGCATTTTCAGAACACGCAGATGTTTAACTGGATCTTTCCATAAATGCGTGTTTCGTTTGTTTAAGAAAACAGTCACTAATAAAGCGTGATTTTTCGCGAAATGTAAACTGAGTGGCTTAAAACGTTTCGAAATCTTTTCTTCAGTCAATAAGTCCGTACTCCCGATTTGGTATGCATTGACTACTTATGAGATCCGTTATGTGTTAACTAAATTTTCAAACAACAGGAAATTAATGTGTTACTCTTCATCAACCATTCTCAATTCACTGCTGGATGAAGGCATACCAAACTCTGTTCCGCAAGTGAGCAATTCTCTTCCAATGTCACTCCGGTATGCTTTAAAAATTTATTCTTTCATTTTCTACACCGAGTGATCACTGAATTATGACCACTCCTGTCAAAATTGGATGCAGCACGGTGACCATAAGATTTCTGAGAGGGCGCGATTAAGTCGACTGACGTAGAATATACACTATCTACCAACAAGTAATTGGACACCCCTGCAATCGACGATATCTGCGGTCCTGATACACGTTACGGACGCCGCTGTTAAATATCGTGTGGGAAACAACAACGCAACCAGTCGCATGCAAGATGCCACGCAGTTCGGAGCTCTCCGATTTCGAAAAAGGTGTAATCGTCGGGTATCACAGAAATGGCCGATCCATACGTGGCATATCCAGCTAGTTGAAGTACCCAAAATCGACAGTGTCCTACGTGATTGGCAAGTGGAAGGTGAGAGATGACTGTCTGAATGTGCCCCGACCCGGCAGACCCACAAAACTGGGAGTTGAAGACCGACGGGTGCTGGCCAGAGAAATTCGGAAGAGCCGCACCAAACCAATGGGCCACATCCGCGAGGAGTTTCAACAGGCATCCGGGAGTGTTCTTTCGATTAATACCATCCGTAAGGAAGCCCATCTGCTCGGTTATCATGGAGGTGCTGCCGCCCACAAGCCTTTGATCACCAAGTCCAATAGCGCTGCTCGGCTAACGTGGTGCAAAGAACGTCGACAGTGGACCGTTGAACAGGGGAAACAGGTTCTCTGGAGCGACGAATCAAGGTTCACCCTCTAACGTTTCGATGGCAGAGTCTGGGTTTGGCATCTGCCTGGGGAAAGCCTCCTACCGGAATGTATTGTGCCAACTGTGAAGTTCGGCGGCGGTGGAATTATGCTATGGGGGCGTTTCTCCTGGTATGGCATGGGAACCTTGGTCGCAATTCCTGGTAGACTCAACGCCGAGACCTACTGCACCATTTTGAATGACCATGCGCTTCCTACGTTGTGGCAGTTTTACGGGGTGGACCCATGTTACTTTCAGGATAACAATGCCACCTGTCATGTTGTGAGGTCCACCATGGCTTGGTATGGTGACAATGGAGTTAATCGAATGGACTGGCCTGCGCAGAGCCCGGATCTTAACCCTATTGAGCACCTCTGGGACGAGTTGGAGCGTCGACTTAAGGGGTGCCCCCACCGTCCGAAATCGGCGAAGGAACTGACCTGTCTTCTCCAAGCCGAGTGGAAGAAATACCGCTAGCCGTCGTACAACGCCTGGTTGAGAGTATGCCCCGGAAGGTCGCAGCTGTAATCGCTGCTCGTGGAGGCTCCACCAACTATTGAAGGTGAATAAACTTCGTTTTCCTTTGCTATCACAGGTGTCCAATTACTTGTTGGTAGATAGTGTACAAACTGTGAGTGGAGTAGTAGGTAGTAAAATTTGGAGCGTTATAGTTAAACGGAAAGATTAATCGGACTTTGAGAAAGGACAGATTGTGGGAGCCCGTAGAGTGGGTGCCTCGATTTTCCAAACGGTTGAATTGGTGAGTCAGTTATCGTTTAACAGGATCTTTCCATAAGTGAGTTATTCACGAGCCGCCGTAGTTAGAATGTTTCAGGACTGGCGTGGAAATGGTCAAACAACGATTTGGAGTCAAAACTGCTTAGGACAGCGAAAAGTAGATGTAATAGGTGAATGCCGGGTCTGACGACTAGTACAGGCCACTGTTCAACAGTTGACTACTCAATACAACATATTTCAACCCGGGACGGTATCTGTCACGACCATGTGCCGCGCGCTCTCAGGTTTAGTCTATATAGGATGATTGTAAACTCCTTCAAGAAAACAAGATTGGTGATATACACAGTGCATCAAAGAATTTTTAAGATTGGGTCTGTAAAATGAAATAGAAGCAAGAAATTATAATTTGTTTTGGTTTGTTATTCAAGATAAGTCCCTCCAGCTTCAATACACTTGTTACAGCGATTTAATAATGATTCGAATGCCTGTTCCAGTTCACTTTGCGGAATTGCCTCCAAAGCACGCGTCGAAGCTGTTTGTATGGTCGAAATATCATCAAAATAACACCCTTTTAACGTCATTTTAAGTTTTGGGAATAAAAAAGTCGCAGGGTGCTAAATCAGACAAATACGGTGGATGATTCAACACACAGACGTTATTTTTCGCCAAATATCTACGAACAAGAAGTGAGGTGTGACTGGGTGCATTATCGTGCAACAAACACCAACAGTTTTCATCTCGATATTCTGGACGAATGCGACGAATTCTGCCCATCAAACACCTCAAAACATTTAAATAAAACTCACCAGGAATTGTTTGTCCACTTGGAACAAATTCTTTGTGGATAATACCCTTACTATCGAAGAATGTAATGAGCATCGTTTTGATTTTCGATGGAACTTTTCTTGTTTTTTTGGCTTGTGGAGAGTTTTTTGACTTCCATTCCGCACTTTGTTTTAGGAGCATATTGAAAACACCATGTTTCATCACCAATAACAATCGATTTTACGAAGTTTGGATCATTTTCAGCGGCTGAAATGATGTCTCTGCAATGTACACTTCTCCTTGATTTTTGTTCATTGGTTAACGTGTGTGGAACAAATTTACCACAGACTTTTGTTTTATCCAAATCTTAATGCATGATGGTTCGAATCATTTCTTTGTTGATGTTTAAAGACTCTTCCATCATTCTTAGTTACGCACATCGATTGTTTGCCACGATATCACGCACATTTTCAATAATCTGAAGTGTCCTAGATGAACTTGGTCTTCCGGTATGCTTATCATCTTTTAGCGTTTTTCTTCCGTCCAAAAAACGTTTGTGCCACAGGAAAACATTTGATCTACTTAAACAAAACTCACCGTAAACTTGTTTCATCATTTGGTACGTTTCCGATGCACTTTTACCAAGTTTTGCGTTAAATTTAATAACAGCCCTTTGTTTCATCTTAATAATACAACATGAAAAAAATTTTACTTCTCTAATGAACCCCCGTTTCGTTTGAGTTACTTTAAGCAACTGCGCAGTACTTTTGGCAGAAAGCAAGCAAATAGTCACGGTTAATAACACATTCGCGATTACACTGGTGGCGCCACCGTAGGCTGAAATCTAGCGCCAGTCTTTAAAATACTTTGACGCACTGTGTACATCAAGACGAACAATATTTGCAACGGAACCTCGGGCTCCATTCCACTCCTAGTGCCAGGAAAGAGCACGTTCGAAAAACGTCCAGAAGGCACACAGAGTTCCAACCATCAGTGCATGAGAAGCACAAGATGTAAATCAGGTCTGCTGAACTCGTACGTAGAAGATGAGAAGCAAACATTTAAAAACGCAGCCGAACCCGTTCAGCGATATTACCGTGAGAACATCACATGAGAATTGGCGTATTCGTGAAGGGCATGAAGGACTGCACATACGAGGAATTGGCAGATATGCATCTGATGTACGGCCAAGCATGTGGTAATGGACGTGAAGCACAAAAACCGTTGCAGGATGTTCCGTTCACCACACGGAGGGATATGTGGTTTATGCATGATGGGGTCCCAGCACACTTTGACACCGAGGTCTGATACTTCCTAAATGCGACATATCCCGTGCGATGGACCTGTGTTTTAGCCGCCACGCTTCCCGTACCTTAATCCACTGGACTTCTTCTGGGGGGCACATGAAAACATTGGTGTACGAGACACCTGGAAGATCTCTCGCGCAAATTGCTGTTGACAAGATCAACACCACGCAGCGAGTCTACGAGAGGGTGCGACAGTTCTTCATTCTCCGGCGCCGACTGTGCAACGACGTCCTGCCTGGGATCGAACCAGAGGTTTTTCAGAGGCGAACGTTGACTACTAGGCCATCCGCGGTCCACTTTCTGCTCCAAATGGATATCCTGGCCCTAAAAAAAGAATTATCTGTAGTAAATACTATATCTGACTCAAAGGAGCTAGTCCACACTATTATATTTTGAGAGACTCTCTGGCACCACAAGAAACAAAGAAATATAATTTCCATGGGCTCCCATATAGGGGGACAAGGGGGGGGGATTGCCCTCCCTGGAAACCAGATCATGTCCTTTGAGATTTTGGAAGGTACTACAGATATTTTCATGATATTGGGTTGTCGGAAAAGTCATGACGTATTTTGCCACCCGATGGCGGCTGGGTGGTTTTGGAAGTACTAGAGGCATGGAAGCTCTGTTATCGCTATGGCATTCGACAGGTGCCAGTTCTAGCTGCAGTCTAAAAGGAATAGTGAGCAATTTGGTTGATTTGCGGAGATTTGACATCAAGATGAAGATAGAAGACCAAACTGTGCATTTTCGGCATATTTTACTGTTTTACTTCCGTAAAGGGAAGAACGCGCGTCAAGCTTGTGAAAAGTTGCGTAAAGTGTACGGTGATAATGCTCTACAAAAAAGGTCAGTGCCAGCGGTGGTTCGCAAAATTCCGTGCTGGTGATTTTGACTTCAACGATGCTCCTCGGTCCGGGAGGCCCACCGAGGTTGATGACGACCAAATCAAGGCATTGATCGAGTCAAACCCACGTTACACGACACGAGAGATTGCAGACACATTGCACATCCATCATATAAGCGTTCACGACCACCTGAAGAAGCTGGGATACATAAGCAAGCTCGATGTGTCGGTTCCTCATGAACTCAAAGAAGCTCAATTGACTGCGCGTATAAACATCTGCGATATGCTCATTAAACGTGAAGCACACTAAAGCGCAGCAATATGTTCGTTGCTAAATAGAATTAGCAGGGAGCTACTGCGTGGAGATAGCATGACGACGATAATTTACCCCCTATCAACTATCCAATATCTATAGTTCTTGAAAAAGCTTTTTCTTCTCTGCAGAAGCACACTAATGCGCTACAATATGTACGTTGCTAAATAGGATTAGCAGAGAGCTACTGCGTGGAGATCGGGGGTAAATTATCGTCAGCATGCTATAAACTGTCCAATATCTATAGTTCTTGAAAAAGCTTTTTCTTCTCTGCAGAAGCACACTAGTGCGCTACAATATGTACGTTGCTAAATAGAATTAGCAGGGAGCTACTGCGTGGAGAAAGGGGGTAAATTATCGTCGGCATGCTATCTCCACGCAGTAGCTCTCTGCTAATTCTATTTACCAACGTACATATTGTAGCGCACTAGTGTGCTTCTGCAGAGAAGAAAAAGCTTTTTCAAGAACTATAGATATTGGACAGTTTATAGCATGCCGAAGATAATTTACCCCCGATCTCCACGCAGTAGCTCTCTGCTAATTCTATTTAGCAACGTACATATTGTAGCGCATTAGTGTGTTTCTGCAGAGAAGAAAAAGCTCTATCAAGAACTATAGATATTGGATAGTTGATAGGGGGTAAATTATCGTCGGCATGCTATCAACTATCCAATATCTATAGTTCTTGAAAAAGCTTTTTCTTCTCTGCAGAAACACACTATAATGCGCGGCTTATGGCATTTCCTACCCAAACCTGGAATAAATAGCCATCTCTAATACCCGCTCCCCAACCAGAACCAGTTACCGACTATAAAGTATCTCATTTGCTAAATCATATGAAATCACGTTTATATTTATAAAAAATTATATCGCTCTCTCTCTCTCTCTCTCTCTCTCTAAGAGCCCGAGCCCGAACCGCAATAAATATTCTACAGCCCGAGCCCGAGGCGGGCTCAGCCCGTCTCAGCTCTGATGCCTGGATGGTTGCGGCCCGTTGAGGATATGCATTGCCCTGTTGAAGCAGAGAATTGGTTGCAGGATGTGCGAAGGCCACGAAAGCGTGTAGGTGATCAGCCAACACATGCTGTCAACGCGCAGCAGTTAAGGACCTCTCCAGACATACCAAGGGACCTAATATGTGTCCCATCAGAAGACTCCTGAAATCATCACAGAGCCACCACCACCTTGAACATAACTGACCTGGCACAAAGGGGCCATGGCCTCATTCTGTCGACGATACACCAGCGTATTGCCGTCAGCTAGCTACTGCTGAAAACGGGATTCATCTGACCACACGACGTGATACCATCCTGGAGAGGTCCAGCATAGATATTTCCGGTACCAAGCGAGGCGTAATGTCCGATGACGAGCAGTCAACAGTAGTGCAAGAGTAGGGCGTCAGCTCTCGTTGCCCAAGGTACGCAGAGTACGTCGTATCTCTTCGCTCGCTGACGCTGCTTGGCATTCCGACATTATTTTACGCCTTCCAACCGTAGGTTGAAGAAGCGTATATGCTCCAGCTTTGTCCGTCCGCACGATAACTCGCGTAAAAATGGTTCAATTTCGATGAAATTTAAGAATGTGATAGGAGACCACCTGGGGTCAGTAGACAGCTGCTACCTTCTTTGAAAAACCCATCTGGCTGATGTTATACTATTTTGAGTATAATTTGGTGTACAGTTCCTACTTATTGAACTTTATTTCTTTTGTTATCAATATATAAACGCCGCCACTGTTTCCAATGGACTGCGTTGAACCTGTGAAAACGTAAACAACTCGCAATACGACTGTTGTTGCTTTTGAAACAGCTGTCAAGTGTAATATTTTTTTATTGTGATTTTACAAAGTTTATTAAAACTATAATGTTAAACGTAGTAAATACGTAACAGTAATATGATGTCACAAATATCTTTCAAATACGTGACAGTAATGTAACGAACAGTGGCGAAGCGTGACTTTGTAAGTAAGGGAAGCAATGCAGTTAATATGCGATAAATAGATGGCAAAAATGATATGAAAATTTATAATTATTAAAATCAGCAGGTGACCCGTAGTTTATATGCTACGTTGAAAATACGGCATGGCAGAAAACATCAAGACATCAAGACAAAGTATTTTTTTCTAGAATGCAGTCTTCGGAGTTCGCGTGGCCGTGTACAGTAGATGCGCCAAAGTCCATTGCTACCATGGTGCTTACATTCCTCAGAACAGTCACAGAAACACATACCTACACTAATAAAAGTAACGCTTACTTTTATATTCCTGAAATAATGGCATGTCACAGTTAAAGAACGTGCGACATAAAACTACTGAAAGTTCAACCCATAAGCCAATAATGGAACTGAATCAACTAATTACACTAACACAGAAAACTTTTGGCAAATTGCAACTTCAAACTATTGTTACGGGAGTCCTCTGCAGAGTCTGACTGAACGTTTGGAAAGAGCGCATGCTCAAGTTAGTGGCTTTATCCTTCAAACTCTCTTGTGTGGTTCTGCCTTCGGCGCCGTGGAAGCGTTTGGGAGAATGCTTCCACACGCTCTATGCTTAGCATAGTATTACTGGCTGTGGCTGGCCACTGCGGGTGGGCATGCCGTGTTACTGAGGTTCAGTAGAATGCGTTATCTGCGTTGCTTCCAACGAGCGACTTATGTACGAGTCATTTGTTCTTGTTTTCGTAAAAATACAAATATGAATTTGCTTTCTTAAAAATAAAAGTTACTGAAAAAATGCCCGCTGCGTTATGTTGGTGTGATATTTTTATTTTACTTTAATGCTACATATTTTTAATTCACGCAAAAGAAAGCGCGTGGACCATAGGGAAGCAATGCTTCCATTGACGCTTCGCCACTGGTAACGAAGTTACAAATATCTTTCAAATACGTAACAGTAACATGAAGTTGGTATTTTGAAGTTAAAGACCTTTCACTGTAACGTACCGCTTATGTTTCAAAGTTATGTAACGTTTAAGGACATTTTGACGTAACCGTAAGGTTTCTGAAATATTGCTGTTACATTGCGCAACGTATCTGAAAAGTCTCAATGTTTCAGTGCTACATACTTGTAACATATACGAAATATTCTGTGCTATGCGGGATCTGTCTTGCGCCGACAATGCGTCCAAAATCAAAGTCGCTCAGATCGTCACGTTCGTCGACTGCGATGCACTGTTGGGAAGCCGTGCTGTTGTCTGCATCTATTTATCGTCTGCGTTGGATTTCAGTCTGTTCCACTCTGCGCGGGGGTTGCCCATGACAACACTGCCCGTCACCCCTATCTCTAATGCTTTGTTTATTAAGTGTATATCTTCAGTGAAATAACGTTTTGATATTCGATACACAAAGTCTACTAAAATACGAATATCACCCGTCTTCCGTGAACATTTCACCTGAAACACAGCAAAAATTAAAAAATTTTGAAACACCATCTTCAAACAGTTATAATACTAAAAACATTGTAGTTCGAAATTAAGTTTTAAGTTATGCACTCAAAAGAGCAAGAATGAATGAAAAATGCACCAAGTATAAATATTACACACCTTTCAAGTAAATCCAACCTTAGTTGTTGGCCTTGTGGCAGTAACAGTAGTTCAAATCCTGAGACGACCCCCAATCCAAGGTCATCTTTACCACTGACCCTCAATACATCCAGATCTACTTTGGTTAGATGACTAGCGATGACCCTAGGTCCGTTGTCGAGGAGCATGCACCTCATTTTAGCAAGCGCTGGTGGATCCAGTGGCTTATTCTCTGAAGGAAGGAGGACAGTTGTAAAAGTTGAGAGATCAAAGCCGGAAGACGGGTCCAGTTCTGGTAAGGTCATTACTTTGCTGCCCGAGAGGTCACCATTACTGCCTTCGTGGAAAGAGTCTCGCCTTTCTGTTAAACTCTTCTTTAAGTCCGAAAGTGAGGTAGAATCTGGTATGCGCACCGAGTCTGCTGTGGTCGGAGGCGTTACAGGCTTGGAGCCGTTCTTGTCAGGATACGTTAACTCCGAGTACAAGTGCGGACCGACACTACTGCCATCACCACTACCTGTATGCAAAAGATATGGCACCAAAAAAAAAAAAAAGCGAAAATACATAAAAACATAAAAGCAGAATGTACGTAATTTTTTTAGCACTTGTAGTACAACTGTAAATAACTCTCGGTTGTGATGAGTTGATTTACCAAGGCCTATCACTAAACCATATTTGACCACTGGTTCAAATCAAACTGGAGAAGCAAGAGAGTGCATGTACGGAATTGTACACTGAGTTAAGTTCCTTTCTACGGTAAAAATTGAAAAAAAAAAAAAAAAAACCCGGAACGTCTAGCAATTGTGGTTTTGATCATATGATCATATTTAGAGGATTTTAGGAAGGGAGTGTCTGACCACAGGTCTTAAACAACCCGTAGAAATAGGAAGCTAGGAGATTTGGGCTAGAGTGCCCGATAGGAAAGTGACACGGAAGCGAAGTAGAAAGGGGAGGAAGACGCCCTTATTAATTACCGGGGGACCAGTACCCGGGGTCCGACGGCTTAACGTGCCCATTCGACGCACGGCGGATATTTAGTGGATCGAGCGTTCGTACCTGCCTAGGATTGAACCTGAGGCCCTTTCCATGGCAGTCACGAACGCTGTCCACTAGGCCACCCGCTGCCCCAATTGTAGTTTTACTCGTTACCACCGGTTTTAACAGCACTTGAAACATTTCTTTAAGTTTACACAGTAAGGACGTAGATGACGTACTACTGACATTATGCACGAGTCAAATCGACAATGAAGCAGCTACGGTAAGCTTGCTGACGTAATTCAGTTGGAAGAATAGCCGCCTCCGGAGTAGGAAGACATGAGGTCGAATTTTCCCACTTAATCTATGTTGCCGACCGACCGTAAGTGAATCTCCTGACCATGAAGTTCGAAAAATGTGTGATGTTTCTTCCACACATCCTACGGAATTAATAAGAATTTCGTCTTCTAGAACATTGTTCCGCAACCTTTTTGTACTCGCGGCACACCAAAATGTCAATCCCCTCAAAAACGTATGATATGACCCCATTAATATAAATACGTAATGAAATCAACCTATTATTATTAAATAATTCTATTATATTATTATTAAACAGAAATCGACTCGTGCATTTATTAACAATTTATGCACTTCAATTCACGGTAGAAAATTCAAGAAAATACACTTTCTATTACTATTAAAGTAAATAATTCTACTCATACCTTCAATGTGATACTTGCGCCTGTGCTTAGCTGCACACAAGCGGATTATCCGTGGCGGAATCGTTGACAATGCAAGTCTCATTTCTTCATCGACGGATTTGAGTTTCTCCCTCTTTGACGTTTTAATTTCCAGTCAACGTCGAGAAGGCCAGTTCACACAAATATGTAGTTGAAAATGGTAATACCACATTAACTGCCATCTCGGTGATAGCCGGGTATTCACTCCTTATTTGCAACCAAAATGTGTCTAAAGGCACTTCGAGAAGCTTTAATTTCAATGTTCTCTCTGCTTTTAAATCTGCGAGTTCCTCTTGTGTATTAATCGGGAGAGGTTTTGAATTCGCAACGAATGGATCACGAACCCAGTCGAAATCTTGAACACTCTCTCCAAAATACTTCTTGAACTTCTGCTGCAAGATTTCTAAGCGTTCTTTAATGAAGTCCATCACCACTTTATTACCGTCCGCAAGTGGCCATACTGTCGGGAACATCTCAGACGACCCATTAGTTTAATAGTAATAGAAAATATCAAGACTGACTAGCAATCACAATTTTCGGACTACTTCAGAGCACAGCTGTGATGGAACTGAAATAATTGTAAGACGCGGAACCGATACTCTTCAAAGGGAAGGTGAGACACATATACCGACTTATTTAAAATAAAGTCTAACAATGGGTGGGTGCATCGGTACAGAAAAAAAAAAGTAATAAAGTTGAAGCACTAAAAACAGGGACAAATATCAAAACAACGTAATACAATAATAAAAGACAGGGAAATATTTGCTAATCCCCCCCCACTTTTAGGGTAAAGCGTACATAGAACATGCGGCAAATGTAACAAAAAAGTCGCATCATCGCACAGCGGTAGAGGCCAAAAATATAAATACATCAATAAGCAAAACTACGATATAACAACTGTGAGTAAATAATTTACATTTAATTTTTTGGAATACATAAACATTTACGGCATGCTAGAATAAACTAGCATCATTTTATTTAATCAGTGCAGCGGTAGAGAATGAAATACAAGCATATGAAACTAGGATAAAATTAAACAAGTTAGTAAAATCATGCAATGCATTGATTATGATACGCTTTCCAACATACCAGAAATCATTACTCAAGTTATGAGGAAAATGGCCTTGGAATAAATCTCAGTCCTGTGCCCTGACCTTTGATCCCATTTCGATGATATTCAACAGAACCGGTTCAGTGTACCTCCGAAATAACATGATAAAGTTTTGTCACAATGGAAGCATTTTTACGTAAGTTCTGATGCATAAGGGCTATGGAATAGATTCCGCTCCTGTGTCCTAACCTTCGACCCCATTTCGCCCATTTACAACAGGATTCGTCCCCAGGCAGGCCCCTACGACATACTAACATTTTATCCAAATCGAAGAATTTTTACGTAAGTTATAACGCAAAATGGCCATGGAAGTGATTCCGCTCCTATGTCCTAACCGTTGACCCCATTTCGCCCATTTTCAATAGGGTTTGTCCCCAGGTGGTCCCCTACCACATACTAAAATTTAATCGAAATCGAAACTTTTTTACGTTAGTTATGACGCATAAGAGCAGAGGAATTGATCCCGCTCCTATGTCCTGACCTTTGATCCCATTTCGTTCACTTTCAATAGGGTTCCATACCAGGTGTTCCCCTTCCACATACTAAAATTTCATCGAAATCGAACGATTTTTACGCGAGTTATCGTGCGGAGGGACATACGCACACAACGCGTGACGCCTTTTTTTTTTTTTTTTTTTTTTTGATTGATGGTGTAACGACCACCGTGAGCAACTCAATGGGCTATAAGCAGTCGCCCGTCCATAATTTAGGGTCACTGGTTCCAGGGAAGGGAGAGAGCCAGTGCCGTAAGACAAACACAACATCCATGCCTCACCGGGATTCGAACCCGGACCCCGGTCGGAGGAATGGTCAGAGGCCATCGCTCAGACCACTGCGCCACCGGGGCGGCCAACGCTTGACGTCATAAAACTTTAATAGTATCCACACATAACAAGTGACGTGACCGCGCGCCAGCATTTCAATCGCGAGATTGTGACGTCATAAGATTTCTAAGCATGGGTAACATTAATAGGACGCCATGACAGTAAAAACGTGGTAATTCGGTGTGGTTATTTAGCGCACTAAACGAATTTTCCTAAAGTCGAGATCAAGCTAAATCGATTTCTAGTACCAGAAAACGGTAGGTTAACGACTTTCATCAAAATCCTTAGAGCCGTTTTCAAAATAAAATTTACATACATACAAGAATTGCTCCTTTAATAGTATGGGATAAGGGCGATGGAATTGCTCGCGATCCTATGTCCTGACTTTGGACCCCTTTCGTCCATTTTCAATAGGGTTCGTCCCCAGGTGGTCCCCTATCACATACTAAAATTTCATCGAAATCGAACCATTTTTACGCAGGTTATGACGCATAAGGGCAATGGAATGCACCCCGTTTCTATATGTTCTGACCTTTGATCCCACTTCACCCATTTTCAATAAGGTTTTTATTCATCCCCAGGTGGTCGCCTACCACATACTAAAATTTCATCGAAATCGAACCATTTTTACGCCAGTTATCGTGCCGACAGACAGACGGGAAAAGCTGGAGCATATACGCTTCTTCAACCTACGGTTGGAAAGCGTAAAAAATAAAACTCGACAATTAATTCCTTACAATAGGATAATAGGTAAAAGTTCGCGTCAGACCTTTCACCTTGTGGGGGCACACTGTTCTAGAGTGAACGGATTCTTCTAGCATGGTTGTCGGCTGACCCGAAACTTGCGATTTAGTGCTCCGTCCTTTCTCAAGGAAGGGGATTACGTAATGTACTGCATGATGTGACGTGCTACTGAGGTGGCGCTTGAGCCAAATCGACAATGAAGTCACGCTAAGCCTACCGGTGTAGTTAAGTGGGGAGAATAGCCCCCTCCGGAGTAGAAAGACGCAGGTTCGAAAGTCACCAACGGCAAAAAGGTTTTACACAATACATTCTACGTTACTCTAGAGGCTCAAAATACCAGATTTTAGTTATGGCGAAAAAATATAAAAACATTGTTAAGAAATTGAATATTTTACCAAGGAAGGATTGTAAACAATTCACAGTTTTAATTTTAGATAGATAGCGAGATAGGTTGTATAAATGCAGAAGCACCCGGTGTTGATCGGGACATATGCTGAGCATAACTGCCTACACTTTACGGATACAGCAAAAACCTTTTTTTTTTTTTTTTTTTTTTTGATACAGTACGATAAAAGCGAGATGAAATACTTGTTGGTTATTAGAATTAGGGGAAAATCTCTGTTAAAGAAATTAATATAAGTGCGATATATTGTTTAAATACCATATTTTACACGTAGATTAGATATAAAATTTTATACAAATAACGTTACTAATAAAAAAAAATTCCGTTGAAGAATACGCGGGCAAGAGTAGCGTGCATTTTTTTTTCGATGAAAATTTTGGCAGTCACTTAATCCACGCCAACACAAAGGATTTATGAACATTAGGATGCATCACTTTTCTTGTGAAATTCACTGAGCCTTGACACTTCATTTTATAGCTGAAGTAGGCTAACGAACCTGTACTGTAACGTTTGCCACTTACTTGGCAAACGGATGATTTAGAAACGGATTTACACTACGGGAAATGGTTTTCCCTTTCGCCATTCTTCCACACGGCAATGAGCATTACTGGTGAACAATTACAAATGCTACATTGAATGTGGAACTGTTGCACAAGAATTAAGATTCGAGAAAGTCCAAAACTTGAGCGTGAGTCATCCAAATAACGTATGTGCGTAATTTCAACTATTTTTAAAGCATAATTAAATTTCACATAAAAGTTAGGTGGTTAAGGATTACATGAAATGCTGACAGCGGATTGCCTCTTCCTGTGCAACAGAAATTGAACATGTGACGTCATACTCGTGAGAGGTTGGGAAAGGCGTTAATCATCGTCGCACGCAAAGAAAGATACGGACTCTTTGGAATATTACAAGCGTTAGAACATGCAATACACAATTACAGGACTTTTAATTCTATGCGTGACAAAGTCACTCCGAAGAGAAGGCACACACAATTACCTATCCACGATTCGCACTTGGAATGTGAAACAGCGATTCATACAAAATCTGACCATCAATGCGGATATACATGGTGCTTCTAGAAAAGTGTTCAACTACAAATTAGTGATGAAAAAAGTTGCTGTGAACATTTTGCCGGAAATACTACTTTTCCGATTTACGGAACATTTTGGGAGTGCAAGTAAGAAAAAGCCTATGCAGTCAATTAGTTTTCATGTTCGTTATTACACCACAGTTTAAGTAATCGACGAGAAAAATTATATATAAGAGTATATCAGAGCAAGTACTCGAAGTGGCCTCCCTGAGCTACAAAAAATCTTTGCATTCACTATCGAACACATTCGAAAAGTTCTGACTTGTTCTAAATTCTTTGAAAATAATCCACGATCCGTTCGTGGAGAGCTTCCTTATTGCAAATCTAGGTAACGTAGACATTAACCTAAAGAATTCAGAACAAGTCAGAAATTCCAGTGGATCGAAATATAGAAAGCGCGTAGGTTATGCAGTTGGTCCACCTCTACGAATGGAAGAAGGAGGGCAAGATATGTACGATTGTGACGTTATCGAGAAGTCAGGAAAAATTGTGCTGAAGCACCATCATGAATGAAACACATACGACAGCGTGACTTTTAGCAATGAAAGTCTCGGATATAACTGCATGTATTGCTGGGCATTGAGCATCAGTGGCTGGAAAAACTAAACGATCAGGTAATCATCAACTACAGCAGCTCAGATATTCATATGAAACCTCTACTGATGCCAATACTGGTTATTTATTGCATGAAGATCTATCGATCTCCATATGAAAATTCACAATGCCATCTCTTGGGAGGACACAGCGTAAAAAAAAAAAGGACAATACGCTGCAGGAGTTATTGCGGAAACAAATCGTGGATAAAAATCAACTGATGAGAAAGCCTGTACTCGCGGCTCGTGATATGGGTATATTTGCTCCTGATTATAAATTCTGTGTAAAAGTTGAATGCAAAACACCTACGTCTAGCGCTCTTGTTTTCATGCTAGTTCAGGGATCTTCCACAGCCATGTCCAGCACCTGTTCTAAAGCACGTGTTTAGATACGTCTGGCTTGCACTCAATCTGATGTAGCAGGCAAAAAGGATCACGTTTTTCGAAGACGCTAATGGATGGCTACAAAAGTATCCTTGGATGGACCTTGTCGTTGCAGAACGCTATCCTGCAGAGACGCTGAGCTTAATCGATGCTTTCGTCCGCTCGTCCATACATGAATTTTATGCGTATCACTTCAACAGCAGCAAACTGATTATTCATGGTGAAGATCTCAAATGAAAAGACTGATTCACTTACACGTAACTTATTCTTCGTTGTTATTGTTTACTGGTTTAACGACCATCATGAGCAACTGCAGTCATCAGTCCTTAATTTACGGCCACTGGGTCCAGGAAAGGACAGAGCCAATGACATCCGACAAACACCACCCATGCCTCATCCGGGTCTCGAACCCAGGCCAATCTCAGACGAATGGTCAAAAGCCAACGCCTCAGCCCATCACCCGGCCACACGTAACTTGCGAACAACTGCTCAGCAGAAACAACCTCTTACTAACGTGATGTGGTATTATCTCACCTAGGAATGGCGAGATTTTGTCCAAAATTTGCGTACCTTTTCAAAGACTTCCTTACCTGGACTCTCAAAATGTGGTATGAGCAGGAAAGGAAACGTTTCTGGTTCGTTGTTGATGTAAGTTTCACTGTGTGCAGTAGAACACGTTCCTAAAGTCTGAATAGATTTCTTAAAAACTCCTGTACTGCGCTTAGAGTGATCTGCAATCTAAGTACAGTGGCAAACTGTTACACCAAAGCGAGAAATTTTCTGATATGCCAGCAAGATTCCACGATATCTCGTCAAAGGACGACTACAAAAGCGAACAAGTTAGTAAAAACTCACAGTGGTCATCATGAGCACTATTTCTATCTCACTAGGAGATGATTTAACATTTAGCAGTTCAAAGTTTCGACGATAGAACTACGATTCTGACCATTGTCGCGTCAGAATTTTAATTTCAACGTGAGGTACCCATTTCATTTTTTCTCGTCGGCAACCAAATGGCCATTCTGCTTTCTTTTTTTTTTTTTTTTTTGTACTTTTACACAGAATCTGTGAGCGACGACAAAATGTAATCCCATGACCAGCGTACTGAAGGAACAAACAATAATGTTCTTCCATACTATACATTAGCATGATACCACAACCACGGACTGTTCCAAAGTATCAAAAATATTGTTTTAAGTTTGTGATCGTTCTAAGCTCTGAGAGTTAAGCCCAGACAAAGCCTCCCAGCGGTATGCGAAAGCTTGACAAATATTGAGTGTTTGTATTTACGCCCTTAAAGGAGATTTTAAGACTCATATGAGTCGTGTACACTACATGGTGCGTGGTTGAAATTGCCAAGTACTAGAGCGATTATAGTATTTCTCATGAGCGCATCCTACACCTGTTTGAGAATGTCGGTGAGTAAAGAGGCACACTGGTGCAAACGTTACCATGGCCAGAAGAAACAGTACCGCAAGAATTTTAAATGGTATTCTAAGATGCATTGAACTTGGTTTAAAATCAAAATGATTACATTTTTAAAATGAAAGAAAAGATACTAAGTTATACCACGGTTTCAACTACTTCGGCACTTGACAGTCATCAGAGCGTGTACGGTGTCTTGCTTGTGAACAGTCTTCAAATCTCTCGTCACAGAGTTCTGTTCCGTACTGCCATCTTTCGGTCCAATTTTACCGAAATTTGGAAAGATTAGGTTTGGTCGCATTCAGTTTGGCAAAATGTAGCAAGGATGTTTTCTTGGAATTAGCATACCAAACGATGGCAGCAAAGAAAGCAACCCTGTGAATGAGAAATTCGAAGACTACTCACAAGTAAAACATCGTTCGCGCTCTGATACCTGACGCAGAAACTGACCTATAATCTAGAGACCTACAGGGATTCTGGTATGAGCCACCATCTGCTACGACAGTTGGTCCTCTCTCATAATTTAGTCACGCTGAGGTATGTGGACAACTTTCATTGACCTATGGTAGGAGCATGCCAAACGACGTCACATTCTAGGACAAAATGCCGCACGAATTCCTCACCACAGTTTGCAAGCCATTCTCATGCTTCCATGAACAGCCAGGTAGCCGGATCTGTCGCCGGCTGAGACGACGTTCGGGAATGGAACTGATTCCAGTGCATCAAGTGAAGGACCCTGAGGTGGAAGTGCAGCAGATGTGGAGAACCGCAAATTGTCGATTATCACAAATATTTTCGATTAACTTCCTAACCATATTACTCCTTACACTGCGACGATACGCGAGGTCACATATCGTATTGACGTTACCCTAATATCCATTCATTCACCAAGCTTCAGATGTATTTACTTAAAAACAAACTACTACCGTCGCTTTGTTTTGTACTTCCGACATTCCTTCTGCATGTGAATTTTTTTTTTTTTTTTTTTTTTATATGAGGTGTAATTGCAGTTCTTTACCTTCGGTGAAAGGGACGTTATTTATAAACAACGGGATCTTATTTTCTTATTTTTTTTTTTATTGGGGGTCTAACGACCACCTTGAGCAACTTAGTGGGCTATAAGCAGTCGCCCGTCCCTAATTTAGGGCCACTGGTTCCAAGGGAGGAGACAGCCAGTGCCGTAAGGCAAACACAACATCCGTGCCTCATCAGGATTCAGACCCGGACGCATCGCGGACGAATCGTCAGTAGCCATTGCATAGACAACTGCGTCACCAAGGCGACTAACGGGATCTTATTTTCCGTTCTCTTGCGGTAAGACCAAAATCTACTCGCGTTGCAGTTCGTTCTACAAATTGCTGCTTAGCAGCGGGCCTTGCTTTTGTCACTACGGTGCCATAATTCAGAGATTTACAGAACAAAGGAAGTGTTAAAAAATCTTTACTTTTTTTTTTGGTTGGAGGTTTAACGACCACCGTGAGCAACTCAGTGGGTTATAAAGAGTCTCCCGTCCCTAATTTAGGGCCACTGGTTCCATGGGAGGGAGACAGCCAGTGCCGTAGGGCAAACACAACATCTGTGCCTCATCGGTATTCAGACCCGGACCCATCGCGTACGAATCGTCAGAACTTCAAAAGAGCATTTATTTACAAAAAAGACAACATACAAACACAAATTTTCACCGGGAAAAAAAATTGCACAATAACTCACCGGCAACGACAATAACAACACACAATCAATATCGCAATAAACAGAGAGTACTCTACAGGAAGAAGCAGACGACATCAGAGCAAGTTGAAGAATAACACACGGCAAGATAAAAAGAAAACAGTTGCACAACAAACAATACATACAGGACAGACCACTAATGAAGCAAGGCGGTAAAGAAAAGTCAGCCGAGTTTGTCAAAACTGTCAAGGGAAAAAAACACACGCACGGTCCGACAACAAGCAGAAGCCGGAAAAAAAACACCTGGTAGTTCGGAGAAATGCGTTGACAAATGGCTGTAAGCCGACGAACAACAAAAATTTACATTTAAAGCGTATCTCGGTCACTAAGACCGACAGCAACACAGAGAAAAAAACAACCACTAGAAACTAACACCCCGTACCATTAACACAACACACAAAGCACAATATTCAAATAACACCAAGAAATTAACACACAATGCACAATACACAAATAGCACCATGAACACAATAAAGAATGCACAATACACAAATAACACCATGAAAACTTTGTGAAAAAGAACACAGGGGTTAAACTTGCAGACAAGCATCACCACCAAATAAATTCGGGTCGAAACAGTGAATTCGCACTGTATCCACAGCACTAACCACAAAAATAAACACCGATTACACAAGACAAAACCAAGAAACACGTCGGTAAGGTTCAGAACCAACACACAAAAAAATCCATTCGGTACCACGCGCCAGCAGTACCCGTTCAGCAAGAAAAAAAAATTAAAACAAAAAAAATAAAAACAACCACAACATAAAACACAAAACCGTGCGACAGTAAACTGTGTGAAACCGACGAGTAATAAATATAAAATAAGTGAACGACACCAAAAGCAAACTAGAAAAAAGCCGACACTTAAGCAACAAAAAACAAAACAAAAACACATCAGACAATGTGCATGCCACAGCAAAAATGCAATCAACATCAACAAAACAACATAAAACACCTTGGTAACAGTAAACAATAAACAGAAAATACCAAAACGCTTAGCCGGCACACAAAAAAGTTTGTCGACCAACGGCTTGAGGCCGACGGAAAATAAAAAAAAAGAAAAGAAAAAGTCAGTAAACGCTACCGACAACAAATTAACGGGAATGTGTGTGCACGGAAAGCAACAAGAAGATAAACTAAAGGAGACACTAACCCACTGACACAGATCTATGGTATGTACAAAAATTATGCACTAAACAAAAAAACACAAATCAAAAAAAATAAATATAAATATAATAAACTCTGGCTATGGGAGGAGAACAATAATGCCTGCAGAAACATGAAACCATGACAAATATGGAGACCAGAGAGAGAAAAAGGCAGGCACATCCTGCCGAACCCGCGCCATGTCATACTCAAGTTGGAGGACCGATCTGATGGACGATCGGTACCTCCTGCACAAAAACACCCGGGCCGGATGATAACGCCGGAGAGAAGCTCGATCCACGCTTGAGTGGTAAAACAAATAAATCGTCAACTTCGCTTGGAGAATGATGAATGCACAAACAGAACTGTGGACATCTACAGGGGGAGAATGGCGTCTGAGGAAATAAAAATGGAACATTGTATGAGGACAAGGGCAAACTTTGGAAAGAAGGGAAAACATAATCGAAAACAAGGGCTGCAACACCAGACAAGAATCATAGGAATGTGACACATCACCAAGTGTAGAACAAAAGAAGCAAAGCGGGGAAGCCAAATGACGAAAACGATGAAGGGTACGCGGAGTGAGCAACCGACGGTGTAGGTGCAGCCAATGAATGTCCCTGGCTTTCGGGGAAGCCAGGGAAGTCGATGGATCACTCCACGTACCTGGAAGATCTGTAGCTGAAACAGAAGGAATTGCGAATGGAGCTGTGAAATTGGTAAGAAAATGCGAATAAAGAAGCTTGGCTGTAACTTGATGGGGTAAAAATGGAGAATCGTTTAAGTAGAGAAGAAAGGGAAGACTGAGCGACGGGGCGGAAGACTGAATGAGGCCAATAGAATTGACAAGTAAAGGATAAAGACGAATAAGACAGGATTGAATAAGACAGAACTGTGCACGATGCTGAGGGGTATCAAGTAATAGAGGGGAAAGGCGATCGAAAGATTTCCAGTGAAGAGAAGAATCAAAAAGTTGAGAAACCTGAACGACGCCACTTGCAAACCAAGTGGAGAAGTTCAGGTACTGAGAATTTGGAGAACGAAGGGCAGAGGAGAAGAAAAGTGGTTCCGCAAGGAAGATCGTTAGTCGAAGCGGGGGGGGGGGGCGGACTGGACATAAGGAGTGCCAGAGGGAGAAAACGGTACGGTAAGTAGCGGGAAAGTGATTGGGAATGAGTGGAAAGAGGTCCATGCGGATAAAAGTAGCCAGAGAAAGAAAAGGACTTCGTGGAAAGAGCAAAGTGTCAATTATAGTAATCGAAGAACCGCAAGGAAGGGAAAAAATCCTCAAAAAATGTTGGAGATGGAAAGCGTTCGATTTAAGGGACAAATCCGGAAGGGCAAGACCACCAAAAGAAACCGGAAGGACAAGCGTGGATCGATGAACCCAATGTACGACAACCCATATAAAATTTGTAAAAAGACATTGAACGTGACGAAGAAAGAGTGGAGGAGGAAATGAGCAAACCAAGTATGAGAAAGGGCCGGAAGAAGAAAAGCGGAAAGAAGATGCGACCTGCTAAAAAAAGAAAGAAACGGTTTCAAACGGCGAAAAGGGGCAAGGCGTCGATTCATGTCCTGCACCAAAGGGGACCAAGTGGCGGCAGCAACCGCCACCGGGTTCCCGATGAACACTCGAAGAAGTTTGATGACCGTGGTCGACCACCGGGCACCCCAAGGGCGGTCGCCGCGGGACGACCACGAGCCAGCCCACAAGCCAACAGATTTAGAGGTATTAAGGGCCGCACCTGAAATTGAAGCACACTCAGTATAGGTAGACAAAACAACACCAAAAGCCTGTTGGGAACGTAAAAAAAGAGTAAGGTCGTCCGCATAGGCCGACAAAACCACGCGATGGTGCCGTGTGGAGGCCACACCACGCGGAATGCCTGCCAGCAAACGAGATCGAAGGGAAATAAGAAGTGGTTCAAACGTGAGGGCAAACAGTTGACCCGACAGGGGACAACCCTGCCGGATACCGCTTGCAAAAGGAATAGCAGCCGTCATAAAAGAAGAGGTCCGAACACGAAAGAAAGAATGGGAATTTAGATTGGAAAGTGCCTGACAGAAAAGGGAAGGAAAGCCAAAGTGACGAAGAACAGAGAAAAGATAAGAATGATGGACAAAATCGAATGCTTGTTTCTGATCTAGGTTAAAAATAGCGAGAGATTCAGAAAGACGGGAAGCAAGAGAGTGTAAATCACGGATGGTAGTGATGTTAGTTGCAATCGAACGGGAAGGGATCGTATAAGTTTGGTCAGGATGAATAATAAATTGTAGAACAGGGTTAAGGCGAAGAGCCAGAATTTTTGCAAAGATCTTGTAGTCGGTGTTAAGAATCGAGATGGGGCGCCAGTTAGATAGAAGACCAAGATTACCAGTTTTAGGAATTAGGCGGAGAAGAGCAAAAGCAAAGTCAGAAGAAACGAAAGTCGAAGGAGAAAAGATCGAGTTGAAACAAGCAACGAGAAGAGGAAGCAGAGCAGGAAGAAAGGTTTTATAAAAAGAAAGTGGAAGACCGTCAGCCCCAGGGGCGGAGCGGTCATTCAGACTAGAATTGGCAAAACGAACCTCCGAGGGAGAGATCGGTGAAACCAAGGAGGGGGAAAAAAGACGGGACCTGAGGAAGATGTGATAATAATGGAGAATTCTCTGCAGGCGGCAGGACCCGCAATCGAAACCGATCAGTGAAGTACTGAAAAGTTCGATCACAGATCTGCACTGGATCAGAAACAGTTGAGCCATCTGGAAGCGAGAGAAAAGAAATGTTGGAACTCAGAGCACGGTGGGATTCAAGATGTCGAAGGTGTTGAAACGGGTCATCATGAAAATGTAACTTGGAAAACTTTAACCGGGTAAGAGACGAAGAAGCAAAGGAAGATAGAATGCTATGAAGTTGTGATTGAAGAGCTGCAAACGATGGATCTGAAGGAGAAAGGAACTGTAGTTTACGGTGAAGAATAGTTAAATCATGAAAGCGGTGAAAACGGGACGAAAAAGAGAACTGACGTGCAAACGATAGGATAGAAAGTTTGGTGGAAAGCCACAGAGCTGCTGGGTCAACCGTGAGAGGAAGTTCAGAAATGGATGAAGAAATAATCGAACGAACTTCGGCCTGAAACGTGGGATCGGAAAGGAGAAAATCATCGAGAGACCAAACCGGGGAGGGGGGACAGAGAAAGAGGACAAAAATATTTCCAGAAGAACAGGACGATGGTCGGAGGAAACAGAAGGATGATGGGTTACTTCAACAAGGGAGGAGTGGAGGAAACTAGAAACATAAAACCGGTCGAGACGAGCCGCAGCATGCGCTAAGGCGGCCGGAGGAAACCATGTGAATTCACGGGACAGAGGGTGGATGGTACGAAATGCGTCAATGAGACAAAAATTACTAACTAGTTGAGACAGTTGGGAGGAAAGGTTAAGGCGACTCTCCCCGGAACCATCACGGTCAAGACCCGGTTGGAGAGTGCAGTTGAAGTCACCACCAATAAGAACGATTTCAGAAGGAGGAATTTGGGAAAGAAGGGAAATCAAATGCGAAAGAAGAGCATCAGCATCAACCGATGATTGTGGCATATGCAAATTGAAAACATGAAAACGACGGGAAAGATAACTAAAGGAGATACCTTGAAAGGAGCCCAGCAGACTCTGTGACTCAACGATATCTGAAAGAAGAGAATGAAACCGAGTACGGAATGCAATCGCTGTACCGGACCCAATGTGCGTCCGGTAGTTCTGATAAAAAGCGTAGGGCCAGCGTCTCCAGCAGGAATACCCGGTCGCCAAGGAACAGTTCGTCTCCTGGAAGAGGAGGATATCTGTCCTCAGGAAACGAACGTCCTCGAAGACCAAAGCATTTGCGGCTGAAGACGCAAGGCTTCTACAGTTAAAGCAGAGCGCATTTAGGGAAGGCATCACTGGGGCGGCTGCATCCAACCTTCCAGTTCTGCCTTCAAAACTTTAAGTAAATACGCCAACCGGCGAGCGTACTGCTCTGTCCCGGAAGGCAGATCAACATTTAATAAGAACTCATGCAGGAACGTCAGTTGGGTTAGCATCTCCGGAAGGTGAGAGAGTTTACTCGCTATACAAGGGAGAGTAATCAATTTCGCCCGTCTGGGGCGAGCAATCAAGGCATACAGATCTGTGAATGAGAGGTGAGTTAAGGGCACCTCAATGTCAGCAAACATAGAGGTGATGTCAACCAGAGAGGGGGCAGGAGAGTCGTCATCAGATTCAGCAAATAAAGTTTCTTCAGAATCGGGATCGGTAACGTCCATGGAATCATCGTTCGGCAAACAGGTAAAACGGTTGTAGATGGAAACTGAAGAAGTAACAGGAGCCGGTCCAGGTGAAGGTGACGACGATGTAGCCGTCTTCCTGGATTTCTGGCGGTCCGAGGAACTCGCACGACGGTTCGCTGAGCCAGGGGAGTTTTGCCTCTTGGTTCGCTGAACCTTGGGGGTGGAGGCCCCTTCAGACGCTGGCAACGGTGGAAATTCCTGCAGATCAGTGGATGCCGAAGCAACACGGACCACTGGAGGTGATACGACAGAGGTGGAACCAGGAACGGCAGCTGGAACAGATTCAGTGGGAAGGGTGGGGGAAGAATCCGGAGCGGTGGGCAGAGTCTCCGCTGGAACAGCAGCATCAAGTGATTGAGTTGGAACAGTAGCAGCTGTGGAATGTGGGCATGCCGATGCAAGGTGACCTTCACCCTTGCATCGGAAGCACTGGACGCCAGCAAACAGATTGAAAATGTAGGTCCGGGTTTCAGTTATGAGTTCCAGAGTGGTTGGCCGGTTAACTATCGCTTGTGGGGTTGGAAAGATGACTCGGTATTGACGACGACCGCCCTGAACATGTTTCAGGGGAGTCGCGAGCAGCAGCTGGGAGGTACTTTGTGGTACCAACCACTCGCCCCATGGTGTTAAGGGCATCAATTAATACCGAGTCAGGCACAGCTGTGGGTACTGGAGACAAGGTGACAGTCACTGGTCTTTGAGCTGCTGCAACTGGTTGGAGATGTACGGAACCAATGTCCAAGCCAAAACCAAGGATTTTGTCCACTGCCTGTTGATGAGTGAAGTGCACGATAACACCCCCTCCGAAGCGGATAATAGACACAATGCTTTCTCCGGGTACAACTTTAGAAATAGCATTTAAATATTGGGGGAGGGGGTGTCGCGCAGAGCAGGAACAAATACACTTAAAAGTAAGGCAGACGAAAGTTCCTTACCTTGAGGAGAGTCGAGTGGTAATGTTATCCTTAAAGCGGAAGCAACACGTGTAAACTCTGGTCGCGAAGACACAGAAGCACTATGTAAAGTAGAAGTCGCACTCACAGCCGCGGCGAACGAACGAGACACAGGAATAGAAGAGCTGGGTACCTCTGACCCAGCCTCCGGCACATTTGTAACCAGCGGTACAGTTGGCGACGAAACCACAACACTATTTGACTGAACACCATTCATGGTGGTCACGGAAGATACAGACGACGAAGAAAGCGCAGAGGAAGGAGATATAGACGGGTATATGGCACTCATGCTGGTGGAGGTAGTAGCCAGCCCGGCTGCTAACCCTCGCGGCTCGAGCGTTGCAGCTTGCAACACTCAAGAACAGGCAAAAAACGAAAAAATAAGCACGTACAGCTTGTACGCCTCACTACTTGCGAGGAAGGAACACAGGTAATAACAACACACGAACTTTCAAAGAACAAACGCAAAAAAAACACAAACTTCACACAAAACTTCCAATCCTGGCAGGAGCTCGAAAAAATGCGACTGATCAGGCAGAAGCCAACGCTTAGACCACTGAGTCACCGTGACGGCTAGAAAAGCTCTGAACTGCACAGGATTAACATAAAACATCTGCAGGCTTCTCTGTCCTGGTGAGTATACAGAAATTTGACTCAGTGTATGAAGATTTTTTCTTTAGTCCTACACAAATCTGCAACTTTATTTTACCCCGTTACACTATCAAAGAAGGACTGCAGCAGGATTTTCCTAATTAAGGCAAGTGCAAATCTCTATTCAAATTGACTGACTAATTTCCCCTTGACAACTGATGGCAAAAAAACATCAGAAAGCTACGTGTCCTGCCAAACGCTTATGCAATTACGATTATGATATAATGCACAGAAGCATTCTACGAATTAGTTTGTGCAGTGAAAGTAAGATATCATTTCACTTACCCGATGTTACATCTTGTTTCGCCGGCGTCACAGTGACTTCCCTTCCAGGAAGCGTTCCAGTTCCTGCGTATCGCTTTGATGGCACCCGACTCGGTTTGGGTGGTGGATGATCTTCCGTAGGATTAGGTTCGACACTCGGAGACGAAGTTTCGTTGTGACCAGAGTGAGGTCGAGGGTCAAAGGCTCGCCTTTCCAGTGTGGGACTCATAGCAGGATCGCTAGCAACTCGAACTTTTCCTGCACCGCCCTGTGGACAAATTGCATGATGACTTCGAAGAGTGGCAAAACTGGAAACACCAGTGGAAGAGGCGATTTTTGTCGGATAATCCCCAGTAGCTGAACATCTGGGAATGGTGGATGATCCACCGGGATGAGGTTCAGGGGGTTTCGTCCAGCAGTTTGGGAGGAATGTCTGGTGGCTGAGACAACCTGTCATGAAGAGTGCGACATGTCAAAGAACAGGCATTGCATTTAGTAACATCTAAAAATGAAATCAAAAATAATTTTTGTCAACTTGTTACCATATATTCACAACAATACAATATTTTTTTTCTGAAGAGTAATATCCATTGCCATGGTGAGTACCTTTAATCAGAAAAAAATAAATAAAAATAAAGGACTATTCAAGAATTTTTCAAGGGAAAATTTTCTTTTTCAAGTGCATTATCGGCAATATTTATTTGGCTTAAAACAGTGTTCAAATTTCTCAATGAGTTACTGGCTTTGGGAAGTTAAGTCTCAACCACTTATTTATTAGTGAGTTTCACCAGAAAGATTTCTCATTAATAACTGAATAAAGACAAACTTCTTCCATTGTTCATTAATATGCTATAAGAACAAGTAAAATAAATTTGGAAAAAAGAGAGATTAACTTTGTTATAACACAGAAGAAACTGTATTGTGTGATCAGATATTAAATGAAAAAGACATAGGTGTGTGTGGGAGGCGGGGGTTATTATTATTATTATTATTAGTAGTAGTAGTAGTATCTGTGCAAGTCTGTTCAAAGCAGAGCCGCCCTTAGGAGTGTATGACAGGTGCGGTCATACATAGCCCCGCACTTAAGGGGTATCCCGCGCTCACAATATAAGAAAAAAAAAAAAAAGAAAATGGGGGGGGGGAGTTATTTTTTAAACCCCGTCTCGTTTAATAAAAAAATTATTTTTTATTAATATCGATTGCTGAATTTATATTTGCCCAAATATCAGCAGCAAAATACTACAATATTATGTCTAGCGAAATATTATATTGAAGCCGGCACCGTGCATTGATATAGTTACGAAAAAGTTATGATACGTGCGTTACTTCATCTGATGTCAAAACTGCAGCCGGTGCTTTAAGATACATGAATAAAATTCAGAATCCTTTCCCTAATGCCTTCATCGCTTACAGGATATTACTTACTGTCCCAGTAACGGTGACAAGCGTAGAAATAAGCTTTTCATGCTTGAAGCTGATTAAATCTTATTTAAGATCTGCCATTTCTCAAGATAAAGCAGATTGACTTTTTAAAACTTATTTAAAAAAAAAAAAAAAGTTTTACATATTATAACAGTGAATTAATAAATTTATATATATAAACCTATTTAACTAACTAGTCTTCACAGCTTTCATCATTCTCTTTTCTAACTTTTACCAAGCCTGTCTGCTCTTAATCATTTCACCCCGCTTTTAAATATCTTTAACTGATAGTTCTGTGTCTGGCGCTCTTTGACCAAACCTGGCCCTTGCGCCACTAAAATCAATTAACTAACTAACTAACTAACATTTCTCAAGAAAGATTGTTGTCTTTGGCAATTGAACAGGATAAAGCAAGCAAAATAAATTTTGATGATTTAATAGCCGACTTTGCTGGGATAAAAGCAAGAAAAGTCCAGTTCTTATAAGGTGAGTTCAATAATGTAAGTACTGTCCAATAAAAGGTAGAGATACAGCCATTGTGAGGGAAAGACGTATGCTTGTGCTTGTTTTATCTACATCATTTAAGACATTTAGAAAATATCAGTAGTGTTCAAAAAATTTAAATGCTGTCCTTCGTTATTGGTAAATTTTCAAACGTCTTGACGTTTCATTGAACTGTAAAGATAACTGTAATAAACTATATTTTAAGTCTAATGTATGTTTTATGTTTAGTGTAAGGGGGGGGGGGGTAAAACAATGCCCCTGCGGCTGCTAAGGGCGGCTCCGGTTTAAAGATTATTTTTTTTTTTTTTTTTGTATAGTGTGAAAATATATAATATACGATCAGCTATATCATTACTGCAGAGGTAAAGTTGAAAACACAATATTAATAACACTGCACTGTTAGCACATCTACACAGAATTCTAAAGACTGAAAGTTGACAACCCTGAGCACTTTTGGAAGAAAAAAAAAGTTGCTGAAGCTTTGGCTAAAACCCTTTTTTAGCAAAGCATTGGGAATATGCATATTTTACATGTAATCACATGTCCCAATTTAAACAGCCCCAGGCAAAATAAATCAAGAAACGATGATTTAAGCAAAAACTTACATTGGAGAATTCACACTTCCAACTGAAAGCTATGAAATCATTACTAACTGAAAAAACAACAACTGTAAATGACGGGAATGAATACCGGAATTACGATTATAAGATTCTCAAAAATCAAGGGCTTTTCATGGATCCAAAAGTTTTTCAAGGACTTTTCAGAGATTTCAAGGAGCGTGCGCACCGTGGTTGCAGTTTATTCACAATTGCTGTGATAAAAACGATACAAAATAACAAAATAGGAATTGTCTCGTTCTCAAAGGTACAAGGCGCTGCCCATGATTTAAAAAAAAAAATACAAAAAAAAATTATCAAAAAAAATACAAAGTAAAAATTATCTGTCAGCTTCTTGGCCTGCGTTTTCTTAAACCTGTGATTAGGATATAACGCACAGAAACATTTTATATGTCCAATAATGAAAACAAAGGAATTAAGAAAAGAGTATAGAATGTATTTTTCTTTCGGCACCGCTGGATGAAATTAGCAGACTGATTTGACTGTGAACACACGAAATTTGAAATATTTGAAACATCTACATTTCTCTATTGTGTTGTTATCAGCGTAATGTGCAGTTCTGATGAGCAAATAACTTTATCATTTAAAATATTAAAAAAGATTATTTTCTTCCATTTGGAGCCAATTATAAAGAGGTTTTAATTTTTGCCAACTCTGGAGCAACCAACATAGAGCTGAATATGAGAAATGCATGGGTTTGCAGGTTGAGTCCAGCAACTTTTAGCGATTGACCTTATGCTTGATTAAATTAACACTAACCTCATGTTATGATTAAACATGTTCTTAGATCATGACTCATGGTGAAACTATGACGAGCAGGAAGCTGTAGGCGTTTAAACTGAAATGCAAGGTCAGATGGGGCGATTGGAATGCGTGGAATAAAAATATGGTATCCTGCTGCATGCGGGGCATGATGATAGCATCAAAGACATTATACAGGCGTTTCTTGACAGTCAGTGTGTTTCGTTGCAGAGTATCAGTGAATCCAGATTACTTTAAGATTACAAACCAAAAAGGCGAGGTGAGGTGGGAGAATGCGCGAATGGAAAAATAGCAATGTTGAACGTGGAAGAAATGAAATGCGAGGAAATTCTTATCTTTCTCGCATTTCATTTCTTGTATTCCACTTGCATTTCATTGAAATATGTCCCTCTAATAGAATCGCGTTGATACATTTTTTTAATAGTGGAACTATTTATTGCACGCAGTAATGCACAGACAGCCTCGGTCTGAGATGTTAAAGAAAACCCACGGTAAGTGCGCCGAAAGGATACACTCATAGGAAGTTTAGCGCAGAAGACAGCAAAATCAAATTTAAAATTGTAAATTGCGACCGTTATGTCAAATTCGGAACAATGGTTGAAAAAAACTAGTTAAAATCTCCCCGTTGAAATCGCTTGGAATCATTCGTAGAGCATAGTTACGCACGGGTAGTTGTGGTCTGAAATTTAAACAATTCTGCTGGCAACTGCGGCGGAAGGATATACAGTACATAAACATTTCAGAAGTGCATCCAAAAAGTTTGGCCCAACCAATTAATAATGTTGCTTATATATTCTCCCGCATAACTTCGTAGTATTAGTCTGCCTCAATAAAGACACCAGTAAGCTAGTGAAAGGCAAATACAGCAATCAGAGATGTGCATTTACGCCATCTAAAGGAATAAGTATGTTTCACGGAAAGCACAAAAACACTAGAAAAGCCTTGATCAAAAGTAGTAGTTTTCTTCTTATTGGAGTTTTTTTTTATTGGAGGTTTAACGACCACCGTGATCAACTCAATGGGCTATAAGCAGTCGCCCGTCCCTAATTTAAGGTCACTGGTTTCCAGGGAAGAGCCAGTGCCGTAAGACGAACACAACATTCATGCCTCACCGGGATTCGAACCCATCTCGGACGAATGGCCATAAGCCAGCGCTTAGACCACTGCGCCACAGGGGCTGCCAAAAGTAGTGATTCCCAGTTAAAATTTCGGTTGGTGTCCCCATGATTCAAGACAATCTGTGTACATGGCAGAAAAGCAGACCATCAGATACGCTGAAGGATAGACAGTGAAAGTATCTAATACTTCATTTCTTAACCTGCACGTGTATGTAAAGTGGCATGACAAAAAAAGAAAGAGGGTAGTTTATTTCGACGACTATTAGTCTACGCGCAGCTTTCATTCTTCCAAAACAATTTCGAAAACGCACTAATAGATGAAACCTCCATCTACAGAGAAATAAGACAACATAATATGACAAACTCCCCTTCACCCGTGAAGTTCTATTATGGCATAAAACCAGAGTGTCTTTTAGTGAATGAGTTGATATTACTTCGCTGATCCGCGCTGGAAATTATATAAAACTTACCTTCTTTCTGGAGTGCTTTCTTTGCTTCCTCTTGCACTTTTGCTGATCGGGCTTCCGCCTTCTTGACCGGCGACTTTCTCGAGAGCCAGGGCAGCATAATGCATCTGGCACTGAAGGCCGTACCTACTGGCGTAATACGACAACGGCATGCTACGGTTCACAGGTTTAGACACTATTGCACCAGATGCTGCAGATATGGGTCGTTTGTTTCCAACGTAGTACGTCACTAGATCTGGTACTGTATCAAAGCAATCATCTTCAAACTGATACTGAATTTTTTCGTAAACAGTAAATGGCTGGAACACTACCTACGCAAGAACATAAAAACGTAGTGTTAATTAATAAATAGAAACTGTACAATAATTATACTCAAAATAGTATAATTATACCAATAATCCGAATTTCTTGGCGTAGAATAGAAATAAAAGTTTCCAAACTTTCCAACGAGGTAGGTATTTTTGCCATCCCGCTACAATATCCTGACGGTCCCAAGCGATACTACATCGGAATGACCAAGCGTTCGTTCAGAATTAGACTCAACGAACACAAACAAGACAAGGGACGGAAAAGTAACTACTGGTCTGTCTATAGAAGTCAAGTTCATGATATCAAGAAATTAACTTCCTACTCCACGCCTAAATCTACTGCCAATCGGGAAGCCTTAGAGATCATTAACAATAGTGAAGCTTGCAATGATAGCGTCTCTCTAGAATTGCCACGAGTTTCGAACCAAAATTAGTCAAATAATGCTGCGTTTTCTCCCACGATTCCGCGGGCCCAACCAACCTGACTCCTCGCTTCTTCGAATGAATAATCACATTTGCATCTATTCATTTATTGAATAGTCAAGTCATGGCGTTCAAATTGTTGAAGTTTTCTATTATTTAGTTCGCTGTCTACCTTCCTTGAAAACGCCATCTGATTGATGTGCGAAAGCTTAGAAACTTTTATTTCTATTCTACGCCAAGAAATTCGGATCATTAGCATAGTTATACTATTCTGACGGAGTGTTAACATTTAACCGCTTCCATCAGATTATTTACATTATTCATGTTAAAACTGGTTAGTAACATCTCAGAGACAAGAATCCTTACTTTAAAGGCACTTCAAATTCTAAGTGCAGAATCATCAGTATGTAAAAAAAAACAACCCAAAAAACATTTCATTTTGGACCATCGAGCACAAGCCTCCGACAAAATGTTTTATGCGTGTATCTAAGTACGTTTGAGAGTAACATGTACCCATGAGCGCCAATAGCTTAGTGTCCAGGAGGGGCAAACAGAAACTGTAACTACGAATGATATACAAACCTCATATGCAAATTTCCAATGTGCCTTCCTGTTATCTCACCGGTTTTACCATTCTGTCAACACATAAATTTAATGGAAAATCAGAAGACCCAAGAAACTACATGAGAGATGGATAAAAGAAATTTGACAGCTTGTTGCGACAATAAGCAAATTTCTTTGTCGTTCTTTTTAGTTCCTTGCGTCACATGCATCACGACACCCCAGCAACTACTCAATTGGTCATGAAAATGGGAAAAGTACGCTCCAGACATTTATGGAATAATTTTCGAGACATCTTTGTCAAGTAGTGAATGCTTGCTGCAGAGGATAATATGTTTTTCATTTCTTTACCTTTCCCATACTGTACGTAGTACGCTGTTCTCCAACATACAATGGGAAATAGACAAAGCCTCTCTTTCCACGTTTTTCTAAAATTAACACACAGCAACCGAAAAATTGTATTTCGACACCGATGAGACCAAAACCCAGATCTCTCTTTAACTAGCCGAGTGCGTTCGCTTTACGCTACGGTGGCAACAATCCACGGCGCTATATGTTTATCATTCAGCCATTGACTTCACAAATCTGTATGGACGGGATCAGCAACTGAGACGTTTCCATCTGGTAAGGTGAACGGCACAAGCTAAATTATAGCTAATAAATCCAAAGGGCGAGAGAAATGGTGAAAATCTTCCAAATACGAGGAGACAATGCAAATAGACAAAATAATCGCTCTTTCCACGTTTTTCTTTAACACACAGCAACCGAAAAATTGTACTCTCTCGCCCTTTGGGATTATTAGCTATAATTAAATAGCTTGAGCCATTAAGCCCCACCAAATGGAGACGTCTCAGTTACTGAGCCCGTCCCTACAGATTTGTGAAGTCAGATGCTGACTGATAAACATACACAGCGCTGTGGATTGTTGGCACCGTAGCGTAAAGCGAACGCACTCGGGTAGTTATCGAGAGATCTGGGGTTCGATCCCAGCGGTGTCGAAACTCAAATTTTCGGTCGCTGCGTTTTGATGTTATGCATTCCCCCCCCCGACAGCAGTAAAGTAAATTTCGATGTAACGAAAATGGGTAACGGAAGTAGTCAAAACCATGGTTGAAATGTTATTTTTGAAAGCTGTTCCATGAAGTGACGCAACAGTAGTTAATTTCATTTCTACTCAACAATATATTTTATTAAACTATCACCGACTATTTCATCAAGTTCTACATAAACGTAACTATCTCATTGCAATCGGCGTAAATTACGAGAACCTCATGCTAAATATGATAAAAGCCATTACAAAAATGAATTTTTGATTCTATGAAAACGGCGCGTCGTAGCGAAATTTGGCTTCCTGTGGACTCCCCAAAGAAGGGTTACGTGCTATTGAAAACAGCTTTAAAATTATGTATAACACGATGGGTCGTACCCTGTAGATATCCTAGACCAAAAGTTACCAATCCCCCCCCCCTCACTAACACACTTGCAATTCAGCTTTTCTTTTTTCTATCTTGAGGTCAGGTTTTCGCTTGCGCATGCGCAGAAAACCCTTTTCAAACTGAACTTTCGTAGCTACATCACATTTCATCGGTGTCAGGGTCGTTTCTTACATTCGTCTAAATGTGACTGTAAATAAATAATAATAATAATAATAATAATAATAATAATAATAATAAATGTTTTTGAAAAACAAAATAGTCAAGATACTTACTACTGCCGCCGCCATAGTTTAGTAAATATATGCTTTTATGTGACTCACATATCTTTTTTCACTAGTTTTACGACAATAACATTCATTAATCCACCTACCTCAGTATCGCTCAATGTGAGAAATTAGTAAAGCTTATTGTTGTTATTATTTAATTCCATTAAGCATGTACCTTACTGTGGCTCGGTGTGGTCGTGAGTGACACGAATAAAGGCAATGTGGTGTACATAAATAAAATAAATGTATATTCTCGAATCAGTAGTTTTATTTCACGCCCACAAAGATCGTGGCATGCCAAAAATGCATAGCATAAATTATCTACAAAGAGTACCACTTGATTTTTTTTATCGTTAGTAATTTATCACTTTCAGTAACCACTGCTCTTCCAGTTAATTACCAAACACTTAGGAAGCTGTGAAAGATAAGATGGAGATGAATTAAATTAATTTAATGTGTGGCGGTATTTCCAGATGGAAATCCACAAAAAATTTAGTTAAAAGTGAAAGTTCTTCCTGAAGTAATGCAGAGACTGAATAAATACAAAATTAGAATTCGAAGAGAGCACGAGATGTGTGAAAATTATGAAGTTCATACATTCTTGAGAGACACCAAAACTGCTTAAAAAAATCTTTATGAAGCTTTATAATCAGTAAGTCACAAGACAGCAAGAAGGCTTGTTAAAGGACTTCTATGAAGGCTGTTCGTATGATAACAGCAAGAAGCCTTGTTAAAGGACTTCTATGAAGGCTGTTCGGATGATAACAGCAAGAAGGCTTGTTAAAGGACTTCTATGAAGGCTGTTCTGATGAAAACAGCAACAAGGCTTGTTAAAGGATTTCTATGAAGGCTGTTCGGATAACAGCAAGAAGGCTTGTTAAAGGACTTCTATGAAGGCTGTTCGGATGATAACAGCAAGAAGTCTTGTTAAAGGACTTCTATGAAGGCTGTTCGGATGATAACAGCAAGAAGGCTTGTTAAAGCACTTCTCTATGAAGGCTGTTCGGGATGATAAAATTAAGGTGTTTAGAGATTTCAGATACTACACGATGCCTACATGTACCTTAGATAAAAGATACTAAGCGGGTCACGTCGAAATCTATATATAACTATACCATCGGGATCAGAGGAAATGCTATCGCAAACTCACCAACCCGCTTGGCCAGCGTGGTGAGTTATGGCCAAACACCTCCAAAATGACTCTACAACTTAAATCTTGGCCCTCAGTCTCCGGCAGCTGGAATGTACCTGGCCAAGGCAGCGGCCAGTGCGACATGAAGGCAGAGGGTGCTAAGAATCCCCGGAGGACCGGACTAGGCTGCCCTTTGATGCTGACCTTGGCTACGTATAATGGACGCTCCCTATCTTCTGATTCAAGGCTTCTTGAATTGGAAGAGGAACTACAAAGGATCAAGTGGGACATCGTCGGGCTAAGTGAGGTAAGGAGAAAAGGAGAAGATCTCATTGAACTGAAAAGCGGACATCTCTTCTACTATCGTGGGACAGATACTGGCAGAACTAGTGGTGTTGGATTTATAATAAACAAAAAACTGAAGGATAAAGTTGTAGAAGTTGAAAGTTCCTCTGACAGAGCTGCACGACTCGTTATCCAACTCTCGAGAAGATACCAGGCTCAGATTATTCAAACTTATGCACCCACCACAAGTCATCCTGAAGAAGAAATTGAAGAATTTTATGAGAAAATTCGTCATCTAAATAATAAAGGTAAGCAGCACTTGAAGATAATTATGGGAGATTTCAATGCAAAAATAGGGCAACGGCAACAGAATGAAACTTCAGTAGGTAAATTCGGTCACGGCAACAGAAACCAGCGTGGAAATACTCTCGTTGAGTTTGCAGAGGCAGAAGGATTTTTCATCTTGAACTCCTTTTTCAAGAAAAAGCCACACAGGAAATGGACATGGTGACATCCAATTGGGACGACAAGTGAAATTGATTTTATTATGTGTAACAAAAAATTCGTCATCGAAGACTGCAGTGTGCTGAACAAGTTCAACACAGGTAGTGACCATAGATTGGTGAGATGTAAGATGCACCTCAACACTAAACTCGAACGTGGCAAGCTCATAAGACAAACAAAATGTATTGACATAACCAACCTTAAAAAACACCATAATACTTTCAAGTTGGAACTGAAGAACAGATTCTCTGCTTTAGAAGGCCTAACATCGGAAGAAGTGGATATTTCGGAAGTTAACAGAAAAGTAACCAGAGCTCTTATGGAAACAGCAACAAAATTAGCTGGGTCTAAGAACAAGTTGCATGTGAACAAATTATCAGGAAAAACCAAAATGTTGATGCAAAAAAGAAGAGAGATAAGGACAACTAAAGAAGATGTGACTTCCAAAGTGGAATATATAGAGCTATGCAAGACAGCACGAAAAAGTATCACTGAAGACGTAAGGAAATTCAACTGTGAGCTAGTGAGGAAAGCAATTGAAAACAACCAAAGCCTAAAGATAGCAAAGGGACATCTCAGTAAGGGAAGAAAACAGATTATGGCACTGAGAAAAGAAGATGGTCCTGTAACAAGAAACAGAGGCGAAATTTTGACAAGAGTGAAAGATTTCTACTCCAAATTATATGAAAGGGATGATACATGTACTCCAGACATCATGAAAGGTACCAAAGTTCTTCCAGTCCTCCCAGCAGAAGTTGCTCGTGCAATCAAGAACATGAAGCGGGGGAAAGCTCCAGGAGAAGATGGAATTACTGTAGACATCATACAAGAAGCAAGTGGAGAAATTGAAACAGTACTCGCCTAAATTTTCACTCGATGCCTTAATGAAGGGAAGATTCCTGAGGATTGGAACAATGCTACAATGATCCTGCTACATAAAAAAGGTGACATTGAGGATCTTAAGAACTACAGACCTATCAGCCTCCTCTCAGTGGTTTATAAAATCTTCACTAAAGTTCTTTCACACCGCTTGAAGGTAACACTGGACATGGCTCAACCGAGAGAACAAGCTGGATTCAGGAGTGGCTACAGCACAATAGATCATATCCACGTACTGAGAGAACTATTTGAAAGAGCGAGGGAATATGAACTTCCATTGTGCATGGCTTTTATCGATTATGAAAAAGCCTTTGATTCGGTGAAACCATCAGCAATTACAACGGCTCTGAAATTCTGCGGTATTAAAGATGCATACTTTAATATTATTAATAACATCTATGAAAATGCAAGTGCAAAGATTCGGCTGTTTGAAAATACAACACACATAAAAATTGGAAAGGGAGTGAGACAAGGTGACACCATATCTCCGAAGCTCTTTAATGCCACATTGGAAAATGTCTTTCGATCACTGAACTGGGAAAACAAAGGGATAAAGATTAATGGAGATTATCTAACTCACCTTCGTTTTGCTGATGACGTAGTCATTTTTGCAGCTACTCCATCAGAGCTGCAGAGTATGATCCAGGAACTTGCTGACAAGAGTAAAGAAGTGGGATTAAAAATGAACTTTCAGAAGACAAAAGTGATGTTCAATGCTTTTACAAGAAATGAAGATTTATCGATTGATGGAGAAAAACTGGAGATAACAGATACGTATGTTTATCTTGGACAGCAGATATCAAGTGAGGGTCACATTGATGAAGAAATTAATCGGCGTACAAAACTTGCCTGGAGAACTTTTGGAAGAAACAGCATAATTTTCAAGAGCAATATGCCATTATGTCTTAAAAGAAAAGTGTTTGATCAATGCATCCTTCCAGTGCTTACGTATGGTGCAGAGACGTGGACCTTAACTAAAAGAGACATACAAAGACTGCAGACAACTCAAAGCAGCATGGAGAGGTGCATGCTTGGTATAACCAGGAGAGATAAGAAGAGGAACTCGTGGATCCGAAAAATGACGAGAGTGGAAGACATCATGATCAGAGTTAAATCCCTGAAATGGCAATGGGCTGGACATACTGCCAGAAGGACAGACCATAGATGGACAGCCGAAATTTTAGATTGGATTCCAAGGGACAGGAAAAGACCCAGAAAAAGACCACATGGGAGATGGGTGGATGAAATTCGAAAATATGCGGGAGTGACATGGAAGAGACTGGCACAAGACAGACCGTTGTGGAGGAAACTTGGGGAGACCTTCGTCCTGCAGTGGATTGATAATGGTTGACAATGATGATGATGATGATGATATATATATATATATATATATATATATATATATATATTCGGATCGAATGTTTAAACGACCACCGTGAGCAACCCAATAAGCTATAAGCAGTCGCCCATCCTTAATTTAGGGCCACTGGTTCCAGGAAAGGGAGAGAGCCAGTGACGTAAGAAAAATACAACATCCATGTCTCAATTGGGTCAGAACCCAACCCATTGATTCATTGAGAGTTTAGCAACCACCGTGACCTACTCGATGGGCTATGAGCAGTCGCCCATCCCTAATTTAGGGCCACTGGCTCCAGAGAAGGGAGAGAGCCAGTGCAGAAAGACAAACACAACATCCATGCCTCACCGGGATTCGAACCCGGACCTTTTTCGAATGAATGGTCCACCAGGGCAGCAAAGAAGAAATTAATAGGCGTAAAAATCTTGGTTGGACTGCATTTAGAAAAAACAATATAATTTTTCGGAGCAATAGCACCTTACCATTATGTCTTAAAACAAGTGTGTAATCAATACATCTTTCCAGTTCTCATGCATCAGGGATACTGACCTTTGCCAAAAATATACGCAGATGTCTCGGACAACCCAAAGAAGCGCAGACGCTTGGTGTAACCAAACAAATTGGGAAAAAGAACTCGTGGATAACAGAAAAATGGCAAGCATGGACTAAATTCATCATCATGATCAAAAGAAAGACTCAAGAAGGGAAGTGCTGGATACTGTATATTACTAGAACCGACCACCGTTGGACAACTGAAATACGAAACTGGATATCATGTGGATAAGAAGAGACCCAGAAGAAAACCACGTGAAAAATGGGCGGATAAAATTCAAAAACTTGCCGGAATGACCTAGAAGTGAATTGCTCAAGACATATAACGTGGAAGAGACTTGGGGAGACTCATTCAGCAGTGGACTGAGAATGGTACGAATGTCCCCAATGCGACAAGAACGCAACTTCTAAGACGAAACGATATTCTGACTTGTGTGCAGAATTAAAAAAACTAATTTCAAAATTTTTAAACTTTTATCACCTAAATAAAGTAAATTAAGAAAAAACTATTTTCATTAAAACTGACCTGCCCCGTTCATGGGAGACAGAAAAACTTCAGTGTAAACATGGCGATCACTGTACAGTCACAGTTCCGGGCCATCTGCTTGTCCAAGCTGAGAGTGAGACAGCGCCGTCCATCGGCACGAAAGCAAAATAAAAAATAAACTTGGAGTGGATTCCAACAGTCTCTTATAACAAGTTTTAGAGTGTTAATGAATGAAAATAATACTCCTTTGGAGGAGGGCTGATTGAGAAAATAGTTTGAGAGATCTTGACTTCCTCTTACCCATAAAGGAAGGATTACAGAGTGGAAACAGACATAGGAGCCCGTGGAAACTCCTCCCATAGAAAGTGGCGCCCCCACGGACCTAAAACAGAACCAAACTGCGATGTGAATCCATCGCGTCGGCAATGGTTGCTGTGGCAACTCCACCCCAGTGCTGGGGTGGTGAGGAGCAGCTGCTCTCCGCCACCCTTCCGTTGTCCCCCTTCCCCCGACCTTTGTCCTCAACTGCTGTCCCAATCTAAGCCAAGTGGAGCATCGGAAAGATGGCAATAACGAAATATCCATAGATACACTACTGCTGGGCAATTGCTAAGGACGGATCATAAACGGCTATATAGCGCATAAAAAAGTAAGTGTGGTTGGATGCCAAGTGAAATAAAATAATGTCAGAATGCCAGGACATTACAAGAAAGACAATTTATTGTGCTCTGAAATCCAGAAGGCTTTGGAACGTGTTCAAGGGACAAACAGGCCATTTGGTGCAGAATACGTAATCGTGAAAAAAATGCAATTACCGTCCGCAGGCGTTCCGGCGTAAGATGTCAATACGGGATATGGCCACCACGGAGGGCGATGCAAGATTCCACACGTCGTGTCATGCTTTGCACAACATTATCAAGCAGCTAATGGGGTAATTTATCCCATTCCTCTGTCAGTGCACGGATGAGGGTATCCTTGTTTATTGGAGGGCATTGGCGACCAGCAAGACTCCTCCTCAAAGCATCCCACACATTTTCAATGGGATTCAGATCTGGAGAACGTACTGGCCATACGAGGCGTTGAATATCCTCGCTCTCAAGACACTCCTGGACAGCGACTGTTCGATGACATGTTCCGTTGTCGTCCATGAAAATGAATCTATCACCGACAGCACCATGGAACATGCGAACATGAGGTAGCAGAACATCATTAATGTATCGTTGGCTAGTCACAGTCCCAGTTGGAAGCACATAGAGGGACGTACGGCCATTGATCATGATGCCAGCTCATACCATGACACTACATGTCGGATATCGGTCTCTTTCCTGTATGTTTGCTGGACAATATGCAGTACCACTATCACGCCAGATCAGTTGTCGTAGACAATCAGGCGATAGACTGTATCTACTCTCATCTGAGAAGAGGACAGCAGACCAGTCGTTATCAGTCCAATTGCGATGTTGATGGCACCATCGCAAACGGGTGGTACGGTGACGTCTGGACAATGGGATGCACACAACAGGACGGCAGGCGTATAGTCCTTCTTCATGCAAACGTCTGGCGAAAGTTTTTCGGGAGATCCACTTGCCAGTAGCAGCCATAAACTGATTTGCTACCTCACTAGCTGTGCTGCGTCGGTGTCTTTTTGTTGATAGCACTATGTACCGATCTTCTGCAGGTGTCGTACTGCAAACACGACCTCCCCCGTGACGTTTGCTACACTCTCCATTTGTTTGGAATGATTTCCCAGAGCCTTGAAACAACACTGTGGCTGACGTCGAACTCCCTGGCAACATCTGTTATTTTTCGCCCTTCTTCAATCTTGCCAATAATACGGCCACGCGTAAAATCATCTAGGTGATGTCGGGAAGACATACTGAAAATTGCAAGTTCGTCAATTGATTCTTTCCCTTTCAACTTTGCGTTTGAACAACGGTCAATACGCGTCAAATCCGTTATATCTCTTATCAGCGCTATGACGTCACGAACAAGTTCGGCAATCCAAAATTTGCATACACACAACACGTCTTGCTGTATCCCGCACTTATGCTAATTTCCACATTTTCCTGCCTCCCATTTTATGGTTGCTATCGTTGCTATTGTCATCCGTCCTTAGCATTTGTCCGGCAGTGTATTGAAGCCAAACATGTAGATATCGAAACAGGTGACAATGGAATACAAATGAGAATTGAACGTAAAGCTATATTGTGAAGAAAATGACAAAGTATGCGTGAATGAAATGTGCAACAAAAACACGTAGAAACCTAAGTAATGGAATTTACAAAGGAAAAGTTAACGATCAGTGAGGAATAAGCAAGAATAATGCCACTTCTTATATATGAAAACTACAGGAAACTGGAAGATGCAAATCAAAAAATCTCCGGAAAATGATAGGTATATGTCGTATACGTCGTCTTCCACTCTGTACGGAGGTCAAAGCTCAAATGGAAAAAGTCATGTGGTTCGCGGTGATTCCTGGGAAGCCCCGCTGTCAATCAACTGTAGTTTTGTTTTAGGTCGCGGGTGCGCTGCAGTCGACTTCATGACGTCATGAGTTTCAGCTAAGTACAGCCAGTGTCTTCTCTATATATCCTTTCTTCCTTCCTTCCTTTATGCTCTTACCAATACAGATAACGTTTGTAAAATACTGTCTATACCAGTGTTTCCCAACCGCCGGTCCGCAAGGTTTTTTCTACCGGCCTCGTTTCTCGAGAAATTAATTTATTATTATTATTTTAACCAAAATGAAGCTAAAGTAAGAAATGGAGTCAAAGGTAAGAGGAAATCTAGATCTAAATTTTATTGAACATCAATCACAGAAGATTAGAGGAATCTCGGATCGCTAATCTCTTCACAGAAGATCTGAACTCCTGCAGGCTAACTCATCTGGAAAAGGAAAGCTTTGTTGAACTTCCTTCTGATGCCAGTCTGGTATTCATATTAAAGATCCGAATCTCTGACTTAGTTTTGCGGTATTATGGAGAAAGAATATCCAAGACTCAGCGACAAAGCTTTAAAATTATTGGTAACTGTTTCGACCGCGTATTTATTGTGATAAAACCTTTTCAGCGGTTTCTGCAATCGAAGCAAAGCACAGGAGCATAATGTACATTAACGCTGCCTTGCAGAAACGCCGTTGGAACCACGGCTGGAGAGGATTATCGCGAAGCAGCAGCAACAGACGTCGCACTGACCCCAGAAAAAAATATACGTATTAACGGTAAGTAAAAGATTATGGTATACTGATTATGGATTGCACTCAATAATCGTTAAAGCATATTAACAAATTAAATGATATTAGCTGTAAATCTTGGATCCGAGGCCTGGGTACTGTTTTTTTTAAATTGCGAACATTATTTTTTAATTGTTAAGTAATAGAAGTAATTTTTTTTTCTTCTAAATTTTAGGTACATGCTATTGCTAACATGATACCAAATAATTATGAGGATTAGGATTTGAACACTCACTTGTACATGAACTCCATTCTTCTTTCCTTTTGTGCGAACTTGAGTGTTACGTTTTCACAAAATTGTTTCTTCAGAGTACTTTTTCATATTTAAAAATAATGTTTTTCTCTATTAACAAACCAGCCAAGTTGCTCGAATGTGCATGTCCTTGTGTGGCTCTAAGATGTATCTTGATTTTTTTTTTTTTTTTTGATTGGAGGTTTAACGACCACCGTGAGCAACTCAATGGGCTATAAGCAGTCGCCCGTCCCTAATTTAGGGTCACTGGTTCCAGGGGAGGGAGAGAGCCAGTGCCGTAAGACAAACACAACATCCATGCCTCACCGGGATTCGAACCCGGACCCCTTTCGGACGAATGATCAGAGGCCAACGCCTTAGACCACTGCGCCACCGGGGCGGCAAGATGTATCTTGATTCTTTTTAATACGGAAAAACTTCTTTCGGCAGTTGCAGATGAACAGTTTAATATTAGATCTGCTAATTTGTACACCTCAATAAACACTATGTCCAATTATTCAACTTTATGTAACAAGTAATGTCTTACTGATTTGTTTTTTATTCATCAAGGGAATGAAACACCTTTAGTTCATTTTTTAATCGATCTGTATCAAAATTTGAAGCATAGAGTTCATTAAGTTCTGATAGTAGATGTTCAGGAAAGCTTTCACAAAATTTATCAAAACAGTTCGAATCCAACAAAGCCACGAATTTAAGATATAATATCACTGATTTTAATTCACTGACACTTCACACAAACTAAAGAACTCTCGCGAAACACGCGCTGGAAGCATGGCGGCGGGGGGGGGGGGACTGAGGTAGTCCGAAGTCTTATTTTCGGAGCGAACCCTTGGCCAAAGCAACGGCTACTCACGAGCTCCGTAGCTCATTCATGTTGTCATGAAAACGCTAGCAGGAGATAGTATTGAAGCTCTTCGCATCAGAACAGCGAAGTCTTTCGAAGACCTACTTGCGTTACGCCGTTGTTCATCGCTCGCCAGACTGATTCTCATAATCGAAAGAAGCGAATCCGCTCGTGTTTTTTTTCGCACCGAAAGCATTGACAGCATCAACATATCTTAATGCCGTTGATAATTGACTTTTATTTGTGTATAGTTAATTAACTTTTATTTGTGCATTCTCTGGGCTTCGCAGCTAGCCTCGAATGTACGCCACTGGGGTACGGAATAATTCTGAAACTGGATATTTTCACGTATCTGAGAAGGCGTTCGGCGAGTCCAAAATGTTCGTGCTTTTTATTAAAAGTACATTTGAATTAAAATCCCATTCGTATATTATTCAGTCAAAGACACTTGTGTTCTGCATATAGTTTTCCACAGTAATACTGTAAAGCACTGATTGCGTGCATGTACGTGAACTTCATTTCTTACCTTATTGATAACGAAGTGAAGGGGAGCTCCACGCCACCTGCAGGTAAGCACATAGTCGCCAGGCCTGGAGATACAATCTCGAATCAGGAAATCTCCTTCTTCGGACATCAACTCCTCCGCCCTTTGGCGAGGGATCGTCCCGTGGTACCAGGCATGACTTCGAAGGTCACTGTTATCGAGGCTCAGTTCCCATTCCAGGGCTTTCTTCAGCTCTTCCGGGGATGCTTCGGTGCCTGTCATCGGCTCCTAGAAAGAAAAAAGAAAACGATTCACATCAGGAATAATATATTATACCACACAGCAACTCCTACAGCCCATTTCGTTCAGCAATGAATGTGCAAGTCAGTTTTCCCGTATCTCCCGCAATTAATGAACACTCTCGTCCCAGGTTCCTATAATGACTGCAAAATAACACATGACACAGATTATCGTATTATACCTCTGAATTTGAAAGTTCACAGACCACCCACTAACATTTTTTTGAAAGAATTATTACTTTTTTTGTCTGTTTCATTTGGATGTTTGATGACCAACGTACCCGTCTCTAATTTATGGCCACTGGTTTCAGGGAAGGGAGAAAACCAGTAACGTAAGACGAACGCACTATCCATACCTCATCCGGGATTCGGAACAGGACCCATTTCGGACGAATGATTAGAAGCAACGCTTGGTACCACTCGGCCGGCGGAGTTACCAGCGCAATATAAAAATCTTGTAATGCCGTTGATATTCCCAATGTGCAAAGTTATTCGTGAAACAATAAGACATGTCAAGGATGCAGTTCTCAATAGGAAGGGATAACACATCCAGGTTATTGGAATGCTGTAACTTTATTGACATTCAGACATTTCTCTTCTGTACAAAAAGAAATTTGCATAAGAAAATACGTCACCTTTTCATTATAAATATTGCACTTTTTGATGAGCTGTTGTGGCCTAATAATGTTCCGGAAGTAACTGATCGACAACGTAGCTAGCGTCCGGCCGCCCATCCGAGTGCATGTGCGGTGCGGCGAGGAGAGCGGTATACGTCAGCCTCGGCGGGGCTCACGTATCAGCCGTACGGAACATCCGAGGACATCCGGCGTTGCGCCATTTTGGCGATTTTCTGCCAACCAAGATGGCGGCTGTTTAATTTTTTTGAAATGCATCTATATTCCAATTCACCCTAAAAGTGTACTGTTGGTAAAGGCGGGAGAGCCTTATCACTACTCGTCGTGGAACGCATGAATGGTATCCATCCGTGTTAATGTGCTTTTCTACTGTTTCCTTTCTGATCACCCCCCTCCATCCATCCATCCACACACAAACACACATCTCAGAAGCAGTGGGGATCTGGTGGAGGCCGAAATGCTTCCCCTACCGCCTGTTTAAGTAACGTACCCTTTGAGTTTCTCCGATTGTCAACTTATTATCTCTGCGTTGTTAATGTTGGGAGAGGTCTTTCACCTCTTCCCTATGTCCGAGTTGTATCATAAGTGGGCAGAAACAGCCGAAAGTGCGAAGCTCTTGATTTAGCAACTTCTCATAACAAATTTATTTCCAAAAGCGCACTAACTTCTGGATTTTTTTTTAGATAGCAATTCTGTCTGATAAACTGCAGAGCAAACGAAAACGGATTCTGAGCAATAATTCTACTGGTTTTCGCTCAAGACTCTAGGGACTACTTTTCGTAGCGGTGGAGGCTGTTTCGCACCCTACGTAATGGTACACTCTTAGGTTGACTACGAGTATTTCTTCGAGGGTCGGCATCTATCTATATAATATAAAAAGCACTGTAATAACCTTCGTTCGAACGTTTGTCTCACTTCGGTGGAGCACCGGAAAAAGCGCTTGTCGGTTTTACTTGTCGAATTCCGGCCGCACCCAATATACTCTTTTGAGGTTGTAGAACTAAGTCTTTCTCCGCGCTGGATACGGATAACGTTGACAGCAGTGGCGTAACCATGTTTCAAAATCTGGGGGGGGTCCGATCACACATACACATTGTATACATATATCATCATCATCATCATTGTCAACCATTATCAATCCACTGCTGGACGAAGGTCTCCCCAAGTTTCCTCCACAACGGCCTGTCTTGTGCCAGTCACCTCCATGTCACTCCCGCATACTTTCGAATTTCATCCACCCATCTTCCATGTGGTCTAATTCTGGGTTTTTTCCTGTCCCTTGGAATCCAATCTAAAATGTCGGCTGTCCATCGATGGTCTGTTCTTCTGGCAGTATGTCCAGCCCATTGCCATTTCAGGGATTTAACTCTGATCATGATGTCTTCCACTCTTGTCATTTTTCGGATCCACGTGTTCCTCTTCTTATCTCTCCTGGTTACACCAAGCATGCACCTCTCCATGCTGCTTTGAGTTGTCTGCAGCCTTTGTATGTCTCTTTTAGTTAAGGTCCACGTCTCTGCACCATACGTAGGCACTGGAAGGATGCATTGATCAAACACTTTTCTTTTAAGACATAATGGCATATTGCTCTTGAAAATTATGCTGTTTCTTCCAAAAGCTCTCCAGGCAAGTTTTGTACGCCGATTAATTTCTTCAACAATGTGACCCTCACTTGATATCTGCTGTCCAAGATAAACGTACGTGTCTGTTATTTCCAGCTTTTCTCCATCAATCGATAAATCCTCATTTCTTGTAAAAGCATTGTACATCACTTTTGTCTTCTGAAAGTTCATTTTTAATCCCACCTCTTTACTCTTGTCAGCAAGTTCCTGGATCATACTCTGTAGCTCTGATGGGGTAGTTGCAAAAATGACTATGTCATCAGCAAAACGAAGGTGGGTTAGATAATCTCCATTAATCTTTATCCCTTTGTTTTCCCAGTTCAGTGATTGAAAGACATTTTCCAATGTGGCATTAAAGGAGCTTCGGAGATATGGTGTCACCTTGTCTCACTCCTTTTCCAATTTTTATGTGTGTTGTATTTTCAAACAGCCGAATCTTTGCACTTGCATTTTCATAGATGTTATTAATAATATTAATGTATGCATCTTCAATACCGCAGGATTTCAGAGCCATTGCAACTGCTGATGGTTTCACCGAATCAAAGGCTTTTTCATAATCGATAAAATCCATGCACAATGGAAGTTCATATTCCCTCGCTATTTCAATTAGTTCTCTCAGTACGTGGATATGATCTATTGTGCTGTAGCCACTCCTGAATCCAGCTTGTTCTCTCGGTTGAGCCATGTCCAGTGTTACCTTCAAGCGGTGTGAAAGAACTTTAGTGAAGATTTTATAAACCACTGATAGGTCTGTAGTTCCTGAGATCCTCAATGTCACCTTTTTTATGTAGCAGGATCATTGTAGCGTTGTTCCAATCCTCAGGAATTTTCCCTTCATTAAGGCATCGAGTGAAAATTTGGGCGAGTACTGTTTCGATTTCTCCACTTGCTTCTTGTATGATGTCTACAGTAATTCCATCTTCTCCTGGAGCTTTTCCCCGCTTCATGTTCTTGATTGCATGTGCAACTTCTGCTGGAAGGACTGGAAGAACTCTGGTACCTTTCATGATGTCGGGAGTACATGTATCATCCCTTTCATATAATTTGGAGTAGAAATCTTTCACTCTTGTCAAAATTTCGCCTGTATTTCTTGTTACAGAACCATCTTCTTTTCTCAGTGCCATAATCTGTTTTCTTCCCTTACTGAGATGTCCCTTTGCTATCTTTAGGCTTTGGTTGTTTTCAATTGCTTTCCTTACTAGTTCACAGTTGAATTTCCTTACGTCTTCAGTGATACGTTTTCGTACTGTCTAGCATAGCTCTATATATTCCACTTTGGAAGTCACATCTTCTTTAGTTGTCCTCATCACTCTTCTTTTTTGCATCAACATTTTGGTTTTTCCTGATAATTTGTTCACATGCAATTTGTTCTTAGACCCAGCTAATTTTGTTGCTGTTTCCATAAGAGCTTTGGTTACTTTTCAGTTAACTTCAGAAATATCCACTTCTTCCGATGTTAGGCCTTCTAAAGCAGAGAATCTGTTCTTCAGTTCCAATTTGAAGGTATTATGGTGTTTTTAAGGTTGGTTATGTCAATACATTTTGTTTGTCTTATGAGCTTGCTACGTTCGAGTTTAGTGTTGAGGTGCATCTTACATCTCACCAATCTATGGTCACTGCCTGTGTTGAACTTGTTTAGCACACTGCAGTCTTCTATGACGAATTTTTTGTTACACATAATAAAATCAATTTCACTTGTCGTCCCATTTGGATGTCTCCATGTCCATTTCCTGTGTGGCTTTTTCTTGAAAAAGGAGTTCAAGAAGAAAAACCCTTCTGCCTCTGCAAACTCTACGAGAGTATTTCCACGCTGGTTTCTGTTGCCGTGACCGAATTTACCTACTGAAGTTTCATTCTGTTGCCGTTGCCCTATTTTTGCATTGAAATCTCCCATAATTATCTTCAAGTGCTGCTTACCTTTATTATTTAGATCACGAATTTCCTCATAAAATTCTTCAATTTCTTCTTCAGCATGACTTGTGGTGGGTGCATAAGTTTGAATAATCTGAGCCTGGTATCTTCTCGAGAGTTGAACAACAAGTCGTGCAGCTATGTCAGAGGAACTTTCAACTTCTACAACTTTATCCTTCAGTTTCTTGTTTATTATAAATCCAACACCACTAGTTCTGCCAGTATCTGTTCCACGATAGTAGAAGAGATGTTCCCTTTTCAGTTCAATGAGATCTTCTCGTTTTCTCCTTACCTCACTTAGCCCGACGATGTCCCACTTGATCCTTTGTAGTTCCTCTTCCAATTCAAGAAGCCTTGAATCAGAAGATAGGGAGCGTCCGTTATACGTCGCCAAGGTCAGCATCAGATGGCAGCCTAGTCCAGTCCTCCGGGGATTCTTAGCACCCTCTGCCTTCATGTCGCACTGGCCGCTGCCTTGGCCAGGTACATTCCAGCTGCCGGAGACTGAGGGCCAAGATTTAAGTTGTGGAGTCATTTTGGAGGGGTTTGGCCATAACTCACCACGCTGGCCAAGCGGGTTGGTGAGTGTGGGATAGCATTTCCTCTAATCCCGATGGTATAGTTATACCGCTATTGGCGGTCGTCAGAGCCCCTTTAGTGGGAACAGGATGTACCACGAGAAGGCGGGGTTGACATTTGTCAAGGAGAGGTTGTGATGTTACGCATCACCTGACCTTACATCCCATACATATATATACAATATTATATACATACTGTATAAGATAGAGTTCGGGACCGCTCCCCTTACACACACATACGCAAGAGCAAAGCAGCTGATGAGCCACGATCTAACGGGCGCGATATAGGCGCCTCTGTTGGCGAATTGTGGAACTTAGCGAACACGACTATAAAACTACGATAGATAAGGCAGAAATGTAAATTACAAAGTTGTAGAGCTGACTTTGCTTATTAGGAAACGATATCGCTGTTTTATTAAGTATACATACACGTTCTTGCATTCTACGAAAAATTACCATCTTACAGGGGTAGCGCTGCCGATCGCCATCTTCGCAATTTGCGAAAAAATAATCGCTTTGGCGAAGGAAAAGGAGCTTTGGCGATTACCTTTTTGTTCTGTTATAAAACTTTAGCGATAAAAAAAATGGAATTTGGCGAATAAATTGGCGAAAACTTTAAGAGCCAGCGCTACCCCTGATCTTCTATTATTAAATTTAGTTGATTCACATCATAAAAAAAGTGTGCATTATATCATTATATTCCCGAAAAATGGGGGGGTGCTTTACATTGTGGACCCTCCACTGAAATCTGGACCCTCCCAAACCCCCAGTGGTTACACCTATGATCGACAGCACGGATGCAACGAAGGCATGCCACGTTTTAAACGCTTATATCTTCGAAACTAATAAATGATAAATCATTAAATAGTTTATAGAGTCCCATTTATAACAAAATAAATTTCAACCCACCACCCCTTAACCCATCGATAAAGTAGCGTTAGAAAGTTAAGCTAAATTTTGCGTGATTTTGTTTCGCCGCATGCCGTTTTAAGGTTGATAACTAGTGAATAGATAATGATACTGATGACCTTAGCCCCGCATTCCGTATCTGACGCTCTGAGCTAATGGACATATGTGATACACCGAAATAAAGTGGATTTAAAATTCATTTATTTCTCAGATAAAAGAAATGGTGACGAAAGTTTAGAAATGCGGCGAAAATCCAGGGAAAATTACTATAAGAGCCGACGAAAGTTGAAGAAACATCTACAGGAGAATGAGAGGAATCCGAAAAGTGCCGCTAAGTCATAAAAAGTCCGCGCGCCAGGATATGGTTCACCCGAGTTCGACTCTAGAGCCACAACTTTCCAATTCAACTGCACAAATTGAGCCTGAACAGCAAGAACAGATGGAAATTGATGTCATCGATCCAAATTTTCAAATTTTCACACCGAGCATGGAATACCAATGTACATCGCCAGTATTTTTGTTGTAGTAGTTGTTGTAATGTTCATGAAGCATACTTTCACATTTGGAACGCATCTGTTTCACTTTGACGAAACATTGTTCAGTGTATACGTTTGTGGAACTCCATATCAAGGTAAGATTCCCGATGATGGACGAATGTTCACGAAAAATGTTGTGATCAAAGAAATACTCAGTAAGTGATTTAAAAAATTACTCTATATATCGTAAATTATCCAGTTATTATTGACGGGTTTTCACCTAGTCACTGCATAATCTTTCACTTGAATCACACGCAATTAATGCGCTTCAGGCGAAATATATCATCCAAGAGAACAATGAAGTTACTGTCGTCGCAGGATTCAGCTTTTCCCTAGAACAGCGCACAAGATGGAAGTTCACATAACTGCTGAAAAATGGGGTCGTTCTTTGAACTACAAACCACATGACACTTTTTTACGATGTTCAAAAAATTCTTACTCGAAAAAAAAATGGCGCACAAATAGAGAAGGATTCAATGTGTAACGCGGCATGCCTGGTATTTCTCATGAAAATGTCAAACCGTTTTCATTCTCACGCACACACTTTGTAATCCTCCCTCCTTTTTCAATGTTGAAGAAAACTCTAACAGCTTCTTATGTAGTGGGATAACAAAACTGACACTTAAGCCCAAAAGAGCGATGTAAATTAGTATGCGAACTCTTGCTCAAATGAAGCAAGACGTGGTTTTTCGTTGCTGGTTAACGACCTTCTATTTAGGAACCCACTAAGGAAATGCCACTGTTCACAGACCACACACACGTATAACACAATATTCTCAGAACTTCCCGGATATGACGGTATTTAAAAATTCACGCACTGATTGCAAAGTGCGGTTTCCAAGTCTCTCTTCCGACGAGCCTTGCAATATATCACTTTGGGAAACATCTATGCCACTTCCTCTCCTCTCTCAATGGCATGGACTTATCGTACGACAGGAAGCGTGTCGTCATTTCGCTAAAATGCTTGTATTAGCGTTTGATGTAAACAAATAAGCTAAAACATTATCGGGGGAGGAGCGGGGATGAAAAGATGGAAACTTCTTTAGCGTTCATAATTGTAATGTGTTACATCAGTGGTCAGGAATTTTTTCATGCCTAGGGTTTCCTTCTCAAGCGAAATCAAACGGAGGGCGCCATTAAAACATTTTCAAAAATTTTAATCAGATTCAATATACGCTTCTTAGTACTGAGGTAAGAGAAACAGATAAATTAGAGTCAAACTTACTATTTTTTCAGCATGGCAAAAAAAAAAAAAAAAAATGGGGGGGGTAAGAAAATTTTTAATGAATAGATGATTGACACTGCATTTTCCTTTGCTAAATTTTGAATGCCCGGCGTGAGCGTGATATTTCACCGAAGCTGTTCATTTTGAACGCCCGGGATGATATTTCATCGGATCTATTCATTTTGAATGCCCGGGATGACAATTCATTGAAGCTGTTCATTTTGAACGCCCGGGATGATATTTCATCGGAACGGTTCATTTTGAACTCCCGGGATGTTATTTAATCGAAGCTGTTCGTTTTGAATGCCCAGGATTATATTTCATCGGAGCTGTCCATTTTGAATGCCCGGGATGACATTACATCGGAGCTGTCCATTTTAAAATGGTCGGGATGGTATTTCACGAAGCTGTGAACGCCTGTGATATTTTACTGAAGGTGTTTCATTTCGAATGTCCGGGATGACATTTCATCGAAGCTGTTCATTTTGAACGCCCGGGATGACATTTCACGAAACTGTTCACTTTGAAAGCCACGGGATGACATTTCATTGAAACTGTTCATTTTGAATGCCCGGAATGATATTTCAACGAAGCTGTTCATTTTGAATGCCGCAACTATAATCATTCTCATGTAGTTTTTCAGGAGGTCATCGTGCAATTATGAGAGATCTACACTCTGACTTCTAGTTGAAGCGCATACATGGTGAACCAAAACAGGAGCATAATATTTAAGTAAACTGCTTTCGAAAAAGAGAAACCTACATCAACTGTTGTCCAATACTCTTCACGATCTTGTATTGTTTTTAGGAAGAGATTATTTTCCGACGTAATTATTTTCCCTTTACAATTCAAATACTGCAAATTCAAAAATGCAGCATCTGAGAGACAATGTCTCTGACATTGAGGAATGGGTAGAAAATGAAAACTGTGGTGGTGTAACAACAGCATTGAGGTCTCAAAAATCGCTCCCGAAAATTATCAACAATAATGAGGAAGTTATTCATATGTTGACCGGCACTGCGGTCGGTATTTAAAAAATTCAAGATTAGCACATGGATACTTCAAAACAAAAAGAAATATGAAAAATAAACTGATTCACAACTCTAAAGATTTAACAAATAAGAACTGACATCTCCTTCCTGGAAGGGGCTCACCGGACTTTTAGGGACCACTTTTACATTGCAATAACATCAATCTACAGTTTAGTGTTTTTTCTTTTGTTATTTGTTTTTCTTAAATATAAAAAAACTTACATCAACAGAATGAATAAAAAAAAACCATTTTTCAAAAGCAAAAAGAAAGAATGCTACGTAACTAGTAGTAGTGAAACTCACACAACGATTCGGGAACTGGTGGTTCTAAATTAGGGATAACTGGCTCCCAAAGTTTGAGAATTAACACAGCGGATAGAGTGGAGAAGAATAGGATGTGTCTATAAGTGGTCCTTATTACAAGGTATTATTATGTATGTCCCAAACTACGGCGAACATAATTTTGTGAAAGAAAATCCTTGAGACACCCCCGGAAACCACCAGACTTCGTTAGAGAGCATACACACCACCATGTACTGAGTTGATCTTTGTCGATAGCGGTCGGTATGTAAACTACAGTCAAATCTTAATAGTACCACCAGACGCAGCTGTCTGTTTTTATTGCAGTCTCCATTTCTTCTAAAAGTTCGGCCAGAATCCTCTGAATTCCCCCAGCTCTCCAAAGCTGATGACTGTACTCCAATTTCTGGGCACTAATCTCACTTCTAAGAACAGACCATCTCAAAGACTGACAGTTTTTGATTTGGGGTTTAACAACCACCACGATCGAATCTAAGGGCTATAATAAACAGTCTCCTGTCTCTAATTTAGGGCCAGTGGTTTCACGGAAAGGTAAGAGACATCACCCATGCCTCGTCATCTGGGGCTCAAACCTGGGCTTACTCAAACGAATGGTCAGAAGCCAGCTCCTTAGAACACTCGCGCATTGGTACGGCAAAAGAGACTGGCAATTTCCGATATCGTTCTGAGTCGTCGTAACTACATAATTCGCGATTTGTATACTTAATTTTTGTTCTGCTATTCCCGCCAACAATTGCAAATGTCCGTTGTAACTCATTTCACCTTGAGATAAAAGCAAATGGAGATGCTGGGTTCTCGCAAAATGCTAACTGAGTTCAAACGAGTGGATAGGAAGCTCACTACGGGGACCGTGAAACCACGTCACATGAAGAATGAACGGGAAATTTAACTTCCTTGTCCCGGGGAATATACTCATGGGCCAAATCATTATGACCACACCTATCTCCACGAGCGAGTGCGTCCCACATCACGTAGCAGTGACGTTGCAGATCAGTGCGGAGCATATATAGACGGCACGACCAGTGCGTGCCACTTCGCCAGTATGAAGCCAATGCAAATGGGAAAAGAAAGGACTTATTAAAGTTTGGACGGCGTATTATTATCGGCGCAGGGAAGGCGGATGCCAGTATCTCAGCAACTATTGGCTGTTAGGGTGGCCGCCGTACTGAGCGGAATATATATAGACGGCACGACCAGAGCATGCCACTTCGCCAGTATGAAGCCAATGCAAAAGGGAAAGGAAAGGACTTGTTCAAGTTTGGACGGCGTATTATTATCGGCGCAGGGAAGGCGGATGCCAGTATCTCAGCAACTATTGGCTGTTAGGGGGAGCCGCCGTACTTAAGGTGGGGCGGAAATGATCCGAAGACACACACACACACACGCTTAGCGTACCAGAAAGGGAATACCACCACACTAGCTGACAGTCGAGGTGAACGCTGGTTGGAACGTGCTGTCCTAGCAACTACAACAAAGGCGCACGGGAAACCGAAAATGTTTCAGAGAACACAACGGACGCTCTTGGGGATTGGCCTGAGGAATCGATGGATCGTTCGTGTGCGCATATTGACTGTCTGTCATGTACAGCTGCACTAGCAGTGGGCATGGAATGACCGCGACTGTATGACGGATGATGGGAAAAGACTTGCCTGGCCCAATGAATCCAAGTACCAGCTCCAATATGATGAGTCTATATTCGACGCCTCACGGTGGAATAATTACAACCAGAGTGCAGATTGGACGGAAATACGTAGGTTGATGGTATGGAGATTGTTGTCGTTAACATTACTGGGTCTCCTCATTCCCGTTAAACATGCCATCACCTCTATAGATCCTAACTAAGAATGCGTTGCTTCAGACTAAGTAAAGCCCCGCACGGTGAATAGGCACCCGAATCGTACTAGGCTTTTTAGCAAGACAACATTGCGTGTTACAAGCACCTAATCGCGCAGGAATGGTTTGAGGCTCACGTCCAAATATTTCGTTTGCTTTCCTGACTGTTAAAATCTAGATCTGAATTCTATATAACATTTGTGGGATGCAATGAAATGCAGCATTAGGAGGTAATTCGTCGGGAACGTCATTATGTCCGTCTGGTAGAAAAAAGTTTAGCGGAAACAGTGCCACGTCTGATTCAAGTGATTATCGTGGCAAAAGGCTGTTCAACACGCTAAAATCGTATATTATGGCTCGTTCTAAATTAAGGAAAAGGCGAATCCTTTTGCTGTTAGAGAAGTATATTTAATTGGAAACACTTAAAAACACATCACAGAGCAGTCACACCTCATTATGTCGTTCGATCCTTGCGCCTGTTTCATTATTCACATGCCTTCATGCGCCCCTGGTATTACACGTATATGCATCAACAGTATTAACGTTCTTCTGGCATATACAACGGTGATGCGCTGCAACATCCTGAACCTACAAACGCAGAGTGCGGACTGATACAGAGAACTGTTGACTCGAGACTTGAACTTCCACGCACGAGAGAGCAGAATGACATTGATTATTGGAGCGTGATGTCCGACGTGCGCTGCAGAGTTCATGGGCCAGTTCTGTGTGAGATTTTGGAAGAGAAAGACGTGAAGAAGCTGGCCAAGTTGAAGTGTATAATGAAGTAGAATGTAATAGTTACAGTTAATAGTTTTTGTACGATATACATGTAAATAAAGTATTTTGTTTTATAACTGGCAAGTCAGTGACGTTACAGCGCGTCGGAATAAATTGGAGAAAATACGAGTCACATTGATTGAAAAAAATTGCAACCGTATTCATAGAGGTGGAAACAAAGAAAAAAAAAAGACATAGCGGTTGAATGACCTATACAGTACATCTTATGATCTGCGGTATAGCTTAGTTTACATTGATCGGCTCTCGAAAAACTAGACAACGAAAGGATCGAACTATGTCCACGAAGGTCATCTTAAAAAAGTGTTCATTATTTATTGAGTATGTATGCACCATAAGAAAACCTCGAAAAACAAGGGAATAGGTGTTCCACAACAAGACCATTAAGTCTCCAGTTCTGTACATCTCAACATGAAATGCATTTCTGCAAAGGAAAGAGCGATCGATAGGTAGACAAAACTTACCATGCTGCTGAGTCTTCTGCTGGATCTGCAGCTGGACCTGGTGCTGGACCAATGACTTCCGGGTACACTCAGACGGTTGTTCCTCAGGCAAGGGCTGTAAATACAAAATACATTTATGTAGAAATTCGTGCAGCATAAATCACTAAAACATCAGGTCGACAAAAGCTTCTCAATACCAATACAGAAGTCAGTTGTTTCTCATGCTAATTTGCTTTGATTTAATTTCATCATAATTCTGACATAAGACTCGCGACCGAAACTAGTAGTAATTCTGTGACAAATTTTTTTGTGAGCCGCATCGAGGTACGTAATTATTTACGAAGAGCTCATCTTCCGAAACATTTGCTAAAAAGGTTAAACTATTGTAGCGAATAAGGTAATTGAAGGGACTTTATGGTGACAACGTGATTTTTTTTTTACCCAATGAAAAAACTGCACCACGAAATGCCATAAGATCATCCGCACACAGAACCCAGGTATAGGGTCAGAAAAATATGTACGGCTAATTTGTTCTGCACGAGGAGACGTGCAACTAGCTAAAAGAAGAAAACTCGGAATTTTAGGTGTGCATGTTGAGCGCTCGCAACGCGCCAGCCAGGGAGTCAGGAAGTGGACCCCCGCAGCGAGTACACGCAATGTTTGCGGCCGAGGAGACGAAAGCAACGACGAATGGAGTTGCATGTAATTCATGAATGAAGTTCAATTGTGTTGTTTAATGTACACTGAAGTGCCAGAAAAACTGGTACACCAGTCTAATACTTGGTAGGTCCCCCACGGGAACGCAGGACTGCAGAAATACGACGGGGCACGGACTCCACTAGCTTCTGGAAATATGCTGTAAGCAATGCACACTATACTTCCTGCAGAGCGTTCCACAATTCGGGTGTATTCCGAGGTCTCCGATTCCTGTGTTCGATAGCGCGTTGCATGGCATTCCAAATGTGTTCTATCACGTTCAGATCTGGGTGGGAATGGAAGCACTACAAACTCAGATGAATGCTCCTCTAACCATAATGTGGCGTCCCGACACTTGTGTGGAGGTGCATTGTCCTGTTGGAACAGGTCCAACCCATCAGCATGAATGCAGGACATGAACGGGTGTACCTCGTCAGAAAGGATGCGCACATAGCGTTGGTCGGTCACAGACGTTTGTAGACGTACCAGGGATCCCAGTGACGTCCAGCTAAACCTACCCCATACCATTACGGACCCCCCCCACCAGCCGGTTCAATTCCCTGTAGACAGGCGGGATCCATGGCTTCATGTGGTTTGCGCCACACACGAATCCTTCCATCTGCCCTAAACAGTTGCAAACGCCACTCGTCAGATCAGGCTACTTGTTTCCAGTCATCAAGTGTCCAGTGGCGGTGTTGCCGTGCCCAAGCGAGGCGCATAGCTGTGTCGTGCACCCATCAAGGAGACTCGAGTTGGGCGTCAGCTCCCAAAGCCCATATCATACAGGGTACGTTGCACAGTCTGGACGCTGATGCTTGTTGAGGCTCCAGCACTGGATTCCGATTATACCTGCGAAAGTGTTGCACGCCTATCGCGCGAAACTATTCTTGACAGCCGAAGATGGTCACGTTCACCCAATGTCTTTTTACAGCCGCACTGGTATCGTAGGTTGAAGGTTTTGCCGGAATTCTTATAGTCACTGTATACCCTTGCAATGGTCGTCCGTGAAAATCCGAACTTCGTTTCTAACTCCGAAATATTATGGCCGATCTCACGAGCGCCAACTATGACACCGCGTTGAAAATCGCTTAAATCGTTATTACTTGTCATTCTGATGCCGAAAACAGCTCCGACAGCTGGCAAGGATGTCTATCGTTTTATATACGCACTGGAGGGAGCAACCGAGTACGCGCATAGGTGACGTTGCTATGTATTTTGCATAAGCTCGTCTGTACCAATTTTTCTGGCACTTCAGTGTAGATATCATGAATTTAAGTTGATTTTGTATGCTTCTGTATGTCCATTTGGTGTGTCTGACCATAACACACCACGTTTGCCAAGTGGGTTAGTAAGTGTAGGATAGCATTTCCTCTAATCCCGGCAGTATAGTTACATGGGCCAGCCGTCAGAGGCTCTTCAGTGGAAAAGAAATGCACTACGAGAAGACGGAACGGACATTTGCATAGAAGAGACTATTATACAGGGTGATTGTAAACTCCTTCAACAAAACAAGAGGGGATAGTACACATCAAGACGAATAATTTTTGCAATGGAACCTAGGACCGCATTCCACTCCTAGCGCCAGAAAACAGTCAAGTTACATATCCACGTTGAGCCTTTAACAGTGAAAACAAAGAAACATACCTAATTTATGAGTTGCACAATTCCAATCGCATCAGAGAAAGACCTAAAGGAGCTGCTTAAACTGGCGTCCAAGGGCGACGTTGCCCAGCCCACACCGGCGAATGAATGACTGTCGCACCGCCTCGTAGACTCCCGGTGTGGTGTTGATTTTGTCCGACGGCAACAGCGATTCGCGCGAAGAGATCTTCCAGAGAGTCGACAGGTGTCTCGTACACCTATGTTTTCATGTGCCCCAGAAGAAGAAGTCCAGTGGATTAAAGTCCGGGGTCCGCCGCGCCCAATCTAACGCCCGGGATATGTAGCATTTAGGAAGTACCGGACCTCGGTGGCAAAGTGTGCTGGGGCCCCATCATGCATAAACCACATGTCCCTCCGTGTGGTGAGCGGAACATCCTGCAACAGGCCGAGAAGCACTTGCTCCAGGAACACACGGTACGCTGCGCCGGTCAGACGTTCTGGCAAGAAGTAAGGTCCCACCAGACAATCACCAAGGATGCCTGCCCAGATGTGGACGCCAAATCTCTGCTGGTGTTTACGAGGGTCCGTGACTCGTCATCTACGCACGGGTTCAACTACTTGAAGCAGTTGAACTGACTGACTTAACTAGTATGCTTGCTAACGGGTGAGGTTTATGACAGTTTTTGGACAGATGTGCACATTCGCCTTGGATCTGCTACAAACTGACTTACCCAGTCTATAAACGCAGTTCTCCGTTTTCCGCTTACTCAAGGAATAAGAATTTGCTTGCAAATAATGAAATCAAAACAAATTAAATTGTTTTTGATTTCATTATTTTTTTTCTCATTTATTAGCTCATTCAGTTCTATCAATTCTAAATCTTGGCGTTCGCCTAATGGTTGAACCGGCTCTGGTCGGCGAGGTTTTGAGCCCTTCCGCATTTCAACAAAGAAACAAGAAAGATGACACCGAATTTTCGGGTATAATGAGCACGTCTTTTGAATCTGTTCTGATGTGAATTAAATTTATCAAAGCTATTTAAAGTCAATGGAACCGGTATAGAAAACAGTAGTACCTGCCGAAGAAAAGTTTTTCAATCGGGTTTTAATCCCGCAGATATTGCTGTAAAAAGAAACTTGAACTTAAGCCCTCTGGTTGCAGACTTGTGCGTTAAGAAAAATTTGAAATTGTATAAGAAACACTTCGCAGCGGAAACGCTCTCCAACAAAGAAAGAATTTTTCAAATCGGACTCTCAAAAGCAGAGATATCGACAAATATAAGATATGCATTTACGCCTCCTGGCGGGAAAACCATGCATTATTTTAAGAAGAAAGTATTCTCAAAAGGTTTTCTGCTGTGAGAGGTATTGGTCCAGGAAAGAATTTCTTTAATCAAACATTCAGGAGCTCAGATTTTGCTGCAAATACATCATAAGCAAAACTTAACACTTGTGCCCCCTGGTGGCCGAACCATTCTTTACCAAATATTAGAAATCATATGAAAAACATTTCCCATCAGGAGCTGTATGCGATACAGGAAGAAATTTTCAAATCGGAGTTTTAGAAGCAGAAATATCCAGAAAAACGCAATTAAACTCAATGCCACCTAGCGGAAAGTCAATAAGTTACTTGAAAATTTTTAAATTATATGAAAAACATTTCGCACTGGAAACGCAATCCAACAAAGAAGAAATTTTTCAAATCGGACTCTTAGAAGTGGAGATATTTACAAAAATAAGATATACATCTACTCCGCTTGCCGGAGAAATCATGCGTTATTTTAAGAAGAAAATATTCCGAAAAGGTTTATCAACCTGAGCAATATCGGTCCACAAAAAAGTTTTTTTAATCGAGATTTAAGAAGCTCAGCTTTTGAGGCAAATACATCAGAAGCAGAAATTAACACTTACGCCCCCTGGTGACCAAATCATTCTTTTCCAAAAATTCAATATTATATGCAAAACATTTCCCATCAGGAAGGGTATCCGTTGAAGAAAAAAGTTTTCAAATCGGGGTTTTAGAAGTAGAGATATCGGGGAAAACGCGATTTACTTTTACGGCCCCTAGTGGAAAATCTGTGGGTAACATGAAAAAGTCACTATACCTAAAATACTCTTCGCCATAAATGGAATCGAAAGGTGAAAGTTTTTTTCAATCGGATGTTTAGAAGCAAATATATGGAGTAAAATGTATTTTGAATTCGATATCTCCATTTACGCTTTCTAGCGGCGAAATTGTGCATCGTAAAAAAAAAACGAAATGAAATATCATTCACATATTTCAAGCTTCCCAATACAAAAAGATTTTTTCAAATCGGAGTAATAGTTGCAGAGATATGATGTCCACAGACGGACAAACCGGTAACATAAGCACGATCTTTTTTTTACAAAAAAAAACCCGTGTTAAAAAGGCCGATGTTCACATTGAGCAAAGGTAATGAAAATCCCTGCTTCAGACAAAACACCTTTTAAACCTTTTTCTTTGGGGAGGGGAAGGGTGACTGTTGCATTTCACAAAAGAATTTCATTGGAAAATGAATGCAGCTACTTACAGAGCAAGTTGATCTGGCAAGAAGGCAACGTATTTCAGCAAACTAGCAGCCTCGTATTGTAACTGCCAGTGAAACGATTTTACTATTGAGCGACACACCAGAGTTCATTTTTGCACGATGCCTTGACCTACACGCTTATGACTTTATGAATAACAAAATGCAACGGCTTTCCGACTCTCAATAACCCAACAGTTGAGTGAACTTTGAATTACTAACTGCACGCATAATTCCCATTTTAAAGTTGCGTTCACACGCCAGTGATTTGTAAAAACGAAAAAGTAAAAGAGAAGAAACCGTGTTTATGCTATTCCCCAAAACTTTCAAAGGCATCGTACAAAATAAAAAATAAAATAAAAAAGATTCTCAGTTGCAACGAAGCGTATCGCAAGCAAAGGCGCATGCATTCAGAAGTAAGTTGTATCACTTCATCAATAATGGAAGTGCTTAAGCGAATTTTATTATTATTATTATTATTATTATTATTATTATAAGTCTACGATGCAGAATACGATAAATGGTATTTCCTAGCAGAGACCTCCACGGGCCATAATTCAAAATCCCGACTCCAAAAACTTATTTCCTTCCCTGTTTTAAACTTGCACATTTCGAGCACGGTCAGCCTGAAAATCGAAAGTCTGGCGCACGGTTTTTTCCATATTTTAACTTTTTTGTTTGTTTGTGTGGTGGTTTAACGACCACCGTGAGTAACTCGATAGGCTATAAGCAGTATCCCATCCTTAATTTAGAGCCACTAGTTCCAGGAAAGGGAGAGAATTAGGGCTGTAAGACAAACGCAACATCCATACCTCACCGAGATTCGAACCATCTTGGGCGAATGATCAGAAGCCAAGCGCTTAAACTGACTGAACCACCGGAACGGCTTATTTTTAATTTTTTGTTTTGTTTTGAGTTTGTTTCTTGGTTTGTTTGGGGTATATTATATATATAAATATAAAATTGGCGGCATATTTTAGCTTAAACCCCGCCCATCGAATTTGGCTACATGTCACGGGTCAGGTTCTTGCTCCAACTTTCGTCAGCTCAATAAATCTGAACTAAAGCCAACAGAAAAGGAGATCCCACAGTAATAACAGAATTTATTTTCAACATTTCAGAGTTCTTTGTTTCAATCGTGTGAAAACAGGGTAAAAATGGCGGAAGCGGAATGAACACTTCTATTGAAGAACTACATGAAATAACTTAAAATACTGGTATTTGGACGAAGTTACTTTTCGAAAGTAAGTTGTTTTCTTTATTTAAATCAGTTGAACGGAAGAAGGTAAAGCACAAAACAAGTAACTGTATGTGACAATTCACTCTTTATTTTGCAAGCCGAAATCCAGCTCGTCAATCCAGTAGCAAAACGCTATTGCATTTAGAATCCCGGTAGATCTATTTCTCTGTATAAATTAGTGTAGATAATCTATTTCGATGTTGATAATCGATCACTGTTAAAAAAAGTTGTAGTAGGTTGCACTAAACAGTGGTGCTTCACCACTTTTGGGGAATGTAAACCACTGTGTGATGCATGAAATATGCACTGAGTGGTCCCCTATCAAAAGTGGATGCAGTCAGTTGACCACGTGAATTTCCGAGAAAAATGCGGTCAACCGACGTAGCATATATAAGGTGCGAATGGATAAGTAGGTAGTAAAATTTGGAGGGTGATGGGTAAACGGAAGGATTCGTCGGACTTTGAGTACGGACAGATTGCGGGTGCTCATAGAGAAGGTACCTCGATTTCCCAAACGGCCGAACTGGTGGGTTATTCGCGAGCCGTCGTGGTTAAAATGTATCGGGACTGGAGTGAAAATGGTCAAACAACAAACCGGAGGCAAAATTGCACGAAACAGAGAAAGACTGATGTGAAGGTGAGCGACGGGTCCGAAGACTCGCACAGGCAGACAGACTGTTCAACAAGTGACTAATACAACAAAGGTCAACCCTGAACATTGTCTGTCATGACAGTGCGTCGCACGTACTGTTCTGAAACAGCAGACGACCCCGACGACATCCTCTCCTAACCACAGTTGATTCATCGGCGCAAAAGACTCTCCTGGTGCAAAGATCATGCAAGTTGGACGTGGGATGACTGGAAAAAAGTGTGCTGGTCTGACTAGTAGCGTTTTTACTCCGTGGATGGTCGTGTAGGTATTTGGCGCAAACAACATGAGGCATTCGATCCATCCTATCCTGCATAGTATCTACAGTCCAAGCCAGTTGAGGCGGTTGTATGGTGTGAGGCATATTTACCTGGCAGGAACTTGGACCCCTGGTGCATGTGGAACAACGAATGACTGGTGCCCACTATGGTGAATTGCTTGCTGACTCTGTACATCCAGCTATGTTGCACTTTTTTCCGAATGGCGACGGTGTCTTCCAAGATGACAATACGCCGAGCCACAGGTCCAATGTTATGCAGGAATGGCTTGAGGAACACAGTTCAGACTTCCAGCATATCGATTGGCCTCCGAACTCCCCCGATATCAATCTCATAAAGCACTTCTGGGTACACTATGGAATGGCATACCAAGTGTCTGCAGACACCAAACACATCCACACCTGCACTGAAGACTGCATTACACACAGCTTTGTTGGCCATGCCTTCTAACTGTTTCCGGCATCTTATTGAATCGATGTCACGTGGGATAGCTGCTGTACTGAGGGCGAAAGGAAGACCTGCGAGCTATTAGGTAGGTGGTCATAATTCAACGATCACTCAGTGTCACGTGGGATAGCTGCTTACTGAGGGCGAAAGGAAGACATGCGAGCAATTAGGTAGGTGGTCATAATTCAATGATCACTCAATGTACATAAACATGGTGTAATGGGTGTAACTGGGCATCATTCAAGTTTGAAACCATGAAGCATAATTGCACCATGTTTTTATGTATATTTCGCATCACACGATGGTTTCCCTATGCCCCCAAAAAGCTTTATTGGCCATACCCTCTAACTGTTTCCGGCATCTTATTGAATCGATGTCACGTGGGATAGCTGCTGTACTGAGGGCGAAAGGAAGACCTGCGAGCTATTAGGTAGGTGGTCATAATTCAACGATCACACAGTGTCACGTGGGATAGCTGCTTACTGAGGGCGAAAGGAAGACATGCGAGCAATTAGGTAGGTGGTCATAATTCAATGATCACTCAATGTACATAAACATGGTGTAATGGGTGTAACTGGGCAATATTCAAGTTGGAAACCATGATGCATAATTGCACCATGTTTTTATGTATATTACGCATCACACGATGGGTTCCCTATGCCCTAAAAAAGTGGTGCATCATTACTGTTTGGTGCAACCTACTACACAATTTTCAACACTGATTGTAATTTAATTGTCAGCGGGAATTAAGGACTTATAGATTTACAAGCCCATTCTTAATTTAGGGTTAATGCTTTCAGTGAAGGATAGCACTACGACTATAGGTGAGAAGTGTGTGTGCTGTATTTGGTGCCAATAGAACATGCAGAACTTGTTTTATCTAACTCAATATTGCTGTCAGTGGAAACAATTTCGCCGCCCCGATGGCTCAGTGGTCTAAGCGCTGGCTTATGATCATTCGTCCGTGAAGGATCCGGGTTCGAATCCCGTGTCGTGTTTGTCTTACGACACTGCCTCTCTCCCTTCCCTGGAACTAATAACCCTGAACTAGGGACAAGCGACTGCTTACAGCCCATTGAGTTGCTCACGTTTGTAGTTAAACCTTCAATCAAAAAAGAAAAAAAAATCATCCCTCAATGAGTTACTAGGTTACATTTTTTCCTATAGCCACCGCTAAATAACACACGAGGAACCGAAGAAAGTGCCAGAAAAGAATTTAAGGAAGCCAAATTTCTAAAGACTAACCAGAAAACAATCCTACAACAGAAATTCAAGAAAAGTCAAAAACCTGCGCAAATTCTGCGCAAAAATCTCCCACCAAAACAGCAAAAGAAATATTAACAGACAGACAGACAGACATTAAAAAATGTCAGCCAATTTAAATATTGCTTATACTCCCAGAAAGCAGTTACATCAAACAGAAAGTTACTACTGTCATATATTTAAAACTACAAAAAGAACAAGACCAAAGAAGGAAAAAGAAAATGAAAAAACTAAAAACAAAAAAAACAAAAAATTCGCGCAAAATTGAATATTGAAAAATAACACAATAATATTACCTTCTCCGGCTTCTTGTGGCGGCACATTGCCAGATTTTGTTGTTATTGTGATACTTCTCAATATTAAATTTTGCAACTTTCGCGCGAATTTTTGTTCAAAAATAGTCCTCTTCGTTTGTTTCCTTGGTCATGTTCTTTTAGTTTTAAAGTAATGGCAGTAGTAATTTGCTGTTTGGTGTAACTACTTGCTTAGAATAATAAACAAATATTTAAATTGGCTGACATTTGTTAAGATATAACACATGTCATAATATTTCTTTTGCTCTTTTGGTGGGTGATTTTAATACATAATTTGCACAGGTTTTTGAATTTGGTAGAGGTTTTCTTTTTACCCTGGTATTTGTTATTATTTCTGTTACGTAGTCTTTAGAAATTATATACGTAACATATATTCAGTAAAATCTAAAGTAAATTGTTTTTCAAGAGTTTAGCATTACAATGTACATGTATATTATGTTTTAACATAAAAAATTAAATGATTTGACATTCTTTTTCGAGCAAGGACTTTAATTGTTCACTAAAAGCGATCTTATTTGGCTTTGCTCTTCGAGTAAGGTCCTTGAATGATCATAAAAAAAATCATCCTAGCAGTAGCGTTGCTGGGAAACTGGAAAGCTGATGAACTCTCTAAATTTAGTTCAGCACTGGTTGGATGAACAGATAGTTTTTCATAGCGGCAGAATGTCATGTCATTTCAAGGTTCAGCGATCATCATCCAACGCCCACAGAATTCAAAATGACCCACCGGTACTGATTTTATATATTTTAAACATGTTATTCAAAAAACCAAACCTCTTCTCGTCATACTTCGCAGAGAATATTTACAAATTTTATCTTCAACTAGTTTTTGATCTTTGAAATACCCCATTAGTCAATTCGCAGTAGAAGTAATACAATGGATTTACGATTTCTTCTTACGAGCCGTAATCTGATAATGTGGTAAAACATGGAACTAACTTTTCTCACTTCAGAAGTGAAGAAAACAAACCAAAAAAGAAGCCGATCAAAAATTTAGCATTTTTCAGGTAGACCACCTAAAAGTAGGTTATTACATTTACTGTCGAGTTCGTCAACCCTAGGAGCAACAGGAGGCGCACCTATTAAAAGGTGTCAACTACTTTTCTTAAAAGAATAAGTAATTGACTAGAAGTTTGACACGCCAAAATAGAAAACAGAAGGCAGAAGTCGGCCGTATGAGCTCAAAATCTTTTCTTCGGATGTGCATGCTGGGATAGTCTGGCAGATGTCGTTTATTATAACATATTCTAGTTCTGTAAAGGCTGCTGAAATTAATCGGAAATTGTTCCATCCGATTCACATTGAATAGCATTTTAAACGTAATGAGACAGACTAAGCGTTAACACGGATCACATGATGTCAAAAAAATAAGTACTGTGAGTTCACGAAAAACTCCCGAAAATAACGTGCAGCAAAGATGTCGATAGGTCTCAGTCTTTTAACAAATTTCGGTCTGGTTTTTTTTTTTTTTTTTTAAGAAATTTCATTTCTAATTCCAGTATTCTGACAGATATTCCGTTGTCACTAATTCCGTTTATATCAGAAAATCAGGTTTAGTTTTTTTCAATTTTTTTTTTTTTTGTACAGAAGTTTCGCAAAAACTTCGATTTTGACTTTTTCAGCTCTACAACCAGATTCTTTTCTCGCGTACGAATCCTTTTCTTTTGCCCCTGGTGGGTTTCGAAATGGGTAAGTCAGCGAAACGCGCTACCGAATGCACTAGAAAGGCAAAGCACATGTGGTCACGTATAAGGTAAAAATTAAGATGACTTAAATCGCACAACGAAATGTTTCCCGCTAATAATGCGGGTTAGAATTTTTTTCCCCTGTAGGAGCTTATTATTTTTCTATATAATTTATAATAATTTTATTTTTTCTGTAGGAGCACTTATCACAAATTGCCCACTTTTTTTTTTTTTCCATCGTGATTCTTCAAAGCAGAGTGTTTCAGAACTCGAGATCTTTTTAAACAGACAATTTTTTTCAATTATGTTTAAAAAAAGGGTGAAGTGCGCTTCTTCGCAGTATTAGTTCACAAAACCCCTTAATATAAAACTTACTCTAGACAGCTATAATTGTTTTTCTTTTAAGGGCTCTAGAGACTGATATATAAACATACAATCACTCGTAGTACCCAGTTTCTTACGGTAACCTAATATACACTGCTGGACAATTGCTAAGGACGGATCATAAACGGCTATATGTAGCGCATAAAAAAGTAAGTGTGGTTGGATGCCAAGTGAAATTAAATAATGTCAGAATGCCAGGACATTACAAGAAAGAAAATTTATTGTGCTCTGAAATCCAGAAGGCTTTGGAACGTGTTCAAGGGACAAACAGGCCATTTTGTGCAGAATACGTAAACGTGAAAAAATGCAATTACCCTCCGCAGGCGTTCCGGCGTAAGATGTCAATACGGGATATGGCCACCATGGAGGGCGTTGCAAGACTCCACACGTCGTGTCATGCTTTGCACAACATCATCAAGCAGTTGTTGGGGTAATTTATCCCATTCCTCTGTCAGTGCACGGATGAGGGTGTCCTTGTTTATTGGAGGGCATTGGCGACCAGCAAGACTCCACCCTAAAGCACCCCACACATTTTCAATGGGATTCAGATCTGGAGAACGTGCTGGCCACACGAGGCGTTGAATATCCTCGCTCTCAAGACACTCCTGGACAGCGACTGTTCGATAACATGTTGCGTTGTCGTCCATGAAAATGAATCTATCACCGACAGCACCACGGAACATGCGAACATGAGGTAGCAGAACATCATTAATGTATTGTTGGCCAGTCATAGTCCCAGTTGGAAGCACATAGAGGGACGTACGGCCATTGATCATGATGCCAGCCCATACCATGACACTACATGTCGGATATCGGTCCCTTTCCTGTATGTTTGCTGGACAATATGCAGTACCACTATCACGCCAGATCAGTTGTCGTCGACAATCAGACGATAGACTGTATCTACTCTCATCTGAGAAGAGGACAGCAGACCATTCGTTATCAGTCCAATTGCGATGTTGATGGCACCATTGCAAACGGGCGGTACGGTGACGTCTGGACAACGGGATGCACACAACAGGACGGCGGGCGTATAGTCCTCCTTCATGCAAACGTCTGGCGACAGTTTTTCGGGAGATCCGCTTGCCAGTAGCAGCCATAAACTGATTTGCTACCTCACTAGCTGTGCTGCGCCGGTGTCTTTTTGTTGATAGCACTATGTACCGATCTTCTGCAGGTGTCCTACTGCGAACACGACCTTCCCCGTGACGTTTGCTACAATCTCCATTTGTTTGAAATTATTTCCAAAGCCTTGAAACAACACTGTGGCTGACGTCGAACTCCCTGGCAACATCTGTTATTTTTCGCCCTTCTTCAATCTTGCCAATAATACGGCCATGCGTAAAATCATCTAGCTGATGTCGGGAAGACATACTGAAAATTGCAAGTTCGTCAATTGATTCTTTCCCTTTCAACTTTGCGTTTGAACAACAACGGTCAATACGCGTCAAATCCTTTATATCTCTTATCAGCGCTGTGACGTCACGAACAAGTTCGGCAATCCAAAATTTGCATACGCACAACACGTCTTACTGTATCCCGCACTTATGCTAATTTCTACATTTTCCTGCCTTCCATTTTATGGTTGCTATCGTTGCTATTGTCATCCGTCCTTAGCAATTGTCCGGCAGTGTACAATAGCTGGTGCACTAAATAGGGGAAGAGGTGAAGGAATATCCGTTTGCCACAATAACTTAAGTATCAAGCGAAATGCCATCCACAGAATCAGATCTCGCTACAAAACTTCAAAATCAAGTCTTCCAACAGACAACCGAAATTTAACATTTCTTGTGTTATACCTGTTGGAGTTGTACTTGAATTACGCCCGTTGGAGTTGAACTTTGACAGCGTGGATCTGCTGGAAAAGTAGCAGCGGATTGGAAGTAAATACGCCATGTAAAACGGAACTTCGATTTTCAGTGTGGGAAGGTAGTTGTATGCTACATGTTTTTTTTTTTTTTTTTTTTTTTATTGGAGGTTTAACTACCACCGTGAGCAACTCAATGGGCTATAAGCAGTCACCCGTCCCTAATTTAGAGCCAGTGCCATAAAACAAACGCAACATCCATGCCTCACCGGGATTCGAACGCGGACCCCTTTCGGACGAATGATCAGAGGCCATCGCTTAGACCACTACGCCACCGGGGCGGCATGCTACATTAGCAGTAATATTTCTGTACGCGACACCGCAAAATGTCTTAATATACGAAAATGTACAATAGCTGATGTAATTCGAAGATGGAAACTGATGTACTACTTTAGGAAAATTAAACAGTACAAGGATGCTGCATCAACTCATGAACAGGATACAAAACACGTAGTCTGCAGAAGACGCTTTTGCCGAACTTGATTTTTCTTTGTCACTAACTCAGCTGTTTTTTTTTTTTTTTTTAGAAATTTCCACAGTTTCCAAAAAAAAACTGCACTTTTGACTTTCGCTACAAAAATGACTCAGCCCTCTCCCCTCGTCCCTCTTTTTTCTACGCCTAAATGCATTACTTGAACAGCGAATAGGCTTGCTAGTATCACTATATATCAGGAAATGCCGTCTTCACTTTGATTGCCAGATGCTTGAAAGATCTTGTGTTTTTAATCAACGGTTTTGTCAAATAAAAGTTTTAATCTTCCACTTTGATTTGCAATTGTGTTTTATATCGTACAAAGACGGCATTTCCTGATATACACTGCTGGCCACCAAAAATGCAACACCAAGAAGGACACGAGATAGCAAAGCCAGATTTACTGGACACATGACAACTTGATTTGCAATTGTGTTTTATATCGTACAAAGACGGCATTTCCTGATATACACTACTGGCCACCCAAAATGCAACACCAAGAAGGACGCGAAATAGCAAAGCCAGATTTACTGGCCACATAACAACACATACAAAGATGAAACGATTGAGCTTACAGGCCCGTGCGACTTGCGGAACACGCAGGCATCACTAGTTCGCGTGGCCCCCATGGCTGGCATTAACGGCCGCTACACGCCGCGGCATCGAATGAAATAGGCTTTGGACGTAGGCTTGGGGTATGTCGGTCCAGGCTGCTTCCACACGTTGCCACAGTTAATCAGGCGTAGCCGTGGGTGGTGCTTGCCGGGCCACTCGGTTGCCGATCAGCGACCAGACGTGTTCGATGGGCGACATATCTGGAGAACAGGCGGGCCACGGCAGCAGTGACAACTGGTGGGCCGTGATTGTCCTGCAGGTAAGGGAGGACTACAGGCTCCAAAACGTCGGAGATGGTGCGGTGGCTGTTGAGTGTACCGGCGATGCGTACCAGAGGAGTGCGGGTGTCATATCCAATTGCGCCCCAAACAACCATAACGCCAGGCGACGGACCGGTATGGCGATGCATAATGCCGGCGTCATACAGTCTCTCGCCGCGGTGCCACCACACGCGGATCCGACGATCGTGGTGTTGCAGGCAGAAGCGGAATTTGTCGGAGAAGACAATGTCGTGCCATTCCGTAGTCCAGGTGCGGCGTTCAACGGCCCATTGCCGCCGCACTCTCCGGTGGTGTAACGTCAATGGTAATCGGAGCAATGGGCGCCGTGCGACAAGTCCCCGCTCCTGCAGATAACGTCGAACGGTACGTGCTGGCACAGGTTGTTGCGCAACACACCCTAATTTCTGCGCTAACGTGCGTGATGTGGCGGTGCGAGTCGTCAACGCCCGCCCCACAACATTCCGGTCCTCTAGTTGGGTGGTGTGCCGCGGCTACGGCAATCGCTCACGTCGGTCCGTCCGTCCCTCCTGCACCCACCGAATCCATACTCGCCTCACTGTGGTTGGATGTCGTCCCACACGGGCGCCGATGTCTCGGTACGATAAACCGCTGTCGAGATAAGCCACTATTCGTCCTCTGTCGAACTCCGAAACGTGCTGGAATGACTGCCACATTCTGCGACGAGGCATCAGGAAACTTCCACGCACAGGTCCGGCAGCACAACACACTTCCGCAACGTACGTACACCCCGCCTTCTTGTGCACCCTTCTTATAGTGCTTCTCGGTGGCGTGCCGAGAGCGCACATGATTTGCATATGCCCTGCAATGCTAATCGTTTGCATGTCCTCTCGCGGGCGACGCATGCTGCGAATTTCAGGCCAATCGGATGCTTCCTTCTTGGTGTTGCATTTTGGGTGGCCAGCAGTGTATAATAATAAGTGCACTAATCGTATTGCAGTACTTTTCCAGACGTACGAAGTGAAGGAATCCTTCCCTTTGCCGGAGGTGGAGAATGAGCCCGCATTAGTTTCCACCAGAGTGAGGAGCGCTACCGAATGAGCTAGGAAAATCACATCAGGTGTAAGGGAAAAAGAAAACGAGGACTAATTTTTTTTTTTTCTATTTATTTATTTTTTCGATTGGTGGTTTAACAACTACCGTGAGCAACTCAATGGGCTAAAAGCATTAAATCAAGGTGGAATTTCGTGCTGCATTTATAATGCCCCCCCCCCCAAAAAAAAACTCGAAAAAAAAAACTAAGCCGTCTTCAACACGATAGGTTAAAACCTTTAATTTAAACACAGGAGCTAAAAACACATGATTAAAAACACACAAGCACTTTTAAAACTGCGCCAGTTTCTTCTTCAGGTGTGAGTATTAACGTGATGACAACGGGTTATATACATGTGGGAGAAGGAGTGGGTCACAACAGACATGCGCAATAAAGCAAGGTGATAAATATCTGGAATTAAGTTCTTTTTAAAGCATTTAGAGTTAATTAGAATAAATATTTTACAATGCATTCTGTAGTAATAATTTCCATGGGGTACGTACAACATAGGGGAGATCATCGTTTACAGCAGTGGTTCTGATTGGCAAGAATTATTAAACTCTCTGTGAGGAAAGTTAAACCTTTCGATTTCGGGGTGGAAATAAGGCTTCCTTAAGGAGTAAGCGCAACATCGCTGTGGCAGACGACTTAGACTTGATGTTATATACATGAAGTGCCAGAAAAACTGGTACACCAGTCTAATACTTCGTAGGTCCCCTACGGGAACGCAGGACTGCAGAAATACGACGGGGCATGGACTCCACTAGCTTCTGGAAATATTTTGCTTTAATGAAGTGATCTCGTGCTTAAATCCAATAAAAATGACATCAAAAGGAGGCATCCACCATCTTTCACGGTAATACAATCCTTGAAAATGATGGTATGAAAGCCTAAAAATTAAAACTTTCCCATTACGCTCAACGAATATTTATTGATAAAACTTAAAGTTTAACAAGTTAGTAAAATCATGCAATGCATTGATTATGATAGGCTTTCCAACATACCAGAAATCATTACTCAAGTTATCACTCTTGGAATAAATCTTGGTCCTGTGCCCTGACCTTTGATCCCATTTCGATTATATTCAACAGAACCGGTTCGGTATAGCTCCGGAATAACATGATAACGTTTTGTCGCAATCGAAGCATTTTTACGTAAGTAATGATGCATAAGGGCTATGGAATAGATTCCGCTCCTGTGTCCTAACCTTTGACCCCATTTCGCCCATTCTCAATAGAATTCGTCCCCAGGCAGGCCCCTACAACATACTAACATTTCATCCAAATCAAAGCATTTTTGCGTAAGTTATGAAGCATAATGGCGATGGAAGTGATTCCGCTCCTATGTCCTGACCTTTGACCCCATTTAGCCCATTTTCAATAGGGGTGGTCCCCTACCACATACTAAAGTTTCATCGAAATCGAACATTTTTTACGTTAGTTATGACTCATAACAGCAGTGGAATGGATCCCTCTCCTATGTACTGACCTTTGACCCCATTTCTTTCACTTTAAATAGGGTTCCTTCCCAGGTGATCCCCTACCAGATACTGAAATTTCATCGAAATCGAACTGTTGTTACGCGAGTTATCGTGCTGCCGGACATACGCACACAACGCGTGACGTAATGGGGCAGATGGGAATCGCGACCATCTGCCCGCCGCAAGACTGTGATGTCATAAATCTTTAATAGGATCCACACACAACGCGTGACGTAATGAGACAGATGGCGTGACCGCGCGCCAACATTCTCAAACGCGAGTTGTGACGTCATAAGATTTTTAAGCATTGGTAACATTAATGGAACAACGCCATCACTAAAAACGTTATAATTCGGGGTAGTTATTTAACCCACTAAACGAATTCTTCTAAAGTCGAGATCAAGCTAAATCGATTTCTAGTACCAGAAAACGGTAGGTTAACGACTTTCATCAAAATTCTTAGAGCAGTTTTCAAAATAAAATGTACATACATGCATACAAGAATTGTTACTTTAAGGTGGACGTCAAGTAATTTTGCTTCCTATACTTCCAATGGAAAAACTTTTGTACGCATTTTCTTCACAATTAATGCGTTCCCAAGGATGAAAATTTGAACATCGATTAAAATATCTTCATTTTATAACTTGCAATACTTGAAATTTTCTAAAACATAACAATAATTATGGAATTCAACATTTGTTTGTCAACTGACGTCATGAAAGTACAGGTCGCGCCATCTTTTTTCTGGACAATTAATGCGTTCACAAGGATGAAAATTTGAACATCGATTAAAATAGCTTCATTTCATACTTTTGGAATACTTACTATTTTCTAAACCATAACCGTAATTATGCAATTCAACATTTTTTTGTCCACTGACGTCATCAAAGTACAAGTCGCGCCATCTTTTCTCTGATTTCAACACCACCAAAGGAAAAGATTGATTTTTAATATAATTATGGTTATGTTTTAGAAAATATTAAGTATTCCAAATTATAATATGAAGTTATTTTAATCGATGTTCAAATTTTCATCCTTGGGAACACATTAATTATGAAGGAAATGTGAACAAAAGTTTTTCCATTGGAAGTATAGGAAGCAAAATTACTTGACGTCCACCTTAACAATATGAGATAAGGACAATGGATTGGATCGAAATCCTATGTTCTGACCCTTGACCACATTTCGTCCATTTTCAATAGGGTTCGTCCCCAGCGGTCTCCTACCACATAGTAAACTTTCACTGAAATCGAACCATATTTACGCAAGTTATGACGCATAAGGGTAATGGAATGATCCCGCTCCTACGTCGTGACCTTTGACCCCATTTGTCCCATTTTCAACAGGGTTCGTCCCTAGGTGGTCCTGTACCACATACTAAAATTTCATCGAAATCGACCCATTTTTACGCCAGTTATCGTGCGGACGGACGGACAAAGCTGGAGCATATACACTTTTTCAACCTACGGTTGGAAAGCGTAAAAATCATACATTAGACCTTTCGGACAACCCAGTTGCCCATCTTCAGATGATCAAAAACTTGACAACTATGTGGATGGCTAATATATATACACTGTGAACATGTGATGAATGATGTCATAAAGGACCTCGTGACTATTGGTGCGCAGAATTGCACTCCACGGATTAACGTTAGCCAATGATAAGTGGAAGATTAATTTGTAAAATAGGAAAGCAGTATGATACATTAATGTAATTATTACGTGTTTACATTTGGCACCATGACATCTTTGATCTTGAAATGTTTACGGAATATCTTTCTTCACAATTCCTAACTATTGCATTTACTTTGGAAATGGAGGACAGATGTGTTTTACCATATCTTGACTTTCTGTTAGAAAGAAATACTACTGGGAAAGGTGTTAACTATTCTGTATATAGAAAACCCACTGCCACATCAACTATCATACCTGCCAATTCGGCCCACCCATGCAGCTACAAACTTTCTTCTATTACATTTTTACTCAGTAGAGCTTTTACTCATTCATCTACAAATAGAAGTAAGAAAAAAGAAATATCCAAGATCTTTCACATAGCCAAAGATCATGGCTTCTCTGGGTCAAAGGTAAAACATACTTACGAAATCGGAATGTGATACAGCCACTACTCTCCAGAGAATTGGACCGAAAGTCAGGTTTATTGGCTCCATGACCTATTATCCCTTAGTTACACCTACCCTCAAAAGTATATGTAAACAATTTAACATGAATTTTGGTGTTAAGACCAACAATATCAGTAGAATGGTCAAAAAGGATCGTGACCCAGTGCAACAACAATCCAAATATGGAGTTTACAGCATTCCTTTAAAGAGCACTGTAGTTGGTACACCAGATTGCATGTATGTGGGCTCTACAGCTCGTTCTTTGAACATTCGACTTAAAGAACATAAATATGATATTAAGAATGGATTAATGAACACAGAATTGGCCCGTAAAGTTCATGGAGGTGTACATTATCCAGATTGGGAGAAAGCCAATATACTCATAACTCCTCATCCTGGTTCTTCGCTGCTGTTTAATGAAAGTTTGATTATTTTTAACAAGGGTCCCATGTGCTGTAATGACAGCTTACCTGCTTTTGCACCAGGACAATGGAAAGGATTGATTAAAAGCATTGACATTAACTGATATCGGCCACAATGAAGACAATGAAATAATTCTACTTTATTTTTTATTTATTTTATTCTTTAAAGAGTTTTCTAAAAAATATTAACATCATATGTTGGTATTAAATTGCCTTTATGTTTTCTTATGTTTTATGTGAAGAAACTACCATTTTGGTTATCAACCGCCCCCCCTTTTTTTTTGTCATATTGCTGCAATGTGCTTAGTTTAAGCTTTGACATATTATATGTAAACACGTAATAATTACATTAATGTATCATACTGCTTTCCTATTTTACAAATTAATCTTCCACTTATCATTGGCTAACGTTAATCCGTGGAGTGCAATTCTGCGCACCAATAGTCACGAGGTCCTTTATGACATCATTCATCACATGTTCACAGTGTATATATATTAGCCATCCACATAGTTGTCAAGTTTTTGATCATCTGAAGATGGGCAACTGGGTTGTCCGAAAGGTCTAATGTATGTTTTTAAAATTTTAGTTTTATCAGTAAATATCCTTTGAGCGTAATGGGAAAGTTTTAATTTTTAGGCTTTCATACCACTATTTTCAAGGATTGTATTACCGTGCAAGGTGGTGGTTGCCTCCTTTTGATGTCATTTTTTCTGGAAATATGCTGTAGGGCAATGCACACCATACTTAGTGCAGAGCGTTCCGCAATTCGGGTGTATTCCGAGGTCTCGGATTCGGATTCCTGTGTTCGATAGCGCGTTGCATGGCATCCCAAATGTGTTCTATCACGTTCAGATCTAGGAACTTGGGTGGGAATGAAAACACCACAAACTCAGATGAATGCTACTCTAACCATAATGTGGCGTCCCGACACTTTTGTGGAGGTGCATTGTTCTGTTGGAACAGGCCCAACTCATCAGCATGAATGCGAGACATGAACGGATGTACCTCGTCAGAAAGGATTCGCACATAGCGTTGGGCGGTCACAGACGTTTGTAGACGCACCAGGGGGTCCCAGTGAAGTCCAGCTAAACACAGTCCATACTATTACGGTACCCCCCATCAGCCGGTACGGTTCCTTGTTGACAGGAGGGATCCATGGCTTCATGGTGTTTGCGCCACACACGAATCCTTCCATTTGCCCGATACAGTTGAAAACGCGACTCGTCAGACCAGGCTACTTGTTTCCAGTCATCAAGTATCCAGTGGCGGTGTTGCCATGCCCAAGCGAGGCGCATAGCTCTGTGTCGTGCACCCATCAAGGAGACTCGAGTTGGGCGTCGGCTCCCAAAGCCCATATCGTGCAGGGTACGTTGCACAGTCCGGACGCTGATGCTTGTTGATGCTCCAGCATTGAATTTCGATGATACCTGCGAGAGTGTTGCACGCCTATCGCGTGAAACGATTCTTGACAGCCGACGTTGGTCACGTTCACCCAATGTCTTTTTATGGCCACACTGGTTTCGTAGGTTGGATGTTTTGCCTGAATTCTTGTAGTCACGGTACACCCTTGCAATGGCTGTCCGTGAAAATCCGAACTTCGTTTCTACTTCCGAAATACTATGGCCCATTTCAGGATCGCCAACTATGGCACCGCGTTGAAAATCGCTTAAATCGTTATTACTTGTCATTCTCATGCCGAAAACAGCTCTGACAGCTGGTAAGGATGTCTATCGCTTTATATACGCACTGGCGGACGCAACCGAGTACGCGCATAGGTGACGTTGCTATGTATTTTGCATAAGCTCGTCTGCACCAGTTTTTCTGGCACTTCAGTGTATATGTTCGCTCAGGCGGGTTTTCAAATTGCGATTCGTCGAGCCGATGTAAACACAATTGGCGCCCAGGTTCGGTCACTTTCAGGTGTATAGAATAAAACCCCGTGGCGGTCCAACATCTGAGGTAAGTCTCTGTCGTGTTTTACGTGTGCTCAGCCCAAAGTTCAGTCCATAGGGTCTGCAAATATTTTTTAAAACATCGGCTATTGGCGGAAAGTGCGGTTTGGAGCCTACATATTTAATAGGTCTATTGTTTCTAGATAAGGTGGTGGAAGTTCTGGCATTCATTTTTCTCAGCAGGTTGTTCACTACGCGTTGAGGATATTCAAAAGGTGGCTGCATAGGCCTTTATATTTCCAATCTCAATGTTAAATAACTCCGGTGTTAAAGAATGTGTTTTAGCACGATGTAGCATGAAACGTATGCAGGATAGTTTCTGGCTCAATGGGTGAGTTGAAGAGGATGGTATCATCGATATGCTGGAAGATGGCTTCTTGTAAACTGATGTATTTATTGTGTGGTTATTTGGGTCTCGTTTGAGTAAACTATCCAGATACGGGAGGGTGAAATCAGTCTCGAACTTGGTGAAGTTGATTGTAGGATATTTTGAAGCCAATGCTTCAATCAAGTTATGCAGTTCATCAATAGAAGGCCAGAAAACCACGGTCCTCGACGTAGCGCAAAAACAGGAGCGATTTTATGCGAGAGGTCGCCACCATATCTTTTTCTAGGGGTTGCGTTAGGATCTCGGCTAGTAGTGCTGATAAGGGGGACCCCCATTTGGCGATAAATTTGTCCATTATACAGAAAGTATGTATGATCTGTTGTACACCAACTGTAAGGCACGTAGTATGGGCTATAAGCAGTCGCTCGTCCTTAATTTAGGATCACTGACTCCAGGGAAGGGGAGAGCTAATGCCGTAAGACAAACACAGCATCCACGCCTCACCGGGATTTGAATCCGGAGCCATCTCCGGTGAATGATCAGAAGCCATCGCCTAGAGCACTGGAATCGCGCGAAGATGAAGGCGATTTATTAGCCATTTTATTTTTCTATAGTTTATTATCTTTATGAATAGGTTTACAACAATTTTATTTTTCCTATAGGACTTATGACAAATTACATTTCTTTTCATCATGATTTTTCAATGCAACAATGTTTTGGAACTCCGGATATTTTAAAATTTACAACGACTTTCAATTATGTTTAAGAAAAGGTGAAATGTACTAGCATTATTTCACAAAAACCCCAAAACATAAATTTGTTATCGATAGTTCTAATTATCGTGTTAAAGTGTTCGGAGACTGACACATAGACATCATACAATCACCTGCACGACACTTTAAAAAACCCGGTTTTTTACAGTAACGCGATACACAATAGCCGGTGTATCAACTACGGAGGGGGAGATATCTGTTATCAAAATAAACTGTAATATCACGCATTATACTAACCACAATATCCTGTCTCGCTACGGAACCTCAAAATCAGGTCTGCCAACAAACGACTGAAATTTAATAGTTAATCAAACATCAAGTATTTTCACGAAACGCTGCTATTACCGGAAATTTTCTATCATGCGGATACAGAAAAAGTGAAAACAGAATTTTTCTGTTCATATACGAAAGGAATTAGGGAAAGGTTTCTTGAAAATTCAAGATTTTCTGTTAATACCTCTTTAAAAAGACAAATTCCCGCTATTAACCGGGGACCTATCAACAGGAGTATTTCTGCCAAGTCAAGTATGAACAAGAAAGTTGACACCGAATTTTCGGTTGTAATAAGCACGTCTTTTGAATCCGTTCTGACGCAAATTAAATTTATCAAAGCTATTCAAAGTCAATGGAACCGGTATGGAAAATAATAGTATCTGACGGAAAAAAAGAAGTTTTTCAATCGAGTTTTTAATTCCTCAGATATTGCTGTAAACGGAATCGTGAGCTTACGGACACTTAGAAACAGAGTTATCGACAAAAATAAGATGTGACTTTACGTCCCCTGGTGGGAAATCCATGCATTATTTTAGGAAGAAAGTATTCCAAAAGGTTTATCCATATGAGCGGTATCAGTCCAAGAAAAAAAATTTAGTCGAGTTTTCAGGAGCCCAGATTTTACTACAAATACATCAGAAGCAAAAATTAACACTTATGTCCCCTGGTGGCCAAACCATTCCTTACCAAACATTAGAAATTATGTGAAAAATATTTTCCATTAGGTCTTGTATGCGATACAGGAAGAAATTTTCAAATCGGAGATTTAGAAGCAGAAAACGCAATTTACCTTTGTGCCCCCTAGCGGAAAGTCTATGATTTACTTGAAAATTTTGAATTTATAGGAAAACTATTTCGCATTGGAAACATCATCCAGCAAAGAAGGAATTTTTCAAATCGGTCTCCTAGAAGTAGAGATATTGACAAAAATAAGATATACATCTACGCCCCCTGGCGTAGAAACTTTACATTATTTCAAGAAGAAATGTTCCTAAAATGTTTATCGACATCAGTAGTATCGGTCTACAAACGACGTTTTTTTTCAATCGGAATTTTGGAAGCTTATATTTTGCCGTAAATACATCAGAAGCGGAAATTAAGACTTACACCACCTGGTGGCCAAACCATTTTTTACAAAAATTAGAAATTATGCGCAAACGATTTCCCATCAGGAGCTGTATCCGGTGCAGAAAGAATTTTTCAAATAGGAGATTTAGAAGCAGAGATGTAGGGAGGGGGAAATTTACCTTTACGCCCCCTAGCGGAAAATCTATGAACTACTTGAAAATTTTGAAATTATATGAAAAACATGTCACACTAGAAACACTATCCAACAAAGAAGGAATTTTTCAAATCGGACTCCTAGAAGTAGAGATATTGACAAAAATTAGATATACATCTACGCCCCCTGGGGGAGCAACCATGCATTATTTTAAGAAGAAAATGTTTCTAAAAGGTTTGTCGACATGAGTACTATCGGTCTACAACCGACGTTTTTTTCAATCGAGAATTTAAAAGCTCATATTTTGCTGCAAATACATCAGAAGCGGAAATTAAGGTTTACGCCCCCTGGCGGCCAAACTATTTTTTTTTTTTTACAAAAATTAGAAATTATGTGCAAACAATTTCCCATCAGGAGCTGTATCCGGTGCAGAAAGAATTTTTCAAATCGGAGGTTTAGAAGCAGAGATATAGGGAAACCCAATATACCTCTACTCCCCCTAGCGGAAAGCCTATGAATTACTTGAAAATTTTGAAATTATATTAATAACGTGTCACACTGAAATCACTATTCAACAAAGAAGGAATTTTTCAAATCGGACTTCTAGAAGTAGAGATATTGACAAAAATAAAATATACATCTACGCCTCTTAGCGGAGAAACTGTGGAATATTTTAAGAAGAAAATATTCCAAAAAGGTATATCGATGTGAGTGGCATCAGTCCACGAAAGAATTTTTTCAATCGATATTTTAGAAGCTCAGATTTTATGGCAAATACATTAGAAACAAAAATTAACACTTACGTCCCCTGGTGGCCAAAGTATTTTTTACCAAAAATCTAAAATTATATGCAAAATATTTTGTATCACGAGGTGCATCCGCTGAAGCAAAGATTTTTCAAATCGGAGTTTTAGGAGAAGAGTTATCGGGAAAAATGTAATTTACTTTTACGCCTCCTACCGGAAAATTTATACGTAATTTGAAAAAGTAACTATATCTAAAATACTCATCGACATAAATGAAATCGAAAGATAAAATAATTTTTTCAATCGGATGTTTAGAAGCAAAATGTGGAATAAAACGTATTTTTGAATTCGACATCATCTGCATTTACGCCTTCTAGCGGCGAAATTGTACATCGTAAAAAAACAAAAACAAAATGAAGGATCATCGTTCGCATGTTTCAAACTTCCGAATGCAAAAAAAAAATTTCAAATCGGACAAATAGTTGCAGAGATAGCGTGGGTACAGACGGACAGACGGACGGACGGACAACCCGGTAACATAAGCACGATCTTTTTTTACAAAAGACGTGCTAAAAATCCGTGGAATTCAGGTTTTCCTGTTATTTCATGGATAAGGTTGAATCGGGAACATGCTTCGTTAATTCACGAAAGAAATCACAGAAAATGGTTCGGGAATTTTTTTTTTTTTTTTTTTTTTTAGGCTACTGGGGGAGTGATGTGTGAATCAGAGATGAGCTCGGGCCCGGCCCGGGTTCGGACAGGCTCAGAATTTATTAACTACCGAAAAACTCGGGGTACGCCCAGGATCGGAATTGCTAGTCTTGAATTTCATTGCTGTAATTAATTCAACGCGTGTAATTCAGAGACCGGTTGAATTACCCGTGTTGAATTTTATTGTGGATTTGTTACCATGGTGGAAGGATTTTCAATTTCCTAAGCTAGCTGTCATTGCAAGACAAATTTTGCTTAGCAAGACTTGCATTATAGATTGCCCAAGCAAGGATCAGTTTAAGGAGGTCTGGTATCGAAAAACTGGGGAAAAAATCACATTCCCATTTTTGTACTTTATTAAAAATCAAGAAAATTATCTTTAAAATGATGTATTAATTTCCAAAATTGTGCAGTTAGAAGTATTGTTATTTACTTTTTAAAATTTCCTCACTACCGCGATTTTTGGGGTGACGTTGGTTTTTAGTGCAGCAGGTCGAGTTTTAGAGAAAAGAAGATCAAGTTGAAGCGCTGAGGCATTAGATGCAATTAATGCAATTTTTTTCATGCTGAACTTGATCTGGAAACTGCACACACATACGATAATATTGTGATTATTATACTATTAAGCGCAAAGCTTTGTTAATGTTACAAAATGCAGAATAATCTGGTCTGGAATGCTTTTACGTTCCTTTCTTTTTTTTTTTTTTTTTAATTTTGGAAATTTCCCTACATACTGTTTTTTTTATATTCTAAGACTACATCACTCTAAACTACCTTTACCAATTAGCATATATGTAAATTATATTGCAAAGATTAGTTTTCTAGAGTCAAAATTTCAAACACTTGCAACTGTCTGTACGGCACTGTACTTTTTACAATGCAATTTATTCAAAATAAAAGTAAATTTAGAAATCAAAAAGAAATAACGAATGGAATATTTTGTTTCTAAACAATTTTCTTTTCTTCAGCTTTTACCAAAATTACTGATTCCCCTGATACGGTCGAAGGGCACGTTGATTATTTTCAAATCCACATTTTAGAACATTTGGCTTTTTGCGTAGTATTTCTAAAAACATATTAATATTGTGAAGTGGATTAACTGAACTAAACTTTTTAAACTAATGATTTTTAAACTAATACTTGCTTGGGCCATATCTTTGGCCAGTGTATAATGCATAAATGCAAGCCTTGATAAGCAAAATTTTCCAAGAATCCGGGCCCTGGCTCAGCAAACACATGTAATCAAAGAAAGCGGGCCGGGCCCGGGCTCCTAAAATTGAGCCCGAACTCATCTCTAATGTGAATCACGCTTCAAGCTGTTTCGCTCCGATGGACGTAGTTTGGTCCGACAATTGTCAGGACAGATTGCGTCATAATGTTTTGTGGGCTTTTTGGATTTTTCAGCTGGATGGAACTTAGTCTGCTGGAACCTGTAAAAACAATGTTTCAGACAATTTTGCGCTCCTACATTGCGGGCAGTATTTCGATATGGACCGTTGTTTGTTTCAACACGAGAATGCTTCATTGTCACACTGTACGATGTGTAACAAGATTGGTTGGAGAAAAACAACGTTGAAATGATCAGCTGAAAGTCCAGACATCATCAACCCAATAGAAGTCTGGAACATCGAATCAGATTTCGACCTCAGATTTTCCTCCAAATCAGCTTTACAGGAATAGTGGAGGAATATTCTTACCGGAATTTGGTAGAAAGCATAGCCAGAAGAAGGGTTGCAGCTGTCATTCAAAGCCAAGATTTGAAATAAAAGCGTTTGTTGAAATTACACGAAGGTGTCCGAATACTTTTGGCAACATTATGTGTCAGTAAATACACACATGAGACCAACATAGAAAAAAAAAAGCTGAACTTTTTAACTGGGTGAAAAATCAAAACGAGCGGCAAGAATGTGGAATACTTTCTGTTTGTCTTTTGTTGATTCTGCACCTGCAGAGCATCCATTGTTTATTTATTTTTTCTGTTGATATCTTTCTCTTACCATTTCGTCGTTGTCTTTTTTTTTATGCGCTTCCTGATAAAAATGATTTTAACTGTCATGCTGAAAGAATTTTTAGCCCGAGGACTACAAGTGCGTGACATTAAAGCTTTAACTATTTTAGAAAAATTGTGTAACTTTGAGAATGCGAATACTTTTGATTGAACAGCATCAATTCTTACAAATTTCCCAACTTCGTCACTTCCATTTTCGGAAAATTTTCCCTCCCTTATCAAGCTGAAATGCGAATATTTATGGGGGGAAAGTAACATTTAACAACACAGGAGAGTGATAACAGCGCGAGGAAAGAAAACTGCGATTACGGGGAAAATCTACGCTCCGTCCGACTTCCATTTTTCGAAATTTTCCCTCCATTTTCAAGTTCAAATACAAATATTTATGGAATAAAATGATATGTAACATTGCTGGGAATGAGAAACATCGCGGGCAAAACAAAATTACGATTACAGAAAAAATCTTTACTCCGTCGAAATTCCGTTTTTGAAAATTTCGTAAAGATGGAATTCTGTACTCCGAATGAAAAACGCCTTCCCCGTCGCCACCAAACCCCAAAAATTTATGTTCAATTGTGCATCGATCTTGTGAATGACCAAAATGATGACAGAAGCTGCGGAATTCCTCGAATTCGCGGAAGAATCTCATGCCTGAAGACTGCAGTGAAATTTTTTGCGCCGTCAAATTTCCGTTCTCGCAAATTGTTGCCTACAGTTTCAAACTGAAATACAAACAATAATGCAATGAGATTATATTTAACAATACTGGACCGAGGCAACAGCGCGAGAGAAAAGTTACGGTTACAGGAAATTTTTTCATTCCGTTTACGAAAGTTTCGAATTTCTCTTCAGTTTTGCATCGATCTCGAGCATAACCCAAATGATGAAGAAAAAGAAAAAAAGAAGAAAAAAGAGGAATTCCGCGAATCCGCAGAAGGATCTCATGTATGTAAATAGTAATTTCTTCATTTGAAGCAGAGAAACCGGTAACAAGCTAATGTGTAGCACGAACAAATCGAGGAAATGGTAACGCATTGAATAAACAATTATTTCTCAGTGGGATAATAGCTAACATAGTAGAGCACAATAAGAATTCGTACAAATCTCTTTGCAAACATGGTGCCAGGCTGTTTTGTACAATGCTCAGTATACTTCAGAAGAGTTGAAAACTCTTGGTGAATATCTAAATTCATTTGTGTTTCTCTGAGGAAAAACATATATTAGTACTTCAGAAGTAATTCCGCAAAAGAAATAGCTCCAGATTTTTAACTGGTTTCATTTGTAAGACAACATCGCGCAACTGGGAATATTCCAATGAGGTGTTAAGGGGTTCGTCATATGAAAAAACACAGTTGTTATGGGGTTCGATTACTTATGCCTACTTGCAACCAATTGAGGAAAATACGAAACAAATGAACAAACAGTTGATAGAGTTGCAGTCTCAAATTATTTATTAACTTGTTCTTTATACATGTAGGTTGTTTCTGATCGATCTTAGGTTATTTGCAAACATATTCGCTCTTTCTTATTCGTTCTAAAATACTAATTTCTCTTCTATTTCTTTTACTTATTTCTCTTGCTTCCAGATTCTGACGGAGGCTACCCTTTACCTCATTCTCACTCGCTGTCTCCCTAGTCCAGTATTACTTCCTCGTTCTCTTTTCAAAATCCTTCTTTCTCAAAGCATCTCCTAGGTTCTCACCCCTCCAGACTCCTTAGCTTGACCGCTTCTGCCTGTACCCTCCTAGGTCTGGGGCGTCACTGATGCAATAAACAAATTAAGCAGCCTCGATCGCACTGTGGATGACAACACCCCCGACTACGGCTATGTTATAAAACGATTAGGCACTTTAAGTTTTCTAAAACGACCTTCCGCACAAAAAGAAATCCCTTTGAAACTCGCTTTTACATGTTCAATAACGACTGCCGCCTAAGGTAGCCTCTTTCGAGTTTACTGCTAGAAAATTCTCTGCTTGGATAAATGAAATGATACTGAAAAACCTTTAAAATGTCATATCCACGTAACAAAGGTTTTTGCGCAGCAGAAAATCTACCCACTCCGAAGAAGCTTCGAAAAGCACCTTTTCAAATGCAAATGTTACTTCGACCATCACATCCTCATTTTACTAAGTACGCATCCGGATGATCCGCATAACTGAGGAGCTGGCTATTCTAATGGCCATCACCTCTTGGCCTTGCACTGATCTTCCTTACCTCGCAGCAGCATCTGTGCTAGAAACAGCGTTACGAGTGACTCATCTAATTTCATTACAATGAACAGTCTACTTTTTTTTTCTTCTTCCATCCTTAGCGTGCGCATACGCAACCTGTGATTACCGAAAGCATTTCTTCAACCCCCTTCTCTATTACCTCTCTTTCCCGCCAAACACACCCGCTCACGCACGCAGCACGCACTATTTCATTTTTTTACCTGGTAACGACACTTGCAAAAGCCATCACCTTGGATTCTCTTCCGCCCATAAAACACGATTCAGAAGGGCGGAACGTATATTAAACTACAGCAATGGGAACTACTACTTTCTATTCCTTTTCGTTATTTATGTTCCCTATGAGAAGAAGATAACTCAAAGCGTCCAATAACAGAACGAGCTATTTTCGGTTTATAGCCAGTTTGTCGTCTTACACAGCACTCACTGTAGAATTTCACATGCTAATTTCTGCAGTAAATTTCGAGTGTAATTAGAGAAAAGAATTCTCGCAATCCAGCAGTTAAGTAGCATCAAGGCGGATTTAAAAAGGTATTCCGTATCCGTGTAATCAAAGACAACACGCGAAGCTAACGAGGTTTTTGTAATGTAATACCGGTCAAATAGCGATTGTTTAATGAAAAACAGAGGCAATACTAAAATCTACAGGTGGATGAAGTCAGGCGAATTGTTTGGAATTAATCAAAATTTACAGTTGAATTTTGAAAAAAGAAAGCGTTTCACTGACTTTTTTTTTTGTATATGACAGTGAAAATAAAAATTTAATTCCGTAATGATGTCAAAACTTTAGAAAAGGCAATGTCATACGAACGGAGAGATAATTAAAAGAGAACTCCACCAAGCAATTAACATGTTAATGCTTCTAAAAGATTAACAGGCATCCTCTCAACGAGGGCAAGGACAACTTTTTTTTTTTTTTTTTTTTTTTGGATTGGAGGTTTTAACGACCACCGTGAGCAACTCAATGGGCTATAAGCAATCGCCCGTCCCTAATTTAGGGTCACTGGTTCCAGGGAAGGGAGAAAGCCAGTGCCCGTAAGACAAACACAACATCCATGCCTCACCGGGATTCGAACCCGGACTCCGTTCGGACGAATGATCAGAGGCCATCGCTTAGACCACTGCGCCACCGGGGCGGCAGGCAAGGATATCAGTCCTGACTGTGGTATCATCGTCGCCAACCACTCTCACTGATGGATCAAGGTCTCCTCCATAACTCTGTCATGAACCACTCTTTTCCATGTCGCGAAAGGGTGTTTTTCGAATCTGAGATTTACTCCACAGCCATTAATTATTCTCATAACTTGAGTAATGATTTCTGGTATGTTGGAAAGCGTATCATAATCAATACATTGCATGATTTTACTAACTTGTTCTTTATCCATATGACGAAAATTTTCTGGTAATAGGAGAGATTCGCAAAAATACTTTAGGTGGTTTGATTAATTTTAAAATTTCCATAGTCTGTGGAAGAATCTGATTTTGAAGTTCTGTATCGAGATCGGATACTGCGGATAGCATATCGCATGGATTTTGGTTACTGTGGAGCACGATATTTCTCCTCTGCCCCATTTTATGCACCAACTTATATTGTATTACCTTTAGAAACCAGGTCTTTAAATTATTGCACAGGTGGTTTGTACGATATCTATGTATCATCAGTCTGCGGAGTCCTTTAGACAAAAGCTATTATAGCTATCAAGAGTAAATTTCATATTTCAAAGTTTTGTACAATAATACTATAAAACAGTACATTTCACCTTTTGTTAAAGTTAACTGAAAGTTATTGTCAGTTAAAAACGAAATCTCAAATTACAAAACATTCTGTTGATTCGAAATATCACGATGAAAGAAAAATTGTCATTAATCCTCCAACGGAAAAAAATAAAAAATTATAACTTATTCAAAAAGTAATAAGCTCCAACAAAAAAGACTAAATCGCCCGCATTAAAAGGGGGGGGGGTATTCATCGCGCAATTAGTTTTACCTTGAACGTTACTGCAATTCCGAAGATATTCTGGCTCAGGAGTTGAGACACGAAGCTCCTAAATCAAACGACCTCAGTTTTACACTGCTGGCCACCCAAAATGCAACACCAAGGAGGACACGAGATAGCAAAGCCAGATTTACTGGATTCATAACAACACATACAAAGATGAAACGATTGAGCTTACAGGCCCGTGCGATTTGCGGAACACGCATACATCACTAGTTCGTGTGGGCCCCATGGCTGGCAATAACGGCCGCTACACGCCGCGGCATCGAACGAAAGAGACTTTGTATGTGGGCTTGGGGTATGTCGGTCCAGGCTGCTTCCACACGTTGCCACAGTTCATCAGGCGTAGCCGCGGGTGGTGCATGCCGGGTCACTCGGTTGCCGATCAGCGACCAGACGTGTTCGATGGGCGACATATCGGGAGAACAGGCGGACCACGGCAGCAGTGACACCTGGTGGGCCGTGAAGAATTGTTGCACGATGCGTGCCACGTGCGGGCGCGCATTGTCCTGTTAAAACGTGGCCGCTGGCAGGTCCTGCAGGTAAGGGAAGGACTACAGGCTCCAAAACGTCGGAGATGGTGTGGTGGCTGTTGAGTGTACCGGCGATACGTACCAGAGGGGTGCGGGTGTCATATCCAATTGCGCCACAAACCATAACGCCAGGCGACGGACCGGTATGGCGATGCATAATGTAAGCGTCATACAGTCTCTCGCCGCAGTGCCGCCACACGCGGATCCAGCCATCGCGGTGTTGCAGGCAGAAGCGGGATTCGTCGGAGAAGACAATGTCGTGCCATTCCGTAGTCCAGGTGCGGCGTTCAACGGCTCACTGCCACCGCACTCACCGGTGGTGTAACGTCAGGGGCAATCGGAGCAATGGGCGCCGTGCGACAAGTCCCCGCTCCTGCAGACGACGTTGAACGGTACGTGCTAACACAGGTTGTTGCGCAACACACCCTAATTATTGCGCTAACGTTCGTGATGAGGCAGTGCGAGTCGTCAATGCCCGCCGCACAACATTCCGGTCCTCTGGTTTGGTAGTGTGCCGCGGCTACGGCAATCGCTCACGTCGGTCCGTCGGTCCCTCCTGCACCCACCGAATCCACACTCTCCTCACTGTGGCCTTATATCGTCCCACACGGGCGCCGATGTCTCGGTACGATAAACCGCTGACGCGAAAAGCCACCATTTTTCCTCTGTCGATTTCTGAAACGTGCTGGAATGACTGTCGTATTCTGCGACGAGGCATCAGGAAGCTTCCCACGCACAGGTCCGGCAGCACAACATACTTCCACTACTTACACCCCGCCTTCTTGTGCACCCTTCTTATAGTGCTTCTCGGTTGCGTGCCGGGCGCACATGATTTGCATATGCCCTGCAATGCTAATCGTTTGCATGTCCTCTCGCGGGCAACGCATGCTGCGAATTTCAGGCCAATCGGATGCTTCCTTCTTGGTGTTGCAATTCGGGTGGCCAGCAGTGTATCTCGACTACCGGTCCGAAAGGATTCTCTGGAGTAAGGGCTGATAATTTCAGCGTCTTCGATTTTGCCTATTTTCTGTGTAAATAGGAAAAAACTTGAAGCGGACTTTTCTCAAATAAACGGAATTACTGACTACGGAAAATCTAAAAGTACGAAAGTTAAACAAAACGGGAACTTTTAAAAATGGAAATTTAGTCAAAAGACGGACATTACCGGCAACTTTGTATCACGTTATTTGGAGAAATTTTCTGTGAATTCACACTACTTATATCTTACAGTGCGATTAGTTCTCCTAGCAATATATCCAGTGCGTTCCCACTTGAGGAACTTCAGTTTAAAATTATGTTATCAACTCTTGTAATTCCTGATCACATGACTTAATTCTCATATCTTTCCTGGTTACACCAAGCATGCATCTCTCCACGCTTCTTTGAGTTATCCGCAGCCTTTGTATGTCTTTCTTTTTATTTTTAAGATCCATGTCTCGCTTCCATAAGCAAGAACTGGAAGGATGAATTCGTTAAACACTTTTCTTTTAAGCTATAACAGAAAATTGCTCTTGAAAACTGTACCATTTCTTTCAAATGCACAGCAGCTTAGTAGACTTTCACGCCAAGTAATTTCTATTTCAATGTGGCCCTCGTTTGATATCTATTGTGCAAGGTAAATGTAGACATCGCTTACTTCTTTATAGATTTCCCTCTCCAACTTCTAAACCTTCAGTTCTTGTAAAATCATTGTACATCAATTTCGGTTTCTGCAGCTCATTTTTAATCCCTCTTTACTTTTGTCGGCAAGTTCCTGGATCATACTTCGCGAGAGAATTTAGGATCTCAGTGGAAGGGATATCTCATTTAATATTTAAAAATGGTATTTACGCATTGCTTTTAGTTTATACATTATTCAAATCTGGGTTACAGTGATTATCTTTTTATCTGTGTATGTTTAAGTCACAGTACTAATGCACATTGTATGTGAAAGGACAATTCCATCATTTTGAAAGACTGCTCACCATCTATGGAAAACTATTTTAAAGGAAGCCCTGTTTGTTGTGTCGCACTTTTCGAAAAGAGTTGTCTTCACTTGCACACATATGTTCTGTTAGCCTTCCACAGGCATGAAGGCGGTACTAAAAGGCATTCGATTATGAACTGTCAATGGAGCAGGCCCACGAGGGGTTCGCCGAAGAGGGTGAGACACAGACGGTGGTTACAGAGAGAATAAAGACGTTGCTTTTTGTTTTCAATGGGCGGGTAACCTGTAAACTTCGGAAATGCAAACATACTGAAACGGATATTCTTCACAGTTTTATTAATGTTTCCAAAGTCATAATGAGATACTTTCAGTACGGGCATGCATCCTAAAAACGAACCGCAAGGATTGGGCCTGAACCAAGGCCTCCTAGACAGCACAAGGCCATGACATTACAGAGATTAGTTCCCTCTGTTGGTGACGTCACTCTCAGGTTACAGGGCTTGATACGTCGGTGTCGTGTTCGATGTCATACACGACAGCGTTGGAAACCAATGGGAAGCTTTGGTTTCTGCGTGACGTCCTTAAAAGAGGGAATTCATCTCTCTAATGTCATGGTCTTGTGCTTTCTAGGAGGCATTGTCTGAACCCAGCGCACGCAGTATTATAGGGTATTTTCAAAAATGACCCTGCAGTCAGTAAAACGAAGAGGTAGGTTAAAAAAGGTTCTCCATTACAGATAGGTATATGGGTGTTGGATTTGTAGGAAAGTGTTTACGAAAGCGGAAAACCCTCGTAGCACCATGGTCAACTCCTTAAACGTGGAGCAACTCAAACGCCGTTTGATCTTCATTTTAACAGAAGTTCATAACGGTCATTGAAAACCATGCTTGGTTATGAGTTTCGAAGATGTGTAACGTACAAGGAGATGTGACGTACCTGCCAGAAGGACGCACACGACATAAAGGCAGATAGGGATCAGAATAAAATGTCTGCGTAGCTCAGTTGGTAGAGCTGCTTGTTCCGGAATAAGCGTCCTCGGGTTCGAATCCCGGCGTAGACCAAATATGACGGAGAAATTCACTTCGTTATAATGGCGCCCGAACTATCCGGATGACCCGACCGTTCAAAATCTCGCATTGGTGTGATGTTATTTCCACACCGCGAGATAGGAAAAATATGAGCAGCACTTCGAAAAAAGAAAAATAAGGGGGAGATGATGTAACGTACAAGGAGATGTGACGTACCTGCCAGAAGGACGCACACGACATAAAGGCAGATAGGGATCAGAATAAAATGTCCGCGTAGCTTAATTGGTAGAGCAACTTATTCCGGAATGAGTGGACCCGGGTTCGAACCCCGGCGCGGATAAAAATGACGGAGAAATTCACTTCGTTATAGATGCACAAAGAATTGGCAAAACGATCAGTGAAATATACTGAGTTTGGCGCAACAGTACTACTGTGGAACTTACAAAAGTCAGTTTTAGTGATGAGTAGGTTGTGGAACCCTAAGCATTGAAAAAATTGGCAGGAAATCATTACTAATAAGCTTTCCAGAAAAAAAAAAACGAACTAGTAAAAGCAAAAATGTGCGTCATAAGTAAAATGAAAATCGACGTTGAAAACTGCTACGCATACTCTAAGAAGCAAACATGAATAGCGATACATGAGAAGCTTTCAGTGCTGAACTGTAAGGGCATTTCAGCAATGGCTGAAGTAGATATTCACGTTGCATGGCTTTGATACCTCTTTAAAAATTAAATTAAGCATAATATCACTCCTGAATTTTGCATTAGTGTGCTAGGTGTAAAGATTAAAGAAGAAAAGCTAGATAAATACTGATTTCCAACGCCTTTCACCAATTTATTCTTCTGAATCTGCATTTATAGTAGTTGCGAGTTTAAGCAGAAATACCGATTGGAAGTAAACTTGGAGCACGAATGTACAACGACAATCTCAAAGAAAAGTTCCTGGTCGTCTGAGGCACTGGCCTTCCAGCATTCTACTAAGATGGGCATGGGTTAGAGTCCTGGATGAGACGTGGAGGTGTGTTTGTGTGATAGTTCTGGCTATTTTTTCATCTGATACATTAGCCTCCCACCATTCCTCTGAAATGGGCATAGGTTCGTATCCTAGATGAGACATTGGAGGTGCGTTTGTGTGATAGTGGTGGCTCTATCTTTCCCCTGGAACCAATGTACCCAAACTAGGAACGGACGACTGCTTATTGCCTTTACAGCTAGTGGCTCATGGTGGTCATTAAACACTAAAACAAAAAGACAAAAGTTCAAATTAAAAAAAAAAAAAAATACTGAACACTGTCAAGAAGTCACATTTTCTCTCGCCGAATTTATTGACTTTCCTCTGTAAAATAATTTATTTTATTTAGACCCGCAGTTAAAATATCCTGTACTTAAAACACTTAATTAAAAGGCAGCGGGTGGCCTAGTGGTCAGCGTTCGTGACTGCCATGGAGATAACCTCAGTTTCGATCCTGGGCAGGTACGAACGTTCGAACAACTAAATACCCGCCGTGCGTCGGATGGGCACGTTAAGCCGTCGGCTCCCCGGTAATAAATAAGGGCGTCTTCCTCCCTCTTTCTACTTCGCTTCCGTGTCACTTTCCTATCGGGCACTCTAGCCCAAATCTCCTAGTTTCCTATTTCTAAGGGTTGCTTAAGACCTGGGGTCAGACACTTTCTTCCTAAAATCCTCTAGATACAAAAAAAAAAAAAAAAAAAAAACTTAATTAAAAAACATATTTCGGCTTGTGTTGAAACGGATTCTCGAGCTGGTGAATGCGAAATACCATATTAGTGCTGTTTCTTCAGCTCTGCTAGTGCACTTTTCTTGCAGCTGCGAATACTTAAGCAGAGATTTTTAACTATTCTCTCTCGTGATGATCAAGATGAGGTTTCAAAGAATTCTGAATATCCGTGAGCTTCGAAATACGGTTTCGTTTACGGAGAGAAAGCAACCACTCCCCACTCCACATCCCAAAGAATCCAGACGGAAATAATATACCACGGTGGCGATAACAAAAAGCAATATTAATAAAAAAAGGCAATCTAGTAAAAACTGCTAACAACACTCAATTCAAGACATAAGTTATTTATCGCATTACAGGAAGTTATCCAGCAAATTCAAAAATCACTGTACTAATTTCCTCCACTCGTGAAATTCCTCTAATGATTTTGAGAAAGCATAAACTTCGTAACGAACACGATGTACGAATAGTACTGATTTATGCAGTCTTTCCTTCCGTTAAAATCAATATTTAAATTTATAAGTGGAACACAGAACCAACATCGAATTTTTAACTTTCTAGCTTCTGCCTCATTTATACTCATAATATGCAGAATGCTGAACAAATATCTAATATTTTTGAAATTAAAAAAAAATGTCACTCTGTCATTTTTTTTCTTGTTAAATGCGTGTTCCTGAAGTTTAACTTCTTAGAAGTTTTTTTTCCATGTAACTTAAATATTTTTCTGCATTTTTTTCTGAAAAATTCTTTAAACGGGTTTACTTTTCTCATAAGTTCCGTCATACCAAATTCGTACTTTTCCTTCTTCGAAGACGTAAAATATAAATTGCTTCAACAGTAAAAAAAAATCGTAAAAATCAGGGCTACAACAAAACATTCCAGATCTAAAATTTTCATAACTCGTTCTCATTTTTATTATATTAGATAACTTACTATGCATTTTTATCAGGAAATTCATTAGTTATACTGTCATGGACATTACAATTCTTCATACCCTGATGTTGATTTATAAGACGATTTTTTTCTTTTTCTGTAAAAAGGGGAAGTGCTCTTTTAAGTGCAGTGAACTTACGAAATTAAATTGAGTATAGCGTCCTATTCTTCGTTGTGCCTGGAAATTAATACTGACAAACGCCAAGTGGCCAGCTGTCGGTCTGCAAGATTCATCATTAGCATGATTAATGATACTCCTCCACAACTGTGATGGAAAACGCTGCAAAAAAGTGGTCTTGAAATGCGATTTTGACTGGTGGCATTCAGCTGGCAAGTTCAAAGCTTGTGACCTCTCTTCTTGCTCTCAAGCTCTCCCACGCACGCAAGGGCAACTCTAAGAGAAGGGTGTGTGTGTGTGTGTGTGTGTGTGTGTGTGTGTGTGTGTGTGTGTGGAAAGGGGAGGGGGATCCTCTCTCAAAAAACCAGTACCTTCATGTTCTACCTTTAAAGTAGGAATCGCTCTGATAGGCGTACTGATAGCTCCGATTATCTCAAAAAGACTGTTTTCCCATTGTGATGTTCGTGAACGCCATGTCACGTGATATCACATGGGTCACTGGAGTCATGCCGTGATGGGTGGGAACCGGAGAGCACTATCGTGAATAAGAACACTCCCGCGGAATGAATATTTTGCTGAAAATAATTTTGCGTTGAAGCAGATCTAGCTTCATGGGCACATCAAAAGGACAAACTGGCATCAGATTAGAAAGCGTAAGGGTTATACAGAATACATTCTACGCAGTAAAACTACAAGAAAACAAAAAAGTTCTAATTTAACATAGTTTGGTCATGAAAGGAAGCACCATACTGTGCAGCAAACTGATGAGTATTGCATTCATTAAAATGCGGTACTACACTACCTGTTAATTTTAGAAATAAGCAATCACAATTTCTTAAACATTTATTTGTATTTTTATAGATATTTATTTTGCATTAGTCTCCCTGTTCTTAAAATCACGCAGACAGTTCTCAGCACAATTTGTCGCTTCGCACCGAACATTTGTTTCGCACTCACTGATTGTCTAAGTTTTGGCGAAATAGGTAAAGCAAGTGCCCCATTGCTTCCAAGCATGCGGACCGATCACGCACTTCAGTGAACGCGTAGCAGAAAGATAAATGGCTTCTCACGGTTTGCGACTGGCTGGGATAACCTATCTTCGCATGATCATGCACTTCAAAGTATAAGCAAAAATTCTCCTGCTTAAGTAGGTTATTTATTCTCTTTGCAGTTTAAAGCTGGCCGCACACTACGTCGGAAAGGAAGCGAACTGTAGGAATACAAACGATATATCCGCATTTGGAACAGAAAATTTTGATACATTTTGGGTTGCTCTACTCGGCTTTTAGTTTGATTACAGGGTTCCAACTTTTTCCTCCCACAAGAAATAAAGATTTTTTTAAGCACCTCTCGCCAAAAATGTTTAAAGACTTTACCAACTGCATACACAACAAAGACATATGCCCAAATATTTTTATACATCACTTAACTATGCAAATTGAAGTATGACGATTGAGTTTGCAACATTTTTCTATGCAATTTAAGTTAAAGGATGTAATTAGTTTAACTTGGGAAATAATTTAATTCTAATTTTGCCTCTTAATCGTGTGTTTTTAGCTGCTTTAGAAATGTTTGTCACGCTGCTATCTATCACCATCCTTCAGTCAAGGAAAACGGACATGTTGCCAATATACTGTACACTTCCCTACTATTAAATATCCGGTTACCTGCAGGTCTACAAAAACAATCCTTATTTAAGGAAAATTTAATATCGTCTGCTCAAACTTTTGGCCTTCATGGCAGTCTCTAAACTTTGTTGAATATTTTCCACTAGAGATGAGCGCGGGTCCGGGGTATGACAAAAAGACCGGAAACGGAAACAACGTGCAGCAAAGTTGCCGGTAGGTGTCAGTCTTTTAACGAAATTTCTGTTCATAAAAGTGCCCGTTTCTTTTAACTTCCGTATTTTTCACAGATTTTCCGTAGTCAGGTAATTCAGTTTATTTCAGAAAAGCCTGTTTCCGGTTTTTCCGTATTTACGGTATACAGAAATTTCGACAAAAATGAGACTCTGAATTTATCAGTTCTTGTACCAGAGAATCCTCCCTTTTTAGCACGTCTTTTGTAAAAAAAAAGATCGTGCTTATGTTATCGGTTTGTCCGTCCGTCTGTACCCAAGATATATCTGCAACTATTAGTCCGATTTGAAAAATTCTTTTTGCATTGCGAAGCTTGAATTATGCTAATGATCCTCTATTTCGTTTTTTTTTTATGATGTACAATTTCGCCGCTAGATGGCGTAAATGCAGATGACGTTGAATTTAAAAATTCGCTTTAATCCACATATTTGCTTCTAAACATCCGATTGAAAAAAACTTATTTTTCGATTCCATTTATGTCGAAGAGTATTTTAAGATAGTTACTTTTTCAAATTACGCATAGATTTTCCGCTAGGGGGCGTAAAAGTAAATTACATTTTTCCAGATAACTCTTCTTCTAAAACTCCGATTTGAAAAAAATCAGCGGATACATCTCTTGATGGAAAATCTTTTGCATATAATTTCGAATTTTTGGTAAAGAATACTTTGGCCACCAGGGGGCGTAAGTGTTAATTTTTGCTTCTCACATATTTACCATAAAATCTGAGCTTCTAAAACATCGATTGAAAAAATACTTTTGTGGACTGATGCCACTCACATCGATAAACCTTTTCGGAATATTTTCTTCTTAAAATATTCCACAGTTTCTCCGCCAGGGGCGTAGATGTATATCTTATTTTTGTCAATATCTCTACTTCTAGAGAGATATTGACAAAAATAAGATATACATCTTATTATTTGGAGCACTTTATGTCTTTATACGTACGTTTACGACGAGAGCTGACTAGCATTAAAAGTATAGGCCATCGTGCTGCACCGTCTTTAGCCATTTGTCTGCCAGTTCTTCGATTCCACGGCGGTTACAGTTCTTAGTCCTTCGAGGCGAAGTACTCCTTCACTCCAGCTGCCACCTCCTCCTGGTTGTTGAAGTGCGCCCGAGAAAGAAGGGGGTCATGGAAACGGAACAGGTAATCTGACGGGGCAAGCTCCGGACTATATGCTGGGTGTAGCATCAGTTCGATGTCCTCAAGTTCCTGGAGTTTTTCCCGGGTCGTTCGCGCAGTATGAGACCGAGCGTTGTCTTGTAAGAGAGCGCGCTTTCTGTTCACCAGTGCCGGGTACTTCTCCAAAACGGCATACATCCGCTCCAGCTGTTCAAAGTAGAGGTGGGCGTTGATGGTCCCGACTGTCTGGAACAAATTCGTAATGGATTATCCCCTCGAAATTCCACCAGACGCAGAGTATCACCTTGTGCTCGAAGCGCCCACGTTTGGCGACAGATTCAGGAAGTTGGTCCGGGCGCAACCACTGCCGTTGTATATTAGGATTACGGAAATACTCACTTTTCATCGCACGTAACAATTCTCTTGATGAAACGTACATTACGCGGCTTTTCTAGGAGTTTCGTGCACACTTCACTCGGAGGTTTGCTTCAGCTGGCGTCAGTTCGTGAGAGACAATGTGGCAGCTCCTGTAGACCTTAGCAAGGTCCTGAAGGTGACGAACTACGGTGGTCTGTGATATGCCCAGCTCGCCTGATAATCTCCAAGTGCTGGTTGTCGGATTTGCCTCTACGGCCTACGAATCCACGGTTCGCGGCCTACCTGACCTTGGCTGATCGTCAAGGTTTCTATCACCTGAGCAAAATTTCTTGAACCATCTGTTTGCGGTGCTGTGGTTCACGGAACCTTCCCTTTTCGCATGACAAATGTTTCGTGTTGCTTGGTCCGAGTTATGGCAGAGTTCACACTCGTAAAGCAAAAGTTCCCTAATTAGCAGTTCATCTTTCAGGTGACCCAACAGAACGACGACATGCCATGCTGTTCAAAGCAACGAATACCACTTTATATCCCTTTCGACTGACAGCAGTGCGCGACTTGGACTAGTTTAAACACGCGACCGCTGCAGCACATGCGTTTATGCAAATATTGCAAAACTTTCGACTCGCTATCTGTAGATTTTTTTTTCTGTAGGAGGGCTTATCACAAATCAAATATTTTTTCATCGTGATTTTTCGAAGCAATAGAATGCTTCGGAAGTTGAGATCTTCTTAATCTGATAATGACTTTCAAGTACCCTTTAAAAAAGATTAAATGTATAGCTTTGCAGTATTATTTCACAACACTCCTAAATATATAATTTACTCTTGATAGCTATAATAGATTTTGTCTAAAGGGTCTACAGAGTGATACACAGACATCATACAATCAATTTAAGGGTAGACATAATATAATTGCTGATACACAAACATTATACAATCAATTTATCTACAGACTGCTACATAGACATCATACAATCATTTTAAGGGGTCTACATTATTTTTTAAATCAATTTAAGGGGTTTACACCAATGTTTTGGTAAACATCATACAATCACTGATACACAGACATCATACAATCAATTTAAGGGGTCTACAGACTGACACATAGACATTATACAATCAATTTAAGGGGTCTACACAGACTGATACAGAGACATCATACAATCACCCGTACAATAATTTAAGTACCCGGTTTCTTAAGGTAACACAAAATGGGGAGAGGGAGGAGAAGGAATATGCTATGCTATAATATCCGAAATTCATGCGATATGCTATCCACAATATCCGATCTTGCTGCAGAACTTCAACAAAAGATCCTCTAGCAGACGATTGAAACTTAACAGTTATTCAAACCTCAAGTATCCACGAATCGCTTCTATTGCCGGATATTGCTCGTCATATGGATACCGAATAAGTGAAAACTGAGTTTTTCCGTTAAAAAAAAAAATACGAAAGGAATTGCGGAAAGGTTTCTGAAAATTCAGATTTTCCGTTAATACATCTGAAAAATGACAATTTCCCGTCAATATAAGAAAGAAATTGCGGGAAGCTTTCTGAAAATTCAGAAATTTCCTGCCGTACGAAAAATCCGTGAAACTGAGGTTTCTTCCCGCCATTTCACGGGACAAAGTATCAGAAATATGCAGAGCCCATTTAAGAGAGGGGCTAGGCGGCTGAGCTCGGGCCCCGCATTTTCAAGGGGCCCCAGAATTGTGCAGTATGCTTGAAGAATTGACAGTTCTACAGCTTTCTTTTTTTTTAATTCTGTAGATAGCACAGCAAAATCTATAAGAAACTGCCTTGTGGAAAAAAATGTCTATTTCTTTCTGCTTTTCCAGGAGGAGTCCGCAAAAGTGCATTCGCCCCCAGGCCATCCTCAAAATTTTCGAAAGCACTACAGATATTTTTTTGTACACATCTGTAATTGGGAGAAATTTTCATATATTAAGAATTTGTTTGAATCATCATATTTGGATGATATTACTTTGCTCAGGACTTCAATATAATTTCAACAAGCTGAACCGGGTTGGTGCGGATTACAGCAGAACTGAAATCCATTTTTGAACCATGCATTTCCACATTTTCTTGCTTAACACTGATTCGTCCATAAATCATGGGATACGTACTTCAATACGGTTGGGATATTTTTATGGCTTTCTTTTCATATTTTGGGAATGTTTTCTCCTGGGTATTTTTATGCATCCATACCTAGTGAAATCCTAGATGTGCCACTAATATTGGGGTCCCGGGGACCCTGTCTCCTTAAATGTGTTCTGGAAATATGATTCGTTACTTCACGAAAGAAATCACGGAAAGTAGTTTGTTAATTTCAGAAAATTTTTCACAGTGTCGGGACAATACAATCGGGAAGGTACATTTCTCTAGGCACCCGCTACACCAGACAACCACCATCAGTAGACTGTTTTCCATAATCCAAGACCGACGTTCCTTTCCCTACGTTAATGGTCGTGTGGCTTTAACTGAAGTGATTGTGGATGGCTGCTCGACCGTGGTAATCAAATCGTACAGAACTTTTTTTTTTTTTTTTTTGGTTGGGGGGTTTCAACGACTACCGTGAGCAACTCAATGGGCTATAAGCAGTCTCCCGTCCCGGGAAGGGAGAGAGCCAATGCCGTAAGACAAACACAACATCCATGTCTTATCGGGATTCGAACCCTGACCCAACTTGGACTAATGATCAGAAGCCAGTGCTTGGACCAATGCGCCACTGGGGCGGCAGACAGTCCTTTGCAGAGCTGTCCTGCAAGGTTCTATTAGCTTCAGAAGTTTTTCCGAGTCGTTTTGTGCGAGAGTCGGCCCCAATCCGCTATCATTTGCATAGCACATCAGTAGTGATTAAGCTGTCGCTGGCATTTTCGCAAAATTGCGATAAAGACGATAATTTTGCGACAAAAGTTCCCCATTGAATCGCCAAAAAGGCGAATGTTTATCGTCATTTTCTGTTTCGTCATCCCGCTCCTCTCTGCGCCATTTTTTCGCTCCGTCATCGCATCCTTCCCCGTCGTTTTTCCTTTTCGTCTGCACTGTCGCCCTGTTGTCGTTTTTTTTCATTCCCGTTGTCTTTTGTTCTATCGCAGAAAATCACCGGTGAACCTCAAGAGCACCTTTTGCAAGGGTTTCGCTGCGATGGTTAGGAAAAGCGGCGTTTCGTTTGTTTGTCGGTTCGCCGCGGAGGCAGCACGCGCAGTTTTGGTTCGGGTCGACCGGTCGGTCGGTGTTCCTTCGGTTGTGGCTTTGCTAAGTCCTGGCCTTAGTATATATTTTCACAAACTGCATGTATCAGTAAATTAAGTATTTTTATTGAAATTGAAATTTAAAAAGTCTATTTTTATTCTTGAATTCTATTTAAAGTACAAAATTTGCCTGTGTTTTCCTACGTAAATATAGCAACAACAACAAGAAAAAAATAGAACCGTAAATTTGGCATAGCGTTTTGCTAAAACTTTTGCTGACAAAATAGAAAAAATTGCTAAAGAAAAAAAAATAATTCAGCTTAATCACTGCAAATCACCAACAGTCGACCTATGGATCTTCACGCCTCTAAAAGCCCCGCGTGGAGTGATGTCAGCCCGCGTTGGAAATCAGTTATCTCTGCCCATTCAGGCATCTTTCATTCTCAGTCGTTCTATCGTCCCATCATAGATAGTAGCTCTATGAGTATATGATATAGTTCGGTCTGTGACGTGGTGTTTGTGTAGGACAGAACTCTCTATCAGAAGTGGAATGTCCGGAGTGCTATTTCAAAAAATTGGCGCATTTTTTACATTATTTTTTTGTAAAATTCCAATATTTTAATATCAATTCTCGAATGATACATGAATGTGTCAAGACGTCTCTTGAAGTTACCGAATTAATTGACAGAACACGAATTTTGTTTTGCATCTATAGGCTAGTAGAAACATGATGAGTCTCATGAAAGAAATACGGGATTACGCCATATAATACAAATTTTGAAGATGACAATCCGATTTTTGGCGTGAATGTGAGTCACATAATATCCGAAGTCCTGGGGCGGGACTCGAACCCGCGTCTCCCATAAAACGCCCGGGTATGCTATTTAAATTGATCGGAAACTTGAAACTTGGTCGTTCTGGGTGGTGTAGTAGTTAGCATACCCGGGCGTTTTCTGGGAGATGCGGGTTCGAGTCCCGCTCCGGGACGATGAAAATTTTCAAGTTTTCGGATATTATCTGACTTACCATCCTTGTCACATTCACGCCAAAAATCGGATTGTCATCTTCAAGTTTGTAAGATGAGTCTCGTTACGCGGCTGAGAAGTTTCATTTTTGATAGGTATTTGAACTACGAGAGGGTATTAGTTTCAGTGACTCTTGAGTTCTGTTGCCTTTGCAAACTTTCAGCCCAAGTTAGAATCAAATGTTTTGTCATAATATTGTTTGAATTCATATTTTTTTAAAGTTTTGTATCATTAAGTAAAGGCAATCCGGAAAGTGTGTTTACACATGCACGTTACTTGGTCAGGTTAGAGTTTTTTGTTTTTGTTTTTTTTTTACCTTCAGCAAGTTCTTTGTTCTCTGATGTTCGTGACGTAAAATAACGAAGCACCTTCGTGCCACGACCTTTATGTGCCGAATCTCCTCAAAAAGTACCTCCGTTCTCTCTCGTTTTTTTTTTTTTTTTTTTTTCTTTTCTTTTCTTTTACTTGTGTGGTGTGTGTTCTTTCCCATTTTTTTCAAATGCATGTGTTTCAGTGATGAACGTTATCACGATTCTTGGTCATGCTGGAACGAAAGGGGTGGCCTTGGTATTCAAGCGTTAAAGAACTATACCAGACTCATTTCACACATGGAAAAAAGACTAGGAATTCTCTTTTCCTTTTTTTTTTTTTTTTTTAATAAAGTGTTTTTGCTATTTACGTCTCTTAACATTATTATCTCATCGCCCACAGAAAACCGAACACACACACTCTTCCCGCTCCAGAGCTAAAATTTGTGAGCATTTATTTTAACCTAATTTTTTGCCATTTGTGCACGCAATATAAAAAGCATTTCACATCGCCAATTGTTCTTGGCATCTGGAAAAACAAAAGCACTCAGCTAACAACACTCAAAAATACTTGGCGTCTCAAAAAGATCGAAACAAGCTTTTATCTCTTCAACGGTTGATCACAGATACATACTTTCAATTAAAAAAATACTCAAAATCACATAAAGACTTACGACATTGCAGTTTCACCCCTATGGGTGGCATTTGCATGAAAATAAAAACAAGTTTCATACAGCCTTCGCAGAAAAAAAGGTCAATTAAAAAGTTGCGAAATGTCTTAATTAGTCTAAAAAAAAACGCCGTTGTTCTACTTGCAAAACTCACGGAGATATTTGCGATGAAAATTGTAAAAATGCATCGTCTGGAGCGAGTTTACGGGCGAACGGTTGCTTGTTTCGCTGCATAGCTTTGTAGCACTCAAAGCGAGAAACCGAAGAGCTCTCGCGCGTGCAGGAAATTATCGCTCCACATGATACATTTCTTACCATTTCCATCGCGAATATCTCCACGGGTTTCACAAGCAGAATGACGGGGTTTATTTCTTTTAGACCAATTAGGACATAGCCCAACTTTTTGAATGAACTTTTTTTCTGCGAGGGCTGTATATAAAAAAAAAAACTTTTTATGCAAATACCACTCTTTCCGTCCGAAAGGGGCCCGGGTTCGAATCCCGGTGAGGCATGCATGTTCTGTTTGTCTTACGACACTGGCTCTCTCCCTTCCCTGGAACCAGTCACCCTAAATTAAGGAGGGGCGACTGCTTTATAGCCCATTGAGTTGCTCACGGTCATCGTTAAACCTCCAACCAAAAAAAAAAAAAAAAAAAAATGCCACTCACACGGGTACAATTGCCCTGTTAAGTCTTTACGTCCTTTTAATTATTTTTTTTAAATGAAAGCATGTATCATCCGTTACATATTCGTGATCAAGCGTTGAAGAGATAAACGCTTGTTTTAAATCTTTTTGAGACACCATATATACAAAACAGATAATTAACTGTCGACGAAAAATCAATTGAAATGGTCACTTTTTTCACCGAAACTTAATGGCAGGACAGTAGCAACCGGAAGGACTTAAATGACAGGACAGTAGCAACCGGAAGGACTTAAATGACAGGACAGTAGCAACCGGAAGGACAGGGAGTACGCCGACTGCCCTTCCGGAATGGTCATATTAGAATCTTAAGTTCGTGCTCTAAGGGAAGTAAAAAATACATATTGAGGATAACACGTGAGGCAATTTACTGAAAATTTGAACTGATAAAGAAAGTTATATATGCTTCAGTATATTTTTTAAGCAACGCGTACAATATTCCGGGCGGCTAACCAGAGTACCTTACTCTGTTACTTGTGGAACCCTCATGTGGAAAAAGGCAATAGTTCAAAACAGCCGAGGGAGGCATATAAAACAATGTGCTGAAACGAGAGGGAATCAAAAAGTTAGTGCAAATCACCCAAAATTATTAAAGCTACGGAAGCCATTTTTATTTTATTTATACATTCAGTATACTGTACAACATAAATAATATTTAGCAACCCCCATTTTTTTCAGGAATCGAAAAGTCCATAATCAGGGAGAAAGTGTAATTTCGCAGTCCGATCAAGTTCCTTCATCTCCAAGGCTAAAAAAAAACCCATCAAGAAATATTAAATGTATATGGAAATAAGTGTCCAGCATACGAGACTGTGGCAAAGTGGAAAAGAAATTTTTAAGGTGGTCATATGACCATTTTTGACGATCCAAGGTCCGAACGGCCATCTTTCACAGATGACCAGACAGTTGTGACCAAAGTGGAGAAGTTAATCCTTGAAGATAGGCGTACAACCATTGAAATGCTTTGTCAAGAAGTTCATCTAAACTATAAGTCAGTGGCGGCTTTTCAGGTGAAGTGCTTCTTTACCTATTTTACTTAAAATTAAGTTTTATTCAGTAATTTGTATAATATATTCTTTTTGTCTCTATTGTGTTACAAAATACTCAAAATTTTGATTAGATATCAATTCACATAGCGCGTTCAATACGGAAAACAAGTCTTCATACGCAAAACTGTGCAAGTGAAGAGCCGAAATGAAAACCCTTGGAAATCTGCAGCTTTCGACCGAGTTGCTATGGTAACCGTGAGGTCAACCTCCCCTATTTGGCGCGCAAGTGAAGTGTTTTATCTTTCGGCGCCGAAACTCTGCAGATGGAATCGTGACCTTCGAAGGAGATTACGGTGAAACGGTACGGTTTACCCAGGGTATCTTGCAGTGCTGTGGAAAAGGATTTGTTTTTTCGTGCTTTGCGATTTTTTGTCAAAAAGTTTAGCTGTTACTGTAGTTTCGTGTACAGTTTAACAGTCAGTGATAGTTTTAATTAAAGTATGTATCCTGGGAACGACATTGTTTGTAATTTATTACAAACTCCATTTAATCGGTGGAAAGATGAAGATAAAAGAGACATTTTACTTCAAGGACGACCGATGGATTCACTGACAATTGTTGCCAAAAAAGAAATCAAGAAGAGCCGTAAATCTAATAATATTAATTTTAAAAATTGTTGGTTTACTGAATATAAATGGCTTTGGAGTACTTCTGTGTTACAAAAATTATTTTGTTGGTACTGCTTAATTTTCAGTAATAAACATTCGGCGTGGAATAAAGACAGATTCTCAGATTTATTAAATATAACACGCTCACTTCATAAACATGGTGATTCTAGCGAACACCTGAAATGCGAGTTAATGCTAAGGAATTTTGAAAAAATCAGAACACCATTGCAGATGTCCTGAAGGAGAATGCTAGGCTTTTGAAAATGCATTTCAACGAAAGCGTTCTTTTAAATAGACTTTTCCTGCAGACAGTGATTGATGCAGTATTATATTTGAGCAAACAAGAACTAGCATTCCGTGGCCATGACGAAAGCATGGACTCGATAAATCGTGGAAATTTCAAGGAATTACTTTCATTGTTGATATCAAGAAGTCCTTTAGAAATTCAAAATCAATACGAAAATATAAAAAATGTCTTCTCAAAAACTATTCAAAATGAATTAATTGAATGTATTTCTGAATATATAAACAATCACGTTAAAAATGAAATAAATGAAGTTCAATGCTTTTCTATTCAAGTAGATGACACCACAAGCATAAATCAGACTTCTCAGTGCTCTATTAATAAGATTTGTCGATTCTGAAGGTGTATTTGGTTGAGCGATTTTTGGGTTTCCACGACGTGAGTGGAGATCGAACGTCAGAAGCTTTATACAAAATGCTAGACAAAATTTTGGAACAATTCGATTATCAACACAAATAATAGGACAATGTTACGATGGGGCAAGTGTAATGTCTGGACACTTGAATGGGCTCCAGAAAATAATCAAGGATAAAGCTTCTCAAGCTGTTTTTGTTCATTGCTTAGCACATCGTTTGAACCTTGTATTACAGCAGAGTTTTTCTAAAATTTCAGTGTCTTTATATTTTATGCAAGCCTCACTGGAATTCCTTCGTTCTTTCACCACTCAGTGAAGCGATCTTATACACACATCTACAACCGCAAGACTCATACTAACCATAGCAGAAACTCGATGGACCTCCACTTCGAAGTTAGTAAGTGTAATTGTTGTAGATTGGGATAAATTGAAGGAAGTATTCGAATTTCTGACAAATAGTGAGCAATCAGATAAAAAATCAATTCAACTTGCCAAGGGATTTTTAAATGATATGAACACTTTTGAATTTACATTTTTGGCAATAGCATTTAATGAAATTTTTGGCCCCACCGATCTATTATTCGAAATTTTGCAGAAAACATCACTTGACATAAACTACTGTGTAACTCAAATTAAAAAAACTCGTGAAATTTTGAGTCATAAAAAGAACGATGAAGTATTTGAAACACTGTTTGGAAATGCTAGCAAAATCACAGAAATAAGCAGATCTAAACGGGAATATGCTGCTCTTACACACGAAACAATTTTTCAAAATTATAAACAATTGTATTTTGAAATTTTAGACCACATTCTTGTGGAAATGGATATAAGATTTCAAGACTGTGAAAAACTTCAATTTGTTTGTCTTGCTGACACAACCAAATTCGAACAAATTCAAGCTTTCCCTCTCACGCTTTTGAAAATCTACAACATTTTTACGGAAAAATATTTACTAAACTCCAGCGGCTTAAAAATGAACTGAGTCTTGTATATGCCAACGAAAAATTAAGGAATATATCGACTCAAGAACTTCTTCGAGTGCTTCATGAAGATAAAGACATTTTTACAGAAGCTTATAAATTGGTTGCCCTCATTTTAACCATTCAATCTACAAGTGTGTCAGTGGAAAGGAGTTTTTCTTGCCTTAAAAGAATACAAACTTACTCAAGAAACACTATTTCTCAAGACAGACTTGCTTCTTTGGCAAATATTTCTATTCAGAAAGATATTTTATTGATGCTCACGAAGAAACAACCATTCTATGACGACATAATCGACAAATTTACAGCTTTAAAAGAAAGAAGAATTGATCTAATATACAAAAAATAGGTCAGTCCTCATATAGTGGTTTTCATTGAAGACAGTAGATATCTTTTCATATTGCTCTTCACCTATTTTTTCAACCACGAGCCGCCACTGCTATGGCTCAGTGTGGACAATCATACATGACCAATTGAACATATCCAAGGTCTCAGCGCGATGGGTACCTAAGACTTCTCACCCCATTCCAAAAGGAAGTTCGGGCACAACCCGCACAAAAAATGTTGGATCTTTGTAATGCGAATTCCGAAGATTTTTTATTTTTGACCCTTTGATTACTATGGATGAGTGTTTGTTATACCTCTATGATACAGAAACAAAAGAAATGAGCAAGCAATTTAAATATCCCTCTTCACCATCCCCCATAATGGCAAAAGTGCAAAATTCTGCCGCCAAAGTGATGCTCTCTGTTTTCTGGGATACAAGAGGCATTATTTTAACAGACTACTTTCAGAAGGGTCAAACTATTACCTCTAACTACTATTGTAACCTATTGACCAAATAAAGAGAAAAAATTGAAAGCAAAAACGCGGAATGATCACAAAAAAGGTCCATTTGTTGCACGACAACGCACCAGTTCATTCAGCAGCCAACAGCATAGTCACTGCGAGTCGTCTTAAACACAATATATTGCCTCATCCTCCATATTCTCTTGATATGGCGCCAAGTGACTTCTTTTGTTCCCCGAGATGAAACGTCCACAATGTGAGAGGCGATTTGATGACATTGATGACGTCATTTTTGAGGTAGAACAGTGGTTTCAGGCACAATCTGAGGTTATCTACACTAAGGGAATAAAGAGGGTCAAGCGAAGGTGGGTAAAATGTGTGGCACCGATGTAGAGAAGGCCCAAGTACCTGAATAAAAAGTTTTTTTCTAGCTTGTTTATTTCTTGGTGATTGCACGAACTTTTTGATACCCCCTTGTATGACCAGCCTCTGCGTCCTTTCTGAAAACGCTGAATGGGTGAAGAGCTAATTAGTCATCTTTGATCAGTCTCAGGAAACCTTTCTAAGAGTTTAACCTACAACGCAGTTTTTTCAAGACCTACCCCGGAATAATCTTCCTTTTGTTACATTCACTGTCTGATATTCATTCGTTCTGTGCGTGTTCCATTTTCATTCTGCACAGTGTGTTGTCGGCATTCATGTAACTTTTACGCTTTACTGAACCCTTGGGCATTTACGTAGTTCTTACATTTTTAGTAAAATTATGCCAAAATCTGGAAGTGCGATTTTTGAACTACCATAATATTTTCCCTATAACATGGGTATGAGAAACTAAAAGCTGCTTACTATTTAAGTGGAAGTAGGAAAATTTCAAGTCTCATACATACATACATACATACATACATACATACATACATACACACATATTACCAAGCTGTTCTCTGAGATTCAGAGGTTAGCTCCAAAAAGAAATACAAACTACCAGATATTTTTACTTACTGTTGTCGCATCAAACTTCTCCATTTACAGCGATCTTGACATACAACTTGGGCTTCACCGATATCTATTACACGCCGTACACAAGACCTTTTATACTCCATACTCAATTTTTTTCTCATGCAGACACTCCTGAATCTGATCTACCCATGTCTTCCTTGGCCTTCCTCTGCCTTTCCTTCCTGCCACTTGGGCTAAAAAGATTTTCTTAGTATCTCATCACTCATTCTTTCAACATGGCCAAACCACTGAAGCATATTGGTCTCCACCTTGCTAACAACATTTTGCTTCACATCACACAACTGCAACACATCTTCATTCCTCACACAATCAGACCGTGTCTTGCCACAACCCCCCCCGTAAGTAACGCATTTCTTCAGCACACAAACGATTCCTATGTTTCTTCTGCAGTACTCAGGTTTCACTGCCATACATCAGAGTAGGAACAATTACAGTTTTATACACAGCCATGCGGGACTCTCTAGAGAACCCTTCATTTCCTGTGAAAACCTCCCAGAGCAGCTATGACTTTCAATAAAGAATTCACTCGCCCACAATTTTCACCATCCAATTTGCTCTCTCAGTCAAACATGCTTCCTAAATACACAAACTCACTCACCTGGTCAATCACAGTGCCATTTATACTTACATTACATTCAGTTCTACTAGCTCCTCTCCCAAACACCATACTTTGGTTTTTCCTTATTTATACTCAGTTTGAATTAAATACAAACTTCGTACATCCGAGACAACATACTCTGCAAATCACTTTTGCTCTCTGCCAACAGGACAGTGTCATCAGCATACAACAATCTGCACACACGGATATCACCAAGACATAAACCACTATCATCTATTTTGGCATCACGCATGCACGCGTCCTTAAATATATTAAATAGCCATGGTGACATTACACAACCTTGTCTAACTCCTGCACCAATAGAAAACCATTTTGATAAAACACCATTCACTCGTACACAAGCTCTACTACTAGCATACATGGCTTTTACACTACTAAGTAGATTCCCAGTAACACCATATTCATTCAATACCTTCCACAAAAGTGTCCTATTTACTCGGTCGTAAACTTTCTCTAAATCTATGAAGGCAGCAAAAACTTTCTTACCAACAGCCAAATACTTTTCAATCATCATGCGTAATCCCAAATTAAAAAAAAAAACTGACTGCCAAACCTGCTAGTTTATAATAAAGATGAGCACGGGCTTCTTTTTTAAGGCCCGGGACCGGTTTAACATTATTTGCCCAGGTTTGGACATTTGTGGAAATTTTTCCTATGTGAATAAGGAAATAATGAAGCATATTGCTTTACACTTATTTACATTTTCATCATCAGATAAGAACGTTAGGGCTCCCCGTTAATGTCAACCCCCACCCCAAAAACGAGAGAACGAATTTATAATGTGCATCATATTCAGATAACAAAATGTATCCAAGTTAATTCGTTTACCTCGGCTCACTTCATGTTCTTACCAAATGACCCAAAATTCCCATTTCTCATATTGCAGCTAGCAGAATTTTAAATTTTAGTCACCAGAAAACTTTTTACTATCAGTTTTCATCGTATCCAGGAAATAATACATAGTTGTTACTTAAAACACTCAGACGTTTTTCAGTTACGAAATGCACCCGGAACACGCAATAAACAATAATTAAGAATTTTAGGCAAAGAAGAAAAGAGAGACTACAGTCTAACCATTCAGTTGTGAGTTTCCCATTGCATTAGTTAATTCGGTTAGAAGTGGTCAATATAATTAATCAAAAAAGTGAAAGGAAAAATTAACTTTGAGCCCGGGCCGGGATCAGTTTTCGGGCTTTTTGTCATAGCCCGGGCCCGTACTCATCTCCAGTTTAATAACTCTGAAAGGAGCGAATACATTACGGTTGGAGATCTGAGTTAAATTATGGCATAAAAATAATAACACTGACATAACGTACAGTTCTAAATTCCACACACGGATGAGAAAATTATTTCAAGTGAACAAATAATACTCGTATTCCGATGCACATATCATAGCTTAATCAATCAAATGATAAAGAAAGAATAGTATCGTATTCGAATTTTTGAATCGCATGGCATAAGTTATTTTTTGACCTTTTCCTCCAGCTCTGGGCCCAAATTTGTGCTTCCACTGGTTTCAAAGTCCCCAGTAGCTTTCATTATGGAGTTAATCAAATAGACCTTTAAATTAATAAGTTTAATCATATAGACCTAAAAAAATAGCTCGGGAGATTGGTTTTGGGAGAGCAAAACACGTAGGGAGCACAGAATCAATGTCAGTTAATTCGTAATCTCAACTTTAAAGCGACAAGCTTTTTTGTTATAGCAATTTGAAAAAAATCTAAGTTTTTTTAACAGCTTTTAAATTAAGCGGCCGAAGTTCTACACATTTATTCACTTTATATCCACCGGGTTATCCTCTCCTTTATATAATCAAGTGCATGTGCACGTTTTCCTCTTCAGTACATTTGTTTAGACTTTCTGAAAAGAAAGTCACTCATGACAAGCTGAATTTTATTATTGTAACACCGGACCAACTTGAGATGGTCAATTCTTCACTGGAAAAGTTTCATATGGTGTTAATAACACTTAACGAAAAGTGTTAATTCAAATATATAACGACGGTATTTCGTACTTGCCAATTTATTCAACCTCAAGATAGACGCTGAGTCGTTCACATTAAATACTCTGCTCGGCTGGGTTGGTTTCTGTTTCTGCAGAATCATAATCAGTAAGTGTAGATGAAATTCATCACATCCACTTTTAGGCAATTCATATTATCGTCACGTACAACCCTTAGTGATTACTACTTTTCGATGTGATAGTGAGCAGAAAGGAAATACTGATGGTGATAAAGTCATTAAATACATAATTTTCTAAGAAGATATTTTTTTCCGGAATTGGTAACGACGAAATTTGTTTCCAGAAAATGAACTAATCAGCAGGGCTTGAAAACTATCTGAAAGGTTCCATGTCCAGCTGAGCATGTGCAGAAATTATTTACCTGCCCAGGTAGTAAAATCTGGATGCCCAGGAAATTTTATCTTTCAAGAAAACAATCAGAACCCTTATTTTGTTTTAAGTTAAAAAGTATGAACCTTTTTTTACATGTTTCGCATTTCCGTTTTAAAGGTCTGTATTTAAAACGTTCAATGCAGAAGAGCGTGTATCACAAGTTTTAAGATGATGATGCCGAAATTGATATGAAATGGTATGATGATGAAATTGGTATTTGAGAAATTTAGTGATTCTGCCATGTTCCTTTCGTAGAAGTCTTTGCGCTTTGTCACTAAACATGGAAAGCCAATTCCAACACAGGAATGCATACCGTCGCTGACTATAAACAACATCTGAAACAAAACTGGTTCCAATTTCTGGACCTAGAAGAAGTGATATTCTTCTCTCTTTGGCACTCCGTAACAAAACAACTTCCGATGATCAGCAGTGAAATGAAACATGACATGCGAATTCTAGCACAAGAAAATTCTATTGATAATGTTTGGAATAGAATATGGTGATAATGTTTGGAATAGAATATGGTGATAATGTTTGGAATAGAATTTTTAAATTTAGTTGCCCGGACCAGGCAACTAGATTGTACATGCTCCGGGCATCTCGGGCATGGTATTTTTCAAGCTCTGAATGAGCATACAGCATTCGTACTGAAAAATATTCGGTGAAATATCAGTTTAAAAGGAAAAAACGAAAGATGAATTTTATGCTAAAACATTACAAACACATAAAGAAAAGAATCATATATTTGAGAAACTAATTTCTCCGAAAAAATAATTAATTTACACATGGTAAGCATTTTAATGCTATGTGCCTCCGCACCCATCCACAGCCACCAAATCATGGCTACAGGAATATTCCACGAATTATTGGATGCATTTACTTCGATTCATGTAAGTACTTCTATGTATTTACTTCGATTCATGTATGCACTTCTATGTACACTGCTGGCCACCCAAAATGCAACACCAAAAAAAGAAGCATCCGATTGGCCTGAAATTCGCAGCATGCGTCACCCGCAAGAGGACATGGAAACGATTAGCATTGCAGGGCATATGCAAATCATATGCGCCCGGCACGCCACCGAGAAGCACTATAAGAAGGGTGCACAGAAAGCGGGGTGTAAGTAGTGTAAGTGTGTGTGCTGCCGGACCTGTGCGTGGGAAGCTTCCTGATGCCTCGTCGCAGAATACGGCAGTCATTCCAGCAAGTTTCGGAGTTCGACAGTGGACGAATAGTGGCTTATCGCGACAGCGGTTTATTGTACCGAGACATTGGCGCCCGTGTGGGACGACATCCAGCCACAGTGAGGCGAGTAGGGATTCGGTGGGTGCAGGAGGGATGGACGGACCGACGTGAACGATTTACCGCAGCCGCTGCACACCACCGGACGAGAGAACCGGCATGTTATGCTGCAGGCATTTACGGCTTGCACCGCCACATCACGAACGTTAGCGCAATAATTAGGGTGTGTTACGCAACAACCTGTGTCAGCACGTGCTGTTCGACGTCGTCTGCAGGAGCAGGGACTTGTAGCACGGCGCCCATTGCTCCGTTTACCATTGACGTTACACCACCGGCGAGTGCGGGAACAGTTGGCCGTTGAATGCCGCACCTGGACTACAGAATGGCACGACATTGTCTTCTAGGACGAATCCCGCTCCTGCCTACAATACCACGATTGTCGGATCTGCGTGTGGCGGCACCGCGGCGAGAGACTGTATGACGCCTGCATTATGCATCGCCATACCGGTCCGTCGCCTGGCGTTATGGTTTGGGGCACAATTGGATATGTCACCCGCACCCCTCTGGTACGCATCACCGGTACACTCAACAGCCACCGCTACATCTCCGACGTTTTGGAGCCTGTAGTCTTCCCTTACCTGCAGGACCTGCCAGCGGCCACGTTTCAACAGGACAATGCGTGACCGCACGTGGCACGCATCGTGCAACAATTCTTCACGGCCCACCAAGTGTCACTGCTGCCGTGGCCCACCTGTTCTCCCGATATGTCGTCCATCGAACACGTCTGGTCGCTGATCGGCAACCGAGTGGCCCGGCAAGCACCACCAGCGGCTACGCCTGATGAACTGTGGCAACGTGTGGAAGCAACCTGGACCGACATACCCCAAAGCCCACATCCAAAGTCTCTTTCGTTCGATGCCGCGGCGTGTAGCGGCCGTTACTGTCAGCCATGGAGGCCACACGAGCTATTGATGTATGCGTGTTCCGCAAGTCGCACGAGCCTGTAAGCTCAATCGTTTCATCTTTGTATCTGTTGTTATGTGTCCAGTAAATCTGGCTTTGCTATCTCGTGTCTTTCTTGGTGTTGCATTTTAGGTGGCCAGCAGTGTATTTACTTTGTTCAGAAAACTTGAAAAAATTCGCCGTCCAGGAGCGGGAATCGAACCCGCACCTCCCGATTTCCGGTCAAGCATGCTACTCATTACACTACTCGGGACAGCATCGACTAGCGCAAATCTGATGATAATCATATATATTAGGTGTGCAACTTAATTCTCGGCCACAGGCACGACACGTTGAGAGCAAATTATAGCAAATCGAATACGTACCTAATTAGGGAAATAATCCCCGTCGTGTTGGATACATTTGAGCCATCGGTCAGGGAGCTGCCGAATGCCACTACGGGAAAATGAGGACTGTTTCGAGTTGGTAAAGTCTTCAATACTTGTGTCCCCTTAGCAGAAAGTTCCTGATCAGTCTGCGACAGTTATCATGGTGCCACGAAATAATCTGCGGATGGTCAATGGCCAAGACAGATGGAAAAAAAATTGCACGGGTAGAAATTTAAAAAGGAAAAAAAAAAGAGACAGAGAAAAGAACTGGCCATCTTATATTTTTGTGTCTAGAAAAAAAGGTTAGCCTAATAACTACAGAAATTGCAATGATAACTAGAATCCAGAACACTCTGCCCTCTGAACCTAAAAATCCTGCCTCCATTTCCAGGCTGAAACAAAGTTTTATGGAATAAAATTACATTTAATAACAATAAAAGAAAGTGGGTGCATCGCCAGAAAAAAAAAAATTGCAATTAAGAGAGAAATCGTCGTTCCGCCGTACGTCCGGTTTCGTAAAAATTTTTCTCGAAACTATCTATCTTAAATGCAATCATGTATGTAATTAATGCAATCATATATGTAATTATGGTGCAGAGACTTGGACCTTAACTAAAAGAGACATAAAAGGCTGCAGACAACTCAAAGTAGCATGGAGAGCTGCATGCTTAGTGTAACCAGGAGAGATAAGAAGAGGAACTCGTGGATCCGAAAAATGACAAGAGTGGAAGACATCAAGATCACAGTTAAATCCCTGAAATGGCAATGGGCTGGACATACTGCCAGAAGGACAGACCATCGATGGACAGCCGAAATTTTAGATTGGATTCCAAGGGACAGGAAAAGACCCAGAAGAAGACCACATGGAAGATGGGTGGATGAAATTCGAAAGTATGCGGGAGTGACATGGAGGAGACTGGCACAAGACAGACCGTTGTGGAGGAAACTTGGGGAGACCTTCGTCCAGCAGTGGATTGATAATTGTTGACAATGATGATGATATGTAATTAAATACCGCAGGGTTGTGAGGGGGGGGGGAGAATACGATTACGGGAGAAATGGCATGCTTTAGCTTCCTTCGTCGAAAATTTTTTCTTTAATTTTAAGTTTACAGGAGAAATTTTTTACCCATTCCAACTTTCGTTTTTGGAAGAATTTCCTCAATTTTCAAGCTGAAGTACAGCTATTTATAGAATAAAATGATATTTAACAGCCACACTGAGCAGAGAGAAAAGAGCGCGAGAAAAAAATTTAATACGTAATACAGGCATCCATCCAACTTCCGTTTTCGAAAATTACCTCCGTTTTCGAAAATTACCTCCATTTTCAAGCTGTAACACCAACATTTATGCAATAAAAGGGTATTTAAGAACAATACCGGACAGAGGGAACATTGAGAGTGAAAAAAAATTGCGATTGCAGGAGGAATCTTCACTAACTTCCGTTTTCAGAAAGTTTTGAAAGCCTGAATTTCATCCCCATGCGGGAAACTTACATCCATCATTGGGAGCCTGCAAGGAAAATATTTAAAAGGGTTTTGGGGTGTCGTTTTTGTCTGCAGGACCAAAATAAAATCTGCGACATGCGTCGCCTGTCGCCGCTATTTTGCTACGGGGACTTGTGTGGACCTCCTCGACAGAAGTGAAGTGCGTATTACTCAGGTGATGTTGCAGGGAGCGAAAGAGGTGATAATCCGACGGGGCCAAGTCTGGAGAATACGCCGGGTGGGATAAAATCTCCCATCCCAGGTCGGTGATCGTGTTTAAAGTCGTTTTCGCGGTGTGAGGACGCGTTATCCTGAAGCAACAGGACCGACCTTCTGCCCTTGCCGGTGTATGGCCTTTCCGCCTCCATTGTGTCACTCAAACGAATGAGTTGCTGACAATAACGCTCAGCATCGACCGTTTCACCAGGTTTTTCTTTCTGTTGCTGTCCCGGACGTTCTGCGTCACGGAGATCAAAATTTCCGTGCTTAAACCACTGGAACCACTTCTTATACGCACTGTAGGACACAGCAGCCTCACCCAAAGCAGCACAGATTATTTGCTGGGCTTCCGCGGCACTTTTTTTCAGCTGAAACGCGAATAGGAGGCAGTGCCTCAAATGTTGCTTCTTTAACGACATTGCTTTCACCGTCAACTTTCGTCCCTTCTGTCACTACAGCTGTGAGCGGTTACGGTTGATTGGAAAACTCTTGGATGGCACTGCAATCAGCCGTTATCGCACGCAGCTATTTGCATTTGCCGACGTTCTATGATCACTTGCGGTTAGGGGCCGAGAATTAAGTTACACACCAAATATATGTTCAGTTGCTTGGAATTCCCTTGTCCTGGGTAGTGTAGTGAATAACATGCTCGACCGGAAATCGGGAGGTGCGGGTTCGATTCCCGCTCCAGGACGGTGAAAATTTTTCAAGTTTTCTGAATGAAGTAAATACATGGAGTACAGTGATCCGTGGAATATTCCTCTAGCCATGATTTGGTGACTGCCAATGTGTGCGGAGGCAGACAGCATTGAAAGAAAAGAATGGAAGATTAAGAGGGTGTGTGGGGTGAGCAAAATAAATCTTTCATTTCCACATAGAACGGAATGGAAGATTTTATGATTTTTTCCTACCTTCACAGCTTATCACACGATATAGAACGAATTTCATATTCTCTTATCATTTTGCGTCACTTCAATTACTGTAGTTGATGAGCATTTTAGTTTTATTGAGAGCAACTGACAAAAGTATTGTTCGTAACAGACGTCGACGGTTAAAACACAACTGCGGATGTTAGATTTTTTCACGGACTTCCTTTCGTATTCGATCGCTGCAATTACGTTTTGGACAAATGATCCGCCATTGAAAAGATTTTAAAAATGCGCAACAGCTGGCTTCCAAGATTACAGGTGAGTTGTCCACGTTGTAGCAGACATCTTCGCGGAAAGTAAACCGGACGGTCGTTCCCTTAAAATCAAAACACAAACTGAGCAGGAGCAAGAATGATAGGCGTTATACAGTATAACATCATTGCACGCCAACATACGATGGCGTCACGCAAAAGAAAAAAAAGAGGTAAAACTATGAATCCGTCGTTCACAGCACACTTACAGTAGCGAACAAAAGTATTTGGCGAAACACTTTTTCAACCATAATTTTAGTTCTGCTAGACCAAATCGGGTCAGTTTGGGATATGATATGTGTTGATTCATGGGTTTACAATGCCGCGTACTTTGTATTTCGCTCAGAGCGAATTTGTGGTTCAAAATGGGCCATATTCAAGAGTCGCCAATTATTACCCATTTGTTTGCTGCATGTATTAATGTTTTTCTTGTGATTTTTGTGAGTTTTGTGATGAGTAGTGTGATAATAAGTCAATCTTAGATTTTCAGAAATGGGTAAAAAGGCGGAGATCCCTGTTGGAGTTCACCAGGCGGCCGTGTACATGATGGAATCCGGAATGCGCGTCACCGACATTGCGAGGGCCCTGAAGATCCGACACCAGTCCATTTCAGCTATCCTGCAACGTTATAAAGAAGACTGGGACCGTCGACGACAGTCCGCGATGTGGTAAGGCCTTATTCCACTACCTTGCGTAAGGATAGACGCATCCTCCGTCGATCTCCTTGCTGATCCCACCTTAACTGCTGTGGACAGCGACGACCTGAACGTCAGCCGAATGACCATCTCCCGTCGTCTCATTGCTGGTGGATTGAATGGAAGACGCTCCGCCAAGAAACCACTCATCGGAGTCAAGAATCGTCGTGCAAGAATCGCGTTCGTGCGCCGTCATCGACACTGGACTGGAGTTAGGTGCTTTTCACCGACGACAGCAAGTTCAACTTGTTCGGAAGTGATGGCATCCGATACGTACGACGTCCGTGTGGCCAGAGATTCAACCCCAGTTCATTCAGCCGACTGTCAAGAACGGAGGAGGATCGCTCTTGGTTTACGGCGCCTTCTCTCGCAATGGAATGGGCCCCATCATCAAGATTGACGGAATAATGAACGGCCAGAGCTACACGAACATGCTTATCAACGATGTCTTGCCATGGGCAAAGCAGAACATGCCACCCGGATGGATCATGCAGCAAGACAACGACCCGAAGTACTCCTCCAGAGTAGCGAAGGCAGCCTTCCAAGCAGCAACAGGTCACACTTCTAGACTGGCCAAGCCAATCTCCAGACCTCAACCCCATCGATCACATGTGGGAGGAGCTGGAGAGACGATGTGCGAAGAAAACCTTCCGGAATAGGGCCCAGAAGTTCGACCAGCTGTCTGCAGAATGGACGCGAATTCCGCAGGTCACCGTCGAGAAGCCAGTGGACTCGATTCCGGCCCGTCGTGCAGCTGTTATTAAGTCTCGTGGTTATCCCACTAAGTATTAGTTATTGTTTTGTCATTTTCTCGTACTTGTTTTCTGTTATCGTTGCATTAAATGAATGTGATACACACCTACTTTGTTGGTCAATTTGTATGATCTTTGCGATTAAGCTCGGTACCTGATCTGTGTTAAGGTTTCCGATCCATCTGCATATGGGTCATGTTTACAACTGAATAACACATATCATATCCCAAAATGACCCGATTTGGTCCAGCAGAAAAAATATTATGGTCGAAAAAGTGTTTCACCAAATACTTTTGTTCGCTACTATATATACGAACGAGAAGCAATACTCTATTTTATGAGCATGGGGCATTCATAAGAACAAACGTCACAACATAGTGTTTTTGGTAACTGTGTCATTTATCGTTAGATGCCGGTCACTAGCAATAAATTCACGACGAACGTTTTATCAATAATGTGTGAATGCCCAACTATAGGCATAGAGAATCAGGCTAGGAAGAAAGAACAGAGAAAAAAAAAATCTTATACGAGCAATTAAGCCCTGCTGAGCTACAACTAGCACTTAAACGTCTACTTGACTGTTGATACTTTCCAGTTTTATAGCTTCAGTGAAGTGGAAAGAAAATCTTCCTGTGCGGTGACCCACCCAAAGTGGGAGCTAAACTATGTTTTCTAACAGAGTTTCTGCTTTTTTCTTAATATTTAATGTGATCCAGCGTATCAAACGAGAGCTGCTGTGTAACCATTTCCTTGTTCATTTCAGAAAGTCTCCGTAAAACTGTATCCAAAAGAACATCAACAGCTCATGCAATGTAAAATGAAGGGTCACATGACGATTTGATTGCTTTCCAGGACAGATGAATACATATATATCCGTAAATATTCATTTCCGTATAACTTATTTAAAAGGGCATCAGTTTGAGCGGACGGTAATCTGACTAAAAAAAAAGTGCATAAACTGCAAAGGAACAATATATTTTCTTCACTCAATATGGAGAAGAGAAAAAATGGTTTCTCAGAACCTCATAAGAAGGGATTTTACTCACAAAACAGTTTCATAATTATATCTTAAATAGTGACATCTGTTCAAAAATTTCGTAGAATTAAATCGAAAAATGAAGCCGATTTCGCTTTATTTACCAAAAACAGAGAGAAGTTTTGTCTAACCGTAGCATTATTTTTTAATGTAGCCTCCCTGCAGTTCCACACTCTCTTTATAATAGTAAACTGTGACATGCAGTTTTGTAGAATGTCATAGTACATAGCAATGAATTTCATATGTACTGTATATTAAAAACAAATCGTAAATCTCTTTTTACCATAACTTTCTTTTGGAAGGGAAGGATGATTGATATTGTAACTTATCACAGCGCAGGTATCCCAGCTAATTATTATTAATATGCGCTTAGAAAGCTTTTAACCCTCTAGAAAGTACGACATATACTATATTGATAATAGTCACCGGTCACCCCCCTTCAAAAGCAAATGAACGGATCCGCTGCGTTGTTAAGACGAGCGGTACAGCTGCAAACGGTACAAGAACAAGCCCGTTGCTGACCGCGATCATATCGCACTGTGAAGTTGAGTGAAAATGTCGCGGCGGGAGAGAACTGACTTTGAGAAAAGAAAGATTGTTGGGTGTTATATTAGTGGGTTGTCCATAAGAGAAACCGAGAGGCGTTTAAACATAACCAAATCAACTGTTTTGGGTGTACTGAATAAGTGGAAAACACATGCCTGAAGCGGCAAACCGTACCGGCAGACCAACGAAAATCTGTGATGGAGGACGTCGAAGCCTCAGGTGAGTCGTTACAGCTAATCGACGGAGTACTACACAAGACCTCAGTTTCAGGTGAGTAAAAATGCTGGAACCTAGGTATGTACACGTACCATTCGCAGAGAACTTTATTCCATGGGTTACCGTGGTCGTGCGGCTGCTCATAAGCCTCTCAACTCCACTCGGAATGCTACTCTTCATTTAGCATGGTGTAAAGAACATTTATCATGGGCCGTAGATCAATGGAAACGGGTCCTATGGGCTGATGAATCCAGATACACGATCCATCAGTCTGATGGGTGTGGGGGTGTGTGTGTGTGTGTGTGTATGGCGGCAGCCGGAGGAACGCTATTTACCACAGTGGACTGTTCCTACAGTCAAGGTTAGAGCTGACACTGTACTCGTGTGGGGGTGTTTTTCGTGGTATGGTCCCGGCCCATTGGTTATCCTGGACAAACCTGTTAACCAGCACGTCTACTTCGATATTCTGGACACAATTATGCCCTACAAACTCTGTGGCAATACAATTGAACCGAGCCTTGTTGGTACCGGCAGAATAATGCACCGAGCCATAAAGCAATGACTGTTACGACGTGGTTTGACGATGAATCCGTATCGTGTGTGAACTTGCCAGCACAGTCCCCATAGAGCACCTATGGGATGAATTAGAAAGCTGCATAAGAAGTTTGGAACAAAGGCCTACTACTAAGCAACAGTTACCGGCAGCATTATGTATTGAATGGAATCGCACACCTATTGCTGTGTTCCAAAACCTTGTCGAAAGCTTGTCTCGAAGGGTCAGTGCATGAATTAATGCCAAAGGTGGACCGACACCGTACTAATATGTATGTCAATAAATGCTATGTTGTGTTTCTTTTCTAGGCGTCCGGTGACTTTTGTCAAGTAGTGTATGTTCTTAAATTATTTTTCAGGTTAGGTTCACATTCTGACCTCTCTGTGCAGGGATGGCATACTCTCCCACGCATCTTGACCCCATCGAAGAATGCTTTCGGCTGTAGCTTAAGCCCCGTATACACCGTTACTTCCATTTCTTTACTACAAGCAAACCGACCATGCAATACTGGCTTCTTTCAGCGGACAGAAGATAGCAAAACTGCATGATGCAGGTCTGGGCTGTAAGATGGATATGAAATAATCTCAGACCTAAGGTTTCTAATTGTTGAGATGGCTGCAGCCGTTGCATGGGGCCAAACATTGTCGAAGTGCAAGAGGACATATTTTGACAACAATTTTTAGTTGCGATTGCACATTTTAGCCTGTCTTTAAACATTGCCGAATATGTTCCACAGTTATGATTTGTCCGCGTTCTTGAAAATGCTCCAAAATAAGCCCATACGTATCTCGAAACAATGTTATGATTTTTTTTTTTTTTTTTTTTTTTTTGTGACAGAGCGGAAGACTTTGGAATTTCTTTGCTGGTGATGAAGGGGGTTTTCACTCCATACTTTGTCTCTTCCTTTCAGGGTCAAATTGATGCACCCAGGTCTCGTCTTAGGTAAGAGTCCTAAACACGGATCTTCATTATAACGCTGTAAAAACTAGGCAGAAATCTTTCTAGCGCTGTTTGTGTTGATTGGCCAAATGTTTCTAGACTCACCTGGCACACACTTTTCCGACAACCTAAGTCGTCAGACAATATGCATAAACAGAACCACAGCTTATAAAAAATAAATACGTCGCTCTTTCTACGTTCCAGAAACACATAGCAACCGAAAACTTGTTTTTCAGCCGCCGCCGTGGAATTAAACCACGGAACTCTCGATAACTAGCCGAGCGCGTTAACTTTACACCACGGTGGCCAACAATCCACGGTGCTATGTGTATTTTTAAGTCAGCTTCTGACATCATAAATCCGTAAGATGGGCTCAGCTATATAAAAAAAAAAAAAAAAAAAAAGAGAGAGAAAAACAAGTTTTCAGTTGCTATGTGTTTCTGGAACGTGGAAAAAGCGATGTATTTATTTATTTACTGACGCCACATATTTGGAGGATTTTCCCCACAGCTTATGTCTAACATAGGAGACAGTAATCCATCGGTCTTCTTGAATGAGAACTAACAAGACACAAACGGTTCAGGACAAAATCTGCTCAATATGCTGGCCACTACAAGAGATTATCTGTGATGCACTGCTGAAATCAAAGAATTTTAGGTCGTTTCACATAGAAAGTTTTCTACGGAAATGTTCAATAGAACATTCAGCAACGGACGCATAATTTCGCCAGGGTTTCCGCAGTCCTGTCCAGCATGCTCACCGGACCTAACTACTCGTGATTTCTAGCTTTGGCGACGCCTGAAAGATAAGTTTTTCGGGACGGCATAAGCTAGAGGTCTGCAAAGATCAGGCTGTTCTTAGTTTAGAGAACAAAGCACAGGGGCCGGGCTTTTCCCAGACATTTACGGCCAGGCCAAGTCGACTCATTCTTTTTACCGCAAAGGTAAAGAGAAAAAGTCGTGTTGCAGGATTTCCTGGTCTGTTTAACTGTTTTGCTGGCTTTAACTTTCATGACAAAGCCCAGGGGGTAATCACAGTGGTTAGGAGAGGCACTCAGTGTTTTTAACCATCTGTAGATATTGATATGAAAAAAAAAGAAACATTTTGGAGCTTGCTGATAAAAAAATCGATCCCCAGCGAGTGTATGTGTGTGTTGTGTAGAATGCAGGACGGGGCTGTCTGTATAAAGAGTGGGACGACTTCAATTGTTTCTCCTATCCCTAATCCGTATGGGGATTGACTTTTGTAGTGTTACCACATACTAGTTCAGAGAAAGGGAGATTTTGAACCCGTTTAATCTCTCTCTGTGTCTGTCTGTCTGTGTCTGTCTGTCTGTCTGTGTCTGTCTGTCTGTCTGTCTCTCTCTCTCTCTCTCTCTCTCTCTCTCTCTCTGTCATTCTCTCCCTGTCATTCTCTCTCTGTCATTCTCTCTCTGTCATTCTCTCTCTCTCTCTCTCTCTCTGTCTGTCTCTCTCCCTGTCTGTCTCTCTCTCGCACATTATTCGATAATTGCCATTTAGTTATTATTTTTAGGCTTACATTCAACTAAACAATTTCAATAACGTCTCATTTGGTTATTTAATTTTCACGATTTAATAAAATATAATGGAAAGACAAAATAATACCAAATGGCACATCACGAGCCGGGCATAAATAAGAGCTGCAATTGACAGGCCGGGCCGAGTGTTTAATATCTGAAACGGGACTGGCCGAATATCTACAGGGTGGTCCGAATGTCAATGTGATTATAAAACAAAACCGTCTCCACTACAGCTGAAATTTCCCATTTTTTTTATGGTGAGTGGATTGTACTCGATAAGGATATCGAGCATAATCCGATTCCTACAGACTTAAAAAGAATGTAGAATTAGCTTTTCTAAATTCCAAAAAAAAAAAAAAAAAAAAAAAAAACATTCGTTCCTCAAGAAAGAGATCAGAGCTTTGAATGATAATAATAATAATAATAATAATAAACAATACTCAATCATTGCTGAAAGTGTAGAACACCAGTGTAGTTCTCAATCATCGCTGAAAGAACAGAACAGTGTGCTATTATTATAACCCATTGGTTCTATTCTTTTAGCAATGAGTGAGTATTAAAGTACACCAAAATATAAACTGTGTTGATAGTCCTAAAAATCCTCCCCTCCTTCCCCCCTCTTGCCGTCTTGAAAAGGAATATTGAGTACATAACTTATTTTGAACGATAAATATTAATAAAAAGCTTTCGCTCCCTCCAAAATGAAAATTTTGAAAGGCTAAAATTCAGTTATAATTTAAGCGAGAAGAAAACATAACGCCATAACGCATGTAACAAACTTTGTTCATACTTTCTCAAAGGTAGAGAGGGGCTCGGACAATTTGTTTCTCTTCAACACAAGCCCCCCCCCCCCCCCCGATTAATTAACAAGAAAGATGACACCGAATTTTCGGGTGTAATAAGCACGTCTTTTGAATCCGTTCTGACGCAAACTAAATTTATCAAAGCTATTCAAAGCCAATGGAACCAGTATGGAAAACAATAGATCTGACGAAAGAAAGATTTTCAATCGGGTTTTTAATCCCTCAGATATTGCTGTAAATGGAATCGTGAACTTACGAACTCTTAGAAACAGAGATATCGACAAAAATAAGATGTGACTTTACGTCCCTTGGTGGGAAAACCATGCATTATTTTAGGAAGAAAGTATTCTCAAAAGGTTTATCCGTATAAGCGGTATCGGTCCAAGAAAAAACTTTGTCGAGTTTTCAGGAGCCCAGATTTTGCTACAAATATCAGAAGCAGAAATTAACACCTATGACCCCTGGTGGCCAAACTATTCTTTACCAAACATTAGAAATTATGTGAAAAATACTTTCCATCAGGTCTCGTATTCGAAACAGGAAGAGTTTTTCAAATCGGAGCTTTAGGAGCAGAAATAAAGCAGAAAACGCAATTTACCTTTGTGCCCTCTAGCGGAAAATCTATCATTAACTTGTAAATTTTTAATTTATAAGGAAAACATTTCGCATCGGAAACACTATCCAACAAAGAAGGAATTTTTCAAATCGGACTCTTAGAAGTAGAGATATTGACAAAAATAAGATATACATCTACGCCCCCTGGCGTAGAAACCATGCATTATTTCAAAAAGAAAATGTTCCTAAAAGGTTTGTCGACATGAGTAGTATTGGTCAACAAACGATTTTTTTTCAATCGAGATTTTAGAAGCTCATATTTTGCTGCAAATACGTCAGAAGCGGAAATTAAGACTTACGCCACCTGGTGAAAAAACCATTTTTTACAAAAATTAGAAATTATGTGCAAACGATTTCCCATCAGAAGCTGTATGCGGTACAGAAAGAATTTTTCAAATCGGAGATTTAGAAGCAGAGATATAGGGGGAAACGCAATTTGTATTTACGCCCCCCAGCGAAAATTCTATGAATTACTTGAAAATTTTGAAATTATATGAAACATGTCACACTGGAATCACTATCTAACAAAGAAGGAACTTTTCAAATCGAACTCCTCGAAGTAGAGATATTGACAAAAATAAGATATACCTACGCCCTCTGGCGAAAAAACCATGCACTATTTTAAGAAGAAAAGGTTTGTCGACATGAGTAGTATCGGTCAACAAGTGGCGTTTTTTTCAATCAAGAATTTAGAAGCTCATATTTTGCTGCAAACAGCTCAGAAGCGAAAGTTAAGATTAACGCCCTCTGGTGGCCTAACCATTTCTTTACAAAAATTAGAAATTATGTGCAAACGATTTTCCATCAGGAGCTGTATCCGGTGCAGAATGAATTTTTCAAATCGGAGATTTAGAAGCAGAGATATAGGGGGAAACGCAATTTACCGGTACGCCCCTTAGCGGAAAGTCTATGAATTACTTGAAAATTTTGAAATTATATGAAAAACATGTCACACGGAAAACACTATCCAACAAAGAGGGAATTTTTCAAATCGGACTCCTAGAAGTAGAGATATTGACAAAAATAAGATGTACATCTACGCCCCCTAGCGGAGAAACTGGAATTTTTTAGGAAAAAAATATTCCAAGAAGGTTTATCGATGTGAGTGACATCAGTCCACGAAAGAATTTTTTCAATTGATATATTAGAAGCTCAGATTTTATGGCAAATACATCAGAAGCAAAAATTAACACTTACGCCCCCTGGTGGCCAAATTCTTTACCAAAAATTAGAAATTATATGCAAAAGATTTTCCATCAGGAGATGTATGCGCTGAATAATTTTGTTTTCAAATCGGAGTTTTAGAAGAAGAGTTATCGGGAAAAATGTAATTTGCTTTTACGCCCCTAGCGGAAAATCTATGCGTAATTTGAAAAAGTAACTATCTAAAATACTCTTCGACATAAGTGGAATCGAAAGTTATAATAATTTTTTCAATCGGATGTTTAGAAGCAAATATGTGGAATAAAACGTATTTTTGAATTCGACATCTGCATTTACGCCCTCTAGCGGCAAAATTGTACATCGTAAAAAAAACGAAATAAAGGATCATCATTTGCATATTTCAAGCTTCCCAATGCAAAAACAATTTTTCAAATCGGACTAAACCGATAACATAAGCACGATCTTTTTTTACAAAAGACGTGCTAAAAAAGGAAGAACGAAAGTACTAAAAAAAAAAAGCTCGACTAAATTTGAGGCTCTATACGTGAATGGGGGGGGGGGAAGCATTCAACGGCTCTCCTGGTCCCTAGTTTTACTACACCACAACATTTGTAGTTTACTGCTATTTTCATTTATCGATTAAATGTTGACCTCTTAATTTAAATATTGTGCTATATAAAGAGACATTATAGAAATCAGAAAAACATCTTATTTCATTCAGTGTAAGATTATTTATTTTCCATTTTAGGATTGTTGACACGCAGTTCGGCATACAAGGGAAACTATCAAAACTATAACACTTAGTTTCGCCAAGAAAAAAACAGTATTTCACGTTTTCTCTCTATGGTGCGCGGGCATACAAAAAGCAGAATGCTACATTTAAGTTTCAGATACAAATGCGAAATTCAAAATGACTGTGCGTGTAATGTATGCTGAAAGATCAGAAGTGTTAAACAAAAGATTTTAAGTTCTAGAAGGCAACAGCCACCACTTCACAGGAGATGCCCACTTAAGGACCGCCAGGATGTGACATCTGAAGTGGAGTGCTCCTTGTATTGAAGTGGGCAACCAATGAAATAACTCGAATCTGTCTCATCCGCATCTCGAACGAGTAGGAATCTTCATAACTATGGGTTAGTAGGAGAATAGTTTTCATGCATGGGGAGAGAGAGAGAAAGAGAGAGAGAGAAAGAGAGAGAGAGAGAGCGGGGGGCCCCCTTAAACAATACGACGTGTTTACAGAAGGGAAATTACATCTACGTGCTATACACAAGTCACAAGCGCATCCAAAATAATTAAAATTGAGTGCGTGCATTAACGTGCAAAATTTTTTTAGAATTATATTCATGCTGATATAGCTAAGCAACTTCCTACATTATTTTTGAAAACCTAGCACAATTAAAACAGGGAATTTGTCATCACTTAACCATTGCGACTTCATGCCTGCCAATTCGGCTTTAAGTTCATAATATTGCAATGACATTTTATAGCCGTAAATGATCATAGGACGACTCCCTTGCGTATTTAAGGCTAGAACGAGCGAGGTCGGCCAGGGATCGAAGTATTGTTGATGCATTTGTTTGATGGCGCTGTCTGCCCCTTCCATGGAATCGCTGTCCCCAAATTAGGGATGGGCGAATGTTTATATCCTTACGAACTGCTCATCACGGTCGTTAACTCCTCCCCCCCTCAAGTAGTAAAGCAGAAAAAACAGAGCAAGAACGACAAACAGAACTTCCATGTTTTTCTCCTGGAACCGAACCCAAGAGCCAGAAGCATTGTGCCCTAGTATGCCTTCTATGACAGACATATGTACCTTTGTGAAATAAATACGGGATTACACCATATAATACAAATTTTGAAGATGATAATCCGATTTTTGGTGTAAATGTGACAAGGATGGTAAGTCAGATAATTTCCGAAAACTTGAAAATTTCATCGTCCTGGAGCGGAACTCGAACCCGCGTCTCCCAGATAGCGCCCGGGTTATATTCAAATTAATCGGAAACATGAAACTTGGTCGTTCTGGGTGGTGTAGTGGTTAGCATACCCGGGCACTATCTGAGAGACGCGGGTTCGAGTCCCGCTCCAGGACGATGAAATTTTCAAGTTTTCGGAAATTATCTGACTTACCATCCTTGTCACATTTACACCAAAAATCGGATTGTCATCTTCAAAATTTGTATATGTACCTTTGTTAAAAACTGAAAATTTACCATTCTGGATAAAAGTTTCCTCGTGATTTACAAATACACATAAGATTTGTGTTTTTTTTTTTTTTTTTTTTTTTAATATTATCCAAATGTTTTCGACGTACAAGTAGCAGGAATTACAGTAATTTATAACAATGGGGCTAGATTCTTATCGCACGACTGTGAGCTAAAACAGTCCTGTTACGAGCAACAAGCAGAACAGCCACTTCAAAAGTTCATCTCATGCATTTACTCGTATTTTCACGGTGTTTAAAACTGTAACGTCAAAGAATAGCGTTTGGAAGTTCAGTTTGGTCTCGTAAGAAGTTAACACTACGAGGTTTTGTTATCTGAAGAATTCAGCAATAGACGCAAGGAAATGAGAGCGCGCTGTGTATTTTGACGTAGGACTACGTCTAACTCCGCGGATAGTATGGGGTAACTTACGGCCGACCGCCGGTGACAACAATAGGTCCCAATTGATATCATCAGAGCGTTAAAAATACGTGCCGCACACTAATCGTCTTAACATATTCGTAAACAGCATGGGGTCCAATTCGCGTACAGAGCAATACATCGTGCGCACGACGCTACTCTCGCTCTCTGTGCGCAGGGGAGATGACGCAATGTGTCGTCTCGCCAACCGTGAACGCAACAAGACTGTGCGTGGTATAGTTTTAAAGCTCTCGACGAGATCTATTCAAATCTATGAAGAACATTTCGCAGTAGTTTGAACTGAACACTTTAAAAATTGTTTTCTTGTGAACCGTGAACACTTTTGACAATATCGCGGTTTATCTGGATAACCGTGAGTGCAAAACGATTGTGCGTGGTATTGTTTCAAAGCTCTCGACGAGAGCTATTCAAATACATAAAGAAAATATCTAAGAGGTTTAAACTAAAAAAAATTAAAATTGTTTTCATGTGAAGGGGTTAACATTTTAAAATTGTTTTCATGTGAAGGGGTTAACATAGTCGTCCATTCTCAGAATGAATGCAAGCAAAAGTGGAGAAAATCAAAACAAGAGGCAAGAGAAAGTGATGAGCAATGTAAGAAGCCCAAGAAGACAGTGCACCAAGTTGGGTAATTCGTGTAGCGATCTGCTTTGTGTTCGCAATGTATCCACAGCATTATTTGTAAAAAATTATGTAAGCTACTTTTCACATCATAGACCTGTGTAGGCTATAACAAATTAAATAAACGCTTTGAAACCATATTCGACTAGCTCATTTCAACTCTCCGATCTGCAAGTCGTAGTTCTACGTTCCAAACTGACGGCTCAATCAGAACTGAGCCTACCTGTTGTCGTTTTTCATATGGTAGAAACAAAGATTTATCGATTGATGGAGAAAATATTGAGACATTTTTTCCTACATTTATCTTGGGCAGCAGATATCGAGTGAGTGTCACATTGATAAAGATATTAATCTGCGTATAAAACTTGGATGGAGAGCTTTTGGAAGAAACAGTACAATTTTTAAGAGTAGTATGCCATTATGCCTCAAAAGAAAAGTGTTTAATCAATTCATCCTGCCAGTGCTTACGTATGGTGCAGAGACATGGACCTTAACTAAAACAGACATACAAAGACTACAGACAACTCAAAGAAGCATGGAGAGGTGCAGGCTTCGTGTAACCAGGAAAGATAAGAAGAGGAACTTCTGGGTAAGGAAAATGACAGGAGTGGGACGACATGGCCATAGTGAAATCACTGAAATGGCAATGGGCTGGACATGTTGCAGAAGAACGGACCACTGATGGACAATCGAAATTTTAGACTGGATTCCGAGGGACATGAAAAGACCCAGAAGAAGACACCGTGGGAGATGGAAGGTTGAAATTCGAAAGTATGCTGGAGTGACATGGAGGAGACAGGCCCAAGACAGACAAATGTGGAATAAATTTGGGGAGACCTTCATCCAGCAGTGGATTGATAATGGTTTGATGATAATTGTTCATGAAATGTCAATTTGATTTCAGCCACTTTTGTACCAACAAAACCACAGAATAGTAAACTTCCATCGGTACCGAAATGTTTCCTACGCCAGATGACGTCAGAAAAAGTAAACGGCCGACGTGCCAGTAAATTGATTTGTCAACAGTTTGTCGGAAGGTGTTCAAACAAAAAACTACCACGGTGTAAACACTGGAAAGAATATTTGAGGACCAAACTCTGTTTTACTTCTTGAGGAATTAGACTGTGGCATAGAAAAATAAGAGAGAAACTCAACTGTCTGCAAACTAAGCAACCGTCAAAAGTGTGTTTACAAAAGCTACAGAAAGATAAAATTTTTATGTTCGTTGCGGTAGGTTTCTGGTTTAAAACCATTTCCCTTTTTAAAGATTTTTTTTTTTTTTTTTTTTTTTTTATTGGAGGTTTAACGACCACCGTGAGCAACTCAATGGGCTATAAGCAGTCGCCCGTCCCTAATTTAGGGTCACTGGTTCCAGGGAAGGGAGAGAGCCAGTGCCGTAAGACAAACACAACATCCATGCCTGACCGGGATTCGAACCCGGACCCCTTACGGACGAATGACCAGAGGCCAACGCCTTAGACCACTGCGCCACCGGGGCGGCCTTTTTAAAGATCATCAGAAATGCCAATGTTAACAAAAAGCCCAATTACATACTTACTTGGTAATGTGAGAACTTTCACCACCTAAAATGATTCTGGATCTGGAAGGATTGCAGAGAACTGCAGTTTTACAATCGCCGACTTAGAGCACTGAATCTGCATGAAATCATGCACATTATAGTGCACTGAACATTATTAGAAATATCACACGTTGAAAGGTTTCTTAATAATTGACAGTCAATTTAACCAAGAGGGGACTTTGAATCAGAAATAGAATACACTTTGGTTCTTCCCATTAGGATAAATAAAAGAAGAATCATACCCAGGCCATTCCCACGTGTCCGCCAAAAACGTAATATGCTGAATTGACCACCTGGGTCTGATAGTGCAACTACTAGTATGCTCCGAAGGGGGAAAGGGCGGTGACGCAAGGGAAAAAATAAAAATGCATAACTTTTACATCATACCTTTAACTGATTAAGGAGGTAAGACAATCTGGGACCGAAATTCGAAGAATTTTTGCGGTAACTTAATGTATCTGGAAAACCTACGTAGCTCTATATAATGTTGCATTACTATAAAAGTGACATCTTCCGGTTTATCAAGACACTTTTTTTTCAACTTTACGTCCACATACACTATATTGAAAAAAGTCACCGGACACCCCTTCAAAAGCAAATGAACGGATCCGCTGCGTTGTTAAGATGCGCGGTACAGCTGCAAACGCTATAAAAACAAGCCAGCAGCTGACCATATCGAGCCGCGGATGGCTTAGTGGTTAGTGTTTCAGATTATCGATGCTGGGTCCCCAGGTTCTAGCCTGGGCTGATCTTTCAGAGATGGTGTGATTTACTAACAATCGCTGAATATCCGCATCGGACGAGCACGTAAAGTGACGGTCCCCAAGCTGGACCCACTGGTTAAATGGGTATCCTTTCCTATGTCCTCCCTGAAATTCTCTCACCCATCTATGTGCAATATCGTACTTGTACGGTGGTGCCATCTACTGTACTCTAATCTCACTACAAACTGTTCTGTCAAAAGTCGCTAGACTTGTTCTCATTCCTTCCGTTTCTGTGTCCTGCCCAAAAGGCGATCTCGCTGTAGGTGGCTGGGACCTAAACTCTACTCCCTGTGGACGGAAGTCCTACATGAAAATGACAAATGCTCCCACCGCGATCATATCGCACTGTGAGGTTGAGTGAAAATGTCGCGGCGGGAGAGAACTGACTTTGAGAAAAGGAAACATTGTTCGGTGTTATATTAGTGGGTTGTCCATAAGAGAAACCGAGAGGCGTTTAAACATGACCAAGTCAACTGTTTTCCACTGTACTGAATAAATGGAAAGCACATGGCGTGCCTGAAGCAGCAAAACGTACCGGCAGACCAAAGTTTCCACTGTACTGAATAAATGGAAAGCACATGGCGTGCCTGAAGCAGCAAAACGTACCGGCAGACCAAAGAAATTTAAGTGATAGAGGACGTCGAAGCCTCAGAAGAGTCGTTATAGCTAATCCACGGAGTACTGCACAAGATCTCAGTGTACAGGTGAATAAAAATGCTGGGACCTCGGTATGTACACGTACCATTCGCAAAGAACTTCATTCCACGGGTCACCGTGGTCGTGTGGCTGCTCATAAGCCTTTCATCTCCACTCGGAATGCTACTCGTCGTTTAGCATAGTGTAAAGAACATTTATCGTGGACCGTAGATCAATGGAAACGGGTTCTATGGACTGATGAATCCATATACACGATCCATTAGTCTGATGGCCGTGTATGGGTATGACAGCAGCCGGGGGAAAGCTATTCTATTCACCACAGTTCCTACGGTCAAGCTTGGAGCTGGCAGTGTACTAGTGTAGGGGCGTTTTTTGTGGTATGGTCCCGACCCATTGGTTATCGTGGACAAACCTGTTAACCAGCACGTCTACCTCGATATTCTGGACAATTAGGCCCTACCAACTCTGTGGCAATACTATGGAACATAGCCTTGTTGGTACCAGCAGGATAATACACTGAGCTATAAAGCAAGGTTTCAAAATCGCTTTATTCTAATTTATCATAAGAAAACATAAGAGGGAGACGTACCCAAGGACTGCTACGGCGTGATTTCACGATAATTCCGTATCGCGTTTACTGGCCAGCACAGAGCCCTGATCTTAATCCCATAGGGCACCTATGAGAGTTTGGAACCAAAGCTTACTACTAAACAACAGTTAGCGGCAGCATTATGTACTGAATGGAAGCGCATACCTATCGCTGTGTTCCATAACCTTGTCGAAACCATATCTCGAAGGATCAGTGCATGCATTAAGGCCAAAGGTGGACCGACACCGTACTAATGTATGTCAATAAATGCTATGTTGTGTTTCTCTTCTAGGTGTCCGGCGACTTTTGTCAATATAGTGTATACCTGGGTATGAGACACAACCAGAACATTACCATCATTCATTAAATAAGTAAGAAATAAATCAATTGATGGAATCAGAGCTTTTTCTGCAGCGAAGTATTTCCTATAAAGTAGCAGTTACTGATGTGTTGGCGTGGTATGTCACTTTTTAATTGCTGTTTAACGATGCGTTAGCCTCTGAATAACTTTAATTTTGTTTAAAAAAAAAAAGAAATGGGTGACAGAGCTCTTACAAAAATAATAGAAAATTCTGCACGCTTGCCCTTATTATTAGCAGTTGTAGAAGTCCTCTGTCAATGAGCGGCAAGTATAATGCCACCGCCATGTGATGATCAAAGCACCGTAACGTCTGCGCCGCCTTCTTTTCTGCGGTCGTCACTATGATCCTGCTGGATTACGACATAATTATAGGTTTGTCCAGAAAATAACTCTGCGAGAGTAGTCCTGACGTAAATAGTTCACTATTAGTTTTTATTGCTAGTGGGAGTACTATGGCGAATTTCTCAGAGCGGTCAGAAACCTTCGTCGCTAACAAAGTAAAGATGTGAAAAATGACTGTTTCAACAGCAGGCTCCTTAAAAACAACTGAAAAGAGAAGAATATCAGCGAATTCTCCGGTGCAATTAATGTCTTTTCACTAAAGTCCCCATAATATAGTACTCCAGTTTTTTTTTTTTTTTTTTTGATTGAAGGTTTAACGACCACCGTGAGCAACTCAATGGGCTATAAGCAGTCGCCCGTCCCTAATTTAGGGTCACTGGTTCCAGGGAAGGGAGAGAGCCAGTGCCGAAAGACAAACACAACATCCATGCCTCACCGGGATTCGAACCCGGACCCCGTTCGGACGAATGATCAGAGGCCATCGCTTAGACCACTGCGCCACCGGGGCGGCATACTCCAGTTTCAAGGTGTGTGTGTGTGGTTTTTTTTTTTTTTTTTTTAACATTTTAAATTTGCAGTCTAAGATTCTATGGAAGTGAATTTTACAGACCTGAATTAAAACTACAAAACCTGGAAATGAACGCGAAACTTTTGTCACTCTTTACAGCTATGCAATCCAAAGCTAATTTTTAGGAGTCTTTTATAGAGGGAGCAGATACAATGAAAAATTGACTATTAGCTTCTCCAGATCCCAAAGGAAAAATAACGAACCTGGAAAACCAGAATACGGATTACGCAGATCGCGGTAAAAGCTAAAATATATATATATATATATTTTTTTTTTCGATCTTACTTGCAGAATTAAAGTATTCTTGAAAGAAAAAATTACGCCATCTAACGGAAAAACTGTGCACTTGTGATTAGTATTATCCAATGGGAAAAAAGAAAAAAATCGATTCTGAACTGCATTTGCGACGATATCGTGCCCACGAACGAACAGAAAAAGTAATTTTTTGTAGGGGAAGTGTGTGGTGATGGTTGGGAAGGCGGGGGGGGGGGGTAAAGACCACCATGAACAACTTGAAGGTCGAAACCAGTCGTCCGTCCCTGATTTCGGGCCACTGGTCCTATTTCGATTTAAGGTTTAACGACCACCGTGAGCAACTCAATGGGCTTTAAGCAGTCGCCCGTCCCTAATTTAGGGTCACTGGTTCCAGGGAAGGGTGAGAGCCAGTGCCGTAAGACAAACGCAACATCCATGACTCATCGGAATTCGAACCCGGACCCCTTTCGTACGAATGATCAGAGGCCATCGCTTAGACCACTAAGCCACAGGAGCGGCACTGGTCCTATGGAAGAAAGATTGCAAGGGCCGTTAAAAGCAAGCGCATAACCAATGTCCATGGGCGCCCATAGCTTGGCTTTAAGGAGAGGGGGGGGGTCAGAAATTACAACTAAAAATGCATCCACAAACACCATGTGCAAAGTTGCACTGCACTTCCAATGCTATTAAACTGTTTTTATCTCTCAACGTATAAATTTAATTAAAAGCCAGAAGAACCAAACACTAAATAAAACAAGATGGATAAATGAAATTAAATCCCATGTTAGGAAAACAAGAAAATTTCTTTGTCTTTTTTACGCTTTCCAACCGTAAGTTGAAAAAGCGTATATGCTCCAGCTTTGTCCGTCTGTCTGTCTGTCAGCACGATAACTAGCGTAAAAATAGTTCGATTTCAATGAAATTTTAATGTGATAGGAAACAACCTGGGGACCAACCCTATTGAAAATGGGCGAAATGGGGTCGAAGGTCAGGACATAGGAGCGGGATCCATTCCATCACCTTTATGCGTCATAACTTACGTAAAAATGCTTCGACTGCGACAAAACTTTATCATGTTGTTCCAGAGGTATACTGAACCGGTTCTGCAGAATATCATCGAAATGGGGTCAACGTTAAGGGCAGGTAGCGAGATTTATTCCACTGCCATTATCCTTATAACTTGACCAAAAGTGCTTCTATTGCGACAAAATTTAGCATGTTGTTCCGGAGGTATACTGAACCAATTCTGTTTAATATAATCAAAATGGGGTTAACGGTCAGGGCACAGGAGCGAGATTTATTCCACAGCCATCATCCTCATAACTTAAGTAAAAATGCTTCGATTGCGACAAACTATATGTTGTTCCGGAGGTATGCTGAACGAATCAGTAGTCAGGGTAGGGAGGAGGGTTTGTCCGCGCGCGATTTCTGGTATGTTGGAAAGCGTATCACAATCAATGCGTTGCATGATTTTACTAACTTTTATTCTTTTGGTCATTTCTATTACATACGTGACTAAACACCAGAGATCACTCAAATGGTCACCATGAGTGAAAAAAAAGTATATATATATATATACACTCAAGACAAATTTTCCGGGAAAAATTCGAGAAATCTCAGGAAATAGCTGCTGCAGAGGATGATATACAGTAAAACGTTGATTATCCGGGGATCGGGTTAACACCCGATCCCCGGATAATCAAACAAAAAATCACTTGGTGCTCTCTAATTTTCTACCTAAGTGGATTCGTAAAATAACAGAAAACAAACAAAAATCACTTTCTACCTAAATGAGTTTTAAAATGTTCAGTTCTGCATTTACACACAATACCTACAGGAATGTTTTGATAGGTTTTCTTATGTATTTAACTTAATAAAACGTAATTTGGATTAGCCGTATTTTTCAATTGTCAGGGCTCTAGCGTCTCCAATTGCAACGGATAGTTGACGTTTTACTACACTGATGATCAAAATTAAGAAAAATTGCACATTTTGTCGAATTTATGAAAAACAAAAGGACACATTTTAATGAAATTTGGTATAGATACACAGTTATATAAGAGAACAAATTATACCATACAACGGTCATGGTACGCACTCATGATCGTCAGTAAGGCTCATCAGCGCAGGAATGCCCAAAATCCACGTTGCAAGATCGAACATGAAATGACTCTAATATGGGGTATGGTCCCCTCTCACAGTCATACAGTTCTCAGAGCGCGACGTCATACTGGAAACGAGGCAGTTGATGAGTCCCTGTGGCAGTCGGTCCCACTCCTGCAGCAACGCAGTTTTCAGCTCCTGGATGGTTCTCGGAGGGGGATGGCGAGCTGCAATTGCCCTTCCAAGAGCGTCCCAGGCATGTTCGATAGGGTTTAGGTCTGGCGATCTGGCTGGCCAATCCATCCGGCGAATATCCTCACTTTCAAGATAATCGTAGACCAGGTGAGCCCTATGTGGACGAGCGTTGTCGTCCATAAAAAGAAACCAAGGGCCAACTGCGCCCTTGAAAAGCCGAACATAGGGCTGTAAGATCTCATCCCTATACCTCTCAGCATTCAGGGAGCCTCTGTCAAACACATGGAGAGATGTGCGGCCATCCAACATGATGCCTGCCCAGACCATACACCTCCGCTGCCACAGCAGTCCCTTTCTCGGATGTCAGAGGAAAAGCATCTGGTCCCAGGTTCTTTCCAGATGAAGGTATGTCGAGAATCAGTGTCCAGGCTGAATCGCGACTCGTCTGTGAAGAGAACGTTACCCCACTGAAGTCTGGTTTAAGGCTGATGTTGTCTGCACCATGCTAAACGCGCTCTCTTGTGTGCTGAAGTGAGCAGGACGCAAACCAGCTGGTCTTCTGGCAAAAAGCCCTTTCTCTTGAAGCCTTCGGGAAACAGTAACCCTTGAAACTCGGGCTCCAGTGGCAGCATGCAGCTCACGAGATAGATTTGCAGCTGTAGCAGTCCTGTGGGGCCTCGCTGAAAGTGCCAGATAACGATCTTCATTGGCCGTCGTGGCTCTTGGACGACCTAGCCCAGGCCTTCTCGATATGGATCCGGTGTCGTTAAACTGATTTCACAAATTGCAGACGACACTGGGCGTTACATTGAGCTCTGTAGCAACCTGCACTTGCAATTGCTCTGCCTCCAATCTACCGACGATTCTCCACCTTATTCGGTCATCAATACGTTCATTGCAACTCATTTTACCCGATTGTTTATGAAATTGAACCAACTCCTGTAAGAAACACAACGAATGTCACCGAGGAGTACGAGCAAACTAATCGCGGAAAAAGCCACGTGTGCTTTTCATGCCCTCCGCTGTCACAGCTCCGCCCACACGCACGTGTACGATTACGTATTCGACACTGCAAATTTGCATTCTTATTCGGCGGCATAATTTATACCTTTGGTTCTTTACTTTTTTGTGAAAATCGACAAAATGTGCAAATTCTCTTAAGTTTGAACACCAGTGTATATTTTGCACTTTTTACCTTTCATACATTTCCATAATGTAGGTACGTATGCAGTGCTTCAACATGCAATAGGAAATTTCATTACTACTTTGCACTGTAAATTTCCCTTTTCTTCTATTGGAAATTTCTAACGTTTTTCGTATTTTTACAGCATCCACAAGTTCTACAGAAAAATTAGCAATAAGAATTAGTGTTATCCCGAAAATCTGTATAGTAACTTCAAAGAGCAGAAACCGTATCGTCCGATTTCCAGGAGGACAAGTGTCTCATGTTCTTCCCCTATATGGGCGACCATGCCTTATCCTGAACTCGAACATGGATTTAACGCAGACGACAAGCCAGAGACCTAAGCCTCTGACCACTCTGGCGACAAGTGATGCTATAAAGTCAGAGCGCTAATCCTCTGACCACTCTGGAGACAAGTGATGCTATAAAGCTAGAGACCTAAGTTCTGACTACTCTGGCGACAAAAAGTGATGCTATGAAGCCAGAGAACTGAGCCTCTGATCACTCTGGTGACAAGTGATATTATACAGCTAGAGACCTAAGATCTGAATACAAGTGATGCTATAAAGCCAGAGATCTATGCCTCTGACCACTCTGGCGCAAAAAGTGATGCTATAAAGCCAGAGCGCTAATCCTCTTACACCACTGTGGCGACAAGTGATGCTATACAGCCAGAGACCTAAGCTCTCATTACTCTGGCGACAAGTGATGCTATAAAGCCAGAGACCTATGCTCTGACCACTCTGGCAACAAAAAGTGATGCTATTAAGCCAGAGAACTATGCCTCCGACAACTCTGACGTCATATTAATGCTATGAAGCTGGTAGTTTTTTGGGTTTTTTTTTTCAAAAAAAGTGCTAATACAAATAACGAATAATATGGGCATCAAGTATTCATTTAAAGTGTTCAATAATTTAGCTACGAATTTCAAAACTGCATTTAGCCGGTACGCTAAATTACCGATGCTTTATGAAATGATGAATAAATGCATTTCGATTATTGTAGATGACATTAGAAAGCCATATTTACAAAATGAAAGTTTATTTTATTTAACGCAAATCGCATCGGAAAAACTTTAAAAATTAATAGATATTATGTTGTTCATCCACCACCAAGTGCGTTGTGGTCACAAAAAAGTGGTTGCCAGGTCCTCTCGGTGTCTCAAAGTGTCTCCAAGTCCTCTCCGTTGTGGTCTCAAGCTGAAAAAATTTATTGTTCAGAAACCGATTGGCTTCCTGAGTAAATTGTCTCGTTCAACGCTGTAGGAAGGTCACCTTGATTGTTTTGGTTTTTTTTTTAATTTTCAGAATCAATTCAATTTCCCTTCATCGTAATGTTAACAAATATTTATCAAGAATTATCATGCGGGCATCCGGAAAAAGAAAGCAATACTCCTTTCATTCAATGTTCCCTGTAGACAACATCTCAGACGCACAGACATCTTTGTCTCTTTTTATTTAGGATGCGGCTTCGAACCTCCAAGTGGGAAAATCAATCTAATCATTAGTTTTGAAATGGTGAGCTTTCTGGCGAAAACCTAAAAGAAAATGGTTTGGGGAATACCTAATTTCATTATTTGCGCAAGCAACCCGTTGGCAAATTTTGAATCGTAAACATTTCAGTTTTCAAATTTCTTCAATATTGTGTCCAGTCACATTTTACGGTAATCTGGTCTCACCAAATAACGTAAAATTGAATCCACTCGAATTTTGTGAAGATCCCTTTCTCACTGTTTCGCAAGTTTATAAATTTTGCCTCTTTTCTTCGGAACAGCAAATTACGAATTGCATCTGTGGCTCCAAAAGAATCATTAAAATTATTTAAGGATATTTTACCTCTTCACCTTTATTTTAACATCACTGTTCAAGTTTTCCAAACCAAATAATGACAAACTGAAAAAATGCGCTGACGCAAACCTTGTCGAACTCTGTTCAATTTTTAAATACTCAAGAGCTCTCCAAACAGGTTCTTACTGATAATGGTGTGCAAGTTTGCTTCCGTTACAACGAAAGAAACACATTCCCGAATCGTCTCTCATGCTGTGCGCAGTCAGCTGCTCTGTCGCAATCTGTAAAACAAATATTTTTAACTCCTTGCACTTTTTTTTAATAATGATGCATGTTTATAGTGCCTCTTCTAGAGAACTGTGTGTTTTCCAGGAATTCCTTTTGTAATGGCATTCTAGATGTCATTACTTTGTACAGAACTTACGAGAAGTTAGAAATTATGTTTCTAAACCTAACAATTTGAATACTCCTTCCCATTCTAAGCTTTTGTTTTGCTACAGGGAAGAAAAAGCTGACATTTCGTCACATACAAAAACATTGCGAGCTGGGCAGTGTAATTATTATTATTTTTTTTTTGAAATGCATCTCTACTGCAAGTTCATCGGTCACTTCAGAAGGGATTTCATCAACACATGATTTTTTTTTTCATTAACATGTTGCTTTTTCAGTTGGAGATAGTTAGCCCTTTATCTCCAACTGAAAAAAAAAAGTCTTTAATGATTTCCAAATATTTCAGGATATATTTTCAGTGTTCTTATTTATCCTTTAATCTTGTAAGATGTTAAGATTGAAATCTAAATTTTGAACGGAACATTTGCTCTCATCACCCCATATATCAGCTCTGTTTTTTCGACTGCGATAACATTCTTCCGATTTTTGGTTCCACGATGTCTTTCGTGAAATAAATTGGCTTGCTTCAACAAATCCATTTTCTCTGTTCAGTAAGTTAGAAAATTATATCCCCAATAAATAGCTTTTTAATGATTTTACTTTCTTTGAAATACATATTTAGAGGATGGATGCTTTCCCGATTTTCTTCAGGCAGCATTTCCTGTTTAAGTTACAACACATCCACAAGCAGATACTTGTTTTAATGACGTATTAGTTCGTTGCGCGTTGCCAACGCCTATAGCTGATTTGCCAAGCCAGTGCCTCCAGTCAGACCACATATGGTAATCTGATTTTTTTTTTCTTTCTTTCTTTCTTTCCTTCCTTTGTGGGGTAACCACTACCACGAGTATTTAAGGCTCTAAAGGGTAGCTTGTCTCAAATTTAGGACCACTGATTTTGGGAAAGGGTCAAAACAGCGCCGTTCGGCAAGAACACTATCCACACCTCATTTGGGACTCGACGACGGACTTAACTCCGACGGCTATCCAGAAGCCCACATCTCTGACCACTCGGACAGCTGTGTGGTGAAACAATCGTTTAGGGAGAAATAGATAAGAGGGTCTACTCTCGTGTGCACATCGCATGCTTTTGACATTCCTCAATACCAGGTCACCTGAGTTTTTGCGTAGTGCAGTCAAGACTACATTGACCATCTAACTTTGATGTTTGAGACAGCAATGAATGATAACACTATGAGATTAAAATGGGGAAGAACTGAAGTGATGATTAAATTCATAGCCTATACTGAAAGGCACGATGATCAATCTTAAAGCGTGGGATTTTCAAAAGAAATCAGTTCGTCTTTTATATAACCCTTTAACCGGCCGGAACGAATTAACACTGGGTTAACAAAATGGGATGATATCTGAGAATTATTTCAAGGATTTTAGGAAGGGAGTGTCTGACCCCAGGTCTTAACCCTTAGAAGTAGGAGGAGATTTGGGAAGGAGTGCCCGAGAGGAAAGTCACACAGAAGCGATGTAGAAAGGAAAGGAAGACACCCTTATTAATAACCTGGGGGTCAGTATCTGGAGTCCGACGGCTTAACGTGTCCATCCGACGCACGTTTAGAGGTTCGGGTATTTGATCCTGCCTGGGATCGATTCTGAGACCTGTCACGAACGTTGACCACGAGGACATCCGTAGCTCAGCAAAATGGGCTGAAATCAGCTCGAAGGAATATATTCTCTGTCTAGGAAGTGGGTTGAATGCGATTGGAACGAGTGAATATGCGCATCAGAAAGCGTTGCTTTTCCCTTAGCTTTGTAATTCAAAGCAGTTATTTAGGGAGATGACTGAAACTAATCCTTTCTGACTGATTACCTCCTAAAAGATTGCCTGGTACCAAAAAATGATTACCTGATAACTAATTACCGGGTACAACAACGCCGTAGAACCCAAGAAATGAGAGAGAAGATGTTTGAGTCACTTGTTTCTGTCCAGCAGCCTGATATCCGCGTAAGGACGACTAGCCCTTCCCCATAATGCCTTGGGTCATAGAGCAGAGAATAGAGGTGTAGAAGCGAGTTCTTATCACTTGTGACAGGTTTATGGTCGGTACTGCTGAGGCAAGTAGGGGGAATAAGACTTTTACCGTAGCTTTCGTAAAACTTGGTCGCTATTTGAACATTTCTGTCTAAAGAACGCAGAAAATTCCTGGGCACCATTTGGTTCATACACATATTGTGTATACATAGGCAGTTGAAAAGGTTAAACAGCAACATACAACCCGAGAAAAGTTTGTTAAAGAAAAATCCTAATGATGAATGGATGCGGTGGAAAAGAATAAATTTCTCGTAAAGCAGACGCCCCCCCCCCCCCCCCACACACACACAAACCTGAAATTTCATCTCTTTTAACCTTAAAATACTCCGCAAAAATGAGAAAGTCAAACTGGTTCATCCCATTCAAAGCAGCTGCTGTCGGCCTGTGATCACAAAGCGAAGATAAAAATGTTTTCTACTATGAGGGATCCAGCAAGGAAGTTTATTTTAAGAACGGGAAAGCAAACCCAACATTCCATTGCTTCTTATTCCTTTCCCGCACCTCTGAAGATCACATGGAGAAGTTTCCGCAGGATGAGAAAAGACGGAGAGATCATTGCCCGTTGCTATGGAAACCGGTGCAATCGATCCTACAATGACCTTAGTGCTTCTATCTTTCACATCCCCTTCCTTTCAGCTTTGTGTCATTTACCTAGGTGTAATTTTAAGATAACTCATTCAGATCATACAATCGTTATTAGCCAATAAGTGACGATGAAATCTGATGAAGCACAGAAAAAAAAAAAAAAAAAAAGGTGCGGATGGATTTTATAATTCCTGCTACGATCTACTCCTTTCAATAAGTTATTAGCTCCAGTTTTCCACTTAACACAGCAGTTGAGCTTGCTAATCACCTTACTCCTCTTGAAAGGGTGTGTGTTGTCATATATATATAATTATTTTTGTTCGTTTATGATGTTGGTTTACAGTTATATTTACACACACTCATACAAAGCAGATACTACTACAACAGTAACAATAAATATCATCATCATATATATATATATATATATATATATACTATAAAGATACCTAAGCAAAAAAATACATATATAATTTTGACTCACACCTAGTACAACATAGAAAAGGTTATGTATCTACCTGTGTGAGTAAAAGGAGAAAAGAAAAAAAATAAAATAAAACAACTGAATGTAGAAGGTGTCGAGAATACTGAGCCTTGGCTTTATCAAGGACCAGCAAAAACTCTGCATTTTCTCACTTCCACAAAGACCTAGTTGGAAATGGGTTTCTGCAAGGCCATAGATGCAAGTAACATTCCCACCTAAAATAGTTTAAAAAATATATGTATAAGTCATGTCCTCCGTAGAGTAGCATGACCTAGCACTAGTTAACAATTTCGCTTGCATCCATTAACCTTCATGGCCCGACCCATGCTCTTCATCTGTTACTATTAAACAGAGAGAAGAAGATTAAAGAGAACTCAAGCTGTGAGAGTGACATAATAAATAGAAATGATTTTCAAGCTATAACGAAATTCCAAGTTCGTTTGAGAGAGAATTTAAACCTGAAAAACAAATTTTACATTGCAATTAAAAAAAGGAAATGTTAATTTATAACGAACAGATTTTGAAAGAAAACTTGAGTCTAAAACCCCTACTCTACAACTTATGACAGCACGAAAACGAGAATAAGTTAAAGATAATAATTAACTAAAGAAAACTTTGGTGAAAGTTATATACCTAAACAGTTAGTTGCAATATGTACAAAGTATTTCAGCAGTGCTTTAAGTGCATAATTAATTAGTTATTAAGAACTTAACTACTTTGAAAAACAGCGCATAGACAGCGCATAGAAAAGGAACAAGCTTAGCCATCTTCTGTTCCTAATACCACAAAAGACGCTCAAAGTTACAAAGAAAAGTAAGAGTTAAAACCCGCATAGTCGTTAACAGACAAACCAATGCTTAAAAGCTGAAAAGCTAAAAAACGACAGAGAAAGGTACATGAAGTACAAACATTGAACTTATAAAACCTAGAACCCAAAAACAAGGAAGAGAGCTTACCTCTTGTGTTACAAAAAACTTTTCTCCTCACAAGAGAGGAACATGGCTGACCTCTTCCGCCACTCTAGACGCTGGGGGGCAGTGAGGGTGGGGCTGATGGCCTCCTCATACAGCAAGAAACCAAGCGCGGAGATTTTAATCCAGAGAAAAAAATATATAAACTTAAGACTGTGGATCTGTATGATCAGAATGAGCAGAATTAACTCTCCAGAATACATGAGAAATATTATAAAATACACGAGCAGTTTATTTAATAATCTTTGCATGTATTAAATCACCTTAGTGAGCTTCTATAGATTAATCAGAATCTTATTAATTTTAATGTTGGTTTTACTATTTTTAGTATAGCTATCCTAGTGATGAATAACTAGTTTTCTTTTTTATTTGTTTTTATTTTCTTTTATAAACAGATTTTTAGGCTTTTTTGTGATTTTGTTTATATTATTTAATTTTTTTGTTTTAATAGGACCGTCATATCCATAGCACTAAGGTTCCTTTAGGTAGTTAATAGGCATCCTCTAGCCAACTTCCTTACGGCTTTGATTGGTCAGAATCATATTATTAACTGTGTTTGATTGGTCAGAATGCTATGGATATGACGGTCCTATTAAAACAAAAAAATTAAATAATATAAACAAAATCACAAAAAAAGCTTAAAAATCTGTTTATAAAAGAAAATAAAACAAATAAAAAAGAAAACTAGTTATTCATCACTAGGATAGCTATACTAAAAATAGTAAAACCAACATTAAAATTAATAAGATTCTGATTAATCTATAGAAGCTCACTATGGTGATTTAATACATGCAAAGATTATTAAATAAACTGCTCGTGTATTTTATAATATTTCTCATGTATTCTGGAGAGTTAATTCTGCTCATTCTGATCATACAGATCCACAGTCTTAAGTTTATATATTTTTTCTCTGGTTAAAATCTCCGCGCGTTGGTTTCTTGCTGTATGAGGAGGCCATCAGCCCCACCCTCACTGCCCCCCAGCGTCTAGGGAGGGCGGAAGAGGTCAGCCATGTTCTCTCTTGTGAGGAGAAAAGTTTTTGTAACACAAGAGGTAAGCTCTCTTCCTTGTTTTTGGGTTCTAGGTTTTATAAGTTCAATGTTTGTACTTCATGTACCTTTTCTCTGTCGTTTTTTAGCTTTTCAGCTTTTAAGCATTGGTTTGTCTGTTAACATTTATGCGGGTTTTAACTCTTACTTTTCTTTGTAACTTTGAGCGTCTTTTGTGGTACCTAGGAACAGAAGATGGCTAAGCTTGTTCCTTTTCTATGCGCTGTCTATGCGCTGTTTTTTCAAAGTAGTTAAGTTCTTAATAACTAATTAATTATGCACTTAAAGCACTGCTGAAATACTTTGTACATATTGCAACTAACTGTTTAAGGTATATAACTTTCACAAAGTTTTCTTTAGTTAATTATTATCTTTAACTTATTCTCGTTTTCGTGCTGTCATAAGTTGTAGAGTAGGGGGTTTTAGACTCAAGTTTTCTTTCAAAAATCTGTTCGTTATAAATTAACATTTCCTTTTTAATTGCAATGTAAAATTTGTTTTTCAGGTTTAAATTTCTCTCAAACGAACTTGGAATTTCGTTATAGCTGAAAATCATTTCTATTTATTATGTCACTCTCACAGCTTGAGTTCTCTTTAATCTTCTTCTCTCTGTTTAATAGTAACAGATGAAGAGCATGGGTCGGGCCATGAAGGTTAATGGATGCAAGCGAAATTGTTAACTAGTGCTAGGTCATGCTACTCTACGGAGGACATGACTTATATATATATTTTTTAAACTATTTTAGGTGGGAATGTTACTTGCATCTATGGCCTTGCAGAAACCCATTTCCAACTAGGTCTTTGTGGAAGTGAGAAAATGCAGAGTTTTTGTTGGTCCTTGATAAAGCCAAGGCTCAGTATTCTCGACACCTTCTACATTCAGTTGTTTTATTTTATTTTTTTTTCTTTCTCCTTTTACTCACACAGGTAGATACATAACCTTTTCTATGTTGTACTAGGTGTGAGTCAAAATTATATATGTATTTTTTTGCTTAGGTATCTTTATAGTATGTGAATTCTGAATTTTCAAAACTGCTGCGTTGCGCGTTTTGATTTTCAGGTTATTTTGCACCCTTCGTTTTAAATTCTAAAATTTTTTCCTTAGTCTTCAGTTTTGCTCTTAAGTATATATATATATATATATATATATATATATATATATATATATATACTAAAGAGCAAAGCCGAAAACATAAGAAAAATACAGAGCCCACAAATATTATGAGAAAAGCGTAGAATTTAGACCCAAGAAACGTGAGAAAGAGACTGCAAAAAAAAAAAAAAAAAAATTCGAGGTACACAGCAACGCAAAAATTGCCCAACATGGAAGAAGACTAAAAAAAAATAAAAAAAAAAAAACTCTTCCTTAACCGCCAGATTTGAGTCAGCCATTTTGATCGTGGGAAGAGGACAAAGTAGGATGCTTTGCAGGTAGGTCCTTACATTTGCTCCTTTTGGTGGGTTTTAAGTTTTTTCTCGCTTCTGTGCTTGCTAAAATTTATTATTTTTCTTTTTTTTTTGCTTTGCTTTTACTAGCGTATTTCTTGCTGTTGGTCTTTTATTGTCTAGCTCGTGTGAAAAGCTCCGTTCGGGGTGCATGCATCGTGTTTTGGCCTCGTGGCTATGCGTCAACTTTTGTTGTTAGGTGGTACTTTTGTGTATTAGTACTCTGTGTAAAGGATTCCTAATGTGTATATATTGCAACTTTAATTCTGTAAGTACCTTTCTAATGTTTTATTTTACGTGTCTTTGTCTAAAGTCATTATGTGTATTGCGGGAACTGTCTGTAAAGCGTTTTCTGTTATTTGCTCCTGTTCTCTCTGCTTTGAATTTTTTTTTTCCTTTGGTTGTTCTGTAACACAGGGGTTTGTTTCATTTTATTTGCCTGTTTTTTTTTGTTTTTTTCTTGCAGTGGTTCCTAGTTGATTTTTCCCTCGGGTAGCGGGCCATATGTTTTGGCCATGTGGCTCTGCTGTAAAAAATTTGGAACTTGTGCCTTCAAAAAAATCCTTGCACTTGGTGTTTTTTATTTTTTTAGTCTTCCATGTTCGGCAATTTTTACGTTGCTGTATAACTCTAAATTCTACGCTTTGCTCACATCACAATATTTGTGGGCTCTGTACAGAAATTTTTCTCTTTTTGTGGACGATGATGAGTTATGGGTTGGGCCAGATATGTCCTAGATGTAATGCTATATCTATTTTTTTTTTCTTAATTATAATGTTTTCGTACCTTTGTGGGAGGTTCTGTTAATTTAGTGATTTCTTGGGGACTTATTCTTTTTGCATTTATGACATAGCAGAAACCCATTTTCAACTAGGTTTTTGTGGAAGTGAGGAAATGCAGAATTTTGCTGGTCCTTGATAAAGCCAAGGCTCAGCATTTTCAACACTTTCTGCATCCCTGTTTTATATTTCTTTTTCCCTGCTCGTTGGCTTTGGCGTTTATATATATATATATATTTATTATTACTGTTGTAGTGTAGTATCTGCTTTGTATGAGTATTGTTCCTGAGAATTTTTTACTGCTGCTTTTGCGCGTTTGGTTTTCAGATAGTAAGTTTGTTTAAAAAAATGTTTTAATTATTTTTTCTGCTTATGGGCTTTAGTTTGGTTTAAATTATATATATATATATATATTTAAAATCAAATTTCGAAAATAAGAATAGATATTTAAATTGAAAAATCCTAATTAAAAAAAACTGAACGAAAGAAATAAAGCTAGTACTATGAGAAGTTCCAAATCTAATTTTTTTATTAGATTTGGAACTTCTCATGGCAGCTCATGTAATAGCATATACAGAGTGAATTTTTCAGAAATGTAATAAAATTTATAGAAACATTTAAAAAATAAAAATTGAATTCATAATTGAAAACCAAGAAATATATAAACCCTCTTGGTTTAACTTTAATATATAATATATAAAGTTAAACTAGGAGGCTTGTGTCTATTTAAATCAAAACCATTTTTGTTTCTCGTGTAAAAAGGAGGGGTAGTGGAAAAAACTCAGGTACCCAATAAACTTTAATGAGTAAATAAATCCATCTCTCTTTCCACGTCAAGCAACGTACAGCAACTGAAAAATTGTTATTAACAATTTTTCAGTTGCTGTACGTTGCTTAACGTGGAAAGAGCGGTGGATTTATTTACTCAACTGCCATTATGAGATCTCAGGTCTGTATTTAGATGATTTTCAAACTTTAATGAACTGCTTTCTACTTTCTGTTCTAAGCCCTCCGAAGCTCACCTTGTCAAAAAATACTGCGTAGTCATTTTTTGTCATGGGGCCATTATACTGCATTTGTTTCAATCCCATTTTTCACAAACGTTTGGATTTATTTCCCGTTGGTAATGAGGTGAAATTGGTGACCTGTTATCGATACGAAAAACCGCTTGGTCGCCAGATTTTCAATTACAGACAAATCGCAGCTGACACCTCAGTGCTTCTCACGATAAAGAAGGGTACAGTTGTCACTGTCATTCCGAGAGATTTTTAAAAAATGTCGATTCTTACCATGAACATATCATTACCGGTGACCTCGATATCGTGCCATTCCAGGAGTTACGTTCCCTCATGTCTTTGGGCACCAAGTACAGGTTGACACCTCGTTTAAGTATAAAAAAAAAACGTGTCTCCATTTTACGTAGTACTCTTTTGCAATGTGTACTCAAACTTTCTTATGAGTTTGGTCTGCCTCTCGAATACTTAAACGAGTGGTTGGATAACGTGATTTGTGACATTCGTCACGAGCTCGGTAAACCGGCACGCTCTACGGTTTGCACCCAGCAAGCTATCACTGATTAATTCACAAATTCGTTCATTCCAAAAGTTATTCACTGTTTGCCCAGTAGATAAAACTACCAATAATTTTGCCATTATCTGCAAACAGTTTTACCAGTCTACTGCTGCGGGAGATGAATACTACGGATACATACACCCTCCCGGCTTCTCAAAACCGTAAGGATATTATTAAGAAAATCATTGCTCTACATAAACGTGTTCAGCTCACTGTCTCCAACACAAATTTTCCTTTTGTTTATGCCATTCCAAAGTTCCACAAGAAACCTGTTTCGACCTGGATTATCGGGAACAATGACAGAGTTTTAGAAGCGTTGAACTCTTCAACAACTGTCTCATCTGGTGATACCTACGATTTTAAAAACCTATTCACCTCGATATCATTGAAGGGTTTATGGCAGGTAGTCTTAAATTTACACACGAAGCTTGAGTCCGAAGTTACAGAACAATTTCGGCACTTTTTAGTGGACTTCTGTATTAATAACAATTTTGTTACAGTGGGCGATGGGCTGTACCACCAAACTCGTGGTATTGCAATGAGCAGTTGCTTTTCAAGTAGCCTAACCTACCTTTATCTGCAATATTTTGAAGAGAGATTCACTGCTGCTCGTCCTTTGCCTGGCATCGTTCTGAGGTATGTTGATGACATTATCGTCATTGACATGCCGGAATTTATGCGATGCGCTACTGACTTGTATCCTGGGGACCTCACCTTAGAAAAAAAAAAAAAACAATGGCTCGTCTACTTACGTTTGTTACCTCGATTTTGAGGTGCAGGTGGACGACGGGGAAGGGGGTGTAGTGAATCTTTACGATAAAAGAAATGCTTTTGATTTCGATATCATTCACTACACACATTGGTCCTCAAACATTTCTAAAAAAGTAAATCGTAATCTAATTATTTCTCAATTCCACATAATAGCAACAATACGTTCTACACAGATTTTAATGATAAAAACTCTCAAAACACTTCCAACTAAATTGGAATTTAACAATTTTCCCATACATTTTCTAAAATACTATTTAAAACATTTACTTCTAAATTTCAATTTAGTTTCAAAGAGCTTCAAAATTACACACAGACATGATTTACTAATCCAGGACCTAACAATATTAAGTAAATCAAGCAATACAAAGTGCCACTTGGTGGGTCCCTGGTGGCTGAAGATTTTCTTTTTCATTTACATACACAGTCTTGCATCTCGTTTTTTCACACACCTTTTGGGCTTGCTAGGATGACATTTAACCGTGACCACTCCTTTTACGATTCAGTATATATTTGTGTTCTTGTTGATCGTCGATCTAGTGTTTGGTTTTCATTCGTGGCGTCGAACTCTTTGTTCTGCCGGTAAGTCTTTTTTTATTATTGTTTACATTATGAGATCTTAGATCTGCTTTGTGTTTGGTCTGGTGGCCTTAGGAGCATGGCCAACCGACCTTTTTGGTTCTCCTTGTAGTTTGTTGGTACTTCTTGGAAAGGCCACTCCCGCAGGTTGATGCTCTCCTGAGGACGGCAACCTGTTTTTTTTTTTTTTGTTTATATATTTCTTGGTTTTCAATTATGAATTCAATTTTCAATTTTTTATAAATGTTTCTATAAATTTTATTACATTTCTTAAAAATTCACTCTCTCTCTCTCTCTCTCTCATATATATATAGTTTCATGTCCACTCCAAATTACAACACCCACGAACACACAAAACACCAAGGAAAGAACCTGCAAAAGAACTATTTTGGACTGTTTAGTTGCAGGTTGCAAGTCCTTTAGATTTTCTGATGAATTTTGACTGTCACTGAAGCTTTGGTAAGTGCTGTTTGATTTGTGAGCCATGTTCAGGTAGGAAAGACTGGATGAAATGAAATTACTCCTAAATTTACTAAGTTTTACTTTTGGCTAAGATGTTTAATCACCCACATCAAACCTGAACTGGTGTGGTCAGTGATGTTTTTCCCTGAAGAGTGGTCACCGATTGCTGACTACCTTCTGCATTTGTATCCATTTTTGCATTTGTATTCATATATATATATATATATATACTAAAGAGCAAAACTGAAGACTAAGGAAAAAATTTTAGAATTTAAAACGAAGGGTGCAAAATAACCTGAAAATCAAAACGCGCAACGCAGCAGTTTTGAAAATTCAGAATTCACATTCTATAAAGAAGATACCTAAGCAAAAAAATACATATATAATTTTGACTCACACCTAGTACAACATAGAAAAGGTTATGTATCTACCTGTGTGATCAAAAGGAAAAAAGGTAAAAAATAAAATAAAACAACTGAATGTAGAAGGTGTCGAGAATACTGAGCCTTGGCTTTATCAAGGACCAGCAAAAACTCTGCATTTTCTCACTTCCACAATGACCTAGTTGGAAATGGGTTTCTGCAAGGCCATAGATGCAAGTAAACTTCCCACCTAAAATAGTTTAAAAAATATATATATAAGTCATGTCCTCCTTAGAGTTGCATGACCTAGCACTAGTTAACATTTTCGCTTGCATCCATTAACCTTCCTGGCCCGACCCATACTCTTCATCTGTTACTATTAAACAGAGAGAAGAAGATTAAAGAGAACTCAAGCTGTGAGAGTGACATAATAATTAGAAATGATTTTCAGCCATAACGAAATTCCAAGTTCGTTTGAGAGAGAATTTAAACCTGAAAAACAATGCAAAAGAAATCCAAATTTTACATTGCAATTAAAAAGGAAATGTTAATTTATAACGAACAGATTTTTGAAAGAAAACTTGAGTCTAAAACCCCTACTCTACAACTTATGACAACACAAAAACGAGAATAAGTTAAAGATAATAATTAACTAAAGAAAACTTTGTGAAAGTTATATACCTTAAACAGTTAGTTGCAATATGTACAAAGTATTTCAGCAGTGCTTTAAGTGCATAATTAATTAGTATTAAGAACTTAACTACTTTGAAAAAACAGCGCAAGACAGCGCATAGAAAAGGAACAAGCTAAGCCATCTTCTGTTCCTAGGTACCCCAAAAGACGCTCAAAGTTACAAAGAAAAGAAAGAGTTAAAACCCGCAAAAATGTTAACAGACAAATCAATGCCTAAAAGTTGAAAAGCTAAAAAACGACAGAGAAAAGGTACATGAAGTACAAACATTGAACTTATAAAACCTAGAACCCAAAAACAAGGAAGAGAGCTTACCTCTTGTGTTACAAAAACTTTTCTCCTCACAAGAGAAGAACATGGCTGACCTCTTCTGCCACTCCCTAGACGCTGGGGGCAGTGAGGGTGGGGCTGATGGCCTCCTCATACAGCAAGAAAACAACGCGCGGAGATTTTAACCAGAGAAAAAAAAAAATATATAAACATAAGACTGTGGATCTGTATGATCAGAAAGAGCAGAATTAACTCTCCAGAATACATGAGAAATATTATAAAATACACGAGCAGTTTATTTAATAATCTTTGCATGTATTAAATCACCTTAGTGAGCTTCTATAGATTAATCAGAATCTTATTAATTTTAATGTTGGTTTTACTATTTTTAGTATAGCTATCCTAGTGATGAATAACTAGTTTTCTTTTTTATTTGTTTTTATTTTCTTTTATAAACGGATTTTTAAGCTTTTTTTGTGATTTTGTTTATATTATTTAATTTTTTGTTTTAATAGGACCGTCATATCCATAGCACTAAGGTTCCTTTAGGTAGTTAATAGGCATCCTCTAGCCAACTTCCTTACGGCTTTGATTGGTCAGAATCATATTATTAACTGTGTAGAAAATTAAAGCAGATCTGCCAACCTTACTCTATTATTCAGAATAATTTTTCTTAAAGTTCTTTTGATGAAAGAAGAAGGAATTTCGTTCTCTAGAAAACTTTCTAATAGTATATTAATGTTGTAATTGAAGTCCAAATTGTTGCTGCAAATTCTTGAAATTCTTAGGACCTGAGAAATTAGTACATTCTCAATTACTTTGGTTGAAATGTTATTATTCCAGTGTAGATATTTAATTACTTTGAAAGGAAAATTAACTCTTTTATCATAGAGGCTAATAGATGGGTTACCTCTGTTGAGCTTAATGCTTAAGTCTAGGAACTCAAGTTCCTGATTACTGTGGTTGGTTTTACATAAGTTAAGAGAGCTAGGATAGATATTATCAAAATCACTCTCTATAACTTCTGAATTATTGATACACAGCAGATCATCAATATATCTAAAAGTGTAAAGGTAGTTATCTGAGCAGGTGGGGTGATTTTTAATGAATTTATATTCCTTAAAGAACAGGAATAGATTAGCGATATGCGTGGACGTTGATGTTCCCATTGGAATACCGTTCACTTGCTTATAGAGAGTATTATTATATAAGATATGGTTATTTATTATGCAGCAATTGAGATAAGAGTTCCAAGTTCCTACATCAACAAATTGGTTAAGTTTAAATTCTGCATACAGCTCTTTAAAGGTAGTGATTATATCTGATAGAGGCAGATTAGTATACAGGTTTTCAAAATCATAACTATTAATATCTAGGGGACAAACTTTGAGTATAGTAGAAATTACTTCTGCATTATTATTAATTATCCAAAAATCTCTGTACATCAAGTTAGAACAGTTTCTAATGTGTTTCAAAACCTTCTTTAAGACATCTTCAAAAGCAAGATCTATTTTCTTTTTATGACTCCTTACTCCACTAGCTATGAACCTGAACTTCACAGGATCCTTATGAAACTTAACCGTTGCAAAAAGAAATGGAAATTCAGGCTCATATCTTCTAGTTTGTGGAATTTTAAGTTTCTTGAAGAATGCCTTAAACCGATTTTCTAACTGCTTGGTAGAATAACTTACGGGCTCGTATGTTACTCTATTATTGAGTTCCATAGTTAACAATTCAAAATAGAACTTCTTACAGATAATTGCAAAATTATTGCTAGCTTTATCCGTAGTGGTAAAAATAAATTGGTCTTGCAGTTTGGAGAGTGACCTTTTAGCTTCTCCAGAGAAAAAGAGATTTCTGTCGAAACAAAAGTCCAGACCTGCCAACTCACCGGTGAAGCTATTGATTATATTATATTTCCATTCTGCGAAGGCCTCAATAGGCTGATTGTACGTTAAACTGGTTTTTACGATGTATTTATTTACATCTTGAGTGAAGCTCTCAAGAATCCTTTCTTTGGAAATTGTGAAGGAAGGTCTGAATTTAGAGCCATACTCTAATAAATTCCTAAGCTTTTCATTTTCTACAAAACTCAAGTTTTCCGGGAATTTTTCTTTTGCAACGGTTAAGTTTCATAAGGATCCTGTGAAGTTCAGGTTCATAGCTAGTGGAGTAAGGAGTCATAAAAAGAAAATAGATCTTGCTTTTGAAGATGTCTTAAAGAAGGTTTTGAAACACATTAGAAACTGTTCTAACTTGATGTACAGAGATTTTTGGATAATTAATAATAATGCAGAAGTAATTTCTACTATACTCAAAGTTTGTCCCCTAGATATTAATAGTTATGATTTTGAAAACCTGTATACTAATCTGCCTCTATCAGATATAATCACTACCTTTAAAGAGCTGTATGCAGAATTTAAACTTAACCAATTTGTTGATGTAGGAACTTGGAACTCTTATCTCAATTGCTGCATAATAAATAACCATATCTTATATAATAATACTCTCTATAAGCAAGTGAACGGTATTCCAATGGGAACATCAACGTCCACGCATATCGCTAATCTATTCCTGTTCTTTAAGGAATATAAATTCATTAAAAATCACCCCACCTGCTCAGATAACTACCTTTACACTTTTAGATATATTGATGATCTGCTGTGTATCAATAATTCAGAAGTTATAGAGAGTGATTTTGATAATATCTATCCTAGCTCTCTTAACTTATGTAAAACCAACCACAGTAATCAGGAACTTGAGTTCCTAGACTTAAGCATTAAGCTCAACAGAGGTAACCCATCTATTAGCCTCTATGATAAAAGAGTTAATTTTCCTTTCAAAGTAATTAAATATCTACACTGGAATAATAACATTTCAACCAAAGTAATTGAGAATGTACTAATTTCTCAGGTCCTAAGAATTTCAAGAATTTGCAGCAACAATTTGGACTTCAATTACAACATTAATATACTATTAGAAAGTTTTCTAGAGAACGAAATTCCTTCTTCTTTCATCAAAAGAACTTTAAGAAAAATTATTCTGAATAATAGAGTAAGGTTGGCAGATCTGCTTTAATTTTCTACACAGTTAATAATATGATTCTGACCAATCAAAGCCGTAAGGAAGTTGGCTAGAGGATGCCTATTAACTACCTAAAGGAACCTTAGTGCTATGGATATGACGGTCCTATTAAAACAAAAAATTAAATAATATAAACAAAATCACAAAAAAAGCTTAAAAATCCGTTTATAAAAGAAAATAAAAACAAATAAAAAAGAAAACTAGTTATTCATCACTAGGATAGCTATACTAAAAATAGTAAAACCAACATTAAAATTAATAAGATTCTGATTAATCTATAGAAGCTCACTAAGGTGATTTAATACATGCAAAGATTATTAAATAAACTGCTCGTGTATTTTATAATATTTCTCATGTATTCTGGAGAGTTAATTCTGCTCTTTCTGATCATACAGATCCACAGTCTTATGTTTATATATTTTTTTTTTCTCTGGTTAAAATCTCCGCGCGTTGTTTTCTTGCTGTATGAGGAGGCCATCAGCCCCACCCTCACTGCCCCCCAGCGTCTAGGGAGTGGCAGAAGAGGTCAGCCATGTTCTTCTCTTGTGAGGAGAAAAGTTTTTGTAACACAAGAGGTAAGCTCTCTTCCTTGTTTTTGGGTTCTAGGTTTTATAAGTTCAATGTTTGTACTTCATGTACCTTTTCTCTGTCGTTTTTTAGCTTTTCAACTTTTAGGCATTGATTTGTCTGTTAACATTTTTGCGGGTTTTAACTCTTTCTTTTCTTTGTAACTTTGAGCGTCTTTTGGGGTACCTAGGAACAGAAGATGGCTTAGCTTGTTCCTTTTCTATGCGCTGTCTTGCGCTGTTTTTTCAAAGTAGTTAAGTTCTTAATACTAATTAATTATGCACTTAAAGCACTGCTGAAATACTTTGTACATATTGCAACTAACTGTTTAAGGTATATAACTTTCACAAAGTTTTCTTTAGTTAATTATTATCTTTAACTTATTCTCGTTTTTGTGTTGTCATAAGTTGTAGAGTAGGGGGTTTTAGACTCAAGTTTTCTTTCAAAAATCTGTTCGTTATAAATTAACATTTCCTTTTTTAATTGCAATGTAAAATTTGGATTTCTTTTGCATTGTTTTTCAGGTTTAAATTCTCTCTCAAACGAACTTGGAATTTCGTTATGGCTGAAAATCATTTCTAATTATTATGTCACTCTCACAGCTTGAGTTCTCTTTAATCTTCTTCTCTCTGTTTAATAGTAACAGATGAAGAGTATGGGTCGGGCCAGGAAGGTTAATGGATGCAAGCGAAAATGTTAACTAGTGCTAGGTCATGCAACTCTAAGGAGGACATGACTTATATATATATTTTTTAAACTATTTTAGGTGGGAAGTTTACTTGCATCTATGGCCTTGCAGAAACCCATTTCCAACTAGGTCATTGTGGAAGTGAGAAAATGCAGAGTTTTTGCTGGTCCTTGATAAAGCCAAGGCTCAGTATTCTCGACACCTTCTACATTCAGTTGTTTTATTTTATTTTTTACCTTTTTTCCTTTTGATCACACAGGTAGATACATAACCTTTTCTATGTTGTACTAGGTGTGAGTCAAAATTATATATGTATTTTTTTGCTTAGGTATCTTCTTTATAGAATAAATATATATATATATATATATATATATATATATATATATATATACATACAAAAAAACGAGTACTTCTGATGACATGTATATGAATACAAAAAAAAACACAAAAAAACCCGTGCTTCCCTGATGACGACCGTTTTAATTTGATTTTAGTGTCGTATCGGTTCTTTGTTTGTTTTGTGTTTCACCTTTTAAAGTGAGGCGGCTGTGGTGCTGTTCTGTATTTGTTTCTTGTTTGTATTTTGGGCTCCATTCGGTACGTTAGCCGTGTAATGGATTAGAGTACTTTTGTGTTTTGGGGTTGGTTGAGGGCTCATTTGCAAGTATATGAGAATTGTTTGTTCCTTTGGTGGTATGTATTTGTGTGTTTCGTTTTGTTGGTGTTCGTGGGTTTCCTTGGCCTGTTTTAATTATTATTTGCCTATATATATATATATATATATATATATAGTATTGTATACCGAAAACGTTTAAAGTGGAAAGAAATAAAACAATAGGGATTATAACGATAAGATATACGTTCAAATATAAGCACAAAATTTCTTTAACACACTTCATTTAGTATTTTATTAACTGTAGGGTGTAAAACACAATGGCTATCTTTCCAAAATACCTATTCCGTTTACAACCACACTTAAACACTTATTTTCTTGAAGAGAGCTAACAAGAAAAGTGGCATTGATAAGGTTTAAATAACCATGGAGGCATAAAATAGGGGTGTATGAGGAAAACTTGAGAAGAATCTTCTTAAAAGAAGATAAGCATGTACCCTGAGAGAACATCAACTGCAGCTGACATGTCCCCGACCCGGTGATGGGTAACGCGGGTGGGGGAGTGGGGGAAGAGGATGTCCTGAAAAAAAGGAGACGATATATCAAGAAGAAAGACTAAACTTCTGATTTTACGTAAATGTTTGGCAACACGAAAAAACAAGCCTTGGTTCTAAATTTTCTGTTCGACAAATCACAATTTTGTTTTCTTTTCTTGCAGAATGCTTACACCTTCAAAAATCTGTATTTACTAAAAAGTACTAGAAAAAAACCAGTGTTAAACAAATGCGGGAAAACGAATTTATTGTCAATGAATCATTTTTTCTCTTGAAACTACATACTAAAGTAACAAACGCATTTGTAATATTTTTTTTTTTTTGGGGGGGGGTATTTTTTTCGGGATTTAACGACCACCATGAGCAGCTAGATGGCGTACCAGACCCCCCCCCCCTCTGGCAATTTTGTTTTTCGGGTGCTTTTTTTGCGAAGATCTATTAGCCTTCAATTACTAAAAATTTTAAACTCCATACTATTAATTACGTTTCATGGGCGTTTTAATAATTCAAATTCGTCGGAACCTACAGATATTTTTCGTAAAACCAAAATTATTGCACTTTATTGCATGAAACACAAATGTACAAATTGTAATTAAAATGACTGCTGAAGTTTTATGCCAACAAAAAGTACTACAATTACGCCGAAGTTAATCATATCATATAACTTTTATTCTTTTAGATAAATAAGGGCAGCCACTTGGAAATGCCTCGCGATCACACACACGAAACACGTAACTGCCGTGTGATAGTGGACCATTTAGGATTGACGCTATTTAAAGAAATGTTTCTAGATATCACTATGTTTCGCCACTATTTGAAATCAACTGTAATCGAGGGTGCTTCACGAATTTTAGTTTATATAACTAACCCATTCATAAAAGATAGAATTTATACATTTTGTAGGTTCATTGATTTTTTTTTTTTTTTTTTTTAGGTCCATTACTTTTTGGTTTATAATTCAAAATTCGAATACTGTCCCTTGCATTTGCACATTTCCACACCTTCCATTCCACTGTTCTAGTTGCCTTTCACAACAATCGGTTTATGTTCCTTAATCTCAGCCTCATTTTTCGTGCTGTTTGTCCAATATATTTGCTATTGCAATTCAGAAGTATTTCATTAACAACAGTCACACTTTTTCGTTTTAACCTGTGCTTCGCGAGCCTTCGATTTGCTATCTTAATTTGCGATGTTATCTTTATAACATCGCATTTATAATAGTATGCTATTTAAAAAAATATGTCATTACTGCCCATACCGCATAGGAAGAGAGGCATATAAAAGCTTTGTGGCCTATTTTAGAAGTTTTCAGGAAGATGAGTAATAGTACAGAGGAGCTACTTCATATTCTTTAATAAATTTTCCTAATGAAATGCATGTTTTCCTACTATATTCCTTTCTTTCTTGCTACATCAATCAATACAATACAATTATTTATTGCACACATTTAAAACTTACAGTTATATGAAAATGCAATACACCAGGAGGAATCTGAACACATTGGTTGTAAGGCGATTCCCCCTATCAGATGTAAGAAAAAGAATAAAACATATGGCATATATGAAAGCAAGTAAGATGGTTATAACAGAAGCACCACTGTTAGCAGCATGCTTGGAACTACAATTTAATGATAGGGTTGAGATTCGTTATGGAGATCAGGGTGACTTACAATGTAATTTCGCAGAGACAAGGAAAACTTTTTGATATTTTCCAGGGATCTGATGCTCTCTGGGAGATTATTCCATAGGATAATGGCTTTATACAGTATGCTATTTAAACCATAATTAAGTCTAACACACGGCTGACATAATTTGTTGTTAGCAACAGATCTGGTGAAGATAGAATAATCCAGATATCTGATGACAGATTGAAAAATAGACAGTTTAAGATGCATTATTTTAAAAAACATACCTAGTTTCAAGGTAAAAATTTCATGAATTTTTAGAATATTTAATTTTAGAAATAATGGTTTTGAATGAGACATGTAATCTGTGTTCAGCATATAGAGAACAGATTTCTTCTGTAATTTGAGCAAGCATAACTTTGTTTAGTACCTCATTTCAAATTCTTTCAAAATGCACGTTTTCCCATTTCTTAGCAATTTCTTGCTACATCAATTGACAGAACGCGCATTTTTCTTTTGTTCAAAACAAAATTGAAATTTAAAACGAAATTTTACCTCTCCGTCGTAGCGTTTAGAGACCCTTTAGTTGGTGTGCTGCACAATGTGCAACTAGTGGCGCATTTCACTTAGCATTCAATAAAAGAAAAAAAAGAAAATATGTGCTTTGTTTCTGAATGTATCAAGGAGTGGCAAAGGTGCAGAGAAAAGTGCATTCTAAGCGCAATTAAAGTTCAAAACTCGGTAGTGGCGTTGATCGCTCTTCCGTTTAAGTTGGCCAACATGTATTTCATTAGGAAAATGCATTAAAAATGGAAAGCTGCTCTTCTACACTGTCACCGAAACAAGGTTTAAAAAAAACAACGAGAACCATTTCAATGATCTCTGGTTTCAGTCCTGGGTTAATAAAAACCTATCAATTCATACATGGTCGAGTCACATTATTGTGACCACCAGCTAATATCCAGAGTAACCGGCGTGTGCAGCGCGGCCAGCAGATAGACGGGCTGGTAGTGACTCAATAAGGTGCTGGAAGGTGTTCACAAGTATGTAGAGCCATGCTGACTGCAGTGCATCTGACAGCTGCTGGAGGGTGCGTGGTGGAAGATCTATAGAGCGAACAACATGATCGAGTTAGTCCCACAGATGCCCAATTGGGCAAGTCTAGGGAATTAAGGGGCGAAGGAAGTACCGGGTGATCCAAAAGTCTTGCACAATTTGAAAACGAAATAACTCGTGGAGTTTTGAGAGTAGGGCAACGCGGTTTGCGTAGAAATGATCAGAATGACATCGGGTTTTTTTTATGAAATCACTTAAATTTTTACTCATGTTACTTACATTTTTCATCACCAGATGGCGCAGCAACCACAGGTTGGAAGTCTCGAGAAAAATAGACACCTGATTGTACCAGGTTAGACACCTCATTGTACCAGGTGTTCAACGTGATGGTCGTCCTGTTCCAGCACTGGCTGCAGACGAAAGAAAGCACCATGGACGGCATTGAAGAGTATGTCCGGTGGTATAGCTGCCATATGGTATCGAATGGCATCTTTCAGCATGGCCAATGAAGTGGGGCGACATCTGTACACTTGTGATTTTAGGTAACCCCAGAGCCAGAAATCGCAGGGTGTCAGGTCTGGTGACCGAGGAGGTCAGGCCTTCGGAAAGTATCGGCTCAACACACGATTTGCGCCAAACATCTCTTGCAGCAGTAGCTTAACGGAACGTGCGATGTAGGGTGGTGCTCCATCCTGCATAAGTGTGCACAGATTCACTGCATCCCGCTCTTACAAGCTAGGGATAACGTACGTTCGTAACATGTTCGCATAGCGCGCACCTGTCACTGAAACGGTTTCGAAGGAGGTGCCGCGGACCTCTTCAAAAAATAAAAAAAGGACCGATAATGAAGGAAGCCGTGAATCGACACCACACTGTCACTTTCCGGCTGATGAAGTGGCGCTTCAACGACTGCTCGGGGATGTCCTGTGGCCCAGATGCGGCAGTTGTGCGTGTTTACCGCTCCGTTTAAAGAAAAAGTGTGCCTCATCAGTCCATAAAACGTTCAGACAGTTCTCGTAGACATCCATTTGTCGAAAAAAACGTGCTGCGAACTTCCTGACGCTGCACGTAATCACCAGCTTGCAGTTCGTGATGCCGTTGCAGTTTGTTCGGGTATCTGTGCAGAATCCGTCGTAGTGTTCGCCATACTGTCCCGTATGGAATACCTGTTTGCCGAGAAACATGGCGAGCACTGGAGTCGCCATGTGCGGATGACATTGCAATCACATCCATTTCCAGCGTAATCGCCTCTGCTGCAGCAGCAGCACGTGTTCGTGGTCTACCGCTTCGTGGGCGTGCTGCCAAATATCCCGTTTAATCGAATTTTTTCACCATTCGCCGCAGCGCAGCATTTTCCATCGGTCCTTTCCCATTGCGATCACCTTTCAGTGACCGGTAGGCTCTCAACGCAGCACTCGCACATTCAGCGTTGCAATAGAAAAATTTCACCAAGAGCGCTTTGTCCGGTAATGACAGCATACTGACACGGACCGCTGTGACTTGTGGTTGCCTTGTTCTTCATGTATTTGTCATTTTTCTTGTAGGACTTCCGTCCACAGTGAGTAGAGTTCAGGTCCCAGCCACCTACAGCGAGATCGCCTTTTGGGTAGGACACAGAAACGGAAGGAATGAGAGCAAGTCTAGCGACTTTGACAGAACAGTCTGTAGTGAGATTAGAGTACAGTAGATGGCTCCACCCTACAAGTATGATGTTGCACATAGAGGGGTGAGAGAATTTCATGGGGGACATAGGAAAGGATATCCATTTAACCAGTGGGTCCAGCCTGGGGGCCGTCACTTAACGTGCTCGTCCGATGCACGGCGGATATTCAGCGATTGTTAGTAAATCACACCATCTCCGAAAGATCAGCTCAGGCTTGAACCTGGGGACCTTGCATCGATAGTCTGAATCACTAACCACTAAGCCATCCGCGGCTGACTTGTGGTTGCTTCCCAGCTGCTGCTTTTATACTGACTATCTCAAACCTGTTCGCCTATGGCGCCACTGGCGATGAAAAATGTAAGTAAAATAAGTAAAAATTTATGTGATTTCATAAAAAAAACCCGATGTCATTCTGATCATTTCTGCGCAAACCGCGTTGCCTTAATCTCAAAACTATGCGAGTTATTACGTTTTCAAAATGTGCAAGACTTTTGGATCACCAGGCACTTTGAAGTCTTAATCTCTTCCTACCGCTCTCTGACATTTCTAGCTGCGTGACACGTCGCATTGTCGTGCTGGAAGATGCCATCCGCCCCAGGGAAGATAATCAGCACGTATGGGTGTACGTGGTCTCCAAGGATGGATTCATAACGAATTCGGTCCATAGTGCCATCCACAGGTATGAGTGGACCCAGAGAATGCCACGAAAACATTCACCAGACCATAACTGCTTCTGTTCTTCCAGCAATGGTTGAAGAGGGTTTGTTCTCCGATATTTCTCGCTCTATACGCCACCGTCCAATGAAGCAGAAAACGTGACTCATCGGAGAAGGTAATCCGTTGCCAACAGCGGAGGTCCAATTCCGATACTGTGCAAATGTAAGCTTTTTCTGCCGATGCACCTTCGTTAGCATAGGTGCAGTGACCATCAGTCTTCATCGGAGCCCCATACGTAGCAGGGTTCGCTGAACTGTCGTTTTAGACACTTCCGGTAGCCCCTACTTCATTCAGCCAGTGAGTTACTCCACTGTAGAGTGTCAACCGGTCCTCACGCACCTCCGAAGCCAACGTTCACCTCTCACATCAATGGCACGTGGTGATCCGCAGTTTCCACATCGCCTATTTGCAATGGTGCCATTTCTCCAATCACAATACACTACAGCAGAAACGCGAACAGTTCACAAACTGTGATGTTTCAGAAATATTTTCGCCCTTGGCCCGAAAGCCGATAACCATCCCTTTTTGCAAATCTGATAAATCTCTCCTTTTTTCCCCATGACAGCAACGAGTGATGTGTTTTGAGATTACCTACATCACACCTTATATACCTTGCAAGCCATCTCACGACACGTGTCTTCTTTCACTGGATACGCACTGTTGACGTCAAAAGTAGGTGGTCACAATAATGTGACTCTACTGTGTATAACCTTTTATATATGGACAGGTGACAGATTCACGCATTCTTTGTAGAAAATGAAAAAAAAACTTGTGGATAGAAATAAGATTCTAAGAAACTAAGGCAAATCAAGACAGAGGGCATTTCTTTTTGAAAATGTTAAAATATTCCAACCTCCTGAAATCACTTGGCAATTAAAGGTAAGCATGCCTCGCCGGGTAAGACCTGTTTTGGTGGAACAATACCATAGAATACGCATAAGATAATTTCATATCTGCAATTTTTTATTATACATTTTAGATCCTTGTACACTTCCCCACATAATCGGGAAAAAATAAAATATAAGAAATATCTGGGGAAAATTAAAAGTGTGGAACGTAACTAGAGAGAGAGAGAGTCAAACTTCTTCAGAAATGCAAAAACGCGAAAAATAGCTGATCCGTTGAAAATTTTTATCCCAGCGATTAGTTCAAATTTTTACCGTATTGAATCTAGGAATGGAAATTTGAAAATCTGCTGCATTCATAAAACTAAACTATTTCCAATTTAAATAGATGTAGAAACAAAGCACAACTGAAGTTCGATGACTTCGTTACACTTTGTTCTTACTAGCCGCAGAACCAGATTTCATCAGGATCTTTTATACCTTCTTATTAAGGGAAGCACATTAAAAAGCAAATGCGAAACATGACTGGCTTTTCTAATCAGCGTACTTAATGATAATTTAAAATCAGTCTGTATTAACCTTAGAGTTCTCGAGAGAGGGAATTCGCACTTTACTGTATATATACGCTATGTAGACAAAAGTATTCGGGCTCAAACGGAAACAAATGCATTTATTAGCCGAAATTAGTACATAGTCGGCCCACATTGGGCCGTTATCGACTGTAGCGATTCTTCTTTTTCAAGAAATGCCGGTACAAACGAACACAGGGTAATTTTTTTCGGGAGCGGGAGGGGCGACAAAAATGGAAGTTTTCGAAATCCACCAGAACAAAATTAAAGTTAATGAAAAAAAAATGAAAGCATTTTTTTTCTAATGTAAGTCGCATTTTTTCCGAAAACGTGAAAAAAAAATGAAATACTTTCGAGGGACAAGGCCACTGCACTTCCCTTAATACACCCTGTATGAACCACAAAAAAAATTATCCTCTATTACTCCTGAAAGACAGCTGCCATAGAATAAAATCTTAACGACCTCCCCATTCCTATGAGATCCGATTCTGCGCTCTAGCTCGTCCCACAGATGTTCTATTGGATTCAGATCGGTACTTTGGGCAGCACAGGCCTACAGTTGGGCGTCCTCCTTCTCAAACCAGGCGTGGGCAGACCACACAGCGTGGAAATGCGCACTATCCTGCTAAAACAAGCAGGGATCTCTGCTGAAAATACTGACACATCGTAGATAGTTTTCGGACATGGCGGCCGTTAGGCTGGAAGGAACCACAACAAAAGAACAGTCCTTAGCAGCAGGAACAGTACTATATTATCATAGATCCTACTCCTTACGGTAGGAACAATGCAATCTGCCTGATGGTGTTGCCCTGGGAAACGCCACACCCAAATACGTCCATCCCAAAGAAAGAGTGGCCGCGTCCTGTGGTGCAGTGGTCTAAGCGACGGCCTCTGATCATTAGTCAGAGATGGGTTCGGATCCCGGTGAGGCATATATGTTGTGTTTGTATTACGGCACAGGCCCTCCCCCTTCCCTAGAACCGGTGGCCCTAAATTAGGAAGGAGCGACTGCTTATAGCCTACTGGGATGCTCACGGTGGTCGTTAAACCTCCAATAAAAAGAAAAATCAAATAAATAACATAATTAGTCACGCCACACGACCCTTTACCACTCTTTTGCTCTCCATTCGTCACGCCACAGTGGTCGCTAAACCTCCAATAAAAAGAAAAATCAAAGAAATAACATGATTAGTCACGCCACACGACCCTTTACCACTCTTTTGCTGTCCATTCGTCACGCCACAGTGGTTGTTAAACCTCCAATAAAAAGAAAAATCAAAGAAATAACATGATTAGTCACGTCACACGACCCTTTACCTCTCTTTTGCTCTCCATTCGTCACGCCACAGTGGTCGTTAAACCTCCAATAAAAAGAAAAATCAAACAAATAACATGATTTGTCACGCCACACGACCCTTTGCCACTCTTTTGCTCTCCACTCGTCACGCCACAGTGGTCGTTAAACCTCCAATAAAAAGAAAAATCAAAGAAATAACATGATTAGTCACGCCACACGACCCTTTACACCTCTTTTGCTCTCCATTCGTCACGCCACAGTGGTTGTTACACCTCCAATAAAAAAGAAAAATCAAAGAAATAACATGATTTGTAACGCCACATGACCCTTTGCCACTCTTTTGCTCTTCATTCGTCACGCCACAGTGCTCGCTAAACCTCCAATAAAAAGAAAAATCAAAGAAATAACATGATTTGTCACGCCACACGACCCTTTACCACTCTTTTGCTGTCCATTCGTCACGCCACAGTGGTTGTTACACCTCCAATAAAAAGAAAAATCAAAGAAATAACATGATTTGTAACGCCACATGACCCTTTGCCACTCTTTTGCTCTTCATTCGTCACGCCACAGTGCTCGCTAAACCTCCAATAAAAAGAAAAATCAAAGAAATAACATGATTTGTCACGCCACACGACCCTTTACCACTCTTTTGCTGTCCATTCGTCACGCCACAGTGGTTGTTACACCTCCAATAAAAAGAAAAATCAAAGAAATAACATGATTTGTAACGCCACATGACCCTTTGCCACTCTTTTGCTCTTCATTCGTCACGCCACAGTGCTCGCTAAACCTCCAATAAAAAGAAAAATCAAAGAAATAACATGATTTGTCACGCCACACGACCCTTTACCACTCTTTTGCTGTCCATTCGTCACGCCACAGTGGTTGTTACACCTCCAATAAAAAGAAAAATCAAAGAAATAACATGATTTGTAACGCCACATGACCCTTTGCCACTCTTTTGCTCTTCATTCGTCACGCCACAGTGCTCGCTAAACCTCCAATAAAAAGAAAAATCAAAGAAATAACATGATTTGTCACGCCACACGACCCTTTACCACTCTTTTGCTGTCCATTCGTCACGCCACAGTGGTTGTTACACCTCCAATAAAAAGAAAAATCAAAGAAATAACATGATTTGTAACGCCACATGACCCTTTGCCACTCTTTTGCTCTTCATTCGTCACGCCACAGTGCTCGCTAAACCTCCAATAAAAAGAAAAATCAAAGAAATAACATGATTTGTCACGCCACACGACCCTTTGCCACTCTTTTGCTCTCCATTCGTCACGCCACAGTGCTCGCTAAACCTCCAATAAAAAGAAAAATCAAAGAAATAACATGATTCGTCACGCCACACAACCCTTTACCACTCTTTTGCTCTCCATTCGTCACGCCACAGTGGTCGTTAAACCTCCAATAAAAAGAAAAATCAAAGAAATAACATAATTCGTCACGCCACACGAACCTTTACCACTCTTTTGCTCTCCACAATGAACGGCGGGCGAGGCACCACTGCGGTTGTCTGGCATTGCGTTGAGTAATGTACGACTTGTGCGCAGCTGACCTTGCATGGCAACCAAGGGCACGCAGTTACAGACGGATTGTTCTGGTGTAAATATGTAGTTGCTCCAGTGGCTTGTATAACGTCGCCAACCGGGTGTGTGGCAGAGGTCGTGCGTGCCTTCACATTTTGCAGTACGCTTCGTTTGGCACCATTACTCAGTTTGTGCGGCCTAGCTGTAGTAACACCATCAGTTTCCACCGATGAAGAACAACAGTGACGGTGGGTTTGGGGAATCCCATAAGAGCGGAAATGCTTCGAACTGACTACTTACTCAGGCGGCATCTCAAACCTACCATGCCCCCTTTCAAAATCCACCAGTTCAGAGCGGCATAGTCGCTTCCAATGCGAGCTGGCAGATGATCAAAAATGATCCTATGTAGAGGATTTTAGGAAGGGAGTGTCTGACCCCCAGGTCTTGAACAACCCTTAGTAGTAGGAAGCTAAGAGATTTGGGCTCGAGTGCCCGATAGGAAAGTGACACGGAAGCGAAGTAGAAAGTGGGAGGAAGTCGCCCTTATTTGTTACCGGGGAGCCAGTACCCGGGGTCCGACGGCTTAACGTGCCCATCCGACGCACGGCGGATATTTAGTGGATCGAGAGTTCATACCTGCCGGGGATCGAACCCGATGTCCTTTCCGCGGCAGTTACGAACGTTGCCCACTAGACCACCCGCGGCCCGAGCTGGCAGATGCGCCAAAGCTCTTCTTTATATACAGAGCTCAATATACCACGCGACTGCGCGTCGGGTTCTGCAAATGCACGCTTGTTTGCATACGTACAAATGTCCGAATACTTTCGTCTACATAGTGTATAAAGCTTTTCTGTTTGTTTCGAGGGGGGGGGGTTCACGACTACCTTGAGCAACTAAGAGCTATAAAGCAGTCGCCTGTACTAATTTGGAGCCACTGATTTCAGTGAAAGGACAGAGCCAGCGCCATCTTGAAAAACACACCACTCATGCTTCATCCGGGACTCGAGCCCGGAGTCATCTCAGGCGACTGATCAGAATTCCGTATCTCTCACCACTCAAACTGGGGCAGGCATATGCATTAATTAGGTGCCTACTTTTACTGTTTTTGGAGCAAAGTAAGTAATAAATATTACTTTCTTTGGTAGACGTAACACAGATAAGTGAGACAATACGACAAACAACTATTGCGAATTTTCCCTACAACGTTCACACTATATTTAAAAAGGACACCGGGTATGTCTAGATTCTTTAAAATGTCATCACTCACGAGATGTCCGATAGCCACAGAAGTAAAACATGGTCTATCAAGACACTTTTTTTTCTTATCCGTTTTTCTTGAAGCTCAGTAGAGTGGCTCTTTTCATCACAATGTTATGCACCTAAACTACGTGCAGATGGGACTTTGCGAAGAGCAGATAAAAAACGTTTAAAAAGGAATGTTTTGCCCTCAAGAGTTAAGGAAAGGAAACAGGCATTCTTATCTGCAGTTCTGCCAAAGTGGGATAGAAAAGTTCTATCCCCCCTCCTCAGTCTGCGATTAACTGCGGTTTCCATGACCGAATGCACAAAGACGATGGATACATACGGCCACTTCGGAAGTCTGTGCTAAAAAAAAATATATATATATGAAGATTTGTTGCGGGTGACGACTGCACAACCAACCACCAGCAGCTGGCAGGAGCAGAGCTGTGCAATTTCATCTAATCAGTCTGATGACATCAGAATAATCAGGCACATTTGTTAAATTTTCTTTTTTTCAGCGTTACGTTCCCATGTCAGAACTGAAGCTTAGTGTTCTTGAACACTAACTACCTCCCTTGCTAGATCTACATTAGTGCCCGAAAACGTTCCTTTCTGTAAACGACGATTTTGCTTCTTCGCACGATTCGTTTTAGAAGCACTGATAGGCTGACTGCGTTGATCAAACAGTCCGTGTAAAATTTATACGACCACACAGATTTCTCCGCTATATCCATGAAGATGCAACACGGCAGCATACGAGCGTCGCCTAAATTTGCATATATGTATGTCGGAGACATATAAAACTAATAGCGGCAGGACAGCTTCTGACGAAGGCAGTTAATAAAAGCGAAAAAACAGGAATTTTAGGTGTGTGATAAGTATACGACCGCTACTGTAAACGAAAAGACATGTCGAGTTAGTTATGAAAAATAGGTCGGGATGTTAACACACGGGGATACCCAATTAAGAGTAGTGCAACAGCACCGTCGACACGAAGCGAACACAGAGGGAGTCATAATGCCGCGAGGTTCGGAACTGTCAGAAATTGAAATCCGCAAAAATTTATTTACTGCATGCAAAAACGATGTCACAGAGGAAAATTCCGGCTGCAATGAGAAGGTCGAAAACAGCTATTGACAATATTCTGAGGAAAGGCGAATCTTATCGTTCTAAACGACTGCCATTGAAACTGTGTATAGAGCATAGAGATAACTGCATCGCTTTGTTTCAAATAATTCTGTGTCAGCACGAGATGTAATGGCTGCAACGTCAAATCCCATATGTCGCAAAACGGCGTATAATGATATTAAACGACATCCTTGTCTTGCCCGACGTAAATTTAAACGTAAACCTCAACTGAAGCCAAGGCATAAAAATAGAATGGCTGGAATGGGCAAAAAACATGTTCTAGGACCGAGAATGGCAATCTGTGGTGTTTTCAGACGAAAAGAAATTCAACCTCGACGGACCAGATGGCTATGCGTACTACTGGCACGATTTACGTAAGGAGAAGCAACATTTATTTAATCGTCGTGTAGGTGGTGGCTCAGTGATGGTGTGGGCTGCATTTTATGCAAAAGGTAAGAAAGACTGCTGTTGCTTTCGTAAACCATCAGTTAAACTCTCAGCGCTATCAGTCTCTTCCTGAAACGTATTGTCAGCGGTTTTAGGCGACATGAATGGATCTTTCAACAAGACAATGCGTCTTGTCATGTCTCCCGAGACACCGTAAACTGGTTTAATCAGAAGCAAATACGACAAATGCACTTGCCAGCCCTCAGTCCGGATTTGAATCCTATTGAGAGCCTATGGGGCATCATTACGAGAGACATTTATGCGCACAGTCGACAGTTTTCATCAGTGGACGATTTGAAAACCGCTATTCGTCTAGCCTGGGCACGAATTTTACATAAAACTGTCTTTATTGATAGCATCCATGACTGAAAGAGTATTTAATGTCATAACCGCAAAGGGCAGCTATACTAAATATTAGTTTGTTCTATTTCGTTTATTTTGTCATGTGGTCTTATAATTTTTACACGCCCTCCCTGTTTTCCGTTTTCCCTACGCTGCTTAGTACAGTAGTGTGTTATCTGTTCAAACTATGTTTATATATATACGTAGATTGCGGGACGCTAACACCAGAGAACTAATTATAAATATAATGATCCGATTTATTGGTGTCAAAGTAAGAAATCACACGAATTTCACTCTGCAAGCTTTCTCTGTCCGTTGACGGAGAAAGCTGGCGGAGGGAAATTCGTGCCATTTCTTACTTTGACACCAATAAATCGGATCATTATATCCATGTTTATACACTGAGTGGCCACTTTATTATGACCACCCCTCAGTACTTCGTTGGACCACCTTTTGCCTTTAATACTGCGTCGATTTTTCGTGGCATGGACTCCACGAGATGTTGATAGGTGGTTTGTGGAATCTTTTTTTTTTTTTAGGTTTAACGACCACCGTGAGCAACTCAATGGGTTATAAGCAGTCGCCCGTCCCTAATTTAGGGTCACTGATTCCAGGGAAGGGAGAGAACCAGTGCCGTAAGACAAACACAACATCCATGCCTCACCGGGATTCGAACCCGTACCCCGTTCGGACGAATGATCAGAGGCCCTCAGGGCGGCAGTTTGTGGAATCTGAGACCATGCTTGATGAATAGCACTTTCCAGGAGTGCGAGATTGTAGAGTTGTGGATCCAGCTGTCTGATGGCTCGTTCAACTTCATCCCACAAATTCTCAATGGGGTTGAAATCTGGAGATTGTGGGGGCCACCTAAGAAAAATAAACTCACCGGCATCTTACTGAAACCAATCCTGTACAATACGGGCACTATGGAAGGACGCATTATCTTGTTGAAAGTAGCCATCGCCATTGGGATAAACCATCCACATGACAGGATGCACTTGGTCCGCAACGATGTTTAGATATGATGCGGCAGTCAGACGTTGATCAACACGAGTGAAAGGGGCCCAAAGCATGTCAGTAAAACATTCCCCAGACCATAACGTTGCCTCCACCAGCTTGAAAAGTTGTAGCAATGCATTTGGGGTCCATGCTTTCGTGCGGCCATCGGCATGGTGCAACTGAAAACGTGATTCATCGGACCACATAATTTGTTTCCAATTATCGACTGTCCAATCCTTGTGCTCCTGTGCGAACTGGAGATGTTTTTTCTTGTTAACTGCAGACAGTAAAAGTTTTCGAACAGGCCTTCGCGGCTGCCATATCCCATCCGATGCAGTGTACGGCGAACAGTGCGTGCAGTGATCATTTGAGGGGATCCTTGATTAAGATAGTCTGTAATTTGCTGCACTGTTGCTTATTCTGTTGTCTGTTACCAGTCTGGACACACTCCGTTCCGCCCGAGCAGTCACTAGTCGATGACGAACACACGTTGCACGTAGAGACCCAGTTTTTTGGCTGACAGTCCAGTCTTTAAACACTTTAACAACAGCTTCTCTGGAACATTTCCCGAATGCGGCGGTTACGGTGATACTAGCTCCATGGCTCCGAGCTCCTACAATCATCCCACGTTGAAAGTCCGTCAAATCGCATTTTTACCCATTTCGTCACCCAAAAATCACTGCTACTACTGTCGCAAGCGCTAAGCTTTCCCTTTTATACTAGCCTCGCCCTCTGGCGGCAACAGCGTGCAGACATAGCTCATTTGCTTAAAACTGTCAGGTGGTCATAATAAAGTGGCCACTCAGTGTATATTATCCCGATGTCTCCATGTCCTCAGTGTTGCCTGGACAAATGATTTGAGATATTCAATGGCCCTCAGTTACATGATTGTGCTATGGGTCTTATAATTCTTACACGCGCTGTATATACGAAATTTAAAGCCCATATGCCAAAACATTAAAGGTTAACGTTAACCGCAGTTGGAGATGTTTGATATAACATTCACTGGATTTGCGTATTTGGTTATTTAAAATTTATGCAAGAGCTATATTTGGCTAAATACAGCGCCATATCAAAATCATGTACAATTTCTGGTCGGACCGTGGGAATGCTAACCTCAAATCAAATGGAATATCAGCTGACCACGTGGGGTTAATAATTTCGTTTCAATCAAACCTACATTTACAACAATCATTTCATCACAGACAAGTCTCATTTAACCTTCACTGCGTTCGGTAGCATCGAATTATTTTCAAGTAATTTCGGAAAGTCATTATATACATACCTAAGCTTGAAGAAAACCACCTTTTCAAACTTTACTAAGTATTTAACTATACCATCATGCACAACTTTATTTCGGGGTTTAACAACCACCACGAGCAACTCTAAGGGCTTTCGTCCAAAATTTTGGGCCACTGCTTCCAGGAAAGGTAGAACTGTAAGACAAAAATATCACCCACGTTTGATTCGGGACTCGAACCCGAGTCCATCTCGATGACTAGTCGGACACCTATGTCTCTGGCAAACCCGCCAAAGGAGCGGCTCATGCGCATCTATTTTCACCATTTTGGGGGGGGACAAAATGCTCAGGTTCCACGGAATAGAAATCTCTAAGTCAACAGCACTAGTGACGTGCTCAATACCATCAGGGATACATACTGTCTTTCATAATGTTCAGGCACAAGAACATGAATGATCCACAACTCTGGCATACATTATTCTTCATAGTGATCACAGTAACTGGCGCCACACTCTCCTGTGTGCGCTATCCTTCCTTAACATTAAAAATATCGTTCTTCGCGATGGGGAGTTGCATAACATGCCGTAGCACAGTGTCCCGATTTGGCACACTTTAGACACAGTGTCCTGATTTGGCACACTTTAGACATGCCCTCAATTCCAGAGTATGTAGTCCTTTCTACAAAACTGCTTGTCCACGAGAAGTTAAGTACTTCCTTCTCTATGCCTAGCTTCACGGGCCGCAGACGTCAAAAGTGAAAACTCCGGTCCCACAAAATCGCCTTAACATTGTCCTAGGCAACAAAGCTCTGTGGCTGGAAATAATCCACTTTTACAGGTATAGCATTAACGTGAAAACTTTCAGGGCCCCATCAAATCATCTTAAGTCAGGAATCAACTCAAAATATACTTGCAGCAATTGGTCGAGGAAGCTATTATGCACGAAGGTAAGATCGAAATTATTATCCATTTTTTGCTTTGTACTGAACAGAAAGTATTACGTTCATTCACCATTTAAATAATAGCTTTCGACATGACTTTGTTAAGTAGTGCGTCTGCTGTGGGCCCAAAAGGGCCACGGTTGCTTCAGAGCAACCATGCTACTAGATATGAGTCGGAAATCACGTAACTGTTACTGAAAAATCTCTGTCACCGTTACGACCAGTGAGAAAAAAGTAGTTCACTGATAAGAATGCCATTGTTAGCCGTGTCCGAGTAATGCTTGGGTTCCAAGGTTACCAAATCACCATGTCGTTTCTCTTGGAACGTCACAGAGGTGGCTAGTGATGCCGGCTTTCTTCAGAAGACTCTGGTTTCTCGTGCCGGAGCTAGTCTCTTTACGAGGACTCTTTAGGAATGGGCGTGAACGATAATAAAGTGTTAATGCCGTTCAGTTTTAACATGATAAAATGTCTGACACCAAGCGTAAAAAAAAAAAGTTATGAGTGGAATTATTCAACCGACGTTGATGAAAATTTTGCTTTGTGTGATATTTGAAAGCAAAGGCTTTCTTAGAAAAGTTACACTCAGTGTTCCGTTATTGCTCCGTTGTCACCCCTGTCGTAAACAGTGATTTTGTCACTATTTTAAAGTAACCGTTACTTCCGTAGAACTGCCACCGTGACAGGAAAATCACTGTTAAGCGTATCTCTACATACTGCACAGTGAATCCGGGAGATAAAACAGCCGCCCCTGTGGCCGAATGCTTTGGTGTGCTCGTTTTAGATCGTTCGTCCGAGGTTATGCAGGGGTTCGAATTCTAGATGAGGTATGGGAGATATGCTTGTCCTACGGAGCCCTTCCCTCATCGGAACCAGAGGCCTCAAATTAAGGACAATGGCGATTGAAATTTTGCACCGCTATGATATGAAGTAGTAACCAGAGTTGGAAACGGGTCAAAAAATGTGGACCCGGACGCCACATAATTGGACCCGCCCCGGACAAATCTGCTTTGAACAATAATATTAGGTGCACAAATAAGTTTTAAGGCGTTTTTTGTGTGACGTACACCGCTAATTTACATATCCGACATTCCTGCGCGTTGTTGTCCTGTGACCGTAACTGGTCCAGAGTGTAAAATGTGACACAGAAGTTTGCCCAACAGTCAAACGCACTTGCACATCGGTAGGTAAAAGATTGCAAGCGATACTGTATTTATTCGACATTGCATTGGTTACGAATTTAATCAAGAAAAAGTGCTGCAAAAGCATGTGCATCGATCTGTTCTGTTCTGGGGAGAATATTGCATCGAAAAGCACGTGCGAGTTTTGGTTTAGACAGTTTAAAGTGGATGATTTTGATGCTAGCTATAGAGAACGTAGTGGCGCTCCGCAGAAGGTTGCACATGAACTGCAAGCATTGCTGGATGCAGATTCGTCTCAAACGCAAAAAACAACTAGTTGAACAAATGGGGGTAACTCAACAAACCATTTCCAATCGTTTACGCGCAATGGGAAAGATTCAGAAGGAAGGAAAATGGGTTATACATGACCTGAGCCAGAGGAACAAGGATGAGCTTGTCATGAAGTGTTTAAATCTGTTGAATAAATAACACAGAAAGTATTTACTGTGGAAAATCGTTACGGGTGATGAAAAGTGGTTATGGTACGACACCCCCAAACGCAAAAAAACTGGGTAGACCCCAGTGAAGCAGCGACTTTGACACCGAAAGGCAATATTCACTCCAAGAAAGTTCTGCTGTGCATCTGGTGGGCTATGAAGGGTATGCTCTATTATGAACTATTGGAACAGGGTCAAAGCGTTGCTGCTAACCGCTACAAGCAACAATTGCTGCGATTGAACCAAGAAATCTGTCGGAAACGTCCATTCACAGGCAAAGGATTGCGTCCCATGAAATTACTGCATGACAACGCTAGGCCGCATGCCGCGAAATCGGTCAAAAAAAAAAACGTTATTTTGGCTTCCATAGACATAGCCCCTTCAGACTATCATTTGATCTGATCGATGCAACATGGTTGGTCTGCTGTACGGTTCCGGACATGTGACGAAGTGCAAAAATGGGTTGACGATTTCATCGCGTCACACGACGAAATATTCTTCATGGCTGGAATCCGTCAGCTGCCCGACCGATGGCGGAAGGTGATAGATAATGACTGTGCATATTTTGATTTGTAAAGGTATTGTTGTTGTTTTCTCTCAAATTACATGTTGCGTTGTCTTAAAACGCTTTAAAACTTATTTGTACACCTAATATATACGTATATAGGGGTTGAAAAAGTCTTTCCGCAGTTTGTGTCTTATGTTATATGGAAACCAAACAAAGGTATTATAGGAACATATAATTTACTCACTTGCTTACATTAAATATCGAAACTGTCGTTCTTCGCATAACTGTTTTATACATGTTTTCAAACACATCTGCGAGAGTCAGAAAGTCCCTCCGAAGGAATATCAAAGCTGTTCCACCTAATTTTGATGGTGCTACAGTCAAAAATTTTGAATTATGCAAATTGTTGTATGTTTCATTTCATTTTTTGCTGTTTTCTTGATAACATATCAAGCTTCAGAATATGATTCACAGCAACACCAATTTTCACATGTTTATGATGAGCTGGAAGTTTTCAAAATGTTTTGATCATTGCACCTCAGAAGGAAGGGACACTTTTCCTTCTGAGGACATTCTTCCTTCATATTGCATGACAAATCACTTTTTAGTGCGCGAGCACCAGTATCGAGCACAAAATTCTACAGTGCGCACTCTTCTTTGAAAAAAAATATATTTTTTTTTTTTTTTTTTTGCTTTTCAAAAATTAAACGGAAATAAAACCGGGTCGAAATCGGGTCGGGAATACCTTGACCCGACCTGTTTGACCCGCTAGAAATTGTAGACCCGTTGGCCCTTTTCCATCTCTGGTAAGTAACTACTCAATTCTTACGTAGAATTATTGCTTGCTGAACTTATGTGAGCTCTTTTTTTTGTTTTTCCTCTCTCTTTTCCCAATAATGACTAAGTTCCTGACTTCCAACAAAAATGCCCTTCAACCTCATAGAAAGGATCTCAGGAACTACAGACCTATCAGCTTGTTCTCTTGGCTCAACCGAAAGAACAAGCTGGATTCAGGAGTGGTTACAGCACTATAGATCATATCCACGTACTGAGAAAACTAATTGAAAGAGCTAGGGAGTATGAACTTCCATTGTGCATGGTTTTATCGATTATGAAAAGGCCTTTGATTCAGTGAAACCATCAGCTGTTACAATAGCTTACAATGGCTTTGAAATCCGGGTGTATTGAAGATGCATACATTAATATTATTAATAACATCTATGAAAATGAAAGTGCAAAGATTCGGCTGTTTGAGAATACAGCACACATAAAAATTGGAAAGGGAGTGAGACAATGTGACACCATATCTCCCAAGCTCTTTAATGCCATATTGCAAAATGTCTTTCAATCACTGAACTGGGAAAACAAAGAGATAAAGATTAATGTATATTATTAACTCACTTTCGTTTTGCTGATGACGTAGTCATTTTTGCAACTACCCCATCAGAGCTGCAGAGTATGATCCAGCAACTTGCTGACAAGAGTAAAGAAGTGGGATTAAAAATGAACTTTCAGAAGACAAAAGTGATGTTCAATGCTTTTACAAGAAATGAAGATTTATCGATTGATGGAGAAAAGCTGGAGACAACAGACACGTACGTTTATCTTGGACAGCAGATATCAAGTGAGGGTCACATTGATGAAGAAATTAATCGGCGTATGAAACTTGCCTGGAGAGCTTTGGAAGAAACAGCATAATTTTCAAGAGCAATATGCCATTATGTCTTAAAAGAAAAGTGTTTGATCAATGCATCCTTCCAGTGCTTACGTATGGTGCAGAGACGTGGACCTTAAGTAAAAGAGACATACAAAGGCTGCAGACAACTCAAAGAAGCATGCAGAGGTGCATGATAGGTGTAACCAGGAGAGATACGAAGAGGAACTCGTGGATCAGAAAAATGACAAGAGTGGAAAACATCCTGATTAGAGTAAAATCCTTGAAATGGCAATGAGCTGGACATACTGCTAGAAGAACAGACCATCGATGGAAAGTCAAAATTTTAGATTGGATTCCAACGGATAGGAAAAGACCCAGAAGAAGACCACATGGAAGATGGGTGGATGAAATTCGAAAGTATGCGGGAGTAACATGGAGGAGAATGGCAAAAGTCAGACCGTTGTGGAAGAGGCTTGGAGAGACCTTCGTTCAGCAGTGAATTGATAATGGTTGACGATGATGATGATATGGAAGTATTACTATAGCTGTGAAAAAGGGGCTTCAAGTCCTCTGGATTCACCAACAGAATTCGCAATCTATCAAGATCTTTGCAGTGTCCACGTTACAGGCCTACTCCTAAACTCTTGCATTCGTACAACTAAAGATATATAAATCTTTTGATGGTACAGTACAAGAATTAAAAATATCATGCATTTACACCTTCTGAAAGTGTAAACAATCAGCATAAGAAGGCCACACTTTATGCTACAATGTGAAGAACAGAAATTTGAATTTCAGAATCATAAATCTGACGAAATTTCAGCGAGAAAGCTGATTACCTTTTTTATTCTTATAAACCGGCGTAATCCTTCATTCACTTGTGGGGAAATTGGTATTTGCATGGATGTAGCCAATAAACGAAATATTCGCCCAAAATCGAATCCAAAACCTGGTCTTTGCTTAATGTTCATTAACACTGAACCCGAGATTAAAATGTTCTGCTCACGTGTCCAGTTTCATAAATCACATAAATAAGCAAAAAAATATACCCCTGACAATATTATTTTAATGATACGATCTTTGTATTACGACTACGATTTTTTTATGTTGTGTTTGTGTCTTAAGTTTGATAAAACTAGATTCACGATCGCTTTAATTTGATAAAACTAGATTCATTGGAATTATTTTCTTGCAGATGAAATTAATTCTTCAGTTTTATATCAGGACATACTGTCATCGCTTCATTTGTGAAAGTAGTTCATTATAAGTTTTTTTTACATTCCTGCGCAAACTACACGTATATTAATTACCCTGATCATGCGTTATCTTTTTTTTTTTTTTTTTTTGATTGGAGGTTTAACGACCACCGTGAGCAAACTCAATGGGCTATAAGCAGTCGCCCGTCCCTAATTTAGGGTCACTGGTTCCAGGGAAGGGAGAGAGCCAGTGCCGTAAGTCAAACACAACATCCATGCCTCACCGGGATTCGAACCACGACCCCGTTCGGACGAATGATCAGAGGCCATTGCTTAGACCACTGCGCAACCGGGGCGGCCATGCGTTATCTGTATTTTACATCTATTGGGCTAAATTATAAACATAACTGGAGAGCGTTTGGAAGAAACAGTATAATTTTCAAGCGCAATATGCCACTATGTCTTAAAAGAAAAGTATTTGATCAGTGCATCCTTCCAGTGCTTACATATGGTGCAGAGACGTGGACTTTAACTAAAAGAGACATACAAAGACTGCAGTCAACTCAAAGCAGCATGGAGAGGTGCATGCTTGGTGTAACCAGGAGAGATAAAAAGAGGAACTCGTGGATCAGAAAAATGACAAGAGTGGAAGACATCATGATCAGAGTAAAATCCCTGAAATGGCAATAGGCTGGACATATTGCTAGAGGGACAGACCATCGATGGACAGCTGAAATTTTAGACTGGATTCCAAGGGACAGCAAAAGACCCAGAAGACCACATGGGAGATGGGTGGATGAAATTCGAAAGTATGCGGGAGTAACGTGGAGGAGACTAGCACAAGACAGACCGTTGTGGAAGAAACTTGGGGAGACCTTCGTCCAGCAGGGATTGATAATGGTTGACAATGATGATGAAGTAGTACCAAAACCAATGGTACTAGATTTTAGTGATACGCCAAACAAATTGTCAGTAAATTAATGCTGGTACAACGCATGCGAAAAGAAGTCATCTAACATTAAATGACACCATACTGATCCAAAAGGATATGTTACGGCGGATCAAGTTTGATTAAATTCTTATAAGGTCAGATCTTAGCCTGAACACAGCCTACTCAGAATGCTTTATTTTATTCGATGTCAACACGTTTTATTTTGATAAGTAAGATCTCAATACCAAGTACAGTAGAACCAGTTTATAACAAGCCAGGATTTAACAATTAAAACGGAACCTTAGTTTGGTATAATGTCAATTCAAAGCTAATTTGATCGTTTTTAACGAACAGTTATGAAATCCAGATTTAACAAGGGAGAGAAAAGCTAAGATTTATTAATAGTTGGTTGGTTGGTTGATTTTCATGGCTCAAGGACCATGTTTGGCCAAAGAGCGACAGACACAAGACTCATCAAAGAAAGATAACTAAGGTTTAGCATGCAAGGTAACAAAGTTTTATGAAATTCTGTATTTAACTAGGCATTTAATGCACTATGTGTTTGTTATTCGGCGAAAAGTAAGGAAGCACAAACGTAAAACAAAATAAACGGTAAGATTTTTATAATATTTCTACACGTCTGCTTCAGGATTCGCTGCTATAATCATATACATGAACTGACAAACGAAAAAAAAAGCTGAACTTTTTAACCGCAGTAAAAAAAAAAAAAAAAAAAATGTGCTGCGCAACAGTGTGAATATAACGAGCCGTGAGCAAGACAAAATTGTTCACTGAAATTTGTTATGTAAATATTAAGGTGGAGCACATCACTGTATTCAAAACATGATTTATTTACTTATTTTTTTATGTTTAATAGCAACACAGGATGAATGTAACATCGTGGAGAAATAAAATTGCGAATTCTACGCTCCCGTCCAACTTCCGTTTTAGGAAAGTTTTCCTCCATTTTGAAAGCTGCGAAACAAATATTTATGGAATAAAATTACATTTAACACTACCTTGTAGAAGAAACATTGCGAGAAAAAAGGATTACAATTACAGGAGAAACCTTCACTCCGTCTAACTTCTGTTTTCCAAAAGTTTTGAAAGTCAGAATTCCGCCCACCGACGGAAAACGACCCCACCACCCATCCCTCCCAAATTTCTGTTCAGTTCTGCATCGATCCCGAGAACCATCGAAATGACGATGGAAACTGTGGAATTCTTCGAATCCACGGCAAAATCTCGTGCCTGAAGATCACAGGGAAATTTTCGCGCCAACTTTCGTTTTAGGAATTTTTTTTCCATTTTAAAGCTGAAATAGAAATATTTATGGAATAAAATTATATTTAACAATACTACTTACTGTGCAGAAGAAACATCGCTAGAAAAAGAAATGACGATTACGGGAAGATTTTTCACTCCGTTTAACTTCCGTTTTTGAACGTTTTGAGAAACAAAATACCATCCCCAGATAAAAAAAACGACCCCCCCAACTAATCCTCCAAAATTTCCCTTTGGTTTTGCATCGATCTCGAGAATAACCCAAATGACAAAAAAAGCGGAATTCCGCGAATCCTCGGAAGAATCTCATGTATGTATAATGCAAGTGCTAATTTTATTTTTACTACTGTAATTTAATTAATTCTTTCAAGTACATCAAAATGTTTGAGATTTAACGACAGTCGTTAGCAGCTCTATAAAGCAGTTGCCCGTTCATATGGGCCAATAGTTCCAGGAAGGAATTTCATTAAAGTTTTATTTTAAAAATTTAACAGAGCCAGGAATGTATGACAAGTGAGCCAACCCATGCGAGATCGGACAGAAGCCAGCGCTTAGACCACTGCGTCGTCGGGTCGGCGTATATCCAATTACGGATATACACAGTCGAGTCACATTATTATGACAACCTCCTACTTTTGACGTCAACAGCGGGTAGCCAATGAAAGAAGGCACGTGCCGTGAGCTGGATTGGAGGGTGTAAGGTGTGCTGTAGGCAATCTGAAAACATATCACTCGTTGCTGTCGTGGATAAAAGGAGCGATTTATCAGATTTGCAAAAAAGGATGATCATCGGCTTTCGGATCAAGGGTGGCAGTATTTCTGAAACAGTGCAGTTTGTGAACTGTTCTGCTGTGGATGAAGTGTATCGTGATTGGAGAATTGGTACCATTGCGAATAAAGGGAGGTGGATACTGCGGAGCACCACGTGCCATTGATGTGAGAGGTGAACGTCGGCTTCGAAGGTGCGTGAGGGCCGATCGACACTCTACAGTGGAACAACTTACTGGCCGAATGAACCAGGGGCTACCCGGAAGTGTGTCTCAAACGACAGTTCAGCGAACCTTGTTGCGTATGTGGCTCCGATGCAGACGGATGGTCACTGCACTTATGCTAACGAAGGTGCATCGGCAGAAGAGTCTTCTTACCTTTGCACGGCAGTATCAGAATTGGACCTCCGCTGATCGGCAACAGATTGCCTTCTCCGATGAGTCACGTTTTCTGCTTCATCGAACGGATGGGCATTGGCGTATAAGGCGAGAAACATCGGAGAACAAACACTCTTCAACACTGCTGGCAGACCACAAGCTGGTAGGGGCAGCGTTATGGTCTGGTGAATGTTTACGTAGGATTCCCTGGGTCCACTCATACCTGCGGAAGGCACTATGAATAGAGTTCGCTATGAATCCATCCTTGCAGAGCACGTACACGCATACATGCTGATTGTCTTCCCTGGGGTGGATGGAATCTTCCAGCACGACAATGCTACACGTCACACACCTAGAAATGTCCGAGAGTAGTTGGAAGATCACGATGAAGACTTCAAAGTACTTCCCTGGCCCCCTAATTCCCCAGACTTAAACCCAATTGAGCATCTGTGGGACCACCTCGATCGTGTTGTTCGCTCTATGGATCCTCCACCACGCATCCTCCAGCAGCTGTCAGATACACTGCAGTCAGCATGGCTCCACATACCTGTGAACACCTTCCAGCACCTTATTGGGTTCCCAGACAGTCTAGCAGCTATCCGCGCTGCACACGGCGGTTACTCTGGATATTAGCTGGTGGTCACAATGTGACATGACCGTGCATAATAAACATTAATAGAGCCAGGAATGTAAGACAAGCGAACCAATCTATGCCAGCTCAGACAAAAGCCAAATCTTAGACCACTGCGTCGTCGGGTCGGCGAATATAGAATTACGGCTATATATAATAAACATGCGGTATATACATATTATCACGCATGCATGTTTTTTCATGACGGGATCTTCCACCCCAAAACGGATTTAACGAGCACCTGGAGTTAGGGAGGATTTCGGTCGGTCTCGGGCTCCTCGTTATAAGCGGGTTGTACTGTATAATAACCAAGTAGTCACAGTCCTATACAATACAGTTGAATGTAAAACGTATCTCTAAAGATCGTCATTGTCAACCATTATCAATCCACTGCCGGATAAAGGTCTACCAAATTTCTTCCACAATTGTCTGTCTTGAGCTTGTCTCCGGCATGCTTTCGAATTTTATTCATCCATCACCCTTGGAGCCTCCCCTTCTAGGTCTTTTTCTGTTCCTCGGAATCCAGTCTTAAAATTTCGGTTGTCCATGGGTGGTCCGTTATTCTGGCAACATGTCTAGCCCATTGTCATTTCAGTGTTTTCACTCTGGTCATGTGCATTCCTGTTATTTTCCTTATCCACAAGTTCCTCTTCTTTTCTTTCCTAATTACACCAAGCATGCATCTCTCCGTGCCTCTTTGAGTTGTCTGCAGTTTTTGCATGTCTTTTTTAGTTAATGTCCAGGTCTCTGCCTCATACGAAAGCACTGGCAAAACTCTCAAGATAGTAACATTTAACTGATTGTTTTTCAACCAAGTGACGTGCAATGCTAAGTTTTGGTCAAAATACAGTAAATATCAGTCCCTTCAAAGTCACTCAGTTTGTATTCAGAAACATTACAAACAGCTGCAGTGTCTGGTTCCCGCATTTTGTTTTTATTTTTTTTAGTAGCCTCAGCATCTTTTTTCTTGAACCCCGCCTTCCCTTTAACAGACAACGTCTTCAGTCGTCTCGTAAAGTTCCTTAAATTTAAGAGGAGAGAAATAAGAAGGATGTAAATATTTCTTCCTGTAAAGTGATGCTGGAAACCTAGAAGAGGTCCTTTGAGCTCGAAAGATGTTAAGATAGAGTTTTTCGCGGATCCTAATAAATGCCTAGATTCCACTTACTTGAAGAGGTTGCGTCACGTCACATAGTTTTCCCTGTACTGTTCGCTGTTTCAGACTAACTATTCTTGGTTATCCTTGAATACTTATTCGGGGTAATCTTTATCTCCCCATTGACGCCATTCTGGACATATTTACAACTCACGACAAGAAAACCAGTTGTTTATCTGCCTTTCGCTAAACACACGCACCTTTCTGTTGAACCGCTGTTTTCACCAAACTAGGAACTGAACAGCACGTGACAAAGTAATCTGATCTAACCAAATAAACGCGTAAAATTAGTTTCTGCCGGGGGGTGCGCGATGAATAGTTAATTACTCCTTACAGTTTTTATTTTATGTGCTACTAAGCAAATATTAAATTAAATGTTTTGAAATCTATTTTTTTATTATTGCGGTACTCAGTGCACCACGTTTCCCTTCCAGAGTTAACATATGAGCACCACATTAAATGAGTAGCACAAATTAAAAAAAAAAATCTTGATTAAGGGTTTAACGACCACAGTGAGCAACTCATTGGGCTATAAGCAGTCGGCCGTCCCTAATTTGCGGCCACTGTGTTCCACGGAAGGGAGAGCCAGCGCCGTGAGTCAAACAACATCCCTGCCTCACCGGGATTCGAACCCGGACCCCTCTCTGACGAATGCTCCGAAGCCATCGCTTAAACCACTGGGCCACAGGGGCGGCTAATTAATACTTCTGGAGTGCCTATCTCGCACTAGAATCCACAGGTCAAATTCTGTACAAGATTAAAGAAATGCACAACTGTAGAGATAACACCTGAAATCTGTGTGACAATTCCTTGAGGCATTGCACTGTAGGATGGACATTGCGTTGGCTACTAATAGTGAGAGACTGCAAGTCGAAAATATTAAAAAAGAAAATTGTTTTTCGAGTTTCCGTAACAGCATAGTGAGTGAACATTTAGCAATTTTAGTTTTAGCTGTAATAATTTTTAACATCTGTTCTTTCATCCTTCGACATCTGAATTATGAGGAAATTAAAAACCTAGGTAAATCTTACCCACACGTTACTAAAAACTTAAAATTACCTGCTAACACCCAAAACAGCTGTTCGCGTAATAGTGCACGTGTGTGATGTTTAGGGCAGATCTTGTTTGCTGTGTCTCTCAAAGCGCAACATTTTTTAACACTAACATGAAAAAATCCAGTGTTTCTACACTGCCAAGCGAATACATTATCAACATTCCACCCAACAGGAACTCTGCTGTTAGCTCAAAGGGCATGACAAATGTATGCAATGAACACTGACGCCACCACAAACGAAGTCCTCATAAAAACTTATGACACCAAGCTATAAAGTATCATGAATAAAACGACCAGCCACCAATGATAGTGTTCAAAGGTGAAACTTTCTGCTAGTCATGAAAGCGGAGCTCCGACTCTAGTACCAGATGAATACAAGGATAGTGTGCTTGACTCGCGACAATGGCTCTCCGTTTCCTGAATCCAGTACCTCTAAGTTAGAGACTGGTGGCTGCATATAGCCTAGAGTTGCTCACGGTGGTCATTAACTACTTTCCTCATCAAAATACTAGATCTAACGGGTTTCGAACCAGGTTTGAAGCTCCAAGATGTTAAAGGAACAAGATAGCTTTCAACTAGAATTCAGTATTGGAAAAAATGAAGGCGAAATCAGTACTGTGCGGAACGTACCGAAATCAGTTACCAGGGACAGATGCTGATTTACCCAACCATGAACTTCACTAGTTCAGTAAATGGGAGGCACGAATGTTGGACGTTCTGAGTACCAATCGGTAACAGCCATGAGCAATGAGTTGAACCACACACAGATCTGGGAACCGTGCAGTGACTTGAGACCCTTTCTTACCCTACGCAAATGGCTACAGCGAATGCCATGGTGCGCGAAACAGCAGAATTGTGTGAGGACCAAAATGCGTCGTGTGATTCGATAATGCACGTTACATGCTATTTTAGCATGAACAGAGTGATGCAAAATATAAAAACAAATCCAAAATTCCTTTAAAATTGATTACATATGCACTGAGTTGGCTTTGCATTAAGGCTCTACGAGACCCGCCATCTTGTATTGCTGCCTTCTCTTGTTAACCAACAGGCAAGCGTATTTCACAAATTGCTCGGGCAATTTTGCACATTTTGGAACACCGTTTGTGGCTAACGCAAGATATATGATAAATAAAGAGTTCCCTGGTTTCAGAATTTTTATTGACCTTTCCCTTCATTTTTTATCTGCAGCGAAAGTCGTACCAAGGCGTCTTCCATAGTTTTATTAATTAATAAAAAATACTTAAAGAGTCCAAAGTGAAAATCTGAAAACAGGTAACTCTTTATTTATCATATATCTTGCGTTAGCCGCAAACGGTGTTCCAAAATGCGCAAAATTGCCCGAGCAATTTGTGAAATACGCTTGCCCGTTGGTTAACAAGAGAAGGCACAATACAAGATGGCGGGTCTCGTAGAGCCTTAAGGACACTCTTTGTTTTATATATTCGGAGCGGTAACCAAGTACCACGTGATATGAACGTCACATGCGGCTACTATAACTTGTGCCCACCGATTTTCTGTACGTAACCATGAAAACGTTTTCCAGTAATGGGGAAATGTGGCGTCTTAAGCCAATTTTGACAGCGGTCAGATAGTTGGAGCCCAAATGGCAGGTGTTAGCATTTCGGAAACAGCCGCACTTTATGGCTGCTCCCATACTACTGTATCAAGGGTGTGCCAGGACTGGATTAACCATGCACAGACATCCAGCAGAAGGGCTCGCATTGGTCAGCCACCGCGGTTGATCCTATACTCGGGGCAAACCTAACCTGTCATTGGAAGGAAGGCTACAGAGTGTATACTTCCACCGCATAAAATAGTTCCGGTCTAAAAGCTCGTACTCCAACTTCAACTGGCACTTAAAAAGGACACAGATGTTCAATACGTTCTGCGTGTGTGCGTTTAAAATATTCAGATCTTAGTTTCAGCGGCATTTCTAAAAATACAGATATTCGTGTTTTGGTGACGTCACTGATGGTTCTCTGTCACAGCATTCTTGTTTGGGTCAAAGTTCAGCTGGCAACCCAGGGGATATTTATTGCTGTGGGGTGTGGAGGGAGGGGGTCATTAGCGGAAGGATGAGGGCGAAAAAAGTGTTTCAGAGGGCATTTCGCGTTTCTCCACCTGGTTTCTCCTTCTTGATTGTTGTTTTAAAACACTTCTGTCTTTTCGTTTTTTTCGAATGGCATCTGCCGGTCACTCGAGTGTATTTTAGCCGTATAAAACTGGGAAACCTTAAGAAGCTCTGCTAAGGTGATCGCTATGAATGTTTTCACTAAATTGATGGAAAAACATTCGCCGAATAAATCGGAAAATGAAATAACAGTTCTTACGGCAGAACTCACTGGTGTTTCAAGTCGCACAATTGGGAGAATGAAGGTTGAATTTAGTATTGAAGTACCTCAGATCCATCGGCAATTTATTTCTTCAAATTAAAATACAATTCTCGCTTGGCTTACATAGAACGTTTTCTCGAAATTAGTTTGGAGTTCCCAATTCAGTTCTCAATATAGGCCAAGAAACGGCTATCTTTTCCTTTTGAACTTTTGTGCGCAGTTGCCTTAAACGCGTATGAACCGGCATGAAAATTCAGACAAATGAAAGAGTTCCTTTCCGTCGTTAGGCATTTTGGAAAACTGCCACACATAATTCGGAAAATTGCCACACATTCAAAGTGTTCCTCGGAGGAAAAGCAATTTGTGTCCGCCCCCTCAAGGAAAAACATGTGGCAATTTTCCAATGTGTGGCAATTTTCCAAGTTGCTGAAAGATGTGTGGCAATTTACAGTGAACCCTAAAATATCATTAATCACAGAGACCGGCTCTTGTCCAGTACTTATGGCAACAGAGGGTAGTTAAAAATGCATACACATTTAACGGGTATCTGTTATAAAAAAAAAATCTAATCAGGGCAAAATTTTGGAACGAACGGAATTTTACTCATAACTGATGACATGATAAAAATACTTTGAATTAAATCCCGCAGTTGGTAATCTTCAAGCCGTTAGTATAAATATATGAAAAATATAAAAAAAAAAAAAAAAATAGAGAAATATGTGAAAACAAAATAAGGCCACTTAAGACTTCTTCCCGTGTTTAGCAAAGATAATTTCATTTTAAAAGAAAAACGTTACACGTTCTGTAACATCTCAAAAAAAAAAAAAAAAAAAAAAAGATAGAGAGGGAAATAAACTAACTGCTTGTCTACCGGTCTCCAAAGTGCGCGGGGCTGGGGAGGTGGTTAAAATACAGGGGTTTGGTAAGGGATCACGGTCACAGACAGCCAGCCCTGAGGGCTTGTGGGAGAAGCTTTCCGAGTGAAGGTTAATTACACACCATTAGTGCGGAGTAATACTGGGAGTGAAAAGGTCACCGTAGCTTCGGCCTCATTGCCAGGATAGCTTTGCCCCGAGTATAGAGGTAAGCGTCGCGTGTCAATATTGTTATCACAGCAAGGACGTAAAACAGTCGCCCAGCTCACCCACCAGTACAACAATGGTGCAGTTCGACCTATTTCCACATGCACCATGGTACGCACCGTGCTTCGCCTGGAGTTCCACAGCCGGAGATCAACGAGGCTACCCATGATGACGCCCAGTCATCGCATACGACGCCTCGCATGGGCCAAGGAACATCGGTTATGGGCTTTTGACAGATGGTAGGCCGTCTGGAGTGATAAGTCCCGTTTCCTGCAGCACCACGCTGATGCCGGGTTCGCATATGGCGTAAACAGCATGAAGCCTTATCCCCTGGTTGCTCAGTTGGGGGTTCAACAGGCCGGTGGGAGTGGTGTTTTGGTTTGGAGACCTTTTCCCTGACAACACTTAGATCCGTTGGTCATTAACCCACAAATACTGAAAGTAACAGGGATCTGCTAACCGACCATCTCCATTCACATTTGCAGTAGGTTTACCCGGACAACAGCGCCATCTTTCAACAGGACAACGCACAGTATTATCGAGCCCGTATAACTACTGAGGAGAAGCACAATTAATTGACCTCATTTCCTTGGTCCTCAAACTACTCTGACTGTAACCCTATTTAACATTTGTGGGATATGGAGAACTGCTGATCCCGCACCGCCACGGAATTAGCGTTAACTGACAGATCTGCTGTAGCGTACATGGGTGAAGTTACGTATGAAGGATGTTTAACACACCTTGTAGAATCTGTTCCTAGGCGTCTTCGAGCCGTGATTGCACAGAAAGGTAGCCCAACGCGTCATTACGTCGGTGTTCCTATTGAAAAACTACAGCAACTCAGTGAATCATAGCACGACTGTGAATGCAAGGGTCGACAGTTAGCAGATTCCCAGCGCAGATTGATAATAAGGGTGCCACATAAGCAATCACAACGTAAGTGACATTTCAGCGGCATTGAAGATTTCTAAGCCAAAGATTGATGATGTGGCATGTAAAATGAAAGCTGACTGCGGTTGAATCTGCCAAGAAATGACCCCAGTAAACCTCAAAAGCTAACAAGAACGTGACATGAGAGCTCTACAAGAAAAATTAACATTGTCTCGAAACTAGCAAACCTTATGTGAGACTACTCTGACTGATGTTAGCACCACAGTACAGTGTAGGACGTGAGTTTCCACGGTGGAGTAGCCATCCACAAGACGCAAACAATTCGATTAATAGCACGTGCCGAGTAGCGTATCGTCGACCTTCGAGTGTGCACCAATGGAAAACTGAGCTTCGGACCGACACGTCAGGATATACAGTCTACGAGTCCGACGGTCGTTCCTGGGTGTGAATGATGCCAGAAGAAACGCGCTTTCCGGACTGTGTCGTCCTGACAATGTTGTTTTGTGGAGTCGGTGATTCAGATTGGAACCATTATTCATTTTGGACAAAACCATGAATGAGTACCTTTACCTAGACGTCATGAGCAATTATGCACCACCAACGTTGAGGCAGTACTTTAAGGAAGTCCCACACCTCTATCTACAGGACAACGGACTATGCCTTACTGCGCGCGTTCTTGCAGATTGGCTTGAGGACATTGGCGTCAAAAAGTTGGATGGCCCACAGCCAAGAGTCCTGACCTGAACCATCTATAGAGAATCTCTGGGACGAATCTCTGGTGCGTGGAAGAAGATATCTCCTAACAAACAAAACTGAATTGTTCACTGCTCCGAAGGCCTAATAATGGCGCAACGTATTGGTGGACTTTAATAAAAAAAAAATCGGAGAATATTTCAGAAAGACTAGAGGTTGTCTTAAGGGCCAAAGGTTTCAGCACACAAAATTAAATTTTCTGTAAATAAAGACTTGTATACACGTAGGAGGGGTCAGATATGAACGGTAGGACAGTGTGTGCGTGTGTGTGGATTTAAATATATAACTCCCACTGTTCAAGCTGCTAGAAGCATTGTGCTTCCGAAAATAAAATACTATTGTTATTTTATTTATTTTCGGATTTACACTTAATGATTTCCACACGCATTCAGGAATTTGCGATCGTTCTATCCTTAAAAAAAAAGTCATTGGCACCAGAGATGGAAACGGGTCACGGGGTCAACGGGTCGGCAATTCCTTACGGGGCAAACGCGTCGGGTCCAGGTGTTCCTGACCCCATTTCGACCGGGTTTTATTTCAGTTTTACTTTTTAAAAGAAAAATAGTTCAAAGAACCCTTCAGGTGGTCTTTGAAATAATACTTCAGAGCTGCAGAGTATGATCCAGGGACGTGCTGAGAAGGTTAGAGAAATGGGGATTAAAAATTAACTTTCAGAAGACCAAACCGATGTTTATCAGTTGTTCTGGAAAAGCTGGAGATAACCAATTCCTACTTTTACCTTGGGCAGCAGATACCAAGCGAAGGCCACATTGATGAAGAAATTAATGGACGCATAAAATTTGGTTGGAGAGCTTTCGGAAGGAACAGTAAAAATTTTAAGAGAAATATGCCATTATGTCTTAAAGGTGTTTAATCAATGAATCCTTCCAGTGCTTACGTACGCAGAAGAGATGTGGGCCTTAACTGAAAACGGCATACAAAGACTGCAGACCACTGAAAGATGTAACCAGGAAAGATAAGAAGACTGCAGATCACTGCATGCTTGATGTAACCAGGAAAGATAAGAAGAGGAACTCGTGGATAAGAAAAATGACAAGAGTGAAAGACATCACGATCAGAGTAAAATCCCGGAAATGGCAATGGGCTAGACATATTGCCAGGAGAACGGACCACCGATGAGCAACCGAAATTCTAGACAGGATTCTAAGGGACAGGAAAAGATCCAGAAAAAGACTACATGGGAGATGGGTGGATGGAGGAGACTGGCCCAAGGCAGTCAGTCGTGGAAGAAATTTTAGACAGGACTCCAAGGTACAGGAAAAGAACCAGAAGGCCTCGTGGGAGATAGGTGAATGTAGGAGACTGGCCCAAGACAGTCCGTTGTGGGAGAACCTTGGCGAAACCTTCATCCAGCAGTGGATTGATAATGATTGATGATGATATATTGGAGTTTATAGTTCAAAGCAGATTTGTCAGGGACTAATTGTGTGACGGCCGGGTTTGGGTCCAAAATTTTTTGACCCTGACCCGTTTCCAACTCTGACTGGCACTACGAAAAATAGAAAACCAATGGCATATGAATGTGCACAACGTCAATGTCTTACACGAGATACGAATCAAAGATCCAGAGAGTCAGAAAATCACTACCAACATACCGCACTACCAATCATACGCAAGTCATTCTTTCTTTGATTGGAGGTTTAACGACCACCGTGAGCAACTCAATGGGCTATAAGCAGTCGCCCGTCCCTAATTTAGGGTCACTGGTTCCAGGGAAGGGAGAGAGCCAGTGCCGTAAGACAAACACAACATCCATGCCTCACCGGGATTCGAACCCGGACCCCTTTCGGACGAATGACGCAAGTCATTCCAAGAATCGTAATCTACACTTACTCTCTGTACTTTTGTTCGAGGACCTTTGGTATACGAAATTGGGGTGTGGTCTCCCTTGTTTACTTACCTGCAGGAACTGGGCACGCTCTTGGTGGGCGAGTATACAAAGTGTAAAACGCTCTCCGAAGGCATGTGAAAATGTCATATCTTTCCAGGACTGACGGCTGGCCGTGGAGGATCAACGAAATGTTTGTTGGTAACGAACAGGCCATTAAGCGCAAGCGGTTTTGGCAAAACTGACTTGCTTCACTTCAAGCATTGTGCCTCATAACAACAAAATGAATACGCTCCGGTGTACTTGCGCAGGAGAAAGTGCTAGCAGTGAATGCCTGACGCAACGTCTGATGAAAATTTTATTTTCGGAGACCTTGGCTGTCGGTCATTTACTAGAACGAAAACATGATAGTTCCAGCTTTGTCAGAAAACAAAAAAGTTAGCAAAGGTGTAGAAACTTCTGGACTTACTGGAATAACAGTTTCTGCTTCTTGCAACTATTCGATTAAGTGTGATAATGTAATGGTCACTTCAGGCAACGAGGGAACACTAATCCACGAACATCAATGCGGTAACTTGAAACACATTAACTCAAGTCTCAGAATTAAACAACATTTAATAAGCTGCAACATTCATTAATAAAACTGAGTTCCCGTACGAAAGTACATTTAGGCTTACTCATATCTGACGTTGTATCCAGCTGTAACGATGAGTTTCACAAAATTGAAAGTGGTCTCTCATTGCTGCCAAATACTGTAATTCTGAAGTTATTTCGCTGTTGTGCTATTTGCCCTTGCTCCTTCCCTAGAACTGCGGACCAAAACGCAAAAGAAAAATTTTCATATCTTAGCTGCATTTAGGGACAGAGCTTCTGAGCAGTCAAGTGACACTTAATAAAAATCACGGTCCTGTACTGCAAAGATCGGAATCTGTACAGTATTTTTCACCAAGCAGTAATAGAACTCTCGGACAAAGAAGGCACACAAGTGGGGAACGCAAAGGAATAATTACCAGTGGTTCTCATGACATTTCCTCATTGGACATTTCCCCATCAGACTTGTTTTGCACAGTTCTTCGAACTGTGCAAAACAAGTCTGATGGTTACACCGTCCGGCAATTTCTATAATTTTCTATATCTGGCACGGCAAGCTATCACGATGTACGCATGCCTCCTGCAAAGCACGAAAACATTGCTTTGCGTTCAATCGGTACCCGTGTGCTTCACTCTAGTTTTCAGGTCATTTCATTGCTTAGTGAAAAATTCAGTCTTACCAAACTGTTAACTCAAGAATGTAAATCTACAAAACTGATGTTATTTACTAAATAGTAACACTGTACTAGTGATTCGATTTATTGGCATAGGAAAGTAGACACATTAGCGTTTCCAAGCTTTCGTACATCAACCAGATGGCTTTTTCAAGGAAGTTAGACAGAAATTGCAACTGAAAAATAGAACGCATTAAAACTATTTGAACGCGGAAACTTGACTAGACAATAGATACGACGTTATATTCATTTAAAGATATGACGCATCACATTAGTTGCACGCGCGTTATCCTGGTAGGCAAAAGGCTTTACTTGAATTGGTTCCAAATTCGTGGCAACTCGAGTGACACGCAATCATTGCAAGTATCGCTGTTGGTAATGATCTCCAAGGTTTCCTGAATGGCTGTACCGTTAGGGGTAGAGTAGGTAGCTAATTTCTTTATATCGTCCCACATAGGAGTAGTGGACTTGAATTTCACTTCCCTGGATAGTGTCGTAGCTACTTTACCGTATTTTGTGTCTCTTATGTTCGTTGACTGATTCCAAACGAACGCTTGGTCATTCCAATGTAGTATCGTTTAGAGCCGTCCTGATACTGTAGGGGGATCGCATAAACACCTGCTTCGCAAGAGAGTGGTGGTTTTTCACTACTTCCCTTTAGCATAGTATATAAAGATGCAGGAGACCTTATGCTTACGCCGTAGTTCATCTTCTCCAGGGCATTTGAGTTTGTACGACACATTTGGTATGTAGAGAATTGAGCCTAAATAACGTATCTGCGGCACAGGAAAATTAGAATGTTTGACCCTGGCTTTTTGGATAAAGTTACGTATCTGATTCAACGAATATCCTGCATCAGTGGCTAACTTGATGACGCTTTCAATTTCGTGTTATCTAGAATGGGTATCGGAGGAAACGGCGAAGGCTCTTCGAATTCGAGAACGGAAGATAGCTGTTTTGTATTCTGTGGGACAGAAAGAGCTGCGGAGCATCAGGTTGGGGACGGACGTGGGTTTGTAGTAGACTTGTGTACCGAGGCGGTTGTCAGGCGATTTTCTCAATAGAACATCCAGATAAGGTAACACGTTGTTGTGTTCAAGCTCCATCGTGAAATTGATCGTAGGATGCATATCATTGGTTTTATCAAGGAACATCGGAAGTCTTTTCCATGAGGCCACACACACATACACACACACAAAAAAACAAAAAAAAACGTCGTCTGCATAACACAGCCAAGTGGTAGGCTGTGGGGTAATGCTGGAGAATATATTCCGTTCAATTGGGCGAAGTATTGCTTCTGCAAGGACGAGTGAAAGTGAGCATCCCATCAGAGCGAAATTATTCTGCTTATATAATTGTCCTAGGAATGTGTAGAAGCTAGTACTAGTGACCAAGTCAATTAATTTGAAGATGCTGAAGCATGACTCCTGCGTATAAAATGCTGAATTTCATATGGCCTCCTTTAATGTTCTGATGGCTTCCGGAACGGGGATTGAAAGGTAAAGGGAAACCACGTCGAAGCTGCCGATAATGACGCCTGGTAGAACAGTGAGTTGCTTGGCTTTCATTATAAAATCCAAGAGCGAAATTTATTACAAAGTCCGATTCAGGAAGAAAACTACGCAGGAATTTGGATAGTGCTTTCTCTAAATGGTACGCTGGTGCAGACTTCCTGGATACGATAAGTCTGAGTGAGTTTCTGAGCTTATGGTGCTTAAGTCTTCCGAAAAGCTAAGGGATCTAAGGTCCTGGTGGTAGTCTGGCGGCTTTCCTGAGATCGTCTGGAATAGCGGGCAACCGGGCCGCTCTTTGTACCTACGCAATCCAAAATTTGAAGGGCTGTAGAACCAGTCATTGATAAAACCTTCAAGTTTTTTATTGTAGTCCGCTGCGTCCATAACTGCTATCTAGCCAGATTTGACCGTTAGAGTCAACATTATGGACGGGTCATTTCTAAGGATTGAAACTGGTCTCGGAATTATAAATGTATTAGGCATTTTAGTAGGATTTATAATTCCGAGACCAGTTTCGAGCCACGGCACTATCCAGAGAAGTGAAATTCAAGTCCGCTACTCCTGTGTGGGACGATATAAAGAAATTAGCTACCTACTCTACCCCTAACGGTACAGCCATTCAGGAAACCTTGGAGATCATTACCAACAGCGATATTTGCAATGATTGTGTGTCACTCGAGTTACCACGAATTTGGAACCAATTCAAGTAAAGCCTTTTGCTTACCAGGATACCGCGCGTGCAGCCAACGTGATGCGTCATATCTTTAAATGAATATAACGTCGTATCTATTGTTGCCAAGTCAAGTTTCCGCGTTCAAATTGTTAATGCGTTCTATTTTTCAGTTGCAGTTTCTGTCTAACTTCCTTGAAAAAGCCATCTGGTTGATGTGCGAAAGCTTTGAAACGCTAATGTGTCTACTTCCTACGCCAATAAATCGGATCAATAGCACAGTGTTACTATTTAGTACTTAATTGGTGTACTGTTGCTCGTTATAAAATTGATGTTACTCAGTAGATCTCAGCAGACAGATTTTTATTTGTTTCAGGGTTTAATCACCATGAGCACTATAAAGGCTATAAAGCGGTCACTCGTCCGTAATTTAAGGACACTAATTCCAGGAAAGGGAGAGAACCAGAGTCGTAAGTAAACACCATCCATGCCTCATCCGGGACTCGAACCCGGACCCAGCTTGGACGACTAGTCAAAAACCTACACCTCAACACCACTATCACCTGGGTGGACTATCTTTAGGTTTACGAAAGACTGGACCGTGACAAGACACGTTTTTGGTAAGGACAATTATTTTCAGCCAACTGGTGGAGCTTTTCAAGGCAATGTTCAGTGTGTATCGGCATTACCCAGAGTTTGCTTATGCTAATGAGGCCAATGCCTGATTATGTATACTATTCAATTAAATAAAAAAAATATCCGCAAGCAAGAGCGTCATAGACAGACAATACACGAATTAGAGTCTGCGTGAAACAAGGTCCAAGCACATAAAGGTCCCGAGCACATCTTTTCGGTAAAATTTCTCATAACCTCCGGTCAGAAGTCAGTCGTAGTGTGGTGGGCTATGATTTAGAAGTAGTTTGTGCCGTTTTCCTCTTCATGGTGACCAGCTGGTTTGGGGTGATTTTGTACGACCATCTAAGGTAGTCGCCAACCCCTAATTTGGGGTCACTAGTTACGGGGATGGAAAAGAAGTAGCGCCGTAGGAAGAACAACACCCATGTCTCATCCTGACTCGAACCACGATTCAGCTCAAACGATTGATCACTCTCTCACCGGAGCTTCGGGGTTTTGTGGGAGGGGAGGAGGTAGTTGATTTCGGAATTTAACGAACACCATAAGAAACTCTTAGGCCTATAAGTAGTCGTCCATTCCTAATTTAGGGTCACTAGTTCTAGGAAAAGACATTATCTCGGACTGAAACCCGAATCAATATGAGACTGGTCAGACGCTAACGCCACAGACCAGTTGGCCACCGGGGATGGGGGGCAGCAGCGTTTGTAGGTATATTGGTAATATTCGTCGAATTGTCTTGCTCTTTGAGCTCTGAAGGGCCAAAAACGATACCATTAGGTGAATGAGATGCCCATGCTATGGAGACATCTCAATCAAATGGACAACCTACTAATCACATATTGGTAGGTTTGTGAGAAAGAAAGAACTAAAAATTCAAGTTACGATTAAATAATACCCAAAAATGTGGACTCTAGATCGAAAAATCAGTGTCCTTCGTTTTAGATTGCTTCTCAGACATGACATTTTTTAGAACTTTACAAATTGTTTCCATTCAATTACTTTTTCTTCAGTCTGCTTGATCCACAGACACACATATCGGTTGTTCAAAAAAAAATCGATAAGCCCTGTCTTCAGACATTTGGAGTTTTCCAACATGAACTAATACACTTTTGCACGATGCCTCTATTCGACCTCAAGTTCTAAGAATGTTCGTTCTCATACTCGAGTAACAGACTGCAAAAAACGAGTAAACTCAACCTAATCGTTCGGTTGTTTTAGTTTCTTTGAAGATTCTTCATTATCATCAAGTTTGAAATACGAAAGCTTAGTCACCCTATCCTGCAATACAGTTTTGCCTAAGACTCCTTAGTTGAACAAGTTAGAGCTGTTGCCTTCTTTGAAGAAGAGTAACCCGCCACCCGAATCAGATTTTCTTTAAGTTCTTCCCTCCATGGTTGCAATTACATCGTTATACATATATTCTCCAAAGGTTGAGGACTGCACGATAACATAGCACGTTAAAAATTTAGAAAATGAGTGAGTGAGACAAGGTGACATGAAATGTCCTAAGCTCTTTTTTTTTTTTTTTTTTTTGATTGGAGGTTTAACGACCACCGTGAGCAACTCAATGGGCTATAAGCAGTCGCCCGTCCCTAATTTAGGGTCACTGGTTCCAGGGAAGGGAGAGAGCCAGTGCCGTAAGACAAACACAACATCCATGCCTCACCGGGATTCGAACCCGGACCCCTTCGGACGAATGATCAGAGGCCAACGCCTTAGACCACTGCGCCACCGGGGCGGCCCTAAGCTCTTCAATGCCAAATATTAATATATTGCAGAACGACTTTCAATCGCGGAACTGGAAAGATAAGGGAATAAAAGATTAACGGCGCTTGTTTAACTCAAGTTCGTTTTGCTGAAGACATAGAAATTGTCGCAAGTACCCTCTCCAGAGCTGCATCAAGGAACTTGCTGACAAAAGTAAAGAAGGATTGAAGATAAACTCACAGAAAACAAAATTAATGCACAATGCTTTTACAAAAACTGAAGATTTAGAGATTGATGACAAAAATTTTGGAGAGACTGATCGCAACTTCTACGTTCGACAGCAGATATCAAGTGACAACTACATACTGCGCCATTAAGATTAATAGACTTGTAAAACTTGGTTGTAGAGCATTTGGAAGAAACTACACAGTTTTCAAGAGCAATTTAATTTTATGACTTAAAAATATTTAATCGATGCATCCTTCCAGTTCTTACTTATGGATCAAAGACATGGACTTTAATTTTTCTTTTTTTCTTTTTTTTGATTGGAGGTTTAACACGACTACCGTGAGCAACTCAATGGGCTATAAGCAGTCGCCCGTCCCTAATTTAGGGTCACTGGTTCCAGGGAAGGGAGAGAGCCAGTGCCGTAAGACAAACACAACATCCATGCCTCACCGGGATTCAAACCCGGACCCCGTTCGGACGAATGATCAGAGGGACTTTAATTTAAAACATCATTCAGACAAAAGCTACAAACAACCCATGGAAGTACTAAGAAATGCATGCTTTGTGTACCAAAAAAAGGGGTAAGGAACTCATGCAACAGGAAAATGACAATCTTTTTTTATGGGGGGGGGTAACGACCACCGTGAGCAACTCAATGGTCTATAGGCAGTCGCCTGTCCCTAATTTAGGGCTACTGGTTCCAGGGAAGGGAGAGAGCCAGGGCTTTAAGACAAACACAACATCCATGACTCAACTCGGACGAATATTATGAATTATCAGAATACAGTCCTTAGACCACTGTGCCATATGGGGTGGCAGAATGACAGGAGTAGATGCTATGATCAAAGTCAAAACCCTCAAGTGACAATGAGCTGGCCATATTGCTGGAACTGGTTCACTGCTGAATGACGGAATTACTAGAATGGGTACCAAAGCGATAGAAAAAGACTCAGAAGAAAGTCACGTTGGAAATGTATGAACGAAATTCGACAGCATGCCGGATTGACATGGAACAGAATGGTTCAAAAGTCAGTTGTGAAAAGGACTCTGGGAGACCGTCATCCAGCAGTGGATTGAGAATGATTCATGAAGAGTCCTCTTTATTTTCCAATTCACGATCCACATCCATTTTTCTGTTAACGTCTCCCACCATCTCTACCAGAAGGTCAGTTCTGGATGGCAAGGGGGAGATTGATCTTTTCCTATCACTCCAATCAGTTTTCATATTTTCATTTCTCTGAGAGCGAAAAAATGTCCTTATAAATTGCGTCTACGTTTTGCAGCTTTTTACATATTTCATTCCGCAAACTTGAAGTCAAACCATGAAATATGCTTAAAAACAGAAGTTAAAGCAACATGATAAATTTAGTCAATGAAATATCAGAGTCCAATAAAACTCTCATATAACATTTTTGTGTAGGAATCTCTTCTATTGCATAAAGCTTTCAGAATTTAAGAAATCATTTGAAAACACCAGAATTTATAGAGTGGTCGAAATACGAAATAAACTAGATTGGACATTTTCCTCATTCTTTTGTTGATGGATCTAAAAGGAAAGGTCGGGTAGCCGCCCCGTGGCGCAGTGGTCTAAGCGATGGCTTATGAGCATTCGTCCGAGAAGGGTCCGGGTTCAAATCCCGTGAGGCATGGATGTTGTGTTTGTCTTTCGGCACTGGCTCTCTCCCTTCCCTGGAACCAGTGACCCTAAATTAAGGACGGGCGACTGCAGCATTGAATTGCTCACGGTGGTCGTTAAACCTTCAAAGAAAAAAAAAAAGGTCGTGGGGAAACAATTACGGTTAGTTGCAATAATTGCCTGTAAGTATTTCTTCAATATTAATAGGACGTACACAAAGCTAGTTCGGATAACAACGAAATTCAAAAATAAATAATGGGCGTTAAATTTGAATATTTCCAATTTATCGTGTGCAGCAGGTAGCTTTTGAGAAGTATCGTTATGAAAATGTGATACATGTTTTTACCAATATGAAATGTGATGCGAATTCTCACCGATCAGCCAGATTCTCCAAAATTGATAAAGCAGTGGCATCAAAGCACCTCCGATTTTGCAATTCAAAACACGCAACAAATATTAAAATGCTACATCACGGTGACAGAGGTTTCACAGGAAAACATTATCATCCCTGTTGTTATGTTAGAAAAAGGAATACGTATCATTCCTGATCTTAACTACGGTCTTTTAACCACACCTCTTCTTGAAACTTTATTTTGACAAAAACTCGACCTGAAATCTTAATGCTTAAAATCATGCATTTTTCCAGTATAGTTCAACTGTTGTTCAGACTTTCAATACAGGAAACATTGTGAATGAGGAAGATTTGCAGCACAAAAGACTTGAACAAATTGGAGAAACACAGATGCTTTCTTAGTCAAATTTTTTTAAGCTAATAATAATTCAGTGGAGGCACTATACGACTCGGAAGAGTCATTTATCAATGCGTGTCTTTCCGATTCTTCTCCCATGAAGACTTCATTGATTGATGAGCATGTATGACAGTTATCAAAGTGTTGAAAACAAATGCAGAGTTGCGGTGGTGATAACATGATGCGTTCGTGCAGGCAGCCGTACGAGTATGTAAACACCTGCTGAAACTAGTGTCCAATTAAATTACAAGCTATCGTGTCAGCCAGAGTTTTTTTTTTTTTCTTGCTATCGAGAGCCCAATTAACAAGTCCGTTTTTGTTCCACAAAAACTGATGATTTGAAACAACCTAATTCATTTTAGCCTAATTTCCTAAAGAAAGAAAGCCCCAGTTTTTGGAGTTTTTTTCTCATGCCATCATATTCTCATGCATTCTTAAATAAGTTTTTTTTTTTTTTTTTATGACAGTTATTTGGCAATGTGGAAATAGGTACTACGTACTTCGTTCCCTAACATTCTGTCCACCCAAAGTTCTAATTAAACTAAAAGTTTTGACGTTATAAATAGAAATTTTACAAATTATCTTGATTATAGCAGAGTCAAGTTATTTATTCTTTCAATACGCTATTGCAAAATATTTGATTTTTTGGCTGAAGGGTGGCTTTTTTAAAAAACTGCGTTTTCTGAAAATTAAGAGTACGTAAGACCGTCGTTATACATGACATGCTTTATGAAGTGGAAACTACTTTATTTTGAATCGGTTGATAAGTTAGTGGTTTGTGTGAGCAACAACAGGTCTAACATCAGAAGCAGGATATAACAGTTATTTGCTAACGATTACTTCGTTCTTGTAATTACATGTCTTGGTCGCATGGGCTTCGGGAGCGAGAAGCTACTCCTCATGAAAAAAAAACTAAAGAACAGCACTTCTCCGCATTAGCATACTTACCAAAACAATTTAAAGAAAGAAATGCAAAAATATATTAAGTGCTGATTCAGGAAAAAGAAAAATAGCTAGCTTTGAAAGTTTAACGACCACCGTGAGCAACTCAATGGCCGATAAGAATAGCTAGCTTTAGGGTAGTGGAGTTGTATGCTCTAATAACTTAGAGGAATCAATTTATCGATGTTCATAAAATTAATAATAGCGCTAGGCAAATAATAGGAAGCAAATTTGCACCGGCAGTCTAGAAATATGGCCAGATCAAGGGTTAAATAAAATAATTTTTTAACGTTATTACATAGGATGCGATGCCACTTTTTGTTTTATTCAAACATGACTTGGGCGCTTACAAAAACCCTTCGAAATGGGATTACGAATTTCAAAAAAATTACTACACATGAACCCGAATATTTATACCCCATTCTCAATTAAATTTTATTAGCAATTGAATGTGTTCTTTGCTTATCGCACACCATAACAAGAATTTTACTGTGTAGACGGGAAGGGGGCGAAAAAGTACATTGCTTTTCACGATCTAGACATGAAACCCAATTTAATTTACCTTTTCATCTTCTTAGCAACGTAAATGTTTTACGGCAGCCTGGATGGATGCTTACACTTGGAAATACACTATTTTATATAGTTTCTACAGCATGTAACATTTTTATAATGATTCAGTGGCAGATTAAGCGAATTAGATAGGAAATTAAAGCCTCGAATGCAACGAGTCTGTGTCTTCATTCAATATGTTACTTCACAAAAATGAAAGATCCGGTAGAGAGTACATATAGAGAGAAATATGGAAAACAAAGAATATATACCATGCGAAACAACAGAAGCACATACCCTTTAGAAAATCCGTCGAGGGGTTTATTCACAGAAATCCATTTGCGAAGGCTGTTTTCCCCATCGTAGCCTGAGGCATGGGTCAAGATCAACTGCTGTTGACCTGATGTCTCCCGCACTATTCGCTAGGTGGAAGCATTTTACTAAAGAACCAAAAGCTCGATTCCGAAACTGAAGTTCATTTCATAGAAGAATGAACACACTGTGGATGTCGCACAGAGAGAAAAGAATGAAATGGTGTGGGGGCGTGTGTGTTCGTGAAAGCAAATCATTCACAGTGTTACTACTGAGTCATGGGAATTCGGCTGCTGCTTGCTGTCAAAGAAGAGAGAGCGCGCGGGTCGATGGTTGGCAGGCAAGCCTCTCCGAGGGAGACTCGCTCGATACAACACTGGCTGGTCACTCACTATCTGCTGTGGAGCCACGCACAACAGCGAGCGAGAGAGAAGACGCGACGAGCGCTTGCCGTGGATTCGTCCATTGGCATAAGGAGGAGAGGACGCATGGAATTCGCAACAAGAAGAGCGGCCTGTTTCAGCTCGCCCACGTGGGTCTTGAAAGAGGCCACTGTCACAGGTGCGGGATCAGCTGATCGCCTTCTTAAACTCGGGACTCTCTTGCCACAGAACTTGTTTCTTTAGGGGAGATCCCCACGGAGCCAAGCTTCGTCGCTATGGCGGAAACAATGACCGATGGGGTGCAGAGATAGCCAGGTACCTTTTGTGTAGGTAAATTTCTAATTTGCATGAATAATGGCAGCTAAGTTGGAGACGTTATTCAATGCCATCGTTGGTGAAGGGTTAAAGGCCATTATAAGACTAAATAGCACTCACGCTAAGGAAAATAATAACAATAAAACGATACTGTGCGATAGAGTTCACTGTAACTCAGGAATGGACTCTCAATTCTCTTCCTTTTGTTCCCATTAAGCGATCGAAACTAAGATATGAATAGTTTGATGATATGAATTCTGTAGCGTCGAAAGAAACGACGAAGACATTCAAATTACGGTATTGCACGACTGCTCTCGCCAACCTTGACCTGCCGCCCCCGGTAGCGCAGTGGTCTAAGCGATGGCTTCTGATCATTCGTACGAAAGGGGTACGGGTTCGAATCCCGTTAGACATGGATGTTGTTTTTGCCTTACGGCACTGGCTTTCTCCTTCCCTGGAACCAGTGACTCTAAACTTGGGACGGGCGACTGCTTATAGCCCATTAAGTTGCTCGGTGGTCGTTAAACCTCGTAAAAAAAAAAACAACTTGACCATGAGTTACTTAATCGAATAGTCAAACTGTGTGGAAAAGAACTTACCAACAAAAAAGTTTGATGCGAATAATATAAATGTTGTTTAAAATGGAGCATGCGCAATGACGTCTGAACCGCGGGGACAAAGGCAGGGACGTCGCTATATTTCGAAATTTGAATGGGCGGTGGGTGTGCGAGCATTATTTTTGGTGGGGGCAAGCTTGATAGCAACTTTTTTTACGAAGCACTGAAAGAACGAATTTAAAACGATTTTCTTTTTTTTCCCGTTTGGTTTTTTTTTTTTTTAATTGGAGGTTTAACGACCACCGTGAGCAACTCAATGGGCTATATAAGCAGTCGCCCGTCCCTAATTTAGGGTCACTGGTTCCAGGGAAGGGAGAGAGCCAGTGCCTTAAGACAAACACAACATCCATGCCTCACCGGGATTCGAACCCGGATTCCTTTCGGACGAATGGTCAGAGACCATCGCTTAGACCACTGCGCCACCGGGGCGGCGTTTGGGGGTTTAACGACCACCGTGAGCAACTCAATGGACTATAAGCAGTCGCTCTTCTCTAATTTAGGGCCACTGACTCCACGGAAGGGAGAGAGCCAGTGCCGTAAGACAAACACAACATCCATGCCTCACCAGAATCTGAACCCGGACCCATCTCGGACGAATCGCCATAAGCCAGCACTTAGATCACTGCGCCACAGGGGCTGCTTTAATGTTTTTCACTACGGACTACAAAATTATTAGTGCAATTACCCCCGCCCCCTCCATCTGGATACACATATATATGTTATCGTTAAAGCATGAAATCCGTTATTTCATAGAATACCTAGTCATTTCGTGAAATAACTGATCAAGTCAGTTAAAGCATAAAACTCACTTGTATTCTATGGTTTAACTAGTTATTTCATAGAATAACGATCTACACCCCGTTAAAGTGTAAAATAACAGAGTAAATAAATCCCAAATTCAAAAGGCTGTAAAGTGAGAACCACTGGTCAGAAATAGCACACCATTTTCAACCCACTATAAAGTGTTATCTAATAATAATGATATTAACTTATGAGTACTTCGTCTCAACCTGATAATGAAGTGCTGGTTGAAAAAACAAGGTTAAATAATGCCAGTAGTAAAGTATGTATAGTTTGTTTACAAGAATGCAGTGAAAACGTAGTTTGTTCGAAATGTAATGACCCTGTCCACATGTCATGTTTAGAAGACTATGTTTTGGAAGACAAAGTTGTACAGAAGATCTGCAAATTGTGTTTTAATGAACTTAATGTTCAGAAGGAAAGAGAAAACTCTAAAGAATGTTTGGAAATTCAAGCTAAGAGGAAATTAATGTCAGATAAATCTCATTCAGAAGCCTCTGTGGCGCTTACAATCCGTATCCCAGTACCTGAAGTTGACAGAGGAAGGGGTGACGCCAGATCTATTTTAGCTCTTATCATGAAAATAACCGAAGAAGGATTTTTTCAATTGGGAACAAGAAACGGCCGCATAAAACAGCTATATTCCCTATCCCAGTTCAGCGTCTGTGAACAAAAACTAATTCAGATAGAAGAAGTGCCGGATATAGAGAAATCGCTCCGGTCGGTTGCTACAGCTCAAAGTTTAGGTACCGGTCAGGGATTTAAAAAATGTTCATGTAAAACGCAGTGTGTCAACAAAAAATGTATTTGTTTTAGAAATAATGTTCTATGCAATTCCAAATGCCATTTTAGTAATCCCTGTTGTAAGAAATGATTTTATTGTCTTTATATAAATAACATTTTGTATGCTGTATAATTCAGTCAAATTGTTTATTTTACACTTTAACTTTCTATCATTAGTTAATTTATAGAATAGCTAGTTATTTCATAGAATAACTAGTTAAAGTGTGGAATTATTAATTTATTACACGCTTTAACTAACTTGATCAGTTATTTCATGAAATAACTAGGTATTCTATGAAATAACTGAATCATACACTTTAACGGTAACATATACATGTACATACGCGGGTCTGACTAGTTACGTCACTGGTGTAAAGTGCCGCCCCGGTGGCGCAGTGGTCTAAGCGATGGCCTCTGAACATTAGTCCAACAGGGGTCCGGGTTCGAATCCCGGTGAGACATGGATGTTGTGTGGGTTTGTCTTTCTGCCCTGGCTCTCTCTGTTTGAGTGATAAACTGGGATCCTGTATTAAATGTTGGCTACGTACTTTGAGGATGTATATTCAATGCTTGTTTGTTATACACTGTGCTATACCACGAAATACAGTATGTCTGTATGTACTGTGTGTCAAGAGTATCTATGTGTGTTAACCACGACAAATAAAGATTTATTTATTCACGCTTGTCCGGTGTGAGAAAAAAATATAGTCTTATGAAAAACCATCCTTATAACAGAACAGTTATCTCGAAAGCTACTGTGTCTTTCCCTTCCCTGGAACCAGTGGCCCTAATTTTTTTTTTATTATTATAGGAGGTTTAACGACCACCGTGAGCAACTTAGTGGGCTATAAGCAGTCGCCCGTCCCTAATTTAGGGTCACTGGTTACAGGGAAGGGAGAGAGCCAGTGCCGTAAGACAAACACAACATCCATGCCTGACCGGGATTCGAACCCGGACCCCTTACGGACGAATGATCAGAGGCCAACACCTTAGACCACTGCGCCACCGGGGCGGCGCCCTAAATTAGGGACGAGCGACTGCTTATAGCCCATTGAGTTGCTCATGGTGGTCGCTAAACCCCCTATCAAAAAAAAAAAAAATAAAATAAGATAGAAGTGTTGCTACAATGTCGCCTTCAACTTTTTGCTTGCTCTGAATGCATTGTGCTTTTCAAAATTTTACAATTTTGCTGACGAAAATAATACTGCACTTGAACAATTTATTTAAAAGAAATTTTCTTTTTCTTTTTTTTTTTTTGTCAGAATCAAATTTTAACGTCGGGCCGCGCAGACACAATTCCTTCCCCTCCGTGACTCACTCCGTTCAAGCCAGCCACTTTGCCTTTCCGTGTTGGAATCCCCTATCCCCTATTTTGCAAAGAAAACAAACAGAGCAATTAGTAGTGACCCCCTCAGTGAATTCCTATCCATCCTCCCTATTCGTCCCCTGCCCATACAAACATGAAAAAGAGGCTTAAACTAAGGAATTTGAAGAATGGAGAACAATTGAATTTTCATGGCCAACGTAAACAACGCACTTCCTATATAGGGAAAATACGTAGGACTACATGAAATAAAACACAAGGCTTTATTTATTACTTGGCAAGTTCCAGAATATGTTTTAAAGTTAAATATACTGAAAAATTACGCATTTTGAACTGGGTGGGCAGCAGGGTGGACAGAGGGCAGATGACCACGTACTAATTTGCGTGCTGGAGCAAAACACTGGACCACCGGTCAGGCTAAGTTTTATGAGCTGAACAAAAAATACGTATCCTGATATTTTGCCCACGTTGCCAAAAAATGATTTCGGCGCTCCTGAGCACAAATTCACGTAATGCTATGTAGTTTTCAACGGATATAAATTGTGATGTTATATGTCTGGTACAAAGTTTCAATATACACGGTCATGCCACATTGTGACCACCAGCTAATATCCAGAGTAACCGCCGTGGGCAGCGCGGACAGCAGCTAGACTGGCTAGGAGTGACTCAATAAGCTGCTGAAAGGTGTTCACAGGTATGTGGAGCCATGCTGACTGCAGTGCATCTGACAGTTGCTGGATGGTGCGTGGTGGAGAATCCACAGAACGAACAACACGATCGAGGTGATCCGACAGATGCTCAATTGGGTTTAAGTCTGGTGAATTAGGGGACCAGGGAAGTACTTTGAAGTATTCATCGTGCTTTTTTTTTTTTATTGGAGGTTTTAACGACCACCGTGAGCAACTCAATGGGCTATAAGCAGTCGCCTGTCCCTAATTTAGGGTCACTGGTTCCAGGGAAGGGAGAGAGCCAGTGCTGTAAGACAAACACAACATCCATGCCTGACCGGGATTCGAACCCGGGCCCCTTACGGACAAATGATCAGAGACCAGCGCCTTAGACCACTGTGCCACCGGGGCGGCCATCGTGTTTTTCCAATCACTCTCGAACATTTCTAGCTGTGTGACACGTTGCATTGTCGTTCTGGAAGATCCCATTCTCCCCAGGGAAGACAATCAGCATGTATGGGTGTACGTGCTCTGCGAGGATGGATTCATTAAGAATTCGGTCCATAGTGCCTTCCACGGGTATGAGTGGACCCAGGGAATGCTACGCAAACATTCCCCAGACCATAACGCTGCCCCTACCAACTTGTGTTCTGCCAGCAATGGTTGGAGAGTGTTTGTTCTCCGATGTTTCTCACCTTATACTCCAACGTCCATCCGTTCGATGAAGCAGAAAACGTGACTCATCGGAGAAGGCAATCTGTTGCCAGTCAGCGCAGGTCCAATTCTGATACTGCCATGCAAAGATAAGCGTTTTCTGCCAATGTACCTTAGTTAGCATAGGTGCAGTGACCATCCGTCTGCATCGGAGCCCCATACGCAGCAGGGTTCGCTGAACTGTCGTTTGAGACACACTTCCGGTAGCCGCCTGGTTCATCCAGCCAGTAAGTTGTTCCACTGCAGAGTGTCGATCGGCCCTCACGTACCTTCGAAGCCGACGTTCACCTCTCACATCAATGGCACGTGGTGCTCCGCATTTTGCACGTCGCTTATTCGCAATGGTGCCATTTCTCCAATCACGATACACTTTAACCACAGCAGCACGCAAACAGTTCACAAACTGCGCTGTTTCAGAAATAGTGCCACCTTTGGCCCGAAAGCCGATAATCATCTCTTTTTTGCAAATTTGATAAATCGCTCCTTTTATCCATGACAGCAACGGGTGATATGTTTTTAGGATACCTACAGCACACCTTATATATCCTCCAAGCCAGCTTACGACTCGTGCCTTCTTTCATTGGCTACGCGTTGTTGACGTCAAAAGTCGGAGGTGGTCACAATAATGTGACTCGACTGGATATCATTTCTTTTCTTTATGACTAGCACCTCATTGCCCTGGTTTAACTAAAGTACATGATTCGACTTATTGACAAACGTAGTCTGGGATTTCCAAAAATCATCAATAGCATATTTTTTAATTGAACATTTAATTGCAATATATATATATATATTTTTGTTTGTCTTTTTTATTGTTTAGGGGTTTAACAACTCTAGTGAGTAACTCTCAGGGTTACAGTAGCATACCTGCCAACATTAGCCTTGTCAGTAGTAACTGCTGTGTGGCATATATAGACGCTTTTTCACGAAACGATTCATCTCTTTGTGAAAAAGAAATAAGCGCCACAACAAGCAAAGACGCTAATAAAACACACTTAACACGTGCGAAACACAAAGTTTTTCAGTGGTGAGGGCATAATAGGTAACACTGTCAGTCAGACGCGTTCAGAATTCCACAACACTTGAGAGACGGGAAATCCAAAATTTGTAAAAACGCATCAATTTTTCCAAATTCGTCCCTTTCGTTTTCGGGAATTTCCCTCTCCCTTATCAAGCTTAAATGCAAAAACTTATGGACTGGGGGTATGTAACAACGCAGGAGAGTAGGAACACCGCGGTGGGGGGTGGGGGTTGCGATTACAGAAAAAATCTTTGCTCCGTCCGACTGCCTAATTTGGAAATCTTCTTCTTTTCAAGCAGAAATAAAAATATTTATACAGTAAAATGTTATTTAACAATAATACTGGACAGAGGTAACATCGTGAGAAAAAGAAATGACGATTTCGGAAAAACTCTGGGCTCCGTCGACCTTCCGTTTTAGAAAGTTTCCTACAGATGAAATTCCGTATGCATCGATCTTGTGAATGACCAAAATAATACCGAAAATGGCGAAAGTTCTCGAATTCACGGAAGAATCTTATGCTTGAAGATAACGGGGAAATTTTCGTGGCGTCTAACTTCCGTTTTCGCGAATTGTTGCCTACAGTTTCAAGCTGAAAAACAAGCATTTATGCAGTAAAATTACATTTAAAAAGAATACCGGACACAAAGGCAACGTCGAGAGAAAAAAACTAAGATTACGGACAAATCTTGTACTCCCTTTAAGTACCGTTTCCGAAAGTTTTGAAACACGAAATACCGTGGAAAACGACCCCACCCCCCAAGTTATCTTTAGTTTTGCATCGATCTTGAGAATATCTAAATGATGATAAAAAAAAAAAAAGCTGAATTCCGCGAATTCGCATAAGAATCACATGCATATAATAAAATAATAGCAAAATAAAAAGAATTAAACAGAATGAAAATTCATTGAATCCGTTGTTCCGTAGTCAGACAACAAAATCCGTAGTAGTTGGCAGGTATGCAGTAATCGCCCGACCTTAAATTAAGGTGGCTGTTTCCGAGAAAGCGAGAAAGCTAGTACCGAAAGACTAGCACTTCACAACTATCTGATGCAGTCATGAACAGGGGCCCAGAGCTTGGACTAGCTAGAAACATACCCATCTGACTCTCGACCATCATGGCAGCAAAATAAGTAGATATTTAAAATACTTCTTTTTTGTAATATTTTTCTTAAGTTTACCTATTTTTTTAGCATGTGTTTTAAATAGAACTACATGCTTATTGTATCACTATGTCCGTCCGTCTGTGGACACCATATCTTTGCACTTATTAACAATATTTGAAAAATTGTTCCATTGAATAGCTTAAAGTTCGAACGATGATCCATATCTTTTGGTCCTTTCCCAATACCGGTAAGGAAGTAAAAGCAGATGCTACTGAATTCAAAATACACTATATTGACAAAAGTCACCGGACACCTCTTCAAAAGCAAATGAACGGATCCGCTGCAATGTTAAGATGCGCGGTGCAGCTGCAAACGCTATAAAAACAAGCCTGTAGCTGACTGCAATCATATCGCACTGTGAGGTTGAGTGAAAATGTCGCGGCGGAAGAGAACTGACATTGAGAAAGGAAAGATTGTTGGGTGTTATATTAGTGGGTTGTCCATAAGAGAAACCGAGAGGCGTTTAAACATACCCAAGTCAATTGTTTGGGATGTACTGAATATGTGGAAGACACATGGCGTGCCTGAAGCAGCAAAACGTACCGGCAGACCAAAGAACATCAGTGCTAGAAGACGTCGAAGCCTGAGGAGAGTCGTTACAGCTAATTGACTGAGTACTGCACAATACCTCAGTGTACAGGTTAGTACAAATGCTGGAAACTCGGTATGTACACGTACCATTCGGAGAGACCTTCATTCCATGGGTGATCGTGGTCGTGCGGCTGCTCATAAGTCTTTTATCCCCACTCGGAATGTTACTCGGCGTTTAGCATAGTGGAAAGAACATTCATCGTGGACCGTTCATCAATGGAAACGGGTCCTATGGACTGATGAATCCAGATACACGATCCATCAGTCTGATGGTCGTGTGTGGGTATGGCGGCAACGCTATTTACCACAGTGTACCGTTCCTACGGTCAAGTTTGGAGCTGGCAGTGTTCTCGTGTGTGTGGAGGGGGGGGAGTGGTTCGTGGTATGGTCCCTGCCCATTGGTTATCGTGGACAAACCTGTTAATCAGCACGTCTACCTCGATTTTCTGGAGAATTATGCTCTACCAACTCTGTGGCAATACTATGGAACTGAGCCTTGTTGGTACCAGCAAGATAATGCACCGAGCCGTAAAGCAAGGACTGTTACTGCGTGGTTTGACGGTAATCCCGTATCGTGCGTGGACTTGCCAGCACATAGCCCTGATCCTAATCCTGTAGAGCACCTATGGGATTAATTAGAGCGCCGAAGTTTGAAGAAGTTTGAAACCAAGGCCTACTACTAAGCAACAGTTAGCATTATGTACTGAATAGAAGCGCATATCTATTTCTGTGTTCCATAACCTTGTCGAAAGCATGTCTTGAAGAGTCAGTGCATGCATTATTTAAGGCCAAAGGTGGACCGATCCGGTGACTTTTGTCAATATAGTGTATATTCAGTTGAAAAAAATTACTTTCCCTTTCGATATCTTTTACCAAGAAAGACATTTTGCGCGCAGTTTCTACTTCAATGAATTAGCAGTTTTTCCGCTAGGGGTAAACTGCTAATTACCGCGCTAATTATTCGAACTTGAAACTGTAATAAACATATATTGAGTTTTTCTTGATATCTCTACTTGTAAAAGTCCGTTTTGAAAAATTCCTTTCTGCATCCCACAGTCTTTATGATGTAGAACAACCCACACAATATTGCCACAGTCTAAAAACCCGATTGTAATACCGCTTATTACGGAAAACATTTTGTACACACTTCGTTCTCAAAATAATGCAGTTAACTGCTAGGAGGAATTAAAGCAAATTTAAATTTTCTTGATATCTGTTCTTCTAAAAGTCCAATTTAATAAAAAAATAAAATAAAATAAAGAAAAACATCGGATACCATTTGCTACTATGGAACATTTTTAACATATTCCTTGGCCGCCCCGCCCCGGTGGCTCAGTGGTCTAAGTGCTGGTTTATGATCATTCGTCCGTGAAGGGTCCGGGTTCGAATCCCGTGAGGCACGGATGTTGTGTTTATCTTACGACACTGGCTCCCTCCCTTCCCTGGAACCAGTGACCCTAAATTAGGGACGGGTGACTACTTATAGCCCATTGAGTTGTTTACAATGGACGTTAAACCTTCAATCAAAAATATACATATATATATATTCCTTGACATTTCATAAATGATAAGTTCTACCGCTAGGTGGCACAGATGTGTATTTCTGTTTTCAGCTGTATTTCTTCTAAATATTCGATGGAAAGCATCAGTTTTTGCTGTATATATAGCTACGGTAAAGATTGCGAATATTACCCACTTTAAATAACGCACAATTTTTCCACTAGGGGCGTATATGCACTTTAAAAAAATTATGTAGTAGGTTGCAACAAAAAGTGGTGCTACACCACTTTTAAGAAAAAGGTAAAACATTGTGGGATGCATGAAACATACATACAGGTAAACATGGTTCAACTGGTGCAACTTCGCACTATTCAGGAAGAATACCATACCGTTGTGCAGACTTGCATCTCATTTTTGTGTATTCCATGTAACACAATGGCTTACCTTTTCCCCTAAAGTGGTGCAGCTGGTAGCAGCACTTTTTGGTGCAACCTACTACAAAAATTTTAGCAGTGGACATAAATCTTTTTCTTGCTATTGAAACATACGAACGAAATATCAGTACAAAAAGCGTTGTTTAAAGTTGCCGCATATTAGCTCAGAACGGAATCAAACTCAAAGAATCCAAAACCACCAGAACGGAAACGAATTTTGCCTTCACGGGCCTTAATTTGAAAAGCCCGGCCCGTATATTTCTCCTGTTTCTAAGGCCCGGGCCGGCTCGTAAAATTTCAACAATTACTAAAACACGATTTTGACAACTGGTGCACTCGGTCATTCGAATCCAGAAGAGTTTCCATTTTCTTAATTGCTACACGTATTTTATTACAATAAACGTTAATTCAGAATATTTCTGTGACTCTGTATAAGTCACGTGACGTATGAGGAGGGGAGGGCCTTATATGCTCAAAAATATTGCATGTAAACGACAATTTCCATGCCTTTCAAATTGGGTTTTCAAATTATCATTGCCTACCGCCGGACCCGGAATATCCTTGGGGATAAGGAGGGGGTAGGTGGTTAATTCGAAAAGTACGAAATATCCAGAATTATGAGTCCGATTGTTCTACTTTACATTGTCTACAAACACATATTCTCCGGATGCGATTTTTTAGCGAAAATCTTTGGCTTTCTAATCTCCATAAGTATGGAAGAGTATTTATCAGCAACACTGAACTCAATATATGCTAGGGAAAACAACGACAGACTGCCCAGCTAACCAGTGTCACAGAAGTTTTGAAAACGGCTGAGCAGGGATACCTAAGGGATCATTTGCCATCTGCTGACTCTCTGAGAGTACAAATGGGAAAAATACGGCACAGATTTGTACACAGAAGTAAGTTTCTCCCAGCCCATTTTCCCCGTGCCATTTAAGACAACTTAAAAGCTTTTCACACATCTAGAAAACAAAGTGCCGCCGGCCAGATCAATAAAAAAGATCGTCTGCAAGCGGGTGGCTCGGTTTATAAATGCTGCAGTTAATAGCCTGCCCTGAAGCATGAGGAGGGTGAAAGTTAGAGAGAGAGAGAGAGAGAGAGAAGGGACCCCATTCACATTGAAAAACTAAGGGAGCTGACCCACTCCAATTGTTTCGTAGGAGGGGAGGAAGTCGTAAAACTTCTATTTTTACAACAGTAGAAATTATTCAATCTTATTCTTCTGCTGAATGTTGTGAGATTTCCAAACGAGAAAAACACCGTACAGCGATTGTTTTGCTCATAAAAAAAAAAAAAAAAAAAAAACCCTGGTCGGCCCGTGTCTGTTTTGCAATAAATATTGAAGGCCCAGGCCCAGGCCCGGCCTGGTTTCCCAACTTAGACATGAGGAAAGGCCCAGGCCCGTGCAGACCTTTACTTCATACTAGATCGGAACTACGCAGACGGAATAGGAATTAGTCACTGGGCAGACGTCTGACGAGATGGAAGGAAGCCGGTTTGTGCGTATTGTAATTGCAAGAGTTACATTTTTAGCTTAGTTGATCTTCAAGTTAGAAACACATGGAATAAATAATATAGACATAAATCAAGCTGTTCTTTCCACGTAGCATAACAGCAGAAATTTGAAAATTTGATCGTTCTGGATACATAACCCAGGACAATGAAATCCAAGCAACTGAGGTATTTAATCTGAAACGTCAGACTTTGATTTCATTGCACCAGTCGAAACAAACGTGTCTCATCTTAGTGTTAAGTTAGATCAGATTAGTATACTCGAGCGCAAACCGGGAGATGCAGGTTCGATTCCCGTTCCAGAAAGATAAAAATTTCAAATTTCTGTGGTTACGTTACATGGAAAGAACAGCTTCATTTATGTGGCGCAGTGGTCTAAGTGATGGCTTCTGACCATTCGTCCGGAAGGGGTCCGGGTTCAAATCCCGGTGAAGCATGGATGTTGTGTTTGTCTTACGGCACTGGCTCTCTCCCTTCCCTGGAACCAGTGACCCTAAATTAGGGGCAGATGACTGCTTATAGCCCATTGAGTTGCTCACGGTGGTCATTAAATCAACAATAAAAAAAAAAAAAAGTATGTCTATATTAGTTGATCTTGTTTCGCAGAATAAGTGACAATGGTGTGGTGGTTGAATTGGCACTTACCAAGGCTGAAGAAGAGAGGTAGAACGTCGTTTCTTATAAAAGGCAGCGTTCTGTGACATAAGTGCCCAACAGAATTACAGCAAGAATACCAGACATTATTCCCGCATTCAAAAAAATGGCAAATTATTTTTTCAATATTTTCCGATGAGCTGCGAAACAGTTTTCTGAACTACTGAAAATGCTCGAATGATATAAAGAAACATGAAAAGGGTCATAGAAGTGTTTTGATCAAGGCTGTTTTCTTTATTTCCTTTCTTCTACATGCATTTTTAAAGAACAAAAATACTTTTAAAAGTGAACAGAGCAAAACAGTGTGATATCTCACTTACCAGATTCATTCAACTTTTCTGATATTTATTTATTTATGTTTCATCACAATGCCATTGCTAGTGTTTGCGACTAATGTCGTACAAAACAAAATTTATTTGCACAGCGTGAATTAATCATTTTTCAACAACGTACATTTCCGGAATAACAGCTTCACAGCAGAAACAACGAAACCGAGCAGCTCTCTCACGTCGCATTAACAATGTGCTGTTTGATGTCGCGACACCGTAAGCAACTGTGCACCTAAATAGGGCCGTAGCTAAAAGGGGGCTCGACCCCCGCAAAGCCAGCAAGTCCTTTCCCCTGGAAAAGACACGTTGTAAATTTTTTGAACTTCTATTTTCGTTGATTTATGAAAATGACTTTTTTATTTCATTAAAAGCATAAATGCTTTTCCTTATTTTGTCGTGCATTACAGTTTTGAAAACCAAGAAGAACTGAAATGATACAGCACAAACGATGAGTAACTACTCAGAAATTAGTTTTAAAGGTGAATCACTAGTATCAGCTATATTATTTGCCACATAGTGACAAGTCTTGTTGGTGTTTTGGACCAGGGAAGAGAGAAATGCCCCCCTTCCACTCCTTGAAAAAAGATACAGGTAGGCTCAGTTCTGATTGAGCCGTCAGTTTGGAACGTAGGACTACGACTTGCAGATCGGAGAGTTGAAATGAGCTAGTCGAGTATGATTTCAAAGCGTTTATTTAATTACCTATAACCAACACAGGTCTATGGTATGAAAAGTAGCTTACATAATTTTTACAAATAATGCTGGATACATTGCGAACACAAAACGGATCGCTACACAAATTACCCAACTTGGCGTTCTGTCTTCTTGGGCTTCTTACATTTCTCATCACTTGCTCTTGGCTCTCGTTTTGATTTTCTCCACCTTCGCTTGCGTTCATTCTGCGAATTACGAGGCATTGTCAAAAATATTAACCCGTTCACAAGAAAACATTTTCTTTAAATTTTAGTTTAAACCACTGCGATATGTTCATTACATATATAAATAGATCTCGTCGAGAGCTTTAAAACGATACCACGTACAGTCGTTTTGCACTCACGGTTGTTCAGATTAAACCGCGTTATTGTCAAAAGTGTTCACAGCTTCACAAGAAAACAATTTTTTAAATGTTCAGTTCAAACTACTGCGAAATGTTCTTCGTATATTTTAATAGATCTCGTCGAGAGCTTTAAAACGATATCATGCACAGTCGTGTTGCACTCACGGTTGCCGAGACAGACAGAGCCAAACGCGACGGCACACCCAGAAATATTTCATCATCTCCTTCGCGCACAGGGAGCGTCGCGTGCACGATGTATTGCGCAGTACGCAAATTGGACTCCATGCTGTTTACGAATATGCTAAGACGATTAGTGTGCGGCACGTGTTTTTAACGCTATAATGATTTCAATTGGGACCAATTTTTGTCATAGGCAGTCGGCCGTAAGTCGCGCCATAATGTCGGCGGAGTTAGACGTATTTTTACGTCAAAAAAAGGGGTAACGAAAGTCAAGGCGTAGTTTGGTAGAAGGCTAAATCCCTGTCCATCATTTGGTAAGTGACTATGAGATTCTTAGCTGCTGTTTAAAAGTTTCCCGATAGTTCGTTGCCTACAAAGAAGCTGTCGTGGGGACATTTTAACTAAATGTATCCCAGTACTAAAGGAAAATCCTTGCGCATGCACGCGAGAGAAGGGGCTTTCAACATCTTCTCGTTAATTGTTTTTCTTCCAATAAGAGTGGTTATACCATGCTTATGCAAGGGAAAAGAGTTTTTCGGCGGGATCCTCGTGCTTTTGGGTTTTGAGAGGGAAAGGGCTGTACGGCTATTGACCACGGTAAGAAGTGCCTACCACCCAGCACCAGCGGAGGAGAATATGCAACTAAAGATAGATAAAAATGTGGACCTGAAGAAGAGGAGCAGAAAAAGTTGAAGTATGGCATCAGTAAATCCATGACGCCATTGCGTGAATCCACGGGCAAAAAGACCAGAACAATAAATTAAGAAAACTAAAAACAATCACTCTACTTGGGAGTTATTTTGCTCTAGCGATAAACGCACAGTTCAATCACCATCATGAAAACTCAGAGAATGTCATTTATTTTCTACATTTCAAGAGAGTTCTGTTTTTTTCTCTCCCATTTTATTTCATATTTTGTATTCTAATTGTTTTTTTTTTTACTTTCTGGCATAATTATTCATTCATGAAGTTAATTAACAAAAGGAGATTAAAAATAAAGCAAAACTTGCGTTTGTATTCATGGAAAAATGCAGTATGTAGTTGAACACAGAGCCCCCCCCCCTCCTTGACCCCTCAGCCCTCCCAGTTGACTCTTCTGCACCCCCCCTTCCCCTCCTGGTTCTGGGTCCTAGCTACGACCCTGCGCCTAAGTATGTGGAACTTATCGGAATCATCAAACATTCTCAGTGAGCACTATACTCCGATTCCGTTCTGTTTTGAGCTAATGATGTGAACAGAACGGAATCGGATTAATTTAAATAATGATTATCAATTTTCTTTCATTCGTATCCGTTTCGAGGTGATATGAGGGAACCTTAAGGGGCCTGCCCATTGTTTATTCTTTGGACACAAATTTTAAATCGGAGACAGCCTAAGAGTCAGTCTATAATTAATTCTTAAGGCTTCCCAGACAGCTTCGTCTACCGGATGGATAATTTCAATCTACCGGTGCTGCGTTTCGGGCTCGAATGCATCACATCGCTTCTTCTCACAGATACTCGATTGGGCTCAAATCCGGAGAGTGAGAGCGGCATTCGGGTGTTGCAAATTCACTGGAATGTTCCTTCAACGAGTCCTTCGTTAAAAGGGGGACCACTGTCGCTATTTTGATAAGGGATTTGAAAAATTTTCTGTTGCCCTCTAAGACGGCGATCTTCTATTTTTAGACCTTCTGGTCCGGAGGATCGGTTTCTTGGTCCCGACTTGAAAGTTTTATGCTTTTAACACTTGTCAATTACACATTTATATGTTGATAAGAGCTATCCAGTCATTTGCGGTTCTTGCAATAAAAATTTAATTTGTTTCTTTGTAAAAAAGGATAGCTAAAAACAGAACGTTTTTTTTTTTTTTTTTGATTGGAGGTTTAACGACCGCCGTGAGCAACTCAATGGGCTATAAGCAGTCGCCCGTCCCTAATTTAGGGTCACTGGTTCCAGGGAAGGGAGAGAGACAGTGCCGTAAGACAAACACAACATCCATGCCTGACCGGGATTCGAACCCGGACCCCTTACGGACGAATGATCAGAGGCCAACGCCTTACAGAACGTTTGGAAAGAGGCTTAAGAAAAAGCACCGCTATACACAGAAAGTTAGAAAAGAGACAAGAAAGCGGACCGCTACACACAGAAAGTTTGGAAAGAGACTTAAGAAAAAGGACCGCTAACACAGAAAGTTATAAAAGAGACAAGAAAATGGACAGCTAAACACAGATAGTTAGGAAAGAGACCACTTGGAAATGGACTACTAAACGCAAAAAGTTAGGTAACAAACTTAAAAATAAGGACGGCTAAACAAAGAAAGTTAGGAAAGAGACAAGAAAAAGGACCGTCAAACACAGAAAGTTGGGAGACTTAAGAAAAAGGACTGCTAAACAGAGAAAGTTAGGAAAGAGATTTAAGACAAAGGACCGCTAAACGCAGAAAGTTAGGAAAGAGACTTAAGAATTTCAACAAAGTGTGCATAGAGTTTGATTGATAATGGCAACAAATTAATAGAAATATTTTTAATCTCCTTTAATAATTGTTTAACAAATAAAATGAAAATTGCTGATAGAGAAAATAGTACCTGCTGTGAAGACTCTCTCTGCTGTATACAAGACTGTGACGAACCGAGCTTGGTGCAGTTAAAGATCTGATACGAGAATCGGCTAAAAAAGAAAAAGCACGTGATATTCAGTGCCTTGAGTCATTCATTAAAATATCGTTAATTCGTTTAGTACACTTAAAACAAACAAATAAACCTAGCAGCATGAGTTACACTTTCTGCAAAGTAGAAACATTGCGTTCTTACTATTGTTCGCAATGAATATTTCCGGCTGTGTGTGTGTGCGCGCGCGCGTCTGCGTGCGTGTTGTTTTTTCTTTCAATTTTCAGTAAAAAAAAATTGCGATATTCAGGTTTAAAATGTAACTCAGTATCTTAGGCAAAGTTTTCCATTTGGGAATTTTCTTTTTATTTTAACTGAAATACACTGGCGGAAAGTGAAAAAAGAACACCAAGAAGGAGACGTCTGATACCAACGAAATTTATACAGCATAATAGCGGAATACAGAGCATAACGTGATCAAAACATTATGGCAAAATACAGCTGTATTTGCTAGTAAACTGAAAAATAACATTTCCATGTAACATGGTTAGTACAAGGTTGAACCGCCATGAACGGCGTCACACTGTGCAATTCTGGCATGGAGTCTGTCGTACAGATGTTGGATGTAAGTTTGGGGTATTGAGTTCCAAGCATCCTCAACCTGGACGCGTAAATCGGGGATGGTCGTGGCTGGCCGTGGAGACCGGATAAGTTGTTGTCCCATAAAATCCCACACGTGCTCAATGGGGGACAAATCCGGTGAACGTGCAGGCCATGGAAGTTGTCTCACACCCTGAAGTGCATGTTGCGTTGCACGTGCCGCGTGCGAGCGTGCGTCATCTTGCTGGAAAACACCTCGATGGACCGACCTTACAAATGGCACAACAACGGGCTGAATGATGTTGTTGTGGTAAGAGGTGCTGTTTAACGTACCCGGTACAAACACTAGTTGTGTACGGGAGCGATAGCTGATCGCTCCCCACACCAGGAGACCAGGTGTAGGCCCTGTGTGTCACTGGCTGATGCAAGAAGGGTGGAGACACTCTCCTGTGCGTCTGCGAACACGCATACGGCCATCGGAGGCTCCCAAGCAGAATCTGCTTTCATCGCTCAACACGACAGATCGCCATTGCGTTCTCCAGTGCAGACGTTGGCGACACCACTGCAGCCGTTCTTGACGGTGGGCTGAAGTCAGAGGTACGTGCACGTAGTCCTGCATCCAGTAGACGGTTGCGGATTGTTCGCACAGTCACCTCAGGTGCAACGGATTCTCGGATTAGCGCCGCAGTGGATGTTCTGCTTCACAACGCCGCTCTTCTTATGCGTCGATCGGTCCGCTCATCAGTCCGTCTGTGAGTCCCGGTTCCACGTCTTCTCGTGTGGGAATGTTCCTCGGACCATCTACACCACCATCGTACCACCACCGATACTTCCCGTCCAATTCGCTCCGCAATAAGACGATACGACCACCCGGCCTCGCGGAGTCCGACTAGACGACCTCCCTCAAAGTCCAATAACTGCTAAAATCGTGCATGTCTTCCATGTCCAGGCATTGCAGCTTCTTCAGGGTCTTCGCACGTGTCCGTACGCCGACGACTGATTACATTCACTTCGCCGTACTCCTTAAATACCACCGACGATAATATGCATATTTTGCCGTGCTGTGGCGTAAGCGCTCACCGGTTGGTCCCGAAATTGACATCATACCTAAGAAAACTCGACCCCATTAACATATGTAAATTTCATGATCGTCAGCCAAATCCTTGTTGGTGTTCTTTTTTCACTTTCCGCCAGTGTAATTAAATTTCAACGGCCATTCCATAAAAGCTGCGAGTAAAATCGCACAAAATGAAGAAATATAGGTACAGCAAAATGTATGTTATTCTTTCTCCAAGTATCTTCTCTCGGATGATATGCAACGGTCCCATCATTCAGTCCACTTTTCAAAGCATGTGACGAAGGCATTTTGTGGAAGCTGCTGGTATGCTGACAAATAATTTGAAGTTTGCTGATATACAGCAGAGATGCAAGATGGCTTTTCTTTCGTTTTGAATTTACGTGAGCAAGCTGAAAGTGTTATAGTGGAAACTGAAGGGGAAATTCTGAAATTAGCAGTTTATTTTGACAATTTAGTGTAAATGACTTGCACTGTACCTTTGGTAACCACTGTAACAAGGAAGGCGATGAATTCCAAATAAGGATGAACATTGAAAAATGAAATTTATTGGTTCTAAGTTAAACGCCAAAGATACCTGACTGCATACCATTTTGGAAGAAGCTGTAATATGAAACAGGCTTGGATTACTTATGTGTAGTTTTTGACAAGGCACGGGCTTTTGATGGCGGACTAAAGAATAAATTTGGTAAAGCCCGAATGGTGTTATTTGTGCAAGACTATCTAAAAAAGAGGTTCAAACAAAAGCAAAGTTTGTTGTGCGTTTTGTCGCATTTAGTTCATTCTTTTTTATGGAAGTGAAAATATAACACACGCGTTAATAGTTGGAAGCCAGGGCAGTATGTTTTTGACCAGTCCGTGTTGGGTCTAGATAACGAATGGGTTCGGGTGCCAATGTGAAAACAGTTTTGTCCGCGACGGCTATCGACTCCGTGTTCCCTCACTCCGGAGTAAGTCGCTCTCCCAACTGAGCTACGCGGACAGAATGTCTCTCTGCAGATTTGTCGTCTTGATACACGTTCTCACCTCTGTAGTACGTCACAAGCATCTGACCGAAAAAAAATTTTCAATCGGGTTTTTAATCCCGCAGATTTTGCTGTAAACAGAATCGTAAACTTACGCCCTGTGGTTGCAGACTTCTGCGTTAAGAAAAATTTGAATTTATATGAGAAACATTTCGCACCGGAAACGCTCTCCAACAAAGAAAAAAATCAAATCGGTCTCTAGAAGCAGAGATGTGGACAAATATAAGATATGCATCTAGGCCACCTGGCGGGAAAAACATGCATTTCAGGAAGAAAGTATTCTCGAAGTTTTTTTTATGTGAGCGGTATCGGTCCAAGAAAAAATAAAATAAAAAATTTAGTCGAGTTTTCACGAGCTCAGATTTTGCTGCAAATGCATCAGAAACAGAAATTAAAACTTATGCTCCTGGTGGCCAAATCATTATTTACCAAATATTAGAAATTATATGAAAAACATTTTCCATCAGGAGCTGTATGCGATACAGAAAGAATTTTTCAAAGCGGAGTTTTAGAAGCAGAAATATCGGGGAGAACGGGCGCAAAGTCTATGATTTACTAGAAAATTTTGAATTTATATGAAAAACATTTCGCATCGGAAACACTATCCAACAAAGAAGGAATTTTTCAAATCGGACTCCTACAAGTAGAGATGTTGACAAAAACAATATATACATCTACGACCCCTGGCGGAGAAACCATGCATTATTTTAAGAAGAAAATATTCCTGAAAGGTTTGTCAACGTGAGTAGTATCGGTCCACAAACGATTTTTTTTCAATTGAGATTTTAGAAAGTCAGATTTTGCTGCAAACTCATCAGAAGTGGAAATTAAGATTTACGCCCACTAGTGGCCAAACCATTTTTTACCAAAAAAATTGAAATTATATGCAAAGGATTTTCCATCAGGAGCTGTATCGTTGCGGAAAGAATTTTTCAAATCGGAGCTTTAGAAGCAGAGATATCGGGGGCTACGCAATATACCTTTACGCCCCCTAGCGGAAAGTCTATGAATTACTTGAAAATTTTGAAATTATGTGAAAAACATGTCACACCGGAAACTCCATCCAATGAAGAAAGAATTTTTCAAATCGGACCATTAGAAGCAGAGATATTGACAAAAATAAGATTTACATCTACGCCCCCTGGCGGTGAAACCATGCAATATTTTAAGAAGAAAATATTCCGAAAAGGTTCATCGACGTGAGTGGCAGCGGTCCAAGAAAGAATTTTTTCAATCGAGATTTTAGAAGCTCAAATTTTATGGCAAATACATCAGAAAATACATCATAATTTTTGGTATTCTTTACCAAAAATTATAAATTATGTGTAAAAGATTTTCAATCAGTAGCCATATCCGCAGAAGAAAAAAATTTCAAATCGGAGTTTTAGAAGAAGAGATATCGGGGAAGACGTAATTTACTTTTACACCCCCTAGCGGAAAATCTATGCCTAACTTGCAAAAATAACTATACCTAAAATAATTTTCGACATAAATGGAATCGAAAGATAAAAGCATTTTTTCAAGCAGATGTTTCGAAGCAAATATATGGAATAAAATGCGTTTTGAATTCAACATCATCTGCATTTACGCCCTCTAGCGGCGAAATTGTACATCGTAAAAAAAAAAAAAAAACACGAAATGAAGGATCATCATTCGCATATTTCAAGCTTCTCAATGCCAAAAGAAGTTTTCAAATCGGACTAATAGTTGCAGAGATATGGTGTCTACAGACGGACGGACGGACAAACCGATAACATAAGCACGATCTTTTTTTACAAAAGACGAGCTAAAAAGAAGCTTACGAGGGGATGCTGATAAGTTCTCGGCCTCACCAAGAAGGAAATGGGCTATAGCCATGAAACTTGAAGACTATTCCACATATTCACCCCGAAGTTCAACACGCTTAGCACAGCGTCTCTGGAGTTCCTTTAACACTTCCAAAAAAATTCTGAAGTCAGATCACTCAAATATTGCTCTGCTGCTGATATCACCTCCGAACCATTCGAAAAATGCTTCCCTTTCAAACTTTTTTAAGGATTGGGAACAGGAAATAGTCCGATGGAGCAAGGTCTGGTGAGCAGGGCGGATGGTCTATGTACTTGAACCCCAGATCCCTTAAAACATCCTTTGTCCTGCAAAAATATAACACCTTTCCGCAGTTTTCCCCTCCTTTAATCGGCACAACAAGTTAGAATAGTATTCAGCCTTTATTGTTTGGCCCTTCGGGAGATAGTCAGTAAAACGCCTTCCGAATCCCAAAAAACCGTTGCCATGACCTTTCTTGTAGACTTTTGAGCTTGAATTTCTTTGGTCGTGGAGAACCTGAGTGCCGCTACAGTAGGGACCGTTGTTTCGTCTCTGGATCGTAATGATGTAACTACGTTTCATCAACAGTGAGAAGTCGTTGCAAAAAATTATCACCAGATCGCTCAAAATGCTGCAAAACCGATTTGGAAGTGTCCACTCGTTTTCGTTTCTCATCGGCGTTCAAACATTTGGACAGGCACTTCGCTGACATCTTCTGCATATCAAAGTTCTCATGAATTATGAACCTAACACGTTCCCTGGATATCTCCAACGTCTTAGCTATTGTTTTAGCCGAGATTCGTCGATCTGACAAAATCAAGTCATGAACACGATCAACAATTTCGGGAGCCGGCCAGCGCACGGATCCTACTTTTATCGCGGAAAGGTACATGGCTCGCACACCGACTGTGACTGCTTGGGAAGCCATTTCATACGATTGCCAGATACCCTTGGTAGTCTTCCGTACCACCATCACGGCACAACGGTACGTCGATAACATTCTACTCGTTGTGTTGCCATTCCTATCACAGCATCACCAAGCATATTTTCAACAGGATAATGCCCGGCCACACACGGAACCTTCCGTGGCTTGTCCGTCGCCCGACCCCTCACCGATCGAAAATGTTTGGGGCGCCACCTACTCCCATCCGGAATGGCGGCGAAGTGGCTCGCAATTTGGACACCATCTGGCATGCTATACCTCAGGACAGTATCCGCGAACTGTATGCGTCTATGCCACACCGGGCAACCGCTTGTATCCGCGTCAGAGCTGACGCTACAACGTACTGAGTTGTTCCACTCGTGCAGCTGTTTTATCCGAATAAATGGCCTAATTGATCTAATGCAATCATTTCCTTTCGTATACATTGCACATACCAGTTTTCATCTTGATTGGACCATTTCTTCTGGGTGTTTCATTTTTGTTCGCCAAGAGTGTATTGTTCATTTTTGTTCGCCAGTTACAGTTGGTTTAGATTTTTACATGCATGTGCTTCTGTTACTTTATGTTTCGTTAAGCAACCTCGGCGAAGTCAACGCTGATGTGTGAAAGATTGACAGGAAAAACTGAATTTTGAGCGCCATTTCGTAAAGATTCGTTGTTGTAAGTTACTTAAAAAAATACTATAAACAACATATGTGAGTAATTTGTTCTAAAAAATACATTATCCCAGTTCAGTATTAATGTGATCAGAAGTTGTTCACAACGAAATACTTCTTTAGAAGGACATGTTTTCATTTTCAGAATTTAACCGAGATCCGGGAATTTTAGGCACAGCATGGTCCACGCCAGTTTCCCATGCTTCGGATGGGTCGGTCAGCAGGCGATCTATTTAGGAGGAGGAACATCATTTGAGAAGGTTTCTTTCTCTCGGTAACATGAAATTAAAAAAAAAAAAAAAAAAAAAAGCATCCTTTATAATTTTTGGAGAGGTTCATATGCTCCAAGAAATTTTCGATTTTGGTGCTGTAGGTATACAGCTGCTCTTCTAAGTTGGTCGTTCTATCCCTAAAGATATAGCTCTCAAAGTAAACCCCCTATTTTAAAAAGCATGAAATATCGAAAAAGGGGAGGAAGAGATGGTCCTATCCAGATGCTGACATACACTCCTATCGAGCTCCCTGAGGCTGGGCTTGCCACCCCCAGCGTTAGGAGGGTGCATAATTGATCAGACGATTCTTTGTCAAGTGGCTGTTGTGTCGCCCTTAAAACGGCCCCCATGGAGGTTTGACTTAAAAAAAGTGGGGTGGTAGGAGGGAGACTTTTTTTTTTTTTTTCTATTTAGTAAAAGCATGCGTCATTGACGACTACCCACCCTCCACAGCAGGTAGGCATGATTTCACAACCGCCTGTGTCTTTTTATAGTCTGTCACTTCCTCAAGTAGGGTAAGGAGTACTATTTATTATTAGCTACAACTCAGCGCAGAGTTCCCATGGAATTTTATACCTCAACTTCCTCTTTTTTAATGAATTTGCATTGCGACTCTGAAACTAGTTCCGGGTGCGTGTAGGGAGTTTCTGTCTTCGCTTTTCATTTTTTATCATCTCGTTGGCCGAACATCTGGTGCCTTTGGCATAAATCATGAGCTTTCTATATTGTACGACATCCAGGGAATGTGGTGGTCATTTGATTCTGTTAGTGCCCGTCCCTGTCATGAGTAACCCCATATTAATAATGGATGAATCGCGTTGGCTTTAGAATTCGTAAAAGCAGAGAAAAAGGCCAGCGTTATTCAATTTTATGGTTCGCGAAACTTTTGTGTTTAGTCTCGGAGCTTTAGAAAAATGTATTTAAAAAAAAAAAATTCGAATCTTGTAGTTCCCTTTTAAGTACAATTTTTTGCGATAGAAATTCTCATTTGATTTATTCTCAGTGTGAATCAGGATCTTATACCGCAGCTTCAACAAAAGCAGCAGTATCACGGGAGCACCACTAATTGAAGTGCCAAAAAGTTATGGGATAGCAGTATGCAAATTTTTAACTGGCGCTGCCGTTAAAAATTTGGTTCTTTCTTCCTTTTTTTCAAATGAGTTTTGTTTCTTTCTTCCTTTTTTGGTTTGTTTCTTTCTTCCAAAACTGGTTCTTTCTTCCTTTTTTAGTTTGGTTCTTCCTGGTTCTTTCTTCCTTTTTTCCTTTTAGTTTGGTTCTTTCTGGAAAGTTGGTTCTTTCCGGAATTTGGTTCTCTCTGGAATTTTGGTTCTTTTGGTTCTTTCTTCCTTTTTTTCAAATGAGATTTTGTTCTTTTTGGTTCTTTCTTCCTTTTTCCTTTTCTGGTTTGGTTCTTTCTTCCAAAACTGGTTCTTTCTTCCTTTCTCCCAAAACTGGTTCTTTCTTCTTTTTTGGTTTGGTTCTTTCTTCCTTTTTTGGTTTGGTTCTTTCTTCCTTTCTTCCTTTTTTTTCAATTTTTTTCAATAGTTTAGCAGTATGCAAATTTTTAACTGGCGCTGCCGTCGTATAAAGACTTCGACGCACGCCACGATTTTTATCGGTTGCGAGGTGTAATCTCGTGAGTCAGGTTGAACAACCACCAGTAGGATTATGGCAAGCCCACATGAATTATAGGAGTTTGAACGAGGCGTGGTAGTGGGAGCCAGGCGGATGGGACATTCAATTTCCGAAGTTGTGCGAACATTCAACATTCCTCGATTCACGGTGTCACGTGTGTACCGAGAATACCTCATGGAAGGCGATACCACCCACCATGGACAGCGCAGTGGCCGACCACGGGTACTGAATGACCATGACCAGCGGCGTCTGACCAGGATTGTCCATGCTATCAGACAAGGGACACTGGCTCAAATAACATCCACAATCAATACAAGAGTTACCAGACATATCCATCAGGCCAGTGCAACGTAATGTAGCGTACATGGGAGCAGAAGACCCACCACAGAGTTATTTTTGTTAAAACCTCGACATAGGACACTGCGCCTCACTTAGGCTCGTGAACACGGTAATTAGACCCTGGAAGACTGGCAACATGTGGTGTGGTCCGATGAGTCACGCTATGAGTTGTTATGAGGGTTCGGGTGTGGCGGAGACCCCATGAGGAAATGAACCCAAGCTGTCAACAAGACACTGTGCAAGCTGGTGGTGGTTCCACATATGTGTGGGTTGTCTTTACGTGGCACGGGTTGGGCCCTCTGATCCTCGTACACATGCCATTAACTGGCAATCGCTTTGTTGCTCTGCTGGGTTACCATTTGCAGCCCTTCATGGATTTCACGTGATGTACCCCAACAACGTCTAATAGGACAAACTCCTCTAAACTACTGTATAGTACATGAGCCCAAAAACGACAAGTTGACATCGATGACAATGGAATATTTATATCTGAACCTAAGAACATCTCTACATATACAATATACACTGCTGGCCACCCAAAATGTAACACCAAAAAGGAAGCATCCGATTGGCCTGAAATTCGAAGCATGCGTCGCCCGCGAGTGAACATGCAAACGATTAGCATTGCAGGGCATATGCAAATCATGTGCGCCCGGTACGCCACCGAGAAGCACTATAAGAAGGGTGCACAGAAGGGGGGTGTAAGTAGTGGAAGTGTGTTGTGCTGCCCGAACTGTGCGTGGGAAGCTTCCTGATGCCTCGTCGCAGAATAGGGCAGTCATTCCAGCACGTTTCGGAGTTCGACAGAGGACGAATAGTGGCTTATCGCGACAGCGGTTTATCGTACCGAGACATCAGCGCCCGTGTGGGGCGACATCCAGCCACAGTGAGGCGAGTATGGATTCGGTAGGTGCAGGAGAGACGGACGGACCGACGTGAGCGATTGCCGCAGTAGCGGCACACCACCGAACGAGAGGGCCGGCATGTTGTGCGGCGGGCATTGACGGCTCGCACCGCCACATCACGAACGTTAGCGCAGGAATTAGGGTGTGTTGCGCAACAACCTGTGTCAGCACGTACCGTTCGACGCTGTCTGCAGGAGCGGGGACTTGTCGCACTTCGCCCATTGCTCCGATTATTACCATTGACGTTACCCCACCGGCGAGTGCGGCGGCAGTGGGCCGTTGAACACCGCACCTGGACTACGGAATCGCACGACATTGTCTTCTCCGACAAATCCCGCTTCTGCCTGCAACACCACGATGGTCGGATTCACGTGTGGCGGCACCGCGGCGAGAGACTGTATGACGCCTGCATTATGCATCGCCATACCGGTCCGTCGCCTGTCCTTATGGTTTGAGGCGCAATTGGATATGACACTCGCACCCCTCTGGTACGCATTGCCTTTACACTCAACAGCCACCTGTACATCTCCGATGTTTTGGAGCCTGTATTCCTCCCTTACCTGCAGGACCTGCCAGCGGCCACGTTTCAACAGGACAATGCGAGCCCGTACGTGGCACGCATCGTGCAACAATTCTTCACGGTCCACTAGGTGTCACTGCTGCTGTAGCCCGTCTGTTCTCCCGATATGTCGCCCATCGAACACGTCTGGTCGCTGATCGGCAATCGCGTGGCCCGGCAGGTACCACCCGCGGCTACGCCTGATGAACTGTTGCAACATGTGGAAGCAGCCTGGACCGACATACCCCAAGCCCACATCCAAAGCCTCTTTCGTTCAATGCCGCGGCCGTTATTTCCAGCCATGGGGGCCACACGAACTATTGATGTCTGCGTGTTCCGCTAGTCGCACGGGTCTGTAAGCTCAATCGTTTCATCTTTGTATCTGGTGTTATGTGTCCAGTAAATCTGGCTTTGCTGTCTCGTGTCCTTCTTAGTGTTGCATTTTGGGTGGCCAGTAGTGTATATCAGGAAATGCCGTCTTTGTACGATATAAAACACAATTGCAAATCAAGTTGTCATGTGTCCAGTAAATCTAGCTTTGCTATCTCGTGTCCTTCTTGGTGTTGCATTTTGGGTGGCCAGCAGTGTATTTACATTAAATTTTGTAAGCTTATGTAAGTTTCAGCCAGTGAGACATAAAATAATCAATGAGGTATATGGAGCAACACATATTGCGCTCACCTTATTTCGACTACAGTCCTCCTGGTTTGCATAAGTGTGGCGTAAGCATAAGTCTGGTATAAGCTTACTTTCCAGTTAGATCTTGCTATTGCCCGGTGTCTACTGTTGCACTACACCATTTAAAGGTATTCAATGTTCGCAGTTCAACACAAACACGAAAAGCACAATTCTAAAAGAAGGGAGTGATGAGTTAAAATCATTCTAAGACTGTTGTTAAGACCAGACTATATCTACGCTGCTAGAATTTCAGCAATTGAAATATTTCACTGCTCGATGCCAAATTATTGTGAAGTAACAAAATCAAAATAGTCAACAAGTCGTTCTACGCTCGTATCACCGGACATGTTTCAGGCTACTCTGTGCCCATCTTCAGCGGTGGGGGTACAAGAGACATCCATCTGCTTTTATTACGCTGACCACCTCCATGCCACCAGTCGACTCATCGCCCATTGGTCCTGTATCCGTACGTAGGTTGGTCTCGTGATTTTCGACATTTCCTATTGTTGCAGGAAATGTTGAAAATCAGGAGACCAACCTACGTACAATGAAATACTTCAATTGCTGAAATTCTAGCTGCGTCGATATATTCTGGTCTTAACAACAGTCTCAGAATGATTTTAAATCCTCACTCCCTTCTTTTAGAATTGTGCTTATAGTGTTTGTGTTGAACTGCGAACATTGAATACCGTTTAATGGTGTAGTGCAACAGTGGACACCGGGGAAGTAGCAAGATCAAACTGAAATGTAAGCTTACACCAGAATTATGCTTACGCCAGACTTATGCAAACCAGGAGGACTAAAGCGGAAATAAGGTGAGCGCAATGTGTTGCTCCTCATTGATGATTTTATGTCTCACTGGCTGAAACTTACATAAGCTTACAAAATTTAATGTAAATATATTGTATATGTAGAGATGTTCTTAGGTTCATATATATATATATATATATATTCCATTGTCATCGATGTCAACTTGTCGTTTTCGGGCTCAGGTACCATAACGAGTGTAACAGTACTTTAGAGGACTTTGTCCTAATATACACTGCCGGAAAGTGAAAAAAGAACACCAAGAAGGAAATGCGGACGATCATGAAATTTACATATGTCAATGGGGTCGAGTTTACGTAGGTGTGATGTTAATTTCGGGACGAAACGGTGAGCGCTTACGCCACAGCACGGCATAATATGCAAATTATCGTCGGTGGTATTTAAGGAGTAAGGCGAAATGAATGTAATCAGTCCTCGGCTTACGGACACGTGCGAAGACCCTGAAGAAGCTGCAATGCCTGGACATGGAAGACGTGTACGATTTCAGCAGTTATTGGACTTTGAGAGGTCGTCTAGTCGGACTCCGCGAGGCCGGGTGGTCGTATCGTCGTATTGCGGAACGAATTGGACGGGAAGTATTGGTGGTGGTACGATGGTGCAGTAGATGGTCCGAGGAACATTCCCACACGAGAAGACGTGGAGCCAGGACTCACAGACGGACTGATGAGAGGACCGAACGACGCATAAGAAGAGCGGCGTTTTCAAGCAGAACATCCACTGAGACGCAAATCCGAGCTGCCGTTGCACCTGAGGTGACTGTGCGAACAATCCGCAACCGTCTACTGGATGCAGGACTACGTGCACGTGTGCCTCTGGCATGTGTACCTCTGACTCCAGCCCACCGTCAGGAACGGCTACAGTGGTGTCGCCAACGTCTGCACTGGAGAACGCAATGGCGATCTGTCGTGTTCAGCGATGAAAGCAGATTTTGCTTGGGAGCCTCCGATGGCCGTATGCGTGTTCGCAGACGCACAGGGGAATGTCTCCACCCTTCTTGCATCCGCCAGCGACACACAGGGCCTACGCCTGGTCTCCTGGTGTGGGGAGCGATCAGCTACCACTCCCGTACACAACTAGTGTTTGTACCGGGTACGTTAGACAGCACCTCCTACATAAACAACATCATTCAGCCCGTTGTTGTGCCATTTGTAAGGTCAGTCCATCGTGGTGTTTTCCAGCAAGATAACACACGCCCACACACGGCACGTGCAGCACAACATGCACTTCAGGGTGTGAGACAACTTCTATGGCCTGCACGTTCCCCGGATTTGTCCCCCATTGAGCACGTGTGGGATTTTATGCGGCAAGGACTTATCCGGTCTCCACGGCCAGGCAACACCATCCCCGATTTACGCGTCCAGGTTGAGGATGCTTTGAACTCAATACCCCAAAAGTACATCCAACATCTGTACGACAGACTCCATGCCAGAATTGCACAGTATGACGCAGTTCATGGCGGTTCAACCTCGTACTAACCATGTTACATGGAAATGTTATTTTTCAGTTTACCAGCAAATACAGCTGTATTTTGCCATAATGTTTTGATCACGTTATCCTCTGTATTCCGTTATTATGCTGTATAAATTTCGTTGGTGTCAGACGTCTCCTTCTTGGTGTTCTTTTTCACTTTCCGCCAGTGTACATTGCCTATCTCCCACGTATTTTGTTGTTCAAATATATATGTATGTATAAATTGAACTTCTACTAAAACGTACCCGAACAACGATGGGATTTTCCAGGTGGACAGTGCCCCATGTCATCGGGCCGAAGTTGTCCAAAACTGGTTCTAAGAGCATTCTGGACAGTTCCGAGGAATGGTGTGGCCATCCCGTTCGCCCGACATGAACCCAACAGAGCACTTAGGGAACGTGGTGGAAAGGTCCGTTCGCATCCAAGATCTTGCACCTACACATACCAGGGAATTGTGGGCGGTTATTCAGACGACATGGCTCAACATCTCTACAGAAGTCTTTCGGCCACTTGTGGAATTGATGCGACGTCGAGTTGCTGCACTTCGCCCTGCTAGAGGAAGTCTTACACTATCCAAGGTACGTATCCGATGACCTTTGGCACTTCAGTGTACATAGTTTGTCCCTAAACAACTGAGAATGTTTTTATAAAAAGTGTGCAATATTGCGTTCGACATAGGCACGAGTCTCGAAAAAACGGTAGTCGCTGTAGTGACCATAGCAACCGGCCACACCTGTTTATCACGCATGCGTCGTCTGTAGTGCGCAGTTTAATAAGCGTTGTTTCGTGAACCCCTAACAAGTGTTTTCGCTCTGTGATTTTTCGAAAAAATGGATGTGACAGAGGAATAAAAATGTGGCATTAAATTTTGCTGTCGACTTAAAGAGTCTGTGGGACAGACTTTGCGTGTTATGCAAGCGGCTTATAAAGATGAATGTCCAGGAAGGTCAACAATTTACAGATGGATGAATAATTTACGGATGATCGTAAGTCGGCGGCTGTAATCGCGCATTGAGGAAGACTTTCAAGGAGTGTTACAGAGGTAAACATCAATACAATAGGTGTTATTATACGGGAAGATAGACACCTATCAGTTAGAGATATCGAAGGCATAGTTCACATTTCAAAATCATCAATTCACAGAATTCTAACCGAGCATTTTGGCATGAGAAGAGTTTGTTTACTTTGGGTTCCCCATATTTTTTAATGCGCATCCCAGTGCAAGGTCACGCATGTCCAGTCCTGTCGTTTCTTGTTTGGAAAATATGAATATTAAGTTAATGATTCATCTTGCATAAAGTCCAGACTTGTCATAATGAGACTACTGGTTTGTTCCCATTTTAAAAATGACACGTAACCTATCATAGGCGTCGACTTGAAAAATTATAGTGGGTTCCGGAAATTTTTAATCGAATTACCCATGCATTTTTCAGAGTATTTAAGTCTAATTTAAATTTCATTCAGTCAGATTATCTGGCACAGTAAGACGTCTGAATTGCGCTAAAATGAAGCAAACTATAGTTAATTACGGATTTTTTTTTCTCTAGATAATTATTTATTTCATTTATGTAGCTTTTGTAGGTGCAACATTATTATATACAATACACAGATACTGTGTGAATTTCCAACTCAATTCACTTATAAAAGTAACAAAAACATGTAAAATTTATTTAAGGTTTTTTTTACTAATTTTAAAAATACCAACATTTTTTTCTTCGAATGATTCCTGAGTTAAAATAGGAGGTTAGAAGGAAGAGGATATGGCATCAGCCGCACGCCCTGCGTTTTCCGTGGGCTCCACTTCGTATCAGCTGTGTATGCCCACTTTGCCCAACTTGGGCTGCTTCTGTACTTTTCTATGGGGTAATCGTTGACTTTGAAGAGGTTTTAGAGGCACCTGTGCAGCATGTACAGTCAGGGAAAGATGAGACCGAAATATACATGCACATAGGTATAAATTTGCAAAAAGTTGCAGAAATACTGTTTAGTATTTTCTAAAAATATTAAACAAAGCATGCTTCGTCGAGCGGAAGTGCATATAGCGTAATAACTAATTACGGCCTTGCTAAAGCTGTGCGAACCTTGTTGACCTTCACGGACTGCTGCAGAGAGTAAGAAACGGCCGCTAACAACCTGTGCTCAAGCACAGGTCTTCAGTAAGTGACGTCACGTCACTGAACCCTCCCCATCCGGCGGGCGCAAGAAACCAGATTTGGCTTCACCAGCGGCTGCTCATGCCATCTCCACTCCGAACCTCCTTGTTCCCCGAATGTACGAAAATAGGGTGGGTCAACTGACTGTACAACACATTTCCGCCTTTATCACTATGACCTCGAATAGGTTCTTGTCTCCAAATGTAGAGCTAGACTTTTGTATTTTGTGGGAACTCGGACAAACCGAAGAATTTTCTTTTATGAAAGAGGCAGTTTTAAATGCTCTTAAACAATGGTACTTGTGGTATTGTCTGCCGCGTCAAACTTGATGAGTACAAACAAACACTAATTCTTTTTTGAGGAACAACAAACAGTCTGAGGGGTAAATTTTTACGCACGCTTTCTATATATATGTAGTAAACGGGGAATGAATAATAAAAAACTTGAAGAATTGATAACGAAAAACAAAATTTATGCACATATGCGTACGCGTGTTTTTCCCACGAAATAAGCGCAAAAGTATTAGGGGTTCGAGGAACCCACAACAAAATCACTGGATGTTCAAAAACTGTCTCGAACCCTCGAAGTCGGCGCCTATGTAACCAATAACTTATTACAGCAGCGCAAGGGTGCTTCAACAGCATTTCAGAAGAACTCCAGAAGACATTAAAATAATGTTAGAAAAGTTGAGACACCTGTATTTGATGCAATGGACAGCATTTCGAAAAAGATTACCACTTTCTTGATAATTGAGGTACGCACATTTAAAAAAAAAAAAACCCAAAAAAAAAAACATCCTCAGTTTCTTTTTTTTTTTTTTTTTTTTTTTTGCAAACCCATTTCCATACCATTAATGTAGTGTAAGGATTTCAAGTCAAGCTTTCGCGTGAATACTTTTGATGGCAATCTTCGTCCGAATGCTTTCACATGAATTCTTAATAACTTTTGTTTTTTCACGCAATTCAAAAATACATAAAGAAACTACCGTGGAACAGGGAAATGAAAATCCCCGGGTCCTTTTTTTTTTTTTTTTTTTTTTTATGTATCAGTTACTGCAGTTTGAATCGTTAAACAAGACTTTGTAGTTAACAGGCGAAATAATGTACCTTCTATAAAGCAAAAGAAATGAATTTGTACGTAGTTAAAGTGGAATGCAAGTACTGAATAAATGTGTGAAAATTTGTATGTTTGCTGCCAGTTGTGTTTACAGTCGATGCCGTTGATATCGTCCTTAAGAGGACAGTTGTAATTGCCCAATATATATACAGGTCAGACTTGATTTACGCAGGGGTTAGGTTTCTGAGATCCCCGGCGTAAAATGAAGCAAAAATATAATGGGAACATACTTAAATACATTAGGTTCCGTTCCAAGATTTTTAGTCCTCGGAACGGAACCTAATGTATTTACGTATGTATGAAATTCACGTATAAAAAATTGTATACACTGAGATGCCAAAAAAAGAAAAAAAACTAGGAAGGGCGCTACCACTTCCATTACATGCCAGTACACCCATGAGGAAAATGGTATCATCTGCAAACGATGTACACCGAAGAGCAATTGAATAAGAGACAGCTAGCTGGCGTTATGCAAATGTGGAGCTGTGGGCGGCCCTGTAAACGGAAACGACATGACGTATGCAGCGATCCGACAATATAAGGAGTGATGCGACGGAAATCAGTAAGAGTAGGACGCAGTATGGGTAAGACGAAGGATCTAAGCGCATTTGATCGTTGGCAAATTGTCGGGGCCCGACGAATGGGCCACTCCATCTCGGAAGTCGTGCAGGCACTGGGATTTTCACGAGCCACTGTATCACAGGAGCACTGTGAGTACATCGAATCCGGTAAAACCATCCCTGCAAGGTCCAATTGCTGTGGACAACAGCGTGTGGATGAGCGGGGTCATCGTCGGCTAGCTCGCATTATAACAGCGGATAGACGGGCCACAGTGCAAGAAATTACTCGGCAATTTAACGCTGGTGAACAAAAACGTGTAAACAGCCACAACATCCAGAACCATCTCCACGCTATGGGGTACAGAAGCCATCGTCCCACGAGGGTACCGCTGCTGACCGCACATCACAGGGTGCAAAGATTAGCATGGGCACGGGAACATCGCCACTGGACCCTAGACATGTGGGAAAATGTTGCCTGGACTGATGAGTCGAGATTCACGTTGGTACATGGGGATGGCAGGATACGAGTACAGCGCAAACCAGATGAAGCGATGGATCCTTCTTGCCAGCAGGGTACTCTTCAGGCTGGTGGGGGTGGCATTCTCGTCTGGGGACTGTTTACGTGGACTGAAATAGGAGCTCTGGTACGTGTGACATCGTCCCTCACAGGTCAACGTTACCAGGACATCCTGGACGACCATTTGCTTCTCCTTGTGCGTCGTCAGCATCCCACTGGGGACCTCATCCTGCAACAAGACAATGCAGCTCCCGAATTGTATCCGAATGGTTAGATGGACACTCTACCGACGTGTCCTCGCTTTCTTGGCCAGTTAGGTCACCTGACCTCAATCCCATCGAGCCCATCTGAGATGCATCGAGAGAGATGCTAGAGGCTCTGACCCCCTTCCATCAAATCTTCGTGAACTGTGGGAGCTTGTTCAGAGGTCGTGGATCCGTATTGCTTCCCAACGCTTCCGTTGTCTTGTCGAGTCCATGCCGAGACGAATCGCCGCTGTCATCAGGGCGAAAGGTGGTGTTACACGTTACTAGACAGGTATTCCTAATTCAGTCGCTCTTCAGTGTCTATGCACCGATGAACCATTACGTTATGACCACATACCTCATAAGCTGTAGGACCCCCTTTGGCCTGCATAACATCGGCCACTTGGCGAGGCATCGATTCGATGTGGTGGCGATAGGTATCCCCGGGGTATCTGGTACCGTAATGTCTACAGCAGGTCCTTCTGTTCTCTTACATTTCGCGGTGGTGGTAATTTAGCGCGAACCCGCTATTCCAAGTCAACCACAAATGTTCGATTGGGTTCATGTCAGGTGAATTCGGAGGATAGGGCATTAACAGAAAGCCACCAGCGTGTTCCTCGAACCACTCCGTGACGATTCTCGCAGTGTGACATGGCCTCATTATCCAGTTGGTAATGATCATTACTAGCAGGGAACAAAGTTTCAATGAATGGGCGAACATGGTCCGCAACGATGTTCAGATACCTGACAGCTGTCAGGGATTGAGCTATTGGGATAATGAGGCCTAAAGTGTCGCAAGAAAGCATCGCCCACAGCATAACGCCGCAGCCTCCGACCTGTTTCCACCCAAAATTGCATCCATGTGCCATAGCCTCCGTTGGTAATCGGCGTATACGCGCTCGACCGTCTACGAGATGCACCAGGAAACTTGATTCGGCAGACTAGGCCACTTTCTTCTAATCATCCACGGTCCAATCTCGATGATCTTGGGCCCATTCCATGCGTTGTTGACGGTGACGTGCAGTGAGCACGGGGACCCGGCTGAGTCTTGGGCTATGAAAGCCCATGCGCAGAAAGCTGCGATAAACTGTGTGCTGTGACACATTGCCCTGATCGCCACTGTTGTGGTTGCTGTGAACTATGCGCGACTGCCTCCGCTCCACTCTGGCATCAGGGAGCTGCGGACGACGCATCGTCGTTTGGCTAGCTTTGCACCACTTTTGATACGTACTCACCAACAGCGGCACGTGAACAACCCACAAGCCGTGCCGCTTCCGAGATCGGAGTTCCAAGGCGCCTTTGCACCACAGTTTATCCTTTATCGTAGTTCCGAGTCCTCGTGCCATCACAATTTGTCTCTTATCAAACTCCGATAAATCGGCATCTTTTCCCATTCTGACTCCGAACACTCTACTAACCGAAAGCCGGTCCTCGGGTTGTATATATGCTGCTCTGTGAAATTCACCTGCGCCACCGTTCGGCCTCCAGGCGTGCTCATTTTTCTAGGCTGGGGGTGGTTGTAAAGTAATGGCTCATTGGTGTATTATACCTTGTTCGCTATGTCCATTGCTGATGTATAATAAATATACACAAGAGCAATTGAATTAGAGACAGCTGGCGTTATACAAATGTGGCGCTGTGGGCGGCCCTGTAAACGGAAACATTACGTATGCAGCGATCCGACAATATAAGGAGTGATGCGACGGGAATCAGAGTATGGGTAACACGAAGGATCTAAGCGCATTTGATCTTGGGCAAATTGTCGGGGGCCGACGAATGGGTCACTCCATCTCGGAAGTCGTGCATTCACTGGGATTTTCACGATCCACTGTGTCACGGGTGCACCGTGAGTACATCGAATCCGGTAAAACCATCCCTGCAAGGGCCAACTGCCGTGGACAACAGACTGTGGATGAGCGGGGTCATCGTCCGCTAGCTCGCGTTGTAACAGCTGATAGACGGGCCACAGTGCAAGAAATCACTCGGCAATTTAACGCTGGTGCACAAAAACGTGTAAGCAGTCACACCATCCAGAACCATCTCCTCGCTATGGGGTACAGAAGCCATCGTCCCACGAGGGTACCGCTGCTGACCGCACATCACAGGGTGCAAAGATTTGAATGGGCGCGGGAACACATCGCCACTGGACCCTAGATATGTGGGGAAATGTTGCCTGGACTGATGAGTCGAGATTCACGTTGGTACATGCGGATGGCAGGAAACGAGTACGGCGCAAACCACATGAAGCGATGGATCCTTCTTGCCAGCAGGGTAACAAGACAATGCAGCTCCCGAATTGTATCCGAATGGTTGGATGAACACTCCACCGACGTGACCTCGCTTCCTTGGCCAGCTAGGTCACCTGACCTTAATCCCATTGAGCACATCTGGGATGCCATCGAGAGAGATGTTCGAGGCTCTGACTCCCCACCATCAAATCTTCGTGAACTGTGGAAGCTTGCTCAGGGTTCGTGGATCCGTATGGCTTCCCAACGCTTCCGGTGTCTTGTCGAGTCCATGCCGAGACGAATCGCCGCCGTCTTCAGGGCGAAAAGTGGTGCTACACATTACTAGACAGATATCACTAATTCAACTGCTCTTCAGTGTACTGTCTGTGTCTGCCTGATAGTACTGTGCAACTATGTTTATTCTGTAACTGTATCTGTACCATCAGTTAAAAAAAAAAAAATTGAACCTCCAATCACACACACACACGCACACACACACAAAAGTTCAGTGTTGCTGGTCTCATACAAAGCTGAATGCAACTTAAATACTCGTGAACCGAGCGTGTTTAAATGTTCTTCAAAGAGTGTGTTAAATATTCTTTGAAGTGTCGATCAACGTGTTTAAATGTTTTTTGAGGTGTCGGTGTGTTAATTCGTATATTGTACCATGTATTCAAATTTATGAAAAAGCCTTTGATTCGGTGAAACCATCAGCAGTTGCAATGGCTCTGAAATCCTGCGGTATTGAAGATGCATACATTAATATTATTAATAACATCTATGAAAATGCAAGTGCAAAGATTCGGCTGTTTGAAAATACAACACACATAAAAATTGGAAAAGGAGTGAGACAAGGTGACACCATATCTCCGAAGCTCTTTAATGCCACATTGGAAAATGTCTTTCTATCACTGAACTGGGAAAACAAAGGGATAAAGATTAATGGAGATTATCTGACCCACCTTCGTTTTGCTGATGACATAGTCATTTTTGCAACTACCTCATCAGAGCTACAGAGTATGATCCAGGAACTTGCTGACAAGAGTAAAGAAGTGGGATTAAAAATGAACTTTCAGAAGACAAAAGTGATGTTCAATGCTTTTACAAGAAATGAAGACTTATCGATTGATGGAGAAAAGCTGGAGATAACAGACGCGTACGTTTATCTTGGACAGCAGATATCAAGTGAGGGTCACATTGGTGAAGAAATTAATCGGCGTACAAAACTTGCCTGGAGAGCTTTTGGAAGAAACAGCATAATTTTCAAGAGCAATATGCCATTATGTCTTAAAAGAAAAGTGTTTGATCAATGCATCCTTCCAGTGCTTACGTATGGTGCAGAGACGTGGACCTTAGCTAAAAGAGACATACAAAGGCTGCAGACAACTCAAAGTAGCATGGAGAGGTGCATGCTTGGTGTAACCAGGAGAGATAAGAAGAGGAACACGTGGATCCGAAAAATGACAAGAGTGGAAGACATCATGATCAGAGTTAAATCCCTGAAATGGCAATGGGCTGGACATACTGCCAGAAGAACAGACCATCGATAGACAGCCGAAATTTTAGATTGGATTCCAAGGGACAGGAAAAGACCCAGAAGAAGACCACATGGAAGATGGGTGGATGAAATTCGAAAGTATGCGGGAGTGACATGGAGGAGACTGGCACAAAACAGACCGTTGTGGAGGAAACTTGGGGAGACCTTCGTCCAGCAGTGGATTGATAATGGTTGACAATGATGATGATGATGATTCAAATAGTAAAATAGTAAATTACACAAAACCCCACAGCAGTTAAGGTTAGATTTTCAGAAGCAGATATTTTTCGCAATCAGTACACTGAGATGATCTGCTATTAATATTCGTACACCATACTGAAATAACTGCATGTCGATCTGTGTGACAGGTCTATAAACTTTCGAAAGTTTCAGTAGTATGTTTTGCAAGCAAATTAAATATGCTGTAACATTTACCATTACCAGCTAAATTTGGAAACTTCCCAAAACAGGAAATGTTCTGATTCATCGGGCTATATTTCAATCATTCATTTTGTCCGTCAGTGATATGCAAGCAATTCAATAAACTACAAAAGCAACGAAGGATTTTTTTTTCACCTCTTTCATACTTGTCCCTCAATATGACTAGTGACGTCATCATTCTAGCTCTGTGCGACCCGTTTTTAACACCTAAATTTTTCAGCTCTCTTTCTGACAGCGACAGCATGTCCTGAAAAGAAAAAAAAAATCTTAAGAAACTTAACATAACGAATTAATAAATTGCAAAAACAGAAAATATATAATTTGCGCACAGAAAGTTTGATACTTGCGTGTGTTGTATATATGATTTTTTTTCTTACTTTCACGCTTTTTATTCCACACAAACTTTTTTTAATTACTTGTGTCAAGGAATAATACTGTAAAATGAGACGTACTGATTATGGGTTTGAGGGGTTGACCATAAGTGTATCTCTCTGCAAGCTGAGTTTGCGAATGACCATCTGAGTGCATTCGTCCAGAACAAAACTTATGGCGTGTGTGCACTCTCTAGATATCGCAGGCTTTCCGACATGACCATGAAATGCTTCAAAACACTCACACGTTTACTCTTTCGCACCCTAATTTTAGTAGTCAGTCATTTTTTTAATAGTGATTAGCATTTAATCGGTAAGCCAAATAGTCTATCACCGTTTGGAGTAGTAGCCATTTTTTGCCATTCAGATTCAATACAACTTTTACCAGAGTAGACATCAACGCAGAACATGCAAGGAGCACATGTAAAAAAAAAAAAAATGTTCGTCCGCGACGGGCATCGAACTCGTGTCTCCTCACTCTAGAGTAAGTCGCTCTCTCAACTGAGCTACGCGGACAGAATGTCTCGCTGCAGATTTGTCGTCTTGACACATGCTTTCACCTCTGTAGTACGTCACACCATCATCTTCTTAATCTTTTTTTCTTGTTGTTGTTGTCTTTTAAGTGAAGTGGGAATTTTTCATTAATTCTGAACCATGTGTGGAACAAACCACACATTTTTCGAAGAACCCAACGGATTCATTTTCCACAATCGGGCCCCAATGTGAAAACACAAGTTTGTCTGCGACGGGAATCGAACTCGTGTCCCCTCACTCCGGAGTAAGCCGCTCTCCCAACTGAGCTACGCGGACAGAATGTCTCGCTGCAGATTTGTCATCTTGACATATGTTTACACCTCTGTAGTACGTCACACATAATACAAACGCTTTTTAAATAAAACACCGCTCCCATCCTCCCCACTCAGGTAATTCTAGTTTCTTTCAGACTGATAAACTTAAACACACACACACACACACACACACACACACACACACACATATTTTAAGGTAAAAGCATTAATATTTTGAATATAGGATCAGCACCACTGCGAACTAAATACTTGTTCTGTTGTTACTAGAGTTGTTCTCTTGGAGATTTCTCTTGTCGTACAGAACAATTTTTATTGTTCTGTACGAGATCTGGGATATCGTACAGAGCAACTTTTATTGTTCTGTATAAGATCGGTGATGCACACAGCAACTTTTGTTGTTCTTTATGAAATCAGCGAGGACGTACAAAAAACTTTTTTCGTTCTGTACGAGATCTGTTATGTACAGGATAACTTTTGTTCTTCTGAATGAGATCTGAGATGTCGTGCAAAAAGCTTTCATTTCTTCTGCACGAGATCTGTGTTGTACAGAACGGAGCAACTTTTGTTGTTCTGCACGAGATCTGTGATGTCGTACAAAAAAACTTTCACTGTTCTGTGCGAAATCTGTTGTGTCGCACAGAGATCTTCCACAACAGTCCGGCATGCTTTCGAATTTCGTCTACCTATATCCCACGTAGTCTTCTTCTAGGTCTTTTTGTTTGAAGGTTTAACAACCACGGTGAGCAACTCAAGGGGCTATATGCAGTCGCCCGTCCCTAATTTAGGGTCACTGGTTCCAGAGAAGGGATAGAGCGAGTAACGTAAGACAAACATAACATCTTTGCCTCACAGGGATTCGAACACAGAGAAATTCTCAGACGAATGATAATAAGCCAGCGGTTAGACCTCTGCGCCACCGGAGCTGCTCAAGGTAATTTCCTGTGCTTTAATTTTCTGTTAAGAACTGCAGTTTTCCAATGGTGGTTAGTTCTTCCAGCAATAAATCCAGCACTTGAATGTCGCTTAGACCACTGCGCCACCGCGGCTGCTCGAGGTCATTTCCTGTCCTTTAGTATATAGTTGAGAACTGCAGTTTCCCAACGGTGGTTAGTTCTTCCAGTAATAAATCCAGCACACTGCTGCTTGAGGGTCTTTACCCGTCTTTATTGTGTCATCGACCCATTTCATTTTCCTGATTCATCAGCTCCTTTTTGATGCCTTTCTTGATTATCCCAAGCATGCTGTTTTCCATGCTTTTTTGAGTTGCCGCGGCCAATATATGTCTTTTTCAGTTGAGATCCATGTCTTTGATGCATATGTAAAAACTGGAAGGATGCACTGCTTTTTAAATACTTTTCTTTTAAGACATAATGCAAATTGCTCTTGAAAATTGCACCATTTCCTTTAAATGTACTACAGCCAAATTTGCCGCCCCGGTGGCGCAGTGGTCTACTCATCGAGAGTGCTGCTGTGTTTTTTGCTCCACGATTTTCGTTCAGTAAGTGCTCTTTCCGGTGTTTCAAGTTTTTGTACTTGTGGGTGTGTGTTCCGTGAAGGTTTCACCTTTCTGTTTGTGTATCTACCAAGTTGGTAAGTGTTTGTTTTATTTGGTAATCTTCATTTTTGTCTTGGCCGAGTCGGCCAAGACGTGAGCGCTTCTTTGCCATTGCAAATGGCGACTTCCGGTGAGAGCAGTATCCCAACTCTCAACTCCGGAAATGACTTTCCCCCTCTCCCATCTACTTTACGTCCTACCACCAATGAGGAGTCTGCCTCGGTAAGCCCCTCCTCTCCTCAGCGTTGTTTTACTGCCGTATGTCATGACGCTGCTTCTACGTCAATGCTGAAGAGTGATGACAAGTTGTCTTCCCAAGCACCTTTAGTTGAATCGATGGACGTCACACCTACGTCCGAGGCTACTCCGTCACCACAACATCCAACTACTATTCCCTATGCTACTATCCTCTCGAAGTCGACCGACGCATCTACTCGACCTTCCTCTATGGCCAGCCTTTATCCCTTACAGTCTGATGCTGATTCCAATTTTTTCGTTGACCTTCCGACGTCTTCCCCAGCTGGGCAAAAGTTCATGGAAAAGTTGCCTCTTGGTGTAGCTTTCAACAGTCTTCCGAACACAAAACTTTCCGCCTACAGTGCTGCCCTTCGGAAGAAGTTCCCGAAGTCAGCTGTTACACACATGGGCCGCAACGAACGTAAGGTTGTAGTCTATTTCTCGTCCTCAGAGTACGCCCTGAAGGTCATCAACGATGGACTTTCGATCGGTGATCGTCATCTCACGGCTGATCCCCTTGCTCATGCGCCGACTGTGCTCAGTTTCTCTCCAGTTCCACCGGAAATATCTGATGAGGTATTGTTATCGATTGCTCAAAACTTTGGACAGATTGTCGGCTCCGTCACCACTTTTTCCTCGTTTCCTACTACACCTGAAGATCGTTATTTATTGGGTTTGAGACGCAACGTACGTGTGATCTTCCCATCTGATCAAGCCAAACAGCGTGTTCCTACTCATTTTAGCGTGCGATGTGACACTCATGTCCGTACTATCAGTATCTCTGTGGGTACCATGTGCACTCGTTGCAGGGGTTATGGCCACTCAAGTGTTCACTGCCCTCATCGTCCCTCTGCAGGCTCCGGATCGACAGGACAGCCTACGCAGTCTCCATCAACGATCCCGGCACCTTCCACTTCCACTCCTAGGCAGCAGAAGCCAACTATTGATGACCGTCGTGTTACAGGCATTGGTCAACGCGTGTCTTCAGTACAACCTTCCACTTCTCAGCTTCTTTCTGCTATATCTTCGCATCCTTCAGTGAATTCTTCAATATCAGAAGCTTCCCTGCCTCCTACCTGGCAAAAAGTCAGTGCTCAACTTCCTATATCAATACCTGTTAGTGCACTTGAAGCTCCAGGCACTTTTAAAGTGCCGAACCCTCCTGATTCAGGTTTAATACCATCCCGAGGACGCGGGAAGCGCTGCAGAACTCATAACACTCGAGCCAAGAAAACTCGCCCAGGAACGGCACGTTTAGGACGGAGTGACCGTTCAGGTAGCTACACATCTTCTGAAGATTCCATCTTGTCTGATGTTGATGTCGGCTCTAAGGAACAGATCTGCTCTACCAAATTTCTTAGGTTTCTAGAAGATAATTCACTACCTCAAACTCCGATTCCAGGAGAAGTTTTGTACAACTTCCTGATTAGTCCTCGGATCCATAAATTGTCAAGGAAATTCCTCGACTCATATACAGCTACTCTTTCTGGAGTTTTACCGCAAGTGCTGGCCATACGATCCCATCTTACGGAGGTGCCTCCAGAGTCTCTTGGTGATCCAGATTGGATCAAGCGATTTGCTAGTCGCCTGGAAAATTTACGGCATGCCGCTGATCGGCTTCTCCAACCAACATCTGATCTATCTTTTCAAGATAGCGACGATGAATTGTAGGGGCTTTAGCTCCCCGTTGGCCAACGCGTTGGTCAAGGAAGATGTCATGCACTTGGATACGGACATAATTCTCCTCCAAGAGACTAATTGTTTTGCTTCCACGCCTTTCCATCGTTGGCGTAGGTGGGATTTCCAATTTCACCACGCCTTCCGCCTGTCTCAACATGGTGGACTGGCAATCGGAATCCGCTCTCGACTTCGCCAGCTTGCATCCTCCATCCAGGTATATAATCTTTGTCAAGATTTACTACAGCGTCTTACCTTCTCAATGAATGGCCAAAAATATCTGGTTTTCAACATCTATGTGCCCAATTCACCCGCACACCTTACATTGCTGTTCACCTCGTTGCGCACCGCACTTCAGTCTGCCTTACCATCCGATAACATAATAATAGGTGGAGACTTCAATTGTACCCTCCAACCTACTCTCGATCGCACCCCGTCCAATAACGAATATCGTACTCGTCTCATGGATCTCCTTCGCTCTGTCGTGGCGGATTTCGACCTATTCCGGCAACTGCATCCGACGTCCATCTCGTGGAGAGCAGGGACTACTTCTTCTTACTCATCTGCACGTTTAGATCGGATTTATGTTACCTCACAGCTCTTACCCATTGTGATGGATTGTATGCATTCTCCTACGGCTTCCTCTGACCACTGCGCAGTCGTTGCCACACTGGGACCCTCGTCCCGCAAGTGTTCGGGATACTGGGCGTGGACTCTCGACTCTTCTCTCCTAGAAGATCCTACATTTTGCTCTGGGGTTCGGGAACTTCTCCACAGTTTCCATCCAGGCATATCCACTTCTACCTGCGCCCTTGAATATTGGCTTAGTGTTAAATCTCATCTGCTGTACTTCCTGAAATGTTTTTCTTTCAGGGTACGCACATTGCGCAATATGGAGGAAAATAATTTGCGACGAGTTCTTTTTCATATTGGTGTCAGCCATCCATTATATGCTACATATCAGGCCGATTTGCGTGCGTTGATTGAACCGAGGGCTCGACAAGCCATTCTCCGACTTCGTCTTCAGCACCTTACACCAGAGGAATGCTCCTATGAGTTTCTTTCATCTCTTGAAGATAAACATCGATCTTCTAATCACATTCGACTTCTCCGACAACCGAATGGACAGGTTTCTTCTGATCCTGACACCCAGTGCTCACAAGTTCGTCAGTTTTTCACTGCAAAATATAGTGAAACTCCTCCTCCGCCTTCTTCTGCTACTGCCTCTTTGCTTTCCTCCCTCCCTCAGGTTCCCTCTCACTTGTCTGCTTCTCTACTACAACCTCCATCTTCTTCCGAACTTAGGAGTGCTCTCCGCTCTCAAAATCCCCATGCCGTCCCCGGTCCGGACGGTCTTCCTCTCGCTTTTTATCTCACTTTCTTCCCCACTCTTCTTCCTTTCTTACTCCCAGCTTTCACTGCTGCTCTTTGTTCTACATCTCTTCCGAGGAGTTTCACTATGGCTCATATGGTGCTATTTCCTAAGAAAGGCGACCTGCTGGACCTGGGCAACTGGCGTCCTATCTCTTTACTCAATCTGGACTATAAACTCTTCACTAAGCTCCTTTCCCGTCGACTTAACCCAATTCTTCCGTTTCTCCTTTCTCCCGACCAGACCTACACGGTCCCTGGTCGGTCTATTACTTCCAACCTCCATCTTCTCCGTGATCTAATTCATCTTGCCCGTATTAACTCTGAACCTCTTGGCCTTTTCAATCTTGATCAAAAAGCCGCTTTTGACAACATCTCTCACTCGTACTTATCTTCTGTTCTTCTTGCCTTTGGCTTTCCTTCACCTTTTGTAACTTCTATCGTTGCCCTCTATCAGGATGCCGTCTTCCACGTCAAGTCGGCCGCCTTTCTTACTGCACCCATTTTCTTTCGACGAGGCATCCGGCAGGGCTGTCCACTCTCTGGACAGCTCTTTGCCCTTGCTTTTGAGCCGTTTCTTCGATCCGTACATAAAGCCTTCCTCACTGCTCTTCCTCCGCCAACTGCAAGCACCCGGCATTTTTCCATCACGTATTCTGCGTATGCCGATGACGCAACGTTCTGTATCAGGGAAGAAGCCCAATTCGACATCCTAGCTCAGTGTTTTGATCTCTACTCAGCTTGCTCTGCTGCCTCTCTTAACACGTCCAAGAGTGTTGGTCTGTGGAGTGGCTCCTGGACATCCCGGACTGACACCCCCTGGGGTGCCTCATGGACTGCATCTACCCAAAAGTTCCTTGGTGTGCATCTTGGTGTACACCTTTCAGCTCAGAATGCCACATGGGCCGCACTTCGTTCTCAGCTCACACGGACTGCCGCCTTCTGGCGTAACTCACAGTTTTGCACCTCCTATGTCTTGCGAGCACGGATCGTTAGAACTTACCTTCTTCCGTCATGTCTTTACGTGTGGTCCGTTACTCGGATGCCGGTTTATAATCTGACAGAAACTGTCCGTCTCATTTCCACGGTGATCTGGTCCGGACACCACTGGGTTCAAGTTTCCACTCTTCATCGTACAGGTTCACAAGGTGGAATTTCGCTCTTGGATATTCGAACCTACTACACAGCATACAGAGTGATTTCTTTCGTCCGGCTCCTTTGCTCTCCTGCATCACCAGTCACTATTGTCAGAGATGTAATACTATCACCACGTAACCCACGCTTCACGTTCACTACGTATTTACTAATGGATCAATGTCCCTTCTTTCGTACTCGACTATCTCCCTTCTATAAAGAGGTTCTTTCCCTTTTCCGCTCGCTCCCTCTTATTCGTGCACCTCCTACTTCCACGTCTGAGCTATTAGCTGAGCCCCTCTTCTTTTCTTCAGTCCTCCATCCTCCTGATGCCCCCTGCTTTTCTGACCCTTCCTGGCTCCCAGCCGGGATTGTAACTGTTCGAAACCTCCTTTCCTCAGATCTCACCTGGAAATCTTTCTCTACCCTATTTCCCTCTCTTCCTCCCTCCCCAACAGCCCTTGCTCTTTATGACTCCCTCCGCTCTGCCATCATTACTCTCTTTCCCACCCTTGCCTCCTCTACTGGTTTACTTCTTGTTTCTTCGGCCTCACTTCCTCTTCCTTTCTTCCTCTCAGTTCGGGGCTCTTCTCTCCCTATTTCTAGCTTTTCAGTCTCCACTCTTTATAGGCTTCTTCTTGATCCATTGCATCCTACGCCGGTACAGATCCCTGATGTTCCAGCTGCAGCACTTCCATTTGTTTGGTCAGCCACCACCTCACCGCTCTCCTCTCCGGTGGAACGAAATATTCATTGGCTTTTTCTTCATCGCCGTCTACCTGTTCCAGCAACTCTTCATCGGATGACGCTCCTGGATTCGCCGCTCTGTTACTTCTGCTCATCTCATGCAGACGTGGATCATGTGTATCTGTATTGCCCGGTGTTACTTCCTCTCCTGCATCTCGTCTTCAGTATTGCACAGTGCCTCAGTGTTAGTGATCTTCCGTTCTCAGCCTACAGCACGCTATTACAATCCAGCTCTCCACCCATTCCAGTTTCAGAGCCGTGTGCGTATGTCTTCATATTAGATCGCAATGTGATATATGGCTACCACCTCCAACTTCGCTCAGGCCCTGCCATGCCTACCATCTTTCAGGCGGGGGATGCGATGTGCAGTATTTTTCGTAACCGACTGATCTCACGTCTACGGTTGGCCTTTACGACCGCTCAAGTGTCGAATCGGCTTCAACAATTCCACAACGTCTGGTCACCCTATTACCGATGGTTTACTGGACCATCAGCCGACCTACGACTTCTGTTCTGACGCCTGAGATACTGTTTCGACTAACCTCGTGACTGGTTGGGTATTGGGCTGCAATTTTGTTGCTTAGTCCCGCATCCATCACACCTGCAAGTCACTCCTTGGACTTAATTACAGTACTTATTGTCCTTCTCTTTAGCACAACCTACAATTTGCATATAAGACTTTTCTTCACTCAAAGTGTGTTGTATTTTTTGCTCTAACAGTAGAGCTCATGTTTTTGATTATTTCATTAGTTTGCACAATGTATGGGTTTTTATTTTTTTCAACATATTTTAACTCTTTGGTTGTTCTAGTATTTTGCTTCACTATTCTGTTTGCACTAGTACTTGTGTTCCTTGTCACGTTCGTGTTCTTGCGTAACTTGTTGATTGTATATTTTTCCTGTTGTGCATAGCCTCATTTCTGTTTGCACTTATACGCATATCATGTTGTACCATGACCTGTTATAATTGTTGCTCGTCCACAATAGCTGTATATAGTGATGTCTTCGTATACCTTTGTCTGTTGTTCATCAACCTGTGCATGTACATTGCGAATCAGTTATAGTGTCATCTATTGCTTTTGTCGCAAGGTATTATACCTTATGTTACCGTATTTGCTCTCTATTGATGTTCTTCTTTATATTTATATGACACTGCCTATGCGCCTGTTGTACATACATTACTATTTTGCTCATCTGATACACATATGTTTCACTTGCACTTATCACAATATGCCTTTACCTTGTCTGCCGTGTGTCACGGATATACTTATTGTCTCGATTGCACTATATTTCATGGTACTGCACATATTGTCTCATTTTACGAAGTGTCTGCCTATACTGTTTCACCTGTTTCTCTTTGTTGTATCCACTTAAGTATGTGAAACAATCCCTCGAATATGAATTTGTTCTCACTGTAAATAGTACATTTTTCATTTGTACATATATCATCCTCGCTGTATACATGTTGTCATTTCATTTTTTTTTCTGTTTGGCGCTGTAAATCCAGGCCTTATGTACTTGCTTAATTTGTTCAATAAAGTGAAAGCAGTGGTCTAAGGCGCTGGCCTCTGATCATTCGTCCGTAAGGGGTCCGGGTTCGAATCCCGGTGAGGCATGGATGTTGTGTTTGTCTTACGGCACTGGCTCTCCCCCTTCCCTGGAACCAGTGACCCTAAATTAGGGACGGGCGACTGCTTATAGCCCATTGAGTTGCTCACGGTGGTCGTTAAACCTCCAATAAAAAAAAACTGCCAAATTTAATACATCTGTCAGTTTCTTCTTCGATATGCTTGATATCAGCTGTCTAAAGTAGATGTAGGCATCATTTAATTTTCCATTTGCTCCAACAACCTTCACTTCCTGTAAAAGCATTGTATATCAATTTTTTCCTGTTAAATTCGTTTTTACTCCCACATCTTTACTACTGTCAGAAAGTTCTTGAATCATACTCCCCAACTCTGAGGAAGAGGGGGGGGAGCTTGCAAAAATGACTATGACATCATCGAGGCGAAGGTGTGCTAAACTATCTGTATTAATCTTCATCCCCTTGCCTTCCCAGTTCAGTGATCGAAATTCATACTACAATGTGAAATCGAAAAGCTGGTGCCCCGTTGTCTGATCCCCCTTCCAATATTTATACGTGCTGCTTTTAATACAACCCTACATGTATCTTAATACCAAGGCTTAAATATAAACCAGACTCTGCCAGTTTTATTCTGTCGATAAGAAAATCTTCCGATCATACAAGGTAGAACATTGGTATTTCGAAAAGAGGTGCATTTGGAGTTTCATCTCCAATAATAATATTCTAGAAACCCGTGCGTGACATATGGGCATTAAGTTAATAACCGATAAAGAGAGCGGCATCAGGAAAGATTACAATTTTTAACAAATTTAAAAAAATTGAGTTGCCACCCTGAAAAAAAACAACAACAACCTCCTGCTGTACTTGTAAGAAAGATATTGCTGCATTAATCTTTGCACATTAAGTAATACTCTTAACAGCCGTAACAAGCAAGAATATTTTCTTTGCTTTCATAGCAAAGCACATTCAGATTCAGAAATGTCCTTCGCTATAAAAACAAAGACGCTATTCAAGATTTAGTTGTTGCAGCAGAAATACAAGAAGTACTGTACAGTTTGCTGAATTAGCCAAATACACTAGTTATGTGTGGCGTGTTTACTGTCATTAACAATCTTGCACCAGAAGCAAATTTGCAGGTAAACATTTAGCTAAGTGTATTTAGTTAGGCGCAACAGACTTGGTGACACCAGGCAAGCAAATGCGTTTTCCTACAAATCGTATGCCTTTGACTTTCCTGCAGGCATTGCCATCCCACTTTCCACGTGCAACTCAAGGTTATCGAGGTGTCCATGTTCGAGCTCTTCTAGCGCTGGGGATTCTGTGTGTGTCCTCTGCGTTCGCATGCTTATAGTAATTACAGTGTTTTCTAATACAACGGCAACAGAGAACTGCGACCTTCCAAGTGAAATTATTCAGATATTTGAAGGTAGATAAATTCAGATGCATTTAATTACATTAGACAAAACCCGTCAAAATCGACAGTTAGTCTTGGGGGGGGGGGAATAAACTCATATGAAACAACAAATGTGAACTTTATTTGATTGACAAATTCATTCAACCACTTCAGTAAAAACAATAGTCCAGGTTCGTGATTTTTTTTTCTTTTTTTGATTGAAGGTTTAACGACCACCGAGAGCAACTCAATGGGTTTTTTTTTTAAAAGAATAAACTCATATGAAACAACAAATGTAAACTTTATTTGATTGACAAATTCATTCAACCACTTCAGTAAAAACAATAGTCCAGGTTCGTTATTTTTTTCTTTTTTTGATTGAAGGTTTAACGACCACCGTGAGCAACTCAATGGGTTTTTTTTTTAAAAGAATAAACTCATATGAAACAACAAATGTGAACTTTATTTGATTGACAAATTCATTTAACCACTTCAGTAAAAACAATAGTCCAGGTTCGTGTTTTTTTGTTTTTTTTCTAAAGGTTTAACGACCACCGTGAGCAACTCAATGGGCTATAAGCAGTCGTCCGTAATATTTTCACTAAAAATAGTTGACGGAAGGTTAATTTACATCTTTACATAATGGGAAACGTCTTACCTACGTGAATAAACCGGATTGAATGAATATTAAATTGTATATATGCATCACGCTGTCCGACGGCATAACGCAATCAGGTCTTCGAGAGTGTTCGCTGTTCCGATTAGAACTTTCATACCAATGCCTGCTAGCGTTATTTTGCGCAACAATTTGCTCAGACAAGACTTCGGACTTTGAACTATCTCAGTCCCTCCATGCTTCCGCCTTGTACGGCGCGTGAGTCAACAGCAGGCGATCGAATATCAACCGCACGCTTCTCCCATTGACCTTACATGGGAATTTGCCGCCCCACCACGCCCGAACCGTTGCCCCAATCTCATTTTTCTCTTCTATTGGCACAATTACATGGTAAGACCTTTATTTTGATACCTTAATCATACCTTTACGTTCAGCCGTTCTTCCAAAATAGGACTCACAGTAAAAAAACTTACAGAAGTAATATATAGATATAGTAATAATTTCTTTTACGATGTGCCACCCCAGCGGCTCTGTGGTCTAAATGGTGGCTTTTGACTACGCTTCCGAGATGAGGCATGGATGTTGTGTTTGTCTTAATGCACTGGTTCTCTCCCTTCCTTGGAACAAGTAGCCTTAAATTAAGGATGGGCGACTGCTCATAGCCCATTGAGCTGCTCACGTTGTCCCCCAAAAAAATTAAGATGCGACAAAAGTCTTATGTCCACGTACAAAAAAAAAAAAAAAAGTTTCGTTGTGATTTTTAGAACAAATTCCAATATTTGTTGCAATAGTGTATTCGGAGCAGCTGAAAACGGTTAACCCTATGTCTGTATATATGTTTTACGATTCAAAAACAGGTACTACCATGGGCGCTGACTTCACCAAATTATTGGGGAGGCAGGCGTGAAGAGATCAGTCGTGGGAGGGGCACGTCTTTTCCATTGTCAGCAGGGAAATTTGAAAAAAAAAAAAGAGGGGGGGGAGATAACCTATGAGATTCGACGTATATTTTAAAATGCAATTGTAATTGCACATCAGCAAATGAACAAGGAAACATAATTATTTTTTTTGCAGAATGTTTATATTTAAAAAATAAAATTTAGCTCGTGATTTTGTAAAAAACATTCAAAGAGATTTATTTCGAAACGTTTATAAAAAAAATGAGAAATTAGCTGGATTACTTAAACAAAGAACAAGAAGTGAAAAAAAGATAATAATTCGATAAATAAAAGCCCCAGAGATTATATTATAGTATGTTTCTGTATTTTAATTTATCTTATTTTTGATAATTGTTTTAAGCATTCATCACATACCACGAGAACATATGAAACACAATACGGGGCTGACAGTCCAGTCTCTTTTCAAATGAGGAATGTTGAATACGGAAAAAAGTTTATTTATTTCGTTATTTATTATTTTTTTGAAAATAAATCGCTTTGGCCTCACTTTATGAGGCTAGAGCGATTATTTAATTAAACAGAACGAAAAATATCGATTGGTACACCTTATGAGGCTAAAGCGATTATTTAATAAGCAGGACGAAAAATGTTGGGTGGGCACTGCCCCCCCCCCCCCAGTCAGCGCTTATGGGTACTATGCGTGATTTTTATAACTTTCAGCTGAAACTTAATCTTATTAATAATAATCGCTAGAACAGAAAAAGGTGTTTAACCTTGTTACATTGTATCAGGATATTTTTGATCTAAATTTTTTTCGAGTGTGTTTTAAAATGACTGTGATCTTTACTGAAGTAACGACGTTTATTAGATGCAACACTGTAGAAGAAATTTGCTGAGTTAGAACCAGCAAAACTTTTGTCAGGGTAGCAAGTACTGCTTACCGTATATAGTAACCAGAAATCTTGCTAGACCCAGCAAAATTGTTGCTAGGGCAGCAAGAACTACTTGTCACAGAAACCAGGAATCTTTCTGCTGTTGCGAACTACAGTAGAATTCAGCTAATCCAGGCAGTATGCACAGCAAGGCTATTTGCTGTGTCTATTTTCACCGATGAGATTTGCTACCACTGCAATTTTTTGTTGTTACACAGCAAAGTTTTTTTCTTTCTTCAGTGCACAAACACCGTTTCGGAAAAAAAAAATCGGGTGAATCAAGAGGCGTGAAAATTTACAATTAAAAAAAAAAACGAACTGCAAACCCGGCTGCAAAGATCACCGCGTGCCACTAATCTCAAAAGCACAAAAGATACAGTGTAACTTGTCTAATTCGAACGTTTTTAATTCGAATTCCTAGTTAATTCGAATTTTTCATTTGGTCCCTTGAATTTTCTATGTAAATAATCTTAAAAAACCCTTTAATTCGAACTTTTCTTTGCTTAATTCGAAGAAACCCACATTTTCGTAATCTCGTATTTTCAACAATTACCTTTTAAAATGGGTACGTATTGTTCTGGATGAAGCAACAAGTTAAACCTGAAACTATAGCCAACCTGCTTCAGAAAAGCAGGCTTCCAGCACCCGGATGATGAGTCTCAACTACATCAAGGTAATGGTGGTGAGGAGATCATACCCACTGTGGAGTACTGGGAAGACGTAGGCCGTGATGTACCGTATGGGGCTTTTGTGAGCGTTGATGACAATTTAGCTGTTTGTGGTGAGTTCAGAAATGATGAGATCTTGGCTGATGTTATGAATAAGAAAACCTGCTGTGCATCTTCAGATGAAGAACTGGAACGGCCAGAAGTTCCTGAAGAGCGCCTTCCAAATTCAGTAGAGGCCTTGGTTCATCTCCAACAGTTAAGGAAGTTTGTTGAGGGAAAGCAGAATGTAAGTGACTCTCTATTTCATTCACTCGATACACTTGAGGAGTTTACACTTACCCATAACAAATTCTAAGAAGCAGGCCAAAATTTAACGGTTTTTTTTACAAAAAATATGTAAATTTACCGTACCGTACTTTCTTTTGTATGTTATAAATAAATATGTTGTTTTTTACTATACTTCAATGTGCCCATATTCAAACTTGCCTAATTCGAATTTGTCGATAATTCGAATTATTTTTGTGGTCCCTTCAGCTTCGAATTATCCAAGTTACACTGTATATTTATTCTGAATACTAATGCAAAAACTCTTACTTCTCTATTACAGGTAACTGCTGGGCATACCAATTTGCTATGGCATTTAAGTCCCGGATTTTGATTCATGAAACGAAAGTTGTGGAACCCTATTTATAAATCTGCGCCATAATACCTACTGCTATCAAGAAGACGTGTAAACAAATTTCCTCAGCAAGAAATCTACTCTTCAATATTTTAAGATATTTCCTTGCTGTAACTCATAAGTACTGTATAATCAGAAAACGTCAGGAGAGCTGAGAAAGTCGATTTTCTAACAGGTTTCGGTGTATCAACGGGAAGGAAAACTCACAGCACGGTGATTTTATTTTTGAAATATATTTCTTACACCTTGTGATAATGATTCATATCTACTGAAGGAAGTGTTAATGAGCGAAAAACTCTACTTCCGTATTAGTACTTATGTTAACAAGAAAAACTATCAATTCTGCATTAACCTCAATCAACAGGACCTACACAAAAAAGTTCTCAGACTGCGTTTTCAAACAATTATTGTTTATTACGTAATACCGAAAAAACGTGCTTTTGGGTCTCTGGTGTCTTGAAGAACAGGTTGCAACAAAAATAGCCTTCTAGGCCGGGAATGGTCCAGTGGCCAACGTTCGTGAGGCTACGGAAGAGTCTCAGGATCGATCAAAAAAAAAAAAATATATATATATATATATATAGGCAAGTACGCCTAGGATCAGTAAAGCAAAAAAGGGAGTACGCCTTAATGTTGCCATCCGCCGAGCGTCGGACGGCAACGTTCAGTCGCTGGATCCCGAGTGCTGCCACCCCACCCCCCGGTTAAAAATAAAGACGTCTTCCTTCCCCTTTCTACGTCGCTTTCGTGTGACTTTCCTATCGGTCACTCTAGCCCAAATCTCCTAGCTTCCTACTTCTAAGGGTTGTTTACCACCTGGGGTCAGACACTCCCTTCTTAAAATCCTTCACATAAATCTCAAAAACAGCCTACTGACACGATGTACTAGATAGGGACAGTAAGACACATTTGAAGTGAAAACTGTCTCATGCTTGCGTCATGCGAGTTACCGTAGACCACTACAATATAGATCGTATTCTACACATTTTCAATAATTCTAACCGTTTCTGTTGCTGATTTTGTTGGTGCTATATATATAAAGTATCTTCTTTTTTAACAGAAGCGTATTCCAAATACTAAGCACCAGAACATCACGATCCCTTTTTTTTTTTTTTTTTTTAATTGGAGGTTTAACGACCACCGTGAGTAACTCAATGGGCTATAAGTAGTCGCCCGTCCCTAATTTAGGATCACTAGTTCCAGGGAAGGGAGGGAGCCAGTGCCGTAAGACAAACACAACATCCATGCCTGACCGGGATTCGAACCCGGACCCCTTACGGACGAATGATCAGAGGCCAGCGCCTTAAACCACTGCGCCACCGGGGTGGCCATCACGGTCTCACTGGACGTCACTAATCTGAACAGCACAAAATATACCTCTGGTTCCAACGACGTCAAAATACGTTTCACAGTTCAACAGAATGGCTGCTTACTCAGCACGCAATCCTGCCGCCCCAGTGGCGCAGTGGTCTAAGCAATGGCCTCTGATCATTCGTCAGAAAGGGGTCCGGGTTCCATTCCCGGTGGCCGCCCCGGTGGCGCAGTGGTATAAGGCGCTGGCCTCTGATCATTCGTCCGTAAGGGGTCCGGGTTCGAATCCCGGTCAGGCATGGATGTTGTGTTTGTCTTACGGCACTGGCTCTCTCCCTTCCCTGGAACCAGTGACCCTAAATTAGGGACGGGCGACTGCTTATAGCCCATTGAGTTGCTCACGGTGGTCGTTAAACCTCCAACCAAAAAAAAAAATCCCGGTGCGGCATGGTTGTTGTGTTTGTCTTACGGCACTGTCTCTCTCTTTCTCTCTCTTCCCTGGAACCAGTGACCCTAAATTAGGGACGGGCGACTGCTTATAGCCCATTGAGTTGCTCCCGGTGGTCGTTAAACCCCCAATCAAAAAAAAAAAAAAAAAAAAAAAAAGCACGCAATCCCACTGAAGCGAAGTTGCGTTGCCATAACCATTCAGTTTTCTGCTTTTGAAATGGTCGTAAGATTTTTCGAGTGACATACCCTGTTGTCCCGATATAACAAAACTTAAACATTTAAAAGTTTTGAAGTCTCAGTTGCCGCCCGGGTGGCGCAGTGGTCAAACGATGGCCTCTGATCATTCGTCCGAAAGGGGTCCGGGTTCGAATCCCGGTAAGGCATGGATGTTGTGTTTGTCTTACGGCACTGGCTCTCTCCCTTCCCTGGAACCAGTGATCCTAAATTAGGGACGGGCGACTGCTTATAGCCCATTGAGTTGCTCACGGTGGTCGTTAAACCTCCAATCAAAAAAAAAAAAAAAAAAGTCTCAGTTTCTCTCTGTACAGTTAAAATAAACACTTATTTTTTGTTTAGAAACACGGAGATAACATTTTGGGGCCCGTAAAGATATTTAATTGGATACAACGTAACTGCTGTTGCATTGGGAACGAATTCAAGTTAATCAGAAAGCGCCGCCCCGGTGGCGCAGTGGTCTCAGGCGCTGGCCTCTGATCATTCGTCCGTAAGGGGTCCGGGTTCGAATCTCGGTCAGGCATGGATGTTGTGTTTGTCTTACGGCACTGGCTCTCTCTCCTTCCCTGGAACCAGTGACCCTAAATTAAGGACGGGCGACTGCTTATAGCCCATTGAGTTGCTCACGGTGGACGTTAAACCCCCAATCAAAAAAAAAAAAAGCACGCAATCCCACTGAAGCGAAGTTGCGTTGCCATAACCATTCAGTTTTCTGCTTTTGAAATGGTCGTAAGATTTTTCGAGTGACATACCCTGTTGTCCCGATATAACAAAACTTAAACATTTAAAAGTTTTGAAGTCTCAGTTGCCACCCCGGTGGCGCAGTGGTCTAACGATGGCCTCTGATCATTCGTCCGAAAGGGGTCCGGGTTCGAATCCCGGTAAGGCATGGATGTTGTGTTTGTCTTACGGCACTGGCTCTCTCCCTTCCCTGGAACCAGTGACCCTAAATTAGGGACGGGCGACTGCTTATAGCCCATTGAGTTGCTCACGGTGGCCGTTAAACCTCCAACCAAAAAAAAAAAAAATCCCGGTGAGGCATGGATGTTGTGTTTGTCTTACGGCACTGGCTCTCTCTCTCTCTCTCTTCCCTGGAACCAGTGACCCTAAATTAGGGACGGGCGACTGCTTATAGCCCATTGAGTTGCTCACGGTGGTCGTTAAAATCCCAATCAAAAAAAAAAAGCACGCAATCCCACTGAAGCGAAGTTGCGTTGCCATAACCATTCAGTTTTCTGCTTTTGAAATGGTCGTAAGATTTTTCGAGTGACATACCCTGTTGTCCCGATATAACAAAACTTAAACATTTAAAAGTTTTGAAGTATCAGTTGCCGCCCCGGTGGCGCAGTGGTCTAACGATGGCATCTGATCATTCGTCCGAAAGGGGTCCGGGTTCGAATCCCGGTAAGGCATGGATGTTGTGTTTGTCTTACGGCACTGGCTCTCTCCCTTCCCTGTAACCAGTGACCCTAAATTAGGGACGGGCGACTGCTTATAGCCCATTGAGTTGCTCACGGTGGTCGTTAAACCTCCAATCAAAAAAAAAAAGTCTCAGTTTCTCTCTGTACAGTTAAAATAAACACTTATTTTTCGTTTAGAAACACGGAGATAACATTTTGGGGCCCGTAAAGATATTTAATTGGATACAACGTAACTGCTGTTGCATTGGGAACGAATTCAAGTTAATCAGAAAGCGCCGCCCCGGTGGCGCAGTGGTCTAAGGCGCTGGCCTCTGATCATTCGTCCGTAAGGGGTCCGGGTTCGAATCTCGGTCAGGCATGGATGTTGTGTTAGTCTTACGGCACTGGCTCTCTCCCTTCCCTGGAACCAGTGACCCTAAATTAGGGACGGGCGACTGCTTATAGCCCATTGAGTTGCTCACGGTGGTCGTTAAACCTCCAATCCAAAAAAAAACCTCCAATCAAAAAAAAATAATAATAATAATCAGAATGCTTAAAAATTATACATAAATACCAGCTGGGGGTGGGAACGACCACCGTGAGCAACTCAATGTATTATAAGCACTTCCCCGATCCAAATTTGGGGACACTAGTTCCGGGGAAGAGAGAAATCTAGTGCGGTAAGACAGGCAACCATCCACGCCTCACACGAGTGGCCAGGAACCAGGGCTAAAACCATTGCGCCACCAGCTGTTCTATGAATGATCTTGAACATAAATGCAGCCGTAACCGTCGAATGGGGCAGAAATTAAAGTAAAGAACCGAAAGATGTCCACAGGTATCTAAATTAGTGCAGTAAGAAAGTACAGTGAAATCTGCTTAATACGCTCACGGTTAATACGATTTCCCGCTTAATACACATTTTTCACGCAGTTCTTAGAATTGAGATGCAAATATACCCTATTTAATATGCTTCAAATCCCGCTTATAAGCGCTTTCATTGGAGGTTTAACGACCACTCTGAGCAACTCAGTGAGCTATACGCAGTCACCCGTCCCCAATTTAGGGCCACTGGTTCCAGGGAAGGGAGAGAGTAAGGGTCGCAAGACAAACACAACATCCATGCCTCACCGGGATTCGAACCCGGACTCCGTTCCGACGAATGATCAGAGGCCATCGCTTAGACCACTGCGCCACCGGGGCGGCCGAGGAGAACTCATTTGCCGCGGTGGTCTAAGTGCTGGCTTGTGACCTTTCGCCGGAGAATGGTTCGGGTTCGAACTTCTCTGAGGCATGGATGTTGTGTTTGTCTTACGGCATCGGCTCTCTCCATTCCCTGTAGCCAGTGACCCTAAATTAGGAACGGGCGACTGCTGCTTATAAGCAGTCGCCCGTTCCTAATTTGCTGTCAACCATGTATATATTATAAGCCCACTGAGTTGCTCACGGTGGTCGTCAAACCTTTAACCAAAAAAAAAAAAAAAAAAGAAAAAGGAAAGGAAAGAAAGAAAACAGAAGGACTCTATCCGAAATGGGTGCGGGTTCGGATCCCGGTGAGGCATGGATGTTTGTGTTTGGCTTTCGGCACTGGCTCTCAATATGCTACTTGTCCAACACTGGCTCTCTGTGTACACTGCTCATTTAGCATACTCTCAAATCCATGTTTGATGTATACTTGTTCACAATGTGTTACATGATCAACACTGTCTATATCTGTGTAAATTGATCATTTGGCATGCTGTCAACCATGTATGATTTGTACTTGTTCACAATGCGTTAGATGATCAATACTGCCTATATCTGTGTAAATTGATCATTTGGTATGCTGTCAACCATGTATGATTTGTACTTGTTCACAATGCGTTAGATGATCAACACTGCCTATATCTGTGTAAATTGATCATTTGGCATGCTGTCAACCATGTATGATTTGTACTTGTTCACAATGCGTTAGATGATCAACACTGTCTATATCTGTGTAAATTGATCATTTGGCATGCTGTCAACCATGTATGAGGTGGCGCAGTGGTCTAAGCGATGGCCTCTGATCATTCATCCGAAAGGGGTCCGGGTTCGAATCCCGTGAGGCATGGATGTTGTGTTTGTCTTACGGCACTGGCTCTCTCTCTTCCCTGGAACCAGTGACCCTAAATTAGAGACGGGCGACTGCTTATAGCCCATTAAGTTGCTCTTTTATCGATCTACAAAGCACTGACGGTGATATAATTTCAAGAAATGCTCGTATGACGAATTTTGTTATTTGTTTCTAAATGAACTCAAAATCACGGTAAGAAATAAGTTCATCCAAAAAGCACAAAACACCTTCGTCGTCGTCGGAAAATAACTTAAGATCAACTTCAGAATCAATTATCTTTGCAATCACATGCAAATTAAGCTTCAGTAAACTGATATCCTAGAATACGTAAACACTGAGAAAATTAATTTGCTTTTCTGTTGTGACATCACTTTCTGCCACTAAATTCACATTAATGTCATTTGTGGTAACGTTTTCTGTCAACTCATTTTGTGGAATGACAAGAGAAACACAAATCTCAACAGCACTCCTGAAAACGTTTCGAAAAGTTGAGATACAAAACGCATTTCATTTCTTACGTACACATTCGTAGTGATTCTCCGTAATGACAGTAATGCCGGTAGAAGCAAAGAACAGGGACAACGATACATCAAGGAAATAGGGAAGAGATAACAAAGAAGCTGAAACGTGAGTATGATGGACGACCCTGCCGTTCACTTCACAACAGACATCAAGGGAAAATCTCTTTGTCACGCACACAAGCAGACATAACAGAATAATCGGAGCCGCGTATACAACTCAAATTAATTCAAATAAATGGCAAGGGAAAATCTCTTTGTCACACACACAAACAGACATAACAGAATAATCTGAGCAGCGTATATAACTCAGATGAATTCAAATCTAATTAGTTTCACCCCTTTATTCATATGTACACTCAATGGACGAAACATTAGATATACCTACCGTATTTCCCCGAAATTAAGACCTAACCGGAAAATAAGCCCTAGCATGATTTTTCCGGATGTTCGTAATATAAGCCCTACCCCGAAAATAAGCCCCAGTTACGATACGTAGTACCGTATTCAGCCAGCCTATCACTGTTTAAAAAAACTGAAGCGAGTGCCAAAATCACTGAAGGATTCCCTGTTCATGAGTTTTATTTGCCTTGAATATCCAGAATAAGAAAGAAAGCCGATTGACTTTGAACTCAGCCGAGGATACGGCTTTTGTAATTATGGCGCATGCATTCAGTTCAGTTCAGAGAGCTGGTGGGAGATGAAAAGAAGCCGTCTTTTGTTCGGTAGCTGTAACATCCAGTTCCGAAAAGGGAATCCGACGTGGGAAACTTTACCGGTGAACGCTATCTTTGGCGGAAAAGGTATTTATCAACTGGCGGTGTGTTTTTAGAAGGGGGGGGGGCATGCGAACTCAAAGAAAAAGTAAGAAGTGTTCTAACCGCCTTCAATGGATTACGAAAAGGGTTCGTCCTTGTCAAACTTACTGTGTTGGCAACGGTGACTGAAAGAATTCTTTAAAAATCAGAGAGTTAATATTTTGGGACCAAACGAACATTCTTAACTGTCATCATTTTTGTTGCCACTCCTGTGTCGATTAACAATTAATACAGTCTTCAATTAACACTTGATTTAATGGTAGATTTAAAGGGAATACTATTTTGACCCCCAGACAAGATGAGTGCAAAAAGAAAGAGCTATTCCGTCGAGCACAAGAAAGGAATCGTGGAGGACTCCCGGGGCAAGAATCTTACGGCTTTCTGCAAAGAGAAGAAGTTGGATCTCCGAATTTTCCGAAAATGGCGAACAGAGTACGATAACCTCAGTCAACAGGTGGACGAGGGAAATGCTAAGAAGTGCAAGTGTGGATCAGGTCTGCAACCATTATTTCCTGAGCTGGAAGACATCATCTGTGAATGGATTGCTGACAGGACAGCAAAGGCTTTGGTTGTGCGCAGGGCTGATATTCAAGCATTTGCCCTTGCAATGGCACCACAGGTAGAAATATCCCCAGAAGATTTCAAAGCATCACAGCACTGCTTCCTTCAGCTATATGAACTGTCTCTAAGAAGATCGACAACACTGTTCCAGCTGGAAGATACTGAAATTATTAAACGTGCACCTGCATTCAAGTCCTTTTTTGATGGCATCGACTTTTCTAAATACCAACTCTCCAACATGATTGCTATGGATGAAACTGCAGTGTTTATGGGCCAAGGATCTCAAACGACAATTAATCAGAGGGGTGCCTCGTCAATCTACATTCCCTCCACTGGTTACGAAAGTGCACGTGTTACCTGTGTTTTGGCAATTCGTCTGGATGGAAAGAAAGCCCCACCTCTAATCATCACTAAGGGCAAGAAAGATAAGATTGAACGTGTTTCAGGTATTTATGTTTTTGAAACCGAAAAAGCCTAGTGCACACAAGCAGTTATAAGGAAATGGGCCGCTTTAATGCTGCCACTTGTTTTGCGAGGTGGCCAAAGAGTTCTGCTAGTCTGGGATTCAGCCAGCACTCACCGCGCTAAAGACATGAAGAACTTCCTTGCAGAGAGAAGAATAGATCAAAGAATGATTCCCGCAGGAATGACTGCCTATCGCCAGACTCTTGATATTGCACTGAACAAGCCATTCAAAGATCATTTGCGCATGGAAATCAATGTTTAAATTAGAATGGAGAGAAATTAGCGTGGAAACTTTGTGAAGCCTAGCCTGCAAGAGGTCGTGACTTGGGTGAAGAATTTATGGGATAAAATCACTGACAGCCGTGTTGCCAATGCACTACGAGCAGGCTTCATGGATAAGAAGTGCTCATTTAAGGAGAGCTTTATTGCTGGACATGAGAGATTGGGGTCAATGGTTCTACAAGAAATGGAGTCGCAAGAAATTCAGGCCGGAATTCGGGGTTTGGAGAGTTATGACAATGTTCCAGAAGAAGCTGATATGACTGTATTTGAATAAATGTAGATTTTTGTACATGAATAAATGTAGATGAAAAAAAGTTGGTAGTACATGAAAAAATAAGACATCCCATGAAAATAAGTCCTAATACGCCTTTTGGAGCAAAAATTAATACAAGACCCGGTCTTATTTTCGGGGAAACACGGTACCTACGTAACAGCGTGTTGGCCCTTCTCTATCCGCTCTAGCGCGAATAACAGACTGTACAAGCCGAGGCATCGACTCCACCAGATGCCGGAGGGTTTCCGCAGGCAATGCCTGCCATACTTGTTGCAGTATTGTCCCCAAATCTACACCAGGCGGCGGCCTAGGATCAATGGATCTCATGTTCGCTCCACGATACATCCCCAGTGAGCTTCCACAGGGTTTAAATCCGGAAACTTTGAGGAGGGGGTGCACTGGATAGTTCCAAACTCAGATGAGTCTTCCCGGAGTCATGGGTGAGTAGTTGTGGCCCGGTGGGGCGGAGCATTGTGCTGTGAAACAAGCCATCGGCCGAAAGGTGCGCGTAAGCCATGTAAGAACGTAGGTGATTAGAACATCTTGGGGGCTACTGAATGGTTATAAACTCAGATGAGTGTTCTGGAGCCATGCGTGAGTGGCTGCGGCCCGGTGGGGCCATGCATTGTGCTGCTGAAACAGGCCATCGGCCGCAAGATGCGCGAAGGTCATGAAAGAGCATGAGTGATTAGAAAACCTTGGGGGGGGGGGGGGCACTGGATGGTTCCAAACTCAGATGTGTTCCTGGAGCCATGCGTGAGTGGTTGCGGTCCGGTCGGGCGGCGCATTGTGTTGTGAAACAAGCCATCGGCCGCAAGATGCGCGAAGGCCATGAAATTGCGTGGGTGATTAGAAAACTTTCGGGGGCTACTGGATGGTTCCAAACTCAGATGAGTGTTCCTAGAGCCATGCGTGAGTGGTTGCGGCCCGGTGAGGCGGCGCATTGTGCTGCTGAAACAGGCCGTCGGCTGTAAGATGCGCGAAGGCCATGAAAGAGCGTAAGTGATTAAAAAACCTTGGGGGGCCACTGGATGGTTCCAAACTCAGATGAGTGTTCCTGGAGCCATGCGTGAGTGGTTGCGGCCCGGTGGGGCGGCGCGTTGTGCTGCTGAAACAGGCCATAGTTCTGTAGATGCGCAAAGGCCATGAAAGAGCGTAAGTGATTAAAAAACCTTGGGGGGCCACTGGATGATTCCAAACTCAGACAAGTGTTCCTGGAGCCATGCGCGAAGGTTGCGGCCCGAGGGGCGGCGCATTGTGCTGTTGAAACAGGCTATTGGCCGCAAGATGCGTGAAGGCCATGAAAGAGCATAGGTGATTAGAAAACCTTGGGGTGGAGGGCACAGGATGGTTCCAAACTCAAATGAGTGTTCCTAGAGCCATGCGTGAGTGGTTGCGGCCTGGTGGGGGGCGCATTGTGTTGTGAAACAGGCCATCGGCCGCAAGATGCGCGAAGGCCATGAAAGGTGATTAGCCAGCAAATGCTGGCAGCTGTTAAAGACCTCTCCAGACACACTAAGGGAGCTAATGTGTCCCATAAGAAGGCTCCCCCAACCATCATAGTCACCACCGTCTGGAACAGAGTCGACCTGGCACGATTCGGTCATGCCTCAAGCTGTCGACACCACACCTGCACGTACCCATCAGCTCGGTACAGGCTGAAAACGAGATTCATCTGACTCCACGACTCGGCGCCACTCCGCAGAGGTCCACTTTCGATGTTGTCAGATGAAAAGCAGTCAACAGTGGTACACGAGTAGGAGCGTCGGCTCCCGTAGCCCAGTGCATTCAGCGTGCTCTGTACCGTTCGTTCGCTGACGCTGCTTGGGTCTCCAATATTTAACGTGGATGTGATCTACGCCACCGTTGCGAAGCGGTCCATCTGCACGAGCCTGAATAGTTTACGTCGAAATAGGTCATCAGTGGCGTGTGGTCAGCCACCGCTTGCGCTCTGAGCGCTGGTAAGTCCGTCGATGGTATACCCGCGGTACACCCTTGATACGGTTGCCCTCAGGAACCCTGGGGTTCTTACCACTTGGGCGACAGAATAACCCATCTTCCTTGCACCGATAAAGCGTCCATGATAAAAGTATCTCAGATCAGGACGTTTACCCATGTCCATCGATTGCGATACACTGCTGGAAAGTCCGGCTATTTATCGCATGCGTTCGGGTTTGGTCTGTTCCACTCTGCGCGGAGGATGCGCATGTCAACTGCGCATCACCCCTATCTCTAATGTTTTGTCTACTGAGTGTATATATACGTACAATTTTGAGTTTAACGACCACTATAAGAGCAACTCTAAGCAGTTGCCCGTCCCTAAATTGGGGCCACTGGTTCCAAGAGAGAGAGAGAGAGAGAGAGAGAGAGAGAGAGAGAGAGAGAGAGAGAGAGAGAGAGAGAGAGAGAGAGAGAGAGAGAGAGAGAGAGAGAGAGAGAGAGAGAGAGAGAGAGATGGAATTCAAGCGCACCACCATTACCTCATCTGGGACTCAAGCTCCAACGACTGGCAAGAAACCTACGCATCTGACAACTCGGCCACCGGGAGGCTGGCGTAAATTAATACTGTGATCATAGTATGACAAGATTTAAACTGAAAGGTGTGATACCGGAGGAATCTAATTTGCTTATGATTCATTCAAGTACGAAAGCTGTGACGCAGGAAGGTTGGAAATTTTTGGGTTCCATTTTCAACGAAAATTGATATTAAACGAAGAGAAAAGAGGAGGAGGTGGGGGGGGGGGGGATAATGCCTACACAAGGCTAGCCAGTGAACATATTGAATCAATTAGAACAAAGCCTTTAGATTTATATAAGATTTTCTTCGTCTTTTTTCATCAACGTTCTGGGACGATGGTTATGCAACAAAACTCATTTTGTGCGTAACCAAGCATAACTCCAAGGACAAAGAATTTGCACCAGTCAGTACATCTGTTGCTATCAAATTAAAACGGTGGAGATATCAGCATTGCAATTTCTGTCATTGTGGTTCATATACTGCATTCACAGTTATGTCGAACTTTGACATCCACCAGACACCTCCATAACATTTTTGACAAGTTAGTAAAATCATGCAATGCATACGCTTTCCAACATACCAGAAATCATTGCTCAAGTTATTACTTAAGTTATGAGGATAATGACTGTGGAATAAATCTCGCTCCTGTGCCCTGACCTTTGACACCATTTCAAAGACATTCGACAGAACCGGTTCAGTATACTTCCGGAATAACATGATAAAGTTTTGTCGCAATCGAAGCATTTTTACGTAAGTTATGACGCATAGGGGCGATGGAATGGATCCCGCTCCTATGTCCTGACTTTTGACCCCATTTCGGCCATTTTCAATAGGGTTCGTCACCAGGTTGTCCCCTACCACATACTAAAATTTCATCGAAATCAAACCATTTTTACGCGAGTTATCATGCGGACAGGCAGACAGACAGACAGACAGATGGACAAAGCTGGAGCATATACGCTTCTTCAACCACTGTTAGAAAGTGTAAAAATGCGTTTTGGTTGTTCCTTCCTCGGTAATCGCGATAAGTTTCTTCATTCGATTCAGGTGAGTGTTTTTCCACACTTTACAGCGAACTTTTTCTTCGGTGTAAGCCAGCAGAAATGATACAGTTGCCGAAGGCCGTCTCGCTCTTTTTCATTGAGATATTTAACGAGTATGCGTAGCTTGTTAAAATAAGGACACGGAGCACAGGTTCACACCGAAGCAGGAATTTCATCGAATGTACGTGATGAGAAATTATTAAAATTCTTTTGAACGCAGAATCAACACCTAGAAGGAAAACGTATCCGGACACCCAATGCCATTCGCGATTCTGAGAAGATATGAGGAAATTCGGTGCTACTTAAAAATGAGCACATAAGCATGCAAGAAGGGTGACCCGTTTAACATTAAAAAAATTAACTATGCTTCTTAGGTGGTGTCGTTCATTCTTGTTAACTTCCTTGTTCACCATTACAGAAATGAGTGCCACATTCACACAAATGGGCAAAAGTGCTATTTTATTAACTTCCCATAATCAATCTGAATGTTGAAGCTTAACGATTTCCCAAGAACGTCTAATGCTTGGAGAAGTAAAGCATCTCTAATACAGAGCCACAGCCGATGACAAGTGTAATATTTGCATATACCTCGAAAGTCGAACCCACACCCAGCAATGTAAAAAGACTGTAGATCGCATCCTAAACTACTCAGGCGCCAATCCGGACTATAAAATTTCTTTTGAAAAGTTTAAATTTACCCATCATGCAAAATTAAATTTGCACGCGGACATAGAAATTATATTCTGTACGCTTACAAATCTAATTTCCTGCAATCGCACAAAACTCATTGAATTTTCCATAATCGAAGAAAATTGATTTTGTACGAAAAATCAAGTTTGTGAGCGTGCAAAATTTTCGTCCTGGTCCTGTCATACCCAATTTTTTTTTTCATGGAACCCAATTTTTACTGCACCTAACGAACCTTCACTGAAATCATTTGGAAATGTTTGATTTTGTTTTAAATGAAAGCCTTTGTCTCTTCCCAATTTCATTACTTGATTCTCCTTCGCTATTTGAATTATGATTTTTACCTCTTTCTTTTAAAAAGCTTTCTTATTGGCTCACCAAATGAACAGGAAATATAACAACATGGAACATTGGAAAATTATGTAAAATATGATGACGTCATGAGAGATGGTACGAAAAGCTGCTTCGTCTGTTTACTCAAACTAAAACTACTCCTTCAGCTACTGAAGCATAATGTATGTGTATGTGGTTGAAGAACTTCCGCGAGCCAATCCGCCGCGTGTCGAAGTAGTGTTACACGGTTATACACTGAATGAACAAACTACAGTATTATACCCATACACCCCGATAACAATATACAAAACGAAGAAATGAAGAATGTATACAAAGAGAAGAAATGAAGTACAAAAAGCGAAGAAATGAAAAACGAAGTATGAAAAACGAAGCATGAAAGGCGAAGAAATGAAGAACGAAATACGAAAGGCGAAGGAATGAAAATGAAGTATGAAAGGTGAATACAAGAAAAATGAAGTATGAAAGGCGAATAAATGAAAAACGACGCATGAAAGGCAAATAAATGAAGAACGAAGTATGAAAGGCGAAGGAATGAAAATGAAGTATGAAAGGCGAATAAATGAAAAACGAAGCATGAAAGGCGAATAAATGAAAATGAAGTATGAAAGGCGAATAAATGAAAAACGATGCATGAAAGGCGAATAAATGAAGAACGAAGTATGAAAAGCGAAGGAATGAAACCGTCGTGCATGAAAGGCGAATGAATGAAAATGAAGTGTATGAAAGGCGAAGGAATAAAAATGAAGTGCATGAAAGGCGAATGAATGAAAATGAAGCGCATGAAAGGCGAAGGAATGAAAATGAAGTGTATGAAAGGCGAAGGAATGAAAATGAAGTGTATGAAAGGCGAAGGAATGAAAACGAAGTGTATAAGAAGCGAAAGAATGAAAATGAAGTATGAAAGGCGAATAAATAAAACAGGACGCATGAAAGGCGAATAAATGAAAAACGAAACATGAAAGGCAAATAAATGAAGAACCAAGTATGAAAGGCGAATAAGTGAAAATGAAGTATATGGAAGGCGAAGGAATGAAGTATGAAAGGCGAAGAAATGAAGATGAAGTATGAAAGGAGAATGAATGAAGAAAAGTATGAAAGGAGAATGAATGAAGAAAAGTATGAAAGACGAAGAAGTGAAGTAGCAAAGGCAAAGAAATTAATACTGTATATCACTCTATGCATCAGCCAGTCACTGCTGGACAAAGATGCTCCTAAGCATTTTCCAGAACTTTTAATTGTGGATATCATTTTCTTCTTGACGACGGGTTGAATCGTTGGCATTTTTGTTGTTGTTTATTTGTTTGGGGTTTAACGTTAACCCTGAGCAACTCAATCGGCTATAAGCAATCGTCCGTCCCTAATTTAATAGCGCCGCTGGTCCCATGGAAGGGAGAGAGCCAGTGCTGTAAGACAAACACAGCATCCATGCCTCACCGGTATTCGAACCCGGACCCATCTCGGAAGAATAGTCACAAGCCAGCGCTTAGACCACTGTGTCACAGGAGCGGCACTGCTGGCATTTCGTGAAGAACGGGATACAAGAGGAGGGAAAGTATTATTCCAACATTCTGTCTAATTTTATTTATCCATCTCTTTTATGCAGTTTTTGGGTCTTCTGATGTTTAATTAAATTTGTGCTGAGAGTGTGGTATTGCGTCCAGTCACGTGATACGCTGAAACTGGTAACGTCTATAAATGGAGCAGGTCTATATACACATTGGAAACCAATCTCAGAAAAGAAATCATGGGTTAAGTTAGCGACGTGAGTTTGACCGCGGCCAGATAGTAGATGTGAGGAGGGCCGGTAGTTCAATCACCGGAACGGCTCAACTGTTGAGATTTCCACGACAGACTGTCGCACGCGTACGCCAAGGCTACGAGGAATACGGCAAAACTTCCAACCAACAAGATACATGTGTAGTAAACGTGCAATTGAATCTCGAGGTGAGCGCAGACTGTCCCGCACCGTTACAAAAAATCCAACGGCTTCCACGAAGCAGATAACATCTAAATTCAATGAGGGAGCATCTACAAGCTGATGCACAAAGACTATCCGTCGCCCCATGGAAAAAATAAGATATGGCAGTCGACGTCCACATGATGTCCCCTTGTTAACTACAAAGCACCGAAAGATTAGGTGGCAGTTTGGAAAGTATAACGAAGTCAATTTCTCCGTCATTTTTGTCCACGCCGGGCATCGAACCCGAGTTCCCTTATTCCGAAATAAGTCGCTCTACCAACTGAGCTACGCAGACGTACGTTCTCGCTGCTATCTACCTTTATCTCATGTGCGTCCTGCGGGGCAGGCACGTCACAAAAGGGCTATCGCAACTGGAGTGCAGAGGACTGGGAACACGTCATCTGGTATGACGAACCACTATTTCGACTCTGCCACTCCTATGGGAAGATGTGTGTATGTGGCGTGAACCACACGAAGCGATGGACTCAACTTGCCAAGTTCAGGCCATACAGACAGGTGGAGGAGGTGTAACAGGTTGGGGTGTGTTTGCATGGGCTACCTTGGGGCTCATCGTAGCCGTCGGGTCCTCTGGCACAAGGCATGTGAACATCCTCTCCGACCGTCTACACTTGTTCGTAACATCAGGACCTCCGTCACCGGCACGAGGTGTGTGAACATCCTCGCCGACCATCTACACCCGTTCGTAATATTGGGACCTCCGTCACCGGCACAAGGCATGTGAACATCCTCGACGATCATCTACACCCGTTCGTAACATCGGGACCTCCGTCACCGGCACAAGGTATGCGAACATCCTCGCCAACCATCTACAACCGTTCGTAACGTCGGGACCACCGTCACCGGCACAAGGTATGCGAACATCCTCGCCAACCATCTACAACCGTTCGTAACGTCGGGACCACCGTCACCGGCACAAGGTATGCGAACATCCTCGCCAACCATCTACAACCGTTCGTAACGTCGGGACCTTCGTCACCGACACAAAGCATGTGAACATCGTCGCCGACCATCTACACCCGTACGTAACGTCGGGACCTCCGTCACCAGCACAAGGCGTGTGAACATCCTCGCCGACAATCTACACCCGTTCGTAACGTCGGGACCTCCGTCACTGGCACGAGGTATGTGAACATCCTCGCCGACCATCTACATCCGTTCGTAACGTCGGACCTCTGTCACCGACACATGGTATGTGAACATCCTCGCCGACCATCTACACCCTTACGTAACGTCGGGTCCTCCATCACCGGCACAAGATATGTGAACATCCTCGCCGACCATCTACACCCGTTCGTAACGTCGGGATCACAAGGTATGTGAACATCCTCACCGACCATCTACACCGAATCGTAACGTTGGGACTTCCGTCACCGGCACAAGGTGTGTGAACATCCTCGCCGACCATCTACACCCGACGTCGAAACCTACATCACTGACACAAAGTATGTGAACATCCTCTCCGACCATCTACACCCGTTCGTAACGTCGAAACCTACGTCACTGACACAAAGTATGTGAACATCCTCGCCGACCATCTACACCCGTTCGTAACGTCGAAACCTACGTCACTGACACAAAGTATGTGAACATCCTCGCCGACCATCTACACCCGTTCGTAACGTCGAAACCTCCGTCACCGACACAAGGTATGTGAACATCCTTGCCGATCATCTACATCCGTTCGTAACGTCGAAACCTCCGTCACCGGCACAAGGTATGTGAACATCCTCGCCGACCACCTACACCCGTTCGTAACGATTCTCATAATGCCATCTTTCAACAGGATAACGCCACACCTCATACTTCCCGAGTGGCGACCAATTGGCTGCAGGTTTCAACGTCGCTTTATTGCTGAACGGAAATAAGGACACAAGGTATATACAAGACGACACTGGACAAGAAAAATCGCTCAGTAGCAATAAATAGAGCACCATACACGAAGTGTGATGAATAACAAGTTAGGAAGTGTGTACAAAAACAGGTAAAGTCAGTGCAGGAAAAAGAAGCAAGCCGAAACTTCAGCTAAGGCACATTTAGTCAATTAGGTGTACAACATTGTGATCTACCGGGAACCAAAGACGGCCAGGTGGCATAAAAGTCACTAAGGCGGGAGGTGCTGCATGCTTCTGTGTAATTGGTTGTGAAGCGAGCTTTGATGTGGCTGGAGAGAGCAGTCTCCGCTTGAAAGCTGGAGAGCATCGGAGTCGTGGGAAACCGGTTTAGATGGAAGACATAAATTATGTGGTTGGCAAGGAGAAACATGAAGGTGCACGGTGGACTAAGACGGCAGTGGCATTCAAATGAGTTTACCACACTCGAACGGCCTGCTCGATCGCCGGATGTCAACCCCATTGAGAATTTGTGGGACGAATCGGAAGGAAAACAAATGGTGTTTGAGCCCACCAACCTTTACTGGCAGCTATGGATGCTCTACTACGATAGGCGATCCTCTTTTCATGGGCGGTTATACCACCTCCGTGTTTTCAGCACCTTACTGCCCAGGTAGGAAAGCCTTCCAATTTAACGTCCTGTTGGGTGCATCCCATTGTCCAGACGTCACCGTACCGCCCCTTTGCAATGGTGCCATCAACATCGCAATTAAACTGATAACGACTGGTCTGCTGTCCTCTTCTCAGATGAGAGTACTGTATCTATAGATACAGTCTATCGTCTGATTGTCGACGATAACTGATCTGGCGTGATAGTGGTACTGCATATTGTCCAGCAAACATACAGGAAAGGGACCGATATCCGACATGTAGTGTCATGGTATGGGCTGGCATCATGATCAATGGCCGTATGTCCTTCTATATGCTTCCAACTGGGACTATGACTGGCCAACGATACATTAATGATGTTCTGCTATCTCACGTTCGCAGGTTCCGTGGTGCTGTCGGTGATAGATTCATTTTCATGGACGACAACGCAACATGTCATCGAACAGTCGCTGTCCAGGAGTGTCTTGAGAGCGAGTATATTCAACGCCTCGTATGGCCAGCACGTTCTTCAGATCTGAATCTCTTTGAAAATGTGTGGGATGCTTTGGGGAGGAGTCTTGCTGGTCGCCAATGCCCTCCAATAAACAAGGACACCCTCATCCGTGCACTGACAGAGGAATGGGATAAATTACCCTAACAGCTGCTTGATAATGTTGTGCAAAGCATGACACGACGTGTGGAATCTTGAATCGCCCTCCATGGTGGTCATATCCCGTATTGACATCTTACGCCGGAACGCCTGCGGACGGTAATTGCAGTTTTTTCACGTTTACGTATTCTGCACAAAATGGCCTGTTTGTCCCTTGAACACGTTCCAAAGCCTTCTGGATTTCAGAGCACAATAAATTGTCTTTCTTGTAATGTCCTGGCATTCTGACATTATTTTATTTCACTTGGCATCCAACCACACTTACTTTTTTATGCGCTATATAGCCGTTTATGATCCCTCCTTAGCAATTGTCCAGCAGTGTAATTTGTCCATTCAGTTTATAACATATCCACAACCGTCTGGAGTCAAAAGTCTCTTCTTTAAAATAGAGTTCCTCATAAACTATTATGGTTTTGAACCGTTTGAAGAATGTAACACAACATCTGCATTTACTGTACCCCAGTTCGGAGAAAAACTAGGTCGTATCCTTTTGAACAAATGGTGATTGATTAGACGTCATTGGCTTCGTCCGACCACGCATTTGAACGTTTGATATTTCAGGTGGTTCAGAGGAAGAGTGCTTTCTACTCTTCTTTCTCCCCTTTTTATTTCCCGAGAGTCGTCAATGAAGACTCTTCATTTAAGTTTGAACATATATTAGTTTGAATGAATTAGCACAGTTACGAATAATTTTTAACCAAGTTACTTTAAGAAATGCTTTGTTTTTCTTGGCAATAAATGGCTTGAAAGCAGAACAAATTCTTACAGACTCGAAAATCTGCTTCACAAATTTACTCAACTCTTTCTCATAAACATGACGGGGAAGACAAACAGTTTTCAGGCGATTAAATTCGTGAGAAATGCTTCTTAATGCTAAAATACGTGAAGCAAATACTTCTTTTTTATAACATTAAATTTCTGCAACAAAGGACAAACAACTGATTGAGCACTTTTCAGCATTTTTTTTCTCTTTTTTTTTTTTTTTTTTTTTTTTGTTTCTGGTCTTAACTAGCGCCATGAGCAGCATCTCATGCTTAGGTTTAAGTAGTCATCTGTTCCAAATTTGGGGCTATTGATCTAAGAGAAGGGAAAGAACCAGTGCTGTTTTTTTTTTTTTTTTTTTTTTATTGGAGGTTTAACGACCACCGTGAGCAACTCAATGGGCTATAAGCAGTCGCCCGTCCCTAATTTAGGGTCACTGGTTCCAGGGAAGGGAGAGAGCCAGTGCCGTAAGACAAACACAACATCCATGCCTCATCGGGATTCGAACCCGGACCCCTTACGGACGAATAATCATAGGCCAGCGCCTTAGACCACTGCGCCACCGGGGCTGCCAAGTGCTGTTGGACAAGCAAAGCAACCATGTCTTAATCGGGACTCGAACTCGGGTCCAATTTAGACTATCAGCTAGAAGCGCGCGCCGCTGACTACTGGGCACCGAAGTGGCCATTTTTCATTAGCGACTGCATTTTTTAAAATGTTATTTGAAAATAAAACAGAATTTTTTTTTATAACACAGAAAAGGCAATCTCAAATATGTCGTGAAATAATAAGTTCACATGAGAAGAAATAGTTTTCAGCGAACAAACGTCAACAATAAAATAAAAATTATCCACACCTGTTTTTTTTACAACACATATACACATATCATCAAATATTTTCAATCCACTGCTGGATGAAGGCCTCTCCAAATCTCTTCCCCAACTTTCTGGCATCAGAAATTCTCTTCCATGTCACTCCGGCAGGCTTTCGAATTTGATCCACTCATTTCCCACATGATCTTCTTCTGGACCTTCTGTTGTTCTTTGGCATGCAATCTAGTACAGTAAAACCTCCGAATAGAGGTCACTGCTCCGACCGGGAGAAAGTGACTGTTGTTGGGAGGTGGCCGTTGCACGGAGGTTAATATTGGTAGGCCCTTGCGTTTGTGCAAAAGCAGAATAATATGAAGCTTATGCAAAATAAAGAAAATGTTGCGGTGCTTTTTCCAAATGTTGACTGCTGAATAAAACTGAATATAATAATTAAATAAATAATTCACGGTGTAGAGAATTTTAAGAAGGCAGTGATCATAAGATCATATGTAGAGGATTTTAGGAAGGGAGTGTCTGATTCCAGGTCTTAAACAACCCTTAGAAATAGGAAGCTAGCAGATTTGGGCTACAGTGCCCGATAGGAAAGTGACACGGAAGCGAAGTAGAAAGGGGGAGGAAGACGCCCTTATTTATTACCGGGGGCCCCAGTAACCGGGGTCCGACGGCTGAACGTGCCCATCCGACGTATATTTAGTGGATCGAGCGTTCGTACCTGCCTGAGATCGAACCTGAGGTCCTTTACCTGGCAGTCACGAACGTTGCCCACTAGGCCACTCGCGGCCCTAAGAAGGCAGTGCCTGACGTCTGGTGTTAAATATCCCTTATAGCAAGCTGGCAGAGTAGGGTTAGGGTACGCTCTAGGAAAGACAGAAAGACAAAAGTAAGATAGTAAAGCGTAACTGCTTTACTATCTAAAGTTAGCTGCCTCCCAGCCGTAAAGCGGGAACACAGCCCTCAAGGACTAAAACCGAAGAAACATCACCCCAAATGGGTAAAAATTCAGGCCCCATCAACCACCCCGCAACTTCCGAGGGCAATTGAAACAAATGTGGAAGCGGCAGTTCGCATCGTGTAAAACTAAACATATAACTCCTTTCTTTTCACTTAGGTATACCACTGTACCAGTCGTAATCCAATCCATTATGCCTTCAACAATAAATATTCTTTGTCCCTATCTTATCCTCTTGTTGAAGTAACAAAGGAACTATACTTCGATTCACCCTAAGATGACGCTGCAGTTTAAGGAACAAGAGCCTACGCACCCACTGACCCTTCGGGAACGTCCGGTATTCATCCGCGTCACACCCCATTGTTTCCTGCTTTTAGCAGCTGCCAATCACTTCCACCATCAACTCATTGGCATCGTTATCTCACAAACACCGCATATCTACGCATGCGTGTGTTGGTCTAATTTTAAAGCTTAATTTCTGAAAATAGATCATTTTTAGATTTGTCTGAAATAAATATATGAACTTATAAGCAAACATATACACTGCTGCCTACCCAAAATGCAACACCAAGAAGGACGCGAGATAGCAAAGCCAGATTTACTGGACACATAACAACAGATACAAAGATGAAACGATTGAGCTTACAGGCCCGTGCGACTTGCGGAACACGCAGCCATCAATAGTTCGTGTGGCCCCCACGGCTGGCAATAACGGCCGCTACACGCCGCGGCAACGAACGAAAGAGGCTTTGGATGTGGGTTTGAGGTATGTCGGTCAAGTTTGCTTCCACACTTTGCCACAGTTCATCAAACGTAGCCGCTGGTGGTGCTTGCCGGGACACTCGGTTGCCGATCAGCGACCAGACGTGTTAGATGGGCGACATATTGGGAGAACAGGCGGGCCACGACAGCAGTGACACCTGGTGGGCCATGAAGAATTGTTGCACGATGCGTGCCACGTGCGGGCGCGCATTGTCCTGTTGAAACGTGGCCGCTGGCAGGTCCTGCACGTAAGGGAGCACTACAGGCTCCAAAACGTCGGAGATGTAGCGGTGGCTGTCGAGTGTACCGGCGATGCATACCACAGGGGGGTCATATCCAACTGCGCCCCAAACCATAACGCCAGGCGACGGACCGGTATGGCATGCATAATGTAGGCGTCTTACAGTCTCTCGCCGCGGTGCCGCCACACGCGGATCCGACCATCGTGATGTTGCAGGCAGAAGCGGGATTCGTCGAAGAAGACAATGTCGTGCCATTCCGTAGTCCAGGTGCGGCGTTCAACGGCCCACTGCCGCCGCACTCGCCGGTGGTGTAACGTCAATGGTAATCGGAGCAATGGGCGCCGTGCGACAAGCCCCCGCGCCTGCAGACGACGTCGAACGGTACGTGCTGACACAGGTTGTTGCGCAACACACCCTAATTCCTGCGCTAACGTTCGTGATGTGGCGGTGCAAGCCGTCCATTCCCGCCGCACAACATGCCGGTCCTCTCATTCGGTGGTGTGCCGCGGCTGCGGCAATCGCTCACGTCGGTCCATCCGTCCCTCCTGCAGCCACCGAATCCATACTCACCTCACTGTGACTGGATGTCGTCCCACACGGGCGCCGATGTCTCGGTACGATAACCGCTGTCGCGATAAGCGACTATTCGTCCTCTGTCGAACTTCAAAACGTGCTGGAATGACTGCCGTATTCTGAGACGAGGCATCAGGAAGCTTCCCACACACAGGTCCGGCAGCACAACACACTTCCACTACTTACACCCAGCGTTCTGTGCACCCTTCTTATAGTGCTTCTCGGTGGCGTGCCGGGCGCACATGATTTGCATATGTCCTGCAATGCTAATCGTTTGCATGTCCTTTCGCGGGCGACACATGCTGCGAATTTCAGGCCAATCGGATGCTTCTTTCTTGGTGTTGCATTTTGGGTGGCCAGCAATGTATATAGGACAATATAAAGTATGATTCTGGGAGATAAATGCGTTGGTTTTCACGGAAAATGTTGGGAACTACTTTTAGACGCGGCGATAGGTTTCACGTACCTTCCCCTTCAGTGTCATCTTAGGGTGAATCGAAGTATAGGTAAAATCCAATCGATTATGTGTCCGTTAGATCAACTTCGGGGCGAACTGGTGGGGTGTACCGTAACGGTGCTATGAGAAAGTAAAGACTGCTTAGAGATGAGGAACGTTTTGAGCTTCAAGGGGTGTAATTTCAAGTCTCGCCCTTCCAGGCTGGAAACGCTTGCTCCGCCCATGCTTCTCACCCTGACACACTTACGAAGTGGAGCCGTATTCCTCCTTAAAACGGAGTCCCGTTGATGAGCGAGTAACGCGAATCTCGATGGAGACTTGGCGTTTTGGGCACAGAGATGCTCCTAATAAAGAAAACAAACAACACATAAAAAACGCACAAATCGAGATTTATTGAGAGAATCAGAACTACTTGACTAGGCCGTGAACAAAAAAAGGATCTAGTCCGATTTTTTCTTGCATGATAACTTTGTTGTGCACCTTATACTTATTTATACCAAAATGTTAAGTTTATTGCACATTTATCATGCACAGCTGCGTAAAAATGCGCAGTCCCTTGTTGCCAACTGGAAACTGACAACGATCCGCTCTTCAAAGCAAATTGCTTCCATTCAACTAGGATGGCTTCGAATTTCCTGTTTTTGCACTTTCCACCCGTAGGTTGAAGAAGCGTATGCTCCAGCTTTATCCGGCTGTCTATCCGCACGATAACGCGCGTAAAAATGGTTCTATTTCGATGAAATTTTAGTATGTGGTAGGGAACCACCTGCAGACGAACCAGATTGAAAATGGACGAAATGGGATCAAAGGTCAGGACATAGGAGAGGGATCCATTCCATTGTGCTTATACGTCATAACTTACGTAAAAATACTTCGATTGTGACAAAACTGATAACATGTTGTTTCGGAGGTATACTGCTGTTGAATATCTTCGAAATGGGGTCAAAGGTCAGGACACAGGAGCGAAATTTACTCCACAGCCATTATCCTCATAACTTGACTAAAAATGCTTCTATTGCAAGAAAACTTTAGTTTGTTGTTTCGGGGTATACTGAATCGGTTCTGTTGAATATCATCGAAATGGGATCAAAGGTCAGGACACAGGAGCAAGATTTACTCCACATCCATTATCCTCAAAACTTAACTAAAAATGTTTCTATTGCGACAAAACTTTAGCATGTTGTTCCGGAGGTATACTGAACCAATTCTGTTTAATATCATCGAAATGGGGTAAATATCAGGTCACAGGAGCGAGATTTATTCCACAGCCATTATCCTTATAAATTGAGTAATGATTTCTGGTATGTTGGAAAGCGTATCATAATCAATGCATTGCATGATTTTACAAATTCTTGAAAAATTCGTATTGAATCTCAGTTACTGACACCAGCATGAGTCGAAAGTTCGTTCCGTTTTGAGCTATACATAAGTTTGGGCCTCTATTCCTGTGTGAAACGCGGGCTACAGTCGACTGGGTACCGTGATGACGTGGAACATACGAGGCGGATGATGTGCATTTGGCACGGAACCACAGTACGTTATCAGTTGAGCAGAGAATGGAGGTCGATACACGTGCTGTTTGGATGCTTCTACGCCGTTAATGGAAAAAAAGGTTAAACGTGACAGAGCAGATAGGAAAATTTGGGCAACCGAAGACGAGGAAACAGTGGATATCAGCGCTATTCCGCCGTTTCAGTATTGAGAACACCAATCTCTAAGACCAGCCAAGGTCAGTACGTCCAATGACCACCAACACTGACACTCGGATCGAAGTTGTGATAGCAAATCCCGGTACCAGTTCACAATTTGCCGCTGAGGTGAGGTCTTTCCCATCCATCGTTCGTCACCTGCATCATCTTGGTTTCTCCCCCAGGAGCCATCTAATGGTTCCCCATGAATTGATACATCCCAGCATGCAGAACAACGTATGGCTATTTGTCTCAGATTGCTGTCAAATCCACAGGATAATAGAAGGTTTCGGCGTCGTAACGTCACGCATGATGAAATGTGGATATTCCTACGTTATATCCAACCTCTGGGAACCAGTGGCTGAGGCTATGCTAAGAATCACATCCAATGGTGCAAACAGAGCGGTTCTAAAGGAAAGTCGTGTTGTGCGTTTGGCGGAATTGTGAGGGTCCTGTGAACTGGGAACTCGTGTTAAATGATCAGATTGCATACGGGAACCCCTATGACGAACAACTGCAGCGGGTGCATGATGCTGTTCACTAACGCTACCCTGTGCTCATTACACTGAAGTGCTAAAAGCCATGGGATAGCAGCATGCACATTTTTAACTGGCGCTGCCGTCGTTATAAAGGCTTCGACGCACGCCACGATTTTTATCACTTGCGAGGTGTAATCTCGTGAGTCAGGTTGAACAACCCCCAGTAAGATTATGGCAAGTCGACGTGAATTATCGGAGTTTGAAAATTCCGAAGTTATGCAAACATTCAACGTTCCTCGATCCAGGGTGTCACGTGTGTTCCGAGAATATCTCATGGAAGGCATTACAACCCACCGTGGTCAGCGCAGAGGCCGACCACGGGTTCTGAATGACGGTGACCAGCGGCGTCTGACCAGGATTGTTCATCCTAACAGACAAACGACACTAGCTCAAATAACATCCACATTCAATGCAGGAGGTACGAGAGACATATCCATCAGGTCAGTGCAGCGTAACTTAGCGTCCATGGGGTATGGGAGCAGAAGACCCACAAGAGTGCCTTTGTTAACATCACGACATCTGACACAACAGGGCGTCAACTGGGCTCGTGAACAAGGTAATTGGACCCTGGAAGACTGGCAACATGTGGCGTTGTTCGATGAGTCACGCTACCAGTTGTTACGAGCTGATGGCAAGGTTCCGGTGTACCTCATACACCATGAGGATATGGAGCCAAGCTGTCAACAAGGCATTGTGGAAGATGGTTGTTCCGACCATGTAGGGGGGGGGGTTACGTGGCATGGTTTGTGTCCTCTGATCCTCGTAAGCGCGTCATTAACCGGTAATCGCTTTGTTGATCTGTTGGGTGGCCCCTTTATAGACTTCATGTAAATCAACAACGATGGGTGTGGCTACCATGTTCGCCCGACATGAACCCACTAAAGCACTTGTGGGACATGGTGGAAGGCCCATTCGCACCCAAAACCCTGCACCTACAAATACCAAGGAACTATGGGCGGTTGTTCAGACGGCATGGCTCAAAATCTCTTTAGAAGTCTTTCGGCCACTTGTGGAATCGATGCCTCGTCGAATTGCTGCACTTCGCCGGGCTAGAGGAGATCCTGCACGATATTAGGTGCGTTTCCCATGCCTTTTGGCACTTCAGTGTAGCAGGACGTGGGCGTTGTCGCAAGTGGATAATGTCCCAGGTCACACCTCCAGAGTGGTCAGCCGAAAACTAGAGGAATTGGAATTGGAATAAATCCTACCATGTCCTCCAGTCTGGATCTTGTTCCATCCCACAACCACTTGTTTCGCTGCATGACCGATCTCTATACAAGGATGGCACTTTGTTCCAATGGTAGATGTGGATTTTGGCATTGGGAAGTTTCTGTCCTCGAAATCTGCCAAGTGGTACCGCAGTGGAATCTTGACTCTGGTGAAAAGGTGGCAAAGGACAACAGAAAACAACGGCCGTTACTTTGAAGAATGAGAGGAGTGTGAATGACTTTCTTGCCTGTTTAAAGTTTTTAGCTGCGAACGGGACGAAATTTTGACTTACCCTGGTATATGCTGCTTGAGCTGCCCGTCTTCGCGATCATCGAAATAGTATGCCTTAAAAGATCATCAAAATAATTAAAACACGCAAACAGTAGAAAGGTTTCGTTAAAGGTAACTGCATATATTCGACAACTACACGAATATCATGAACCAGTAAATACTAATAGCAGCTGTCATGTAAGTCAGGTCTCCAAAGACTGAAATTCCCCAAAATTAAACGGATAATTTAATTAATTTATTTATTTTTTTATTTTTTTAAAGTTTTGGTTCCGATTTGAAAGGTGAATTCGGAATTTTCCTGGACTTTTACATGTTCCTGGAACATACTACGCTCTGAGGGATAGAGTTCTGATTGCAAACCACGAACATTAACAGACATCATTTTAATTAGCAGAAATGAGCTATGGCCTGAGTTTGTTTTCTTCAAAAGTCTCCGTTTTTAAAAATGCCAGTAGCCGGGATCTCTCTCTCTCTCTCTCTCTCAGTTTTGCTTACTTTTCCGAAGCCCATCATCATCATCATCATCATTGTCAACCATTATCAATCCACTGCTGGACGAAGGTCTCCCCAAGTTTCCTCCACAACGGTCTGTCTTGTGCCAGTCTCCTCCATGTCACCCCTGCATACTTTCGAATTTCATCCACCCATCTCCCATGTGGTCTTCTTCTGGGTCTTTTCCTGTCCCTTGGAATCCAATCTAAAATTTCGGCTGTCCATCGATGATCTGTCCTTCTGGCAGTATGTCCAGCCCATTGCCATTTCAGGGATTTAACTCTGATCATGATGTCTTCCACTCTTGTCATTTTTCGGATCCACGAGTTCCTCTTCTTATCTCTCCTGGTTACACTAAGCATGCAGCTCTCCATGCTACTTTGAGTTGTCTGCAGCCTTTGTATGTCTCTTTTAGTTAAGGTCCACGTCTCTGCACCATACGTAAGCACTGGAAGGATGCATTGATCAAACACTTTTCTTTTAAGACATAATGGCATATTGCTCTTGAAAATTATGCTGTTTCTTCCAAAAGCTCTCCAGGCAAGTTTTGTACGCCGATTAATTTCTTCACTAATGTGACCCTCACTTGATATCTGCTGTCCAAGATAAACGTATGTGTCTGTTATCTCCAGCTTTTCTCCATCAATCGATAAATCTTCATTTCTTGTAAAAGCATTGAACATCACTTTTGTCTTCTGAAAGTTCATTTTTAATCCCACTTCTTTACTCTTGTCAGCAAGTTCCTGGATCATACTCTGCAGCTCTGATGGGGTAGTTGCAAAAATGACTACGTCATCAGCAAAACGAAGGTGGGTTAGATAATCTCCATTAATCTTTATCCCCTTGTTTTCCCAGCTCAGCGACTGAAAAACACCCTCCAATGTGGCATTAAAGAGCTTCGGAGATATGGTGTCACCTTGTCTCACTCCCTTTCCAATTTTTACGTGTGTTGTATTTTCAAACAGCCTAATCTTTGCACTTGCATTTTCATAGATGTTATTAATAATATTAATGTATGCATCTTCAATACCGCAGGTTTTCAGAGCCATTGTAACTGCTGATGGTTTCACCGAATCAAAGGCTTTTTCATAATCGATAAAAGCCATGCACAATGGAAGTTCATATTCCCTCGCTCTTTCAATTAGTTCTCTCAGCACGTGGATATGATCTATTGTGCTGTAGCCACTCCTGAATCCAGCTTGTTCTCTCGGTTGAGCCATGTCCAGTGTTACCTTCAAGCGGTGTGAAAGAACTTTAGTGAAGATCTTATAAACTACTGATAGGAGGCTGATAGGTCTGTAGTTTCCAAGATCCTCAATGTCACCTTTCTTATGTAGCAGGATCATTGTAGCGGTGTTCCAATCCTCAGGAATCTTTCCTTCATTAAGGCATCGAGTGAAAATTTGGGCGAGTACTGTTTCGATTTCTCCACTTGCTTCTTGTATGATGTCTATAGTAATTCCATCTTCTCCTGGAGCTTTTCCTCGCTTCATGTTCTTGATTGCATGTGCAACTTCTGCTGGAAGGACTGGAGGAACTCTGGTACTGGTATCTTTCATGATGTCTGGAGTGCATATATCATCCCTTTCATATAATTTGGAGTAGAAATCTTTCACTCTTGTCAAAATTTCTGCCTCTATTTCTTGTTACAGAACCATCTTCTTTTCTCAGTGCCATAATCTGTTTTCTTCCCTTACTGAGATGTCCCTTTGCTATCTTTAGGCTTTGGTTGTTTTCAATTGCTTTCCTCACTAGTTCACAGTTGAATTTCCTTACGTCTTCAGTGATACTTTTTCTTACTGTCTTGCATAGCTCTATATATTCCACTTTGGAAGTCACATCTTCTTTAGTTGTCCTCATCTCTCTTCTTTTTTGCATCAACATTTTGGTTTTTCCTGATAATTTGTTCACATGCAACTTGTTCTTAGACCCAGCTAATTTTGTTGCTGTTTCCATAAGAGCTTTGGTTACTTTTCTGTTAACTTCAGAGATGTCCACTTCTTCCGATGTTAGGCCTTCTAAAGCCAAGAACCTGTTCTTCAGTTCTAACTTGAAGGTATTATGGTGTTTTTTAAGGTTGGGTATGTCAATACATTTTGTTTGTCTTATGAGCTTGCCACGTTCAAGTTTAGTGTTGAGGTGCATCTTACATCTCACCAATCTATGGTCACTACCTGTGTTGAACTTGTTTAGCACACTGCAGTCTTCTATGACGAATTTTTTGTTACACATAATAAAATCAATTTCACTTGTCGTCCCATTTGGATGTCTCCATGTCCATTTCCTGTGTGGCTTTTTCTTGAAGAAGGAGTTCAAGATGAAAAACCCTTCTGCCTCTGCAAACTCAACGAGAGTATTTCCACGCTGGTTTCTGTTGCCGTGACCGAATTTACCTACTGAAGTTTCATTCTGTTGCCGTTGCCCTATTTTTGCATTGAAATCTCCCATAATTATTTTCAAGTGCTGCTTACCTTTATTATTTAGATGACAAATTTCCTCATAAAATTCTTCAATTTCTTCTTCAGGATGACTTGTGGTGGGTGCATAAGTTTGAATAATCTGAGCCTGGTATCTTTTCGAGAGTTGGATAACAAGTCGTGCAGCTCTGTCAGAGGAACTTTCAACTTCTACAACTTTATCCTTCAGTTTCTTGTTTATTATAAATCCAACACCACTAGTTCTGCCAGTATCTGTCCCACGATAGTAGAAGAGATGTCCACTTTTCAGTTCGATGAGATCTTCTCCTTTTCTCCTTACCCCCACGATGTCCCACTTGATCCTTTGTAGTTCCTCTTCCAATTCAAGAAGCCTTGAATCAGAAGATAGGGAGCGTCCGTTGTAAGTAGCCAAGGTCAGCATCAGATGGCAGCCTAGTCCGGTCCTCCGGGGATTCTTAGCACCCTCTGCCTTCATGTCGCACTGGCCGCTGCCTTGGCCAGGTACATTCCAGCTGCCGGAGACTGAGGGCCAAGATTTAAGTTGTGGAATCATTTTGGAGGGGTTTGGCCATAACTCACCACGCTGGCCAAGCGGGTTGGTGAGTGTGGGATAGAATTTCCTCTAATCCCGATGGTATAGTTATACCGCTATTGGCGGTCGTCAGAGCCCCTTTAGTGGGAACAGGATGCACCACGAGAAGGCGGGGTTGACATTTGTCAAGGAGAGGCTGTGATGTTACGCATCACCTGACCTTAGCCCAACAGCTGATTAATTAGTACCCGTGTATCAAGGTCATAGCTAGGTCACAGAACCAGGGGGAAGGGAGCTGAAGACTAATCTAGGGGAGCTAAAGAGCCATCTAGGAGAGAAGACTGAAGGGTCATCTGGGGAGCGGGTCCTGAAGTCTTCTGGGGGTGACTGAGGTTCATGTGGGGCTCTGTGTTCAAGTACAAATTAAATTTTTTCACGAATACAGACGCAAGTTTTGCTCTGTTTTTATTCTCATTTTATTATTTCACATCATTAGCGAATAATTTTGCCAAAAAGTAAAAACAATTAGGTAAAATATGTAATATGAAATAAAAAGGGGGAGAAAGGAAACAGAACTCTCTTGAAATATAAAAAAATAAATCACATTCTTTGAATTTGCTTGATGGTGATTGTGCTGTACGTTACTTATCGCCGGAGGTAAAATAACTCCCAAATAGCGTGATTTTTTTCTTTTCTTTCTTTCTGTAGTTTACCGCTCTAATCTCTTTTCAGTGGATCCACGCAGTAGCATTGAGGATATACTGAAGCCATATTTAAATTTTTCCTACTCCTCTATTTCGGCTCCACTTTTTTTCTCCACCTCTAATCACGTATTTTCTCCTTTGCTGGTGCTCGGTGGTAACCACATCTTACAGTGGTTAATAGCCAAACCCTATTTCCCCTCTCAAAAACCTGTCACGGAGGAACCTCAGGTTCGATCCCAGTAGGTACGAACGCTCGAACCACTAAATATCCGCAGTGCGTCGGATGGGCACGTTAAGCCGTCGGACCCCGGGTACTGGCCCCTCGGTAATAAATAAGGGCGTCTTCCTCCCCCTTTCTACCTCGCTTCCGTGAATTTCCTAGCTTCCTATTTCTAAAGGTTGTTTAAGACCTGAGGTCAGACACTCCCTTCCTAAAATCCTCTACATATGATATGATCTCTCTCAAAAACCAAGAGCACCAGAATCCCGCCAAAAAAAAAAAAAAAAAAAAAAAAAAAGAGAGAGAGAAAAATCTTTCCTTTAACACAAACATCATAATAAACCCTTTCTGCTGGACGAAAAACAATACGCGCATGCGAGAGGATTTACCTTTAGAACTATTTTTCAACGAGGGAGGAATATATTTAGCTAAAATGTTCCCACGACAGCACTTTTTGTAGGTAACGAACAACCTGGAAGTTTTCAAACAGCAGCCTCGCTTCTCATAAGCACTTCCCACATGAAGAACTAGATTTTAGTCATCTGCACGACTATGCCTCCACCTCCGTCAATCTTAGTTTCCACCTTTTCTCTCTCTTTTTTTTTTTTTTTTTTTTTTTTTTGGAATGGGGGGGGGAGTAATATTTTAGGTTTTTCGAGAAATGAAAAAAAAATGGTATTTTTTTCTTCCCTGGCCCATGACACTAGCAAGCCCTGTCACCCTTTGGCAGCGAATCACTGGCACAGCTGCTCTTACTTATTCACCTCTTTCTAGTTATTAGTGTCCGTGTGCTGCATCACTTCAATCTCGTTTTAAAAAAGTGTAATGTATAAAAATGGGGTAAAATATTTATGCTTATAATGAAATACAAAAGCCATTTACATAAACCAACGAAAATAAAATTTTGAGGGGGATGAAACTCGTTGACTGATTATATACATATAATTTTGTTATTCATAATATATATAAAAAATTTTAAGAGAGAATAAACATTTTCTTATGCTGGTATATCGCAAATGCAAATTCCAAGTAATCTACACGTACAGGTGATTAAAAATGTAAGAATGTCATACTTTTACTTTAATTCAGCAATACACCCTGGGGTGGTGTAAAATATTGAGGATGCTAGTAAGAAAACGCTGTGCTGGAAGACCCCCCCCCCCCCCCAAAAAAAAAAAAACAGTATTGGGGGAGATGTCCTCGCCTTACTACAAGCGTGTTTCTGATTGTTAAGGAATCATTACAGTGTTACCTGAAAGTGTATGGTGTAAACCATCACACCTACCGTTGGTTTCAGCCCCTTTAGATTATTTAGAGTAGCACACAGTAGCAAAAAAAAAAAAAACCCAACTAACTAACCGTTTGGATGCCAGTTTGAGGTGCCTCGGTTTCGTTTTTTTTTTTTTTTTTTGCCACAGATTATGAACGGCCAGGAATTTTTTTTTTTTTCATGGGAGCAATTTCTAATATCTGTTATCGTTCAAAATTAGGTAGCAAATGTCTTGTTGGCAGGGTGGCGCAGTGGTCTAAGCGATGGCCTCTGATCATTCGTCCGAAAGGGATCCAGGTTCGAGTCCCGTGATGCATGGATGTTGAGTTTGTCTTACGGCACTGGCTCTTTCCTTTCCCTGGAACCAATGACCCTAAATTAGGGATGGTCGGCTGCTTATAGCCTATTGAGTTGCTCACGGTGGTTGTTAAACCTCCAATAAAAAAAAAAAAATTAAATATATATATATATATCTTGTTGTATTGGAAGCACTAACGTCATGTTAGCTACACTGAAGCTTAATTGTACACATGGAAAGTCGACATCCAGAAGACTGGAATCAAGCTGAATGCCAGCTTCCAAAATATGATGTATTGCAGTGCAAATATCTCTACTTTGTGGAACTAGGTTTTTATTGCGGAAGTAGTCCGAGTTGTCAGTGCTTTAAAAATTGCCACTTCAGCGAGGACTTTTTTCGAAGGATGGAAGAAATTTAAGATTGAAGTCTATGTGAGTGATTTTTTTATTATTATAATATCCTTCCTCATTAAGTTTTTCTTAATTTCTCCAAGTAGTCAGCTATAAACGAAAACAACTGGATTAAATATAAATGGAGATAGCCCCAAAACTTAGGGGTTGGGGGAGGGGGCTAAGCACCCCGAAAAGATGCTTGAATACATCACTGACTTAAAGCAACAGAGATATTGCTGATAATTCGCATGCAACACATCAACCTTACTTAAAGTTCATACGATTTTAACATTTTTTGCGGTAAGCATATGCTGACCTGTTTATAATACCGTTAAACTTAAGAAGCATTATTGCTCTGATAATGCAACCACACGCAATTACACTAGATGGCGCCACCATTCACTCACAAGATTTCAGATGATTTCTTTGTGTTTTTAAAATGACATGAACATGTGGAAAACAAGAAATTTTGCAGGATTTCCTTTGACAAGGTACGATAACTATGGTATTAAGTATTACTGATATCTATCCTTTTTTATTTCAAACTATGAGTCAATTATACTTGGTTTTAGTACAGCGGATTTACAAAGAGAAATCCATTTTTTCTAATAATTGTTTGGAATAAATATATTAATTTTGAGGATTTCATTTTTCCGGAAAGTTCCCGATGTTATCATTAATATTTATTTTAATTTTTAATTTTTTTCTCAAATAAAAAATTGTAAATTACGATAAAGAGAACAGGTGAACGAGACGCACAATAAATGAAAATATTCTATCTTTTCGGTGGAGTGCCGAGAACCTTCGCCCCTCCGCATCCAAAAAAAAAAAAAAAAAAAAAAAATTCGAGGCCCTTTTGCAAAAATCTATTAGCTTTCAATTACTGAAATTTTTAACTTCCATATTATTTACCAGGCTTCACGGGCGTTTCAATAAATAAAATTCTTTGAACCTGCAAGTATTTTTCGTAAAACCAAAATTATTACAATACCTTTATTACATTGAACACAAGGTGTACATAGTAATTACGATGATTGCCCTAGTTTCATACCGATATAAAGTACTCCCAAACACTTGCGCCAAAGTTAATGATATCATGCAAATTTTATTCTTTTAGAGAACTAAGGCTAGCGTTTTTAAAATGCCCGAGATCACACACACAAAACACGTGACTTCCGTGTGACAGGGTCTAATGACGTTTTTCGGTTTATACGAAAATACAGAACATAAGTAGCCAAATAAATAAGTATAACAATTAAGAATTGCGGCACAAAACACGTAAAACTACTTAAATTATTTACCCTCGAATATAAAAAAGCACACTTAATATTATGTCACAATATTCTGCTCATAGTAAAACATTTTTTCTCTTGACTCTCTCATTAAAAATAATGACAAAACACACACACAGCTTTCTGTTTCTTCGTTCCTACGAAGAACACCTTTTAAAAAGTTCATTATACATGTATTCTGAAGGATGCGTAGTTATGTGCAAACACTTATAATTATAAATACATACCACTTTATCCTCATTGGTATAAAAATTCGGATCACTGAACTGATATTTCTTCCACATTCTGTTGTTAATACATACCTGCCAACATTAGCATGAGTAGTAACTAGCATTATTGCGTGGCATATATAGACGCTTTTTCACGAAACGAACCATCTCTTTGTGAAAAAGAAATAAGAACCATAACAAAACGTCACAACAAACAAAACACACTTAACACGTGTGAAACACAAAGTTTATTCAGTGGTGAGGGCATAATACGTAACATTGTCCGTCACGTACGTTCAGAATTCCACAACACTTGAGAGACGGGAAATCCAAAATTTGTAAAAATGCATCTTTTTCCAAATTTTCCAAATTCGTCCCTTTCGTTTTCGGAAATTTCCCTCTCCCTTATCAAGCCTAAATGCAAAAACTTATGGGACTAGGGGTATGTAACAACCATGTCTTCCGCATTCGCCTATTCTTGATTGGCCTATTCTTCGTACGTCGAAAGTTAATGGGTTCCGCCATTTTAGTCGAGGGAAGAATTCTTGATTCGCTATTCTTGCCTGGACTACAACTTTCACCTGCTAGAGGGGAGAGATTCACCTGGAACAAATTTCTTGATTCGCCTATATTCTTGATTGGCCTATTCTTCGTACGTCGAAAGTTAATGGGTTCCGCCATTTTAGGTGAGGAAAGAATTCTTGATTCGCCTATTCTTGTCTGGCCTACAACTTTCACCTGCCAGAGGGAAGGGATTCACCTGGAGCAAACTTCTTGATTCGCCTACGTCGAAAGTTAATGGGGCGAGAAAACGCTATTACATTATTTCGTTTAAACTTAGACGGAGTGATTTAAAAAAAAAAAAGACACATCTTTACCTCTCGTGATTTTTTTTTTTTATCGAAACACTAAATCTGTCGTGTGTTAAAAAAAAAAGGACAATTTTTCTCATGAAAAAAAAAAAAACTAGTTTTATCCCTAGGGTTTAAAACTAGTTTTACTTCTTTAATCGAAAAAAAAAAAAGCCAAGTGAAAAATAAAATTGTGCAAGACATTTATAATTTAAAAATAGGGAAGGTGGAATCTATTACATTATTTAGCATAAGCTTTGACGGAGTGATTTAAAAATAAGATTCATCTTTACCTCCCGTGGTTATTTCTTTTTTAATCAAAACATTAAAACTTTCATGCGTTAATGTAGGAGATATCAAATGATGAGAAAAAAGTAAAAAACAGAAGGTAGTCCTCACAGGTAGTCGTCAGCGTGATTAAGGTAATAAATGTGTCGTCCAATTAAAATCGAGAGAAACTATAGTGAGGGGTGTGGGAGGGGTTATGTGTGTGTAAGGCAGAATTCAAGAAAGCACTGATAATGAAAAGGTAAAGAAAAATAAAGGGTAAAGGGATGTTGATGCGGGGTCCGGACTAAATTCAACCGGACACTGGCCCACTTGGATATTTGCCCACCCGGACATTTGCCCATCGGACAGTTGACCACCCGGACACTTGCCCACTATGGATGATTTGAATATAATACGTAACGTCGCAGAACGCTTCCGGTCTAGTCTAGGAAAACTGATCACATAAATATTTACCGACCATATAAAAAATGCACTTTGTTTTAGAAATGTTGAAATTTAAGGGGGTTACCCCAAACCTAACCTAATATATATATTACCTTTGTTGTGGGTTCAAAAAGCTCAAACTTAAATCACAAGACAACGCATCAATAGGCGAACAACGCACTTGAAAATTTGGAAAAGTTCAAATTTAGGGGTGTTAACCCCCAAATGCAAACTAACATATACCAAGCTGAAATACAAACATTTATGCAGTAAAATTATATTTAAAAAGAATACCGGACACAAAGGCAAAGTCGAGAGAAAAAAATTACGATTACGGAAAAATCTTTTACTCCGTTTAAGTACCGTTTTCTAAAGTTTTGAAACACGAAATACCGTCCTCAGAGGGAAAAAGACCCCCCCCCAATTCTCTTCAGTTTTGCATCGATCTTGAGAATATTCTAAATTATGATAAAAAAAAACCTGAATTCCGCGAATTCACTTAAGAAACACATGCATATCATAAATAATAGCAAAATAAAAAAGATTAAACAAAATGAAAATTCATAGAATCCGTAGTTCCGTAGTCAGACAACAAAATCCGTAGAAACTACGGACATTTCGTAATAGTTGGCAGGTATGTTAATATACATGCTTAACACCTTTTGATATGGCCGTGAAAGGGGGCCTGAAGTCCTCTAGAACAGCTGCTTTGCGGTCAAATGTTTCTAAAGATTTTACTTATTGACTGAAAGAAAAAAGCCGTACATTTCTTTTTAATACTTCATTCAAAGCTGAATTCGCTGCATGACCAATCTCTACAAGGATTTTGCTAAGGCCCTCTTACCCGTGAGGCCTCCCCCGCAATGCGGGGGTTATGGAGGCTATCAGTACGCTCCTGTATCTTTCGTTTCCCTGGGGGTTTTTTTCACCAAGAAGATGCTCATAGGCGTAGCGTCACCCTCCCCCTCCCTCCCTCCCTCCCAACTAAAGAAGGTTTGGAGTGGCAGATATGAATGGGAAGTATAATGGAGTTCTTATGAAGTTCAGAGAGGAAAAATCAAGGCGCACAATTCAGAGACGGATTTAGAGCTTTGCCGCCCCTACTCCCATTTAAAATAAAGAATTTGATGGCTATAATTCCAGGTAACTCATTCGCATCCGATCCAGGAGTAAAACGAAATATCTGGGGGAAGAATGTATAGCCCATCATAAGCAAAGTAAAAATAATAATTTAAATCTTAAATGTGGTGAAACTATAAACAGGGATTTTCCTTATAATAATTAATAACAGAATTTCATCTACCGATGACAAAAATTCCTTACTTTTGACTTTCGCCATCAGTTCCTAAATTGATTAAATTATTTGTAATTAATCAGTTGCTTTGGTAGAAGTTTCTGTCTTCTTTTTTTTATTTCTTCCCCTTTTTGTTTTTTTAACAATTTTTGATATTTTGATACATGGTAGCACAATTTAGCCCTTTCTCTACCGCCTACATGTATGGGACAGCTTCGAGCAGAATGTAGACGTACGTGCGTACGATGTACGCGGATAGTTTCCAAATCACTAGCAGGTTTTGCAGATAGTTTTTGCTTGTAGATTAAAAAAAATAAAAATGTTATTTACAGCAATAAAAACACTTACACAAGGCTTCATTCAGAATAATATACTTAATTCTATTTTAACTTGAAGAGCTTTCATCTATTTTTCACATGTTCTGAGTTCTTTTGTTTTTACAGACGTTTCTGGCCTCTAGATTCTATCAAGGCTTGTTCTCAATGTATAGGAACTATATCAAAAGTTTCCTTTACACAGAAAGAATTTAAATTTTATTGCCCGGTTCCTCTTGCAGTTGCCAGTTATTAAATCAAAATCATTTCCTTATGAATTTTGTACCTATTTTTGAATTTTCTTTGTGAAAATGCTATTTATATAATTTTTGAAGGTTCACTGATGGAAATGTTTTTCTGATTATACAAACTTTAGCCTCTTGTTTTTATGAGGTTCATAGTCCAATAAATTTTAATATTTTGCCGTGAAAATCCATTTTACACACATTCCTACATATTCAATTGCAATGTACTTATTTTGTCCTAATTGGGATCTGTACTCTTCAAATAATTATTTGTTCTTTCATTAATTTTTCTTTAAATTATCTCATTCTATTGTTATCGTGCTTCGCGGGTTTGCAGCAGGTTTTCTGTTTCAATGGTTGTGTACGCAGATACATTTTATTTTTATACAACACTGGCTTCGCGTTAACATCCTGCAAACTATTTTTCATGTTTCTCACTCTAAAGTACCTAAGCCAGAAAACTTTTATCCGGTTCCGCACTCTAAAGTACCTAAGCCAGAAAACTTTTATCTGGTTCCGCACTCTAAAGTACCTAAGCCAGAAAACTTTTATCCGGTTCCGCACTCTAAAGTACCTAAGCCAGAAAACGTTTATCTGGTTCCAAAGAGCAACGTTAACACCCCACTCGCTCCTCCACACCCGTTTGTGTTCATTTTAGTTCTTTAGTCAAACAGATACATTTGTCAAGTCAAAGAGGAAGAGGATTACGGGAATTCGGTTACAAAACCTTGTTAGTTTCCACTTTTATTTTGTTTTTTCTTTCATTATTTTTTATGGGCTTTTAACAAATTATTAATTTTCACAACCACTAAAATTTTTCGACGTATTAAGAAATCCGTTCTGACACTATTATACACACCTTCTAAATTTGGCTGTGATTCGCCTTTGTGAAGAAGCAAACACACGGCGAAATGTAGAGAACACATTATATGGCATTAATCATGTATCAGTAAAAATATTTGTGATATTTAAAGAAGTGTTAACAAAAGAGGGAACTTTATTATCAGAAAACGTGGCATTTTGTCAAAAATGCGCTGAACTGTTCGTCATCGTTCATTACCAGCAGTTGTTGAAGAGTAACTAACACATAACAAAAAAAAAAAAAAAATTGTTATGTACCTAAAGGATCCAAATTTTGTGACATTTACGGAGAAACTATTTACAAGAATTGCCTCTACCCAAAAAGAAAACATCAGTTTACATTTTCCGTGGAGCCACACCCACCCCGCACGAAAACATCACTGTACACTTATTCGTGTTTTTTTTATTCAAAGGAAAACATCATTTTACGTTTATTATCCACCCCCACCCCCCATCCGCCCAAATTTATTGGTCACGCTACGCTTAAGAAGTTGCCTGTTAGAGATTGCTATTTCTCTGAATGCTTAAATCACAGTTCGTAATCCTGCAGTAATAGAAAAGTTCAGTAGTTGCAACTACCTTCATTCACAAGAGTTAGGATAGGCCTGAAATGCTAGTTACTTTCTCCGCGATTTCATACGTTTTTTTTTCAATTTCATTATCATCACCATTCTGTATAATTATTATTAGCTCACTTGTTTGGCGCCACTTATCGTACGTGTCTCTTCGTGTTGTTTTCATTGTTATTACTTTTCTATTTATTGATTATACGGTGAAACTTCCCATTGTGGCCCAGAAATAGTTTTCTGAAGCGAGGATAGATGGCGACACGTTATCGTTAGTTCGTGAAGCGTAGCGTACGTTGTTAAATTGGCAATGTTCAGCCATTATTACATGGTGTACCACGTCCGTTTCTTCAGTATTTATATAATTTTTAAATATATAATCTTTTAATACTAGACCCTCCATGTGTTTTACATTATTTTTATTAGTATTAAAATACTAATGATATTCTTTAATAATTCTATTACTAAAAGAATAATAATAACATTCTTTCATCAACATTGTTATTTACATAATTTCTTACGATTAGCGAGCACTTTGTACTTCTGATACCGCTCCATTTTGCTTCTGACAAATTTCGGAGTACCCTGAGGTAGGTGATTATTATGCATTTTTAGTAATATTTAATTTTATTTTAACGATTTATTCCTTTCACATTTTTTATGTGTATGAGCTATTGTTATGTTTATTATTCATCACTGGAAGGTGAAAATAAGACACAGCGCACTAACAAATAAATTGGCGGTTACTGGATGTCTTGCTCCCTCATACTCAGCGGAGTGGCGCCATCTATTAACTATCTCGGTTACTAGGAGCTTAAATATCAATTGTTTTTCGGAATGCGAATGGCCGAGCACGGAGTTTGCGTGGATCATGGACACCGAAAGAAATGAAATTGTGACACAAGATTATCTGTTTCACTGGAAGTATGTCAAAACTGAGAGATAAATTGATTCAGTCGGATAGTTTAACTGCATCACCACTACACTCATATATATTTTTTAATATTGTTGTTGAACGTTTAACGACCACCGTGAGCAATCGCCCGTTCCTAATTTAGGGCCACAGGCAAGGGCGTAGCAATTCAAAAAATATGGGGATGGCTCAAGTAGCTTCATACCCAAACACCGAAAATAACTGCTAATCTAGGATAATCAATTAAAAATTAAGCATTAATTGTGAATGATTCATTTAGAATAATTATATAAAATCATTAATATATTAACAAACCATAATACTTTCAAGTTGGAACTGAAGAACAGATTCTCTGCTTTAGAAGGCCTAACATCGGAAGAAGTGGATATTTCTGAAGTTAACAGAAAAGTAACCAAAGCTCTTATGGAAACAGCAACAAAATTAGCTGGATCTAAGAATAAGTTGCATGTGAACAAATTATCAGGAAAAACCAAAATGTTGATGCAAAAAAGAAGAGAGATGAGGACAACTAAAGAAGACGCGACTTCCAAAGTGGAATATATAGAGCTACGCAAGACAGTACGAAAAAGTATCACTGAAGACGTAAGGAAATTCAACTGTGAACTAGTGAGGAAAGCAATTGAAAACAACCAAAGCCTAAAGATAGCAAAGGGACATCTCAGTAAGGGAAGAAAACAGATTATGTCACTGAGAAAAGAAGATGGTTCTGTAACAAGAAATAGAAGCGAAATTTTGACAAGAGTGCAATATTTCTACTCCAAATTATATGAAAGGGATGATACATGTACTCCAGACATCATGAAAGGTACTAGTACCAGAGTTCTTCCAGTCCTCCCAGCAGAAGTTGCACATGCAATCAAGAACATGAAGCGGGGAAAAGCTCCAGGAGAAGATGGAATTACTGTAGACATCATACAAGAAACAAGTGGAGAAATCGAAACAGTACTCGCCCAAATTTTTACGCGATGCCTTAAAGAAGGGAAGATTCCTGAGGATTGGAACAACGCTACAATGATCCTGCTACATAAAAAAGGTGACATTGAGGATCTCAGGAACTACAGACCTATCAGCCTCCTATCAGTGGGGTTTATGATGTAGCTCAACCGAGAGAACAAGCTGGATTCAGGAGTGGCTACAGCACAATAGAACATATCCACGTATACTGAGAGAACTAATTGAAAGAGCGAGGGAATATGAACTTCCACTGTGCATGGCTTTTGTCGATTATGAAAAAGCCTTTGATTCGGTGAAACCATCAGCAGTTACAATGGCTCGGAAATGCTGCGGTATTGAAGATGCATACATTAATATTATTAATAACATATATGAAAATGCAAGTGCAAAGATTCGGCTGTTTGAAAATACAACACACATAAAAATTGGAAAGGGAGTGAGACAAGGTGACACCATATCTCCGAAGCTCTTTAACGCCACATTGGAAAATGTCTTTCAATCACTGAACTGGGAAAACAAAGGGATATAGATTAATGGAGATTATCTAACCCACCTTCGTTTTGCTGATGACGTAGTCATTTTTGCAACTACCCCATCAGAGCTGCAGAGTATGATCCAGGAACTTGCTAAGAGTAAAGAAGTGGGATTAAAAATGAACTTTCAGAAGACAAAAGTGATGTTCAATGCTTTTACAAGAAATGAAAATTTATCGATTGATGGAGAAAAGCTGGAGATAGCAAACATGTACGTTTATCTTGGACAGCAGATATCAAGTGAGGGTCACATTGATGAAGAAATTAATCGGAGTACAATCCTTATCAAGTTCTGAAGCTGCTGGTGTTTTTTTTTTCACCCCAATATCAAGAAATTACTAAAAATTCTATCAGCGCATCCTGTTTCAACAACCACTCCGGAAAGTACATTTTCTATTCTCAGGCGCTAGAAAATGCAGAGTATGATCCAGGAACTTGCTAAGAGTAAAGAAGTGGGATTAAAAATACAAAACTTGCCTGGCGTACAAAACTTGCCTGGAGAGCTTTTGGAAGAAACAGCATAATTTTCAAGAGCAATATGCCATTATGTCTTAAAAGAAAAGTGTTTGGTCAATGAATCCTTCCAGTGCTTACGTATGGTGCAGAGACGCGGACCTGAACTAAAAGAGACATGCAAAGGTTGCAGACAACTCAAAGTAGCATGGAGAGATGCATGCTTGGTGTAACCAGGAGAGATAAGAAGAAAAATCGTGGATCCGAAAAATGACAAGAGTGGAAGACATCATGATCAGAGTTAAATCCCTGAAATGGCAATGGGCTGGACATACTGCCAGAAGGACCAGGCGAGTTGCACCGGTGCAACTCGCCTGGTAGAAATGAAGCAAGGCTCTAAGACTACCTTGCTTACAACTCGCGGGGGGAATGAAGCAAGGTTCTGAAGACTCTGAATCTAAGAATCATAATAATGTAGCAAGATTAATAGGTTGTTGTTGTTTTTCATCCGCATAATTTTCCCTTCACACTTTTTCCAGGTTTAGGATTGGCAGGGGCTAATTAATAGCTTCCGGCGTGTTTAAATTTTTGCGGAATGAGTTTCCCTTGTCTTTGTCTTAAAAGCAAGATTATGTTCTCTTGTCTTGTTTCATGATCTGTCTTTTACCTCTTTGTCTTATTTCTTCTTATCCCTCTTTTCTTTATTCTTGTACTTCTGCTTCTTCTTCCCGTATTTCCCATCGTCATCTTCAGATTTTGGTTTGGTTGCTTTATGAAATTTCCACTTTTTTCAATGCATAAACATCAACCTGCATTTGCTTAATTACTTCGACAAAAGAATAAATATTTAGGATAGGTGCATTAAAATTATAATTGAATTTTGCATACAATGATTCACAGGCATTAGTTGTTCTCTCTCCTTCTATATTCTATCCGAAGTCCATATTATGGGTGGGGATTTGGCTTCTATACAGTTACATATGTATCTGTCATATAATCAACGTATTTTTGCATCCTTCCATTTTGTGAGATGTCGACGTCAAATCGTCTACGAAAGAGTCTGCAGCTTCCTCGCGCGGGATCCGGTGCAACTACCCCATGCGACAGGAGGGGAATCCGGTGAAATTCACCCTTGAATTTTATTGACAGGTTCTGTGAGGGGTGCAACTGACCCTCGTCCTTTAGAGTCATCATCATCATCATCATTGTCAACCATTATCAATCCACTGCTGGACGAAGGTCTCCCCAAGTTTCCTCCACAACGGTCTGTCTTGTGCCAGTCTCCTCCATGTCACCCCTGCATACTTTCGAATTTCATCCACCCATCTCCCACGTGGTCTTCTTCTGGGTCTTTTCCTGTCCCTTGGAATCCAATCTAAAATTTCGGCTGTCCATCGATGATCTGTCCTTCTGGCAGTATGTCCAGCCCATTGCCATTTCAGGGATTTAACTCTGATCATGATGTCTTCCACGCTTGTCATTTTTCGGATCCACGAGTTCCTCTTCTTATCTCTCCTGGTTACACCAAGCATGCACCTCTCCATGCTACTTTGAGTTGTCTGCAGCCTTTGTATGTCTCTTTTAGTTAAGGTCCACGTCTCTGCACCATACGTAAGCACTGGAAGGATGCATTGATCAAACACTTTTCTTTTAAGACATAATGGCATATTGCTCTTGAAAATTATGCTGTTTCTTCCAAAAGCTCTCCAGGCAAGTTTTGTACGCCGATTAATTTCTTCATCAATGTGACCCTCACTTGATATCTGCTGTCCAAGATAAACGTACGTGTCTGTTATCTCCAGCTTTTCTCCATCAATCGATAAATCTTCATTTCTTGTAAAAGCATTGAACATCACTTTTGTCTTCTGAAAGTTCATTTTTAATCCCACTTCTTTACTCTTGTCAGCAAGTTCCTGGATCATACTCTGCAGCTCTGATGGGGTAGTTGCAAAAATGACTACGTCATCAGCAAAACGAAGGTGGGTTAGATAATCTCCATTAATCTTTATCTCCTTGTTTTCCCAGCTCAGCGACTGAACAACATCCTCCAATGTGGCATTAAAGAGCTTCGGAGACATGGTGTCACCTTGTCTCACTCCCTTTCCAATTTTTACGTGTGTTGTATTTTCAAACAGCCTAATCTTTGCACTTGCATTTTCATAGATGTTATTAATAATATTAATGTATGCATCTTCAATAATGCAGGTTTTCAGAGCCATTGTAACTGCTGATGGTTTCACCGAATCAAAGGCTTTTTCATAATCGATAAAAGCCATGCACAATGGAAGTTCATATTCCCTCGCTCTTTCAATTAGTTCTCTCAGCACGTGGATATGATCTATTGTGCTGTAGCCACTCCTGAATCCAGCTTGTTCTCTCGGTTGAGCCATGTCCAGTGTTACCTTCAAGCGGTGTGAAAGAACTTTAGTGGAGATTTTATAAACTACTGATAGGAGGCTGATAGGTCTGTAGTTTCCGAGATCCTCAATGTCACCTTTCTTATGTAGCAGGATCATTGTAGCGGTGTTCCAATCCTCAGGAATCTTTCCTTCATTAAGGCATCGAGTGAAAATTTGGGCGAGTACTGTTTCGATTTCTCCACTTGCTTCTTGTATGATGTCTACAGTAATTCCATCTTCTCCTGGAGCTTTTCCTCGCTTCATGTTCTTGATTGCATGTGCAACTTCTGCTGGAAGGACTGGAGGAACTCTGGTACTGGTATCTTTCATGATGTCTGGAGTGCATATATCATCCCTTTCATATAATTTGGAGTAGAAATCTTTCACTCTTGTCAAAATTTCGCCTCTATTTCTTGTTACAGAACCATCTTCTTTTCTCAGTGCCATAATCTGTTTTCTTCCCTTACTGAGATGTCCCTTTGCTATCTTTAGGCTTTGGTTGTTTTCAATTGCTTTCCTCACTAGTTCACAGTTGAATTTCCTTACGTCTTCAGTGATACTTTTTCTTACTGTCTTGCATAGCTCTATATATTCCACTTTGGAAGTCACATCTTCTTTAGTTGTCCTCATCTCTCTTCTTTTTTGCATCAACATTTTGGTTTTTCCTGATAATTTGTTCACATGCAACTTGTTCTTAGACCCAGCTAATTTTGTTGCTGTTTACATAAGAGCTTTGGTTACTTTTCTGTTAACTTCAGAGATGTCCACTTCTTCCGATGTTAGGCCTTCTAAAGCAGAGAACCTGTTCTTCAGTTCTAACTTGAAGGTATTATGGTGTTTTTTAAGGTTGGTTATGTCAATAGATTTTGTTTGTCTTATGAGCTTGCCACGTTCAAGTTTAGTGTTGAGGTGCATCTTACATCTCACCAATCTATGGTCACTACCTGTGTTGAACTTGTTTAGCACACTGCAGTCTTCTATCACGAATTTTTTGTTACACATAATAAAATCAATTTCACTTGTCGTCCCATTTGGATGTCTCCATGTCCATTTCCTGTGTGGCTTTTTCTTGAAGAAGGAGTTCAAGATGAAAAACCCTTCTGCCTCTGCAAACTCAACGAGAGTATTTCCACGCTGGTTTCTGTTGCCATGACCGAATTTACCTACTGAAGTTTCATTCTGTTGCCGTTGCCCTATTTTTGCATTGAAATCTCCCATAATTATTTTCAAATGCTGCTTACCTTTATTATTTAGATGACAAATTTCCTCATAAAATTCTTCAATTTCTTCTTCAGGATGACTTGTGGTGGGTGCATAAGTTTGAATAATCTGAGCCTGGTATCTTTTCGAGAGTTGGATAACAAGTCGTGCAGCTCTGTCAGAGGAACTTTCAACTTCTACAACTTTATCCTTCAGTTTCTTGTTTATTATAAATCCAACACCACTAGTTCTGCCAGTATCTGTCCCACGATAGTAGAAGAGATGTCCACTTTTCAGTTCGATGAGATCTTCTCCTTTTCTCCTTTCCTCACTTAGCCCGACGATGTCCCACTTGATCCTTTGTAGTTCCTCTTCCAATTCAAGAAGCCTTGATTCAGAAGATAGGGAGCGTCCATTGTAAGTAGCCAAGGTCAGCATCAGATGGCAGCCTAGTCCGGTCCTCCGGGGATTCTTAGCACCCTCTGCCTTCATGTCGCACTGGCCGCTGCCTTGGCCAGGTACATTCCAGCTGCCGGAGACTGAGGGCCAAGATTTAAGTTGTGGAATCATTTTGGAGGGGTTTGACCATAACTCACCACGCTGGCCAAGCGGGTTGGTGAGTGTGGGATAGAATTTCCTCTAATCCCGATGGTATAGTTATACCGCTATGGGCGGTCGTCAGAGCCCCTTTAGTGGGAACAGGATGCACCACGAGAAGGCGGGGTTGCCATTTGTCAAGGAGAGGCTGTGATGTTACGCATCACCTGACCTTACATCCCCCTTTAGAGTACGTGCTCCTAAGTATAAGAATAGAAAACCAGTTAATACATGGAGGCCGCGGGTGGCCTTATGGTCAGCGTTCGCGGCTGCCATGGATATAACCTCAGATTCGATCCTGGGCAGGTACGAACGTTCGAACCACTAAATACCCACCGTGCGTCGGATGGGCACGTTAAGCCGACGGACCCCGGGTACTGCTTTTCCCCGGTAATAAATAAGGGCGTCTTCTCCCCCTTTCTACCTTCGCTTCCGTGTCACTTTCCTATCGGGCACTCTAGCCCAAATCTCCTGGCTTCCTATTTCTAAGAGTTGTTTAAGACTTGGGATCAGACACACCCTTCCTGAAATCCTCTACATCTGATCTGATCAGTTAATACACTCCCAGAGAAATGAATTGAACACGTCGGTTTCATTGTGACTTCACATCTTTCTCACATATTTATTCACTTATTTTTTTAACGAAACCACATGGAAATTAAATGACGAAAAGCTAACAATGATATACATTTCAAATTTCCCTCAGCAGGTTCTGAACCTTCATTGCAAGGAAATTTTCCGAATCCCAAAATTTACGCACATTCTACGCATATTAATTAGCAAATACTCCCCGTTTATTTTAATTACACACATTTTCTTCATCCGTCACGTTCATTCTGGTGTTATGGAGGCCATTAGTGTCAAATTTGCGAGATGCAAAAACAAAATACAGTGAAATGAGATTTTATTTGTTTTTACACAGAATCGAGATTTGCATACGGAATAAATAGGTACATCACTGCAAAAATGAATCAGATAAACCGATATTTGAACATCCTGAAAATTGGAGCCGTTGTCTCTCAAGAATTCTATAGTACGGCAAAAGTAAAAGGGCAAAAATTGTTGTTCCACGTTTCTTAAATTGAGTGAAAACAACACGGGAATGGGAAATTTTCATTCCTTGGGTGAACGCGGTATACTTAAAGAGGGAAAACTCACAAACACCTTCAGCAATACCTTCTGATCCGAAATATTTAAAATATTTTTGGCTTTGCTAATGTACCGTAAAATTACTGTCCCATCTCTCAGTATGTGGTAATTTTAAAAACCTCGGATCAGTAGAATTTCATCAAAGCACATAAAAAAGTTGTCAATGCTGAGTTTCCTGAATTTCTTTTTTCACTATTTTTTTTTTCTTCCTTTTCATCTCTTCCTGTTCGTCAGTCTTCCACAGTGCCTTTTCAGTGCTTTGTAGTAAACTAGTCACTATTTACTCTAGCTAGAGTCATGCTGATGGTACAATATTGCGATTCAGCCAAAAGACGGAGCGTTGTGTATTTTGACAGGTTTGTTGATCTTCAAACCTAGCTGAGATGAAAGAAAATTCCTGTTAATTTTATAATAAGTTAATAAAATCATTTTATAATAAGTTCGTAAAATCCTGACCGTTAACCCCATTTCGCCCATTTTCAATAGGGTTTGTTCCCGGGTAGTCCCCTACCACATACTAAAATTTCATCGAAATCGTACCTTTTTTACGTTAGTTATGACGCATAAAAGCAGTGGAATGGATCCCGCTCTTATGTCTTGACCTTTGACCCCATTTCGTTCACTTTCATTAGAGTTCCTTCCCAGGTGTTCTCCTACCACATACTAAAATTTCATCGAAATCGAATGATTTTTATGCGAGTTATCGTGCGGACGGACATACGCACACAACGCGTGACGTAATGAGGCAGATGGGAATCGCGACCATCTACATCGCAAGAGTGTGACGTCATAAAACTTTAATAGGATCCACACACAACGCGTGACGTAATTAGACAGATGGCGTGACCGCGCGCCAACATCTGAATCGCGAGATTGTGACGTCATAAGATTTCTAAGCATGGGTAACATTAATGGGACGACGCCATGACACTAAAAACGTGGTAAGTCGGGGTGGTTATTTAACCAACTAAACAAATTTTTCTAAAGTCGAGATCAATTTCTAGTACCAGAAAACGGTAGGTTAACGACTTTCATCAAAATCCTTAGAGCCGTTTTCAAAATAAAATTTACATACATACAAGAAGTGCTCCTTTAATAGTGTGGGATAAGGGCGATGGAATGGATCCCGATCCTATGTCCTGACCTTTGACCTCATTTCATCCATTTTCAAAAGGGTTCGTCCCCAGGTGGTCCCCTACGACATACTATAATTTCATCGAAATCGAACCATATTTACGCAAGTTATGCCGTATAAGGACAAAGTAATGCATCCCGCTCCTATGTTCCGGCCTTTGACCCCACTTCACCCATTTTGAATAGGGTTCCTTCCCAGGTGGTCCATTACCACATATAAAAATTTCATCGACATCGAACCATATTTACACAAGTTATGACGCATAAGGGCAATGGAATGGATCCCGCTCCTATGTCGTGACCTTTGACCCCATTTCGTCCATTTTCAATAGTTCGTACCCAGGTGGTCCCCTAACACATACTGAAATTTAATCGAAATCGAACCATTTTTACGTGAATTATCGTGCCGACAGACAGACGGACGGACAAAGCTGGACATATACGCTTCTTCAACCTACGGTTGGAAAGCGTAAAAAAAGAGTCATATATATATAAAAAAAAAAGACATATTTTTTGGGGTATGTAGTTTTATGTCCTTGTTTACGTCTTTGGGTAATACTGAAACTTTCTCATGATTTTGCTATGACGGGAAATGCATTTTTACGGAAGATATCTTAACATTAATTCGTAAAGAAGTCAAATAACGGCACTTAAAAGCCAAGAAGGTAATTTATTTTATAAGAAGTTCAAAATATGATTTAAAAACTTAAAAACTGGAAGATAGCCATTATGCCTGTCTACAAAAAAAAAAAAAAAATAAAAAAAAAATTGCTATATTTTAAACCAGCCAGCTTAAGCAGAAAATGTTTATGTCAAGATTACTTCCTACCATTTTAATGAGCTCAGGAAGTTGTAATGAAATGTTCAACTGAAAAGCTTTAGTTTGCTAGGAACACCTCACACCTAGCAGGAATGTGCTGGAAATCTTTTTCGGGAGGGGGGGGGAGGCATGGCACGCTGAAAGAACCTCTGAGGCCCCCGGCGCGTCACGAGCTCCTCCCTCCGTCCCGCGCGCGCACACACACGCCTATAGTCTAAAACCTAAAAATACCGCTAGGTATATCTTTTCCTTTTCATCTCAAGAAAATACTATAAAATTTCTTGCAGTGTATTTTAGCAACACATTTCCATATGTAATTAATATATACTATTACATTTACGTAGAAAGTTCGTCATATAAATAAAGACGGGAAAAGAGAAAGCAATTATGAGACATTAATCCCGGACCTTGAAACAGTGGAGGATAAGTAGAACCGTGAAGTTTATATCAAAGTCAAGTGAAATTCAAGGTAGTGGTACATTTTTCTGATTTTCAGTACATCCACAATAAAATAATCAATATAAGTATTTATTGTAAATAAATCAAATAAATAAAGAAATGAATTAATTTCTAAAACTGTTCTCAAACTGAGTGTCTTCAAGTATGTGGCACATCGGTGGTATGATTGATTAACTGACACAGACTAAAGCCACGAGGTTATGAGGGAGGAGAATAATGCAGATGGCTCAAGAGCCAGGGTTGGCCAAAGAGCGCCAGGTACAGTCAAAGTTACATGGTGAGCTAGGGCCGTGGGGACGTCATCCCTCAATCAACTGAAGCTCCAGCTGAGTGAGCTGACCTCATGCGGGTTTGATCAGTTTCCACAACAGCCCATGGGCAATAAGCTTGGTTCCGTTGCATCTTTTTTTTTTTTTTTTTTTTATAATGGGAATGAGACCCTCAGTGGGCCTGCAAAAACCCCCGAGCACTGTGTTTAAATTTGCTTTAGACTACAAGGTTTTATTATTATTATTATTATTATTATTTCCTCTCCGTATTTTTTTTCTCGCTACCTCTTTTAGATTCGGCAAATCTTAAGAGTGAAGTAGAAAACACGCTCTCTGCAGTGTGAGTCGGAGTGGGGAAAATCGCGTAACACAGATATCTTGGGCGACTCAGTCAAAACGGTGTTTGACGGAGGCCCCCGGCGAACAACGCCCATGCAATAAAACGTCTCTGGAGGGGGCGACAGATTTTACGCTCCACAAATTAATGCATATACTTTCTTAGCTCTATAAACGTTTTTAATTTTCCTGCTGTATGTTTTGACTTTCAGTCTTTGCTTTTCACCAATTAAAAACACCTGGAATACGTAACATCAAAACACTGGACACCACTTACTAATCCTTGCTACAAAAGATCATAAAGTGAGTGACGGTGTTTCCGACTACTATAATTAATATTCAAAGTGACATATTTCTGTGAGCACTCAATCTGGCGGACCTCAACTTCCGTAGTGCCACTAATGCCACTATAGACATTCACCACGGCCTGACTATGCACACACACGAGAGCCCAGGGTAAAGAAAATAGCGAAGCGCACATCGAAACATAAAATCTTTCACCTCCTGTATAGCGATGGATATGTCACGTGACACGATATCAGGCTTGCCAACTTTCAAGAATTGAAATCCGTAAAAAGAGTTCAGTAAACGTTTATAATCGATATGTCAGACTGACTAATGTACTGATGAAATGTATCGAGCATATCGATTAAAAACCGATTCGTTATGAGAACCTTATATCGATTTCATATGCTATGCAAATAAAATATTTGGCAGTATTTCTCGCTAATAACAATTAAAATGCAGTCAACACGCAATTAAGTCATCCGTATACAGTCATTAGGCTACGTATACAAAAAAAAAATCATTTGTAATCGCAAAATTGCAGCTACAAGCGATATATAGCAATGACTTTTTACTTTAAGTTAAAAGTAGTTTTGAACTTAATTTTGTTTCAGTATGCTAAAGTACTTTTAAAAAAGCAATTTCCTCTCTCTCTCTCTTTTCTCTAGTTATCGCTAATATTAATCTCACAAAGTTTATTTTCGAGTCTTTCCAAATTGGATGAGAGGAGATAGGGTTGGAATAAACTATGATGAGGGCAATCAGAAACATGCAGGTGTCGTAGTTCTTTGAGATAATTATTCTCTTCGAAAAATGTTTAAGAGAGGGCAATTGGAGAACGATCGTATGATTTACAATCCACTGCTGAGCAATGGTATTACAATCCGAAGTAAAAGAGGCGAACACTTTCAATCTGTGGGGCATTCAGTGTTTTAAAAGTGAAACTTGGTATTTATTTAGGCAAAGCTAAATACTGCATATCTTAATGCAAAATATGAAAATTTAGGTTAATTGTTGTGCTTGTTTGAATTTTTTCATAAAACCATAATTAGCAGCTGCAGTACGCCCCTACGTTACTTGCGCCCCACGGCAGCTGCGGGGTGGTGGTTATGCCATTGGGGGGGGGAGGGCTACGGCACGTGATCCTGGAGTTCAGGTTTATGACAAAACAAACATTTTGTTTGTGGTCGGTGGAGACAGATAAAAAAAATATCGCTTCGCACGTAGTATTACTGCAAATACGTAGTTTTACTTCACAGGTCAGCGTGAATTCCTTGTGAAATTTGGGTGAAAGAAAATACTAAGCAGCTGCAATAAACACAATATTTAACAAGTTTGAAACAACTACAACGTGGTGTACAACAATACGGCAATTTATCAACAAAAAAATCTGTAAGGACACCAGAAAATTCACAATGTTGTGCACGCGTTGATTCAGGGCCACAGAAAATCAAATAAATTATTTGAAATCTTAACATCTGGATTTGTTTGAGATGCGTCGTTGAAGAAACTACTTGTGATTGTAGGAAATTTCCTATGTTGAGTTTTGATGAACTTCAGGTCGATGGTGTACACGATGAAAATGTTCGACATGTACTTAGGTAGTTCTATGCAGTTAACAAGTTAGTAAAATCATGCAATGCATTGATTATGATACGCTTTCCAACATACCAGAAATCATTACTCAGGTTATGAGGATAATGGCTGTGGAATAAATATCGCTCCTGTGTCCTGACCTTTGACCCCATTTCGATGATATTCAACAGAACCGGTTCAGTATACCGCCGGAACAACATACTAAAGTTTTGTCGCAACAGAAGCATTTTTAGTCAAGTTATGAGGACAATGGCTGTGGAATAAATCTCACTCGTGTCTTGACCTTTGACCCCATTTCGATGTTATTCAGCAGAACCGGTTCAGTATATCTCCGAAACTACATACTAAAGTTTTGTCGCAATAGAAGAGTTTTAGTCAAGTTATGAGGATAATGGCTGTGGAATAAATCTCGCTATTGTGTCCTGACCTTTGACCCCATTTCCATGATATTCAGCGGAACCGGTTCAGTATATCTCCGGAACAACATACTAAAGTTTTGTCGCAATCAAAGAATTTTTACGTAAGTTATGACGCATAAGGGCAATGGAATTGATCCCACTCCTATGTCCTGACCACTGATCCCATTTCGCCCATTTTCAACAGAGTTCGTGCTGCGGTGGTCCCCTACCACATACTAAAATTTCAACGAAATCGAACCGTTGTTACGCAAGTTAGGACGCATTAGGTCGATGGAATGGATTCCTCTCCTATGTCTTGACCTTTGACCCTATTTCGTCCATTTTCAATAGGGTTCATCCTCAGGTGGTTCCCTACCACATATTAAAATTTCTTCGAAATCGAACTATTTTTACGGGAGTTATCGTGCGGACGGGCAGACAGACGGACAGGCGGACAAAGCTGGAGCATATACGCTTCTTCAACCTACGGTTGGAAAGCGTAAAAAAGAGGACAGGTTTTTAGAAAGACCCTGTCCTTCGTCCCTGAATAACCTTGTAAAGTGACGTATACAATCGTTTCCATCTGAAATATAAACACTGCAAAAACTTAGCAAACACGTTAATTTCACGGTAAACCAATACCTCGACTCCATTGTAACTCCTAAATAGGTGCCCGTATTCCTTCAGCTCTAACTTTTTCAGCCACTGTCCAGTGTCCAAGTGAGGACCATTTGTATACGACATCGTGAAGTCGGTCTCAAGAGGTCTACCTGAAAATAAAATAAAAATAAAATAAATAAATAAACAGTATCTCAAATTAAAACATGATCAAATCCTACAAAGAATTCACACTTTCACCGTAGTTATTTCAATTCACAGCTTATTCTCAAAAAAGTTAGTAAAATCATGCAATGCATTGATTATGATACACTTTCCAACATACCAGAAATCATTACTCAACTTATTACTCAAGTTATGAGGATAATGGCTGTAGAATAAATTTCGCTCCTATGACCTGACCTTTGACCCCATTTCGATGATATTCAACAGAGCCGGTAAAATATACTTCCGGAACAACATGATAAAGTTTTGTCTCAATCGAAGCATTTTTACGTACGTTATAACGCATAAGGGCGATGGAATGGATCCCGATCCTATGTTCTGACCTTTGACCCCATTTCGACCATTTTAAATAGGGTTCGTCCCCAGGTAGTCCCCAACCACATACTAAAATTTCATCGAAATCGAACCATTTTTACGCAAGTTATGACGCATAAGAGCAATGGAATGCATCCCGCTCCTACGTTCTGACCTTTGGCACCACTTCACCCATTTTCAATAGGGTTTGTCCCCAGGTGGTCCCCTACCACATAGTAAACTTTCATTGAAATCGAACCATATTTACGAAAGTTATGACGCATAAGCGCTATGGAGTGGATCTCGCTCCTATGTCGTGACCTTTGACCCCATTTCGCCCATTTTCAATTGGGTTCGTCCCCAGGTGGTTCCCTACCACATACTAAAATTTCATCGAAATCGAACTAATTTTACGCGAGTTATCGTGCGGACAGGCGGACAAAGTTGGAGCATATACGCTTCTTCAACCTACGGTCGGAAAGCGTAAAAAGGCAAATCTGCAGAATTCATCATAGTATTTTTCGATTAAAGTTTTCCCATCATTACATCTTATAAATATTTTAATGATAGTTCTTTCTGGGAGCAGAATTAATTGGAAATGAGCTTAACTTGTAAAATATAGCACCGTAACATTTTTTTTAAGTGGGACTTTTCGAAAGTATTATTTTTATGTTTTCCATGCAACTTTTTAACAGATTGTAATGATCTGTAAAGAGAAAAACCTGATATAAGTAGCTTCCCTATTTCTGATATGATAGATTGGGGTGAGAGTTGAGATCAGAACACCACATTGGCATATACTACCTATTTTAGGGTTCATGTGCCTCACCAAGCCATGCAGACAAGTAATAATAATAATATAATCACGGAAACCGAAACATCATCATTGCACACGAGAAAGGTCAAACGGCACGAGCTTCTCTTCGCCATGTCAAAGATTTAACGACATGCACATACATATCTGATCGCAGTGCTCTGCTTCAAACTGTTATTTAAAGGCAGACTTTTAAAAGATATTCTGCAACTTTCCTATATTAGTTTTACACGATTCATCAACGGACTGAAAAATTCTTTTTGTGCCTCATATATAAATAAGCCTGTCATTGTTGGAGATCAAACAAAAGCTGTCTGTCGAGAAAGAAGAGATACTCAACGCTAATATGAAACTGGAAAACATTTTGAGCGAAGAGTCTGACATTTTGTTACACATTTCCGTGACTCCATCGCCATAAAGATTAAGTTGTGATTGGTTTGTAATATCGAAAGCTTGTCGAAAAGAGAAACGTGATTCAATATCTGAATAAGACGCAAGACATAACTTGGCAATTAACATAAGTTAATTTATTTATTTTTTTGATTGGAAGTTTAACGACTACGTGAGCAACTCGATGGGCTATAAAATAACCGGCCGCCCCTAATTTAGTGCCACTAGATTTAGGGCATGGAGAGAGCCAGTGCCATAAGACAAACACAACATCCATGTCCTCACCGGAATTCAAACCCAGCCCATCTCGGACGAATGATCAGAAGATATCGCTTAGACTTCTGCGCAACCGGGACGGTACTTCAGATAAAATGGAAACATCACGAAAGCACAAAGAAAAGAAATCGTGAATGGAAATTTGGCATTGAAAGGTTGGAATAAGGAAATTTACTGGCAAAGCTGCTTTAATACACGGTGCTAAAACAAATGTCTAGATCAAAAGCTTATAATTATTCTTATCATAATTCTTTTTCCGATAATAAGAGAATTCTAACTTTCCGTTGTTGTTTTTTCTTTTCTTAGTACGCAAGAACTAAAAAAATAAAAAAATAAAAAAACCAACAAGACTATTTTACTTGGAGACACCATTATAAGACTTATTTACTTGGAGACGACATTACAGTGCGAAAGATCAAAAAATTATGTTTATCACAGTGATTTGAATAATTGCGAGGAAACATAAGCGACATGATGACATCAACAAAATTTCGATCAATGATTAAACACTGTAAAAGGTAAAGGGTGTGAATTCAGGGAAAATTGCTGAAAATAATATGCAGCAAAGCTACCAGTAGGTCGCTGGATTTTACCCAACTTTTCGGTTTTAATAACGGGAACATCAATATTTTTATAGATTTTTCCGCTATCACTAATTTCCTTTTTTTTACGCTTTCCTACCGTAGGTTGAAGAAGCGTATATGCTCCAGCTTTGTTTGTCTGTCTGTCCGTCTCCACGATAACTCGCGTAAAAATAGTTCGATTTCTATGAAATTTTAGTATGTGATAGTGGACTACCTGGGGACGAACCCTATTGAAAATGGGCGAAATGGGGTCAAAGATCACGACATAGGAGCGGGATCCATTCTATTGCCCTTATGCGTCATAACTTGCGTAAAAATGGTTCGATTTCGATCAAATTGTAGTATGTGGTAGGGGGGCCACTTGGGGACGAAACCTATTGAAAATGGGCGAAATGGGGTCAGTGGTCAGGACATAGGAGCGGGATCCATTCCATTGCCCTTATGCGTTATAACTGATTGTAAAAATGCCTCGATTGAGACAAAACTTTATCATGTTGTTTCGGAAGTATACCTAACCGGTTCTGTTGAATATCGTCCAAATGGAGTCAAAGGTCAGGGCACAGGAGCGAGATTTATACCACGGTCATTACTCATAACTTGAGTAATGATTTCTGGTATGTTGGAAAGCGTATCATAATCAATGCATTGCATGATTTTACTAATTTGTTTTTTTTTTAAGGCATGGCTTTTCTGTTTTAGTACAGAAATTTCCCGAGCTTCCAAAAACATCGCACAAAGACTACGTTCACCAAACGTACTGCAGGCATTTTCGCTGACGTATGAATGAAGGAATATTTCTTCCCTTTGTCCGCAGTAGGTATCGAGCCCGCAATGGCTTGAACGCCAAGAAGTAGCGCCATCTACTGAGCTAAAACGACACTTACTACCAGCTCACGTTTAACGCAGAAACGAAGGGGACTCGTTTGGTTCAAAGACGAAATGTTTACCCCTTTGAATGCGCATAAATTAGTCATTTAATTTTCTGTGACAGCTTATCATTTTTCTGAATAGGTTTATAATAATTTTATTTTTTCTATAGGATGACTTATTACAAATTACATTTTATTTTTCATCATGATTTTTCAAAATAATAATGTTTTGGAACTACAGATCTTTGTATACTGACACTGGCTTTCAAATATGTTTAAGAAAAGGTGAAATGTAATCCTTCGTAGTATTATTTCACAAGAAACCCCTAGGTATACGATTTACTCTTGATTACTATAACAGCTTTAGGGTTAGGAAATCCACAGGCTGACTGACACAAAGACATCATACAATCACCCCAACGACATTTCAATACCCGGTTTCTTACGATACAATAGCAAGTGCACTTCCTGGCGTAATGGGCATGCCACAATAATCTTAATATTATGCGATATGGTATCCAGAATATCCGAGGTAACTACAGGACTTCAAAACCAGGTCCATCAACAGACGATTGAAATTTCATACCTCAAGTACTTCAAATATTCTCGCGGCCTAAAATTTCAGTTACATTGATATAGAAAAAAGTGAGAAAACAATTTTCCCATTATTTCACGAAAGGAATCACGGAAAGTTTCCTTGAAAATTCAAAATTTCTGTTAGCACCTCTTAAAACCGCAATTTTCCGTTGTCATGGTGAGCCCTTAATCAGAAAAAATTCAAGGACGTTTTAAGGGAAAAATTTTCTTTTTCATGGACATTATCAGCAATATTTATTTGGCTTAAATCAGTGTTTGAACTTCCCAGTGAGTTACTGGCTTTAGGAAGTCTAAACTACATATTCCACTAGTGCATTTCGCCAGAAAGAGTTTTCATTAATAGCTGAATAAAGACAAACTTCTTGTATTGCTCATTAATATGCAATAGAAACAAACAAAAGAGCATTGCAAAAAAAAGGGAATTAACTTTGTTATAACACACAAGTAACTGTGTTGTGTGATTAGATATAAAAAAAAAAAAGGCACTTGGGTGTGTGGGAGGGGGGATGGGGTGTTAGCAGGGGCGGGTTTACCATTGGGCCAACCTGGGCCATGGCCCATAGAGGAGCGCCAAAAATTAGAGATTACATGTGGCACAAGACGTTTTATCTCATCCCTCCTCCCCCTAAAAAAAAGAGAATGAAATGGGATTTTTCATTTTTACACATTATAAAACTTAGTAGTATATAATACCTTTAATTCTTAAGAAAATATTAAATGGTGTTAGTACATTCGGCGTGTTTAATTATTAAAAATATTATTTCGTTTTGAAAGAGATTTCAGTAAGACTCAGAAGCCTCCGAGGAAGTTATTTCTTCCTGCTTCCGGGCAAGGTCAAAACTCAGAAGAGGGCGGAGAGGGGGAGCATTTCTTTTACAGAGCTCGCAGACAACGGGGAACAAGAATTCTGGAGACCGTCTGAAAGTTGACAAAGCTGTGCACCTTTGACAAAACGTTACTTTGAAGCTTTGACTAAAACGCTTTTGGGGAAGGTGACATTACCTTGAATGCCTGTTTTGCAAGTAATCACAAGTCCCAGTTTAAACAACCACAAGTAAAATAAATCAAGAAACGATAATTTAAGCAAAAATTTACAATGCGGAATTCGCTCTTTTAACTGAAAACTATGAAATCATTATTAACTGAAAAAAAAAAAAAGAACTGTAAATGGTGGGAAAGAATACTGGAATTACGATTATATGATTCTCAAAAATCATGGACTTCTCAAGGATCTAAAAGTTCTTCAAGGACTTTTAAGGCCCTGAAAATGGTCCATTATTTTCAATGACTTTTCAAGGATTTCAAGAAGCGCACGTACTGTGATTATTAACCGAAGAAAGATTGACAGGAACATTTCTGTCAGTTCCCGAATGAAAAATCCGTGAAATTCAGATATTTCTCGTCATTTGACGGAAAAGGTTGAATCAGGAACATGATTCGTTAATTCACGAAAGGAATCATGGATAAGGGCGCGTGAATTTCATTAATTTTTTTAGTGTAGAAGCGAAGAGAAAGTAATAACCAGTATACAGGGAACGAAGAAAGAGTGCTGGTGAAAAGATTTATTCCTTAAGTACATCTGCGTCAAAAAAAAAAAAAAAAAAAAGGGAAAAAAATAACTGAACAAAGAAAGCAACAAAGATCTTAATTTGTTGCATCATAACCCAATGTTTACTAAGGTAATTGAAAGAAACAGTACTAAATCAACAAGATCTGTAACCTGAGCTGTTCCAAATGTCAAAGCAATGCTCCGAAGGTAGATAATATGTCGATAGATTTTGAGATGTTATACAGAAGGACATAATGGACATAGCGCATTCCTTATAATTAACAGTTTGAAGATGCCTATTCTGTCTCATTCTCTGATTTCCCTTCGAGGAGAACAAATCTCGGTGCTATATTGCAGACAGAAAAACAGCAGATTTAATCTTTTTTTTAATCTGTATGTTACACAACAGCATACACAGCAGAGATGTCACCAGTAAAACATAAGCGCTGGAGGAGTTAATTATTAAGTATACAGCAATACTTGAATAAACAAAAAATATGCGCATCTTGAAATAATTCTACTGACAGAAAAATTCATAAAAAAAAATGTTAACTTCATTGGCTTGCCTATGCTTTACCTTTTATCTCATTAGGATAACTTGCTCGTTGAAACATAACCAAAAGCCTTTTGAAGCATTACAAGGACAACGCCCAAATCTCTTAAACGTTACTCGCTGCTATAAAAGATAAGAATTTAGTTATTCGTAAGTACTGTTGCTCACGTAAATATTTTGGATTTTTTAGCTGATGTCCTCTTTCCACACCGCTTCCCAAAATAAAAACAATAAGAACACAAACACATTAAGAAAGGAACAAGTTTTCTTTCAATATATATCTGAGAAGTAATGCAAATGTTTATGTTTTATTTTTTTACTGACATCGAGGGGGCAAAGGGCCTGGCTCCCCTCGAAAATGTTTCATTTTATTTTATTTTTTTGGTTTTTGGTTAAAATGCGACTTACGTTAGAAAAAAAAAGCTTTAATTTAATGAAAATATATTAACTTACATTAGAAAGTAATACTTTAATTTTTTTCTTCTATTTTTAATTAACTTTTATTTTATTCTTGTGGATTTCAAAACATTCCATTTTTCGTCGCCCCCTTCCCACCCGGAAAAAATTCTAATTGCGCCTCTGGCTGCAGACAACTGAAATAATAATACTTTATTATGCTAATGAGCAAAAATATATTGAATACATAAAGCATTGGCAGTATAAAATATTAAATAAATGGTAGTACATGAAAACATGAAAAGAAAAAATTTTGATTTACATAAGCTGAGAAATTAAGTCCGTTACAACAATCTGCCACTTAAAATAAAGGTAAACATTTTGCGCAGCTATGAAAGAATGGTTGTTTTAACACGTCTTATAGGAGCGCGAAAGTAGGTCAAGCATTCAAGCCACTTTAACAAAAAGGAAGAAACCATATATCGCAAAACAGTGAATATATCTAAAGGCAAAGCACAGGCATCGTTCTGAAGCACGTAATCCGTGTGCCGAAAAGGTATGTCATACATACACACCTGTAAACCGTGAGAACAGTAGAATACGGAATATTCTCATTGCTGACAACTGCAAGCAGCATGGAGAGATAGATGCTTGGTGCAACCAAGAAAGATAAGAAGAGGAATTCGTGACTTAGGAAAATGACAAGAGTGGAAGACATCATGATCAAAGTTCCTGAAATGGCAATGGGCTGGATATATTGCCAGAACGGACCACCAATGGACAACCGAAATTTTAGAATGGACACCAAGGGACAGGGAGACCCAGAAGAAGACCTCTTGAGAGATGGGCGGATGAAATTGGAAAACATGCCGGAGGGACACGAGGAGACTGGCGGAAGACAAATCGTTGTGGAAGAAACTTGGGGAGTCCTTTATCCAGCAGTGGATTGATAATGATTGACAATGATGATGAAATGTGTGTGTGTGTGAGAGAGAGAGAGAGAGAGAGAGAGAGAGAGAGATCTGTAGTGTTTTAATGGAGACAGTATCACTCGCATTTTTATTGTTTTGTTACACCGCATACAACCTCTCTTTGGTCTTCCTATTTTTCCATGAAATATTATTACCACAAGTTACTGTTTTCCAATTTTTTCTGCATTTTCGACTTTGTATTTAACGTAATGACATACGTTTAAAACAACCCTGCGTTTCCTTGTTTGTATCGTACCTAAAGTTCTTTCTTCAAAGTACTGCACACCGTGATCAAAACGCACATCTGATTTTAAAAACTACGATATCCTTAACCACGCATTTCTGATCGCGCACGTTTATTTCCGTGTTTATGCAGCATTTGTAAACGAGGCATTCAGTTAAAAAAATAAAAAAAAAAAAAGAGCGAAACTGGAAAGACACCCGATTTTTTGTATGAAGTTCACTACTGTATGAACCGCACGCGCGCACAATCTCACTCAGGTGAAGAATATTTGCGTTTCTTGGAAGTCTGACTAGTCGATTCGACTCATTTAAATGGCGGGCCGGTAAAACACAATGAGAGCGTTTCCATTCGAATTAACGGCGGACCGGAAATGTGTAAATGAAAACATGACTGGAGTTCTACGGCAGCTGTTCCCGGGTCACCCCCACCCCCTCGCGACGCACCTGCTGCACGACGGCGGCTCTCTGAAGGGCGAATATGGGGTGTGAACTACACTTGCGTAATTGTCGTTATTACTACATCTTGTTCTCATGCATATGCAGAGGTGATCTCCTGCTCTGTCTGCTTCGAGGTGGGATTCTTCTCAATACAAGGAAGCTAGGAATAGGGAGTCACCACGCAACAAATTTTCAACTTTCATTATTAAGTTGCCATCGCATTCAAATTGCAAGACGAAAAAAAAGTATACGAAATAGCAAAATGTTATTTTTTTGTTGCTGTTTTTTCTTATGAGAGGCAAACTTCCGAGAAACTGAATGTTACGCAACTACGCAAATGGAAAACAGAGCTTCTGCAGTTGGTTACACGTTGAAGTGTAACGTAAAATAAAGGGGTTGCAACCGGCAAAATAAACGTTATATGTATCTTAAGCCTCAAATTTCGAACGTTACAATACTACGACAATGTATGCACACAAAAAATTACACTTAACCTTTTTTTCTAATGAATTGCGTATTATCCTAATATATAATTTGCTAGAGCCTCTTCCGTTCCGCTTTTTAAGTCGTCATGGCAACAACCGAGAAACAAATGCTTGTGACGCCACGCTTAGCTTTTCGTGTAGGTGACGTTATCACCTACACGCGCACAGTCCACGCGTATATCACTTTGTTCTGTTGTCATAGCAGCAAAGAACACGGCTTCTGGTGTGACGTCACCTAATCCAAATCATTCTCACATGACGTCAGAGATGCGTTAGGTCACACGCGGTCAACTCTTTAGAGATACGAAAACTTTACATCAGGAATTTTGGTCCACTACCTGAACCGGTGTTTAGGCATCTGTATGTGGTAACGTCAAGAGTACGACGATCTGAAGACGTCAAGATAAAAATAGTTCACGGAAAAGAACAGGGGAAATTGATACAGGGTTGACAGTCAGGGTATACGAAAAATGTTGTGTACAAGGAAGTGTTGACGAAATAGGGACTAAAAGTTTTACAAAACACATAACAAACAGACAGCCCGTCGTATCAAATTCCATAACCGACTGCTCGGGAAATATTCAGAAAGCTGAAAGCCAACGTCGCCATCTATTGACGTGGAACTCAAAAACTCAATATCATAAATTTTAACTCAAAAACTTCTGTATCATAAATTAATCTTGCTACATCTATGTACCATGCAGGAAAAAGAAATCAGATTTGCGTTCTCACGTGGCAAATACAGCTGAATATTTCAGGCACGCCAGATAATAATAACGCATCACGAAGAGCTCAAAAGTACGTGCCATATCTTTCGCATCCAAAACATAGCTTTTCATTCTATCCATATTGAAAGGAAATCATCAGAATATATACGCCGATCATCCACGACATAAAAACCACCTACCAAATATGTAGTCTTGCTCTCGCTAGCTCTCATCCGATAAGGAATAGATTCAACGAGATGTTGGTAGGTGCCTCTTGATATCTGGTACCATGACCGCAACAAAAGATTCTGCAGTTCTCGTAATTTACGTGGTTGAGATGCTGCTCGTACCCGTTTCTTCAACTCAAACCACAAATGTTCGAGAGGGTTCGTGTTCGGCAAATTTGGGGGCCATGGCAATAAATGGAATTCCTTTTCATGTTTTTGGAACCATTTCTGAACCTTTTGAGCAGTGTGGCATGGAGCTACATCTTGTTGAAAAACGCCATCTTCTCCAGGGAAAAGAGTCGCTATAAAGGGTTGTACTTGGTCAGCCACGATGTTCAGGTATGTGACAACTGTCAGAATTAGCTCTACAGGGAGGGATAATGGGTCCAAGATTCCCCAAGAAAATATTTCCCAGACCATCACACCCTCCAGAGGCCTGAATCGGTCCCACAGTACATCCAGGTGAGAAGGCTTCTTTAGGTAAACGTCGTGCACGCGCGCGTCCGTCGACAGCATGGTATAACAGAAAAAGGGATTCGTCTGACCATGAGACCCTTTTCCAGTCTTCTATGGTCCAATGTCGATGATTACATGCCCACTTACTGGAAGAATGAGCATAAGCATACGAATGGGTCTGCGGCTGCGGAGACCCATATCCAAAAGCGTATGATGAACTGCGTGTTCGAACACACTGGACCCTTTACCAGAAGTGAAATTATTGGTAATGTTAGCCATACTGGTCCACAAGGTTGCTGCTGACAGGACGACATGGACTGCGCTGACCTCTGGCAACAATGAGGCGTGACCTGCCCACGCCTTATCGACAGCTCGAAGTGTCACCTGGTTCGGATCATCTCTGATAGGTATATATTAACTACTGCACATTGTGAGCAGCCAACCAACGTCGCTGTTTCGGAGATGCTCTTACCAAAACGTCTGTCATAACGATCTGGCCTTTGTCGAAATCAGGTAAATCCTTTGCTTTTCTCATGTTAAGACGAAACAAAATAAAGAGCTCCAACCCAGGAGATCTTTATTTGTTACGTCTGAACATGGTTCGTCTTTATTTGTTTCGTCTCTACATATCATTCGCGACCTTGACACGTGACGCTAATTGGCTGCACGTATGCTTATTTGCATAACGCAGAGGAGGCTTTAGCATTTCGGCAGATCGGTGTATATATCGTCACATGATCAATCCACTGCTGGATGAAGACCTCCCCTAGTTTTCTGCACAACCTTCTGTCTTGAGCCAGTCTTCTCCACGTCATTCCGCCATGCTCCCGAATTTCATTCAACCATCTCCCACACGGCCTTCTTCTGAGTCTTTTCCTGTCCCTTGGATTCCAGTCTAATATTTCAGTTATCCAACGGTGGTCAGTTCTACTAGCAATATATCCAGCCCTTTGCCATCAATCACAATGTCATCAACTTCCGTCATTTTCCTGATCTATGAGTTCCTTTCTTATCCTTCCTGGTTATGACAAGCATGCATCTCTCCATGCTTCTTTCACTAGTTTGCAGCCTCAAGATATCCTTTTTAGTTAAGGTCCATGTTTCTGATTTATACGTATGAATTGGATAGATGCATTGATAAAACAGTTTTATCTAAAGACATAATGGTAAATTGCTCTTGAAAGTTGCACTGTTCCTTCCAAGTGCTCCCTAACGAAGTTTTATACGGTTATGATGCGGCCCTTGCTTGATATCTGTTTTACGAGGAAAAGTTAGGTATTGGTTCCTTTTAGATTTGCTCCACCAATAGCAAAATCTTCAGTTCTTGTTAAAGCATTGTACATCAGTTTTGTTTCCTGCAAGTTCATTTTAAAACCAACTTCTTTGCTCTTGTCAACAAGTTCGTTCGTGGATCATACATACTGTGTAGCTCCAAGGAGATGCTTGCAAAAATGACGAATTCGTCAGCAAAATGATGGTGGATTAAACAATCCCCATTAAGCTGCTATATCTCTTTATCTTAGTTTAATGACTGAAAGGCATTGTGCAATGTGGCATTGAGAAGTTTTGAAGACCGTAAAGAGGGCATTAATGGATAGCCTGTTTGCCCTTCAGTTTTTATTGCTGTTCCCGCTTACAAGCGCCTATTGGTTGAAGAAAACAATGAATGGTGATCTCTATGACGTCGGACGAATTCGACAGGGGATCAGTATTTACTTTTCCCCATAGCATTCCCCATGTCTGATATTAGGCGCGGTGAGACTGTACGGAAATGGCACTAACCGTTCTGCTACGTACGGAAATGGGACAAAATTCCTTTCGTACGGAAATGGTACATACGGAAAATGGAGACAATCACACAGGCAGCCATGCCATGTTCCATGCTCCAGGTCATACGAAACAAAGTCCCGGAGTGTGAACGCTGCTCCAGCATATGAAGACAGAAGGTCCCTCGTAGACAGCGTCGTCGAGGCGAATCATCAACTGGGAGCGTTTCTGAGAGCTGATTGGTCGATTCTCCGAATCACGGTCAAAGTACTGTATATCAGTATGCCAAAACAGCTGGCTGTTATTGGCAGCAGTGGTTGCAAAAAGGAACTGCCAGTCGCCGCAGCTGACAAGTGCAGTAAGGCGGATAACAGCACGCATGAATAGGCGCACTCACTGCCAGGAAATTGCTGAGCCACAATTTACTGCAGAAAGCATTCGCAAAGCTGTAACGGCGATTATGTACATTCCCGTCACGATTCAAAAGGTGAACCGAAGATTTGCGGAGGCAGATCTACGCTCCGGACAGCCATTGCGCAGACTGCCACTGACCGCAGGCGATTGAAGAGCTCGGTTGGAGTTCGTGTCGTAGTAGAGCTGCCTGGCGACAAGAATGGCACCATGTCAAGCTTAGAAATTAATCCTGATTCTGCCTCGGTGCCGACGACCGTCACGTCCGCGTCTCGCGATGACGTGATTACAGGGAATCCAGCTGTAGGGAGGGTACGTCTCAATGGGTGATAGGTCCGGCGATTTCGCTGGCCAATGAAGAATACGGAATCATCTCAAAAGATGTTAGAAGAATGTTGTCATGTGTTTTCTTGGTGGAAAACAGCCTCCATAATTCAGCTGGCGTCTATCTGGAATTCTCGTGTATGGTGTTATTAGTATGATACGGATACGGTGGCATCCAGCGGTACGTTGATGACGTTTCGCAGCCCATGTCTTTGTCATTTCAGAGTGGTATCATGGAAGCCGTTTCTTCAGTAAGAAAACGCTGACCTCACACTGCTAACATCTTCCAAGATGAGTCTATATGCTTCTATGGCCAGCGAGATCTCCAGACCTATTACCTATTGAGAATGTATAGGACCTCACTGGACGACTCTAGCAGGTCTATCTACGGCCTCCCCGGAATGTCGCTGAACTGTGAGTCTATCTAAATATTGTGTGGTCCCAGATACTCCATGACCAGAGTTGGGAACGGGTCAAAAATTTTGGACCCGGACACGGCCCGTACAAATCTGCTTTGAACTATTAAATATATAGGGCGTTCAAAAAATCTCTCCCCAGCGGGTATCTTAAGTTATATGGAAATCAAACAAATGTATTATAGGAACGTATAATTTACTCACTTACTTACAGAAAGTATTGAAACTCTCGTCCTTCATTTGCAAGGCATAACCTAACTGTTTTACACATGTTTTCAAACACATCTGCGAGAATCAAAAAGTCCCTGCGCAGTAATGTTAAGGCTGTTCCACCTAATTTTAATGGCGATACAGAAATTCTTTTTGAATTAAGCAACTTGTTCCATGTTTAATTTCAGTTATCGCTGTTTTCTTGATAACAGAGCAAGCTTCAGAATATATTTCACGGCAACCCCAATTTTCACAAGTTTGTGATGACTTGAATGTTTCCAAAATGTGGATGTTGTTTTCTTCATTGCCCCTCAGAAGGAAGGGGGACACTTTTCCTTTTCAGGACACTCTTCCTTCATATTGCATGACAAATCATTTTTCATTCTGCGGGCACCAGTATGGAGCATTAAATTACGCAGTACGGGTTTTTCTTCGATTTTTTTTCTTCCAAAAATAAAACGGAAATAGAACTGGGTCGAAATCGGGTCAGGAACACCTTGACCCGACCCGTTTGTCCAGCTAGAAATTGTCGACTCGCTGACAGGACACCATTAGTGGGCTGCATCACTCTCTGCTGCGCTGTGTGTATGAATGCATTGCATAACAAGGTGGCCACACAAGTCATTGGCTACGATCACATGATCCAGCCTGCAGCCTGTCAATCTGATGTACTGCCTTGGAAATTAAATCACGTGCTGTTCATCCTGTATTCTGTGTTTCTTGTAATCTTCTGCTCGTTTAGCTCACTCCTTCTGGGTAGAGCAATTTCAGCGTCCAGCAGCGTATAAGAACAACCTCAATCAGATTTTCATCAACCGCATCGATAAAGGATTTTTCTAATTTCTGTACAGACAGATGTATCATGGAGAATGAAAATATACACCAATATCACAGAAAAAGAAATCGAGAGAGCACCCTGGTATACTTTGCAGATAATGCAAGTATACCAGGGTGCTCTCTCGATTGATGACGAGAACTTGGTACACGAAAGATGCTATGCATCTTTCGTGTACCAAGTTCTTTGTAGGTGTGAAATAAAACGAGTGATTCGAGAGTATACATTTATTTGCGTTCAACACATTGCATTTATTCGTAGCACTCGCGCCCACACCCAGCCACAGTCCAGTATATACTAAGTGGAATTAAATCTTTCATGCCAACAAGCAATAAGGTTTACTAATTCTTGGCATTGAGCGGTACTTAGGTAGGTGGATTAATGAATGTCGATCAATGGAAGGATTACGTGCGGGAAGCAACCGTGCGCCAAGCAACCCTGTGGAAAATCGTGCGCGAAGCGATCCTGTTAGTGATTTTGCTTCCTATACTTCCAATGGGCAAACTCCTGTACACATTTTCTTCAAAATTAATGCGTTCCCAAGGATGAAAATTTGAACATCGATTAAAATAACTTCATATTATAACTTGGAATACTTAATATTTTCTGAAACATAACCATAATTAAGCAATCCAACATTTGTTTGTCTACTGACGTCATCAATGTACAGGTCGCGCCATCTTTTTTTCTGGTCTCAACACCACCAGAGGAAAAGTTATTGATTTTTAATAAAATTATGGTTATATTTTAGTAAATATTAAGTATTCCAAGTTATAATATGAAGTTATTTTAATCGATGTTCAAATTTTCATCCTTGGGAACGCATTAATTGTGAAGAAAATGTGTACAGAAGTTTGCCCATTGGAAGCATAGGAAGCAAAAGCACTAGACGTCCACCTTAATCGAATCATTTTACTTATATATATATTCAAATCGTAGTCAAATTATTTACATCTAATTAATTAATTACTTACATCAAGTTTTTTATATTAAATACAAGTTTTTAATATCATTATATATCATCATCATCATCATCATTGTCAACCATTATCAATCCACTGCTGGACGAAGGTCTCCCCAAGTTTCCTCCACAACGGTCTGTCTTGTGCCAGTCTCCTCCATGTCACCCCTGCATACTTTCGAATTTCATCCACCCATCTCCCATGTGGTCTTCTTCTGGGTCTTTTCCTGTCCCTTGGAATCCAATCTAAAGTATTTCGGCTGTCCATCGATGATCTGTCCGTTCTGGCAGTATGTCCAGCCCATTGCCATTGATCGGGTTGACAATGATGATGATGATGATATATACAAATCGTAGTCAAATTATTTGTATCTAATTAAATAAGTACTTACATCTTCTGAATTTTGTAGCTTTTGTCCTTAGTCTAACTTGGTAACATAGCTTAATGCTTTCGGGCATTTATTAAGGTCTTTAGAATTTCCAAATTCCGCTACGATATTGCGGAATTTGTTCTAATTCTTTTAATTGTTGTTTGTAAATTTGACTGTTTAGTTTTTCAAAAACAACAGTCAAATTTACAAACAAATGATCTTCCTTTTTGACTAAGTTCTCCTAATACTTTTAATTGTTGTCTGTATTTCGACTGTTTAGTTATTCAAAAACAACATTTAGTTTTAATAACATATTATTCAGATTGAGGCGAACGTAAGAAACGACACTGACACCGATGAAATGGGATGTAACTACGAAAGTCCATTTGCGCAGGTTCAAGCTAAAATCTGACATCAAGATAGAAAGAAAAGCTGAATCGCAAGTGGCCGCCCCGGTGGCGCAGTGGTCTAAGCGATGGCCTCTGATCATTCGTCCGAACGGGGTCCGGGTTCGAATCCCGGTGAGGCATGGATGTTGTGTTTGTCTTACGGCACTGGCTCTCTCCCTTCCCTGGAACCAGTGACCCTAAATTAGGGACGGGCGACTGCTTATAGCCCATTGAGTTGCTCACGGTGGTCGTTAAACCTACAATAAAAAAAAAAAAAAAAAATCGCAAGTGTATTAGTGACAGACAGGGATTGGAAACTTTTGGTGTAGGGTATCTACAGGAAGCGACCAATCGTGTTATACATTAATTTAAAGCTCTTATCAATAGCATGTCACCCGGTCGAGAGGAAATCGAATTTTGCTACGACACACCATTTTCACAGCATCAAAAATGCATATTTGTAACGGCTTTTATTACATTGAGCATCACTTTTTTTTCGCAATTTACGCAAATTGCAATGATATATCGTTACGCTTATGTAAAACGTGATGAAATAACGTTCCGCGATAGTTTACTAAAATATATTGTTGAGTAACAATGAAATTAACTATTGTTGCGTCACTTTATAAGACAACATTCAAAAATCAGATTTCAACAATAGTTTTGGCTACTTCCGTTACCCATTTCCGTTACATCGAAATTTTATGCATGTGACTTAGTTTACTGCTGTAGGTAAAGAAGCACAGCATCAAAACTTTGCACGATCAGAAGCAGTAAAGTATATCGAAATCTCCGCCCTCACTTACTACAATTCCCTATAAAAAGGAAAGAAACACAGATGCGCAAGGAAGGTAAATACACTATATTGACAAAAGTCACCGGACACCCCTTAAAAAGCAAATGAACGGATCCGCTACGTTAAGATGCGCGGCACAGCTGCAAACGGTACAAAAACAAGCCTGCAGCTGACAGCGATCATTTCACACTATGATGTTGAATGAAAAATTCGCGGCGGGAGAGAACTGACTTTGAGAAAGGAAAGATTGTTGGGTGTTATGTTAGTGGATTGTCTATAAAAGCAACCGAGAGGCGTTTAAACATACCCAGGTCAACTGTTTTCGATGTACTGAACAAGTGGAAGACACATGGTGTGCCTGAAGCAGCAAAACGTACCGACAGATCAAAGAAAATCAGTGATAGAGGACGTCGAAGTCTCAGTCGAGTCGTTACAGCTAATCGACGGCGTACTGCACAAGATCTCAGTGTACAGGTGAGTAAAAAAGCTGGAACCTCGGTATGTACACGTACCATTCGCAGAAAACTTCATTCCATGGGTTACCGTGGTCGTGCGGCTGCTCATAAGCCTTTCATCTCCACTCGGAATGCTACTCGTCGTTTAGCATGGTGTAAAGAACATTTATCGTGGACCGTAGATCAATGGAAACGGGTCCTATAGACTGATGAATCCAGATACACGATCCATCAGCCTGAGTGTACTGTTCCTACGGTCAAATTTGCAAGTTTGGAGCTGGCAGTGTACTCTCGTGGGAATGTTTTTCGTGGTATGGTCCCGGCCCATTGGTTATCGCGGACAAACCTGTTAATCAGCACCTCTACCTCGATATTCTGGACAATTATTCTCTACCAACTCTGTGGCAATGCTATGGAACCTAGCCTTGTTGGTACCAGAAGGATATTGCACCGAGCCATGAAGCAAAGACTGTTACGGCGTGGTTTGACGATAATTCCGTATCGTGTGTGGACTGGCCAGCACAGAACCCTGATCTTAATCCCATAGAGCATCTATTTGAATGAATTAGAGCGCCGCATAAGAAGTTTGGAACCAAGGCCTTCTACTAAGCAACAGTTAGCGGCAGCATTATGTACTGAACGGAAGCGCATACCTATCGCTGTGTTCCAAACCTTGTCGAAAGCATGTCTGGAAGGGTAAGTGTATGCATTAAGGCCAAAGGTGGACCGACACCGGGCTAATGTATGCCAATAAATAATGCTATGTTGTGTTTCTCTTATAGGTGTCCGGTGACTTTTGTCAATATAGTGTATATAAACACGTTACCTAGAATTTTAGGCATCAGGGAATGATGGAAATTAGATGAAAAAAATTTGGTAAGGCTGACACCAGTACTTTTCGTTAAAGCTAACGAAAAGACATTTAATAAGCAACAATTCTGAGACCAAAGTTTCAAGAGCACAACTGCCCTGAATAACCCTAAAACCCAGAAAGCGCTGAATTTGGATCATTTTACGTATACAAAGGCAGCACATAGAAGCTGGAAAATTTCAAGCCATTTTTCACAACTCCGTGCTTGTTTACAAAATCTGATCGCCACTTAAGCAGTAAATGGAGCTTTAACGATAAGTGCAATCAATGATACAGTGCTTGTCTTTTGCTCTACGATACAGAAACACGTGTCTCAGACATAATGGACTTAAACATTTTCAAGTTCGTGAGCTAAACTACCTTGAAAACTCCTTATTTCGCAGATTTTAATATAGTTACAGGGGTTGGATAGAAATCTCGCTACGTCTATGGACTGACCAGCCTAGAAAATTCAATACCTTATGGACTGTTTGGTAGTCTATTATATGAACGACTGAAAAACACATATTACATTATTATAATTTATGAATAGTTATGATTATATAATTTAATTTAATTTTTAATATATTTAATATAATTTATTAATTTTTAATTAATAAATTAATTATTTATAAATATATATGATCATTGTTAACCATTATCAACTGCTGGATGAAGGTCACTCCAAGTTTCTTCCACAACGGTCTGTCTTGTGCCAGTCTCCTCCATGTTACTCCCGCATACTTTCGAATTTCATCCACCCATCTCACATGTGGTCTTCTCCTGGGTCTTTTCATGTCCCTTAGAATCCAGTCTAAAATTTCAGCTGTCCATCGATGGCCTGTCCTTCTGGCAATATGGCCAGCCCATTGCTCGTTCGTGACAGACGTAGTGTTGGTGGCTACAATATTTTATGCATTTTAGTGTGGAATACCTCGTCCCTCACTAACTTGTTGCGTGGCTCGGCTGAAGGTACTGTGTACGTTTTGAGCTACTTTTCTAGCGTTCTCATCCTCATACTAGTTCATATTCATCCGTTTTCTTATCGTTTGTTTACGTTTGGAAGCTGCCAATATGGCGGCTTCCGGTATTTCCTTATCATCTATGGGCGTGGCGGATGCACGTCACGTCACACTTCCCACGTCCATGGAAGTTAACATACTCTCGTCCTCAGATGTGTCTGCTCAGATGCCTTCCCAGCTTTCTAGTACTCCTGCACCGGTGCCTTCACTGGACTTGGCTGCGCTTTCTTCTTCAGCTCCTGCATCAGCCTCGGTGCCCTCCCTGGGTACTACTGATTTTACTGCCTTCCTTCGGCCTGTGCTTCTCTTCCCTCACAGCCTTCTGTGCCTGCCGGATCCGAACAGACTTCTCTTCCGAGGATGTCATTTGCCTCTAAAGTGCAACGAGGCGCTACTTCTACGTCCGATTCCTCTCAACCAGATGGTCTTTTGCAAGCAACACCTATTATTCAGGTATCCAACCACAAGGTGACGGTAACGATAGATGACAATTCGCAGATTGGCCGTGAGTTCCATAACCTCCTGGATAGAGGTGTTGTGCTCTTTCATGTTTTACCACATACTCCATTGCCACGCTACATGGAAACCCTCTCTGGACATGTGTCGTCTGCGTCCATTGCAGGAATTTCCCGCACTCCTCGGGGTATTTCGGTACAGTTCAATCACAAGGAGGATGCTGACTTTTTTCTTGCAAACGGACTTTCGATTGGGACAAACCATCTCATCCCGTCGCCTCTTTCCAAGCGACCGGTGAACATCACGTTCTATCCTGTTCCACAGGAAGTGCCTGATACTGTACTTCCTCTCCTTGTCAGTCATATTTGTAAAATTGTTGGCAAGGTTCGTCGCCTCTCTGACGCTCCCCGCGGAACTCGATTTGCACATGCTACCGGACCTCGCCGTCAGTTATTGGTCGTCTTTCCCACCGAGAAAGCCTTGGTGGATTGCCCTACAGAAGCTACTATTGAAATTGGCGCACGAACATACAGTTTCAAGATTTTCACTGCTCATTATTGTACACACTGTTTAACACAGAATCACACCACTGCCTCCTGTGACCGCGTTCGACGTGGACGTTCATGAAGTTCGCATCCCACTGCTGATCACATTGGTCTTTCTACTATCCCCACTACCGGTAGTTTGCCTGACGCGAATTCTTCGTTTCTCCGTCAGACGGACATTTCCGTTACGGACAATGCTGCCTTTCCTCCTCTCCCGACCCGTACGTTTGTGCATCCACCTTCAAGATTGACAGAGTTGTCTTCGACTACAGATGTGTCTACAGCGGAGTGTTCCGATCCGGGTGTGTTGAGTGGTGGTTTGGCAGATCGGCCGTCTGGCTCTTCTCCTAGCCTCTCGGATTTCGGATCTCCATTTACAACCTTGTCTACCATACCCTTGTTGTAACATCTTCCTGAAGCCTCGGCTGTTGTACCAGTCTCCACTAAGGCAGCTCAGCTATGTACTGCTTCTTCGGCGACGTTCGTTTCCTCGTCTCCTGACTTGGGAGGTGAGCCTGATCCACTAATGGATACATCCGCTTCAGCTTCTTCTTCGAAGCGGATTGGAACTTCCAAAGGCGATGTAAAACAGAAAAAGCTAAAACAACTTTCTGTGCCACATTCTGAGGATTCATCTAGTGTTCCCGAGGTTTCCGGTTCCGGTGTTTCTCCACCTGATGATTCTTCAAACAGTATGCTTCTCCGCTCAGGTCCTGTCAATCCTCTCTCTGATGCTGAGGTTCTACAGGCCGTTGATACGTTTCCTCCAGTTCCTGGACCACTGTCCAGACAGCAACTTTCACGTCTTTTTCAACCTGCACGTACGATTGTTGGTTCAGAAGAATTCCTTCACTCACCTGATCTGGACCTGTATGCAGCGGCAACGCAATTCGAATCTTATGTGTCACTTTTTAAATCTCTGTGTGCCACCGATCTTCGGTATCAGCCTTTTTGAGACGTTACACGCGCCGTCTCGCCTCCTTCAAGGAGCTCGTTGAGAAGCATATATGTGATACTTCTATCCTTTTACCGATGACCTTTAGCTCTCTTCCTCACACCGATTACTTTTTGTTCTCTCAATGCTAGAGGATTTGCGAACCCGTTCGCAGATTCCCTGGTTTTGCAGACTTAGTGCATGTTGATTCTGATGTTTTCATTGTGTGTTTTTACTGTGATTCACAAGTAATGTATTGTAAATTTGTTTTATTTGTGTGTTTGGCTGTGTTTCACAAGTAATGTATTTTAAATTTGCGATAATTGCGTGTTTTTGCTGTGTTTTCACAACTAATCGGTCTCGTTCCTTGTGTGATCTCCTCATTATCTTATCTGTTGTTTCCTGAATTTGTGCCTGTTTTTTAAATTACCTATAATTGTGAGTGTTTGCTCTGTTAGTGCTTTCCTCTATCGCGGATTATTATAGTGGTACGTTTGTTACCTGTGTTATTTTTCTAAAGTTGCTGAGGTACTCAATGTTGTTTTGCGCTCTAACCACATTTCAGTTCCGTTCGGTTGATTTATGATAGCATAGTACATTTCATGCATTTGTGCACATGTGTTATAGTGTTTGATATGCCATTAGGCCATTCATTGTTCGTGTGCATATTCATTTCCTTTCTGTGTAACGTTGTGCTGCATCGTGGATATACTGACTCTCCGAACTGTTGTTTTCTGTACTGCAGCTTTTATTGAATCTCCTATGTGTCTATTTCGTTATAGCAATAAACTGGGTACCACTATGGTACCCACAGTTACCAATACCAATACCATTGCCATTTCAGGGATTTTACTTTGATCATGATGTCTTCCGCTCTTGTCATTTTCTGATCCACGAGTACCTCTTCTTATCTCTCCTGGTTGCACCAAGCATGCATCTCTCCATGCATCTTTGAGTTGTCTGCAATATATATATGCTTCTTTGAGTTGTCTGTAGTATATATATAAATAAAAGTTACAGCCTATATATATATATAGCCAGGAAAGATAAGAAGATGAACTTGTGGATAAGGAAAATGACAGGAGTGGACAGCATCATGACCAGAGTAAAATCACTGAAATGCCAATGGGCTGGACATGTTGCCAGAAGAAGGGACCACCGATGGACAACCGAAATTTTAGACTGGATACCGAGGGACAGGAAATGATTCAGAAGGCCCCGGGGGAGATGGATGGTTGAAATTCGAAATTATCCTGGAGTGACATGGAGGAGACAGGCCAAAGGCAGACAATTGTGGAAGAAATTTGGGGAGACCTTCATCCAGCAGTGGATTGATAATGTTTGATGATGATGATGATATATATATATATCCCCATATATTTTCCCTGTAAATAATATATATATATATATTTTTTCCCTGTATATATATATATATATATATATATATATATATATATATATATGGGATGTAAGGTCAAGTGATGCGTAACATCACAGCCTCTCCTTGACAAATGTCAACCCTGCCTTCTCGTGGTACATCCTGTTCCCACTAAAGGGGCTCTGACGACCGCCAATAGCGGTATAACTATACCATCGGGATTAGAGGAAATGCTATCCCACACTCACCAACCCGCTTGGCCAGCGTGGTGATTTATGGCCAAACCCCTCCAAAATGACTCCACAACTTAAATCTTGGCCCTCAGTCTCCGGCAGCTGGAATGTACCTGGCCAAGGCAGCGGCCAGTGCGACATGAAGGCAGAGGGTGCTAAGAATCCCCGGAGGACCGGACTAGGTTGCCATCTGATGCTGACCTTGGCAACGTACAATGGACGCTCCCTATCTTCTGATTCAAGGCTTCTTGAATTGGAAGAGGAACTACAAAGGATCAAGTGGGACATCGTCGGGCTAAGTGAGGTAAGGAGAAAAGGAGAAGATCTCATTGAACTGAAAAGTGGACATCTCTTCTACTATCGTGGGACAGATACTGGCAGAACTAGTGGTGTTGGATTTATAATAAACAAGAAACTGAAGGATAAAGTTGTAGAAGTTGAAAGTTCCTCTGACAGAGCTGCACGACTCGTTATCCAACTCTCGAGAAGATACCAGGCTCAGATTATTCAAACTTATGCACCTACCACAAGTCATGCTGAAGAAGAAATTGAAGAATTTTATGAGGAAATTCGTGATCTAAATAATAAAGGTAAGCAGCACTTGAAGATAATTATGGGAGATTTCAATGCAAAAATAGGGCAACGGCAACGGAATGAAACTTCAGTAGGTAAATTCGGTCACGGCAACAGAAACCAGCGTGGAAATACTCTCGTTGAGTTTACAGAGGCAGAAGGGTTTTTCATCTTGAACTCCTTTTTCAAGAAAAAGCCACACAGGAAATGGACATGGAGACATCCAAATGGGACGACAAGTGAAATTGATTTTATTATGTGTAACAAAAAATTCGTTATAGAAGACTGCAGTGTGCTAGACAAGTTTAACACAGGCAGTGACCATAGATTGGTGAGATGTAAGATGCACCTCAACACTAAACTCGAACGTAGCAAGCTCATAAGACAAACAAAATGTATTGACATAACCAACCTTAAAAAACACCATAATACCTTCACGTTGGAACTGAAGAGCAGATTCTCTGCTTTAGAAGGCCTAACATCGGAAGAAGTGGATATTTCTGAAGTTAACAGAAAAGTAACCAAAGCTCTTATGGAAACAGCAACAAAATTAGCTGGGTCTAAGAACAAATTGCATGTGAACAAATTATTAGGAAAAACCAAAATGTTGATGCAAAAAAGAAGAGAGATGAGGACAACTAAAGAAGATGTGACTTCCAAAGTGGAATATATAGAGCTATGCAAGACAGTACGAAAAAGTATCACTGAAGACGTAAGGAAATTCAACTGTGAACTAGTAAGGAAAGCAATTGAAAACAACCAAAGCCTAAAGATAGCAAAGGGACATCTCAGTAAGGGGAAAAAACAGATTATGGCACTGAGAAAAGAAGATGGTTCTGTAACAAGAAATAGAGGCGAAATTTTGACAAGAGTGAAAGATTTCTACTCCAAATTATATGAAAGGGATGATACATGAACTCCAGACATTATGAAAGGTACCAGTACCAGAGTTCTTCCAGTCCTTCCAGCAGAAGTTGCACATGCAATCAAGAACATGAAGCGGGGAAAAGCTCCAGGAGAAGATGGAATTACTGTAGACATCATACAAGAAGCAAGTGGAGAAATCGAAACAGTACTCGCCCAAATTTTCACTCGATGCCTTAATGAAGGGAAAATTCCTGAGGATTGGAACAACGCTACAATGATCTTGCTACATGAAAAAGGTGACATTGAGGATCTCAGGAACTACAGACCTGTCAGCCTCCTATCAGTGGTTTATAAAGTTTTCACTAAAGTTCTTTCACACCGCTTGAAGGTGACACTGGACATGGCTCAACCGAGAGAACAAGCTGGATTCAGGAGTGGCTACAGCACAATAGATCATATCCACGTACTGAGAGAACTAATTGAAAGAGCGAGGGAATATGAGCTTCCATTGTGCATGGCTTTTATCGATTATGAAAAAGCCTTTGATTCGGTGAAACCATCAGCAGTTGCAATGGCTCTGAAAACCTGCGGTATTGAAGATGCATACATTAATATTATTAATAACATCTATGAAAATGCAAGTGCAAAGATTCGGCTGTTTGAAAATACAACACACATAAAAATTGGAAAAGGAGTGAGACAAGGTGACACCATATCTCCGAAGCTCTTTAATGCCACATTGGAAAATGTCTTTCAATCACTGAACTGGGAAAACAAAGGGATAAAGATTAATGGAGATTATCTAACCCACCTTCGTTTTGCTGATGACGTAGTCATTTTTGCAACTACCCCATCAGAGCTACAGAGTATGATCCAGGAACTTGCTGACAAGAGTAAAGAAGTGGGATTAAAAATGAACTTTCAGAAGACAAAAGTGATGTACAATGCTTTTACAAGAAATGAAGATTTATCGATTGATGGAGAAAAGCTGGAGATAACAGACACGTACGTTTATCTTGGACAGCAGATATCAAGTGAAGGTCACATTGGTGAAGAAATTAATCGGCGTACAAAACTTGCCTGGAGAGCTTTTCGAAGAAACAGCATAATTTTCAAGAGCAATATGCCATTATGTCTTAAAAGAAAAGTGTTTGATCAATGCATCCTTCCAGTGCTTACGTATGGTGCAGAGACGTGGACGTTAGCTAAAAGAGACATACAAAGGCTGCAGACAACTCAAAGCAGCATGGAGAGGTGCATGCTTGGTGTAACCAGGAGAGATAAGAAGAGGAACACGTGGATCTGAAAAATGACAAGAGTGGAAGACATCATGATCAGAGTTAAATCCCTGAAATGGCAATGGGCTGGACATACTGACAGAAGAACAGACCATCGATGGACAGCCGAAATTTTAGATTGGATTCCAAGGGACAGGAAAAGACCCAGAATTAGACCACATGGAAGATGGGTGGATGAAATTCGAAAGTATGCGGAAGTGACATGGAGGAGACTGGCACAAGACAGACCGTTGTGGAGGAAACTTGGGGAGACCTTCGTCCAGCAGTGGATTGATAATGGTTGACAATGATGATGATGATGATATATATATATATACAAAAGTTTTAAAAAAGTTGCACAAACAAGAGAAGCAGCGAAGTCTCTTGTAAGGCTTGTGATTGGCTGACCATAATTACGTGATACAGAATCCAAGATGGTGGTATACATATAGGTGCATTGAGATTGTTTGTTCTGTTCAAACTCCATAATAAGGTAAGCCTTGTGCGATTAATCATGTAGTAATATAATATCACATATTATAGTAGTTCCTTCTACTTTCATTATAATTGTTGTGGAACTTAAAAGTCATAAATATATTTTTCATAGAAGGAAAATGTATATAACCTTAAATGCATGCAGTAGTAGTGGTGGTCACATACTGGAGCAATTCCCTGGTATGGTACCAATGAATGACCATTTCGGTCCTACACTGGTGTTAGAAAAGATTCTGTCTCGTGCTCTGTTACCAAGTATAATGACCACCTTATTAATAACGTGCATATTTTTGTACCACTGAATCACCTAAAAGAGTACTGCTACCAGTAAATGACCGACACACAATTTATGTCGGTCATTTACTGGGTGACAGTAGTCATTTATTAGTTACACACTAATTACCGGATATGATGAAATTCTAGGTTAATATTATTCATCTCGTTTATATAGATTATATTCCAACATGGAAGATTGTGCAGAGGGGAAGAAAAGGTCATACTCTTGTTTCCGCTATACATAAGATGATTTGTCTGAAGCTATAGCGGCAGTACGAAGTGGCACCATGAGTGCCAATAAAGCTAGTAAGACTTCCAATATTCCTAAAGGCACTCTCATAAATAAACTGCATGATAAGGTACCCATGGAGAGGAGAATGTGGCCACCTTCAACTCTGACGAAAGAACAAGAAGACCGCCTGGTAAAGTGGAAAATCGGGAAAGCCAAGCTAGGTTTCCCTATGCATCCTGATGAGGTGAAGGATGCTGTCCAAAAAGTTATATTAGAAACTCAATGAAGTAATCCATTTCAAAACAATCGGCGAGGGCCAGGGAGGAAATGGCTAGAGTTATTCCTGGAACGAAATCCTGCTGTAGCTAGAAGAAATACGAAATAATATCGGAAGCGCGGGTTGCTGTTACAGAAGAAATTATACGGGCGTGGTTTAAGGAACTAAGTAGTTTTTTGGAAGAAGTAGGAGCTAATGATTTGCTTAAAGATCCAAGCCGCATATTTAATGCAGATGAGACAGGGGTGGAATTTCGTCCTAAAACCGGCAAATTTCTAGGGCCAAAGATCTATAGGAATTTCTATGATATAGCACCTGGTCAGGAGAAAAATGCATCACAGTACTCTGTAATTCTTCAGTAAATGGTTCGACGGTAGATCCAATGATTGCTTATCCTTACCAGAGGATTTGTGGAGATGTTGCCGAATCTGGCCCCGACGGATATGCAGTTTGGAGAAGCTAATCTGGATGCAACTTTTTTCGAATATATTGCAAATGTGTTTTATCCATGACTTATTGCTAAACAAATTGAGTTCCCCACGCTTTTTACTTCCGGATGGACATAAGTCCTAAATAAATGAGGAGCTGTACAAATTCTGTGTAGAAAAGTAAATTAGGATATTTTGCCTTCTACCAAACGCAACGCATATTGTGATGTAGCAATATTTCGACCTCTGAAGAGCGGGTGGAGAAACGTTATCAGGAAGCACAAACAAGAAACTTCAAGACCAGTTTCAGAAGTTAATTTTGCTATTTTGTTCAGCAAAGCTTATCAGAAAACATTGAAAGCTGATACCAACAAGAGAAGTTCTCAAGTGCGTGGATTATTATCTTTCGATCCTAATGGGGTCGACTATATTAAATGAATTTCAACTATAGACCAAAGGAGTTATTCAGTCAAGGACAAGAGTCCAATAGACATGAAAATACAGAAGAATAAATTTTTGCTCTCAGGGTGATAGAGAAGAAGACACCTCTAGATATGCTGGAGTCCTTTAGGGAAGCAGATGCAACCAGAATGGAACCAGTAACTGAACAAGTATTGTTTTCTCTGTGGAAGACAATTAAATCCAAAATTCACGTTAACAGTTCTCAGCCTGTCCTAAGCATGACAGCAGACAGACCTGTCAACATTTCTGTTTCAACAGAAGATAATACCTATCAAGAAAGTATTATTGTACAGGATAGTGAAAACAATGGGAAATCAAATTAGTATGTATCAGATGATATCCCCATTGCAGTTCTACACGAGTCTCATAATTATATTAATGTACCTCCTGGACCATCTACAAACACTGCCGCTGTTCAACATACATCAGGTGTCACTAATGTTTGGAGTAATCACTTACACTGGTCAAAACATGGAAATGAAAAAGATATTGGAAAGAAGAAAAGAAAAACTGAAAAAATTCCTTTCGCTGTGACTTCGTAAAAATGGAAGAAATACTATGACAAGAAATCAAGAGAAAGTGAAGAGAAAGAAAGTGCAAAGCAAACACCGCAAAGAAGAGAGGAAAAGAAAAAAAAACAAGAAATGAATCCTGAGAAAAAAATAAATAAGAAAACGCAAAGATTGGGAGAGTGAAACTGAGACAGATTCAGGTGCAATATCACTTACTTCTGATATAGACTTGATTTTGAGCTGTTTGCAACTCGCTCTGCCAGAAGTGATGTACATAACATTGATTTCAATGAAAATGATTATGTTATTGTAAAATATGAGGGGCGATATTATCTAGGAATAGTGGTGACAAAATAAAATACTGAATCCGAAGTAAAAGTAATGGCAAAGGCCAACCAAGACAAATGGAAATGGCCAAAAAAAGTATGTCAAATATGGTACAGCCATTGCAATATAATAGCGCGCATTAAACAGCCTGAGACAGTTGTAAAAGGGTCTTGTGTTTTTAAAGTTCCTGAAATGGATAATTACTGATGTAGCCTGTGGTGAAATGTATTCTGCTTATTATGAACTTTAAATAATTCCGAATTATAATGATAATTGTTATTAATTCCAATTTTCTGATAAAATATACAGGATAGGCTGCTTGTAATTTTGCTTAAATGCTAATAAATTATATTTGTTTTAAATCTGAATCAAACTTAGTTTTTGTTTATAAGTAGCCTGATTTTCCTCTTTCCCAAGTTGACCCTTCTAAATTTAATTTGAATGAACATTATCAGTAACATTTCCACATTTTAATAGAAGTTAAACTAGAAGAAATTACTCTGAGGCTGACTTTATAGGAAACCCGTGTTAAGGACAAGAAAATTACAATTTCCATTGGCTTAAGCAACGCATTTCAATAATTTCTGCCTGCGGTCATTTATGGGTGCCAGAGTAGTCAATCACTGGAAACAAATGGTCATTCTCTGGAGTTCAAGGTAGGAGAAAGTTGCCTTCTTTATTCTGACTTTCTCTCTACTTCTAGAAAGAAGCCAACATATTAGTAGTATTGTATAACCCTTCTAGATGCTTTTTACAGAAAGTTCTATTTAATTGTGATTGAATTTCATACAGCAAGCAGGATATATTCATGTTGTGACTCTTAACTGATCATTTAATGAAAAACTCACCCTATATATATATATCATCATCATCATAATTTTCAACCATTATCAATCCACTGCTGGACGAAGGTCTCTCCAAGCCTCTTCCACAACGGTCTGTCTTGTGCCAGTCTCCTCCATGTTACTCCCGCATACTTTCGAATTTCATCCACCCATGTGGTCTTCTTCTGGGTCTTTTCCTGTCCCTTGGAATCCAATCTAAAATTTCGGCTGTCCATCGATGATCTGTCCTTCTGGCAGTATGTCCAGCCCATTGCCATTTCAAGGATTTTACTCTGATCATGATGTCTTTCACTCTTGTCATTTTTCTGATCTACGAGTTCCTCTTCTTATCTCTCCTGGTTACACCAAGCATGCACGTGTCTTCCACTTATTCAATACATCCAAAACAGTTGACTTGGGTATGTTTAAATCCCTCTCTGTTTCTTTTATGGACAACCCACTAATATAACACCCAACAATCTTTCCCTTCTCCAAGTCAGTTTTCTCCCGCCGTGACATTTTCACTCAACCTCACAGTGCGATATGATCGCGGTCAGCTGCAGGCTTCTTTTTATACCGTTTGCAGCTGTACCGCGGATCTTAACAACGCAGCGGATCCGTTCGTTTGCTTTTGAAGTGGTGTCCGGTGACTTTTGTCAATGTAGTGGATATCGGCTAGGTAGTTTTCATATGCTCGTTTCATCGTTGACGCTGCACACTTTTTTTCGGTTTCATTACATCGTAAACTGAAAACGTTATACATTTTCTACATGTTACCTTAACGTTATCCTGCAGTGTGCTTTCACAAACTCGCGCGCGCACCGTGTCACACAAATGTGATTTCAAGCTCAAGCGAAGAAGAGAAAAAAAATTGTTTTTCGATTAGAGTCATCCGCGACATTGCAAGATGACCCCGTGTGATATTTAACTGCTTTGACTGGCCCACCTTTTCCCGTCTCACTTCCTGACTAGATACATGCCAGCGTGTTGACGATGATTTGCGTTACGAAGGAAAATGATGTGTCGCCCACTTGGACGACCACTATTGTTACAAGACCTTGCTCACGGCCTTTCATCTTCACCCACTGGACGCAGGAAAGTTTAGTTAAAAAATAAATAAATGGAATAAAATAAACCACCTTAAATGCGCAATATAAAGAAATAAGATGGTCGCGAAGGATGCATGAAGTATTTATTAGTAACGAAAAAAAAAGCACTTTGGAATATATATTAATTTATTTTGAAGACGGAATTATTTCAAGACTTGTTCAGATTACTAATAATCAGAACTGCAGAGAAAGCCACTACATGAACGGTTAAGATATTAACGTTCACCATTACGAGCCAGATCATATTCTTAGGAAGACGCAACAGAAAGCAAACGCGTGCCATACACACTTAAGTACGCAACTATGACACTGAGATGGCTTTATAAAAAGCTCACTGCAATGGGGCCGCGCATGGCCTAGTGGTCAGCTTTCCTGACTGCCATCGAAAGGTCCCAGGATCGATCCCAAGCAAGTAGCAACATCTGATTTCTAAACACCCGCCGTCCGTTGAATGGGCACGTTAAGCCGTCGGACCCTGGGTATTGGCTTACGGTTAAAAATAAGGGCGTCTCTTTTTCTCCCAACCACTTTCTCTGTCTCTTACTGGGCTTTGATGTCGTGTGACGTCATCCGCTCTTGCGGGGCACACTAATGACTATATCTACCAACTTTCCAATCGGGAACCTCCAGGTTCCATCTAATGTCCTTATCTTTCCAGACCAGCTCTATTACGTCAAGTAACTGCTTAGTACAACAGCGGTATCGCGAGAAGAATTTCAGTACACACAGTCCGCCACACATAGCCTGGAGAGGATTGTACGAGGTAACAGACGAGCTCTATTGCGTCAAAGAACGGTGCAGTACAACAGCGGTATGGAGAGAAAATTTTCAGTACACTCAGTCCGCCACACATAGGCTGGAGAGGATTGTACGAGGTAACAGACGAGCTCCATTGCATCAAGTAACGGCGCAGTACAACAGCGGTATCGAGAGGAGAATTTCAGCATACACAGTCCGTCACACATTGGCTGGAGGGGATTGTACGAGGTACAACAGCCGTACGAGAGGAGAATTTCAGCATACACAGTCCGTCACACATTGGCTGAAGGGGATTGTACAAGGTAACAGACGAGCTCCATTGCGTCAAGTAAAGGCGCTGAACAGTGGTATCTGGAGGAGAATTTCAGCATACACAGTCCGCCACACATTGGCTGGAGGGGATTGTACGAGATAACAGATCAGCTCCATTGCGTCAAGTAAAGGGACTGTACAACAGTGGTACGAGAGGAGAATTTCAGAATACACACTACACAGTCTGCCACACATTGGCTGGAGAGGATTGTAGGAGATAACAGACGAGCTCCATTGCGTCAGTAACCGCGCAATACAACAGCGGTATCGAGAGAAGAATTTCAGCATAGTCCGCCACACATAGGCTGGAAAGGATTGTATGGTATAACAGACGAGTTCCAGTCCATCAAGTAAAGGCGCAGTACAACAGTGGTTTCGAGAGGAGAATTTCAGCATATACAGTCCGCCACGCATTTGCTGGAGAGGATTGTGTGAGGTAACAAATGAGCTACATTGTGTCGATTAACTGCGCAGTACGGCAGCGGTATCCAGAGGAGAATTTCAGTATACATACAGTACACCACACATTGGCTGAGGATGATTATACGAGGTAACAGACAAGCTTAATCACATCAAGTAACCGTGCAGTACAACAGAGGTATCCAGAGGAGAATATCAGCCATTCGTGCTGTTCAGCCACAGTTTGTCATCGTCCTTCGTTCAAATCAGCAACTATTAATAATTTAAGGTTGTGATATCATCTTAGTCTTAAAACGACCAGTGTCTTCAGCTGTGTGTGGAAGCTTCGTCCGCAGTATTTGGAATGAAGTTTTCAAGCAAACTCAATTAATAAGTGCGCTTTTGGATATCAAGTTTACTTTAGTAAGAATCTGAGCCCTGAATAACATTCTATTGTTTTTATTTTTGTTTTTGTTTTCGGATGCTATTACAAACAAAAATATCATAAACTAAGAGTCGTTACAAAGATCGTCGTGCAAAAGAAAGGTATAAACACTAGATACACACGTGTTGAATTTTAACAAAATTGAAAGGGATTTTGTTTACTTCTTTTGTAAGATATGTAAGGTATTAATCATTTGAAATTGAATTAACAAGAAAGATGACACCGAATTTTCGGGTGTAATAAGCACCTCTTTTGAATCCGTTCTGACGCAAATGAAATTTATCAAAGCTATTCAAAGTCAATGGAACCGGTATGGAAAACAATAGTATCTCAAGGAAGAAAGAAGTTTTTCAATCGAGTTTTTAATCCCTCAGATCTTGCTGTAAACGGAATCATGAACTTACGCCCTCTGGTTGCAGTCTTGTGCGTGAAGAAAAACATGAATTTATATGAGAAACATTTGGCACCGGAAACGCTCTCCAACACAGAAATGATTTTTCAAATCGGACTCTTAGAAACATAGATATCGACAAAAATAAGATATGACTTTACGTCCCCTGGTGGGAAAACCATGCATTATTTTAGGAAGAAAGTATTCTCAAAAGGTTTTTCCATATGAGCGGTATCGGTCCAAGAAAAAAAAATTTAATCGAGTTTTCAGGAGCCCAGATTTTGCTATAAATACATCAGAAGCAGAAATTAACACTTATGCCCCTGGTGGCCAAACCATTCTTTACCAAACATTAGAAATCATGTGGAAAATATTTTCCATCAGGTCTTGTATGCGATACAGGAAGAATTTTTCAAATCGGAGTTTTAGAAGCAGAAATAACGCAGAAAACGCAATTCACCTTTGTGCTCCCTAGCGGAAAGTCTATGAATTACTTGAAAATTTTGAAATTATATGAAAAACGTGTCACACTGGAAACACTATCCAACAAAGAAGGAATTTTTCAAATCGGACTCCTAGAAGTAGAGATATTGACAAATATAAGATATACATCTACGCCCCCTGGCGGAGAAACTGTGGAATATATTAAGAAAATATTCCGAAAAGGTTTATGGATCAATCCACAAAAGCATTTTCTTTATCGATATTTTAGAAGCTCAGATTTTGTGGCAAATACATCAGAAGCAAAAATTAATTCTTACGCCCTCTGGTGGCTAAAGTATTCTTTACCCAAAATTTGAAATTATATGCAAAAGGTTTTCCATCAGGAGGTGTATCCGCTGAAGAAAAAGTTTCAAATCTGAGTTTTAGAAGAACAGTTATCGGGAAAAATGTAATTTACTTTTACGCCCTCCAGCGGAAAATCTATGCGTAATTTGAAAAAGTAACTATATCTAAAATACTCTTCGACATAAATGGAATCGAAAGTTAAAAGACTTTTTTCAATCGGATGTTTAGAAGCAAATATGTGGAATAAAACGTATTTTTGAATTCGACATCATCTGCATTTACTCCCTCTAGTGGCGAAATTGTACATCGTAGAAAAAAAACGAAAGGAAAAATCATCATTCGCATATTTCAAGCTTCCCAATGCAAAAAAAGAATTTTTCAAATCGGACTAATAGTTGCAGAGATATCGTGGGTACAGACGGACGGACGGACAAACCGGTAACATAAGCACGATCTTTTTTTTGCAAAAGACGTGCTAAAACGGAAAATAGAGTCGCGTTTAGTGAAACGCCACCTTAATAGTTTATCGCATGCGTATTAAGTCTAAAATTTCGACCGCTTATATTGAAACTCGTAACTGCTCCACAACGCATGATGATTACAAATATCCTCGTGAAATGTTTCCTGTTTTGACGCTATTTTTCGCTGCGTCTGTATCGTGTTGACTCGTGAGAAAGTCGACCTCGTGAAGCGGTATGTCTCAGAACTTCCAGATGTTTTTCAGTGGAATGCCCTGTGTCACGGTTGTACTATTGCCGTTACGACGCGCGTGACAATGCAATCAATTGTAGGATTACGCATGCCCTTGGTGGTTCGAAATCGAGAAACAATGCCTCATCTCCAATGAACTGTGCGAGGAAATGAATCTGTGCCATTTGGTCGGAGACCACTTCCAGAGGTACACGCGGGCAGGTGAAGTATACTCAACAGTGACCATGCAATTGTCTCAGACAGTCAGTCGTTATGAACAACTGAGGAGATTACATAAAGGCAAGACGCGTTTCATGTTTGAATTTAATTCCTAGCGCAAGTTCGATGCCCGAACGCCAGGCTGTGCGGAATAATAAATGCATTGTCTTTTTTCTAACGAATTAGCACATAAACATGTTTGGGTCTTTCCGCTCTATAAATAATAGAGCTAAATTTTACTCTTTTTTTTTTTTTTTTTTTTTTTTTTTAAACAAAGGTGTCACTAATCACTGCTTTTAAAAACGTCCTCTGAGGCACAAATGAATGCCAAGCTTCTTACCTTTCTGCGTCTCTTAGTCTGTGGACTACACTGTAAAAAAATTTCTGAAATTCACGGACACGTTTCCGTCATTTCTTTCGTGAATTAACAGAACGTATTTCTGATACAGCCTTTTCCCTTTCCGTGACGGAAACATGAATTTAACGAATTTTTTGTACCACGGGAAAATTCCGAATTTTCAGAAACCTTTCCGCAGTTTCTTTCTTATATTGACGGTAAATTACCGCTTTAGAGATATGTTAACGGAAAAATCTGAATTTTTAGAAACCTTTCCACAGTTTCTTTCTTATATTGACGGGAAATTACCGCTTTAGAGATATGTTAACGCAAAATTCTGAATTTTCAGAAACCTTTCGCAGTTTCTTTCTTATATTGACAGAAAATTACCGCTTTAGAGACATGTTAACGGAAAATTTTGAATTTTCATAAACTTTTCCGCAGTTTCTTTCTTATATTGACGGAAAATTGCCGTTTTAGAAATATGTTAACGGAAAATTCTGAATTTTTAGAAACCTTTCCGCAGTTTCTTTTTTATATTGACGGTAAATTACCGCTTTAGAAATATGTTAACGGAAAATTGTGAATTTTCATAAACTTTTCCGCAGTTTCTTTCTTATATTGACGGAAAATTACCGCTTTAGAGACACGTTAACGGAAAATTGTGAATTTTCATAAACTTTTCCGCAGTTTCTTTCTTATATTGACGGTATATTGCCGCTTTAGAGATATGTTAACGGAAAATTCTGAATTTTCAGAAACCTTTCCGCAGTTTCTTTCTTATATTGACGGAAAATTGCCGTTTTAGAGATATGTTAACGGAAAATTATGAATTTTTAGAAACTTTTCCGCAGTTTCTTTCTTATATTGACGGTAAATTACCGCTTTAGAAATATGTTAACAGAAAATTCTGAATTTTCAGAAACCTTTCCGCAGTTTCTTTCTTATATTGACGGTAAATTACCGCTTTAGAGATGTGTTAACGGAAAATTCTGAATTTTCAGAAACCTTTCCGCAATTTCTTTCGTATAATAACGGAAAATCTCCGTTTTCATTTTTTCTGTATCCGTATATGACGAGAAATTTCCGGTAATAGGAGCGATTCGTGGGAATACTTGAGGTTTGATTAGCTTTAAAATTTTAAATCGTCTGTCGAATTTTGTAGCTCCGTAGCGAGATCGGGTATTGTGGATGGCATATCGCATGGGTTTTGTTTTTTGTGGCACAGGATATTTCTCCTCCTTTCCCCTATTTGGTGCACCAGCCACTTATCATATACTGTGTTACTGTAAAAAAACCGGGTACTTATTGTTCAGATGATTGATTATCGATGTCTGTGTATCAGTCTTTGGACAACTTAAGACAAAAGCTATTTATATCTATCTAGAGTGAATTTTATATTAAGTGGGGTTTTTTTTCTGGAATAATACTATAAAAAATACATTTCACCTTGTCTAAAGATAACTGAAATTCATTGTCAGTTTAAAAAATCATGTTGCAAAGCATTTTGTTGCTTCGAAAAATCACGATGAAAAATGCTTAATTTGTGAAAAGCCCTCCTACAGAAAAAAAAATACAAACCCATTCAAAAAAATAATAAGTTCCAACAGAAAATAAAATGACTAAATCACTCACACTAATGATAAAAAAAAATTGTTAATCGTCGCAGAATTCGTTTTACGATGTACGTGAGGCGAGTTGCCGAGCGTCTGTAGCTCAGTTGTTAAAGGCGCAAGTTACCTAATCAGCCAGATCCAACGACGGGGGTTCGATCCCGACTTCAGCGGAAGGATTACCTAAGCAGTAAATGCTTCACAGGATCGTCGATTTTGCGGAATTTCAGTTTAAATACGGAAAAATCTGAAATGGACTTTTCTGGAATAAACGGAATTTCTGTCTACGGAAAATCTGTGAAAATACGGAAGTTCAAATAAACGGACACTTTTAAAGACGGCAATTTCTGGAAAACACGGATACCTACCGGCAACTTTGCTCCACGTTATTTTCAAAAATTTTATCGTGAATTCACACCACTTATTTTCTACAGTGCAGCTACATATGTAGGGCTTGAAAAATATCTGAAAAGGTACATGCCCAGCTGGACACGTGCAGAAATTATTTAACGCAGGTTGTTTAGGAAAATTTAGCTTTTACGACAACAAACCAGAAGCCTCATTTTGTTGTTATTAAAAAATATGATGATTTTTGTTTACATGTTTCGCATTTCCGTTTTAAGGGTCTGTATTCAAAATATTCAATGCACGAAAGCGTATATATCAAATTTTAAAGATGATGATACTGAAACTTGTACGAAATGGTATGATGATGAAATCCATATTTGAAAAATTTAGCATGTATTTGCAAAAGTTTAAGACCGCCTGTTGGTATTAGGAGATTTCTGCCGATTGCGTCAGCTACTGTCTGTATTACTCAACTTCCTGTCCGTGTTGCATCATTCTACAGCGGGGCAGCTGTTGATAGAGTTGGGTGAAGCGTGCGAGCGTCAGCTTGCTTCTGGTTTTCAAGCTGAAAGATTTTGTATGTATTTTCTATAGAGCGAAAAATGGGCAAAAAAGCGTCATTAAGTGTTATTCAGAGGGCGCAAATAATGACTTTATATCCTGAAGGATACTACGAACGTGGCATAAGCAGAAACGTGAATGTGAGCAAGACTGCTATTCCTAATACGATCATGAAATATCGAGGTACAGATGCATTTCACGACCGAAAGAGAAGTGGACGTCTAAGGAAAACAACAGCACGTGATGACAATACCATAAGGTGAATAGCTATGCGTTCTCCGAGGAGGTTGGGCATGAAAATCAAGGTCTTTCTACATTCAAAAGGATCTGATATTAGTATCAACACTGTTTCCCGACGTCTTAGCAAAGATTTTGGATTAAAGTCTTTTAATCTTGCACATGAACCTAGACTAACCTCTGTCATGAGAAAGCAGAGACTCCAGTTTGTGAAGCATCATCAATCCTCAACTGCTGAAATTTGGAGTCAAGTTAATTTTTCCGATGAATCAACTGTGCGTCAATTTGAATCACGTGAAGCATATGTTCGACGACCAAAAGGCAAAAGGTTTAATGAAAAATACATCGTTAGCACGGTGAGACATCCACCTAGTCAGATGATATGGGGGTGCATGTTAGCATTCGGTACTGCTTCATTATGCTTTTTACCGACAGGCACTACCATGACTGGTCCTTTTTATGTGGAAATGTTACGTAAGAAGCTGTTAACTCATATGCAAGTGCACAGATGCACAATCTTTATGCACGATGGTGCTCCATGCCAAGACAGTAAAGGGACTACCTTCAGAGGAAAAACATAACTGTGCTTGACCAGGGCCGGCTAGAGTCAGAATCTAGTTTGGCCCTGGCTTGACTCAACCGGTAATAATCCCAACCTTAACCCCATCGGAAACTTTTGGACCATTTCAAAAGACAAGGTCGCAGAAAAACAGCCATCAAATTCCCAAGTTTTGATTGACGAGATAAAGTATTTGTGCTACAAAGACATTTTAAGTGACTACCGCAAATCCCTCATTGAGAGTATGCTACATCGTATTCTGTCCGTTATAAAAAACAAAGGTTGGCACACAAAGTTCTGATTTTGGTCTTTTTGTGTTCTAAAGAATGCAAGTATTCATCGGCGGTGTCATTTTTTCAAATATCTCTGACTAGTAATTCGTTGTTTCTTTGAAAATCTTAATTTTCAATAAATTGACAGGTGGTTTCTTAAACTTTTGTAAATGATTGTACATGCATCGGGAAATTCGGGCATGGTATTTTTCAAGCCCAGATATGTATGCCAAGCTATCTTAACACCTTTGTGCGTTCCTTCCTGTGTGGACTAGAAGAGCAATCTCTGTTACCAAAAGTGGTTGTTAAAAAAATGCCTTTAGGTATTTGATATATGCGGAGACGTAACTAAGGGGTTGCCCCGGAAAAAAAAAACTCAAGGAAGGGCGCAAAACTCACTGCTTAAAATTTGATAAAAACTGAAATTGAAACTTTTCTACCTGTTTCCGGTACAGTGTTTTTCGCTCGATACTTTTTCATTCGTCTGTAAACAGAAATTGTTATAGTATATAATATGTTTCGTTATAGCATCTATAGCCTTGGCAGCTTAAATTCGCATTCTTCCCTCAAAATGTTCAGTTGATGTTAGTTGCTCACGTTCAGGAATGCAGACGCGGTAGTACGTATGTTGCAAAATAAGGAGGTTGTTCACATTTTTGGAGATTCTGTCGAGGCAATTCGACTCTTACTGAGACTGCGAGTACGACTGCCTGCTTCAGCCAGTTCGTTTTAGATAGTACCGAAGGTCCGAACCCTGAAACAGTAATGAGAAAATATATACACTATTGACATGAACTGATCAACTGTTTTCGGTAGAAGAACTACATACATACAAGGTTTGTCCGGAAAGTAATGAGACCACTTTTCCTGGGCCAATCAGAAGGGCCGGAGGGCGGAGTCTCCGGGCGTGACGGGGTATGTTAGGTAAACGATCGATGTCTCGTAAGTTGGCTCTGAGCTTTTACAGAGTGAGGATCGCTTGCGAAGTGGACAGCTGAGTGAGCGTCGCGTAACGGTCAAAATGCAGAAGAGTGTCGAACAGCGATACGCGGTAAGATTTTGTATTAAACATGAAAACTCCGCGACCGAGACGCTTGCTATGATACAGAAAGCCTACGGGAAGGATGCCTTATCGAAAGCATAAGGGTTTCGGTGGCACAAAACGTTCACAGATGGGAGAGAGAGAGAGCGTCGAGGATGAGCCACGCCCAGGTCGCCCTTCAATGTCTCACACTTCGGACAAAGTAGAAAAGGTGAAAGCGGTTTTGGACTCTGACTGACGTCTGACTGTTAGATTGGTGGCAGATCAAGTGGGACTCGCGAAATCCATTGTGCTTGAAATCATCACGCAAGAATTGCAGATGCGGGAAGTTTGCGCCAAATTGGTTCCTAAGGTTTCGACCGATATACAACCGTATATCGATTTCTCCTGAGCTTGTGGACCATGTGAGGAGTGAACCTGGTTTTTTGGAGAAAGTGATAACAGGTGATGAAACGTGGGGCTTTGAGTACGATCCGGAGACGAAAAGACAGAGCTCAGAGTGGCCAACTCCCGAATCTCCTCGACCAATGAAGGCTCCAATGTGCAAATCGATGCTCATTGTCTTCTTTGACTGTAAAGGTGTTGTCCACAAGGAGTTCGTACCACCCGGACAAACGGTCAACGCTACATTTTACGTGGAAGTGCATCAACGGCTGAAGAACAGAGATGCGCGCGTCCACCCAGAGACAACCAACACTTGGGTTCTGCACCACGATAACGAGCCGATCAATGCGTCGCTGAGAGTGAGAGAGTTTCTGGCTACACATAACGTGGCAACGCTGCCCCAACCTCCCTACAGCCCGGACTTGGCCCCAGCTGACTTCTTTTGTTTCCTCGGCTCAAATTCAACCTGAAATGACACCAATTTGGGACTGTTACAAACGTGCAAACTGTCGCGACGAGTGCTTTGAAAGCGATCCCTGTTCGCGACTTCCAGGCAAACTACGCGGCGTGGCAGAACCGCTGGCAGCAGTGTATTGATGTTCAAGGATGATATTTCGAGGAATTTTAATGTTATGTAAGCATAACTTTAATTAAACGTCTGTTATTGAATGAATTTCATTACTTTCCGGACAGACCTTGTAAAAAGATACAAAAAAACATGGAGTGGTCTTCTGTCTTACCCACCCCATCTATAGCAACATAAATACAATTGTGTGTTCTACTATGGGGTTATCAGCTGCCCTACCTTATTCCGCGTAAAGGTGCGAGTAGTTTTTGTTTGTTTGTTTTGAAGTTTAATGACCACCACGAGTAACTCTTAAGGCTACAGGCAGTCGCCCGTTCCAAATTTGGGGTGATTGGTTCCAGGGTAGAGTGTCAACCATCGCCGTAGGGCAAATACACCACCCATGCCCAATCCAGTCCTAGCTCAAACTTCTAGCCAGAAAATAGCGCCACTGACCACCAGAGAGGCATACGAGTTCTGATATGGGGCGTTCGGGAGCCCAACTATCTATTTACAATAACATGCTAGTAGTTGTTCGTACTAATATAGGGCGATCCGTCCCCCATCCATAGAAAGATGTGAGCAATCGTACTTTCTAATATGGGTTGATCGGTTGCCCTGACACCCTCTATAGGAAGACGCGAGTTGCTGTGTGTTCTGATACGTCTCTTCCCTTACTGTTTTATTTGGATATTACAGTATTTGGCTTGATGGTGCTTAAACCATTCTTCTTCTCACGCCAAAAACTATTTCTTGTAAAATACTACCATTGGCGGAATGCATCCAGGGTGTTGAACTACTTTCGACCCACAAGCGATGATATCATATGACGCTGTAATGGGCAAAGTCCACAAAGATGCTGTCACGAGCGGAAACTCCAGCAGAGGTGCTCTTTCTGAAATACAGCAGCGCGCCTGTCCAAATTGATAGGCAACGTTCAAAGTCCTTTAACCTTAGAATGCTCAGCAAGGTGCTACAGCACCGCAGTAGCTCTTAGTTTGCTCGCAGATAGCGCAATGTTTGCTAAGGAAAGTTGTTGTTTCCTGATCAATATGCTAAGGAAGGTTGTTGTTTCCTGATCAATTTGCAAAGGAAGGTTGTTGTTTCCTGATCAATTTGCTAAGGAAGGTTGTTGTTTCCTGATCAATTTGCTAAGGAAGGTTGTTGTTTCCTGATCAATTTGCTAAGGAAGGCTGTTGTTTCCTGATACATTGAATGATTTCCCCCTGGAATTCCCTAGTAACCCGCCTGTGTATTAGGAGGTGAGAAAATAGTCTGTGCATTCCAGAGTTAAGCTTTCATCTTGCCCATTCACATGTTCAATTGCACATATACACACGCACACACACACACACTCTTGCCTATCTGCTTTAAATGACATGACATGGACACGCTATGATGTTACTGAAAACAGCAGGCCATTTTATAATACGAAGGTGTAACCGATGTAGCAGCCACCCACGCAAGGTCAGTTCTGCGGTGAACACATAAGGTGACATCCGTGAAAACTTTCTGGAAATATTTGCGGCAAGTTGTCGTCGGCACTATTAGCCCACAGAATGGCATATTACGTACTGATGAGCTATTAAGAAACTTCAGTTAATAATGTGATGAATCTACTGTCCTGGTATACCTACTGTGAAATGCCCTTTACTTTTCGCAAGTAATTTCCATGCTTATAAATCAATTCATCGCGCATTGTGGCATTTGATGGACGAATCTATTAATCATGTCTTCCATAAGTGACAGTGAAAGACAAAGATAAAACTTGTTTTGTTATACAAGATGTGATGACCTACGTATTCTTATGATATTTCGTGATGTGACTCAGAAAAGATCAGCTGGACATCTATTAACAGCGTGACACTCGTCGACCTTTTCCAGTCTCTTTCCAACAAGTAGTGGTAACTATGTGCAACTTTTGCCGTTGATCTCAAATATTCCTTTCAATGCACTGATCTCAAATGTTCCTTTCATAGGTTCTAATTTCAGCTGAGCCGCCCCGGTGGCGCAGTGGTCTAAGGCGTTGGCCTCTGATCATTCGTCCGTAATGGGTCCGGGTTCGAATCCCGGTCAGGCATGGATGTTGTGTTTGTCTTACGGCACTGGCTCTCTCCCTTCCCTGGAGCCAGTGACCCTAAATTAGGGACGGGCGACTGCTTATAGCCCATTGAGTTGCTCACGGTGGTCGTTAAACCTCCAATCAGCCGCCCCGGTGGCGCAGTGCTCTAAGGCGTTGGCCTCTGATCATTCGTCCGAAAGGGGTCCGGGTTCGAATCCCGGTGAGGCATGGATGTTGTGTTTGTCTTACGGCACTGGCTCTCTCCCTTCCCTGGAACCAGTGACCCTAAATTAGGGACGGGCGACTGCTTATAGCCCATTGAGTTGCTCACGGTGGTCGTTAAACCTCCAAAAAAAAAAAAAAAAAAAAAAAAAAAAAAAAAACCTCCAATCAAAAAAAAAAAAAAAAAAAAATTCAGCTGATTTCTGTTGCGCTACAAGCAACACGCGTCATTTTCTGTCCAGCGGAATAACTGCAACTTTAACCCGTGCTTTTCTAAATTATCCATTCCTGCTAGAACGAAACGAGGAAATTCCTTATATGATAACGTTTCCACTGAAAAAAGCGCAAAGTTCAACCCTTTAAACAAAGCCAAAGAAACTATTGTATTTTTGATTAGTTCGAAAAATAATTATAATCATCGTGCTCTGAAGCAAAGACTACTTTTCAAGATTAATTATTAAGAAAAAAGGAAGCAACAGAAGGAGAACATTGCACGCTTGTTGTGTGCACAAGAGATGCAATAGCAGATGAAATCGAAGCAAATAGCCTCTGCTCTTTGCTTAACCTTTTAAGTGGTAGATGTGCCTTAATCAAATGGTTCCCCCAAATTTTTGCGCTCTCTATACAAATGCTCACAGAGCGGTTGAGTTTTACTGAATACACTGGCGGAAAGTGAAAAAAGAACACCAAGAAGGAATTGGCGGACGATCATGAAATTTACATAGGTTAATGGGGTCGCGTTTACGTAGGTGTGATGTTAATTTCGGGACCAACTGGTGAGCGCTTACGCCACAGCACGGCATACTATGCAAATTATCGTCGGTAGGAGTACGGCGAAGTGAATGTAATCAGTCGTCGGCGTACGGACACGTGCGAAGACCCTGAAGAAGCTGCAATGCCTGGACATGGAAGACGTGTACGTTTTCAGCAGCTATCGGACTTTCAGCGAGGTCGTCTAGCCGGACTCCGCGAGGCCGGGAGGTCGTATCGTCGTATTGTGGAGCGAATTGGACGGGAAGTATCGGTGGTAGTACGATGGTGGCGTAGATGGTCCGAGGAACATTCCCACACGAGAAAACGTGGAACCGGGAGTCACAGACGGACTAATGAGAGGACCGATCGACGCATAAGAAGAGCGGCGTTGTCAAGCAGAACATCCACTGCGACGCGAATCCGAGTTGCCGTTGCACCTGAGGTGACTGTGCGAACAATCCGCAACCGTCTACTGGATGCAGGACTACGTGCACGTGTGCCTCTGGCATGTGTACCTTTGACTCCAGCCCACCATCAGGAACGGCTGCAGTGGTGTCGCCAACGTCTGCACTGGAGAACGCAATGGCGATCTGTCGTGTTCAGCGATGAAAGCAGATTCTCCTTGGGAGCCTCCGATGGCCGTATGCGTGTTCGCTGACGCACAGGGGAGCGTCTTCACCCTTCTTGCATCCGCCAGCGACACACAGGGCCTACACCTGGTCTCTAGTGTGGGGAGCGATCAGCTATCACTCCCGTACACAACTAGTGTTTGTACCGGGTACGTTAAACAGAACCTCCTACATCAACAACATCATTCAGCCCGTTGTTGTGCCATTTGTGAGGTCGGTCCATCGTGGTGTTTTCCAGCAAGATAACGACGCCCACACACGGCACGTGCAACGCAACATGCACTTAAGGGTGTGAGACAACTTCCATGGCCTGCACGTTCACCGGATTTGTCCCCCATTGAGCACGTGTGGGATTTTATGCGACAACGACTTATCCGATCTCCACGGCCATCCCCGATTTACGCGTCCAGGTTGAGGATGCTTGGAACTCAATACCCCAAACTTACATCCAACATCTGTACGACAGACTCCATGCCAGAACTGCACAGTGTGACGCAGTTCATGGCGGTTTAACCTCGTACTAACCATGTTACATGGAAATGTTATTTTTCAGTTTTCCAGCAAATACAGCTGTATTTTGCCATAATGTTTTGATCATGTTATCCTCTGTATTCCGTTATTATGCTGTATACATTTCGTTGGTATCAGACGTCTCCTTCTTGGTGCTCTTTTTTCACTTTCCGCCAGTGTATAATACAGCAAAACATTCCTTTCCTCTTCTCATTTCAGCAGTACTGACCAGTCACGGGTGATAAGAGCTCCGCTCTAGTCTTTTAGCATGATGGGGAAATGCTAGTCCGCCTGACACGAACATCATGCCACTGGATAGAAACAAGTGACGGAAACACATCTCTCCTTTCTTAGGTTATACGCCTTGCAGCTCTTTTAGTAGATAATCAGTCAGAACGGATAAAAGTCAATCATCCTCGTAAATGACCACTTTGAATAACAAAGCTAAGCAACGCTTTCTGATAGGTCGATTCATTCGTTCCAGCCGCATTCGGTCCACATCTTAGACAACGAATATATTCGTCCTAGCTGATTTCAGTCTAATTCGCTAACCCTCAGTAAATTCCTTCCAGGCAGTTAAAGGGTTAAGGGTTCTATTCACCATGGACTGCTACACCGATAAATGGAGGCCGTACTTTAATTTTACAATGATTACAACGTTAATGATCAGCTGTCGAATCAAGCGTTGCCGTCCCGGTGGAGCAGTGGTGTAAGCGCCAGCTTCTGACCATTCGTCCGAGATGAGTCCGGTTTCGAATCCCGGTGAGGCATGGATGTTGTGTTTGTTTCTACGGCCTTCCCTGGAAACAATGGTCCTAAATTAGAGAGATACTTATGTAGGGTATTTTAGGAAGGGAGTTTCTGATCACCATGTTTAAAACAACCATTACGAATAGGATGCTGGGAGTTTGGGTTAAAGTGCCCTACATGAAAGTCCCACGGAAGCGAGATAGGAAGACGGAGGAAAACGTCCTTATTTACTCGTATAATCGACGGGGCCAATACCCGGGGTCCGACGGCTTATCGTGCCCATCCAACCCACGACAAAAATTTAGTGGTTACAGCGTTTGTATCTGCCTGGGATTGATCGTGGCAGTCACGAACGTTGACCACTAGGCCATCCGCGGCCGATATCGAGTAGAGCTGCGTTACGGGGTCTAAATACACCGATGAGTTATTCCATTATGACCACCACCAGTCTACACAAATGAGCCCCCCCCCCCTGGAGACCGAAAGCTGGCGCAGGTGAAGTTCACAGAGCAGTATATATACAACCCAAAGGCCGGCTTTCGGTTAGTAGAGTGTTCGGAGTCAGAATGGGAAAAGCTGTCGATTTATCGGAGTTTGGTAAAGGACAAATTGTGATGGAACCGCGCCTCAGATCTACGATCTCGGAAACGGCGTGGCTTGTGTGTTGTTCACGTGCCGCTGTAGTTGAGTACGTATCAAAAGTGGTGCACAGATTACTAAACGACGAACCGTCGTCCAGCCGTCTGTAGTCAGCAGCTCACTGATGCCAGAGGAAAGCGGAGACTGTCGCGCATTGTTCACGGCGACCGCAGGGCCACAGTGCGACAAATCACCCGCAGCTACAACATTGGTGATCAGGGCAATGTGTCACAGCACACAACTTATCGCAGCCTTCTGCGCATGGGCCGGCGTAGCATCTCCAACAACGCACGAAATGGGCCCAAGATCATCGAGATTGGGCCGTAGATGATTGGAAGAAAGTGACCTGGTCTGACGAATCAAGATTCCTGGTTCATTACGTAGACGGCCCAGCGCGGCTACGCCGATTACCAACGGAGGCTATGGCACCTGCGTGCACTGTTGGGCGGAAACAGGCAGCCTGTGGCGGTGTTATGCTGTGGGCGATGCTTTCTTGGGACAGTTTAGGTCCCATTATCCCAATAGCACAGCTGTCAGGTATCTGAACATCACTGCGGACCAAGTTCACCCATTCGTGGCAACTGTGTTCCCTGCTGGCGATGGCCATTACCAGCAGGATAATGCGCTGTGCCACAATGCCAGAATCGTCGAGGAGTGGTGCGAGGAACATGTTGGTGACTTTCTATTAATACCCTGGCCTCCAAATTCACCTGACATGAACCCAATCGAACATTTGTGGTTCGACGTGGAAAAACCGGGTTCGCGCTAAATCACCACCACCACGAAATGTACGGGAACTGGATGACCTGCTATTCATAAATACCCCAAGGTACCTACCGCCACCTCATCGAATCGATGGCTTGCAGAGTAGCCGCTGTTTTGCGTCCTAAAAAGGGTCCTACAGCTTGTTAGGTAGGTGTTCGTAATGTAATGTCTCATTGGTGTATGACTGGGCTCTATGGCAGGAGTTCCATGGTACGTGCCACGCTGGCCCCAGTCAGATAATATTTAGTCAGAAGTAGCGCCGCAAACATGTGACTTGGAGTCCTCCTCAGTGAACTTTAGTTCTGCTTACAGACGAAACTGGTGAAGAAATATCCAGTAGAAAGAGATTTATGTAGAAGATTTTAAGAAGGGAGTGTCTGACCTCGGGTCTAAAATAACCCTTAGAAGTAGGAAGCTAGAAGACCAGGGCTAGAGTGACTGACAGGAAAGTCAAACGGAAGCGAGATCGAAGGGTGGAGGAAGACGCCCTTATTAATAACCGGATCCCTAAATTAGAGACGGGCGACTGCTTATAGTCCCATCGAGTTGCTCACGGTGGTCGTTAAACCCCCAAACAAACAAAAGAATCAAAGGTATTTTTTGTGTGGCGCTTTGATTACGTAAATGCTCACGCGTAAGCCTACGTGAAAGGTGGAAGACATCACCTGATCAAGTTTTTTACAATCTCTTGTACATGTTCTTAAACAAGAATTTCAGTAAGATCATTCTCTCTCAAACCACATGAGCTTAAGTCTGAGTTGAAAACTACATTTTAAAACTAAAAAAAAGAATTTTTTTTTTTTTTTTTAACTACGTTTGCGCTGCGCTGGGAAGCCTAAATCTAAAGCGTCATGCGGAGTCAAGCTGTTGCTGTTGTGCTAATTCCCCAAGTTATAAGGAATTTCCTCAGAATGAAATTCCGAACCAGTGCAGCATGATCTCAGCACAAGTGGCAACCAGCTGTTTCTCGTTCACCAAATGAGAAGCTGAGACACGTCAAATGCCAAGCACGAAAAAAAAAGGGGGGGGGAGGTGAAGGGGGAGTCGAAGTAGAGGGTAGCAGTAAATAAGAGAATGATGATTGCGGTTCGCGTGGGCGGGAAAACTTAATGCTATTTATTTTATTCACACATTATTTTTTTACTCGCGTAAACTTTCTTTCCGCTTTTCTCCTTTACGATCTCGAAATAACAACCACAGGAACAGTTCATTAAAACATCAAAACCGTTGCCATATGTTTATTCCGTTCCTGAGCTCCATAAATCTCACATCCACATTAACTACAAAAAAAGTTTTTTTTTTTTTTTTTTAAGAAGCTCCAAATTAAGCTACTGGAAGTAAATGCTTCTTTAATTTAAAGTACCATCATTTTATTTTATTCTCTTTTTTCCTATGGCGCTCCTAAAGCTTAGTTGAACATTCATTACACTGAAGTCACTCACTCTGGTCTTCAAAGAAAAAACCAGTTAAACCTACGAAATAAGTGCACCGCACTATTACTATAAGGACTAACGGCCTTCCAAAAACTTAAATAATTCCATAAGTTAAGAACTCAATAGAAATCTCTCTCTTCGACTGTTTCAAAAACCTGTGTACACGATAGGGCTGAGTTCGGGCTCAATTTTCGTCGCCCGACCCCGTGGTGTATTAGCCCCAGCCCACCCGAGCCCGAATTTATATTGCAAGATAGAACCCGGGCCCGAATGAGCCCGAAAACTCGTTAACCTGTTCAACCATTAATAAAAAACACCTTTTCCATACTTCCACACTCTCCTCCTCCTGCAATTAACCAATGTATTTCTCAAATGGGGAGTGGGGAAGGGACCTCTATCTATTTTTAAAGTCTAACTATACGATTTTCTTTGACAGTTCGCTTCCAAGTGCTTCGGGCGGCCGGATTTCCAAAATGATCGGGCGCTGCTGCAATTGTATGTTGCTCAAATAATGCTAATATTATCGCGCCATAATAATCTGCAATATGTACGTTGCTAAATTGAAATAGCAGGGAGCTACTGCGCAGATATAGGGGGTAAATTATAGTCGGCATGCTATCAACTATCCAATCTCTATAGTTCTTGAAAACGCTTATTCTTTTCTGCAGAAACACATTTCTACCCAAGCCCAGAATAAATAGCCATCTCGAATGCCCCGTCCCCAACCAGAACCACTTGCCGATGAATTCCCTTTACCAAATATAAAATGTCACATTTTTTTTTTTTTTAATTCGAGGATTAACGACCACCGTAAGCAACTCAATGAGCTATAAGCAGTCGCCCGTCCCTCATTTAGAGCCACTGGTTCCAGGGAAGGGAGAGAGCCCTTGCCGTAAGACAAACACAACATCCATGCTTCACGCCACCGGGGCGGCGTGTATCATTTGCTAAATCATTTAAAATCACACATATATATCATCATCCTCATCATCATCATTGTCAACCATTATCAATCCACTGCTGGACGAAGGTCTCCCCAAGTTTCCTCCACAACGGTCTGTCTTGTGCCAGTCTCCTCCACGTCACTCCCGCATACTTTCGAATTTCATCCAAACATCTCCCATGTGGTCTTTTTCTGGGTCTTTTCCTGTCCCTTGGAATCCAATCTAAAATTTCGGCTGTCCATCGATGGTCTGTCCTTCTGGCAGTATGTCCAGCCCATTGCCATTTCAGGGATTTAACTCTGATTATCATGTCTTCCACTCTTGTCATTTTTCGGATCCACCAGTTACTCTTCTTATCTCTCCTGGTTACACAATGCACGCACGTCTCCATGCTGCTTTGAGTTGTCTGCAGCCTTTGTATGCCCCTTTTAGTTAAGATCCACGTCTCTGCACCATACGTAAGCACTGGAAGGATGCATTCATCAAACATTTTTCTCTTAAGATATAATGGCATATTGCTCTTGAAAATTACGCTGTTTTTTCCAAAAGCTCTCCAGGCAAGTTTTATACATCGATTAATTTCTTCATCAATGTGACCCTCACTTGATATCTGCTGTCCAAGATAAACGTACGTGTCTGTTATCTCCAGCTTTTCTCCATCAATCGATAAATCTTCATTTCTTGTAAAAGCATTGAACATCACTTTTGTCTTCTGAAAGTTCACTTTTAATCCCACTTCTTCACTCTTGCCAGCAAGTTCCTGGATCAGCTCTGATGGAGTAGTTGCAAAAATGACTATGTCATGAGCAAAACGAAGGTGAGTTGGATAATCTCCATTAACCTTTATTCCTTTGTTTTCGCAGTTCAGTGATTGAAAGACATTTTCCAATGTGACATTAAAGAGCTTGGGAAATATGGTGTCACCTTGTATCACTCCCTTTCCAATTTTTATGTGTGTTGTATTTTCAAATAGCCGAATCTTTGCATTTGCATTTTCATAGATGTTATTAATAATATTAATGTATGCATCTTCAATACCGCAGGATTTCAAAGCCATTCTAACTGCTGATGGTTTCACCGAAACAAAGGCCTTTTCATAATCGATAAAAGCCATGCACAATGGAAGTTCATATTCCCTCGCTCTTTCAATTAGTTCTCTCAGTACGTGGATATGATCTATAGTGCTGTAGCCACTCCTGAATCCAGCTTGTTCTCTCGGTTGAGCCATGTCCAGTGTTACCTTCAAGCGGTGTGAAAGAACTTTAGTGAAGATTTTATAAACTACTGATAGGAGGCTGATAGGTCTGTAGTTTCTGAGATCCTCAATGTCACCTTTTTTATGTAGCATGATCATTGTAGCGTTGTTCCAATCCTCAGGAATCTTCCCTTCATTAAGGCATCGAGTGAAAATTTAGGCGAGTACTGTTTCAATTTCACCACTTGCTTCTTGTATGATGTCTACAGTAAATCCATCTTCTCCTGGAGCATTTCCCCGCTTCATGTTCTTGGTTACATGTGCAACTTCTGCTGGGAGGACTGGAAGAACTCTGGTATTGGTACCTTTCATGATGTCTGGAGTGCACGTATCATCGCTTTCATATAATTTGGAGAAGAAATCTTTCACTCTTGTCAAAATTTCGCCTCTATTTCTTTTTACAGAACCATCTTCTTTTCTCAGTGCCATAATCTGTTTTCATCCCTTACTGAGATGTCCCTTTGCTATCTTTAGGCTTTGGTTGTTTTCAATTGCTTTCCTCACTAGTTCACAGTTGAATTAACTTACGTCTTCAGTGATACTTTTTCGTACTGTCTTGCATAGCTCTATATATTCCACTTTGGAAGTCACATCTTCTTTAGTTGTCCTCACCTCTCTTCTTTTTTGCATCAACAATTTGGTTTTTCCTGATAATTTGTTTACATACAACTTTTTCGTAGACCCAGCTAATTTTGTTGCTGTTTCCATAAGAGCTTTGGTTACTTTTCTGTTAATTTCAGAAATATCCACTTCTTCCGATGTTAGGCCTTCTAAAGCAGAGAATCTGCTCTTCAGTTCCAACGTGAAGGTATTATGGTGTTTTTTAAGGTTGGTTATGTCAATACATTTTGTTTGTCTTATGAGCTTGCCACGTTCAAGTTTAGTGTTGAGGTGCATCTTACATCTCACCAATCTATGGTCACTACCTCTGTTGAACTTGTTTAGCACACTGCAGTCTTCTATGACGAATTTTTTGTTACACATAATAAAATCAATTTCACTTGTTGTCCCATTTGGATGTCTCCATGACCATTTTCTGTGTGGCTTTTTCTTGAAAAAGGAGTTCAAGATAAAAAACCCTTCTGCCTCTGCAAACTCTACAAGAGTATTTCCATGCTGGTTTCTGTTGCCGTGACCGAATTTACCTACTGAAGTTTCATTCTGTTGCTGTTCCCCTATTTTTGCATTGAAATCTCCCATAATTATCTTCAAGTGCTGCTTGCCTTTATTATTTAGATGACGAATTTCCTCATAAAATTCTTCAATTTCTTCTTCAGGATGACTTGTGGTGGGTGCATAAGTTTGAATAATCTGAGCCTGGTATCTTCTCGAGAGTTGGATAACGAGTCGTGCAGCTCTGTCAGAGGAACTTTCAACTTCTACAACTTTATCCTTCAGTTTCTTGTTTATTATAAATCCAACACCACTAGTTCTGCCAGTATCTGTCCCACGATAGTAGAAGAGATGTCCACTTTTCAGTTCAATGAGATCTTCTCCTTTTCTCCTTACCTCACTTAGCCCGACGATGTCCCACTTGTTCCTTTGTAGTTCCTCTTCCAATTCAAGAAGCCTTGAATCATAAGATAGGGAGCGTCCATTATACGTAGTCAAGGTCAGCATCAGATGGCAGCCTAGTCCGGTTCTCCCGGTGATTCTTAGCACCCTCTGCTTTCATGTCGCACTGGACGCTGCCTTGGCCAGGTACATTCCAGCTGCCGGAGACTGAGGGCCAAGATTTAAGTTGTGGAGTCATTTTGGAGGGATTTGGCCATAACTCACCCCGCTGGCCAAGCGGGTTGGTGAGTGTGGGATAGCATTTCCTCTAATCCCGATGGTATAGTTATATCGCTATTGGCGGTCGTCAGAGCCCCTTTAGTGGGAACAGGATGCACCACGAGAAGGCGGGGTTGACATTTGTCAAGGAGAGGCTGTGATGTTGCGCATCTCCTGGCCTTACATCCCAGACACACATATATATGTATATATACACTGAAGAGCAATTGAATTAGAGATACCTGTCTAGTAACGTGTAGCACCACCTTTCGCCCTGATGACGGCGGCGATTCGTCTCGGCATGGACTCGACAAGGGACCGGAAGCGATGGGAAGTCATACGGATCCACGACCCCTTGAGAAGCTCCCACAGTTCACGAAGATTTGATGGAGGGGGTTCAGAGCTTCTAACATCTCTCTCGATGGCATCCCAGATGTGCTCGATGGGATTGAGGCCAGGTGACCTAGATGGCAACGGAAGCGAGGTCACGTCGGTGGAGTGTTCATCCAACCATTCGGATACAACTCGGGAGCGATGGCACGGTGCTTTGTGTTGTTGTAGGATGAGGTCCCCAGTGGGATGTTGAAGACACACAAACGGGAGCAAATGGTCGTCCAGGATATCTCGGTAACGTTGACCTGTGAGGGACGATGTCACACGTACCAGGGGTCCCATTGCAGTCAACGTAAACAGTCCCTAGACAAGCATGCCACCCCCACAAGCTTGAAGAGTACCCTGCTGGCAAGAAGGATCCATCCCTTTATGTGGTTTGCGCCGTACTCGTATCCTGCCATTCGCATGTACCAACGTGAATCTCAGCTCATCAGTCCAGGAAACATTTTTCCACATGTCTAGGGTTTAGTGGCGATGTTCCCGCGCCCATGCTAATCTTTGCACCCTGTGATGTGCGGTCAGCAGCGGTACCCTCGTGGGACGGTGGCTTCTTTACCCCATAGCGAGGAGATGGTTTTGGATGGTGTGGCTGCTTACATGTTTTTGTGCACCAGCGTTAAATTGCCGAGTGATTTCTTGCACTGTGGCCCGTCTATCCGCTGTTACAATGCGAGCTAGCCGACGATGACCCCACTCATCCACAAGCTGTTTTCCACGGCAGTTGGCCCTTGCAGGGATGGTTTTACCGGACTCGATGTACTCACGGTGCACCTGTGACACAGTGGCTCGTGAAAATCCCAGTGCCTACACGACTTCCGTGATGGAGTGACCCATTCGTTGGGCCCCGACAATTTTCCCACGATCAAATGCGCTTAGATCCTTCGTCTTACCCATACTGCTTCTGACTCTTACTGATTCCCTTCGCATCACTTCTTATACTGTTGGATCGCTGCATACGTCATGTCGTTTCCGTTTACATGGCCGCCCACCTCGCCACATTTGCATAACGCCAGCTGTCTCTAATTCAATTGTTCTTCAGTGTAAACGTTTTTACCACGATAACAATACTTATATTGTTGGATCAAACAAATTCCCAAAAATCGGCCTAGGTATTTTGTTAAATGAACAAACTGTTTTGTCATGATAACAATGAATTTTGCAGAATCAACAATAATTTTCAGCAAAATACATTTGTAAATTCAACAAACATTTTTGTTGACTGCGTATCGACAAAATTTTTGGTTGACTTTTCTCAGTGTATGTTAGGAAAAAAGGCATTCAAAAGGTAACTGTCACTGCAGTTCAATACACTACTTACTAGCGATGCAATTCCTCCAAGACTAGAATGGTAAAACTTATCACTTTACGAGTTCGCAATAATCTTTTGATCTTTTGAGTTTTAAAATATTTCTTCTTGAGGACCTGCTCATTTCTGTAGCCATTTGTGACCAGCAGGAATGTGTAAATTATAAAAAAAAAAAATCAAAAATTTTTAGTTGCATTTATAGATAACTCAGAAAAACTCTGATTTCCTAAAATATGAGGGAATTTCGAATAGGGTGGAATGAAATCCAAAATTCATTTACATTTATTTCAGAAGTTACCAAGTGTAAATATTGAATGTAGTGCCAAAGATAAAAAATACAGTTGAAATTCTGCGCGTAATAATATCTCTATCTGATCAGCACAGTATGGATTACACGCACAGAGACATCTAATACTGACCATTATTAAAATTTCAAGAGCGGTAAAAGATAAAGACTGGGCTCAGTTTCTTGTCTTCTGAAATCATAACCTGAAATTACGGTTTGCTCACTTTTCATAATAAAAAATGATGAAAGCTGTGTTCGTTTTCTAATCTTGTGAAACCGCTCAGTCTGAAATCATAACTGAAAACTAAGGTTTGTTCATCCTTAGTTTTCAGAGTTTTTCGTGGGGGGGGTCCAAAAATACAGGTAGGCTCAGTTCTGATTGAGCCGTAAATTTGGAACGTAGGACTACGACTTGCAGATCGGAGAGTTGAAATGTGCTGGTTGAGTATGGTTTCAAAGCGTTTTTTTTTATTTGTTATAGCCCACACAAGTCTATGGTATGAAAAGTAGCTTACATAGCTTTTACAAATAATGCTGGATACATTTCATTTAATTTATTTCGTTATGGGGTTACATTTGACCATGTTACATTTCAAAAATTAATTTTATAACATAGAGTATTAAGAAAAACAACATATATAATGTGAATACTTATGTACAAGGTAACCACAGAACAGGAAATTGAGTAAAAGGCTATATATATATATATATATATATATATATATATATATACATATATAGCCTGAGTGAATCCCAATTCCCCTTAAGTACGTAGTCAAGTCAAACATCCTGCACATATGAAAATTAGGCATATGTGGTCTGATTAATAAATTTCATCGTAGAATTTTATATTTTAGTTTGTTAGGAAATATTTTTTTAGTTGCTTTCGAAAATAATTATAATTAATAATATGTGTTAATTGACAAGGTAGGTTATTCCATAACAACAATCCCTGGTAATCAATAAATCTTTTTTGGGTTAAAGTGTTAGGCATTGGTAACAAAAATGCATTTCTGTCTATTGTTTGGTAGTTGTGACCCATAGTGTTCAGCTGAATTAAATGTTGATAAACTATTCTCTTTTATTCCTTTATACATGAATTTTAATAATCTAAATTGCCATAATTTCTCAGTATCTAAAAATCCATAGGATTGTATCCATCCCCCCGATATTCAAGTTAATTCCCCTAAAATTATTTATTATAAAATTTTGACTATCCTATTTTGTAATGATTGTAATTTATATAAATTAGTCTTAGTAGTTTGCCCCCATACTAATAAATAATAAGTCAAATATGGATAAACCAGACTGTAATACAGCATTTCTAATGTTTTAATTGTTCAATTATTTCAAATTCTCGTAATTAAACCCAATACCCCGAAATTTTGTTTACAATATTTTGAATATTTATATTCCATTTTAAATTATCCTCATTTATTATTCCCAAATATTTAATATTATTTACTATTTCAAGAGTACAATTCTCCACACAAATGCATGGTGACTCAACAATCTATCTCCCTCTTTAAAAATCATAATTTTAGTTTTTTCAATATTTAAACACAGAAAATTTGTATCCAGATCAATTTTTCAATAAATTTATTACATTTTATTTTTGCCTCATTTATATCTGCACCCGTAACCAGAACCGTGGCATCATCCGCAAATAAAATAAAATCCTCATTAGGTTCAATGTTAAAAATGTCATTTATATAAATTAAAAAAACGTAATGGTCCCAGGACTGAACCCTGCGGTACTCCTATTTCATTAATTAACTTGTGCAATTTTACTTTATTAATTTGTACATACTGTTTCCTGTCATGTAAGCAGTCCTCTAATAAATTGTAATATGAATTTATTCATTGCGAACACAAAGCAGATCGATACACGAATTACCCAACGTGGTGCTCTGTCGTCTTGGGCTTCTTACATTCCTCATCACTTGCTCTTGCGCTTCTCGTTTTGATTTTCTCCACTTGCGTTCATTCTGCGAATTCTGCGGCATTGTCGAAAATGTTAACCCGTTCGCACCAAAACAATTTTTTAAAATTTTAGTTTAGACTACTGCGATATGTTCTTTACATATTTGAATAGATCTCATCGAGAGCTTTGAAACGATACCACGCATAGGTGTTTTGCACCCACGGTTGTCCAGATAAACCGCGATATTGTCAAAAGTGTTCACTGGTTCACAAGAAAACAATTTTGAAAATGTTCAGTTCAAACCATTGCGAAATGTTCTTCGGATATTTGAATAGATCTCGTCGAGAGCTTTAAAACGATGCTACGCACAGTCGTGTTGCGCTCACGGTTGCCGAGGCAGAGTGAGTCAAATGATAAGATCAGATCATATGTAGAGTATTTTAGGAAGGGAGTGTCTGACCCCAGGTCTTAAACAACCCTTAGAAATAGGAAGCTAGGAGATTCGGGCTAGAGAGCCCGATAGAAAAGTAACACGGAAGCGAGGTAGAAAAGGGAAGGAAGACGCCCTTATTTATTACCGGGGGCCCAGTACTCGGGGTCCGATGGCTTAACGTGCCTATCCGACGCACGACGGATATTTAGTGGTTCGAGCGTTCGTACCTGCCTGGGATCGAACCCGATGACTTCTGCGTGGCAGTCACGAACGCTGACCACTAGGCCACCCGCGGCCTACTAAGTCAAATGCAGCGGCACACCCAGAAATATTGCATCATCTCCCCCGGCGAACAGGGAGCGAGGGGAGCGTCGCGCGCACGTTGTATTGCGCAGTACGCAAATTGGACTCCATGCTGTGTGGCACGTATTTTTAACGCTCTAATGATTTCAATTGGGACCTATTTTTGTCGCCGGCAGTCAGCCGTAAGTCGCCCCGTACTATCCGTGGAGTTGGACGTTGTCCTACGTCAAAACTAATCGAGATAAAGAGGAGTGTCTCTAACAACGAATGGGCGATCAATTGGTATTGTTATTGAGGAAACTCAAAACACATGATTCAAGGCAAAACTGTTTCACAGTCTTTACTTCCCGGGAAAGGTTAGGTGAAAGTTAGTCTTTGGGAAACAGCTGATGAAATCTGTTCCGTTGTTCACGGACATTGAGTGCATTCGGTAAGAGACTTCGTGATTTCTTTTTCTTCCTCGAAGTGAGGAAATGAAGTTGTACACCTCAGATGTTAAAATCGTATTAAGGAAAAGTTCTTTTGATAATTGCCGCTGAGACAACATGTGATAAAAGAACGGATGTGAATCAAAGGTCATGTTCGTTTGCTTTCGTGGGGAACTCTTATTGACATCGAAGGCGTGGCGTTCTTCACACGATGATGCCGTACGAACGGCAACTCAATAAAATTAAATATTTGTAATAATGTAATACTTTTTATCATAAGCGAACGAGATCTGCGAATGACCGTACGTCAGAAAAACTTGGTACTCCAACAACTTCTCTTCCTGGCTGGATATTTTCAGATTTGAAATTTCAAATTAATATGAAATTCTTTTGAGAGGAAACGAATTCACATTTTTACAGGTTCTTCTCATAGTCAAATCTGCATGTGAAAAACAACAATGGCGGCGACTTAAGATTTTGTTACGCAAGGATCTGATAAGGACAAAGAGAAAAGCAAGAAGAATGCAAAATAACAAAGTAAAAACACATGCCAGCTTCTATGTCAAGTCGCAAGCCAATAAACAAATAAAACAAGTTAAAAGAGAGAGAGAGAGAGAGAGTAACATAAGCTCAATAAAAACAAGCTAGTTTTTTACGCTTTCCAACCGTAGGTTGAAGAAGCGTATATGCTCCAGCTTTGTCCGTTTGTCCGTCCGCACGATAACTTGCGTAAAAATGGTTCGATTTCGATGAAACTTTAGTATATGGTAAGGGACCACCTGGGGACGAACCCTATTGAAAATGGGAGAAATGAGGTCAAAGGTCAGGACATAGGAGCGGGATCCATTTCATTGCCCTTATGCGTCATAACTTATGTAAAAATGCTTCGATTACGACAAAACTTTATCATGTTGTTCCGTAGGTATACTGAACTAATTCTGTTTAATATAATCGAAATGGGGTCAACGGTCAGGGCACAGGAGCAAGATTTATTCCACAGTCATTATCCTCATAACTTGAGTAATGATTTCTGGTATGTTGGAAAGCGTATAATCAATGCATTGCATGATTTTACTAACTAGTTCTATTCTGACATCGTTTTGCGTACGCGCGTTGCGTGAACAGACCTTTTCAACGTACTGTATAAACTATGACGCATGCTCGTTACTTCACAAAAAAATGAAGTAACGAGCATGCGTCATAGTTTATACAGTACTTCACGAAAATTCCATTTCCTAATTAAACCTTTCACATGTTGAAGTTTCGGATGGGCAGAGGTAAAAAAATCAGTAGTCATCTTCTTTATAAAAGAAGCTACTGTTAGGCAAACACAAACGATATGATCTCCACAAATCAAATTCTTTCTGAACATCATTTCCCTAGTTTTCAGCCTGTCTGTTACTTTGTACTATCTTGGTATAGGTGCAGTGGGCCACCAGTAATTCTGGATGCGAAATGAAGAAGCTTTCACCCTCTAAGTAACTATGAGCTCAATAAATAAATAAGTAAAAAATTTTAATTCTGCGATTCTATATTTTTTATTTTGCCATCAGAAAGCTAAAAAGCGGAAAACCGGTAATTTGAATAAGTTTCTTAGAAAGGTTTATTTATTTATTATTTATTTATTTATTTTTAACGTATTATGGGTTCGCGAAAACCTTACATATTGCATTATCATATTTCAGTTTTAACAAGCGGATCACCAGAAATTTTCTCGGGAGTAACGTTCGGAGATGAGATTAAATTAGGTGTGAAAACACAAACTTGTCCGTGACGAGAAACGAAATCGAGCCCCCTCACACCGAAGTAAATTGCCCTCCCAACTAAGTTACACGGAGAGCATGTACCTCTGTAGATTTGTCGCCTCGACTCGTGAATTACCTCTGTAGTACGTCACATGGATTACTACAGTGTTAAATGGAAATATAATTAGTATTGTCGTCGTTTTTCTACCTTTACAATTTCAGCAGAAAAGATCGAAAATACAAGCAAAACGCGCGTGTGTGTGTGTGTGATTTGCACATTGTAAAATACAAAAATATAAAATTTATGCTTACAAAAAAAAAAAAAAAAAAAAAGAGAGAAAAAAAAAAGATCTTGAAAACTAGATTTCCATTTACGAAAACGTATTTAATTTATGGTATGAGCGTTACTCAGCAGAACTTTGCGATTTAATTTCTGAAGGTACAGCTGCTTATTTTAGTTATCCCCCGTTAGCAACCATGCGCATCATCTTGCCTCTGGTAACGTCCGGATTCAGTAAAAGCCTGGATTAGCATCGTGGAAAGATTTATCCACCTATAACATAAAGTCGCGTTGCTGCTCATGAGTTTCTACTATTAATTTGCTATTAAATATTTCCATCTTTAGAAGTCATTCATAAAAATTATGTAAATAAGATCTGGCACAACATTTACAGTGTTCCGAAGTGATTGATATCTGGAAACGTCATGACAATGAGATTAAATAAAAAATTCATAAAATTCTTCAGAAATTAGTAAAATAAAATCAACAAAAAAGTGTTTCAAAGTTATATCGTTTTCGTTCTATTATTTAGTAAGACAGATCCCACGGAATTTTCGGTTGTAATAAGCACGCCTTTTAAATCCTTTCCGATGCGAATACAATTTCTCAAAGTTATTTATAGTCAGTGGAAACCGGTTAGAAAAACAAAATCAACCAGATTTCTGTACAATTGATAAAACATCCAGAAATAGAAACAGGCACTTACTCCCAACAGCGGCCAAAAAGTATGTTACCAAAATTAACAAATGGTGCAAAAAAAGCTTCTCATAGCAGAAGGAAGGTATCAGAGACAAATATATTTTAAAAGTGAGCAGTTAACAGAAGAAATATAGAAGGAAACATGATATAACTCTACGCCCTCTAGCGGAATAATTTTATGTAATAGAAAGTTTGCCAAATTATTCATCATAGCAAAAGCTATGCTAAGGAAAAAGAATTATTTAAATACCTTTACCGGAAGCATAGATGGCGAGAAAAAGGTTTGGACCATTACGTCCTCTAGCGGGATAGCTGTGCGTTAGTTAAAGGGAATAATATTCTCCATCTTTACTGCAGCGGTACAGTACGAAAATAAATTTTTATTCTCCATCTTTACTGCATACAGTACAGTACGAAAATAAATTTTTATTCTCCATCTTTACTGCATACAGTACAGTACGAAAAGAAAATTTTCAATAGTCTTTTTAGAAACGGAGATACAGCTGCAAACAAAAGTACACAAACACCACCTAAGAAAAGAACTGTGAAATACAAAAAAAAAAAAAACTCCGCAAGAACAAGCCTAAAATGTTCCTCAGGGTAAATGATATCCGGTGTTAAAAGAAGTTTTTAAATCGGATATTTAGAAATCGGGAAAAACAGATTACACATTTGCGCTCCCTAGCGGGAAAAATTATGCATTATTTTGGGAAGGAAATACACCCAAAATGTTTTCATAGTTGGTAGTATCTGGCCGAAGAAGAATTTTCGTAATTGGTTTTCTAGTCCCGCAGATATTGCTGCAAACGGGAACTTACGAACTCCAGTGGCGTAAGCTCACGTTCCCGTTGAGAAAAATTTGAAATTATATGCAGAACATTTCGCTCCGGAAACGCCCTCCGATAAAGAATTTTTCAATTCGGACTCTTAGATATGGACAAAAATAAGGTATACATCTACGCCCCTGGCGGAAAAACTATAGGGGAGACTGGGGTACGTAGGACCGTCGGGGCACAAGGGTCCACGGCAATATTAGTGCGGAAAGTGCTGACACGTACAAGCAAATGCGTGAAATACGAACCTTTAAACGTTTATGTTCAGTGTGCTGTCGGCCATTGCTATAATCAGTCGCAAACCTGTGCTGTCGTCAGAAATTGTGATTTTAGAGGTAAGCGCTACATCATTTTAAATTAAAATTGCAATACTAATGTGTTTTACTACAAGCGTGTAAGAAATATTGAGCGCTTGAATATTTTGCGTTAACTATTAGCGTGTGTTTTCAAGTTAAGTCGAAAGAAACCGTTTGGTTGTAGCATGCTGTGTAAAAGAAAATGGCGTTTCGGAGCAGAAAGGACCAAATCATTTGGAGCACAGAGGACCACCGGTTCTCTGTGCCCCAAATGATTGTCTTCTGCCCCATGGATAGGAGTATTATCTTTGTGATTACAAAAATACTTTATAGTGGTTGTAGGCCTACCTACGTTTTGATAGTACTTATCCGCAACTTCTGTAAAGTCATGTTATTATTATTATTTTTTTTTTTTCTGATTTGCAGATGGTACGAACGTACAAACGAAAGACGAATGGGAAAAACAGTATTATGTTAATATCTCTTCCACCTCACACTAGCCATAAGATGCAACCACTTGATGTTACCTTTTATGGTCCTCTAAATGCCCATTTTGCACCAGAATGTGACAAATGAATGACAAATCATCCTGGTCAACGTATAACAATTTACGATACAACAGCTTTAAATAACTTGCCTATATTTTGTAACTTGAAAGTTATCGATCAACTCGTATGTTTATTTTGCCAATAGCTTCGCTAATTTGGCAATATTTCGTTATTCCAATGTTATGTTTTATATTTAATCGAAATATATATTCTTTATAATTGTAACATCGTACCTTGTATTGAATACATTGTTAATAAATCATAATACTATCCGTAAATAGAAGATATAAACTGAATGCGATATATTGTCTTCGTAACGGGACACACGACACCTTACGGTCTCCTGTGCCCCATGTTATGGGGCAGATAGGACCATTTCAGTTACTTCGAATTTTGTCAGTTACTTCGAACTATGCCATAAATACGACAATATTACAAATATCATTATGTCATTTTTTTTTCTCTTTAGTGCTGTTTTAACTTGCGATTTTTATTCGAATTTCCTTATTAGGTCCTATGTGCCTCAGTCTCCCCTACACTATTTTAAGCAGAAGGCCCACTCAAAAGGTTATCCGAGGTAAGTGTATGGGTCCACGAAAGAATGTTTTCAGTCGATTTTTCAGAAGTGCAGATTCATCAGAAACAAAGATAAACACTCACGCCACCTAGTGGCCAAATTATTATCTACAAAAAATTAGAAACTATATGTAGAACATTTTCCACCAGAAGCTGTATCCGATGTACTTATAGAAATATTTTTTTAAATCTGACTTTTAGAAACCCAATCGCTGAAATCGAAATTTACCTTTACGCTCCCATAGCGAAAACATATGCATTATTTAAAAAAGAAACTGAACATAAATGGCATCGAAAGCACTTTTTCTATCGAGACCTCCATTAACGGACACATCCGAACAACGGTAGCCTCCGAGCAACGGGAAGTTTTGATTGGTAGAGAATTTTTCAAATTGGCAACGGGAAGTTTTGATTGGTAGAGAATAGCTGCCGTAGGATTAACATTAACGATAACTTCTAAACAGCGAAACCTCTTAATAGCGGCCAAAGGACACCCCAGTCAGCCCCGAAAGAGATCTAACGGACACTTTTTGCTTTTTCCGGATTTTACGCAGTTTTTTCGGCGATAGGAATAAAGAATGCTACCAAGAATTACGAATGCTGCCGGCCTCAAGCTCGATGGATTAGATTACGGGGAGTACCAAGTGTGCTTAAGTGAAAACAAAAGAGCTAACGTTTAGTTCTACGTGAGGCGAACTCTAGCTCCTGTGCCAAAAGTCATGGAATAAGTATCTAGTATCGCGCACAGGGACGTCGCTAGGCTTCGAAATGAGGATGGGCGACGGATAGGTGAGCATTATTTTTGCTGGGGCAAGCTTGATAGCAACTTTTTTTTACGAAACACTGAAAGAACACATTTTTTATGCTTCTCACTACCCACCTACCAAGGAATTCGTGCAATCCCTGCCCCCTCGACCTGAACACACAGTCTCACACACACACACACGGATCTGACTAGTTACGCCACTCGTGTAAGATACAAGTGTAACTAGAATGTCGCCTTCCACTTCTTTGCTTGCTCTGAAATGCATTGTCTTAAATTGCTTTCCAAAATTTTGCATTTTTGCTTACGAAAATAGTACTGTACTTGAACAATTTAAAGGGAAATGTCGGGTTTTTTTTATCTAAATCAAATTTTAACGTCGTGCCACGCAGACACAATACGACCTCCCTAACTAACTTCCTTCCTTCAGGCCAGCGACTTTGCCTTGCACTCCTCTCGTACAAAGCAGTCTTCGGCCACTTCCTGCACTTTCACTGTCGCGGGGCGATGTTAAGAGAACTGGTGTAGCCTTAGACTCACTCCACTTTCCGTGTTGAAATCCCGAATTTTGTGAAGTAAACAAACAGCACAGCAATTAGTAGTGACTTTCTCAGTGAATTCTTATCCACCCTCCTCATTAACCCCCAGGCCATACAAACCTGAAAAAGATGCTTAAACTAAGGAATTGGGAGAGTGCAGAACAATTGAATTTTCATGGCCCTTCGGATGTTATTTTGATAACCTTTCTACGGAGACAAAAACAACGCACACCCTAAGGGGAAATACGTAGGGCTACATGATATAAAACACAAGACTTGGAAAGTCCAGATTATATTTTAAGTTAAATACATTGAAAATGATATAAAACACAAGGAATGTTTTTAACTGGGTGGGTAAGACAAATTGCGCCCACCCTCGCATCACCTTGGCGACGTCCCTGATCGTGTAGGACCTCCTATAGCAAAGCAAAGTCAAGCGATCAACGTGGCATCGATTACACAAGTGGCCAGAAGACTTCTGGAGATATGTTGAGCCATGCCGTTTGAACAGCCGCCCCTAGTTCCCTGGCATTTGTAGGTGCAGGACCTTCGGTGCGAATGGACCTTTCCAGCACGTCCCACAAGTGCTCTCTTGGATTCACGTTCGGACGAACGTGGTGGCCACACCATCCGTCGGAATGGTCCAGAATACTCCTCGAATCAATTTCGGACAACTTGGGCCCGATGACAGGATACGTTGTCTGCCTGGAAAATCCCATCGTTGTTGAGGTACATGAAGTCTATAAAGGGCTGCAAATGGTCACCCAGCAGAGCAACAAAGCGATTACCGATTAATGACGTGTTTACGAGGACCAGAGGACCCAAACCATGCCACGTAAAGCCCCCCATACATGGTCGGAACAACCTTCAGCTTCCACAGTGCCTTATTGACAGCTTGGGTCCATGGCCTCATGGTGTCTGAGGTACGCCCGAACCTTGCCATCAGCTCGTAACAACTGGTAGCGTGACTCATCGAACAACAACGTCACATGTTTCCAGTCTTCCAGGGTCCAATTACCTTGTTCACGAGCCCAGTTGACGCCCTGTGTCCGATGTCGTGATGTTAACAAAGGCACTATTGTGGGTCTTCTGCTCCCATACCCCATGGACGCTAAATTACACTGCACTGACCTGATGGATATGTCTCTGGTACCTCCTGCATTGAATGTGGATGATATTTGAGCCAGCGTTGCTTGTCTGTTAGGATGGACAATCCTGGTCAGACGCCGCTGGTCAAGGTCATTCAGCACCGGTGGTCGACCACTGCGCTGTCCACGGTCGGTTGTAATGCCTTCCATGAGGTATACTTGGTACACACGTGACACCGTGGATCGAGGATTCTTGAATGTTCGCATAATTTCGGAAATTGAATGTCCCATCCGTCTGGATCCCACTGCCATGTCTCGTTCGAACTCCGTGGTGGGAGTCAGTCCCATCCGTCAGGCTCCCACTACCATGCCTCGTTCATTCACGTCGGCTTGCCATAATCCTACTGGAGGTTATTAAACCTGACTCACGAGAGTACAACTCGCAACTGATAAAAATGGTGGCGTGAGTCGAAGCCTTTATACGATGGCAGCGCCAGTTAAAAATTGGCCTACTGCTATCCCATGACTTTTGTGTATATTTCAATCGCAACCTGGGGGAGAGACAACATGAAGCGATGGTGCCTGAAATGCTTTCCGTTGGCGGCGGTATATCTTTGATTAGTCCCTGTGGGTTCTGTTCTTATTTTTCGGCGCGCAGGTAGCTAATTGTGCAATTCCACTTCAGTGTCTAGTATATCTTTTTACTTTAGCGTACTTTAAACTTAACCTCCTAGCTTGTATTTCTGAAGGGAAGTTTGAGACAACTGGTCAGACACAACTTTCTCGAAATTCCCTATACCATGATTTTATTTTAAATTGTTATATTGTGTTTCACTCAGAAACCTTTGGAGAAAGCTCTTGAAGCCGTTTCCTTTGTGCGTAAGCTTTGTATAATTATTCTTTTGTATCAAAGCAACGGACCAGTAATGCTAACCTAGGTTTAACCTCCGAACAACTGGCACCTCCCAACAACGGTCACTTTTTTCCGGGTCCGAGCAGTGACCGTTACTCGGAGGTTTATATTCGGACTGTAGTACACTGAAGAGCAATTGAATTACAAACAGCTGGCGTTATGCAAATTTGGCGCTGTGAGCATCCCTGTAAACGGAAACGACATGACGTATGCAGCGATCCGACAACATAAGGAGTGATGCGACGGGAATCAGTAAGAGTCGGACGCTAAGCACACTTGATCGGCTCGACGAATGGGTCACTCCATCTCTGAAGTCGTGCAGGCAGTGGGATTTTTACGAGCCACTGTGTCACGGCTGCACCGTGAGTACATCGAAGCCGGTAAAACCATCCCAGCAAGGGCCAACTGCCGTGGACAACAGCGTGTGGATGAGCGGGGTCATCGTCGGCTAGCTCGCATTGTAACAGCGGATAGACGGGCCACAGTGCAAGAAATCACTCGGCAATTTAACGCTGGTGCACAAAAACGTGTAAGCAGCCACACCATCCAGAACCATCTCCTCGCTATGGGGTACAGAAGCCACCGTCCCACGAGGGTACCGCTGCTTACCGCACATCACAGGGTGCATAGATTAGCATGGGCGCGGGAACATCGCCACTGGACCCTAGACATGTGGGGAAATGTTGCCTGGACTGATGAGTCAAGATTCACGTTGGTACATGCGGATAGCAGGATACGAGTACGGCGCAAACCACATGAAGCGATGGATCCTTCTTGCCAGCAGGGTACTCTTCAAGCTGGTGGGGGTGGCATTCTCGTCTGGGGACTGTTTACGTGGACTGAAATGGGACCCCTGGTACGTGTGACATCGTCCCTCACAGGTCAACGTTACCGGGATATCCTGGACGACCATTTGCTCCCGTTTGTGCGTCTTCAACATCCCACTGGGGACCCTCATCCTGCAACAAGACAATGCAACTCCCGAATTGTATCCGAATGGTTGGATGAACACTCCACCGACGTGATCTCGCTTCCTTGGCCAGCTAGGTCACCTGACCTCAGTCCCATCGAGCACATCTGGGATGCCATCGAGAGAGATGTTCTAGGCCCTGACCCCCCTCCATCAAATCTTCGTGAACTGTGGGAGCTTGTTCAGGGGTCGTGGATCCGTATGGCTTCCCAACGTTTCCGGTGTCTTGTCGAGTCCATGCCGAGACGAATCGCCGTCGTCATCAGGACAAAAGGTAGTGCTACACGTTACTAGACATGTATCTCTAATTCAATTGCTCTTCAGTGTATATTCGGACTTTCCAGTTATTTTTGAAAACTTGGTGCTAAAAAATCTGAAAATGAGATAGTTGCCTGACTTGGAACTGTTGTAGATGTTAAACGCAGAATTAAAAAGCATGCCTTACCCCCATCTTGATCTAAAAACAGAATTTTTAGATCTAAAAACTGAAATGTCTGGATAGTTTTCACAACACGAATGAAGACAGATTCGAACAGAAAACAAAGAAGATTTTGTTCTCAGATTACACTACTCCGAGGCTTACGATCTTACTTTTCATCAGTGAAGAGCTGGGCTTTGAGTGTCCTAACAAAGGATCCCGTTGAACCAACCATTAAAGAAGGGGCCCGAACGAGGGGAGCTTTATTTTTTTAGATGGCACGGTTTTGTCAATAACAGAAAGTAGATGTTCCGTTTTCTTTAAAGTATCTCTTCAAAACAACCTTCCGGGATCCTATCAGTAGCGGATCCAGTGGGGGTAACTGGGCGACCCTCCCCAAGCAGGCTTTTCATTTTTAAATGACTAAGATCTAAATAATTAATGCATTTATTTTTGTAAAATTATAGCAATGAATCTACAGGTTTTCGTAAAAGTTTTCATAACAACTAAAAGTTGCTGTAAATTTGGAGGTAAAATGTTTTCTTTTAGTTTCAACAGAAAACAACAACAAAAATTAGAAGTTCAGAAACAGAGAAAGCTGAGAGCGGAAGTGAAACGAGATTTTGACTGATTATGAAAAGCAATGGGTGAGCTTCGTTCTATTTTTCAGTATTAGTAATTGAGAGCAGGGAATTTTGAAGTATGTGTGAGAAAGTGTGGTGACAGAACGAAGTAAATACCTGAATTGGGTCAAAACGAAAACTAGTAACAAATTTCGAAGCTGAAAAATTTTCTAACCCATCTGAATAGAATGGATCGAACTCCATTTGGAAAGATTTTATCGAGACGTGAGATTTGAAAAGCACCGAGTTGATTTCCTCGGAAAGCGTGACAACTAAACGTCATGAAAATAGGGCTGATTTTTCAGTTCTTGTTCGCAGTTCGTGATTTAAAAATTTAGAAAAAATAATTTTGATGGAAATTTTTAAAAGCCTTACGATGCGAAGAAGGGGGAGCGCTGCAAGATTCCTCCACAAACAAATTACTGCGCTTTTGACTCAGTGTTCTCGTATATTTATATACTGAAAAAAATTACATTATTGAAAATATTTTCATTACCAAAAAATCATACCTGACGCTGTTGAAAAGGTGTTGCGGCGTTTGCGGACGGGTAGAAAATCGTGGCGTTACGTTGGCAGCACATGAGTAAGACCCCCCCCCCCCACCCTTAAAAATAAATAAATATATTTCTACTGCATTTGATAACGTAGCTTAAGGGTCATCCATTTTTCCAGGTCATTTGAGACCTCGAACTCCGTAATAATACAGTGTCCCACTCGCTACCGGACCCGGCATTTCTTTAATAATATTAACACCAATAAAGATATTGCAAAGAAATTTGAAGTGGACTTACCTCATTTCGTGCAAAATGTGATGACATCACAACATATGCTGGAAGTGGCCACCATTTACGTCCACAAAGCATTGAACCCGGCGCTGTCCGCCCGCCAGCCGGAGTGCTCCTTAGTGGCAGACACATTCCTACGCGTGGCGCCACTGAGCAGCAGTCCGCCAGCCGGAGCGCTCCTTAGTGGCAGACACATTCCTACGCGTGGCGCCACTGAGCAGCAGTCCGCCAGCCGAGGCGCTCTTTAGTGGCAGACACATTCTTACGCGTGGCGCCACTGAACAGCAGTCCGCCAGCCGGAGCGCTCCTTAGTGGCAGACACATTCCTAAGCATGGCGCCACTGAGCAGCAGTCCGCCAGCCGGAGCGCTCCTTAGTGGCAGACACATTCCTAAGCGTGGCGCCACTGAGCAGCAGTCCGCCAGCCGGCCGCGCTTCTCAGCTGCTTTGTCACGCTATTTCTCTGAGCATGTCTACACAATACGGTAGTTGATAGTGAGTGCTCGTGCTCGTGGCTGTTCGCGTACTTGTGAAAATGCATCGGTATACTATGGAAGAGCGAGTGTTTATTGTTCGCACTTATTGGAAATCAGAATCGATAAAGTCTTGTCAACAGCAATTCCTGGAGAGGTTTGCAGGCAGACATCCGACGAGCAAGTCCACCATTTGGCATTGTCGAAGAAATTCGAAACCAAGGGAACTTTATTAGACGACCATGCATGAGGTCGTCCACAAATATTCGAGGAAACGATCCAGAATGTAAAGGGCAGACTACTTGCGTCTCTCATGAAGTCATTTCCGACTGACAAAAGAAACAGGGTTGTCCAAAAGCACTTGTCAACGTGCTGTGAAAAAAGCAAAGCTTCATGCGTACCTGTACACTGAGGTATTGTGCAGTATTCCATCGATTAGATGTAACGACCCTCCTGAGGCTTCGACGTCCTCTATCACTGATTTTCTTTCGTCTGCCGGAACGTTTTGCTACTTCAGGCACGCCATGTGTCTTCCACTTATTCAGTACATTCCAAAACAGTTGACTTGGATATGTTTAAACGCTTCTCGATTTCTCTTATGGACAACCCACTTATACACTGAGTGGTCACTTTATTATGACCACTTGACAGTTTTAAGCAAATAAGCTATGGCTACACGCTGTTGCCGCCAGAGGGCGAGGCTAGTATAAACAGGAAAGATGACACCGAATTTTCGGGTGTAATAAGCACGTCTTTTGAATCCGTTCTGACGCAAATTAAATTTATCAAAGCTATTCAAAGGCAATGGAACCGGTATGGAAAACAATAGTATCGGACGGAAGAAAGAAGTTTTTCAATCGGGTCTTTAATCCCTCAGATATTGGTGTAAACGGAATCTTGAGCTTACGAACTCTTAGAAACAGAGTTATCGACAAAAATAAGATGTGACTTTACGTTCCTTGGTGGTAAAACCATGCATTATTTTAGGAAGAAAGTATTCTCAAAAGGTTTATCAATATGAGCGGTATCGGACCAAGAAAAAAAAATTTAGTCGAGTTTTCAGGAGCCCAGATTTTGCAACAAATACATCAGAATCAGAAATTAACACTTATGACCCCTGGTGGCCAAACCATTCTTTACAAAACATCAGAAATTATGTGAAAAATATTTTCCATCAGGTCTTGTATGCGATACAGGAAGAATTTTTCAAATCGGAGTTTTAGGAGCAGAAAACGCAATTTACCTTTATGCGCCCTAGAGGAAAGTCTTAAATGATTTACGTGAAAATTTTGAATTTATAGGAAAAACATTTCACATCGGAAACACTATCCAACAACGAAGGAATTTTTCAAATTGAACTTTTAGAAGTAGAGATATTGACAAAAATAAGATATACATCTACGCCCCCTGGCGTAGAAACCATGCATTATTTCAAGAAGAAAGTGTTCCTAAAAGGTTTGTCCACATGAGTAGCATCGGTCAACAAAAGACTTTTTTTGCAATCGAGATTTTAGAAGCTCATATTTTGCTGCAAATACATCAAAAGTGTAAATTAAGACTTACGCCACCTGGTGGCCATACCATTTTTTTACAAAAATTAGAAATTATGTGCAAAATATTTCCCATCAGGAGCTGTATCCGGTGCAGAAAGAATGTTTCAAATCGGAGGTTTAGAAGCAGAGAAATCGTGGGAAACGCAATTTACCTTTACGCCCCCTGGCGGAAAGTCTATGAATTACTTGAAAATTTTGAATTTTTAGGACAACATGTCCCACTAGAAACACTATCCAACAGAAGAATTTTTTAAATCGGACTCCTAGAAGTCGAGATATTGACAAAAATAAGATATACGTCTACGCCCTTGGCGCAGAAACCATGCACTATTTTAAGAAGAAAGTGTTCCTAAAAGGTTTGTCGACATGAGTAGTATCGGTCAACAAAAGACTTTTTTCAATCGAGATTTTAGAAGCTCATATTTTGCTGCAAATACATCTGAAACGGAAATTAAGGTTTACGCCCCCTGGTGGCCAAACCATTTTTTTTTTTTTTTTTACAAAAATTAGAAATTATGTGCAAACGATTTACCATCAGGAGCTGTATCCGGTGCAGAAAGAATTTTTCAAATCTGAGATTTAGAAGCAGAGATATAGGGAGAAACGCAATTTACCTTTACGCCCCTAGCGGAAAGTCTATGAATTACTTGAAAATTTTGAAATTATAGGAAGCACATGTCATACTGGAAACACTATCCAACAAAAAGGGAATTTTTTAAATTGAACTCCTAGAAGTAGAGATATTGACAAAAATAAGATATACATCTACGCCCACTGACGTAGAAACCATGCACTATTTTAAGAACAAAATGTTCCTAAAAGATTTGTCGACATGAGTAGTATCGGTCGAAAAACGACGTTTTTTTAAATCAAGAATTTAGAAGCTCATATTTTGCTGCAAATACATCAGAAACGGAAATTAAGATTTACGCCCCTGGTGGCCAAGCAATTTTTTACAAAAATTAGAAATTATGTGCAAACGATTTTCCCATCAGGAGCTGTATCCGGTGCAGAAAGAATTTTCAAATCGGAGATTTAAAAGCAGAGATATAGGGCGAAACGCAATTTACCTTTATGCTCCTAGCGGAAAGTCTATGAAATACTTGAAAATTTTGAAATTATATGAAAAACATGTCACACCGAAAACACTATCCAACAAAGAAGAAATTTTTCAAATCGGACTCCTAGAAGTAGAGATATTGACAAAAATAAGATATACATCTACGCCCCTGGCGGAGAAACTGAGATATTTTAGGAAGAAAATATTCCAAAAAGGTTTATCGATGTGAGTGGCATCAGTCCTCGAAATAATTTTTTCAATCGCTATTTTAGAAGCTCAGATTTTATGGCAAATACATCAGAAGCAAAAATTATCACTTACGCCCCTGGTGGCCAAAGTATTCTTTACCAAAAATTCGAAATTATATGCAAAAGATTTTCCAATAGGAGATGGAATCGAAAGATAAAAGAATTTTTTCAATCGGATGTTTAGAAGCAAATATGTGGATTAAAACGTAATTTTGAATTCGACATCATCTGCATTTACGCCCCCAAGCGGCAAAACTGTAAATCGTAAAAAAAAAAAACCGAAATAAAGAATCATCATTCGCATATTTCAAGCTTTTGAATGCAAAAAGAATTTTTCAAATCGGACTAATAGTTGCAGAGATACAGTGAGTGGGTACAGACGGACGGACGGACGGACGGACAAACCGATAACATAAGCACGATCTTTTTACAAAAGACGTGCTAAAAAGGAAAGCTTAGTGCTTGCGACAGTAATAGAAGTGATTTTTTGGGTGACGAGATGGGTAAAAAATGCGATTTGACGGACTTTCAATGTGGGATGATTGTAGGAGCTCGGAGCCATGGAGCAAGTATCACAGAAACCGTCACATCCGTGAAATGTGAGCAGCTGCTGTTAAAGTGTTTAAAGACTGGATTGTCAGCCAAAAAACTGGGTCTCTACGTGCAACGTGTGGTCTTCATCGACTAGTGACTGCTCGGGCGGAACGGAGAGTGCCCAGACTGGTAATAGACAACAGAAGGGCAACAGTGCAGCAAATTACAGACCATCTTAATCAAGGATCCCCTCAAGTGATCTCTGCACGCACTGTTTGCCGTACACTGCATCGGATGGGATATGGCAGCCGAAAGCCTGTTCGAACACCCTTGTTGTCTGCAGTTAACAAGAGAAAATGTCTCCAGTTCGCACAGGAGCACAAGGATTGGACAGTCGATAATTGGAAACAAATTATGTGGTCCGATGAATCACGTTTTCAGTTGCACCATGCCGATGGCCGAGTGAGAATTTGGCGGAAACAGCACGAAAGCATGGACCCCAAATGCATAGCTACAACCCTTCAAGCTGGTGGATGCAACATTATGGGTTGGGGAATGTTTTTCCTGGCATGCTTTGGGCCCTTTAATTCGTGTTGATCAACGTCTGACTGGCACATCATATCTAAACATCGTTGCGGACCAAGTGCATCCTGTCATGTGGATGGTTTATCCCAATGGCGATGGCTACTTTCAACGAGATAATGCGTCCTGCCATAATGCTCGTATTGTACAGGATTGGTTTCAGGAACATGCCGGTGAGTTTACTTTGCTTAGGTGGTCCCCACAATCTCCAGATCTCAAATACATTGAGAATTTGTGGGATGAAGTTGAACGAACCATCAGACAGCTGGATTTACAACCCTGCAATCTCACACTTTTGGAAAGCGCTATTCATCAAGCATGGTCTCAGAATCCACAAACCACCTATCAACATCTCGTGGAGTCCACGCCACGAAGAATCGACGCAGTATTAAAAGCAAAAGCTGGCCCAACGAAGTACTGAGGGGGTGGTCATAATAAAGTGGCCACTCAGTGTATAACACCCAACCATCTTTCATTTCTCAAAGTCAGTTCTCTCCCGCCGCGACATTTTCACTCAACCTCACAGTGCGATATGATCGCGGTCAGCTGCAGGCTTGTTTTTTTACCGTTTGCAGCTGTACCGCGCATCTTAACAACGCAGCGGATTCGTTCATTTCCTTTTGAAGGGGTGTCCGGTGACTTTTGTCAATGTAGTGTATATCGGAATGACAACTCGATCCTTGAATACTAGATGTAAAGAACACGCCAGATGTATCAACCAGGACATGCAGAATACAACCCTCGCCAGGGAAGTTATGCATTGCTCAGGCGCTCCTGTATGGAATAGTATTAGAAGAATTGCCCCTCACACGAACTTAAAAGAAACTGCTATCAAGGAAATAGTCGAAATCCTTTGCAGCAAACTGGCATGCATTGTTAAAAGACAGAAACACAATGCGGCACACCGCATAATGGCGTGATAAGAACTCATGTAATACTGCTCGTGATGTCACCCACCTTATTTTAAAAAAAAAATCATCTTTATTTCCTATGTGTTCTAATTCTTTGCATTTTATGTCTACATCGCCTTGAGAAAGCTTCCCAGTGGAATGTGAAAACTTGGCGAATCTATATACAAATTTACACCACAAAAAAAAAAAAAAAAAACGGATTTAGAGCGTTCTTTTTTTTTTTTTTTTGAGGTTTAACCACCACCGTGAGCAACTCAATGGGCTATAAGCAGTCGCCCGTCCCTAATTTAGGGTCACTGGTTCTAGGGAAGGGAAACAGCCAGTGCCGTAAGACAAACACAACATCCATGCCTGACCGGGATTCGAACCCGGACCCCTTACGGACGAATGATCAGAGGCCAGCGCCTTAGACCACTGCGCCACCGGGGCGGCTAGCGTTCTTTGCATAATTATATTTAGGAGTTTTGTGAAATATTATTATAAAGCAGTACATTTCCCCTTTTCTTAAAGGAAATTTAAAGTCATTGTCAGCTTAAAAAGGGCTCAAGTTCAAAAAAATTCTATTACTTCGAAAAATCACGATGAAAAAAATTTGTAATTTGTAATGCATCCTCCTACAGATAAAAACAAAATTATTACAAACCTATTCAGAAAAATAATAAGCTCCAACAGAAATTAAAATGATTAATCCACCCATATTTATAGCAAAAAGCATTTCATCATCGCGTGATTAAGAGTTCTACCTTATACCTTGCTGTGCGTCACGTGTCTTTCTGGATCCACTGCATCACGCGCGGCTGCTATTGAAGACGAACCCAGTTCGAACCCCACCAGACACAAAGGGGAAAGTAGTCGGTAACTTTGTACCTCAGGAGTATTAATATCTGGTAGGAGGGCTAAAAAAGTCAAAATCGAAAACTTTGCGAAATTTTTGTATAAACACGGAAAAACCCGAAACGGAATTTTCTGAAATAAACGAAATTACCGAAAACAAAAAAACTGCCAAATTACCGTAGGTGGAAGAAACGGAAATTCTTCTAAAAAACAAAATTTATTTAACCCTTACCGCCAACTTTACTGCACGCTATTTTCAGGAATTTTCCGTGAACTCACAGCACTTAATTTTTACAGTGTATGGGTGATATAGAATACAAACGCAAAAGTTTCCAGTGCTCTCTTTCCACACAAATAAGGAAAATGCACAAATGTATAGTTTGTCGTTAGTGCAGACAAACGTTATCAAGGTAATAGACCCGTATACCTGTTTAGCTCTGCCACGTATAACTCTGTTCATCTGAGATATATTTTTGCTTTTATAAAAACTATTGCATGCCCTCAGATCTGATCCTCCTTCCGACAAACCCGTTACTTATTTCCAGTGAATAGAACATTACAACAAACTCTAAGGCCCGTTTCACACAAGCGGAGTTTTCCCGCAGAGGCAATAAATCTCCCGGCTGCCTTACCGTTTGTTTTGAAGCGGAATATAGAGTTATATCGAGACTTTCAGACGCGCGGAAGCGGCAGAAATTCCGACGCGGTATCCGCTCAGCTTCCGAAGGGTTCGCTACAAACCGGACGGCGAAAATACCCTCCAAATAAAGAGAAACGTAGCTGTAAAGCAAGATGTTCACACAGGCGGCCAGCCGATCGTCCGCTAGTGCAATAAAACAATCCCTCCTATGATAGGGGATGCGGAACTAAGTGCTGTTGAACAAAGAACCGCCGATAGATAGTTCCCGTTCATCCTTCAGGGATTTTTTCTTCCGTTCTAGCAATGAAACAGCTTGTGTGAAAACTAGCCAAAAACTGCACTGAGGGACGGGTTTTATTGCTTCGGCAGAAAGAGTCCGCGTGTATGAAACGGGACTAAACCCTACTAACTACGACGTGCCTTCAAGCATCTGGTTGAGGGAACAGATGGTAAAGACTGGCAGTTAATTAGGGATTGGTAGAAGTCCTTTGACATTATGATGGGCACTGCAAACATTACTTCAGCCTGGGAAGTGGTAACCAGCAATTGTACGAACAAAATCTGGAAGAAACTATGTCCGGTGATATGTCACAACTTCTTGAGAATTGGAGAGAACGAAACAGATAACTAGTATCATCATTTAGCTTGCTAACCAGCAAGCACTGGAAAAATCTGACATCCACGTTGTGCAGTAACTTCTAAAGTCTCGCCAACGAAGAGCTGATAGAGTTAGAGCTGTAATCCTCTCAGGACGACGACTCTACCAAAGGTGAACCCGAAAGAAACCTCATGTAAGAAATTTGGACAGAGGGCATCAAATATTAGCAGATGTCCCCGTTCTCTCCACTGAAAATGAAGCAGATTTTGACCGCACCGCTGCAGTGATGAGAACTGTTGTAGATGCGTAGAAATAACCCAAGAGAAGAGGATTCGTAGAAATAACCCAACAGAAGAAGATTCGTAGAAATAACCCAACAGAAGAAGATTCGTAGAAATAACCCAAGAGAAGATTCGTAGAAATAACCCAAGAGAACAAGATTCGTAGAAATAACCCAAGAGAAGAGGATTCGTAGAAATAACCCAAGAGAAGAAGATTCGTAGAAATAACCCAAGAGAAGAAGATTCGTAGAAATAGCCCAAGAGAAAAAGATTCGTAGAAATAACCCAAGAGAAGAAGATTCGTAGAAATAACCCAAGAGAAGAAGATTCGTAGAAATAACCCAAGAGAAAAAGATTCGTAGAATTAACCCAAGAGAAGAGGATTCGGACAAGGCAATCAACCTTTGATGCCTTCTTCAAGAGGGAGGTTATACTACAGTCTGGTGCATCTACCTGTGAGCAATTCCTATCTTGTCTTCCAACACTACCAAGCTTACCATGAACTTTTGGTGCAGCACACACATAATTTGTTCAAGTTTTCTTTTATAATTATTAATTTAAAATAGTGAATGTATTTGTAAAATCGTTTTTATCTTCGCCATTATTCTTTACGTAATGCAAGACACCTATTATATTCATCCGTAAATGTCCAATGATTCAGTTAGTTGATTCAGTTAGCTCTCCTATTTTCATGAACGCATCCCACGCGCTAAACGGGACATACCTGTGATAGGTGAGGCTGTGGTGGGATTTTTAGAAGATGCTTAAAAAGCGCAGGAATGAGAGTAATTAACGGGATCAACGACACAATACACTGCATCATTAAAATTGCCATACCCGGAAGGAGTGATCTGAAGTGCATGAAAATCGGCAGGTGGATAACTTGCGCTGAGATATACGCAAATAATTAAAACTTGGGGCTAATCGAGCGCGAATCTTGAGCTGATATAAACACAGACGTGGAGAGCGTAGAGTTCAAGGTAGCGCGTGTGTGAGACATTTAACAGGCTTCTGTCTCATAGGAACCGACTTAAGCGTGCAGGGAAATTATCGCGAATGCCAAGACGTCACGTTCGACACTGATATCAACGACTCGCCGACTTCCACAGAAGCCCGATTATTGGCCTTCGATAGGCGGGATGGTAGCTTCGTCGTGAACCTAAACGTGTGGACCGTGACAATAGCACAATGCACAGATGTTTGCAAGAGTGGCTGCAAGAAGGTCAGAGAACTCGTCAAATTGGTAGTGGACCACGACTAAAACCATCTCATATATTAGAGACGGTTTTGGCACGACAGGCAACCACAGAACGGAAGGATCGTATTATCCGTCGACAGGTTCATATACCGCACCTACTGGCACGACAGCGACCATCCAACGAGCTGTGACTTCCGTTAGATGTCATTCCACCTCCCAGTGAAGCATTGCACACCGACTGGCGGCAGGGGAGTAATCGTGCATACCGGCTATTCCGCCGCTTTCTACTGACCGATTCGTCAACAGCGTCTGTGATGGTGCCACGCACAGGTACATCTGGGGTAGAGAATGGTCTTCAGCAGTGAATCCCGTTTCTACTTGGGGTCCGATGATCGGCTCATACACGAGTTGCGATGACGTGGTGAACGAAATGAATCTACAGCCATTTTGAAAGGGCATGGCACGCCCTGCTGGTGTTATGGTGTGGAAAACGATCAGTGATGATTATCGTTCTCATTGATGGCGTTCATCAACAACAATCTGACTGTTCGTCGCTGTGTCGCCGGGATTCCAGAACGAGCTCCTTCTTACAGGTGTGCCTGGCGACATTTTTCATCACAATAACGCCCATATACATATCGAAGGGGTTTCTATTGTGAATATCTTCATGGTGTAGAAGTACTGCCTTGACTAGCCAAGTCCCCGAATTTTTCTCCAATCGGGAACGTTTGGGGCATAATTCGACGCCATCTATAGAACCAAAAGCATGCAGCAGATATTATGGTTATTCTGCGGAACAAATATGGTCAGCGGGGGCTCATGCCCCACAGATCAAACGCTGTTTGGGTATGGCTTCCCAGGATTCCGTATAAGCCACATGATCTCGGTAAGCATCATGTTTGTATGTTGTTGGTGGCTTTTTCTTTTCCTTTCTTCTTTTTTTCATGCTATGCATCTTTCTCAACAGTAGTAAAGTAAATCCCAAGTAAACGGTTTCGATGTAACGAAAATGGGTAACGGCGAGTCACTATGAAAACCATTTTTGAAATTTGTTTGTACCGCATGCTGTCTCATGAAGTGACGCAACGATAGTTAATTTCATTGTTGCTCAACAATTATATTTTACTAAACTATCGCCGAACATTATTTCATCACGTTTTACATAAACTTAACGATATCTCCTAGCAATCTACGTAAATTACAAGAACCTAATGCTAAAGTGATAAAAGCCATTGCGAAAATGCATTTTGGTGCTATGCATCTTCCCCGACTGTAGCAAAAGTGTTCTTTCGTCAAAGTTCGGGGCTCGTAGTTTCTATAAGACCTGCAGGCGAAATAGTTTCTGCTGAATGCACGATGTCTAATGGCCAAACTTTCCTATCGATTGTGTTACACATATCTTCGGGTAATAAGATCGACATTATAGAATTCAATCAATTTGTACTTCTTTCCTACACATACAAGGAATCTACTGTTATGAAAAGCTCCAAAAATTACCATTTGATACCGATGATATATTATAGCCGGAGATTTCAATATTAACTTTCCTAAGCCAGAATCCAGGTCATTGGTCGATTTTCTAAATGAAGAGTTCGATCTGACAATCACTCTAGATTTCAATATTTCGAAGATAAAGGAGAATACTATATACTACAACCGATGCTGATTTCCAAAGACACTTGGGTGACTAGAATCACAAGTTTACGTATCATACCATAAGCTTAATGTATCTGCTTTCCTTGATAAGAATGCAATGTGGTGTGGTACACAAATAAGTGCATACACTCCAATCACTTGTTTTATTTCACACACACAAAGATATGGGAATTCCAAAGATGCGTAGCATAAATTAAACAGGGTGTGCCATATAAAAGAGGCCAGAGTATAATGAACGACAACAGTCAGGCAAAGTTACTACACATGGTAAAGAATAGTTGAAATGACAGAAAACAGAAGTAATTTACCTGAGTTTACAACAATTGCTGAAAGTGTTGTCGTCCGACATCAAGACACAGCTGCACACGACGGAACATGTTGTTCGTAACGCGCCACAACTCATTGGCAGTAATCTGGGCTATGGCATCCGTAATGTTCACTTTTAATTCATCAATGATGTGCGGATTAGTTGCGTACACTTCCCATTTCAATGCTCCCCACAGATAAAAGTCACAGGTGGACAGATCGGGTGATCTGGGCGGCCATAGTCCCTTCGCTACAGTTCTGTCCTCCCCAAACACTTCATGCACAGTACGTAGACTGTTCGGCGCAGTATGCGCCGTTGCACCATCCTGATGAAAGAAAGCATATGTTCGCTCTTCTTTTGTAAGTGCGACAACAAATGGGTTGAACAATTGCTGAACATAGCGCTCCGAGTTGATGGTGTCAGTGAAAACGTCTATATTTTGGTCGTACAGAGGAGTCTCCACTGTCCGTCTGGGATTCGTGTAGGTCGAAATCCTGCTGTTTTGCTCATTGACATACCCGAACAGATGAAACCATGTTTCATCTGTCATGTAATAAAATGTTGGGTCCATTTCACAGCTGACAATGATCTCCTGAAACCACTTACAATATTGCATCCGTTTTGCATAATCAGGAGTTTTAAGTTCTTGGAGCGCTATAAATTTGTACGGCCTATGAAATGCAAATCCACCTTAAGTATGCGTCGGCATGACGTGGCAGATATTCCCGTTGCAGACGATAATCGGCGAATCGACTTCCGAGGGCTTTGTAACACCACTGTGCACACATCTTTGATATTGTCTTCAGTACGAATTGTCTTGGGTTTGTTTCTTTTCCTGTTGCACACCGTGCCGATTTCACGAAATTTCCGCACTAACTTCTGTACCACTGATTACGTCGGTACTGCACAATGTGGAAATTCTTCTGTAAAGAACTCATTTAAAACCTTGTATAAGTTATTTCTGAAATACTGTTCCACAATAAAAAATCCGCTGTTCCGTACTTGAAACCATTTCCGTTGCTTTTGTTCTCTCTTCACGTACACTTATGACCGCGTACCTACACTGCTCTGGCTGTGACTAACCACTCCGGAGAATTCCTTTGCAGCTGCACACGCAGAAACCGGTTAGAAGTGGAACAAAGCGGTTTTAACTGGAAACCCGCCTAACAACGTCTGGCCACGGGGGCCTCTTTTACATGGCGCACCCGGTCTACAAAGACTACCAGGGTATTCTTTCGATTTTTTTTTTTTTTCGATTTTTTATGCTTGCACCAAATAGAACATCAACATGCTTTAGGAATTCTCCTGATGCTGCTAAACTAACCTTTTATTTTTCATGTAGGCATACCTAGAATTAAAAGTAAAGACGCTCTGCTCCCACCATTGTCTCATCTACCAGTGCGTAAGCAAAAGGTTTCTCACTCAAGAGCGTGGAGACATTCTTCTATGCCACTCTGTTAGATTGAGACAAAAAATTGCCGAAAAGTCACGAAACGTTTCTATCAACCTGAAGTATCGTTGTCTAACACACGCTGCAGAAATGAGAATGCCTCTCATGTGATGGCCTTTTTTTTTTACTTTCGTTCTGGGTGAGCACGGGGGCCGAGAAGTCTCCGAAGTCCGAAAATTTCTCGAGGGAGCAGGATATCTTAGGATGATTTCATTCATCTGTTAGAAATTTTACGTAGTCCGTCAAAGCACTAAACAGAAAAAGAAAGCACTTTGATTAATTACTTACTGTGCCTCGCGCCATGCCGCAAATCTGAAAATTTGTACTGCTACCAAGACCGAACAAAAGGTATGGAATTAGATTATGTGGGCAAGACCTTTGTGTCACAAACTGTTTCCTAGAAAACGAGTCTTCGAAAAATTTTTACCCCGACCAAGACCGAACAAATGAAATGGAATTAGATGATGTAGGCAAGACCTTTGTGTCACAAATTATTTCCTAGAAAAAGAGTCTTCGGAAAATGTGTACTCCCACCAAGACCGAACAAATGAAAGGGAATTGATGATGTAGGCAAGACCTTTGTGTCACAAACTGTTTCCTAGAAAACGAGTCTTCGGAAAATGTGTACTCCCACCAAGACCGAACAAATGAAAGGGAATTGATGATGTAGGCAAGACCTTTGCGCCACAAACTGTTTCCTAGAAAACGAGCCTTCAGAAAATTTGTACTCCACCAAAACGGAACAAATGAAAGGGAATGATGATGTAAGCAAGAAATTTGTGTCACAAACTGTTTCCTAGAAAACGAGTCTTCGGAAAATGTGTACTCCCACCAAGACCGAACAAATGAAAGGGAATTGATGATGTAGGCAAGACCTTTGCGCCACAAACTGTTTCCTAGAAAACGAGCCTTCAGAAAATTTGTACTCCACCAAGACGGAACGAATGAAAGGGAATGGATGATGAAAGCAAGACATTTGCGTCACAAATTGTTTCCTAGAAAAAGAATCTTCGGAAAATTTGTACCCCACGAAGACCGAACAAATGAAATGGAATTAGATGATGTAGGCAAGACCTTTGTGTCACAAACTGTTTCCTAAATAAAGATTCTTCGGAAAATTTGTACTCCCACCAAGACCGAACAAATGAAAGGGAATTGATGATGTAGGCAAGACCATTGTGTCATAAACTGTTTCCTAGAAAAAGAGTCTTCGGAAAATGTATACTCCCACCAAGACCGCACAAATGAAAGGGAATTGATGATGTAGGCAAGACCCTTGCGCCACAAACTGTTTCCTAGAAAACGAGCCTTCAGAAAATTTGTACTCCACCAAGACGGAACAAATGAAAGGGAATGGATGATGTAAGCAAGACCTTTGTGTCACAAACTGTTTCCTAGAAAACGAGTCTTCGAAAAATGTGTATTCCCACCAAGACCGAACAAATGAAAGGGAATTGATGATGTAAGCAAGACCTTTGTGTCACAAACTGTTTCCTATAAAAAGAGTCTTTGGAAAATTTGTACTCCCACCAAGACCGCCCAAATGAAAGGGAATTGATGATGTAGGCAAGACCTTTGTGTCACAAACTGTTTCCTAGAAAAAGAGTCTTCGGAAAATGTATACTCCCACCAAGACCGCACAAATGAAAGGGAATTGATGATGTAGGCAAGACCCTTGCGCCACAAACTGTTTCCTAGAAAACGAGCCTTCAGAAAATTTGTACTCCACCAAGACGGAACAAATGAAAGGGAATGGATGATGTAAGCAAGACATTTGTGTCACAAACTGTTTCCTAGAAAACGAGTCTTCGGAAAATTTGTACCCCAACCAAGACCGAACAAATGAAATGGAATTAGATGATGTAAGCAAGATCTTTGTGTCACAAACTGTTTCCTATAAAAAGAGTCTTTGGAAAATTTGTACTCCCACCAAGACCGCCCAAATGAAAGGGAATTGATGATGTAGGCAAGACCTTTGTGTCACAAACTGTTTCCTAGAAAAAGAGTCTTCGGAAAATGTATACTCCCACCAAGACCGCACAAATGAAAGGGAATTGATGATGTAGGCAAGACCCTTGCGCCACAAACTGTTTCCTAGAAAACGAGCCTTCAGAAAATTTGTACTCCACCAAGACGGAACAAATGAAAGGGAATGGATGATGTAAGCAAGACTTTTGTGTCACAAACTGTTTCCTAGAAAACGAGTCTTCGGAAAATTTGTACCCCAACCAAGACCGAACAAATGAAAGGGAATTGATGATGTAGGCAAGACCCTTGCGCCACAAACTGTTTCCTAGAAAACGAGCCTTCAGAAAATTTGTACTCCACCAAGACGGAACAAATGAAAGGGAATGGATGATGTAAGCAAGACCTTTGTGTCACAAACTGTTTCCTAGAAAACGAGTCTTCGGAAAATTTGTACTCCCACCAAGACCGAACAAATGAAATGGAACTAAATAATGTAAGCAAGATCTTTGGGTCACAAACTACTTATTTCCTGGAAAAAGTACTTTCGGAAAATTCTAATTTTGTGTTCGTAACATCCATTTGTTTAGTATTAAACCCTAATGCTGAATTTTAGAATTCTTGATTTCGGCCTTTCCCTTGTGTAACGAAGTAAATTTCTCCGTCATTTTTATCCACGCCGGGGCTCGAACCCGGGTCCCCTCATTCCGGAATAAGTCGCTCTACCAATTAAGCTACGCGGACGTTCGTTGTCGCTGCTATCTGCCTTTATGTCGTGTGCATCCTGCTGGGTATGGATGTTATATTTGTCTTACGGCGCTGGCTCTCTCCCTTCCCTGGAACCAGTTACCCTAAATTAGGGACGGGCGGCTGCTTATAGCCCATTGAGTTGCTCACGGTGGTCGTTAAACCTTCAATTAAGAAAAAAGAAAAATTGAATATGGGCGCTACTGTGTGTTAAAGCTTTGTTTTCGAAAACCCGTTTTTACGCACTTCGAGTACTGCAGTTTTCTCAAGACTGCGGTATTCGAAGTTTCCATTGCTGCACGCACCATTGTAACTGCGTCGTTTGCTTTTTTCCGACTTTGAAATAAAATTTGATTTCCATTCTTTGCTCAGTACCTGAAGCTATTTAACTACACCAACTAAAGTAGGAATTTCCAGTTCACGGCCCTGCCCAGCCTGTTTCATATTTTCACCCTTCGTTCACCGCCATTTATTGCAAATAAGGCTTCCTCTGGTGAAACAAAGCTGCCTAACTGAAAGTTTTTTTGTTTTTTTTAAGGGTTTTTACGACCACTGTGTGCAACTCACCAGTGGGTCTAATTAGGGGCGGGCGACTGCTATATAAGCAGTCGCCCGCCCCTAATTTAGGCCCACTGGTTTCTGGGAAGAAAGATCCAGTCCCGTAAGACAAATACAACATCCATGCTTCACCGGGACTCAAACCCGGACCCACTGGGACGAACGGTCATAAGCCAGCGCTCAGAACATTGCGCTGGTGTTGTCGCATATGCGACCGGGGTTGAAATGGTGGCAAATACGACCGGCAGAGGCAAAGAGGAGTGGGGAAGAAAGGAGGGAGTCAGGGTGGGGAGATTAGATGTTGACCACCTGGGGTCTTCCAACAGTAAATGCAACCGGAGTTGAAATGGTAGCAAATGCGACCTGCTTAACGCAGAGGGGTGGGAAAAGAAAGAAGAAAAATTCGCACACGAGTGGTATAAAATCTCCAGCAGTTTGTCGTAGGGAAAGTACTATGGCTATCGCTTGGGAAAAGGAAGTGCTTTATTTTTTATATCATCATCATCATCATTGTCAACCATTATCAATCCACTGCTGGACGAAGGTCTCCCCAAGTTTCCTCCACAACGGTCTGTCTTGTGCCAGTCTCCTCCACGTCACCCCTGCATACTTTCGAATTTCATCCACCCATCTCCCATGTGGTCTTCTTCTGGGTCTTTTCCTGTCCCTTGGAATCCAATCTAAAATTTCGGCTGTCCATCGATGATCTGTCCTTCTGGCAGTATGTCCAGCCCATTGCCATTTCAGGGATTTAACTCTGATCATGATGTCTTCCACTCTTGTCATTTTTCGGATCCACGCGTTTCTCTTCTTATCTCTCCTGGTTACACCAAGTATGCACCTCTCCATGCTGTTTTGAGTTGTCTGCAGCCTTTGTATGTCTCTTTTAGTTAAGGTCCACGTCTCTGCACCATACGTAAGCACTGGAAGGATGCATTGATCAAACACTTTTCTTTTAAGACATAATGGCATATTGCTCTTGAAAATTATGCTGTTTCTTCCAAAAGCTCTCCAGGCAAGTTTTGTACGCCGATTAATTTCTTCATCAATGTGACCCTCACTTGATATCTGCTGTCCAAGATAAACGTACGTATCTGTTATCTCCAGCTTTTCTCCATCAATCGATAAATCTTCATTTCTTGTAAAAGCATTGAACATCACTTTTGTCTTCTGAAAGTTCATTTTTAATACCACTTCTTTACTCTTGTCAGCAAGTTCCTGGATCATACTCTGCAGCTCTGATGGGCTAGTTGCAAAAATGACTACGTCATCAGCAAAACGAAGGTGGGTTAGATAATCTCCATTAATCTTTATCCCCTTGTTTTCCCAGCTCAGTGACTGAAAAACACCCTCCAATGTGGCATTAAAGAGCTTCGGAGATATGGTGTCACCTTGTCTCACTCCCTTTCCAATTTTTATGTGTGTTGTATTTTCAAACAGCCGAATCTTTGCACTTGCATTTTCATAGATGTTATTGATAATATTAATGTATGCATCTTCAATACCGCAGGTTTTCAGAGCCATTGTAACTGCTGATGGTTTCACCGAATCAAAGGCTTTTTCATAATCGATAAAAGCCATGCATGCATACAGATCAAGTTTTACTAATGGTATCTTCAGGTGCAATCCAGAAACAGGAGTACAACCTTATTTCATAAATACAAACAATACAATAATGATTAGACTTTTGCTAAAACAGGCTATTAAACAGGAAATGGTGTCAGCATACACCTAGCTTTAGGTTAGGGAACTTTGATATTTTTCGCAAACAATAAGCCGCAAAAAATCTGCTTTCAGGGCTGTTTATGGGTTATAAGTCCGATACTGAGCGTTCTTACGAAGATCTGAAATTTACAACAGCTATTCCTGCAGAATTTTTAGGAATAATAATTTCGGATATGTGTAAAATAATCTATGAGGAATTAAAAGAGTAATACATAAAGGTAGGAAATATTTTCTAATTCATGTGGGAGAAACCGATCTGTGAGTACCCAGACACGCGTTCAAAATACTGAAGTTCTGTAGCGTTCAAACTGAAGTACGTACTTTGGCACAAAGCAACTTCTTTTACTGTATAGAGAAAACGCATTTTCGTAGTTCACGTGGTGGTAGCAAATACTACCCATTTCGTCACACCGCACGCATCGTCAGCAGCTCACTCCCTCCTCTTCCCCCACCCCCATCTGACCGCCCTTCCTTCTTTATTTCCCCATCCCTCTGCGTTAAGCCGGTCGCTTTACTACCATTTTCAACCCCGGTCACATTTATCGTGGGAAGACCAGAGGTGGTCAACATCTGATCTTCCCACCCTGCCTTCCCTCTTTCTTCCTCAATCCCCTTTGCCCCTGCCGGTCGCATTTGCTACCATTTCAACCCCGATCGCATTTACGACTGCTTCCACTGCGCCACAGGGGCGACTCTCTATTTAACTGAACTACCTCAGCGGTAAACGGAATGCAACGCAGAGAGACCTGCCGTTTTTCGTCGGAATTACTTCCACAAGTGAGGTGTTAGACCTGACTACCTATGTTATCGCTCGGGTTCCGAATTGGGTTCACCCGGTGTAATATTGGGAGCCAAGGGAGTGTCGAGTGGATTGTGATTCTGCGATTCCCTGATTTAGGGTTGACGCAGCTTCAGGATCTACTGACGAGGTGTTGTGTTTCACACAGCAGATTTTCCTTTGGGAGTCAAAGGGTCCGCTGTGTGCCGCAATATTTTTGTGAACGTCTAGATTTAAAATAAAAGGCATAAATGAACATATTTGCTAAGTTCCGGTTCCAAAAGTTATATATATTCTCTAAATAATCTAGGGTTGAGCACACATATTGTAGTTAACGACACACTCATCATAGAACTTAGGCAAAATTAAATAACAAAAACTATTTATTGTTCATGATTTGGCATAATAATAAATATATTGGTTATGATTTGGCATAATAATAAATATACGCTCATGATATTAGCAAAAATGATTTACGACTCTCTGACAGGAACCTGTACTCAATTAACTATTTGCTTATAAAAATATAAACTCTATGTGTGGACTGCTCCGATAAAGATTTTATGAGGGGACACCAAAGAAAGAATAGGATGGATTTCCTACCTTAACATCCGAATCTGGCCTAGATATCGCGCTGCTGACCACTCCTGATCAGGGAGAATTCTCGTCCGGTGGGTATTTGACTTCCATCAGCAGCTGCGACAGTCGTAAGGGCCCTAATGGTCCTTAAGTGGGGGTCCGTTCATCCGGAAACCTCGGTTGCGATCTTACATCGGCAGCTTGGAAAATTGTATGCAGCTTCCTAGGTGACAGTCATGGAGGTCAGTGCACGAGATGCACGCCGCGAAACACACCAAAGTAAAGTTTTGTGTAAAAACTGTAAACGTGAAGTGACGAAGTTCATCTCTTCTCTTGTAAAATCTTTCGACGACCCCCAAGAAGACCCACACTACCTCAAAATATCCCATCATCCAATCACTAGCTGGCAAACGCAAGCCTCCCTGAATTAAATTCCCCAGTGTAAATCTTACTGGTCAGAGAATTAACATTTTGTTCTTCCATTCGTTAGGGGGTCAAGATCCCTACCCGTTCCAGTGAAAATTCTGAGAACCCCTCGAGTTACGTTTCCCGCGTGATACTACCCCCGGCCGTAAATTCTCTACCCAATTAAACTGTTAGGCCCGGTTCCAACAAGTCTACGGTCTGCCCAACACGCATTGTGGAAGCTAGACACGGTGAACACTTTATTGCCCCAATAAAACATACTACAAAGTCAGCTCGCCGATGGATGTCGCCAGCGTTGTCTCCTTACAGTGTCGGTCTGTCCTGTGACGCCAACGCTGTCTAGATAGTCTTACGCCTTGTGCTGGGAGAGGGGGGACGGAGAGAGAGAGAAAAAAAAAGAAAAGATTCACCCGAAAGTATATGGCAAAATAAAACGTACTCTTCCTTCAAAAAATACATGAATAAATTAATAAATAAATGAATAAATAAAATAAATAATTAAATAAATAAACTAAGTAATTGATTTTCGACTTAAATATGCAGCGCTCGAGTTTGGGCGCTGTCACACCTACATCTGTTACAAATGTAAACGCATTTCCTCTTCTAAACACGGTAGTCTTGATCTCAAATTATTTAAACAAACACTTCTCCGTTGCTTCAACAATTTGCGTCCGTAGCTCAGTCATCTGGTTTTGTAAAGCTGAAAAATGTTTACATCTGAACATTTCCCTGAAAAGTGAAAAATCCAAGTGTATTAGTCGCCATCTCTGCATATATACACTGGTATGCAAAAATTAAAGACGAAGAGGAGAAATTAGCATAACAGCGGAACGAGCAGGCAAAACGGACCGAAAGACCACTCAGGAGATAGACTAGCTTCCAGCACGGTAGGGCAAGCGCATATATGCAGAATGACGTACGGGGGGGGAAGGAGGTCAGAAGGGTATAAAGCACACGGGTGGTGTACGCTCAGCAATACGGTGAAAGCTATTGCACGGTGTACATCGGTTTGAACGACGTCGAGTTGCTGCCACCGTGTGATATGGCCAACAGGCAATCCAGTAGACGACATCTGGATGACTTTACCCGAGGTCGCGTCATTGGGAAGTTGGAAGAAGGTCGAAGTGTGACTAGAGGGGCCGAGGAGTTCGGGATCGCTCACAGCATCGTTTCACGAGCTTGGAGAGCATTTCAAACGACAGGAACAGCTGTCTGAGAGTTTAGCAGTGGTCGTCCATGAGAAACCACGGCGGCGGACGACCGGTATATTGTCCTACAGGCAAGAAGAGACAGACGGCAGACAGCGGGAGAAATCGTAATGCACATGCAACAGATAACTGGACGTCCGTTATCGCGTTTTACCGTGGCCAGGAGGCTGCACAAAGGTGGTCTATTTGCACGACGACCAATACGGTGTGTGCCATTAACGCCTGCTCATCCCAGACGGTGGTTTCTGTGGTGCCAGGAACACAAGAACTGGACACATCAGCAATGGGGTCGAGTTCTCTTTACGGACGAGAGCCGATTTAGTATGACGAGCGATTCTGGACGTATACACATCTGGAGAGAGCAGGGAACACGCAATTACACCTCCAACATCATCGAAGGGGACCGGTTTGGAGGTGGCGGAGTTCTCGTTTGGGGCGGTATCATGCTTGATAGCCGTACTGACCTCCACATCTTTCAAGGAGGTTCAGTCACTGGTGTCCGCTATTGTACCGAGGTTCTCCTGCCTCATGTGCGTCGTTTAGAGGTGCTGTGGGTCCTGAGTTCCTCTTCATGGACGACAACGATACACCTCATCGTAAAGTGGCTGTCGCAGAGCTGTTGGAGAGTGAAGATATTCAACGCATGGATTGGCCCGCAAAGTCCCCGGACCTAAATCCAATCGAACACGTGTGGGACCTTCTCGGGAGACGCTTGGCAGCAACGATTCCGCAGCTGCAATTGGCGCTACAAGAGGAATAGGCCGCGATGCCTCAACAACTCCTTGATAACCTCTTCCTCAGCATGGACAGACTTTGTAAATCTTCCAACGCAGTCAGGGGTGATCATATCCCCTAATAAAGACTGGATTTTTCTTGTCAGCCGCCTGTCACATGGACGTTTCTAACTTCTGTCCAGCTGTGCTCGAAGCTACCTTTTCAATAAAGTGCCTTTGTATCTTTTGGATTCCTTGTTTGGACGGTTTTGCTCACTTGTCCCGTATTCTTACATCTTGGGGATCTTATGGTATGATTTGAGTCAATGTGGAGCACTTCTGCACGACGTTACATTCGAAAAACCGTCTCGTTCTTTAATTTTTGCACGCCAGTGTACATTGAAGTGCCATTGGATTAGAGATAGCAGAAGTTGTACGAATTCTGGGCTGCTACACCGCATTATTCCGCATGCTCGGCCGGAAGTGTGATAAAATACACCCATCGCCCACAGCTTTCCCAGTAGTGACTGATTTCAGGCGTGATGGGTAAGACGAGTGATCTGGATGCTTTGGACAGAGGGCAGATTGTAGGTGTCTGCAGGATGGACCATTCCATCTCGCAAGTCGTTAAGATACTGGAGGTTTCCTCTTCTACAGTGTCCAGAGTGTTTCGGCTCCCGCACGGGGATAACTGGTTTTCCAGTTATTTGGGGAGCGGCGCCCCCACGGCCCGAGCTGACCTTGTGACTGGTCAACATCTGATGTCATGCCACAGCTTGTTTTTTTTTTCTTATTTTGGTGCTGTTGGTGTTTGCAGGGACGGCTGTTCATCCAGCTGTTGGGGAGTCGCGGCCCCACGATCCCGAGCTGGTCTTGTGTCTCGCTTTTTCGTTTTTATTTATTTTCTCCACTGGCTAGTTGCCCGTGTTGTGTTCTCTACCTGATCTCTACCACGTTATGTACTAACACCCCGGTCTTGTGGTTTTGTTACCCTCCACCACTAACTGATTTATATTAACCGCTCAGTTCGTAGGTTGCTGAGATTCCGTTTAGGTTCCCTGCCAGGATTTGTCTTCTTTGGATTTCTTTTTTTTTCCTTTTTAGCTGGTTTGGGTGCTAGACCTACCTGCATGTTTGCCGCGTGCGGAGACCCGTGAGGCGGAAATGGGATGTCTGGCGGCTGAGGTCGCAGGAGACCGGTTAAGTGCCTCCTGTGTACCAACACTCCTCTTCGACCCCGGCTTCGCTGTAAACGGGAGGCTAGAGCCTAACCCACCTCTGGTCAGAAGTCTTGTACCAAGTTGTGTGCAGGGCTTTAGCGGCTTTTTGTCGTATTGCACGGCAGGGTGAGCCCGGGGGTTGGGGATCATGCCAAAGGCGTTGGCATGACGGTACCCGGAGGCCGAAGTGTCCGCCGAGTGCGTGTGATCACAGCCAACGGACTATATTTGCAACTAAGCTCTAGAACTGTGTCTTGCGTCATATGTTTGGCTTGCGGACCTCCAGTTCTCCCCTGTTGGGCCTCGATTGTGGGCGGAGTACGTTGCAGATGAATTCTTTCTTACTCCCATGGGGAAACATAAACCCTCCTCAAAATTTAAAAAGCAACAGGATATGGTGATTGATCAGGCGCCAAATTTGCCTCAACCACCTCCCACACATAACACACTGAAGAGAACTTTCGTTGAAAACGACATCACCGCGACGTATCTTTAGATCCAGGTGTTGAGCCGTCAGCTCAGAAACGTCGCATTACACTTGCAGATTCGATACCTCAAGCTACTTTTCTCGTCATTTCTTCTACTGACCAGATGTTGAAACTTTCCTCAAAGTCTCCTTTTTCATCTCGAAGGCACTTGCGGGTGTTGCTGGCTCTTTGAAGTCAGTGAAGAAGCTACGCTCTGGAGACCTGCTTGTGGAAACTTGCACTCTCTCTCAGAGCAAATCTCTTCTGCAGTTGACCAGACTTCAGGATATTCCAGTTCAAGTGATGGCACATCCGTATCTCAACACCTCCAAGGGAGTCATTTCTGAGCCCGACTTGTTGGTCTGCGATGAAGATGAACTTGTGTGTGAACTTGCTGATCAGGGTGTCATAGCTGCCAGACGCATGACTTTCAGGCGCGATGGCGCGCTGATCAAATCACGAAATGTTATTTTGACTTTTAACAGCCCGAAGGTACCTACTGAAATCAAGGCTGGTTACTTGTTATGTGCAGTTCGTCCTTATATACCAAATCCTCTACGCTGTTTTAAGTGCCAGAGGTATGGACATTCCCAGCGGTCCTGTAACAGTGTTGCGAGGTGCGCCAATTGTGGTTCCCGCGACCACGAAGGGACTGGATGCACTTCAGAGCCCTGCTGTGTAAACTGTGGTGACTCCCACGCTGCTTATGCCAGGTCCTGTTCGAAGTGGAACGACGAGAAGGCGATCCAGCGCCTCAAGACCCTGGAGGGCCTCTCGTACCCTGCTGCCAAGGCCAAGTTGGGTATTCCCAACAACCGACAGCGTACTTTTGCCGCAGTTGTTCAGTCTCAGCCACAACCCGTGCAGCCTTTTGTTCCGCGCCCTGTAGCTCTCGCCGCACTTGCCAAGCGATCTACAGCTGAACAAGCGACACAGGTGGATTTCACCGAGCTCCAGCTTATTCGACCAGCTGCGTCTTCGCCTTCTCTTTGAAGACGCCCGCCTCTTCCGGTTCCCAGCCGACAGCCTGCACGTGCGGAAGACCCGGCCCTCAATCCGCAAAGGTGTGCGGTGTCCATCAAACTGTCTCGGCCTCAGCGAGGTCCCCACCCTCACCCAACATTATAGAAGAACACGGGGGGAGGAGAGTGACAGTTCGTCCCCAGCCTCTGCCAGCATTGCAGAGGAACATGGGGGGAGGAGAGTGACAGTTCGTCCCCGCCCTCTGCCAGCATTGCAGAGGAGTATGGGGGGAGGAGAGTGACGGTTCGTCCTTTTCCATTAGTAAATTTATTACTTTTAATAACCTTCATTAACTACCTTTTCTTCACTGCTTTCTTCATACTCTTTTCAACTTTTACCAAGCCTGTCTGATCTTAATCATTTTCCACGTTTTTAAAAATCTGTGGCTGATCGTTCTTTGTCTGGCGCTCTTTGGCCAAACCTGGCCCTTGCGCCAATAAAATCCAACAACCAACCAACCAACCAACCAGAGTGTTTCGGGAATACGAAAATTTTGGCAAAAGAACAAACTACCGAATGAATTGCAGAGGTGTACCGGCCTTGACATCGCGTGGTGTACGTCGTTTGGACCGCAGTGTTCGAAATGATAGATGAAAGTCAATATCACAAATCCCCATCTATTTGAACAGTGGATCAAGTCGCCATGTCAGTGCAAGGACAGTGCAAAGTACTCTTAAACGTCTTAAATTCGGGAGCTGCCAGCCCACAAGAGTCCCACTGTTAATGGCACGAGACCGAGCTAACGCCTTGGCTGGGCAAAAGCACACCGACACTGGACAATAGAGGATTAGAAGCGGATAGCCTGGAGTGATGAATCCAGATTGGAGTGATGAATCCAGTTTCTCACCGACTCAATGCAGTCATCGAGTCGGTGAGAAACTGCGGATCAGGCGCCAACCTCATGTAGCCATGGACCATTCATATCAAGCTGGAACAGTACAGGTTGGTCGTGCCTCAGTGATGGTCAGGGGTGCCTTCAGCTGGAATGCTCTTGGACTTTGGTACGTATACAAACGACTTCGAGTACGCACCAACATGTGGACATCCTAGCTGACCGTTTACACCCATTCATGTCCAGCATGCATCCCAGTAGTAATGGCGTATTCAAGCAAGATAATTGCCCCATCCCACGGGTTCCACCTGGTCACAAGAACATTGTAGTGAACTTGAAACGCATTAATGGACACCTAGAAGCTCGGATTCAAATAGCATCGAAAATCTTAGGGATACCGCATTACAGGCTGTTCGGGCACGTGCCCCATTGGCTACGAACCAGGGAGAAATTTAAACAGCTTTAGAGGAGACATGGCTGTCGATAGCTATAGAACATTTTCGTAAGTTAGTGGAATCCATGCCTCATGGTCGCTGTCATTAGGACAAGAGGAGGTCCAACGCGTTAACTGGAAGGTATTTCTAATTCAACGGCACTGCAGTGTAAAAATGCTCGGGAGCGACAGTCAGGTGTTGTATGACATCCAAAGACCCTAATTAATGTTAAATCCCAAGTAATTATTGGATTTCACATGAAATCTTTATAGCAGTCAAGCTGATACCTGCCACAGTTCTAGGTAAAGGTGGCCGTAAATAAGCTTCCTTTTCCAATGAATTTCAGGCAAATCCTACAAAGTCTTAAAATTGTGCGTAGGGAAGTTACTGAAATCCCGACTGCTTCCATGGTCACGGTACTAAATGAGATTAAAACCAACGAAGAATTTTATATAAGATTTTATACTGGATGTAAAAAGGAAATTAGAATGAGACTAAGAATGGCAAAAACGGCTTTTAGAGAGAATCAAAGACTACTGACAGCCAAAAATATAGATCTAAAACTAAGAAAGATAATTTTAAAGGCATATGTTTGGCCACTAGCTCTCTACGGTTCTGAGACATGGACGTTGACCAAGAATGAACGTGAAAAGGCTGGAGACATTTGAGATGAGGAGCTATAGTAGAATAGAGAGAATAAGCTGGCCCGATAGAAAGACTAATGAGGAGGTCCTGGAGAGAGTGGGAGAACCCAGGAATCTGATCAACATGTTAAAAAGAAGAAGAATGCTATGGATGGGACACACATTGCGCCATGGAGGCCAGATTCTAAAAGTCTTAGAAGGGAAAATTCAAGGCAAAAGAGAGGACGGCCAAGGAATAGTTTTGTGGCACGGTTACTCCAAGACACTAATACTAGGACATACTATGACCTTGAAGAGAACGGCGGAGAATAGAGAGGAATGGAGAGACAGAGTATATCTACTGAACGACCAGTCCTTGGACTGAGTAAACAATAAAATATATATATATATATATATAATTTCATTTCAACCTTTGAAGAAATAAACAGGCTCATTTCAGACTTTCATCTTACAGCCCGGCTTTCATGTCTTTCGTTTCACTCAGTGATATTTGCCCTCAATGCTATGGCCCATAGCACAAGATGTGTTCACCAGTGATTCAGCGAGCACGAGGGTGACTTCCATCATGTTCCCTGGCCATCACAAAGCCCGGATCTGAATCTTATTGAGAATGTATGGGACATGTCAGAAAAACAGATCCACGAGCAGAATCCTCTTCCGTCAAATCTGAGTCATTTAAAGGACTGTTTAGTGAACGCCTGGTATGTTGTAGACGTAGATGCACTACAACCTCTAGTGGAATCTATGGTAAACCGTATAAGTGCTGAAATTCTGGCTAAAGGAGGTCCAACCCAATACTGAATAAAAGTTTTGAATTCAGTGGCCGTAAGTGTTGCCTTATTTCAGTGCCGTATATTCGAGGCCAGCTTCGAAGCCCGGAGAATGCACAAAAAAGTCAATTCGTTCGATATACACAAGTAAGTCAATTATCAACGGTATTGATCTATATCGATGTTTCACTGCGATAAAAATAAACACGTGTGCTGATTCTCTTCTTTTGACTAAGAAAATCAGTCTGGCGATCAAAGATCAACGGACCTCCTAGTGGAGGGATGGTGTCGTCGTGACGTAACCAGTCGCTTTACCAGTCTTCGCTGTGTGATTCAAAGACTGGATACTTTCGCCGGTTAGCGTTTCCATGACAACATGAAGGAGCACATGAAGTGTGAGTGGGCCATTGGTTTAGGCAACGTTTCGCTCAGAAAAGAGAAGACAGACTACCTTAGTCACTCGCACGCTCCCACCCGTAAATTCCCGTGTTTCGCGAGAGTTGTTTCAGTTGTGCGAAGTGTCAATGAATTGAAATTAGTGATATTATATCTTAAATTCGTGGCTTTGTTGGATTCAAACTGTTTTGAAAAAAAAATTGTGAAAGCTGTCCTGATCATCTACTGTTAGAACTTAAACAACCCTATGCTTTGAATTTTGACACAGTTCGACTCAAAAATGAACTGTATGTGCGTGTGTGCGTCTGAAGGTGTTTATTATTCCCTTGATGAATACAAAAAGAAATTAGTAACAGACATTACTATATTTCGATTCACCCTAAGATGACACTGCAGTTTAAGGTACAAGAGCCTACGCACTCACAGAGCCTTCGGGGACGGCTGACAGTTATGTTCACCCGCTTCACTCTCCACTATGTCCTGCTGTTAGCAGCGGTCAATCACTTCCCCGTCAACTTATTGGCATCCTTGTCCCCCAAACACTGCATATCTACGCATGCGTATGTTGGTCTAATTTTAAAACTTAATTTCTGAAAATAGATCATTTTCAGATTTGTCTAAAATAACTATGTAGTATGTACTTATAAGTAAACAGCTAGGATAATACACTGCTGGCCAACCAAAATGCAATACCAAAAAAGAAGCATCCGACTGGCCTGAAATTCACAGCATGCGTTGCCCACGAGAGGACATGCAAACGATTAGCATTGCAGGGCATATGCAAATCATGTGCGCCCGGCACGCCACCGAGAAGCACTATAGGAAGGGTGCACAGAAGGTGGGGTGTAAGTAGTGGAAGTGTGTTGTGCTGCCGGACCTGTGCGTGGGAAGCTTCCTGATGCCTCGTCGCAGAATACGGCAGTAATTCCAGCACGTTTCGGAGTTCGACAGAGGACGAATAGTAGCTTATGGCGACAGCGGTTTATCGTACCGAGACATCGGTGCCCGTGTGGGACGACATCCAGCCACAGTGAGGCGAGTATGGATTCGGTGGGTGCAGGAGGGACGGACGGACCGACGTTAGCGATTGCCGCAGACACGGCACACCACCGAACGAGAGGATCGGCATGTTGTGCAGCGGGCATTGACGGCTCGCACCGCCACATCACCAACTTTAGCGCAGGAATTAGGGTGTGTTGCGCAACAACCTGTGTCAACACGTACCGTTCGAAGTCGTCTGCAGGAGCAGGGACTTGTCGCACTGCGCCCATTGCTCCGATTACCATTGACGTTACACGACCGGCTAGTGTGGCGGCAGTGGGCCGTTGAACGCCGCACCTGGACTACGGAATGGCACGACATTGTTTTCTCCAACGAATCCCGCTTCTGCCTGCAACACCACGATGGTCGGATCCGCGTGTGGCGGCACCGCGGCGAGAGACTGTACGACGCCTGCATTATGCATCGCCATACCGGTCCGTCGCCCGGCGTTATGGTTTGGGGTGCAATTGGATATGACACCCGCACCCCTCTGGTACGCTTCGCCGGTACACTCGACAGCCACCGCTACATCTCCGACGTTTTGGAGCCTGTAGTCCTCCCTTACCTGCAGGACCTGCCAGCGGCCACGTTTCAACAAGACAATGCGCGCCCGCACGTGGTACGCATCGTACAACAATTTTTCACTGCCCACCAGGTGTCACTGCTGCCGTGGACCGCCTGTTCTACCGATATGTCGCCCATCGAACACGTCTGGTCGCTGATCGGCAACCGAGTGGCTCGGCAAGCACCACTCGCGGCTACGCCTGATGAACTGCGGCAACGTGTGGAAGCAGCCTGGACCGACATACCCCAAGCCCACATCCAAAGCCTCTTTCGTTCGATGCCGTGGCGTGTAGCGGCCGTTATTGCCAGCCATGGGGGCCACACGAACTATTGATGTCTGCGTGTTCCGCAAGTCGCACGGGCCTCTAAGCTCAATCGTTTCATCTTTGTATCTGCTGTTATGTGTCCAGTAAATCTGGCTTTGCTATCTCGTGTCCTTCTTGGTGTTGCATTTTGTGTGGCCAGCAGTGTATAAAGTATGATTCTGGGCAGTAAATGCGTTAGTTTCACGGAAAATGTTGTAAACTACTTATAGTCGCGGCGATAGGTTTCACGTATCTTTCCTTTCAATGTCATCTTAGGGTGAATCGAAGTACAGTTATATGAAAGTGAATAAATTGGACATTGTGTTTTTTGAGGTGTAAAAATTAGCAGACCTAATATTTAAATTTTCATCAATAGCTGCAACTGCCGAAACAAGTTTTTCTGCATTAAAAAGAATCAAGACATAATATATTTTAGGGCCACACAAGGACATGTACATTTGAGCAAATTGGCTGTTTTGTCAATAGAGAGAAACATACTTTTTAAATGTGATAAAGTACTCGGAAGAAACTTTTTATGAAAACGTAACACTCATCTTCACCAAAAGAAAAGAAAAATGGAGTTCATGTACAAATAAGTGTTAAAATCCAAATCCTCATAAATATTTGATATTATGATAGCAATGGCATGTACCTAAAATTAAGAAAAAAAGATATTTCTGTTACTTAACGATTGAAAAATAAACTTCACAATTAAAAAAAAAAAAAGCCCATGTCTTGGACCCAATATACGCCACTGCTTTATTTACTGTTTGAATTCTAACGTAAATCTGCATGGTACTTTTGTTTCTAACGGTTACTATTGTTCCAAGATGTTTAAAAATAAGAAACGCATGACTTCATGACGTTACAAAGATTGATTTTTTTTTCTTTCTTTTTTTTTTTTGCTTCATCTATGACAATTTTTATAGATCGACGTTAAGACGTCAGCTTCCAAGAATCGAACATGATTTATTTTACGATCTACGGGATGTCGCTCAGCTCGAGTTCAAGGAAAATTTAAAACCTTATTATCTTTTCGTTGGAAATATCATCCAAAAGTAAATAAAATTTATTGCAAGATAGTACCCAAAACTTATCATTATGTTTCAAAAATCACTGTTACAGAGAGTTATTTTAAAAATTAATGAACGAGTGGCCAATGAAAGAACAAATCAGAAAATAAAAAAAACAAAAACTGTTCAAGCTAGCAGTTATTTTTTCTTCTTATCATAATGCAAAGGAAGGGTCCTCCTTCCTCGTTCTTTTTCTTTTTTTCCTTATGAATTCGGCATTTCTGTTTTCCATTTTTTTTTATGTGCGTGACCAGTTCTAAGAAATTATGGCAGTGGTGACAGAGTATGTCGTAATTGCAGTCTTAAAAAAATCATTACACAAACAGCTCTAAGAAAAGCCAATGAGGCAGTAGGAGAAAGAATGGGGAGGGAGGGAGTGAAAGACACGAAAATGAGGGAACAGGGGTCATATGACGACAACCACCTGCAGCGAATATGACCTCTGAAAACCCTGATTTGCTTTAAATTGCCGTTTTGCACATTTTTGTTGTTGTTTTATTTTTTATTTTTATTTTTTTCGTACACAAGTTCATTTCTTTTTCTTGAGTTCTCTGTCAACTGTTAACTGAATGTTTCTCATTTCGTACCACTTGTGAGAGTCACAATGCATCAGCAGAGAAGCAATGTTGCCCCTTCTTCAGATTTCTATTATTACAATTTGTAGACAAAACAATGCGTGCCTGACGACGTTGTGGCTACAGCAAGATCACGCTGGATGAGCTGTAACATAAGAAATGACAAGCTGAAAGAAAAATGAAAGACAGGCAGAAAGAAAAACGGATCCTACCAAATTTCATATCAAATTCCAAGTCACGTGATTTTTCATATCAATTCCAAGTCATGTGGTTGCATGTCAGGAACACGACCATAAAACATACACCGCTAGAAATAAAAAACATTTAAATTTTGAAGATGTGAATCCGTTTTACGATGCAACTATAACAAGGATAGTGAGTCAGATGACATCCGAAAACGAAAATTTCGCCGCCCAGGAGCAAGAATCGAACTCCCGTCTCCTGGATTGCGCCCGAGTATGCTAATCACTACACCACCCAGAACGACCAAGTCCCACGTTTCCAATTAATTTGAAAATATGGTGTAATCCCGTATTCCATTCATGAAAAAATGAATGGAATACGGGATTACACCATATTAATACATCCTTCCAGTTGTTGCTTGTGAACCATAAATATCTAGGCCCCTAGCCCCCCCCCCCCCCCCGAAAGTGTTTAATTTTTTTTTTTTTTTTTGGTTAAAATGAGACTTACATTAAAAAACATGCTTTAATTTAATATAAAATGCATCAGCTTACATTAAAAAATAATGCTTTATTTTTTTTCTTCTATTTTTCACTAACTTTTGTTTTGTCATGGTGGATTTCAAAATTTCAAAAGCTTCCATTTTCTGCAGATCCCCCCTGCCCCCACCCCGAAAAAAATTCTATGTACGCCTCTGATATACATGGACCTTAACCAAAAAAAAAAAAAATTGTAATAAAGGGACTGCGGACAACTCATAGATGCAGGGAGATATGCGCTTGGTGTAACCAAGGGAGATAGGAACTCACACATAGGAAAATGACATCGGCCATCAAGTGGCGATAGGCTGGACATATTTCTTTCTAGAAGAACTGACCACCGTTTGAGAGAAAAATACCCAGAAGAAGAAGACCACGTGGTTGAGACGTGTGGAAGAAATTTGAAAGCATGCTGGAGTAACTAGATGAGAACTGTTCTAGACAGAGTTGTGGAAGAGACTTGAGGAGGCTTTCATCCAGCAGCGGATTGTGAATGGTTGTTGTTGTTGTTGCTATTGATTATGATGACAATGTAAAAATAGTTTTCATGGTGGAAGCTATGCAACCGGAAAATAATTTCTCAAATGCGCTTTTAGAAGCAGAAACAGCAAAGAAAATGGAATATACATATCCGCCCCTACAGAGAAAATTGTACTTCAGCTGAAGTACGAAACATGCGTAGTCTTCCTCATAGCTAGTTGCGTGTAGCGCAAAAATTAAATTTTTCCCATCGGATTTGATACAGTCACAAATAAGACAAGACCTCGGAGTCAAGAATATGTTCTTGAGTAAGTCGAAGAATTAACACTACTAAAACTCTGCGTATATTACAAAACATTCGTAGACGGGGTTGCGACGTATATTCTAAAATAACTTTCATTTTTAGTTCTACGTAAATTTGAGTTTGCTCTTCACACTTTATAAACTTAACGTGATATCTTCTCTCTCACAAGAATGAAGTTGGCAACACAACTGAGGTCAGAGAGAGTGATGTATGCAGGGCCGGCTGGAACACTGGGGTAACCGGGGCGGGCGCCCCGGGCCCCGCGTCTTCACGGGGCCCCGTACTTTACAAAACCAAAACCAAATTGTTTTTGCTAGAATTCTCTATATTTATTGTTATTTTTTTCAGTTTTGGGTCGCAGACCCTCAAAAATATATTTTTACGTTTTCCAACCGTAGGTTGAAAAAGCGTATATGCTCCAGCTTTGTCCGGCTGTCTGTCTGTCTGTCCACCCGATAACTCGCATAAAAATGATTCAATTTCAATTAAATTTTAGTATGTGCTAGGAGACAACCTGGGAACGAACCCTATTGAAAAAAGGCGAAATGGGGTCAAAGGTCAGGACATAGGAGCGGGATCCATTCCATAGCCCTTATTCGTTATAACTTATGTAAAAATGCTCAGATTGCGACAAAACTTTATCATGTTGTTTCGGAAGTAAAGTGAACAGGTTATGCTGAATGTCATCGAAATGGGATCAAAGGTCAGGGCACAGGAGCGAGATTCATTCCACAGCCATTATCCTCATAACTTGAGTAAAAATGCTTCTATCGCAACAAAACTTTAGTATGTTGGTCCAGAGGTATACTGAACCAATTATTTTTAATATCATCGAAATGGGATCAAAGGTCATGGTACATGAGTGAGATTTATTTCACAGCCATTATCCTCATAACTTGAGTAAAAATACTTCTATTGTGACAAAACTTTAGTATGTTGTTCCGGAGGTATACTGAACGAATCTGATCAATAGCCAGGGTTGGGAGGAGAGTTCGTCTGCGCGCGATTTCTGATATGTTGGAAAGCATATCATAATCAATGCATTACATAATTTTACTAACTTGTTATAATGTTTTTCTTTCAGTTTATACCCCCTCCCCTCCCAACTTATTTAAACCTTAAACTTTTCCATATTCATGAAATAAGAAATTAAATTTCATCACATTTTGTGACTTCCTGTTATATACTCAACAATTTGTGTGTAAACCTGGTACTGAAATTAAAAAAAATAAAAAGAACAATATCAAAGTTGCATCTGGGCTATATATAGAGGCCAATCGTTCAGTGACTTTAAAAACAGTGTTGGAAATAAACAAATAAATAAATAAGGCAATTTTTATACATGAGCGCGTATAAAAGGTGAATAAAGTCATTAATTTACCAGTTATTCCACTTTCCATCAAAAATCAATCACTAAAAGATATACAGGAAAAGAATATACATATACGAATTTATTTAAGAGGGATCGTTATTATTCAATACGCAAAAATGTTTGCTATGGAAAAATGTTCGCTACGCAGATTAATTAAAGCTATTTTTTTATCATTTTGTAGGAAAGTTTTTATTAAGATAATAAAGCAACCTAAACTTCCTCCTCTCCAGAAAGAAAGTCGTAGATTTCAGCACTTTTTATTCTCTTCCTCTCTCTTTGTCTGTCTGCCTGTCTGTCAGTCCGCCCGTCTCTCTGTCTGTTTCTCTCACTTAATGTATGTCTATCTGTCTGTCTATTTGTCTGTCTCTCTCTCATTCAATGTCTGTCTGTCTGTCTATCTCTCTGTCTCTCTCACTCTGTCTGTCCCTCTCTCACTCAACGTCTGTCTGTCTCTCTCTCCCGCTCAATGTCTCTCTCTCTCTCTCTCTCTCTCTCTCTCTGTCAGTTGTCTGTCTCCCTCTCCTACTCTGTTTGTCAGTCTGTCTCTCTCTCTCTCACACACTCTACCTGTCTGTCTGTCCCTGTCTCTGAAAAATAAAATACACGAAAATTATCATAAAGAAACTGTTTACTCTCTCTCTCTCTCTCTCTCTCTCTCTCTCTCTGAATTTTCAATCCATATGATGGTATTTTTCTTAAGCTCACAGTAATTTGAGATAATCATTTTCCTTTATGATAATTTTTGTCTATTTTCATTTTTCATACAATGATTTCATTAAACTATGAGATTCATATCCTAGGGCCCTCTATATGAAATTTCGCTCTGGGCCCGCAAAAGTTCAATCCGGCCCTGGACGTACGAATGTGATAAGAACGATAGATAAAAAGGACGATACCGCAGTTTCTCAGTGTATGTGTGTGTGTGTGTGGAGATGTTCGATCGCTATTAAGATAAATGTGAAATTTATAGCTTGTAGTGGCTATATTGTGGATGCCTTCAATTTGCTGGATCAATAAAAGGTTATCGAAAGTTGACTTCTGTTTATGTTTCGTCTGGCCATAAAAGCTTAATTAGGAACTATTGCATCGTATTCTCACTTAGTTTAACATTTCCTTAGACATGGTTTCAGACACAGCGAAACACCAATCTTGCTCATGAAAAAGACTTACGTTATAGGGTGAGCACTGACGTGCGGTAACTGCCCAGTCAGTTCCATGTCAAATCTCCCAGGAGTGGTTGCTTGACCATCTTGTTATTTTTATATATTTTCACCATAGGTGGCCTTGCTAGTGACCTGCTCAAAACTATTTTTATTTTTCATCTGCCGCCATCTTGGATTTCGACTCATTTTCTTCACCGCGACAAGCAAAAATGAGGGTTTGCAACGGTTTTGAAAAAATGCTGTTCTGTGGTTTCCATTAAAGATCTGGCTTTCACTGCCTTGGAGTAGATCAACCTGGCCTTTCAGGAGATGTATAATGTAAGATAGGACTTGGGATATAAGTCTTTAATCGGTTTAAATTTGGCCATCATAATGAGTCTTTTTGCCAATTTTAAAAGACTGTTAAATCAAAAGGGCTTGAAACCACAAGATGGAAATTTTTGTACAGGAACAATGACTTGAAGGGTTTCCAACCATGGTGAAAAGAGTCCTGGGTTGGAAGCTCTTCTGGCCGATATTTTGTTTCGAGATCGGACAATGTCCAGAATTTCTGAATTTCGAGGTCAAATATCTCGAAAGGGGGTCCTGCAAAAAATTAGAAATTCTGGCCATGGATACTCCTACTAGTATTTGGTTAAACCTGTGAGTTTCATTTTGGGGTTTATATTAATGTTCATGTTTTAGGCTGTCAAATATCTCTGCATATGACAATGCGAAAATACACTATCTACCAACAAGTAATTGGACACCTCTGCAATCGACGATATCTGCGGTCCTGATACACGTCACGGCCGCCGCCGTTAAATATTGTGTGGGAAACAACAACGCAACCAGTCGCATGCAAGATGCCATGCAGTTCGGAGCTCTCCGATTTCGAGAAAGTTGTAATCGTCGGGTATCACAGAAATGGCCGATCCATAAGTGACATATCCAGCGCGTTGAAGTACTCAAAATCGACAGTGGCCTACGTGATTGGCAAGTGAAAGATAAGAGGTAACTGTCGGAATGTGCCCCGACCCGGCTGACCCACAAAACTGGGAGTTAGAGAAAGACGGGTGCTGGCCAGAGAAATTCGGAAGAACCGCCCCAAATCGATGGGCCACATCCGCGAGGAGTTTCAACAGGCATCCGGGAGTGTTCTTTTGATGAATACCATCCGTAAGGAAGCCTATCTGCTCGGTTATCATGGACGTGCTGCCGCCCACAAGTCTTTGATCACCAAGTCCTATAGCGCTGCTCGGCTAACGTGGTGCAAAGAACGTCGACGGTGGACCGTTGAACAGTGGAAACAGGTCCTCTGGAGCGACGAATGAAGGTTCACCCTCTACCGTTCGGATGGAAGGGTCTGGGTTTGGCGTGTGTCTGGAGAACGCCTCCTGCCGGAATGTATTGTGCCAATTGTGAAGTTCGGCGGTGGTGGAATTATGCTATGGGGGTGTTTCTCCTTGTATGGCACAGGACCCTTGGTCGCAATTCCTGGTAGACTCAATTCCTGGTAGACGCAATTCCTGGTAGACTCAGACCTACTGCACCATTTTGGATGACCATACGCTTACTACGTTGTGGCAGTTTTACAGGGTGGACCCATGTTACTTTCAGAATGACAATGCCACCTGTCATGTTGCGAGGTCCACCATGGCTTGGTATGGCGATAATGGGGTTAATCGAATGGACCGGCCTGCGCAGAGCCTGGACCTTAACCCTATCGAGCACCTCTGGGACGAGTTGGAGCGTCAACTTAAGGGGTGGCCCCACCGTCCGAAATCGGTGAAGGAACTGACCTGTCTTCTCCAAGCCGAGTGGAAGAAAATACCGCTAGCCGCCGTACAACGCCTGGTTGAGAGTATGTCCCGGAGGGTCGCAGCTGTAATCGCCGCTCGTGGAGCCTCCACCAACTATTGAAGGTGAATAAACTTCGTTTTCCTTTGCTATCACAGGTGTGCAATTACATGTTGGTAAATAGTGTATATGACAATAGGTTTTTCCATATGAGCGTTATCGGTCCAAGAAAATAAATTTGGTCGAGTTTTCAGGAGCCCAGATTTTGCTACAATAGGCTTAAAATGGCCTCATTCCATTATTTCATAATCTAATAATTTTATAATGATAAAACAAATTCAAAATAGATGAACTGATCACTCACTAGCAAGGCCACCTATGGTGAAAAATAAAAAATTAACTAGATGGTCAAGCAACCATTTACTATAAAAGTAGGCGATTTCACTTGGAAAGACCCACCTTCAAATTGATGGCCCCCTGCACACCCATTATTATGATTTGACTGACTGCCGGTAGCAGCTCCAACTAGAAAGGTGACACCGAATTTTCGGGTGTAATAAGCACGTCTTTTGAATCCGTTCTGACGCAAATTAAATTTATCAAAGCTATTCAAAGTCAATGGAACCGGTATGGAAAACAATAGTATCTGACGGAAGAAAGAAGTTTTTCAATCGGGTTTTTAATCCCTCAGATATTGCTGTAAACATAATCGTGAGCTTACGCCCTCTGGCTGCAGACTTGAGCGTTAAGAAAACCATGAATTTATATGAGAAACATTTCGCACCGGAAACGCTCTCCAACATTAAACTAATTTTTCAAATCGGACTTTTAGAAACAGAGATATCGACAAAAAAAAGATGTGACTTTACGTTCCCTTGGTGGGAAAACAACGCATTATTTTAGAAAGAAAGTACTCTCAAAAGGTTTTTCCATATGAGCGTTATCGGTCCAAGAAAAATAAATTTGGTCGAGTTTTCAGGAGCCCAGATTTTGCTACAAATACATGAGAAGCAGAAATTAACACTTATGCGCCCTGGTGGCCAAACCATTCTTAACCAAACATTAGAAATTATGTGAAAAATATTTTCTATCAGATCTCGTATGCGATGTAGGAATAATTTTTCAAATCGGAGTTTTAGAAGCAGAAATAACACAGAAAACACAATTTACCTTTGTGCCCCCTAGCGGAAAGTCAATGATTTACTTGAAAATTTTGAATTTATAGGAAAAACATTTGGCATCGGAAACACTATCCAACAAAGAAGGAATTTTTCAAATCGGACTCCTAGAAGTAGAAATATTGACAAAAATAAGATATATATCTACGCTCCCTGGCGAAGAAACTGTGGAATATTTTAAGAAGATAATATTCCGAAAAGGTTTATCGATGTGAGTGGCATCAGTCCACAAAATAGTTCTTTCAATCGATATTTTAGAAGCTCATATTTTGCTGCAAATACATCAGAAGCAGAAATTAAGACTTACGCCGCCTGGTGGCCAAACCATTTTTTACAAAAATTAGAAATTATGTGCAAAGGATTTCCCATCAGGAGCTGTATCCGGTGCAGAAAGAATTCTTCAAATTGGAGATTTAGAAGCAGAGATATAGGAAGGAAAGCAATTTACCTTTATGCCGCCTAGCGGAAAGTCTACGAATAACTTGAAAATTTTGAAATTATATGAAAAACATGTCACACTGGAAACACTATCCAACAAAGAAGGAATTTTTCAAATCGGACTCCTAGAAGTAGAGATATTGGCAAAAATAAGATATACATCTACGCCCCCTGGCGTAGAAACCATGCGTTGGTTGGTTGGTTGATAAGTTTTAGTGGCGCAAGGGCCATAGTTGGCCAAAGAGCGCCAAACACAAGGCATCAAACCATGCGTTATTTTAAGAATAAAATGTTTCTAAAAGGTTTGTCTACATGAGTAGTGTCGGTTTACAAACGACGTCTTTTTCTATTGAGAATTTAGAAGCTCATATTGTGCTGCAAATACATCAGAAGCGGAAATTAAGATTTACGCCCCCTGGTGGCCAAACCATTTTTTTTTTTTACAAAAATTAGAAATCATATTCAAACGATTTCCCATCAGGAGCTGTATCCGGTGCAGAAAGAATTTTTCAAATCAGAGATTTAGTAGCAGAGATACAGGGGAAAACGCAATTTACCCCTACGCCCCTTGCGGAAAGTCTATGAATTACTTGAAAAGTTTGAAATTATATGAAAAACATGTCACGCTGAAAACACTATCCAACAAGGAAGGAATTTTTTAAATCGGACTCCTAGAAGTAGAGATATTGACAAAAATAAGATATATATTTACGCCCCCTGGCGGAGAACTGTGGAATATTTTAAGAAAAAATATTCCGAAAAGATTTATCGATGTGAGTGGCATCAGTCCACGAAAGAATTTTTTCAATCGATATTTTAGAAGCTCAGATTTTATGGCAAATACATCAGAAGCAAAAATTAGCACTTACGCCCCCTGGTGGCCAAAGTATTCTTTACCAAAAATTTGAAATTATATGCAAAAGATTTTCCATCAGGAGGTGTATCCGCTGAAGAAAAAAATTTTTCAAATCGGAGTTTTAGAAGAAGATTTATTGGGGAACATGTAATTTACTTTTATGCGCCCTAGCAGAAAATCTATGCGTAATTTGAGAAATAAACTATATCTAAAATACTCTTCGACATAAATGGAATCGAAAGATAAAAGAATTTTTTCAATCTGATGGATGTTTAGAAGCAAATATGTGGAATAAAACGTATTTTCGAATTCGACATCATCTGCATTCTCTAGCGGCGAATTGTACATCGTAAAAAAATTTCGCTCTCTAGCGGCGATATTGTACATCGTAAAAAAAAAACGAAATGAAGGATCATCATTCGCATATTTCAAGCTTCGCAATGCAAAAAGAATTTTTCAAACCGGATTAATTAATAATTGCCGAGATATCGTGGGTAGACGGACGGGCGGACAAACCGGTAACATAAGCACGATCTTTTTTTTTTACAAAAGACGCGCTAAAAAAGGAAAACACTCGTGCCGTAGCAATGCACCCCTCAGTATGGGAAAACAAAACGAGAAGTAACCAAATTTACAGAATTGAAAAGTCAACAAAAAAGGAAGATTAGCAAAGCAGTACACATCACAGGGTCCAACTTTGAAGTAAAAGCGATCATGCCTCCCTGCCCATATGCAAAATACCATAACTTTTTACGGAGTCGGTTTCGACACTTTCCGATTCATCCAGTGGGGGAATACTGGGGCGACCCCCCCCCCCCTTAAAACATACTTTTCCTTTTTAAATAGCCAAGATTGTAAATAATTAATGTATTCATTTTTGTAAAATTATAGTAATAAATGCAGATTTTTTGTAAAAGTTTTTATAATTAAAATTTCTGTGAATTTGAAGATTAAATGCTGTATTCTAGCTTCAGAAAGAGCAACAGAAACAACAACAAAATAAAACGGAAAAAACCCTACAGGTTCAGAAACAGAGGAATGAGATTTTGCCTGACCATGGAAAGTAATGGATGTGCTTTGTTTAAAGAAATATTTCCACACATTTTCGAGAGAAAATCGCCAGTGAGAAAATGAATGGAGGAGAAATGGCTTTATAAAGTGAAATAAATGAAAATTGCTTTCAAAAGAAGTGGAAATCCTTCATTGCAAAAGAATAAACGAATATTTTAAAGAGGGATTACTTAGGAATGATTGTTTAGGGAACGGATGATATATTGCTTAGGAATGATTCGATGCTTCAAGCTGGAAATATTTCTTTTAAATTGAGCGGTTCAAACGAAAGGCTGAAAATTATTTTGAAAGATTATATTTAGACTTGATATTTAAAATGCACGGAGTTCGTTTCCTCGCAAAGCAGACAATTGAACACCAGAAATGTAGTGCTGATTTTTCAGTTGTTCTCCCTACTTTGTGATTTGAAAGTTTGGCACAATTATTATTTTTTTTTTATAAAAAAAAAAGCTTTTAAAAGGCCGTGTAATGACAGGAAGAGGCAGCTCTGCCAGTTTATGTGTGTGTTGTGTGACCCTTCCACAAAGTCTCTCTACCAATCTTGTATTAGACCATATACCAGAACAAACCCCTCCCCCGTAAGGTAAGCTTCTGCATCCGTCCGTGGATCCAACTTGGAAATAGTGAGTTTTTCGTTTGTTTGTCTTCCTTAGCACGTCTTTTGTAGAAAAAGATCGTGCTTATGTTATCATTTTGTCCGTCCGTCCGTCTGTGGACCCTAACGATATCTCTGCAACTATTAGTCCGATTTGAAAAATTCTTTTTGCACTGGGAAGCTTGAAATGTGAGTATGATGATCATTGCATTCCGGTTTTTACCCGGTGCAAAACTTCGCCGCTAGAGGGCGTAAATGCAGGTGATACCGGATTCAAAATACATTTTATTCCATATATTTGCTTCTAAACATCCGATTGAAAAAATTATTTTTTCTTTCGATGCCATTTATATCTCAGACTATTTTAGGTATAATCCCTTTTTCAAATAATGTATGGATTTTCCGTTAGGTACGCCTAAAGGTAAATTGTGTTTTCCCTGATATCTCAGCTCCTAAAACTCCGATTTCAAAAATTCTTCCTGCATAGGATACAGCTCTTGATGTGAAATGTTTTGTATAACATTTCTGTTTTCTGAAAAAAAATGGTTTGGCCACCAGGGGGCGTAAGTGTTGTTGTTTTTCTGCTTCTGATGCATTTGTAGCAAAATCTGAGCTTCTAAAACTCGATTGAAAAAATTATTTCGAGAACCCAGACCGCTTACCTCGGAAAACTTTTTCAGAATATTTTCGTTTTAAAATAATACGCGGTTTCTCCGCCAGAGGGCGCACATTTATGTCATATTTTGTCGATATCTGTGCTTCTAAAAATCCGATTTGAAAATTTTTTTCATTGTTAGAGAGCATTTCCGGTGCGAAACGTTTCTCATATAGAAATTTCAAACTTTTCAAGTGATACATAGGCTTTAGGTGCTGTAAAAGTAAATTGCGTTTCCCCAGTTATCTCGGCTTCTAAAACTCCTATTTCAAAATTCTTCCTGCATCGAATCCTGATGAAAAGTTTTCTTCCTGATGAAAATTTTTCTTCCTAATGGAAAGTTTTTGCATATAATTTCTAATTTTTGATTAAGAGCGGTTTGACCACCAGGGGGCGTAAATGTTTATTTCTGCTTTTGATGTATTTCCAGAAAAATCTGAACTTCTGAAACTCGATTGGAAAAATTATTTCGTGGACCAATAACGCTCATTTTGGGAAACTTTTTTAGAATACTTTCTGCCTAAAATAATGCATGTGTTTTACGCCGGGTGGCGTAAATGTATATCTTATTTTGGTCGATATCTCTGCTTCTAAGAGTCCGATTTGAAAAGTATCTTTCTTTTTAGAGAGCGTTTAAGGTGCAAAATGTTTCTGATATAATTTCAAATTTTTCTTAACGCACAAGTGTGACACTCGAAGATGCAGCCACATCTGCGGGACTTTTTCCCAATTGAAAAAAATATTTTTCGGTCAGATATTACCAACTTTGCAAACACTTTTTCCCCAAAATAATCCACAATTTCGAAGCTAGGGAGCGCCAATATTTAATATGTTCTTTTTTTTTTTTTTTTTTTTAATATATCTGCTGTTTGTGTACTTTTGTTTGCACTGTATTTCCGCTTCTAAAATCTCTATTAAGCCATTTCTTTTTTACTGTATGCTATTCGCTACAATAAATACGGGGAACACTATATTCTTTAAGTAAAGCACTGATTTCCCGCTAGGGGCATAAAGGTCAAACTTTTTTTGTCGCTACGTCTGCTTTCGGGAGACGTATTTAAAAAGTTCTTTTTCCTTAGCCTAGGTTTTCCCATAAAGGTTATTTTTTGCTTATTTTCAACTTTTGCACTATGCAAAATTCTTCCGCTAGAAGGCGTACAGCTGTATCATGTTTCCTTCTGTATTTCTTTATTTCAACAGTTCGATTTAAAAATCTCTTTGTCTCTGATATCCATGGGCGTCGCTGGCAAATAGGAATTGGGGGGGGGGGAGATACGTTTTCTTTGTTTTTTAAAAAGTGTTTCCAAAATGTACTAGGGACAGCAAATTTTCTAACTGTATTGAATAAATGCATGTCTGAATGTATTGCAATATGAGAAATATGGAGGGTACTCAGAAATATTGGAGGGGACATATCCCCCTCACTACCCGTCCTCCCCTGCCAGCGACGCCCATGCTGGTTGATATCCTTCTGCTATGAGAAACCTTTTTTTGCGCCATTTGTTAATTTTCATGACATACTTTTAGCCGCTGGTAGAAATAAGTAGCTCTTTCTATTTCTGGATGTTTTATCGATTGCAGAAATCTGGTTGATTTTTCCCAATCGGTTCCATTGACTTAGAATAACTTATAATTTTTTTTCGCGTCGGAAAGGGTTCAAAGGACATGATCATTACAACCTAAAATTCGGTGACATCTTTCTCGTTTTTAATTATAGGTTTACGTATGTATCGCAGTGTATCACTGACTTAGATTTGACCTACGATGTCGTATTATCCAACGTATTGTTCGATATCTGCACGTAGTTCTGGAAGGTTAATAATCGGGACCCAGAATTTACTCTCACATAACAGGACAGCCGGCAAAATAAATGGTTCTCAGCTGAAATTAGATTATTATTCCTCAGTGGGTGTGAAGCACCAATGCATGTAAATTTTCTTTTCGGTTTTCAAATGAAAGATATGTGACGCTGCAATTTGCAATACTTGCGAATATATTACGCCTTAAATAAGTCAACGACACTTAGTGAGGCATAATAAATATATTAAGAAGCGACACAGGTGACAAAGACTGAATGTTAAATGGTAGTTAATAAGCATGGCTTTAAATTCATATTCACGACAATGCAGTAAATAAGGAGACTGTAGACGAAAAACCTTAAGTGCATTTGGCTCCGAAACGACTGTAACCAAGATAAAAATGTCGATATGCCTGTCACTAAGATTCGAAAAACAAAAACGCAGCACAAAAAATCCCCGAGGGATCATTTGTTGGCTGAGAGGCTCACCGTGATGAGCAGAAACAACAGTTCCTGGACGCACGTGCCTTGTTCTTTTAATTTGGCATCAACAAAGCAGATAACAAATGTGAAAAATTACCATTTCCAGATGGTCATAGAACACACAGGTTTCGTGTACCGGGAGTAATTTTGTATGCACGATCACCGAATTTCACAGGTGCAGCATATGCGAGAAATCCCTTTTTTTTTTTCTTTTAAAAAGGAAGAAAGAAAATGTAAGCATTCCTCGAAATTTTAAGCAGCTTTGTACGCTGAGACGCATCCGCTCGGAGCATGGTTGGACGTTATTTCCCACTGCGCGACATGTTTTAGGGAGTGTCATTGGTATATGGCTGCTTCACATTAAAGATAAAAGGAATATAGCTTCGACTTCCTGATTAGGATTTATAAACCTACGTTTTTTAACCTCCAAAATCAGTATAACTCAAGAAGTGCAATGACTTTGAGAATAACATTGAATTAAAAAAAATACTACACTATAATGATCCAAGAACTTGCTGACAAGAGTAAAGAAGTGGGATTAAAAATGAACTTTCAGAAGACAAAAGTGATGTTCAATGCTTTTACACGAAACGAAGATTTATCGATTGATGGAGAAAAGCTGGAGATAACAGACACGTACGTTTATCTTGGACAGCAGATATCAAGTGATGGTCACATTGATGAAGAAATTAATCGGCGTACAAAACTTGCCTGGAGAGCTTTTGGAAGAAACAGCACGATTTTCAAGAGCAATATGCCATTATGTCTTAAAAGAAAAGTGTTTGATCAATGCATCCTTCCAGTGCTTACGTATGGTGTAGAGACGTGGACCTTAACTAAAAGAGACATACAAAGGCTGCAGACAACTCAAAGCAGCATGGAGAGATGCATGCTTGGTGTAACCAGGAGAGATAAGAAGAGAAACTCGTGGATCCGAAAAATGACAAGAGTGGAAGACATCATGATCAGAGTTAAATCCCTGAAATGGCAATGGGCTGGACATACTGCCAGAAGGACAGACCATCGATGGACAGCCGAAATTTTAGATTGGATTCCAAGGGACAGGAAAAGACCCAGAAGAAGACCACATGGGAGATGGGTGGATGAAATTCGAAAGTATGCGGGAGTGACATGGTGGAGACTGGCACAAGACAGACCGTTGCGGAGGAAACTTGGGGAGACCTTCGTCCAGCAGTGGATTGATAATGGTTGACAATGATGATGACGATTAGGAAGGTTAACTGACCAAAAACAGTCTCTGAATTTTTAAAAACGCTGCTACAACTATTGGAAATTTTACCCCTTGCAGGAAGGATCCTCTTGCAGGTAAACGACTGCTGCCTGCGTATTTTGGTTTGATTCTTTTCACATCCTCTTTTGCCTTTCAAGGGTTTTTTAAGGGTTTTCAAACTTATTAAAACAGAAAACAAGTCTATAACGGCTTATAACATGTTTAAAGAAATGTTTACAGACGTTTTTAGATACAATTTTTAAGAAACTTTAACAGAAAATTGTAGTTGTAGTTTAAAAGGAGCTTTAACTAAGTTTTAGTTACATTTTCATCGCGGTTTTTATTGGTGCCTTTGAATTCAAGACGGTGAGAATTAATTTGCAAGCACTCAAGCACTTTCCGCAGACTATCGGGAGGGGGAGACGGGGGAGTAAAAAATGACGTTGCAGCATAACTTCGTCCGTTCGTTCGCTGATGAATGATAAGGCGACATTATAGGCTATCTATACGTCGAATTCAAAAAGTATCAGATGGCGGAAAATATGAGAATGATATTCACGGAACTTCGAACTTTTCTGATTCATGAATTTTGCACTAGTTGGCATAACCTTAGAAGTACGATTTAGAAATTTCTTTCTGTGTGCGTAGCTGTACTTATAACTTGAACATTTCATGGATATTACAGTTTTCTCTGATGCAAATTTTTCAAATTAGTTGGCACACATTAAAATATTTAGCTCGACGATATGCCATTCTCCGCAGGTTAGTTAAATTGAAAAAAAAACTTTTAATATCGGCTAATTCTATAAATGAGACATATTTTTTCAAATTTTCCGGTTAAGGAAAGTACCCGTGTTATTAAGAATCCCATAAAAAAAATATTTTTGTATCGCATCACTGTAGCTACACCACCATACCTGTTATGTACTGAATTTCAAAGATTTTTTCATTTGTGGGGTGTATTCAGATTTGTTTTTCTTTCTGTATCTCAGCTTTTATAGATCGGACTGAAAAATACATAACATCAGCTAGCTCTTACTACGCTCAGTATAATCCATGTACTAAGGACGTATTTAGAAGGGGGGATCAAGAGGGGCATTGCCCCCCACGGAAGTGTTTCAATTTTTTAAGTTTTTGGTTAAAATGCGGCTTACGTTAGAAAAAAAAATGCCTTAATTTAATAAAAACGCATGAACTTACACTTAAAAAATGCTGTAGTTTTTTCTTTTTTTTTTCATTAACTTTTATTTCGTTGATTTCAAAAATTTCCATTTTTAGTAGCGCCATCCCGAAAAAGTTCTGAATACGCCACGTACTTTCTGATAATTCGGATACGTCCTGTTCTGGGTAGAGAGGTCAAAAGCAGGATCTGAGTTTCTAAAAGTGAAATTTAAAAAATAACATTTGATTTATTTGCAAGGAGTCATGATGGCCCAAGGTTATGCAAAACTTTTCCCGCTTTACCTCATGTATATATCTACCAGTAAAAGGATTTGAGAGATTCTTTTTTCTTATTGTAACTGCACTTGTTAGCAACATTAGTAATATTAACGGTTTTTTCTTTCTTTCTTTTTTCAGGTGCACACTTTTCCTGCTAGATGGAGAAACATCATATATGGATTTACCACAACATCTTCGCTTCGAGTCGAATTGGTAAATTCCTTTGGAAACAGAGGTTCATCGCAACGATACAGTTTTTTTTTCTTTTTCTGTCCTCCATGGAAAAACGTATACCGCTAAAATAGAGAGCACAAAAGGCATGTATTTATCAGCTAAAATAAAGAGCATAAAGACATGTTTGTATAGTCTAAAATATATCTATTTCCATCTGTCAGTTTGGATTATTTAGTTTCTCAACTGCAACTATCACCAAGATTTTTCATAGATTTCGCAGCATTTTTTAAATGCAAATTTTTTCACTCGATAGCATGTCCCCATGTTTGCATTTATTACGATATCTACGCTACTGCAACTTGGAAAGGAAAAATCTTCCTGTAGGAAGATCTTAAATTCTCTCCTCTCTGTGTCAGGCAAATTGGCAGAATTTATAAATCTGTGCATTGTGTACATGACGAAGTATGTGGAACTGTGCATCCGAAAATACACTCAAGGGCCGGATCATTATGAACATCCATGTTTGCACGAGCGATCGTGTCGCACAGCACGAAGAAGAGACATTACTCATTGGCGCGGAATACATAGACACCGAGTGGCAAAATTATTATGACCACCTGGTTAGTACGTTGTTGAGGCACCTTTTGCTCTTAATACTGCTTGAATGGTCTTGATATGAACTCTATTAAATGTCGATAAGTGGCTTAGGATATATTAGACGAAATGCGATTAATTGTTCCCGCCAGATCTTGAAGATTTGATGGTAGCGGATTCAGCTGTCTGATGTTCTTTCGACTTGATCCCACAAATGCTCCATCGGATTGAGCTCCGGTGATTGAGGAGGTTAATGTAGAAGGGGAAAATCTCCATGATACTCCTGAAACCATTTGTGTACAATGTGAGCACTATGACATGGACCACCGTCCTGCTGGAAGTATCCATCTCCATTGGGATGAACCATCAACACCACTGGGTGGACTTGATAAGCAACGATATTTAAATACCTTTGGGAGGTCAGAAGTTGCTCCACACGAATCAAAGGACCCAAACACTGCCACGAAAACATGCCCCAGACGGTAAAGTTGCATCCGCCAACTTGAAGAGTAGTGACGATGCAAGATGGGTTCATGCGGTCGTGTTGCTGTCCCCATATTCTCATCCTTCCAGTGTAGTTGAAAACGTAAATCGTTGGACCATTACCCTTTTCCACTCACTTAACATCCAATTCCTGAGCCAGCTAGAGACGTTTCTTCTTGTTCGCTGCAGACACAATTGGCTTACGGACTGGCCGTCTGCTTCTGTAGCCCGTACGATGTAATGTGCAACGAACTGTACGTTAAAAGGCCGTTGGACTCGGTCCCTGATTCAGATAATCTGACGAAGTGTTGTCCGTCTGTTGGACTGAACAAGCCTGCTTACTTTCCGCTCAGTAGCCGTTAACGAACACACGACTTGTGCTCAGACCCGCTCTTTTGACATCCACTCCCTGTGCACTTTAATAACTGCTGCCCCCGAACGTTTCACAAGTGCAGCCGTTTTGATAATGCTGCACGGATGCTTCGAGCATCCACGATCATTCCAAGTTCGAAGTCCGTCATATCGGGTCTTTTACCCATTATTTCTTGCGCAATGAACTTCCTTATACTCTGCATGCCTTCAGCGTTCCCTTTTTATACCGATTCAGCCATCTTCCAGATTGCTACTTCGCATAAAATAGTCTGGTTGTCATAATAATTTGGCCACTCAGCACATAAACGGCACGAGCAGGGCATATATCTGTTTATTTAGTAAAGCCCGTGCAATGGGGAAATCGAAGGACTTATTGGAAATTAAATGCGGAATACCTATACGGTTCTATGCCGCAGCACCCGTAGACATTGTTCGATGTTCCATCGCCGCCGTAGTGCAGTGATGCCAAACCCGTGGGAATTTCAAGGCTTAATATTAACAATGTGGTAAAAAGGGAAATTTGCAAAGTATATCCAGAAATGTAGGGAATTTTTATTCCAACTTAGAAAGTAAAATAATGAAGAGATGTTGCGAATGAATGAATGAATAAATGCATTTTAACTGTAACCCCAAGTCAATAGTTGCGTTTGTTCAAACTTATAGCTTATTTGATGGTGGTGAGAATTTACGAGAGTTGCTTTGTGCGGCGGTTTCTGAAGTTCATGTAATGAGAGGACGTTCCGTGTGCTTGACGACACTCGTAGCATTAATTTTAACCTCTAGGTCGGGTCTTTCATTTAAAAAAATTAGAAAATATGTGATATTTAAATACTCATATTTCTTCTTTTACTACTTTTCCAGCGCAGTATTTTATACGTATGTTTTAGAACGTATTTTAGTATTTTACGTGTATTTAGCTTAAATGGTTTCTCATATTGCGTATATTTAGTTGAGGAAATAAAAGAAAATGCTAGATATTGCATTCACTGGTCAACATAAAATTTATTTTATACCTCTCAGGTTAAAATTCATACATTATTACGATTTATTCTTTGTACATCCTGCGTCAGGTACAGTTATTTTCAGGGTTTTATCTTATTACGGAGTGTTTTGGATTTGCAGCAAAGTTATTTATGAAGGTGCTCTTACGCAGTTTGTAGCGAAAAACTGAAGTTTTTTAACAAAAAAACCCCACCCAAGTCGTCTGATTTTAATGCTCGATGATTTGTTCTCAAAGCTCTCAGGTACTATTTTCCCCGCAGAAGCGTACAAATCCGGCTTCATGCTGTTAGCATTGAAGAAATAGGAAGACAGTGCTTCCCCTACATATTTCCTCCATATGCAGTATTTAACGGTCCATTCAAATTTTTGAGGGAAATTTTGAAGTAAAAAGGAAAATTTCAGCAAAGTATGTGGGGATTTTCATTTTGAATGGTAGTATCACTGCCGCAGTGAAGGCCTCGCGTGAATGTCCGATGAGGAATACACATCTACCGAACGTACCGGAAAATGCAGATACCCAGCGGTTGACAATCAAGGCGAACGCCGAAAGACACGTGTTGTTCGGGGAAACAGACGGCTCACCATACAACCAGAGACCACAAAAAAACATTTCCGATCACGCAATCCAGCGGATAGGCTACTTACATCAAATACGTAACTACACTACTTACGTCAAATTTATTACGAATGGTCTGTGTGACTGTATTACGAAGAAAATTCATCAGACCAACTCTTGTAAACATTATATCGCAAGAAAACTCAGTCATGCTCCATCCACATTGCATCCATCTCAGTCTCCCTACATACAGCAATAATTTCTGCACCATAACTATTTTGCTCCATGAAACTATTCCATAAAATGATCATTTCTATGAAAAAAAACTTTCGATGAAACGGTTTTTTCTTATATATATATATATATATATATATATATAAGAATATGAACTTCCATTGTGCATGGCTTTTATCGATTATGAAAAAGCCTTTGATTCGGTGAAACCATCAGCAGTTACAATGGCTCTGAAAACCTGCGGTATTGAAGATGCATACATTAATATTATTAATAACATCTATGAAAATGCAAGTGCAAAGATTAGGCTGTTTGAAAATACAACACACGTAAAAATTGGAAAGGGAGTGAGACAAGGTGACACCATATCTCCGAAGCTCTTTAATGCCACATTGGAGGGTGTTTTTCAGTCACTGAGCTGGGAAAACAAGGGGATAAAGATTAATGGAGATTATCTAACCCACCTTCGTTTTGCTGATGACGTAGTCATTTTTGCAACTACCCCATCAGAGCTGCAGAGTATGATCCAGGAACTTGCTGACAAGAGTAAAGAAGTGGGATTAAAAATGAACTTTCAGAAGACAAAAGTGATGTTCAATGCTTTTACAAGAAATGAAGATTTATCGATTGATGGAGAAAAGCTGGAGATAACAGACACGTACGTTTATCTTGGACAGCAGATATCAAGTGAGGGTCACATTGATGAAGAAATTAATCGGCGTACAAAACTTGCCTGGAGAGCTTTTGGAAGAAACAGCATAATTTTCAAGAGCAATATGCCATTATGTCTTAAAAGAAAAGTGTTTGATCAATGCATCCTTCCAGTGCTTACGTATGGTGCGGAGACGTGGACCTTAACTAAAAGAGACATACAAAGGCTGCAGACAACTCAAAAAGCATGGAGAGGTGCATGCTTGGTGTAACCAGGAGAGATAAGAAGAGGAACTCGTGGATCCGAAAAATGACAAGAGTGGAAGACATCATGATCAGAGTTAAATCCCTGAAATGGCAATGGGCTGGACATACTGCCAGAAGGACAGATCATCGATGGACAGCCGAAATTTTAGATTGGATTCCAAGGGACAGGAAAAGACCCAGAAGAAGACCACATGGGAGATGGGTGGATGAAATTCGAAAGTATGCAAGGGTGACATGGAGGAGACTGGCACAAGACAGACCGTTGTGGAGGAAACTTGGGGAGACCTTCGTCCAGCAGTGGATTGATAATGGTTGACAATGATGATGATGATGATGATATATATATATAGGGATGAGGGATGTAAGGTCAGGTGATGCGTAACATCACAGCCTCTCCTTGACAAATGTCAACCCCGCCTTCTCGTGGTGCATCCTGTTCCCACTAAAGGGGCTCTGACGACCGCCCATAGCGGTATAACTATACCATCTGGATTAGAGGAAATTCTATCCCACACTCACCAACCCGCTTGGCCAGCGTGGTGAGTTATGGCCAAACCCCTCCAAAATGACTCCACAACTTAAATCTTGGCCCTCAGTCTCCGGCAGCTGGAATGTACCTGGCCAAGGCAGCGGCCAGTGCGACATGAAGGCAGAGGGTGCTAAGAATCCCCGGAGGACCGGACTAGGCTGCCATCTGATGCTGACCTTGGCAACGTACAATGGACGCTCCCTATCTTCTGATTCAAGGCTTCTTGAATTGGAAGAGGAACTACAAAGGATCAAGTGGGACATCGTGGGGCTAAGTGAGGCAAGGAGAAAAGGAGAAGATCTCATCGAACTGAAAAGTGGACATCTCTTCTACTATCGTGGGACAGATACTGGCAGAACTAGTGGTGTTGGATTTATAATAAACAAGAAACTGAAGGATAAAGTTGTAGAAGATGAAAGTTCCTCTGACAGAGCTGCACGACTCGTTATCCAACTATCGAGAAGATACCAGGCTCAGATTATTCAAACTTATGCACCCACCACAAGTCATCCTGAAGAAGAAATTGAAGAATTTTATGAGGAAATTTGTCATCTAAATAATAAAGGTAAGCAGCACTTGAAAATAATTATGGGAGATTTCAATGCAAAAATAGGGCAACGGCAACAGAATGAAACTTCAGTAGGTAAATTCGGTCACGGCAACAGAAACCAGCGTGGAAATACTCTCGTAGAGTTTGCAGAGGCAGAAGGGTTTTTCATCTTGAACTCCTTCTTCAAGAAAAAGCCACACAGGAAATGGACATGGAGACATCCAAATGGGACGACAAGTGAAATTGATTTTATTATGTGTAACAAAAAATTCGTCATAGAAGACTGCAGTGTGCTAAACAAGTTCAACACAGGTAGTGACCATAGATTGGTGAGATGTAAGATGCACCTCAACACTAAACTTGAACGTGGCAAGCTCATAAGACAAACAAAATCTATTGACATAACCAACCTTAAAAAACACCATAATACCTTCAGGTTGGAACTGAAGAACAGGTTCTCTGCTTTAGAAGGCCTAACATCGGAAGAAGTGGACATCTCTGAAGTTAACAGAAAAGTAACCAAAGCTCTTATGGAAACAGCAACAAAATTAGCTGGGTCTAAGAACAAGTTGCATGTAAATAAATTATCAGGAAAAACGAAAATGTTGATGCAAAAAAGAAGAGAGATGAGGACAACTAAAGAAGATGTGACTTCCAAAGTGGAATATATAGAGCTATGCAAGACAGTACAAAAAAGTATCACTGAAGACGTAAGAAAATTCAACTGTGAACTAGTGAGGAAAGCAATTGAAAACAACCAAAGCCTAAAGATAGCAAAGGGACATCTCAGTAAGGGAAGAAAACAGATTATGGCACTGAGAAAAGAAGATGGTTCTGTAACAAGAAATAGAGGCGAAATTTTGACAAGAGTGAAAGATTTCTACTCCAAATTATATGAAAGGGATGATACATGCACTCCAGACATCATGAAAGATACCAGTACCAGAGTTCCTCCAGTCCTTCCAGCAGAAGTTGCACATGCAATCAAGAACATGAAACGGGGAAAAGCTCCAGGAGAAGATGGAATTACTGTAGACATCATACAAGAAGCAAGTGGAGAAATCGAAACAGTACTCGCCCAAATTTTCACTCGATGCCTTAATGAAGGAAAGATTCCTGAGGATTGGAACACCGCTACAATGATCCTGCTACATAAGAACGGTGACATTGAGGATCTCGGAAACTACAGACCTATCAGCCTCCTATCAGTAGTTTATAAAATCTTCACTAAAGTTCTTTCACACCGCTTGAAGGTAACACTGGACATGGCTCAACCGAGAGAACAAGCTGGATTCAGGAGTGGCTACAGCACAATAGATCATATCCATGTGCTGAGAGAACTAATTGAAAGAGCGAGGGAATATGAACTTCCATTGTGCATGGCTTTTATCGATTATGAAAAAGCCTTTGATTCGGTGAAACCATCAGCAGTTGCAATGGCTCTGAAAACCTGCGGTATTGAAGATGCATACATTAATATTATTAATAACATCTATGAAAATGCAAGTGCAAAGATTAGGCTGTTTGAAAATACAACACACATAAAAATTGGAAAGGGAGTGAGACAAGGTGACACCATATCTCCGAAGCTCTTTAATGCCACATTGGAGGGTGTTTTTCAGTCACTGAGCTGGGAAAACAAGGGGATAAAGATTAATGGAGATTATCTAACCCACCTTCGTTTTGCTGATGACGTAGTCATTTTTGCAACTACCCCATCAGAGCTGCAGAGTATGATCCAGGAACTTGCTGACAAGAGTAAAGAAGTGGGATTAAAAATGAACTTTAAGAAGACAAAAGTGATGTTCAATGCTTTTACAAGAAATGAAGATTTATCGATTGATGGAGAAAAGCTGGAGATAACAGACACGTACGTTTATCTTGGACAGCAGATATCAAGTGAGGGTCACATTGGTGAAGAAAAGTAATCGGCGTACAAAACTTGCCTGGAGAGCTTTTGGAAGAAACAGCATAATTTTCAAGAGCAATATGCCATTATGTCTTAAAAGAAAAGTGTTTGATCAATGCATCCTTCCAGTGCTTACGTATGGTGCAGAGACGTGGACCTTAACTAAAAGAGACATACAAAGGCTGCAGACAACTCAAAGAAGCATGGAGAGGTGCATACTTGGTGTAACCAGGAGAGATAAGAAGAGGAACTCGTGGATCCGAAAAATGACAAGAGTGGAAGACATCATATCATGATCAGAGTTAAATCCCTGAAATGGCAATGGGCTGGACAAACTGCCAGAAGGACAGATCATCGATGGACAGCCGACATTTTAGATTGGATTCCAAGGGACAGGAAAAGACCCAGAAGAAGACCACATGGGAGATGGGTGGATGAAATTCGAAAGTATGCAGGGGTGACATGGAGGAGACTGGCACAAGACAGACCGTTGTGGAGGAAACTTGGGGAGACCTTCGTCCAGCAGTGGATTGATAATGGTTGACAATGATGATGATGATGATGATGATATATATATATAATAAAAATGCACTTCGGTGAAGTGAGTTTTTTTCAAGAAAAGTCCCTTCTGGAGGAAATAAGTTTTGGGAGAAACCAACCTTCGCTAAAATAAATCCTTCAGTGAGATGATAATACTTCGGTAAAACGTAATTTTCGATGAATCGAGCATTCGGTAAAGTTAAACTTTCGGTGAAAGGGCCCTTGTAAAAAATAAAACTTTTGTGAAACGATCTTTTAGATAAAACTTGCCTTTGTGACGTATATACACCGATGAGTCACTACATTATGACCACCTACCTAATAAGTTGTAGGACCCCCTTCAGCCCCCAAAACAGCGGCCACTCGGCGAGGCATCGCTTCGATGAGGGGGACGATAGGTATCCTGGGGTATCTGGTACCATAAAGTCAACAGCAAGTCCTCTAGTTCCCGTACATTTCGGAGTGGCGGTGATTTAGCGCGAATCCGGTTTTCCAAGTTGAGCCACAAATGTGCAATTGGGTTCGTGTCAGGTGAATTTGGAGGCCAAGGCATTAACAGAAAGTCACCAGCATGTTTCTCGAACCACTCCTTGATGATTCTGGCAGTGTGGCGAAAGCTCTCCGGGACTGTGCTATTGGAATAATAGGGCCTAAAGTGTCCCAAGAAAACATCGTCCAGAGCATAACACCGCCGCCGTCGGCGCTCGGCCGTCTACGTGATGCACCAGAAATCTTGGTTCGTCAGACCAGGCCACTTTTTTCCCAATCATCCACGGTCCAATCTCGATGACCTTGGGCCCATTTCATGCGTTGTTGCTGATGACGTGCAGCGAGTATGGGGACCCGGCTTGGTCTTCGGCTACGCAGGCCCATACGCAGAAGGCTGCCATGAATTGTGTGCTGTGAAGTCTGCCATCAATTGTGTGCTGTTGTGGCTGAGAGTGATCTGCCGCACTGTGGCCTTGCGGTCACTGTGAACAATGCGTGACAGTGTCCGCTCCCCTCTGGCAGCAGTGACCTGCAGACGATACACGGCTGAACGACGTTTCGTTCTTTGGCCATTTGTGCACCACTTTTGATACGTACTCACGACAGCGGCACGCGAACAACTCACCAGCCGCGCCGTTTCCGAGATCGTAGTTCCGTGGCGCTGTGCAATCACAATTTGTCCTTTATCAAACTCCAATGAATCGGCAGCTTTTCCCATTCTGACTCCGAACACTCTACTAACCGAAAGCCGGTCCTCGGGCTGTATATTACAATGCTCTGTAAACTTCACCTGCGCTTATTCGTTGAGATCTTTACCCAAGACCGTAGGTACCGGGAGGGCGGTTACCCTCCCGGAATGGTCATTCCAGGGGCATAAATTCATACTCTGGTGGATGTAAAAAATAGAAATTATAACTGAAAAAGAAAGTCACACCCTTCAGTATTTTTTTTAAAGGCTTTAGTTAGTCTCATACAGTATTCCACGTACAGTGAAGTGCCAGAAAAACTGGTACACAAGCCTAATACTTGGTAGGTCCCCCACGGGAGCGCTGGACTGCAGAAATACGACGGGGCATGGACTCCGCTAGCTTCTAGAAATATGCTGTAGGCAATGCACATCATACTTCCTACAGAGCGTTCCACAGTTCTGGTGTATTCCGAGGTCTCGGATTCCTGCGTTCGATAGCGCGTTGCATGGCATCCCAAATGTGTTCCATCACGTTCAGATCTGGGGACTTGGGTGGGAATGGGAACACCCCAAACTCAGATGAATGCTCGTCTAACCATAATATGGCGTCCCGGCACTTGTGTGGAGGTGCATTGTTCTATTGGAACAGGCCCAACCCACCAGAATGAATGCAGGACATGAACTCGTCAGAAAGGATGCGCACGTATAGCGTTGGCCAGCCACAGACGTTTGTAGACGTACCAGGGGTCCCAGTGAAGTCCAGCTAAACACACCCCATACCATTACGGACCCCCCACTAGCTATTACAGTTCCCTGTTGACAGGCGGGATCCATGACTTCATGGGGTTTGCGCCACACACGAATCCTTCCATCTGCCCGATTCTGTTGGAAACGCTACTCGTCAGACCAGGCTACTTGTTTCCAGTCATCAAGTGTCCAGTGGCGGTGTTGCTGTGCCAAAGCTAGGCGCATAGCTCTGTGTCGTGCACCCATCAAGGGGACTCGAGTTGGGCGTCGGCTCCCAAAGCCCATGTCGTGCAGGGTACGTTGCATAGTCCGGATGCTGATGCTTGTTGAGGCTTCAGAATTGAATTCCGATGATACCTGCGAGAGTGTTGCACGCCTATCGCGTGAAACGATTCTTGACAGCCGACGATGGTCACGTTCACCCAATATCTTTTTACGGCCACACTGGTATCCTAGGTTGGAGGTTTTGCCGGAATTCTTGTAGTCACGGTACACCCCTGCAATTGTTGTCCGTGAAAATCCGAAATTCGTTTCTACCTCCGAAATACTATGGCCCATCTCACGAGCGCCAACTATGACACCACGATGAAAATCGCTTAAATCGTTATTACTTGTCATTCTCATGCCGAAAACAGCTCTGACAGGTGGCAAGGATGTCTATCGCTTTATATACGTACTGGCGGACGCAACCGAGTACGCGCATAAGTGACGTTGCTATGTATTTTGCATAAGCTCGTCTGTACCAGTTTTTCTGGCACTTCAGTGTAGTTGACCAGGGTACAGAGTACCATACTCTATGAGGTATGAACATCTCATATCCATAAAGGGAATTTTCCATAACAGTTAATGGAGGCCTGGAAATCAATATGCTGATATGCATGCCTAATCTCCATAATATTTCCGAGCATGTCGTTGGGATGAAGAGCTAATTAATCTTTTGTGCTGTCTTAGAACTGAGTGTTTGACCTTGAGCGGAATTTTTCCAAGCCCTAGTCCTAAAATTTTATTCCTATTGTTACGTTCACTATCCGATCTCATTTGTTCTGCGCTGGTTTGTTTTCAGTTCTGCATTTCTGTGGAGTGCTGTGTTGTTGGCGTTCACATAACGTTTACGCTTTACTTGCTTTTTATAGCATGTTATTCTTGGGTATTTTCCTAGTTTTTACATTTAAAAAAATTATTTAAAAAACCTGAAGTGCGACTTTTGAATGATCATAATAAGCACACCTTACAAAAAAATTAGTCACCCCTAACAGAAATATCAGTAGGAAGTTACCTGTTGCACAGAGGGCGCCGTGATAGCATTGGTGGGAGATAAATAGCACTGACGTAGTCTACAGGATCATTTCTGTCTTGTGCAGTGGTAAAGGGCAACATGTGTGTTGAATTTAGTCTGCAATATGTGTCGTAAGACAGACGTTACTAAGCAGCAAAAAGGAGCCATCGTGTTTGGCCGTGTCCACGGATACAAAGTGAATGAAGTCGCCCAATTTTTGGGTGTGTCGAAGCGTACTATCCAGCGGGTTTACAAACAATAGTGTAGTTCGCAGTCAACTGAAAATCGGCGACGTAACTGTGGACAGAAGGTGATTCTAAACAACAGGGACCGCCGCTATGTTTCACGCCTAGTAACTGCAAATCGGTTTCAAACAAGGCACCAATTGCGCCAAACAGTCAATGAAAGCCCATTCCAACCAATTTCGGAAAGGACTTTGCGACGAGAACTGCATGCAATGGACATCTGGAGCAGAGTACCACGGAAGAGGACTCTTTTAACAGCAAGTCACAAAACCGCACGCTATCAATGGGCTGAAAAGCACCAAAACTTTACTGTGGAGGATTGGAAACGAGTAATTTGGTCTGATGAGTCTCGTTCTCGTTTGTACTCCAATGATGGGAGGCGATGAGTGCATCGCAAGCCCAATGAAGCGTTTAATCCCGATTGTGTCGAAGGTGTTGTTCAAGCTGCAGGGGGTTCTGTGATGTTTGGCGATGTTTTTTGTACAACGAAATGGGCTCTCTTAATGCGGTGACAATGAATTTGAACCAGCATGCGTACCTCCGCATTCTGAATGACGAAGTGTTGCCCTTTGCCCTACATCTCCAGGAGCTGCATCACATTGCCACTCCGGTCTTCCAAGACGACAATTGCCGTGTGCACAGGGCTGAAACTGTGAAGGAGTGGCACGACAATCAGCAACACTGTCTCACCTCGACTGGTCCTCCATATCCCCAGATTTAAAATCCTATTGAAAATCTGTGGGATCATTTGGAACAGAAGGTGAAACGCCGGAATAGACACTAACGTACTCTGGCAGAACTTTGGGACCAATCGGCGCAAGAGTGGCTGCAAATCGATGTTCAATACATCCACAATCTCGTGGAGTCTCTACCACGCCGGATTTATGCTGTTATGAAGGCAAGAGGAGCCGTCACTCGTTATTAGGTAAGTTCTGACAGGGGTGACTAACTTTTGTCAGGTGTGCTTAGATTAGATTCATGCTCTTATGAAGGCCAGAGGCGCCGTCACCCGTTATTAGGCAAGTTCCGACAGGGGTGACTAATTTTTTGTCAGGTGTGCTTAGATTGGATTCATGCTGTTATGAAGGCAAGAGGCGCCGTCACCCGTTATTAGGTAAGTTCTGACAGGGGTGACTAATTTTTTGTCAGGTGTGCTTAGATTGGATTCATGCTGTTATGAAGACAAGAGGCGCCGTCACCCGTTATTAGGTAAGTTCTGACAGGGGTGACTAATTTTTTGTCAGGTGTGCTTAGATTGGATTCATGCTGTTATGAAGGCAAGAGGCGCCGTCACCCGTTATTAGGTAAGTTCTGACAGGTGTGACTAATTTTTTGTCCGGTGTGGTTACTTTCCCATAACGGCGGTGTGTGGGAAACTAAAAACCACGTATCATTTCAGTGGAACTCGAAAGGGGCGTAGTTTTGAACTCGAAGGGGAGTAATTTCAAGTATCGCCCTCCCAGATAAGAAAAGCTTGCTAAGGTCCTGTTTTTATCTAACGTAAGCGTTAATACTTGTGTCCTGTAAGTCAGCAACTTGTTTCATAAAGTGCGTGTCAAATGTGTATCTACAACAAGTCAATGGAATAAAGAAGGTTCTGTACAATAAGTTATAAGTTCATTTGCATTGTTCTGGTGCTCCGAATAAATCTAGATCAAAGCATTTAAGTGGGAAGTTAGGTTAAGCATTTAAATGTTCAATAAGTTAAATAAAACACCACACCACCGATGAAAGGGACTTTTCGGTCAAGTGATCTTTCGGTCAAATGAGCTATACACATGATAAAAAAAAAAATAAAAAAAAAAGCGTTGTATCGCGAGGAATGAAGTGATTAGAAAACACATTTCATTCACACGAAGTCACTGGCTGTTCTTGTGTCATAGGTCACATGGACAAGTGGTGAAGAAGAGGAGAAAGAAAAGAAGAATTGCGTCCCGGGCGAAATGTAAGGGCAGTGTACCCCATTAACAAGCACTTGGTGGGCAAACATCGTGTCTCGGCAATCTGCTGCTGGCGCGTGGGTGGGAGTTTCATTGTGTCAGTTTCAAGTAACTTTCATCCGCCGTTCACGATGCCGCTCTCACTCATTCACTTCCGTTTCCTTTAAGATGCTAATGAAAACCACGAGGTAGGCGAAAATAACTTGCACAGCTGTCCCACAACTATTAATCACTTTTAGTGTTGCCCAAAGATAATGCATAATTACTCAACAACAGATTGGGAATCAATTTCGGACTTCATCAAAATCTAACGCCTCCTCAAAAAAGTAATGAAAGATATGTCTTGAATTTTTATGACTTGCTGATGAAAACCATTAATAGGATTTACGATGACAAATTACGTAACACGATTTTTTAAACGAATAAAACAGGTAAACTTAAGCCAGTACGCTCGGCATTCTAGTTAGGCAGATAACCAGGTGTGCGGCCTCGATACATAAGTTTATAATTTTCTTCCTCCTCTTTCAAATTTCGAAGTGAAACTGAATCCTGCAACTTTAACCTCGCCAGTCACCTTGCTATTTTATTGAAACAGCTATCTACCTCACGCATGGATGTCACATTTAATTGATTTGCTTGTCAGTTGAGCAGCATAGAAATAAACGATTGGTTGTCTACTTAAAAGGCACTTAAAATAGGCAATTGCTAAAAAGACAGTTGTCTATTTTGCACGTCTTTTGAAAAAAAAAAAAAAAAAAAAAAACAAGTACGTACTTTTATTATCACTTTGTCTGTCCTATATCTTGTGGTGCAACTATTAGTCCGATTTGAAAAATTCTTTTTGCTCCGAAATATGAGAACGATGATCCTTGCTTGCCGGTCCTTTACCGATACAAAACTTCGCTGCTCGAGGGCGTAAATGCAGACGCTATCGAATTCAAAATACATTTTTTTATCGTATTATAGTCCTTTCCTTATCAAAGTGATAGGTTTAAACATGCGAAATTAACAATAACTCAATTGTGGACATAAACCATATTGTTGCATAAATGCCTCAACAACAGTTGAAACTCTTAGCGTGTTACACACTGGAGAACAACGTGGTTAGAAAAGAAACTGTAGTATAAGAAATAAAAAATGAAATACACAGTACTTATTTTAATGACGAATAACTATTGCCCCAAATATCTAATATAGGTCCTGTCGCTTCACCTAATCCGATAAGATACAGTGGCGCAACCGGGGGGGGGGGGGGGGGGGGGCTCTCCCAACCTTGGCTGACAGAGCGGGAAATTATTACGTCGAAGTTTGAAAAAAAAAACAAAAAAAAACACGATACGCGATCTACATATATTCTTAATCACGTACGGTATAATTATAATATTCGATAATTATAAAGCAGTAGTTCTATTAAATAAATTTAGAAAAATCTAATCAGAAAACGAATTTCATCTACTGCTTCTTCTAATCATTTTAACTTTCTTGTATATTACTAGTAACTGGATAAGAATATATGTATACAAAAGTCCACCTCCTTCTTAATTGTTATAGCACCTGACTAATTCTCCCGGTAAATTTAGGGAGTCACCCCCACTTTGGGAAAATTCTGTGCGCCACGCTCCCTTCCGCCCCTTGGAAAATTTCTGGGTGCGCTACAGATAAAATATGACTGCAAAATGAATTATTAAAATAAGGACGATGTAATTAAACCAATCCTACCATTGGAGGCCTGGAGAATGAAATTTAAAAAGGGTAAAACCGTTATCGAAGTTCTTTAAAACTGAAGTATGATGACAATTAAAAAACGAAATGAAAAGGTATAACTCAAATACGTCGCTATAAGCGTTCACGGCGCAGAATTTTTTATAGCGACAAATTTGAGTTTTATCTTTTAATATCGTTTTTTAATTGTCATCATACTTCAGCTTTACAGAACTTCGATGACGTTTTTACCTTTTTTAAATTTCGTTCTCCGGGCCTCCAATGCTAGGGTTGTTTTAATTACATCGTCCTTATTTTTTTTAGTTCATTTTGCAGTCATACTGCATATTATTGTGTTAGGGAAACGACAGGACCAGTGTTAGATTTGTGGCACTAGTTATTCGTCATAAAGGTATGCATCCAGGGGGCGAAGCCCTCCCGAAAACGACCATTCGCCCCCCCGGGAGACATTTTAGGACCGAGCGAAATTTTAATAAATTCAGGCGATGATGAAAATGGAAGTTTCGTTTCTTTTTATGCTACAAATATTTCTCCAATTATATTATTTAAAATATTTGTTCAAATGGTGCCAGTTATATAGTTTATTTTATTAAAAAGTGTATTACGACGCATGATATTCTTCAAAATATAAGTAAACTAATCATACCCTGGGAATCGTGATTCAGGATCAAGAGTGCGTTGAATGCATTTTAATAGATGAAAATTTCAAGCCTACGGCGGAACTCCCCCCCCCCCTTAGCTGAAAAAAGTTTGTTATTCCTGAATTATTTGAAGAAGTAATAACAACTATATCAGAGATGTATATAGAATTTTTCTTCGGGGGGGGGGGGGTGACGAAAAAAAAGAAGTTTTGGGGAATCCACCAGAACAAAATCATTTAAAAAAAAATTAATGAAAAATTAAAGCATTTTTTTTTCACTGTAAGTCGATACATTTTTATTAAATTAAGGCATTTGTTTTTCTAATGTAAGTCGCATTTTAACCAAAAAAAACAAGAAAAAAAGACAAATTTACCGGGGGGGGGGGGCACAAGGTCCTCTCAAAATGCGTCCCTGTGCTAGATATACAGTAATTCCTTCTATATATATAAATATAGTAGTTAAAATTATGTATATGTATATATATATCATCATCTTCATTGTCAACCATTATCAATCCACTGCTGGACGAAGGTCTCCCCAAGTTTCCTCCACAACGGTCTGTCTTGTGCCAGTCTCCTCCATGTCACCCCTGCATACTTTCGAATTTCATCCACCCATCTCCCATGTGGTCTTCTTCTGGGTCTTTTCCTGTCCCTTGGAATCCAATCTAAAATTTCGGCTGTCCATCGATGATCTGTCCTTCTGGCAGTATGTCCAGCCCATTGCCATTTCAGGGATTTAACTCTGATCATGATGTCTTCCACTCTTGTCATTTTTCGGATCCACGAGTTCCTCTTCTTATCTCTCCTGGTTACACCAAATATGTACCTCTCCATGCTTCTTTGAGTTGTCTGCAGCCTTTGTACGTCTCTTTTAGTTAAGGTCCACGTCTCTGCACCATACGTAAGCACTGGAAGGATGCATTGATCAAACACTTTTCTTTTAAGACATAATGGCATATTGCTCTTGAAAATTATGCTGTTTCTTCCAAAAGCTCTCCAGGCAAGTTTTGTATCCCGATTAATTTCTTCATCAATGTGACCCTCACTTGATATCTGCTGTCCAAGATAAACGTACGTGTCTGTTATCTCCAGCATTTCTCCATCAATCGATAAATCTTCATTTCTTGTAAAAGCATTGAACATCACTTTTGTCTTCTGAAAGTTCATTTTTAATCCCACTTCTTTACTCTTGTCAGCAAGTTCCTGGATCATACTCTGCAGCTCTGATGGGGTAGTTGCAAAAATGACTACGTCATCAGCAAAACGAAGGTGGGTTAGATAATCTCCATTAATCTTTATCCCTCTGTTTTCCCAGCTCAGCGACTGAAAAACACCCTCCAATGTGGCATTAAAGAGCTTCGGAGATATGGTGTCACCTTGTCTCACTCCCTTTCCAATTTTTACGTGTGTTGTATTTTCAAACAGCCGAATATTTGCACTTGCATTTTCATAGATGTTATTAATAATATTAATGTATGCATCTTCAATACCGCAGGATTTCAGAGCCATTGCAACTGCTGATGGTTTCACCGAATGGCTTTTTCATAATCGATAAAAGCCATGCACAGTGGAAGTTCATATTCCCTTGCTCTTTCAATTAGTTCTCTCAGTACGTGGATATGATCTATTGTGCTGTAGCCACTCCTGAATCCAGCTTGTTCTCTCGGTTGAGCCATGTCCAGTGCTACCTTCAAGCGATGTGAAAGAACTTTAGTGAAGATTTTATAAACTACTGATAGGAGGCTGATAGGTCTGTAGTTTCCGAGATCCTCAATGTCACCTTTCTTATGTAGCAGGATCATTGTAGCGGTGTTCCAATCCTCAGGAATCTTTCCTTCATTAAGGCATCGAGTGAAAATTTGGGCGAGTACTGTTTCGATTTCTCCACTTGTATATATATATATATATATATAAGCACATGGAAAACTTGCCCCTTCTAGGGTTCCATTTGCCCCACCGGCCAAAAAGTCCTGAAAGAAACATTGGTCGCTCACACTCCTGGAAGAATAAGACAAGAGGAAAGACCAACTATAACGAAGTAAACTTCTCCGTCATTTTTATCCGCGCCGGGGTTCGAACCCGGGTCCACTCATTCCGGAATAAGTTGCTCTACCAATTAAGCTACGCGGACATTTGTTCTGATTCCTATCTGCCTTTATGTCGTGTGCGTCCTGCTGGCAGGTACGTCACATCTCCTCTCCTGGTACGTTACACAACGACTGAGGTAGAAAGAATCCTTATCAAGTTGTGAAGCATTTTTTTTTTTACCCCAAATCAAGAATTTATCAACGCTTCCTGTCTCAACAGCCACTCCAGAAAGTACATTTTTTACTCTCAAGCGTCAGAAAATGTATCTTCATAACACAATGTCTAATTCTCAACTTTCTGGACTTGCATTGCTGAACATTCATCGAGAAGTAGAAATAAATACAGGAAGATCCACATTTTGAGAGCAATGGCGGGGAAGCGCAATTACTTTGTACAATGATGCTAAGATATGTGAGTACAATTTCATTAAAGTCATACATGAGACGGACAAAGGAACAAACAAGAAAGATGACATCAAATCTTCGGGTGTAATAAGCACGTCTTTTGAATCCGTTCTGAAGCAAATTAAATTTATCAAAGCTATTCAAAGTCAATGGAACCGGTATGGAAAACAATAGTATCTGACGGAAAAATGAAGTTTTTCAATCGGGTTTTTAATCCCGCAGATATTTCTGTAAACGGAATCGTGAGCTTAAGCCCTCTGGTTGCAGACTTGTGCCTTAGGAAAAACATGAATTGATATGAGAAACATTTCGCACCGGAAACGCTCTCCAACACAGAAATAATTTTTCAAATCGGACTTTTAGAAACATAGAAATATCGACAAAAATAAGATGTGACTTTACATCTCCTGGCGGGAAAACCATGCATTATTTTAGGAAAAAAGTATTCTAAAAAGGTTTATCCATATGAGAGGTATCGATCCAACAAAAAAAAAAAAATTAGTCGAGTTTTCAGGAGCCCAGATTTTGCTACAAATACATCAGAAGCAGAAATTAACACTTATACTCCCTGGTGGCCAAACCATTTTTTAACAAACATTAGAAATTATGTGAAAAATATTTTCCATCAGGTCTTGTATGCGATACAGGAAGAATTTTTCAAATCGGAGTTTAGGAGCAGAAATAACGCAGAAAACGCAATTTACATTTCGCCCCTTAGCGGAAAGTCTGTAAATTACTTGAAAATTTTGAAATTATATGAAAAACATGTCACACTAGAAATACTATCCAACAAAGAAGGAATATTTCAAATCAGACTCCTAGAAGTAGAGATATTGAGAAAAATAAGATATACGTCTACGCCCCCTGGCGTAGAAACCATGCATTATTTTAAGAAGAAAATGTTTCTAAAAGGTTTTTCGACATGAGTAGTATCGGTCAACAAACGACGCTTTTTTCAATAGAAAATTTAGAAGCTCATATTTTGCTGCAAATACATCAGAAGCGGGAATTAAGATTTACGCCCCCTGGTGGCCAAACCATTTTTTACAAAAATTAGAAATTATGTGTAAACGATTTCCCATCAGGAGCTGTATCCGGTGCAGAAAGTATTTTTTAAATAGGAGATTTAGAAGCACAGATACAGAAGGAAACGCAATTTACCTCTACGCCCTCTAGCGGAAAGTCTGTGAATTACTTGAAACTTTTGAAATTATATGAAAAACATGTAACACTGAAGACACTACCCAACAAAGAAGGCATTTTTGAAATCGGACTCCTAGAAGTAGAGATATGGACAAAAAGATGATATACATCTACGCCCCCTGGCGAAGAAACTGTAGAATATTTTAAGAAGAAAATATTCGAAAAGGTTTATCGATGTGATCAGTCCACGAAAGAACTTTTTCAATCGATACTTTAGAAGCTCAGATTTTATGACAAATACATCAGAAGCAAAAATTAACACTTACGCCCCCTGGTGGCCAAAATATTCTTTACCAAAAATTAGAAATCATATGCAAAAAGCTTTCCATCAGGAGGTGTATTCGCAGAAGAAAAAATTTTCAAATCGGTGTTTTAGAAGAAGAGTTATGTGGAAAAATGCAATTTACTTTTACGCCCCCTAGCGGAAAATCTATGCGTAATTTGAAAAAGCAACTATAACTAAAATACTCTTCGACATAAATGGAATCGAAAAATTATTTTTTTTTTCAATCGGATGTTTAGAAGCAAATATGTGGAATAAAACGTATTTTTAAATTCGACATCATCTGCGTTAACGCCCTCTTGCGGCGAAATTGTACATCGTAAAAAAAAAAAACGAGATAAAGGATCATCATTCGCATATTTCGAGCTTCCCAATGGAAAAAGAATTTTTCAAATCGGACTAATAGTTGCAGAGATATCGTGGGTACAGACGGACGGACGGACGGACAAACCGATAACATAAGCACGCTATTTTTTTTTACAAAAGTCGTGCTAAAAAGCTGAACTTTTTAATCGGGCGAAAAAAATCAGAAAATGCGCCAAGAAAGTGTGAATATAAAGCAGCACGAGCAAGATGGAATTGTTCACTGTATTCACAATATAAAATTACTGAATTCAAAATAAAATGATTTTAAAAGCCACATCTCTCTTTCTCCTTTTTTTTTTTTGTACTTGCTAGAACATCAGCTCAATTCCTCAATTTTCCTTTTGTGTTGCTTTCTTTTCAGCAAGTTCCATGGCCATATTTGTCTTTTGTTGACTCTGCGGCTACACAGCAATCTTTGCTTAGTTTTTCTTTCTGTTGATATAATTCCCTTCCTATTTCTTCACCACTTTTCTTTCCTCCTTCCCTTTTATTCCCTCAGATGACAATAATTTATCCATCATGCTGAAAGTTCTTTCAGCATGAGGACCATGGATGCATGACATCAAAGCTTTCGCTACTTTAGATAAATGGTGTGACTTTCAGAATATTAATACTTTTGAACACCATGCATCAATTCTAACAAATATTCAAACTCCGTCACTTCCATTTTTGGAAAGTTTTCGCTCCCTTATCAAGCTTAAGTGCAGACATTTTTGAGGGGAAAGTAACACTTAACAACAACACAGGATAGTGAGAACATCGCGGGAAGAAAAAATCGATTTCGGGAGAAATCTTCGCTCCGACCGACTTCCGTTTTTGGAAACTTCTTCCTCCGTTTTTGGGTTGAAATGCAGTATTTGTGGAATAAAAGTATATTTAAGAACAATACTGGGGAGAAGGAATATTGCAAGAAAAAAAAATAAGATTACGGGAGAAATCTTCGCTGCCTCTAACTTCCGTTTTCGAAAGTTTCGTAAGATGGAATCTCGTCGTCAAAGAAAAAACGAATTCCTCTCCTCCACCATTACCCCCCCCCCCCCCCCCCAAAATTCTATTAAGTTGTGCATTGATCTCGAGGAATGCTCAAAATGATAACGAAAATGGTGGAATTCTTCGAATCCACGGAAGAACCTTTGCCTGAAGACTACAGGGAAATCTTCGTGCCGTCTTAACTTCCGTTTTTGGAAATCGTTGCCCACAGTTTCATGCTGAAATACAAACATTTATGCAATAAAATTATATTTAATAACAATACTGGAACAACAGGCAACATCGTGAAAAAAAGAAATTACGATTACGGGAAAAATCGTCACTAAGGTTTAACTTCAGTTTACGAAAGTTTTGAAAGACGAAATACCATCCCCAGATGACAAACGACACCCCATTTCTCTTCAGTTCTGCATCGATCTCGAGAATGGCACAAATGATGACAAAAAAAAAAAAAAAAAAAAACGGAATTCCGCGAATCCGCGGAAGAATCTCATGTATGTAAAGTACTAGCAAAACTTTACGTTTTCAATATTCTGCACTATTATTTACGTATTTTATATAAAAAAAAAAACAATTTCAAAATTACGCCTTTACAAATAACTCCGAGAAATTGAATACAGAGAGGGAAGTACTCTATTTTACATTAAGCACATTTAATAAATACATAGCCCTCCACATTACATAAAGCTTTGTACCAAAATTTTGTAATCAGTATTTTAATTATCAATAAAATTGTTAATTTATGAATTTATATAATTATCCTAAATAATGAATTCTTGATTATTAATGCTTAATTATTAATTGATTATCCTAGATTAGCAATTATTTTCGGTGTTTGGGTATGAAACTACTTGAGCCACCCCCCATAATTTTTGAATTGCTATGCCCCTGCTGTGGGTGTTTTATCGATCCTAGATATCTGGTTGAATTTTTTCGTAACCGGTTCCATTCACTATGAATAACCCCACTCACATCGGGTATTTTAAATTATGCGCAGTTTTTTGCTAAGTGGTGTAAGTGAATTCTTTCTGTTCCTGAATTTTTAGGTTTTCTAAAAATCTGCTATGATGTTGTTTTTTTTATGTGTCGGAAAGGATTCAAACGATGTGCTGGTTGCAATCGAAACCTCGGAGTTATCTTACTTGTTTTAATTTCGTTTTCCTAGCAATTTTGTTTCCATCTCGGTTTCCTAGAACTTAGCATTTAGTTTTCTAATATACTTTTTTGAATCTTTGAGTTTTGACACTGGTTAAAATCGAAATCAGATCTGACGGTGGTGAATTATCACTTGGCTTGTGAGCGCTGGATCGAGAATACTTCGTTTTCATTTCGCATATATCACAGAAAAAGAAAATTTTCTAAAAAAAAAATGCCGTCATCACAGCGCAACCATTTTCAATCCACTGCTGGATGAAGGTCACCCCCAAGTCTCTCCCTGAACTCCGTGCAATTCTCTTCCATGTCACTCCGGCGTACGTGCTATCCCACTGCTGGATTTCACAGAGCCATCTCCAACTTGGTCTTCTGGTTTTTTTCCTGTCATTTGGTATTAAGTCTAGTAATTTAGTGGTCCATCGGTGGTCAGTTCTAGAAATATGTCGCGCCCTTACCACTTAAGATCTTTTCTTTGATCATGATGTCTTCCACGCCTGTCATGTTCCTGATGAATGAGTTCCTCTTCCTTTCTTTCCCGGTTACACCCAGCAAATAAATAAATTTATTGATATATTTCCAAATACGTAAATAAATACGAATGCATCATGCGTTTCTATCAAACAAGGAACAGCCTAGTTTTAAATTTTGTGAGTTACAGTGGGACAGAAAGAAGCAAAATGACTCACCAGCTCAGTTCTCAGTGTGATTTATGAAAAATAAAACATTTATCTCTAAACTTTAAAATGAATTGAGGTTTTATTTAAGGAACTGCTCTCGTGATCAGTATGGATAGGAACAAAACGCAGTTCTGGTGTATGAGAAAATCCTCAGCCACTTTATAACCCAATGGACATCCCTTTTACACATTAGCCCTTATAACCCTGAAATTAAAATCATCCGATTTTACACGAAATCATTCTCAGCTTACTGATTTTTGGAAATTTAAATCAGTGCGATGCGTGGTGGGAAAGCATAAACGTGCCAATACTCACAGACTACAGTACAACTTGGCTGCAGTGCGTTTGGGAGAACCAGCACAATGTTCAAGAACAATTTAGCGTTATTTCTTAAAATAAAAATGTTTAATCAGTGAATCCTTTTCAGTTCTTACTTATCGGTGAGATGCATGGACCTTAGCTATTCGGTTGGTGCAGGTGAAATGTCCAAAATGAGAGTGACACCTGCAAACTCTCGTAAAAATAGGAAGCACCTACCCGACTAGTCAAAGTACATTCCCTCTGCATCGACACATCTCTGCCAAAGAATTGCGAGGCTGTGGATCCCACGGCGATAAAACTCCTCAGTCTGTTGGGCAAAGAAGGTGGCAACTTCCTGACACACAGTTTGATCGTTTGGGAAGATCTTCTTCTCTAAGAGATGGTCGAGATGCGGAACAAGTGATAATCCGTGGCATCAAGGTCTGATGAATATGCAGGGTGCAGCAAAGTTTCGTAATCCAACTGGTTGACTTGTTGGATGGTTCTTTGTGAGACACGTGGACTGGCATTGTTGTGCAATGTGGGCGCGCACTGTCGTGTTTATGTATCTGCTGCATTTCAGTACAATAGCTGGCCGAACTAATGGTCCCGCCTGATCGGACAAATGACTGATAAGCCCAGCCGGCAGAAGACCACCACCATACGAAGACCAGCACTTTCCGGGAGTGTAGGGTGGCTTTGGACAGTGTTTAGGTGGCTCGGTGGCATCTAACCACTGTGTTGATCCCTTACAATGGTTGTGAACGACCCGCTTTTCATCGCAGGTACGATCCAATGCAGGGACTCCTCCCGTCTGTGCCTGTTAAGGAGAGAAATGCACACCTCTAGATGACGTCCCTTATTGGCTGCTGCCAATTTATGTGGCCCATAAACATCCAGCCTTTTCGCCTTCTCCACTCCCGCAAGACACCAAACAACCGTTGGGTGATGCACAAGGAGTTTTGCTAAGATCATCAGATTTTTCAGTTCCTCATCTGTTACAGCTACTGGTGGACGACCACGAGACGCATCTGCAAGAGACGTTTTTCCTGTTTGGAATTTTGCGAACCATCGGCTTATGAAGCTTTCATTCGCAGTACCTTACCCAATCGCCACATTAACGTTTCGGGCCGCCAAACCCCACGAAATGTCCGAGTTTGAACTCATACAGAAAAATTACGCTCAACGGACCTGTCTCCAAGGCCCACTTTGACTGAATCCTGGGCACTGGCGATTTAACTTTGTCACGAAACGAAGCGCACACCATCGCATACATCAAATATACACAGACCTTGTGACGTACACCACGTAACGTTGCTGAAAGACCGCATTCCGGTGGAGGGATTGGAGCATGTCTACCCACTGAAAGCGGACACTTCATCTGCAACAGCCTAATAATAAAAAAAAAGACGCACAGAAGCTGCAAGAGCTCAAAGCAGAATGGAGAGATGCATGCTTGGTGTAAGAAGATAGGAAAAGGAACACATAGATCAGGAAAATGACAAGAATGATTGGCATTATGGTCAAAGTAAAGACTCTCAAGTTGCAATGGGATGAACATATTGCCAAAAGATCTGATTACCGTTGGACGACTTAAACAATAAACTGGATACCAAGAGACGGGAGAAGGCCCAGAAGAAGATAACCTGGAAGATGGGTGGGTGAAATCCAAAGGCGTGATGTGATGGTGTGACATGGAAGATAATTGCTCAAAACAGAGAGTTGTATAAATATCATGGGTAGACTTTCATCCAGCATTGGATTGAGAAAAGTTAATGATTTATGATGATGGTATTGATGATTCACAGACAGGTACAGTACGATGAAAAACAAATCATGTAGTTTTTATTGCCTTGGGAAATTAATTTAGCTAATGTTTGATTCCAAATACAGTGCATACCGACATTGTGATGTATGCCACGTGACGTTGTTGACGATACCATTCCAGTGGAGGGGTCGAGCATGTTCACCAACATTTCCCTAAACTGAAAAACTTATCTACCGAGACTCAGATTTTTCAGTTATTACGAGGTATTATTGCTATGAAATCACTTCTCTTTCCCAATGAGACGCAAGCTCGTACACAATCTGAGAGATAGGAGAGCTTCAACTAACCATTAATCTACCTGAGCGACTCGACTCGCAAGCGCTTTTCCCAGAATGGACGCTTCATACATACCTTGTTCAGCCTGTAACAAAACCAACTAAAGACTTTTTTTAACATCATTCAAAAGAAATCGAAAATCTCAATACCTACTTCAAAGTGGAATATGCACGTCTTCGTCGTCTCATTGGGAATTCATCCATAAGCAGTAGGGCTGGTACCGAAACCACGTGATCATTTAAGTATCATTCTCTTTCAAAATTATGACGACTAGTAACGAAGTGAATAACTGCGCTATAGACGATGTACATCGATCAAGCTCGCTAAAAGGAAATGGCTAATAATCTCATTCTAAACTAAGTGAAGAGGAGAGGTTTTACACACATGCTCGTGCGCACAAACTGACTTCATGCTTTACTAAGAGCTCTTCATCTTGTGTTTGGAAAAGGAATACACATAACTGCTCCAACTCTCGAAATAGCATTGTCATAAGAAACTGCACTGAAGAAAATCTCAGCTGAATGAAATTTATCTGATGCACATAAATTTAGAGCTACTTCATTAAATTACAAGGGTGTAAAAATTTCACAACAGCATATCCGTTTCGCCAATTATTTGTTCGTTTCAGGGATCAACAACCGCCATGAGCAACTAACTCTAAGGGCCTTTGCACGTTCCTCATTCAGGGCTGCTGATTCCAGCGAAGTAGGAAACTCCCTTTCGCTTCCGAAGTCCCTTCACTGAACGTCAATGCCATTCATTCTCCAATGCAATCGGCTGTTCACGGAGTTTCAGTTAAATTGCTTTATTGCTCTATGAGTGAGTAGTAGATGATCTTATTGCTTTATAGCGTCAGAATTCTCGTAGGGAGATGACTTTCCTTACAGCTGTAGGTTTCAATGAGGGATTTTTCACGATGAGTAAAAGAGTGGCGTTAATGAGAGGTGAGAGACAGCGAGGTTAGTATCGAGTTGACCCTGGTTGACCGGGGTTGCAGAGGGGGTCAAGTGGTTTAGGATGCAATGAAAGAATAGCGTGCGCTTTTTCTGGGGGGAGGGAAATTCTCCGGCGTCAGAAGAAGTTGCGTTCATCTGGGGCTTGAAGGAAATGATCGGGGGTAAGTTTTTCTCCGTGAGAGGAAGAGTGTTCTCGGTCCGAGGAAAAATAGAGGTGGGTAGAATGTTCGGTGCAGAGATGGAGGATTGACACAGAAATAAAGTCGGGGAAAAGAAATTTAGCAGCGAGCTTGAGACTTTCACCAATATACAGCACTGAGTAAAGAACGCCTTCATAGAAGAACAAATTTTAACTTTGTTATTAATTGATTCTTCTCATAATACAGGGAAAATATAGTTACAATTCCGGAACTACTCTCGGTGGAGCAGCGGTCTAAGCGTTGGCTTCTTTCTGACCATTCGTCGGACATGGGGTTTGAATCCCGCCGAGGCGTGAATGCTGTGTTTGCCTTAGGTACTGGTCCCCCGTCCCCTTTCCCTGGAACCAGTGACCCTAAATTAAGGACGGGGGCGATTGGTCGTAGTCCGTCGAGTTCCACTCGGTGGTAACTGGAGAGGTGGGTTGGAACTCACCCCAAAGGAAAGTAAATTTTACAATAATGACTTTTTAGGCACTAGATTTCGCTACAATTCCATCTACTTTTTTTGTTTGTTTGTTTCGTTTTGCTAGTTTTTTATTTGTTTTTTTACGCTTTCCAACCGTAGGTTGAAGAAGCGTATATATGCTCCAGCTTCGTCCGTGTGTCTGTCCGTCAGTCCGCACGATGACTCGCGTAAAAATTGTTCCATTTCGATGAAATTTTAGCATGTGATAGGGGACCACCTGGGGACGAACCCTATTGAAAATAGACTAAATGGGGTCAAAGCTCAGGACATAGGAACGGGATCTATTCCACTGCCCTCATGCGCTATAACTTATGTAAAAACAAACGCTTCCATTGCGACAAAACTTTATCCTGTTGTTCCGGAGGTATATAACACCCGTTTTGTTGAATATCATCGAAATAGAGTCGAAGGTCGGGACAGAGGAGCGAGATTTATTCCACAGCCATTATCCTCATAGCTTGACTAAAAATGCTTCTATGGCGACAACACTTTAGTGTGTTGTTCCGGAGGTATACTGCACCGGTTCTATTTAATATCATCGAAATGGGGTCAAAGTTGAGGACATAGGAGCGAGATTTATTCCACAGCCATTATCCTCATAATTTGACTAAAAATGTTTCTATTGCGAAAAGATTTTTTCATGTTGTTCCGGAGGTATACTGAACCAATTCTGTTTAATATCATCATATGGGGTCAAAGGTCAGGGCACAGGAGGGGGATTTATTCCACTGCCATTATCCTCATAACACGAGTAATAACTTGAGTAATGATTTCTGGCATGTTGGAAAGCGTATCTCAATGCATTGCATGATTTTACTAACTTGTTCGTAGTTGTTGTTATTGTTAGAGTATCTTTTTGTGCACTAAATTTCGCTACAATTTCCTATATCTTTTTTTTCTTTCTTTCTTAGTTTTGCACGTTTTTGTTTTCTTTTATTATTATTATCATTTGTTAGAGTACGTTGCACTTGTCGCTTCCTAATATTAGTTTTTCGCCCTGGCCTGCGTCTTTGCCCACCTCACCATAAGCGTAACTGTTTTCAGATTTGTAAATTTTTTGTGAGTAGTTAATTATGGCTTCTAACCTAAATAAAATTCGTATATATGACCCTGGTTTTGACGGCTGGGTTTGGAGAATTCTTGAAGTGAATTCAGTGGGGATGACGATAGAGTGAATGATCTAGATTTTGTTTTACACTTTTTCCTTTTGTACCAAAGAAAAATAAAGCTGTAGTTTTAGTCTCTTCCATACACTACAACAAACCAAGAGACCTTGTGGAAGCGGAAAATCAGAAATAATTGAATTCTACAACATGACTAAACAAGGTGTGGATGCTCAAGGCGAAAAACATACGATGTACCCAACAAGTAGACGTACACGAAGGTGGCCCATCGACAGCGATGAGCTAATCCATTATGACCACCCCCAGCCTAGAGAAATGAACGCGCCTTGAGACCAAACGGTAACGCAGGTGAAGTACACAGAGCAGTATAAATACAACCAGAGGCCCGGTTTTCGGTTAGTAGAGTGTTCGGAGTCAAAATGGAAAAAAGCTGCCGATTTATGGGAGTTTGATAAAGGACAAATGCAATGGCATAGTGCCTCGGAACTACGATCTCGGAAACGGCGCTGCTTCCCTGTTGTTCAAGTGCCGCTGTAGTGACTACGTATCAAAAGTGGTGCACAGATGGCCAAACGACGAACCGTCATCCCGCCTTGTATCATCAGCAGCTCGTTGATGCCAAAGGGGAGCGGAGATTGTCGCGCATTGTTCACAGCGACCGCAGGGCCACAGTGCGACAAATAACTCTCCGCTACAACAGTGGTGATCAGGGCAATGTGTCACAGCACACAGTTCATCGCAGCCTACTGCGCATGGGCCTGCGTAGCCGAAGACCTAGCCGAGTCTCCATGCTCACTGCGCGTCATCGCTAACAACGCATGAAATGGGCTGAAGATCATCCAGATTGGACCGTGGATGATTGGAAGAAAGTGGCCTGGTCTGACGAATCAAGATTCGTGGTGCATCACGTAGACAGCCGAGCGCAGATATGCAGATTACCAACGCAAGCTGTGGCACCTAGATGCACTGTTAGGCGGAAACAGGCCGGCGGCGGTCTTATGATGTGGACGATGTTTTCTTGGAACACTTTGGGCTCCATTATCCCAATAGCACAATCCCTGACAGCTGCTAGGTATCTGAACATCGTTGCGGACCAAGTTCACCCATTCATGGCAACTGTGTTCCCTGCTGGTGATGGCGATTTCCAACAGGATAAAGCGCCATGCCACACTGCCAGAATCGGTAAGGAGTGGTTCGAGGAACATGCTGGTGACTTTCTGTTAATGCCCTGACCTCCAAATTCACCTGACATGAACCCAATCGAACATTTCTGATTCTTCGACTTGGAAAAACGGGTTCGCGCTAAATCACCACAACTCCGAAATGTACGGGCAGTGGAGGACCCACTGTTGATATTATGGTACCAGATACCTGTCGCAATCTCACCGAATCGATGCCTCGCCGAGTGGCCGCAGTTTTGCTGGCTAAAGGGGGTCCTACAGCTTATTAGGTGGTTGGTGATAACGTAATCGCTCATCGTTGTATATTTTCTTCAGCCTCATAAATATTTCTCTGGTCAACATATATGTAATCTTTTCATCATTTCCAGGAAACCCTGGACAAAATAGGCTTGACTTCATAAAATCATTGGGCCAAGAACTAGTAGAATCAGAAATGAAGGGACGTTCACTAAATCTTCGACTCTCACATGATAGCATTTCCCAAAGTTGAAAAAATAAAAACCACAAGCACCTAAGAAGAAGACCACGGACAAGCAAGTGAAGTGTTCCAAATGTTCACGAAAGAATTATCGCAAAACTAAATTGATGTGTGGAGTTAGTGAGCTGCTTGTACACTGGCGTGCAAAAATTAAGGACGAGACGGTTTTTCGAATGTAACGTCGTGCAGAAGTGCTTTACATCGACTCAAATCATACCGTAAGATCCCCAAGATGTTAGAATATGGGACAAGTGAGCAAAACCGTCCAAACAAGGAATCGAAAGGATACAAAGGCACTTTATTGAAAAGGTAGCTTCCAGCACAACTGGACAGAACACAGAAACGTCCATGTGACAGGCGGCTGCTAAGAAAAATCCTGTTTTTATTAGGGGATATGATCACCCCTGACTGCGTTGGAGGATTTACAACGTCTGTCCATGCTGAGGACGAGGTTGTCAAGAAGCTGTTGAGGCATCGCGGCCCATTCCTCTTGTAGCGCCAATCGCAGCTGCGGAATCGTTGCTGGCGGCTGGTCACGTGCTGCCAAGCGTCTCCCGAGAAGGTCCCACACGTGTTCGATTAGATTTAGGTCCGGGGACCTTGCGGGCCAATCCATGCGTTGAATATCTTCACTCTCCAACCGCCCAGCAACAGCCATTGTACGATGAGGTGTAGCGTTTTCGTCCATGAAGAGGAACTCAGGACCCACAGCACCTCTAAACAGACGCACGTGAGGCAGGAGAATCTCAGTACAATAGCGGACACCAGTGACTGAACCTCCTTGGAAGATATGGATGTCAGTACGGCTACCAAGCATGACACCGGCCCAAACGAGAACTCCGCCACCTCCAAACCGGTTCCTTTCGATGATGCTGAAGGTGTGATTGCGTGTTCCCTGCTCTATCCAGATGTGTATACGCCCAGAATCGCTCGTCACACTAAATCGGCTCTCATTCGTAAAGAGAACTCGAACCCATTGCTGATGTGTCCAGTTCTTGTGTTCCTGACACCACAGAAACCGCCGTCTCCGATGAGCAGGGGTTAATGGCACACACCGTACTCGTCGTAGTGCAAATAGACCACCTTTGTGCAGCCTCCTGGCCACGATAAAACGCGATAACGGACGTCCATTTCTCCCGCTGTCTGCCGTCCGTCTCTTCTCGCCTGTAGAACAATATACCGGTCGTCCGCTGCCATGGTTGCTCGTGGACGACCACTGCTAAACTCTCGGACAGCTGTTCCTGTCGTTTGAAATGCTCTCCAAGCTCGTGAAACGATACTGTGAGCGATCCCGAACTCCTCGGCTACACTAGTCACATTTCGACCTTCTTCCAACTTCCCAATGACGCGATTTCAGGTAAAGTCATCCAGATTTCATCTACTGGATTGCCTGTTGGCCATATCACACGGTGGCAGCAACTCGACGTCGTTCATACCGATGTTCACCGTGCAATAACTTTCACCGAATTGCTGAGCGTACACCGCCGGTGTGCTTTATACTCTTCCGACACCCCCAAACACGTCATGCTGCATATATGGGCATGCCCTACCGTAAGGGACCCTAGTCTATCTCCTGAGTGGTCTTTCGGTCCGTTCTGCCTGCTCGTTCTGTTGTTATGCTAATTTTTCCTCTTCGTCCTTAATTTTTGCACGCCAGTGTATGTTCATCAGGCTCAACAACCGTTTGTGATGACTGCAGAAATGAAGAGATGCAATTTCCTCCCTTAAAATACTTTTTGTTTTGTTTACTGTTGTTCATTGTTTAGTTTAGACATTTTCTTTCATAGAATATAGCTTAATGACAATTTTGTATTAAAACAGTGCTTAAAACAGAAAAAAAAACATTCGATATACATTTTATATATACAATATAATATCATCATCATTATTATTGTCAACCATTATGAATTCACTGCTGGATGGTCTCCACAAGGTTCTTCCACAATGGTCTGTCTTGAGCCAGTTTCCTCTATATCACTCCAGCATGCTATCGAATCCATCTCCCACGTGGTCTTCTTCTGGGTCTTTTCCTGTCTCTTGGAATTCAGACCAAAATTTCGGTTCTCCATCGGTGGTCCGTCCTTCTGCCAATATGACCAGCCCATTGCCATTTCATGGATTTTATACTGATCATGATGTCTTCCACTCTTGTCATTTTCCTGATTCATAAGTTCCTCTTCTTATCTCTCCTGGTTACACCAAGCATGCATCTCTCCGTCCTGCTTTCAGCTGTCGGCAGTCTTTGTATGTCTTGTTTAGTTAAGGTCCACATCTCTGCTTCGTATGCAAGCACTGGAAGGATGCATTGATTAAACACTTTTCTTTTAAGACATAAAGGCACATTGTTCTTAAAATTTGTCCTTTTTCTTCCAAAAGCTCTCCAACCAAGTTTTATACGTAGATTAATTTCTTCATATGTGTGACCTTTTTTGCTTGACATGTATTGTCCAATGTAATTGTAGGTATCGGTTATCTCCAGCTTTTCCCCATCAATTCATAAACCTTCATTTCTTGTAAAAGTGTTGCACTTTAATTTTGTCTTCTGTAAGTCCATTTTTAATCCCATTTCTTTACTTTTGTCAGCAAATTCCTAGATCATACTCTACAGTTCTGAAGAGGCAGTTGCAAAAATTACTACGTCATCAGCAAAACGAAGGTGTGTTAAATAATCTCTATTAATCTTCATCCCTTTGTCTTTTCAGTTCATTGATTGAAAAACATTTTGCAATGTGGCATTAAAATGTTTGGGAGATATGGTTTCACCTTAGCTCACCCCCTTTCAAATTTTTATCGGTGCTGTATCCTCAAAGAGCCGAACCTTTTCACTTGCATTTTCATAGATGTTATTAATAATGCTAATGTAGACATCTTCAATACTGCAGGATTTCAAAGCCATTGTAACTGCTGATGGTTTTAAGGAATCAAAGGCCTTTTCATTATCAATAAAAGCTATAGTCTACATAATGGGAGTTGATATTCCTTCGTTCTTTCAATCAGTTCTCTCAGTACATGGATATGATCTATAGTGCTCTAGCAACTCCTGAATCCAGCTTGTTCTCTCGATTGAGCCATGTCTAGTGTTACCTTCAAGCGATGTGAAAGAACCTTAGTGAAGATTTTATTAACCACTGATAAGAGGCTGATGGGCCTGTAGTTCCTTAGATCCTGAACGTCATATTTTTTTATGCAGCAGGATCACTGTGGCATTGTTCCAATCCGCAGGAATCTTCTCTTCAGTGAGACATCTAGTGAAAACTTGGGCGAGTCCAGTTTCATTTTCTCCACTTGCTTCTCGTATGATGTCCAAGGCAATTCTACCTTCTCCTGGAGCTCTTCCCCGTCTCATGTTCTTAATTGCATATGTAACTTCCACCGTGAGAACTGGAGGAACTTTGTTAACCGCTACCTTTCGCAATGCCTGGAGTAGATGAATTATCCCTTTCATATAGTTTAGGGTAGAAATCTTTCACTGTTGTCAAAATTTCGCCTCTATTTCTCGTTACAATACCATCTTCTCTTCTCAGTGCCATAATTTGTTTTCTTCCCTTACTGAGATGACCCTTTGCTATCTTCAGGCTTGTTTTTAAGTGTGAATTTCACATTGACAAGCAATGTGAAATTCACAGGAAACATTCTTGTTTCAATTTGTTTAATTTTATTAAATGCATAAGAAAATTAATTTTGGAGTGTTATCCACCCCACCTCACCAATTACGACACAATAAAACCACCTCACTAGTTACGGGTTAAATAAATAATATTAATAATTAAAACCTCTAAATTTCCTTACAAGAGGCCTAACTAACCCACATGAAAGGGATTCAGTGAACGGCCCTAGCCTTGTAACAACTACTTAAAGTTCAGGTTGAAAAAACAATCTATTAACTACCGTAAGATGATATAAAATGACTCAGATACAATGCGTATTACCGAATGAAATGAAATAAGTACTCAGTAGATTCCGGTTAATTGGGTCATCGGTTAATCGGGGCAGCCGTTTATTTGGGACAATTCTTGAAGAACATCCCAAATGCTCTTTGGGATAAAGCTTCGCATATCTGGGCGTTGTACTCCCGATGTGTGCCAATTGACCGGAATCTACAATATAGGGGGATTTATTTTTGTACGTTCATTTTGCATGAGCCACAATTAAACTTCCTCGGAGCCCGGCATGATTTTTTTTCACGAGAATAGAGCTTTGCCAGGATCATCCATGTCACGAATCGAATCCATATACCAGATGTGACAAATTTAACAATCTTATGTATTGCATGAATCAAATGTCGGAAAGGCAAATCCTTCCGCACTTTACCTTCCTGTTGTTCACAAACAGATTCTTGAACAGAGAAAGTTCTGTCACAGCGCGGTCTTGTCAGATAACAGATTCCTATTCATAGTTCCTAAAGACAAGTTCAATCGAAATGTTTCAGATTTTCTGTCGTTAATTGGTGTAAAGGCGTCTTTTTATTTATTTGTTTTCTCTCTTGCATATTACGACTGCGATGTGAGACACATCTCCTTTAAGACACACTCGGTTTGGTTTCGAAACTGACATCTGATACGAGTCGGGTTTCATCTGCTTTGAGACAAGTCGATACGTTTTTTTTGCAGACGAATATACTACGCGACGGCATTGCGTAATGCTCTTGGCTGACGCACTCGTCGATACTTGCGTAACATTTTCTGCGTGTAATGAAAAAAAGTACGCAAACTGAAACTTCGCATCGCGTAAAACAAGACGTCGCGATTTTTGAAAGTTTGAATCGACTACGTGCAAGTCGTGAGTCATATGCAATTAATTCTTTGTGCTACAGTAATACCATTTGATAACCACAAACCAAGTTCTCAGCTGTACTAAAAATCGCATAATGCTGTAAATGATTTCCCAATGCATAGATTATGTATGTAAAAAGAAGTAAGATACGATTTTTTTTCATTCGTATCCACAGAGCAAAGACGAATATCGTTTGTCTCGTCACTCAACATACACCGATGAGCTATTTATTCCATTTTGACCACCCTCAGCCTAGAGAAATGAGCGCGCCTGGAAACCGAACGGGAGTGTAGGTGAAGTTCACAGAGCAGTATATATACTAGAGCTGAGACGGGCTGAGCCCGAGCCCGAAAACCCGAAGCAGAGCCCGGGCCCGAATCGGGCTCGAGCTGTAGAATATTTACTGCGGTTCAGGCTCGGGCGGGCTCGGGCTCTTAGAGAGGAGGGAGAGCGAGAGAATTTTTTTTTTTTTTTTTTTTATGTATAAATGTGATTTTATATGATTTAGCAATTGAGACACTTCATAGTTGGTAAAGGGAATTCTTCGGCAACTAGTTCTGATTGGGGAGCACGCATTTCAGGTGGCTGTTTATTCCGGGCTTGGGTAGAAAATGACATAGGCCGCGCATTAGTGTCTTTCTGCAGGGAAGAAAAAGCTTTTCCAAGAACTATAGATATTGAATAGTTGATAGCATGCCGACGATAATTTACCCCTATCTCCAAGCAGTAGTTCCCTGCTAATTCTATTTAGCAACGTACATATTGTAGCGCATTATGGCGCGATAATATTAGCATTATTTGAGCTACATACAATTGTAGCATTGCATAATCATTTTGGATGGCCGGCCGGCCGAAGCACTCAGGTGGAAAGGAATGGTCAAAGAAAATCGTACAGTTACTCTGTAAAAATAGATAGAGGTCCCTTCTCCACTCCCTATTTAAGAAATATATTGGTTAATTGCAGGAGCAGGAGAGAATAAACGTGTGTAAAAGGAGATGTTTTTTATTAATGGTTGAACAGGTTAGCCAAATTTCGGGCTCGTTGGGCCCCGGGCTCTATCTTTCAATATCAATTTCGGGCTCGTTGGGCCCCGGGCTCTATCTTTCAATATCAATTTCGGGCTCGGACTCCGAACTCAGCTGTAATATATATGAAACCGGAGAACCGACTTTCGGTTAGTAGAGTGTTCTGAGTCAGAATGGGAAAAGCTGCAGATTTTTTTTTTTTTTTTTTTTGATTGGAGGTTTAACGACCACCGTGAGCAACTCAATGGGCTATAAGCAGTCGCCCGTCCCTAATTTAGGGTCACTGGTTCCAGGGAAGGGAGAGAGCCAGTGCCGTAAGACAAACACAACATCCATGCCTGACCGGGATTCGAACCCGGACCCCTTACGGACGAATGATCAGAGGCCAGCGCCTTAGACCACTGCGCCACCGGGGCGGCAAAGCTGCAGATTATCGGAGTTTGATAAAGGACAAATTGTGATGCCACTACGATCTCGATCTCTATATCAATCTCAAAAACGATTATGATCTCGGAAACGGCGCGGCTTGTGGGTTCTTTACGTGGCGTTGTAGGAATTGGTGGCACTTGTGTACATGACAATTTTGGTGGCACTTGCGTTCATGTCAAATTTGGTGGCCCTTGTGTACATGTCAAATTTGGTGGCACTTGCGTTCATGTCAAATTTGGTGGCACTTGCGTACATGTCAAATTTGGTGGCACTTGCGTTCATGTCAAATTTGGTGGCACTTGCGTGCATGCCAAGGCGTTCCCGAATCTAACAGGAGCAAGCATAGGAAAAGAGGTGGCACTTGCGTACAACTCTCTCTCGAGACAGAGAGAGAGAGAGAGAGAGAGAGAGTGAGACTGGTGGGGAAACGCGAATACGATATTCTGACAAACATTCCTATTTTGCCCTCAGTAAAATCACAACTACATCGTATTAGACGCAAAGAACAAGGATTGACGAAAGAACCAAAGACTTCTTTCGTCAATCCTTGTTCTTTGTTAGACAGAAACTGCAGTTTCTGTCTAACGTCCTTGAAAAAGCCATCTGGTTGATGTGCGAAAGCTTGGAAACGCTAATGTGTCTGTTTCCCAAGCCAATAGATCGGCGGATAGTACAGTGTCACTATTTATTAATGAGGATGAAATCACTATTGTTCCAATAATTTTCGCCCTCCTTTCAAAGAAAAATGAAGACATATATGTGAAACTTTTCACAATTTTAAAATAAGCAGGATGGAATCCACATTCAGTGACTTTGGACTTTGAGGTTGCAGCTATTAAAGCCTTGGAAAGTATATTTCCGTTAGGGAAGATTTCAGGATGCAGCTTTCATTTTAACCAATATCTGTGGCGGCATGTTCGGTCACTTGGATTAGCCAGGGATTATAAAGAAAATGAAGAAATTAGACTTCATGTGCGCATGTGTGCAGCATTAGCACATCTTCCAGATGTAGACATAGATAATGCAGGGTTATCAATTCAAGAAAGTTCACCGCAGCAGCCGAAGCTGAAGAAATTTCATGATTATTTTGTGAATGGCTAGAAAATTCTGTCTTTAGAACTAACATGTGGAACTGTCATAATCTACAGCACAGAACCAATAATGCGGTAAAGGGCTGGAACAATAAGCTTGACACCTTAATGAGTAGACCACATCGTACAATCAAGACCCTTATTCAAAATTTAAAGGAAGAATCTAAGTTCAGTGACTTTCTCATAAATCGAACAGATCTTAATCTTGAAGGAAAGAAACGATATAAAAAGTACATCAAACTGGATCAGCGAATTTGTAGAGCTCTGCGACATTATGAAAGTACGCAAGATGTAAAGAAGTGTTTGAAGTCTTTATCTTATGTTGCTAAACTAGAGTAAATTAGAGTACATTTTGAAAAAGTGAATTTAAATATCTATGAAGAAAAAAATAAAAAAGGGGTGGCGAATATCGCATAAAAAAACAAAACCCTTTTCAGCACGCCACCATAGATGTTGCCAGCACTAAGCCTGGATAAAGTATGAAAGAAAATTAAAATCATTCAAAATATGGGTTACAGTAAGAGTGGTGTTCGGGGATAGTTACAAAAGCATATAATTATCCCCGAACATTACAGGGGAAATCTAAGGTTGTACGCAAGTGCCACCTCTTTTCCTATGCTGCATCTGTTAGATTCGGGGACGCCTTGATACGTACGCAAGTGCCGCCAAATTTGACATGTACGCAAGTGCCACTACACCCCGCTGTAGTGAGTACGTATCAAAAGTGGCGCACAGATGACCAAACGACGAACCGTCGTCCAGCTTTGTGTCTTCCTCAGCTCACTGATGCCAGAGGGGAGCGCGGAGAATATCGCGCATTGTTCACAGCGACCGCAGGGCAACAATGCGACAAATCACTCTCAGCCACAACAGTGGTGATCAGGGCAATATGTCACAGCACACAATTCATGGCAACCTTCTGCGCATGGGCCTGCGTAGCCGAAGACCCAGCCGGGTCCCCATGCTCACTGCACGTCATCACCAACAACGCAAGAAATGGGCTCAATATTATCGAGACTGGACCGTGCATGATTGGAAGAAAGTGGCCTGGTCTGACGAACCAAGATTTCTGATGTATCACGTAGACGGCCGAGCGCGGATACGCCGATTACCAAGGGTTGCTATGCCACCTGGATGCACTGTTGGGTGGAAACAGGTAGGTGGCGACGGTGTTTTGCTGTGGGCGATGTTTTCTTTGGGACATTTTAGGCTCCATTATCCCAACAGCAAAATCAGTGACAGCAGTCAGGTATCTGAACATCGTTGCGAACCAAGTTCACCCATTAATGGTAACTGTGTTCCTTGCTGGTGATGGCCATTACCAACAAGATAATGCGCCATGCCACACTGCCAGAATCATCAAGAAGTGGTTCGAGGAATATGCTGGTGACTTTCTGTTAATGCCCTGGCCTCCAAATGCACATGACAGGCAGTAAGGTTTGCTCATCCCGCCTTCCTCACAGACGATTAATCGTGACGTCACAGAGTGACATCACCGTCTTAACATGCGAATCGTAGATCCGAATTGTAGCTACGGAGAAAGACGTCAACAATTTTTATAACTCTAACACATAACAAAAGCTTTTGCAAAAGCACATTTACAGGAAATACAGAAGAAATTCACCATCATGTTAATACTTGAGTAACGGCGATTTCAAAAATACCTTCCGCATATTTTTGATTATGTAAAGGGCGGGAAAACGGTTATACTTTTAAATGTTAATTCAGTTATAAGTGGAATTTTTGCCGTTTTTATATAAATTTAGAAAGGAAAACGCACAGCAGGATATATAATTGTCATACAATAAAGAATTTCTTTATGAGGAATAGGAAAAGCATCTCGACAACATTCCCCAATTTTTTTAAATTAAAAATTGAAAAATTATGCATTAAAAAATCTGGTATCATTTATGAAGATTATTCCAGATGGTTTACGAATAATAATTCCGACACGCTGCTATTGTGCAGATACAAAGAAACGTGGCGATTAGGTAGTGTTACGATAGCGATTTGGACAGTGGCGTCACAAAGAAATCACCGCAAGTGCAGGATGAGCATTGTCATCTACAGTACTAACCTTGAATCACCACCACTCCAAAGTGTACGGGAACTGGAAAAGTCCGACTCATCAGCAGGGGAATGACGAAGAAATGAAGCAGAAAGTTGAGCGGTGTCCTCCATTTCACAGAGCCGCTGATAATAAGAAAGGAACGTACAGTCAGTCTTGCAATGAGCCTCAAGGTCAGCTCTTATACACGTCAGCCGACGAGAAACATCATCCGGAGGAAAAGTGGAGTGAGAAAGGTAAGAGGCCATATCAAACGATGGATCCCGGAAGAGCGAAAATAGGCGAAATAGTTGTCTATGGGTAAAGGGTCGAGTGAGCACAACGGTATCTTGACAAAACTGTTCAAATTGCGCTTGGAGCACAACCTCTGCGAGTTCCTCTGGATTTTCCGTAAGGCTACACCCCTGGGGGACGCTGGAGGAGAACGAGTGCTAGAAGATGAGCGAGAGCGATACACTCGTGGACGTCCACGTTCAGCTGGAGCGCTAGGACCTTTGAAGACGGTACGTTTTGCGTAGCGGCCTCTGGAAGCAACAACAGTCCCATCAGTAATGGCCAAGTCATCCACACTGGTGGGATCTGCAGTAGGAGTAAGAGGAAGATGAAACAGTCCAGGAGTGTCCGGAGCAGTCGTTAAAGCATTGCGGTAATCATCAAGATCAGTTGCCGATGAATCAGTGGTAACCATGGCCACCTCCTTAGAGGGAGTCTCACCAAGAGAAGTAGAAAGCACCACCTGAGCAGATGCTTCCTGCTCAGAAATCAAACAAGGAGGTGAAAACGGTTCAGGTGAAGTTGAAGAACCAAGGAGAGGAGGAAAGTGAGCCTCAGTAAAATCAGGAGCACGCATGTCAGGCTCTGCACGAGAACCAGACGGGGCGTATCAACAGGCACTGATGTAGACAACAATCCAGAAGAGGGTCCAGAAGAAGAGGAAGGTCCAGGACACTCTTTATAAAAAGGCCCTAGGCCTTTACACTTGCTGCAGTGGAACTCAGTTAAGAAACGACGTGTCTCCGTTGATCGTGACAATGGACAGTAAGTTGTGTAGGTAAAGTTGCAATATCGTCCTGAGAAGAAAAAATGACAGGCACCATGTGACGAGCACCATAAATATGGCGATCCTCAAAGTCGTTGGGCGCTGCCGAGTAGGTTACGACGTCCCCGGCAACGCGACCAAGAGATGAGATAACTGAAAGGAGCATGACATTTGTGACTTCAGGTGGCACCGGATAAAACGACACGTTAACCGGGCGCTGTATCACAGGTTTGGGCATCAAGAGGTTATTATTAATAGTAATACCTTTCTGCAAAAGAGAGGTCACATGGTTAGGTTGAGAAAGATAAAAAACAATAGTCCGAGCCGGACGATAGAGTTGAGTGATAGCAGATGGAGATAAAAGCTTCTTAACTGCCGTAGCATAAACTTTCAACTTGGTATCGGGAAGGGCTTTAAAAAAAACGCCTTAAGCCATATGCGAGGAGAACTTTTGAGCTTGAACAGATGACACCGGAATATGAAGATGAATAGAGTTGCCGGTGCGACGAACATGAGGTTTCAAAGCATCGAATTGCTGTAACACAATCGAGGATTGGCGATCAGATGCAGAGGTCGCAACAGCAGAATAAGACGATGGCAATCGAGCAGCTGTGGAAGGTGGAGGAGTGACGTCATCTTGAATATCCATTGCATCAGTAAAAGTCACAGTAGAAGCTGAATCAGAGGAGCTGTCTGACTGGGCAGCAGCAGGAGAAGAGGTGCGGAATGACGCACCGGAAGAGGGCAGTTGAACAGCGCCATGAGGAGAAGTCAGCGTCGCCGGATACAGCAAGAGTGGAAGTATGGCCACCGAACATGACATCTCCACCGGAAGCCGTCATTACTAATGGCGGCGCCCAGCAGTTCTTCTGGCCAGCTCGACCAGAATGTAAATAAAGCTTGGAATGAAGAAAATATCGTACTTACGAATCGGAAAGTAGAACAAAACGATGCACTAGACCTTTAGATACACGAAAAACACAAAATTAGAAGTGGGAGGGCACTACAAACTGAACTTTAGACTCGAAAATATCGGAGCTGATGCCAAGCACGGGAGGACCTGCTGTTGACAATATGGTAAAAGATACCTCAGGATACCTATCGCCTCCTCATCGAATCTATGCCTCGCCGAGTGGCCGCTGTTTTGCGTACTAAAGGGGGTCCTACAGCTTATTAGGTAGTTGGGCATAATGCAATGGCTCATAGGTGTAAAATCAGTTGCAGTAATGCATGATCACTGCTGAGAATCATGGTATGACTTTTTAGAATCAGGTATTATTGGATAATTTCTTGCAATTACGTCACGTCCGAGCACTTTGTTCTTCTTTTCTTTCTTTATTGGAGGTTTAACGACCACCGTGAGCAACTCAATGGGCTATAAGTAGTCGCCCGTCCCTAATTTAGGGTCACTGGTTCCAGGGAAGGGAGAGAGCCAGTGCCGTAAGACAAACACAACATCCATGCCTGACCGGGATTCGAACCCGGACCCCTTACGGATGAATGATCAGAGGCCAGCGCCTTAGACCACTGCGCCACCGGGGCGGCCCGAGCACTTTGGCGGAGCCATATAATTCCTTTATTAGACTGAGAACAACACATTACGTGCAATGGTTTTATGTTCTTCCTTTCAGAAGAGATGACACCGCTGCTTCAATGAACCTAAATTCTCGAAAGTACTCATAAAGCTTTTCAAATTTCAGATTGAAAAATTACCTTGTTTGGGAAGTACGCGAACACATTCATTAGCGAAATTTCGGAAACGTAAAGTGGCAACATTGGCAATACTTGGTGACTGCGTAATACGTGCCTCGGACTGAGTTCGTGCCTACACTGAAAAAAATAAGTGGTGTGAATTTGCTGAAAATTCCTGAAAATAACGTGCAGCAAAGTTACCGGTAGGTCTTCGTCTCTCAACGAAATTTCCGTTTTTAAAATTCCCGTTTTTACAAACTTCAGTATTTTCACAGGTTTCTCGTAGTCAGTAATTTCGTTTTTTTTTTTTTTTTTCAGAAAAGTCCGTTTCGAGTCTTTTTCGTATTTATACAGAAATTTCGTAAAATCGAAAACTCAACGTGGTTTTTGTTGTCTCGACAGAAATCGCGCGTCTCACTGCTGTGCCAGAAAGACACAGAATTCATAATCACGTTGAAATTAAAACTCTAATTGCGCGATGATTGAATGTTTCTTTGTCATTAATGCGAGTGAATTAGTCATTTTATTTCAGTTGCAGCTTATTATTCTTTTGAATAGGTTTGTAATAATTTTGTTTTTGTTACGGAGATTTAATACTAGAATTTTAGGCAAAGATATTAAATCTCATTCGCAACTTTTCTTTCGCCTTCGTTTCCATTTTCTTTTTTTTTTTCCCCATGATGCGCGGGAAACTTATCTTTGTCAACCAGTCAGGAGGTATGGCTTGTCAATGGCGCCGTTGGTACGTTTTTTAACGCTTTCCAACCGTAGGTTGAAAAAGCGTATATGCTCCAGCTTTGTCCGTCCGTCTGTCAGCACGATAACTCGCGTAAAAATAGTTCGATTTCGATGACATTTTATTATGTGATAAGGGACCACCTGGGAACGAACCCTATAGAAAATGGACGAAATGGGGTCAAAGGTCACGGCATAGGAACGGGATCCATTCCATTACCCTTATGCGTCATAACTTGCGTACATATGGTTCAATATCGATGAAATTTTAGTATATTGTAGGGGACCACCTGGGAATGAACCCTATTGAAAATGGGTGAAGTGGGGTCAAAGGTCAGGACATAGGAGCGGGATGCATTCCATTGCCCTTATGCGTCATTACGTGCGTAAAAATGGTTTGATTTCGATGAAATTTTAGTATGTGGTAGGGGACCACATGGGTCAGAACCCTATTGAAAATGGACGAAATGGTGTCAAAGGTCAGGATATAGGATCGGGATCCATTCCATCACCCTTATATCCCATAGATTAAGGTGGACGTCAAGTAATTTTGCTTCCTATACTTCCAATGGAAAAACTTGTACACGTTTCCTTCACAATTATTGTGTTCCCAAGGATGAAAATTTGAACATCGATTAAAATAACTTCATATTATGAATTGGAATACTTAATATTTCCTAAAACATAACCATAATTATATAAAAAATCAATAACTTTTCCTTTGGTGTTGTTGGAACCAGAAAAAAGATGGCGCGAATTGTACTTTGATGACTTCAGTAGACAAACAAATGTTGGATTTCATAATTATGGTTATGTTTTAGAAAATATTAAGTATTCCAAGTTATAAAATGATCCTATTTTAATCGATGTTCAAATATTCATCCTTGGGAACGCATTAATTGTGAAGAAAATGTGTACAGACGTTTTCTCATTGGAAGTATAGGAAGCAAAATTACTTGACGTCCACCTTAAAGGAGCAATTTTTGTATGTATGTGAATTTTATTTTGAAAACGGCTCTAAGGATTTTGATGAAAGTCGTTAACCTACCGTTAGAAATCGGTTTAGCTTTATTTCGACTTTAGGAAAATTCGTTTAGTGCGTTAAATAACCACCCCGAATTAACACGTTTTGAGTGTCATAGCGTAATCCCGTTGATGTTATCCATGCTTAGAAATCTTATGACGTCACAATCTCGCGATTGATATGTTGGCGCGTGGTCACGCCATCTGTCTCATTACGTCACGCGTTGTGTGTGGATCCTATTAAAGTTTTTTGACGTCACACTCTTTGGAGCAGATGGTCGCGATTCCGATCTGCCTCATTACGTCACGCGTTGTGTGCGTATGTCCGTCCGCACGATAACTCGCGTAAAAATCGTTCGATTTCGATGAAATTTTAGTATGTGGAAGGGGAACACCTGGGAAGGAACCCTATTGAAAGTGAACGAAATGGGGTCAAAGGTCAGGACATAGGAGCGGGATCACTTCCATCGCCATTATGCGTCATAACTTACGTAAAAATTCTTCGATTTGGATGAAATGTTAGCCTGGGGACAAATCCTATTAAAAATGGGCGAAATCGGGTCAAAGGTTAGGACACAGGAGCGGGATCTATTCCATAGCCCTTATGCATCATAACTTACGTAAAAATGCTTCGATTGCGACAAAACTTTATCAAGTTATTTCGGAGGTATACTGAACCGGTTCTGTTGAATATCATCGAAATGGGATCAAAGGTCAGGGCACAGGACCGAGATTTATTCCACAACCATTACCCTCATAACTTGAGTAATGATTTCTGGTATGTTGGAAAGCGTCTTATAATCAATGCAATGCATGATTTTACTAACTTGTTCTAGAATCCATCCGCAATGGTATGACAATGAAAGGCCATTTGCAATTTTCGTTTTGTGCTTGAGGCTTCGTCCCGTTAACATTAGCACCTTTGCCATCTTCACTTCAAAGTAACCGAACGGAAGGCGGATGTCGTTTAAATTCAACTTTGAGGCTTTGTGAAACCAACGCCAGCAATCCTAGGCGTTTTCGGAGGTGAAAGGGTTAATGTGGCTCCATTCCTGGGGTAAGATTAATTCTTCGGCGAACAGAGGGGATACCGGACAGCCAACGCGAGGGGTTACAAGGGAGCGGTAGCAAGAGAAGACGCCAGCAATGCCTTAAGTGGTTGGCGCAGGACGTCTTTAGGCTAGCCGGGGAATTGACTTTTTTCAGCGTGCGCGGGAGATAGACAAGCGAATGACCAAAAGTGATAACGTAACAAAAACCGTTCTAGGAGAAAGATTGTTTGCGTGAAGGTACTTCAAGAAAAACTGCGAACAACTTCCACGATTAAGTCAAACAGAAGAATAAATAATTTTAAAAAGCACTGATGCACTCCATGAATATTTAAACGTCGTACTGATTTAATACACACTATTGACGTGGAAAGAGCAATGACTTCAGTTTGTCTTACTTATTGCTTATTAAAATCATCAATTACGTAAATTTGTGATGTGATATCATTCCTCATCATCATCAATTACGATTATTATTATTACAGCCAACCAAGCAACAAACTAGTTAACATTTTTATGTAGGAGGATTAGTCACAAATTAAGTATTTTTTATATCGTGATTTTTCGAAACAACAGAATGCTTTTGAACTTGAGATCTCTTTAAACTGACAATGCCTTTCAATTATCTTTAAGAAAAGGTGAAATGTACTGCCTTATAGTATTATTTCTTAAAACTCCTAAATATAAAATTTCCTCATGATTGTTGTAATAGCTTTCATCTTGAGAGTCCACAGAGTGGTATATCGACATCATACAATCACATCCCTGGTCTTGCTGGGCCAGCACTGCCGGCGGTGGCCCAGCACTATGTTGCCGCCGCCCAACCGTCGATAAAATGTCCTGGCGGACTCCACATGGGCCAGCAGCGGGCCAACAGTGGCACCCCTATCATTTGTCATATGCCAGAACAGGGCCATTAGTTATCCATCACAGGCACTAGCTCCCTTCAGCGGCACTGCAAGAACGTGACATAAATGATGGCTAGGAATAATGTGTCCGCCAGTGGCCAATCACGTGACGTAACTGATGGCTTGCCGAATCTTGTCCTCCAATTTCCCAGTAGTAGCCATAAAAAAGTAAAGGATAACCGCACTTTCTCAAAGCTACAACTACTTTTTTATCGCCTTACGAAACTTCTGCTTTACAGCATTGCGCTTGGGAAAGTTTCTCCACAGGTCCTGAAAAACGCCCGTTTGGATCTGGGTGGAAACGAACCAAGGACTGTCTGCGTGAGAAGTGGGCGCTTTACCAACGGGACTGATTTGCCACGCACGAGCGTTTGCTTGAAGCTGAGTATCTTTCCTGCGGAATGCGTAAGCAATTGTCCTGTTTTTAATTTTACAATATTGCGAGGTATTTTTCATAAATGTCAGTTTCATATAATTCATAAACTTATTTTTTCAACGTAACGATTGTTTTTTTGTTTTTGTTTTTTTTTTTACCTTAAGGGAACTTCACTCATTTTCAACGAGTGTACCAATTTAAAGGCGCTTTTCAAAGTTCCCTGTTGTCCTTGTCGTCTTGAAAGGCGATTGTTGAATTAATATATTTACCAGTACATGTCACACTCTTACATTTTTAACTTTGTATCTTTCCTTTCCACTATCCGAAGCTACATTTGTTTTAAAGAGGAAATACATTTTATTTTACTTCTCGTTATTTTTAGAAATTATTTCCTCCAGTCTTGTGTATTCAACCCATGGATGAGAACTTTACATCTATATAGCGGTTTTTTTTTTGTTGTTGTTTTTCTTTATCAAATATGTAATTGATAAACTTTGTACTCGTATAATTCTTTTTTTTTCCAACATAACGTTTTTTTAATGTTTTTTCTGGACTTCTGTTTCAAGCGGTTTAGTGTATGTTAAAACGAAAGATTACACAGAAATTATTTCTTGTTATTCATGGGAATGGAGTGGGTGTATTTCATGGCTGATAATCCAGTATTTCATGGCTTAATTTCATATCTTCGTCGACGTGGCATTTCATTATAGGATATTAATTCCCCTCTCTACATTATCTTTTCTTGACATCCACTAAAGTAACACAATGGTGATAGTGTCGTCTTCAACTAACTGTTACCACGAGAGACACAGCACGTGCTGCTTCTGCGCATGCGCAGTCCAGTTGCTTCTACCTGGTGTTGGGGTTGCATCGGTTGCCAGTTATAGGCCACTAGTGGCACTTGCTTGGAGGCCTGCAATTCACGGCAATGCTGCAGGGCCATCAATGGCTGCCACCAACGACCGCTACCGGGCCGTGAGCAGCAGATTTCAACCAGCAGTTTTCCAACACTTGTGTTTTTGCTGGGATGTACAATGATTTAAGCTTCAGGTTTCTTACAGTAACACAATGTACAACAACTGGTGAAAAAAATAAGGGAGAAAGGAAGAAATTTTTTTGTGCTCCAATAAATAAAATTTCATGCGATATGCTATCCACAAAGTTTCAACTATTTCTTTGGAAAATAAAAGGCAAATCTTATTTTTTCACCAAAGTTGGTAAAAAAAGACAATGAAAAGCAAATTACACTTGTCGTGTTTTTGGGTTTCCAAATTTTGCCAGTACTGTGTTGAAAATATAAATAAATAAAAGTCAGAGCACGGCATCATGTAATCAAGGGCCGCGGATGGCCTAGTGGGCAACGTTCGTGACTGCCACGGAAAGGACCTCAGGTTCGATCCCAAACAGGTACGAACGCTCGATTCACTAAATACCCGCCGTGCATCGGATGGGCACGTTAAGCCGTCGGGCCCCGGGTACTGGCCCCCGGTAATAAATAAGGGCGTCGATCTCCCCTTTCTACTTCGCTTCCGTGTGACTTTCCTATCTGACACTCTAGCCCAAATCTCCTAGCTTCCTATTTTAAAGGGTTGTTTCAGACCTGGGGTCAGGCACTCTCTTCCTAAAATCCTCTACATAGGATCATGTAATTAAATGTATGGCGAAATTACGATAGATGCTTAGGAAACCACATAATATTTTCACAGTGGTTTTTACAAAAGCAGTCGGTTTGCAATGTTAAATACAGTAAATTACACTGCCATTCTATTTACCATGTTCTGCGAAAGCTACTGAGAGTGAGATTACGTCATAAGACCTATGGATAGGATTTTTTTTTCTTGTTGAAAGCGCAAAAACACCACTCAAAGAAAACTAAAATATCACGAGCTGTAATCTAAGGCTTCAGATCGGAGGAAAGTGTTGCAAGTGAGAGAAACATTCGAGCAAGTCATGCACAAACAAGCGAATCCCGACTTGGCGATAAAAGTGCAAACACTTAATTTATATCAAAGTAACTTTCGAAGACCAAAATTCTGCCTTAACCTGTTAAAAGCTGACAGACAGGAGCATTAAGGTCATGGGCAAACGGTTACCCGGAAGCAGCTAAAAGGCATAGCTAATACGAGATAGCGAAGGACAGAGGACTAGTTAAGCGGGCTGCAAGGCAATGTGGTGACAAACGCTCATAGCCGCAATATTTTTTTCTTCTTCTGGGGAATGTTGTGGCGAAGGGATTGGGCAATTATGGGAGTGTAAATCTACCATGATTTTTCAGCCGTGTTAAGATGTAATGAATGGGAAAACAATGACGAAGATTATTAACGAGAAATCCATTTCAGTTCAACCTCCTCATTAAATCTGTCGACTAATTTCACTTTAAATATTTTATACCCAGACAAGTAATACAATTGGCAAACATACGAAACAAAGTGATTACGTTTCATTAGAGTATGCTAAAAAACTGCTTTCTCGTAAGAAAAAATACAGCAAATGACGAAACCGCCCACCATAAATACTATTTTAATATGTATTACGCACTCAGTTCTTGAGGTTTTGAGTAATACGAAGTCCGTCGTATTTTCTGTGTGGACAAAGCCCAGATACCTTCTTTCAAAAACAAGTTTCCAGAGAAAAAGATTGGAATGCGATTTTTGTAAACCACTCGTTAACCGCCATAAAATAGCCTTGGGGAGCAGCGAGCGTTCTATACCTGAGGTTATTTTCTCGAACATTTACAGTTTTCATCATACTCAAACGTGCAAGTGAAAGTGCTTAAAAGATATTGTCAGAGCTTAAAAGATACGACCAAAAAAAAAAAAAAAAAGTGCCTTAGCGGCGGACTGATTAGTGAAAGAAACCCAGAAAGTAGACCCTCAAATTTTTGAAAGGCAAATTAAAATTTGATTTGTTTTTGTCATTAAGCAATTTTTTTTATTAAATTTTGATTATTAAAAAAATGAAACCAATTTTCTACTAAGTTGCTAAATTTGGGAAATTTTAAATAAAAATAAAAACGTTACGTGAAAGTTAGGCGCTAACAATGACTTTTCTGTACGATTTTAAATATTCAGTGTGAATAATAATAATCAGTCACCTTGAACACATGTGACTTATACGCACCCTTTTGCTACGATCATGGTATAGGAATAGCCGATATCGTTTACGTGCTTTCTGATGCTATGCATCTTTGTCGGCAGTAGTAAAGTAAATCCCAAGTAAAATAATTCGATGTAACGAAAATGGGTAACGGCAGTAGTCGGTGACCCACCTAGGTTGATTTTCTCAAATACCTCGAAAACGGTGCATCGTAGAGAAATTTGGATTTCTCAACGAAATATTAGTTTCACCTTGAACCCTCCTTCCCAGGGGGAGTTAATTGCTATTGGCGAGAGCTTTAAAACGATGTATAACACGATTAGGTGTAACCTGTAGATACCCTACACCAAAAGTTGCCAATCCACCTAACTAGCACACTTAACTATTCACCTTTTCTTTCTAGCTTGAGGTCAGATTTAGCTGGACTACATCACATCTCATCGATGTCAGGGTATTTCTTACGTTCGTCTAAATTTGAATATTAAACAATAATAAATATTGTTTTTGAAGAATTAATATTGCCCGCCGCTATAGTTTAGAAAATATTTATATATTTTTGCTTTCATTGGTTTTAGGATAAGAGCATTCCTTAATCCACCTACCTAAGTATAACTCAATATCAGGAATTAGTAAACCTTATTGTTTATTGTTATGATACAAAACTTGCCTGGAGAGCTTTTGGAAGAAACAGCATAATTTTCAAGAGCAATATGCCATTGTCTTAAAAGAAAAGTGTTTGATCAATGCATCCTTCCAGTGCTTACGTATGGTGCAGAGACTTGGACCTTAACTAAAAGAGACATACAAAGGCTACATACAACTCAAAAAAGCATGGAGAGGTGCATGCTTGGTGTAACCAGGAGAGATAAGAAGAGGAAATCGTGGATCAGAAAAATGACAAGAGTGGAAGACATCATGATCAGAGTTAAATACCTGAAATGGCAATGGGCTGGACATACTGCCTGAAGAACAGACCATCGATGGACAGTCGAAATTTTAGATTGGATTCCAAGGGACAGGAAAAGACCCAGAAGAAGACCACGTGAAAGATGGGTGGATGAAATTCGAAAGTGTGCGGGAGTAACATGGAGGAGACTGGCAAAAGACAGACCGTTGTGGAAGATGCTTGGAGAGACCTTCGTCCAGCAGTGGATTGATAATGGTTGACAATGATGATGATGATGATGATGATGATGTACCGGATTGAGGCTCGGTGTGGTCGAATAAATGTAATATGTTGTACGTAAATAAATGTGTACTCTCGAATCACTCGGTTTATTTCACACCCATAGTTTTGAGTTTCTGGAAGTAAGTAGGGCACATTTCTGTTGAAAAGACATAGGTCATTATATATTATATACCTATAGATCATATCCACGTACTGAGAGAACTAATTGAAAGAGCGAGAGAATATGAACTTCCATTATGCGTGGCTTTTATTGATTATGAAAAGGCCTTTGATTCGGTGAAACCATCAGCAGTTACAGCGGCTTTGTAATCCTGCGGCATTGAAGATGCATACATTAATATTATTAATAACATCTATGAAAATGCAAGTGCAAAGATTCGGCTGTTTGAAAATACAACACACATAAAAATTTGAAAAGGAGTGAGACAAGGTGACACCACATCTCCGAAGCTCTTTAATGCCACATTGGAAAATGTCTTTCAATCACTGAACTGGGAAAACAAAGGGATAAAGATTAATGGAGATTATCTAACCCACCTTCGTTTTGCTGATGACATAGTCATTTTTGCAACTACCCCATCAGAGCTACAGAGTATGATCCAGGAACTTGCTGACAAGAGTAAAGAAGTGGGATTAAAAATGAACTTTCAGAAGACAAAAGTGATGTACAATGCTTTTACAAGAAATGAAGATTTATCGATTGATGGAGAAAAGCTGGAGATAACAGACACGTACGTTTATCTTGGACAGCAGATATCAAGTGAGGGTCACATTGGTGAAGAAATTAATCGGCGTACAAAACTTGCCTGGAGAGCTTTTGCATAATTTTCAAGAGCAATATGCCATTATGTCTTAAAAGAAAAGTGTTTGATCAATGCATCCTTCCAATGCTTACGTATGGTGCAGAGACGTGGACCTTAGCTAAAAGAGACATACAAAGGCTGCAGACAACTCAAAGTAGCATGGAGAGGTGCATGCTTGGTGTAACCAGGAGAGATAAGAAGAGGAACACGTGGATCCGAAAAATGACAAGAGTGGAAGACATCATGATCAGAGTTAAATCCCTGAAATGGCAATGGGCTGGACATACTGCCAGAAGAACAGACCATCGATGGACAGCCGAAATTTTAGATTGGATTCCAAGGGAAAGGAAAAGACCCAGAAGAAGACCACATGGAAGATGGGTGGATGAAATTCGAAAGTATGCGGGAGTGACATGGAGGAGACTGGCAAAGACAGACCGTTGTGGAGGAAACTTGGGGAGACCTTCGTCCAGCAGTGGATTGATAATGGTTGACAATGATGATGATGATGATGATGATGATAAATATAACATCTGGACTTCATTTTATATATTTGAGAGGTCGTGTTTTTAATTTTTTTTTTTTTGAAAAGAAAAGTCAACTTTTTTTAATAGATCATAAATAAATTTACCTGGTTAGTCAAGACATTTAATTTGATCATAACTAATCGATATTTAATTTAATCATAATTTTCTTTGAAAACCTTGCATCGGAACTAGAAAGTATTGCTTTCATGCTAACTACAGTTTTGAAATTTTGTGGCATCAGATTTTCAATTTAGGGCTGCAGTTCTTTTCTTTTTTTTCCTTGCCATAAATTTCATTCGCCCGCAAATGAAACTTAAAAATAATATCCTGTTCCAGTATTTTAGCATTTTAATAGCCATGGGTGATTGATTATCATCGCGATATGAGTGATTTTAAATTTAAACTGCCGCTCTGACGTCGGGGATAAAATTACTTTTCTGTGTATCACAGTATCCGGGTGATTCATATAAACACACCGATTTCATAGAAACTCGAAAAGAGATATAATTGTAATCTTATCGAGATGTAACAAATCAGAGTTAAAGATGGCATTTTTTCTTTTATTTATAGTCAGAAAAGCAATTAACTCATGTTTTTTTCGGGGGGGGATATTTGACAACCACCGTGAGCAACTTAATGGGCTATAAGCAGTCGCCCGTTCCTACTTTAGGACCACTAGTTCCTCAGACCACTGCCTCACCGGGGCGGCTAATAAACTCTAATAACGATTAAACATTTGAAACATGAAACAACTGAAATATAAACACAGCCCGGTGGCGCAGTGGTATAAGCGATGGCCTCTGATCATTCATTCGTCCGGACGGAGTCCGGGTTCGAATCCCGGTGAGGCATGGATGTTGTGTTTGTCTTACGGCACTGGTTCTGTCCCTTCCCTGGAACCAGTGACCCTAAATTAGGGACGGGCGACTGCTTATAGCCCATTGAGTTGCTTACGGTGGTCGTTAAACCTCCAATCCAAAAAAATGTAAACACAAGGTTTTTTAAAGAATATATAAAAATACCAGCTGTGAGACAAAATTTCTAAAAATTCTCGTTTTGCAGCAAGAAAAACTGACTCAGAATGGCTTAAGCTCAGGTTAAGCTTGTTGCTGGATTACGTGGTAATTGTTCATAACATTTCCGAAAAACAAATATCGTTCTCTCAAATTTTCTGTTTCAACGTATGAAGCAGAAGATTTGGAAGAATGATATTTGTTCTTCGGAAATACTAGGAAAAACTGAAATTCTTATTCACTGTTGTATTTAAGATTTTTAGTTATTTTTTTTTTTTGTCGTTAAAAAAACAATGAGAAACAAAAGTCATGATAAGCGTCCAGAAAACATTCGATTAGCGTTTCAAGAAAATCATTTGTTTTAAAAGCAATCGTCAAGTGCGGCTGGAAGAACGGTGAATAAAAAAGTTGGCAAAACTGTAGATGTAGTAAACAATCAAATCACACAATTTTCCTGCAGTTGTTTACAATGGCTTCCGTTTGCAATTCACGTTTATCTCCACCGATGCTATTTATCGATAGGCAGAAATACAATCGAATTGTCCTTACCTTTATGTGGTGGCCTCCAACACCTACTGTAGGCTTTCCCCATGACTTGTAAAAACAGTGTCCAGAGCTACTAAGACCAAATTCACAAGAGGCACAAAAGGAATAAGGAAGCTTTCACGTGCTTTGAGGAAACACGGTTTTCATTTCGCTTCTTTTTTTCTTCAGTGCAAACACTGGAAACAACGTGCGTCTTGTGCACGGCTAACCTTCGTGTAGTGGTGCCGCAGAAACGGCGTGACAGAGCGGAGACCACATGTTAATGCTTTGCCGCGCTGGATCGGGAATGCTGCCGGCAATGCTCGACCACTATTACGCTCGCCTCTCAAGGTCGCAAAATGCCAGTCACCGCTTTCGTGAATGGCTCCAGCCTCCAGTGTTTTACCGTTGACAGAACAACTCATTAAAGCGCTTAACTTACATCCCTGCAGCAAGTACAGAAACCTCCTTCCTCTCTTCTTCCCCCCAGTTTTAGGGAGTGACCACGAAATAAAATCACAGTGCGGGGCAGAAAGGATTGTAAGTGATGTCACTCCCACGTGTCTTTTGGAGTCACAACAATGTGTTCCTAATAAACTAGAATCTCTCCGTCTTTTACGTCTTTTGTGTTCCCAGTAGCACTACCAGTGACGTACGCAAAACCGTCTTATTTATGCTGGAGGGTAGATTCAACTTGTTTTTCGTGTTGATGCATGCACGAAAATGCGTCTTCTTGCCCAAAATTTTCGAGTCCAGTCGGGGAGGATCGGGTCTACAGGGAATTTCAGTCTTGTGGTCAGGGACTAGTTTGGCGGCCCTTAATTAGTATGTACAATATGTACTAAATATTTAAATGAAACACCAGGGAAAAAAACACATACAAAAGTATCCGGCCAGTATGAAATATAGCAGAAATATATAATAACTTGCAATAATTAATACCTTGTCGCGTATCTTTTAGATTTTATAATTTCTTTCAATCTATTAGACATAGATTTTACCAGTTTTTTAGATAAATCGGGGCTGATTTTGAGATGTGCACATTGTTGCCTTTATTTAGTCCTTCATGATGGTGTAGAAGTCTATGTTTGGTCGGCGAAAGTAGGGACGGCGATGAGAAATATTATCCGGGCGGAGTTCGAGCAGGTAGGGAGTTGGTTGGAGGTCATGCCAATTTTGATTTGAGGGAGGGGGTTGGAAATTGGTTGGTGCCTTTAATCTTAGGAGTGCTGCTCGATGGATGTAGGTAAAAATACCCCCGGAGAAAATACCCCCAAAAAACAAACGGTTCACTGTAAATTGCCACACGGGAACACTGACGTGTGGCAGTGTTCCGGTGTGGCAATTTAGCGGGGCAACTCTGCAGCACATCTTTCAGCAACTTGCCCACAAAAGTTAAAGGGGGTGGGGTGGGGTTATAAAGATTAGCGTTTCGGGGCCTATATTGAGAACTGAATTAAGAACTCCAAACGAATTTCGAGAAAACGTTCCATGTAAGCCAAGCGAGAATCGTACTTTAATTTGAAGAAATAAATTGCCGAGGATCCGAGGTGCACTTGGTTTGGGAGGAGGGCTCTACCCCGAACTTCCGTAATATTATATTCTGGACCACTGGAGTCTGTCAGTGTATCCAAGATTTTTCCCTTGAAGCGTCCGTGAGGTGGGGGCGGGGGGGGGGGGCTTTCCCAAAAAATGTTGAAATGGGCGTAGAGCTGTAAAAACTTTAGTGCCATGCTTTATATAATGATTCTGTACACGACCACGAACTTTCAGGAGGGTGGGATTGTTGGAAATAAAATTATTGAAAATAAATTTAGTCCAACATGCACGTGCATAGATAGCCCCAGGGGATAGCGGGAGGCAATCTCAAGCCTTGTGACGATACTTAGGCCCCAGGGGATATAGGGGGGTCGGAAAAGTTGAAGGGTCAGTTCCCAAGGAGGGAGCGAAGTGACGTTCCCCGGACGGATTAGATGAATTCCAGACTGGTCAAGTGACCTTGGCATCCGCGGACAAGGTGAAGCTCAGAAGGTCTTCACTGGTCAAGAGGAGTGGAGTGCGTGTAGCGACAAGGGACAGACGTGGGTAGTGAGTGCCGCGTATGACGAGAGAGAGATGAAGTATGCCCAGCGTTGACAAACGGAGAACCGAGTTCGGATAGCGCCAGTCAGCTCAATTAGGTGGATATGCCCAGTGTTGAAAACCTGAAAGACATATGGAGATACCAGATAAGTTATTTTTCTTTTCCCTGTTATTGCATGTACTTGCTTAAATTAATTCATAACCCTATTCAGAGCACGTGGCGTGTGTATTGGTCATGATCAAACAATGAAAACCCAGTTAGCTAGGTAAAACATTTAGGTAAAGCATAGGAGAAAAGGAACTAGAAGTAAAATGAATCACTAAGCTTTGCACTTATATATATAGATAGATGTATGCAGAAATGATCGGAGACGTTATAGAGAAAAATCGTAATAAGAGTAAATTTTATGTGTAAGGTATTGTTAACGGCTGCACCCACGCACGTGGTGCCTTAGTGTTCCTAATTCTCACGTATTAAACTATTTTGATTACTTCCACATAAGATTCCTGTTTGTTTTCCTTATAATCACACAAGACATAAGTTAAGGTATGTGTAAAACAAGATATGTGTTTATGTTTCTGATTTCTTTCACGAGCGGCACCTTTACTCCCCCACCATTCCAGTGACGGGATAAAGGTGAATCACAACGCCGTGCTTTATTATATGCCAGTACATATAAGGGGCACGTTTTTGTCCATATACGATCACTGTAGAACAAAAGTCCCATAGTTATAAAAAGGCACGATAAAGTAAATTTAATCGGTAAATGATCTGTAATTGATGCACCTATAATTTGTTCATAATAATAAATATAACAATAAAATTAACACCTTGTATTTAACATTGATGACAGTAACACGTGTTCCAGTGAATAGCATTAACACGTGTGCCATTGTTCATAACTTTAAAACGAGTTCCGTATTGGAATGTGACGTTGGTACCGATCAACGTTTGAAGATAACTATGGTGAATTGGTTAAATATTTGTTTATAACATATGATTATTCCTATGATAATAACGTTAAAAATAAAAGATATAACAGGATGAACCCCTCCCCCCAGTTTCTAGGAGCTCTTCAGGGGGTAACATCGAGGTTACACTGACCGACTCTATTAGGTCCAGAATATAAAATTACGGAAGTTGAGGGTATAGAGTCCTCCAAACCAATCACCTCGTATCACTTTTACAGACTTCACCCAATTTCTGGCAGAGGGGGAAGAGCATACATAGTCTGCCACTAAACACAACATGAAGCATAGAAATTGCGAGCAAATCCCTTACTTTGAACACTTGTGTGCGCTCTTAAAAACTTGGTGGAGAGTGAATTCACCCCACCCTCCTGAAAATGCGTGGCCGTGTACAGAATCATTATACGTATAGAGCATGATTATAATGTTTACAGTTATACGTCCATTTTAGCAATTTCGGGGAAAGCCCCTCACCCAAAGCTCGCGGACTTGGACGCTTCAAGGGGAACATCCTGGATGAAAGACTCCAGCAGCCCAGAATATAATCTTACGGAAGTTGGGGTGTAGAGCCCCACCCCAAAACAAGTGTAGCTCGGATCCTCGGCAATTTATTTCTTCAAATTAAAGTAGAATTCTCACTTGGCTTACATGGAACATTTTCTCGAAATTCGTTTGGAGTTCCCAATTCAGTTCTCAATATAGGCCCAGACGCGCAAATCTTGATAGCCCCCCCCCCTGCCATTTGAACTTTTGTGGCCAAGTTGCTGAAAGATATGTGACAGGGTTGCCCCGGTAAATTGCCACAGAGGAACATTGCTGTGAGTGTTCCGGTATGGCAGTTTACAGTGAGCCGTTTCTTCTGGGGGTATTTCCTCCCGAGGTATTTTTACCGCTTTTCAGTTTTCGAGAGTATTATCTCCGGGGTGTTTTTACCGTTTGCCGTGCTCGATGTGGCTTTCCCTCGTAGAAATAATTTGAGATTCTGGTTGTTGCCCCCTTCTTTGTTTTTGCTTGTTTTATCTTCTATAACTGAAACAGGAATGGGGGCGGGGTGAACAATATATCCCCTTCTTTCTTCAGGGTTGGGGCATAGCGGGGGAGGCATAGATTTTGCTATTTTTTCTTTACATTTAGCAGGGGCGACCTTGAATAGTCTATTTGCACATCATTGTGTTCTGGAGCATCACTTTTCGCCTGAAGATCCTCTTTCTCTGTTTCGTAGAATACGTTGCTTCATCTGTATGTAGATTCTTCTGGAAAAGCTTCAATAACGAACCTTTCTGTATCTCTATTAATTTTTCAGCTTCTTTTTTCTTTTTCTTTTTTCTGCACCACTGTCGGACTTAGACCCTTTAATTCCAGACATATTTAGATACAAATGCAACTACAGGGGAAAATATCCCTTCGTAGTATCGTCGATAAAAATGCGTTTGGAAGTAATAAACAAATCTCTAAAATTATTCAGGCCCCGTAACTTTCCTACTAAATGAATGAACAGAAGTCTTTTTTATGTTTTGAAACAAGCGACACAACACCGAAAACTGCAATGTTTATCTACTTCACGCTTACCCTGACCCTTCCCCATAATAAATGAACAAACAGGAGAAAAAAGCATTTCCGGCTGGACGGAGACGAGACGAAATGCCTCCTATACTTCGGCTAATGAGTATTTTAATTTATGGCCCTTTCCCGTGAATCCCTCAGTAGAGCTGCAACCTTTTAATAGCCAGAGGATATTTTAACTCCCACGAATGGAACATGGTCCTCTCCGAAGTTTGCTGGAAATTTGTATCAGCAGCTTGAGAGGACGAAGTGCTTGCTATCTCCCCATGGCAATTAACAAATCAATTAGGGTCATTTTCCACCACCAGAAACTTCTCTCTTCTGCAAAAGTATAAATGATACTTTCCAAGGAGGTAGTAATGGGATACCCATTGTAACCTCCCTGATTCTGTAGCCCTCATCCTCTCACAAGGAACAGAACTCATTTAGATTTACATTAGTCAAACGATCTACTGTAGTCAAAAGTATGGCAACTATAATCCTATTAAATTAGCAAATCTCAGACGTTCTGCTTTTCATTCAACCCTGGAAACTTTTGTCTGGCGTTTTGTTTACTGCCTACTAGTGCTGAGACGAGCCGAGCCGAGCCCGAAAGCCCGAAGTCGAGCTCTGGCCCGAAACGAGCTCGGGCGGGCTCGGGCTGCACACGACTTACTTGAGTTCAGGCTCGGGCGGGCTCGGGCTCTAAGAGGGGGAGAACATTTTCTTCCTCTTTCTTTTAATGTGATTTTGTATATTTTAGCGCACGAGACTGTTTTACACTTTCTAGTTGTTAAATAGAATTCTTCACCAACTGGGTTTAGATGGAGAATAGGAATTCGGCAGGATCATTCATTCCTGGCTTGGGTAACAAATACCATAGGTCATGAATTACTGAATTTCTGCGAATGAAAAGTTTCTTTAGGAACTATAGATAGTAGATAGCAAGCCGAAAGTTTGCTACCTACCTCAACGGAGCAGCTCTGTGTTGATTCTATTGAGCAACGTACGACGTAGATTGTTGCGCCGCCCGATTTTCCCTGATGGCCGTCCCCCGAAACATTTCAGGAAGAAATGAATGGTCAAAGAAACTGTAGAAATAGATTCCCCACTCCGTAGTTGAGAAAGACATCGGTTTATTGCACAGGGAGGAAAGAGTGGGTGTCTAGAAGAGGAGACTTTTTTCAATGCCTAAAAAGGTTAATCATAGTTTTCGAGCTCGTTCGGGCCCGGGCTCTGTCTTGCAATGTGAAATTCGGACTCGGGTGGGCTCAGGCTGACATACTTCGGGCTCGAAAGGGATCGAGTTCTTAAAACTGAGCCTGAACTCAGTTCTGCTGCCTACATATTCTTCCTTTGTTATTACGGTTTTATATATAAAGCTGGCGGAAGAGAAACTAAACTTCACAGCAAAGCATAAAGGAGGGGAACAGCTGTTTTTATATAGATTCACTTAGCTGGATCCCCCCAAAAACTAGTAGGACAGCAAGAGAAAAGACGCAGTTCGACTGTTCATCTGTTTAGTGATTTTTTTTAAAGATAATACAGATTAAAAATTGGATGATGACAGATAATCGATATATGATTAAAATCCGCGGCCCTTAGAATTGGCGGCCCTAGGCAGCGGCCTTGCTCGTCCATGCCGAAGGCGGGGGCCCTGCTTGTGGTACACTACAGAACCACACGAGCCCACAGGAGAACACCTCATAAATTTCCTCATGAGAAAAATTCTGTCACCTATCCAGCATGAAATAGAATTGTTGAAATATGCATTGAAAAACTAATATAGTCGTGAATAAATTTTAGTAGCAATTTAGACTTGAAAGAAATTTAAAAATCCACTCATGTTTTTTAATGTAGCATACCAAACAATGCTCAAAACGAGATGCTGTACCAGAAAATAATATTTATTTTGTTACTGATCGTCTACTGCACAACGGTATTCGTACCACCTCTTTTAATAGGTGCTTTTTTAAAGTCTACCCATTATTTTGGCTCATGAATACCAGTTTGATCCATGAACTAGTACCGGTAAAGCATTGTTTCTGTTTAGATAAATGTGGGTGGGACACTGATTTTTGAACATCTTTGATGATCAACCGCTTTGTGTGGACGATGGACCATCATAATTGTTATGAAAGCTTTCTTCAAGATAAAAACAAATTAGTAAAATCATGCAATGCATTGATTATGATACGCTTTCCACCATACCAGAAATCGTTACTCAAGTTATGAGGATAACGGGTGTGGAAAAAATCTCGCTCCTGTGTCCTGACCTTTGACCCCATGTCGATGATAATGAACAGAATTAGTTCAGTATATCTCCGGAACAACATACTAAAGTTTTGTCGCAATAGAAACATTTTTAGTCAAATTATGAGGAAAATGGCTGTGTAATAAATCTCGCTCCTCTGTCCCCATGTCGACGATGTTAAACAGAATTGGTTTAGTATACGCCCGGAACAACATACTAAAGTTTTGTCGCAATCGAAGCATTTTTACGTAAGTTATGACGCATAAGAGCAATGGAATGGATCCTGCTCCTGTATCCTGAGGGTTCGTCCCCAGGTGGTCCCCTACCACATACTAAAATTTCATCGAAATCATACGATTTTTACGCGAGTTATCGTTCGGTGGCCAAAGCTGGAGCATATAAGCTTCTTCAACATACGGTTGGAAAGCGTAAAAAACGAGGGTAAAGCTTACTAATGCCCCTTTAGCTCAAAGTCCAGCGACCTACGCTTAACCTTAGTTAACTTATTTAAAATAGTGTGCTCTTCAGCGTTAAATTTTTCATTGAAGTAGGGAGAATTTTGCGTTGTCATTTTAGAGCACAGTGGCCCAACATGATAGATATATAGAATGGAACGCCAATTCTTTTAAGACAACCGCGTTTTAGACAGATAATATAAAGCTCTGATGAAATTCACAATTCTTATTTATTAGGACCAAAATAATTATTCTTTCTTACCAAACAATCCAGACAAAAAGGGTACGAGAAGTAATGGGGCATTTCTCGGGTGGTCCACCAGAAAATATCCCGATGTCCCAGTGGGCCAATCCGCCCTGAGTCTATTGGTGATGGGCTCTGATCTCCACAGCAGGGACAGAATGGGGCAAACAAACAAGGCAGGGAACTGTAATCTTGTTGTCCACTTTAAAAAAAACAAAAAAATAAAAAAAATAAACCGTATCTACAAGTGAACAAACACCTCATAAATTCTCACAGGAAAAAAAAAATTGTTAGATCCTGGTAAAAAGTGAGATATGCATTGTAAAACTAATTCAGTTGTGATTTTTTTTTTAATTTAATGGTGAAAGAATTAAAAAAAACGCTCATGACTGATAATGACAATTATTTTTCTCCGAAAAGTTTGGTTTTGAGGGGGAAAAAATCTCTAGTTTCCTGAAGACCTCATTTTCAACTAAATCAACATGAAGATCATTATGAAAATAAAAGGTGCGCATTCCAGATAGCAATTTTCCTACGCCATGAGTTTTTATATGTACGGGGGTTTTAACAAAACTTCTGCAGACTGTCCATTTTTGAGAAAAGTGTAAGGCAACGGAGAAAACTTAATTTATTGCCGTTCAATGTACTCCCCTCCGTTGCTAATGACAGCTTGCCAGCGTTTAGGTAGGTCCCGGATGCCCCGTAGTACGCCATCTTTGTTCACCTGTCATATTACTCGGATCACGTCCAATGACAGTTCGTCCAGCGATTTGTAGCCGATGTCACAGAGCCGACTTTTTAACTCTGAGTAAAGACCAAAGTCGGGTAGACTGAGATCAGGGCTGTATGGTGGGTGGGATAAAGTTTCCCAGCCGTATTTCGACAGAAGTCCCCGTACCGACGCTGCACCTTGACAAGATGCGTTGTCATGAAGCAAGATCGCTCCCGCTTCCAACAAGTTGGGGCGATTTTGACGAATTTTCGGCCACAACTTTGTCCTCAGAAGATCACGATAATATTGTGCGTTGACATTTTGCCCTACTGGCACTCGAACAGAGACCACAACACCCTGAGCATCGTACGCCAAAATCATCATTTGCTTCACTTTGGATTGTTGCCGACGACATTTTGAGGGGCGTGGGGAACTTGGACGCCTCCATTCCGCTGATTGTGACTTCAGTTCTGGCTCAAAATCACGGGTCCAAGTCTCATCAACTGCGACAATTCTGTTCAGGAAGGTGTCGCCCTCCCTTTCGAACTTGTGAAGGTGATCCTGTGCGATGCTCACTCTGGCTGCCTTCTGCTGGGGGGGGAGTTGGAGCCCAGCGCGCGGCGATTTTTCTTTTTTCCAGTGAGTCAGTCGAAATCCGGTGAACAGACATGGTGGACAGATTTGCCTGATGAGCAATCTCCTCGACTGTCAAACGGAGATTCTCTCCGAGAAGCGTTGCAACAATGGTGACAAATGTTTTGTCTGTCGCCGTTTGAAGTCGGTCTGAGCGGTGATCATATTCGATGCTGCTTCAGCCCTCCCGAAAGAGCGAAGCCCAGCGGGTAATTGTGCTTCCATCAAGATTCCATTCCCCACAAACTTCTTGCAAGGCAGTGTGGATCTGTGTCGGAGTTTTTTCCCACAGAGTTTCTATTTTCACGAACGAGCGCTGGTCTAACGCTGTGACTCGACCTGAGGAGCTGCACACTTTTTAGCACGTCTTTTGTAAAAAAAGATCGTGCTTATGTTATCGGTTTCTCCGTCCGTCCGTCCGTCTGTACCCACGATATCTCTGCAACTATTAGTCCGATTTGAAAAATTCTTTTTGCATTCGAAAGCTTGATATATATGCGAATGATGATCCTTCATTTCGTTTTTTTTTTTTGCGATGTACAATTTCGCCGCTAGACGGCGTAAATGCAGATGATGTCGAATTCAAAAATACGTTTTACTCCACATATTTGCTTCTAAACATCCGATTGAAAAAAATCTTTTATCTTTCGATTCCATTTATGTCGAAGAGTATTTTGGATATAGTTTCTTTTTCAAATTACGCATAGATTTTCCGTCAGGGGGCGTAAAAGTAAATTGCATTTTTGTTTTTGATAACTCTTTTTCTAAAACTCTGATTTAATTTTTTTTTTCAGCGGATACATCTCCTGATGCACAATCTTTTGCATATAATTTCAAATTTTTGGTAAAGAATAATTTGGCCACCAGGGGGCGTACTGTTAATTTTCGCTTCTGATGTATTTGCCATAAAGTCTGAGCTTCTAAAATATCGATTGAAAAAATTCTTTCGTGGACTGATGCCACTCACATCGATAAGCCTTTTCGGAATATTTTCTTCCTAAAATATTCCACAGTTTCTCCGCTAGGGGGCTTAGATGTATATCTTATTTTTGTCAATATCGCGACTTCTAAGAGTCCGATTTGAAAAATTCCTTCTTTGTTGGATAGTGTTTTCCGTGTCGCATGTTTTTCATATAATTTCAAAATTTTCACGTAATTCATAGACTTTCCGCTAGGGGGCGTAAAGGTAAGTTGCGTTTCCCCCTATATCTCTGTTTCTAAATCTCCGATCTGAAAAATTCTTTCTGCACCGGATACAGCTCCTGATGAGAAATCGTTTGCACGTAATTTCAAATTTTTGTAAAAAATTGTTTGGCCACCAGGTGGCGGAAGTCTTAATTTCCGCTTCTGATGTATTTGCAGCAAAATATGAGCTTCTAAAATCTCGATTGAAAAAAAGTCTTTTGTGGACCGATACTGCTCATGTCGACAAACATTTTAGGAACATTTTCTTCTTGAAATAATGCATGGTTTCTACGCCAGGGGCATAGATGTATATCTTATTTTTGTCAATATCTCTACTTCTAAAAGTCCGATTTAAAAAAATTCCTTCTTTGTTGGATAGTGTTTCCGACGCGAAATGTTTTTCCTATAAATTCAAAATTTTTAAGTAAATCATAGACTTTCCGCTAGGGCGCACAATGGTAAATTGGGTTTTCTGCTCCTAAAACTCCGATTTGAAAAAATCTTCCTGTATCGCATACAAGATCTGACAGAAAATATTTTTCACGTAATTTCTAATGTTTGGTAAAGAATGGTTTGGCCACTGGACTATGTCATGGAAGTAGTATTTCTACTTCTGTAGAAATTAACACCAGATTTGTAGCAAAATCTGGGCTCCTAAAAACTCGACTAAAATTTTTTTTCTTGGACCGATACCGCTCATATGGATAAAGCTTTTGTGAATACTTTCTTCCTAAAATAATGCATGGTTTTTCCACCAAGGGACGTAAAGTCACATCTTATTTTTGTCGATAACTCCGTTTCTAAGAGTTCGAAAGCTCACGGTTCCCTTTACAGCAATATCTAATGGATTAAAGACCCTATCGAAAAACTTCTTTCTTCCGTCAGATACTATTGTTTTCCATACCGGTTCCATTGACTTTGAATAGCTTTGATAAATTTAATTTGCGTCAGAACGGATTCAAAAGACGCGCTTATTACACCCGAAAATTCGGTGTCATCTTTCTTGTTTTTTTGTATTCGAGGTTTAACGACCACCACGAGCATCTCAATGTGCTATAAGCAGTAGCCCGTACCTAATTTAGGGTCACTGACCCCAGGGAAGGGAGAGAGCCAGTGCTTAAGACAAACACAACATCCATGCTAGAGGTCTGCACGGGTCTAATTTAATGAGCCCCGGTGTGTAAGGCTCAACCCGGCCCAGCCCGCTTCAAATATCAAACACTTGGCTCGGCCCGGTCCCGGTCAATTGCAGCTCTTATTTAGGCCCGGCCCGTGATGTACCATTTCGTATTATTTGGTCTTTCTATTGTATTTTATTAAAATGTGAAAATTAAATAATGAAATGAGATATTATTGAAAATATTTAGTTGAATGTAAGCCTAAAAATATTAACTATAAACTTTGACAATTATCGAAAAATATAGCCTTTACAGAAAGAAAAAGGAAGACTAAGTGAGTTCAGAAGCTCTCTTTCCCTGAACTAGTAAGCGTCTCACTCCCTCATGCAAAAACACACATCGTCCCACTCCCTCATGCAAAAACACACATCGTCCCACTTCCTCATGCAAAAACACACACACACCCTCACCCTACTGCAGACATCCTCCGTCCCACACCCTACACAACACACACGCTCGCTCGGCGTCGAATCTGTTTGCTGTCAACAAGCCCGAAAATGGTTTAACCATCTTAATACCTTCAGATTGGTAAAAACACTGTGTGAGCCTTCCTTGCTTTTCTGAATACACCCTGGGCTATGTCATGGAAGTAATTAAAGTCAGCGAAATAGTTAAACACACCAGGAAATAGGGGAACACGACTTTTTTCTTTCTTTACCATTTCAATAAAAAGAATAGGTCGACTTGGCCAGGTCGTATAAATGTCTGGGGAAAAGCCCAGCCCTGCCTTTGATATGTTCTCTAATCTAAAAAGGGGCCCGACACGGCCCCCGAGCCGGGCCGGGCTCGGGCTTGGCGAGCCAGCCCAACCCGCGCAGACCTCTAATCCATGCCCGAACGGGATTCGAACCCGGACCCTTCTCGGACGAATGATCACAAGCCAACGCGTAGACCACTGCGCCACTGGGGCGGCAAAGCTGCACGCTTCCATTTGCAAACCCTCCAACGTCCACACAGCAAATGATAGCGCGTCGTTCTGACACCACGCGTTGATGAGAGTCTGACCTTGACATGACGCAATTATTTCCCCGATTGCATAATCCTCTTCCGTTTTAGATTATCGTGTGCCGAACTTTTGTTATGACTCTCGTGTTTGGTAACTGATCGCCTTCTGCGCAATGGTCTTTGAGTAGACACCTTTTCTAATTCTACCATTTTTGTTGATCTGTGTACCAATGCTGGTAAACCGTTGTTTCTTTTAATATAAATGTGGGTAGGACACGGGTTTCGGAATATCTGTGCGAGAGGATCGCTTTGTGCATTGTGCCAGTATTGGTGCACAGATCAACAAAAATGGTAGAATTAGAAAAGGTGTCTACTCAAAGACCATTGCGCAGAAGGCCATCACAATGGGGTACTAAAGTCTCTTTGAAAATTACAAAAGGAGCGTAGGGCACACCAATGACCCTGGGCTGAGAGTCCAATGACCTACTCCTAACTGTAGTTAGTTTTACGTTAGTTATGCGTTCAAATTGCTGAAACTTTCCATTATCCAGTTCGCAGTTAGCTGTCCACCTTCCTTGAAAAAGCCATCTCGTTAATGCGCAAAGGCTTGGAAACTTTGACTCATATTCTACGCCAAGAAATTCGGATTATTAGTATAGTTATATTATTTTGTGTTAGTTTTAGCTTAATTATTTATAACAAAGTGCTTCGTCAGGCGGCACTTCTATCACAGTACAGAGAGTTTTTCTATGCTATTTCAAAGCAAATGCCCAACATGTAGATAGAAGGAAATTTTTTTTCCTTTCTTGTTGTTGTTGTTTTTTAAAAAATAAATTTTCAAAGAAAAATGAAGTTAACGATTATCTCTCTACACAACGCAAAGCGGGAAAATGCGAGTGTTTCTGTCTGCGAATTGTTCGACCACTTCTAAATGACCTAGAGATCTGAAAATTGGTATGCTGATAGGTCTTAACGTCCGTACGTAGAAAAGGTTTTCAAAACCGCTTTTATTAACAGAATATGTACAAAGTTACAGGACGGGCTCATATACCCATTAGGAAAGAAAGATGATATGTACCGTGAGTAATGGTATTTACAATGTCTGCTGAAATGTCAGCAGTTGACAGAAGAAATGTTAATTTGCAAAGTCAGTTGTAACAAGAACACATAAAGTTCTGTGAAATGTCAGCTAGGGTTTTTGTGTATCACTACGAGCGAAAGGGTTCATATTACATAAGAGAAAAGGCAGATGAAAGCAGGTAGAGATCTACGCTGGATCAAAGTCGTTTGAAGGAAATTCTATCATTGGTGATTAGAAGCCAATTGTGGTGTGGAAGCCAGGTGTTATTAAATTTCGTAGCAGTACCAGTTCGTTTAATATATATATCCATTGTCAACCATTATCAATCCACTGCTGGACGAAGGTCTCCCCAAGTTTCCTCCACAACGGTCTGTCTTGTGCCAGTCTCCTCCATGTCACTCCTGCATATTTTCGAATTTCATCCACCCATCACCCATGTGGTCTTTTTCTGGGTCTTTTCCTGTCCCTTGGAATCAAATCTAAAATTTCGGCTGTCCATCTATGGTCTGTCCTTCTGGCAGTATGTCCAGCCCATTGCCATTTCAGGGATTTAACTCTGATCATGATGTCTTCCACTCTCGTCATTTTTCGGATCCACGAGTTCCTCTTCTTATCTCTCCTGGTTACACCAAGCATGCACCTCTCCATGCCGCTTTGAGTTGTCTGAAGCCTTTGTATGTCTCTTTTAGTTAAGGTCCACGTCTCTGCACCATACGTAAGCACTGGAAGGATGCATTGATCAAACACTTTTCTTTTAAGACATAATGGCATATTGCTCTTGAAAATTATGCTGTTTCTTCCAAAAGCTCTCCAGGCAAGTTTTGTACGCCGATTAATTTCTTCATCAATGTGACCCTCACTTGATATCTGCTGTCCAAGATAAACATACGTATCTGTTATCTCCAGTTTTTCTCCATCAATCGATAAATCTTCATTTCTTGTAAAAGCATTGAACATCACTTTTGTCTTCTGAAAGTTCATTTTTAATCCCACTTCTTTACTCTTGTCAGCAAGTTCCTGGATCATACTCTGCAGCTCTGATGGGGTAGTTGCAAAAATGAGTACGTCATCAGCAAAACGAAGATGGGTTAGATAATCTCCATTAATCTTTATCCCTTTGTTTTCCCAGTTCAGTGATTGAAAGACATTTTCCAATGTGACATTAAAGAGCTTCGGAGATATGGTGTCACCTTGTCTCACTCCCTTTCCAATTTTTATGTGTGTTGTATTTTCAAACAGCCGAATCTTTGCACTTGCATTTTCATAGATGTGATTAATAATATTAATGTATGCATCTTCAGTACCGCAGGATTTCAGAGCCGTTGTAACTGCTGATGGTTTCACCGAATCAAAGGCTTTTTCATAATCGATAAAAGCCATGCACAATGGAAGTTCATATTCCCTCGCTCTTTCAATTAGTTCTCTCAGTACGTGGATATGATCTATTGTACTGTAGCCACTCCTGAATCCAGCTTGTTCTCTCGGTTGAGCCATGTCCAGTGTTACCTTCAAGCGGTGTGAAAGAACTTTAGTGAAGATTTTATAAACCACTGATAGGAGGCTGATAGGTCTGTAGTTCCTGAGATCCTCAATGTCACCTTTTTTATGTAGCAGGATCATTGTAGCATTGTTCCAATCCTCAGGAATCTTCCCTTCATTAAGGCATCGAGTGAAAATTTGGGCGAGTACTGTTTCAATTTCTCCACTTGCTTCTTGTATGATGTCTACAGTAATTCCATCTTCTCCTGGAGCTTTCCCCCGCTTCATGTTCTTGATTGCATGAGCAACTTCTGCTGGGAGGACTGGAAGAACTCTGGTACCTTTCATGATGTCTGGAATACATGTATCATCCCTTTCATATAATTTGGAGTAGAAATCTTTCACTCTTGTCAAAATTTCGCCTCTATTTCTTGTTATAGAACCATCTTCTTTTCTCAGAGCCTTAATCTGTTTTCTTCCCTTACTGAGATGTCCCTTTGCTATCTTAAGGCTTTGGTTGTTTTCAATTGCTTTCCTCACTAGCTCACAGTTGAATTTCCTTACGTCTTCAGTGATACTTTTTCGTGCTGTCTTGCATAGCTCTATATATTCCACTTTGGAAGTCACATCTTCTTTAGTTGTCCTCATCTCTCTTCTTTTTTGCATCAACATTTTGGTTTTTCCTGATAATTTGTTCACATGCAACTTGTTCTTAGACCCAGCTAATTTTGTTGCTGTTTCCATAAGAGCTTTGGTTACTTTTCTGTTAACTTTAGAAATATCCACTTCTTCCGATGTTAGGCCTTCTAAAGCAGAGAATCTGTTCTTCAGTTCCAATTTGAAAGTATTATGGTGTTTATATATATATATATATATATAATGGCGGCTTTGGAACACTGCCAGCTAGAATTTTTTCACGAATTGTTCGACCACTTCTAAACAATTAGAGATCTGAAAAATGGCATGCTGATTAGTCATGCCAATTTATGGCATGACTTATCGGCATGCCCAAATTATGGTCCGAACACCTCAAAAAGTCCGAAAACCAAACAAAAAAATCAAAATGGCGGCTTTGGAAGATTGTGTGCTTGACTTTTTCGCGAGTTGTTCAACGACTTCTAAATGACAGCAACAGATGTGAAAATTCGCATGCTGATAGGCCATAAGGTCCGTATACCTAAAAAAGTCCCTAAACCAAAAAAAAAAAAAAAAAAATCAAAATCGCGGCTTTGAAACGCTGCTTGAATTTTTCGCAAATTGTTCGACCACTTCTAAATAACCTAGAAATCTAGAAATTGGCATGCTGATAGATCTTAAAGTCCGGATACCTAGAAAAGACCGAAAACCAAAAATATCAAAATGGCGGCTTTGGAATATTCTCTGCTTGAAATTTTCAATCACTTTTACACCTAGAAAATTCCGGAACCCTCAAAAATTCAAAAGAGCTTAGCTTTACTGTTCAAAATGCTGATAGGTTTAAAGATAATCATGTCCGAAACGTTAAAATTGTGTAAAAATTCCATGAAATTTTGTTGTAAAATCAAGGGGCGCCAAAGCCTGGTACTGTTTTAAGTCAAACCGTATGCCTTGACACGTCACGACCCAGCTCTAAATTGTAAAAGAGTTACGGATCTTAAATGACTTTTTCTTTCCCATAATTACTTTTCCCTTTCTTTATTTTTGTGTTCAAAAAATGATTTTATAAGTTCACCGTTCAGAGAACGGTCATAACTGCTATTTATTTATAAGCACCAAAATAATTATTCGTTCGTTCCGGAAATCCAGACTCAAAGAATACGAGACAGTGAGTCGCTTCTCGACTGGTCCACCGGAAGTGTCCCGAAGTCTCGGTCGGTCAGCCCCTTGCTTCCTAGTGTCGTGGCGCAAACCTTAGGGGCCCACATACGAAATCGAATTAGGGAGGCCTCCCAATAAAAATTGGTTTTGCTGTCTTTGTGTTGTTTGAAGAGATCCCGACAGCTCCAAAAAACACAAAGACAACCCATGTTAGTGTATTAAAATATATATAATCTCATACAAATCATATTGCACTCACGGACAATGAAATTTGCGCACCAAGAAGGAATAATCGGATTGAACTGAAATTTTACGGACGTAATGATACAGATGAATGATACACATGATGGTAAAAACAGAGCTGCAGGGAAATTACAGAGGAATCCGTGGCACGCAGTCCGGTCATCTTCAATAGCGCGTCGCACCGTCTCGTGCGGCGATACATGCTGCAATACTGTCCAGCATTGAGGCGAACAGACGCCTGATGTTGTCCTGTGGCACACTGGCCCACACGTGTTGGACGGTGTGCTCCAAATCTCGGACAGTGCGGCACGGCGGCAGCTGCCGTTTCAACTGGTCCCTCATATGCTCAATAGGGGATATGTTTGGGGAGCGGGCAGGCCATGGAAGTGTCTGGACATGACGTAGGCAGTTCTGGGCAACCCGAGCCGTGTGCGGGCGAGCATTATCCTGTTGCTATAGCGCACATGGATTCCCGGCCAGGAATGGGAGCACATGAGGCCGTAGGATCTCATCCACATATCGCTGGCCCGTCAATGATCCACGTACCACATACTAGAGCTGATCGACTATCGTCGGCAATGGCTTCCCAGACCATAATGCTTACAATGGGAGAGGTGTGGCGCTCGATATCAGGCTTGGGATTGTGTCGTTGACCCGGAGACCTCCACACCCGGACACGGTGATCATCTGTCCCCAAAACGAAGTGGCACTCATCGCTAAACACCGCACGTCGCTCTGGCATGGCACCACTGCACACGGAACCGGCGATGCTCCGGTGTTAATAGCAACACACGTAAGGGACGCTGGCATCGCAGATTTGCTTTCGCGAGGCGTCGGAAAATGGTTCGTGGGCACAGCACACAGGAGCCGCTATATCTACCTGTATAGTGGACCGGGTCCCCGTGGGATTCGTTCCTGCCTGGCGCACGATCCGTCGATCCTCTCCACCGGTGATCCTCCTGGTCCATCCGGGGCCACTCCGTCGTGTGGCAGTACAGTCACGTGTCCACTGCTGTCAACACAGTCGGACGGTATGGTGAGAACGATCCACGTGGCGGGCTATACGGCGCGCCGACAACACTGCGGTTTTCAGTCCGATAACCAGGCATCTCTCAAAATCCGTAAATTGCGTAAATCGACGTCTCTGGAGTGTACCCGGCATTCTTGTCACTTGTACTCTTTCTAGCGTTGGCCGGTGCATTTTGCTTTCATGGGGCATCGACTACACGCCGGTATATAAGGCTACCGATTTGTGCTTGCAGTGCCACCACAGGGTGTTCAGCCATGCGCACTCGCAACGAACGTGGATCGTTTGCATACCAACACGCACTCTAGCTATTTACAAAGTTTCGCTGTTGTAGCATGTTTTCTTCTAGGTGCGCAAATTTGATTGTCCGCGAGTGTATTATACACATAAGAATAATATGAATATAAAATTTGGGGAGCGGCAAAGTGTCTCCAACAAAGAAGATCAAAGGAGTAATACAAATATTTAAGTGGGAGAGATCGATTGTTGAAAGATAACTTTTGTACTCAGCAGCTTAGCCGACCTCTCGGTTTTTGTCACCGTAAGAAGATCCTTACACTTAGCTAACTAGAAACAATGGTCATTGAGATGATATTTGAGTTCGCCTGACTGGGAAAGCAGTCAACACTAGAAACGAGCAGGTTTGAAGATAGAATCGCGGGGACGGTGTGAGTGTGTGTGTGTGTGTGTGTGGGGGGGGGGGATGTTCGTTTATTTTATTTTGGTTCAGCAAACAAGAACGATATCCTCAGAACCCAATAAATTCTTCTCTTGCGGACTCCCGAGCATGGATGCAAGTTTTTCGCCTTCGGGGTAAATTCAGTCTTTCAAAACTTTCCGAAAACCGAAGTGAAGTTGGACGGAGTGAAGATTTCTCCGGTAATAATATTATATTTTTTTCTGCGATGTTTCCTTTTTCCGGTATCACTGTTTAATACAATTTTTTACGCTTTCCAACCATAGGTTGAAGAAGCGTTTATGCTCCAGATTTGTCCGCCTGTCTGTCTGTCTGTGTGTCTATCTGCCTGTCAGCACGATAACTCGCGTAAAAATGGTTTGGTTTCGATGAAATTTTAGTACGTGGTAGAGGACAACCTGGGGACTAAATCTATCGAAAATGGACGAAATGGAGTCAAAGGTCAGGACATAGGAGCGTGATCCATTCCATCGCCCTTATGTGTCATAACTTACGTAAAAATGCTTCGATTGCAACAGAACGTTATCATGTTGTTTCGGAGGTATACTGATCTGGTTCTGTTGAATATCTTCTAAATGGGGTCAAAGGTCAGGGCACAGGAGTGAAATTTATTCCACACCCGTTATCCTCATAACTTGACTAAAAATGTTTCTATTGCGACAAAACTTTATCATGTTCTCCCGGAGATATACTGAACCAATTATGTTTAATATAATCGAAATGGGGTCAAAGGTCAGGGCACAGGAGCGAGATTTATTCCACAGCCGTTATCCTCATAACTTGAGTAATAACTTGAGTAATGATTTCTGGTATGTTAGAAAGCGTATCATAATCAATGCAGTGCATGATTTTACTAACTTGTATTCCATTGCGTTTCATTTTGAAAACAGAGGCAACAGTTTCCGAATATGGAGGTTAGACCATGCCTCGTAATCTTATCGTTCCCTCTTCCCCGTATGGTTGTCAAGTATACTTATCCTCTACCCTGTGTGGTTGTTAAGTATAATATTATTACATAAATGTTTGTATTTAAGATTCAAAATAGAGGAAAATTCACGAAAAGGAAAGTTGGGCGGAGCGAAAATCTCTTCCGTAATCACAAAATGAAGCAAAAAATTGCCGACAACGGAGGCTGAAAGCAACAAAGATTTCTCTCGAATTCGTTTTTTTTTTTCTTTTCTTTCTCTACGATTTCCCCCTGCACTGTATTATTGTCTAAACATCATTTAATTACGTAAATGATTGTATTTAGGATTGGAAATGAAGAAAATTTTTCCCAAAACGGAAGCAGGACAGAGTGAAGATTTCGCCCGTAATCGTAATTTCTTTTTTCTAGTCACGTTCCCTTTTGTATGCATTGTAATTGTTAAACACAATTTTTCTTCCATAAATCTATGTATTTCAGCTTGAAAATGTATACGAGATAAAATTCTTGGTACAGGAGAGACAATGTTTCGGATTCTAGTCAGCATTGTAATTCCTGTAGAACCTGGGTTAGGCTTTTTTTTTTTTTTTTTTTTTGTCTAGGTGGGGGAAAAGAAACCCTAGGCTTTTTTTTTCTTTTTTCTTTTTTTTTTTCAGGCCAGCTCTCCCTCTCTCTCTCTCATTTTTTAGCACGTCTCTCGTAAAAAAAGATCATGCTTATGTTATCGGTTTGTCCGTCCGTCTGTTGTGGACACCATATCTCTGCAAGTATTAGTCCGATTGGAAAAATTATTTTTGCACTGGAGAGCGTGAAATATGTTAATGATGATCCTTCATTATGCTTTTTTTTTTAAATATGTACAGTTTCGCCGCTATAGGGCAAAAATCAGATGATATCGAATTCAAAATACATTTTCTTCCATATACTGTATTTGCTTCTAAGTATCCGATTGAAAAAATTATTTCCCCATTCGGTTCCATGTATGTCGAAGAGTATTTTAGGCATAGTCACTTTTTTAAGTTACGCATAGATTTCCGCTAGGGGTGCAAAAATAAATCGCGTTTTCCTGATATCTCTACTTCTAAAACTCCGATTTGGATTTTTTTTTTCTTTAGCGGATACAGATCTTAATGGGAAATATTTTCCATATAATTTCTAATTTTTGGTAAAGAACAGTTTGGCCACCACGGGGCGTTAGTGTTAATTTTTGTTTCTGATGTATTTGCCACAAAATCTGAATTTCTAAAAGCTTGATTGAAAAAATTCGTACATGGACCGATGCCACTCACGTCGATGAACCTTTTCACAATATTTTCTTCTTCGCCAGGGGGCGTAGATATATCTCTTATTTTTGTTCATATCTCTGCTTCTAATAGTCCGATTTCAAAAATTCCTTCTTTATAGGATACACTGTCCTGTGCGACATGTTTTTCACACACACTGGTGTGCAAAAGTTAAGGACGAAGAGGAGACATTAGCATAACAGCGGAACGAGTAGGCAGAACGGACCGAAAGGCCACTCAGAAGATAGACTAGGGTCCTGTACGGTAGGGCATGCGCATATATGCAGCATGACGTAGGGGGTCGGAAGGGTATAAAGCACGCGAGCGGTGTACGCTTAGCAATTCGGTGATGAAAGCTATTGCACGGTGTACATCGGTTTGAACGACGTCGAGTTGCTGCCACCGTGTAATATGGCCAACAGCCAATCTAGTAGACGACATTTCGATTACTTTACCCGAGGTCGCGTCATTGGGAAGTTGGAAGAAGGTCGAAGTGTGACTAGTGTGGCCGAGAAGTTCAGGATCGCTCACAGCATCGTTTCACGAGCTTGGAGAGCATTTCAAAGGACAGGAACAGCTGTCCGAGAGTTAAGCAGGGGTCGTCCACGAGCAACCACGGCGGCGGACGACCGGTATATTGTCCTACAGGCGAGAAGAGACAGACGGCAGACAGCGGGAGAAATCGCAAGGCACATGCAACAGACAACTGGACGTCCGTTATCACGTTTTACCGTGGCCAGGAGGCTGCACAAAGGTGGTCTATTTGCACGACGACCAGTACGGTATGTGCCATTAACGCCTGTTCATCGGAGACGGCGGTTTCTGTGGTGCCAGGAACACAAGAACTGGACACATCAGCAATGGGGTCGAGTTCTCTTTACGGACGAGAGCCGATTTATTCTGACGAGCGATTCTGGACGTATACACATCTGGAGAGAGCAGGGAACACGCAATTACACCTCCAACATCATCGAAGGGGACCGGTTTGGAGGTGGCGGAGTTCTCGTTTGGGAGGGGGGTATCATGTTTGGTAGCCGTACTGACCTCCACATCTTCCAAGGAAGTTCAGTCACTGGTGTCCGCTACTGTACCGAGGTTCTCCTGCCTCACGTGCGTCTGTTTAGAGGTGCTGTGGGTCCTGAGTTCCTCTTCATGGACTACAACGCTAGACCTCATCGTACAGTGGTAGTCGCAGAGCTGTTGGAGAGTGAAGACATTCAACCTATGGATTGGCCCGCAAGGTCCCCGGACCTAAATCCAATCGAACACGTGTGGGACCTTCTCGGGAGACGCTTGGCAGCACGTCACCAGCCGCTAGCAACGATTCCGCAGCTGAGATTGGCGCAACAGAGGAATGGGCCGCGATGCCTCAACAGCTCCTTGACAACCTCGTCCTCAGCATGGACAGACGTTGTAAATTCTGCAACGCAGTCAGGGGTAATTATATCTCCTACTAAAGACTGGATTTTTCTTATCAGCCGCCTGTCACATGGACGTTTTTGTCTTCTGTCCAGTTGTGCTCGAAGCTATACCTTTTCAATAAAGTGCCTTTGTATCCTTTGGATTCCTTGTTTGAACGGTTTTTCTCACCTGTCCCGTATTCTTACATCTTGGGGATCTTATGGTATGATTTGAGTCGATGTAGAGCATTTCTGCTCGACGTTACATTCGAAATATTCTTTCTGCACCGGAAACAGCTTCCCTTGGTTAATATTTTGCATATAATTTGTAATTTTTGGTGAAAAATGGTTTGGCCACCAGGGGGCGTAAGTCTTAACTTTTTTTTTTTTTTTTTTTTTTTTTTTTGAGGTTTAACGACCACCGTGAGCAACTCAATGGGCTATAAGCAGTCGCCCGTCCCTAATTTAGGGTCACTGGTTCCAGGGAAGGGAGAGAGCCAGTGCCGTAAGACAAACACAACATCCATGCCTCACCGGGATTCGAACCCGGACCCCTTTCGGACGAATGATCAGAGGCCATCGCTTAGACCACTGCGCCACCGGGGCGGCAAGTCTTAACTTCCGCTTATGATGTATTTACAGGAAAATCTGAGCTTCTAAAATCTCGATTGAAAAAAATTCGTTTGATAAACCTTTTCGGAATATTTTCTTAAATAAACGCATGGTTTCTTCGCCAGGGGGTGTAGATGCATATCTTATTTTTGTCAATTCTCTACTTTTAAGAGACCGATTTGAAAAATCCCTTCTTTGTTGGATAGCATTTCCAGTGCGACATGTTTTTCACATAATTTCAAAATTTTCAAGCAATTTACAGACCTTCCGCTAGGGAGCGTTAAGGTAAATTCCGTTATCCCTGATATTTCTGATTCTAAATCTCCGACTTGAAAAATTCTTCCTTTATCGCATACAGCTCCGGATGGGAAATGCTTTTCGTATAATTTCTAATGTTTGGTAAAGTATGGTTTGGCCACAAAGAGACATGCGTGTTCATTTCTGCTTCTGATGTACATATTTGCAGCAAAATCTGAGCTCTTGAAAACTCGACTGAAAAAATTCTATCCTGGACCGATACCGCTCACATCGAAAAATCTTTTGAGAATACTTTCTTCCTAAAATAATGCATGGTTTTTCCGCCAGGGGGTGTAGATGCATATCTTATATTTGTCAATATCTCTGCTTCTAAGAGTCCGGTTTGAAAATTTATTTCTTTGTTGGAGAGCGTTTTCTGCTGCAAAATGTTTCTCATATACACTGATGCTCAAAATTAAGAGAATTTGCACATTTTGTAGAATTTCTGAAAAACTAATGGACACATTTTAATGAAATTTGGTATGGATACACAGTTATGTAAGAGAAGACATTATACCATACAGCAGTCATGGTACGCACTCTTGATCGTCAGTAAGGCTCATCATCGCAGGAATGTCCAAAATACACGTTGCAAGATCGAACGTAAAATGACTGTAATATGGGGTATGGTCCCCTCTCACAGTCATACAGCACTTACAGCTCGACGTCATACTGGAAATGAGGCAGTTGATGAGTCCCAGTGGCAGTCGGTCCCACTCCTGCAGCAACGCAGTTTTCAGCTCCTGAATGGTCCTCAGAGGGTGATGGCGAGCTGCAATTGCCCTCCCAAGAGCGTCCCAGACACGTTCGATAGGGTTTAGCTCTGGCGATCTGGGTGGCCAATCCATACGGCGAATATTCTCACTTTCAAGATAATTGTCGACCAGGTAGCCCTATGTGGACGAGCGTTGTCGTCCATAAAAAGAAACCGAGGGACAACTGCGCCCCTGAAAAGTCGAACATGGGGCTGTAAGATCTCATCCGTATACCTCTCAGTAGTCAGGGAGCCTCTGTCAAACACATGGAGAGATGTACGGCCGTCCAACATGATGCCTTCCCAGACCATGACACCTCCGCTGCCATAGCGGTCCCTTTCTCGGATGTTGGAGGAAAGTATTGGGTCCCAGGTTCTCTCCAGATGAAGGTACGTCGAGAATCAGTGTCCAAGCTAAATCGCGACTCGTCTGTGAAGAGAACGTTACCCCACTGAAGTCTGGTCCAAGGCTGATGTTGTCGGCATCATGCTAAACGCGCTATTTTGTGTGCTGAAGTGAGCGGGACGCAAACAGCGGGTGTTCTGTCAAAGAGCCCTTTCTCTTGAAGCCTTCGGGAAACAGTAACACTTGAAACTCGGGTTCCAGTGGCGGCATGCAGCTCACGAGATAGCTGTGCAGCTGAGGCAGTCCTGTGGCGCCTCGCTGAAAGTGCCAAATAAGGATCTTCATTGGCCGTCGTGGCTCTTGGACGACCTTGCCCTGGCCTTCTCAATATGGACGACCTTGCCCAGGCCTTCTCAATATGGACGACCTTGCCCAGGCCTTCTCCTGCCCCGCAGGACGCACACAACATAAAGGCAGTTAGCAGCGAGAACGAACGTCTGCGTAGCTCAGTTGGTAGAGCGACTTATTCCGGAATAAGAGGGCTCGGGTTCGATCCCCGGCGTGGTAGCCTTGGAAGCACAGAAAATCACATGGTAGCCTTGGAAGCACAGAAAATCCTCTGATATCATTCTCGAAACACTCCTGCACCATGAGAGTAATAACAAAATGAGAGTAATACCAAAATGACGGAGAAATTTACTTCTTTACTCGTGGACAGTCAAAGTTTCCTTGCCGAAAACTTGTAGGGAGGCGCGATATTCCTTGTGATTCCCATCAGTTTTTTTTAAATCCTCCTCAAGCAGTTATGACTTTCAAAGCTAAATACACTCGCATGGTAATTTCACGAAGAGCGATGCAAAGAGAATTTTTTGTTGGTCTTTCAGAAGCAAAGATATGGACGTAAACAGAAACACACATCTGGCTGTTCTACGGAAAAAATTGCCTCACTAGGAAATAAAAATACACAGAAACATTTATCATGGTAAGAGATATCAGATGCTAAAGAATTTGGTTTTGACTTTCGAATTCGGTTCGACTTTTATTGGACGCTCACCAGCGAACGTTTATTGTTTTAAGACACCATGAAATACGAAACAGGAAAACATGTTGTTTTTATGCATACTTACCAAGCATAGTACAGTATTATGACCGCTTACGTGTGATTCGCAGTCTTCCGCCCCGGAAACTGCTTCCACTCGGCAAGGCATCGATTCCACTACATAACAGAAGGTATCCTTAGGCGTTCTGTACCAGTTGGAAAGAATGACTCTCTTGAGTTCAGGGACGTAGTCACGTATTGTCGAGGATCGGTGTTACACTGTGTCCCATAAATGCTCACTGGGATTGCTGTCCGGAAAACATGGTAGCCTTGGAAGCACAGAAAATCCTCTGATATCATTCTCGAAACACTCCTGCACCATGAGAATAATAACCCCCAACATTAGCGGTCATTGTGTTACTAAAAAAGTCTGAATACACGACCGCAGTACAGGCAAACACTTGTTCCGAAACAAACACTAGGTAGGATCTGGCTATAAGGATGTGTTTAACGGAGATGAGGAGATACAGTGGTGTCCATGAATATAATTCCCATACCATCATACCGTCGTCACCGACTTCTTTTCGCCCAATCGAGTACCCTGATAGCAGCTGCTCGTCGCCGCGTCTTTTGTTCGTTTGTTTGGGGGTTTAATTACCACTGTGAGCAACTCGATGGACTATAAGCAGTCGTCCGTTCCTAAGTTATGGTTACTGGTTCCAGGGAAGACACAGAGCCAGTGCCGTAAGACAAATACAACATCCATGCCTCACGGGATTCGAACCCGGGCCCAGCTCGAACGGATGGTCAGAAGCCAGGTCTTGCGCCACCAGGGCGGATAGCCCCGCTTCGGAATACAGATGTCTCCGTCTGCATGTTAGATGTGGAACCTGGCCTCATCGGTCTAGGATGCGACTATTTTTAACTCGACTAATGTCTAGTCACGGTATTCCCCTGCTCACTGCAGGCGAAGATTGCAGAGACCATCCTGATTGAATATTCAGGTGCACGCTATCCGTCAGCCAGCAAAAGCATACAAGCAGGGCCCTGACTACTTCGGCCCGTCATCATCCTTTATACGAGAGAGCGTGAGACCTTTGTTTCTCGGACAGGGCTTGCCGGCCGGCGTGCACCTGAATAGTCAATCAGGATAGTCTCTATGGCATAGATTTTTGGTGACAGGCCCATTTTAGAGAAACAAATTACACTATATTCATTGAAAAGCCAGTTTATTAGGTACAGCTGCCAGGTAGATTTTTGCCCCGCCCTTTGTTTTCAGGAGGGGAGACCCAAACCGTCGAGCATGGAATATAACAGATGCTGGAAATGTCATGCAGGAATGTTGTACCATACGAAAATGATGGAAACGAACAGTTGATGAAGATTGTACGGCGATACGTTCTTGCAGCGAATAGCCCATTCTCATCCGAATATATATTTTTTATTCGGATAGAATGAACTGACGAAGCGGGCAAACCTGGTCGAAATTTATTCGGATAGGAAGAACTGGCGAAGTAAGCAAACCTGGTTGAAATTTATTCGGATGGAATGAACTGACAAAGTAAACAAACCTGGTCGAAATTTATTCGGATAGAATGAACTGACGAAGTAGGCAAATCTGGTCGAACATTTTTTTGGATGGAATGAACTGACGAAGTAAACAAACCTGGTCGAAATTTATTCGGATAGACTTAACGGCGAAGTAAGCAAACCTGGTCGAAATTTATTCGGATGGAATGAACTGGCGAAGTAAACAAACCTGGTCGAAAATTATTCGAATGGAATGAACTGCCGACGTAAGCAAACCTGGTCAAAATTTATTCGGATGGAATGAACTGACAAAGTAGGCAAACATGGTCAAAATTATTCGGACAGAATGAACTGAGGAAGTGAACAAACCTGGTCGAAAATTATTCGGATAGACTTAAGTGACGAAGTAAGCAAACCTGGTCAAAATTTATTCGGATGGAATGAACTGACAAAGTAAACAAACCTGGTCGAAATTTATTCGGATAGAATGAACTGACGAAGTAGGCAAACATGGTCAAAATTATTCGGACAGAATGAACTGAGGAAGTGAACAAACCTGGTCGAAAATTATTCGGATAGACTTAAGTGACGAAGTAAGCAAACCTGGTCGAAATTTATTCAGATGGAATGAACTGACAAAGTAAACAAACCTGGTCGAAATTTATTCGGGTAGAATGAACTAACGAAGTAGGCAAACCTGGTCAAAATTATTCGGATAGAATGAACTGAGGAAGTAAGCAAACCTGGTCGAAATGTATTCGGATAGGCTTAACTGACGAAGTAAGCAAACCTGGTTGAAATTTATTAGGATGGAATGAACTGACGAAATAAACAAACCTGGTCGGAATTTATTCGGATGGAATGAACTGACGGAGTAGGCCAACCTGGTCGAAAATTATTCGGATAGAATGAACTGACGAAGTAAGCAAACCTGGTCGAAATTGTTCGCGGATTTCCTGCTCAAAACATCACCGTCAGTAAATGTGTAAATAAATAATAAATCTATGGAGTGCTAACAACGTGGACTCTAAATAAAATGGAGGAAAAAAGTAAAATAAAATAAATAAATGAATTACATTTAATTTAGCGAGCATAGGGAACGCACTAGCTCAAGGCACTGTGAACCAGAAACAGAATAATAAGAGGGTGTACTCTAATGTCTCAAATGGATAAAGGATATAGCCTAACAAAACGTAAAAGGAAAGCAATTTGAAAAAAAAAAAGACGCATATTCGGTGGAGGGAGGAGGTTCAGTGATGATGGCTATCCGGCGCGTCTCCCGGGAGGATGGCCATCATCATGTTCGCTCTACAGTGTCGCCGCAATAGCTCTTGGGAGACCAAGCCATGACAATCGGACGGAAAATTACAAGTTTAAATATAAGATTTGAAACGCAATTGCATGATGGAGAAAAACCCAGAAAACATTCTTGAAAATCTCCAGGAAAAAAAAAAAAAAAAAAAAATAAGGGGAAAAGGCACATCAATGATGGGGGTAAAACCGAAAGGTAAAAACAAACTCGATGAGAATAAAAGTGTATATAAATGAGTTAAAATATTGAACGATTTAAGTCATCATCTCCAAAGTGGGGGAGAATGATGAGAAAATCTCTAAATAGTGAATGAATTTCTTAAGGTAATGTAAAAATCAAGAGAGGTGCGTTGAAAAGCGCTAGCAAGCGTAGTGAAAAAAGTGAGATTGCCCCAAAAGACGTTAAATGACTGACGGCATATCAAACAGAAGTCTTAAATGAATGATTTTACGGACTTGTTATATTCGAAAGGAACTGACGTAATTGAAATGATGATTTCATAACATCAGTTTACAATTTATTTAAGTGTTGAGGGGTTTTTTGCGAAAGTATTTGCACCTTTAAGGAATCCAGAGTGGCTTAGATTCAAAAGTCGGTTTCAAGATAGAAGTTTTACAGTTATCCATTCTCTACGGCCTTAGCGGGAAGCATGTGACAATGGAATGTACAATTTCAAAAATAAAACAGTGAAATTTTCTCGAAATTCATTAATCTGCTAAGGTGGTCGAACGTACACGGGAAGAGGATAAGTGTAGTGAGTGATCAGCAACATCAGTTTGCTGGAAAGTGTGATAAAAATTGATTTTCGCCTTCAGTAGTTCGCTCCGTTTCAGTTTGTTTGAACGGTAGTTTTCAAACAGACTCTGTATTACTCTTTCCCTGTATAACCATAAGGCCTATTATTTTGCTTCGTCGTCTATAATTTTCTTAAGCGCGGCGCTTAATGACGTCGAACAGAGTATATGAAAGCAAATACACATACGAAAGCAACACATCATTTTTGATATCCTTTGTTCTCTGCAAGAATAGGTACTGAACATTGTGAATTTATTTGACCAGTAATAAAAGAGAACGTGCACTGAGAAAAACGTTTTGTTAATTCCACAAAATGTTTTGTTGAATTTGCAAAATTATTTTGTTGAAAATTATTGTTGATTTAACAAAATTTATTGTTATCACGACAAAACATTTTGTTCATTTAACGAAATGATTAGGTCGATTTTTGAGAATTTCTTTGATCAAACAAAACATATTGTTATCATGACAAAATGTTTTGTTGCTGCAACAAAACATATTGTTATCGTGACACAATAAGTTTTGTTGCAGCAACGAAGCATTTTATCATGATAACAATATGTTTTGTTGGATCAAACAGATTCCCCAAAATCGACCTAATCATTTTGTTAAATGAACAAAACCTTCCGTCGTGATAACAATAAATTTTGTTAAATCAACAATAATCTTCAACAAAATAATTTTGCAAATTCAACAAACAATTTTTGTTGACTGTATATCGACAAAGTTTTTTGTTGAATTAACAAAACGTTTTTCTCAGTGTGTGTGTGTCTGTGCGTGTGTGTATTTTTAAGCCATAAGGCATCAGGGAATCGTAGTAGACACTTCAAAATTTGGCAGATCGTATTTCATTGCAGCATGTGTTGTTATTGTCGATTTGAAGTAAAATTCAAGACTGGGGATTCGTATAGCAAACCCCAATTTACCAAGGTACGGGAGACAGAAAGTTTAAATGAGAATGGACGCTGTTTCGTAAATACTGCCACCCTAGGCCTGAAAGCCGATAATCGCTCCTTTTATCCATCACAACAACGAGTGATATGTTTTCAGTATGCCTACAGCACACCTTATATACCCTCCAAGCCAGCTCAGGACACGTGCTTTTTTTCATTGGCTACGCGCTATTGACGTCAAAAGTTGGTTGTGGTCACAATAATGTGACTCGACTGAGTATGCTACAGTGCTTTATCAAACTCATTATAGTCGCATTCCTTCGGAAAGAAGAAATCCATGGCTTCAGCTAGAGGTCATCATCATCATCATCACCATTGCCAGTCATTATTAATCCACTGCTGGATGAAGGTTTCCCCAAGTTTCCTCCACAACAGTCTGTCTTGGGCCGGCTTCTTCTGTGTCACTCCCGAATGCTTTCGAATTTCATCCGCCCACCATCCACGTGGTCTTCGTTTGGGCCTTTTCCTGTACCTTGGAATCAAGTCTAAAATTTCACTTTTCCATCAGTAATCCCTTCTCATAGCAAGATGTCCAGCCATTGCCATTTTAGTGATTTCAGTCTCACCATGATGTCTTCCAAGGAATATTTGGGGGGGGGGTAACCATAACTCAACACTCTGTTCAAGCGGGTTGTGAGTGTGGGCTAGCATTTCCTCTAATCCTCGCGATAAACACTGAAGAGCAATTGAATTAGAGACAGCTGGCGTTATGCAAATGTGGCCCTGTAAACGGAAACGACATGACGTATGCAGCGATCCGACAATATAAGGAGTGATGCGACATGAATCAGTAAGAGTCGGACGCAGTATGGGTAAGACGAAGGATCTAAGCGCATTTGATCGTGGGAAAATTGTCGGGACCGACAAATGGGTCACTCCATCTCGGAAATCGTGCAGGCACTGGGATTTTCACGAGCCACTGTGTCACGGGTGCACCGTGAGTATATCGAATCCGGTAAAATCATCCGTGCAAGGGCCAACTGCTGTGGTCAACAGCGTGTAGATGAGCGGGGTCATCGTCGGCTAGCTCGCATTGTAACAGCGGATAGACGGGCCACAGTGCAAGAAACCACTCGGCAATTTAACGCTGGTGCACAAAAACGTGTAAGCAGCCACACCATCCAGAACCATCTCCTCGCTATGGGGTACAGAAGCCATCGTCCCACGAGGGTACCGCTGCTGACGGCACATCATAGGGTGCAAAGATTAGCATGGGCGCGGGAACATCGCCACTGAACCCTAGACATGTGGAAAAATGTTGCCTGGACTGATGTACATGTGGATGGCAGGATACGAGTACGGCGCAAACCACATGAAGCGATGGATCCTTCTTGCCAGCAGGGTACTCTTCAAGCTGGTGGGAGTGGCATTCTCGTCTGGGGACTGTTTACGCGGACTGAAATGGGTCCCCTGGTACGTGTGACATCGTCCCTCATAGGTCAACGTTACCGGGATATCCTGGACGACCATTTGCTCCCGTTTGTGCGTCTTCAACATCCCATTGGTGACCTCATCCTGCAACAAGACAATGCTCCGTACCATCGCTCCCGAATTGTATCCGAATGGTTGGATGAATACTCCACCGACGTGACCTCGTTTCCTTGACCAGCTAGGTTACCTGACCTCAATCCCATCGAGCACATCTGGGATGCCATCGAGAGAGAGAGATGTTCGAAGCTCTGACCCCCTCCATCAAATCTTCGTGAACTGTGGGAGCTTGTTCAGGGGTCGTGGATACGTATGGCTTCCCAACCCTTCCGGTGTCTTGTCGAGTCCATGACGAGACGAGTCGCCGCCGTCATCAGGGCGAAAGGTGGTGCTACACGTTACTAGACAGGTATCTCTAATTCAATTGCTGTTCAGTGTAGTTATACCGCTATTAGTGGTCGTCAGAGGACATTTAGTGGGAACAGAATGCACCGTGAGAAGGTGGGGTTGACATTTGTGAAGAAGAGGCTATGATATGTTTGCGCTAGTGGTAAGGAAACGGAAGTAAAAAAGAAAAAGAGACCAAAAAGAAACATTTTAGTGATAACGGAAAGATATTTAGCGTAGCTCAAAAAGACCCATTATTAGCAATAAAGCTCATAAAAGGCCCATTATTAACATTAAATCACATTTTAGCAAATTATGAACATTAAATCTCGCTGACAAAGGCCCATTATTAACATTACATCACATTTTTGCAGCCTTCACATACTGCTAAACGAGATCTACATACATAGAGTGCGTAAACGAAACAAAAAAAAAAAAACGAAACGCTTTCGTACTTAGGGGTTTAAAAGATGTTGCACGTAACTCAATCATTACTGCGGTAAACATCGGGATATATAGATTACATCTTAAACGTTGGCAGCGCCGTTTGCAATTCAGCCACTTAAAAATAAAATCGATTGGTAGGGACTATAGCGACCACACTCTAAATACGCTATATGAGTTGATCGACATATTTGGAACGTATTAATGCGTCACGCTCTGCGCAAATAAATGCGGTGTAGATGGGCTATTTATCAAGGGTTGAAGCCTCGGACACACGACAGTCGAAATCAAATGCGAGTGATACGGCCACACCCTGTAGTTTAAAAGATCTATGATGGAGGTCTGTCTTTTCATCTCAAGAGAGGCAATGAATGTTCCGACATACCAGGTGCGCATGCCATGTCATTTATTTGACCACCGCACGTGGAGGATGGATGATGCCTGTCATTTCCACGTATATTAATCGAACTTACGCTGTAATGTAATTTGGAAAGAAACTGAACAGAATCGCCCAGGATGACAGCAAAGTCGTTAATTTTGCTTTCGGAAGAAGATAAGACATTGAGATTGAATAAAATCCAGAATAAATTGAGCTCCAAAACAAGGTATTTCCTGCACTACATAAATATGGCGCAATGAAATTCGAAAATCGATTGTCAATGCAACAAACAAGCAAACAAACAAAAAAGTACAGTTCCACAGAAAACTCCAGACTACTCCAGTGTCCGAGAGGCCGTAAACGTTGGTTTCTGGCCAATCGCCCGACTAAGTTTGATATCGAGTCCCGGATAAGGCATGGGTGATGGTATGTTTGTTTTACGGTGCCGGCTGTCTTGTCTCGCAGGAACCAGTCCGAGATGGAAACGGGTCATGGGTCATCGGGTTGACAATTTCTTTCGGTTGAAACGGGTCTTGTCAAGGTGTTCCTGACACGGTTTTATTTCCGTTTTATTTTTGAATAGAAAACAATAATATTTCAAAGAGCCCTTCACAAGTTTTTAAAATAATACTTCAGAGCTGCAGAGTATGATCCAGAAACTTGCTGAAAAGAGTAAAGAAGTAGGATTAAAAATGAACTTTCGGAAGACAAAACAGATGTGCAATGTTTTTAAAAAGAATGAGGATTTATCAGTTGATGGGGAAAAGTTGGAGATCGCCAATTCCTATATTTTCCTTGGGCAGCAGATGTCAAGCGAGGGTCACAATGATGAAGAAATTTATTGGCATATAAAACTTGGCGGAAGAGTTTTTGGAAGAAAAATTATAATTTTTAAGAGCAATATGCCGTTATGTCTGAAAAGAAAAGTGTTTCAGCAATGCATACTTCGAGTGCTTACGTACGCAGCCGAGACGTGGACCTTAGCTAAAAAAACATGCAGACAACTGAAATAAGCATGGAGTAGCATGCTTGGTGTAACTAAGAAAGGTAAAAAGAGAAACTTGTGGATCAGGAAAGTAACAAGATTTGAAGGCATCACGATCACAGCAAAATCCCTGAAATGGCAATGGGCTGGAGATATTGCCAGGAGAATGGACCATCGATGAACAACAGAAATTTTAGACTGGATTCCAAGGAACAGGAAAAGACCCAAAAGAACACCACGTGGGAGATGGGTAAATGGAGCAGAATGGCCAACACCGTCCGTTGGTGAAGAAACTTGGGGAGACCTTCATCCAGCAGTGATGAAGGTCTTCCAGTGGATTGATAATGATCATCATTATGATATATTTGGGTTTGTAGCTTAGAGCAGATTTGTCCGGGTCAGCCCCGGGTCGGGTCCGGGTCCAAAATGTTTGACCCGCTTCCAACTCTGGAACCAGTAACCCCGAAATTAGAAACTAGCGACTGCTTACAGCCAAGGCCATCTAGAAGGTACAAGGCCATGACATTAGGAAGATGAGTTCTCGCCATATGTAACGCCACTCTCATGTTATACAGCCAGATGCGTCGGTGTTGTGTTTGATGTCATACACGACCGCGTGTGGAAACCGATCGGAAATCTTGGTTTCCGCGTGACGTCGCTAAAAGAGAGAACCCATATCTCTTAATATCATGGCCTTCTATTTACTAGACGGTCTTGTTACAACTCACAGACAGGAATTTATACATTCCCTCAACACCCCTCAAAATTTCCTCAGACATCCGCCATAAAAAAAACAAATCTTAACAACTCTCCATTTGAAGGTGCGTAAACACACACAGTTAAAAATTTACACATATCTTTAAATTAAGCCTACATAATAGGCTACGTCTGTCCCTAACGCTCTGACGTCATTCAGTGTTTGTAGCGCCATCTGCTTTTTATCAGATGGCAGAAATCGGAACTAAGCTCGATCACCGCTACCGCACGATACGTAAAATTAAGGAGAAATACCAGAAAATAAAATACAGTAAGTAAGATAAACGACTTCATCTGTGGCAACACGCACTTGCTCGAACAACTGTCTGCGACGTTTGTTCTGTTACGTAGATGTCATTTCGTGTCTTATTTCATTTTCTTCGCATTGCAGAGTGATTTCATAAAAAGGAATAAAATTGCAGTGTAATTTCATAAAAAGGATTCAGCGTTATTTTATTTCATAAAAAGGAACAAGTAGAATTGTAAGAAAGTAACTGCCTGCGTAGTTTTTATTCACTGTGATGGAAATTAAAAAAAATATTGGTTCCGTGGAATTTTTTCTTTGTAGTACAAGATGGAAGAAGATAAAGCTGAAAGAAAACGTTGCTTAAATAGAGGACGACAACTGCGATGGCGTGCAAACCGATCTTCTATTACTTTGCATAACTTGAACGAAGGTAGAGCTAATCGCAGACTTATCTTACAGACTGCCCATTAATAATTCAACCCTTTATTATAGTTATGTAGATGTGTTTTACGATTCTTGTTATAAAAATTCCAGTCACAGCTTTTTCACCCGTGCATGGCACTGGCTATGAGCTAGTCTTTTAATATCATGGCCTTCTATCTGCTAGACTAGACGGTCTTGTTACAGCTCACAAACAGGAATCTGTAGAAGACCGTCCTCCGACACTCCTCCAATTTTTTTTACATTCCTCCAACACCCCTCCAATTTTTTTTTACATTCCTCCAATACCCCTCCAAATTTCCTAAGACATCCGCCATAAAAAATCTCAACAACTCACCATTTCAAGGTGCCTAAACATATACAGTTAAAAATGTATGCATATCTTGAAATTTTTAAATATTAGTCCGTTTTATTATCATATAGCACAGCTGTCGATAGTAGATAGTATTTACAAGAATTCTTCAGGTTCACCTTGAATAATGCAATAGACTTCTTCCTAAAGTAATTCACCGATGCTGTCACACGTACGGTCATTCACAAACATAATTTTCAAATTGTAGGTCAAGATTAAAAACACTTTATTTACAATTAAAAACTAATATTTACACGCGAGATCTTTCGGGGCTGAACATAGCACCCATCATCAGGCTCAAGCGCCAAGAAACACAGGAGAAGACATTATATACTGTCAAACACGACCCACAATTCACTCGGTTTTCTCAATCACCGGTGATGCCATCAACAAATCGTTAAAGTCCAAAATATCAAGTCTAAATATCTTATCCTATAAAGTCCTCTTCTTCAGAGTTGTGTGAGGAGGGGGCAACCATCTTTCTCCACTGTCTTGGAACAAATGTCGGGAGTTCAATGTTACAGCATGTTTCCCCATATGCAAGAATGCAGAGGCTTTCCGTAAGGAAGACAGTACGTTTATTAACACTTGAGTTAAGTACCCTAACATTTTTCCAATCTGGGGAGTAACCTCCCTATTTAACAGCTTGAGTGAAAGCTGTGGAAACCGTTCCAGAACGAAGAGCGTATTTATGTTCACCCATTCTGACATTAACGGTTCTTAGGGTAGAACCTATATAGTATTTAACTGCAGTATCTGAATCCTCATGAATTAATGGTATGTAGTAGATGCCTGGTTTGTTAAGTGCTGGGACTCTATCTCTATCATTTCTTATCATGGAAAAAAAGGTTTCTGGGACACTCCAAACGTTAGATTGTGTTTGTAACAGGCTTTTCTTAAGATAGACACAAGAGGTGGAATGAAATCAACTTTGCCGATGTACTTAGTAGGTTTTTCTCTGTTGACAAAGTCGTGAATCTCAGTCTTTGATATTGTTGTAATAGTCCTTGGAAGAGGTTGACAGAGAACCCAAACAATAAGGCCAAATTTTGAACTCTAGAAAGTTCATCACGTCGAGTTTTACTTGTCGAAGAATGGGTGAAGGCACGTCTTATTAAGAAGCGTAAAGCTGAAGCTTTATGTTCGGGAGGGTGAGAGGAAGTGAATGGGATCATACATTCCACCTCTTGTGTCTATCTTAAGAAAAGCCTGTTACAAACACAATCTAACGTTTGGAGTGTCCACCAGAAACCTTTTTTCCATGATAAGAAATGATAGAGATAGAGTCCCAGCACTTAACAAACCAGGCATCTACTGCATACCATTAATTCATGAGGATTCAGATACTGCAGTTAAATACTATATAGGTTCTACCCTAAGAACCGTTAATATCAGAATGGGTGAACATAAATACGCTCTTCGTTCTGGAACGGTTTCCACAGCTTTCACTCAAGCTGTTAACCAGGGAGGTTACTCCCCAGATTGGAAAAATGTTAGGGTACTTAACTCAAGTGTTAATAAACGTACTGTCTTCCTTACGGAAAGCCTCTGCATTCTTGCATATGGGGAAACATGCTTAAACATTGAACTCCCGACATTTGTTCCAAGACAGTGGAGAAAGATGGTTGCCCCCTCCTCACACAACTCTGAAGAAGAGGACTTTATAGGATAAGATATTTAGACTTGATATTTTGGACTTTAACGATTTGTTGATGGCATCACCGGTGATTGAGAAAACCGAGTGAATTGTGGGTCGTGTTTGACAGTATATAATGTCTTCTCCTGAGTTTCGTGGCGCTTGAGCCTGATGATGGGTGCTATGTTCAGCCCCGAAAGATCTCGCGTGTAAATATTAGTTTTTAATTGTAAATAAAGTGTTTTTAATCTTGACCTACAATTTGAAAATTATGTTTGTGAATGACCGTACGTGTGACAGCATCGGTGAATTACTTTAGTGACCTTTCGTACGATAGACTTTTAGCATTTAGACTTCTTCCTTTTTTTAATTTGAGGCCTATGTATACATCAGTTTAATGTTTCTTTGTTTCAGTTTTTCTAGTTTAAAGGTCATTGCAACCATAAAACAAGACACATTTTAGTCCGCTAATAGCGGACTAAAATGAACAGTTACGTACATGTGTTTTGTCGTTGCAATGACCTTTAGACTAGCAAAACTAAAAAAGAAACATTAATCTGCAAAATTATAATTTTGCAGACATGATTGTGAATCATTTCCCCATGCATAAGGCTGCGAAAATATCAATATCTGCTGTTTTAGTAACCCACGTTAATACTTAGTTGATTTTGCTTTGTTCAGGGAAGCGTTTAGACACTGCAGATTAAAAATGAAAGCAGAACAAAAACAAAATAACCATTGTAATTTTGAAATAAAAGATTCACTATTTTAAGCTTTCTTAGCTACAAAAAATTTGAACAGTTCTACATTTTGTAAAGCTTTCTTCAATTTTAATTTTCAAATTGAAGCCTTAACGTTTCTCTATAAAAAAAATTTTAGCCGTCGAAAATTTGGGTTTCATCTATCCCCCCCGCGCTCCAAATTTTTTTAGCATACCACCCTGCCCCGCCAGTTTGAAATTTTTGGATAAACCCTTGCCCCCATAAAGCGACTGAGACAGCTATTACATGTATTTACACCCACTATAGCTATAAAACTGTGTAATGTTTTTGCGCCGGAAATACGCATTAAGTGTTCTTCTTGCTCAGTGGAATCTCATCAAAAAGTATTTTTACCGGTCGAGTTTTAACGCTGGTGTTTTTTTTTTTTTTTTTTTTTTATTTATTTAGAGGTTTAACGACCACCGTGAGCAACTCAATGGGCTATAAGCAGTCGCCCGTCTCTAATTTAGGGCCATTGGTTCCAGGGAAGGGAGAGAGCCAGTGCCGTCAGACAAACACCACATCCATGCCTCACCGGGATTCGAACCGGGACCTCTTTCGGATGAACGACCAGAAGCCATCACCGGGGCGACGGTGCTTTTAACTTTCGCAAATGACTGTATATGTTTTATTTCGCGCCGTTAAGTCTGCAGCTAAGCAGCTGAAATACCCAAATTTGCACTACAGTAGGTCGCTGTAAAGCCACGTAGCCAGGTTCCAAATTAAATATACAACCTACGTCCAATAAGTTCCAGGACTGAATGCATCACTGACGTAACAGTTATGCGATAAAATATCACATGCGTGCCAGAAGCCAGCAGTCCGTGGCCAATCAGCGAACAGCTGGAAACTGGTTCATTCCGGTACCGACAGGCGGCAGACGGGCATTAAGGTAGTCATAGCAAACGTTCTCGTCCCATTTCATTTTAGCCATGGAAGAGCAAAGGGTAAACATCCATTTCTGTTGGAAATTTGGTGAATCAGCAACTGAAACTTACAGACTGTTAAAACGCGCGTATGGAGACACAGCATTCTCCTGCAGCAGAGTTTCCGAATGGTATGCACGGTTTCGTAACGGGCAGGAACTCTTTAATGAAGATCCGAGATCTGGGCGGCCCTCCAGTGTGCGGACCGCGGAAAAATCGAAGAGGTGCGGAATCAGTTAAAAGATCGCCAAATTACAGTTGTACTTTTGGCTGAATCGATGGGCTTCAATAATTCTATTTGTCATGAGATTCTGCGTGAGGATCTGGGAAAACAAAAACTTCATGCCAGATTGGTACCCCGCACACGGGAGTGGCACACAGAATTATTGTATTGTGATTGCCATCTTCTGAACCCGCTATCCACGAAAAACATTCATACATACTATGTGTATATGTGTATGTGTGTGTCAATTTTTTTAGCACTACAGGAAAAATACGTTTCGAATGAGTGATAAAGGAAATATCGCATTTTCAAGTTGGTTACTCTCTTTGTAAAATGTGCTGTTCTTTTTCTTTTCTTTCTTTCTTTTTATTGAAAGTTTAACGACCACCGTGAGCAACTCAATGGGCTATAAGCAATCTCCCGTCCCTAATTTAGGGCCACTGGTTCCAGGGAAGGGAGAGAGCCAGCGCCGTAGAACAAACACAACATCCATGGCCCACGGGATTCGAACCTAGACTCTTTTTGGACGAATGGTCATAAGCTAGCGCTTAGATCACTGCGCTACCGGCGCGGCCGTTATTTTTCTCCTTCGTTTTATTTCTTCTGTCTCCATAGCTCCATCTGCAACCATAAATTTCTGGTTTCAGACGGGACATAATGAAGCCGCCGTCCCGGTGGCGCACTGGTCTAAGTGATGGCTTCTGATCAGTCGTCCAAGATGGGTCCGGGTTCGTATCCCGGTGAGGCATGGATGTTGTGTTTGTCTTACGGCACAGGCTCTCTCCTTTCCCTAGAACCAGTGACCCTAAATTAGGGACGGGCGACTGCTTATAGCCCATTGAGTTGTTCCCGATGGTCGTTTAACCTCGAATTAACAAACAAATAAATGAAACTGAGTTTGACAAGCTTTAATGAACCATAGGTAAAATAATTTACCCAACTCAAGTCCGGTGGTGAAGCACTAAATGTATCGGGAGAGTGACGTACATTCGCCGCCAACGAAAGATCGCGATCACTGCTGGAATAACATTGTCCAAAGAAGAGAAGTGGTATGCTTCTTGTGATGCGCACTTGACAGAAAAATTTCAGTTCCGGCGCTGGCAGCCCATGCACGCAAGTTCAGTGTTACCTACCAATTTGCAGCTGTCTCGCTAACTTCTTGGTTTCCGTTGCAGTAGCATAGCATGACAAATATTTTTGCTCCTAGCAACTCCCCGTTTTCAAATTTGTACTCACAACAGGCCACTACAACTTGCGCAACGTTGAAAAGCAATCTGTCAGCTTTTGAAGTATCTAGTGCGATTTTCCGATGAGTAAAGGCTCTGTCTCTCTCTCTCTCTCTCTCTCTCTCTCTCTCTCTCTCTCTCACACACACACACACACACACACACACACACACACACACACATTCTCTTTTGCTATTATAGGAGGGTTGTACCGAAAGTAATACAAAATTGGGCATAACTGTTTTATTAACTGACAGAGGTCGTTCAAATAAATTTCATATGTTGGTGGAATAACTCTTTCTCTATACAAAGGTACCACTCAACATAGTCTTCATCACAAGCGATGCATTTGCGCCATCGCTGGACCCAACGCTCGAATCCTCTTTGGAAAAATTCAGGTGTGGACTGTTGTATCAATTTCTTCACAGCCACTTTTACCTCGTCGGTGTCATCAAGTCATTGTCCCCGGAGACTGTCCTTCATTGGACTTAACAGGTGGAAGTCGGTGGACGCCAGATCTGGGTGGTACGGTGGATGGAGGACCACCGACCAGCCTAATTTTCTGATCGCCTGATTTGTTGCCAAAGATGTATGTGGTCTCGCATTGTCATGGTAAATATGGATCCTTTTCAGATTCTTGTTTGGTCTGTTCCTCCTTATGGCTTTTTGAGTGTCTCAATGTACCGCTTGCTGGTCGCGGTACAGCCACGTTCCAGAAAATCAAGGAGAATGACACCCCTGTCATCTCAAAAAACAGTCACCATGTGCTGATTGCTGGCTCTTGAATTTTTTAGGCCTTGGTGAAGAAGTGTGACGCCATTCCATGGATTGATTCTTCGTTTGCGGATCTTAAAGATATGCAAACGTCTCATTCCCTGACACCAGATCGGAAAAACAAATGTGTCTTTACTGACTTCAAACGCTTCCAGCTGATCAGAGCAGACTTTCACCCTTCTCTCCTTCAAATCGAACTGCCGAGGTACTCAATTTGCACACATTTTCTGATACCCTAAGTCTTCCACCATCTTTTGTATGGCATTGTGACCACGGGTGCCGGTCAAAACACCGACAATCAAATCACCGACAATCAAATCACCGACACCGAAACACCGACAGGTCAAAACACCGACAGTTCAAAACGCAGACAATCATAACATCAACAGTTCAAAACGCAGACAATCATAACATCAACAGTTCAAAACGCCGACAATCATAACCGCAACAACCATACCACCGACAATTATATGGACTATAGGCCGGCGAGAAGAGTAACTCTCTTCCGAGCGAGGCCAAAATCACAGTGGGTGATAAGGGAGAAGACAACACCCAATCGATGGAACTTTATTAATTTCTATTCTTACCGACGGCAACATATTTTTATTCCGAGCGATGGCAACATCTGAGTGAATGGGTTGGAATGGGGATGCATAGGTGTTGCATTATGTGCTGCCCCTAGCGGTGAACGATGGAACTTTATTATTTTTATTTCGACAGACGGCAACAACAGAGTGGATGCACAAATGTGTGGGTGATAGAAGGGGATGACAACAACCAATCCATGCTTATATGCTGCTCCTAGAGGTGAACGACGGAACTTTATAAACTTTTTTTCGAGCGATAGCAAAATATTTTTATTTCGAGCTATAGCAACATCAGAGTGGATGGGTGGGAAGGGGAATGCATAGGTGTTGGATATGTCGATGTTCATATGCTGCCCCTAGCGGTGAACGATGGAACTTTATTATTTTTATTCCAAGAGAGGGCAACATAAGAGTGGATACACAAATAGGTGGGTGATTGAAGAGGATGACAACCAAACGATGCTATGTGCTGCCACTAGCGGTGAACGACGTAACTTTATTAATTTTTATTCCGAGCGATTGCAACACATCTTTATTTCGAGCGATGGCAACATCTGAGTGGATGGGTAGGGAGGGAGATGCATAGGTGTTGGATACGTCGATGCTTATATGCTGCCCTTAGCGATGAACGATGGAACTTTACTATTTTAATCCCGAGAGATGGCAACAGCATAGTGGGTGCACAAATGGGTGGGTGATAGAAGGGGATGACAACAACCAAAAGATGCATATGTGCTGCCCCTAGCGGTGAACGACGGAACTTTATTAATTTTTATTTCGAGCGATCGCCACATCAGAATGGACGGGTGGGAACGGAAATGCATAGGTGTTGAATATGTCGATGCTTATGTGCTGCCCCTAGCGGTGAACGATGAAACTTTATTACTTTTATTCCAAGAGAGGGCAACATCAGAGTGGATGCACAAATGGGTGGGTGATAGAAGGGGATGACAACAACCAAACCATTCTTATGTGCTGCCCCTAGCGTGAACGACGGAACTTTGCTAATTTTTTTTTTCGAGCGATGGCAAAATATTTTTATTTCGAGCGATGGCAACATTAGGATGGATGGGTAGGAAAGGGAATGCATAGTTGTTGAATATGTCGATGCTTATGTGCTGCCCCTAGCGGTGAACGATGGAACTTTATTATTTTTCTTCCGAGAGAGGACGACATCAGAGTTGATACACAAATAGGTGGGTGATAGAAGGGGATGACAACCAAACGATGCTTATGTGCTGCTCCTAGCGATGAACGGCGGAACTTTATTAATTTTTATTCCGAGCGATTGCAACATATTTTTATTTCGAGCGGTGGCAACATCTGAGTGGATGGGTGGGAAGGGAGATTCATAGGTTTTGGATATGTCGATGCTTATGTGCTGCCCCTAGCGATGAACTTTGTCATTTGAAGAGACAACTTCTTCGCTGCGCCGTTCCTGTGCAGTCGGATATTTTCTCTCACATCATCTTTTGGTTCAGATTACCCTGCGTTGATTTTATTGTAGCCGTTGTCCTACTATCTTTAAAATGAAAGGAAGTGCTTCTGAAATGAACAACAACGCAACTTCTTTTCCTACCAATTTACCTGCATCCACTACTCTGAGAAACCTATCCGAACACCACGTTTCATTGGCAGGAAATAAGGTGGAAAAAGTGTGTGCTTTCACGGGTGCTGTTAGGGTTTATATTCGAAGTTGTACCATGAAAGTCTCGGAGCTATACCCTTCCGAATATGGTGACCCTATGTCTGCTCAGACATTTAAGGAATTCATGGCCAACTGTTATATCTACGATGCAAGAAATGAAATCGTCGTATTCAACAAAGAGTTGCTTCTGAACTATTTCCCTTCTCCTCGAGAAATCGATTACCGTTTCCAGCAATTTCACCTGCAGTCTGATGATTCTTTGATGTTGAATCGGTCGTCAATGCCATTAACAAGTGAGCAATTTTGAACTCTGTGAGATGTACACTGAAGAGCAATTAAATTAGAGATACCTGTGTAGTAACGTGTAGCACCATCTTTCGCCCTGATGACGGCGGTGATTCGTCTCGGCATGGGCTCGACAAGACACCGGAAGCGTTGGGAAGCCATACGGATCCACGACCCCTGAACAAGCTCCCACAGTTCACGAAGATTTGATGGAGGGGGTCAGAGCCCCGAACATCTCTCTCTCGATGGCATCCCATATGTGCTCGATGGGATTGAGGTCAGTTGACCAAGCTGTACAAGAAAGCGAGGTCACATCGGTGGGATGTTCATCCAGCCATTCAGATATACCTCGGGAGCGATGGCACGGTGTATTGTATTGTTGCAGGATGAGGTCCCCAGTGGGATGTTGAGGACGCACAAACGGGAGGAAATGGTCATCGAGGATATCCCGGTAACGTTGACCTGTGAGATACGATGTCACACGTACCTGGGGTCCCATTTCAGTCCACGTAAATAGTCCCTAGACGAGAATGCCACCCCGACCAGCTTGAAGAGTACCCTGCTGAAAAGAAGGATCCATCGCTTCATGTGGTTTGCGCCGTACTCGTATCCTGCCATCCGCATGCACCAACGTGAATCTTGACTTATCAGTCCAGGCAACATTTTTCCACATGTCTAGGGTCCAGTGGCGATGTTTCCGCGCCCATGCTAATCTTTGCTCCCTGTGATGTGCGGTCAGCAGCGGTACCCTCGTGGGACGATGGCTTCTGTACCCCATAGCGAGGAGATGGTTCTGGATGGTGTGCTGCTTACACGTTTTTGTGCACCAGCGTTAAATTGCAGAGTGATTTCTTGCACTGTGGCCCGTCTATCCGCTGTTATAATGCTAGCTAGCCGACGATGACCCTGCTCATCCACACGCTGTTGTCGACGGCAGTTGGTCCTTGCAGGGATGATTTTACCGGATTCGATGTTCTCACGGTGCACCCGTGACCCAGTGGGTCGTGAAAATACCAGTGCCTGCACGACTTAGTGACCCATTTGTCGGAACCCGACAATATGCTCACGATCAAATGCGCTTAGATCCTTCGTCTTACCCATACTGCGTCCGACTCTTACTGATTCTCGTCGCATCACTCCTTATATTGTCGGATCGCTGCATAAGTCATGTCGTTTCCGTTTACAGGGCCGCCCACAGCGCCACATTTGCATAACGCCAGCTGTCTCTCATTCAATTGCTCTTCAGTGTATGTGATCAATTGAGGAACAGAGTTAAAAAAATTACAGTTGGGACCCCTTTTCCAGAATATACTGGTACAACATCAAGGAACTTTTGTTTTGCCTTTCCTGAAAACATCACGCGAATGAATGCCATTCTCGGTGATGTCATAAGAGTTTCGTCAAAGAAAATGTGGGAAAAGTATTCTACTGCATTGAATGGTGGGGTTGATCTTGTATTACAGCGTCCGTCCTTCAAACGGGCGCTCGGAACCATCTGACGTCACAATTTCTCGAAGCGGCGAGTGGAAACAACGCAGAAATTTTTTGACCCACCCACAGATATCATATAAAAGACTAGTTTGGCTGCTATCTATTTCTGTAACACTCTTAAAGATGTGGCATCATCGAGCCACATTGAGCTGGTCAATTTTAGAAAGGGTTCTGTTATGTCTATGCATGGTACAAGATATACAAAATGGTAAATGCTTGTTCTGCAATAAATTACAGCGCCAGAGATAATGAAAACAGCAAAAAAATCGGACATCATTTCACAGGAAATTTTTGTACTCAGTTTTACGAATTTTAAGATTGCTGTCCAATATTAAGTTGACCCAATGGTAGTGTGAAAGATTTATCTGAGTAGAATATACCACCTGTTAATTTCTAATAGCGTTAAAGTATAGTTAATTAATATTAATTACAGTTTGTAATGAATAAAAATAATTTTATGTTAATTACTTCATACTGTATTAGCTACGTATCTCTACAAATAGATCTAAGTATCAAAAAATTTTAAAAAGTGTATATTGTTTACTAATATTACTTAAAATATTTGGAACTGCAAAATGTAAGTTGTTTATGTCCTATACCCTACACGAAAGATATGTACAGTATGTCATATACATACGTACATATGTAAGATACCTATGTTCTTTATATATATATATATATGTTAAGTAAGGCCTTATGTGTTTGAAGACATGAAGAGATGCAATGAATTATCATTTTTAATATTTATTATTAAAGAAACACAAACACTGAATCAAATATAGGCAACAAAAATTAGAAATGAATGCACAAAAACAAAAGTTCACACATAGTTCAGGAGTTTAAGTTTGTCTTTAAAATGCCTTTTTTCTTGCTTTGAGATTCGCGAAGAAAGGCACAACATCGTCGAACGATAATTACTTAACAATATCTCTAATGACATGATAGCAAGACCATTAAGTCTTTGCTGAAGGATTGTCGATCACAAGTTATTTATTTACTAAGGCCATTTTCGAAAAAGAACGCTCTGCTTGATAGTTGGTTATTGGTATTACCAAATATAGTTTTAATATGGTGGGGTCTTTCGGTGGGGTATTACCAAATGTAGTTTTAATCCGACTCTGTGTTTACGCAAAATGTTTGGTGCTACAAAGACCACTTAAGTGATGCTGAGTGGCAGTCTTTAAGTAATGCATTTTATAAATGGGAAGATTTGAAACAATATTTTTTATCATATAAAAGTTCAATATATTTTGCCAATGTATTTATTATGAAAATTTCCTAAATTGTATATGCTAATGTTAGGTTCATATGGGCCCAATATAAATAAAGTTTATTTTAGAAATTTTAAATAGCCGAGTAAAATACCTGAGAACTCATGGGTTAATTTACATCGGAACGGGCAACATCCACATTATTCATAATGAATTTGGTCAAAGTTTGAAACTTGAAAAGCTCAGCAGTGTCACTGACGTTTTTGAAGATGTACATTCTTGGTTTCGGAAGTATCCTTCACGACGGGAAGACTTGAACAATTCTTTAGAAAACTTGGACGCAGATTATGTTATTATGCTTAGATATGTCAGGAGTCGGTGGCTCTCCATCATTCCAGTTTGTGAGCGTAATCTGGAGCTATTTTCAGCTCTAAAGACATACATACTTCCTATCAAATCTCTCAGAAGACAGAAACAATAGCAAATTACTTAGATTAGACAAATACAAAAAGATAGTCAAAATGTTGAAAAATGCACTTACTCCAGTTTATTTGCACTTTTTGGTAAGTGTTGGTACCATTTTTGTCCGTTTCCTTAAACTTTTGCAACAGAAAACTTCAGTGGTGCATGTTTTTAGTACCTCCAATTTTCGTAGCTGTTTCCATAAGAGCCTTGGTTAGTTTTCTGTTAACTTCAGAGATATCCACTTCTGATGTTAGACTTTCTAAAGCAGAGAATCGGCTCCTGATTTCCAATTTGAAGGTATTATGATGCATTTTAAGGTTGGTCATGTCAGTACATGTTTCTTGGTTTATGAGCTTGCCACGTTCGAGTTTAGTCTTGAGGTGTATCTTACATCTCACCATTCTATTGTCGCTATCTGTGTTGAATCTATCTAGCACACTGCAGTCTTCGATGGCAAATTTCTTGTAGCACATAATAAAATCAATTTCACTAGACATCCCATTGGTGTACCTCCGTGTCCATTTCCTATGTGGCTATTTCTTCAAAAAGGAGTTCATGATAAAAAAAAAACCTTTCTGTCTCTGAAAACTCTGCAAGAGCATTTCCACGCTGGTTTCTGTTCCGATGGCCGAATTTACCTACCGAAGTTTCATTCTGCTGCCGTTGCCTTATTTTCGCATTGAAATCACCCATAATCATCTTGAAGTGCTGCTTGCCTTTGTTTCTTAGAAGCCGATTTTCCTCATAAAATTCTTCAATGTATCAGGATGACTTGTGGTTGGTGGATATACTTGAGTAATCTGAATCAGGTATCTTTTTGAGAATTGAATAACGAGTCGTGCCTCTCTGTCAGAGGAACTTTTAATTTCTAGAGCATTGCTCTTCAGTTTCTTGTTTATTATGAATCCAACAGCACTAGTTTTACCAGTATCAGTTCCACGATAGCAGAAGAGATATCCACTTTTTAATTTAGTGAGATCCCATTTTCTCCTTATTTCATTTAGCCCAATGGTGTCCCACTTGATCCTTTTGAATTCCTTTTCCAATTCAAGGAGCCTTGAATCAGAAGATAGAGTTCGTCGGTTGAACGTAGCCAAGGTCAGCATCAGATGGCAGGGTGGTGATGCTGACCATCCACGTGGCTGGCTATAGACGGCGAGCCGTCTAGCCAGCCACGTGGATCGTTCTGACCATACCGTCCGACTGTGTTGGGAGCAGTGGGCATGTGACGGCACTGCCGCACTGCGGAGCGGCTCCGGACGGACCAGGAGGACCACAGGTAGACAGGATCGACGGATCGTGCGCTAAGCACGAACGGATCCCACGGTGACTCTTCCCATTATATAGGCAGACGTAGCAGCTCCAGTGCGCCAACGAATGATTTATGACGCCTCGCGGAAGCAATTGAAGATGACCGGACTGCGTGCCACAGATCCGTCTGTAATTATCCTTCCGCTGTGTTTTGCCATCATGTGTATCATTCATCTGAATCATTAAGTCCATAAAATTTCAATTCAACTGATGCTTCGTTCTTGGTGCGCAAATTTCATTGTCCGTGAGAGTAAATACATATATATGCACTTTTGCATATATGTATAAATGGACTTTTAGCTTTTATCGTGAACTTCAATGTCAAATCAAGATCACTAATGCCATCTTTGAATTATTTCGAATGACTTACGTTCAGTGTCATGACTTTGTCACTCTGCAGACAAATTGAAATAAAACTTTCTGCGTTTACATGCTATTCAGGCCTCGTCCTTGTAACCATTTTGACTATACATCAACAAGAATGACACCGTGTAACTGACAAGGCTTTAAATTCCAACCATCCTCCATCAACAGTAAACAAATAAGGCAGAAGAGTAAAAGCTTCTGAGAAATAACAACACATTTATAAAAAAATAACTGGAGGTAATCAACGCCAAACACCTAGACCACATGCTAATATAACCAGGGCTGATCCTGCACTTTGGGATAGAATATTGGATTGCTTATTGTCAGGTGAAATCAAACAATACATTTGTATTACTACACTGCTGGCCACCCAAAATCCAACACCAAGAAGGACACGAGATAGCAACGCCAGATTTTCTGGACACATAACAACAGATACAAACATGAAACGATTGAGCTTACAGGCCCGTACGACTTGCGGAACACGCTAATATCAACAGTTCGTGTGGCCCCCAAGGCTGGTAATAACGGCCGCTACACGCCGCGGCATCGAACGAAAGAGGCTTGGGGTATGTCGGTCCAGGTTGATTCCACACGTTGCCACAGTTCATCAGGCGTAGCCGCGGGTGGTGCTTGCCGTGCCACTCGGTTGCCGATCAGCGACCAGACGTGTTCGATGGGCGACATATCGGGAGAACAGGCGGTGACACCTGGTGGGTTGTGAAGAATTGTTGCACGATGCGTGCCACGTGCGGGCGCGCATTGTCCTGTTGAAACATGGCCGCTGGCAGGTCCTGCAGGTAAGGGAGGAATACAAGCTCCAAAACGTCGGAGATGTAGCGGTGGCTGCTGAGTGTACCGGCGATGCGTACCAGAGGAGTGCGGATGTCATATCCAATTGCACCCCAAACCATAACGCCACGCGACGAACCGGTATGGCGATGCATAATGCAGGCGTCGGACCGGCATGGCGAGGCATAATGCACCGTGATTTATGCCCCAACGTTCGTGATGTGGCGGTGCGAGCCGTCAATGCCCGCCGCACAACATGCCGGTCCTCTAGTTTGGTGAGGTGCCGCGGCTGCGGTAATCACTCACGTCGGTCCGTCCGATCCCTCCTGCACCCACCGAATCCGTACTCGCCTCACTGTGGCTGGATGTCGTCCCGCACGGGCACCGATGTGGGGGTGCGATAAACCGCTGTCGCGATAAGCCACTATTCGTCCTCGGTCGAACTTCGAAGCGGGCTGGAATAACTGCCGGATTCTGCGACGAGACATCAGGAAGCTTCCCACGCACAGGTCCGGCAGCACAACATACTTTCACTACTTACACCTTGCCTTCTGTGCACCCTTCTTATAGTGTTACTCGGTGGCGAGCGGGGCGCACATGATTTGCATATGCTCTGCAATGCTATTCGTTTGCATGTCCTCTCGCGGGCGACGCATGCTGCAAATTTCAGGCCAATCGGATGCTTCCTTCTTGGTGTTCCATTTTGGGTGGCCAACAGTGTAATTGCAATTATTACTTCTGCAAATTAAGTGAAAATAAATTTACTTCTTTATCAATTCATTCTATCCAATGGGACTGCCCATGGAAGCACGATCTTTGTCGCATAAAAAGAAATAGCTGGCTCCTAAAATTTCGTAGTATTTGAGACACAATACTCTTGAAAATTTCTACAGCTTCTTCCATAAGCATCGTTTGGTTTTTGTCATCCCCTTCTATGACCAATCCACTTGTTCATCCACTCCGATGCTGCCATCTCTCGGAATAAAAATAATAAAGTTCCATTGTTCACCGCTGAGGGCAGCACATAGGCATCCACATATCTAACACCTATGTATCCCCCTTCCCACCCATCCGCTCAGATGTTGCCGTCGATCGGAAATAAATATTTTGCCATCGATCGGAGTAAAAACTTAATGCAGTTCTATCGTTCACCGCTTGGGTCAGCACATAACCATCGACATACCAAACCCATATGCATCACCCTTCCCACCCATCCACTCGGATGTTGCCATCGCTCGTAATAAAATTATGTCGCCATCGCACGGAATAAAAATTAATAAAGTTCCATCGTTTACCGCTAGGGGCAGCACATAAACATCGTTTGGTTGTTGTCATCCCCTTGTTTCATCCACCTATTTGTGCATCCACTCCGATGTTACCATCTCTCGGAATAAAAATAATAAAGTTCCATCGTTCACCGCTAGGGGCAGCACATAGTGTATTGCCATATCTGTCATAATCGTATCGACTGTCATACGTGTATATATATTTTTTCATGTACGTACGTATTGTGATCTTCCGTGGGGTTGGTAGATTTCATTACACTTGCTTATTACTCGTTCTTTATATTCTGTGCGAGTAGATTGGAGTTTGATTGACTGCTGTATGGTAATTAGCTGCCACCAGACCAGGATATCTCTGTCCTAGTCAACTTACGCTGTTGTGCTGCCCCCCAGAGGCATAGTGAAAGAAAAGATGAATTGTATAGACTTAGAGCTGAGAAATATGTACAGTTTTATTCACAAGTTACCCTTGAGCAGGGAAGTGATTTTAGCTGATGGCACATAGACGATGATGCATTTGATATACAGTAAATGGTTCTTGATGTCGAACACGCCAATCTCACAGCACGGTGAGAATTCAGTCACAGTTCAGTCCTGCACTTAAGAGTGAACATAGCATAGAGAAGTTATTATACATAGCAATAATGCGCTTCACAAGTGGCTAGATTACTCAGGTGGAGGATTTCCTTGACAGACCGCAGTCTGTCATGTGATTAGTATTACTACCCATTTACCCACAGGTAATGCAATGTATATACCCTAGTGGCCTCAACCCGCAGGTAGGCTCCTAACTAACTATCTAGTCAGCAGCATCCGACTAGCTTGCGTACATTTCGATTACTATGATCCCTTGAGCGACGACTACAAAACGGCCATCGCATTTCCTTTTCTAGCAAGAAATGGTCCCGCAAAAGTTCGTTACAACGTTTCCCGGCTGAAAACTCTTACAGCCCGGTGCAGCCCGGACCTCGCAGATCCAATCACGTAAACGCACGCCTTCGGAACAAGGGCCCATGTGGTAAATATCTTTCTTCTCCTCAGCTGTCTCTAGCTGCTTGACACTTTCTGCGCTACGAAGACATCTCCATATTTTGTGAACTTCTGCCTCAGCATGGAATTCACCATCGAGAGAATTTCCTTCCCCTTCTCCTCTCCGTGAGACCCTGGGCACACAATATGGCCGACCTGAAGACATTTTTCTTCCTACAGGGCAAAAAATGGCGTTCCTCCTCCCATTTCGAATCCCCCCCCCATTTTCCCTGTCTTAAATATTTTTACATCATCACAATATCCAACACCTATGCATCCCCTTTCCCACTCATCTACTCAGATGTTGACATCGCAAGGAATAAAATTATGCTGCCATCGCTAGGAATAAAGATTAATGCAGTTCCATCATTCGCCGCTAGGAACAGCACATGAGCATCGACATATCCAACACCTATACATCCCCCTTCTACCCATCCAGTCGGATGTTGCCATCGCTCGGAATAAAAATTAATAAAGTTCTGTCGTTTACCGCTAGGGGTAGCACATAAGCATCGTTTGGTTGTCGTGATCCCCTTCTATCACCTACCCATTTGTGCGTCCACTCGGATGTTGCCATCTCTCGGAATAAAAATAATAAAGTTTCATCGTTCACCGCCGGGGGTAGCACATAGGCATCGACATATGCAACACCGATGCACACCCTTCTCATACATCCACTCAGATGTTGCCATCGCTCGGAATAAAGTTATGTTACCATCGCTCAGAATACTATCGCTCGGAATAAAAATTAATGCAGTTTCATCGTTCACCGCTAGGGGCAGCACATAAGCATCGGCATGTCCAACACCTATGCATCCCTCTTCCCACCCATCCTCTCAGATGTTTCTATCGTTCGGAATAAAATTATGTTGTCAACGCTCGGAATAAAAATTAATGCAGTTCCATCGTTCACTATTGAATTTCACATCTATATATATATATATAAACGTGAAAGTTTGTATATTTGTTTGTTTGTATGTTTGTTTGTTTGTTCGCTATACAAATCTACAGTGTTCAATTTACAACCACCGAATGTGATATATTATCTCATGACACTCTGACTTAGACCGTAGAGATTTTGGAAGGGGTCGGGGCCGGAGGGGTCAAGGGGTCCCCATACAAAATTTTCGTAAAAAGTTCTACAGTTTTCAATTTATAACAACCAAATTTGATAAATTATCTCATGGTACTCTAACTTAGACCGTACACGGATTTTGGAAGGGATCGGAGCCCGGGGAGGTCAAGGGGTCCCCATACAAAATTTTCGAGAAAATTTCTATAGTTTTCAATTTAGAACCACCAAATTTGGTATACTATCTCATGGTTCTCTAACTTAGACCGTAAATGGTTTTTAGAAGGTGTCGGAGTTCGGGGTAAAGGGGTCTCCACACAAAATTTTCGTAAAATCTACAGTTTTCATTTTAGAACCACCAAATGTAATATATTATGTCATGATACTTTGACCGCGGATGGTTTTCGGAAGGGGTCGGAGCCCGGGGTCAAGGGGCTCGCATACAAAATTTTCATAAAAAGTTCCATTTTTTAGTTTTACGCTACCTTTCACCTCCAATAGGTTGCTCCCTCAGGTAGAAATATAATGTTATGTAAACATACAGTTCCAGATATTTAAAATTTAAAGCTATAAACAAAAGGATGGTCAATGCCAATGTCAAGTCGCATGCACGCGACATGACATAAGTATGTACTTTGCATTTCAGTGACGCGGGATTCTCAGAAGCTCATGCCAGATGTACGGCAGTTCTATAGATGTCTCCTCAAAGGCAAACATTTCCATTCCTGTTGCTTTCCTCTTTGTTTCGTTAAAGTAAATTAACTAAATCGATTTTTTTTTATATTTCAAATTTTTTTTTGTGGGTGCGGGTGTTGGTGGGGGGGGGGGGGCAGAAATATCACTGCATCATAATATTCTGCGTCCGCAGTGACGGTTAGTGTTTTTACATTCCAATTTGTTTTATTTCTTTTTAGGACAAATATTAAATTAACCGATTTATAAATGTTCTTTTTTTTTAATATTTCAGATTATGGGAGATTTCAATGCAAAAATAGGGCACCGACAACAGAATGAAACTTCAGTAGGTAAATTCGGTCACGGCAACAGAAACCAGCGTGGAAATACTCTCGTTGAGTTTGCAGAGGCAGAAGGATTTTTCATCTTGAATTCCTTTTTCAAGAAAAAGCCACACAGGAAATGGACATGGAGACATCCAATTGGGACGACAAGTGAAATTGATTTTATTATGTGTAACAAAAAATTCGTCATCGAAGACTGCAGTGTGCTAAACAAGTTCAACACAGGTAGTGACCATAGATTGGTGAGATGTAAGATGCACCTCAACACTAAACTGGAACGTGGCAAGCTCATAAGACAAACAAAATGTATTGACATAACCAACCTTAAAAAACACCATAATACTTTCAAGTTGGAACTGAAGAACAGATTCTCTGCTTTAGAAGGCCTAACATCGGAAGAAGTGGATATTTCTGAAGTTAACAGAAAAGTAACCAAAGCTCTTATGGAAACAGCAACAAAATTAGCTGGGTCTAAGAACAAGTTGCATGTAAACAAATTATCAGGAAAAACCAAAATGTTGATGCAAAAAAGAAGAGAGATGAGGACAACTAAAGAAGATGTGACTTCCAAAGTGGAATATATAGAGCTATGCAAGACAGCACGAAAAAGTATCACTGAAGACGTAAGGAAATTCAACTGTGAGCTAGTGAGGAAAGCAATTGAAAACAACCAAAGCCTAAAGATAGCAAAGGGACATCTCAGTAAGGGAAGAAAACAGATTATGGCTCTGAGAAAAGAAGATGGTTCTATAACAAGAAATAGAGGCGAAATTTTGACAAGAGTGAAAGATTTCTACTCCAAACTATATGAAAGGGATGATATATGCACTCCAGACATCATGAAAGGTACCAGAGTTCTTCCAGTCCTCCCAGCAGAAGTTGCTCATGCAATCAAGAACATGAAGCGGGGGAAAGCTCCAGGAGAAGATGGAATTACTATAGACATCATACAAGAAGCAAGTGGAGAAATTGAAACAGTACTCGCCCAAATTTTTACTCGATGCCTTAATGAAGGGAAGATTCCTGAGGATTGGAACAATGCTACAATGATCCTGCTACATAAAAAAGGTGACATTGAGGATCTCAGGAACTACAGACCTATCAGCCTCCTATCAGTGGTTTATAAAATCTTCACTAAAGTTCTTTCACACCGCTTGAAGGTAACACTGGACATGGCTCAACCGAGAGAACAAGCTGGATTCAGGAGTGGCTACAGCACAATAGATCATATCCACGTACTGAGAGAACTAATTGAAAGAGCGAGGGAATATGAACTTCCATTGTGCATGGCTTTTATCGATTATGAAAAAGCCTTTGATTCGGTGAAACCATCAGCAGTTACCACGGCTCTGAAATCCTGCGGTATTGAAGATGCATACATTAATATTATTAATAACATCTATGAAAATGCAAGTGCAAAGATTCGGCTGTTTGAAAATACAACACACATAAAAATTGGAAAGGGAGTGAGACAAGGTGACACCATATCTCCGAAGCTCTTTAATGCCACATTGGAAAATGTCTTTCAATCACTGAACTGGGAAAACAAAGGGATAAAGATTAATGGAGATTATCTAACCCACCTTCGTTTTGCTGATGACATAGTCATTTTTGCAACTACCCCATCAGAGCTGCAGAGTATGATCCAGGAACTTGCTGACAAGAGTAAAGAAGTGGGATTAAAAAATGAACTTTCAGAAGACAAAAGTGATGTTCAATGCTTTTACAAGAAATGAAGATTTATCGATTGATGGAGAAAAACTGGAGATAACAGATACGTACGTTTATCTTGGACAGCAGATATCAAGTGAGGGTCACATTGATGAAGAAATTAATCGGCGTACAAAACTTGCCTGGAGAGCTTTTGGAAGAAACAGCATAATTTTCAAGAGCAATATGCCATTATGTCTTAAAAGAAAAGTGTTTGATCAATGCATCCTTCCAGTGCTTACGTATGGTGCAGAGACGTGGACCTTAACTAAAAGAGACATACAAAGGCTGCAGACAACTCAAAGAAGCATGGAGAGGTGCATACTTGGTATAACCAGGAGAGATAAGAAGAGGAACTCGTGGATCCGAAAAATGACGAGAGTGGAAGACATCATGATCAGAGTTAAATCCCTGAAATGGCAATGGGCTGGACATACTGCCAGAAGGACAGACCATAGATGGACAGCCGAGATTTTAGATTGGATTCCAAGGGACAGGAAAAGACCCAGAAAAAGACCACATGGGAGATGGGTGGATGAAATTCGTAAATATGCGGGAGTGACATGGAGGAGACTGGCACAAGACAGACCGTTGTGGAGGAAACTTGGGGAGACCTTCGTCCAGCAGTGGATTGATAATGGTTGACAATGATGATGATGAATGATGCCTCCCCCAAAAAAAGGTTCGATTGGGGGAAAAAAAAAGCAATAACCTAAACAAACTAAAATAAATTACTGGAAAATTACAGGAATATCTTTTCATTCATAAAAATTCACCCGCTGAACTTGGTGATTCCTCGAATATTTACCTGGGAAATACCGGGTACCCTGCTAGTACCAAATATAATACGAAGATAATTCCTTAAATCAGGGTGGCTTTTGAACAGTGCTAGCGATGCAACTACACAGGGTGCAAAGTTTAAAAGTTTAGAGGTCGCCGAGCCGAATTGTTTTTCTTTTTTTTTAGAAGTGGTATAAAGTACATAAAAAAAAAAAAAGAAAAATACCTAGGAGTGTTATCCAAAAAAGTGCTGTTGCTGCACTTTTTTGGATTACACTACCATTTCTTTCTTTTTAGAAGTGGTATAGAGTAAATAAAAAAAAAGAAAGAAAAATATCCAGAGAGTGTTATCCGAAAAAGTGCTGTTGCTGCACTTTTTTGGATAACTGCACGGCAACACTCGTCCACAAAGGGCATCTGTAACTGAGAAAACAATACCCGAGTTGAAATTTGAGGTGTTACCACATCCTGCTTGGTGCCGTCGTGCGACTTGCATGTCTTCGAGTCTCTAAAAGGCGGTTTGCGAGGCCGCCATTTTGAAAGTGATGTCCAGGTACAGGAAGCAGTGCATTAGTGGCTGCAGGAACAACCCAAAACATTCTTCTCTGCAGGAATCCAGTCGTTTGTAGACAGATATAAAATATGCATTCAACGACAGGGGACTATGTTGAGAAATTAGGTAATTGTTATGTGTTTGCCGCTTAGTTTCTTTGATATACGACAACATTGATTTACCCTCGATTTAACCTCGTAATATTTCAATTTAACTGAAAAAAGAACCGTTGTTTCTGGTGTTGACACCTTGGGATCAACGTGCAAGTCTATTAATAAATATATCTTTTATCTTTCACGTGGGGCTGAAAAAACCATAAACCCCAATACGAAGAAACAAATAAAGAAAGAACAAGCCGGTGGTGGGGTGGGGGTGGTTGGTGACCAACAAATATTGTCGCCCCGGGCTCCACGAGCGCTAAAGCTGGCCCTCACTTGAATCTTCTATCCACTGAAAAAAAATACCTGGTGTGAATTCAGGGAAAATTCCCAAAAAATTAGGTACAGCAAAGTTGCCGATAGATGTCCGCTTTCCAACCGTAGGTTGGAAAGCGTATATGCCCCAGCTTTGACCGTCTCTCTGTCTGTCTGCCCTTCCGAAAGATAACTCCCGTAAAAATGGTTCGATTTCAATGAAATCTTAGTATGAGATAGAGGACCACTAGGAGACAAACCCTATTGAAAATGGGTGAAATGGGATCAAAGGTCAGGACATAGGAGCGGGATCCATTCCACTGCCCTTTTGCGTCATAACTTACGTAAAAATGCTTCGATTGAGACAAAACATTATCATGTTGTTCTGGAGATATACTGAACCAATTCTTTTTAATATAATCGAAATGGGGTCAAAGGTGAGGGCACAGGAGCGAGATTTATTCCACAGCCATTATCCTCATAACTTGACTAAAAATGCTTCTGTTGTGACAAAACTTTAGTATGTTGTTTCGGAGGTATACTGAACCGGTTCTATTGAATATCATCGAAATGGGGTCAAAGGTCAGGACACAGGAGCGAGACTTATTCCACAGCCATTATCCTCATAATTTGAGTAATAACTTGAGTAATGATTTCTGGTATGTTGGAAAGCGTATCACTATCAATGCATTACATGATTTTACTAACTTGTTCTAAGAAATTTCCGTTTTTAAAAGTTCCCGTTTGTTTTAACTTTCATATTTAGGCAGATTTTCAGTAGTCCGTGATTCTGTATATTTCAGAAAACTACGTTTCGGGGTTTTCCGTGTTTATACAGAAATTTCGCCAACCAGAGGCAGCTGAATTTTTCAGCCCTTGCAAAAGAGATTAGAACAGCGGGCGTTTGGGTTGGCACAACATAGTCTGCACGTCTTAACGACTGCGTCAGAAAGACTTGCATCACCCTTACGTTCATGGTAGAAATACACGGTCGAGTCACATTATCGTGACCACCAGCTAATATCCAGAGTAACCGCCGTGTGCAGCGCCGACAGCAGCTAGACGGGCTGGGAGTGACTCAATAAGGGGCTGGAAGGTGTTTACAGGTACGTGGAGCCATGCTGACTGCAGTGCATCTGACAGCTGCTGGAGGGTGCGTGGTGGAGGGTCCACAGAGCGAACAACACGATCAAGGTGGTCTCACAGAAGCTAAATTGGGTTTAAGTCTGGGGAATTAGGGGGCCAGGAAAGTACTTTGAAGTCTTCATCGTGCTCTTCCAACCAGTCTCGGACATTTCCAGCTGTGTGACACGTCGCATTGAAGTCCTGGAAGATTCCATCTGCCCCAGGGAAGACAATCAGCATGTATGGGTGTACGTGGCCTGCAAGGATGGATTTATAACGAATCCGGGCCATAGTGCCTTCTACATTTATGAGTATACCCAGGGAATGCCACGTAAACATTCTCCAGACCATAACGCTGCCCTCACTAGCTTGTGTTCTTCCAACATTGGTTGAAGAGTTTTTGTTCTCCGACGCTTCTCGCCTTATACGCCAACGTCCATCCGCTTGATGAAGCAGAAAACATGACTAATCGGAGAAGGCAATCCTTTGCCATTTAATTAGCGGAGATCCAATTCTTATACTGCCGTGCAAATGTAAGCCTTTTCTTCCGATGCACCTTTGTAAGCAAAGGTGCAGTGACCATCCGTCTGCTTCGGACCCATACGCAGCAGGGTTTACTGAACTGTCATTTTTGACACACTTCCGGTAGCCCCATCGTTCATTCGGCCAGTGAGTTGCTCTACTTTAGCGTGTCGATCGGCCCTCACGCACCTTCGTAGCCGACGTTCACCTCTCACATCAACGGCACGTGGTGCTCTGCAGTTTCCACGTCGCTTATTCGCAACAGTGCCATTTCTCCAATAACGAAAGGAATTGCGGAAAGGTTTCTAAAAATTCAGAATTTACCGTTAACACATCTTAGAATCGGCAATTTACCGATCAATATAAGAAAGGAATTGAGGAAAGGTTTCTAAAAATTCTGAATTTTCCGTCAACACATCTTAGAATCGGAAATTTACCGATCAATATAAGAAAGGAATTGCGGAAAGGTTTCTAAAAATTCTGAACTTTCCGTTAACACATGTTAGAAACGGCAATTTACCGATCAATATAAGAAAGGAATTGCGGAAAGGTTTCTAAAAATTCTGAATTTTCCGTTAACACATCTTAGAATCGGCAATTTTCCGATCAATAAAAGAAAGGAATTGCGGAAAGTTTCTAAAAATTCTGAACTTTCCGTCAACACATCTTAGAAACGGCAATTTACCGATCAATATAAGAAAGGACTTGCGGAAAGGTTTCTAAAAATTCTGAATTTTCCGTTAACACATCTTAGAATCGGCAATTTACCGATCAATATCAGAAAGGAATTGCGGAAAGGTTTCTAAAAATTCAGAATTTTCCCGACGTAAGAAATTTCTGTAACATTCTGGATTTTTTCCGTCATTTCATGGAAAAGGTTGTATCAGAAATATGCTCCGTTAATCCACGAAAAGAATCACTGAAAGTAGCTCGTAAATTTCAGAATATTTTTTTCTAAAGTGTAAAGCCAAAACGAAGACTCCCATGATTTCCAATTTTGGTCTTCAATCAGAATAATTCCGTTAAATTTATTGAAATAAAAATAATGAAACAATGATTCAGGGAAACGGTTGCTGTATTTACCGTACACAACGAGAGTGAGTCGTTTAACATTCTTTTCCCACAAACGCTTCATAATATGTATTCGATATAATAAAGGAAGCAACGCAAATTGAAATGGTTTACAGGTAGCTTAACTTTCTAATTACTTTTTTTACTGCATATGCAAGTTTGATAAAACAAGCCGAGTAACAATTGAAATTACTTTTGTTCAGAAGCCACAGGTACATGAACTCAGTTTGTTGTCATATTGCATATTAACAGCACATGGAGTTTCATAACACTGAACTCTCAGTCATCAATTCGTAAGCAGGTGCTCATTTCCACGAACTCAAGCAAACATTTCACATCATGGGAACGGAAGAACATCTTCGTGCCCATCGTTAGCACAGAGCTTGAACATCGCGGTCAAAGTCGTCCTAGTGTTTAGGCATAAACTCTGTGTTGTCGTTTTGCATTCGAAGTACTTCCGTTTTTCCCACAGATAAGTTATCTGAAACTCTGACATGTTTATGTATTGTGCGCTATTAATTCGTTTGACTGTGTAATCAAAAACATTTATGATTCCTTACGCTTGTTCATATTAAAAACTTCGTGAAATACGAATTTTTAAGGACAGCTAAATATTGCTTATGAACTATTCAAGGACATCCCCAGCACAAGCTATTAACATTCTTTGACAGTTGAGAGTCGGGAAAGTTCAGCGCCAAAACAGTCATGCTCTTTTAAACCTCAGTCTCAACACGTACGTCATTCTTATTAGCTGCGTGCGATTACAGAGAAAAAGAAATGTGACAGAGCGAGAGAGAATATGCTATATACACTGACAAAAAGAGAGAAATAGAAAAATAAAACAGTGAAGGGCCATATTAAGTCAAAAAGATTAACCCGTAAGTAGCGTCATGCATATTTAGTACGTAAAGAGCGTCGTGCGGTCCAGGGGACCGTTATCTGTACTGTACCCATAGATAAAAACCTGTTGCGGAAAGAACAATATTAATTACCGTTTTGCACTTTAATAACACTTGGAGACCCAAATGTGAGAAAAACAAATTAATATTTTAAAATTTTTTACTGAAAATCTTGCCATTTTGTTGGAACTCAGAAATTTTAATCTGAATCATATGTAATGTTTTAAATTCCTTTAAAAAATAATAAAATACGCACACTTCTAACACTGTGCATATCTGCTGTTCATGAAATATTCTGCATAAAAACTAAGTATTAGGTTCCTCCACAGGCGCGATGCTACGGGTGGGCCAGGGTGGGCTTCAGCCACTCCAACTTTTCTTTCAGCCCACCCTTCAGCCCCCCCCCCCCAAAAAAAAATATTTAAGCAATCAGAACACACACATGGCGAGTGTGTAACCGTTTAAGATTTTATGGAACTGGGTAAACGTATATAAATTTTTCGAATTCACAAAAAATTTAAAAATTTTATTATACACTTTTTGCCAAAAAAAAAAAAAAAAAAAAAAAAAAAAAAAAACCATACATACATACATATCACTAAGCTGTACTCTGATATTCAGAGGTTAAATCCTCAACGAAAGAACTTACTGATGCCGTAACAAACGCCTCCATTTGCAGCGATCTTGTCAACAGCTCGAGCTTCACTGTCATACACATACACGACGCACACAAAACCTTTCGTACTTCATACTCATTATCTTTTTCTCATGCAGACATTCCTGAATCTGGTCCTCCCATAATTTCCTTGTACTTCCTCTACCTTTCTTTCCTGCCACTTGAGCTGAATAAATTCTTTTAGAGGGCATCTCATCACCCATTCTTTCAACATGGCCAAACCACCTAAGAATATTAGTCTCCAGCTTACTAACAAAATTTTGCCTCACATTACACAACTGCTACACATCTTCATTTCTCACATGATCAGAGAGCGTGTTTTGCCACAATCCCACTTCCGTAAGAAATGCATCTCGCCAGCACACAAACGACTCCTATGCCACACCTGTAGTACCCAGGTTTCATTGCCGTACATCAGAGTAGGAAAAATTACACTTTTATATACAGCCATTCGGGAATTTCTTGAGGACCCATTATTCTTGCGTGATCCTCGTAAAGCAGCTATGACTTTCAATGAAGAATTTACTGACCTACTAATTTCGCCATCTAATTTGTTCTCTCTGTCAAATATGCTTCCCAAATATACAAACTGTTCACCTGCTCAATAACTGTAGCATTTAGACTTATTCTGCATTCAGTACTAACAGTACCTCGCGCAAAAGCCATAACTTTGGATTTTCCCTTATTTATACTTAGTTTGAATTTCATACAAACTTCGTACATCCGGGACAACATACTCTGCAACTCACTTTTGCTTTCTGCCAACAGGAGTGTGTCATCAGCATACAGCAATCTGCACACACGGATATTACCAAAACATAAACCAGTATTGTTTATTTTGGCATCACGTATGCATCCATCCATAAACATATTAAACAGCCATGGCGACACTACATAACCTTGTCTGACTCCTACACCAATATAGAAAACTATTTCGATACAGCACCATTTACCCGAACACATGCACTATTGTTAGCATATGTGGCTTCAAGAGAATCCATTTACTCAATCATTAGGTTTCTCTAAATCTATGAAGGCAGCAAAAACTTTCTTACCAACAGACCTACACCTTTCGATCATCAAACGCAGTGCAAAAATTTGGTTAGTGCAGCCTTTACCCGACATCAAACACCTCTGAACATCCCACACTTTCATTGATGTAAGACCCATTACTTTTTCAATAATGACCTTACCGAACACTTTGCTTGGCACACTCAGTACGTTAATACCACGATAGTTCTTGCAGTCAGTCTGATCACCTTTTCCCTTATACAAGGGAACAATGATAACATCCTTCCAATCCCGAGGGACCATTCCTAGCTCCCAGCACAACTAGAAAATTTCAGTTAACCATTTAATTACAGAGTCACCACCATATTTAAACATCGCAGCAATTATGCCATCTACTCCCGGAGTCTTACCATTTTGAAGAGAATTTAGAGCTTCTCACAATTCTTCTCTTGAGATCCCTCTTGTGCTACTGTGACATCATCTGCTTCTGCTTCAGAATCACCTTTGCTTTCATGTTCTAATAACTCACAGAAGTATTCACTCCATCTTTCACTTACCTCATTGGGCTCCCATATCATTTCTCTGATCCTATTCTTCAGACAACTTAAAATTTTATTCCTCCTATTTTCCCTATGTCTTATGTACTTTCAGAAAGATTTTCTGTCTTTTCAAAAAAAGCCAATTCATGCCTTTCCACCTTTTCCTTGCTAAACTCTGGCGAACCAACACCAACTTAGCTTCCTCAGGTTTCTTACATGAAGAGCAATTGAATTAGAGAAAGCTGGCGTTATGCAAATGTGGCGCAGTGGGCGGCCCTGTAAACAGAAACGACATGACGTATGAGAGACATATAAGACTGCTTAGCTAAAAGAGACATATAAAGACTGCAGACAACTCAAAGCAGCATGGAGAGATGCATGCTTGGTGTAACCAGGAGAGATAAGAAGAGGAACTCGTGGATCAGAAAAATGACAAGAGTAGAAGACATCATGATCAGAGTAAAATCCCTGAAATGGCAATAATAGGCTGGACATATTACCAGAAGGACAGACCATCGATGGACAGCCAAAATTTTTGATTGGATTCCAAGGGACGGGAAAAGACCCAGAAGAAGACCACATGTGAGATGGGTGGATGAAATTCGAAAGTATGCGGGAGTAACATGGAGGAGACTGGCACAAGAGAGACCGTTGTGGAAGAAACTTGGGGAGACCTTCCTCCAGCAGTGGATTGATAATGGTTAACAATGATGATGATGATGATATACATTGAAACATCTTTTGTTTTTACTGGAAATAACATCACCAGAGTGGATTAAAATCTACAAGAAGGGATTGTTTTTGCCAAAATTTCTGCCACGTCCTTTAAAATTTGTGCTTCCCTCTTCGCTCGTACGACACTTAGTCCCCCTAATAGTCCCCCCCCCAGTTCTGAGCTTCTGGCGTCGCCACTATACCTCCAGCGATAATTTACAGAAAACTGCAAGCGTTCAACTGAAAACACGTTCAGCTTTCGGTAACGGAGTTTGCACACTCGAGGCATATTTTTTGGCAACACTCAAGGCATGTTGGTCTATTGCAGGAAAAACACAAACAGGCAGTTTTGCGCTTCTTTGCCTCTGGACATAGAAACCACGGTTTTCTATTTTCTCTTGCTAACTTTTCATCCTTTTTTTTTTTTTTTTTTGCTCTTCCCAAACTGCTCCTGCTCCTCTTTCCTGATTTCAAGGATACGTTTCACGGACAAATGCAATTCCCTTGAAAGTCTTATGCTATCCAATCTCTCTTTTATAGATATGGATCTATAAGATCCTTAGCTAGAGATTTCATGAAATCCAACCGTGATAGAGGATCCGGACTACTATTAGACAGATACAAAATATATGCATTCATTGTACTCATATCTAATATTCGAAAAAATATAGCCATCGGCCAACGTCTGGTGCCATGAGTAGAGCTGTAAATACTGCATTTTTAATCTAATGCTTCCACTCCTCATTTTGTGCAGTTATAAAAACTAATTATTTCCGGTTGCCTAGTCTCTTCATCGACTTCTTCCGAGTTATGCATTGAGTGAGGACACAAGAATGACAGTTTTTTTCTTTTTAGGAACGTAAGAGGCAATCACGGAGTAACAAGTTCACAGAGTCACTTAACAACGATCTGAAAGGCCAGACTATTTTCCCCAAAACCAAATACTAAAACTTGGAAGAAAGCTAAGATTCTTTCTACGCATCAGTGACATTGTACCATTTATTGGATCGCACGACACCACTTATGGGACAGCTTTGAACGAAACGTTTTGTGATACGTAACTAGCGTCGTGCTCTCCATGAGACCGCTGCATCAATGAAAAACATACTACTAACGGCGATCTCAACAAAGCATGACTGCATTGCTTAATTAATAAGATATTGAAAGGTATTAGAAAGTACAGGTCATTAGGTCTATTACGTACGTGAATAAAACATACATTAATAACTGATGCGGTCAGTGAGACCACACGACTCCACTTAAGGGTTAATAGAGAGAAGGTATTGGTTTATTTAAAAACTATCTTCGCATTCTGGCATATGTATGTCGTCTCCTAAATTACAAATTTGACATTTTTGAAATTCTTAGTCTTTGAAAATTGTGGAGTTTAAATATTTTAAAACTGCTTAAACATTTTTTTTTAGAAAACCTCAAATCCTTTGTGACTGGCAAAAAAACAACAACAAAAAAATGGTAATGAAAATTATTTCATTTTTTAATTTCTTAGATAGCCACCTAAGCATTATGCATTATCCTATATACACTGAAGTGCCAGAAAAACTGGTACAGACGAGCTTATGCAAAATACATAGCAACGTCACCTATGCGCGTAATCGGTTGCGTTCGCCAGTGCGTATATAAAGCGATAGACATCCTTGCCAGCTGTCAGAGCTGTTTTCGGCATGAGAATGACAAGTAATAATGATTTAAGCGATTTTCAACGCGGTGTCATAGTTGGCGCTCGTGAGATGGGCCATAGTATTTCGGAGGTAGAAACAAAGTTCGGATTTTCACGGACGACCATTGCAAGGGTGTACCGTGACTACAAGAATTTCAGCAAAACCTCCAACCTACGATACCAGTGTGGCCGTAAAAAGACATTGGGTGAACGTGACCATCGTCGGCTGTCAAGAATCGTTTCACGCGATAGGCGTGCAACACTCTCGCAGGTATCATCGGAATTCAATGCTGGAGCCTCAACAAGCATCAGCGTCCGGACTGTGCAACATAACCTGCACGATATGGGCTTTGGGAGCCAACACCCAACTCTAGTCCCTTTGATGGGTGCACGACACAGAGCTATGCGCCTCGCTTGGGCACGGCAACACCGCCACTGGACACTTGATGACTGGAAACAAGTAGCCTGGTCTGACGAGTAGCGTTTCCAACTGAATCGGGCAGATGGAAGGATTCGTGTGTGGCGCAAACCCCATGACCCATGGATCCCGCCTGTCAACAGGGAACTGTAATAGCTAGTGGGGGGGTTCCGTAATGGTATGGGGTGTGTTTAGCTGGACTTCACTGGGACCCCTGGTACGTCTACAAACGTTTGTGACCGACCAACGCTATGTGTGCATCCTTTCTGACGAGTTCATGTCCTGCATTCATGCTGATGGGTTGGGCACAAGTCTGCAACCAGAGGGCGTATGCTCACGATTCCGTTTACAGCAATATCTGAGGGATTAAAAACGTGATTGATAAACGTCTTTCTTCCGTCAGATACTATTGTTTTCCATACCGGTTCCGTTGACTTTGAATAGCTTTGATCAATTTAATTTGCGTCAGAACGGATTCAAAAGACGTGCTTATTACACCCGAAAATTCGGTGTTATCTTTCTTGTTTATATTTATTTCATATTGCGTGACACTCATATCAGTTCACTTTTGATTAAGGCGTGGTTTTATCAAATTTTAAGTAACGCATTCATTGGTTAAACCACAATATGCTATCACTATTGTTTACACTTTTAGTTACAGTCTCTACCGCCACCTAGTGGACAAAACAGTCAACCGAGCGTACGCTATTTCTCGTACTGATCTGCCGATCAGGCAGGTCATATCTACATATGACATGGGTCTCGGTTATTAGTCAAAGGAAAATCCAGTTATGATAGAACATTATTTATTTATCTAAATCACATCTCCTAATGGTCGTGCCGCAAAGTAGCTAACATAGTGATTCAATCAGGGGCGCCGATTTCATCAAATTATTTGGAAGGGACGCAGCAGGCGTGAAGAGATCAGACGGGGAGAGGAAGTTCTCTTCCAATAATAGGAAGAAAATAAAAAAAAAGTACAAAAAGATAAACTAAGAGATTGGAAGTATATTTTATAACGGAATTGTAACTGCTCACTATCAAATGAACAAAAAACAGAAATATTCTTTTGCTGAATATCAATATTAAAAAAAATAAAATTCAGCCTGTATTTTATGAAAATATCCAGAGAAATTTTACTTCCAAAAGTTTATAAAAAATATGAGAAATTAGCGGGTTACTCTAACAAAGAACAAGGAGCGAAAAATATATAGATAAAGAAAGGCGCTAGAGATAATATGTTTCTGTATTTTTATTTATTTTATTTTTGATAATTGTTTTAAACATTTACCACACCTCACGAGAATGTTTCAAACACAATACAGGACTGGCTATCCAGTTTCTTGTCAAATGAGCCATGATGAATATGGGGGAAAAAAAGCTTTTACTTATTTTGTTACTTATTATTTTTTTGAAAATTAATTGCTGTGGCTACATACGGTAGAGCTTGGTCCGCCCCGTGAGGCCAAAACGGTTATTTAATTAAAGACAAAAAATATTGGGGGGCTATGCCCCCTACCCCGAGTAAAATTATTGGAGGGTCACACTTTAGATCTTTTGGGGCCCTAGGCGCTAAAAGGTCAGGGGCCTACCTCCCCCTTCTCATCGGCTCAGAAATTTTCATCCGCCAGCTTAACAAAAAAAAAAAAAGGTAAAGTCAAAAAAAAGTTTTTTTTACGCTTTTTAAAATGCCATTTTATCTTCCTATTATTTTTCAAGAAAGAGTGCAAGTGTAATTACTTTGTCTATCCCAGCGCATCGAACATTTTTGTTTTTGGAGAATAAACAGAAATTATTTTTGCGGCTAATAGGAAATCAAAGGAAATTTAGTTTGGGACTTTAAATATCCCACATGCTTCATGAATTTACCGCTAAGGGCTGTCAAAGTCGAAAATTAAGAAAAAATAAACAAAGTTCTATTGAGAAGAAACTATTCAACTTAGAGGAAAAAGCATTTTTGTGCCTCTCATACTAAGCTTAACTTTTCCTTCTTAAACATTTAAATTTTCCAATTAGTTCGTTAATTTCCTTCTAAAAGCGCTAAATCGAAAGAATCTGGTTTTCTTTTTGCCAATGATAGGACATAAACATTAATAAATTTTGCCTATTTTAAATTTCACTCCTAGTTCACAAATTTCACGCTAGGAGTTCTCAAAGTGGAAATTCGTAAATTTTAGCTTTACGTTACGAAGAGACCATTTCAGTTACAGCAAAGGTTCTTTTTGAGTTTGATACATTAGGCAAAACTGATGGCCTTAGCAACTTTTCAGTTGCAAGTTACTTGGCAGATTTAACGCTAAGGGCACTGAAAATGGGATTTTTCTAAATTTATCAGTACATGATGTATGTATGAACTGTCATAAAATTGAAATGCATTTCAATTACAAAACGTGCTGTTTCCATAGATTCAGCTTTAGAAAATGGTCATGTTTTTACGTTATGCGAATAAGTAGGAAACGAGCATGGATGATTTCAAGTAAAAATGAAATACTTGAAGATACTGGCAACCGGAAAAGTCCTCCACATTAGAGAATTCGGGAAAACTGCAATTTGTGCACAGTACTTCACTTGAAAAGGGCGAATGACTTTTCGTGGAGTTGTCCTGTAGCAAATAATTTCCTAAGTCGAAGAGACTAAGCCGTCCATGGCATAGACAATTGCCATGGACCAAGAAAGTTGGACACTAAGAATTTCATCAGTCAGTGCAGGAAAGTGAGAATGTGTTCCTGGAAAGTATTTTTCTTATTATTTTCATCGGAAAGTTCAGAAAGTCTGCATTTTTTTTTTCTGTCAAATTGATGTGTGAGATTTTTTATACCTACATCTCAGTAACCAGAAGCATAAGAATTAAATGCAGAAAATCCGGTTTGAAAATGGAAAAGTAGGAACCACAGCTTTTTGAGTAAGATTATCATTGAAACTTTTTATGGCTTTTTCAAAAGTTAGTTGCATGTCGATTTAAGGAATAGAAAAGGTGAGAATACTTGATAATTATCAGTATTAGACAAGGAAAGTAGAAAGTATAATAATAAAGAAATGTTGTTGCACAACAGAAATTTCTTTTAACACTATTAAATAAGAAAAACACAGATAGTGTGATGCTCTCGAATGTCTTTATTTTTTCAGCCTAAATATCAATTCTTTTGGTTAAGGCTGGTTTAAAGGGATTAGGGCTGAGAAAGAACTTGATTTCCTTACCCCAAGGGAAAAGACAATTAACAGCAAACTCTCCCGATCACGAGGACAGTATCAACATTCAACAAGCACTCCTCATTGCAACTCAGGAGGGAAGGGGAAAAGGTTCCAAAACAGATGCTTTCCTTTGACTGGAAGTAGCATGAAAGCAATTTATATAACAGCAGACCAGTTAAGTACGTATTCGTCTTAAACAATGAAAAGGGTGGGAAACGTGAATCCTTCCTTCACTTAACGGAAGGCTAAATTATTTTAACTGTTCTTTCAAAACAAGTACATCGATAAGAATTCGAAAATTTGGGGTATCAACAAAACAAGAAAAAATATATGTTACTGATACGAGAAAGTAAAATATCAACTTACCAGGGGCGCGCCAAGGGCATATTCAGCCCGGGTCAGTGATGTATTCAGGCATCTTCTCAATAGTGCTTAGCCCCCCCCCCTGAAAAATCTATTAATGCCCCCCCCGTAGATTTTTGGGCGATCTCCCCTTATATTTAGCCTAAATGTGTTTGTTTATAACTAAATATTTAGTAAAAATTAAAAAACATTAAGAAAATGAAGGAAAATATTATAATAATAAAGAAACAACAACATCCGCATGGACTTCAATCTAAAATTTCTATCATCTTTCAACAAAACATTAAACAGTATTCGCTGAAGGAACAATTTTTCAAGCACAGACAACTCGGACTACTTCCGCAATGAAAACCTAATTCCACAGAGTAGAGATGTTTTCACTGCAATACATCGCCATATTTTGGAAGCTGGCATTCAGTTTTATTTCAGTCTTCTGGATGCCGACTTTCCATGTATACGGTTAAGCCTCAGTGTAGCTAACGTGACGTTAGTGCTTCCAATACAACAAAATATTTGCTACCTAATTTTTAACAATAGCAAATTACCATAAATTGTTCATATAATAAAGTAGTTGTTTTTTCTGGCGGTGGTGGTTTACACTTTGTCACAAAAAAAAAAAAAAAAAAATAAATAAATAAATAAAAAAATCGAGGCACCTCAAACTGGCATCCAAACGGTTAGTTAGTTTTGGGTTTTTTTACTACTATTTGATAATCTAAATAATCTAAAGGGACGGAAACCAAATGACAGGGGAATGGCTTACACCATACGTTTTCAGGTAACACTACTGTAATGATTCCTTAATAATAAGAAACACGTTTGTACTATAAGGCGAGGACATTTTTACCACTCCTAATGTCTTGAGGGAATTTTCCCCCGCACAACCTCACCTTTACTAGCGTTCTCAATATTTTTACACCACCCCACAATGAAACCCGTAGTCCATTACTGAATTAAAGCAAAGGTATAACGTTTTTAATCACTTGTATGTGTAGATTTCTTGGAATTTGAATTTGCGATATAAGAGCATAAGAAAATGTGTATTCTATTTATCATTTTTATATATATTAATACTGTATATATAAATAGCAAAACTGTGATTATATGTATATAATCAGTCAACAAGTTTTAGCCCCCTCGAAATTTGTAATTGCCTCCCCCGGAAAAAAACACTTTGAATGCAACACTGGCCCGGGTATGCAAAAAACACTCTGAATGCAACACCTCGTTGGTATGCAAGCCCAGATTTACCGCCCCTTGTCCGAGAATATTTTTCAACTTTTATTCCTTTTTGCATGAAATAAATGCCTTTCGCAAAATCATTTTCTCTTTCCCATAAATTAAGAGTTTTCATAAAACAGAATTGTCTCATAAAAAATTGAAGGAAAAAAAATCTGAAAAACTCTAGTTCAAATGACGCTGCGAATAATCCAAGAAGTCAGCTTCTCCTCTGTCAATTTACCCAAAAGTCCGTTTACCGGTAAAAAAAGTTTCGTCATGTACGATGATAAACATATTACACCTTCCTAAAGAATAAAAGTTATTTAAAAATTGAAAAGTCTCGTTATGCATGTTCAGGTGCTCGAACCGTTCCATCGTTGTATAAAAAAAACAGGAAAGTTTTTTTTTATTGTTTTTTTTTTAGCAGATCAATAATGCATCCGTATTTTGGTACCCAAAATTACTTTACTTTTCCCTTTTTCTTTTTTTTTTTTTTCTTTCTTACGTGGTCTAACCATTTCAACAGTTGAAAATTCTGTTTTGCAATCTATTTCCTCGGCAATTGTTTGACCTTTAGCTAACGTGCCTTTAAAACCCCCATGTGTTCTGCATTCTTTTAAAAAGCCATTTACTTGTTTTAACATTTCTCTTATATTTGAAGAAAGAGTGTACCAAATATTTCTGGAACAAATAAACTAGCATGTTTTTCTGTTTTTTATCTTTTTTCTAAGAAAGATTGGTTAAATTTCGTGTATCACTGTCTCTAAAAGATTCGTTAAAGCGCTTATATAATGTATCGCGGATTACATCTGAATTGTATCTCAATCCTCGTTACCCTTATTGCATTGATCGTATTTTCCCATCTTGTTTCCAGGCACCGTTTTGCGGTTAACGCTGGAACCCTTTCTTTAAAATTTGCCAACGGAAAGTAATCGTTATTTACGACCAGATTTAAAGTATGAGCCTCTCAAAGTACATAAAATGCATAAAGGTTTTAAGTCGAAAAATTGGTTTTTGAAGACAGTTAGTTGTGTTTTTCCTTCATATTGGCCCTATTGTCATACCGCTGGTCGCGCATATCATGAATGCTGAAATCTTCAAGATTTGAAAAAAATTAGAAAAAGAATTGCCTGTTCTTTGCCCGCGGTAACCGTTATTGAACAAAACAATAAAAATTATTCTCTGATATCAGGTCGTTTTTATTGAATTATATAACAAATTCTTTTTACTAAAAAAAAATTAACGTGCCACGTGGCGTTACTATTTCTCATAGTAAAACGCTTTCTTAACTTCTCCCACGTCACTGATATTAATTTATCAACCGTAAAATTTGATTGAAGCGTCCTTACCGCCCCCAGAAGCTGGCGGCCGAGTACTTCGCACCCGTTGAACCCCCTGCAGTTGACAATACAAAGTGGTAGCTTTAAGTATTGATTTATTTTGGTCCGTGAAAACCAAAACAAAACTGGCAATCCAATTATACGTTTTTCGGGGACCCTCAAACTCTGGGGCCCCTAGGCGCACTAGGCATGCGCCTAGTCGGAAATTCGCTGCCGGAGGGGTAGGATTCACCTTGCATCCACATAGTCGAAGTCTATGGATCCAATATCATATGATTGTAGGTTTTTTGCAACGCCACTTTAATTTTTAACAGAATTTTTTTACAAAACTGTGCTCTGTCATTTTATCCGGGTGTAAATAGATAGGAAATCAATTTCAACTGCTAATTTTGTAGAATAACTCCATCGGTGCGTAAAACTCAACAGTAACTTTATATAGGAGCTGAGAAGGGGCCCCCCCCCCCCCAATGTTCGATGACATTTTATGCTCCAACCGGTGTGGTTTACAGCCCCTGAAATATTGATGAATGTCACGCGGCACTGTGAGTAATAAATTATATTATTAATACTTAGTCATCTTCGGCGCACCTGACTCACCCAATCCGAATCAGTGAGGCTAATGTTCTTTTCCCTGCTTTCTGTGAGGGGTCGCAGGGGGATATCTCTTAGTCTGCGACATGTCCCTCTATTGACTTTGACTCGTTGCTTTGCTGCCTGCTGCGTTTTGCATGATGGGACTCGCCCATTTCCTGTGTGTGTGTGTGTGTGTGTGTGTGTGTGTGTGTGTGTGACACTCGAATAAGCAATTCGCTATTGTTAAAGTGACCACACTGTAGTAAAAGCAGCGTTCATTTCAAAAAGATTCAAGCCTCAAAATGAAAATATTCCCATTCATTTGAAGAAAATCTTTTCTTACTAAGATGCTTTGTTCAGGAAACATTAACGAAACCAAACCAGATCCTGGGGGGAGGGGGGGGCTGCTTTTTTTGCATTGAAATAAAAGGGGAATGAAAGCTGAAGATAGTGTAAACTTTTAATTTCCCGTTAAGGTGGACGTCAAGTAATTTTGCTTCCTATACTTCTAATGGAAAAAGTTCTGTACACATTTTCTTCACAATTAATGCGTTTCCGAAGGATAAAAATTTGAACATGGACTAAAATAGCTTTATTTTATAACTTGGAATACTTAATATTTTCTAAAACATAACCATAATTATGCAATCCAACATTTGTTTGTCTACTGACGTCATCAAAGTACAGGTCGCGCCATCTTTTTTCTGGTTTCAACACCACCAAAGGAAAAGTTATTGATTTTTAATATAATTATGGTTGTGTTTTAGAAAATATTAAGTATTCCAAGTTATAAAATGAAGCTATTTTAATCGATGTTCAAATTTTAATCCTTGGGAACGCATTAATTGTGAAGAAAATGTGTGCAGAAGTTTTTCCATTGGAAGTATAGGAAGCAAAATTACTTGACGTCCACCTTAAAGTAGATTCCGGTTAAATTGGACACATAGGAGCTAGAACACTTTCGCCCAATTAAGCAGCTTCCTCAATAATGCGAAGTTTTATCCTAAAGAGCTAATTAGCGATGTTCTTCAAGAATTGTCCCAAATAAACGGCCGCCCCGATTAACCGATGACCCGATTAACCGGATTCTACTGTAGCAACAAAGTGAGGTAAAAATGCATTTCTTAAGGATAACCGAGCTATTTATATATGTTACAAAAACATAATGTGCACTTATGAACAAGATATACCAAAGTCTTCATCACGCTAAATTCAAAGACGTATGAAATAGCTCGAAAAGGGCGACGCAACTGGAAATGAAGAAATTGCTATTTAACTCGTCAAGTATGGGGGAAAAACACTAATTAAACAAATGTATGAATTCATCCTTCTAATTTGAAAGAAAGAAAGAAGGAAAAAAGAAATCACATTAGATTTGAAGGAATCATTAATTATACCAATATGTAAGAAGGGAAACAAAAAAATATATAAAAAGAATGAAAAATTACGGAAGAATTTCTCCCCTATCTGCACGCAACAAAATTTTATCTGCTAAATTGAATCATTCGTAAGCTGACTACCAGTCTGATTGTCAGAGCAGTGGATCTAAAATAGATCAATATCTGAATTGCGACAAATTTTTGGGAAAAATAGGAGTACTACCAACCAGTAATAAATCTTTTATTACTCTAAAAAGTCTAAAATCGCATCGAGAGAGAGAGAGAGAGAGAGAGAGAGAGCGCCTATGGAGGTGTGAGTGACGCATGCCTCTACTTGAACCTTCCTTTTGAGGCTCTGTGTACTCATGTAAATTTGGTTTCTGCGTGTTAAATATTTTCTTACTTAATAGCACGTTATTTCTCTCGACGTGTTTTACAGAGTTGGCAATCTGAAAGTACGTCAAACGATAAATAAAGGTTGAACAAAAGTTATGAGAGAGAGAGAGAGAGAGAGAGAGAGAGAGATATAACTATGTTCTGAATGAGAGGTGTAGGATATGAAATGTTCTGATTACGTTATGCTACGTTTTAGATAACAGCGATAAGTGGTGTCAGTCGTATAATAGAATAAAAGGACGTTGAACTTGTAAGAAACGAATTCTGGGTTTCTTAAATCCTGGACCGTATTGACTTCGAACTGTCTTTTAAAACCTTATCTAAGTAAGTTTTCACATTCGGTCTCCACACCAACAATGCGAATCAGAATATAAGAGTACTTCAAGTTGTTTAATTCATTCAAGTAACCTTAAACGTCCAAATTTGACCGTCATCAAATCCTTATTAATCCATAGAAGACTCTCAAGAAGTTTGGAATTTCTGAAAAGTTAATAAATACGATTGAAGTAAGAATTAATGACAGCAGATAAATTCTATAAAATGGAGTCAGATTAAAACCTTTTCTCAGGATTTATCACCTTCAGTTTGACTCTGGAAAATATCGAGGTGAAGAAGCAACAACTTTTAGTAGAGTTTAATCATGTGCTGTGCTCTCATTAAATGTAGGTTTGATATTAAAAAAAAAAGGGGGGGGAGGGTTCGCCATTTAATTATTTTAAAAACCTTGGGCCACGGCTCTAGAGAAGTTGTACAGCACTGATCTGATGCTTTTTTTTTATTGGTTTAACGACCACCATGAGCAACTCACTAGGCTATAAGCAATCGCCCGTCCCTAAATTAGGGCCACTGGTTCGAGGGAAGGGAGAGAGCCAGTGCCGTAAGACAAACACAACATTCATGCCTCACCGGGATTCCAACCCGGACCCTTCACGGACGTAATCTATCGTTAGTAACTCAAAAAATTATCAAAGCATGGAAATGCGAGTTTTGTGATTTATCCTGGAGATCACGGACATCACTTTACTGGACTTTTTTTTTTTTTGATTGAAGGTTTTAACGACCACTGTGAGCAACTCAATGGGCTATAAGCAGTCGCCCGTCCCTAATTTAGGGTCACTGGTTCCAGGGAAGGGAGAGAACCAGTTCCGAAAGACAAACACAACATCCATGCCTCACCGGGATTCGAACCCGGACCCCGTTCGGACGAATGATCAGAGGCCATCGCTTAGACCACTACGCCACCGGGGCGGCTTACTGGACATCAACGAGCAATGCATGAAGATCTCAATTCATTCCATCATGCAGATTCAGATCCAGAACCTTACGGGGGGGGGGAGGGGAGCACATCTACTCCGGTCTGAAAAAAAAATGGCAACAATTGGACGAGTTTTCTCCATGAAAACGAGGAAGGGGCAAGAAGCCAAAGACAAGAATGTCCCAGTGTAATGGAAAGCCAATACATGGGTATACTGAAAGTTTCTGTGGCGACGAGGCAATGCCAAATTTGAGTTCCGTGACTGATTTCAGAATACTCTAAAGCACGCTGAAAAGCAAGGAGTTTTGATTAAAATACCAAGAATCACGTGAAAACAAACCCAACTCTGTAGCATAAATCCAGAAGGCAATTACAGGATTTCAATTTATGTACCATTTTCAGAAATGTTTATTAGTGCTTTCGAAAATAGATTTCTCGCACGCAAATCGGTCTTATCAGGATTCCACTCACTTTTCCGAAATTGATTTTTGCACAGATAAAAAGCAAAACATAAGTGGTCAACCATTATGTGGTGATAAGAATAGAGGTAATAAGAATATTAATAATAATTTCCAGCAATATTTTTTAAATTTTTTTGCGCGGATATTGCATACATTTTAAAAATGCACTCATAACACATTTAATTGTATAAAAAAATAAATTTCACCCCCCTACCCCGAAAATTTTTTCGTAACACCCCCGAAATTTTTTTGTGTGCCACCCACTGAGCGTGCTATAAACTTGTACGCTGTCTCTTTATCGCATTACAAGGCTTTTTAAACAATTCCATTAAAACAATTGTTCTGAATTGTTAAATCACGAACTACGAAAAAGAACTGAAAAATTTGACCGATTTTCACGGCGTTCAATTGCCCGGTTTTTAACGAAACCTTGAACTTTTGAATATCACGCCTCGATAAAATCTTTGAAAACAAAGTTTGATGTATGCAGAGGTGTTAATGTAATAAAAAAAATTCCAGCTTGGGAAATTTTTTTTAAGAGTTTTTGTTTATGGCCCAATCGAGGTACGTACTTCACTCTGTCACTCACACTATATCACACAGACTCCAAAGTCAGCCCGATAGGATGACTTTCTCTGCCTTCAATTACTCTAAATACCAGACAATGCTAAGTAACAGAACAAAGCGCACCCATTGCTTTTCAAGATCAGTCAAGATCTGTTTTCACTTCCACTCTCAGCTTCCTGTCTTTCTGAACGTGAATTCTTTTTTACTTGCGTAAACAAAACATTTGATTTCCGAATTTATAGCAAATTTTAGTTACGAAACTTTTACGATCTGTATATTTATTGCAATAATTTTACAAAAATAAATGTATTAATTATTCGCGTTATTGTTCATTTAAAAAGGAAAAACCCACTTCTGGGGGGGTTATGGCCCCCAGTCGTGCCCTCTAGATCCATTACTGGTTGATGTTAAGCACACCAGCATACGTCTTTCCCTCACAATGGCTCCATCTCTACCTCTTATAGGACAGTACTTACATTATTGAACTCACCTAATAAGAACTGGACTTTTCTTGCTCTTATCCCAGCAAAGTCAGATATTAAATCGTCAAAATTTATTTTGCTTGCTTTATCCTGTTCGATTGACAAAGTTTCCAAAGACATCAATCTTTCTTGAGACATAGCAGATCTTAAATAAGATTTAATCAGCTTCAAGCCTGAAAAGCTTCTTTCTACGCTTGTCACCGTTACTGGGACAGTAAGTAATATCCTGTAAGCGATGAAGGCATTAGGGAAAGGATTCTGAATTTTATTCTTGTATCTTAAAGCACCGGCTGCAGTTTTGACATCAGATGTGCTACGTAACTCACGTAGCACAACTTTTTCGACAACTATCGGTGCACGGTGCACGTTGAAAGAAATGGCTTCAATACTAATGCTTCGCTAGACATAATTACTGTTGTTTGCTGGCGATATTTGGATAAATATAAATTCAGCAATCGATATTAAAAAAAACAAACTAATTTAACGAGACGGTGTTTAAAAATAAAATTAGAATAACTGAAAACAAGAAATTCGCTGCCTTGCTCTTTCTCTCTCCCTCTCTCATTTTCTTTCTTTTTTCTTAGGGTGTGAGCGCGGGTGCCGGTCAAAACACCGACACCCAAAACACAGACAGGACAAAACACCGACACCCAAAACACACACAGGACAAAACACCGAAACCCGAAACACAGACAGGACAAAACACCGACACCCAAAACACAGACAGAACAAAACACCGACACCCGAAACACAGACAGGACAAAACACCGACACCCGAAACACGGACAGGACAAAACACCGACACTCAAAACGCAGACAGGACAAAACACCGACACCCAAAACACAGACAGGACGAAACACCGACACCCAAAACACAGACAGAACAAAACACCGACAGGACAAAACACCGACACCCAAAACACCGACAGGACAAAATACCGACAGGACAAAACACCGACATCTCGTTTCTATTTTGTTCCCGCATCAGCAGTCGGCGCTGTATGTCAAGGATTAAGTAATATCAGCTGAGCTACGCGGACAGAATGTCCCACTGCAGATTTGTCGTCTTGACACATATTTTCACCTCTGTAGTACGTCACATCATCTTCCTCTTAATTTTATTTTTGTTGTCTTTGAACCTGTGTCCCCTCACTCAGGAGTAAGTCGCTCTCCCAACTGAGCTACACGGACAGAATGTCCCGCTGTATATTTATCGTCTTGACACATGTTTTCATCTCTGTAGTACATCACATCATCTTCCTCTTATTATAATTTTGTTGTTGTTGTTGTTTTTGAAACGAAGTAGGAATTTTTCATTAATTCCAAACAATGTGTGGAACAAACATCACACATTTTTCGAAGAACCCAACTGCCAGTGGATCCATTTTCCACAATCGGGCGCCAATGTGAAAACACAAGTTTTTCCGTGTTCCCTCACTCCAGAGTAAGTCACTCTCCCAACTGAGCTACGCAGACAGAATGTCTCGCTGCAGATTTCTTGTCTTGACAGGTTTTCACTTCTGTAGTACATCACACGTATTAGTGTGAAGACCTTTAAACTCAGCAAAATAGACTGAAAACAATACTGAAGAACAGCTTTCAAAATTTAACGTTAACAGAAATAAAAAAACAAAAATGAGAGTAAATAATTGAACGCGTAGCGTTTGTCAAAAAATTATATGTCACAGAAACAAAATGTGCAAAATCTAAAGCTGATTTTCACTTACTTTTTCTTTGCTGCCTTCGGAACTGGAAAAAGAAATATTCCTCTAAATGAGTGAGATGTGCGAAAAGACTGAGCGCTATGTTGACGATGAGTAACAGTCCCAACGTGAAGGGATGGCAGAAAATAATCTCACATTCACCCCCCGGAGACCACTGCAGTCACAGCTGTCGCTTTGCGCACCGTTATCTTTGAATATTGTTAGCTAAAAAGGGCGACGTTTTTTCGATTGCACGTTCGAATTAAAGGGAATGTAAACAAAACCTGACAAGTGCGGCTGGCTTCACTGAATCGGTAGTGTTTGCGGTCATTCCAGGCGGGAATTCAGTCAAGCTGTGTATAGATGGTCCTCTCTTTCTCTCTCTCTCTCTCTCTCGCTCTGCCTTAAAGCCCTTACTTACCGAGGGAAGTGGAGCACAAAGGCTACTACTCTCTGAAGTTGAAGTGCTTTCCTAATAGACGCAGCGTTTGTTTCTTGCTACTTCATTATCTCGTGCAAGGAAGGGCCTTGTTAGAAACTAATTCATACAGAGGTATCTGAATGTGTACGTGCCTGCTGCTCAATAATCTCAGCTTCAGCTGCGTCCAAGTACCCAGACAAGTTTCGAAACCTTTGGTCAACTGAATTTTATTTAATCGTGCTTTTTTCCCGGAATTTCTGAGGTTGTTTCACGCATCCGTGAGCTGACCACTTCCTCATTTCGGCTCTTCTTCTCTTCCTGTTTCCCAAAATAATACAAATAATAAAATTTAAATGGGACCAGTTCATTTATTCAAAGTTGCCAAATGCGTGAAACACGTAAATTTTATCAATTATCACCGAGAGCTCGAATATTCACCGACAACAATTTTGATGCCACAGAAATGTTTTATGCATTCGTCTAGTTCTACTAATTCATAACAAGAACACAGTCAGGATTTGTAAACCTGAATCTAACTGAATATCCAATAGAACAGAGGAACCCATATCTCCATATTTACGCTAGTTCCCACGGTAATTTTGAACCAGTAGGATTCGAGCTTTTTTATTTTCCTTCCTTCGAGTACAACCAAAGGCCACACTTTCACAGTGGTGGTGACATTTATTGTTAAAATGTGTGCATGTGTGTCACTCAAAGCATTAGATATAGGCCAGGGCTTTCCAAACTTTTTGAGACCCCGCCGCCCTTCACATGTCACATTCTCCGTGTGACGCTCCTGCACCAAAATTAAAAAAAAAAAAAAAATGTCTGAATTCGAGTGTGTGGATTTTTTTCAAAAAGAAAATAGTCATTTACATTACTAGCTTATATTCTTTTTAATGTAAAAAATACAAAATTAAAATAAAATTACAAAACTGAATGAGAAGAAATGAATGAGATAGACATATTTTTACACTCTTCATTTGCCATTCTCATTTTTACAGTAATTTTAGAAGCTACCTAACGGGGGTATTTGTGTCTTAATTTGATGTGGGAGCTTGTTTCTCTCACACAAAGCATCGAATGTGGGGACAATGTTCGATACAGCTACGCGAATCTCCTTCTGAACTTCAACTTTGCTTCTACATCTGGAATTATTTACAACCATAGCTGAAAATTCTGCCTTGCAAAGGTAAAGGATGTGGCAAAAGGAAGAATTACACTCACGAGGCTTTCTTACTTAATTCTGGGTACAGAGTTCCGGAAGAGAATGTCATTTTCAGTATGGAGAAATATCTATTAAATGTTCCTGCTCAGCAGTATAGTGAAGGTTGATGGTGGATAGACTGTAAACGGGTCTGAACCCACGTGTGCTCATCTGTTTGTGGAGGAAAATATTTGTCAAATTGAACGTTGAGTCGAGATAGATGCTCCAAAATCTGCATGTTTGCATAATGCTTTTCACTATAAATTGTAAGTTTTTGCCTTCTAGTCGCGACGCCCCGGAACAAGACAGGCAACGCCCAGATTGGGAACCTCTGATATAGGCTATTATGATTGTAAGATTAGCTAGTCCCCTGGTCATAAAACTCATTGAGGATATGTATGTATATATTCATTCGCACGTGGAAATTCTTTGGTAGCGCCATTTTTGAGCAGAACGGATGAAACCAGCATGTTTAAGTTTACGATTAGCCGTATTACTACGAGCTTAATACATAAGTATTTGAAGTGATTGCACCTGTCTTGTGTGGCGATGGGATTACCTCAAGGGCGCGTTAATAGTGAAACACTAGCTTAACGGTGTGGCAGGTAATCCCAGGTAGGGCAGAATAACTCAAAAATCCAGTAGTGGAGCTTTTCCGAAGATTTTTGAGAGAACACTTTACTTTGGAAGTGAGAGAGACGGGACCGGAGTTTTGGAGAGATAGGTCGGGTCGGAAGTTTCGGCGTTTGGCGGTAGCAGCGACTCGGTTTACGAGAAACACGAAGTTCGGGTTTCTCGTAAACCGAAAGAAGTCAAACATTCCATTAACCAGCCCTAAAAGACGTCCCAAGCCACATCCTTTTAGCGGAATAAACTGTTCGTCTTCGTTAGTGTTAAAAAGGGTCTAAACTCTATTTTTCTTCGAGTGCGTTATTCTACTTTGGAAACGAACCAAAACAAAATTATGTGACGACTCTCGCTGGGTCGCGGCTATGCTGAGTAAGAGCTAGAAAGGAGCGGGGGTCGTTACAGTGATATTTCACAAATCGAAAATAAGCAGTCTGAAATAAAGAGTAAAGCCAAGTACAGTTTGAAAATTTCTTCCTAAAATTTTCCGTTCTCAAAACGGTGGCCTGTATTGTTTTGTAAATAATTAAATAAATAGAGAGGGGGGAAATGTCAGCTATTCTCCATCAACCGTTGGAAAGTGTGCTTAAGTCTCTTTACCTCTTTATGTGCATATCAAGGTGAGTCAAAAGTTCGTCTCATTTTGAGCTACATCCCAGGTAGCAGAGCCTTTCAATTTAAACCAAGGCCCAACAGTGAGCCACCGTCTTTTAGGAATAGAAGATGATGGCTTGGTATTAGACTTACGTTAAACTGCAAGGTTGTGCTACCTAGGGCATAACGCTGGAACCCCATTTCTGTCAAAGGTGAGCCAGCGATGACGTGGCTCACTTTTGACAGAAATGGAGGTCCATTTCTGTCACGCATTTGACACATAGCCACACTGCATTATCCGGTGAGCAGAGGATGGAGGTCGTTTCTGCCCACCTAATGCTCCTACGTCGTAATTGAAAAAACAAGCGTACGCAGCAGCAGCGAGAGAAATTTGTGTTCTTGAAGGCGAGGAAACAGCGGGCAGCAGCACTGCATGAAAATGGTACCGCGTTTCAATGCTAGGAACAACAGTCTCGAAGACCAACCGAGGTGAGTATGTCCAATGGCCACCAACACTGACACCCAGGTCGAAACTGTGCCAGCGAATCTCGGTACTAGTCCACGACAATCAGCAACTGAGTGGGGTGTTCGCCATCGGTCGTCACCTGACACCTGAATCAGTTCGGTTTCGCCTCCATGCGATATCGAATGGTTTCATGAATTGACACCACAACATGCATATCAACGGTGGATTTCGGTCACAGATTGCTGTCAAATCCACGGGACGATAGGTTTTTGGAGTTTTATCTTCACAGGTGATGGAGTAGATATTCCTACTTTATCGTACGTACCACTGGAAACCAGTGACCGAAGCTACGCACGGAAGCATTTCCTGTGGTGCAAAGTGGGAGGTTCGAGAAGAAGGTCATGCTGTACACTTGGTGGAACTGTGAGAGTCCTATGGCCTGGGAATGCATGCCAGATGGTCAGGATGTGGACGGGAAACTTTATACCCAGAGCACATTTAAGGAGACAGGGGGCACGGGGGCTGGATAGTATGGCACATCTATAATTTCTCTATGGGTGGATGAATAAAAATACCCAGGAGAATCCCATGATTCATGAACAAATCAATGACAGCAAGAAAATGTCAAAATGCATGTTTGAAATATAGATACCAGTCCAGTTCTGTTTTAATCCTCCACCCCGAGGATTCTTCTTGTTGAAACTACACTCACAGACAATGAAATTTGCGCACCTAGAAGAAAACATGCTACAACCGCGAAACTTTGCAAACAGCTAGAATGCGCGCTGGTACGCAAATGATCTACGTCTGGTACGACTGCGCATGACCGCACACCCTGTGGTGGCGCTGCGACCACGAACCAGCAGCCTTATAAACCGGCGTGTAGTCGATGCCCCATGAAAGCGAAAAGCACCGGCCGACGCAAGCAAGAGTACAGAGTGAAAATAATGCAGTGTAGACGCCACAGACGTCGATTTACGCAACTTATGGACTTTGAGAGAGGTCTGATCATCGGGCTGAAAACCGCATGGAGGTCGGTGCGCGGTATAGACGGCCACGTGGGTCGTTCTGACCATATCGTCCGACTGTGTTGGGAGTAGTGGACACGTGACGGCACTGCTACACCGCGGAGTGGCTCCGGACGGCCCAGGCACGGACGGATTCTACGGGGACCCGATACACTATACAGGCGGATGTGGCGGCTCCTGTGTGCCCGCGAACCATTTCCGAACGCCTCGCCGAAGCGAATCTGCGATACCAGCGCCCCTTACGTGTGCTCCCATTAACACCGGAACATCGCCGGCTCCGTGTGCAGTGGTGCCAGGCCGAAACGACGTGGAACGCCACAGACTGGAGACGTGTGGTGTTTAGCGATGAGTGCCGCTTCGTTTTGGGGACAGATGATCACCGTGTCCGGGTGTGGAGATCCTCGGGTCAACGGCCCAATCGCAACCTTGCTATTGAGCGCCACACCGCCCCCTACTGTAGGCATTATGATCTGGGGAGCCATTGCCTACGATGGCTGATCAGTTCTAGTGCAGTGGTACGTTGATCATTGACGGGCCAGCCGTATGTGGATGAGATCCTGCGGCCCCATGTGCTTCCATTTCTTGCCGGGATTCCAGGTGCGCTATACCAAAAGGATAATGCCCGCCCGTACACGGCTTGGGTTGCCCAGGGCAGCATACGTCATGTCCAGACACTTCCATGCGCTGCCCGCCCTCCAGTCATGTCCCATATAGGGCATGTGTTGGACCACTTGAAACGCCAGCTGGCGCCGTGCTGCAGCACAATCCAGGATTCTCGGCACACCGTCCAACACGTGTGGGTCAGTCTGCCCCATGACAACATCAGGAGTCTGTTCGCCTCCATGCCGGACCGTCTTACAGCATGTATCGCCGCACGAGGTGGTGCGACGCGTTATTCAAGATGACCGGACTGCGTGCCACAGATCCCTCTGTAATTGTCCTGCAACTCTGTTTTTGCCATCATGAGTACCATTCATCTGTATCATTACTTCCACAAAATTTAAGTTAAATCGGATGCATCTTTCTTGGTGCGCAAATTTCGTTGTCCGTGAGTGTACACTGAAGAGCTATTCAACTAGAGACAGCAGGCGTTATGCAAATGCGGCGCTGTGGGCGGCCCTGTAAACGGAAACGACATGTCGTATGCAGCGATCCGACAATATAAGGAGTGATGCGATGGGAATCAGTAAGAGTCAGACGCAGTATGGGTAAGACGAAGGATCTAAGCGCATTTGATCGTGGGCAAATTGTCGGGGCCAGACGAATGGGTCACTCAATCTCGGAAGCCGTGCAGGCACTGGGATTTTTACGAGCCACTGTGTCACGGGTGCACCGCGAGTACATCGAATCCGGCAAAACCATCCCTACAAGGGCCAACTGCCGTGGACAACAGCGTGTGGATGAGCGTGGTCATCGTCGGCTAGCTCACGTTGTAACAGCGGATAGACGGGCCACAGGGCAAGAAATCACTTGGCAATTTAACGCAGGTGCACAAAAACGTGTAAGCAGCCACAATATCCAGAACCATCTCCTCGCTATGGGGTACATAAGTCATCGTCCCACGAGGGTACCGCTGCTGACCGCACATCACAGGGTGCAAAGATTAGCATGGGCGCGGGAATATCGCCACTGGACCCTTGACATGTGGGAAAATGTTGCCTGGACTGATGAGTCGAGATTCACGTTGGTACTGCGGATGGCAGGATACGAGTACGGCGCAAACCACATGAAGCGATGGATTCTTCTTGCCAGCAGGGTACTCTTCAAGCTAGTGGGTGTGGCATTCTCGTTTGGAGAATGTTTACGTGGACTGAAATGGGTCCCCTGGTACATGTGACATCGTCCCTCACAGGTCAACGTTACCGGGATATCCTGGACGACCATTTGCTCCCGTTTGTGCATCTTCAACACCCCACTGGGGACCTCATCCTGCAACAAGACAAAGCTTCCGAATTTTATCCGAATGGTTGAATGAACACTCCCCTGACGGGACCTCTCTTCCTTGTCCAGCTAGGTCACCTGACCTGAATCCTATCGAGCACATCTGGGATGCCATCGAGAGAGATGTTCGAGGCTCTGACCCCCCTCCATTAAATCTTCGTGAACTATGGGAGCTTGTTCAGGGGTCGTGGATCCGTATGGCTTCCCAACGCTTCCGGTGTCTTTTCGAGTCCATGCCGAGACGAATCGCCGCCGTCATCAGGGCGAAAGGTGGTGCTACACGTAACTAGACAGGTGTCTCTAATTCAATTGCTCTTCAGTGTATATCGAAGTAGTTGGCAAAATAATATGATCCAAATATCATGATTCGAACGAATTCTTAATGTATGAAAATTTGCCCCAATACAGATGTACAAAAAAAAAAAAAAAAAAAAAAAAAAACAACGACAAAAAAACCCATCTGTAATGCTTTCGAAAGATTTGAGGATGGTCTGGGGTGACTACTCTTTTTGCGGACTCCTAAAAAAGCTGAAAGAAATGGAAAATGTTTTTCACAAGGCAGTTTCTTATAGTTTTTGCTGTGATGTCTGAAAAAAATATATATGTAGAACTTTGTCAATTCTTTAAGCATCCTGCATGATTCTGGTGTCCCTTGAAAATGCAGGGCTTTGAGCTTGCAGCCCCCTAGCCTTTATCTCAAATGGACTCTGTCTATGCCGAACAACTGCAAAGGGTCCATGACAAGCGAGTGTTACCGATCGCTCATCAATAAGAAGCGGGAGTTGCTGGAAGTGAATAATGCCCCAAGTCATCCCTCTAAAATCACCTGCCAAAAACTACAGATATTGGAAGGGGTTGATATCGTACCCAACCTCCATACAGTCTGGACTGATCCATCCTACTACCACCTGTTGCGCACCATGGGCCGTTTTCCTTCATCGTATGTCTCCTCTCAGCCGCGCTGCAACCGCGACTCTTCATCGCACAAATGGTTTCCATTAATTAATATTTCCTTTATGGTCAAACGATATTTCAAACGCTGTTCACCATTTTGATTTTTTATTTAACGATTGATTTTCAAATTTTTATTTGACTACTGATTTTCAAACGCTGTTCATCATTTTGATTTTTTATTTAGCTCTTCATACGCATTTGGTAAATTTTCAGGTAGTAACATAGAAATGAATATCTCCCTCTAGTTAAGTTAAAATTGCAAAGGCTTTATTCAATCAACTTTTGTGTCAAAAAACAGAGTTTGGTGTTAGGCACTTTATAGACTGGTGTCCAAAATTAACGTGACAAACGCTAAATGATGAATAACGTAGAATCCACATGACAGAGTTTAATGACAGTTGGTAAGGACATGCGTATATCCACATCGCAGCAATGCACAACAGAAAAGGGACGCCATCAACTCATGAGGAGGAAGCATGTGCATGACAGCATGGCACTCCAAGAGGGATGCAGCAAGTGGTGCGGAGTTACAGGAGCTAATAGAGAGTGTGATTACCCCAAACGACGACACAGCTCCCACAACAAGCCCTCATGCTGTTTACAAGGCTGAAAATGACAGTTTTGAGGCACGGGAGGGTTCTGGGAGGTGGATCCCGGCTTTCAATTGCTTTTCCAACGGCTTCCCAGACATTCTCTATGGAGTTCAGGTCCGGATATATTACGGGCCTCTTTATTCTGGTAATATCCTCATTCTCCTGGTATTGGTCGACTGGGAACGAGGGTTATCGTCCATTAAACTGAACTGGGGGCCAACAGCTCCCGTGAAAAGCCGTACATAGGGCCTTAGGGTGACATTCCTATAAAGTTCAGCAGTCGGAGTGACTCATGGAAACACACCTTACGTCCATCCAACATGATGCCAGCCCAAACCAAATATCTTCCACCACCGTTGTGTCCAATTTCCCTAATGTTGGAGAGAAGATTTCGTCTGCTCGCCTCTCACCAAATGTACAAACATCGAGAATCTGTCTTTAGGCTGTATCGTAACTCGTCCTTGACTGAAGATAACACAGATCCATTGATCAGTAGTTCAGGGGTGATGTTGTCGCTCGCGAACGATTCAGACGGATTCTTCGGTGTTATGCGGGTAGTGAGATACATACCATTAGCATTCTTGCCTACAGACATCTCGTGTGGAGTTTTCTGTAAATTATTTTACTCGATATCGCGGTTCTGATAGCAGTGGAGTGCTCCTGTGAGAGTTGTCTGGCTGTCGACTTCTTATTGCGGTGAGCTGTTGGAGACAAATACCGGTTCGTTTGATTGTTGAGGCTCTTGGAGGTTCTTGTTCCCGCCTTCTGGTTTTTGTTCCATTTTCTTGGAATTGTCTCCAGAGATTGGAGACCACTTGCCTCCAGAGATTGGAGACCACTTGCCTCCACACATTCAGCTATCTTGCCACCTCAGCTTGCGACCGCCCTGCTTAAAGAGTCTTCTAAGCGATGGTGCGGAGCTGTTCTTCCACTAACAGTCCAACTCAAGCTTCATTTTTCGCACCTCGCTTATGAACAACGTTTATCAATGTCGCGTGCCTGTCAGCTCGATGGTGTTCGGCTGTCATTTGCATATTTCCATAGGAACTATGATTGGATTGGATTGGATTGGATTGAATGTTTAACGACCACCGTGAACAACTCAATGGGCTATAAGCAGCCGCTCGTCCCTAATTTAGGGCCACTGGTTCCAGGGAAGGGAGAAACCCAGTGCCGTAAGACAAACACAACATCCATGCCTCACTGGGATTCGAACCCGGTCCCTTCACGGGCGAATGATCATAAGGCAGCGCTTAGACCACTGCGCCACCAGGGCGGCCATAGGAACTAGGACAACGTTGGTTGGGTACGTTGACTTTAGCGTTTTCCCTCGCACATGTATCTGAAAAATCTTTACAATAGGTCGTCTCGTTTCGGACATATCCTCGAATTTGCATTTGTGACGTTAATTTTAGACACCATTGTGTATTGCTCTCAAATTACCAACGGATGAAATTTCCGTGAAGAAAAGAGGCAGAGAAACAAGGCGCCGTTTAAGTAACGTTTCTACGTTCTAACCTGCCAGAGACGTCGCCAAGGGGATGCGAGGATGGGCTGGAGTTCACTCTGGAATCTTTCTTGCTCATCCTACCGCTCACCCCATTCAAAATGTGCTATTTTTCAATATTTTTTAACTATAAGAAGGTAGTCTGGACTTTGCCAAGTAATAATGGCCGCACCGGTGACACAGTGCTCTAAGCAATGGCCTCTGACCATTCGTCTGAAAGGGGCCCGGGTTCGAATCCAGTAAGGCATGGATTTTGTATTTGTCTGACGGCACTGGCTCTCTTCCTTCCCTGGAAGTGACCCTAAATTAGGGATGGGCGACTGTTTACAGCCCATTGAGTTGCTCACAAAGGTCGTTAAACCTCGAATCCAAAAAAAAAAAAAAAAAAAAAAAAAGTAATAATGAATTTCGTGTTTTTCGCCGGATAGCTCTATGCATCCCCCCCCCCCCCCAAAGAAATGCGTTATTTACTTTTCCGTAGTACTAGGTTGTCAAAATAGCATCCACAGGGCCACGAAAATTCAATCGCTCTTCACTTTTCCAAATCCTTAGTTTTAGCTTTTTTCGTGTTGGTGTGCCCAAAGGCGAATGAGGAAGGTTGGTAGGAATTCACTGAAGAAGATCATTACTAATTACTCTACTGTTTGTTTGTGCGATTAAGGAGGAGATTGCAACACAGAAAGGGGAGTCAAAAGCACAGAATGAGTGACTCCTGGAAGTGAGGGAACAGGACATGGCTGAGGAATGCTTTCGAAGAGAGGAGTGCAAAACAAAGTTGCTGGCTTGGAGGAAGGAATTGAGGAGGGGAAGGTATTGTACCTGCGTGCTTTTATTTTCCCTCAATTCTGATCGACGAAAACGTTTGCTTTCAGATCCACCTCTATGTATAAAATTTTCTTTTAATCAGTGAGTGATATTGGTGACAGTGTGTTGTGTTTGTTATACGTGTATGTATCTCTTCAGATTTTCTTAAAAATTGATGGAACATTAACAAAAAGACTCCAAACTTTTGATTCTTTTGCATTCCAAAGAGTGCAGAAACTTCAACACAATTCCAAAAGTAATGAGTATGTATTCAAGGAAGTGGAAATTGCACGAATTCCTTAGTAACCGGTAGTAAAAAGCATTAAAAATTCTTTCTCTCAGTGTTTGGTAAATAAAGTTGCTTTTGAACTTGCCCCAGCAAAAAAAAAAAAAAAAAATTGCTGGCCCACCCGTTGCCGAGCTTCATTTTGAAGTCTAGCGACTTCCCTGTAATCTGCACTGTACACATCTGCAAGCAACAGTATTGACTACAGTGGCCTGATACGCACCTGCATTGCTTCCTTTACATGTTCAAGACTTGTAAAGGAGTAGTTAGTTCTTCAGAACCGAATATATCCAAATGTAAACAAAACATTTGTTCTCTGCGAATATGTTTTTTGCATTCAACTTAAGGGACTTTGTCGATTCGAAACACCTTCGGCTTCACGGGTCACGTGGTATGATCACTGTTATAAATTCATTAGTTGTACAATTCTTTGGCTCTCTGAAGGAAATGGTGCTAGACGCAACAATTTTGTTGTATTTGAGTGCGATCGCAGAAACCGAACGGAAAGACATCCCGTAAATATCCAAACGAAAATTGTTCCAGTTAAAACAGACAGGTGCTTGAACTCTCATCATTCTACTTTTTATATAACATGCACGATTATGCAAAGAGGTCGTCCATAAACTTAATGCGTTTCAAATGTAACATAATAAATTGAATTACGCAAGATATCAGATCATTTGCTTTCCGGGGAATTAGGTGTTGGCGAATGAAACAGGCGGGTGGCTTTCCTTTTCGTTTCCTAATCTTCCCTTTTGTTCGAAATCTTCCTATTCTGGGAAAGGCAATTCGATTTGTTTCAGGTCTTCATTAAAACAAGTGCGTGCATATGAATATCTTTCAGAAAGAAGAGAAAACAGTCAAAAGCGAATCAAAACTTGAACAAACGACGTAAAGTAGGTTTCATTTCCAGAATGCATGTTCTCGTTATAAGAATGGTTCCAATGAGTTCTAGTAATTTCATTTAGCATATGCACTGAACAATACGGCACTGCAACGAGAGTCTGCTAAAAATGGGTAGATTAATTTCCGTAAGCTCAGGAAAATTTTAAAATACTTGCACATTGCCGATGAAATTACAGGAAGTCTAAATAAAGCAGACATGAAATTGCAATTCAATTTCGTCAATAATGCAACTAATCAAAGCAAACTAAGAATGTATCGGGAATTTTCGTTGTGATTTTGTATCATCCTCGCATAATTAAACTTTGAACTTGCAAGTGATGAACGTGTTGAAGACTTTTCAACTAAGGAAATTACACATCTCTGTTATAAAAATCCGACTGCATTGTTTACCCAGTATATCTTTGCAAAATCCAGTTGAATTAGAAATTAGGAACATGATCTCCAGGCAATTTTTATTGTGCTGTTAATTCCGTTTTGACTCTCTTTGCAGGAAGAATGCATTCCAGGAAAATATATGAGGTTCTTGGAATTCCGTCCCTCTGAAATACGCCATCCTTTGTTCTGCAGTTCCCATAAAAGCCACTGACACGATGAAAACTCTTCTTTTACGGACGAATGGCATTCATGAGGAACACACGTACACACAAAAATAATAATAAAAATAAAAAAAATGGATCCTCGGCTATTCAGAGTTGACAGTCTGTAACAAGGAACCCCCCTTGTCTGCTTCCTCGAATTGACGAACACTGGAGAACGGAGTTTAACGCAGGTGTACACGTATAACTGGAAAATTATTCAACATGTCATTCTAAATGTGAGTATCCTGTGTTTATATACGTTTTGATAATTTGTTAAGTTAACTGACAGTGCCTCTAGAGTATCTTCTAGAACATATTTTTAAAGTAAAACAATGAACAAAGGAATCTGCATGAAAGTCTAAATGTGTTGTATGATCTTCAGGGTGCAAGCTGCATTAAGGAAAAAGAATTCTAGATAGTGGGAAATTTTCAAAATCTAGGGGTAATAATATCTACTCGTAGATAAAGACAACACTAGTTAATTTACCTTAAAGGATCGCAATTAATTTCTTTTACTAATAAGCTAAATTTGGAATTACTGGTAAATAAATTCAGTTATATATTTAGTTTGCAGCAATTGTTAGTATATTCCTAAATTTTTGGAATCATAAAACCTCCAAGAGTTTAAAGAATTCTTCTTTTTGAAGAAGTAAGAGATTTTATGGATGCAAGAAATTCTAGGTTAAGGTGATGATCTTTTAAAGTACATAATTCAAGCATAATTAATAAAATTGGAATGCCATTTAATTTTGATAATTTTTTATAAAAATCAATGTCATTTAATTTTGATACAATTGATATCAGCAACAAACAATCAAGTTTGATTTGCAGCAGCCAAAGTCGTTGTATTTACATTCGAAAGCGCTTAAAATTAAATTGTACTAATTATACCTGATGGTCGCTCCTGATTTAATTTTGAAAATTTTCGATTTTATATTCTTTTAACAATTTCTTTTCAGTTTTTTTTGGAAGAAAACTTTAAAACATCTAGAAAAAAATTATCACCTGATTTCTTATTTGTTTCACTGGGCAACACGGAAAAAGTTTGTAGGCACGTTTGCAGGTAGAAAAATTCGTATTTGTCCTACTTTGTGGCAACGACCCATTTTCCATTTTTCAAAAGCTCTGGTTAGACACTATTCTAAAAATTTTAAAAAAATCACAAACTTCTGAGACAGGCGAAATCTTTACCAGCCGGTTTCATTTCTTTTTTCCTTCTTTTTCTCTGTTTCTCAATTTTTTTCAGGTAGTCATATCGATTGCTGTAATATCAACTGCAGCTAAAGTTGATTTCCAGAAGCTTTGAAATATTAATATTTTAAACATTTATAACGTAAACTCTTTTCGTGTTGAACTTTTGTCGTTCTTCTTACGTTATTTTTAAAACATAACCATACGATGAAATAGTTCCTAAATTAAGCCTTAACGGCCAGACGAAATGTAAGACAAAGTCAACTTACGTTCATTGATTTATTCCACCACTATATCATCAGCACAACATCGCACTTCACATTTTGCTTAACAAATGAGTATCAACCACACATCCAACACCCCACACGAACCACTGTTGTATCGTAGTTTTTATCTATCGTTCTTATCTCATACAGTCATACGTCACGTTCGCTTTGACCTCAAATGTGTTGCCAACAGTATTCGTGTGAGAGACAAAATGTCACGTTAAGTTGTGAAGTATAACTCAGAACAAACTCAAAATTTACATAGGGAAAGAAACTAAAATAGAAAGTTAATTTAGAATATATGTCACACATTCTCTACTTGAATTTTAAATTTGATTGAAAGAAACATCCCCTAAAATTTATAAGGTGGCCGCCCCGGTGGCGCAGTGGTCTAAGGCGCTGGCTTCTGATCATTCGTCCGTAAGGGGTCCGGGTTCGAATCCCGGTGAGGCATGGATGTTGTGTTTGTCTTACGGCAATGGCTCTCTTCCTTCCCTGGAACCAGTGACCCTAAATTAAGGACGGGCGACTGCTTATAGCCCATTGAGTTGCTCACGGTGGTCGTTAAGATTAAAAAAAAAAAAAAAAAATTATAAGCACAATTCTTTCCGAAATAATCCCTTAAAAACTGTGTTCAACGATTGAATGTTACATGACTTACATCAAAATGTTTTACTATGCATACACGTGCAGAACGAACAGGTTTGCGCAAACACCAAGATTGGCAACATGCAAAACTGAAAATTTTGAAGACAGCAATAAAAGAAAAAAAGAATTCCCAACACAGATTTCTTATTTACCTTGAAAGAACTAATTTGATCTGCGCTTGTTTGAGGTTACACATTTTATTATAAATTTTGTTGCAAACGAAGAAGATACTACGGAGTAGCTGGAAGTTATTGCCTTCGGATTCATTGTTCTTTTATGACACTTGTTAAGACAAGATAAAATTTCTTGAAAGAATATGCACTGGCTGGTTATGAAAAAAGTATTTTTATTTTTTGGCCTCAAAAAAAAACAACGGAGAAACGGAAATATCGCGACGAAACTTGATATGTAGCTTTTTGAAGGCATGGCAAAAACGATTTGGTGCGGGGGAAAATAGTTCAAAACTGCGCCGCTAGGAGAACAGTGGCGCTGCAGACGCAATAAGTCAAAAGACACGAAGTGAATTTTCCGGTTATTGGCAGCACAAACATTTTAGGACAAAATCTGCTGAATATGTTGGATACACAAGAGCTATCAGTGACACCCAATAGAAATATCACTGCTGAAATCTGAGACATTGCAGGTCGTTCGCATGGAAAGTTTCGTATGCAAACGTCTTCATGAAAATTTGCATGCGTCTGGCAGCATAAAAGTTGCAATGATCAGGCTGCTGGTAGTCATTATGGCTCTTGCAATGAAGGAATGCGCGCTACTGGTAAACTTTTATAATCAAAATCGGAGTAATACCTACCAGAGTTGGAAACGGGTCAAAAATTTTGGACCCGGACCCTACTCCAGTTTGACTCGGAAAAATCTGCTTTGAGCTATAAATTCAAACAATTTGTGACTATGCATAATCATATACTTATATACACTGAAGTGTCAAAAGTCGTGGGATACGTATCTAGTATCGCTTAGGACCTCCTCTAGCCTGGCGAAGTGCAGCAACTCGATGTGGCATCGATTTCACAAGTGGCCGGAAGACTTCTGGAAAGATGTTGAGCCGTGCCGTCTGAATAGTCTCTCACAGTTCCCTGGTACTTTTAGGTGCAGGATCTTGGGTGAGAATGGATCTTTCCACCACGTCTCATAAGTGATCTATTGGGTTCGTGTCGGGCGAACGTGGTGGCCACACCATCCGTCGGAACTGTCCAGAATGCTCCTCGAACCAATTTTGGAAAACTTGGGCCGCACGACATGGGGCATTGTCCGCCGGGTGAGGCATAGATGGTGTGTTTGTCTTACAGTACTGACTCCTCCCTTTCCCTGGAACAAGTGGCCCCAAATTAGCGACGGGCGACTCCTTATTGCCAATTGAGTTGCTCACGTTGTTAAATCCCAAATTAAAAACAACAATAATAATAACAGTGCTGGATGTGCAGGTGCATTATCATGATGCAACACCAAGGATTGAGGCTAACAATGCTGTGGTCGCTTGCACCGAACCCCCCGCCTTAGTGTTTTTAAAACCGCTTTATAGTAAGTCTAGTTCACAGTCTGCTCAGTTGGAGTAAATTCAAAATGCACCACATTTTTAACCTTAAAGATAATAGTCAATATCGCATTTACATTTTATTTCACATGTCAGGAAGTTTTAGGACGAGGAGAAGTTTTTGTCTTCCGTTCGGATGATTGAAATTTTGTTTTATGGTCATAGCCATAGACCCAGGACTCTTCACCAATGATCATATTTCTATAAATCGTGGGCCCATTACTGCACGATTTTTAAAGTCCTGACAAACAGCAATTGCAGTACTTCTTTAGATCAAATATAAGAAGTCAAGATGCAAATTCTGCTGTCATTCTTCTTATCACTAAATCCTGATCAACATCTCTTGACATGTCCCAACTGAGATGACAATTTTGCTGGAACCTCCCTAACAGTCCGTCTCATCTCATTTCATCATTCACACTGGTGATGGAGTCGTCTATTCTTAAAACTGATGAGTATCTACAGCCAGACCATCTTAAATTGATGTCGAACCTTCCTTAAATCTCTTAAACCATTCAAAGGCTTTTAGGGATTCGTCTCCACATTCTGGTTATAGCATTTCAAGAGCTTCCGAGGCTGTTGTCTCAAGCTCTTTACAAAATAGGACGCATGCTTTCTACTCATTCACATCGTCCATTCTAAAATTCACTAAAAGACAGCAACATTCAACAGAGTGCTAGAGGAGAATGAAATTAAGTGTGGACTTAGAACTGTGCATTAGAAATGGCAGAAATCATTTATGACGAAGTAAATTTTTCCATCATTTTTATGTCAGGGGAGGAGGGATTCGAATCCCCAACTCTCGACTCCGGAGCTGCGAGTGCTATCCGCTATACTACACTAGCATGTGCTCTCACTGCTATCTGCCTTTATCTCATTTGCGTCCTGCGTGGCAGGCACGTTACACATTCCATCTTGAGAGTTCATTCATCATTCATACAAAACAGTCATTCACGAATGATCATTCAATTTCCAGGATGTCACTACGCTCATTGAGTAAATCATTCGTGGCATGGATCCTATGTTTATCCACTTACAAGGTCACAGCTCTTTGGCAAACTTCCCTAAAGAGCGCGAGCTCTTCACCATTCACGACGAATGATTCGCCACGAGTCGGATGAATGCCATTCATATATCATTCCCATTCTTAAGTTTCATCGTTGTTTCCTTAGCAATTTCACCTAAGGGTACTGAAACAAAATCCGGTGAACTGGAGTCTTTTAGCCAATACCACACAGAACAAGCTGGGCCGCCCCGGTGGCGCAGTGGTCTAAGGCGTTGGTCTCTGATCGTTCGTTCGTCCGTAAGGGGTCCGGGTTCGAATCCCGGTCAGGCATGGATGTTGTGTTTGTCTTACGGCACTGGCTCTCTCCCTTCCCTGGAACCAGTGACCCTAAATTAGGGACGGGCGACTGCTTATAGCCCATTGAGTTGCTCACGGTGGTCGTTAAACCTCCAATCAAAAAAAAAAAAAAAAAAAAAGAACAAGCTGGTACTTCAAAATTTATTCTGAAACTAATTTTTTTTTTTTTGTATTCCTTCCATAAACAGAAAATACGAAAATCATCATGGGAATGCAAAAACAAAAAACAAACAACTCGTGTTTAACTGGGAATAAAAAAGTATCTAGTGCAGCGTTGACACCTTGAAAGCGCAATAAGAAATTCGAAATTTCGTTACTAATTTCATGAAAAAGCGCAGTTTCAAAATCGAACCAATTCTTGGAAATTTCTCTTGAATCAGGATGAAGTTAATATCTGTGCATTTTTTTTTTAATCATTATTTCCTTTCTTTTAAACGATCAAAGAAAACAGATTGCGGCCTTCGCCAACAAGCGGAAAGCAATTATGTTTAATGATGACGAACAAGTCATTTGCAATAGTGAGTATCAAATCAAGGATTTCTCTCGTTGCAGTTAGCAGTGTTGTTATGCTGTCGTAAGTTACGCTGAAATGCAAAGGTGCGACAAGGAACTAGGAGTCGTCTGCAGGTAAATGGGCAAGTTTTTCTACAACATGTGAGGTATGTTGAAGTCGTCTAATCAATAGCGTACCAGAAAAAAACTGGAGGCACCTTTCAGAAAATTTATTAGCTTCCATATAGTCAAACTTTTAACTTCCATATTATTAACTAGGCTTTACGGGTGTTTTAATAAATCAAATTCTTTGGAACCTACCAGTATATTTCGTAAAATCAAAAGTATTTAAATTTATTGCGTGAAGCACAAATGTGTATGTTATAATTAAAACAAGATAGTAAAATCATGCAATGCATTAATTATGATACGTTTTCCAACATACCAGAAATCATTACTCAAGTTATGAGGATAATAGTTGTGGAATAAATCTCGCTCCTGTGCCCTGAACTTTGACCCCATTTCGATGATATTAAACAGAATTGCTTCAGTATACCTCCGAAACAACATACTAAAGTTTTGTCGCAATAGAAGTATTTTTACTCAAGTTATGAAGATAATGGCTGTGGAATAAATCTCGCTCCTGTGCCCTGACTTTTGAGTCCATTTCGATGATATTAAACAGAACCGGTTCAGTAAATCTCCGGAACAACATGAAGTTTTGTCGCAATCGAAGCATTTTTACGTAAGTTACGACGCATAAGGGCGATGGATTGGACCCGCTTCTATGTCCTGACCTTTGACCCAATTTCGTTCATTTTCAATAGGGTTCCTTTCCAGGTCGTCCCCTACCACACACTAAAATTTCATCGAAATCGAACCATTTTAAAGCGAGTTATCGTGCGGACGGATGACAGACAGACAGACAAAGCTGGAGAATATACGCTTCTTCAGAACTGATACTTTTTTCGCATTCTCTTATTAACATACCTGCATAGAAACTATTGCAAGGGCTGGAAACTTGAGGCTCCTTGTAACACCGAGGAGCCTCAAGTTCCCAGCCCTTGCAATAGTTCTTTTGAATAGCTGTTACCGGTCATCCAGTTTTTTACGCTTTCCAACCGTAGGTTGAAGAAGCGTATATGCTCCAGCTTTGTCCGTCCGTCCGTCCGTCCGCACGATAACTCACGTGAAAATGGTTCGATTTCGACGAAATTTTAGTATGTGGTAGGGGACCACCTGGGAACGAGCCCTATTAAAAATGGGCAAAACAGGGTTAAAGGTCAGGACATAGGAGCGGGATCCATTCCATTGCCTTTATGCGTCATAACTTGCGTAAAAATGGTTCGATTTCGATGAAATTTTAGTATGTGGTAGGGATCCACCTGGGGACGATTCCTATTGAAAATGGGCGAAATGGGGTCAAAGGTCAGGCAGGGCATAAGAGCGGGATATATTCCATTGCCCTTATGGGTCATAACTTGGGTAAAAATGGTTAGATTTCGATGAAATTTTAGTATGTGGTAAAGAACCACTGGGGACGAACCCTATTGAAAATGGGCGGAATGGGGTCAAAGGTCAGGACATAGAAGTGGGATCCATTCCATTGCCTTTATGCGTCATAACATGCATAAATATGGGCAAAACAGGGTTAAAGGTCAGGACATAGGAGCGGGATCCATTCCATTGCCTTTATGCGTCATAACTTGCGTAAAAATGGTTCGATTTCGATGAAATTTTAGTATGTGGTAGGGAACCACCTGGGGACGATTCCTATTGAAAATGGGCGAAATGGGTTCAAAGGTCAGGCAGGGCATAAGAGTGGGATATATTCCATTGCCCTTATGGGTCATAACTTGGGTAAAAATGGTTCGATTTCGATGAAATTTTAGTATGTGGTAAAGAACCACTGGGGACGAACCCTATTGAAAATGGGCGGAATGGGGTCAAAGGTCAGGACATAGAAGTGGGATCCATTCCATTGCCTTTATGCGTCATAACATGCATAAATATGGTTCGATTTCGATGAAATTTTAGTATGTGGTAGGAAACCACCTGGGCACGAACCTTATTGAAAATGGGAGAAATGGGGCCAAAGGTCAGGCTGGACATACGAGCGGATTTGTTCCATTGCCCTTATGCGTCATAACTTGCGTAAAAATGGTTCGATTTCGATGAAATTTTAGTATGTGGTAGGGAGCCACTGGGGACGAACCCCATTAAAAATGGGCGAAATGGGGTCAAAGGTCAGGACACTGGAGTGGGATCCATTCCATTGCCCTTGTGCATCATAACGTACCTAAAATGCTTGGATTGCGACAAAACTTTATCATGTTGTTCCGGAGGTATAGTCAACCGGTTCTGTTGAATATCAACGGAATGGGGTCAAAGATCTTTTCACAAAAGCAAGATTTATTCCCCAGCCATTATTCTCATAACTTGCGTAAAACTGCTTCTATTGCGACAAAACTTTAGTATGATATTCCTGAGGTATACTGAACCGGTTCTGTTGAATATCATCAAAATGCGGTCAAAGGTCAGGACACAGGAGCGAGATTTATTCCACAGCCATTATCCACATAACTTGAGTAATAATTTCTGGTATGTTGGAAAGCGTATCATAAACAATGCATCGCATGATTTTACTAACTTGTTATGAACTAAAGTAACGAAAATGATTTCTAAGATTTTACGTATCTACTAAAAAAAAAAGATGCTTTACTTTTTAATACTTCTTTAACCAGTTTCATACGAAGTCTCTGCAAAAATTTTGTAAAATCTTTTTGCTCATGTTAGAGGCCCTTTTAACCAGAACCCCTTCCCCTCCCGCGCACTGCGGGGGTTTCTGGGGCTATCAGTACGCCTCTGCGTCTAATACCACAAATTTTCTGCCTCAGATATTACTGTCAGATTGAAGTAAAGGATCTTGCACTTTTCATTAACTATAGAAAGGGTAAAATGTACGGTACAACAAAGACAGAACTTCAACCCTGACGCCTTCATGGAATATCCTCGCTTCTGGTAAAATTCTTTGTGACAGCAATTAAAACACCTTCTCCCCTTGGCTTACTAGTGAGAAAAAAGTCGCAATCACGTCTAAAAACAATATACAGCGGAAATTCTATTCAACGAAGTTTCGTGGTGACTACCGAAATATTCCTTTACAAAAAATTCGCTGTGTAGAATAGGCCCTTTTTAATATCAATACAGCATGAACTTTGTTCATGATAACAGTAATTTAGTTAGTCTTTGTTCATGATAACAGTAATTTAGTTAGTCTTTGTTCATGATAACAGTAATTTAGTTAGTCTTTGTTCATGAAAACAGTAATTTAGTTAGTCTTTGTTCATGATAACAGTAATTTAGTTAGTCTTTGTTCATGATAACAGTAATTTAGTTATTTCATCAGTCTTTGTTAAATTGTCTTCAAAATTAACAGTAATTTAGTTATTTCATCAGCCTTTGTTAAATTGTCTTCAAAATTAACAGTAATTTAGTTAGTCTTTGTTCATGATAACAGTAATTTAGTTATTTCACCAGTCTTTGTTAAATTGTCTTTAAAATTAACAGTAATTTAGTTATTTCATCAGTCTTTGTTAAATTGTCTTTAAAATTAACAGTAATTTAGTTATTTCATCAGGCGTTGTTAAATTGTCTTTAAAATTTACAGTAATTTAGTTATTTCATCAGGCGTTGTTAAATTGTCTTTAAAATTAACAGCAATTTAGTTAGTCTTTGTTCATGATAACAGTAATTTAGTTAGTCTTTGTTCATGATAACAGTAATTTAGTTAGTCTTTGTTCATGATAACAGTAATTTAGTTAGTCTTTGTTCATGATAACAGTAATTTAGTTAGTCTTTGTTCATGATAACAGTAATTTAGTTAGTCTTTGTTCATGATAACAGTAATTTAGTTAGTCTTTGTTCATGATAACAGTAATTTAGTTAGTCTTTGTTCATGATAACAGTAATTTAGTTAGTCTTTGTTCATGATAACAGTAATTTAGTTATTTCATCAGCCTTTGTTAAATTGTCTATAAAATTAACAGTAATTTAGTTATTTCATCAGTCTTTGTTAAATTGTCTATAAAATTAACAGTAATTTAGTTAGTTTTGTTAACATTTCTTGAAGTGTTTGTTGCTACAGCATTGCAACCAGTGGCCATCGGAACCGAGGAGCAAACGAGAGCAAAGAGGGGAAGCTTCCCCATACTCATTCGCATGCAAGGGCGAAGCATCGCATTTGCCCCATCCCCCTTTTTTTCTTCCTTTTCAGTTATGTCTGTAATAGAAAAATCGGATAAATATTTGGATTTTATTCATTTCCTGCTATTTAGAATTTCTTCTGATGAAACTAAACTGTATTTTCTATTTTCGTTATTAACCATCTAGAATTTTTAATATCATTCCTGAGACGCGGGTTAAACTATACTTGTTTGTCCAGTATGAGACAAACAAGTATCCATCTTAGGAAGTATTTGGTTATCCTGAATGCCTTATTAAAAAGCAGTTATCCTGAAAGATATTGTGTTTCTATAAAAAGAGCATGAAAGTTTTCTACTTCATTTAAGTATAATAAAGTCAGTAGTCTCGATAAAGAAAGAACATGGAAAGTGGAGTGGAGAAAGGAATGAGATATATTTTCACACGTACGTTATTTGATGTATGACGTAAGGGCTACCTTCCTGTGAAATTCACACTAACGTGGCTGTGTCCAAATCAACACAGTTTAGCACTGTAATATGAGCAAAACATTTGATATTAAAAAATCCTGTAATGTAGGTATAAAATTTAAGTTCCATATAAATTTAGATTTTACAGATATAAGCATGTTCAAATGACGTTAATAACCCCTGTTTTACAACAGCACAATGTTTTACGGTTTGACCAAAAAATGCATATCCTGATATCTTGTCCGCGTTGTCAAAAAATAGTGATTGCAATTTGGTACTGTATTCATTTGGTTTCATTTGTTGAACCTTTCTGAATTTAAAGACTAATTTAATGTCAGCGCACGCGCGCGCGCGCACACACACACACACACACACACACACGCACAAGTTTCGTTGTAAAATGCGCGTAATGTATATACGTATAAGACCGTAAATGTAATTATTACAAAAAGTTAAAAAAATCATCATACTACTTTAAAGAATTTTATGGATCATTCTTCAAAGAAATGGATAATTTTTTTCTCGACTTTAAAACAAGGTGTTTCTTTATAGTAAGTGTCACATCTACATTGTAAAAAAATTGGACTGTAAATTTTACTCTTTTGTAAACGAGATTGTCATCATTAGACCTTAAAAACAAACTTTTAGGTCATATTATTTACCGAAAATAACTGAAGGAACGGTCAGGAATCGTAAATCTTACAGTTTTACGCAGTATTATTTACAGAAAATAGCTGTAAAAAAAAACAGTGATCTTACAGTTTTATGCCGTATTATTTACAGAAAATAAGTATGAGGGAACAATCAGAGAGGAACCGTAAATCTTTCAGTTTTGTAAATATCAATATGCCCTTTTTTCCCCGCACTTTCTACAAGATGAAGCTGTCCTCGAAAAGATACTTCCCCTCGCAAAATGACCTATAGCTTCAAAAAAGAAAGGATATTCTCTGTTAATTTCATATCAATGATTATGTTACCATTTGAAACGCTTTTAGATTCAGGACAAAATTTATCAGTATACTTTTGATCTGTATTTCAATATCTGGTCCATAAAAATATTTTTATCGATTCTTCCGCTGCAGTTAGAGGTACACTGTATATGCTGATGCATGACTGAAGTCTTAACATTGCTATTTAACAACCCCCGCCCACTGTCTAGTAAAAGTTAATGTAATTGCATTAGCTATAAGGAGTCGCTTTTTTCTTTTAATGGATACATGCATTTGGTTTAAGATACTAAGCATCTCAATGTCTGGGCCGCGGGTGGTCTGGTAGTCAACGTTCGTGACTGCCACGGAGAAAACCTCAGGTTCGATACCAAGCAGGTACGAACGCTCGAACCACTAAATATCCGCCGTGCGTCGGATGGGCACGTTAAGCCGTCGGGCACCGGGTACTGGCTCCCCGGTAATAAAAAAGGGCGCCTTTCTACCCCTTTCTACCTCGCTTCCGTGTCACTTTCCTATCGGGCACTCTAGCCCAAATCTCCTAGCTTCCTATTTCTAAGGGTTGTTAAGACCTGGTGTCAGACACTCCTTTCCTAAAATCCTCTACATAAGATCTGAAGATCTCAATGTCAACTGTTCCACCAACTATTTTGTTTTTTTTTTCTTATTTATAGCTCTGGCTTCTAAAATTGCTCCTTCAACGCGGCGATATTCAACTCTCAGCACGTGGCTCATAGTTGCCATAGACTGCTCACTGTTCATTTCTCCCTATCTTAATCAATCAAAGAATCACACACACACGCACAACACATGAAAGGAGTCGAGCTATGACACTGATTTTTACCGGATATGCAAATCAGGCAATATAGCAGAAATTACTAGTATTTCGGGGTCATAGGTGCATGCGCACCGCGTCTACGCAAATCAGATGGCGCAACGTCACAGACCGGAAACCGGCCGTTTTTACGTTAGAAGCGACTCGTGGCTCAGTCGGTATGTCAGTGCCTGGTAAGCAGTGAGTAAGGATGCCTCGTCGTCGTGTAAGACAGTCGTAAAGTCACATAAGCGAGTTTGACAGAAAACCCATTATCGGCATGAGAAGCTGCAATATTTTTCTCTGGGAGATTGCCGGTCGTCTGGGGCGCAGTGTGCCTGTCGTGGCAAGAGTGTCCACTGACTGGTACGAAGAAAGGACTAGGGCACAAAGAGACGGTTCTGGATGTCGTACACAGACAAAGCCGAGGGACAACCGTCATCTCATGAGGATGTCTTTGAATGACCGTTCTGCATCATTTACGGCGTTGGAGTAGCAGTGGCAAATTCTGACGCATTCTTCCATGTCAGCTGCAACACTACGTTGCAGGTTATTACAATTCAAACTGCGGGTTCGTCGGTTCCCTCCTCAGGAAACTTTTGACACAGCATCAAAGGACTGCCGAGCTGCAATGATGTATCGAACGAAGGGACTGGCGTCAGGAATGGTGCATCGAACGAAGGGAGTGGCGTGACGAATGGTGCATCGAACGAAGGGAGTGGCGAGACGAATGATGCATCAAACGAAAGGAGTGGCGTGACGAATGGTGAATCTAATGAAAGGATGTGGCGTGACGAATGGTGCATCGAACGAAGGGAGTGGCGTGACAAATGGTGCATCGATCGAAGGGAGTGGCGTGACGAATGGTGCATCGAACGAAGGGAGGGAGAGATGAATGGTGCATCGAACGAAGGGAGTGGCGTGACGAATGATGTATCAAACGAAGGAAATGGCGTGACAAATGGTGCATCAAACGAAGGGAATGGTGTGACGAATGGTGAATCCAATGAAGGGGTGTGGCGTGACGAATGGTGCACCGATCGAAGGGAGTGGCGTGACGAATGGTGCATCGATCGAAGGGAGTGGTGTGACGAATGGTGCATCGATCGCAGGGAGTGGCGTGACGAATGATGCATCAAACGAAGGGAATGACGTCACAAATGGTGCGTCGAACGAAGGGAGTAGCGTGACGAATGGTGCACCAAACGAAGGGGATTGGCGTGACGAATGGCGCATCGAACGAAGGGTGTGGCGTGACGAATGGTGCATCGAACGAATGAAGTGGCGTGGCGAATGATGCATCAAACGAAGGGAATGGCGTGACGAATGGTGAATCAAACAAAGGGAGTGGCGTGACGAATGGTGCATTGAACGTAGGGAGTGGCGTGACGAATGATGCATCAAACGAAGGGAATGACGTGACAAATGGTGCATGGTGACGTGACAAATGGTGCATCAAACGAAGGGAGGGGAGTAACGAATGGTGCATCAAACGAAGGGAGGGGGTACCGAATGGTGCACCAAACGAAGGGGAATGGCGTGACGAATGGTGCATCGAACGAATGAAGTGGCGTGGCGAATGATGCATCAAACGAAGGGAGTGGCGTGACGAATGGTGAATCAAACAAAGGGAGTGGCGTGACGAATGATGCATCGAACGAAGGGAGTGGCGTGACGAATGGTGCATTGAACGTAGGGAGTGGCGTGACGGATGATGCATCAAACGAAGGGAATGACGTGACAAATGGTGCATCAAACGAAGGGAGGGGAGTAACGAATGGCGCACCAAACGAAGGGGAGTGGCGTGACGAATGGTGCATCGAACGAATGAAGTGGCGTGGCGAATGATGCATCAAACGAAGGGAGTGGCGTGACGAATGGTGAATCAAACAAAGGGAGTGGCGTGACGAATGGTGCATCGAACGTAGGGAGTGGCGTGACGAATGGCACAATATCGTGTTCTCGGTCGAAACGCGCTTCTGTTTAGACAAACGTGATAGTCGCATCTGTGTCCACCGACAACAGGGAGTGAGGCGACAGAAATAATGTATTCGCACAAGGCATAACGCACCAACACGAGACATTACGGCTAGGGGTGCTATCTGGTACGAAAGCAGATCACCTCTCGTAAGACTCCGTACCACCATAACGAGTACCCATTTAATCAATGACATTCTACGATCGGTCGCCCAACCGTACTTGCAGGACGTCCTCAGGACCATATTTCAGCAGGGTAATGCCACACTGCATGTTGAGGGGGCAACACGTACCTTCTTTAGGGATAACAACGTTCCAGTTCTGCCATGGACGGCTATATTGCCCGATTTATAACCCATAGAAAATCCCTGGGATATGCGCAAACGACAAGGTGACCGTCCGCTAGCAACTCCTGATGGACTTTGGACTCGGTTCAATACAGCCTGGATGGCTATTCCACAGGACACCATTCTCACATTATTTCATTTTTCTCCTCAGCGCGTACAGTGGTGATACAAATAAGAGTCTGGCCACACCAATTGTTAGCTACATCGACGCACTGGTACACATGACACAAGATGCTAATCATTTGTTCTGTATTGCCTAATAAACATATCCTGTAAAACTCAGAGTAGTAGCTTGACTTCTTTCAGGTGCATATATACACTGCTGGCCACCCAAAATGCAACACCAAGAAGGAAGCATCCGATTGGCCTGAAATTCGCAGCATTCGTCGCCCGCGAGAGGACATGCAAACGATTAGCATTGCAGGGCATATGCAAATTATGTGCGCCTGGCACGCCACCGAGAAGCACTATAAGAATGGTGCACAGAAGACGGGGTGTAAGTAGTGGAAGTGTGTTGTGCTGCCGGACCTGGGCGTGGGAAGCTTCCTGATGCCTCGTCGCAGAATACGGCAGTCATTCCAGCCCGTTTCGGAGTTCGACAGGTGGCGAATAGCGGCTTATCTTGACAGCGGTTTTCGTACCGAGACATCGGCACCCGTGTGGGACGACATCCAGCCACAGTGAGGCGAGTATGGATTCGGTGGGTGCAGGAGGGACGGACGGACCGACGTGAGTGATTGCCGCAGCCACGGCACACCAGCAAACAAGAGGACCGGCATGTTGTGCGGCGGGCATTGACGGCTAGCACCGCCACATCACGAACGTCAGCGCAAGAATTAGGGTATGTTGCGCAACAACCTATGACAGCACGTATCGTTCGACGTCGTCTGCAGGAGCGGGGACTTGTCGCACGGCGCCCATTGCTCCGATTATCATTGACGAATGCGGCGGCAGCGGGCCGTTGAACGTCGCACCTGGAATACGGAATGGCACGACATTTTTTTCTCCGACGAATCCCGCTTCTGCCTGCAACATCACGATGGACGGATCCGCGTGTGGCGGCACCACGGCGAGAGACTGTATGACGCCTGCATTATGCATCACCATACCGGTTCGTCGCGTGGCGTTATGGTTTGGGGCGCAATTGGATAAGACACCCGCACCCCTCTGGTACGCATCGCCGGTACACTCAACAGCCACCGCTACATCTCCGACGTTTTGGAGCCTGTAGTCCTCCCTTACCCGAAGGACCTACCAGCGGCCACGTTTCAACAGGACAATGCGCTCCCGCACTTGGCATGCGTCGTGCAACAATTCTTCACAGCCCACCAGGTGTCAAGCCCACATCGAAAGCCTCTTTCGTTCGATGCCGCGGCGTGTAGCGGCCGTTATTTTCAGCCATGGAAGCCACACGAACTATTGATGGCTGCGTGTTCCGCAAGTTGCACGGGCCTATAAGCTCAATCGTTTCATCTTCGTATCTGTTGTTATGTGTCCAGTAAATCTGGCTTTGCTATCTCGTGTCCTTCTTGGTGTTGCATTTTGGGTGGCCAGCAGTGTATATACTCGAATCGTAGTTCGACTCCTTTCGGGTATGTACACATATACTGATATGAAACTTTTTATTATTGCTTTGAAAAAACGAAAGCAAAATTAATTGAAGAGTGGCAACCCTACTTATGAGGCTTCGCAACAGAAATACACTTCAACGTCTCGTTAATACAAATAAATAAATAATTTCTTTCCTACGTCCTTCGATGAAATAGTCCGACCACTAAAGACCAGAGTTATGTCCGGACAGCTCGTAACCGTAGACCGGTGACGCACTCAGTGGGTGTGGCCCAGAGGTCTGGGCCCATTCGTATGAGGTATTACTTGGTCCTTCGCTCTTTGCTATTGGTTGCTCATTTTTTAATATATTTGTATATGTTTTAAATATATATTTTACGAATAATTGGAAACGTATTTTCATATGGCGGATCCATGCATTTTTTTATCGCTTCCCAATGTTTCGGGAGAAGTTTTCTCCGGGGTATATTTATTTGCAAGTTCAATATTGGGCGCCACCCCCTTAAAGAAATTCTGGGTGCGCCACTGCCGTTAACGTACAACACACGACACAACTCTACATGGTGGGTAAAACAATTCGAGTGATTAATGAGCATGCGCAGTTTCCCTGTTCTGCTCCTGCTAACGATCAGTTCGGCGTTGTCTTCCCCGTAACTGTAGATTATAGTTAATATGCCAATTGGCTTGGCAGTTAGTATATGTGAGTCTGGAAGAATTCGAGCCCGCTGTGGTGCAGTGGAAGCATATCCGGTGCGTAACTGGAAGACCCTGGGTTCGATTCCTGGTGGCCCCCAATGAGAATTTTTCTGTGACTCACTTATAAACGTGGAAGGAGCGATGACTTTTGTTTGATGTTCCTAGTCCACGTCAAATGTCTGTATTAATTATTCATTCTCCTTCTAAATATTTGTCCAGTTGCTACTTACCATCTTTGGTGAATCCACGCGACTGCTTATAGCCCATTGAGTTGCTCACGGTGGTCGTTAAACCTCCAATCAAAAAAAATAAAAAAAAATCCCCAGCATTATGCGGGGCTCCAAGAAGTAATCTGCCAATTGGTTTGGCAGTTAAGTGTATGTGAGTCTAGCGGAATTCGAGGCAGCTTTGGTGCAGTGGAAGCATATCCGGCGCGTAACGGAAAGACCTTGGGTACGATTCCCGGTGGGGCCCCCAAATGAGAAATTTTTCCGTGACTCACTTATAAACGTGGAAAGAGCGATGACTTCTGTTTGACGTAGATTATAATTTTAAGCTGTTGAATATGATTGCGGCATTTTTCTGTTGCGATCTACTGTAATTTTCCGTAAAAACTGCATTTTTTTTTACAGAACATCTTCTGATACTTTATCAATGTATTCAAGCCCGTTTCGAATAATCTGAAATGTTTTGATCATTTCCGTTTCTAGTTGGCTTGATTTTATTCATCTTCGGAGTCATCAGCAGTCTCAAAACTTCTGAACATTCGGTAGAATATTCTCCTCAGTAAGGTGATTTGTCATAACAAAATCCATATCAATTACGAGTATAAGTACAGTATTACGGAAACAAAATGAAAGGCACTTCAATAAAGGACTTTGTAAAATAGAAAATCAGTGGGTTAAATCTTTGAGAACACATTTTAGCTCAAGTTTCAAGGTTTCTCCATAAAATCCGTTAAATAGGGAAATTCCCTAAACAGAGGTTCGTTAAAGAGAGATATCAGCCTACTTTTTCTTTTTTATTAGGGGATGAAATGTTTTGAAATAGTCAAGTTCCATTAAACAAATTACAGCAATTTTTTTAAGCCAAATACTTGATTTTCTAGTAACGATCATTTAAAAAATACACTATGAAATTCTTGACGAGCGTAAATATCGATTGCGTCTCGGGACCTTCTAATTGTAATCGTATCCAACGCCAGCGTAGGTTTCGAGTCGTTTGGATGAAAGAACATCTTTGTTTCATGTACTCGACTCTTGATACCCTCTGAAATGCATGATAGAATGCTTATCTCGAGCACACGTTCCTTTCGGATACATGTAGAAGAGTTAACTTGGCACGTGCGAGTGTAAATAGACCGGACGACAATTCCAAGTGGACAGAATTGATGTGCTTCACGGACAAAGGTGTTTTTTATGTTTGATGTTAAGTCCAACTTCAAGTCTAGTGAAAAATGTGCTGTCTGGACCAGGACCAGATCCAAAAGCTTACGTCAGGAAGAGCCGTCTGTTCTTCTCATCAGTGATAACAAAAAAAAAAAAAAAAAAAAGAGGAGAATGTTGGAATGCGAAGAAAAAGAACAGGGAGACCACACACGGAATAGTTATTCATACATTTATTTATTCATTTATTTGGCGTACATATGTAATAGCAGCATTGAACGGCCCTTTCTTTCTTTAAATAATCGTGTTAAATCCTATGCTATGAGCAAAAGCTGCGAAATTATCTTTATTTCCATGGCGGTGAATTAATTATTTGCTTACCAAAGAAATGCGCGTAACGCTTTTTAAATCTGCGGATATGAATAAAATATTTCAAAACAGATTTAGCTTATACATTTGGATTGCTTTATTTTAAAAAATGTTCAAGATTCGATTCTACTTAAGCAGTGCCGCCCCGGTGGCGCAGTAGTCTACGCGCCGGCATCTAAATAATAAAGGCAAGCAGCACTTGAAGATAATTATGGGAGATTTCAAAGCAAAAATAGGGCAACCGCAACAGGATGAAACTTCATTAGGTAAATTTGATCAAGGCAATAGAAACCAGCGTGGAAATACTCTCGTAGAGTATGCAGAGGCAGAAGGGTTTTTCATCATGAACTCCTTTTTCAAGAAAAAGCCGCAAAGGAAATCGACATGGAGGCATCCCAATGGATTGACAAGTGAAATTGATTTTATTATGTGTAACAAGAAATTTGTCATGGAAGACTGCAGTGTGCTAAACAAGTTCAACACAAGTAAGGATCATAGAATGGTAAGATGTAAGATGCACCTCAATGCTAAACTCGAGCGTGGCAAGCTCATAAAACAAACAAAGTGTATTAACGTGACCAACCTTAAAAAGCATCATAACACCTTCAAATTAGAACTAAAGAACAGATTGTCTATTCTAGAAGGTCTAACGTCGGAAGAAGTGGACAGCTCTGAAGTTAACAGAAAAGTAACCAAAGCTGTTATGGAAACAGCAACAAAATTAGCTGGGTCTGTAAACAAGTTGCATGTGAACAAATTATCAGGAAAAACCAAAATGTTGATGCAAAAAAGAAGAGAGATGAGGACAACTAAAGAAGATGTGACTTCCAAAGTGGAATATATAGAGCTATGCAAGACAGTACGAAAAAGTATCACTGAAGACGTAAGGGAATTCAACTGTGAACTAGTGAGGAAAGCAATTGAAAACAACCAAAGCCTAAAGATAGCAAGGGGACATCTCAGTAAGGGAAGAAAACAGATTATGGCACTGAGAAAAGAAGATGGTTCTGTAACAAGACATAGAGGCGAAATTTTGACAAGAGCGACAGATTTCTACTCCAAATTATATGAAAGGGATGATACATGTACTCCAGACATTACGAAAGGTACGAGTACCAGAGTTCTTCCGGTCCTCCCAGCAGAAGTTGCACATGCAATCAAGAACAGGAAACGGGGAAAAGCTCCAAGAGAAGTTGGAATTACCGTAGACATCATACAAGAAGCAAATGGAGAAATTGAAACAGTACTCGCCAAAGTTTTCACTCGGTGTCTTACTGAAGGGAAGACTCCTGTGGATTGGAACAATGCTATAATGATCCTGCTACATAAAAATTGTGACATTGAGGATCTCAGGAACTACAGACCTATCAATCTCCGATCAGTGGTTTATAAAATCTTCACTAAAGTTCTTTCACGCCGTTTGAAGGTAACACTGGACATGGCTCAACCGAGAGAACAAGCTGGATTCAGGAGTGGCTACATCACTATAGATCATATCCACGTACTGAGAGAACTAATTGAAAGAGGGAGGGAATGTAAACTTCCATTATGCATGGCTTTTATCGATTATGAAGAGGCCTTTGATTCGGTGAAACCACCAGCAGTTACAATGGCTTTGAAATCTTGCGGTATTGAAGATGCATACATTAATATTATTTATAACATTTATGAAAATGCAAGTGCAAAGATTCGGCTATTTGAGAATACAGCACCCATAAAAATTGGAAAGGCAGTGAGACAAGGGGACACGATATCTCCCAAACTCTTTAATGCCACTTTGGAAAATGTCTTTCAATCACTGAACTGGGAAAACAAAGGGATAAAGATTAATGGAGATTATCTAACTCACCTTCGATTTGCTGATGAGACAGTCATTTTTGCAACTACATCATCAGAACTGCAGAGTATAATCCAAGAACTTGCTGACAAGAGTAAAGAAGTGAGATTAAAAATAAACTTTCAGAAGACAAAAGTGTATAACGAAGTAAATTTCTCCGTCATTTTTATCCGCGCCGGGGTTCGAACCCGAGGCCGCTTATTCCGGAACAAGTTGCTCTACCAATTGAGCTACGCGGACATTTATTCTGATTCCTATCTGCCTTTATGTCGTGTGCGTCCTGCTAGCAGGTACGTCACATCTCCTGGTACGTTACATCATCTCTCCCTTACTTTTTTTTTTTTTTTTTTTTTTTGAAGTGCTGCTCTTATTTTTCCTATCTCGCGGTGTGGAAATAACATCACACCATTGCGAGATTTTGAACGGTCGGGTCATCCGGATAGTTCGGGCGCCATTATAACGAAGTAAATTTCTCCGTCATTTTTATCCGCGCCGGGGTTCGAACCCGGGTCCACTCATTCCGGAATAAGTTGCTCTACCAATTAAGCTACGCGGACATTTTATTCTAATTGCTATCTGCCTTTATGTCGTATGCGTCCTGCTGGCAGGTACGTCACATCTCCTGGTACGTTACAAGTGATGTACAATGCTTTTACCCGAAATGAAGATTTATCCATTGATGGAGAAAAGCTGGAGATAACAGATACGTACGTTTATCTTGGACAGCAGATATCAAGTGAGGGTCACATTGATGAAGAAATTAATCGGCGTGTAAAACTTGCCTGGAGAGCTTTTGGAAGAAACAGCATAACTTTCAAGAGCAATATGCCATTATATCTTAAAAGAAAAGTGTTTGATCAATGCATCCTTCCAGTGCTTACGTAAGGTGCAGAGACGTGGACCTTAACTAAAAGAGACATACAAAGGCTGCAGACAACTCAAAAAAGCATGGAGAGGTGCATGCTTGGTGTAACCAGGAGAAATAAGAAGAGGAACTCGTGGATCAGAAAAATGACAAGAGTGGAAGACATCATGATCAGAGTAAAATCCCTGAAATAGCAATGGGCTGGATATGTTGCCAGAAGGACAGGCCATCGACGGATAGCCGAAGTTTTAGACTGGATTCCAAGGGACAGGAAAAGACCCAGAAGAAGACCACATGGGAGATGGGTGGATGAAATTCGAAAGTATGCAGGAGTAACATGGAGGAGACTGGCACAAGACAGACCGTTGTGGAAGAAATTAGGGAGACCTTCGTCCAGCAGTGGATTGATAATGGTTGACGATTATGATGATGATGATATGTATATATATATACACATATGTGTATATACACTGAAGTGCCAGAAAAACTGGTACAGACGAACTTATGCAAAATACATAGCAACGTCACTTATGCGCGTACTCGGTTGTGTCCGCCAGTGCGTATATAAAGCGATAGAGATCCGTGCCAGCTGTCAGAGCTGTTTTCGGCATGAGAATGACAAGTAATGACGATTTAAGCGATTTTCAACGCGGTGTCATAGTTGGCGCTCGTGAGATGGGCCATAGTTATTTGGAGGTAGAAACGAAGTTCGGATTTTCACGGACGACCATTGCAAGGGTGTACCGTGACTACAAGAATTCTGGCTAAACCTCCAACCTACGATTCCAGTGTGGCCGTAAAAGATATTGGGTGAACGTGACCATCGTCGGCTGTCAAGAATCGTTTCACGCGATAGGCGTGCAACAGTCTCGCAGGTATCATCGGAATTCAATGCTGGAGCCTCAACAAGCATCAGCGTCCGGACTGTGCAACGTACCCTGCACGATATGGGCTTTGGAAGCTGACGCCCAACTCGAGTCCCCTTGATGGGTGCACGACACTGAGCTATGCGTCTCGCTTGGGCATGGCAACACCGCCACTGGACACTTGATGACTGGAAACAAGTATCCTGGTCTGACGATTGGCGTTTCCAACTGTATCGAGCAGATGGAAGGACTGGTGTGTGGCGCAAATTCCCATGAAGCCATGGATCCCGCCTGTCAACAGGGAACTGTACCGGCTGGTGGGGAGTCGGTACTGGTATGGGGTGGGTTTAGCTGAACTTCACTGGGACCCCTGGTACGTTTACAAACATCTGTACCAGCCAACGATATGTGCGCATCCTTTCTGACGAGGTACACCCGTTCATGTCCTGCATTCATGCTGATGGATTGGGCCTGTTCCAACAGGACAATGCGTCTCCACACAAGTGTCGGGACGCCACATTATGGTTAGAGGAGCATTCATCTGAGTTTGGGGTATTGCCATTCTCACCCAAGTCCGCAGATCTGAACGTGATGGAACACATTTGGGATGCCGTGCAAAGCGCTATGGAACACAGGATTCCGAGACCTCGGAATACACCCGAATTGGGGAACGCTCTGCAGGAAGTATGCTGTGCATTGCCTACAGCATATTTCCAGAAGCTAGTGGAGTCCATGCCCCGTCGTATCTCTGAAGTCCTGCGCTCCCGTGGGTGACCTACCAAGTATTAGACTGGCGTACCAGTTCTTCTGGCTCTTCAGTGTATATATATATATATATCATCATCATCATCATTGTCAACCATTATCAATCCACTGCTGGACAAAGGTCTCCCCAAGTTTCCTCCACAACGGTCTGTCTTGTGCCAGTCTCCTCCATGTCACTCCCGCATACTTTCGAATTTCATCCACCCATCTCCCATGTGGTCTTCTTCTGGGTCTTTTCCTGTCCCTTGGAATCCAATCTAAAATTTCGGCTGTCCATCGATGGTCTGTTCTTCTGGCAGTATGTCCAGCCCATTGCCATTTCAGGGATTTAACTCTGATCATGATGTCTTCCACTCTTGTCATTTTTCGGATCCACGTGTTCCTTTTCTTATCTCTCCAGGTTACACCAAGCATGCACCTCTCCATGCTGCTTTGAGTTGTCTGCAGCCTTTGTATGTCTCTTTTAGCTAAAGTCCACGTCTCTGCACCATACGTAAGCACTGGAAGGATGCATTGATCAAACACTTTTCATTTAAGACATAATGGCATATTGCTCTTGAAAGTTATGCTGTTTCTTCCAAAAGCTCTCCAGGCAAGTTTTGTACGCCGATTAATTTCTTCACCAATGTGACCCTCACTTGATATCTGCTGTCCAAGATAAACGTATGTGTCTGTTATCTCCAGCTTTTCTCCATCAATCGATAAATCTTCATTTCTTGTAAAAGCATTGAACATCACTTTTGTCTTCTGAAAGTTCATTTTTAATCCCACTTCTTCACTCTTGTCAGCAAGTTCGTGGATCATACATACTCTGTAGCTCTGATGGGGTAGTTGCAAAAATGACTATGTCATCAGCAAAACGAAGGTGGGTTAGATAATCTCCATTAATCTTTATCCCTTTGTTTTCCCAGTTCAGTGATTGAAAGACATTTTCCAATGTGGCATTAAAGAGCTTCGGAGATATGGTTTCACATTGTCTCACTCCTTTTCCAATTTTTATGTGTGTTGTATTTTCAAGCAGCCGAATCTTTGCACTTGCATTTTCATAGATGTTATTAATAATATTAATGTATGCATCTTCAATACCGCAGGATTTCAGAGCCATTGCAACTGCTGATGGTTTCACCGAATCCAAGGCTTTTTCATAATCGATAAAAGCCATGCACAATGGAAGTTCATATTCCCTCGCTCTTTCAATTAGTTCTCTCAGTACGTGGATATGATCTATTGTGCTGTAGCCACTCCTGAATCCAGCTTGTTCTCTGGTTGAGCCATGTCCAGTGTCACCTTCAAGCGGTGTGAAAGAACTTTAGTGAAGATTTTATAAACCACTGATAGGAGGCTGATAGGTCTGTAGTTCCTGAGATCCTCAATGTCACCTTTTTTATGTAGCAAGATCATTGTAGCGTTGTTCCAATCCTCAGGAATTTTCCCTTCATTAAGGCATCGAGTGAAAATTTGGGCGAGTACTGTTTCGATTTCTCCACTTGCTTCTTGTATGATGTCTACAGTAATTCCATCTTCTCCTGGAGCTTTCCCCGCTTCATGTTCTTGATTGCATGTGCAATCAAGAACATGAAGCGGAAGAACTCTGGTACTGGTACCTTTCATGATGTCTGGAGTACATGTATCATCCCTTTCATATAATTTGGAGTAGAAATCTTTCACTCTTGTCAAAATGTCGCCTCTATTTCTTGTTACAGAACCATCTTCTTTTCTCAGTGCCATAATCTGTTTTTTTCCCTTACTGAGATGTCCCTTTGCTATCTTTAGGCTTTGGTTGTTTTCAATTGCCTTCCTTAGTAGTTCACAGTTGAATTTCCTTACGTCTTCAGTGATACTTTTTCGTACTGTCTTGCATAGCTCTATATATTCCACTTTGGAAGTCACATCTTCTTCAGTTGTCCTCATCTCTCTTCTTTTTTGCATCAACATTTTGGTTTTTCCTGATAATTTGTTCGCATACAATTTGTTCTTAGACCCAGCTAATTTTGTTGCTGTTTCCATAAGAGCTTTGGTTACTTTTCTGTTAACCTCAGAAATATTCACTTCTTCCGATGTTAGGCCTTCTAAAGCAGAGAATCTGTTCTTCAGTTCCAATTTGAAGATATTATGGTGTTTTTTAAGGTTGGTTATGTCAATACATTTTGTTTGTCTTATGAGCTTGCTACGTTCGAGTTTAGTGTTGAGGTGCATCTTACATCTCACCAATCTATGGTCACTGCCTGTGTTGAACTTGTTTAGCACAGCGCAGTCTTCTATGACGATTTTTTTGTTACACATAATAAAATCAATGTTACTTGTCGTCCCATTTGGATGTCTCCATGTCCATTTCCTGTGTGGCTTTTTCTTGAAAAAGGAGTTCAAGATGAAAAACCCTTCTGCCTCTGCAAACTCTACGAGAGTATTTCCACGCTGGTTTCTGTTGCCGTAACCGAATTTACCTACTGAAGTTTCATTCTGTTGCCGTTGCCCTATTTTTGCATTGAAATCTCCCATAATTATCTTCAAGTGCTGCTTACCTTTATTATTTAGATCACGAATTTCCTCATAAAATTCTTCAATTTCTTCTTCAGGATGACTTGTGGTGGGTGCATAAGTTTGAATAATCTGAGCCTGGTATCGTCTCGAGAGTTGGATAACGAGTCGTGCAGCTCTGTCAGAGGAACTTTCAACTTCTACAACTTTATCCTTCAGTTTCTTGTTTATTATAAATCCAACACCACTAGTTCTGCCAGTATCTGTCCCACGATAGTAGAAGAGATGTCCACTTTTCAGTTCAATGAGATCTTCTCCTTTTCTCCTTACCTCACTTAGCCCAACGATGTCCCACTTGATCCTTTGTAGTTCCTCTTCCAATTCAAGAAGCCTTGAATCAGAAGATAGGGAGCGTCCGTTATACGTAGCCAAGGTCAGCATCAGATGGCAGCCTAGTCCGCTCCTCCGGGGATTCTTAGCACCCTCTGCCTTCATGTCGCACTGGCCGCTGCCTTGGCCTGGTACATTCCAGCTGCCGGAGACTGAGGGCCAAGATTTAAGTTGTGGAGTCATTTTGGAGGGGTTTGGCCATAACTCACCACGCTGGCCAAGCGGGTTGGTGAGTGTGGGATAGCATTTCCTCTAATCCCGATGGTATATTTATACCGCTATTGGCGGTCGTCAGAGCCCCTTTAGTGTGAACAGGATGTACCACGAGAAGGCGGGGTTGACATTTGTCAAGGAGAGGCTGTGATGTTACGCATCACCTGACCTTACACCCCATCATCATCATCATCATTGTCAACCATTATCAATCCACTGCTGGACGAAGGTCTCCCCAAGTTTCCTCCACAACGGTCTGTCTTGTGCCAGTCTCCTCCATGTCACTCCCGCATATTTACGAATTTCATCCACCCATCTCCCATGTGGTCTTTTTCTGGGTCTTTTCCTGTCCCTTGGAATCCAATCTAAAATTTCGGCTGTCCATCTATGGTCTGTCCTTCTGGCAGTATGTCCAGCCCATTGCCATTTCAGGGATTTAACTCTGATCATGATGTCTTCCACTCTCGTCATTTTTGGGATCCACGAGTTCCTCTTCTTATCTCTCCTGGTTATACCAAGCATGCACCTCTCCATGCTTCTTTGAGTTGTCTGCAGCCTTTGTATGTCTCTTTTAGTTAAGGTCCACGTCTCTGCACCATACGTAAGCACTGGAAGGATGCATTGATCAAACACTTTTCTTTTAAAGACATAATGGCATATTGCTCTTGAAAATTATGCTGTTTCTTCCAAAAGCTCTCCAGGCAAGTTTTGTACGCCGATTAATTTCTTCATCAATGTGACCCTCACTTGATATCTGCTGTCCAAGATAAACATACGTATCTGTTATCTCCAGTTGTTCTCCATCAATCGATAAATCTTCATTTCTTGTAAAAGCATTGAACATCACTTTTGTCTTCTGAAAGTTCATTTTTAATCCCACTTCTTTACTCTTGTCAGCAAGTTCCTGGATCATACTCTGCAGCTCTGATGGGGTAGTTGCAAAAATGACTACGTCATCAGCAAAACGAAGGTGGGTTAGATAATCTCCATTAATCTTTATCCCTTTGTTTTCCCAGTTCAGTGATTGAAAGACATTTTCCAATGTGGCATTAAAGAGCTTCGGAGATATGGTGTCACCTTGTCTCACTCCCTTTCCAATTTTTATGTGTGTTGTATTTTCAAACAGCCGAATCTTTGCACTTGCATTTTCATAGATGTTATTAATAATATTAATGTATGCATCTTCAATACCGCAGGATTTCAGAGCCGTGGTAACTGCTGATGGTTTCACCGAATCAAAGGCTTTTTCATAATCGATAAAAGCCATGCACAATGGAAGTTCATATTCCCTCGCTCTTTCAATTAGTTCTCTCAGTACGTGGATATGATCTATTGTGCTGTAGCCACTCCTGAATCCAGCTTGTTCTCTCGGTTGAGCCATGTCCAGTGTTAGCTTCAAGCGGTGTGAAAGAACTTTAGTGAAGATTTTATAAACCACTGATAGGAGGCTGATAGGTCTGTAGTTCCTGAGATCCTCAATGTCACCTTTTTTATGTAGCAGGATCATTGTAGCATTGTTCCAATCCTCAGGAATCTTCCCTTCATTAAGGCATCGAGTGAAAATTTGGGCGAGTACTGTTTCAATTTCTCCACTTGCTTCTTGTATGATGTCTATAGTAATTCCATCTTCTCCTGGAGCTTTCCCCGCTTCATGTTCTTGATCGCATGAGCAACTTCTACTGGGAGGACTGGAAGAACTCTGGTACCTTTCATGATGTCTGGAGTACATGTATCATCCCTTTCATATAATTTGGAGTAGAAATCTTTCACTCTTGTCAAAATTTCGCCTCTATTTCTTGTTATAGAACCATCTTCTTTTCTCAGAGCCATAATCTGTTTTCTTCCCTTACTGAGATGTCCCTTTGCTATCTTTAGGCTTTGGTTGTTTTCAATTGCTTTCCTCACTAGCTCACAGTTGAATTTCCTTACGTCTTCAGTGATACTTTTTAGTGCTGTCTTGCACAGCTCTATATATTCCACTTTGGAAGTCACATCTTCTTTAGTTGTCCTCATCTCTCTTCTTTTTTGCATCAACATTTTGGTTATATATATATACTTGCAGAAACCCATTTCCAACTAGGTCTTTGTGGAAGTGAGAAAATGCAGAGTTTTTGCTGGTCCTTGATAAAGCCAAAGCTCAGTATTCTCGACACCTTCTACATTCAGTTGTTTTATTTTATTTTTTTTCTTTTCTCCTTTTACTCACACAGGTAGATACATAACCTTTTCTATGTTGTACTAGGTGTGAGTCAAAATTATATATGTATTTTTTTGCTTAGGTATCTTTATAGAATGTGAATTCTGAATTTTCAAAACTGCTGCGTTGCGCGTTTTGATTTTCAGGTTATTTTGCACCCTTCGTTTTAAATTCTAAAATTTTTTCCTTAGTCTTCAGTTTTGCTCTTAAGTATATATATATATATATATATATAGGGATGTAAGGTCAGGTGATGCGTAACATCATAGCCTCTCCTTGACAAATGTCAACCCCGCCTTCTCGTGGTGCATCCTGTTCCCACTAAAGGGGCTCTGACGACCGCCCATAGCGGTATAACTATACCATCGGGATTAGAGGAAATTCTATCCCACACTCACCAACCCGCTTGGCCAGCGTGGTGAGTTATGGCCAAACCCCTCCAAAATGATTCCACAACTTAAATCTTGGCCCTCAGTCTCCGGCAGCTGGAATGTACCTGGCCAAGGCAGCGGCCAGTGCGACATGAAGGCAGAGGGTGCTAAGAATCCCCGGAGAACCGGACTAGGCTGCCATCTGATGCTGACCTTGGCTACTTACAATGGACGCTCCCTATCTTCTGATTCAAGGCTTCTTGAATTGGAAGAGGAACTACAAAGGATCAAGTGGGACATCGTGGGGCTAAGTGAGGTAAGGAGAAAAGGAGAAGATCTCATCGAACTGAAAAGTGGACATCTCTTCTACTATCGTGGGACAGATACTGGCAGAACTAGTGGTGTTGGATTTATAATAAACAAGAAACTGAAGGATAAAGTTGTAGAAGTTGAAAGTTCCTCTGACAGAGCTGCACGACTTGTTATCCAACTCTCGAAAAGATACCAGGCTCAGATTATTCAAACTTATGCACCCACCACAAGTCATCCTGAAGAAGAAATTGAAGAATTTTATGAGGAAATTTGTCATCTAAATAATAAAGGTAAGCAGCACTTGAAAATAATTATGGGAGATTTCAATGCAAAAATAGGGCAACAGCAACAGAATGAAACTTCAGTAGGTAAATTCGGTCATGGCAACAGAAACCAGCGTGGAAATACTCTCGTTGAGTTTGCAGAGGCAGAAGGGTTTTTCATCTTGAACTCCTTCTTCAAGAAAAAGCCACACAGGAAATGGACATGGAGACATCCAAATGGGACGACAAGTGAAATTGATTTTATTATGTGTAACAAAAAATTCGTCATAGAAGACTGCAGTGTGCTAAACAAGTTCAACACAGGTAGTGACCATAGATTGGTGAGATGTAAGATGCACCTCAACACTAAACTTGAACGTGGCAAGCTCATAAGACAAACAAAATCTATTGACATAACCAACCTTAAGAAACACCATAATACCTTCAAGTTAGAACTGAAGAACAGGTTCTCTGCTTTAGAAGGCCTAACATCGGAAGAAGTGGACATCTCTGAAGTTAACAGAAAAGTAACCAAAGCTCTTATGGAAACAGCAACAAAATTAGCTGGGTCTAAGAACAAGTTGCATGTGAACAAATTATCAGGAAAAACCAAAATGTTGATGCAAAAAAGAAGAGAGATGAGGACAACTAAAGATGTGACTTCCAAAGTGGAATATATAGAGCTATGCAAGACAGTAAGAAAAAGTATCACTGAAGACGTAAGGAAATTCAACTGTGAACTAGTGAGGAAAGCAATTGAAAACAACCAAAGCCTAAAGATAGCAAAGGGACATCTCAGTAAGGGAAGAAAACAGATTATGGCACTGAGAAAAGAAGATGGTTCTGTAACAAGAAATAGAGGAGAAATTTTGACAAGAGTGAAAGATTTCTACTCCAAATTATATGAAAGGGATGATATATGCACTCCAGACATCATGAAAGATACCAGTACCAGAGTTCCTCCAGTCCTTCCAGCAGAAGTTGCACATGCAATCAAGAACATGAAGAGAGGAAAAGCTCCAGGAGAAGATGGAATTACTGTAGACATCATACAAGAAGCAAGTGGAGAAATCGAAACAGTACTCGCCCAAATTTTCACTCGATGCCTTAATGAAGGAAAGATTCCTGAGGATTGGAACACCGCTACAATGATCCTGCTACATAAGAAAGGTGACATTGAGGATCTCGGAAACTACAGACCTATCAGCCTCCTATCAGTAGTTTATAAAATCTTCACTAAAGTTCTTTCACACCGCTTGAAGGTAACACTGGACATGGCTCAACCGAGAGAACAAGCTGGATTCAGGAGTGGCTACAGCACAATAGATCATATCCACGTGCTGAGAGAACTAATTGAAAGAGCGAGGGAATATGAACTTCCATTGTGCATGGCTTTTATCGATTATGAAAAAGCCTTTGATTCGGTGAAACCATCAGCAGTTACAATGGCTCTGAAAACCTGCGGTATTGAAGATGCATACATTAATATTATTAATAACATCTATGAAAATGCAAGTGCAAAGATTAGGCTGTTTGAAAATACAACACACGTAAAAATTGGAAAGGGAGTGAGACAAGGTGACACCATATCTCCGAAGCTCTTCAATGCCACATTGGAGGGTGTTTTTCAGTCGCTGAGCTGGGAAAACAAGGGGATAAAGATTAATGGAGATTATCTAACCCACCTTCGTTTTGCTGATGACGTAGTCATTTTTGCAACTACCCCATCAGAGCTGCAGAGTATGATCCAGGAACTTGCGGACAAGAGTAAAGAAGTGGGATTAAAAATGAACTTTCAGAAGACAAAAGTGATGTTCAATGCTTTTACAAGAAATGAAGATTTATCGATTGATGGAAAAAAGCTGGAGATAACAGACACGTTCGTTTATCTTGGACAGCAGATATCAAGTGAGGGTCACATTGATGAAGAAATTAATCGGCGTACAAAACTTGCCTGGAGAGCTTTTGGAAGAAACAGCATAATTTTCAAGAGCAATATGCCATTATGTCTTAAAAGAAAAGTGTTTGATCAATGCATCCTTCCAGTGCTTACGTATGGTGCAGAGACGTGGACCTTAACTAAAAGAGACATACAAAGGCTCCAGACAACTCAAAGAAGCATGGAGAGGTGCATGCTTGGGGTAACCAGGAGAGATAAGAAGAGGAACTCGTGGATCCGAAAAATGACAAGAGTGGAAGACATCATGATCAGAGTTAAATCCCTGAAATGGCAATGGGCTGGACATACTGCCAGAAGGACAGATCATCGATGGACAGCCGAAATTTTAGATTGGATTCCAAGGGACAAGAAAAGACCCAGAAGAAGACCACATGGGAGATGGGTGGATGAAATTCGAAAGTATGCAGGGGTGACATGGAGGAGACTGGCACAAGACAGACCGTTGTGGAGGAAACTTGGGGAGACCTTCGTCCAGCAGTGGATTGATAATGGTTGACAATGATGATGATGATGATATATATATATAGAATACTTGAACAGTGCACCCGATATTTTCTATTTCCTCATTGAAGTTTTCTTTCATACTAAGCATGCTTGCTACTTGCTTAAAAAATTCTTCTTGTGTTTACTCATTTTTTCAGTTCATTCCTGCATCATTTATTGAGGATTTTCATTCAAACGGTTATAAAGATATTACAAAAAAGTTAACTCCTTTCGCTTAAAATCATAAAATTCTGGAATCGTTAATGTAATTTTGGGTATTTTTATCACTCTTTAAACCGTTACACCATAGGAGAACTGTGCGTGCGTGGAACCTACATAATCATGTATGCGCATGCGTGTAAATTCCACCAGCCACATGGGAAATTTAGTAGCCACTGAGCATCGGCACGGGAAAAGAGATGTGGAAACAGCATTAGTGAAACACATATGAACAGTATGTAAAAACAAACTTCTATGCCATGATGTCCATGATGACTTTACCTTAATGATATTAATCTAATGAAATACAGTAAGCACATTCGCTTGGTACATGTTTCATATCGAACTTATGAAAGTGAAACAAATTAATACAAAAAAGATTTTCTGTTATTCAAACATAGCTTTCAAAGCTAAAGACCGAAGCAATGATTTAAAGAAATGTATTCCAAAGAGGGAGCAAAACAATTTTTTTCTTTTAATTTCGCCTGAAATGAGATCAGTAGAATATTATTTCATTTCCAAATTGGCAACAAATCTAAATAGCTTTAAAAAAATACAAACAACTCAAAACAAAACAGATAAATGCAAAGCTAGCTATTTTCGATCTTGGATGCTTTTAAGGGGGAAATTAGAATTTTTGTTTGAGTGGGAGGCAGTCGTGACCTTCTGGATACGTTACTATAGTACGGACAGTAGCGCTGCAAAAATTCTGCTGCTGCTATTTAGAAAATTTCATGCGTTGTCTTCGCTAGATTCTTTCTTATAATTTCTCATGTACAACTCATAAGATTCAGCATGTGAAGATAATAAGATGAAGTACCATGGAGTCCTACGTGGAGAGGTCAGAGGAGGCACTTGCCCTCACGTGGAACTTTGACTATGAAGTTTTTTTCTTGGAAGGTAACTACAAATGCTTTTGCTGTGACACTATTTCTTATTGTTAATTTTTGTGTTGAACTTCTGAATGCGTGGGCAGGCAGTGAAGGTAGAAACGACGTTATGAATTTCCAACAGAAAGTCAAAACATTAAATTTTTGTATTGAATGTTAGACAACAGCTCACAAACGTACAGCATTGAAAAGCAAAAAGGTGAAGGAATGAAACGTAAGATGTCATCCTCTGCAGCAGATATTCAATGATCTGAAATTTTTTCCAGAACTTTACCTTGAGAGTATTTCTTTCTTTTTGATTGGAGGTTTAACGACCACCGTGAGCAACTCAATGGGCTATAAGCAGTCCCCCGTCCCTAATTTAGGGTCACTGGTTCCAGGGAAGGGAGGGAGCCAGTGTCGTAAGACAAACACAACATCCATACCTCACCGGGATTTGAACCCGGACCCCTTTCGGACAAATGATCAGAAGCCATCGCTTAGACCACTGCGCCACAGGGACGTCATTTCTTTCTTCTTGATAACCGATTGAGTGATCATTGTGTTTCGTGGCGCATTGAACAAAAATTCCGAAAGGGCGCAAGTCTCAGAAAAACAAAAATGAAATTTTTCTATTATCCCAACAAGCGGTTTAATTTCATTTACCGATCTCTATGTAGGATTTGAGTCCTCTGATTTTCCCTTAAATTTATGTGCTGTGTATGTGCTAAAAATGATTAGATAACCAGAAGACACAATGGAATTTTGCGCGTGGTGTTTGTGTATGTTTGTAGTTGCAATTTCTGCTTGTTCCTTCCTGAAAACAAATCTATGGGCGCCCATGTAGGAGTTTGGGACGTTCAGAAATTGAGCAACGAATAATTCTGAGAGTTTATTTTTTTTTTCTGCGGCTTATGCAGTAGTAAAACAGCTGTCAGTAATAGGATATTTATCGTCATCAGATGAGTAAATATAGCAGCTGCTGTTAAAACTGATGTTGGTGTTTTTACTTAACCCAGCAGTATTCTTAGAATGTGGTTTGATCCAGTGAGATTGCACCACCGCTCTTCTAACCACGTTTATCATTCACTCAAGTTAGGGTTATCAAGCCTGTGGAGAAGCGCAACTTTCCTTTGAGAAATAATACGGGGGTCATAACAAAAGTTCTGCACACTGTCCATTTTTGAGAAAAATTGTGAAGTAACGGAGAAAACTTACCTTATTGCCGTTCAATGTACTCCCCTCAGCTGCTAATGACAACTTGCCAGCGGTGAGATAGGTCCTGAATGCCCCGTAGTCCGCCATCTTTGTTCAGCTGTCGTATTACTCGGGTCACGTCCAATGACAGTTCGTCCAGCGATTTGTAGCGGATGTCACGGAGCCGAGTTTTTAACTCTGAGTAAAGACCAAAGTCAAGTGGACCCAGATCAGGGCTGTATGGTGGGTGGGATAAAGTTTCCCAGCCATATTTCGACAAAAGTCCCCGTACCAACGCTTCCCCATGACACGTTTCGTTGTCATGTAGCAAGATTGCTCCTGCTTTCAATAAGTTGGGGCGATTTTGACGAATTTTTGGTCTCAACTTTAACGTCAGAAAGAAATTTTGCTTCGATCAAGATTCCATTCCCCACAAACTTCTTGCAAGGCAGTTTGTATCTGTGTCGGATTTTCCCAAGCAGAGTTTCTATTTTCACGTACAAGCGCTGGTCTAACGCCGTGACTCGACCTGAGGAGCTGCACGCTTACATTTCTAAACCCTCCCACGTCCACACAGCAAATGATAGCGCGTCGTTCTGATACCACTGCGTTGCTGAGAGTCTAACCTTGACATGACGCAATCATTTTCCCGATTGCATCAACTGTTTCCGTTTGTGGATAACGTGTGCAGAATTTTTGTTATGACACTCGTAATTTGGTTGACCTGACAAAAAGTCATTATTCCGAGAACAGCATTATAAAGCAAAATAAAAGCATACTTCTCAGCTGAAGATTATGGATACATATACCGTTTTCTCTCCCGATCCTCAACAGAAATGTGTGACAGTTTTACTTCAGTAGATCGTAGAAGAATTTCTGTCTCGTCTGCTTCAGGTGTTAACATATCGCGAACATCGCGATCTAGCACCATAAAAAAAATTCTGAAATTCACGAGCCATTTTCAGTGATTTCCTTTCGTGAATTAACGAAGCATATTTCTGATACAACGTTTTCCGTGAAATGACAGAAGGAAACCTGCATTTCACGGAATTAATGTATGGCAGGAAAATTCTGAATTTTCAGAAACCCTTCCGCAATTTCTTTCTTATATTGACGGTAAATTGCCGCTCTTAAGAGCTTAAGAGGTGTTAACGGAAAATCCTGAATTTTTAGGAACCTTTCCTCAATTCCTTTTGCATATCAATGAAAAAACTCCGTTCTCACTTTTTTACGTATCCGTATGATGAGAAATTTCCGGTAATAGGAGCGATTCGTGAGAATACTTAAGGTTAATAGTTATACTTATAACTATTAAATTTCAATCATCTGTGGGAGGATCTGATTTTGAAGTTCTCTAGCGAGATTTGATATTGTGCATAATATATCTCAAATTGTTATTATTGTGACACAGGATATTTCTTCTCCTCTCCCCTATTTTGTGCACCAATTGTTATACATTGTGTTACCGTAAGAAACTGGGTATTTAACATATTATACAGGTGATTGTACGATGTCTATGCATCAGTATTTGGACCCTTTAAGACAACAGGTATTACAGCTATCAAGAGTAGATTTTATATTTAAGAATATTTAAGAATTTTGTGATAAGTCCTCCTACAGAAACAATAAAATTATTAATACAGACATTTAACGTGGACCAGGAACATCAAACAAAGATCTTCGCTCTTTCCACGTTTATAAGTGAGTCACGGAAAAATTCTCATTGGTCGCCACCGGGAATCGAACCCAGGGTCTTCCAGTTACGCAAGCATATCCGGCGCGTAACTGGAAGACCCTGGGTTCGACTCCCGGTGGCGACCAATGAGAATTTTTCCGTGACTCACTTATAAACGTGGAAAGAGCGAAGATCTTTGTTTGATATTGACAATAAAATTATTACAAACATGTCAAATATTCAAAAAATAATAATATCCAACAGAAAATAAAATGACTAAATCACTTGCATTAATGGCAAAAAAAAAAAAAAAAAAAAAAAAAAATCATCCTTGCGGAATTAGTTTTACCATGAACTCACGTGAGTTAACTTTCTGTATCTTTCTGGCTTAGTGGTTAAGATCAGATTTGGAAACGGGTCAAAAATTCAGGACCCGGACGTCCGATAACTAGACCCGATCCGAACCCGTAACTGACCCAGACAAATCTGCTTTGAACTATAAATTCGAAACACAATTTATATTATATACATATAAACGTAATATACATACATTCATTCCAATAACTGCTTGATATTTAATAACAGAAATCATTTTTTAATAGTAAATTTTGGTTACTTGCTAAGTTTTAGTGCCACTATTTTGCGTAATCCAGAAGTAATGGCTGACTATGACCGTCACCATGGAGTATATTACAAATGGGAATCATTATTTACGATTACACAAATGTATTTTTTAAAATGTATTTAGATTATTCACTCTTTCCACGCTTTGATGGAGGTGCGCATACTTTCATATGGTCCGTTAGATATTTGATTCCATAACCTTTTATTACACTGCCGACATCTTTCTTTGTAATTATACACTTTCCACATTTTGAACAACAAGCAAGACCAAACAACATGGAATAATTCACCGGTTCCTTAATGAGACGAAACAATTTCCAGCATTCACTCTCCCCCTTGTGGTTTTCCAACAGCACGTATTTGTTGGCCCCGACGCCTTTCTCAACCTCCTTAATATTAAATCCATCCATATTAACAAATAAGGAGTTATTTTCGACATGACATGTCATGAGAACGGGATGTTAGCACATCAATGGAAAACCTCTGAATGCTCAATGTAAAAGATGCGATGTGTAAAGTAACTCTTAGTCATACAGTGAACTTCGCACGGAGATAGTGAATTAGCTGAGAAGCAGACGAATGGCGTTTGCCTGTACCTTGCCCTGGACAATCGCACTGTAAAAGAACGCAAAGGAAGCATCTTTTTACGATATGGTGTCGGTGCGTCCGACGTCGGTCGGTGGAAATCTTCGTTGCTTTAAGAAAGAGACGACAATAGTTTTTCATGGCAATTCATTATTCACTCCAGTATCGACTACAGAATTCCACAACGCGCATTTTTCTTTGGAATATATTTTTCTCTTTTCAAAAATAAAACGGGAATAAAACCGGGTCAAAATTAGGTCAGGAGCACCTTGACGCGACCCGTTAGACCCGCGAGAAATTGTCGACCCGTTGACCCGTGACCCGTTTCCATCTCTGGTTAAGATGCGCGTTACGGGAGAACCAACCCACACGATGTCGGTTCGATCACCGATGCGAATGGATTATCTGGTGTATGGGTCGCAAAATTTAGGTTTTCCGATTTTACGAAATTTCTGCAGAAATACGGAAGAAACCTGAAACGGACTTTTCTTAAATAAACGGAATTTCTGACAATAAGAAATCTGTGAAAATACAGAAGTTACAAAGAACGGACGCTCTTAAAAACGGAAATTTCGTTCAAAGACGGACACCTAACGGCAACTTTGCTGCACGTTGTTTTCAGAAATTTTCCGTGAATTCACACCACTTATTTTTTACGGTGAGGAAACAAATCTGTTGAAAAAGCCACACCCCGACTTAAGCGCCGCACTCCAAAATTTTGCAATCTCTTAGCCGTCGATGTAATAGCTTCGACAATAACACGTTTGGATCGCTATATCATAATATGTTAAAAGACATTTTTCCATAATCTCACAATAACATTTAAGTTACTCTCGGCAATTCAATAAACCAATATAAAAATGAAATCGATGATGGAATTGAAAATCCGGAATGTTCTTTCCTCTATTAACTTATTTATTTATTCGAGGTATGTAAATAGTCGTTCTTAGAGGGTGATACTGATTATTATGAACTCCAGCTTGTAAATACAGTTTTCGCGGCATGAAACCGGTGTTATTTTTAGTTAAAAATTGATTTGTGCTACCAAAAAATATCTGAACGGATGTAAAGAGTGTAATATTAAATAGCCATTTTTTTTATGAAGGAATCTTCATGAAAATGATATAAATAAATGGTCGAAGGAAGCAGAAACATGCTGGAAAGAAGAACTGCAAACATAACCTGTTTTCAGTTCTTTTACCGCCTGTGTAAAAACCACGAATGCTGTTTTTGAAAACAGCTTTGTCTTTGTGTGTTTGGTTAGAGGTTTAACGACTACCGTGAGCAACTCAATGGGCTGTATAGGCAGTCGCCCGTCCCTAATTCAGGGAAGAGAGAGATCCATGCCTCACCGAGATTCGAATCCCGACCAACACCTCAGACGAAAAAGCCAGAGCTTAGACAACTGCGCCATCGAGGCAGCATTAGTAACACTTTCAATTCAATTCATTTCATTTATTTTCTGAGCTAAGAAATAGTGTTACATAAATATCTATTGAAACAATGCACAGCAAGGAAGCGGGGGGGGGGGAGGGAGGCCAGCCAGGCCTGACAAGGTCCCATGCTCCCTAGGCTAGTTTTACATTGAGATCAGTAGTTGTAGTTACAAACAACAGTTATGCAAGTCATAGTATTAGGTATATAGTTTCCATCCACTGTAACCATTAATTTGAGGAGCTGCAATTCATTATGAAGTTATTTTAGTTTTTTTTTTTTAAAGGTTAAAATTATTTAAACAAGTTAGTTCCGTCGGTAATGAATTCCTGTAGTGTCGGTCAATGTAATTTATACTTTGCTTCATAGTCTCCCTTTTCGGATGAATAAGCCGAATATGTGATTTAATGTGTGTGTCATGAGTGTGTATCTAGGGTATAATTTGTATGATGTCGGCGTGTAAATTATTTTTAATGCGTATGCGTCTGAACATAATTTTCCCGATATTGAAGTAATATAATTGGCTAATCGTAAGAATGTTGTATTTGTTTGGGAAAACTCTTGTGTTATTATATAGTGTTAGTTGTGTATTTCTATCAAATTTTAGATCTATTAATCTTATATATTTGTTCTGAAGAATTTGAAGTTTATTGAAATTATATTTAGTCATCTGTACCCACGATGAGATAGCATAATTAATATGAGTCTGAAACATGGTATAGTATAAATGAATTAGTGTTTTATAGGTAAGGCTTATGAATACCAAGCTGATAACTCCAATGTTTTTAGAGAGTTTGAGAAGAAAGGAGTCCACATGTTGTTTCCATCTAAGGTCTCTATGTAAGGTAATCCCCAAATAAAGTAAGGAGTTAACCTTTTCTATATTTGCATTATTGATTGATAATGTGATAGAAGGAAGTTGTGAAATATTTTGTGTTGAGAATATTAAAGATTTTGTTTTGGCAGTATTCATTATTATTTCATTGGAATTTAGCCAATCTGAGATGTTATTAAGTTGAATATTAACATTCATTATAGTGTCAGTCGTTGAATAAATGAATAAATGAAGTGAGGATGGTTATGTCGTCTGCACAGAGGAGTAAATCAATATTACTTATTGAAATAAAGATATCGTTAATATATATATACTGAAAAGTATAGGTCTCAAAATTGAACCCTGTGGAACACCAGTTGGTATGAATTGAAAAGTGGATTGCTGTTTGTTAATTTGTGTACATTGTTGCCTACCTGATAAATAACTTTTAAAAAGAGAATTTTCATTGTTCCTTATTCCTATAGTGTTCATTTGTGTAGTGGACTGTTTGTTGTAGGTATAATAAGGCTGTTTCGGTTGATTTTCCGCATTGAAAATCATGTTGATTTGGATGGATAATTTTTTGATTATCAATGTACGAGATCAATCTGTTGTAAATTAATCTCTCCAAAATTTTAGCAAAAATTGATAAATTAGCTATAGGGCGGTAGTTGTTTGCATCGTTTATTGATCAAGATTTGTATTTTGGGATTATTTTTGTGATTTTAAGTATAGCAGAAAATTCACCAGACTGGAATACATCATTAAATATAAACAATAGGGGATGAAAAATAAGATTAGCGACATTTTTTTTTATGATGAATGGTTGAAGATCATCATATCCAGGGCCAGACCTGGGATTTATGTGGTTAGGTTCTTCTAATAGTTCCTTTTCTGTGATTTCAGTAAGATAAAAATTATTAGACCTGTGTGTGCTCCCTAAGTAATTAGTGAATGGAATTTTCGGGGTAATTAAATTTTTTTTTAGTGTTTGTGGAAATAAGGTAAAATGTTCATTTAATGCATTTGTAATATCTTGTTTGTCTGTAAGCTTAAAGTTATTATAATCTGTTAAGTACTGAGGAACCGTTAGACCAGTATCTTTACCCATTAGCAAGTTTAGACGTTTCTATGTTAACTTTGGAGAGTTATGTGAAAAAAATGCCGAGATAGCAATTACGCTTAGTATACCGAATATCGCTGTTTAGTTTATTAAGACAAATTTTAAAATTTTGGTAGTCCTGTGGTAGTTTGCTTTTTATAAATTTCGAATAGAGATTATTTTTTTGTTTATTCTTTTTAAAAGAGCATTAGTTATCCATGGTTTACGAAAAAAAAATTTCAGTTTATTTTGTTTTAAAATTTTTGGAAAATATCGATTATGAATTTGTTTAATAGTTGGGATGAACGACTCATAATTCTTGTTTGCAGAGCCATGAACCAAAATAGTGCTCCAGTTAATGTTTTCTAATTATATTTTAAAACTTTCCATGTTTGTGTTATTGATTTGTCTGAAAATGTAGTAGTCTTCTGGTGTAGAAGTTTGTTGTTTGAGAGTGTAAATTATAAATATAGGGAGGTGCTCACTAAAATCATATTTCAAGGCCCCTGAAATAGTAGTCTCAATTAATAAATTTGTGATAGAGAGATCAATCAATGTCTGTGAGGTGGTAGTTATACGAGTTGAGACTGAAATCATGTTTTTGAGCCCAGAAGCATTAAGTGATTGTAAAAGTTGAAAAGAGTAATTGGTGTTTTGTAGTAAGTCGACATTCAGATCCCTCATAAGAAACGTTTTTTTCTTTTAAAGGTTAGAGTAGTTAAATAATTCAGTAAGTAATGATAGAAAAGTTGTGAGGTCTGAGTTGGGTGGCCTGTAGCAAACAATAAAACAATAATATAAAATTGGTTATGAATAGTTAGAATTTCGGCATTTTGATTCGATACCTTGAAATTTGGAATAATTGAAAAATCACTATAAATACCTTTTACAAAAATTACAACCCCTCCACCAGTTGAATAAGTTCTGTTTAAGTGGAAAATTTTGTAGTTAGTAATTTGCAATGGGTAACAATGTGAAGGAAACCAAGTCTCAGAGATACAAATTATATCAAGATTTAAATTTGCTACTTAAATTAATGATTCCAATAAGGTAATTTTGTTAATTAATGATCTAGCATTGATATGAATTAATTTTAGGCTATTGAGTGAATAAGTTGTTAAAAGGTGATTAAAAGTTTGTAATGACTAATGAATAATATTCACACGGCATTCAATTACTGGTTAAGAAAAAGTAATAAACAAATATGAAATGTAACAAAAAAAAATTCATCAATACAAATATGAAGGATAAGTAGGAATCACAAATCGATATAAACACTGGGAATATCACATCAACGAGATAGAAAAATTGGAATGAACTAGGTTAGTGATTTGGTAGTTAACAGCAAAATGTACTAGCAGTAGCAACAAAGGATATTGTAATGCATATGGAGTCACAGCAGAAGTAAAAAAAAAAAAATCCACAAGTTAATTCAATGACATATCAATCCCGAGACTATGAGCTGTGACCATTCAAGTATTGGTAAAGCAGTAGTCATCAGATGATGGCATACCATTACGCCATTTCACAACCAGTTCGCAATGTGCTACCAGCCGTAAAAAAAAAATCCCCATGAAAACCGTAGTTTTAATCCTAATCTGCCGGGTCTCCATCAGTGCCAACCATCGCACCGCATTAACTTAAAAATATGAAAACATCGAAACTCCACAAAATGTATAATTCAATTAAAGTAATATAATTTCAGCATAAAACAAAAACTGTAAAATTAATAGCCTGTCATTCACGAATATCACCACTCCAAAAACGAGTAGTAACCAAAACAATGCAATAGCCACCACCCACGAAGAACCAGAACAATGACACCGCTCTTGTCCTGTATGACATAGTCAATAAAATTAGGTAACGCATGTGTATGAAAGACGCAACACACCGCAGTAGAGAGATAGAACTTCACAGAGCGTCGTAACCCCAATATTTGAAACACAGAAACACCTATTTCCTAGAATGCACGAGGCTTAGTTATCTTCCAGATGCTGAAAGAAGAAACCCCAACAGAATATCAGGCTACAAAATCATGACAACATAGACACAATTTCCGCTCTGAAGTTACAATATATAAAATATCACCTACCCCAAGTAATGCAGCTGTATACATACCAAAAATAGGGCAACGGCAACAGAATGAAACTTCAGTAGGTAAATTCGGTCACGGCAACAGAAACCAGCGTGGAAATACTCTCGTTGAGTTTGCAGAGGCAGAAGGATTTTTCATCTTGAACTCCTTTTTCAAGAAAAAGCCACACAGGAAATGGACATGGAGACATCCAATTGGGACGACAAGTGAAATTGATTTTATTATGTGTAACAAAAAATTCGTCATCGAAGACTGCAGTGTGCTGAACCAGTTCAACACAGGTAGTGACCATAGATTGGTGAGATGTAAGATGCACCTCAACACTAAACTGGAACGTGGCAAGCTCATAAGACAAACAAAATGTATTGACATAACCAACCTTAAAAAACACCATAATACTTTCAAGTTGGAACTGAAGAACAGATTCTCTGCTTTAGAAGGCCTAACATCGGAAGAAGTGGATATTTCGGAAGTTAACAGAAAAGTAACCAAAGCTCTAATGGAAACGGCAACAAAATTAGCTGGGTCTAAGAACAAGTTGCATGTGAACAAATTATCAGGAAAAACCAAAATGTTGATGCAAAAAGAAGAGAGATAAGGACAACTAAAGAAGATGTGACTTCCAAAGTGGAATATATAGAGCTATGCAAGACAACACGAAAAAGTATCACTGAAGACGTAAGGAAATTCAACTGTGAGCTAGTGAGGAAAGCAATTGAAAACAACCAAAGCCTTAAGATAGCAAAGGGACATCTCAGTAAGGGAAGAAAACAGATTATGGCTCTGAGAAAAGAAGATGGTTCTATAACAAGAAATAGAGGCGAAATTTTGACAAGAGTGAAAGATTTCTACTCCAAATTATATGAAAAGGATGATACATGTACTCCAGACATCATGAAAGATACCAGTACCAGAGTTCTCCCAGTCCTCCCAGCAGAAGTTGCTCATGCAATCAAGAACATGAAGCCGGGGAAAGCTCCAGGAGAAGATGGAATTACTATAGACATCATACAAGAAGCAAGTGGAGAAATTGAAACAGTACTCGCCCAAATTTTCACTCGATGCCTTAATGAAGGGAAGATTCACTGAGGATTGGAACAATGCTACAATGATCCTGCTACATAAAAAAGGTGACATTGAGGATCTCAGGAACTACAGACCTATCAGCCTCCTATCAGTGGTTTATAAAATCTTCACTAAAGTTCTTTCACATCGCTTGAAGGTAACACTGGACATGGCTCAACCGAGAGAACAAGCTGGATTCAGGAGTGGCTACAGCACAATAGATCATATCCACGTACTGAGAGAACTAATTGAAAGAGCGAGGGAATATGAACTTCCATTGTGCATGGCTTTTATCGATTATGAAAAAGCCTTTGATTCGGTGAAACCATCAGCAGTTACCACGGCTCTGAAATCCTGCGGTATTGAAGATGCATACATTAATATTATTAATAACATCTATGAAAATGCAAGTGCAAAGATTCGGCTGTTTGAAAATACAACACACATAAAAATTGGAAAGGGAGTGAGACAAGGTGACACCATATCTCCGAAGCTCTTTAATGCGACATTGGAAAATGTCTTTCAATCACTGAACTGGGAAAACAAAGGGATAAAGATTAATGGAGAATATCTAACCCACCTTCGTTTTGCTGATGACGTAGTCATTTTTGCAACTACCCCATCAGAGCTGCAGAGTATGATCCAGGAACTTGCTGACAAGAGTAAAGAAGTGGGATTAAAAATGAACTTTCAGAAGACAAAAGTGATGTTCAATGCTTTTACAAGAAATGAAGATTTATCGATTGATGGAGAAAAACTGGAGATAACAGATACGTATGTTTATCTTGGACAGCAGATATCAAGTGAGGGTCACATTGATGAAGAAATTAATCGGCGTACAAAACTTGCCTGGAGAGCTTTTGGAAGAAACAGCATAATTTTCAAGAGCAATATGCCATTATGTCTTAAAAGAAAAGTGTTTGATCAATGCATCCTTCCAGTGCTTACGTATGGTGCAGAGACGTGGACCTTAACTAAAAGAGACATACAAAGGCTGCAGACAACTCAAAGAAGCATGGAGAGATGCATGCTTGGTATAACCAGGAGAGATAAGAAGAGGAACTCGTGGATCCGAAAAATGACGAGAGTGGAAGACATCATGATCAGAGTTAAATCCCTGAAATGGCAATGGGCTGGACATACTGCCAGAAGGACAGACCATAGATGGACAGCCGAAATTTTAGATTGGATTCCAAGGGACAGGAAAAGACCCAGAAAAAGACCACATGGGAGATGGGTGGATGAAATTCGTAAATATGCGGGAGTGACATGGAGGAGACTGGCACAAGACAGACCGTTGTGGAGGAAACTTGGGAGACCTTCGTCCAGCAGTGGATTGATAATGGTTGACAATGATGATGATGAATCAAAAGAAGCCACAAAACAGTTTACAGCCCCAAAATGTAACATTAATGTATCAAACAAGCAGTAGAAATCCAGATGACTACCCGACAAACATGCACCAATATTCAAAATAAAAAACCATAAGGAAGTAACCCTAACAATTAAAACACGCTGTATATGATTCAAAAAGCAGAAGGTTATATAATGTGTAAATCGCTGTACTAGAACCTCAAGTGAGTGATATAGGCCAAACAATCATAATGTAGTACGCTAAATTTTACGCGCAGAATAAGTAATATGAAAATATACAGCATACATTAATGAAGCAGCTGTATAATGAAGAACCTAAAAATAAATCAAGAATTATACGGAAAATTACATTGCCTTCAACTGATTCACACACATAAGAAAAAAAAAAAAAAAAAAAAAGAAAATTAGCCATAGAAACAGCAAATAAACAGTATCGAAGTCAATTGTTCATATGCTAACTATTTAATACCTTCATCAGCGAAATTCAAAATATCCGTTAAGATCCAAGAAATTTTTGTCTGGCCGACCTCTTCAGCAAAAAGATCATGTACTCGATTCAATGTCGTAATCCACCAGCCCACAATTTGTTACAGAACAACCTTCTGACCAATACTTAACTCTTAGTAATAACATTCCTAAATCCCTTGAGTGAACAACCATTTTTGAAATATGTATCACGTCACAACACACGGAGGAAATTAACAAAAAACGGTCCTGAATCCGAAATCATTTCACAACCCAATTGATGCGCAGTAACAATGTCTATTACAAACAAAGTGTCTATATTTTGAAGAAAAGAAAAAAAAAATAATCAAATCAACCAGGCCACCCATTCCCCAGCCCCACCCATAAGCGGGATGCCCAGTTAAAGAGGAACCCTATTGCTAAATTTATACCCTAAACGAGTACCAGGCCACAGAATCATGACAAAATACAACAAGTGTAAAGCTCCGTAGTAACAATAAAAGAACCCCAAGAAATGCACCAACAATCGAAGAAACGCTGAACCCTGCAGGCTCAGAAATATACAAGGTTATCCTGATATTTCAAAAAAAAAAAAAAAAAAAGTTCCAAGCAAATGGCAAGCAGAAATGCCTGAGAGCCACGAACGCATACAACCGATATCCGAAGGGAAAACCAAGAAATAGTAACACCAAAACTCAAAGCACACACCAAGAAAACGTGCGAAACCCCACGAGGGTGGGACTAGTAATTAGAGGAAGTATCCAAAGCAGAAACCCAAACAATTCTAACATATACCAAAACCACAGAAAACATTAGGTCGTATTTTCAAAAGAATGACGTACCCGAACCCAAGTATCATTATACTAAAAAAAATCATCATGATACAGTACACCTAGATGTACGTACAGAAATACTAATGTATGAGGTATCGCATACTATAGTTAAGCTACGTATTTAAATAATCAAAGGAAGCCACGAAAGTGTGCCTAATATCCAACAAATACTACATCCAACGTTCGCAGAAGCCTAAAATGTAAGCCCAGTATTGCAGACGAGCAGTTATAGTGCAAATAACCACCGGACAAACAAGCCAGTAAGCCGAGAGAAAATGATACCAATATTCAGAATGAGAATTCACTAAAAAATAACCCCATAAATTTAAACTACTGTAACACTCCAAAAGCGGTATTCCATTTCATTCAATAAATGCTGCACCAGGAAACACTAGCGAGTGACTGGCCACACAATCGTAGTGCAATACACCAAATATAACACACAAAATTACTTATGTAGAAAATACCACTTACATTTATATTCAAGTAATAAAAAAATAAACGAAAAAGTATTATACAAACAAATTACATTGCTGACAGACAACTAATGTAAAGTAATAAAAAAATGTAAAAATAGGCCAAGAGGGAAACAAATACATAATATGAACATTAATAGTTCACTATCAACACCTAAAGAAGATGAGACTTCCAAAGTGGAATATATATAGAGCTATGCAAGACAGTAAGAAAAAGTATCACTGAAGACGTAAGAAAATTCAACTGTGAACTAGTGAGGAAAGCAATTGAAAACAACCAAAGCCTAAAGATAGCAAAGGGACATCTCAGTAAGGGAAGAAAACAGATTATGGCACTGAGAAAAGAAGATGGTTCTGTAACAAGAAATAGAGGCGAAATTTTGACAAGAGTGAAAGATTTCTACTCCAAATTATATGAAAGGGATGATACATGCACTCCAGACATCATGAAAGATACCAGTACCAGAGTTCCTCCAGTCCTTCCAGCAGAAGTTGCACATGCAATCAAGAACATGAAGCGGGGAAAAACTCCAGGAGAAGATGGAATTACTGTAGACATACAAGAAGCAAGTGGAGAAATCGAAACAGTACTCGCCCAAATTTTCACTCGATGCCTTAATGAAGGAAAGATTCCTGAGGATTGGAACACCGCTACAATGATCCTGCTACATAAGAAAGGTGACATTGAGGATCTCGGAAACTACAGACCTATCAGCCTCCTATCAGTAGTTTATAAAATCTTCACTAAAGTTCTTTCACACCGCTTGAAGGTAACACTGGACATGGCTCAACCGAGAGAACAAGCTGGATTCAGGAGTGGCTACAGCACAATAGATCATATCCACGTACTGAGAGAACTAATTGAAAGAGCGAGGGAATATGAACTTCCATTGTGCATGGCTTTTATCGATTATGAAAAAGCCTTTGATTCGGTGAAACCATCAGCAGTTACAATGGCTCTGAAAACCTGCGGTATTGAAGATGCATACATTAATATTATTAATAACATCTATGAAAATGCAAGTGCAAAGATTCGGCTCTTTGAAAATACAACACACATAAAAATTGGAAAGGGAGTGAGACATGGTGACACCATATCTCCGAAGCTCTTTAATGCCACTTTGGAGGGTGTTTTTCAGTCGCTGAGCTGGGAAAACAAAGGGATAAAGATTAATGGAGATTATCTAACCCACCTTCGTTTTGCTGATGACGTAGTCATTTTTGCAATTACCCCATCACAGCTGCAGAGTATGATCCAGGAACTTGCTGACAAGAGTAAAGAAGTGGGATTAAAAATGAACTTTCAGAAGACAAAAGTGATGTACAATGCTTTTGTAAGAAATGAAGATTTATCGATTGATGGAGAAAAGCTGGAGATAACAGACACGTACGTTTATCTTGGACAGCAGATATCAAGTGAAGGTCACATTGATGAAGAAATTAATCGGCGTACAAAACTTGCCTGGAGAGCTTTTGGAAGAAACAGCATAATTTTCAAGAGCAATATGCCATTATGTCTCAAAAGGAAAGTGTTTGATCAATGCATCCTTCCAGTGCTTACGTATGGTGCAGAGACGTGGACCTTAACTAAAAGAGACATACAAAGGCTGCAGACAACTCAAAGCAGCATGGAGAGGTGCATACTTGGTGTAACCAGGAGAGATAAGAAGAGGAACTCGTGGATCCGAAAAATGACAAGAGTGGAAGACATCATGATCAGAGTTAAATCCCTGAAATGGCAATGGGCTGGACATACTGCCAGAAGGACAGATCATCGATGGACAGCCGAAATTTTAAATTGGATTCCAAGAGACAGGAAAAGACCCAGAAAAAGACCACATGGGAGATGGGTGGATGAATTTCGAAAGTATGCAGGGGTGACATGGAGGAGACTGGCACAAGACAGACCGTTGTGGAGGAAACTTGGGGAGACCTTCGTCCAGCAGTGGATTGATAATGGTTGACAATGATGATGATGATGATTTAATACCGTCATCAGCCAAAATACGAAATGTTCGTCTGAGTCCTGAAAATTCTAGTCTGGCCAGTCTCATTAAGTGAAAAGATTTTTCCGAACTGGGCCCAAAATTGGAATCCACCAGTCCTCAATTTATTACAGAATAACTTTCTATGCAATGTTAAACTTTCAGTAATCATAGACCCGCACCCCCTGAGTACACAGTTATTTTTAAATATGAAGTCGCGTTGCGACATTCGCAAAAACTTAACCACAAGTGATCCTGGAGCAGAAACCATTTCACGACACAAACCATGAGTAGTAAAAAAGTGTTGCAAGAAAATTGCTCTCAATATTTTCATTTAAGAAAGTCTACTGCCTCACCAATAGTTTTTTTTATTTTTTATTTTTTCATTTCAGAAATCAACTGTTCCACCCGTAAGAACTGAACTGCCTCAATAGTATGTCCCGATTGTTAGGGGCCCCAACAACCAAAACATGTTGTATATGATTCAAAAACAGGCAGCATGTACGAAATGCTGTACTAGAACCTCAAGTAAATGACAGGCCGCACAAGCGTAATGCAGTAAGCCAAATTTTGCGCATTGAATAAGTAATAAAAAATATACAGTATACATTAGTAAAGCAGCAATATAGTGAAGAACCAAAAAGAAATCAAGAAGAATTATACCAAAAACTACATTGCCTTCAACTGATTCGCACACACAAGAAGTAAAAATAAGAAAATTCGGCATAGAAACAGCAAATAAACAATATGAAGGGTAATTGTTGATATGCTAAATATTAAAAACCTTCATCTGCGAAATCCGAAATATCCGCTAAGATCCAAAAATTTTTAGTCTGGCCAACCTCTTCAGCAAATAGATCCTCATATACTAGATTAAAAATCTCGGAATTCACCAGCTCACAATTTGTTACAGAACAACCTTCTGCCCAGTACTAAACTCTTAGCAGCAACAATCTTAGATCCCTTGAAGGAACACCCACTTTTTACGCTTTCCAACCGTAGGTTGAAGAAGCGTATATGCTCCAGCCTTTTCCGTCCGTCTGTCCGACACGATAACTCACGTAAAAATGGTTCGATTTCGATGAAATTTTAGTATGTGGTAGCGGACCACCTGGGGACGAATCCTATTGAAAATGGGACAAATTGGGTTACAAGTCAAGACATAGGAGCGCGATCCATTTCATTGCCCTTATGCCTCATAACTTGCGTAAATATGGTTCGATTTCAATGAAATTTTAGTATGTGGTAGGGGACCACCTCGGGACGAACCTTATTGAAAATGGGTGAAGTGGGGTCAAAGGTCAGGACATAGGAGCGGGATGCATTCCATAGCTTTTATGCGTCATAACGTGCGTAAAAATTATTCGATTTCGATGAAATTTTAGTATGTGGTGGGGAACCACCTAGAGAGGAAACCCTATTGAAAATGGGACAAATGAGGTTAAAGGTCAGGACATAGGATCGGGATCCATTTCATCACCCTTATCCCATACTATTAAGGTGGAGGTCAAGTAATTTGGCTACCTATATTTCCAATGGAAAAACTTTTCTACACATTTCCTTCACAATTAATGTGTTCCCAACGATGGAAATTTGAACTTCGATTAAAATAACTTCATATTATAACTTGGAATACTTAACATTTTCTAAAACATAACCATAATTATATTTAAAAACAATAACGTTTCCTTTGGTGGTGTTGAAACCAGAAAAAGATGGCGTGGCCTGTATTTTGATGACGTCAGTAGACAAAAAAATGTTGGATTGCATAATTATGGTTATGTTTTAGAAAATATTAAGTATTCCAAGTTATAAAATGAAGCTATTTTAATCCTTGGGGACGCATTAATTGTGAAGAAAACGTGTACAGAAGTTTTTCCATCAGAAGTATAGGAAGCAAAATTACTTGACGTCCACCTTAAAGAAGCAATTCTTGTATCTATGAAAATTTTATTTTGAAAACGGCTCAAAGGATTTTGATGAAAGTCGTTGACCTACCGTTTTCTGGTTCTAGAAATCGATCTAGTTTGATCTCGACTTTAGGAAAATTCGTTTAGTGGGTTAAATAACCACTCCGAATTACTACGTTTTCAGTGTCATGGCGTCGTTCCATTAATGTTACCCATGCTTAGAAATCTTATGACGTCACAAGCTCGCGATTGAGATGTTGGCGCGCGGTCACGCCATCTGTCACATTAGGTCACGCGTTGTGTGTTGATCCTATTAAAGTTTTTTGACGTCACACTCTTTCGAGCAGATGGTCGCGATTGCCATCTGCCTCATTACGTCACGCATTGTGTGCGTATGCCCGTCCGCACGATAACTCGCGTAACAATCGTTCAATTTTCATGAAATTTTAGTATGTGGTAGGGGAACACCTGGAATGGAACCCTTTCGAAAGTGAACGAAATGGGGTCAAAGGTCAGGACATAGGAGCGGGATTTATTCCACTGCTCTTATGTGTCATAATTAAAGTAAAAAAGGATGACATTTTAGTATGTGGTAGGGTACCACCTGGGGACAAACCCTATTGAAAGTGAACGAAATGGGGTCAAAGGTTAGGACATAGGAGCGGGAATTATTCCACTGCTCTTATGTGTCATAACTAACGTAAAAAAGGTTCGATTTCGATTAAATTTTAGTATCTGGTAGGGCACCACCTGGGGACAAGCCCTATTGAAAATGAGCTAAATGGGATCAAAGTTCAGGACATAAGAGCGGAACCACTTCCATCGCCATTATGCGTCATAACTTTCGTTAAAATGCTTCGATTTGGATGAAATGTCAGTATGTTGTGGGGTCCTGCCTACCGGGGACGAATCCTGTTGAAAATGGGCGAGATGGGGTCAAAGGTTATGACACAGGAGCGGGATCTATTCCATAGCCCTTATGCATCATAACTTACGTAAAAATGCATCTATTGCGACAAAACTTTATCATGTTATTTCGGAGGTATGCTGAACCGGTTCTGTTGAATATCATCGAAATGGGATCTAAGGTCAGGGCACAGGAGCGAGATTTATTCCACAGCCATTATCCTCATAACTTGAGTAATGATTACTGGTATGTTGGAAAGCGTATTATAATCAATGCATTGCATGATTTTACTAACTTGTTGAATATGAAGCACGTCACAACACACGAAGAGATTGAATAAAATCGGACCTGAACCAGAAATCATTTCACAACCCAAGCAGTGGGCAGTAACAATGTCTATTACAAACAAAGTGTCTATATTTTAAAGAAAAGGGGGAAAAAGGGGGAAGCGGAAAGAATCAAGTCAACCAGGCGACCCATTCCCCGGCCTCGCTCAGAAATGCCCAGTTATCTGCAAAATGCTATCTGTGTGCCCCAAAGGAGTATTGGGCCACAAAATCATGACAAAATACACAAAGTTTAAAGCTGTGAAGAAACAATAAAAGAATCCGTAGAAATGAACCAAAAGTCCAAGAAACACCGAACCTTACACACACAGAAATATAAAAAGTAATCCTAATATTTCAAAAGAAAAAAAAAAAAATAAGTTCCAAGCAAATACCAGGCGGAAATGCCTGAGAGCCACGAACGCATACAACAATTGTCCGAAGTGAAAAACCACGAAGTAATAACACCATAGCTCACAGCGTACACCAAGAAAACGTGATGAAACCACACGAAGGGGTGAGACCAATAATCAAGTGAAGTACCCAAAGCAGAAACCCAAACATTACTAACATACACTAAAATCCACAGAAAGCATTAGATCATATTCTCAAAAGAATAAACGTACCAGAACCCAAGAATCATTATAAAAAAATTATCATGGTACAAAACACTCAGATGTACGCACAGAATCACTAAAATATGAAGCACCGCATACTATAAATAATGTAGCTATGTATTCAAATAATCAAAGGAAATCACGAAAGTGTGTCAAATATCCGAACAAACATTATGTCCCACGTTCGCAGAACCCTAAGATGTAAACGCAATGTTTCAAACGAGTAGTATTAGTGCAAGTAACTATACCCTACAGACAAGCAAATAGGCCGTGAAAGAATAAAGCCAATATCAAGAACGAGAAGTCGTGGAGAAGAAACCCCAACATACTGTGAAACATACTGTAATACTCCAAAAGCGGTGCGCCACGTCATTCACAAATGCTGTAGCACAAAACACAAGTGAGCGACAGGTCACAGAATCGCAATGCAATGCGCCGAGTGTAACACACAAAATCACTAATATAGGAGATAAAACTTATAGACTGGCGGAAAGTGAAAAAAGAACGCCAAGAAGGAATTGGCGGACGATCATGAAATTTACATATGTTAATGAGGTCGAGTTTACGTAGGTGTGATGTTAATTTCGGGACCAACCGGTGAGCGCTTACGCCACAGCACGGCATACTATGCAAATTATCGTCGGTGGTATTTAAGGAGTACGGCGAAGTGAATGTAATCAGTCGTCGGCGTACGGACACGTGCGAAGACCCTGAAGAAGCTGCAATGCCTGGACATGGAAGACGTGTACGATTTCACCAGTTATCGGACTTTGAGCGAGGTCGTCTAGTCGGACTCCGCGAGGCCAGGTGGTCGTATCGTCGTATTGTGAAGCGAATTGGACGGGAAGTATCGGTGGTGGTACGATGGTGGCGTTGATGGTCCGAGGAACATTCCCACACGAGAAGACGTGGAATCGGGAGTCACAGGCGGACTGATGAGCGGACCGATCGACTCATAAGTAGAGCGGCGTTGTAGAGCAGAACATCGACTGCGACGCAAATCCCAGCTGCCTTTGCACCTGATGTGACTGTACGAACAATCCGCAACCGTCTACTGGATGCAATACTATGTGCACGTGTGCCTCTGGCATGTGTACCTCTGACTCCAGCGAACCGTCAGGAACGGCTGCAGTGGTGTCGCCAACGTCTGCACTGGAGAACGCGATGGCGATCTGTCGTGTTCAGCGATGAAAGCAGATCCTGCTTGGGAGCCTCCGATGGCCGTATGCGTGTTCGCAGACGCACAGGGGAGCGTCTCCACCCTTCTTGCATCCGCCAGTGACACACAGGGCCTTCACCTGGTCTCCTGGTGTGGGGAGCGATCACCTATCCCTCCCGTACACAACTAGTGTTTGTACCGGGTACGTTAAACAGCACCTCCTACATCAACAACATAATTCAGCCCGTTGTTGTGCCATTTGTAAGGTCGGTCCATCGTGGGGTTTTCCAGCAAGATAACGCACGCCCACACAACGCAACATGCACTTCAGGGTGTGAGACAACTTCCATGGCCTGCACGTCCACCGGATTTGTCCCCCATTGAGCACGTGTGGGATTTTATGGGACAACGACTTATCCGGTCTCCACGGCCAGCCACGACCATCCCAGATTTACGCGTCCAGGTGGAGGGTGCTTGGAACTCAATACCCCGAACTTACATCCAACATCTGTACGACAGACTCCATGCCAGAATTGCACAGTGGGACGCAGTTCATGGCGGTTCAACCTTGTACTAACCATGTTACATGGAAACGTTATTTTTCAGTTTACCAGCAAATACAGCTGTATTTTGTTATAATGTTTTCATCACGTTATCCTCTGTATTCCGTTATTATGCTGTATAAGTTTCGTTGGTATCAGACGTCTTCTTCTTGGTGTTCTTTTTTCACTTTCCGCCAGTGTATTTAGCAAGACAATTGTACGTTCAAGTAATACGAAAGAAAGGAAAAAGTATTATGCAAACAATTACATTGCTGCCCGACAAGTGAAACACACAGACAATAAAAATGTAAAAAAATAGGCCAAGGGGGTAACAAATACACAAAATGATCGTTTGTAGTTCACTTACCTATTATTTAAAACCATCATCGGCAAAATTCGAAATGTCCATCAAAGTCCTAGTCTGGCCAACGTCAATAAGCAAGAAGATTTTTTCGCACTGGGTCCAAAATCGGAATCCACCAGCTCTCAGTTTGTTACAGAACAACAATCTAGGCAATCATGAAATAAATACGGGATTACACCATATAATTCAAATTTTGAAGATAACAATCCGATTTTTGGTGTAAATGTGACAAGGATGATAAGTCAGATAATAGCCGAAAACTTTAAAATTTCATCGTCCTATAGCGGGACTCGAATCCGCGTCTCCCAGATAGCGCCCGGGTATGTTAACCACTACACCACCCAGAACGACCAACTCTCAAGTTTACGATTAATTTGAATATAACCATCACTGGATTCGCTAGTCGAAGCAACCGGCATTCACGTTTAGCGAATCTGGAGGTTAAGAAACTTGAGACTTCGTCGTTCTGGGTGGTGTAGTGGTTAGCATAACCGGGCGCTATCTGGGAGACGCGGATTCGAGTCCCGCTCCAGGACGATGAAATTTTAAAGTTTCCGGATATTATCTGACTTACCATCCTTGTCTCTTTTACACCAAAAATCGGATTGTCATCTTCAAAATTTCTAGGCAATGTCAAGCTTTCAGTAATCACAGTCTTAGATCCCTCGAGTAGACGCTTATTTCTGAACATGAAATCGCGCGGCGACATTTGCAAGAACTTAATCACAAGCGGTCTCGAACCAGAAACCACCCCACGACCCAAGCGATGAGCAGTAACAATGTCTGATGCAAGCAAATTGCTTTTAATTATTTCATTTAAGAAGTCAACTGGCCGCCCCGGTGGCGTAGTGGTCTAAGCGATGGCCTCTGATCATTCGTCTGTAAGGGGTCCGGGTTCGAATCCCGGTGAGGCATGGATGTTGTGTTTGTCTTACGGCACTGACTCTCTCCCTTCCCTGGAACCAGTCGTCCTAAATTAGGGACGGGCGACTGCTTATAGCCCATTGAGTTCCTCACGGTGGTCGTTAAAGCTCCAATCAAAAAAAAAAAAAAAAAAAAAAAGAAGTCAACTGCCTCACCAACTAGATCGCCAGTAGACTCGGGAAGATTATAAAGCACAAGACAAGTACGCCTACCGTACAGCTCAAGTTCATCGAGCGAGTTTTCCATCCTTCGCAATGAGGAAAATTCTATTTTGAGAAATAACCCTAAATTCAATTTTGTTTTGTTTTTGCAGGTTAAATTTTTTTGTTAAATTATTTATTGGACTTGGTTGTCCAATACACTGACATATAGAGGAAGACTTATAGAGCATAGACATTTTGTGTTTCGACATCAGCAATGTACATAGTGAGCACTGAGTACAGTATACCGGGTGAACAAGGAACACAGCGAATAAACCCCCGAATGACAAACACAAACAACAATGCCTTACCGAGATTCGAATCCAGACCCCTCCTTTGGGCGAATGATAAGAAGCCATCGCTTAGACCACTGCGCCATCGAGGCAGCGTTGGAAACACTTTAAACCCTGTTTTGAGGAATAACACTGAATCATTTTTTTTTGTTTTCTTGTCTGTATGTTTAACGACCACAGTGAGCAACTCGGTGGGAGATAAGCGGTCCCCTTTCTATAATTTAGTGTATAAAGAAGTAAATTTCTCCGTCATATTTAGTCCACGCCGGGCTCGAACCCGGGTCCCCTCATTCCGGAATAAGTCACTCTACCAATTGAGCTACGCGGACGTTCGTTCTGACTGCTATCTGCCTTTATGTCGTGTGCGTTCTGCTGGCAGGCACGTCAATCTCCTCCCCCCCCGAAAGAGGGCCGGGGCATATCCCAAGGGTCAGCCGTGACCATGAATCGTCGCAAGCAGCCATCCGCTGTAGTACGTGCACTTGAGAACTCCCAGTCAATCTGGTGTGTGGAATACAACATCACACACATTTAATTTTTGAAGCGCTGGAAAAGGGATTCTCTTATTTTTCCTCTCTCACGGTGTGGAAAGAACATCACACCATTGCGAGATCTTTAACGGCCGGGTCACCCGGGAAGTTCGGGCGCCATTATAAAGAAGTAAACTTCTCCGTCATATTTAGTCCACGCCGGGGCTCGATCCCGGGTCCCCTTATTCCGGAATAAGTCACTCTACCAATTGAGCTACGCGGACGTTCGTTTTTGCTGCTATCTGCATTTATGTCGTGTGCGTCCTGCTGGCAGGCACGTCACAAGTGTTACTAGTTCCAGGGAGCGGAGAGATCCAGTGCCTAATACAAACAGAACATCCATGCCCCACTGAGATTCGAACCCCGTTTCATCTCAGACGAATGGTCAGAAGACAGCGCTTAGACCACTGCGCCGTCGGGGCGTTGGTAACAGTTTAAACCGTGTTTTGAGGAATAACACTAAATTCTGTTTTTTTTTTGTAGGTTTGACGACCACCGTGAGCAACTAGATGGGTGATAAGCGGTCGCCCTTCCATAATTTAGGGTTACTGGCTTCAGGGAAGGGAGAGAGGCAGTGTCGTAAGACAAACTCAACACCAATGCCTCGCCGAGATTCGAGCCCGGACCTGAAGCCGGCTTTAAAACCACTGCGCCACCGGAACGGCACACTAAATTCTATAACATATGCTTCTGTCAGGTTATATGACATGACAGAAGCATAAGATTACTGCTGCAAATATCTGTTATGTACACTTTGCTTTTAAGTTACTGCTGACCACGTGTCCGGGGATGTCCCCCGGCGCCATCAAGCAGTTCCTTCCTCATTAAAATTAAATTTGGCGACACAACGCTGAACATCGATAGGTTTTACAGATTTTTTGAATATCGATAGATTTTACAGATTTTTTGAATATCGATAGATTTTACAGATTTTGCTGTGCTATAAAACTTTTACTCAGTGTAGTTTTGTAAGAAAAGAGAAAAAGACATGTCAGTAGGGCAAAAGCCAGAAGACAAATCTTCCTCTCGTTCTCAATAACCTTGAAGAAATAAAAGTACAATTCAAAAAGAGGGGGAAATGCATGGCTATTAAGTGTGACAGTGATATCAAACACAAATTACAATTGCTGTTTACTTCGCAGTTGTTTAGAAAAAAAGTCGGGGAACACCGTATCGGCTTAAAAGACCCAAGGCGGGCAAACCACACTTTTTTTAACCATAAGAGCTGCTGCTCTTAGCCCGAAAATTATGGTAAATTAAATAGGATTTAATCATCGTTTCATTATATGTTGATGCATGTGACTCGAACTGCACCCCACCCCCACTAAAATAATAATAATGAACCTAAGGTTGAAAGTGTGTGTGTTATGATTGGACTAAATGGGAAAAAGAAAACCAGAGACTTTACTTTGCGCCGCTAAAAAAGAAAATAGAGAAAAAAAGCTGATTTAATTATTACACTTCTTATTTCTTTATGAACTTGACAGCATTCAGTTGAAACGGTTTCCCCAGACATTACTCGAAGCACACGGTCAGAGAGACAGATGTACGGACAAACGGACAATGTGCTTATATGGAGCGAGAGTTACTTCAGATACCTAAAGGTTATCCAGAAATTGTCAAGTCTTCATCTCAGACTTCTCCCGGGGTATAGAAAGGTATATGAAAAATATGGGACATAGCGATGAATGCGCAGACGCAAAAAATGCAGAGACGCTGTGACATTTTTGTCCGGCCCTCAAAAGCCCTCCAGAAAATTTCAAATTATATCTTAAACGTTTCACGAGAGCTTGGATATTTATCAAAAAACAGGCGGACGTACGGAGAAATGTGCAAACTGACAACAAAGTGCTGACATGGTGTATGGAGAGTGGCTTGCTGTCGCTAAAAGTCATCCTGGAAATTTCAAATCTCGGTCTCAAACGGTCTCAAACGCATGACGCGCCATTCTTCCGTTGTAATCATCGACCAAGGTGGCCCAACTAAGCACAAATGTCCATCCATAATAATTTTGCCAGTCAGTAACTATCTAATACGACGGAGATTTGTGGGAGTATGTTGAAATCAAAGACAGTATCTTCTGAACCTCCTTTGCCAAAACCCTGGGTGTGCCCCTCGTGTGGACACATTCTAACCAGGGGCGGATTTAGATCTTGGGGGCCCCCCTGGAATTCGGAAATTAAAATAAACAGCAGAAAGGAGAATTCACCAAATTTGCACATCACAGCCAATGTACTGCTTGTAATTGGAACTGACAAGTTATACATACAGTACATAGGAATGTACATTATACAGGGGAAAAGTCTGTCCAATACTTACAGAAAGTCTTTCTTTCTGCACTTGACATCTGGAAAAATCTTTAATGAATTTCTCCAACTCTATCATCTTAAGAACACTGCTCTCTACATTCAGTAGGCACAGAACACTTAGTCTTTTATGAGTCATCGTGGTTCTCAAATAATTCTTAATCAGTGCCAGTTTGCCGAATGATCTCTCTCCTGAACAACTAATGGCCATCATGCTCAAATATATTCTAAGAGCTACATTAACACTTGGGAAGGTGCCACAACAGCCTGTTGAGATGGAGTGAAACACGACCTGAGCTTGGCAAAGGCTACAAACTGGACAATTTCCTCAATGAACACATTACTGAAATCACGGGGGTAAGAAGTTATAAGTTTCTCAGCTTCAATTATTATCTCTGCTTCAGGTAGATTACATAAGTTGACTATGACTTTGAACCTGTTATACACTGATTGGTACGCTAACCAGCGTTTTTTTAAGGCAACAGACAACTGATCTGAAATGATATTGAAAGTTCCACATCTGAATTTATCTCTCAAAGAAAAGATAACTTCCTCTGATACAGAGGTTGGATTACTCTTCATACTTATTCCAAAATGATTCCAGAAACTTTTCCAGATAATCAATTAGATCCACCACTTTCTTCATGTCAATTTCAACTCCTTGAACAGCTTCATTTGTAATGTTGAACCGCACAAGAATTAAGTTCCAGACCTTGGCCATCAGAGCAGTTTCAAGGCAGTCCATTTTGTCTGCCAATATCTGAGCTTCATGCCTTTGTTTTAGGTGTTTGCTCCGAGTCACTTTTAATACCTCTGAGGGCATTTTGAATGTAGTTGTATCCATCTACTAGGCCTTCAGTAGCATCAGCTCTTGCTGACCAACTAGTGTCTGACAGGGATTCAACCGTTAATGCGCTTTTATTTCCTTTCAAAGAATTCATTAGAATTGCCCATCCCCGTCTTGATGCAGAAAAAGATGTATAACTTTTGTATAAAGACAAAATAACTAACAGCTTCAACACAGCAAGAGGCAGCAGAATGTCCAACAAGATTCAATGAGTGAGCAGCACAGGGAATGAAAACTGCTGCTGGGTTCTTCTCTTTAAATTTGGCTTGCATTCGTGTGTAGTGACCAGACATATTTATGCTTATAGCCCATTGAGTTGTTCACGGTGGTCGTTAAACCTCCAGACATATTGCCAGCATTATCGTATGATTGTCCTCTGTAGTCTTCAAAATTAATGCCTTCTTTATCTAGAAATTCTAGCAGAGCTGTAGTCAGTTCTTTAGCCTTGTGAGAACCAGTCTGCAGGAAAGTTAAAAACCTTTCTACGGGCTTCCCAGAAACAACATATCGCAATGACTGTCAGATGGTCAACGTGAGCCAGGTCTGATGTTAAATCTACTGAAACAGAGAAATACTTGGCAGTTTTAAGTTTTGCCACGATATAATTCTTAACAAATGTTGCCATATGCAGAAAAATTTCTTCGTAGATGGTTGGTGACAAGTATGACTGCTTACCACTCCCAGGATTGTCATATTCTTTAAGGTGACCCTTCAGAAATGGGTCAAATTGAGCAATAAGTTCCATAATTCCTAAGAAATTACCATTATGCTTGGATCCTATAATCTCTTCATGCACTCTAAATGCCAGGCCTCTCTCAGCAAGAAAGATTGTCTCGGCTACAACACGGCGCAATAATTCCCTCCAGTATTTTTTCCTGCAATTGTTTTTTCAACTCCCTGTCAACATGAGAAGATTCCCTGCATCGAAGAATATACTTCAACGCAGAATCTATGTGGCCTTGGCTTTGTTGATGAGTTTTAATTTTTTCAACTGCTTTTTTTCAGTCATTAAAGCCATCCTCTCTGAAAACTCGCCTCATACACAGGCCACGACTTGCGGATTATTGATGAGATTATCAAGAATGCAGAAACCAAGGCAAACAACCCATCTGTCCACGAAAGAGATAATATCAGGCAATTTCTGGGCTCAATCCCATACATACCTGACCTAGCTTTTTTCATCAAGAACACCCTCAGAATGTTCGGCTTCGATGTCGGTACAAAGCCTCCGAGGTCTTTGTCAGCTATCCTAAGACAAAACAGAAATCATGCTACTCTCAGACGCAGGAGTCTACTCCATCCCTTTGCTCTATCAAGATCGCTCCATTAAACATTGCATTGGCATGACAAAAAGATCATTCAGATTGAGAATTAACGAGCACAAGCGTGACATTAAGAACCCAACGTTTACAACAGCTCTAGCAAAGGAAGTTGCGAACCACGGCGCCATTCCTCAATGGGACGACCTCAAGACATTAACCCCATATATAGACCTAAGAACCACCGCCCTCAAGGAATCCGTGGAAATACTAACACTCGAAAGCGCTTGCAAATCTGATCTCTCCACAGCTCTACCAGCTGTCCGGCGCGCCCTCCTAGATATACATCCACGAACGTGATCATCTCACTTGTCATCTATTGTTTAACACCAGGTTCTCATAACGTACTTATTACGTGTTTTTCCTGTTTGTTTTAGTTTAATTTTCTTCAGTATGATTCTGTACTCAATATTGTAAACATTATCCTGATGAAGCCGCCCATCTTCGGCGGTGAAAGCTAGCGTTCTAATGTTTTTAGTTTGTACCTTACGCCAATGAAATGGAAATCGGCAAGCTCGTGTTGTAAAAAAATTTTGTGTTGATAACTGCATTAGTAACTAGAATTAAAAAGTAGGTCATTGTTAAAAATTGTTTGTCACAATTTTTTTTTATTTTCATAAAATAAAGTGATCTTCTAGTTATTACATTTTTCGTATAAAGTGCTCCTTTGACTGGGGCACGGGGCAATTGCCCCTTTTGCCCCCTTATAAATCCGCCTCTGATTCTAACAGTAGGAATACAGGAGATACCTCAGTGGCCTTGGAGGCTTAATCAAGTAAATGGGGGAAAGTGTGAAGAAGAGAGGGATGAGATGGATGATTTGTAAAGGTACAGGACCCTGATGTTCGTTCCTTCGACGCCAAGTTCGGTTTCGAAGATGCTAAACGGATTGTCGTCATATTTTTGTACCTTGAGAGCGATTGAAAACCGTTTACAGATTTACACCTCAGATTTTTATGCTAATGACGCTCTTTACCTGGATTTCTTGCTTAATTCTCTGAAATAAACTCCAAATGAAATATCATGGATATTTTGTAGAGCTGCCCTCTTCCTGAAAACACACCCTGCAAAGAAACATTATGCATTTGAAGCAGTGTTGTGGCGCCATCTGTTATTGAAATATGCAACGAAATGTGAGAACTATGAAAATGCATGAACTTTGTTTCTCGAGACAGGAAGCCCGACAGTCATAGGGACGTAACTAGACATTTCTGCGCCCGGGGCAAAATACAAAATATAGCGCCCCCATCTGTCTTTACACACACACATCATATATATTAACTGAAGTTCAATTAAAATATACATATTCAATTTAAGTTTAATTTATATATATTTTCGCTGTCATTACTGTCCAATTTTTTTCCCCTTAAGACCGATTTAACCCTCTTCTCATCAAGGACCCCCCCCCCCAAAAAAAAAAAACAAAAAAAAAACAACAACGCTTATTTGTTATTAAGACTGGGAGCTAACCGAGAACATTTAATAGCTTCCAAATACTTAGGTAGAATTTTTTGGAGCAGTTTCCATTTCTCACGCCATATTTTCTTGTACAAATCACAGATTTTTAAAACAAAGATGTAAGTGATGCAGTAAATTAACTTCTTGAGGCGATACTTTACAGTCCCTAATGTACAAAGACCGCTGTGTTCTCATATTTCTGTATCTCTCTCTCTCTCCTTCTCTCCCCGTGTAAGGAGTCAACATACACAAAAAGTAGAATGATCAGAGAAAAAACGCTGAAAGTGCAACATGATGTACGTATATTCAAATAAAGTTGTAATAACTTCAGCTAACCTGATTAACAACACAAATGTAAGGAGAATAACAATGCACAAACTTTATGTAATTATGTCGTAAAAATTACTATTTTGAAATTATTGCATGAAAATAATAATAATAAAAAAAAAAAAATAGCGCAGCTGAAGAATTTCGGTTGACTACCGACCTCGTTGAGAGAGTCCAAGGGATCGTCCTTGAACATATATATTCTCTGGTGTTCTCAGCACTCTATATTCTGCAAATAAACAAATGACAAAATATGGCGCGGAAAAACTGTACCAGAAACTGGTGCTAAAGTTTCAATTCCAATTTAATTAGTTGTACGTAGTGATTTTTGTGCCCTAACTAGGGCGGGACAAGCTCAGGGTGGCCGACCCCGCTTGTCCCGCCCCAGTTAGGCCTCTGAGTCGTAGCATGACAGATGTTGTGTGTGTACGGGGGGTAGGGGTGGGGAGCGAATAAATGTTAATTGATGATTTTCTTTGGAGGGCACGAAAAATATAAACAGACGTTTTCATTTAAGGGAGGGGAGGGGGGAGTCAATTCTTGGGAACAGTTTCTCTGTAAATGTCATAAAATTTGGATCTTTTAAAGTGCATAACAAACCTTTTTCTTTATTCATCACTCTTCAAGCACTGTTGATAAGGAATGATGATGAACAGTCCAGAGTATCTTTGAAAAGCTGCTAAGTTTTCGGAAATTAAAGTCCTCCCTGTTTTGCACATTTCTTAAGTATTATAAACCTTTTTGTTTATACATGAATTGTCGGAAGAAAAACAATTCCAATTCCGAACAGCTGCGGAGAACGAGCCAGTAGAGGGCGCTGTCATTTCTAGCCTGTGAAGAGAGAAGAAGTTGTGCGTAGTGAACTCGAGATGGAACATCAATTGTAACCAACGCCGATGTATACTATTTTTTTTTATTATTATAGCTAGTGTGTGTGGTCATGTAAGGGTGTAAAAATATATTTCGATGTTCATAATGTGATTTGAGTGAACTATTGTACCGAATTCGGATTTATTTGAATGAATATACAGTATTAAAGAATACCAAAAATTGCTTCATTCAAAGCTGCTGTCAAATATTCCTGGCTATTTCTTTAACCAGTTTTACATGAAGTTTCAGCAAAAATTTTGAAAAATCCTTCTGCTGAGACTAGAGGCTCTTCTAGTCCTGAGGGCAACCCCGCGCTGCGGAGTTGCGGGGGGTGGGGCATCAGTACGCCCATGTTCTTAGCGACTCCATTAAGCCTCTCCCTGATATTTGTCGCACCGTCGTAGGCTTGCCGTTGCATTTAAATTTTCTCAAGTTACGAGGCACGTGCCCTCCCTATCCACCTATCTCCACTCCGACGCTAGAGATCTGCATGCGTGGAGCCGATCAGATTAAGCCCGGCCCAACACCTCGCTGGGTTCGGGTTTAATGTCGGGCAGATCTCGGGTAAATCAGGCCGAGCAACAGAAGTTTGCTTCTCAGGTAGGGTGAGATCAGGCCAGCGTTTTGATCATCTCATATAAAAATCGGGCATTAACACCAGCTTATTTTCCATAACGATTTTTCTTTGTTGAAGTTCGTTTATAGAATTTTGAAGATAAGTCACGGCGCTGATCACTGATGCACGCCATGGATATTATTAGTTAAGGACTATTAAGAACAATTAACCATCTTTCTGATAGCTGACAATGTTATCACCCGTGGAGGTAGCCAAAGTGACGACATGCGCAAACTCAGGTTTATTGCAAAGAAAAAAATGAACCAATAGGAATCCGTACAACAACCACTCGTCAAGAAAAGTAAAAATAATTTCAGTGACTGATATGATATCAGTATCATCATCATCATTGTCAACCATTATCAATCCACTGCTGGACGAAGGTCTCCCCAAGTTTCCTCCACAACGGTCTGTCTTGTGCCAGTCTAATCCATGTCACCCCTGCATACTTTCGAATTTCATCCACCCATCTCCCATGTGGTCTTCTTCTGGGTCTTTTCCTGTCCCTTGGAATCCAATCTAAAATTTCGGCTGTCCATCGATGATCTGTCCTTCTGGCAGTATGTCCAGCCGATTGCCATTTCAGGGATTTAACTCTGATCATGATGTCTTCCACTCTTGTCATTTTTCGGATCCACGAGTTCCTCTTCTTATCTCTCCTGGTTACACCAAGTATGCACCTCTCCATGCTGCTTTGAGTTGTCTGCAGCCTTTGTATGTCTCTTTTAGTTAAGGTCCACGTCTCTGCACCATACGTAAGCACTGGAAGGATGCATTGATCAAACACTTTTCTTTTAAGACATAATGGCATATTGCTCTTGAAAATTATGCTGTTTCTTCCAAAAGCTCTCCAGGCAAGTTTTGTACGCCGATTAATTTCTTCATCAATGTGACCCTCACTTGATATCTGCTGTCCAAGATAAACGTACGTGTCTGTTATCTCCAGCTTTTCTCCATCAATCGATAAATCTTCATTTCTTGTAAAAGCATTGAACATCACTTTTGTCTTCTGAAAGTTCATTTTTAATCCCACTTCTTTACTCTTGTCAGCAAGTTCCTGGATCATACTCTGCAGCTCTGATGGGCTAGTTGCAAAAATGACTACGTCATCAGCAAAACGAAGGTGGGTTAGATAATCTCCATTAATCTTTATCCCCTTGTTTTCCCAGCTCAGTGACTGAAAAACACCCTCCAATGTGGCATTAAAGAGCTTCGGAGATATGGTGTCACCTTGTCTCACTCCCTTTTCAATTTTTATGTGTGTTGTATTTTCAAACAGCCGAATCTTTGCACTTGCATTTTCATAGATGTTATTAATAATATTAATGTATGCATCTTCAATACCGCAGGATTTCAGAGCCATTGTAACTGCTGATGGTTTCACCGAATCAAAGGCTTTTTCATAATCGATAAAAGCCATGCACAATGGAAGTTCATATTCCCTCGCTCTTTCAATTAGTTCTCTCAGCACATGGATATGATCTATTGTGCTGTAGCCACTCCTGAATCCAGCTTGTTCTCTCGGTTGAGCCATGTCCAGTGTCACCTTCAAGCGGTGTGAAAGAACTTTAGTGAAGATTTTATAAACTACTGATAGGAGGCTGATAGGTCTGTAGTTTCCGAGATCCTCAATGTCACCTTTCTTATGTAGAAGGATCATTGTAGCGGTGTTCCAATCCTCAGGAATCTTTCCTTCATTAAGGCATCGAGTGAAAATTTGGGCTAGTACTGTTTCGATTTCTCCACTTGCTTCTTGTATGATGTGTACAGTAATTCCATCTTCTCCTGGAGCTTTTCCCAGCTTCATGTTCTTGATTGCATGTGCAACTTCTGCTGGAAGGACTGGAGGAACTCTGGTACTGGTATCTTTCATGATGTCTGGAGTGCATGTATCATCCCTTTCATATAATTTGGAGTAGAAATCTTTCACTCTTGTCAAAATTTCGCCTCTATTTCTTGTTATAGAACCATCTTCTTTTCTCAGTGCCATAATCTGTTTTCTTCCCTTACTGAGATGTCCCTTTGCTATCTTTAGGTTTTGGTTGTTTTCAATTGCTTTCCTCACTAGTTCACAGTTGAATTTTCTTACGTCTTCAGTGATACTTTTTCGTACTGTCTTGCATAGCTCTATATATTCCACTTTGGAAGTCACATCTTCTTTAGTTGTCCTCATCTCTCTTCTTTTTGCATCAACATTTTCGTTTTTCCTGATAATTTATTTACATGCAACTTGTTCTTAGACCCAGCTAATTTTGTTGCTGTTTCCATAAGAGCTTTGGTTACTTTTCTGTTAACTTCAGAGATGTCCACTTCTTCCGATGTTAGGCCTCCTAAAGCAGAGAACCTGTTCTTCAGTTCCAACTTGAAGGTATTATGGTGTTTTTTAAGATTGGTTATGTCAATAGATTTTGTTTGTCTTATGAGCTTGCCACGTTCAAGTTTAGTGTTGAGGTGCATCTTACATCTCACCAATCTATGGTCACTAACTGTGTTGAACTTGTTTAGCACACTGCAGTCTTCTATGACGAAGTTTTTGTTACACATAATAAAATCCATTTCACTTGTCGTCCCATTTGGATGTCTCCATGTCCATTTCCTGTGTGGCTTTTTCTTGAAGAAGGAGTTCAAGATGAAAAACCCTTCTGCCTCTGCAAACTCAACGAGAGTATTTCCACGCTGGTTTCTGTTGCTGTGACCGAATTTACCTACTGAAGTTTCATTCTGTTGCCGTTGCCCTATTTTTGCATTGAAATCTCCCATAATTATTTTCAAGTGCTGCTTACCTTTATTATTTAGATGACAAATTTCCTCATAAAATTCTTCAATTTCTTCTTCAGGATGACTTGTGGTGGGTGCATAAGTTTGAATAATCTGAGCCTGGTATCTTTTCGAGAGTTGGATAACAAGCCGTGCAGCTCTGTCAGAGGAACTTTCAACTTCTACAACTTTATTCTTCAGTTTCTTGTTTATTATAAATCCAACACCACTAGTTCTGCCAGTATCTGTCCCACGATAGTAGAAGAGATGTCCACTTTTCAGTTCGATGAGATCTTCTCTGATTTATTATCATGTTGAAAATTAAATTCAAGACAGCGTCCACAGCTAGCTAGGATCACAAAACTTGTTATCTCAATCCCTACTTCAAAAAAAAAAAAAAAAAAAGCTTTGAAAGCAGCGAAAGAAACTTTGGTTTTTCATGCAGCATATTTGAAGAAAGAAAAACCAGTTTGAAGCCTGAGATTGTAGACAGCATTTTGCTTCTTTGTGATAATTTACCAAGATGAATTTTATGGTCACATTAATTTACATATTTCTAATCCTAAATCCATTTTCTCTTCATGTCATTTGAGACTAGCATTTCCAATAAACTTGCGGAATTTCCATTACAAAGGAAGATATGTTAACTATATTTTTTCTGTTGTGCAGGGGGCCCTCGTTATAACCGGACCATACTCATACTGAATCCATTAACAGCAAGGACCAAAACAAGTTAGTAAAATCAGGCAATGCGTTGATTATGATACGCTTTCCAACATACCAGAAATCATTAATCAAGTTATGAGGATAATGGCTGTGGTATAAATCTCGCTCCTCTGCCCTGACCTTTGACTCCATTTCGATTATATTCGACAGAACCTGTTAAATATACCTCTGGAACAACATGATAAAGTTTTGTCGCAATCGAAGCATATTTACGTAAGGTATAACACATAAGGGCAATGAAATGGATTCCGCTCCTATGTCCTGACCTTTGACCCCATTTGGATGATATTAAACAGAATTGGTTGTAACGTACCAGGAGATGTGACGTACCTGCCAGAAGGACGCATAAAGGCAGATAGGAATCAGAATAAAACGTCCGCGTAGCTCAATTGGTAGAGCAACTTATTCCGGAATGAGGGGACCCGGGTTCGAGCCCCGGCACGGATAAAAATGACGGAGAAATTTACTTCGTTATAATGGCGCCCGAACTATCCGGAAGACCCGACCGTTCAAAATCTCGCAATGGTGTGATGTTATTTCCACACCGCGAGATAGGAAAAATAAAAGAATCCCTTCTCCAGCACTTCGAAAAAAAATAAATAAGGGGAGATGATGTAACGTACCAGGAGATGTGACGTACCTACCCGAAGGACGCACACGACATAAAGACAGATAGGAATCAGAATAAAACGTCCGCGTAGCTCAATTGGTAGAGTGACTTATTCCGGAATGAGGGGATCCGGGTTCGAATCCTGGCGTGGACAGAAATGACGGAGAAATTTACTTCGTTATATGGTTCAGTATACCCCTTGAGCAACATACAAAAGTTTTCTCGCAATAGTAGCATTTTTAGTCAAGTTATGAGGTTAATGGCAGTGAATAAATCTCGCTCCTGTGCCCTGACCTTTGATCCCATTTCGATGATATTCAACAGAACCGGTTCAGTATACCTTCGGAAAAATATGATAAAGTCTTGTCGCAATCGAAGCATTTTTTACGTATGTTATGACGCATAAGGGCGATGGAATGGATTCCGCTCCTATGTCCTGACCTTTGATCCCATTTTGCCCATTTTTAATAGGGTTCGTTCTCGGGATGTCCCCTACCACATACTAAAATTTCATCGAAATCGAGCCGCTATTACTGGAGTTATCTGGCGGACAGACAGACAAACAGACAGACGGACAAACCTGGAGCATATACGCTTCTTCAACTTACAGTTGGAAAGCGTAAATCACAGAGCTAATGTAACTAAGGTTTTACTTTAACTTAACTCCCGCATGGTTTCGAATGTCATCCAGCCATCTGCCATGTGGCATTCTTTTGGGTCTTATCCCATTCCTTGGAATCCAGTCTAAATGTGAGCCCGGGCCCGCACGGACACATATTTTAGACAAAGATTTCATATAAGAGGCTCGGTTCTGTTGCCGAGCTTTTTGTCATAGCCCGAGTCCGGGCTCATCTCTAATCCATAAGGTCTGGGCAATTGCATTGTTCCATCACGACGATCGGCTAAAAGCTCTCAGATTATTCGCTGTCCCTGGCTTCTCTATGCATAGTAACAGTCAGTCAATTCGCGTTAAGAATTTTAGCTGCTCGTCGTGACGCAAAGAAGCAATCTGCCAGACCTGGTAGATATTTAAATGGCCATGCTGATACCCACGTGGCTTTTGATTCTCCAGACGAATAATTCTAAAAATCCGCTCTTGATGGAATGCGCAATAAAACTACGCTCAAAAGAGGCCGCTGTGCCAGATAATTACTTTCCTTTGAAAATTTTTTTTAAGAGAAAAATCACGAATCTTTTGAAGACCCCATTTCCAAGGAAATCACCATGAAGATCAGTTTGAAAGCTGAAATTCTCACAAAATGCAAAACAATCATTTTTCGCAACTAATATGTATATTTCTTTGGTCACTGATCGCGTGCTGCGTAATATTTTAACCCAGGATTCAGAACTAACTAATCGACGTTTTTTTTTTTTTAATACATTTCATTTGGGCATTTAGGAATACCTCTGCGAGAGAATGGCTTGGTGCTCTGTGTCAGTCAGTTAGTGAATAAGGATCATCACAATGGGTACTATAGAGTCTCCTTCAATACTCCTAAAGAGGGGTAGGACATACTAATAACCCTGGGCTCCAAGTCCAATAACTTACATCTAACTGCAGGAAGTTTTAGATTAATTGATTTATAAAAGTGGGCTCAGTCCGGCGGCTCTTTCTCTCGTAAGTACAAAGAATTTTGTCATGTCATTTCAGAGCATACGTTCAACACATAGATAGAAAGAACTATTTTATTTCTGTTTTTATTTCCTTTTTTTAAGAACATAACTTAAAAAAAAAGAAAAAAGCTTAAATGAAATTAACGATTGTTATTCATAGCTACCAAAATAATTATTCCTTTATTGAAAAAAATCCAGCTCTTTCATTTGTTGGAAGTTATTCGTTTGTTGCAAAAACTGTTGTTCATCCAATTCTTGAAAGGTTCGAGGCCGCCCCCAGTGGCGCTGTGGTTTAAGCGATGGCTTATGATCATTCGTCCGAAAGGGATCCGGATTCGAATCTTGGTGAGGCATGGATGTTGTGTTTGTCTTACGGCACTGGCTCTCTCCCTTCCCTGGAGTCAGTGACCCTAAATTAGGGATGGGTGACTGCTTATAGCCCATTGAGTTGCTCACGGTGGTCGTTAAACCTCTAATTAATTAAAAAAAAAAAAAGATTCGAGCTTAATTGCTTCAAAGTGTGTGTGTGGAGGGGTCACATAAGTCATACACTTAAAAGATTCACATGGATTGGAGCCATTAACTTGCTTTTTAATGCATTTGTGTAATTCATGATGCATGCCTTTGTTTTCTGTTTACATTATTTTAAAACAATTTTTTTCCCTTTTCAGTTGTTGAGTGCAAGACGATGTATCAAGTCTCTTCCATGTGATTGTTTGAATGGAATTATTAGATCAACAGTTGTGTGACTCGCATTTTAGCGTCACGAAGTGTCGTAACAATAATAATGTCGATGACATTTCTTCACAACAGAAATTGACGCCCACCCCGAACATTAAGTATTCTAGTTTTTTTGCAGTGAGGATTCATATCCATGCCAATTGGGCACTCAAGCTGAAAATTCAATAGTAGCAGTAACCCTCTGGTGGACTTTCCTTTTCGGTTTTCACTCCAATCAAAATTTCACCTAGAAAGCCACTATGAGTGAAGAAGGCAGAAGAGATTACAAAGACAGCATCAGACACAAGCAACCGAATCCCTTCATAATCCCGCAGCCCCACTTCATCCCTGGGTAAGACGAATTGTTTATTTTTTCTCGGGAATAACACTCACCGCTTGTTTTTAATTTGCAGCGAAAACGTATCGCAGAAAGAATCAGATGGTAGAAAAATCGAATGGAATAGTGGCTTTTACTGCCAGATATAAAATCTCATTTTTCAAGGAAGATTAGAATTCACGGAGAAGGAAATGCATTATACAAGCGGAAAATAATCAGCGATTAAATATTCCGCTAGGACTTCAGTTGTGAACGTTACGCGGAAGTGTTTGAATTCTGCAAGAAAAACAAGACCAAATGTGCTAAAAAATAACAAAATATGTTCATTTAGGAATAAACTTATTGCGCCATAACGTATTCCAAATAATCTTTGTCCTTCCTGCATCGAAAATACAGCACAATATCGCACGCGTTCTTAAAAGACGCTCTCATTAAGAGTGAAGTAACAAACATTATTTTGACGTATATGGAACTCCACGGATAACATGGGGCGACTTACGGCTGACCGCCTGTGACAGAAACAGGTCCCAATTGAAATCATTATAGCGTTAAAAATACGTGTCGCACACTAATCGTGTTAGCATATTCGTAAGCAGCATGGAGTCCAATTCGCATAATGCGCAATACAACGTGCGCACGACGCTCTCGTCACTTCCTGTCGCTTGGGAGGTGATGCAATAATTCTGGGTGTGACGCCGTGTTTGACTCAGTCTATCTCGGCAACCGTGAGCGCAACACGACTGTGCACGGTATCGTTTTAAAGCTCTCGACGAGATCTATTCAAATATACGAAAAACATTTCGCAGTGGTTTGAACTGAACAATTTAAAAATTGTTTTCTTGTGAACCGGTGAACATTTTTGAAAATATCGTGGACGACCGTAAGTGCGAAACGACTGTGCGTGGTATCGTTTAAAAGCTTTCGACGAGACCTATTCAAATATATAAAGAACATATCGCAGTGGTTTTAACTAAATTTTTTAAAAATTGTTTTCGTGTGAACGAGTTAACATTTTCGACAATGCCGCGGAATTCGGAGAATGAATGCAAGCAAAAGTGGAGAAAATCAAAACAAGGGGCAAAAGCAAGTGATGAGAAATGTAAGAAGTCCATGAAGACAGACTAGAGAGTGTCGAGAACGCCTAAAAGCTGCCGCCGCCAAACAAAAATCCAACACACCGATACGTTCCAAACTGACGGCTCAATCAGAACTGAGCCTACCTGTTTTTTGTTTTTTTTAACCTCTGTGGCGTAAGTAAGAACAATAAATCAAGAGCTATGCAGGAAACCTCTGGGCGATCGTCTTTTGTAAAGGGAAAGGCCAATGAAAATCAAAGCACGAGTGATTAAAATTTTCCTTTCGAACGTTGTTCGATAGCCTTTTTCAGCTGGACTTTAAAATGGTTACAAGTAACCTTCCTCTGAAGTTACCGGCGCGTTTGTTTACTTTTCAGACCGTGGTTCTCTGTGTGTCACTACGAAATATAAATATTTCCTCAATAAAATGCAAAAAATGGATGGTTTTGTTTAACAATAAACTTACATATTTCAACGAAACACAAGTAAAATACACAGAATGGAAAATGAGATGCAATCCGCGTGTCACTACGCGGTAGGTTTTTGACCTTTCAGTTATATCCTCACCCGTGGGGGACACAGTTATCGATAATACGTGCATTTCACACACACACAAACACACACACACACACGTTTCATTGCGGAACTGTTCATATCGCTTTGTTTCACAAGGAGAGCCGTGATATCAAACGCCTACAACCTCAACGGAATGATACACGTAACATTTCGGAAGTACTTCCCATTTTTCTTTCTCTTAAAGTTACAAGTGCAATCTGTGATTTAGGGCGTTACTTACCTCACTAAATAATAAAAAAAAAAAAAAACGGAAACGGAACTTTATTTATGAAATATCAAAGACTGAATCTTTAAGAAAAACAAATCTGGATTTTGAAATTGGCAGTAAAGCCGATTTTTTCCCTCCTATAAGAGCACAAAAAAAGTGTCGAATGTGCATAACATTGGTCTTGGAGTGATTCTGAACACTATTCAAAAACTTCTTCGCAAACAGATTTAAAACTTATATCATCGTGGAAACACTGAATTTGGGATTTAACTTTCGTACAGCAAAACCTGGTAAACCGAAATCCTTTGAAGTTAAAAAACGGGGAAAAAAAAATCATTCAGGCCGATGTGCATCTGGTTGCAAATCTGAGTGTCTAAACTTTAGCAAAATCTCAAGTGAAATACGCATTAAGTATTTTGAGGAAACAGTTGCAATCAAGGCCAAACAACAATCGAAATTTTTTTCGGAAATAGAGGAATTGTCGTATGAAACAAAAATTGAAGCAACGTTAGCTAACGTTATCTATTCGTTTAATAATAATTAAGAAATAGCGAGAGAGAAAAGATGAGCAATGTATGAGAATTATTCGCTACAATGGTGTTTCTCATTCTTGTTGAACAGGAAGTCTTACTACGTTGACAGAAAGCATCAGCACGCATGCGTTGGATGGTATACGCTGCTTTTGATATTAGTGTATTGTACTTATTTGTACTATGTTAAAAAGAAAATATGGATCCAATCTTGGATGTGTTTCCTAGGTTACTGTTACAGACGCAATTTGCAGACGAGCCCTCTAGTGGTTCAAGAGTCGATGGTCATCAGCAAAAAAGATGCCGTGTCTGACCCCGATCTACGACGAGGCGATACTTCGATTCATCTCCCGGCGGATTCCAAAGTTGTTTTCTGTATTAGAACATTACCTTTTCTTTGAAGGACCCCAGAAACAACTCTGGAAGAAGGATAACACTTCTCCTATCACCCCTGGTGTACCGCTGGCTGTTGAGGGTTTCCTCAGTTTGTATCAGGCGAGATCGCGTACTGAACCCAATGGAACCCAAAACCATGCGACAGTTGCCGTTTGGCCGGTATGACGCTGCAAGGTGCCATTCACCACGACGTGTTCGAACACGTATGTGACCGTCATGGTGCATCAAGTTGAATCGCAACTCGTCGGTCGAAAAACCCCACCTGCTGCCAATCAGCGCACTAATGTCGGTGTTCGAAACCCCGTTGAAGCCTCAGGAGTCTATGATTGAGGGTCAGTAAAATGCGCAGCAATGGCAACTTTTTTAGCTCTGTTAAGCAACTTTTTTAGCTCTGTTAAACAACTTTTTTAGCTCTGTTAAGCAACTTTTTTAGCTCCGTTAAGCAACTTTTTTAGCTCTGTTAAGCAACTTTTTTAGCTCTGTTAAGCAACTTTTTTAGCTCTGTTAAGCAACTTTTTTTAGCTCTGTTAAGCAACTTTTTTAGCTCTGTTAAGCAACTTTTTTAGCTCTGTTAAGCAACTTTTTTAGCTCTGTTAAGCAACTTTTTTGTGGAGAGTCGGCAGGCTGCCTAATAGAGCAAAAACATTCCAGAAACCGGCACGTTTTTACTGTCAGAATAAAGAAACGCTGGAAAGGGGAGGAGAACAGGAAAAAAAAAAGGTATAAAAGCAGTTGGTCGTAGAAATTTGAAGGGGGAAAAATTATTTGTTGGAATGTCATTGTTATTTCTCTGTTGCCTTTAATAGGCGCATATGTTTTAGTCTCTCTCTCATTCCTAATTATATTCCGCTGTCAATTACATTCTCTGAAAAATAATTGTAAAGTTTCCCTTTTTGTTGCGTTTCCTGTTTTGAATTTTTTGGAATACGTTACAAAAGCGAGTCAGACTTTACAGAAGTAATCTAACGTGAGTGCTTGCGGAGTCCAGAAAGCGCTGGAGTTCAACTTCGGAAATTTACAAAAGCATGTACTTAATGAAAAATTACCCATTTCCATTGCATATTTTCTGAACAATATACAAAACTTAATTTCCTTGATGGAAATTTTAGGCTTCAACATTTTGAACGATTCCCTTATTATCAAATGAGTTCCATCAAAAGAACTTTGAAGTTAAATTCACGAGATTTCGATGCTTGTTTTTCACTGACTTTAGAAAATCGACATTTATAAGCAACTACGTGTAAAGAAGACAATGGAAGTAGGATCTACAATCTTAATTTCGTAAATCAATAATAATCAATGCAAATGGGAAGATTTATTTTCTAAAATATTTTTTTTGTGTGGGGGTAGGAAAGGTGAAACAACCAACATAAGCAACTCCAAGATATATAGGCAGGCAGCCTTCCGTCCCTAATTTAGAGCGGCTGGCTGCAAGCAAGGGGAGAGATTCAGTGCACCCAGACAAACACAACACTTATGACTTATCCGGGACCTTTTGTGGAGAATGGTCAGGCGACAGCGTTTAGACCATTGCCCGCCGGAGCAGCGTCCAAAGCCTTGACGCTCTTCTAAAAGACAGATTGGTGGTGTCTCACCATTGGTGGTGCTATAGGTAGCCTTCTGTCCCTAATTTCGGAGACCGGCTCCAGGAAGGGCAGGGGGTCAGTGCAGTGAGACAAACACACCACTTATGGCTTATCTGGGACCTTCTGTGGTGAATAGTCAGACGACAGCTCTCAAATTATTCCCCCACTGGAGCAGAGCCTTTACGCAGTACTAGAAGACAGATTAGTGGTGTCTCGCCTGAGCTATTGGTAGCCTTCTGTCCCTAATTTCGGAGAGTGGCACCAGGAAGGGGAGGGTGTCAGTGCGGTGAGAAAAACACACCACTTATTTGGGACCTGTGGTGAATGGTCAGCCGAGAGCTCTTAGACCATTGCCGCACCGCAGCAGAGTCCAAAACCTTTACGCACTACTAAAAGACAGACTGGTGGTATCTATGCTAAAGATTTTTTTATTTCTTCGATTTTGTTTAAAATATTGACTCAATATCTACAAATTACCGGCAGTCATATTTTGAAAACATGAATACACCAGTACTTTTTTTTACTTTATAACCAAAACGTCAGGCTCCAAATTTCATGCACACTTTCTCAGAAGTGAATTCTTTCACTGCAATACATTAAATAAATATGAGGGTCTAAAAATAAGTTTACGGTTCATACAATGAGGTAATTTATTTGCAGCATATATACAAAAATTATCCAAGGTACACTTTACTTCTGATCCAAGGTACCCTTTACTTCATTTTTTCGCATAATAATAGAAAAAATTGAGGTATTTGCCATGTCGTGGGAGAAGCTTTTAGACATCCTGGAGTTAGAAATATCCGCTTCCTGCATCCGAAGCTAATGGAATAACAGTGAATTTTACTTTATCAGTAACGCATTTGTGTCCTACAAGATGGTTTTCCAGAGTACGGAAGAAGTGGTAGCCACTAGGCTTCCCGGAAGTTAGTTGAAGACGTTCCACCGAAAACGCGGTAAGTGGTGCTGGTTCGCGTTTGCAGCATGCGGAGGGACACAATGTTTTTTTGTCAGCAATCCTGGATGCTTACGTTTAACCCCTGCTTTGAGTCGTTTCAGCATTGAATAATATGCAGCAGCTGCATTGATGGCTGTTTCTTATTTCACGAAGGCCGCGAACGAGACATCACTGCGATCCTAAAACATAGTAGGTATCAATTTGCTGGCAGTCTGTACACCTTTCAACTTCCTGGCTCACGGTGATCCCAGGTGTTTTCATTCCGTGCTGGCATGTCTCGTCTCCAGGATATGATTAAAGACTTTTGTCCCATTTCTAGTGACAATACGTTCGAGCCCTGGCAGACCATTGACTGCGCGCTGTTGAAGAAATGAAAAGAGACATGCCATCCTTCGTACCTCCTGATCTGAAGATACCCACGCATGGCACCCATTGCGATCACCTAAGTTCCTTAATGCACCAAGTTACAGCCTTGTGTGACAGACGCAGAAGATGTTGAAGTCCACTCATTGTGGTTCAACATCATTTGCGTCATCTTATTCTTCATTGCGTTTTCCAGCGTGATCTCGCCGTCTCGGTGATCTAAGCGCTGGCTTATGACTGTTCGTCCAAGTGGGTCTGTGCTCGAATCTTGACGAGGCATGGATGTTGTGTTTATCCTATGGCATTGGGTCTCTCCCTTCCCTGGAACCAATGACCCTAAGTTAGGGGCGGGTAACTGCGTACAGCCCATCGAGTTGTCCACGGTGGTCGTTAAAATCCCCAAGCAAAACAAAACAATACAAAGAGAAAAACGTGACCTTTCTTAGTCTGTCTGTTTTTTTGTTTTGTTTAGTTTCGGATTTTAACGCTAAAGGCTCAAGCAGTCGCCCTTCCCAAATGTGGAACCACTGTTCCAGAGAAACGACAGAGACAGCGTAACCATACAGGCACACCATTCATGTCTCAACTGAGTCTTGAAACCAGTTCCATGTGGGACGAATGGTCAGAAACCAGCGTCTCAAACCACTCGGCCTGAGACGCTCGGCTCTGCTCGTATGTATCCTTATCGTTCGTACTGACTCTGTCTGTCCGTGAAATTGCAAACACCCCCTTTTCTACATTTTGCTGGCACATTACATATTCCCCATAAACTGCTAGCAGCTGACAATGTTTTTGTACAACACTAAACATTCCGGAATTTAGAAATCTTACGACCATCCGGACCTCATGCTTGGACCACAGTTGGAGTAGTTTCGCCGTGTTGAATCTCTCATCTCCATGCACACACGCGGTGCAATGTAATTCCTCCGAAGCAGGTTTGCCACTGGAGAATCAGTCATTAGCTGTGTTAAATGGAAACACATGCTACATGGCATATCTTGCAAACTTACATTTGAATTAGCCCTCGCCAATAATCCTCAGGCAGGCAGTTGCCAAAATTGCCCAGACTATTGAGTGTTGTGGTATTTCTTTGATAAGGATCGTCAAGTGTCTATTAAAGTCGGATCGCCTTTGAGAAGCCAGATTTTGAAGATCTGCTTTGTGGAGTAACGTATACCTCTAAATGTTACCTTTTTGAATTTCTCAATGAATAACTCATTACTTTCCCGAAAGGATTTACAATTTGGAAAAAATGACAGTTAGAGATGCATAAAATGGATAGATTGAATGTATACAGAGAGTTGTGAATTGTTGAGATCTATGCACGATATAGAGCCTAGGTTTGCAGTAGCAAACAAAAGTATTTGGCGAAACACTTTTTCTACCATAATATTTTTTATGATATGTGTTATTCAGTTGTAAATATGACCCATATGCAGATGGATCGGAAACCTTAACACAGATCAGGTACCGAGCTTAATCGCAAAGTTCATACAAATTGACCAACAAAGTAGGTGTGTATCACATTCATTTAATGCAACGATAACAGAAAACACGTACGAGAAAATGACAAAACAACAACTAATACTTAGTGGGATAACCATGAGACTTAATAACAGCTGCACAACGGGCCGGCATCTAGTCCACTAGCTTCTCGACGGTGACCTGCGGAATTCGCGCCCATTCTGCAGACAGCTGGTCGAACTTCTGGGCCTTATTCTGGCAGGTTTTCTTCGCACATCGTCTCTCCAGCTCCTCCCACATGTGCTCGATGGGGTTGATGTCTGGAGATTGGCTTGGCCAGTCTAGAAGTGTGACCTGTTGCTGCTGGAAGGCTGCCTTCACTACTCTGGAGGTGTGCTTCAGGTCGTTGTCTTGCTTCATGATCCATCCGGGTGGCATGTTCTGGTTTGCCCATGGAGAAACATCGTTGATGAGCATGTTCGTGTAGCTTTGGCCGGTCATTATTCCGTCAATCTTGATGACGCGGCCCATTCCATTGCGAGAGAAGGCGCCGTAAACCATGAGCGATCCTCCTCCGTTCTTGACAGTCGGCTGAATGAACTGGGGGTTGAATCTCTGGCCACACGGACGTCGTACGTATCGGATGCCATCACTTCCGAAGAAGTTGAACTTGCTCTCGTCGGTGAAAATCACCTTACTCCAGTCCACCGCGGTCCAGTGTCGATGACGGCGCGCGAACGCGACTCTGGCTCGTCGATTCTTGACTCCGATGAGTGGTTTCTTGGCGGGGCGTCTTCCATTCAATCCACCAGCAACGAGACGACGGAAGATGGTCATTCGGCTGACGTTCAGGTTGTCGCTGTCGCGGAATTCGGTGGCGATATCCACAACAGTCTAGGTGGGATCAGCACGAGATCGATGGAGGATGCGTCTATCCTGACGCAACGTAGTGGAAGGAGGCCTACCACATCGCAGACTGTTTTCGACGGTTCCAGTCTTCTTATAACATTGCAGGACAGATGAAATGAACTGGTGTCGGATCTTTAGGGCCCTTGCAATGTCGGTGACGCGCATTCCGGATTCTATCATGTTCACGGGCGCCTGGCGAGCTCCAACAGGGATCTCCGCCTTTTTACACATTTCTGAAAACCTAAGATTGACTTATTATCACACTACACATCACAAAACCCACAAAAAGCACAAGAAAAACATTAATACATGCAGCAAACAAATGGGTAATAATTGGCGACTCTTGAATATGGCCCATTTCGAACGACAAATTCGCTCTGAGCGAAATACAAATGCGGCTTTGTAACCCACGAATATACACATATCATATCCCAAAATGGCCCGATTTGGTCCAGCAGAAAAAAATTTTGGTCGAAAAAGTGGTTCGCCAAATACTTTTGTTCGCTACTGTATGTACGAGATTTGTTGCTGGATAGCAAATTGTTAAACGTTTGTATAACAGCTGTTGCGAGATTTATGTGATTGAAGGACAAATATAATCATTGTGAGACTGATGCCTGTAATGGTACCACCGATTGTAATATCTTCCCTTGAGGGGGAACAATACAAGCGAAAAGTTCGTTAAATAATAAGTATTGATTCTTTTACCCTGGACATTGTAACCCTTATCGAAGTAAAATATTTGTTCAACAAAGTTAACTACTAGCATGCTGCATAAATGATGCTGTAAACTTACAGCTATTTGAAGCATGCTCATCATAGTGGTGATAAAATAGGAAGGAAATAAGACATGAGGAAAAATAATCTTTTAGATTTTTATCAAACACATATGTAGAGTATGAGAAAAAGATATTTTTGTAATAGTGGTAATTGTAAATAACCTTTAAAAATAACATAATGGAACGGAAATGTTTATTTTATGAAATGTAATGTAATGTAAATACTTATAATCTCTTAATTGTTGAATTTTTAATGTTATGTAAATAATTAAGAACCTTTGCAGTTTTAAAATGTTTGAAGAGCAATCGTGGGAAACTTCTTGAGGATGTATTTTTTGAGTCCGGAAATGATTAGTTTATCTGCTAACTTCCTGGAAAAGAACAACGTGCAGGACAATGGTGAAGGTAGCTATAATAGAAGAATGCCTTTTTTACGCTTTCCAGCAGTAGGTTGAAGAAGCGTATATGCTCCAGCTTTGTCCGCCTGCCCGTCCGTCCGTCTGTCTGTCCGTCCGCCCGAAGCGGGATGCATTCCATTGCCCTTATGCGTCATAACTTGCGTAAATATGGTTCGATTTCGATGAAATTTTAGTTTGTCGTAGAAGACCACTGGGGACGAACCCTATTGAAAATGGGTTAAGTGGGGTTAAAGGTCAAGACATAGGAGCGGGATGCATTCCATTGCCCTTATGCGTCATAACTTACGTAAAAATGGTTGAATTTCGAAGAAATGTTAGTATATGGTAGGGGATCATCTGGGGACGAACCCTATTGAAAATGGGTGAAATGGGGTCAAAGGTCAGGACATAGGATTGGGATCCATTTTATTGCATTTATGCGTTATAAGTTACGTAAAAATGCTTCGATTGAGACAAAATTGTTCATGTTTCTCCGGAAGTGTACTTTACCGGTTCTGTTGAATGTCATCGAAATGGGGTCAAAGGTCGAGTCATAGGAGCGAGATTTATTCTACAGTCATTATCCTCATAACTTGAGTAATAACTTAAGTAATGATTTCTGGTATGTTGGAAAGCGTATCATAACCAATGCATTGCATGATTTTACTAACTTGTTTAGAGCCATCCAGCAGGATGTACAGTATTTCCGTTCTGAGTAAGGGGTTTCCTTCGCGGTGATGGCATTAGGCAGTGGACATTTTGAGACGCATGGGGAGAGAGTTTTAGGACGGGGTACCTGCGGGTGGTCATCCGGAAGCTTGAGACGCGTGTTTTGAGAGTAGTTGCGGAAAACAATAGGAGCGGGTTTCGGGAGTGAGACGAAGATGATGTGTTTTTTGGGCAGAATGCGACTGAGAGGAGGATAGGGAGGTTGAGAGATTTGAGGAAGGAGGATTTTGAGAAGAGGAGCGTTGTCTCCACGTATGAGCGGTGTGAATAAATGTAGCTAGGAGTTAAGGCATGGGCTTGAGGGATCCTTAATTAAACAAAATCACGAAAAATGGGCGGAGTAATCATTAATTAAACAAAATCACGAAAAATAAAGGATTTTACCAAACGTCAAGTCGCTTCTCTTGAATGATCTATTACTACTCTATAGATGTTCGCAGTGCTAAAGGAACCTTACAATCTTCTGATTATAACATATTTCGGTAATAAAAGAACAAGTTCAAACAGCACTGCAACACCTCACACAGCACTTCTCTTTCGATCTCTGCCTTAAATTTAAAACCTACGAGGTCTCTCATTGGACAGTGCTTCAAAGTTTATTGCCATGGCAGAAGTCTGGAATATAAATCCAAAATTTTAATCCACCGTTCTCTTTTTGAATAACATGTTTGACATTTTAGGAAGCTAAATGCGACAGCTGAGCCTCAAGGACGATGTATATAAATAATTATTATTCTGCCCTCTGATATTTTTTGTTAACTCAGAATTTTACTTACTTTCCTCGAGGGTGCGTCCTTTTGGAGATTGAAAATATTTGCCGAACTAAAGTAATTTCGTTGCCTTTCGTAGCTTGTATGTTCTTTCAGATTTTGTATTTGGTGCGAGTGTCGAAAAAAAATAGCGTAGATATTTCAATAAACCTAGTGACCCTACACATCTTGTAATATTTGACCATTTGAAACATTTCTGCCTTTTTTTTTTTTTTTTTTCGTCTTCCTTTAGATACACCGGACATTGCCCTGACCTATCGGAGCATATTGGTCAGACTTACGGGTGGACCACGCATGCAGTCTTGACAGACAGACCGTACTGCGCAGAGCGTCTTTCTCCCATTACGCCCTTCGAACCGGAAGAGGAATCGGAAGACGAAGATCCAAGGCTACAAATGGAGAGAGATCTCAAGGTCGTCCAACAAAGGAGGACGGGAGGAGCGCCCATACTCAGCGATTATATGATTCCGGGATACGCAGGTAATTGGAATTTGGTTGTTTCCTGAAGATAATTAGGTTTCGATATCTTTTTTTGCTTCGGTTTTTGTTAAAGTAACGACTGTCTTCATAAGTTTACATCTCGCGATTGAAGGAGGGACAACAATTTATAACCAAGTTTTCTTTTTCGCTACTTGAATAGCATACCGAAGAGAATATGTTGCGAGTGTTGCTAATTAATGCGTTGGTGTGTGACAAGACTTCAAAAACGTAGAAAGGGTGGTGAGTGAAAAGCAAGACAGAAGAAGCACTCAAATACGTGGTCACTTGCGCCATCACGTGATCTAGACAATTCTTAAGACTGCTGATAGTCGTCAGTAAGCGTTGATCACAATAGGAAAAACAAAGTATCTTTCGGAGTTGTAGTTTGAGTATTTAACGACCACCGTGAGCAAATCGATGGGCTATAAGCAGTCGCCCGTTCCTAATTTAGGGCCACTGATTCCAGGAAAACAGGAGAGCCAGGGCCGTAAGTCATACAACATCGATGCCACATCGGGATTCAAACTCAACCCATTTCGGACGAATGGTCAGAAGCCAGCGTTTGGACTACTATGCCATCGGGGATAAGACCACTGACTAGAGCGACTGACCACATAACGACTGCCCATTAACGAGAAGACCACTGACATAACAACGATAAGACCACGGACCCCATAGCGATAAGACCATTGACCACAGCGACTGACCACATAAGACCACCGACCACAGCGACCGACCACATAAGATCATTGACATCAGCGACTGACCACATAAGACCATTGACCGCAGCGACTGACCACATAAGACCACCATTGACTACAGCGACTGACCACATAAGACCACTGACCCCTGCGACTGACCACTGACAACATAACGCTGACCACTAACGATAAGACCACTGACATAACAACGCTAAGACCACTGACCACATAACGATAAGACCATTGACCACAGCGACTGACTACATAAGACCACTGACAACAGCGACTGACCACATAAGACCACTGATCACAGCAGCTGACCACTGACCACATAACGACTGACCACTAACGATAAGACCACTGACATAACAACGATAAGACCACTAACGATAAGACCAGTGACCACATAACGATAAGACCATTGACCACAGCGACTGAGCACATAACGATAAGACCATTGACCACAGCGACTGAGCACATAACGATAAGACCATTGATCACAGCGACTGAGCACATAACGATAAGACCATTGACCACAGCGACTGACTACGTAAGACCATTGAACACAGCGACTGACCACATAAGACCACTGACTACAGCGACTGACCACGTAAGACCATTGAACACAGTGACTGACCACAGCGTTTAGACCACTGTGCCATAAGCCCTTTATCTTTCGGAGTTCAATAAAGGGCTTATTGCGAGTGCCCGTCTGGCTGGAGCGACCATTTTGAAACCAGCAGAGCTGACTTCTTTCTCAAAAGGTGAGAATTCCCGTGTCTTTAATTAGAGGGAAAATAACCACATTGCTTGCCTAAGAAGGGTAACAGTGGTTTGACGACAATCTGTCAGGACCGAGATCGTCGTCTTAAAAGGCTTGTACGGAGAAATAAGATTCCCTGTGTGCAGCAATCGACCGAACTTTCATGTGAGGCTGTTCCAGATCCATATCTGAGCGAACTATGTGCAGGGATATAAATAACGCCGTCTTTGCCCGATGCAAAGCCACTACCTTGGCGAACATTATATAATAACAACGCCGTCTGTGCATGATTATCCACTACCTTGGTGAACATTATTTAAAAGAACTATGGCGACAGCAGAGGACCTTCTAAATATACTAACTACATAAATGATTTCCCTATATAATCATACGGACCGATCCGCTGATTAGTCTTAATACCACGGCGCATGTTTACTACGTCATTTGACCTCTTGGTCTCTTGGTCTTGAGCATATAAAAGTGCAGCAGTAGTTCATGAAAACTTTCAGGGGGCTTTTATTATATCATAGGATATTAAACATTGCCCGGTATGGTGCTGGCGCAAAAGATCTCGTGGGCTGTTTAAATTAATATTTATACTTTTAATACCATATCATAGTTAAATTAAAGTGCCTTTCATCGTTCAGTTGATCCATCACTATGCTTTGCCTCGCGCAGAGACGCATTATTTATATACCTAGTATACCTACGTGCAGGGAATTGAAGAGGATCGGTAATGGTAGTCACATACCTATACGGAAACCACCGATATTTGCAAAGAACCGGAAGGTTCATCTACAGTGGCTGGACACTGGAAGACTGGAAAAACAGTCACGTGGTCCGACGAGTCGCGGTACATCTTGTTCTGTAAAGGTAGGCAGAGCGTTTGGCGGGAGCCCCATGGAGCAATGGACAGAGCTTGCCTTGTAAACACAACTCAAAGTTGTGGAGGTGGTGTCGTGGTGTGGGACACGTTCTATTAGTACGGAACAGGTCCCCTGATATTGTTGGAAGGACTGGGGTCCTCCAAGGATTATCTGAACATTATCGCCGATCAAGTCTATCCTGCGATGTTGACTCTTTCATCTAGCAGATGACGGCTGTTTCATGGGCGACAATGCTACTGCCCATCGCTCAAAATATGTTCCGCAGTGGTTTAGCGAGAATGACCGCGACTTCCACCTTCTTCTCTGGCCAACACAAACCCCGGATCTGAACCCTATTGAAAATGCATGGGGCACCATAGAAAAATACATATCCGGAAACAGAGTCCTCTTCTATTAAAATTGAGTCAGCTGGCTGGTGAACGTCTGGTATTTGTGATGGTATGGTGCTGATTGTTCTCACACTGAAATAAGTATTTATTTGCTCGCAGTTGTTGTACGGGTTGGGCCATCTTTAACCCGAATTACAGCACGTATGCTGTTAGACGTAGATGCACTCCAACAACTTGTGGATTATACGCAAATTTGCATATGTGCTGCAATTCGGGCTGTTCAACCACTAGCGCCTACTACAGGGGTGCTCAGGGGCTTGAGCACTCCATAAAATCATTTGTGGGGGAGGGGAGGATGCTCAGCATCCCTCAAAATTTTTGTTATATGTACCGGATTCATACTTAAATACTTAGCTCCACTTTACATAAAATAAAATAAAATAATCGGCATATAGCGCAAATATTTGGGTTCTATATAAAAAAAATCAATATCTCCAAAAACTTGTGTTTTAACCACCGATACCGAATAAACACTTAAGAAATAGGACAGCCAAGCAAGCGAGAAATCGGGGGTGTGGGATATGGTTTGTACCCTACCTTCCTAATTGTTTAAAGCTACCGTTTTTTTTCGTAGTAACGTTCCTTGCACATCAGTAAATTGTCAGCAGCTCACCATGCACGCAATGAGCTTCGGTGGGGTCATAAAGCCTTAAATGTCAGAGCGGGAGTAATGAATGACCGTCCGAGAGCCCAAGATACACAGCGAGACTGCGAATGATCGTTTCTCGCTCAAAGAATAATTTTGAAGGGTTTTTTTTTGCTGTTTTTGTTGCAGTTATTGTTTGTTTGTTTGACATAATTCCGTTGAGGCTTGTTTTTCCTCCCTAGCTTTGTAAAACATATAAGCAGTCACCAATAGCAACACCAATCAGGGGTGATATGCCAAATCAATGACAACCGGTTCACATGGACTGCGAGATGAATGATGGCGGGGGGCGGGGTGGAGATTTCCAAGTTACACTTGTTGATCAAAGCAAAAAATTCACTGTGATGTATGCTGCTGCGGTATACGCTAAATGCTAACAATAACAAGTAAGGAAAATAATACAGTGCAATGATTATGAAGGGCATTCCATTCCAACACTGAACACATCAGTTTGTTTGCTACTGCTAGAGCGAGTTCCTCAAAGGTATCGCTATTAGCCTACTGTCTGTTTTGACTAATGATATACACTGAAGAGCAATTGAATTAGTGACAGCTCGCGTTATGCAAATGTGGCGCTGTGGGCGGCCCTGTAAACGGAAACGACATGACGTATGTAGCGATCCGACAATATAAGGAGTGATGCGATGGGAATCAGTAAGAGTCGCACGCAGTATGGGTAAGACGAAGGATCTAAGCGATTTGATCGTGGGCAAATTGTCGGGGCCCGACGAATGGGCCACTCCATCTCGGAAGTCGTGCAGGCACTGGGATTTTTACGAGCCACTGTGTCACGGGTGCACCGTGAGTACATCGAATCCGGTAAAACCATCCCTGCAAGGGCCAACTGCCGTGGACAAGAGCGTGTGGATGAGTGGGGTCATCGTCGGCTAGCTCCCATTGTAACAGCGGATAGACGGGCCAGAGTGCAAGAAATCACTCGGCAATTTAACGCTGGTGCACAAAAACGTGTAAGCAGCCACACCATCCAAAATCATCTTTTCGCTATGGGGTACAGAAGTTATCGTCCCACGAGAGTACCGCTGCTGACCGCACATCACAGGGTGCAAAGATTAGTATGGGCGCGGGAACATCGCCACTGGACCTTAGACATGTAGAAAAATGTTGCCTGGACTGATGGGTCGAGGTTCACGTTGGTACATACGGATTGCAGGATACGAGTACGGCGCAAACCACATGAAGCGATGGATCCTTCTTGCCAGCAGGGTACTCATTAAGCTGGTGGGGGTGGCATTATCGTCTGGGGACTGTTTACGTGGATTGAAATGGGACTCCTGGTACGTGTGACATCGTCCTTCACAGGTCAACGTTACCGGGATATCCCGGAGGACCATTTGCTCCCGTTTGTGCGTCTTCAACATCCCACTGGGGACCTCATCCTGCAACAAGACAATGCACCGTACCATCGCTCCCGAATTGTATCTGAATGGTTGGATGAACACTCCACCGACGTGACCTCGCTTCCTTGGCCAGCTAGGTCACCTGACCTCAATCCCATCGAGCACATCTGGGATGCCATCGAGAGAGGTGTTCGAGGCTCTGACCCTCCTCCATCAAACCTTCGTGAACTGTGGGAGCTTGTTCAGGGGTCGTGGATCCGTATGGCTTCCCAACACTTCCAGTGTCTTGTCGAGTCCATGCCGAGACGAATCGCCGCCGTCATCAGGGCAAAAGGTGGTGCTACACGTTACTAGACAGGTATCTCTAATCCAATTGCTCTTCAGTGTATACTGTCAATCTCAGCCTTTTTCAACAGGTTTGGTTTTCTGGTAGTAGTCCCCAACAAAATGCTCAAATTTTGTCCAATAAAAAAAACAAACAAAAAAACAACAACTTATCGGAGCTCTTGTGCGCACATTGCAGAAAATTAAATCGGAAGAATTAAAACGGAGTTCAAGAATTTGGTACCTGCCTTTTGATTTCAGCACCCCTCGAAATTTTCAGAAGTCGGATGTGTTCAACCCGGTATTGAATAAACGTTTCTCATTCAGTGGCTGGTATGTATGTATATATGGCGAAAATACAGCAACTGTAAGAAAATTCTTATTTCAAGTGTCGTCCGGGTATAACTGTGGACAAAATGTCAGGCATATATATAAAGCACGCGTCACTGAGATATATACATATTACAGAAAAATCGATCTTCCTGGCAGCATAGATAACAAGAAAATTTGTGAAGCTTCGTGACTAAAACTTTTAAAATGTATGACACACACACACATGCGACTTATCTTTCCTCTCTCTCATGCATTCTTAAAATTTTCAGACACCTGTTTTTATCTGATATCCGCTTCCAGGAACATGGTGTCAATGTTAACGCAGAAACGTCGAAAAATTCATTTCTTGCTTGTAAGCTCAAGATGACGTCGAGCACGTTAACTGAATTTATAGTTAAAGCAATACTTACAGCGATCACGGCAAAATCCAGAAAACACGCCAGAATTCTCAACCAGAACACGAAAAGCAATGTAAAACTTACCCTTTGATCTATTTATTTTTGGCATTCACTTATTTATTCTATACCTTAACATTTTATTTGTATTTAAAAGCATTAAGACATACTTCTCATGAATTTTGTAATTATAAATCCTCTAAATGCCATTATGTACACTGTATAGGCAAAAATGTTCGGGCACCTAGGTCGAACGAAAATGAGCATTAGCCGAAGTCAATACATAATCGGCGTAACTTCAGTGATTACGAAAGCAGCGACCCTTCTGCGCGTGCATTTCACGTGATAGCTGTAGATCTACAGAGGAATTTTTTTCCAATTCGTCCGGTAAAGCTTCTACCAGAATTGCAATAGACAAAGGACCGGCTAAAATCAGTTTCGGCGTTCCACAGATGTTCTATTGCATTTAGATTGAGACTTTGGGCCGGCAAATTCAAAACTTGGACGTCCTGCTCCCTTGCGTTCGATCTTGCTGAAACAGGCAGATATCTGTGTCGAGGTACTCTCATTGCGTAGGTAGTGCGAAATTGTTTAGAATATCTTCGCATCTCGCGGTGGTTACGCTGGATGTCACTACAATAAAAGGACCTAGTCCTTCCCAGCAGAAACAGCTCCACACCATTACAGATCCCACTCCAAACTTGACTGTAGGGACAACCGAAGAGCGTTACCTGGGCAAACGCCACACCCAAATACCTCCGTACGAATAAAAGAGTGAGTAGTGTGATTCTACAACTCGCACGACCCTCTTCTACTCTCTTTTTTTATTCACGAATGGCGAGCAAGGCACTACTGCAATTGTCGTCTAGGATTCTTTGGAGTGACGCATGGTAACCGTGGGCATGTAATTTCCGACAAACTGTTTTGGTGCAAATAGCTGGTCTAGTGGCTTGAACGACTTCGCCGTCCAGGTGTGTGGCGGATGACGTGCGTGCCTTATCATATTCCTCTGTAAGCTTCATTTGGCACGATCACTCAGTCTGTGCTGCCTGCTACAGCGCGGTTTCTCTAAAGCGGCACAATCTACATTCCATCGATGAAGAATATCAGCGACAGTAGATTTTGGGACCAAAAGAGCAGAAATGCTGCGCACTGATTTCTGACTCAGGTAGAATCACACATATATATATACTGCTGGCCACCCAAAATGCAACACCAAGAAGGAAGCATCCGATTGGCCTGAAATTCGCAGCATGCGTCTCCCGCGAGAGGACATGCAAACGATTAGCATTGCAGGGCATATGCAAATTATGTGCGCCCGGCACGCCACCGAGTAGCACTATAAGAATAATGCACAGAAGGCGGGAAGTGTGTTGTGCTGCCGGACATGTGCGCGGGAAGCTTCCTGATGCCTCGTCGCAGAATACGGCAGTCATTCCAGCACGTTTCGGAGTTCGACAGAGGACGAATAGTGGCTTATCGCAACAGCGGTTTATCGTACCGAGACATCCAGTCACAGTGAGGCGAGTATGGATTCCGTGGGTGCAGGAGGGACGGACGGACCGACGTGAGCGATTGCCGCAGCCGCGGCACACCACCGAACGAGAGGACCAGCATGATGTGCGGCGGGCATTGACGGCTAGCACCGCCACATCACGAACGTTATCGCAGGAATTAGGGTGTGTTGCGCAACAACCTGTGTCAGCACGTACCGTTCGACGTCCTCTGTAGGAGCGTGGACTTGTCGCGCGGCGCCCATTGCTCCGATTACCATTGACGTTACACCACCGGCGAGTGCGGCGGCAGTGGGCCGTTGAACGCCGCACCTGGACTACGGAACGGCACGACACTGTCTTCTCCGACGAATCCCGCTTCTTCCTGCAACACCACGATGGTCGGATTTGAGTGTGGCGGCACCGCGGCGAGAGACTGTATGACGCCTGCATCATGCATCGTCATACCGGTCCGTCGCCTGGCGTTATGGTTTGGGGCGCAATTGGATACGACACCCACACCCCTCTGGTACGCATCGCCGGTACACTCAACAGCCACCGCTACATCTCCGACGTTTTGGAGCCTGTAGTCCTCCCTTACCTGCAGGACCTGCCAGAGGCCACGTTTCAAAACGACAATGCGCGCCCGCACGTTGTACGCATCGTGCAACAATATTTCATGGCCCACCAGGTGTCACTGCTGCCGTGGCCTGCCTGTTCTCCCGATACGTCGCCCATCGAACACGTCTGGTCGCCGATCGGCAAACCGAGTGACCCGGCAAGCACCGCCCGCGGCTGCGCCTGATGAACTGTGGCAACGTGCGAAAGCAGCCTGGGCCGACATACCCCAAGCCCACATCCAAAGCCTCTTTCGTTCGATGCGGCCGTTATTGCCAGCCATGGGGGCCACACGAACTATTGATGTCTGCGTGTTCCGCAAGTCGCACGGGCCTGTAAGATCAATCATTTCATCTTTGTATTTGTTGTTATGTGTCCAGTAAATCTGGCTTTGCTATCTCGTGTCCTTCTTAGTGTTGCATTTTAGGTGGCCAGCAATGTATATATATATGGATGTGTCAGGATACTTTTGTCTACATAGTATATATGTTCACACGTTATTTTCTGCTCAGAGTTAAATGTAAAGGCAAGCAAAACTAACGGCTTTCTGTGCGTTCTTTACAGCTCAGTTTTACTGTATTCTAATTAATCTTGACAGTAATCTGAAGTTTAGAAATTTCTTAAATTTAATTTTCTTTCCATAGGTCACGTTCCCCGTACCATGAATGTTTGTGGAAAGAATTTCACTAAGCAGTGTCTGGAAGGGATCGCTGACTTCGAGAGAATGCAGAGGGTAGCACGTTCGGGTAACGCGGACTGAGATCGTGTGGTTGTGCGCTGTACGCTGCAAACAGTAAGAATTATCGAATACTTAATTTATGAATCAAAGTATGAACAAATTCGTATTTTTTAAAGATGACCATCTGATTATACACTATATTGACAGAAGTCACCGGACACCTAAAAGAGAAACACAACATAGCATTTATTGACATACATTAGTATGGTGTCGGTCCACCTTTGGCCTTAATGTATGCACTGACCCTTCGAGACCAGGGCTACAGAGAGAAAGGCTGGGTCCTTAGAGCCGGCTCTCCCTGAATACGCGAGCTGGAGATGATGACGTAGTCATGCTGGAGATGATGACGTAGTCATGCTGCAGCAGCGGGTTGGTAGTGGGGGTTCTCAGAAGCCACTGCTCCAGGGGAAATCCGAAATAATCAGTTTAAAAGTCAACGAAAAACTACATAACTGTAAAGCACTGCAGTAAAGGGAATGAAAATGAACTAAACTATCATCACTGTAGTTAAAAAAAAAAAAAAGCATTATTTAAACTTTAAACATATGTTTTTAACATTACAGTATTGGGCATATAAACACATCATTATGTATTACGCTAAAGGCTCAGCGACTAATTAACAGTTGATTATTTATAAAACACAGCATTGGAAAAATTTTCCTAACACTGTGTTTTGCCGGTAACAAAAATCAAAATGCAGTTGTAGAAATGATAATACTTGTTTTCCTCTTGCGCCTTGTTTTTTGTGTGTCACCTATTAAATGCACATATATCTAGGGAAAATTTATGCCATTCTAAAGTGCTGATCATAGAATTTAAGTTTTCTGTTTCCTACAATTCTGTAATCACATTGTAGAAGATATATCTTATTTCTCCAAAAACGTTTCTAATTGTATTCTCTAATATTTGTTTTTCATTCTGAGACCACAATTTTTGAATTCAGTAAGTTTATATTTTAGGAGCTTCGAACTAACAAAAATCAGCTTGCATTAACGTTAATTAAGCAGACCGGGACACATTGTGCCATTTTAAAAATCGTAAATATTTCACACTTAAATCCCTTCTGAACCAAAAGTGAAAAACTTTTACTTACGTTTACATTTGCAGCTTGATTTAGGAACCATCCTTTGTTCGCTAAAAATCAGGTATCGGTTTTCTTTCTAGTTTTTGAACGGATCCATTTCTGTGTTTTCTATTGGGCCTTTCTTTGTGATACTAGTATTGCATTTCTGTTTAAAGAGCGAATTCTGATAAACGTTCGCAATCTACGAAATAAACGAATTGTATCTTTGTTTACTTGAGGGTAATGGTCTTTCAGTTCGCTGACAAGTTCACGGATTACACCTTTTCCTTTTCGAAAAGTGATGCCGTCAAATGAATAAAAATGTTTTTCAAATTTTTGTACTGTATTTATCCATGAGCAGGACGGTACGGTAAGTCCACCTGAAGACAGTAATTTAATCCAATCGGATTGAATAGGAAATTCTGGGCAATTTTTTGATAATGTCCCTAACGGAGGATCTTTATCTCGAACGCGATATGCAATGTAGCCAGCTACATAGCTCATAGCTTCCTGCTCATGAACAGAAAGATCCCTTGATGCGGTTTGCTCTTCGACTTCCCAGGGCATAAGAAATACGCCATTAACAAAATCAAAGTTCACATCGTCACAGTTGTTTTCATAAAGAGAAATTTCGGGAAATAATTCGGATGTTAGGTAAACGTCTAACTGTTTGTCTTCTTCCGAAGTGGATGTATTTACTTTTGCTGAGAATTTGGGCAGTTTGTTTGCAGGTAACAACTGCTTCAAACGGCTAATGATTTCTGTTGGCAAAGGGTGATCGTTAAATCTACCAAGCCCTCAAATTTGACTAAAAAGGCTTTCTAGGGCATCTTGAATCAACCGGGAAGTCAGTATATACTTAACACCAAGAATGTTTAAGTCCTCAAACAATCCCATAAGCGACTTTACGGATATCAGAATTCCTTTTTGAAAAGGCAGCATGCTAGATTTTCAACGCACCCTTAATCCACTAATGACATCTTTCACTGCATTTAAAATTGACACTTGTTTTTCAAAATATGCGTCCATACCAAATGCAGCCTTCAGAGGTTTGTTGGAGGGAGGACATGGCTTGCTACTATTCATTATATCAAACAAGCCGTCAATTGATTAAAAAAATCAGCTGCTTTTTTATTTCCTGTTAAATGCATAATTGCTTTTGCTGTAGTTGCTGAAAATAACGTTTTTGCAGGTGTAACTTTCTGTCGCTCGTTTCCTTTTACAGTCAAAAAATTTGGTTTCAGTTTATGGCACAATTTATATTCTCCTAAATCTCTGTTTAAGACTTCTTTAATAACATCAGTTGTCAAAATGGTGCCATCTTGAAGTATGAATCCTTTGTCCAGGAAGTGATTTCTTAACAATTTTTGCATAATGGGCTAAATCTGCGAACACCCATGTTTTTGATGTTTGCTCAGCAGGGTTCGGGAACGAAAAAATTGGTGGGAGAAATTTCAAGTTCCTTCCACAAAGCACCACATCATCCTAAATCAGAAACTATTGCCTTTACTTCTATGCCACTTGTTTGTATATGAGAAATTACATTAAAAATGAGCTCTTTTGTCATTGGGATATCAAAAGCAAAGAAAATTGGCTGCTTCCATTGAGATATCAGACCTCTAATTAAAATGAACTGAACTTCCTGAATGGATCCAGTATCTGATCCATTCGAGAGTCATAGCACAACTTAGAATCTATGTGCATTTCATCAAAACTTAAAACACAGATTTTCTCACGGAAACTTAAACTTTCGCAAGTTTTTTTCATAAGCAGAAGAACACCATTCCGTATCCCAGGACTGCATGCAAATTTTGCACACCAAAGTTTCAGGGTGCTAGCACTTGGAAGTGGAACGCCCATCTTTTCTTTCCAGAAATCATATGATTTTGAAGAAAGTGCTTGAATTACTATGCATCTAGATATATCCTCCGTCATCCATTTTATCCTTTTTCATTTTCGAAGTAAGAGCATCGACTTGGGTCTTCGTGAAAACGCGGTTGACACATTTCTCCAACGTTTCTAATTTCCGCTTTCTTTTCTGAAGTATTTTCATTTGGCTTCTTAATTGCTGAATTTGAGATCTCCTAGAAATGGCCCATCTTTTCGATCGCTGAACCGAAACTCTGTGATTTCTACTTTTTTTCCTCGATTGTAGTTTGGAGATCTTTCTCCAGTGTTGAAACTATTTTCATTAAATTATCATTACAAATTTTCAGATACTTGCAGTTAGGTCATTCTGTCGTCTCTACGTTGCTACTGATTTCACAGTTCGTACCAGCGTCCGTTTCACCTTCAGTATCCAGATTAATTTTCTTCGGGCTCAGTTCACTCATTCGTTCCAAAGCACTTCGAACAACTTTTCTTTTCCGGTTTCTCTGGGTCCTCGGTGTTGTTTCTTTAGAAATTAAAGAAGGTAAATTTATACTGGGAACAGCATCAGATTTGAGTACCTTTCGCAAAGGCAATCCAAGTAATCGATTTTTCATATCATCTTCGTAATCACAACTCTGGAAATGTTTGCTACAAATTCTGGCGTACTTATTTTTTAGTTTTTTTGATTGGAAGTTTAACGACCACCGTGAGCAACTCAATGGGCTATAAGCAGTCGCCCGTCCCTAATTTAGGGTCACTGGTTCCAGGGAAGGGAGAGAGCCAGTGCCGTAAGACAGACACAACATCCATGCCTCACCGGGATTCGAACCCGGACCCCTTTCGGACGAATGATCAGAGGCCATCGCTTAGACCACTGCGCCACCGGGGTGGCTCTGGGGTACTTAACATTAATCGAGCACCTGTTCATCCATTCTTTTACGAGCACTGGATTGGTCCGAGGAAAAGCATCAAACACAATATCTTGTCCTTTTCGGTTTCTGTGTGTATTCCGACACGTTGCGACAGCACACGAAGACATTTTAACAAAAGAAAAAGATTCACCAATTTACGTCGGTAAACTATTTATGTACACGCATACAATAGATACATACACTCTTAAATATTCGCGCGATCTATTTGTATCTCTATCTCCCTATGTATAACAGTATATACACAAATAAATACTCGTATAATGCCAACGATAAAACAATCTGGTACGATAAAACATAACACGCTAGAAAACTGCTCGCAAAGACAGCCCAGCAGCACGGGAGAGAGAACTCCAAGCAGCACGGTGACGTCACAAATGGTCCCCCAACCTCTTCCCCGAGGACCGTGTCGGCATTCGGTTTGTCAAAGCGATGAACCAGCCCTTCTCTCTTTTATAGCCCTGCTTCGAGACATGCTTTCGACAAGGTTTTGGAACCCATCGAAAGGTATGTGCTTCTATTCAGTACATAATGTTGCCGCTAACTATTGCTTAGTAGTAGGCCTTGGTTCCAAAACTTCTTGTGCGGCGCTCACATTCATCCCATAGGTGCTCTATGGGATTAAGATCAGGACTTTGTGCTGGCTAGTCTACACACAATACAGAATTATTGTCAAACCACGCCGTAACAGGCCTTGTTTTATGGCTCGGTGCATTAACCTCCTGGTACCAACAAGGCTCGGTTCCATAGTATATGCCACAGAGTTGGTAGGGCATAATTGTCCAGAATATCGAGGTAGGCGTGCTGGTTAACAGGTTTGTCCACGATAACCAATTTGCTGGGACTACACCACGAAAAACACCCCCACACGAGTACACTGCCAACTCCAAACTTGACCGTACGAACAGTACACTGTGGTAAATAGCGTTCCCCCGGCTGCCGCCATACCCACACATGGCCATCAGACTGATGCATCGTATATCTCAATTCATCAGTCCATAAGACCCGTTTCCGTTAATCTACGGTACAAGGTAAATGTTTTTTACACCATGGTAAACAACGAGTAGCATTCCGAGTGGAGATGAAAGGCTTATGAGCAGCCGCACGACCACGGTAACCCATGGAATGAAGGTGTCTGCGAATATTACGTGTACATACCGAGGTTCCAGCATTTTTATTCACCTGTAAACTGAGGTCTTGTGCAGTAAGTACTCCGTCGATTAGCTGTAACGACTCTCCTGAGGCTTCGACGTCCTCTATCACTGATTTTCTTTGGTCTGCCGGTACACTTTGCTACTTCAGACACGCCATGTGTCTTCCACTTATTCAGTACATCCAAAACAGTTGACTTGGGTACGTTTAAACGCCTCTCGGTTTCTCTTATGGACAACCCACTAATATAACACCCAACAATCTTTCCTTTCTCAAAGCCAGTGCTCTCCAGCCGCGGCATTTACACTCAACCTCATAGTGCGACGATATGATCGCAATCAGCTGCAGGCATGTTTTTTTTTTTACCGTTTGCAGCTGTACCGCGCATCTCAACAAGGTAGCTGATCCGTACATTTGCTTTTGAAGGGGTGTCCGGTGACTTTTGTCAATATAGTGTATTTACAATGGGTAAATTCAAAACTGGTTTGTAAATTGTGTTATCGCATTCGCAGTTACATAGGAAGATGGGAATCCTGTTAGTGTACTGTTCAGTTTTGCCCGCATATCTTTTCAAGCCAGATGTGGGTGATTTCACCCACGACCGTTATGCATAACTTGATACGTAGAGCGTTTAATAAGTTCTAAGCCTAAGATAAAAAGACAATTTTTAAAAAGAAAACTATTTATTTTCCCACATAGTATCCCCTGACTTGGATGCACTTGTTGTACCGATCATACAGTTGGCAAATCCCAGCTGCCAAAAACGTTTTTTTCTTTTTTCCTGAAAAAAAAACGCTTCGTTGCCGCCTTTAGTTCACAATTATCCGTAAAGCGCCTACCCTCAAATATTTTTTCAGATTTTTACAGAGAGAGAAGTCTCTAGGGAAGAGATCAGGTGAGTATGGTGGGTGGGGAAGAAGTTGGAAGCATCATTCTGTTGCAGCTTGCATGGAAACACAGGCTCTGTGGATTGGAGCATTGTCTGGTGAAGCAGAACACCCCGTCACAAACTCCTCTCCGTTTACTCTTTTATGGCTTCATGCAAATAACACAATAGCGCGGCACAATAAGCAGCATTCATAGTCCTTTTATGAGGCAAGTAATCAATCAACAACAACTCTTATGAATCCCCCCAAAATGGTAGCCATAATCTTTCCCGCAGATGGTTGTATTTTGAACTTTTTTGGTTAGTAGCGATCCGTGTTTCCACATTCTCTCTCTTGTTTGGTATCAGGGTCCCAACACTGGAGCCACGTCTCATCACCAGTCACAACGCAGGTATAGAAGTCATCTGGATCGCGGTTAATGCGGTCAAGTTGAACTTCCTTCACGATCATTCTTCATCTCAGGCGTCAACATTCGAGGAATCCATCTGGCACAGACCTTTGACATCACTGACCATCTCATGTAAAACAGTCCAAACACTCCCGATATCTAACTTTGTAAAAATCACAAGTTTGTCCCTGTCGGGGATCGAACCTGCGGCCCCCCTCACTCCGGAGTAAGTTGCTCTCCCAATTAAACTACACTGACGGAATGTATCGCTGCAGATTTGTGGTCTTGACATATGCTTCACCTCTGTAGTACGTCACAACTTCAGTTCCTCAGCACTCTGTAAGACACGTGCTTCACCTCTGTAGTACGTCACAACTTCAGTTCCTCAGCACTCTGTAAGACACGTGCTTCACCTCTGTAGTACGTCACAACTTCAGTTCCTCAGCACTCTGTAAGACACGGATTCGCCAGTTTCATATCATCAACTCCTTCACTTTCTGGCACATTTCTTCTGTGGCTACCTCCATTGAGCGTTCCTTGTGATGATTGTCTCTTCCAATGAGTATCTTCCGCGTTTAAAGAGAGCAGCCTATCTTTTGACCGTGGTATATGAAGGTGCACCGTCGACATACACACGGGGCCATTCGTTCATGAATACTGCTTTCTCACCATCCTTCGTCAAAAATTCAATGACCGCTCGGTTCCACAATTTCATCTTTCGTTCATCCATTGTCACGTTATAGACTTCAATGCACTATGGCGCCGTCTCAGATGCTGACACAGCGACGTGGCGTGGCTGTTATATTACTGAGGGATGATGCAATATTGCATCAGCCACCAACCACTACTTTCAAGGTCAGGCTTAAAACTTATTTAACATCTCTCGTACTTTCAAACGACAATGGAAGAAAGTGATAAACACTTTCTTTCAGTTAAACACACACTCCGTTATTTATTGGTATAAAAATTTATTTTGCTTTACTCCGCCAAGCTTTCGCTTCTCCCGGGCGGCTTTTTCAAGGTCCGTTAATAAACAAACACAAAATTGTAGAATTAAATCCAAAATAACAATGCGCATGATGTCAGTTTTCATACGCATTCTCCACGCTATGTCACACTCACCTTCACGAGCCTATTCCATACATTTTGTTTTACATATCAGCAGTTCTTTATGAAACTTTTCCAAATCTGCGGGATCTCATATGAAATGTTTTCATTACAAGCATTCACCCTTGTCATTATTTCCATGGACTCTCTAATTGATGATTTCTTTGGGGTCGTAAATCTTGCTATACACCTTGCTTTTTGCCACTCCGGTTTTGCCGCGTTGTTAATTATCTACCTGGCTAGTGCTGGTGCCAAATTTCGATCTCTTACCGCTTTTTCGTGTTCTTTAATTCTAGTACCTATTGAACTCTTGGTTAGTCATACACATACTTTTTCTGTTCTGTCATCATTGCAGTGGTATCATCATCATCATTGTCAACCATTATCAATCCACTACTGGACGAAAGTCTCCCCAAGTTTCCTCCACAAAGGTCTGTCTTGTGCCAGTCTCCTCCATGTCACTCCCGCATACTTTCGAATTTCATCCACCCATCTCCCATGTGGTCTTCTTCTGGGTCTTTTCCTGTCCCTTGGAATCCAATCTAAAATTTCGGCTGTCCATCGATGGTCTATCCTTCTGGCAGTATGTCCAGCTCATTGCCATTTCAGAAATTTAACTCTGATCATGATGTCTTCCACTCTAGTCATTTTTCGGATCCACGAGTTCCTCTTCTTATCTCTCCTGGTTATACCAAACCTCTACATGCTTCTTTGAGTTGTCTGCAACCTTTGTATGTCTCTTTTAGTTAAGGTCCACGTCTCTGCACCATATGTAAGCACTGGAAGGATGCATTGATCAAACAATTTTCTTTTAAGACATAAAGAAATATTGCTCTTGAAATATATGCTGTTTCTTCCAAAAGCTTTCCAGGCAAGTTTTGTACGCCGATTAATTTCTTCATCAATGTGACCCCCACTTGATATCTGCTGTCCAAGATAAACGTACCTGCTTGTTATCTCCAGCTTTTCTCCATCAATCGATAAATCTTCATTTCTTGTAAAAGCATTGGGCATCACTTTTGTCTCCTGAAAGTTCATTTTTAATCCCACTTCTTTACTCTTGTCAGCAAGTTCGTGGATCATACTCTGCAGCTCTGATGGGGTAGTTGCAAAAATGACTACGTCATCAGCAAAACGAAGGAGACTTAGATAATCTCCATTAATCTTTATCCCTTTGTTTTCCCAGTTCAGTGATTGACAGACATTTTCCAATATGGCATTAAAGAGCTCCGGAGATATGGTGTCATCTTGTCTCACTCCCTTTTCAATTTTTATGTGTGTTGTATTTTCAAACAGCCGAATCTTTGCACTTGCATTTTCATAGATGTTATTAATAATATTAATGTATGCATCTTCAATACCGCAGGATTTCAGAACCATTGTAACTGCTGATGATTTCACCGAATAAAAGGCTTTTTCATAATCGATAAAAGCCATGCACAATGAAAGTTCGTATTCCCTCGCTCTTTGAATTAGTTCTCTCAGTACGTGGATATGATCTATTGTGTTGTAGACACTCCTGAATCCAGATTGTTCTCTCGGTTGAGGCATGTCCAGTGTTACCTTCAAGCGGTGTGAAAGAACTTTAGTGAAGATTTTATAAACCACTGATAGGAGGCTGATAGGTCTGTAGTTCCTAAGATCCTCAATGTCACCTTTTTTATGTAGCAGGATCACTGTAGTGTTGTTCCAATACTCATGAATCTTCCCTTCATTAAGGCATCGAGTGAAAATTTGGGCGAGTACTGTTTCGATTTCTCCACTTGCTTCTTGTATGATGTCTACAGTAATTCCATCTTCTCCTGAAGCTTTTCCCCGCTTCATATTCTTGATTGCATGTGCAACTTCTCCTGGGAGGAGTGGAAGAACTCTGGTACTGGTACCTTTCATGATGTCTGGAGTACATATATCATCCCTTTCATATAATTTGGAGTAGAAATCTTTCACTCTTGTCAAAATTTCGCCTCTATTTCTTTTTACAGAACCATCTTCTTTTCTCAGTGCCATAATCTATTTTCTTCCCTTACTGAGATGTCCCTTTGCTATCTTTAGGCTTTGGTTGTTTTCAATTGCTTTGCTCACTAGTTCACAGTTGAATTTCCTTATGTCTTCAGTGATGCTTTTTCGTACTGTCTTGCATAGCTCTATATATTCCACTTTGGAAGTCACATCTTCTTTAGTTGTCCTCATCTCTCTTCTTTTTTGCATCAACATTTTGGTTTTTCCTGATAATTTGTTCACATGTAATTTGTTCTTAGACCCAGCTAATTTTGTTGCTGTTTCCATAAGAGCTTTGGTTACTTTTCTGTTAACTTAAGAAATATCCACTTCCGATGTTAGGCCTTCTAAAGCAGAAAATCTGTTCTTCAGTTCCAACTTGAATGTATTATGGTGTTTTTTAAAGTTGGTTATGTCAATACATTTTGTTTGTCTTATGAGCTTGCCACGTTCGAGTTTAGTGTTGAGGTGCATCTTACATCTCACCAATCTATGGTCACTACCTGTGTTGAACTTGTTTAGCACACTGCAGTCTTCGATGACGAATTTTTTGTTAGACATAATAAAATCAATTTCACTTGTCGTCCCATTTGGATGTCTCCATGTCCAATTCCTGTGTGGCTTTTTCTTGAAAAAGGAGTTCAAGATGAAAAACCCTTCTGCCTCTGCAAACTCTACGAGAATATTTCCACGCTGGTTTCTGTTGCCGTGACCGAATTTACCTACTGAAGTTTCATTCTGTTGCCGTTGCCCTATTTTTGCATTGAAATCTCCCATAACTATCTTCAAGTGCTGCTTTCCTTTATTATTTAGATGACGAATTTCCTCATAAAATTCTTCAATTTCTTCTTCAGGATGACTTGTGGCGGGTGCATAAGTTTGAATAATCTGAGCCTGGTATCTTCTCGAGAGTTGGATAACGAGTCGTGCAGCTCTGTCAGAGGAACTTTCAACTTCTACCACTTCATCCTTAAGTTTCTTGGTTATTATAAATCCAACACCACTAGTTCTGCCACTAGTTCTGCCGTGGTATACTATTGTATATATGTTACCGCTAAAGTGTATAATTCAGTTATTTCATAGAAAACCTAGTTATGTCGTGAAATAACTGATCAAGTGAGTTAAAGCGTGTAATAAAATAATAAGTCCACACTTTAACTAGTTATTCTATGAAATAACTAGCTATTCTATAAATTAACTAATGATAGACAGTTAAAGTGTAAAATAAACAATTTGACTGAATTATACAGCATACAAAATGTTATTTATATAAAGACACAATAAAATCCTTTGTTACAACAGGGATTACTAAAATGGCATTTGGAACTGCATAGAACATTATTTCTAAAAAAACAAATACGTTTTTTGTTGACACACTGCGTTTTACATGAACATTTTTTAAATCCCTGACCGGTACCTAAACTTTGAGCTGTAGCAACCGACCGGAGCGATTTCTCTATATCTGGCACTTCTTCGATCTGAATTAGTTTTTGTTCACAGACGCTGAACTGGGATCGGGAATATACCTGTTTTATGCGGCCGTTTCTTGTTCCCAATTGAAAAAATCCTTCTTCGGTTATTTTCATGATAAGAGCTAAAATAGATCTGGCGTCACCCCTTCCTCTGTCAAGTTCAGGTACTGGGATACGGATTGTAAGCGCCACAGAGGCTTCTGAATGAGATTTATCTGACATTAATTTCATCTTAGCTTGAATTTCCAAACATTCTTTAGAGTTTTCTCTTTCCTTCTGAACACTAAGTTCATTAAAACACAATTTGCAGATCTTCTGTACAACTTTGTCTTCCAAAACATAGTCTTCTAAACATGACATGTCGACAGGGTCATTACATTTCGAACAAACTACGTTTTCACTGCATTCTTGTAAACAAACTATACATACTTTACTACTGGCATTATTTAACCTTGTTTTTTCAACCAGCACTTCATTATCAGGTTGAGACGAAGTACTCATAAGTTAATATCATTATTATTATATAACACTTTATAGTGGGTTGAAAATGGTGTGCTATTTCTGACCAGTGGTTCTCACTTTACAGCCTTTTGAATTTGGGATTTATTTACTCGGTTATTTTACACTTTAACGGGGTGTAGATCGTTATTCTATGAAATAACTAGTTAAACCATAGAATACAAGTGAGTTTTACACTTTAACTGACTTGATCAGTTATTTCAGGAAATAACTAGGTATTCTATGAAATAACGGATTTCATACTTTAACGGTAACCTGTACACTAGCTCTTTCGATTTCAAACGATTTCTTATAACCTGTTGATGTTCTATCAATAGATTGTGGCGTTCTGATTCCTACGTCACACCCATGGTTACGCAACAGATTCTTGAAATAAAATGCGGACCTTGGGATATAAGGTATCACTCCTACAAATTTAAGATTGCTTTCTTTCTCTTCTTGCTCTTCTGTTCTCAGTTACTGAGCATCTTACCTGTCTTTAATATACACTGCTGGACAATTGCTAAGGACGGATCATAAACGGCTATATAGCGCATAAAAAGCAAGTGTGGTTGGATGCCAAGTGAAATAAAATAATGTCAGAATGCCAGGACATTACAAGAAAGGCAATTTATTGTGCTCTGAAGTCCAGAAGGCTTTGGAACATGTTCAAGGGACAAACAGGCCATTTTGTGCAGAATACGTAAACGTGAAAAAAATGCAATTACCGTCCGCAGGCGTTCCGGCGTAAGATATCAATACGGGATATGTCCACCATGGAAGGCGATGCAAGATTCCACACGTCGTGTCATGCTTTGCACAACATTATCAAGCAGCTGTTGGGTTAATTTATCCCATTCCTCTGTCAGTGCACGGATGAGGGTGTCCTTGTTTATTGCAGGGCATTGGCGACCAGCAAGACTCCTCCCAAAAGCATCCCACACATTTTCAATGGGATTCAGATCTGGAAAACGTGCTGGCCATACGAGGCGTTGAATATCCTCGCTCTCAAGACACTCCTGGACAGCGACTGTTCGATGACATGTTGCGTTGTCGTCCATGAAAATGAATCTATCACCGACAGCACCACGGAACATGCAAGCATGAGGTAGCAGAACATAATTAATGTATCGTTGGCCAGTCATAGTCCCAGTTGGAAGCACATAGAGGGACGTACGGCCATTGGTCATGATGCCAGCCCATACCATGACACTACATGTCGGATATTGGTCCCTTTCCTGTATGTTTGCTGGACAATATGCAGTACCACTATCACGCCAGATCAGTTGTTGTCGACAATCAGACGATAGACTGTATCTACTCTCATCTGAGAAGAGGACAGCAGACCAGTCGTTATCAGCCCAATTGCGGTGTTGATGGCACCATTGCAAACGGGCGGTACGGTGACATCTGGACAATGGGATGCACACAACAGGATGGCGGGCATATAGTCCTCCTTCATGCAAACGTCTGGCGACAGTTTTTCGGGAGATCCGCTTGCCAGTAGCAGCCATAAACTGATTTGCTACCTCACTAGCTGTGCTGCGCCGGTGTCATTTTGTTGATAGCACTATGTACCGATCTTGTGCAGGTGTCGTACTGCGAACACGACCTCCCCCGTGACGTTTGCTACACTCCCCATTTGTTTGAAATGATTTCCAAAGCCTTGAAACAACACTGTGGCTGACGTCGAACTCCCTGGCAACATCTGTTATTTTTCGCCCTTCTTCAATCTTGCCAATAATACGGCCACGCTTAAAATCATCTAGGTGATGTCGGGAAGACATACTGAAAATTGCAAGTTCGTCAATTGATTCTTTCCTTTTCAACTTTGCGTTTGAACAACAACGGTCAATAGGCGTCAAATCCTTTATATCTCTTATCAGCGCTATGACGTCACGAACAAGTTCGGCAATCCAAAATTTGCATACGCACAACACGTCTTACTGTATCCCGCACTTATGCTAATTTCCACATTTTCCTGTCTTCCATTTTATGGTTGCTATCGTTGCTATTGTCATCCGTCCTTAGCAATATTCCAGCAGTGTATTATTCATTGCTCTGTGGCTATATCCTGCTTTCACGCCTTTTTGCATTACGTGAGATATCTCCTCTTCCCGTGACGACTTGTCTGAGCATATATCATATACACATCATGCGTCCTTTTAGCCATCACATCTGGGAACGGTAATTTTCCTTCTTTTTCCAATTCCATTTCAAATTTGAAATACTGCATCGCGGGACGCAGCGTCTACGTTTTCGAGGGCTTTTCAGTAAATCCGTTCCTGCTTCGTGGCGACTTCTTCGAACCAATTAATCGTGTAATTCGAAGGATATCTGTTTATATATTTCCGTCACCTCTTTTGAAAAAAAAAGTACCGGTTATGTTATCGTTATATCTGTACATTTACTGAATCATTACACTGTACTTATTAGTAGGATTTGAAACATTCCTTCTGCCTTGGGAAGCTTGAACTTTGAAAAAGACGAATCTTGCCTTTTTTCTTCTTCTCTGATGCGTAACTCCGAAGCCAAGGGCGTATTTTCAGACGACATCGTCTTCAAACTACACTTTATTCCATATAATTACATCTAAGAATTCGATTTGAAACATTTTTTTTTCGTTTTGTAACTGACAGCGTTCATGAAGAAGAATGCTTTGCATATACACTGGCGTGCAAAAAGTAAGGACGAGAGGGTTTTTTGAATGTAACGTCGTGCAGAAGTACTCCACATCGACTCAAATCATACCATAAGATCCCCAAGATGTAAGAATATGGGACAAGGGAGCAAAACCGTCCAAACAAGGAATCCAAAGGATACAAAGGCACTTTATTGAAAAGGTAGCTTCGAGCACAACTGGACAGAAGACAGAAACGTCCATGTGACAGGCGGCTGCCAAGAAAAATCCAGTCTTTAGTAGGGGATATGATCACACCTGACTGCGTTGCAGGATTTACAGCGTCTGTCCATGCTGAGGACGAGGTTGTCAAGGAGCTGTTGAGGCATCACGGCCCATTGCTCTTGTAGCGCCAATCGCAGCTACGGAATCGTTGCTGGCGGCTGGTGACGTGCTGCCAAGCGTCTCCCGAGAAGGTCGCACACGTGTTCGATTGGATTTAGGTCCGGGCACCTTGCGGGCCAATCCATGCGTTGAATATCTTTACTCTCCAACAGCTCTACGACAGCCACTGTACGATGAGGTATGAGGTTGTCGTCCATGAAGAGGAACTCAGGTCCCACAGCACCTCTAAACAGACGCACGTGAGACAGGAGAGCCTCGGTACAATAGCCGACACCAGTGACTGAACCTCCTTGGAAGATGTGGAGGTCAGTACGGCTACCAAGCATGATACTGCCCCAAACGAGAACTCCGCCACCTCCAAACCGGTCCCTTTTGATGATGTTGAGGTGTAATTGCGTGTTCCCTGCTCTCTCCAGATGTGTATACTTCCAAAATCGCTCGTCAGAGTAAATCGGCTCTCATCCGTAAAGAGAACTCGACCCCATTGCTGATGTGTCCAGTTCTTGTGTTTCTGGCACACCAGAAACCGCCGTCTCAGATGAGCAGGCGTTAATGGCACACACCGTACTGGTTGTCGTGCAAATAGACCACCTTTGTACAGCCTCCTGACGACGGTAAAACGCGATAACGGACGTCCAGTTGTCTGTTGCATGTGCCTTGCGATTTATCCCGCTGTCTGCCTTCTGTCTCTTCTCGCCTGTAGGACAATATACCGGTCGTCCGCCGCCGTAGTTGCTCGTGGACGACCATTTCTAAACTCTCGGACAGCTGTTCCTGTCGTTTGACATGCTCTCCAAGCTTGTTAAACGATACTGTGAGCGATCCCGAAGTCCTCGGCCACTATAGTCACACTTCGACCTTCTTCCAACTTCCCAATGACGCGACCTCGGGTAAAGTCATCCAGATGTCGTCTACTGGATTGCCTGTTGGCCATATCACACGGTGGCAGCAACTTGATGTCGGTCAAACCGATGTACACTGTGCAATAACTTTCACCGAATTGCTGACGTACACCGATCGTGTGCTTTATACCGTTCCGACACTCCCCCATCCCCTACGTCATGCTGCAAATATGCGCATGCCCTGCCGTACCGGACCCTAGTCTACCTCCTGAGTGGTCTTTCGGTCCGTTCTGCCTGCTCGTTCCGCTGTTATGCTAATTTCTCCTCTTCGTCCTTAATTTTTGCACACCAGTGTAATTTCTAGTTATCCGCAACATACAATTTTTCCACAAGCGGCATTAGCTCATATTTCTGTTTCAAACATACCTGCATCCGTGACTATGCATCTCAAAGACCAAATGCAAAAGTTCTTTTTGGTGAAACACTACTCAAAAAGGGAAATATTTTGCACACATCTCTTATTCTAAAAACTTGATTCCTACAATTATTTTTACGACTCATAACATTCATTGTGCAGAATATTTTTCAGATAATTTCCCATTTTCTGTTACGTAAGGCTTCTACAAAACTTAAACATTTGTTTTTTCGGTCAAATGCCGCCCTGAACACAAAACACTTTATTCTTATTTCCGGTCGAAAATAATGCAGGTTTTGCCTCCCCGATGGCGCAGTGGTCTAAGCGCTGGCTTAAGACCATTCATCCGAGATGGGTCCCGGTTCGAATATAGTTGAAGCACGGATTTTTTTTTTTTTTGTTTTAAGGCACTGGCTCTCTCTCTCTTCCCTGGAATCAGTAATCCTAAATTAAGGACGAACGACTGTTTACTGTGCATCGAGTTGTTCACGGAGGTCGCTAATTTTCCTCCCCTCCAAAAAAATCTTACTTTCCCCCCGCTATATGGGGCATATGATGTTTACGATATCTCTTCTAAAATCCCGATTTGAAAATTTCTTTTTTGCCTAATAAGGTACCGTTAATCTCATATTACATTTTAGATATATTTTGGAATTTTTCATAATACACCGTTCTGACGCTAACGGTGTGAGTGCGCACTTTTTTTTTTTTGCAGCTGTAATTGAGCTTGTAAAAGCCCGAGTGAAAAAGTTCTCTTTGTACATGCCATTCTCTTTGACAGCGATTGCAAACATTATCAACTTTAAGTAATGCACAGTTTTCGCGTTAGGAAAGTATGTGTGTAAACTGCTGTTGGCATTTAAAAGTCGCATTTGAAGCATTCTTTTCCTATCTAGTAGCTTCTCCAGTGAAAAATATTTTGCGCATACTTTCTACTTTTTCATAGTGCACGTTTATTCTTCTGGGAGACGTTACTCTATATTTCAAGTTGAAGAGTATTTCCAATTTCAAAAATACAACGTAAAAATATATTATTTTTTGTTAGAATACCCATCACTACAAAAAACGTTTTTGTTCTCAAGTAGCTCATGTTTTAGACTATGGGGCATGGGGGTATGGATTTATGCTATGTTTTCCTCCATATATTTGCTTCTGAGTGCTCAATTTTAAAAATTCGTCTTGCTTTGGATATTTTCGGGTGTCAGGAAAATTTTGCGTATAATTGCGATTTTACATATTGTACCTTTGTGCTGTTAGACGGCGCATATTGCTATGTCTGTTTGCAAATGTTTCACTGATTCAACGGATCCGGTTGAAAAAAATTCTTCTTGCAATGATTTCTATTCACTGTGAAGAACAAAGGGTACACTGTGTATTTTATTTGACGTGAAGTCTTTTCGCTAGGGGCATAAATGCATTTTTCTTTAGTTAATCCTTTTCTTTCTATGACTGAAAAATTCTTTGTCTGAACGGATTCAAGACACGCGCTCATTAACTCGAGAATTCGGTATTATCTTTCTGTTTGTTTTATTTGCCGTGCTTACTAGGAGCTTTCAACGTTCTAAACAAAGTCTGATGTAACCATTTATAAATTACTTTTTGTAACTTTATGACATGAAGAAAATTTATCTTTATGTCTAGCAATGGAATGTGAAAAAAATCTTTGTCATCAACACTGTGTAATTGAAGAACATATTTCAATGTTTCAAGCAAAAACACTTTTATTTCTTGAATCTTCATTCAGTTTTTAGCAATACAGCGTATTCAATTAGATTTTCTTGGATATTGTTATTATTCAGGTGAGAAACTCAGCTTGAAATTAATTATTTTATTTAGAGCCCTGGATATAAACGGTTCTGTGATTTCAAATTAATTGTTGTTCTAAATTCAGTACTATAGCATCAATTTATAACCTTATAATAAGATATCTCAAGAGGTGGGTACATCTTGAACAGATAGTTTCGAATTTAATAAAGTCTTGAGATAATAGGGGACGTGATAGCGCGAGCGGTTACACCCTTAGGCATGCAAATTGCTTTCAGCCATTTAAAGGATGAATATTCCTGACTTAATGTTTACAGGAATTTACAAAGAGCAACTGATATCAGAAGTTCTTATTTGAAAGAAGACCTGGGTGTCGGAAGCGAATAAACTTACATTACCTGAAACTTTTTATATTTGTTGAAAGGTCGCTTTTTTGATTCTGCTGTCTAGATGCTTTATCAATCTCGTTTTTCATCCACTAAAATAATAACAACAATCTTCGATCAATGAAAATTAAATAAAAAATTACCCGCAGTTGTTTGAGTTGAAACTGATATGAGGTAAGTCATTATTACATTGCTGAAAATCGACAACAGTATTAACAATTCAAGAAGGAGATCTAACTGATAAATGGTTTATTAATTACTCTGTAGGACAGATGCGTGATAAATCATCGCCCTTGTCTCTAAGTAGTTTCCATCAGTGACTTCTAATTACTTAAGTTTCTATGAATTAATGCTTTTCCGTTCATTCTTTTTTTTTTTTTAAATCCATTGTCATAATGCAAAATTGCAAAATCATGCCATTTAGTAGTAAACACTAAGTGAGGTGTGTATTATTGTTGAGAATGTGCTTAAATACCTGACGTCATTCATTTTATTTTCAGGACAAAGTTTAAAATGAAAAGTTTGATGCCTTCAGGAAACAGAAATAGGATAGTCGCCAGCATAATCGAAATTCTAACAGCCAGAGGGTATTATCTCCTGATCTCCAATAAAGAATTTCCAAAAAAGTATTTCGTTTTCATTTCTTTCTCGGATTAGTATAAATTAATGACTTATATCAGTTAAGCAGCATGCATATTTTTTCGAGTATCTTAAATTGTTGTGCTCTTAAGGATTTCAACCAGCTTCTGCTCTATAAAAGATTCAACTTTGCATTTATCGAAATTATATAAAGCACTTTAATGCAATGTAAACCGTTCCTCTCCTGAATTGCTGCTGAAGGGTTTCTGTGAATAGTTAAAATATGATCAGAAGTCAATTAGAAACGATGCAGTTGTTAATTATTCCGACTTTTTTTGTAATATCCCAAATATTTCTGTTTCCAACATTTGGCTTATTTACTCGTTTGCTAAGACATGAAAAGCGTTGTTTGGTTAAAGTATCCTAAACAGTTTGCTACAGTTTCTACATATTTGTTAATCGGGTGATGACTTATGCGGTATAAAATCTGATCACGTTAGCAAACCTCAAAAGATCAAACATTTAACGAACAGAAGCAATTATTCTCTGTGCTTTTACCCTCATTCAGAAAGGATCTCTGTTTCCGTTAAGAGCCAAGTGCTTTTTGTTATCTGCGGTATTTCTTATACAAAGCCTTTTCAGTTAGATTAACAACAAATATTTACCTAGTATAGGGCAATGTGGTTCGCAGACTGAAAGATTCTGAGCTTCAAATATGGGAGTAATTGTGTTTGGCGGCGCACGCACACGAGCAAAATTGTTTGATTTCAACATTTTGCTAAAATTAACATGGACGCCAACATTTTGAAAGCAATACTTCCGTGTCTACAGCAGTTACAGTGTGAAAATGAACCTATCACAGAAAATCACTTTTCCTGTAGAAAATGTGGTCAACTGAATAGCGAAACTGCAGCAGGATATTAATGGGGAAACAATCAGGGGGGGGGATATGGTACTCAAAACGTTGTGGTTCATATTAATGTATTCGAACTCACATCAAGCCTTTATTATAACTACCGGGTGTGCCATATAAAAGATGCCCCGTGGCCAGACGTTGTTAGGTGAGTTTCCAGTTAAAACCGCTTTGTTTTACTTCTAACAGCGGAGTTCGCTGAACTGTCGTTTTAGACACACTTCCGGTAGCCCCCTGGTTCATTCCGTCAGCGAGTTGCTCCACTGTAGTGTATCGATCGGCTCTCACGCACTTTTGAAGCCGACCTTCACCTCTCGCATCATTGGGACGTGGTACTCCGCAATTTCTACGTCACTTATTCGCAATGGTGCCATTTCTCCAATCACGGTACACTTTAACCACAACAGCACGCGAACAGTTCACAAACTGTGCTATTTCAGAAAGACTGCTACCATTGGCACCAACGCCGATAATCATACTTTTTTGCATATCTGATAAATCGCTCCTTTTATCCATGACACCATATGTTTTCAGAATGCCTACAGCACACCTTATATACCCTCCAAGCCAGCTCACGACTCGTGCCTTCATTCATTGGCTACGCGCTGTTGACGTTAAAAGTAGGAAATGGTCACAATAATGTGACTCGACTGTGTTTATACATGTATATAATTATAAACTGAGTTTCGAATTTCTAGTGCAAAGGAGATTTGTCCGGGCTGGGCCCAGGTCCGAAAATTTTTGCCCCGTTTCCAACTCTGCTGTACAACATGGAATGCTGATTCTCCAAGGCACGCTGGAAGGAGGTCGTTACTGATCTCTTAGCGAAGTGCACCTTACACACCCTTCAGCCCAAATTTAGGTACATTAGACTTTGGCGTGTTTCCTAAGCTGGAGATCAACACGCGCGGGGTTCGATTATCGCGTTTGGATGAGCTGTCTGCTGCCGTTATCCAGAGTGTTCGCCATCTCAGCAAAAGTTAACAACTGACGGAAATCACAGACCTTTCCAAACGCTGGAAAGCCATAGTTCAGAAGCAACGACACTACATACATCTCGAAGAGTTGTAGTCTCAAGTTGCAAATGTTACAGACAGAGAGCAAGTCATGGAACCATGAGTTCGGTTTATTATTTTCTTAAAGATCACATTGCGTCGTACATTTTTTTAGCATGCTTTTTGAAGAAAAAAAAAGATATGCTTATGATACTACTCTGTCTGCACGCCTGTGCACACCACACTTGTTACTCCTATTTTTAAAAAAATCTTTTAGCATTGGAAAGCCTGAGGTATGAGAATGATAATGGTCTTTTTCCCTACCGAATATTCGATTGAAAAAAAATAATCTTTCTTTTGGAACCATGTGACGTATATTCTAAATTAACTTTCCTTTTCAGTTTCTTTCCCTATGTAAATCTTGAGTTTATTATCAGTTATACTTCACACTTAACGTGATATCTTTTCTCTCAAACGAATACTGTTGGCAACATAATTGAGGTTGAATCTACGTGACGTATGCCTGGTTTGATAAGAACGAGAGCTATAAACTACGAGTAAACTGTTGCTTGTGGAGCGTTGTGTTGGAGAGCGATTAATGTGGAACGTAGCGTTGTTGGTGTGTGGTGTGTTTAGTGTTGATACCGATTTGTTATGGAAGTGCTACATCGAGAAATAAAGCATCTTTTCCGTAAGTTTGACTTCTGCTTTCTAAATGTTTCGTTTCGCCGTTAAGGTTTAATTTAGGAACTATTTCATCGTATGTTATGTTTTTTAAAATAACGTAGCAGTACGAAAAGACCTTCTACGTTATAACCATTTAAAACGAAGACCATTTCTGGTACAACTTCTTTTTCAAATAATGTAGAATTTTCTTGCTAGGGGCGTAAACGTAAATTGCGTTTCGCTCCTATTTCTGTTTCTAAAAGTCCGATCTGAAAAAATCCTTTCTTCGTCTGACAGCTTTTCTGGTGAGGAATGTTTTGCATATAATTTCAAAATAATTTTTAATGAACAAATTTGACATTAAGGGGTGTAAGTTTATATTCCTGTTTACAGCATATTTGCAACAATATCTGGGCGCTTATAAACTCAACTGAAAAAAATTCTGTTTTCGTCAAGTACAACTAATTACGAAAGCATTTTGTGCGTAATTCTTGCCCAAGATAATATACAATTTACCCGTTAGGGGAGCAAATATCAAATTTATTTTTCTCGATATCTTTGCTTGAAAAAGTCGGATTTCACTTTGCGGAACATTTTGCGTGTACTCTCGAAATTTTAGAATGCATAGTTTTAACACTAGGTGGTGTTAGTTTGCATTAAGGTTTGTACTGAATGTCATTCACCATCGAAAAGATTGAGGAAATTGTCCTCTTGAAATAATTTACGTTTTCTTGCTAAGGGTGCCAATGTAAAATAATTTTTCTCGTTATCTCTGCTTCCAGAAATCGCATTTGAAGAATTCTTTTTTCTTGGCATGCCAAGAATAGGCATGGGCATGGCAAAAGGTATGATTGCCTTCGGGAGGGGTTTGCTAAAGTTTTTCTTGGGCTTTGACATCTGAAGGGGCATGGCTTCACTTTTGCCATGCTTATATTTTGTACCTTTTCATTATTCCGAGTTCTGCGTCTGGGGAGGGGGGGGGGTCCAGGGCCGGTTCTAGCGATTTTTTAAGGTGGTGCGAACGTCTCATCATGGCGCTCCTCCCCAACCGGTATAAGTTTTTGTTTTCCAAAAGCTAAAAAAAGAAAACAGCTATAATCAAATTCATAGATATAAATAGAAATATTATAATATTATAATAATATGTATAAATTAACATATAGTCAAAGTCAACTCTCGGGTATCCGGTGCTAAGACGGCATGAGTTTCTCGGGCGGGTAATCAAAATTTTACAGAAAAAAAAATACCAGAAAATATACACACATAGCATAAGTGTTATCATGTATTCAGACCTGTAGTTATTATTGCAAGCATATAAGAACAGACTAAAATGCTATATAATATAGGTATATATGCCTACTACTATAATTTCAATCTTTTTAAAATAATCAGTTACTTGCTTCCGTATTTTTACTGCAAAACATTTTTGTTTGATTCGGGACTGCAAGCGGCGCAAAATTAGCTTCTCGACTAATAATGCATTGCTTTCATTGTTGTTACGATATGGTATTGGGTTTCAATTAGCGATGTATGATCAGATACCTTAATTTTTAATGACCAAAAAAGTTTCAAATGATTAAGGTTGCAGATAATCGTCATTTGACTGTACCTTGTTTCATTCGGTAAAATATATGTCATAATTAAAACTACTTTACACAACGAATAAAAAGTAAGATAAGAAAAAATTATGGAACCTTCTGAATACGTCTAAATTAAATGGAATGAAACTTCTCTAATTCAAACTTAATGACCAGATATTTTAAATTACAATGATTCAAGAAAGGTTATTTAATTTGTTATAACCTGTCCATTAAATTAATATTATGCGAAAACATAAGAGAACAGGTGATCCAAAATTGTATTTTAGAAACAAAACATACGAAAGACAAACTGCTTACCGTGTTTGTAAACAGAATCCGTTGGGAAGGTAGCGGCGTCGTGACGCTGAGCTATATAAACTATGAGTACTGCAAAACAGAGAATGCTTGCGATGGCTTCTCAAATAGGCAGTTTTCTTGCTTTTGTACTCGCAAATTAAGTCTGAATAGCCTAACGACGGGGCAAAGTCATTCTCTATGGACAGAATTGCTAAATCTGATAACCTTTCTTCTAACAGAGTAGAACGAAAAAAGGTTTTGATCAATTTCAGTTCATTAATAAAACTTCGTTCACACGTAGCTACTGTGATAGGAATTGCTAACATGATTCGAAGTGCAATTCATAAATTTGGGAAAATGTCCTGCCCAGTGATGCAGTTCTAAATAAAAAAGTGCCTTAGCGATGAACAGATTAGTCAAAAGCAACCCGGAAAGAAGACTTTCAAAAGTTTCTTAAAGTTTGACTTGTTTTAATCATAATTTTTAATTAAATTATTGTACATGATTTTTTTTAATTTTTGTTAAAAATGATGAGTTTAGGCAATTTAAAACAGAATAATGAATGTTACGTCTGAGTCACATGCCAAGAATATAATTTTTTTAAATTTCTATAAGAAAGAAAGTTCCTTCGCGGTGAACGTGATTCTAAACGATTTTTTTTTATTTACTTATTTTTTTTTTTTGATTGGAGGTTTAACGACCACAGTGAGCAACTCAAAGGGCTATAAGCAGTCGCCCGTCCCTAATTTAGGGTAACTGGTTCCAGGGAAGGGAAAGAGCCAGTGCCGTAAGACAAACACAACATCCATGCCTCGCCGGGATTCGAACCCGGACCCCTTCCGGACGAATGATCAGAGGCCATCGCTTCTAAACGATTTTAGATATTAAGTATTAATAATATTTTAAATACTCAGTGTTTTTTCATTGATTTGGCCAATCAGATTCTCCTATGAATTAGGGGAGGTAGTAATTGATATCTGCCGCTCCAGTGGCGCAGTGGTCTTAGAGATGGCTTCTGACCATTCGTCTGAAGGGTCAGGGTTTGAATCCTGGTGACGCATGGATGTTGTGTCAGTCTTACGGCACTGGTTCTCTCCTTTTCCTGGAGCTAGTGACCCTAAATTATGGAAGGCCGAATGCTGATAGCCCATCGAGTTTCTCACGGTGGCAGTAACCCCCTCAAAAGGATACCTGGGGGGGGGGCGTTTAACGAACATTATGAGTATCCAGGACCATAGGCAGTATTTTAGGCCACTGGCCCTAAGAAGGCCTGTCACTGATTTGAGGCCACTGGCCTTAAGAAGGGGAGAGCCCCGGGCTTGCTTCATCCTGGTCTCGGGTTCGGGAGCAGCTCCAGCGATTAGTCAGAAGCCAACGCTTCTGACCACTTGTCTACCGGCAATTCCTTTCGCATTATCCGTAAAGAACAAGAGATGGGCTAAGTGACGACTTTAGCAAAAAATCCCACTGCAATCATGAAGCACTTGTCAGTTATGCTATATACTTGTTTAATTTTTCTGTGTTGATTTATTTCTTGTTAGTAACGTTTTAACACACGGAGAATCTACCTCCTATAACGTCTTTTTAAAGATTGCAGACCGCCCCGGTGGTGCAGTTGTCTAAGAGCTGGCTTAAGACCATTCGTCGGTGAAGCGTCCGGGTTCGAATTCCGTGAGGCACGGATGTTATGTTTGTTTTATACGGCACTGGCTCTCTCCCTTTGCTGGAACCAGTGACCCTAAATTAGGGACGGGGACAGCTTAGAGCCCATTGAGTTACTCACGGTGGTGGTAAAACTTTCAATAAAAAAAAAGAGAAAAAAAGATTGCGGTATCATTCCCTTAACACTAAAACTATATACCCTTGCGATTCATGAAGCGCCATAGAGCGTGAACCGACTGTAACACGATCATTCGTTTGATGTACGAATATGTTTGCGTATAAAACACAGCAATTGTCATTTCTGCCTACATGGCCATCTAAAAGTACCTTTGTCCCGCTTTAAACATGAAAAGTAGGCGCTAAGCCCAGAGAAAAAAGTGCCTTAGCGCCGCTAAGCAGTGATAGGCCCTTCTACATCCCTGGTCCTGCCAACTGTTCTTTGATCAACTATAATACTTTTAGTGTTTCTCCAGAGTCTTTTAAAAATGATTTTATACTTAAAATTTCTTCGACCAATTCATCTGATGAAATGTGGCATTTGTCTCCGTCTGTCAAAAGTACTTTCAAATTTCGCAAACTTTCTTCAGGTGTGTTCTCTTCAAATTTTCTCTTATATCATATAAAAATAACCACAGCTGTTCGAATCGTGTGCTCAATGAATTTTGAATTGTATCTATCATGGGATAAAATACTTTAGCCTTAAATAATTCTTCGGCATTTGTTGGTGATTCATCGATTTCATAAAAAAACATCTTTTTTTTCCTTTCGGCTTCGTGTTTCCTTAAATACTGGTTCGATTTCCAACTTATCTGCGATTTCTTTCGCTGTTATTAAAGCTGATAGGGTGGTCGTAGTGAGCGATGGGTTTGCCTCTTCGGGGCGCTCCGTGGTAACAATGGTACACACAACAGCATCTAGGGCCTCTGTGAATTTTGGAGAGGTACAAGCTAGTTCTGTGTGACATTGGCGAAAAGACCGCAACTCACTGGGTTTTGTTCCAGAATTCTTAGGTTGAATGACCAACTGGAACCCTCAGCTGTGGGCTAATCCCCCACACTGATGTACTTACCTGATTAAAAAGACAAAAAGAAATATTAAGAATTAATCACGTGTGGGATATTGTGGACCTACCACACTTGAGAAGGACGGTCCACCATGGAATCGACCTGGACTTTCTAAACGGCGTACCAGAAAGAGATCTCGGCTGAGTGAATGTAAGATTGGTGTATGGAATACTAGAGGTATAAATGGCAAGATGAGTGAGGTGATTGAGGAGATGAATAAGTATAGACTGGATGTGCAGTGTGTAAGTGAAACCAAAAAGAAGGAAATTGGGGTAGAAGAAGTGAATGGCACGGTGAGTGTGTGGTCTGGGGTATTGGATAATATGAGAGGACAGGCTGGTGTAGGTGTGATTTTAAGTGAAAAGATGAAGAACAATTTGATTCACTATAGTTGCGTAAGTGAGAGAATTCTCTGGATTCGTTTGAAAGTAAAACTTCAGAGAATTTTAATTGTTGTAGTGTATGCTCCTTGTGACTCGGAACCTTCTGATAAGAAGGAAGATTTCTGGAATGAGCTAAAAGCTGTTTTGAGCCAGTTTGGTGCTAAAGAAAAAGTTATAACAGTAGAGGATTTCAATGCTAGAGTAGGTGTGCAGAATGCAATTTCTGACAATGTTCTGGGTAAGTTTAATGATCCTTGTGTGAATGATAATGGTGAAAGATTAATTGAACTCTGAATTGAGAATGGTTTGTGTGTATCTAATACATTTTTCAACCACAAGTATATCCACACATATACTTGGGAAAATCGTACTCTTGGTCAAAAGAGTGTGATAGATTTTGTTGTCTACGATCAGCGTTTGAAACACTTAGTTGTTGACACCCGTGTGATGAGAGGTGCGGATGTTGGTTCTGATCATTACTTGGTAGTGTCACCAGTGAAACGTAATGTTGGTTGGAGGAAAAGAAATAGGAAGAGATCCAGAATAGAAAGAATAAAGGTTGATAGGCTCCTTGAAGTTCATCAGCGGTATTCTGACTTACTCAAAGAACGACTGAAGGATCTGGAGTCTTGTGAGAGGGATGTAGAAAAGAAGTAGGAATGTTTTAAGAACTGCGTTGTCATTGCTGCTAAAGAGGTCTGTGGCACCACAATAGTGGGTAACAATTGAGGTGATGCTTGGTGGAATAGTGAGATTGAAGAGGCAGTAAAGAGAAAGAAGGAAGCCTATTTGGGGATGTTGCAAGGTAGAGTCTCTGTGGATAAATATCGCTGTAAGAAGCGTGAAGCTGCTAAGCTGGTTCGTAACAGTAAGGCAAAAGATAGGAAGGAGAAAGTGGAAAGGCATGAAATGGCTTTATGGAAAGATAGGAAGTCCTTATGGAAGTACGTGAGACTCAGGAAAAATAGGGGAAACAAAGTTGTAAGTTGCGTGAAGAATGAGATTGGGGAAATGATATGGGAGCCCAATGAGTTAAGTGGCAGATGGGGCGAATACTTCTGTGAGTTATTAGATCAGGAGAGCAAAATGATTCTGAGACAGATGCAGATGATGTCACAATGAATGATAAAAGCACAGGAGGGATCTCAAGAGAAGAAGTGTGTAAAGCTCTAAAATCTCTTCAGAATGGCAAGGCTCCGGGAGTTGGTGGCATAACTGCAGAGATGTTGAAATATGGTGGTGACTCTATAATTGACTGGTTAACTGAAATTTGCCAGTTGTGCTGGGAGTTAGGAATGGTCCCTCGGGATTGGAAGGATGCTATCATTGTTCCCTTGTATAAGGGAAATGGTGACCAGACTGAATGCAAGAACTATCGTGGTATTAGCCAACTGAGTGTGCCAGAGAAAGTGTTTGGTAAGGTTGTTATTGAAAAAGTACGGGGTCTTACATCATTGAAAGTGTTGGATGTTCAGAGTGGTTTTATGCCTGGTAAAGGCTGCACTAACCAGATTTTTGCATTACGCACGATGATTGAAAAGTATCTGGCTGTTGGGAAGAAAGTTTTTACTGCCTTCATAGATTTAGAGAAAGCTTACGACCGAGTGAATAGGACACTTTTGTGGAAGGTATTGAATGAATATGGTGTTACTGGGAATCTACTTAATAGTGTAAAAGCAATGTATGCTGGTAGTAGAGCTTGTGTACGAGTGAATGGTGTTTTATCAAAATGGTTTTCCATTGGTGCAGGAGTTAGACAATATTGTGTAATGTCACCATGGCTGTTTAATATATTTATGGATGCATGCATGCGTGATGCCAAAATAGATAATAGTGGTTTATGTCTTGGTGATATCTGTGTGTGCAGTTTGCTGTATGCTGATGACACTGTCCTGTTGGCAGAGAGCAAAAGTGAGTTGCAGAGTATGTTGACTCGGATGCACGAAGTTTGCATGAAATTCAAACTGAGTATAAATAAGGGAAAAACCAAAGTTATGGTGTTTGAGGGAGGAACAGGTAGCACTGAATGTAATGTAAGTATAAATGGCACTGTGATTGACCAGGTGAGTGAGTTTGTGTATTTAGGAAGTATGTTTGACAGAGAGAACAAGTTGAATGGGGAAATCAGTAGGCGAGTGAATTCTTCTTTGAAAGTCATAGCTGCTCCGGAGGTTTTCACAGGAATGATGGGTTCTCTAGAGAGTCCCGCATGGCTGTGTATGAAAGTGTAATTGTTCCTACTCTGATGTATGGCAGTGAAACCTGGGTACTGCAGAACAAACATAGGAGTCGTTAGTGTGCTGGACGACAGTCGTTGTTTACTTCGTGCTCGTATTTTGTTCCGTTTGTCATAATTTCCGAGTCTACAGCTCCTAATTTTGTGTGTGCAGCGTGTGTGAAGGTGCCGTCCTACTTTTGATCCATTTATCAAGTCGGTAAGTGCCCTTTCTGTGTTGTATTCCTCATTTTCCTGCTTTGGTCGAGTTGGATAAAGCTCGTAATCTTATCGCCATTGCAAATAACAACTTCCGGGGTTAGCGGAGTTTCTATCCCCGCTTCCGGAAGTGACACTTTATCCCTATCAGCTGCTCAGCTGCAATCCGCCAATGGAGGGCTTCCCTTGATAAGCCCCTCCTCTCCGCAGCGTGACAAAGTTGCCTTGCCCATGGAGTCATCTCCTTCCATCTGACGAAGAGTGGTGAACCATTGCCTTCCCCTGTGCCTTCTGACGACGCCATGGACGTCACACTGCCACCAGCCACTTTCGCGTCATCACAATGCGCGTCAGGTGTGACGTATCTGCCGTCACCTCAGGTGCGCCAACTTCTTCTTCTCGCCAGCCCCCTTCTTTTTTTTTTTTTTTTTGATTGGAGGTTTAACGACCACCGTGAGCAACTCAATGGGCTATAAGCAGTCGCCCGTCCCTAATTTGGGGTCACTGGTTCCAGGGAAGGGAGAGAGCCAGTGCCGTAAGACAAACACAACATCCATGCCTGACCGGGATTCGAACCCGGACCCTTACGGACGAATGCTCAGAGGCCAGCGCCTTAGACCACTGCGCCACCGGGGCGGCCCCCTTCTTCAAAATGCCCTTATCAGATGACGTATGGTACAGACCAGATCTACGTGGATGTTCCGACTACTTGCCCTCAAGGTCAGCTTTTTCTTGATAAAATCGGGCTGGGTGTATTTTTCCGCAGCCTCCCCAACACAAAGCTGACGGCGTACAGCGCTGCCCTTCGACAAATTGTTCCAAAAGAGACTGTTACTCACGTGGGTAGAAGAACCAGTCAAGTAATTGCTTATCTTGCGACTATAGCCTTCGCTCTTCGAGTTCTGACCGAAGGCATTTCCATCGGCGATCGCCATCTCCTTGCTACCCCACTCACACAAGCACCTACTACTGTCATTTTCGCCCCTGTTCCTCCGGAAGTATCCGAGGACCTATTGCTCTCCGTCGCTCAGAATTATGGACGTACTGTCGGATCGGTCATTACGTACTCCTCCTTTCCGGGAGTCCCTGAGGACCGGTATCTCTTAGGATTTCACCGCAACGTACGTGGGATCTTTCCCTCTGAGGAAGCCATGTTACGTGTTCCATCGGTACTCAATGTACGCTGTGATACTCATATTAGGCGCATTGACATCACTGTGGGCACCCTTTGTTCGGTATGTAAGAGCACTGGTCACCCTAGTGCGCTATGCCCTCATCGGGCAGCTACTGCCTCCAAATCTTCAGTACAGCCTACTCAACGGTCAACTGGATCCTCGGCATCTTCATCTGGCGCCTCTAATCAGCGGCAATCGAGTTATTCCGAAAGTCTGCATAAAACCGTTGGTCAACGCGTGACTTCGTCTCAACCTTCCACTTCCAACTCAGCTTCTATACTCCAAACATGCCCACAGCAGGAGAATTCTTCGATCGGAGACCAGTTGAACTCTCCTCAGCTTTCTACATTTACTCCACAGCACCCTTCAGAGCCTGATAATGGGGTCGATGCGCCTGATGCCTTCACAGTGCCAGACAATCCTGCCTTTAGTCCCGAGCAACAGAGTGTACGCTTGAAGCGTCGTCGGACTACTCGACGTCGCAATAAGAAGACACGCACATCTCCAACCTTTCAAGGAGGACGTGATCGCTCGAAAAGTCGTTCACTCGCATCTGATGCTTCTAGCATCTCCATCTCCGACTCTGACGACAGCACACTGGTCCCACTTACTCTAGAGGATTTCATACAGCAATTGGAAGATTCCTCACTACCACAGACACCGATTTCTGGTGCGGAGTTATACTCCTATCTCATTGGTCCTCGTAGTAAAACCATGTCTCATGATTTTCTCCAATCCTATCTCACGGAGTTTGCAGCAACTGTGTCGCAAGTGGCGGTTGTTCGATCTCACCTCCAAGCCTTACCATCCACATCGTTCGGCGAAAGTGGTTGTCTCAAGAAAATCTGCGATCGTCTCTCTCGGCTCCAACGAGCCGCTGACAAGCTCCTTGAACCGCCGTCGGACATTTCCGTTCAAGATAACGACACTGAACTGTAGGGGGTTTGGGTCCCCCTGGCGAACTCGCTTGCTCGTGAGGATCTCCATCACCTTACAGCAGACATTCTTCTGCTCCAAGAGACAAATTGCCTGTCTACAACGCCCTTCAATCGATGGCGTACGTGGAACTATCAGTTCCACCACGCTTTCCGACACTCTACAATCGGCGGTCTGGCCATCGGCATCCGCACTCAGTTCCGTCAAGTTCTATCTTCAGTGACGGTGCAGATTCTCTGCCGTGACTTGCTTCAGCGCCTTACCTTTGTTCTTGACGAGCGTCGTTATGTCATTTTCAACATCTACGTTCCGTGCACACCTCAACATCACACCCTCCTTTTCATGGCGCTCCGTTCAGCTCTTCAGTCAACGTTGCCGTCGGATCACGTGTTGATCGGCGGTAATTTTAATTGCACGCTTGACCCTGATCTTGATCGTGCTCTAATTCATAAGGAAACTCGCTTACGTCTTGTGGAGCAATTACACTCCCTCATCACGGAGTTTGATCTTCGGGACGTCTTTCGTCAAATTTATCCTACAACGGTCTCCCATACGTGGAGGTCCTCAGCTGCCACCTCGTCATCTTCCGCTAGACTTGACAGTTTCTACGCAACCACTGCCCTTCTGCCCGTGGTCAAGGACTTTCAGCATCTACCCACTACCTCTTCTGACCATTGTGCCGTTGTGGCCACCTTCACATCTTCTTTCCGTCAACGCTCCGAGTTTCACTCCTGGACATTAGATAGCTCTCTCCTGGATGACCAGGCTTTGTGTTCGAACGTCCGGAATCTCCTTCACTCTTATCACACTGGACTGTCCACTGCTTCCTGTGCACTAAGTTACTGGCTGGATGTCAAGTCACACCTGCTCCACTTTCTCAAGAGCCACTCTTTCACAGTTGCCAATCTGCGCACCATGGAAGAACGCAATCTCCGACAAGTTCTCTCCCAGCTTGGAGCCTCTCACCCCCTCTATCCAGCATATTTGGTAGACCTCCGTGCTCTTCTGGAACCTCGAGCCCGGCAGGCCATTTTACGACTTCGTCTCCAGCACTTGTCTCCGGAAGACTGCTCTTTTGAGTTCTTGTCTTCGTTAGAGGATCAGCGCCGTTCTTCTCATCGACTCCGTGTGCAGCGTCTGCCTGACGGTCATGTGGCTTCGGACCCAGATGTGCTTTGCTCCCATGTTCGTCAACACTTCTCCGATAAGTACAGTGATACCCCTCCACCTTCTGCTTCTGCGTGTAATACTTTACTTTCTTCTCTCCCTCAAGTCCCCTCTCACCTCTCCGCTTCTCTTCTACAGCCTATCTCTCCATCTGAACTTAGGACTGCACTTTCCTCTCTCAATCCCCGAGCCGTCCCTGGTCCTGACGGCCTCCCTCTATAATTTCATCTTATCTTTTTACCTTCTCTCCTTCCTTTCCTTCTCGCTGCTTACTCCTCTGCCTTTGCATCTATCTCCCTTCCGAGGGGCTTCACTGTTGCTCACATGGTACTTTTCCCTAAGAAGGGTGACCTCCTTGACCTGGGGAACTGGCGTCCGATTTCACTAATAAATCTTGATTACAAACTGTTCACTAAAATTCTCTCTCGCCGCCTAAATCAAGTTCTTCCGTATCTTCTCTCTTCCGACCAGTCCTACACGGTACCTGGTCGTTCTATCGCTACTAACCTTCACCTCCTTCGTGATCTTCTGTATCTTGCCCGAACTAATTCTGAATCTCTTGCTCTACTAAATTTAGACCAACGTGCAGCTTTTGATAATATCTCCCATTCATTTCTCTCAACTACTTTACACGCTTTTGGCTTTCCTTCTGTCTTCGTTACCACTATTCTTGCTCTCTATCGCGACGCCGTCTTTCAGGTCAAGACAGCCGCCTTTCTGACATCACCCATTTCTTTCTGTCGTGGAATACGACAGGGGTGTCCACTTTCTGGGCAATTATTTGCTCTGGCGTTTGAGACTTTCCTACGCACAGTACATCGTGCATTTCTTGCGGCTCTTCCTCCTCCCACGGCAAGCAACAGGCACTTCTCTATAACCTACTCCGCCTACGCCGACGACGCGACTTTCTGCATTCGGATGGAATCGCAATTTAATACCCTCGCTCATGTATATACACTCTACTCTTCTTGCTCCTCAGCGATGCTCAACACTACCAAGAGTGCCGGCCTGTGGTGTGGTGCCTGGGAGTCCAGGACGGACTCCCCATGGGGCGCCTCCTGGACTGCCTCTTCTCAGAAATTTCTTGGTGTACACCTGGAAGCTCCCATAGCTGCCCGAAACAACACGTGGGCTGCTCTTCGTAATCGCCTTGCTCGATCGGCTGCCTTCTGGTGGAAAGCTCAGTTCAGCGCCTCTTACGTCACCCGGGCACGCCTTGCTCGTACATATCTTCTGTCTCCTTGTCTTCATGTGTGGGCAGCTGCTCGCATGCCAGCTTACTATCTTGCTGAAGTCACACGGATCATTTCTACTATGATCTGGTCAGCTCATCATTGAATACAAGTCTCAACTCTAAGTCGTCCGATCTCCACTGGTGGTATTGCACTCCTGGATGTCCGTCAGTTCTACAAAGCACACCGGATAGTATCCCTTCTGCGTCTACTCTGCGAACCAAGATCCGCAGCCTCTCTTCTCCGAGACGTGATGATTTCTCCCCGAACCCCCCGCTTCAAATTCACAACTTTTCTACTGATGGATCGCTTTTCTCTCCTCCGCTCCCGTCTTTCCCCCGTTTATTCAGAGGCGCTTTCCTTTCTTCGCTCTCTGCCACTACTCCGTGCCCCACCCGCTACCACCTCAGAATTTCTAACTGAACCCCTCTTCATTCCTCAATCCTCCATCCTCCTAACGCACCGTATTTCACTGACCTTTCCTGGCTCCCCGCTGGGATTGTATCCGTCCGAGACTTACTTTCCTCCGATCTAACATGGAAACCCTTTTCAGACCTCTCTCCTTTCCTTCCAGGCACCTCTGCCTCTCTTGCACTCTACGATTCTCTCCGCTCCTCGATCATTACTCTTTTTCTTGATCTCGCTTCTCCGGCTGGCCTCTTTCTCGTTTCTTCTGCTTCTCTTCCCCTTCCTTTTTTTCTTCTTGTTCGTGGCTCTTTTCTTCCGATCTCCAGTTTCACTGTCCATACTCTCTATCGTTTTCTCCTTCTGGATCCAACGCCACCAGCACCCCAGCTCATTTCAGGAGTGCCGCCCGACGCTCTTCCGAGTGTGTGGTCGGCAACAGCTTCACCCATCTCGACACCAGATGAAAGGAATATTCAATGGCTCTTCCTTCACCGCCGCCTGCCAGTGCCGGCCACGTTATTTCAGATGACGCTGGCAGCCGCACCCACCTGCATCTTCTGTTCTGAGAATGCTGATGTTCTACACATCTACCGGCACTGCTCGGCGATCCTTCCTTTACTACATCTAGCCTTTACCGTTGCCAAGTGTCTCTGTGCCAAAGAGCTGCCTTTTTCTTCATACAATACGCTGCTGGTTTCTTGTTCGCCACCGGTGCCTTTATCTGAGCCATGCGCATACATCTTTGTACTCGCAAAGCATGTGATTTACTGCTTCTATCTGCAACTCCGTCATACCTCTAATGTGCCTACGCTCCTACAAGCAGGAGATACCCTCTGTGCGCAATTCCGCAACCGGCTGACCTCCAGGCTCCGATTGGCGTTTACCGCTGCCAGGGCCGCTGACCAGAGCCTGCAGTTCCTGAGTGTATGGTCACCATTACACCGCTGGTTTTCCGGGTCTTCTGCAGACCTACATCTTCTGATTTGACTTCCATCCTCTACATCGGGACCTTCCCCTCTTTGATCTTTGTGATGAACCCTGGACTGGCTCACCGGATCCGGAGAGTGTCTCCCTAAGCTTGTCAGACTTAGTTCTTCTGTACATTCTTCTTATTCCCATCTCCAGTTTATCTTTTTACTGTTAGTGTTTGCAGGTTATTCACGTGCACTTACTTTGTGGTGCCTTCTTCTGAATAAGTGATTTTTGTAGTGATTTTTTTCTGTGTGCCTCACATTGTACCTGTATATTCAATGTTTTTATTTCGTCATATATCTTCTGCTCATTCGTTCGTCATATTGCTCATATAAATTGTACATACACATCCTGTATATTTCGCTGTTCATTCTGTACATATACATATTCCTTGGTACTGTGTATGCTCCGTTTTGGAGCCGTCCTACAAGCTCATTCTTTACTGCCTGCATCATGCATATCTCAGTCACGCACTTTTTGTACACATCTTGTATATAGTACACATTTTCAGTTGCATCATTATGTTCTGTGTCATTTGTATTTATTCTCATTGTATTGTATGTATATCTCACTTGCTGCACATAGTTCGTTCCCTGTTCTTATATGGCTTCACCCACATCTGTATATACTTCGCCTAAATTGTACATTTATTCAGTCTCACGTATATCTTTTCCATTATCACACCCTGCACTGTTTCACTGATGTTGTATCATCGCTCATCTATCTCACTAGTACTTTATTATATATATATACATCTCTTATACTGTAACTTGCGCATTCGCTGTATATATACACCTCTCATACTGTAAATAGCGCACTTCTTGAATATATACTACGGTAATTTTGTTTTGTAGTTCGCTCATCTATTTCACTTGCATTGTATATACCCCTTGCATAATGTAAATTGCACACACTTTGTATATATCTGACTCTTGTTATTATGATTTCAGGCATTGTAAAGGCACATGCCGCCTACCGCCTACGTTCCCTGTACATTTCGCTCAGAATAAAACATTTTGAAAGTTTGTGTGCTGGAGAAATGCGTTACTTACGTGGGGTTTATGGCAAGACACGATATGATTGTGTGTGAAATGAAGATGTATTGCAGTTGTGTGATGTGAAGCAAAATGTTGTTAGCAAGGTGGAGACCAATATGCTTCGGTGGTTTGGATATGTTGAAAGAATGAGTGATGAAATGCTTACTAAGAAAATTCTTTTCAGCCCAAGTGGCAGGAAGGAAGGGCAGAAGAAGGCCAAGGAAGACATGGGTGGATCAGATTCAGGAGTATCTGCATGAGAAAAAGATTATGAGTATGAAGTATAAAAGATATTGTGTACGGCGTGTAATGGATATTAGTGAAGCACGAGTTGTATGTCAAGATCGCTGTAAATGGAGAAGCTTGATATGACAACAATAAGTAAAAAATACCTGGAAGTTTGTATTTCTTTTTGGAGCTAACCTCTGAATCTCAGAGAACAGCTTAGTGATATGTATGTATGTATGTATGTATGTAAGCTGATCAATAACCCGAAGTTGTGTATTCTTTCATAAAAAATCTGAGCCGTTTTTTAGTAACTCAGAAATATTTGATAAGTGCATACTTTCTGATTGCGTTGCTTTATTTACGATGTTAACTTCAAATAAAACATCATACCAAACGACTAATGTAACTTTAAATTCAAATTGTTTCATGAATTGCATGATCGACTTCGCTTCGGATGTTACTACAACGTGAGTAGCATCTTCGTAGAGTTCTCTAACAGTACAATAAACTTCGTGGTACTGGTAACGAACTGAACAAGGCTAGAAATTCTACGTTCCCAACGTGTTTCCGAAAAGTTCACTTAAATGTTTCGAGATGATGTCCCACCGTTTCGGTGATCCTGAAAATTTGTATCGCTCCAAATAATGACACTGATTTCACCGAGGATTTTGCAGCATCTGAAATGGTTAAATTTAAACTGTGACATATACAAGGAATAAAGAAAGCGCGAGGGTATTTTTCTAAAATTTTAGATTGAACTCCTTTTTTGATTCCTACCATATTGGTACCGTTGTCGTATCCTTGGCCTCGACAGAAATTCATACCTAAACTATAGCTATTGACAATTTCGTCCAGAAAAAGGCCAGGAAGTCCTTCGCTTGAAGAATCATTCACAGGTTTATAGCCTATGAAATATTCTCGAATCTTCAATTCGTCTTCTGTATCAACGAATCGAATTGTAAAAGAAAGTTGCTCGGCGTGACTTACATCCGGAGTGCAATCCAATATAATGGAAAAGTACTTAGATTCCTTTACTTTAGATATATGATTCTTTTCCGAACCTATCCTTCAAGTATACTGATTAATTCATTTTTAATAATTTTACTGCAGTAGCTGACGCTGGATTCCGTTTCTACAAAACAGCGAAGGTGCTCCACTATTACAGGATCAAATTTCCCTAATAACTCAACTAAACAAAGAAAATTACCATTTCTTCGAGTAAAGAGTTTGTCTGAATTTCCTCTGAAAGGTAAATTATGCTCTGCTAAGAAAATAGTGATTTCTACTAAGCGTTCCAAAATTGATACCCACCGAGACTTTTCGTCTTCTATTTGCTTTAGCAACACTTCATCGATTCCGCTAAATCCGTTAAGCCTATTTGAGGCGTCAATCCAGTTTTCCATGTTTCTACAATGATCTGAAGAAATTTAATGGCTTTTTAGACGAGATGATAAGTGAATCTAATCATTGTAGCCTTCGTTAGCTAACTTGGTTTGGGAGTTTCGGGAAAACATCTTGCAACAGAAGCAATAAATTTTATTTGCTCTCTGGAAATAAACTAGCCATCGCCGATTAAAAATTTAAACGTTGGCTATTACTCTTAAAAAGTGGTTGTTAGAAAAATGACGTCCGTCGCTATTTCGGGGATATTTCTCGTTAGACATTTCTCCACTAATAGGTACACGAATGATGATCATCTCATGCAGCAGGGCTCAAACTTGGCCAAATTGCTATATCTTCATATTGTTTATTTTGATGAAATGAATGCGTTGATGTATCCACAACCTGAACGCTTCCATCTTTCGTAATTGGCTGATCATTTTCGAAAGAAACTTCCGTATGAGTTTCCTCTACAAAACCTTTACATTCGTCTCTAGGTTGGCAAATTAAAAATTTTGCCATTTTCGTGGCATTCTCCTCATCTTCTCTTTGCTTCTTCAATTTTCGTTTTAAATTTTCAGATCCAGATAACGTTTTACGAGTTTCAGACATAATTAGATTCAACTGTTAATATTCAAAATTTACGCAATCACAGGATCTATTTATGGTATTAGAAATAAAAAAAAATGAATCGCTACGAACTCGCCTCGCCTTATGTAGTGCAGTACCAGCAAGGCGGGATGCACGACGTGACTTTGAACCCCTGTTAATTGCTGTCCATCGCTCGTTCTATGGCGATGGCGCGGACGAATTTTACTAACTAGACTCTTACCGACCCTTTGATTTGCCGATGATTTATGGCCGAACTATGGTGTCAGCTAAGGCTATGAACAGACAGCCGGCGACTATCTGTCTGAGAGTCAGACGCCCCATCCCATCAAACAAAACGCATTTCTGCTTTTTGACCCCACTCTATCAATCTGTTTCTGTTCGCACCTGTTCTTCCCCGAAATTTGCAAGCGCTAGCTCGTTAGAGCCGCGCTCCGTTTGGATGTTCTCTGTGATCGGACCTAACGGACTCTCGCAACCCCCCTCCCCCGCATCAGCCCATCCCCAGCCGTTTGTGCCCCTTACTAACGAGAAGCGCTCTCAGTTGATCCTCGCCGAAAAACATTCTGCTTGTCTTTGTCCTAGGTCTTTGCTTTGAAGTGAGACAGACAACTAGTGCCAGCGGAAAAGTGGCATTTTTCGGTTCGCCCAGACAAAAAACAACCACACATGCTTGAAGATTTTGACGGAGTCCGTTGCTGTTTTATTTTTTTTTACATGAACAGAATTTCCACCAAGCCCCGTCCATGTCTATAAATTATAAGTACAGAAAAAGCGGTTTCTTGGTTCGGAGCTCGGCGCCCCCTTTTCGATGGAGCCAGGTGCAGTCGCACCGCTCGCAGCACCGCCCTAGAACCGACACTGGGGGGGGGCGGAGGGTCAGCGTATATCGCACAGATTTGCCGCTACGATCATAAAGTTATATCACGTTTTCCTTACTACCCTTTGTTCTACTCGATCGATTCGAAAAAAAAACCTTTTGCATCTGGTATCCTCCGCTATGTGAAACATATTGTACACAATTTTTGTTTTTACGTAACACACGTGACAGCCATATACGTCGTTCTGTCTCTGTACACCGCACCATATCTGTGCATTTATAATTTTTCCTATTTGAAGAAATCGTTCTGCATTGGGAAGGCTACCGGGTGGGGCCGTGGTCTAAGCAATCATTCGTCCAAGATCTGATCATTCGTCCGAGATCGAGGCGGGTTCGAATCCCAGTGAGACATGGATGTTGTGTTTGTCTTACAGTACTGGCTCTGAACCAGTGGCCCTAAATTAGGGACGGGTGACTGCTTATAGCCTATTGAGTTGCTCATGGTGGTCGTTAAACCACGCAATTAAAAAAAAAGCTGAAGTGTCGAAGCGATGATCCTTTGTATTGCGGTGTTTCTCTGTTGCACGTACTGTATAAACGCCGCTAGAAGAGTAAATGCAGATGCTTTCGAATTCAAAATATATTTTGTTCCATTTCATTGCTTCCAAACATCAGATTGAAACATTTCATTTTTTAAGACCATTTTACATAGAATTTCTTCTTCAAATAACGCACAGTTTTTCCCGTCAAGGAAATGGGTAAATGCACATTGCATTTTACCCGATATCTACTTTTAAAAGCCCCGTTTAAAAATCTTTCCTTGCATCTCATAGACTCATGATGAGGAAAGTTTTGCACAAGGTTAGTAGAAGAGAAGGTTGCCTCCATCCCTATACTTCCCTGCAGTCACGTCTTAGTTGGGGAGTGACGTCAGTGACAGACCCGCGGTCAAGGTCTACGCCCATCCATCCCTTTCCGAAAGAGCTAAATCCTATGAAATTTCAGTGTAATCTCACTTTGAGCTCAGGTTTTCGTGTAGCAACATTTTTCAGAGTGATCTATATTAACTGTTACCTAGTAACATTCAACATTCATAGCTACTGTTTTATGTGACTGGTTATCAGTGATGCCAGGGATGAGATGTACTGTTGCAAATTGCAGCAACAGTTTGTCGAAACCTAAAAAAGATCCTGATAAAAAGAACGTAATGTATCAATTTTTTCCAAAAGATCCAGAGCTCAGGAAAAAGTGGATTCAGCTTTGTCACAGAGATGGGAAATGGAACCCGGCATCCTGTGTTGTGTGTTCAGAACATTTTGAAACTGAAGATTATGAGCGGGATTTGAAATTCGAACTTTTAAATTTGCCACCCAAAAGAAAATTAAAAAGCTTTGCCTTCTCTTCAAAAAATTTGCTGAAAAGTTCTGTAGTTATTAAACACGTGGATTACTGCAATAAAAATCGCATTGAAAGACTTACTCAAAAAGAAACTAAAAATATGATTTCTGATTTGTTACAAGTAAACCATTCAGGTAACAGTTCTGAGAAGCAAAACGCAGTGGAATCCGATGGAGTAACAGAAATCAGAGATATAGAATATGCCGCATTAATGTGTAAATATAGGCAGTTGCTGACTAAAAACATTGCGTTACGCGAAAAAGGCGTGCAAACAACAAAAAGAAATCAGGGATTCAGCTCTAAAAATACGCAGATTGAAATATGAAATTGTTGCAAAGAAACGAAAAAATATTTGTAAAAAAAACTGTTGAACTTCAAGTTCGTTCAGTACTACTCAAGATGTTTACAAGGGGTTAGGTGAATATGCTTTTGAACAAAAAAAAAAAAAAGATTATTTGGTCCAGTGAGGATATATCGATCGCTTTGACTCTGCGATACCTGAGTAAGAGGTCATATATTTGTTTACGAAGTGAACTGAATTATCTCTTGCCTGGATTATCAACTTTGAAGAAATGGACGTACAAGATTACTTCCGAACAAGGTACCATTACGGACTTAGTAAAAATTATGAAAACCGGGCATAATACAGAAAAGCACCAATACCCAGACTGATGAATCACACACTAAAGAATTCATAGTTGCAAAAGTGCTGCGCCACATTGGAGTCAAAAGTAATGAAAAAATTTCCGAAGATTTATACGATGCTTATTCTATGCAAGCGACAACGATAATGTGTTAAATACACAACAATGCCTAACCACAATAACTGAAGATGATGGCCGAGAGTATCTTGCTGATTGGGTGGCCAAAAAATATAAGGAAAAATACCCACATCTGGGAGATTACACATCAAAAAATAACACTGTACGTATTGAGGAATCATGGATGCATCATCTGTCATTTGGAAGACTCATTCAACCATCTCTTGAGTGGTCTAATAACGCTAAAAAATTGGAATATGAATTTCTTAAACAAAACATAAATTACACTATAAGTAAAGAGCCTTATATCGTAAAAACCTTAACCGAAAAAGCATATCTCTTGTTTCCTGGATTTCCCACAGAGGTACTTAGAGGTACAGATGGGGATATGTTAAGATGATAATTATAATTAGGATTAAATATTTGAATGAGAAGCTTCACTCCACTCTAACTGCCAAAAGAAATACCAGAAATGAAAATGACATTCGCTCAAAGAAGAGAAAACCTATGAAAATAGAAATTAGGAAAAGAAAAAACAAAAAAACTTAGACTTACCTATTTAGAAATAACCTCTAGTTTTGCGAATTGATGAGATTAAATCTATTATAATTATATTAATTAGATTATAACTCATGTTCCTAAATCATGAAAAGCCAAATAAACAGAACTGCAACTACAGTAAACGTAAGTACAAAACACTTTATGCTTCAGTCGGAAATGTTCAATTTTTAAAATGCATATGCATGTTTTTCTTTCGTTTTTCTAACCTTTCACATGTCTTTAATCTAAAGAAGGCTGTGGCTGTCTTTTGTAAGGGTCCTAAACTTTTTCAAAATAAACAGGATTTAAAAAAAGAAAAAAAACTTGATTTGATTCCATACTCCGGACGGGCGGGCGAGACCTCGAGTCAAACCCCACGATGGGTCTGTCAGTGACGTCACGCGCCTCTCCTTCTCCGCTCCAAGATTTTCCGCAATCGAGGCAGCCTTCTCTTCTACTAACCTTGCGTTTTGCATATGATTTCCCGTAAAGCACAGTTTGGGCACAAGATAGCGTAACTGCTTCTTTTGAGTTTTGATAGATTTGCAGAAGAATCTGCGCTCCTATAAATTCGATGGAAAACAACATTGTTAAGAACCATGGAGAGGTGCATGCTTGGTGTAACCTGAAAAGATATGAAGAGGAACTCGTGGATCGGGAACATGAAAAGAGTGGAAGACATCATATGCCGCCCCGGTGGCGCAGTGGTCTAAGCGATGATCTCTGATCATTCTTCCGAAAGGGGTCCGTGTTCGAATCCCGGTGAGGCATGGATGTTGTGTTTGTCTTACGACACTGGCTCTCTCCCTTCCCTGGAGCCAGTGACCCTAAATTATAGGTGGGCGACTGCTTATAGCCCATTGAGTTGCTCACGGTGGTCGTTAAACCTCCAATAAAAAAAAAGACATCGTGATCAGAGTAAAATCCCTGAAATGGCAATGAGCTGGACATATTGCCAGAAAGACGGATCATCGATGGAAAAACGCAATTCTAGATCGGATTTCAAGCTACAGAAGAAGACCACATATTTTTATTTTTGGAATGATTGAAAAGATGTGCTCGTTATACCCGATCAATCTGTGTCATCTTGATTAATTTGTTTGGGAGGTTAAAGATTGTCCAGAGTATCTGAGGTTTTAAGGAGTCTCCTTTCGTTATTCACGGCACCCGGCTCTAGGGAAAGAGAAGAACCAGAGTCGTCGGACAAACACTGGTGTTACTGTTTATCCAGAACCGAAATCCGAGCGCAACTGGAACTATTTGTTATTTACTGTTCTGTGGCAGCTTCATGTATTGTTTTACGCCGATGGTAGATAGTTGAGACAGTTTCAGTTCTTGTTTCATTATTTGTAGTGTTTTGCGGCATTGTACGAAACAGAAAACTGATAAACATTTGGGTGAGCATCGTATAGGTTACTGTGTAAACTCATTCATTTCCTTCACTTCAAAAGAAAATGTTCTATCAGATGAAGTTTCTCCATATTGAAATCTTCATTTGTTTAAATGTATACTTTTGAAGTTCTTTCTTTAAAGAAATGTGAAGTTCTCAAAAACCAAGCACAATCCGCACGTCATTTGAAATAAAATAAAACGAAATAGATGGAATAAAAAATATATCAGAGCAGAATATTTCACCGTAGTGCGTATAAGTGGCATGCTTAGCAATGAAGATATTGTGCGCACAGATCGACAATATTATGCACTCTCTTTAAATGTACTGTTCAATTGTACCGCCTGGATATAAAAAAATTATTAAGTAAAACTGGAATCTACTGTTTATGTCCGGCTACATCAGATTCAAAGGCATTTTTTTCAATGCATACATTAACCTCTTAAACAGCCGGAACGAATTAACTCGCAGTTAGAAAAATGGATTAAGGTCAGCTCGAAAAAGTATATTCGCTGTCTAAGAAGCTGGCAGAACGCGGCTGGAACCAGTGAATCTGCGCATCAGAAAGCATTGCTTTTCCTTTAGTTTGTTATTTAAATGGTCATTCAGGGGTATGATTGACGCTAATCCTTTCTGAATGATTATTATTTGATAAAAGGGCTAAACCAATGGCGAGGAATCTAAGAAAGGAAAGATATGTTTGAGTCATTTGTTCCTACCCAGTGGCACGATGTTTGTATGAGCGAGACTAGCCTCCCCCTTCTGCCTTAGATCATGAAGCAGAGAACAAAGGATTAGAACCAAGTGCTTTCACGATTGGTAGGTTTACCCTGAAGTGCCAAAAGTCACGGGATACGTACCTAGTATTGTGTAAGACCACCTCTAGCCCTGCGAAGTGCAGCAACTCGACGTGGCATCGATTTCACAAGTGGCTGGAAGGCTTCTGAAGAGATGTTGAGCCATGCCGTCTGAACAGCTGCCAACAGTTTTTTAAGCTTTCCAACCGTAGGTTAAAGAAGCGTATATGCTCCAGCTTTGTCCGTCCGTCTGTCCGTCCGCCCGCACGATAACTCCCGTTAAAATGGTTCGATTTGGACGAAATTTTAGTATGTGGTAGGGGACCACTTGGGGACGAACCCTACTGAAAATGGGCGAAGCAGGGTCAAAGGTCAGGACATAGAAGCGGGATCCATTTCATTGCTCTTATGTGTCATAACTTGCTAAAAAATTTTCGATTTCGATGAAATTTTAGTATGTGGTAGAGAACCACCTGGGGACGATCCCTATTGAAAATGGGTGAAATTGAGTCAAAAGTCAGGTCATAGGAGCTGGATCCATTCCATTGCCTTTATGCGTGATAACTTGCGTAAAAATGGTTCGATTTCGATGAAATTCTAGTATGTGATAGGGAATCACCTGGGAACAAATCCTATTGAAAATGGGTGAAATAGGGTCAAAGGTCAGGACATAGGAGCTGGATCCATTTCATTGCCATTATGCGTCATAACTTGCGTAAAAATGGTTCGATTTCGATGAAATTTTAGTATGTGGTAGGGAACCACCTGTGCACGAGCCCTATTGAAAATGGGCGGAATGGGGTCAAAGGTCAGGCAGGGCATAAGAGCGGGATATATTCCATTACCCTTATGCGTCATAACTTGCGTAAAAATGGTTCGATTTCGATCAAATTTTAGTATGTGGTAAGGAACCACCTGGTGACGAACGCTATTGAAAATGGGTGGAATGGGGCAAAGGTCAGGACATAAAAGCGGGATCCATTCCAATGCCTTAATGCGTCATAACATCCGTAAATATGGTTCGATTTCGATGAAATTTTAGTATGTGGTAGGGAACCACCTGGGCACGAAACGAACCCTATTGAAAATGGGCGAAATGGGGTCAAAGGTCAGGCAGGGCATAAGAGCGAGATATATTCCATTGCGCTTATGCGTCATAACTTGCGTAAAAATACTTCGATTTCGATGAAATTTTAGTATGTGGTAGGGAGCCACTGGGGACGAACCCTATTGAAAATGGGCGAAATGGGGTCAAAGGTCAGGACACTGGAGTGGGATCCATTCCATTGTCCTTGTGCATCATAACGTACCTAAAATGCTTGGATTGCGACAAAACTTTATCATGTTGTTCCGGAGGTAAAGTGAACCGGTTCTGTTGAATATCAACGAAATGGGGTCAAAGGTCATTGCACAAAAGCAAGATTTATTCCCCAGCCATTATTCTCATAACTTGCGTAAAACTGCTTTTATTGCCACAAAACTTTATCATGTTGTTCCGGAGGTATAGTGAACCGGTTCTGTTGAATACAATGGAAATGGTGTGAAAGGTCAGAACACAGGAGCGAGATTTATTCCACAGCCATTATCCACATAACTTGAGTAATAATTTCTGGTATGTTGGAAAGCGTATCATAATCAATGCTTTGCATTATTTTACTAACTTGTCTAATATTTGTAGGTGCTGGATGTTGGGTGAGAATGGACATTTCCACCACGCCCCATAAGTGCTCTACCGGGTTCATGTCGGGCGAGCGTGGCGGCCACATCATCCGTTAGAACTGTCCAGAATGCTCCTCGAACCAATTTTGGAAAACTTGGGTCCGACGACATGGGACATTGTCTGCCTGGAGAATCCCATTGTTGTTGGAGGTACATGAAGTCCATCAAGGGCTGAAAATGGTCACACAGCAGATCAATAAAGCGATTACCGGTTAATGACGTGTTTACGAGGACCAGAGGACCCAAACCGTGCCACATAATGACACCCCACACATGCATGGAACCACCACCAGCTTGCACGGTGCCTTGTTCACAGCTTGGGTCATGGCCTCATGGGGTCTGCGCTACACCCGAATCCTACCATCAGCTCGTAACAACTGGTAGCGTGATTAATCGGATCAGGCCGCATGTTGCTAGTCTTCCAGGGTCAAATTTACGAGCCCAGGTGAGGTGCTGTGTCCGATGTCGTGGTGTTAACAAAGGCACTTTGGTGGGTCATCTGCTCCCATACCTCATGGAAGCTAAATTACGCTGCAGTGACCTGATGGATATGTCTCTGGTACCTCCTGCATTGAATGTGGATGTTATTTGAGCCAGTGTCGTTTGTGTGTTAGCATGGAAAATCCTGGTCAGACGCCGCCGGTCACGGTCATTCAGCACTCGTGGTTGGCCACTGCGCTGTACCACGGCGGGTGGTAATGCCTTCAATGAGGTATTCGCGGTGCACACGTGACACCGTGGATTGAGAAATGTTGAATGTTCGCACAGCTTCGGAAAATGAATGTCCCATTCGTATGGCTCCCACTACCATGCTTGGTTTAAACTCCGGTAATTCACGTTGGCTTTCCATAATCCTACTGGCGTTTGTTCAACCTGACTCACGAGCTGACATCTCGAAATTGATAAAAATCATGGCGTGCGTCGAAGCCTTTATACGATGGCAGCTTCTGTTAAAATTTGCATACTGCTATCCCGTGACTTTTGGCACTTCAGTGTATTTACAGTACTGCTGAAATGACAGGGGAAAATAAATTATTGCACCGTAGCTTTCGTAAACCCGGCCTCAATGCGAACATTTCTGTTCGGGAAGCACAAAAAATTTCGTGAATCATTTGATTCAGGTACATCTGCTTAAATGGTTAATGCAGAGATTTCGTAGCAAAATGCAAACGTACATTTGTGCCTACTAGCGGGATTCTGAACATGGAGAACTTGGAATGTGTGAGAAAAGTCAAGGACATGTTTTTTTTTCCTTCTGTCTGGGAAATAAGTTTTTTGTATCAGTCTTCTAGAAGCAGTGATATCATGTCAAAAATAAATTTATATTTTCGAAAATTCCCTAAAGTCATTGGGAAAATCTTGGCGATATTTATAAGTATATGCGATTTAAGAATTACATCTTGAAAATATTCCAGTACGTAATACAGATATTGGGGCACGAAAACACATATGCGCTCTTAGCGAAAATATCCGGAACTGTGGAAAGATGGAAATATATTAAAAAAACTTTCATGGGATCATATCAAAAATATAATCATATCATACCTAAACGCTTTCGCGTTCTTACTGTTATTCCATCCACACAGAGTATTTCCAATCAGTTTTTCTAGAAACAGAGATATCATAACAAATACACAAGTACATTTGCGTCAACTATTGTGAAAACTGTGCACAAGAAAAATCCGAACTCATATAGAAAACATTAGTTAATGCACATCGGTTTGGTTCAGAAAGAATTATTCAGTTTCAGGAATTACAGATCCATCCGTCTCATATTAGTTGTTTACAAAATCTTCACTAAGTACTGTTACATTGCTTGAAGGAAATACTGGGTATGGCGCTATCAAGAGAACAAGCTGGATTTCTGACTACAGAGCTACAGATCATATCCACTTACCGAGAAAACTAACTGAAAGCATGAGAGAATACGAACTCTCACTATCTGTGGCTTTTCTTGATTATGAAAAGGCCTTTGATTCCATGAAACCATCACCATTTATAATGTCTTTGAAATCCTTCAGTATTGAAGATGCATGCACTAACATTTTCAAAGACAGCTATGAAAACTCAAGCCCGAATGTTCAACTATTTGTGGATACAGCACCAATAAAAATTAGAAAGGGAGTAAACAAAGCAACACTACATACCACATATCATAAGCTTTTCGATGTTACATTTCAGAATGTCTTTCAATCATTGAACTAGGAAGATAAGAGGATAAAGATTAACATAGATTATTTACCCAATTTTCTTTTTTCTGATGAAAAAGAAATTTTTGCAAGTATCCCCTCAAAACTTCAGAGTATGATTCAGGAACTTTCTGATGAGAGCAAAAAGAGGGGATTAAAAATGAACTTTCACAAAACAAAATTGACGTGCAATGCTTTTACAAGAACTAAAGATTTAGGGACTCATGAGAAAAATGCAGAGGTAACCGTTATTTACATTTACCTTGGGCAACAGATATCAAATGAGGACCACGCTGAAGAAAAAGCAATTCATCGACGCAAAAAACGTTCAAGAAGTAGTACAACCTTCAAGAGGAATTTACCATTTTGTCTTAAAGTGTTTAATAAGTGCATCCTTTCAGTAATTACTTATGGATCAATGCATACTTTCAGTAATTACTGATGGATCAATGCATCTTTTCGGTAATTACTTATGGATCAGAGACATGGACTTAAACTGAACAAGTTAGTAAAATCATGCAATGCACTGATTATGATACGCTTTCCAACATACTAGAAATCATTACTCAAGTTATTACTCAAGTTATGAGGAAAATGGCTGTGGAATAAATCTCACTCCTGTGCTTTGACCTTTGATCCCATTTCAATGATATTCAACAGAACTGGTTCAGTATACCTCCGAAATAACATGCTAAAGTTTTGTCGCAATCGAATCAATTTTACGTAAGTTACGATGCATAAGGGCTATGGAATAGATCCCGCTTCTGTGTCCTAACCTTTGACCCCATTTCAGCCATTTTCAATAGGATTCGTCCCCAGGCAGGTCCCTACAACATACTAACATTTCATCAAAATCAAAACATTTTTACGTAAGTTACGACGCATAATGGCGATGGAAGTGATTCTGCACCTGTGTCCTGACCTTTGACCCCCATTTCGCAAATTTTCAATAGGGTTTGTCCCCAGGTGGTTCCCCACCACATACTAAAATTTAATCGAAATCGAACCTTTTTTACGTTAGTTATGACGCATAAGAGCAGTGGAATGGATCCCGCTCCTATGTCCTGACCTTTGTCCCCATTTCGTTCACTTTCAATGGGGTTCTTTCCCAGGTGATTCCCTACCAGATACTAAAATTTCATAGAAATCGAACGATTGTTACGCGAGTTATCGTGCGGACGGACATACGCACACAACGCGTGACGTAATGAGGCAGATGGGAATCGCGACCATCTGCTCGCAAGAGTGTGACGTCGTAAAACTTTAATAGGATCCAAACACACCGCGTGACGTAATGAGACAGATGGCGTGATACCGCGCCAATATTCTCAAACGCGAGATTGTGACGTCATAAGATTTTTAAGCATTGGTAACGTTAATGGAACGACGCCATGACACCAAACACGTTATAAATCGGGGTGGTTATTTTACCCACTAAACGAATTCTCCTAAAGTCGAGATCAAGCTAAATCGATTTCTAGTACCAGAAAACGGTAGGTTAACGACTTTCATCAAAATTCTTAGAGCTGTTTAAAGAAAAAAAAAGGTACATACATACATACAAGAATTGCTACTTCAAGGTGGACGTCAAGTAATTTTGCTTCCTATATTTCCAATGGAAAAACTTCTGTACACATTTTCTTCACAATTAATGCGTTCCCAAGGATGAAAATTTGAACATTGATTAAAATAGCTTCATTTCATAACTTGGAATACTTAATATTTTCTAAACCATAACCGTAATTATGCAATCCAACATTTATTTGTCCACTGACGTGATCAAAGTACAGGTCGCGCCATCTTGTTTCTGATTTCAACACCACCAAAGGAAACGTTATTGTTTTTTAATATACTTATGGTTATGTTTTAGAAAATATTAAGTATTCCAAGTTATAATATGAAGTTATTTTAATCGAAGTTCAAATTTCCATCCTTGGGAACACACTAATTGTGAAGGAAATGTGTACAAAAGGTTTTCCATTGGAAATATAGGAAGCAAAATTACTTGACGTTCACCTGAATAGTGTGGGATAAGGGCGATGGAGTGGATCCCAATCCTATGTCCTGACCTTTGACTCCATTTGTACCATTTTTAATAGGGTTCCTCTCCAGGTGGTCCCCTACCACATGCCAACTTTTCATCGAAATCGAACCTTTTTTACGCACGTTATGACGCATAAGGGCAATGGAATGCATCCCGCTCCTATGTCGTGACCTTTGACCCCACTTCACCCATTTTCAATAAGGTTTGTCCCCAGGTGGTCCCCTACCACATACTAAAAGTTCATCGAAATCGAACCATTGTTATGTCAGTTATCGGGCGACAGGCAGACAGATGGATGGGCAGACGGACGGAAAAAGCTGGAGCATATACGCTTCTTAAACCTGCGGTTGGAAATCGTAAAAAATACCTAGAAGGAGATCACGTGGGAGATTGGTGGATGAAATTGGAAAGCATGCTAGACAGTAGTGGCAGGAAGACTTTCATGCAGTCTAATGGCTGATGATATACACTATATTGACAAAAGTCACCGGGCACCCATTCAAAAGCAAATGAACGCATCCGCTGCGTTGTTGAGATGCGCGGTACAGCTGCAAACGTTATAAAAACAAGCCTGAAGCTGACTGCAATCATATCGCACAGTAAGGTTGAGTAAAAATGTGGTGGCGGGAGAGAACTGACTTCGAGAAAGGAAAGATTGTTGGGTGTTATATTAGTGGGTTGTCCATAAGAGGAACCGAGAGGCGTTTAAACATACCAAAGTCAACTGTTTTGGACGTTCTGAATAAGTGGAAGACACATGGCCTGCCTGAAGCAGTGAAACGGTCCGGCAGACCAAAGAAAATCAGTGATAGAGGACGTCGAAGCTTCAGGAGAGTCGTTACAGCTAATCGACGGCGTACTGCACAAGACCTCAGTGTACAGGTGAGTAACAATGCTGGAACATTGGTATGCACAAGTACCATTCGCAGAGAACTTCATTCGATGGGTTACCGTAGTAGTGAGGCTGCTCATAAGCCTTTCATTTCCACTCGGAATGCTACTCGTCGTTTAGCATGGTGTGAAGAACATTTATCGTGGACGTAGATAAATGGAAACGAGTCCTATGGACTGATGAATTCAGATACACGACCCATGAGTCTGATGGCCGTGTATGGGTATAGAGTCAGCCGGGGTAATGCTATTTACCACAGTGTACTGTTCCTACGGTCAAGATTGGAGCTGGCATTGTACTCGTGTGGCGGTGTTTTTCGTGGTATGGTCCCGGCCCATTGGTTATCGTTGACAAACCTGTTAACCAGCACGTTTTCTTCCATATTCTGGACAATTATGCCCTACCAACCCTGTGGTAATACTATGGAACTGATCTTTGTTGGTACCAGCAGATAATGCTCCGTTATACTATGTAATACTATGGAACCGATCCTTGTTGGTACCAGCAGGATAATGCACCTTATACTATGTAATACTATGGAACCGATCCTTGTTGGTACCAGCAGGATAATGCACCTTATACTATGTAATACTATGGAACCGATCCTTGCTGGTACCAGCAGAATAATGACTGTTACGGCGTGGTTTGACGATAATTCCGTATCCTATGTGGACTGGCCAGTACAGAGACCAAGGCCACCTACTAAGGAACAGTTAGAGGGAGCATTATGTACTGAATGAACAGTTAGAGGGAGCATTATGTACTGGCGCATACCTATCGCTGTGTTCCAAAACTTTGTCGAAAGGATGTCTCGAAAGGTCAGTGCATGCATTAAGGCTAAAGGTGGACCTACACCGTATTAATGTATGTCAATAAATGCTATGTTGTGTTTCACTTCTAGGTGTCCGGTGACTTTTGTCAATATAGTGTGTATATCCAGAAACTTTCTGTATCATATATCTTTTATGTATCCGTTCCGGGAGCGATGCGACTCCAAAGGAAAGGGAACATTGAATTTGAATAAAACATTTCGCAATGCATTATGCATATCAATTAATAATGTCATCTTGTATGAGTTTTTTGACTCCGAATAAAGAAAACAGCTATGATTTCAGCTAAATGTGAGTACTTCATTTTAAAGTTTAATAACGAAATTTCCTCACATGATTTCATATCTACTGCGAATGGGTTTGTACTGATTAATTTTTTATGTCATTCACTTGTACGTTGGGCTCGGGCAGCGAATAAATCCCATTTCCACTACTGTATATATCATCATCATCATCATCATTGTCAACCATTATCAATCCACTGCTGGACGAAGGTCTCCCCAAGTTTCCTCCACAACGGTCTGTCTTGTGCCAGTCTCCTCCATGTCACCCCTGAATACTTTCGAATTTCATCCACCCATCTTCCATGTGGTCTTCTTCTGGGTCTTTTCCTGTCCCTTGGAATCCAATCTAAAATTTCGGCTGTCCATCGATGGTCTGTTCTTCTGGCAGTATGTCCAGCCTATTGCCATTTCAGGGATTTAACTCAGACCATGATGTCTTCCACTCTTGTCATTTTTCGGATCCACGTGTTCCTCTTCTTATCTCTCCTGGTTACACCAAGTATGCACCTCTCCATGCTGCTTTGAGCTGTCTGCAGCCTTTGTATGTCTCTTTTAGTTAAGGTCCACGTCTCTGCACCATACGTAAGCACTGGAAGGATGCATTGATCAAACACTTTTCTTTTAAGACATAATGGCATATTGCTCTTGAAAATTTTGCTGTTTCTTCCAAAAGCTCTCCAGGCAAGTTTTGTACGCCGATTAATTTCTTCATCAATGTGACCCTTACTTGATATCTGCTGTCCAAGATAAACGTACGTGTCTGTTATCTCCAGCTTTTCTCCATCAATCGATAAATCTTCATTTCTTGTAAAAGCATTGTACATCACTTTTGTCTTCTGAAAGTTCATTTTTAATCCCACTTGTTTACTCTTGTCAGCAAGTTCCTGGATCATACTCTGTAGCTCTGATGGGGTAGTTGCAAAAATGACAACGTCATCAGCAAAACGAAGGTGGGTTAGATAATCTCCATTAATCTTTTTCCCCTTGTTTTCCCAGCTCAGCGACTGAAAAACACCCTCCAATGCGGCATTAAAGAACTTCGGAGATATGGTGTTACCTTGTCTCACTCCTTTTCCAATTTTTATGTGTGTTGTATTTTCAAACAGCCGAATCTTTGCACTTGCATTTTCATAGATGTTATTAATAATATTAATGTATGCATCTTCAATACCGCAGGATTTCAGAGCCATTGTAACTGCTGATGGTTTCACCGAATCAAAGGCTTTTTCATAATCGTTAAAAGCCATGCACAATGGAAGTTCATATTCCCTCGCTCTTTCAATTAGTTCTCTCAGTACGTGGATATGATCTATTGTGCTGTAGCCACTCCTGAATCCAGCTTGTTCTCTCGGTTGAGCCATGTCCAGTGTCACCTTCAAGCGGTGTGAAAGAACTTTAGTGAAGATTTTATAAACCACTGATAGGAGGCTGTTAGGCCTGTAGTTCCTGAGATCCTCAATGTCACCTTTTTTATGTAGCAAGATCATTGTAGCGTTGTTCCAATCCTCAGGAATTTTCCCTTCATTAAGGCATCGAGTGAAAATTTGGGAGAGTACTGTTTCGATTTCTCCACTTGCTTCTTGTATGATGTCTGCAGTAATTCCATCTTCTCCTGGAGTTTTTCCCCGCTTCATGTTCTTGATTGCATGTGCAACCTCTGCTGGTAGGACTGGAAGAACTCTGGTACTGGTATCTTTCATGATGTCTGGAGTGCATGTATCATCCCTTTCATATAATGTGGAGTAGAAATCTTTCACTCTTGTCAAAATTTCGCCTCTATTTCTCGTTACAGAACCATCTTCTTTTCTCAGTGCCATAATCTGTTTTTTCCCCTTACTGAGATGTCCCTTTGCTATCTTTAGGCTTTGGTTGTTTTCAATTGCTTTCCTTACTAGTTCACAGTTGAATTTTCTTACGTCTTCAGTGACACTTTTTCTTTCTGTCTTACATAGCTCTATATATTACACTTTGGAAGTCACATCTTCTTTAGTTGTCCTCATCTCTCTTCTTTTTTGCATCAACATTTTGGTTTTTCCTGATAATTTGTTCACATGCAATTTGTTCTTAGACCCAGCTAATTTTGTTGCTGTTTCCATAAGAGCTTTGGTTACTTTTCTGTTAACTTCAGAAATATCTACTTCTTCCGATGTTAGGCCTTCTAAAGCAGAGAATCTGTTCTTCAGTTCCAATTTGAAGGTATTATGGTGTTTTTTAAGGTTGGTTATGTCAATACATTTTGTTTGTCTTATGAGCTTGCTACGTTCGAGTTTAGTGTTGAGGTGCATCTTACATCTCACCAATCTATGGTCACTGCCTGTGTTGAACTTGTTTAGCACACTGCAGTCTTCTATGATGAATTTTTTGTTACACATAATAAAATCAATTTCACTTGTCGTCCCATTTGGATGTCTCCATGTCCATTTCTTGTGTGGCTTTTTCTTGAAAAAGGAGTTCAAGATGAAAAACCTTTCTGCCTCTGCAAACTCTATGAGAGTATTTCCACGCTGGTTTCTGTTGCCGTGACCGAATTTACCTACTGAAGTTTCATTCTGTTGCCGTTGCCCTATTTTTGCATTGAAATCTCCCATAACTATCTTCAAGTGCTGCTTACCTTTATTATTTAGATCACGAATTTCCTCATAAAATTCTTCAATTTCTTCTTCAGCATGACTTGTGGTGGGTGCATAAGTTTGAATAATCTGAGTCTGGTATCTTCTCGAGAGTTGGATAACGAGTCGTGCAGCTCTGTCAGAGGAACTTTCAACTTCTACAACTTTATCCTTCAGTTTCTTGTTTATTATAAATCCAACACCACTAGTTCTGCCAGTATCTGTCCCACGATAGTAGAAGAGATGTCCACTTTTCAGTTCAATGAGATCTTCTCCTTTTCTACTTACCTCACTTAGCCCGACGATGTCCCACTTGATCCTTTGTAGTTCCTCTTCCTATTCAAAAAGCCTTGAATCAGAAGATAGGGAGCGTCCGTTGTACGTAGCCAAGGTCAGCATCAGATGGCAGCCTAGTCCGGTCCTCCGGGGATTCTTAGCACCCTCTGCCTTCATGTCGCACTGGCCGCTGCCTTGGCCAGGTACATTCCAGCTGCCGGAGACTGAGGGCCAAGATTTAAGTTGTGGAGTCATTTTGGAGGGGTTTGGCCATAACACACCACGCTGGCCAAGCGGGTTGGTGAGTGTGGGATAGCATTTCCTCTAATCCCGATGGTATAGTTATACCGCTATTGGCGGTCGTCAGAGCCCCTTTAGTGGGAACAGGATGTACCACGAGAAGGCGGGGTTGACATTTGTCAAGGAGAGGCTGTGATGTTACGCATCACCTGACCTTACATCCCATTAATATATATATATATATATATATATATATATATTAATATATAGGTTTTTCGCATTTCTAATTACATTTGTTTTCCAAGAGAAGGATTGTGCCGTTTTCAGTGTTGCAACGGAGATTACCTGGAAATTAATTTTGAAATACAAATTTCACAAGAAAGGGCTTCAAGGTACACACAACATTAGCTCCGGCGAATGTATGCCAAACTTCGTTGCAGATTTTCCCCGTAGACGACAGACAGACACACAGACGGACAACGCATTTTATTAGAGACGATGACTGAGCATAGAAAAAATCAAATCTTATTATAGATGTATTACTGCAGCTGATGCTCTACACTGTGAACTGAATGGAAGCAGCTGAGTGGATGATCTGTGAGGAATAAAAAAAAAGAAAAGAAAGTTAATTTTTTTTGTAATCCTGTTAAAGAAACAATAGTATCGATTATAACAACTGCAGTATTGATACAAATATTAAGAAAATAATTTCAGTGAAAACATGGCCACACTGACTTCCTAAATATTTCATCGCACGTAATTAAACAAATATTGCGTTCTCACAAGCTGTTTCGAAACAAAAAAAAATTCTATTCTTAAAGGAAATTAATCCATTTTCTTAAATTTTCTAGATATGAAGTTGGCACGCATCCCTAATGAGTATTTTATGAATCTGCTGTTTTATTTTGAATAAACGTTGCTAACAGAAATATTCATGCAATTAATAAAATAAGTGCAGAATATGTTAAGTCGGTTTTATTCAGATTTGGAATCCCTTTTGCTGGGAAAACACCAGCTTTCATAACGAAAATACATTGATTGCTTGTGCGAAATATTCTGACAAAGATATCTAATGCAATTTAAATAAAACATCAAGAAAGCCAGTTGTACCGTTATACACAGTGCGTCAAATAATTTTTAAGACTGGGTCTGTAAAATGAAATAGAAATAAGAAATAATAATTTGTTTTGGTTTGTTATTCAAAATAGGTCCCTCCGGCTTCAATACACTTGTTACAGCGATTTAATAATGATTCGAATGCCTGTTCCAGTTCACTTTGCGGAATTGCCTCCAAAGCACACGTCGAAGCTGTTTGTATGGTCGAAATATCATAAAAAAACCATTTAACGTGATTTTAAGTTTTGGGAACGAAAAAAAGTCGCAGGTTGCTAAATCAGGCGAATACGGTAGACGATCAACACACAGACGTTATTTTTCGCCAAAAATCTACGAACAAGAAGTGAGGTGTGACTGGGTGCATTATCGTGCAACAAACACCAACTGTTTTCATCCCGATATTCTGGACGAATGCGACGAATTCTGCCCATCAAATGCCTCAAAACATTTCAATAAAAACTCACCAGTAATTGTTTGTCCACTTGGAACAAATTCTTTGTGGATAATACACACAACATTACTATCGAAGAATGTAATGAGCATTGTTTTGATTTTTGATGGAACTTTTCTTGTGTTTTTGGCTTGTCGAGAGTGTTTTGACTTCAATTCCGCACTTTGTTTTAGGATCATATTGAAAACACCATGTTTCATCACCAGTAACAATCGATTTTAAAGTTTGGATCATTTTCAGCGGCTGAAATGATGTCTCTGCAATGTGCTCTTCTCCTTGATTTTTGTTCATTGGTTAACGTGTGTGGAACAAATTTACCACAGACTTTTGTTTTGCCGAAATCTTCGTACAGGATGGTTCGAATAGTTTCTTTGTTGATGTTTAAAGACTCTTCCATCATTCTTAGGGACGCACATCGATTGTTTTCCACGAAATCACGCACTTTTTCAATAATCTCAGGTGTCCTAGATGAACTTGGTCTTCCGGTATGCTTATCATCTTCCAGCGTATCTCTTCCGTCCAAAAAACGTATGTGCCACAGGAAAACATTTGATCTACTTAAACAAAACTCACCGTAAACTTGTTTCATCATTTAATACGTTTCCGAGGCACTTTTACCAAGTTTTGCGTTAAATTTAACAACAGCCCTTTGTTCCATCTTAATAATTCAACATGAAAAATATTTTACTTCTCTAACGAACGCCCGTTTCGTTTGAGTTACTTTAACAACTGCGCAGTACTTTTGGCAGAAACCAAGCAGATGGTCACGGTTTATAACGCATTTGCGTTTACACTGGGGGCGTCACCGTAGGCTGAAATCTAGCGCCAGTCTAAAAAATTCTTTGACGCACTGTGTATGTTTCGATATCAGTTATTTTTACAACTTAGGAAGGCACATAAAACCATTACGCACGAAAATTATAAAGTATCTTATCATTTTATTCTTCTTTTAATGTGTAGAAGGAGTAAGTAAAATCTTTTATGTTCCAAATTCATGATATTAATAATCACAGATATTATTAATGTATACCTGAAGTCAAACTTTTATAATTTGCGGTGAAAAATCAATTACGTGTTAAGTCTACGACTTCGGGGCATAATTTCTTCTTTCAGAAACATTCACAAAACCAGAATCATTTCACATGGTTGGTTTGTTTAATGGCTTCGAGGAGGGATGGTGATCAACACTTAGTGAGCAACACTTTCATATCTGATTGGGTTCACTGGTTCCGGAGAAAGTACTGAGAGAGCGATGTGAGATATCCGCACCACCCATAATTCACCCGAAACTCGAGCAGGGTTCTACTTCGGACGACTGATCAGAAGTCAGGACGTCATACCGCACGGCAACCGAAGCTGCAAAAATTTTCCTCAAATTACGCATTGTGTCCCAGTTGTGCAATTATCAAAGCGCTGGCTTCTGAACGTTTGTCCGAGTGGACCGGTTGTTTACTCTCTCCTTTTCCTGGTCCCTTAATTAGGAACGGGTGATTTCTTATATCCTCAGAGTTTCTAACGGTGGTCGTTAAACCGCAAAATAAAAACGCACACACAAGGAAAAAATATTAGACCAGAGCAAATGTTTCTACTCCCTTTTTACCTCCAAATTGCGAACTCTCCGAATAACGGGGACAGTGATCTTGCTCATGAGACAATTCAAATAAATCCGTGCAATATTGCCACAAATATTTTTTTAGCTTTTCTGGACGGAAATAAGGTACTTTTTGTTCTTCAGATCCCCATTACAAAAAATGCTGGTCCGTGGTTTCACTATGGCAGATCTTTCCTTAAAAGCGGGCAAAACAGCATCTTTCAAACAAAATGGGGTATTCGTTGTCAATCCAGAAGAAGAGGATTTAGTGGTAATTTTTGAAGTAATTACGTATCTAAACAGCGAAGGAAATGCAAAAGATTTCGTTAAGGTCAATGAAGGTCTGTGTATCTAAGAGGCAACAATGTGCACGAGTTCGTTGTTTTGAAAACATTGGAAGGAAATGATTTGATTGAGATAGCATCTGATGCAATTGTAGAAGAAGTGTGAGATGTTTTAAAAGACGCTGTAAAGTGTAGTGACGAGCCAGAAAAGCTTTTTTGTAAAGAAAGGGACTACGAAGGGATTAGCGCTATTGAAGAATTTAAAAATACATTTTGAAAAACATGCTATGAGCTGTCAACCCCCCCCCAAAAAAAAAAAAAAAAAAAAAAAACGTTTCTATCAGACTTTTTCAGTCAAAACTTGTTGACTGATTTAATTAAATAATGAGGGGGAGAACGTGGTTTGAAAATACACGGTGTAACATATTTTATTGTTGCTTACGTTTCTTTAAACATGCATCGAAATATGTACACTGAATGTACTGTATTTTACATGTACATGTATACTATGCAACCACACGTATTGTATTATTTCTCACTATGAAACAAGAGCAAAAATATAATAAAACGTTTAATCCAAAAACATTAGTTGAGTTCTATATTGTACGTACGTATTTATTATGAAGTTTTTTGTATTGTGGGTCTGGTTGGGTTCAGAGATCAACCCCCAAATAGCTGATACCTAACAGCAGCGGGCAAATGTTGTAGTCCCAGGGTGCTCGCTATTCAGAAGTTTTATAGGTATTATAATGTTATACACAATCTCCAGATTCATGATCGTGGAAACGGAGACATTGTTCCCACAGGAAAAAAAAACAACAACTTTTTTGAACACATCAATAATTGAATTCGTCCACAGGCATAATTTTGTCATTTAGAAAACAGCAAGCTTTTGACATGCTTGCATTTGGTTTCTAGAACCAATTCCGAGTAAATTATAAATACCCACATATTTATTTCACCAATTTGGAAAACTGTGAAACTAAAAGGTCTGGAAAGTAATATGAAAAAATATTGGCAAATTTCACATCTATCTGACCGGAAAAATTCTACCATTCGCTTTTCATTATCAGAACCAGAGACATTTTGAGAGATTTATAGACATATATGTATTATAGCTGCCAATCGGAAAAATTTATATCAGAAATAGTGTAAACCGTAACAGTTTCTCTTTTATACGGAGCCTTATGAGCTGTGTTCAAACTGATCAACAAGTGATACTTCAGTCTACCTTATCTGTGCTTGTAATGTTGCCAAAGAAAAATTCATGATGTCGTCCTTATTATCAGTCTTTTTCTGTTTTTTTATAAAGTGTAACTTAGAAACTTAAATATATGAATAACCGATCATCCTGAATTACATAATTTGCTCTGAATGTATGAATGGCTTCTGAATGTATATACAATACCATCCGCTGAACTAGAAACTTTTATTCAAATTGGGTTGGACTTCCTTTAGCCCGAATCAGAGCGCGTATGCGGTTTGACATAGATTCCACAAGGTGTTGGGTGCATCTACGTCTACAGCATACCAGGCGTTAACCAGAGAGTCAGTTAACTGGCTCAAATTTGATCGAAGAGGACTTTGCTACCAGATCTGTTTTTTTTATAACATGTCCCACATATTCTCAATGAGGCTCAGATGAAGGATTTTTGGCGGCCGGGGAAGATGGTGAAAGTTGCTGTCATGCTCGTTGAACCATCGTTGAATCATTGCTGAACACATCTTGTCCATGAAACAGCCATCACGTGCTGAATAAAAAGTCAACGTTGCAGGATGGACTTGATCAGCAAAAATGTTTAGATAATTATTGGAGGACGCCCGACCTTCCAACAATGTCAAGAGACCCGTTCCGTACCTACAGTACTTGTCCCACACCATGCCATCCCCTGCAGAACAGAGACTGGTGTTTACTAGGCAAGCTGGATCCATTGCTTCATGGGGCTCCCGCCAAACTCTCGGCCTACTGTGATAACCGGAAAGTTACCCCACAGGTAAATTTCCCCACATTGGAAAACTCTTTCGTGGACTGATGCCACTCACATCGATAAATATTTTCAGAATATTTTCCTCTTAAAATATTCCAGTTTCTCCACCAGGTGGCGTTGATGTATATCGTATTTTCGTCCATATCTCTACTTCTAGAAGTCCGATTTGAAAAATTTCTTCTCTGTTGTATAGTGTTTTCAGTGTGATATGTTTTTTATATAATTTCAAAATTTTCAAGAAATTCATAGACTTTCCGCTGGGGGCGTAGAGGTAAATTGCGTTTCCCCCTATATCTCTGCTTCTAAATCTCCGATTTGAAATATTCTTTCTGCAACGGATACAGCTCCTGATGGGAAATCGTTTGCACATAATTTCTAATTTTTATGAAAAAAATGGTTTAGCCACCAGGGGGCGTAAATCTTAATTTCCGCTTCTTATGTATTTGCAGCAAAATATGAGCTTCTTAATTCTCGATTGAAAAAAAAGTCCTTTGTTGACCGCTACCACTCATGTCGACAAACCTTTTAGGGACATTTTCTTCTTGAAATAATGCATGGTTTCTACGCCAGGGGTCGTAGATGTATATCTTACTTTTGTCAATATCTCTACTTCAAGGAGTCCGATTTCAAAAATTCCTTCTTTGTTGGACAGTGTTTCCGATGCGAAATGTTTTTCCCATAAATTCAAAAATTTCAAGTAAATCATAGACTTTCCGCTAGGGGCACGAAGGTAAATTGCGTTTTCTGCGTTATTTCTGCTTCTAAAACTCCGATTTGAAAAATTCTTCCTGTATCGCGTACAAGACCTGATGGAAAATATTTTTCACATAATTTCTAATGTTTGGTAAAGAATGGTTTGGCCACCAGGGGCATAAGTGTTAATTTCTGCTTCTGATGTATTTGTAGCAAAATCTGAGCTCCTGAAAACTCGACTAATTTTTATTTTTTCTTGGACCGATACCGCTCATATGGAAAAACCTTTTGAGAATGCTTTCTTCCTAAAATAATGTATGGTTTTACCACCAGGGGACGAAAAGTCACATCTTATATTTTATCGATATCTCTGTTTCTAAGAGTCCGATTTGAAAAATTATTTCTGTGTTGGAGACCCTTTCTGGTGAGAAAGGTTCGTCATATAAATTCATGTTTTTCTTAACGCAAAAGTCTGCACCAAGATGGCGTAAGGTCACGATTCCGTTTACAGCAATATCTGACGGATTAAAAACCCGATTGAAAAACTTCTTTCTTTGGTCAGATCTATTGTTTTCCATACCGGTTTCATTGACTTTGAATAGCTTTGATAAATTTAATTTGCGTCAGAAAGGATTCAAAAGACGTGCTTATTACACCCGAAAATTCGGTGTCATCTTTCTCCAACGGTAGGTTGAAGAAGACTATATGCTCCAGCTTTGTCCGTCTGTCTGCCCGTCAGCACGATAACTCGCGTAAAAATGGCTCGATTTCAATGAAATTATACTATGTGGTAGGGAACAACCTGGAAAAGAACCCTATTGAATATGGACGAAATGGGGTCAAAGGTTAGGACATAGGAGCAGGAACCATTACATCGTCCTTATGCTTCATAACGTACGTAAAAATGCTTCGATTGAGACACAACTTTATCATGCTGTTCCGGAAGTATACTTAACCGGTTCTATGGAATATCCTCGAAATGGGGTCAAAGGTCAGGGCATAGGAGCGAGATTCGTTTTACAGCTATTATCCCCATAACCTGAGTAATAACTTGAGTAATGATTTATGGTATGTCGGAAAGCGTATCATAATCCATGCATTGCATGATTTTACTAACTTTTCAAGTAGTTTGGGACAAACTTCAGCCTTACAAGTAGCACAATAGTCGACATTTCGACTTTTATCGCAGTTTAGAGTAACAGGCTGTCGTAGAAATAGCAGGCTGGCAAAATTGGGGAAATCTCCGAGGTAGCCATTTCGACTTTTAACGCAATTTATAGTAATAGACGGTCTTAGAAGTAGCAGGCTGGCAGGGTGGGCGAAATTTCAGGTGTCGGCATTTCGATTTTTGCCGTAATTTACAGATGATCTACAAGTTCCAGTAAAATGTGGGGGAAATTTTCGGTGTCGGAATTTCGACTTTACTGCAGTTTATAGTAACAGGCGGTGTTAGAAGTAGCAGCCTGCTACTTCTAGACCCTCCAGCATTCTAAGAATCGTTTTTGTAAAAGTCGAAATGCCGATCCAGGAAATTTCTTTAACGTTTTAGAGCATTTGTAAATTGCGATAAAATATATATGTACTTTATACGTTCTGATACATTTTCTATTATGTCTTTTACCTGCAGATCCTGAAAATAGTTGTCTCCTTAAATACACTGGCGGAAAGTGAAACAAGTTAGCAAAATCATGCAATGCATTGATTATAATACGTTTTCCAACATTACAGAAATCATTACTCAAGCTATCACTCAAGTAATAAGAATAATGTCTGTGGAATAAATCTCGTTCCTGTGCCCTGACCTTTGATCCCATTTCGATGATATTCAACAGAACCGGCTTCGTATACCTCCGAAATAACATGATAAAGTTTTGTCCCAATCGAAGCATTTTTACGTAAATTATGATGCATAAGGGCTATGGAATAGATCCCGCTCCTGTGTCCTAACCTTTGACCCCATTTCGCCCATTTTCAATAAGGTTTGTCGCCAGGTGGTCCCCTACCACATACTAAAATTTCATCGAAATCGAACTTTTTTACGTTAGTTATGGCGCACAATAGCAGTGGAATGGATCCCTCTCCTATGAACTGACCTTTGACCCCATTTCGTTCACTTTAAATAGGGTTCCTTCCCAGGTGATCCCCTACCAGATACTAAAATTTCATCGAAATCTAACGGTTGTTACGTGAGTTATCGTGCTGACGGACATACGCACACAACGCGTGACGTAATGAGGCAGATGGGAATCGCGACCATCTGCTAGCAAGGTGTGACGTCATAAATCTTTAATAGGATCCACAAACAACACGTGACGTAATGAGATAGATGGCATGACCGCGCGCCAACATTCTCAAACGCGAGTTGTGACGTCATATGATTTCTAAGCATTGGTAACATTAATGGAACAACGCCATCACTAAAAATGTTATAATTCGGGGTGGTTATTTATCCCACTAAACAAATTCTTCTAAAGTCGAGATCAAGCTAAATCGATTTCTAGTACCAGAAAACGGTAGGTTAACGACTTTCATCAAATGTCTTTGAGCCGTTTTCAAAATAAAATGTACATACATACATACAAGAATTGCTACTTTAAGGTGGACGTCAAATGACTTTGCTTCCTATACTTCCAATGGAAAAACTTTGTACACATTTTCTTCACAATTAATGCGTTCTCAAGGATAAAAATTTGAACAACGATTAAAATATCTTCATTTTATAACTTGCAATACTTAATATTTTCTAAAACATAACCATAATTATGCAATTCAACATTTGTTTGTCTACTGACGTCATGAAAATACAGGTCGCGCCATCTTTTTTCTGGACAAGTAATGCGTTCACAAGGATGAAAATTTGAACATCGATTAAAATAGCTTCATTTCATAACTTGGAATACTTAATATTTTCTAAACCATAACCGTAATTATGCAATCCAACATTTTTTTGTCCACTGACGTCATCAAAGTACAGGTCGCGCCATCTTTTCTCTGGTTTCAACATCACCAAAGGAAAAGTTATTGATTTTTAATATAAATATGGTTATGTTTTAGAAAATATTAAGTTTTCCAAGTTATAATATGAAGTTATTTTAATCGATGTTCAAATTCTCATCCTTGGGAACACAATAATTTTGAAGGAAATGTGTACAAAAGTTTTTCCATTGGAAGTATAGGAAGCAAAATTACTTGACGTCCACCTTAATAATATGGGGTAAGGACATTGGAATGGATCGCAATCCTATGTCCTGACCTTTGACCACATTTCGTTAATTTTCAATAGGGTTCATCCCCAGTGGTCCCTTGCTACATACTGAAATTTCATCGAAATCAAACCATTTTTACGCACGTTATGACGCCTAAGGGCAATGGAATGAAGAAGCCGCAATGCCTGGACATGGAAGACGTGTACGATTTCAGCAGTTATCGGACTTTGAGCGATGTCGTATCGTCGTATTGCGGAGCGAATTGGACCGGAAATATCGGTGGTTGTACAATGGTGGCGTAGATGGTCCAAGGAACATTCTCACACGAGAAGACGTGGAACTGGGAGTCACAGACGTACTAATGAGCGGACCGATTGACGCATAAGAAGAGCGTCGTTGTCAAGCAGAACATCCACTGCGACGCAAATCCGAGCTGCCGTTGCACCTGAGGTGACTGTGCGAACAATACGCAACCGTCTACTGGATGCAGGACTACGTGCACGTGTGCCTCTGACTCCAGCCCACCGTCAGGAACGGCTGCAGTGATGTCGCCAACGTCTTCACTGGAGAACGCAATGGCGATCTGTCGTGTTCATCGATGAAAGCAGGTTCCGCTTGGGAGCCTCCGATGGCCGTATGCGTGTTCGCAGACGCACAGGGGAGCGTCTCCACCTTTCTTGCATCCGCCAGCGACACACAGGGCCTACACCTGGTCTCCTGGCGTGGGGAGCGATTAGCTGTCACTCCCGTACACAACTAGTGTTTGTACCGGGTACGTTAAACAGCACCTCTTACATCAACAACATCATTCGGCCCGTTGTTGTGCCATTTGTAAGGTCGGTCCATCGTGGTGTTTTCCAGTAAGATAACGCACGCCCACACACGGTACGTGCAACGCAACATGCACTTCAGGGTGTGAGACAACTTCAATGGCCTGAACGTTCACCGGGTTTGTCCCCCATTGAGCACGTGTGGGATTTTATGGGACAACGACCTATCCGGTCTCTACGGCCAGCCACGACCATCCCCAATTTACGCGTCCAGGTTGAGGATGCTTGGAACTCAATAGTCCAAACTTACATCCAACATCTGCACGACAGACTCCATGCCAGAATTGCACAGTGTGACGCAGTTCATGGCGGTTCAACCTCGTACTAACCATGTTACATGGAAATGTTATTTTTCAGTTTACCAGCAAATACAGCTGTATTTTGCCATAATGTTTTGATCACGTTATCCTCTGTATTCCGTTATTATGCTGTATAAATTTCGTTGATATCAGACGTCTCCTTCTTGGTGTTCTTTTTTCACTTTACGCCAGTGAATATTCGAAGAAAGGAAGCCGGAGACAATAGTTCTATAGATCGTGAGCGGGAGAGTTCTACCGGAATAACTTTCTTTCTGAAGACGTATTCCAGGAGGGCGCGTATTGCGGCCTTAGAAAAAGCATGCAGTTGTGAGTTCTGTTGACGCGAAAGCTTTGTTTCGATACTCTTTTCAATCCAACACTCATACGCATGTCGGAATACAATTCCGTCGTAAAATGGATTTCAATCGCGGAACTCTTTCGATCAAGTGAAACCATTGGTCATTTACCTCCAACTGCGATAGCTCAGATGTATAGTTTTAGTTCGGAGACCTTTCAAACATAGTTCTTTCTCTCGATGATGAGTTTAACAAACTTTGAATCAAATGTGATGCCAATATTCCTCTTATGCTTTTCGAACTTTCCTTTCAACCAATGTGTGAATGGCAGTAAAATTTCGTTCCAGAATTGTTTGCTTACAGTTTATTCCACATCCCCGTTTTATGTGTAAGGAACAACAAATTCTATAAGTAAAACATAATGGAGAGAAAAAATCAAATGCTTCATAACAGATATTCGGGTACTCACTGCTTAACGTAATTTCGGAAGTATAATAGAGCTACACAGAAAGTAAACGAGCGGTTTCCTTCTCATTCTGAACCCTCTAAGTTCATTAGTTATCTTCATTAAGGTTTTCTTTCAAACTGGTCAACAGATGACATTTCAATCCACCTTAACCACGCTCGGAATGCGACTACTGAAAATTTCGGGATGTCGCTATATCACATGAATAAAAGAGAGTGAGGAGAAAAATCAATACTCGTAAGAGTTATTCGGATACTTATTACTTACGCTATGCCACCCTGAATATTGTTTGAAGCACCATGTATTTGCATACGAGAGAAATACCGGGTGTCCTTTAAAAAAGTTTACCTGTCCAACGGCGCTTCAGGTGGAACTACACTATCTACCAACAAGTAATTGGACACCCCTGCAATCGACGATACCTGCGGTCCTGATACACGTCACGGCCGCCGCCGTTAAATACCGTGTGGGAAACAAGAACGCAACCAGTCGCATGTAAGATGCCACGCAGTTCGGAGCTCTCTGATTTCGAGAAAGGTGTGATCGTCGGGTATCACAAAAATGGCCGATCTATACGTGACATATCCAGCGAGTTGAAGTACCCAAAATTGACAGTGGCCTACGTAATTGGCAAGTGGAAGATGAGAGGTGACTGTCGGAATGTGCCCCGACCGGGCAGACCCACAAAACTGGGAGTTACAGACCAACGGGTGCTGTCCAGAGAAATTCGGAAGAACCGCACCAAATCGATGGGCCACATCCGCGAGGAGTTTCAACAGGCATCCGGGAGTGTTCTTTTGATGAATACCATCCGTAAGGAAGCCCATCTGCTCGGTTATCATGGACGTGCTGCCGCCCACTTATTGGTAGATAGTGTATAACTCTGGATATCTTCCCATTTGGTATGAGGACTCCTGAGGCAATGAAATTTTGTTTGACGGAAAAACAGATATTAGTTCCAAAACTCGCCTAAGTTGCGTTTCATTACTGCAGAGAAAATGCGAAAAAATACTTACAGTACATCAGGCTCAGTTTACGGTTACACACCAAGTTCGATTTGCTGTCCTCCGTTTTCCGCAACATGCTGAAATCGCAAATTAGTAGGCACATTCACAGATTGAAGTGTTTCACTGAAGGATATGGAGCGTAATGCTTGCCTTAAGGTCCCCCAAGTTTTATCTGTGACTATGATGGACGATCTTCTTTAGGAAGTCTCACGGGCTCAGATCCGGTGAACGCGCTGGCCAAGTTGTAAGAAACTATCTGTTGATTATCCTATATTTGGATGGTGTTAGCAGGTATAACTGCAGCTTGTTATCTTTTCACATGTTTACAGCGCGACTTATTCCCCCGGAGGCGAGAGTTTTGGTACTAATTTTTTTTAATCCGTCAAACAAAATTTCATCATCTCAGGAATTTTGTATCAAATTTGAGGTCATTCGCAGAAGCAGTTCGACCTTTAGCGTTTTTAGAATTGTGAACTTAATACCCAGCAGGAGTATTTTGTTAAAGTGATTTTTTCATATTTATATGATTATCTAAGAGAAAAACAACTGAAAGAGTTTGTAAGTACTATATTTGCAACAAAAAATTCGATAAAAAGAAAAAAAAAGTAATGGTTAAATAAATTTGGATTTTTATGTCGGTATTTGCCGCGTTCACTTTATGCAATTAACGAGGAATATTTTGTTTTTCATGACGGAATCGCTTTGTAACATTATGGGAACCCTTTGGCGTAACGCATGAAAAAGATGTAAAATCAGATGCAACTGCAAATTTCTAAATAACTTACCCGAATCTTATGTAGAAAACTGCTCACTGAAAGGGTACGATTATTTACATCCACAAGAAGCGAGGATAAGTTGAATTCATGTTTTCTGGAACTGAAAAACAAGTCATTTGTTATGTAATGCATTAATGTAATATTACACAAATACTATTGGCAATAGCTCTACTGAAACAAAAAATTAATGATTTAATTTCAGTGTTGAAATCAGTTCAGTTAAATGCTTTTCTTATCTAGTTTTGGGTTTTCATGATACTGTGCTTGATTCGGTTAAAATGACTATAAACAACGGCCTATCCATAAAAATTCATAGTAAAATCACCCAAAATGAAGAAATATAGGTACAGCAAAATATATGTTATTCTTTCTCAAAGTATCTTCCCTCGGATGATATGCAACGGTCCCATCGTTCAGTTCACTTTTAAAAGCATGTGGCGAAGGCATTTTGTGAAAGCTGCTTTAGAGACCCTTGTACACTTTGAATAGCGTCAACATCTGTGTTGAACGTTGCACCACGAAACTTCCCCTTCATTGTTGGAAACAACCAGAAATCGCACGGGGCAAGTCAGGACTGTAGGCAGGCTACGGCATGATTTCAATACTACATTTCGTAAAATAAAACTGTTCAGCACAAGCTGCCACATGTGGGCGGGCATTGTCATGGTGTAGGGTCCACTTGCCCACCAGTTGTGGTCGCTTAATCGATATGTGTCGTCGCAGACGCTTCAAGACTGAAATGTAATACTCAGCATTGAAAGTAATTTTTGGAGGAACGGCATGTTAGTAGATTACACTTTTATGATCAAAGAAAATTATCATCATCACCTTCCCGGCTGATTTGGTTTGGTGGACTTTTTTTCGGAGGACGAGAGCCTGTGTATTTCCAGACACTTGTTGCCCACTTCGTGAGGGGGTCGAAATAGTGGACCCATTTTTCATCGGTAGTTATTACTGTATTTAGAAAGTTTGAATCCTTTGCAATAATTTGTTTCCTTTCATAACACACCTGAACTCTGGCTAACAATTGTTCTCTCGTCTGGTGATGAGGCACCCATCTGGAACACACACGATGCAGCAGTAATATGTTGCGTAGAATGCGGAATGTCAACGTTTTTGAAATATTAGTTGACGCCGCTATGTCTTCACACGTCATTCGTTGATATTTTTGCAGGATTGCTCAAACAGTGTTAACAATACGCTTGTAATAATACTTTCAGGTCGACCAGGTCTAGAAGCGAGTTATGCAGACAAACGCCCTTTTTTGAAATCCTGGTACCATCTAAAAATCGTTGGCTCACACAAAAAGTTATCTTTGTAAGCGTTTTTCATTAAATCAACTGTTTCTGGAGCGGTTTTACCCAAACGATAGCAAAATTTTATCGCACAACGCATTTGACTTTCTACTTCTGAATCACTCACCTGAATAGCTATGTGGCAAAATGGAGACGTTCCTTAAACAACTGCGCAATAACAAAATCACAATCGTGTGCCACGGCTAATAACTGTTGCCATAGATACTTCCTTCATTCAGTTGGCCGTTTGCGTGGTTATGTTTCCCCTTCGCACTGTCGCCAACTCAAAAAAAAAATTACTCTCAGTTTTTATGTAACGGCCTTTGTGCACTATCTACCAACAAGTAAGTGGACACCTGTGATAGCAAAGGAAAACGAAATTTATTCACCTTCAATAGTTGGTGGAGCCTCCACGAGCGGCGATTACAGCTGTGAACCTCCGGGGCATACTCTCAAACAGGCGTTGTACGAAAGGCTAGCGGTATTTTCTTCCACTCCGCTTGGAGAAGACGGTCAGTTCCATCACCGATTTCGGACGGTAGGGGCACCCCTTAAGTCGACGCTCCAACTCGTCCCAGAGGTGCTCGATAGGGTTAAGGTCCGGGCTCTGCGCAAACCAGTCCATTCGATTAACCCCATCGTCACCATACCAAGCCATGGTGGACCTCGCAACATGACAGGTGGCATTGTCATCCTGAAAGTAACATCGGTCCACCCCGTAAAACTGCCACAACGTAGGAAGCGCATGGTCATCCAAAATGGTGCAGTAGGTCTCGGCGTTGAGTCTACCAGGAATTGCGACCAAGGGTCCCGTGCCATACCAGGAGAAACGCCCCCATAGCATAATTCCACCGCCGCCGAACTTCACAGTTGGCACATTACATTCCGGCAGGAGCCGTTCTCCAGGCAGACGCTAAACCCAGACCCTGCCATCCGAACGGTAAAGGGTGAACCTTGATTCGTCGCTCCAGAGAACCTGTTTCCACTCTTCAACGGTCCACTGTCGACGTTCTTTGCACCACGTTAGCCGAGCAGCGCTGTTGGACTTGGTGATCAAAGGCTTGTGGGCGGCAGCACGTCCATGATAACCGAGTAGATGGGCTTCCTTACGGATGGTATTCATCAAAAGAACACTCCCGGATGCCTGTTGAAACTCCTCGCGGATGTGGCCCATCGATTTGGTGCGGTTCTTCCGAATTTCTGTGTCCAGCACCCGTCGGTCTGTAACTCCCAGTTTTGTGGGTCTGCCGGGTCGGGGCACATTCCGACAGTTACCTCTCATCTTCCACTTGCCAATCTCGTAGGCTACTGTTGATTTTGGGTATTTCAACTCGCTGGATATGTCACGTATTGATCGGCCATTTTTGTGATACTCGACGATCACACCTTTCTCGAAATCAGAGAGCTCCGAACTGCGTGGCATCTTACATGCGACTGGCTGCGTTGTTATTTCCCCACACGATATTTAACGGCGGCGGCCGTGACGTGTATCAGGACCGCAGATATCGTCGTTTGCAGGGGTATCCAATTACTTGTTGGTAGATAGTGTATGTTACACCACAGTCTGTTTCGCAAGTACCCCTTCAGAGCTATAGGGTATGATACAGGAATTTGCTGACGCGAGTCAAGAAGTAGAATTAAAGATGAAAGTACAGAAAAAAAAATTGACGTACAATGCTTTTACATCGTACAGGAACTGAAGTAAAAACCTTTAAGGTAACCGATACCTATATTTTCCTTGGGCAACAGATATAAAGCGAAGGCCGCATTGATGTGGAAATAAATCGGCGTGTAAAGCTTGGTTGGAGAGCATTTGGAAGACCAATACACCCTTTCAGTTCTAACATTTGGATCAGCGACATGGAACGTAATTAGAAAGACGTACAGAGGCTGCGAACAACGGAAACAGGCGAATGAATAATTAACACAGACATTTGACGTGGACTAGGAACTTTAAATAGAGTTCATCGCTTTTTCCACGTTTATAAGAATTTTTCCGTGACTCACTTGTAAACGTGGAAAGAGCGATGACCTCTGTTTAAACTGAAACAGGCATGGAGAGATCCATGCTTGGTGTAACCAGAAAGGATTAAAAGAGGAACTTTTCGAATAGGAAAAATAACAAGAGTCGGGGACACCATGATTAAAGCAAAATTCCCGAAATGGAAATGAGCTGGAGATATTGCTAGAAGAATAGACACTTCATGGAGGAGACTGGCTCAAAAGAGACAGTTATAGAAGAAACCTTGGGAGACCTTCATCCAGCAGTGAATCCACTGCTGGATGAAGGTCTTTCAGAACAACAATGCGACGTGTCACACAGCTAAAAATGTCCGAGAGTGGTTGGAAGAGCACGATGAATATATCAAAGTACTTCCCTGGCCCCATAATTCCCCAGAATTAAACCCCATCGAGCATCAGTGGGACCACCTTGATCGTGTTGTTCGCTCTATGGATCCTCCATGACGCACCCTCCAGCAGCTGTCAGACGCACTGCAGACACGGCAGTTACTCTGGATGTTAGCTGGTGGCCACAATAATGTGACTCGACCGTGTATGTAGTAGCTGACTCAGAGGTAAATCCCATGCTCGAAAAATTAAGGTAGTTTCCCAGAGATGATCCTTTCTTCTGATAGCTTTTGAAAATTTTTAATTTAGCATCATTCTTCGAATTTATTAAAGCAATTTTAACTTTAATTAACATGAGTGAATTCTCTCACACAGCCGTGCCTATTTAATTTAATGTAAAAAGATAATCTGGCAAATTTATTTCTTACCCATTCCCTGTGAAGATCTGTGGTTATTATTTATGCCATGTTGCATAAATTTATGTATTATTGCAGAGGAGTAAGATATATGACAAAATAATTCAGGCATCTTTTCTGAAAGACAATAAAAAATATCAAATTTTCTTATGATCATTGTGTTTATTATAATACTGATAAAGGTGATGGAAATTAACATACATCGAATCCACATTCCGTCGCTCCTTCGTCTTGATGCCATCCTGAGTGGGTGCGTAACGTCAGCCGGAGCCACCCTGGGCAGAGGAACTTCTCCAGGGAGCGGAATGTTGTAAGGCTCTTCCATCAGATCAAATTCCTCAAGCACTTCACGGCAGCAAGCATATTCAGGCACTCCCACGTTATGTGATGTGCGTGAGACGTAACCTAACAAACAAGCAATTTGAAATGGCAGATAGTAACTTCTCTTTTCACACACATACAGGGTGTTTTTTTTATGTGAGGGCCCCATTTTGATTTTCCGCCATTTTTCTCTGTAGCGTGTGGCATCTGTTGTGAGTTGATTATCGTTGAGTTTGGAAGCTGACAATTCATCATGGCGAGTTTGACACTGCAACAACGTGTTTTAATGGTTAAAACATTTTATGGAAATGGATTGTCTATTGTGGAGACCCAAAGAAAATTACGAAATGCTTTTGGTATGAATCATGTGCCTTCAGCGAAGCAAAAATGGCGTGTACTGAAAAATTTCAAAACACTCTATACACTGCAAGATGTGCAAAACCCTGGCAGATTGCGTACAGCACGTACCCAAGAAAACATGGATGCCGTAAGCGAAAGTGTTGGTGACAATCCCGGAACCTCCGTTAGACGTCGTGCACAAGAGGTAGGCGTTTCTCCGAACACCGTGTGGAAAATTTTAACAAAAGATTTGGATTTTTATCCATACAAAACCCATTTAATACAACAGCTGCAAGAAAAAATCCATGAACGTCGTCGTGTATGGAGGGCGCAAGGGTGCTAGAATTCATAATGACAAACCTACATTTGTTCAAAAATTTAATTATGAGCGACGAAGCTCATTTCGACAACAATGGGCACATTAACAAACAGAACAGCCGTTACTGAGGATCAGAAAATCCAAGGGTAATTCATGAACGACCTCTTCACTTCCGCAGATACACTGTTTAATGTACAATATGGAGTGAAGGCATTATTGGACCATTTTTTTTCAAGGATGCTAATGAAACTGCGGTTACTGTAAATTCTGATCGATATTGTGCGATGTTGCAAACTTTCTTTGCAACATCGCACAATATCGATGTTTCTGCAGAGAAGAAAAAGCTTTTTCATGAACTATAGATATTGGATAGTCGATAGCATTCCGACGATAATTTACCCTCTATCTCCAGTAGCTCCTTGCTAATTCTATTTAGCAACGTAATTATTGCAGTGCATTATGGCACGATAATATTAGCATTATTTGAGCAATATACAATTGCAGCACCGCCCGATCATTTTGGATGTCCGACCGCCCGAGGCACTTCAGGTAGAAACGAACGGTCAAAGAAAATTCAACAGCTACACTATAAAAATAGATAGAGGTCCCTTCTCCACTCCCCATTTGAGAAATACATTTGTTAATTCCAAGAGAAGGAAAGAACGGAAGTGTGAAAAAGGAGATGTTCTTTTATTAATGGTTGAATAGGTTAGCTAGTTTTCGGGCTCGTTCGGGCCCGGGCTCTTATATTGCAATATAAAATTCGGGCTCGGGCTCTACCTTGCAATATAAAATTTGGGCTCGGGCTCCGAAAATTGTACCAAAAATTATCTCAATTGAGCTCGAATTCAGCTCTGATTTCCAGGCCGAATAATGTCAAAATCTGGTGATGTTGATTTAACCTATCGTTTCTCTGATTTGACCACGCCAGAGTTTTTCATTTGGGGCTACTTAAAGGAGTATGAGTCTTCATTTGAGGCTACTTAAAGGAATGAGTCTACGCTAACAAACCGACAACGATTCAAGGGTAATTTGTTCGATTTCTTTGCAAGACATTCGTGAAGAAATTGAACAAATTACCCCTCAAAATGTGCGCAAACGTTATGGAAAACGTGGTCGAAAGAGCCTGTATTTGCGGCGCAGCTAGAGGCGGTCATTTGGTCGATATCGTATTCCATACATAATGAAATTATGTAAGTAATCCATTTGTAAAAACATATCAGATTAAACATTATTTCTTTACGAGTCATTGCAAAAATTCAAGAGCAATATGCCATTATGTCTTAAAAGAAAAGTGTTTGATCAATGCATCCTTCCAGTGCTTACGTATGGTGCAGAGACGTGGACCTTAACTAAAAGAGACATACAAAGGCTCCAGACAACTCAAAGAAGCATGGAGAGGTGCATGCTTGGGGTAACCAGGAGAGATAAGAAGAGGAACTCGTGGATCCGAAAAATGACAAGAGTGGAAGACATCATGATCAGAGTTAAATCCCTGAAATGGCAATGGGCTGGACATACTGCCAGAAGGACAGATCATCGATGGACAGCCGAAATTTTAGATTGGATTCCAAGGGACAAGAAAAGACCCAGAAGAAGACCACATGGGAGATGGGTGGATGAAATTCGAAAGTATGCAGGGGTGACATGGAGGAGACTGGCACAAGACAGACCGTTGTGGAGGAAACTTGGGGAGACCTTCGTCCAGCAGTGGATTGATAATGGTTGACAATGATGATGATGATGATATATATATATATATTTTACGAAAAATCAATATTTTTATCCAAAGCATCGCTGATTGGTGGAAGGTTTTTTTGCTTGTAGCACCACTCACGGTAAACCCCTTGCTATTGTTGTGTGTAAAAAGCCCCCCCCCCCCCCCAAAAAAAAAAACAACCGCTCGTTTGGGAAATGCGAGCACCGGCACGCATGGTATCATGCCACGTTCGAAGTAGCTCTGATCCCTTATTTCGCCCATTACGATCCTCAACCAAACGTTAACCGTTGCTCAACGAGCTTCTCTGCCTGTGTGATACCGTACACCGTCCTCACGTGCAGAAATGGGCCATTTATGTGGCAAGGGCAAGTGCACATAATAAACTGGCGTCTTAGTGTGTACACGCAGACATACACACATACATACATACACACATGCAAATACAGTGGTTGTTTTCAACATTTTTTCACCTCAATTATGAATTAGTGGAAAAAGCTATTGAACACTGAAGAGAACAATCAATCATCTTAGTTATGGAAGGAAATAGAATATGGCACTCACAGAACAGAAGATGGTCCTATAACAGAAAACAGAGGCACACTTTTGATGATACATAAAGGGACGGTAATCTATTACAGACACAAGAAATTATTCAGGCGCACTAAATGCCTTTAGTACTTGTTGCAGCAATTGCTCGTTCAATTAAGAACATGAAGCAGGGAAGCGGGAATTACCGTGGAAATCGTTCAGGAAGCTAGTGAAAAAATAGTTTTCACTATATGTCTACACGAAGGGAGGATTTCTAATGACGGGAATAATGCTACGTTGATCCTTCTACATAAAAGCTGGGAACTCGATTATCTCAGGACCTATAGACCACCCATCATTTGTATGCCAGATTTCACTAAGGCACTCCCACATCACTTGAAGAAAACAATTGACATAGCTCAAAAAAGAGAAAAAGCTGGGTTCAGTGTACTGTAGATCATACCTACACGGTCGTATCAGAATAATATGACCACCTACCTAATGCTGGGAAATAATCACACTTGGCTCGGATGACAGCGGATAGACAGCGGCGTGACATGAACACAATGAGACTCTGGAAGGTTGCTCGGGGCATCAACAACCGCACACCACTCTAGGTGTTCACAGGAGGCAATGTGAATGCTGTGTACTATAGGAACGCAATCTTAAAGCACTATATCAGACTTTTTCAGGTTCTTGTTGGCCCTCAGTTCGTGTTAAATGACGATAACTGACGCCCGTAAACGGCTCAGCTTGTTTGTCGATGATTTCCTGCAGAACGAGGATATTAGGCGTACGGACTAGATAGCCAGGTCGACGGACCTTAACCCTATAGAGCATGCCTAAGATTCTCCGGTACTATACATAGCAGCTCTTCAACCCTTTACCAGAACCATTCCAGAGCTACGCACCCCCTAATCACGGGAGGGAATTCTTTGGCTCCAGAGTTCATGAACGACCTGATGATGAGTATGTATCATCATTGTGAGAGTTGTCTGTTTCGTACGAGGCGATCACATTCTTTATTAAGACATTTTAAGGTTGCATTCTCACATATCCTCTTGGTGAAATTTGCGGATGTGACCCTGTATATGAAAAATGTGTATATATTTGTCTGTCATAAAATTTTTATTACCCTTATGATTGTGTCTCTTTGCATGCTAAACGTTTCTACTTGCTCTTACTTTTTTTCTTTTTACTTCTGCGAATGCCTTCCGGACTTTAATTTTGGACACCAGTATGGTTTGTAACCACTTAGGAATCGATGGTATGGCTTATTATAACTGAAATAATTTATCCAACTAAAGTTTTTAAGAAGACAGCCGGCTGCAAAAGTGGCGCAGTGGTCTAAGCGATTGCTCCTGATCATTCGTTCGAGATGGGTCTGGGTTCGAATCGAGTTGAGGCGTACTGTAGATGTTGTGTTTGTTTTAGGGCACTGGCTGTCTCACTTCCCTGGAGCCAGTGGGCCTAAACTGGGACGGACGACTACTTATAGCCTATTCAATTGCTCATGGTGGTCGTTAAACGGTCGCCAGATTTCGGAAACACATTTGCTAAGAGAGACTCTGCACGTAGAGAGTACCCTCAAATTAAACATAGTAAGCACTCGATTCTTCTTAAAATTAACAATGCCTTTTGAGCAACAAATTTATGAAGCAATTTTTTGAAAGCCATGACTACGTTAATTTTGGTTTAACTAAGGACGTGCTCATTCTACTTAAATCGAGAGCTGTCATGTACTAAACAAAATTGCAAAAACCAGGCGGAAAACAATTTTGAACGAAATCAAGATGGCAGATTCATTCTCTTTTGTATATGATCATTTTTTCTGCCTTTAAAAATTAAAAAATGCTTAGGACCATTCAACTTCGTGAGCTTTCAAATATTTCATAAAGGAAATTATTACCAAAGATTACTTGAAGAAAATAGGAATAAAATAATTGTGCACTAATACTGTAATTCTTCCCTTCCAAGATGTGAATTGGGATTGATCGCTCGTCTTCTACCACAACAGCTTTAGGATCGATTTACTGTGAGAATTGAGTCTCGCCATCAAAGAGATGGGGAGAGAAGATTAATTCCCTAGGCAGCTCAAACCTGATTACGAGGAATCAAGTTGTTCAATATGTTTCGAATACGACCATCTGATATGGCAGTGTACTGAAGCTAAACACAGAACAATTCCAAAAAATAAAATAAAAAATAAAGGTGTAACAAGTAGCTGCTTACATTATTGCTTATAGACTTAAATGCCGTGACGTCCTTCTGGTGGAATCATATAAAACTAAAATTCAGTTTGCTGACGCGCTGTAATCACGCTTTCCGTCCCTCATGCTGACATACGCTATCTGATCAGAAGTATCCGGACACCTGCCTACTCAGAAGCTCCTTGTAATATGAAAGGAATTAATATCGAGTTAGTTTACACTTAACTGCTATCACAGCCTCCACTCTGCTGGAAAGGGTGTCCGCTAGAGTTTGGTTCGTAGCTGCTGGAATCGCCTTCCATTCTGCCACAAGAGCATTAGTCAGGCCCGTCATCGATGTCGTGTGGTTCGGTTTGGCTCGCAGTTATGTTCCAACTAATCCCAAATCTGTTCCATGTGGTTTCGATAAGGACTATGTGCAAGCAGGTCAAGTTTCTCCACACTCATCTCATCAAACCATTCCTGCAAGGACCTCGCTTTGTGAACAGGGGCAGCCTATTGTTGGTAAAGGATAGGGCCTTCACCGAACTGTTTCCATAATGCTGGGAGCACAGGATTCTAGAGTGTCATTATAAGCTGCACCCTTTAAGATTCCCGGGCACTGGAATTGTGCAGCCTAGCCCATATAATGAAAAACAGCACCACGGTATGATGCCTCGTCCACCAAATTTCATAGTTGGCACAACATAGTAGAGCTGGTAGCATTAACGTGGCATCCTCTAAACCCAGACTCGTCCATCCGACTCCCAGATGGCAAAGCGTGATTCATCATTACAGAGAACGCGTTTTCATTGCTCAAGAGTCAACTCGCGGCAAGTTTTATACCACTGCAGTAGGCGCTTGGCATTGATTTTGCTGATGTTAGGATTGTGAGCAGCTGCACGGCCAAAGAAGAGCGTTCCCTGCATCTATCGACGAACCGTTATGGTGCCGGAATTGCTTGCAGAGGCATTTTGGAGCTGAATAGTAGGGGCTACAACCGAGGATAACACATTTTATCCCACCACGCGATTCAGATCTGGGCGGTCTTAATCTGCCATTTTACGTGGCCTACAAGTAGTTATTGCGCTGTTGTAACTCCTAGACGTTTCCACTTCACAATAATAGCACTTATAGCTAATCGAGGCAGCTACAGCAAAGCAGAAAGTCCCTGAGCTGACTTGTTACTAAGATGGCATGCTATGACTCTGCCACGTTGAAAGTCAGTGAGCACCACTGTAACGACCATTCTACGGTATACGATGTTTGCCAGGCCACGTACCTCTTTTTATACCTGCATAGCCCATGGTTGTGGCATATATGGACAAATTTGTTATCCAGAAGTGATGTTTGGATACTTTTGATAATATGATTTATCTTATTTAGTTCAGGTAATATGTTGATCCAGGCTCGACAAAAATTCTTTCATTTGTACACGAAAGGATCGAAAATGTGGCGTTAGTCGCGATCAAACTTTCCGTTCACAAGACAATAAAGACATTGTATTTCTTTATACAAGCAATGCTATTAGGCGGCATTCTCACTCAATGCACAAATAATAGGAACGATACTGAAAGCATAAGAACAAGTTAGTAAAATCATGCAATGCATTGATTATGATACACTTTCCAACATACCATAAATCATTACTCAAACTATTCCTCAAGTTATGACGATAATAGCTGTAGAATAAATCTAGCTCCTATACCCTGACCTTTAACCCCATTTCGATGATATCCAACATAACCGGTTAAGTATATTTCCAGAACAACATGATAAAGTTTTGTCGCAATCGAAGCATTTTTAGGTAAGTTATGATGCATAAGGGCAATGGAATTGATCCCGCTCCTATGTCCTGACCTTTAACCCCATTTCACCCATTTTTAATAGGGTTCATCCCCAGGTGGTTTCATACCACATACTAAAATTTCATCGAAATCGAACCATTTTTACTCGAGTCATCGTGCGGACATGCCGACGGACAGGCGGACAAAGCTGGAGCACATAACGCTTCTTCAACCTACGGTTGAAAAGCGTAAAAAAGGCTGCCACAAGATGATGTTTGACGAAGTATGTATCATACAGGGTGCTGAAAATGCAAGCTCTCGTACCTAGAACGAAATTACCTACAAATATCACAGTCAAAGGAAACATTACTCTTACGAGAACATGTCTAAGATGTGAAGGAAGTCTTGGAGATTCTCTAGCCTGCGCTGTAAAGCCTTCCGCACATTTTGTATCAAATTCAGCTTCCAAGAATAAGCTCGCCATTTATTGCAAACATCTTGGGCTTTCATATACTCCTCCATGAGAGATTTGCCGTATGTCTGATTGTTTTCGCCCATTAAGTGCAGGATAGGTGTTACGGAAGAAAAGAATCTATGATTGCCGAATGTCTTCCTTGTAACTACGAGTAGTGACTCATCGAACGCCTGCAAGACGCGTGGCACTATGCACGATAATTCTATGTTATGCGACCTCACATCAGCACACTTCAAGTGCGCTAATGATATGGTACAGATCGTGACTAGTAGAACAAGTTAGTAAAATCATGGAATGCATTGATTATGATACGCTTTCCAACATACCAGAAATCATTACTCAAGCTATCAGGATAATGGCTATGGAATAAATCTCGCTCCTGTGCCCTGACCTTTGACCCAATTTCAATAATATTCAACAGAATTGGTTCAGTATACCTCCGGAACAACATACTGAAGTTTTGTCGCAATAGGAGCATTCTTAGTCAAGTTATGAGGATAATGGCTGTGGAATAAATCTCGCGCTTGTGCCCTGATCTTTGACCCCATTTTGATGATATTCAACAGAACGGGTTCAGTATGTCTCCGGAACAAAATGATAAAGGTTTGTCGCAATCGAAGCATTTTTACATAAGTTATGACGCATAAGAGCGATGGAATGGATCCTGCTTCTATGTCTTGACCTTTGACTTTATATCACCCATTTTCAATAGGGTTCGTCCCCAGGTTGTCCCCTACCACATACTAAAATTTCATCGAAATCAAAGCATTTTTACGCAAGGTATCGTGCGGACAGACAGACGGACAAAGCTGGAGCATATACGCTTTTTCAACCTACGGTTGGAAAGCGGAAAAAACGATGCAACTCGCAATGGGTTGTGAGTGAATTTCTGCAGATTGGTCTTCGACGAGAATTCCTCTTCAGTAAAAAACTTAAACACCAAAGGCGACTGATATGCAATCTAATTACGATGCTTTCAGTACTTATGAAAAAAGTTCATGTCTGACGTTTGCTTTAAACCAAAAATTAACCATTTAGAGATATCCCGAAATCCAAAATATAAATTATTAAATCACCCCTAATTATTTTTTTGTTATTTGTTTGGGGTTTAACGACAACCATGAGCTACTCTATGGGATATAAGCAATCGCTAGCCCCTAATTTTGGGCCACTGGTTCCAGGGAGGAAAGGGAATAGCCAGTGCCATAGGACAAACACACCTTCCACGCATCATCCACATCTTCTCTGGGTCGAACTGTCAGAGGCCACTTCGCCACTGGGGAGGCTCCTAAGCGTTTCAGAAAAAGGATACTGATATTTTGTACAAAACTTACGGAGTTTTTCACTACGTAGTCTCTCCCCAAAGAATCAATCACATTTTGTAACACACGTTACTAAGAAACACGACATGTGGTTTACAACCTACCTTAGTTCATGGGAATGTCGCACCATTCACAATAAATGCTGGAAATGTCCTCCACCGACATCCAAACGCGACGCTGCATATTATCGAAAGTCCTCCGCGGCATGTCCTCATCAGTAGTCTGAATTCCTGCACCGATGTTGCTTTCTAAGTCTTTTAACGTGCGAGGCTTATTGCTGTAAGAATGATACTTCAAATGTCCACATAAGAAAAAACTGGAAAGACTCAAATCGGTTGAACGAGGTAGCCACAGTCCTTTGGAGATCACTCGGCCACCGAACGAAGAGGAAATTTCTCTCATGCTCACAAGGGACGTGTGGCATGTTGCTCCATCCTGTTGAAAGTTCCCCGTCGTCAAATCGATGCCGGTTATTTGGTCCACAAATTATCTAAAAATGTTCACATATGAAGCCGAGTTTACTACGCTGTTGAAGAAAATGGGTCCAATTATTCTGGTTCGGGACACAGACACCAAACACCGACTTTTGCAGAATGTAATGAACTTTCGTGTAATTCATGTGGATTAACTGTAACCCAGATGCGGGAGTTTTGGGAATTGGCATACTCGTCCAAATGAAACCATGCTTCATCATTGAACCATGTGCAATCCAAAATGTTCGGAATTGCAAGTAAAAATGTTAGAAACCAGTGACAATAAAGCACACGCTTTTCAAGATCCGGTACTTGCAACTGTTGCACAGCTGTCACATTCTACGGATGAAGCAACACTTTCTTCGCGACTTTTTGGCAGTTGGAAACAGAATACCCAGTTTCTCGGGACAAGCGTCGTAGTGACTTCTACGGTGATTCCAGCTGCCTGTGCCTCATCTCTTCGATTTTTTCTTCCGCCAAAGGAGGACGTCCGCTACTGTATTGGTTCAAAAGAGTGCCCGTGGTTTCAAATTTCTTTGCTAACCTGGCCAGGTAATGTTTTTCTTGTGCTTTTATTTCTCCAAGATTCTCCAGGAATTGATGCTGTTACCTTTATAGACTTTGTTATCCAATAACACTTCACAATAAACACCTGCTCCGCAACGGTATACACAGACACCCTGAACGGCGTTCAACGACACAGTAAAATACGCCGATAGCCTCTGGACACTTTTGTTTGCCCGGCCATCTGGTGGGGTGACGTCACAATGAGCCATTGCCTTATCAAGAAAATCACTCCCGTACATTTTTCAAGAATCAAGGACACTTTTAAACCGAACTTAGTGCTTCTATGTAGAGTGGGAAGAACGCAATAGTTGGTTGGGGGGGGGGGCTACCTAGTGAAACATCCTGTATTTTGAACAAAATATTTATCTGTTGGCAGAAATAAATTTAAAACCTTGAGGTTTATCTTGCACCGAATATTTCCACTGTTCTAGAATTGCCTCCACAGCCTACATATGTCGTTTTTGCCTGAATTATATATACTATCTCTCAGTTTCATTGTGGGTGCAACCACTTTGCAGCTCCAGAAGCCCTGCGTCATACTTAGGCGTCTACTATTCATTGTACACACAAGAATACCATAAATACAATACTTAGGCACATAAGAGAAACTTCACAGACATCGTTTCTTTCCATTATTCTGGGATTTCTGCACCTTTTGTCTCTAAATTGTAGTTTAATTTTCATCATAGCCGTTGTTGCTCGAGTTCTTAAAATCACTGATGCTGTACAATCTACACATATTTAAGGACAAAATAATAAATTTCGCGACCTATGGGAAACTCTATACATGTCACGGAATCTCTCTCGGTGTGTAGGGTAATTCGTACAGGAAAATTCATTTGATGCATGCTCGTATAACCGAAAATACTCGTTAGTGTGCACAGTCTTGATATTTGTTGGATGCATTCATATTAGCTCATGTAGCATTGAGCAAAATTGTGAATACGCCAAATTTCAGGGCGCGAATTTTTGCAAAAACTAAAACTGATACCTTGAAAAAGCCATATGGTTGATTAGCGGAAGCTAAGTAATCATTTGCTTTTTCTACGCCGATTTACCGATGACTAACGTTACTCAGCAGTTTACGATTAGCAGTGTTTGCAATCGCCGCCTGACAGAAAAGCTGGATTCAATGCCCAACGCAATGTTTCAACACTACCGAATGTCCAACTCGACAGTGATAAGGAACAATCAACCGTGCGCATTGAATTCTAGAGACTTTGCAACTGTTCATTTGGACTTCGAAATGCTATGCCTTTGCAATGTTCCTCTTTATTTCCGCACGGTACAGAATTGCAAAGACATTGCATTTGGCATCGGTTATAAGTAATGGCAACTTCAAATGCTGACCTGCAAGGGAAGGGACTATCAGCAATTTATTCACCACCATCGCGAAAGCCATAGAACTTTTTTCTTACCTCCCGGTTCCGCCATTAATCACTTATGAATGCAAATCATTTTTCTAGTGCTGTGCGACATGTATGCATTCACCTGAATATTGTGTGTGTAGGTTGCCCAGAACCCATTTAAGAGGGGGCTAGGGGGCTGCAGCCCCGAGCCCCACATTTTCAAGGGGCCCCAGAATATACAGGATGCTTGAAGAATTGACTGAGCTCTAGAGTTTTTGTTTTTGTGTTTGCAGATAACACAGCAAAAACTATAAGGAACTGCCTTGTGAAAAAACATTTCTATTTCTTTCCGCTTTTTCAGGAGGTGTACGTAAAAAATATAATCGCCCCAAGTCCATCCTCAAATTTTTCGAAAGCATTACAAAAGTTTTTTTGTATACATCTGTAATTGGAGAAAATGTTCATACATTATGAATTCGAATAAACAAAGACATCGCTCTTTACACGTTTTATCAACACATAGCAATTAAAAAACTGTTATCCGGTCACCGCTGGAGATCCGAATCCCAGATCTCTCGATATCTAGCTGAGCGCGTTAGCCTTACACCACAACATTTCTATTATACAGGGTGTATAGGAAAGTCCTTAAACAGGGAAAGAACTTTTAAACGCAAAATGCTAGAGTTGTGGAAGTAGTGTGTACATATTGTAAAGTGACTATTTTCTATCAGATGAGACCGATTGCAGCACCCCTAGCGGCGAATTTTAGAAGTTAGCGATCCTGTCTCAAGAACCAAGAGAGATAGCGAAAAAAAGTCAATACCAAACGTGTAAAGCGTCACCGATTTAGTATGAAATGACGCCCGACATTCACCAAAAACTCCAATAGAAGTCCGGAAATGCAGATCTCTCGGTATCCGATCACCGGCATAAATAAGTCACTCATCGCGTGCAGAAATGTGACATTGTAAGGTGATGCAAATTTACTAATAAAAATAACACATGTACGTGTCAGCAAGGTACAATTTATTATGTACTGTACAGTGAAGTAGTAGGAAGCTCATACAGCAGTAGGACATTACGAAGAAGAAAAACACAAATAATGTTCTAGAAATACAGAATGTCAGTATTAATACTTAAACATTCGCGATGTGTCCATCATCGGCAGCAACACACATCTGTATTCGAGCTATAAGTTCTTGTTGGACGTTCTGCAGCATTTCAGGTGTTACGTTACTGTATGCTTGGATAACACGGGGTTGTAGAAATTTACCATACCAGACCAAATGTAAGGCCACACGTCGCACTGATGTCTCTCGTACTGCAGTGTGTGTATGGGGGGGGGGTGCTAGCGCATAGGCCAGGACGTCCACTGGCTGCATCACGTGCACACCTGCAAGTGTCGGCCTACACGAAAGGGAACGACTTTTAATGCTCCCGGTTTCACTCAGCCGGCGAACGACATTGATGATAGTAGTCGCAGTAGGATGAGAACGATTAAGGAAACGTAATGCATATTGGCGTGCTGCCTCTCTTGCCCGACGACCGCATTCCTCGTATAACATAACCATCTCGCAGTACTCCTTTTTAGAATAACTAGCCATGTGCAGACTCAAAGATCCAGTCCACACTGTCTGACAAACCTTCCCTGACTGCCAATTTATGCTTCCCGATGAGGTATGACGTAGCGTTTCCATTTGAATACTTTCATCCATTCTTCGCTGTTTTGCATACAAACTTCGTTTACAGATTTTACGCTTTGCGATGTCATTTGTGACGTATTTATGCCGGCGAGCGGATACCGAGAGATCTGCATTTCCGGACTTCTATTGGAGTTTTTGCTGAATGTAGGGCATCATTTCATACTAAATTGGTAACGTTCTACACGTTTGCTATTGACTTTTTTTCGCTATCTCTCTTGGTTCTCGCGAGAGGATAGCTAACTTCCAAAATTCGCCGCTAGGGGTGCTACAATTGGTCTCATCTGATAGAACATAGTCACTTTATTATATGTACACACTACTTCCACAATTCTAGCGTTTTGCGTTCAAAAGTTATTTCCCTGTTTAAGGACGTTCCTATACACCCTTGTACGTATATACACCACGGTGGCCAACATTACATTTTCAAGAGGCCGCAGAATAGCTGAGCGCATCTTACGAATTTATGATGTCAGAAGCTGACAGAACAACACACATAGCGCCGTGGATTGTTAGCCACCGTGGTGTAAGGCTAACGCGCTCGGCTAGATATCGGGAGATCTGGGATTCGGATCCCCAGCGGTGACCGAATAATAATTTTGCGGTTGCTATCTGTTGCTAAACCGTGAAAACAGCGATGTCTTTGTTTATTCACTGATGCCACGTATTTGGACATTAGGAATTCGTTTGGATCATATTATTTTGCCCACTACTTCGATATAATTTCAACAAGCTGAACCCAACCCGGGGATGGAGGGTAGGGGTGGGGATTAAAGCAGAACTGAACTGGTATCCATTTTTCAATCATGCATTTTTACATTTTCCTGCTACCACTAATTCGTCCATGAATCATAGGATACACACTTCAATACGTCGGTGGTATTTTTATGGCTTCCTCATCATATTTTGGGAATGTTTTCTCCTGGGTATTTTTATTCATCCACCCCTTGTGAAATCCTAGATGCGTCACTGATACTGGGACCCCAAAATAATGTCCAGCCCCCGGGTCCCATGTCTCCTTAAATGTGCTCTGAGGTTGCCTTAACTGAACCTAAGTGTTGAATCCTGAAGTCATCATTACCATATTCGGAAAACTCTAATGGAATCGTTCACTTAATGACACAACTATATCTGTACTTGTTTTCTTAGCAACTACTTGATTTATTTTACACCAATAAACGAATATTTTTTAAATATTTTGTGTTTCTTGGAACATTTGTTTTGTGTTATTGGCTAATTGCATTCACAGGAAATTGACAGTGGTACGTCATAGACGTATGCGCCCACGCATTTGGATTTACACTAGTACTGTGAGAGTTCAGCTAAGTTTGGAATTTATCAAAACAAGAGGCTTGAGTATGATGTGTATGCCAAATTATTGTGGAAATAGGTCTACTGCTACAGTATTGAATAAATGGAAATCATGCAGAGGGTAAGACGTACCTGCGTAGCTGGGACAGATATGTTGTGGTAGGAACATTTCGGTGCTCTTTTCCAATCTGCATCGCTGCGGATCGGCTGAAAAGAATTGAGTTGACTTTAAAGAAACAAAAGAAAGCAGGAAAATTACAGTATCTAATTATTTACAGTTTTATCAGGAATATAGGATATGGCGTTTCATATATCTTTTTGAAAAAGGTTGCTTGAAGCCTATCATTAAAGAAGACATTTGTTCTTTGGCTGTATTTCTCTGTGACGTACTACGGAGGTAAAGAAAGCATCATGCAAAGTTGCAGCGATAAATGCCGTTGGTGTAGCTTAATTGGGAAAGCATTCGGCTCCGGAGCACAAGGATCCGACACACCGCCGCCGGCAAACTTGTGTTTTCAACCTGGTGGCCCGATTGTGGAAATAGATCTACTGGCCGACAGGTTCTTCTTCAACAATCTACTTCAAGCATGGTTACGCCCCAGCCCTTTAAAGGTGAACAGTACTACAGAGATCTGACGTAATAAAGAGGTGGAGCACATCTTAAGAAGGCAAAGTAGCAGCAATAAATTGCGTGTAGCTTAATTGAAAAAGCATTCGGCTCAGGAACGGAAGGTTCGATCTTCGTCAACGGCAAATTTGCGTTTTCACATGTATATACAATTTTTTTTTTTTTGCAAACTGACTTGATCACTACATACCATTTTTTCATACAATTTTTTCGTAATTTACCATTTTTTCTGATATAGGTATGCCACTCTAGAGAGAAAAGGGATCTAACCAAAGTGGTATAAGCAGGTCTCGATGAACACCTGTGAAACATAACAAATATAGTGCGGAAACAAATGCTTTACGTGCTTATTCTAGTTCAGACTTATGATATCTCCCGGTTAAAACAGTTTTTGAGTCATCTACTGTGATGACGCCCAAACGAACGGGAATTAGCAAGAATTTGTAATTATCAATGTTCATCAGAAGTTGAATTTACGTGAAGATGGAAGTGATTACAAGCCCCCGATGTACCACCACCCAGAAAAGATTGCATTCATAGAAAAGACTGAAAGATTTGCAAATCATATAGGAAAGAAGCTCGTTATTCCTCTCATAGAAAAGCTGTAATTTACCATTAACATTCCGAGTGACTGAATGATCAGAGACGACTGGTGGTAGCGCATGCACACGGCGTTGAATTGGACTAAAGAGGTCCTGAATGTTTCTTTTTGTGGAATGTCCAGCCCTACTACCTCTATTCGGACTCATAAACCATGCTCAGTACATGCTGTCGTGTCCTCAAGAACTAGTCTCCGAAAGACTATATCTCAGACATGTTCAGGGCGTAAATCCTCGATCGCATATAAGCCAAAGGAGAAATGGCTCATTTTGGGCATCTGGGAGATCTAACGCATTCCGTCGCACATATGGCCGTGAATGGTCTACTTGAAAAATGGAGCCATAGATCGTCTGTAGATAGGGTAAGGACTCAGCCACCAAAGTGTCCGCGATGTACCGTTGGTTGCTCGGGGCACCAGCAATTTTTTGATTGGAGGTTTAACGACCACCGTGAGCAACTCAATGGGCTATAAGCGGTCGCCCGTCCCTAATTTAGGGTCACTGGTTCCAGGGAAGGGAGAGAGCCAGTGCCGTAAGACAAACACAACATCCATGCCTCATCGGGATTCGAACCCGGAACCCTTTGTTATTAGTATTTACATATTGGTTATCAGAGGCCATCGCTTAGACCACTGCGCCACCGGGGTGGCAGTGTCCACCTGGTCGCACAGCGATATAAGTACTGGCTGCCGATCGTTTGTCCCATATGGGCCAGGGTTGGAGTTTCGGAAAAGGCAAGGGTGGTATTTTTGTCTAATGGCACTGACTCTTTCCTTTCCATGGAACAAGTGGTTTTAAACTAGGGATGGGATATATATTTCTTATAGCCCTAAGAGTTTCTCATGATGATCGTTCCATCCGAAACAAACAAGCAAAGCAACAACAACAACTCGGGAGATCAGGCAGAAGACAGCTCCACTTGCCACTCGGCCAACGCCAACAGAAGTATATCAGAGACTCAAGAGTCTCATGTATCATATTAAATCCGTTTGTTTTTATGGTGCAGTAAGCACAAAGAATCGCCAATCTTTCGCCCTCCACTGGAAGGCTTTTTTAAGGCAATGGTAGACATAAAAATGAAGGGAATTGGAACACGTAAGGAACAAAGATGATTTTTGAAAACAACGTGGATAACATCACGAGCATATTACACGAATTTTTATAACGCAATTATACGGTGTGTCGCGATGCGTTTCCATCTTTTAATAACGCATGCCAAACCTTTAGTAGTTCAGTAGGAACTAAATTATTACACGCTAAACCGATGGGTTCACCATTGTCTTCAGTTCTTGCGGAAGCAGTACTTAGACCGCTAGAAGAGCTCATCTTTCTAAATTGTATCAAGAAAACCCGAGTGTGGATCCGCTACGCTGACGACATATTTTTCATATCAGAACACGGAGTAGACGAATTAAATAACTTCATGCACAAGATAAACAAATTACACAATAAGATAAAGTTCACCATGGAGCTTGAAGTGGATGGGACATTGAATTATCTTGACGTTGCGCTCAGGAAAAATAGAACATCCAGCTTCGATTTTGACGTTTATCATAACCAGACCACAGTACCGAACCTTGTCCCTCCTGATTCGCACTGCCCAAAAGAATACAAACTTTCTGCATTTAGAGCATGGTTCTATAGAGCATATAACGTACGCAAACCCGACTACCTAAATAGTTAGGGAATTAATATTTATAGCAAAGGTCTAAAGGCTGGATAAAAGAAAGATGACGAAGACAGAATACATAGAACTGTAAGAAACCGTATGATGTCAGCAATAACGAAATAACCTAGTAAGACGATGGGATACGCAGGATGCAACACATATGTCCAAGGATTTACATACTGGTTAAAGAATTTATTACGTAAATACTACATATTGATAGCAATGAAGTCCCCTACCCAGTTATCACATATAATATCAAGTTTCAAGGAGAGACAGTGTGAGAAAGAAAAGGCAGGTGTGTACGCTATACCCTTGGTATTTCCTGACAACACGGAAAAGATATATATCGGAATGACAAAGCGATCCTTGCACAGGACATGCAGAAAACAGCCCTCGCGAAGGAAGTCATGATATTCATCGGCCTCTCCTCTATGGAATACTATTAGAAGAATTGCCCCATACACGAACTTTAAAGACACTGCCATCACAGAAATAGTCGAAATCCTACCCAGCAAACTAGCGTGTAATGATATACATGTAGTTTCTACTGAACTACTAAGAGCTTGGCATGAGTTATTAAAAGTTGGAAACACATCGCGACACACCGTATTTGATAAAAATTCGTGTAATATGCTGCTCGTGATGTTACCCACGCTATTTTCAAAAATCATCTTTGTTTCTTACGTGTTCCAATTCCCTGCATTTTTATATCTACCATTGCCGTCAAAAGTCCTCCCGGAGGAGTGCGAAAGCTTGCCGAATCTTTGTGCTTACTACACCTCCAAAATAAATCGATTTAATATGCTATATGCGTCTCTTGAGTATTCACAGTATGGTGTATTTGTAATTACGTTATATCAGATACACTCTGATCATGAGGGTCTAACTACAAATAGATGCTAGAGATGTATTTCTTACCGGCAATGTTATGAAAAAAGAGGCATTGTGCAGAATGCCTTGGAAATCTACAGAATGCGTGACTGTTTTACGCAAAGCATGAAATATTTATGTTATTTTAATATTGTATATACTTTTCCTACGCAATTTATATAAATCCTAGGCATTATATAAAACGACAAGGACTATTTAGGCAAAGTATGAAAATAGAATCATGAAAAGGCCTTTATCGAAAAGAAGTATATGAAAATCATGGAAGAAATACAAAATATTAAAGTATTCGACTTTCTTATTGAAAGAACAAGAGAAAAAGACTAACACTGACCTGTTTGTTGCAAGAAGGAAGGCGAGAATGGAATTTTGAATTACATTTAATTGTCTTTTTCACACAAGAGTTCTTCATATTTTGTCACTTGGTCTTTCACATACACCTCACGAATTCTCGACCACTTCCTGTAAACTGAATGATATCAGCTTTTGGTAAGGGATTTCAGTAGAAAAACACAGTTTTTTTTTTTGATTGGAGGTTTAACGACCACCGTGAGCAACTCAATGAGCTATAAGCAGTCGCCAGTCCCTAATTTAGGGTCACTGGTTCCAGGGACGGGAGAGAGCCAGTGCCGTAAGACAAACACAACGTCCATGCTTCACGGGATTCGAACCCGGACCTCTTTCGAACGAATGATCATAGGCCATCGCTTAGACCACTGCGCCAGGGACGGCACAGTTTTTATCAACACTGGCTCGCACTTTAGATAATTCTTCGTAGAATTGTCGTTACATGTGAACATGACGTGATTCTTTTCCTGGCATTACACTTTGCTCCGCCATTCTCATGCAGCACAGTATGGGCAACCGTCTGCTGCACGAATTGGACCTGACGCCCCGGTAGCGCAGTCTAAGCGATGGCTTCTGATCATTCGCTCAACGGAAGGGTCTAGGTTTTAATCCCGAATAAGGCATGGTTGTTTGTGCTTGTCTTTCAGGGGTTAGTTCGCCGAGTTCCTTGTTTACTTATGTACACTGCTGACGATGAAACAAAATGTCTATACTGCTTATATGTATCTATCAACCAAGTCCAGTCTATGTTGTCGCCCCGGTGGCGCAGTGGTCTAAGCTCTGTCTCATGACCATTCATCGGAAAAGGGTCCGAGTCCGAATTCCGGTGAGACGCCCCGGTGGTACAGTGGTCTAAGCGACGGCTTCTGGTCATTCGTCCGAGAGGGGTCCGGGTTCGAATTGCAGTGAGGCATGGATGTTGTGTTTGTCTTACGGCACTGGCTCTCTCCTTTCCCTGAAACCAGTGACCCTAAATTGGGGACGGGCGACTGCTTATAGCCCATTGAGTTGCTCACGGTGGTCGTTAAACCTTCAATAAAAAAAAATCTATGGTCGATATATATGTCAATGTATCTGTCAACTAAGTCCAATAAATAATTTAAATTTAAACCTTCAAAAAAAAAATAAAGGAATGGAACTCGCGTGTTTGGTCACTGCCGAAAAAAGACAGAAATGCAAATTGCGGTAATGCTAAATACCGTCCGCTTGAACAGAATGTTGAACGTCACGTGCTTCGTCAAGTGAAAAAAAAAAAACCCCGTCATAGGCGGCTCTTAACGCAATCATTGAAAGGTGTCTTAATGGGGCATTGAAAGTCATGTGCACGCCACATTTCCTAGGCATAGAATGCCTAGGAAATGTGTGAAATGTTTAAGCGTTTCATATTTTGACGTCCCATTTTCGGCATTCTACAGATTTTCTAGGCATTCTGTACAATGCCTAATTTCTGACATTGCCAATAACATATTCACTCTTTGACACACTTACCGTAGTGACTGGAAACAGGAAAGCGTCTCTTTCCACATTGACATTTGTTGGTGCGGCAGATCGCTGGGGTCTCTGTACTTTTCCCTCTTCTCCATAAATCCTCCTTCCAATTCAGTGGGGCGAGTCGGTCACGGACTAGGTTTCGGTTTTCCTTAATCAACCGATGAGTGGTTTGTCCATAAGTCTGTCCCAACTCAGACTGCAGATGGGGAACGTATCCCGTGTACCTTGGAATGAAAAGTTCTTGTGAGCAGTGGAAAATGTAACATGAAACAAATAAGGCGATTAGTTCTTGTTGGTTGGAGTCAGCATAACATACACTGATTTGTCAGGAGTGAAAGATGCTTTACCAAAGTGTGACTCGTTGACATTTAGAATTAGATTTCTCTTTAAGACTTATTTTTTTCTCGAAACATACAGTTGTCGATTTCGAGGTTTTTACAGGTTCTATTTGTTAGGAACGTCATCCTTCGGTAACGAGGGTTAGCACGGTATTCTTGGATAGAACGTAAACAAGAAGATTCGAAAAATTACTCACCGTATGCTCGTATGTTTAAAAACTGGAGTTTTTATTGAATAAACTTGTAAATTACGATGATAACATTTGGATCAACCTGAAACTTAACTTCAACTACAAAAAACATTCCATTGTAAGCCTCATCCATCTGACGTCACAACTTCGTGTTTTCCGAACGTGGCACGTTGCTTGGCGCCTGTCGCTAATCATGTTGGTCCCGGTTTTTTTTCTAACACTATTTTTTTTTTGATTGGAGGTTTAACGACCACCGTGAGCAACTCAATGGGCTATAAGCGGTCGCCCATCCCTAATTTTGGGCCACTGGTTCCAGGGAAAGGAGAGAGCCAGTGCCGTAAGACAAACACAACATCCATGCCTCACCGGGATTCTAACCCGGGCCCCTTTCGGACGAATGATCAGAGGCCATCGCCTAGACCGTTGAACGCCTCACCTGGACTACAAAATGGCACGACATTGTCTTCTAGGACGAATCCCGCTTCTATCTGCAACACCACGATGGTTGGATCCGCGTGTGGCGGCACCGCGGCGAGAGACTGTATGGCGCCTGTATTATGCATCGCCATACCGGTCCGTAGCCTGGCGTTATGATTTAGGGCGCAATTGGATATGACACCCGCACCCCTCTGGTACGCATCGCCGGTACACTCAACAGCCACCGCTACATCTCCGACGTTTTGGAGCCTGTAGGCCTCCCTTACCTGCAGGACCTGCCAGCGGCCACGTCTCAACAGGGCAATGCGCGCCCGCACATGGCACGCATCGTGCAATAATTCTTCACTGCCCGCCAGGTGTCACTGCTGCCGTAGCCCGCCTGTTCTCCCGATATGTCGCCCATCGAACACTTCTGGTCGCAGATCGGCAACCGAGTGGCCCGGCAAGCACCACCCGCAGCTACGCCTGATGAACTGTGGCAACGTGTGGAAGCAGCCTGGACCGATATACCCCAAGCACACATGCAAAGCCTCTTTCGGTCGATGCCGCGGCGTGTAGCGGCCGTTATTGCCAGCCATGAGGGCCACACGAACTATTGATGTCTGCGTGTTCCGCAAGTCGCACGGGCCTGTAAGCTCAATCGTTTCATCTTTGTATCTGTTGTTATGTGTCCAGTAAATCTGGCTTTGCTATCTCGTGTCCTTTTTGGTGTTGCATTTTGGGTGGCCAGCAGTGTATTTAAGATTGTTGCTCGTCAGTAATCGTCAGGAGTGTTAATTACAATGGGATAGAGAAAAGATCTTTAGGAGTTCGATAATGGGATTATTGTGGGTGCCCGTCTGGCTAGAGCGACGATTTTGAAAATATCAGAGCCGACCAGTTTCTCAAAAAGGTGAGATATCCCGTGTCTTTATGAGTGGAAAAATAACACACGTTTTTTGTCTAAGAGGCGTAAATAAGGCAGGATGAAGATGTGCCAGAAACAAGATCGTCGTCGTCTGATAAAGCTTGTAAGGAGAAACAGGACTTCACGGGTGCAGTAATTGACGGAATCATTCAGCAAAGGCTGTTGCCGACTCATATCTCAGTGAAAAACAGGGAAATGAGGACGATCGGTATTGGTAGTCGCATGCCTATACGGAAACCAATGATTTCCGAGAAGAACCCTAAATTTCGTCTACAGTGGTTTCAGGAACACAAGGACTGGACAGTAAAAGACTGTAAAAAGGTCATGTGGTCCGAAGAGTCGCGGTTCACCTTGTTCTGTAGCAATGAAGCAATAGACCCAGATTGTCTTGTAAACACCACTCAAGGTTGTGGAGGCGGTGTCATAGTGTAGAGCGCGTTCTATTGGTACGGAATGGGTCTCTTGATATTACTGGAAGATCGGGTGTTCTCCAAGGATTATCTCAACACTGTTGTAAATCAAGTACGTCCTGCAGTGCTGATTTTTTATCCAGCAGATGACGGCTGTTTCATGGACTGTAGCGTTTGTGTGTAGCTGACTTACCAAAACACTGCATAGATCCAAAACTTCACCTACAGTGAAATACGAGCCACTGAAATAAAGTTCAAGAAGTTATTACTTACAGATAATCCTTTATTGCTGTCAATAGGTTTTTAAAGTGATTAATAGGTGTATTGAGTTGTGCTGATGACTGTTGAAAATAAAAATGTTGAATTGTTAAAGTGAAATAATGGTGTTTAAGAGATTGAATAATGTGTTTAAGAGATTGAACTAAGTGTCATGGCTGTTTGTGAATTTCTATGACACTTGATTTTGTGTGTCATTCATAGATGTTTTGAGATATTATATTTGTTGTTGTTTGAGCTTTGTTCCCCAAAATTGTAGTCTTAAACTGGGGGACCCGCTGTAGAGTTCCTTCGGTTTTAGAGAAAGAAAGATAAGTTTGAGACTGTTTCATCCTTTTGAAAGTTTTAGAGATGAGCTCGGGCCTGGGCTCAGAATTCATAAACTACCGTAAAACCCGGGCCCGGGCTCGGAAGTACGCGTCTTGAATTTCATTTCTGTAATTAATTCAACACGTGTAGTATTTCTAAAAACATATTAATATTGTGAAGTGGATTAACTGAACTAAACTTTTTAAACTAATCCTTGCTTGGGCCAGTGTATAATGCATAAATGCAAGCCTTGATAAGCAAGAGTTTCCAAGAATCTGGGCCCGAGCGGGTCAGGTCTCAGCAAACACATGCAATCAAAGAAAAGCGGGCCGGGCCCTGGCTCTAGGCCTTTGGACCCGGGCTCATAAAATTGAGCCCAAACTCATCTCTAGTCTGCATTTTCCTGAGGAAATAGTGGACTTTAGTGTGTAATTTGTGTTTCTTTTCTAGATATTTCTTTTAAGAGTTAAATAGTGTGTATTGAATAATAGTGCTTAATAGATAGCCTTGTTTTGGGCTTAGATTGTATACAAATATAAATGGATGTGATTTCTCTTTTTTGTTCAAAGTGATCAAATTAATTGTCAATTGAATTTGCTGTTAGTTAATTATGATTAGATGTGTTCTCAAATGTGATGAGAAATTGTATTTAAAGTAAGGATCCCAGACGTCCCGTAAAATACGGGATCGTCTCATTTTTGGCTAATGCGTCCCTTTGTCCCGAGAAAACTCTTCGGGACAGCTTTTTGTCCTGTATTTTAGAGTTCAAGACTGGAAAACAAAATCAATGAGTTACAATTTCTATTCTTTTACAAATATAATTTTTAGCCTACACGCCAAGCTTCCCCCAAGCTGACTGTTATGTCACGTGACAATATCTCCCGCGTCGAACTCTGTGGTCAATGCTCTCATTACGTAGCCACGGCAGATTGATATCGGGTGAGGGGAGGGCGCGTGACCTCAATACCTGGTGGATGCAGTTCTGAAGTCCAAAGAAGTTAGTGAAGTGAAGGACATGTTGAAATCCAAACATTTAGGTGAAGTTTGGGTGGATCTCTTTAAAATGTTGAAGGAGAACTATCAACTTTAAAGAAAGTAGTGAAGTTCGTTATGTGTATCCCTGGAACAAATGCTTGTGTCGAAAGATTATTTTATCGCTTGAACGCAATGTGGACCGATGAGAAAAAACAAATTGGATGTAAAATCAAAGCTTATTGTAAAATCATTCTTCAATGAGGATTGTGTAGCTTTTCATGACATGATTCTTAAAAACAAACAATTGTTAAGTGATATTCATTCTTCAGAAAAATATTGCAAGTGTGATTGCTTAATAAGAATATTGATTAATAAGAACTGTTAGAATCATTTTGTAAGACTGGCATATGTGATAGATGCGCATAATAAACTTTCACCCTCAGTCGAAAGTGTCCCGTATTTTTTTCCAGTGTATCTGAGATCCCTAATTTAAAAAGACGTGCTCTTGAGCATTGTACTGTAACGTACCAGGAGATGTGACGTACCCGCCCGAAGGACGCACACGACATAAAGGCAGATAGGAATCAGAATAAAACGTCCGCGTAGCTTAATTGGTAGAGCAACTTATTCCGGAATGAGGGAACCCTTGTTCGAATCCTGGCGCGGATAAAAATGACGGAGAAATTTACTTCGTTATAGTACTTGTTTGTTTTTAAAAAGACCAATATTTGGTCAAAGTTCGTTCGCAAGGCGACGATCTCTTGGTCGGAATCAGACGAGTCTCCTATCCCCCATGTTGAGTGGTGCCGGGGGTCCGTGTCTGCGGCTCCTCTCGGGTGGGTAGGGTTGCTATCGTTAACTTTTCTCAACTTTAAAGATGTGTACTTATCCTGTTGTGCCTTTAATTAGGCGGTACGGGAAATTGTCATCAGTCTTACTAAAACATTACATAAATCCAAAACTTCACTTACAGTGAAATACGAGTCACTCAAATAAAGTTCAAGAAGTTGTAACTCACAGCTAATCCTTTATTGCTGTTAATAGGCACTTGATTATTCGCACTTCAACAAGGTGAGATTAACGAAACTTGGGTTAATATCCACAATAACACTTAACTATGAAACACAACACTGGAACTTGAGTTAATATCCACAATAACACTTGACTACGGAACACAACACTGTCATTAAAGTAGAACATGTAGCCTTCAAAAATACTTAAACGGCAATTAAGCTGTCTAGTATCTAAAAGGAGCATTAACGTTCACCATCAAAATCCCTCTCTCACAGCTACTGCGTAGCCATTATATCTCTCGTCTTTTTCTTATCACACGCATACGTCACTTACGTACTGGCCTCAGGTTCTTGCCAAACCTCCATTCATGTGAGAGAGAAAATATCACATTAAGTTTGGAAAGTGCAAAAGAGAACAAACTCAAATTTGCGTAGGAAAAGGAACTAAAAATGAAAGTTAAAATAGAATATACGTCACAAGACGACAATGGTATTGTCCAATGAGCAAGATGCGTTGAGCAGTGGTTCAGCGAGCATGACAGCGACTTCCACCATCTTCCCTGGCTATCACAATGCCCGGATATCAACCCCGTTGAGAACATATGAGACATGTTAGAAAAGCAGATGTGGAAGCAAAGTCCTCTTCCGTCAAATCTGAGCGAGTAGAAGGACTGTCTGGTGAACGTCAGGTATGCTGTTGACGTAGATGCACTAGAGGTCTGCGCGGGCCGGGTCTGGCCTTTGCTCATGTCCAAGTTGGGAAGCCTGGCCCCGCCCGGGCCTTCAATATTTAATGTAAAACAGACACGGGCCGTGCAGGTTTTTTTTATGGGCAAAACAATCGCTGTACGGTGCCTTTCTCGTTTGGAAATCTCACAACATACAGCAGCAGGATAAGATTGAATAATTTCCGCTGTTGGAAAAAATAGAAGTTTTAAGACATCCTCCCCTCCTACAAAACAATTGGAGTGGTTCATCTCCCTTAGTTTTTCAATGTGAATCTGGTCCCTTCTCTCTCTCTCTCTCTCTAACTTTCACCCTCCTCTCATGCTTCAGTGCAGGCTATTAACTGCAGCATTTATAAACCGAACCACCCGCTCGTAGACGATCTTTTTATTGTTCTGGTAGGCGGCACTTTGTTCTCTAGATGTGTGAAAAGCTTTTAAGTTGTCTTAAATAGCACGGGAGAAATGGGCTGGGAGAAACTTACTTCTCTGCATAAATCTGTGCCGTATTTTTCCCATTTGTACTCTCAGAGAGTCAGCAGATTGAAAATGATCTCTTAGGTATCCTAGTCAAAACCTCTGTGACACTGGTTAGCTGGGCAGTCTGTCGTTGTTTTCCCTAGTATATGCTCAGTTCAGTGTTGCTGATAAATACTCTTCCATACTTATTATGGAGTTTAAGAAAGAGAAAGATTATCGCGAAAAAATCGCTTCCGGAGAATATGTGCTTGTAGACAATGTAAAGTAAAACAATCGGCCTCATGATTCTGGATATTTCGTACTTCCTCCTTATCCCCAAGGATATCCCGTGTCCGGCGGTAAGCAGTGATAATTTGAAAACCCAGAAATTTCGGAAGGTACGGAAATTATCGTTTACATGCAATATTTTTGAGTATACAGGCCCCCCTCCTTAAATGTCACGTGACTTATATAGAGTCACAGAAATATTCCGAATTAACGTTTATTGTAATACAATACGTGTAGCAACTAAGAAAAACAAAAGTCTTCAGGAGTCGAATGACCGAGTGCGCCAGGTGTCAAATTCGAGTTTTAGTAATTGTTGAAATCTTACATGCCGGCCCGGTCCTTGAAAACTGGTCGGGCCGGGTCTTGGATGTAGGAGAAATATACGGGCCGGGCCGGGCTTTAGTTACAACATTTGAAACGGGCAGGGCATTGGACGTGCGGACTTGGGCCGGGCTTTAGTTACAACATTTGAAACGGGCAGGGCATTGGACGTGCGGGCTTGGGCCGGGCTGGGCTTTCCAAATTAGGGCCCGTGCAGACCTCTAAGATGCACTCCAACACCTCATGGAATCTATGACAAACTGCATTACTTACTGCAGTTAAGGCTAAGGGAGGTCCAACCCCGTACTGAATAAAAGTTTGTAATTCAGTGGCCGTATGTGTACTCTGCTTATTAATGGGAAATCGTGTATTCCATTACCTCTGATTGCTGTTCTGTTGTTCATTAGAATCACAGTGCTATATCCCACTTCTAAAGTTTGCTCATATAAGAATATCCGAGGTGTGAAGCTATGTCTGCAGTAACCTCGAAAAATGCCTGGCTGGCATAAAAGGCACTAAATAAGCTGAATGATATCTTCTATTTAACGGATGAAATTTCATCACATCAAATAATAGTAAGGTGCGTCGCATAAATATAGAGACAGTCTACTTTGCGCCGTGAAAGCACTGCGAATATAGGTAGGAAGCTGAAGTGGTACCTAATTAGACATAACCCTACAACAAACGTTTCGATCCGTCGAGATGACCGGATTGTGTGAAAAGAACACCACAAAGTGAAATAGTGTAATTTTAGGTGTCTCATAAATATAAAGACAACTATGTAAAGTAGCCACATGAAAATGAGATGTACAAATTAGCATGTTGTACGCACGCGCATGGGCTGTAATTCGGTCCCGTCAACAAAAGACAGCGAACCTGCCGTCAGACATTCATTTGTCGAAATGCCACGCAACAGTCAACTTTCTGGTGAGGAGGTGCAGAAGATTTGGAGACTGAGAGCAAATGGATTAGCGAAAATTTGTAAATCCATAGGGAGGAGTAGGGCAGTCATTTATAAGACTTTATCGAAGCGCGGTGTGTTAACTGCCAGAAAACGGCCTGGAAGGCCTCGAATAACAACCAAACGAGATGATCGTGCCATCATGTGTTTAGTTTCATCCCACAGGTTATCACTACGTCATGCTTCTCGAACTGTTGGTGTCACTGTCTTAAAAGACACAGTTCATCGACGAATCAAGGAAAATCGCAACATTGTGCTCCGTAAAATGCGCCGTCTGCCACACCTCACGCGGCGCCACAAGGAACTAGATTGTTATGGGCAAGCAGCCACATGCACTGGACGGACGAGTGGATCACAACTATTTTCTCCGATGAGAAAAAGTTCAACCTGGACCGCCCTGACGGTTGGAACTGCCATTGGCATGATTTACGACGCGAGCCACGCACCTTCTTCAGCAGACAGAAAGAAGGGGGATCTGTGGTGGTCTGGGGAGCTTTTGCGTTCAATGGGACAACGGATATCGCTTTTCTGCAAGACAAGCAAAACTCCGAAACGTATCAGGACATACTCAGCAGCCACCTTCTACCGTTTGCCGAAACTAGCGGGTGTTGATTATCTGTTCCAGCAAGACAATGCCTCTATCCATCGGTCTGCATCAACGAAAAGCTGATTTAACACTCATCATGTGATCGTAATGGTTTGACCAGCACTCAGTCCAGATATGAACTCTATCGAGAACCTCTGGGGTATCCTAGCTCGTGATGTGTATGCGAATGGACGGCAGTTCTCAAGTGTGGTGGCATTGAAAGAGCAGATTGAACAAAACTGGTACGCACTCCGTCCAAAACACTTACATCATTTGGTGGACAGCATGCCCAATCGGGTTTTCAGTGTTATTCGGAACAACGGCTTCACTATTCGTAGCGGAGACGCTCATAACTAGTAAGTCTTTATATTTTTGAGACAGCGTATTTCTATTTTTTTTTCTTGTACTTGACGTTGGAATTGTTATGTTTCCGTCAAACTATTGTGCAGCTGCGTGTCCTCTACTTTTTTTGCTGTAAATATAAGGTGTACATTTCAGCACGTTGTTGTTTCTTTTTTATTCGAGAATTTGTTCTGCTCTATATTTATACGACGCACTATAAAGATATTTTCAATGTATACTTTATTACTCAACAAAAATTACATTTCAATTATTGTTTTTAGGTAAACCAGATCTCCTTTTTCCAATCTCCTTCGCTTTAAAACTCTGAATTTTAGTTTCTTCTTTACCATAGCTTGTTTTTATTTACTAGTCCAGTCATTCTCTCCTCTCGATTGCCTTTGTACAACCAAATGGGTAAATCAGCGACGACACTATAAATCTTATTTAGGGATGATTGAATATTATTTAGTATGAACTGTTATTCTCGTTCATATGCTGAGAATACAAGATCCTCCTACGCTTGATGTCCTTCTCTATCTGTGCCTGTTTCTTCTGTAGGCGATATTTCATTTTGTGAAGCAAAAAATCACCGCCTTGTCTTGGCAGAAACTACAATACATTTTTTTCTTTCGAAGCTCTGCTTCTTTCGTTTTCCTTTTAGTGATTTTGTTGCTGAGACAGAGTTTGACTAATCGCTACTTTTCTTGTTGCTCTTGGATCGATCTAAAAACCTTTTTTTTTTTCGAGGTCAAGAACTCGTTTGGTTTGTACACATTTGCCCAGACAGGAATAATCATCTTAAAAACTGCTGCTTGTGAAGGTTACGCTTTTGTTAGGACGCTGAATGTTTTCGTTTTTGCTTTAAACGTTTGATTGCCTTTTATTTTTGCTGTGGAATTTCACCAATTTTTCATTTAGTCTAGTACTTAAAGGTTTAAAAGAAGAAAATTTCCTTCACAAGGATCAAAATTATGAATCACATTAGCTCAATCTTTTCTTTTCTTATTACGTTGAGATCAAGCTGCAGTTCATTAAAGATCGTACCATATTAATGTTTTCCTAGCACGTCTTTATCAAATGTCAATACCTTTATAAAATTATTCGGGGTAAAGAATGAAGGAGGATTAGCTGCTCTTCTTATTTTCTCAATAATGGACTTCATGTTAAAACTTTTCTTTTACATTTACAAGATTTTCAGCCGTTAACTAATGTATCAAAAATATTAAGTAACTTTAACACTTCAATAACACACTGAAAGACAAAAAGTTTAATGACAAACATAAGAACTGACATAGAGCCTTGATAGATTTTTATAATATTCAAATGTGAGAGACATCAGAGTATGACTAAGATCATACGCAAACATGAGATGCATCGGAATGATTGGCCAGGAACAATGCCGATGCCCCAAAAATCATTGGCCCACATGATCAATATACACCGATCAGGCATGGCAGTGGCAAGATGACGGAGGAGGTTTGACGGCAACAAAGCACCATTTTCCGGTTATTGCTACTCATGACAATAAACTAAATCTTAAGAAAGGGTTATTTTAGCAGATATCTATGAGGGAACTGAAGAGCCATGCGTTTCCCTAGTGCGTCCATGATGCTCAATATGATTAAGATCTGGAGACCTTACCGGTCACTCCATCCTGTGGATATTTTTGCTCTCGAGGCTGTCGTCAACCAGCCGATCCATATGAGGATGAGCACTATCTCGCATAAAAGTTAATTTTGATTCTCCAGTACACTTTAAAAATCTTACATAGGTTAAAAAATACCCTCTGTCTACGTATTGGTATGTACCATGCCACCTTCAAACATACGGAGTGACGTAGTATCATCCAGTGTTACGCCACCCCACATCAGAACATAAAATCCATGCCATTTCCCTGGATTTTAACACAGACGCCATAGAGCAAAAAGTTACAAGCCCGTAACCAAAAACAATGGATCACTCGGCAACATGACAGATTTACCAAAGAGTTCATTATCAACATATATAGCTGACGAGAGCAATGCGCAAAGTTTGTGGCTGCTGTCATGTGCCTCTGATATTCATTCAGGAATAGGACGTCAATTTTGTTAAAATCAACCGATAGGACGTTGATCTTGTTGGAACCCACCAAAAAGAAGTCGAACATGTAGAAATGAACATATAGGATGTAAATCATGTTGAAACCAAAAAATATAACGTCGACCTTGTTGAAACCAACTGATAGGGAGTCGAACATGTTGAAATCAACGGGTAGGACGTCGAATTTGTTAAAACCAGCAAACAGGACGTTGACCTTATTGAAATCAATCGATAAAATATCGATCTTGTTGAGATTAACCAAGAAAAAGTCGAACATGTAAAAATGAACCGATAGGACGTCAATCTTGTCGAAACCAGCCAACAGGACGTCGACGTCTTTGAAACCAACCGATAGGACGTCGATCTTGGTCCGACCAAACGACAAGAAGTCGAACATGTTCAAATCAACCAATGGGACGTCGATCTTGATGAAACCAGTCAACAGGACTTTGACCTCATTGAAACCAACTGTTAGGACGTCGACCTTGTTGAGATCAACTAACAGGAAGTCGAAGATGTTGAACTCAACCGATAGGACGCTTATCTTGTTGAAACCAGCCAAGAGGACGTTGATCTTGTTGAAAAGAACAGATAGAAAGTCGACCTTGTGTTGCAACATGTACGCCTGCCATCTTCTGGGTGTATGTTCCAGTAAAGTACTTTACTTTATGCATTGCTCATGCTTCCAGAAACAGCCTATTGGTTCCTACTTAACTGACGTGGGCATCTCTCTACGAATGTCGCGGTGCTCATCTTGTCCTTCGTTAAGCAGAACTGATGATATTTCGAAAAGAATACACCACTGATACATTATACAGGTCAGCTCACAGGAACTGCAACAAAGGGAGGAACACGACATGCAATGCGAGGTTTTTACTAAAGTTATGCCACTATGCCTCGCTTACCTTATATTTACTAATGTTTCCAGTTTCCTACATAAAGCCATTCATTCCACAATAATAGTTATTTATGTATCTCTGCTCTTTAGCACTCACTGTGAAATGCATGTCTACTTCTCACTTTTATATTGCTGCAGTTTCTCATTTGCACTGTGTATGTTAATAAGAGCAACTTTGGTGTTAAACATTACTGAGATGATGATGATTACAATAGTGATCATCATGGGCGCAATACACATGTGTATTTCCAAATCTCGTAATAGTTCATCATGTGAAGGGAACTACAATGCTAAAGTAAATTATTTAAATTTCACCTAACATTTATTAGAGCGCAATTTTTGCAATAAGAGATTTCTCTTATGTTTCTGGTTCACATTTTTGTCCATCATCATTCATAAGTAGCGCAATATTTCCAAATCTCGTAATAGTTCATCATGTGAAGGGAACTACAATGATAAAGTTATTTATTTAAATTTTATCTAACATGTATTAGAGCGCGATTTTTACAGTAAGAAATTTCTCTTCTGTTTCTGGCTCACAATTTTGTCCATCATCATTCATAAGTGGCGTAATATTTCCAAATCTCGTAATAGTTCATCATGTGAAGGGAACTACAATGCTAAAGTAAATTATTTAAATTTTACCTAACATTTATTAGAGCGCAATTTTTGCAGTAAGAGATTTCTCTTCTGTTTCTCGCTTACATTTTTGTCCATCAACTTCGGCAATTCGTTCAGATCTCAAATACTTTTCTACAGTTTGTTGCTGATACCATCTCAAGCCTCTCATTTCAAATGTCCCAGATTTCCTTGCTTCATCGAAAATGCGAACCTTGCTAACTTTTGCTACTCATCTAATGTACACACGCACACACTCTATTAAGAAAGACCTTAATTACCTTGGAAGCAGAGAATCAACGACAATAAAATGACAAATACCATAATATTAGCAGATGACAGTTAAGAGTTCGGTCTGCTGGGTTCAACAGATTGGCTCGATGACTTCCAATTAATAAGGAGCATCGTTTTAGTTTGCGACGAAAACCTTTTCTGACCTCATGTGATACAGTAGAACTTACTCATTTAGGCACAAACCCTTAAACAGAATTCATATGATAATGATGTTTGATATCACAGAATGAAAACAAAATCTTAATCGTAATTCGAATGGGATCGGACACACTTGAATTTCGTTTAGTTTGAAAACAGATACAAAAATTGACTAAATTCATAAAATTACACGTTTTGAATTGCAGCACTGCCAAAGATTTCTTTGCTTATCATCTGGTTTGGTATTTCGGTTACGCTCGCATCAATCCCGTACTACGAAAATATTATGTCCTTTTGCAAAGGATTCTACTGTTTCCATCGAAACAAAAGGTTGAAAATTACGAACAAAATACCCAAACTTTTACTGAAATAAAGAATTCCGCAATAAAATATCATTCTAAATAAATATCGCCTATATGTACTTAAATAGCGACTGACCCTACGGGTCCTTTATTGCGTTTAGTGCACAGCGGAATAGATGAATAAGTTTAATGTATTAAAATATTCACGACTCGATGCATCTCTTCACCGTATTAAACTCATAGGAATTCAATGGGGTCACTTGCTTATTAAATTGAGAGTGGACTAGATGAACCTCTTCAGTGTATTAAGTTTATAAGGAGTCGATGAGGTCATTAGTGCATTAAATTCGCAACGAACGTGTTTAGTGTATTAAGTTCATGGAGTACTTGATGAGTATATCAGTGCATTAAATTCATAACAGACTGGTTGAATATGCTTGGTGTATTGAATTTCCGAAGGAGGCAATTACTACATTAATTTCACACCGGATTTGATGAATGTGTTCAATGTATTAAATCAGCAGGGAATTCTATTGGGTCAGTCAGTGCATTAAATTCATATCATACTCGATAGAAACGATCCAATGGGATAAACCCTGTGCAATAAGAATAGGAAATTCGATCGATTCCATCAGTGCTCTAAATTCATATCATACTCGATACATTTTTTTCAATGTATTAAAGTCACAGAGGACCAGGATAGGTCAGTGAGTGCATTAAATTCATTTTGTGCCCGATGGATTTGTTAGATGAATGTGTTAACTTCGTGGAGGGATAAATGAGTCTGTCAGTCTAGATATTTCACTTATTTTGGTGAAAGTTACTTATATTGTATTTTGCACATTCCAACGGGCCTGATCTGTAAATAGGATTCAAAACATCCTTTTCGATTTAAATATTAGAGAATACTTCCAATGGAAGATTTCGTGTAAATACACTGCTGGACAATTGCTAAGGACGGATCAAAAACGGCTATATAGCGCATAAAAAAGTAAGTGTGGTTGGATGCCAAGTGAAATAAAATAATGTCAGAATGCCAGGACATTACAAGAAAGGCAATTTATTGTGCTCTGAAGTCCAGAAGGCTTTGAAACATGTTCAAGGGACAAACAGGCCATTTTGTGCAGAATACGTAAACGTGAAAAAAATGCAATTACCGTCCGTAAACGTTCCGGAGTAAGATGTCAATACGGGATATGGCCACCATGGAGGGCGATGCAAGATTCCACACGTCGTGTCATGCTTTGCACAACATTATCAAGCAGCTGTTGGGGTAATTTATCCCATTCCTCTGTCAGTGCACGGATGAGGGTGTCCTTGTTTATTGGAGGGCATTGGCGACCAATATGACTCCTCCCCAAAGCATCCCACACATTTTCAATGGGATTCAGATCTGGAGAACGTGCTGGCCATACGAGGCGTTGAATATCCTCGCTCTCAAGACAGCGACTGTTCGATGACATGTTGCGTTGTCGTCCATGAAAATGAATCTATCACCGACAGCACCACGGAACATGCGAACATGAGGAAGCAGAACATCATTAATGTATCGTTGGCCAGTCATAGTCCCAGTTGGAAGCACATAGACGGACGTACGGCCATTGATCATGATGCCAGCCGATACCACGACACTACATGTCGGATATCGGTCCCTTTCCTGTATGTTTGCTGGACAATATGCAGCACCACTATCACGCCAGATCAGTTGTCGTCGACAATCAGACGATAGACTGTATCTACTCTCATTCGAGAAGAGGACAGCAGACCAGTCGTTATCAGTCCAATTGCGATGTTGATGGCAGCATTGCAAACGGGCGGTACGGTGACGTCTGGACAATGGGATGCACACAACAAGACGGCGGGCGTATAGTCCTCCTTCATGCAAACGTCTGGCGACAGTTTTTCGGGAGATCCGCTTGCCAGTAGCAGCCATAAACTGATTTGCTACCTCACTAGCTGTGCTGCGCCGGTGCCTTTTGGTTGATAGCACTATGTACCGATCTTCTGCAGGTGTCGTACTGCGAACACGACCTCCCCTGTGAGGCTTGCTACACTCTCCATTTGTTTGAAATGATTTCCAAAGCCTTGAAACAACACTGTGGCTGACGTCGAACTCCCTGGCAACATCTGTTATTTTTCGCCCTTCTTCAATCTTGCCAATAATACGGCCACGCGTAAAATCATCTAGGTGATGTCGGGAAGACATACTGAAAATTGCAAGTTCGTCAATTGATTCTTTCCCTTTCAACTTTGCGTTTGAACAACAACGGTCAATACACGTCAAATCCTTTATATCTCTTATCAGCGCTATGACGTCACGAACAAGTTTGGCAATCCAAAATTTGCATACGCACAATACGTCTTACTGTATCCCGCACTTATGCTAATTTCCACATTTTCCTGCCTTCCATTTTATGGTTGCTATCGTTGCTATTGTCATCCGTCCTTAGCAATTGTCCGGCAGTGTAGAATGTGGTAATTACCAGTCCTTTAGGAAAACACTCACTGGGGTCGATTTAAACATGTAAGTCAAGAAATCCATCAAGTAAATTTTAGGAAAATCTGGTGTCACAGTAGGTTAAAGTTGCTCCACTTGATCATTTGGGTGTAACGGCAAAATTACTTTATATTACTTATTTTATTTCGAGGTTTGATTACGTTTACGAGCATCTCAAATGTCTTCTACTCCTAAGTTAGGTCTACTGTTTCCAGAAAATGGGGCAGAACCAGTGCAGTAGAAAAAACGTCCCACCCGTGTTTTTATCGGGGCTTGAACCCTGATCCAGATTGGACGATCAGCTGGAAGCTCACGAATCCAACTAATTGACCACCTACTGGGCGAAAGATAAACTACGACGCATTTGCTGTCCAATCTCGAATGCAAGCACGGGCACTAGTGAGACAAAAATGCTATTTAAAGGGTAAACGCTCGTCTTTGTTGATAAATGCAAAATTTTTGGAACCGTTGGTCTCAAGAGTTACCGGATCTTAGCTGTGTTCTGATAAATTTTCTGGGCTTAAAATTATTACATTTAAAAATTTCATATACTTTAGTTGCCTCTTTTGACGTTGATGTATGTGTGCCTGAATGTTCAAATGACATACGTACGTTCAAACGTTGTCCGTTTTATGGACTGTGGGGCAGGGATTTATACACACTCCTGCAATACCTCCCCAAAATCTCAAAACACACACACACACACACACACACACACACACACACACACACACACACACACACACACACAGTACATACACTGAAGTACCGAAAGTAATGGGATAGCAGTATGCCAATTTTTAAGACATTTAATTGGCGCTGCCAACGTATATAGTATAAAGGTTTTGACGCACGCCATGATTTTTATCATTGGTGAGGTCTAACCTCGTGAGTCATGTTGAACGGCCGCCAGTAGGATAATGGGATTATGCCAAGTCATCGGAGTTTGAACGAGGCATGGTAGTGGGAGCCAGACGGATGGGACATAACTTCCGAAGTTGTGCGAACATTCAACATTCCTCGATCCATGGTGTCACGTGTGTACTGAGAATAACTTATGGAACGCATTACCACCAACCGTGGACAGTACAGTGGCCGACCACGGGTGCTGAATGACCGAGATCAGCGGCGTCTGCCAGGATTATCCATTCTAACCGACAAGCGACGCTGGCTCAAATAACATCCACATTCAATGCAAGAGGTACCAGAGACATGTCCATCAGGTCAGTGCAGCCCTATTTCAGCGGCCATGGGGTATGGGAGCGGAAGACCCAACAGAGTCTTCGTTAACACCACGACTTCGGACACAGCGCCTCACCTGGGCTTGCAAACACGGTAATTAGAACCTGGAAGACTGGCAACACGTAGCGTGATCCAATGAGTTACGCTACCAGATGATGCAAGCTGATGGTAGGGTTCGGGTGTGGTGCAGACCCTATGAGACCATTGACCCAAGCTGTCAACAAGGCACTGTGGAAGGTGTTAGTGGTTCCATACATGTGTAGGGTGTCTTTACGTGGCACGGTTTGGGATCCTCTGGTCCTCGTAAACACGTCATTAACCGGTAATTACTTTGTTGCTCTACTGGGTACCATTTGCAATTCTTCATAGACTTCATGTACCACAACGACGATGGGCTTTTCCAGGCGGACACATGTCAGCGGGCCCAAGTTGTCCAGACTTTGTTTGAGGAGCATCCCGGACACTTCCGACGGATGATGTGTCACCATGTTCAAAGTGTGATGTGGTGGAAAGGTCCATTTGCACCCAAGATCCTGCACGTACAAATACCAGTCAGCTGTGGGAGGCTGTTCAAACAGCATGCCTCAACATCTCTCTAGAAGTATTCCGGCCACTTGTGCAATCGATGCCACGTCGAGTTACTGCACTTCACCGGGCTAGAGGAGGTCCTACACGCTACAAGGTACGTATCCCACGACTTTTGTCGCTTCAGTGTATTTTAACGTGATAAATACAAATTCCAGATTGCGTATGTCCAATACGAGAATATCGATTGCAAATATTGTTTAGAGACATGTGGAAAGTGAAACACTAAGTCGACGTACAAAAACAAAATTGTGCTGCCTCTTATGGAAATACACTCCTGGCCACCCAAAATGCAACACCAAGAAGGAAGCATCCGATTGGCTTGAAATTAGCAGCATGCGTCGCCCGCGAGAGGACATGCAAACGATTAACATTGTAGGGCACATGCAAATCATGTACGCCCTGCACGCCACCGAGAAGCACTATGAGAAGGGTGTACAGAAGGCGGGTGTAAGTAGTGGAAGAGTGTTGTACTGCCGGACCTGTGCGTGGGAAGCTTCCTGATGCCTGGTCGCAGAATACGGCAGTCATTCCAGCACGTTTCGGAGTTCGACAGAGGACCAATAGCGGCTTATCGCGACAGCGGTTTATCGTACCGAGACATCGGCGCCCGTGTGGGACGACATCCAGCCACAGTGAGGCGAGTATGGATTCGGTGGGTGCAGGAGGGACGGACGGACCAACGTGAGCGATTGCCGCGTCCACGGCACACCGCCGAACGAGAGGACCGGCATGTTGTGTGGCGGGCATTGACGGCTCGTACCGCCACATCACTAACGTTAGCGCAGGAATTAGGGTGTGTTGCGCAACAACCTGTGTCAGCACGTACCGTTCGATGTCGTCTGCAGGTGCGGGGACTTGTTGCACGGCGCCCATTGCTCCAATTACCATTGACGTAAAACCACCGGCGAGTGCGGCGGCAGTGGGCCGTTGAACGCCACACCTGGACTACGAAATGGCACGACATTGTCTTCTCCGACGAATTCCGCTTCTGCCTGCAACACCACGATGGTCGGATCCGAGTGTGGCAGCACCGCGGCAAGAGACTGTATGACGCCTGTATTATGCATCGCCATACCAGTCCGTCGCCTGGCGTTATGGTTTGGGGCGCAATTGGATATGACACCCGCACCCCTTTGGTACGCATGGCCGGTACACTCAACAGCAACCGAATCTCCGGCGTTTTGGAGCATGTAGTCCTCCCTTACCTGCAGGACCTGCCAGCGGCCGCGCTTCAACAGGACAATGCGCGCCCACAGGTGGCACGCATCGTGCAACAATTTTTTACGGCCCACCAAGTGTCACTGCGGCCGTGGCCAGCCTGTTCTCCCGATATGTCGCCCATCGAACACGTCTAGTTGCTGATCAGCAACCGAGTGGTCCGGCAATCACCACCCGCGGCTACGTCTGATGAACTGTGGCGACGTTTGGAAGCAGCCTGGACCGACATACCCCAAGCCCACATCCAAAGCCTCCTTCGTTCGATGCCGCTACGTGTAGCCGCCGTTATTGCCAGCCATGGGGGCCACGCGAACTATTGATGTCTGCGTGTTCCACAAGTCGCACGGACCTGTAAGCTCAATCGTTTCATCTTTGTATCTGTCGTTATGTGTCCAGTAAATATGGCTTTGCTATCTCGTGTCCTTCTTGCTGTTGCATTTTGGGTGGCCAGCAGTGTATATGCAAATGGCGACCTTTGCTCTTATGGAAATATATGCAAATTACGACCTTACGTCAAACTAGCTCTTATGGAAATATATGCAAATGACGACCTTACGTTAAACTAGTTCTAATGGAAATATATGGAAATGACGACCTTACGTCAAACTAGAGCTCTTATGGAAATATATGCAAATGACGACTTTACGTCAAACTAGCTCCTATGGAAATATATGCAAATGCCGACCTGAACTCTTATGGAAATAAATGCAAATAACCTTACGTCAAACTAGCTCTTATGGAAATATATGCAAATGACGACCTTACTGGCTCTTATGGAAATATATGCAAATGACGACCTTACATCAAACTATCCCTTATGGTAATATATGCAAATGACGACCTCACAGTAGCGTTTATGAAAATATAATGACGACCTTACGTCAAACTAGCTCTTATGGAAATATATGCAAATGACGACCGTACGTCATTGAGCTGGAAGAGCACGCGAACATGATAAACGTAATTCTGAGAGAAATGCGGCAACTGAAGCTTGAGCTGGACTGTTAGTGGAAGAATGGCTCCGCACCATCGCTTAGAAGACTTTACGGTGGAGCTCGATCGGCAGATTGGAAGCGGGGCAATCAAAACCTGAGGCAGCAAGAGGGCTGAATGTGTCGAGAAAAGTTGCCTCCAATCTCTGGTGACAGGTTCAGGAAACCGGAATGATAACCAAACGGCCGGGACAAGGATGCCAGAAGTCAATACGACCGGTATTTGTCTTTAACAGCTTGCCGCCAAGGGAGTCGACGGCCAAGGAACTCTCGCAGGTACTTTCTTCTGTTACAGGAACCGGGATATGGAGACAAGCAGAGTACGGAAGATTCCACGAGCAAGGTTTGTGTGCAGGAAGGCCAATGATCTGTATCGCACTCGCCGCATCGCAAAGAAGGGTTGGTGTGAAATGGGCCCGATAACATCACTTCTGAACCCCTGATCAATGTGCCTGTGTTCTTTCCAGTGACGAGTCGTGGTACAGCCTCTTGACGTGTGTACGTTTGGAGAGAGGCTGGAAGATGAAATCTATCCAACATTAGGGAAATTGACCACTACGGTGGTGGAGGGCTCCTGGTTTGAACTGGCATCTTGTTGGATGGACGTACTCCGCTGCACATATTTTCAGGAGACACCCTTCCTGCCTCACGCTACAAAGAGGACATCCTAGAGCCCTATGTATGGCTTTATAGAGAAGCAGTTGGCCCCGAGATGGTAACTCCCGTCCCCATAGGGCTCGGTTAGTCGATAAATACCTGGAGAGTGAGGTTATTCACAGGATGAAGTGACGTACTGCGAGATCTTCGGACCTGCACTCGATAGAGCATGTATGGGATGCCCTGAGAAGAGCAATTGACAGGCTGCTGCCTCCTTCCAGAACCCTCCCGGGACCCCATCGCACCTGGGTGGAGAAATAGCACTTCACGGCTTTGTAAACAGAACGAGGGTTCGTTGTGCGAGCAGTATCGCTGTTCGAGGTAATCACACTCCCTATTGTCTTAAGGAAATGCGCTGCACTTAGTGAATCACTTTTGGACTGCCATGAGATCGTCCGCATGCTTCTTCCTCATTCGGTGATGGCATTCCTTTTTTGACGTAGAAACTACGTCTTTCTCCGTGCTGGGTAGGGGGTAACATCAAGAGCACGAATCAACGAAAACATGTCACACTTCTAACGCTTATATCTTCGAAACTAATAATTGTGGAGTACGACATAATACATCATTAGATAGTTCATAGAGTCCCATTGATAGCAAAACAAGTTTCAACCTTCCAGCTCTAAATCCTTCGGTACCGTGGCGCTACAAAATTAAGCTAAATTTCGCGTGATTTTGTTTCGCCGAACGCCGTTTTAAGGTTGATAACTAGTGAATACATAATGATATCGATGACCACAGCTCCGCATTGCGTATTGACGGTCAGAGCTAACGAACGGATGTGATAAACCGAAATAAAATGGATTAAAAATTTATTTATTTTTAGATAAAAAAAAATTGTGACGAAAATTTTGAAATGCCGCAAAAATCCAGGGAAAATTACTATAAGAACCAACGAAAGTTGAAGAAAGCCGCCCCGGTGGCGCAGTGGTCTAAGCGATGGCCTCTGATCATTCGTCCGAAAGGGGTCTGGGTTCGAATCCCGGTGAGGCATGGATGTTGTGTTTGTCTTACGGCACTGGCTCTCACCCTTCCCTGGAACCAGTGGCCCTAAATTAGGGACAGGCGACTGCTTATAGCCCATTGAGTTGCTCACGGTGGGTTAGTCGTGTTTTTCTGTGCTCCTCAAGTTTTCGTCAGTGTGTGTTATTTTTCTTCGTTGTCAGTGTTCTATTTCGTGCGTGTGTTGTGTGTGAAGGTCCCGTGTTTCTTTTTATATGCCTGCCGAGCTGGTAAGTGCTTATTTTGATTAGTTATCCTTATTTTTCTGCCTTGGCCAAGCTGGCTAAGGGCTAAGCTTCTCCTCGCCATTGCAAATGGCGGCTTCCGGGGAGAATGACGTCCTAACCCTTGCTACCGGAAATGATGATCTCCCGATAACAGCTTCTCTAAATACTACTACCAATGACGTGTCTATCTCGATAAACCACTCCTCCTTGCAGCCTTCTGTTGCTGCCTTACCATCGGATATCGCCCCTTCTTCCAAGTCTCCGAGCGGTGATACGATGTCCTCTCTGAAAGCTAATGATGACGCCATGGATGTTTCGCACTCCATGCCGGAATCATCTCCAAAGCAACGTACATCTACCCTCTCATATGCTGACGTAACCGCATCTAAGTCGGGACCTTCCCAGTCTTCTTTTTCTCCTGGACAATATGTGATGACGCATAATGCCGAAGTCATTGAGGTTGTCCTTAAAGAAGATACCCCTTCTGGGCTGAAATTCCTTCAAACTATGGAGAATGGTGTTGTGTTTCCGAGCCTGAGAAATACAAAACTCACTGCATATACTGCTGCTCTTCGAGAGATTGTTCCTGCATCAGCCATAACTCATGTGGGCAGGAAGCCTTACAAAGTAGTTGTTTACTTCTCTACTCCTGCCCATTCCCTACATGTACTGACCAAGGGCATCTCAATTGGTGATCGTCACATCCATGCCGAACCTGTTTCACAGAGTTCCGTTGTTGTAAGTTTCTCACCAGTTCCACCTGAAGTTTCAGATGATCTCTTGATTGCCGCTCTTCTTCCTTATGGCCGGATCATTGGAGGTGTAACTACCTACTCTTCGTTTCCAGAGGTGCCAGAAGACAGATACCTACTCGGGTTTCGCCGCAATGTTCGTGTGGTCTTCCCTTCAGAGGAGCACATGCTGCGTATTCCATCCACTTTACGTGTACGCTGCTACACGCACATTAGAGAGATATTCATCACAGTAGGCTCCGTCTGTCCGAATTGTAAAGGCACGGGACATCCCCGCGCTCTATGCCCTCATAATGCGAACACTCTTTCCAAGTCAACAGCACGACCTTCTTCCTCTTTGTCACGTCAATCGGCTTCCTCTTCTGGTGCTAAAGACCAGCAACAGCAGACTTCCTCAAAAAGTAGTAATGCAGCAGTTGGTCAACCGACGTCTACAAAAAGTAGTGAGACAACCGTTGGTCGACCAACGTCTACCAGAAGTAGTGAGACAGCCGTTGGTCAACCGACGTCTACCATAAGTAGTGAGACAGCCGTTGGTGGGCCGACGTCTACCAGATGTAGTGAGACAGCCGTTGGTCGGCCAACATCTACCAGAAGTAGTGAGACAGCCGTTGGTCAACCGACGTCTACGGGTAAACCCTCGACCTCGGGTGATGCATTGGCGCCCCCATCATCTCTTCAGTCGAAAGAGGCATCAATTGTTAATCCCAAGTCTCCTATAGAGATGGTTGACGATTCTGGTCATACTGCTACACCGACCGTTGAGGTTGTTTCTTCAGCTCCTTTTAAATTGCCGGAAGTTCCACTTCCGGTTACAGCACAAAGTCGTGGACGGGCAAAGCGACGTAGAACTTCACGCGCCCAGAATAAGAAGTTTAGAATGACAACCACCCTTAGGGCAGGACGTGATCCTTCTAGTAGTCAGATGCTCACGTCTGAAGGCTCTATGGAATCTGATACAGATGATGGAACAATTATTCCGATCTCCTGTGAAAACTTTTTACATATTCTAGAGGCATCCTCTCTTCCACAGACACCTGTGTCTGGAGAGAAGGTGTATGCGTTCCTAATAAGTCCCCGTAGAGACAAGCTGTCTCGCAATTTTTTGGAAGGTTACTCCCACTGTCTGTCTGACACCATGAATCAAATGTTGGCGATACATTCTCATTTACGCACCGTTCCGGGCAGAGATCTGGGTGGTCCCTACTGGGCAAAGAAGTTCCGTAGCCGTCTGGCCAAGTTACAGAACGCAGCCGACAACATCCTCCAACCATCATCAGACTATTCTGTTCAAGACAGTCTTACTGAATAGTAGGGGTATGTGTACCCCTTTGGCCAATGCTTTAGCATATGAAGACGTCCACCACCTCAAAGCAGATCTCCTACTTTTGCAAGAGACAAATTGTCTCTCCACTTCACCCTTCCATCGCTGGAGGAGATGGGACTATCAATTTCATCACGCATATAGGCTCTCTCTTCGTGGAGGTTTAGCGATTGGTGTACATAATAGATTTCGTCAAGCACTCTCCTCTGTTAAAGTTCATAACCTGTGCCGAGATTTATTGCAGCGACTCACTTTCGTCCTAGATGGACAACGATATTTAGTTTTCAACATATATATTCCATGTTCATCTACACATCTAACGTTGTTATTTTCGTCGCTCCGCACTGCACTTCAGTCAGCATTACCATCAGATCATGTGTTCATTGGAGGAGACTTTAACTGTACACTTCAACCAGAGCTCGATCGCGCTCCTTCGAGGATTGAACATCGTTCACGTCTTGTGGAGCAATTGCGATCATTAGTGTCTGATTTTGATTTACATGACGTGTTCCGACGATTGCATCCGACATCCATTTCACATACCTGGAGAGCTGCATCTGCATCCTCCTCTCTTTCTGCCAGGCTGGATCGATTTTATGCTTCTGCTCCGTTATTGCCCATTACAACGGATTGTATGCACTCTCCTACAGCTTCATCGGATCATTGTGCCATCACTATCTCCTGTAACTCTTCATCTCGTCTGCATGTTAGGTCTCGGTCATGGACACTAGACACTTCTCTCCTAGCTGATGAGAATATATGCACCGAGATCAGAGATCTTCTTGATCATATGCGAGAGGGCCTGTCCACTGCACCTTGTGCCATCAATTACTGGTTTGAGGTAAAATCTTACCTAATTTATCTTCTTAGACGTCATTCCTTCTCCGAAGGCACGAAGCGCTCCATGGAAGAGCAAAATCTCCGAAACATCCTGTTACAGCTTGGTGCGAGTCATCCCATGTATACAGCTTACCAAGCGGATCTTAGAGCACTTCTTGAGCCTCGTGCACGTCAGGTAATTCTTCGTCTCCGTCTACAACATCTATCACCAGAGGACTGCTCCTTTGAGTTTCTATCCGCGTTAGAAGAAAAACGCCGCTCGTCGCATCAGCTTCGACTACTTCGGCGGCCTGATGGTGAAATCATCTCTGATCCGGATGCAGTTTGCTCTCAGGTTCGTCGGTATTTTACTATCAAATACAGTGAAACTCCTCAGCCTTCTGTTTCTGCTTCTGCTACTTTACTCTCTGCTCTTCCCCAAGTTCCTTCCAATCTCTCTGATTCCCTTTTACAACCTATTTCGCAGACTGAACTTCGGACCATTCTAGTCTCTCTAAATTCCCGTGCTGTCCCAGGTCCAGATGGCCTTCCGCTCCTTTTCTACCGTACTTTTCTCCCTTCGTTGCTTCCATTTCTTCTCGCCGCTTTCAATGCTGCTCTTTCTTCCTCTTTTCTTCCGAGGGGTTTCACAGAGGCTCATATGGTGTTATTTCCCAAGAAAGGCGATCTGCTTGACTTGGGAAACTGGCGTCCTATCTCGCTACTAAACATTGACTATAAACTCTTCCCTAAACTCCTTTCCAGTCGACTCAACCAAGTTCTTCCATTTCTTCTTTCTCCCGACCAGACCTACACGGTTCCTGGTCGGTCCATCACTTCTAATCTCAATCTCCTTCGAGATCTCCTACATCTGGCTCGTACTAACTCTGAACCACTTGCCCTCTTTAATCTTGACCAAAGAGCAGCTTTCGACAATATCTCACATTCGTATCTTTCTGCTGTTCTTATTGCTTTCGGCTTTCCTTTTGCTTTTGTTACCTCTATTCTTGCCCTTTATCAGGACGCTGCTTTCCATGTCAAGACGGCCGCCTTCTTGACTGCACCTATTCCTTTTCGGCGAGGCATTCGGCAGGGTTGCCCACTTTCTGGGCAGCTCTTTGCCATTGCTTTTGAGCCGTTTCTTCGGTCTGTCCATCGAGCCTTTATAGATGCACTGCCACCGCCTACTGCAAATACTAGGCACTTTTCTGTGACATACTCTGCATATGCCGATGACGCGACCTTTTGTGTAAGGACAGACGCTCAATTCGACATCTTGCTCCAGATTTACGATCAATATTCTTCATGTTCAGCGGCAGCACTTAATACATCCAAGAGTGCAGGCCTATGGAGCGGAGCGTGGGCCTCTAGGACTGACACCCCGTGGGGCGCCTCATGGACTGCTTCATCCCAAAAATTCCTTGGGGTCCATCTCGGAGTCCGTCTTTCTGCTCAAAATGAAACATGGAATGCTCTCAGAACACGCCTTACTCGAACTGCTGCATTCTGGCGAGGTTCCCAGTTTTGTACTTCTTACTTCTCAAGAGCTAGAATAGCTCAGACTTATATTCTTTCACCATGCTTATATGCATGGTCAGCAGAACGTATGCCCATTTATCACCTCAATGAAATCACTCGAATCATCTCAACGATAATATGGAACAGGTACCATTGGATCCAGGTCTCCACTCTCTGTCGTCGAGTCACTGATGGAGGTATTTCACTGCTGGAAGTTCGCACCTACTATAAAGCACATAAAGTGGTTTCTTTCCTGCGGCTACTAAGTGCACCAGAGTCGCCAGTTACGCTCGTTAGAGATGTCATGATATCTCCTAGGAATCCCCGAATCACTTTCATCACGTATCTTCTAATGGATCAATCTCCTTTTTTCATTCTAAACTTTCCCCTTTCTACAAAGAGGTCCTTTCCTTTCTCCGTTCTCTACCCCTCTTCCGTGCTCCACCGGCTTCCACCACTGAACTATTAGCTGAGCCCCTGTTCTTTTCTTCCATCCTTCATCCCCCTAATGCTCCCTACTTTACTGACCTTTCCTGGCTCCCCGCCGGAATAGTATCTGTTCAGGATCTAATTTCTCCAGATCTTTCTTGGAAACCCTTCTCTGATCTGTCCCCCCACATCTCCCCTACCTCTTCCTCTCTTTCGCTGTATGATTCCTTCCGTTCTTCAATCATTACCCTCTTCCCTAATCTTGCCTCTCAAGCTGGGTTAACTCTTGTTCCCTCTGCCTCTCTTCTTCTTCCCTTTTTCCTTTCCGTTCGGGGCTCATCGCTTCCTCTCTCCAGTTTTTCTGTCTCGTCTCTTTACCGTTGTCTCATTGATCCACTGTATGCTACACCATTGATGATTCCAGATGTTCCGAATGTCGCTCTTTCACAAGTGTGGTCCATGTCTAATTCGCCACTATCTATTCCAGCAGAAAGAAACATCCAATGGTTGTTTCTTCATCGGCGGTTACCAGTTCCTACCAAATTATTCAGGATGACGCTTGTTGATTCGCCTAACTGCATGTTTTGCTGTACGATTGCGGATGTAGATCATGTGTATCAACATTGCACAGTGCTTCTTCCCTTGCTACATCTGACCTTCACTACTGCACAGTGCCTTAGTACTAATGATCTCTCCTTCTCAGCCTATAGCACGCTACTCAGCTCAAGTACTCCGCCTATTCCTATATCAGAGTCATGTGCTTATGTATTCATATTAGCAAAACATGTGATTTTTTGCTACTATCAACAGTTACGTTCTACCCCTATACAGCCTACCATCTTTGAGGCGGGAGCTGCGATGTGCAGTCAGTTCCGGAACAGAATGATTTCACGCTTGAGGCTTGCTTTCACTGTTGCTAAGGCTGCGAATCGAATCCCACACTTTATGTCAGTGTGGTCACCTTTTCGTCAATGGTTTTCTGGTCCATCAGAAGACCTTAGACTTTTGTTCTGACGTCTGTGAAATTGTTTGGACTAATTGAAGTATAGTTTTGTGATTATCGTGTTCTTAGGTGCTTTTGTCATAATCGCTTCTTAATGTTACTGCACGTTTGCATGTTTCTCACCAACAAGGTCCTGTAGGTGAGTTTCTTGTTATACCACAGGCACTTAAAATAAGTTTAAAGTTTTTTTTTTTTTTTCGGCACTTTCCTTATGTCTGCCGGGCTTTATAATATATGGTTTTTGCTCACGGTGCTAAGCAACTGTTTGATAGTGTTTAAATTGTCTTATTGATTTTGCACAGTGTGGTTTCTGATCATGTTACATGTACATAAAGGGATATGATCAGTCGATTACACCATGTTCTGCAAGGTTTAGGACTTTTGTAGTGCAGGGGGTAATTGTTCATCATTCGGTTATTTGTACTGTACCTGAAGTATAGTTGCTATGCCAAAAGCTCAGTTTTGTATATACTAATGTACTTTCCTAATTGCACTGTAAAATTTATGTTTGGCACATTTTGCATGTTGGGTCACGATTACATGTCTTAAGTTTTATGCTCATGGTGCGGAGCAAACGCTTTGATAGTATTTCAATTATATGTTAATGTTACACAGTGTGGTTTTTCTCATGTCACATGTGCCTAATAGGAAATAATCAGTCTATTAGATAATGTTCTGCGCTGTATTGCATATTTGCTGTACAAAGAGTAGTTTCATATTTTCATTATTTGTATTGTACTCGAAGTATAAATTTTCTGTAAAATGCAAGTTCTGTTTGTACTAATATACTTTACTCTTTGCACTGTGAAATTTACAGTTGTACCATGGAATTGTAATTCCTTATTAGTGTCTTCCCTATGCCGTTGCATCTTGTGTACATATGTTGTTGTTCATTACAAGTTAATCTATAGCACTGTGATTGAGGCACTTGTTTAAGCCTAAGTAATAGTTCTTTTTGTAATTTGACAGCGTTTCACAAGAGAGATATTGCATTCAATTTGTATAGAGTTCACACCATCATTGTGGATAGATCATTTATTCGCTTATCTTTCAGATACTGAAAAGTATAAACCTTCTGCTCTTTTCTTCTCTTTTCTTCTTTTTTTCAAGATTGCTCAAAATATACATGTTTGTTTTTGCACTGTAAAATTTATAGTTATACCTTGTACTGGTGTTCACCTATTAGAGATGGCACTCTGCTGATGCACATTGCGAACATATGTTGTACATAGAGTAAGTCAACCCATCAGTCCAGTATTGTCAGTGTTATGAATTTGCTTACATTGTATATAGTGCATCCACATAATGTAAATATCTCATTGTCATTGTAAATAGGTCATCCACTTGTTTATCTTTTGGTAACTGTTAAGCACAGGCCATCTGTATCTTCCTGTCCATGTTTGCTCCAAATAAAATATTGTTGAAGCTCACGGTGGTCGTTAAACCTCCAATCAAAAAAAAGTTGAAGAAACAGCTAAAGAAGAAAGAGAAGAATCCGAAAAGGCCCGCTAAGTCACCAACCGAAAGGTTATGGGAATGTAGGAAGCGTCAAAAGTCCGCTTGCCAGTTTCACCCGAGTTCGACTCTAATGCCACAACCTTCCACATTAGCTGCACAAATTCAGCCTGAACAGATGGAGATTGATGTCATCTATCCAAATTTTAAAATTTTTACACCGAGCATGGAATACCAATGTACATCGCTAGTCTTCACAACTTCGCTGAATAATGAATGTATTACATCTCAAACATTTACACCGCCGATGCATTCTGAATGTATACAAGAACGAGAGCAACAACAAGAAGAGTACATTAGGCCCTAGACGTATCGCCAAATTTATAACAAGGCAACTAAGGAGTTTCTGAAGTACGATTTCTTCAGAAGCAATTTTAGCAATTACTAAATACTTACAACGGTAATACTACGCTTTCTACTTCAACTAACATTAATTTATAATATAATCAGCATAAGTTGCTATGAATTGTGTATAGTATAAGTTGCTTTTAAGTAAATAAAGTAAAACACTTCTTTCGTTTTATTTTTTTTTTAATTTTATATCTGGAAAAAGTCACAGGGCGCAGTAACAACTGTGCTTCAGCTTACAACGTAGGGCTTCGTCAATTGTGCTTCAGCCTACAACGTAGGACTTCAACTGTCCTTCGCTGAATAATTTAAGGACGTAGAACTAGTAAGATAGTACCATGAAATAGTGACAATTGACGTACAGTAGTTCTACGTTGTAGGTTGCGGCACAGTTGCTACTGTGCCTCCTTTGATTTTTTGTTATGTATTCTTGCGTTATCGATATATGTATATCTGTAATATCTGCCATTAAACATTACCATGTGAATTTTGCGTTTGTTACGCAAACTTTGGACACACAGTACTTTTAAAGTTTTATTTACAATAGTTACAAGTGTTATCCCTTGTGTTTTTATGTAAATTTAAAAGACAGAAAAAGACAGAAGATGTACGTTTATATTACATAACTATTATGTTATATTACTGGCACGTGTTAAAAAATTCTCCTTTATGCCAAAAAGAAAAATGTCTCGTCAACATTTCACAAATTTGCGTAATCAAATGCTGAAAAAATATGCATTTGAATGTTTTGGTAGGATTTATGAATGCTGTTCCTTTAGCTTCAACAATGGCAATTCCAACACGCTGCTATAGCGTAGATTTGTAGAAAAGCATCGAAACTAGTGGATAACCTTTTTAGCGAAATATGGTCACTGACGTCAAGAAGCTACCACCGGAGGTGATGGATTGGATTTTTTTTTTTTTTTTTGATTGGAGGTTTAACGACCACCGTGAGCAACTCAATGGGCTATAAGCAGTCGCCCGTCCCTAATTTAGAGTCACTGGTTCCAGGGAAGGGAGAGAGCCAGTGCCGTAAGACAAACACAACATCCATGCCTGACCGGGATTCGAACCCGGACCCCTTACGGACGAATGATCAGAGGCCAGCGCCTTAGACCACTGCGCCACCGGGGCGGCGATGGATTGGATTACCTTGTTCTTTGTGGATTTTTTAAAAAGTTCAACCTCAATATACGATTGAACTTAAAGTTCTTTCTTCGAACAAAGGAATCTATCAATTAGAAATGTTAGAAGACGCGAGTTAACTTGGTAAACTGTACATAAAAATACGCTAAGAGCCGATTCCGTATGGCACTACTTTGATTTGTTGCAACAATGTGCGATGTGAAGTTCTGGGGGTACATTGAACTCCCTCTATTTTTGAATCTACACCAAAGATGTCGGAATGTATTTGGCGCAAATTTTATAAACTGTTGCAAAAGTTTAGCAGGCGGATAGCTGGTTCGAAAGGAAAATGATTTACGCGATTGTAACTTAACAAATATTAAGGCTTAATTTTGATAGCTGCAATTAGTCGAAACTTTATCGATTGACCCCGAACATGATCTTATAATTGAATTGAGATGCAATAATAGGTTTTACTCAGAGTTGCTGTGAGAAGAAAGAGAAAATAAAGCGATTTAACTCTTACCCAGGAAGCAAATAAGGCTGTGGAATGTAACTAGGATTATATCTGTAACCGTAACTGCCCATCGTTATGGAGATGTCGTCCGTCAAAGTCACGAATTCATATCATTACGCGCATGGACAGTCAATTATTCGAAGCGCATACTGCAAAAACATTTAGAACCCTTATCTACCTGCTCTTCTACAAAAGAGGTATATACTGAATAAAGGATTGTATACAAAACGTTGAAACCTGAAATATTGAAGATTATTTAATCAACAATATCGCATGGTTTCGAATGTAACGGATATTTGTTGAATATATAAGAAAACTTCACTCATCAACAGTGCAAGATGTGTGAAGCGAAATACATTTCTTTCTCTTCAGGAAATATGTTCTGCTAAGCTATCATACTTCTTATACAACGGAACTTGAATTATTATTATTTTTTTCGCATTACGCACTATAACTTCTAGCATGTGGAATTTCTGCAATGCGCAAAATTTATTCTTCGGATTGACAACTAATATGTTAATCTCAAGACACCTTTTGTAAAGAACGTTGTGTACAATGTAAAAACATCTTCGTAAGATCGTAATGGTGTTGAAGTTTAAAGTTGTCTGTAATGGTACTAGTTCCAATTGCGCTGCGATGGATATCTCACCCCGACTGGTTGATGATGATGAATTAGAATAAAACCGCATGGTGTTGGTACTTTAAAAAACATTGCAATTGTTTCATGTTATTAGTTCTTTGTTGCCGCTACTGTTAAGGGAAATTCACCTAGTTTTTGGATTTTTAAGGCTATGAGAATTAACGACTGTGAAGAGAACCACGCGCACACACACACGCACACACACACATACAAACGATTTGGAATTTTATCGATAACTGTTTGGTTGGAGGTTTAACGACCACCGTGCCGCCCCGGTGGCGCAGTGGTCTTAGGCGCTGGCCTCTGATCATTCGTCCGTAAGGGGTCTGGGTTCGAATCCCGGTCAGGCATGGATGTTGTGTTTGTCTTACGGCACTGGCTCTCTCCCTTCCCTGGAACCAGTGACCCTAAATTAGGGACGGGCGACTGCTTATAGCCCATTGAGTTGCTCACGGTGGTCGTTAAACCTCCAATCAATAAAAAAAAAAATAAAAAAAATCATTCGTCGTGAATGGTGATTCGTCGTGAATAGATAATCTCCATTAATCTTTATCCCTTTGTTTTCCCAGTTCAATGATTGAAAGACATTTTCCAATGTGGCATTAAAGAGCTTCGGAGATATGGTGTCACCTTGTCTCACTCCCTTTCCAATTTTCAAACAGCCGAATCTTTGCACTAGCATTTTCATAGATGTTATTAATAATATTAATGTATGTATCTTCAATACCGCAGGATTTCAGAGCCGTTGTAACTGCTGATGGTTTCACCAAATCAAAGGCTTTTTCATAATCGATAAAAGCCATGCACAATGGAAGTTCATATTCCCTCGCTCTTTCAATTAGTTCTCTCAGTACGTAGATATGATCTATTGTGCTGTAGCCACTCCCGAATCCAGCTTGTTCTCTCGGTTGAGCCATGTCCGGTGTTACCTTCAAGCGGTGTGAAAGAACTTTAGTGAAGATTTTATAAACCACTGAGAGGAGGCTTATAGGTCTGTAGTTCTTGAGATCCTCAATGTCACCTTTTTTATGTAGCAGGATCATTGTAGCATTGTTCCAATCCTCAGGAATCTTCCCTTCATTAAGGCATCGAGTGAAAATTTGGGCGAGTACTGTTTCAATTTCTCCACTTGCTTCTTGTATGATGTCTACAGTAATTCCATCTTCTCCTGGAGCTTTCCCCCGCTTCATGTTCTTGATTGCATGAGTAACTTCTGCTGGGAGGACTGGAAGAACTCTGGTACCTTTCATGATGTCTGGAGTACATGTATCATCCCTTTCATATAATTTGGAGTAGAAATCTTTCCCTCTTGTCAAAACTTCGCCTCCATTTCTTGTTATAGAACCATCTTCTTTTCTCAGAGCCATAATCTGTTTTCTTCCCTTACTGAGATGTCCCTTTGCTATCTTTAGGCTTAGATTGTTTTCAATTGCTTTCCTCACCAGCTCACAGTTGAATTTCCTTACGTCTTCAGTGATACTTTTTCGTGCTGTCTTGCATAGCTCTATATATTCCACTTTGGAAGTCACATCTTCTTTAGTTGTCCTCATCTCTCTTCTTTTTTGCATCAACATTTTGGTTTTTCCTGATAATTTGTTCACATGCAACTTGTTCTTAGACCCAGCTAATTTTGTTGCTGTTTCCATAAGAGCTTTGCTTACTTTTCTGTTAACTTCCGAAATATCCACTTCTTCCGATGTTAGGCCTTCTAAAGCAGAGAATCTGTTCTTCAGTTCCAACTTGAAAGTATTATGGTGTTTTTTAAGGTTGGTTATGTCAATAGATTTTGTTTGTCTTATGAGCTTACCACGTTCGAGTTTAGTGTTGAGGTGCATCTTACATCTCACCAATCTATGGTCACTACCTGTGTTGAACTTGTTCAGCACACTGCAGTCTTCTATGACGAATTTTTTGTTACACATAATAAAATCAATTTCACTTGTCGTCCCAATTGGATGTCTCCATGCCCATTTCCCTTGTGGCTTTTTCTTGAAAAAGGAGTTCAAGATGAAAAATCCTTCTGCCTCTGCAAACTCAACGAGAGTATTTCCACGCTGGTTTCTGTTGCCGTGACCGAATTTACCTACTGAAGTTTCATTCTGTTGCCGTTGCCCTATTTTTGCATTGAAATCTCTCATAATTATCTTCAAGTGCTGCTTACCTTTATTATTTAGATCACGAATTTCCTCATAAAATTCTTGAATTTCTTCTTCAGCATGACTTGTGGTGGGTGCATAAGTTTGAATAATCTGAGCCTGGTATCTTCTCGAGAGTTGGATAACGAGTCGTGCAGCTCTGTCAGAGGAACTTTCAACTTCTACCACTTTATCCTTCAGTTTCTTGTTTATTATAAACCCAACACCACTAGTTCTGCCAGTATCTGTCCCACGATAGTAGAAGAGATGTCCACTTTTCAGTTCAATGAGATCTTCTCCTTTTCTCCTTACCTCACTTAGCCCGACGATGTCCCACTTGATCCTTTGTAGTTCCTCTTCCAATTCAAGAAGCCTTGAATCAGAAGATAGGGAGCGTCCATTATACGTAGCCAAGGTCAGCATCAAATGGGAGCCTAGTCCGGTCCTCCGGGGATTCTTAGCACCCTCTGCCTTCATGTCGCACTGGCCGCTGCCTTGGCCAGGTACATTCCAGCTGCCGGAGACTGAGGGCCAAGATTTAAGTTGTAGAGTCATTTTATAGGTGTTTGGCCATATTCAACTCCGCTTTCTCGTGGTGCATTATGTTCTCATTAAAGAAGCTCTGACGAGCGCCACACAGCGGTATAACTATACCACCGTGATTAGAGGAAACGCCGTCATACACTCACCAATCCCCTTGGAAATGTCGGAAGCTATGTCCAATGTGGTGAGTTATGGCCAACCCCTTGGCCAATGTGGGAAGCTATGGCCAACGTGGTGAGTTATGAAAACCCCCCTTTTAAGATGATTTCAAAACTAAAGCAAATATATGGGCCTTAACTAAAAAAGACATATAATGTGTGCAGACAACTGAAAGCCGCATGGAGAGATAAGATGCATGATTAGTGTAACCAGGAAAGATATGAAGAGGAACTCTTTGATAAGGAAAATGACAAGAGTGGAAGACATCATGATCAGAATAAAATCTCTGAAATGGCAATGAGCTGGACATGTTGCCAGAAAAATGGGCCACCGATAGGACAAGGGGAAGAAAAAGAACCAGAAGAAGACCACATGGAAAATGGGTTAATGAAATTCGAAAGCACGCTGTAGTAATATGAAGGAGACAGGCTCAAGACTGACAGTTATGGAAGAAACTTGGGGAGACCTTCATCCAGCTGTGGATTGATAATGGTTGATGTTAATGATGATGAGGATGATATATGCTTTACATACTTAGCCTTCGGCTCTCCGAAGTGAAGGATCTACAAAGATAAATAAATAACAATGAAAAAAATAAATAGAATCGGTGCCCTGGATTGTGGAGTATGAGTAATATTGAAACAAGAAAACTCTGTTACCATTCTTATCATAAACTTCAAAAAAGTGTTATGTTGCCTATATATACTAAAACCCAGAAAATACAGAAATAATCGTTACGGGAAGTTAGCGCTTCTACAAGTGCTAGTGGGTAGTACTACCAATGAAACAATATTTAGAAGTTTCACTGATTTGTAAACATGAAATTTTCGAATTCGACCCTGTCCTAGTGAAAATCTTCGAAATACGTGGAGACAAAGCGGATCGACAAAGTCATCTCTCTTTCCGGGTTTTCTTTAATTAACACGCAGCAACCGAAAACTTGTTATCCGGACACCGCTGGGATCAAACCCCAGATCTCTAGACAACTAGCCGAGTGAGTTAGCCTTACGCTACGGTGGCCAACAATCCACCGCGCTTTGTGTGTTTATCTGTCAGAATCTGATTTTCACTATCTTTCTCGCCCTTTGGATTTATTAGCTACACTGGTGTGAAAAAATTAAGGACGAAGAGGAGAAATCAGCGTAACAGCGGAACGAGCAAGCAGAACGGACCGAAAGACCACTCAGGAGATAGACTAGGGTCCGGTACGGTAGGGCATTCGCATATATGCAGCATGACGAGGGGTGGGGGTGGGGTATCGGAAGGGTACAAAGCACACGGGCGGTGCACGCTCAGCAATTCGGTGAAAGCTATTTCACGGTGTACACCGGTTTGAACGACGTCGAATTGTTGCCACCGTGTGTGATATGGCCAACAGGCAATCCAGTAGACGACATCTGGATGACTTTACCCGAGGTCACGTCATTGGGAAGTTGGAAGAAGGTCGAAGTGTGATTAGAGTGGCCGAGGAGTTCGGGATTCCTCACAGCATCGTTTTACGAGCTTGGAGAGCATTTCAAACGACAGGAACAGCTGTCCGAGAGTTTAGCAGTGGTTGTCCACGAGCGACCACGGCGGTGGACGACCGGTATATTGTCTTACAGGTGAGAAGAGAAGGACGGCATACAGCGGAAGAAATCGCAAGGCACATGCAACAGACAACTGGACGTCCGTTATCGCGTTTTACCGTGGTCAGGAGGCTGCACAAAGGTGGTCTATTTGCACGACGACCAGCACGGTGTGTGTCATTAACGCCTGCTCATCGGAGACAGCGGTTTCTGTGGTGCCGGGAACATAGGAACTGAACACATCAGCAATAGGGTAGAGTTTTCTTTACGGATGAGAGCCGATTTAGTCTGACGAGCGATTCTGGACGTATACACATCTGGAGAGAGCAAGGAACACGCAATCACACCTCCAACATCATCGAAAGGGACCGGTTGGGAGGTGGTGGAGTTCTCGTTTGGGGCGGTATCATGTTTGGTAGCCGTAGTGACCTCCACATCTTCCAAGGAGGTTCAGTCACTGGTGTTCGCTATTGTACCGAGGTTCTCCTGCCTCACGTACTTCTGTTTAGAGGTGCCGTGGGTCCTGAGTTCCTCTTCGTGGACGACAACGCTATACCTCATCGTACAGTGGCTGTCTCAGAGCTGTTGGAGAGTGAAGATATTCAACGCATGGATTGGTCCGCAAGGTTCCCGGACCTAAATCCAATCGAACACGCGTGGGACCTTCTCGGGAGACGCTGGGCAGCACGTCACCAGCCGCCAGCAACGATTCCGCAGCTGCGATTGGTGCTACAAGAGGAATGGGCCGCGATGCCTCAACAGCTCCTTGACAACCTCATCCTCAGCATGGACAGACGTTGTAAATCCTGCAACGCAGTCAGGGGTGATCATATCCACTACTAAAGACTGGATTTTTCTTGGTAGCCGCCTGTCACATGGACGTTTCTGTCTTCTGTCCAGTTGTGCTGGAAGCTACCTTTTCAATAAAGTGCCTTTGTATCCTTTGGATTCTTTGTTTGGACGATTTTGCTCACTTGTCCCATATTCGTACATCTTGGGGATCTTATGGTATGATTTGAGTCGATGTGGAGCACGTCTGCACGACGTTACATTCGAAAAACCGTCTCGTCCTTAATTTTTGCACGCCAGTGTATAATTTAATAGCATGTGCCGTTAAACCTTACCAGATGGAGACGTCTCAGTTGCTGATCCCTTCTCTACGGATTTGTGAAGTCTGAAGCTGACAGATAAACACACATAGCGCCGTGGATTGTTAGCTACCGTATCGTAAGGATAACGCACTCGGCTAGTTGTCTAGAGATCTGGGGTTCGACCCCAATGGTGTCGAAATACAATTTTTCGGTTGCTGTGTGTTATTTAAAGAAAACGTGGAAAGAGCGATGACTTTGTCTAATCCCTGTCGTAAGTTGAAATAATAAGCTATTTCGTGCTTTTTCATTAAGATAAAAAAGCATGCTGCGACCGGTAATTTTGAGCAGTCATTCTCTGCTCTCTAGAATGTGGAAACGATTGCTAAACCCAGCTGTGATCTGTCACGTAACAAATAAAGCAACGTTCATTTGCAGTTCTTTGAAATCTGTCATTTCATTGGATTTCTTTTCAATTTTCCCCGTCCAGTACTGACGTAAGAATTTCTGAACGAGTAGTTGCACCCAACATTCACGAAAGTTTCGACCACGGAAGGAAGCTGAAAATCGTAAGTTTGTTTCGAACGTAAACTTGACTATTCAACACAGAGAGCAACTTTCATCTGTGCAGCGTATTCTCGGGGTTCTTTATCATAACTTCCTATGTAGTAAAACTGCACAAGATCTAGTGGATTGAAGTAAAATTTTAAAGAACTTCAGCTTATTAGCACGTCTTTTGTAAAAAAAAGATCGTGCTTCTGTTATCGGCTTGTCCGTCCGTCCGTCCGTCTGTACACACGATATCTCAGCAGCTATTAGTCCGATTTGAAAAATTCTTTTTGCATTGGGAAGCTTGAAATATGCAAATGATGATCCTTTATTTCGTTTTTTTTACGATGTACAATTTTGCCGGTAGAGGGCGTAAATGCAGATGATGTCGAACTCAAAAATACGTTTAATTGCACATATTTGCTTCTAAACATCCGATTGAAAAACAATTTATATCTTTCGATTCCATTTCTGTAGAAGAGTATTTTAAATATAGTTACTTTTTTCAAATTACGCATACATTTTCCGCTAGGGGGCGTGAAAGTAAATTACCTTTTCCTCGATAACTCGTCTTCTAAAACTCCGATTTGAAATTTTTTTCTTCAGCGGATACATCTCCTGATGGAAAATCTTTTGCATATAATTTCAAAATTTTGGTAAAGAATACTTTGGCCACCAGGGGCGTAAGTGTTAATATTTTCTTTTGATGCATTTGCCATAAAATCGTAGCTTCTAAAATATCGATTAAAAATTATTTCGTGGACTGATGCCACTCACATCGATAAACCTTTTCGCGATATTTTCTTCTTAAAATATTCCACAGTTTCTCCGCCAGGGGGCGTAGATGTACACCTTATTTTTGTCAGTATCTCTACCTCTAGGAGTCCGATTTGAAAAATTCCTTCTTTGTTGGATAGTGTTTTCCGTGACATGTTTTTCATATCATTTCAAAATTTTCAAGTAATTCATAGACTTTCCGCTAGGGCGCGTAGCGATAAATGGCGTTTCCCCCTATATATCTGCTTCTAAATCTCTGATTTGAAAAATTCTTTCTGCACCGGATACAGCTCCTGATGGGAAATCGTTTGCACATAATTTCTAATTTTTGTAAAAAAATAGTTTGACCACCAGGGGGCATAAATCCTAATTTCCGCTTCTGCTGTATTTGCAGCAAAATATGAGCTTCTAAATTCTCGATTGAAAAAAACGTCGTTTGTTGTCCGATACTACTTATGTCGACAAACCTCTTAGGAAAATTTTCTTCTTGAAAAAATGCATGGTTTCTACGCCAGGGGGCGTAGATGTATTTCTTATTTTTGACAATATCTCTACTTCTAATAGTACGATTTGAAAAATTCCTTCTTTGTTGGATAGTGTTTCCGATGCGAAATGTTTTTCCTTTAAATTCAAAATTTTCATGTAAATCCTACACTTTCCGCTAGGGGGCACAAAGGTAAATTGCGTTTTCTGCGTTATTTCTGCTCCTAAAGTTCTGATTTGAAACATTTTTCCTGTATCGCATACAAGACCTGATGGAAAATATTTTTCACATAATTTCTAATGTTTGGTAAAGAATGGTTTAGCCACCAGGGGTCATATGTGTAAATTTCTGCTTCTGAAGTATTTGTTGCAAAATCTGGGCTCCTGAAAACTCGACTAATTTTTTTCTTGGACCGATACCGCTTATACGGATAAACCTTTTGAGAATACTTTCTTCCTAAAATAATGCATGTTTTTTCCACCAGGGGACGTAAAGTCACATCTTATTTTTGTCGATATCTCTGTTTCTAAGAGTTTGTAAGCTCACGATTCCGTTTACAGCAATATCTGAGGGATTAAAAACCCGATTGAAAATCTTCTTTCTTTGGTCAGATCTATTTTTTCCATACCGGTTCCATTGACTTTGAATAGCTTTGATAAATTTAATTTGCGTCGGAACGGATTCAAAAGACGTGATTATTACACCCAAAAATTCGGTGTCAACTTTCTTGTTTTATCTTGGTGACAGGGGTTCCTTTTTTTTTTTTTTCGGGAGAGAGCAGGTAGGTTGACAAGCACCATGAGTAACTCTAACGGCCTTTCGTTTTTAATTTAGGCACACTAGTTCCAGGGAGGTAAGAGAGCCAGCGTCTGATAATAATCATACCTGGATTCAAGGTAGGTTCCATTTCGGGTGACTTGTCAGAAACCTAAGATTCTGACAACTCGGCCATCGGGACTGTGTCGTTTGAGTGCAAAAATATTCTAAATTACCCAACAAGGCAGTTTCCATACTCAAATGTAATTCAACGCAATAATGTTTTAACTAAGCTGAGACTAGAAAGTACCGTTTCAGACACTATATTTCTACTACATTAAATAGATCCCTCTCAAAATTTGTATAAATTCCAATTCCAGGCTTAGGTAAATTATGGAGGAAAGGAACATTCGATTTCGGTCAGATAACATCCCAACGTCTTTCGAAGCAGGGTAAGACCCATACTAATGCCGAACAAAAAGTAATATTTTAAATTAAAGGGCTTTTACAAAATTAGCACGCATGTTGTTTAAAGTACTTAAGTTAAAAATATCTTCTGGAAGTTTAAATAGAGATGCGTCTAGGAAGTGGTGTTTTATTTTTAAAATTACAGATTCTTGCAAATTTTTTCTTAGAATCCTCTAGATTTCACGGAGCATTTTATTATGCAGATGTTGCATTGCAATAGTCGGCGCTAAAATACCTATCTACTATGCGGAATAAATTTGTAGCAGCACGTTGCTAATTTGCATAATGTCTTCTGTACGATTTGGACCTGGATGAGCGAGCGTATTTGCAGTAGCGAAATACCTAGCATCTGGTTGCATAATTCATTCCTTTTTAGTTCTCAGTAAACGCGAATTAATACGCTGATTTTGCCCATCCATGATCTACCATTTTTTAATTACAATTGACACTTGGTTCTGTGGCTTTCAGCAACTAGTGCCCTCTCTGTCAAAGAATAACTGATTTTTGTTTTTGTTTTGGGTTAATGACCGCAGTGAGCATCTAAAGGTAAAAGGAAGCCCGTTCTTACCTTGCGGCCGTTGAGGGGATAGAATTCGCTCTCTAAGACAGGTGCACCACATGCTGTCCTCCGGATTTCGAGCCGGAGGGATATTATAGCCAAAGTATGTGATGCTGGTCATTCTGCTGTAAAAGTAACGATATTGGATTTTGTTTTATAATAGCGATTCTGAGTTTCTGTTACGGTTACACCCTTGCGGTTATGTTAAAGGATGCAGAAGTGAGAGAGATTCAAAAGCCGCGTGACGCATGATTTAAGTGCGCCTAGAAAATATTATTGAATGATACGCCATCCGCCGATGAGAGGCCGTGCTGTCGGCACCTCATCAGTTTTAGGTGCCCTGCCATCCATCCATCTACAAGCGTTTGCAGTTTTCTTACATGGTGAGCACCACGTCTTATTCTCAGAAACAGAAAATGTTCATTATTGAATATTGTTTCGTAATACAGCCTTACGCAAGGTTGTAAGAAGCGTTTCGGCAGACATACCCTGATCTTCTAAGTGAGACGGCAGTTTCGCGAGCGGTTTGCCGCTTTCGGTAGGCTAGAAGTACACTGAAGTGCCAGAAAAACTGGTACAGACGAGTTTATGCAAAATACATAGCAACGTTACCTATGCGCGTACTCGGTTGCATCTGCCAGTGCATATATAAAGCGATAGTCATCCTTGCCAGCTGTTACAGCTGTTTTCGGCATGAGAATGACAAGTAATAACGATTTAAGCGATTTTCAAAGCGGCGTCATATTTGGCGCTTGTGAGATGGCTCATAGTAATTCGGAGGTAGAAACGAAGTTCGGATTTTCACGGACGACCATTGCAAGGGTGTACCGTGACTACAAGAATTCCGACAAAACCTCCAACCTACGATACCAGTGTGGCCGTAAAAAGACATTGGGTGAACGTGACCATCGTCGGCTGTCAAGAATCGTTTCACGCGATAGGCGTGCAACACTCTCGCAGGTATCATCGGAATTCAATGCTGGAGCCTCAACAAGCATCAGCCTCAGGACTGTGCAACGTATCCTGCACGATATGGGCTTTGAAAACCGACTCCCAACTCGAGTTCCCTTGATGGGTGCACGACACAGAGCTATGCGCCTCGCTTGGGCACGGCAACACCGCCACTGGACCCAAGATGGCTGGAAACAAGTAGCCTGGTCTGACGAGTCACGTTTCCAACTGTATCGGGCAGATGGAAGGATTCGTGGATGGCGCAAACCCCATGAAGTCATGGATCCCGCATGTCAACAGGGAATTGTACCGGCCGGGGGTGTGTGTGTGTCAGAAGTTTGTAGACGACCCCTAGTACGTCTACAGACTTCTGTGACCGGCCAACGCTATGTGCGCATCCTTTCTGACGAGGTACACCCGTTCATGTCCTGCATTAATGCTGATGGGTTGGGCCTGTTCCAACAGGCCAATGCACCTCCACACAAGTGTTGGGACGCTACATTATGGTTAGAGGCGCATTCATCTGAGTTTGGGGTGTTGCCATTCCCACCCAAGTCCCCAGATCTGAGCGTGATAGAACACATTTGGGATGCCATGCAACGCGCTATCGAACACAGGAATCCGAGACCTCGGAATACACACGAATTGTGGAACGCTGTGCAGGAAGTATGGTGTGCATTGTCTACAGCATATTTCCAGAAGCTAATGGAGTCCATGTCCCGTCGTATTTCTGCAGTACTGCGCTCCCGTGGGGGACCTACCAAGTATTAGACTGGTGTATCAGTTTTTCTGGCACTTCAGTGTATACGAGATGTGGTCATTTAATTCCGGGAATGCTCGCGTAGGGTTGTCCTTGTGGCGATGAAGGCAGAATTACGTGCCAATGCGGGTCTGGACATATTTCAACTAGTACATGCGTTTACCGTAGATCAGTTGAGCCATCCGTGAGTGTGCAGTTGCGAATGCAATGTGAGTCTGTGTTGAGTTTTGAGGCAAAAAATTAGTGATAGAAAATTAGCGCGTATACATCAAATTCTCTGTAAAGATCGGTAAAAATGAAATGTTAGAGCTACTGGAAGTGGTATTTGCGCCAAATGGTGAGGACATTATGAGCGTAGCAAAGGATTTCAAGAGTATATAACACGTGACAAAGGAACTCAAGAGTATTATATAGGTATTTGCGCCAGGTTTAAGAAAGGTGATCTAAGTTTGGAAGACAAGCCACATGCAGGTAGACCACAGGAGCTCGCAGACGAGGACTTGGAATTGCTGTTGCAAGAGGATACCACACAATCAATCACACAACTGGCGAAACGTTTGAAAGTGGCTCAATCGACGTTGGTACGGCGTCTACAGTCCTTGGGGAAGATTCAGAAGATTGGTAAGTGGGTTCCGCATACTTTAACGGAGCGTGATATTGGTCAACGATTGGGCACCTGCATGTTGTTCCTGAAGAGGTTTCAAGGGAAGAATTTCTTGTGGAAGTTTGTCACCGGGGATGACAAATGGATCTATTGCGACAACCCCGTAGGCAAGCGACCCTGGTCCGACCCAAGCCAGCCATTAACATCTACTGCAAAACAGGATAACCACGGGGAAAATGTGCTGTTGTGTGTGTGGTGGGATATGCATAGAGTGCGGTACTTTGAACTGTGGAAACCGGGCGAAACAATTCCTGCACAACGATATAGCGATCAGTTGATGAAACTGAACGCCGCAATCAAACACAAACGCCCATGGACAGGTAAAGGACGCCACCCAGTCATTCTGTTAGACGATAATGCCAGACCACATGTCGGTGCCACCACGAAATCAAAATCAACCCTTGAACAGTTACACTGGGAGGTTTTACCGCACCCCGGTTACTCCCCGGACATTGCACCCTCAGACTTTTACCTGTTCCGCTCTATGCAGCATGCCCTAACCCAATAGCGGTTCACCACAGTTCAGAGGTGAAAAATTTCGTTACTGCGTTCTTCAAGGTCAAAACTCAAATCCTTCAATTACAGAGGCATTCATTTGTTGCCTGAAAAATGGAAAAAAGGTCAGTGATGCTAACGGCCAATATTTCGTTATATAAATGTGTACTGGTTTCCTGACTGCTCGTCTCTTTTCTCCTTAAAACAGCGGAAACTTTTGCACACTCGTAATAGCATTCGACGTCCAAAGAAAATTTTAAATCGGACTTTTAGAAGCAGATATATTAACAAAAACCGATAAGATATTTGCCCTTAGCGGGAAAATCGAAAATCATGCACTAGTTTTGGCAATAAGTGCACACAAAATGTTCTTGTAGTTAATAGTATCTGACAGAAAGTGAATTTTTTTAATCGGGGTTTTAGAGATGTTGCTGTTAATATGTCGCAAACGGAAACATGAATTTATGCAATCTTAGCGGCACACGCGTACGTTAAGAAAACTTTAAAGTTATATGCAAAATATTTTGCCCCAGAATGCTCTCCGACAAAGAAAACAATCAAATTGGACTCTTAGAAGCACAGATATCGACAAAAAATAAGGTAAGTCTGCGCCCCCTGGTGAGAAAATCGTGCGCTTTTTTCAGCAAAAGGTATTCTCGAAAGCGAGCTTTCAAAAGTGTAGATATTACTGCAAATATATCAGAAATAAAAATGTACACTTACTCCCCGTAGTGACCAAACCACTCTTTACAAAAATTCGACATTACATGCAAAACATCTCCCACTAGAAGTTCTATGCGATGCAAAAAGAATTTTTAAAATCGGACTTTTAGAAGCAGATTCATCGGGGAAATCACAATTTAACTTTAGCCGCCTAGCGGAAAAACCATGCGTTACTTGAAAAAGAAATTGTACCCAAGATATTGTTCGTTATAAATGGTATCGAATGAAAAAAAAAAATGTTTTTAAATGGATGTTCAGAAGCAATTATATTGAGTAAAATATATTTTGAAATCTATAGCATCTACATTTGGCTCCGGTGGAGAAGTTGGGCATTGTAGAAAAACTGGAATGTAAGAATCATCATTCTCATATTTCAAGCTTCCCGATGCATGAAGAATTTTTCAAATCGAACTAATAGTTGCAGAGATGTGGTGTCCACGGATGGATGGACAAAGTGATGACACGAACTTGATCCTATTTTTTTACAAAAGACGTGCTAAAAACTCTTATTAAAGTCACTGAAATTTAACCGGTTCTACGCTCTTAATAAGAGCATTTTTGTAATTTGGTACTCACTGTAAGAAAAGGCACAGAAAAGTCTCTTGCCAATATTACAGCCTTTTTTTTTTCAATGTATAAACCTCCCCGAGAATATTTTGATTGAGAGAATTACTTATGCTTGATGCTCATGTACCTTGATGAATACAGCACACACACACACACACACACACAAAATTAAATTCCAACTCCTCGACATAGATTCTGAAAAGGCTTTCGACATTCATGCTGTTGGACTTTTTTCTTGATGAACTCTACAATTTGGGATCAGCGCTAGCAGAATAAATTTCGCCAATTTTAAGAGGCAGGTTTTTTTTTTTTGATAGGAGGTTTAACGACCACCGGGAGCAACTCAATGGGTATGAGCAGTCGCCCGTCCCTAATTTAGGGTCACTGGTTCCAGGGAAGGGAGAGAGCCAGTGCCGTAAGACAAACACAACATCCATGCCTCACCGGGATTCGAACCCGGACCCCTTTCGGACGAATGATCAGAGGCCATCGCTTAGTTACAATATTCGCTTTTATTCACTTAAAAGAATTACAACAGAACATCCCAAACCTCACACGCAGTGTGAGAGAAGGGGAGAAATAAAACAAAAATTTAGATATTTACAATGAAATGATAATTGGCCGCCCCGGTGGCGCATTGGTCTAACACGCTGGCCTCTGATAATTCGTCCGTAAGGGGTCCTGGTTCGGTTCCCGTCAGACATGGATGTTGTGTTTATCTTACGGCACTGGCTCTCTCCCTTGCCTGAAACCAGTGACCCTAAATTAGGGACGGGCGACTGCTTATAGCCCATTAAGTTGCTAACGGTGGTCGTTAAACCTCAAATCAAAAAAAAAAAAAAAAAAAAGATAATTGTACAAATGAGCAATGACAGGCATTACATTATTTGCTGTTTTGCTGTAAACAGCAGTAGCTCTGGGATATTGTTCATTGAAGTCTTGGAACATCACTGGAGCGAAACAATTTACAGAAAAAATTCGCGCAGTTCTAGTGACATTGGGAATCACTGGTGGAAGAGAGTCACTGTGAGGATGAAGAGAACTGTGTACAAAAGGTGACATCAGCAGGAAGCAAACACAATCCAGTTCCAGGAGGAAACATGGTGGTGGAACAGTAAAAATAGAAAGTTCTGCCGTAGGTTTAAGAGTATTAAAACAGCAGATGAACAGCCTGGGCACTAGAAAATCGAAACCAGGGACGACACGGCGACCATGTTTTGAAGAAGGCAGGTAACCGTGCACAAAAGGTGACATCAGCAGGAAGCAAACACAATCCAGTTCCAGGAGGAAACATGGTGAAGGAACAGTAAAAATAGAAAGTTCTGCCGTAGGTTTAAGAGTATTAAAAGCAGCAGATGAACATGCCTGGGCACTAGAAAATCGAAACCAGGGACGACACACGGCGACCATGCTTTGAAGAAGGCCGGTAACCGTGCACAAAAGGTGGACATCAGCAGGAAGCAAACACAATCCAGTTCCAAGAGGAAACATGGTGAGGGAACAGTAAAAATAGAAAGTTCTGCCGTAGGTTTTAAGAGTATTAAAACAGCAGATGAACAGCCTGGGTAACGACTAGAAAATCGAAACCAGGGACTGACACGGCGACCATGTTTTGAAGAAGGCAGGTAACCGTGCACAAAGGTGACATCAGCAGGAAGCAAACACAATCCAGTTCCAGGAGGAAACATGGTGAAGGAACAGTAAAAATAGAAAGTTCTGCCGTAGGTTTAAGAGTATTAAAACAGCAGATGAACAGCCTGGGCACTAGAAAATCGTAACCAGGGACGACACGGCGACCATGTTTTGAAGAAGGCCGGTAACCGTGCACAAAAGGTGACATCAGCAGGAAGCAAACACATTCCATCTCCAAGAGGAAACACATGGTGAGGGAACAGTAAAAATAGAAAGTTCTGCCGTAGGTTTAAGAGTATTAAAACAGCAGATGAACAGCCTGGGCACTAGAAAATCGAAACCAGGGATGACTAGGCGACCATGTTTTGAAGAAGGCCGGTAACCGTGCACAAAAGGTGACATCAGCAGGAAGCAAACACAATCCAGTTCCAGGAGGAAACACATGGTGAGGGAACAGTAAAAATTGAAAGTTCCGACGTAGGTTTAAGAGTATTAAAACAGCAGATGAACAGCCTGGGCACTAGAAAATCGAAACCAGGGACGACACGGCGACCATGTTTTGAAGAAGGCAGGTAACCGTGCACAAAAGGTGACATCAGCAGGAAGCAAACACAATCCAAGTTCCAAGAGGAAACATGGTGAGGGAACAGTAAAAATAGAAAGTTCCGACGTAGGTTTAAGAGTATTAAAACAGCAGATGAACAGCCTGGGCACTAGAAAATCGAAACCAGGGACGACACGGCGACCATGTTTTGAAGAAGGCCGGTAACCGTGCACCAAAAGGTGACATCAGCAGGAAGCCAAACACAATCCAGTTCCAAGAGGAAACACATGGTGAGGGAACAGTAAAAAATTGAAAGTTCCGACGTACGTTTAAAGAGTATTAAAACAGCAGATGAACAGCCTGGGCACTAGAAAATCGAAACCAGGGACGACACGGCGACCATGTTTTGAAGAAGGCAGGTAACCGTGCACAAAAGGTGACATCAGCAGGAAGCAAACACAATCCAGTTCCAAGAGGAAACATGGTGAGGGAACAGTAAAAATAGAAAGTTCCGACGTAGGTTTAAGAGTATTAAAACAGCAGATGAACAGCCTGGGCACTAGAAAATCAAAACTAGGGACGACACGGCGACCATGTTTTGAAGAAGGCAGGTAACCGTGCACAAAAGGTGACATCAGCAGGAAGCAAACACAATCCAGTCTCCAGGAGGAAACATGGTGAAGGAACAGTAAAAATAGAAAGTTCTGCTGTAGGTTTAAGAGTATTAAAACAGCAGATGAAGAGCCTGGGCACTAGAAAATCGAAACCAGGTACGACACGGCGACCGATCTTTTGAAGAAGGCAGGTAACCGTGCACAAAAGGTGACATCAGCAGGAAGCAAACACAATCCCAGTTTCAAGAGGAAACATGGTGAGGGAACAGTAAAAATAGAAAAGTTCTGCCGTAGGTTTAAGAGCTAAAACAGCAGATGAACAGCCTGGGCACTAGAAAATCGAAACCAGGGACGACACGGCGACCATGTTTTGAAGAAGGTCATAACCGTGCACAAAAGGTGACATCAGCAGGAAAGCAAACACAATCCAGTTCCAAGAGGAAACATGGTGAGGGAACAGTAAAAATAGAAAGTTCCGACGTAGGTTTAAGAGTACTAAAACAGCAGATGAACAGCCTGGGCACTAGAAAATCAAAACTAGGGACGACACGGCGACCATGTTTTGAAGAAGGCAGGTAACCGTGCACAAAAGGGGTGACATCAGCAGGAAGCAAACACAATCCAGTTCCAGGAGGAAACATGGTGAAGGAACAGTAAAAATAGAAAGTTCTGCTGTAGGTTTAAGAGTATTAAAACAGCAGATGAACAGCCTGGGCACTAGAAAATCGAGACCAGGTACGACACGGCGACCATGTTTTGAAGAAGGCAGGTAACCGTGCACAAAAGGTGACATCAGCAGGAAGCAAACACACTCCAGTTCCAAGAGGAAACATGGTGAGGGAACAGTAAAAAAAATAGAAAGTTCCGACGTAGGTTTAAAAGAGTATTAAAACAGCAGATGAACAGCCTGGGCCTACACTAGAAAATCAAAACTAGGGACGACACGGCGACACATGTTTTTGAAGAAGGCAGGTAACCCCAGTGCACAAAAGGTGACATCAGCAGGAAGCAAACACAATCCAGTTCCGGGAGGAAACATGGTGAAGGAACAGTAAAAATAGAAAGTTCTGCTGTAGGTTTAAGAGTATTAAAAACAGCAAGATGAACAGCCTAGACTAGAAAATCGGAGACCAGGTACGACACGGCGACCATGTTTTGAAGAAGGCAGGTAACCGTGCACAAAAGGTGACATCAAAGCAGGAAAAACCCAAACACAATCCAGTTCCAAGAGGAAACATGGTGAGGGAACAGTAAAAATAGAAAGTTTCTGACGTAGGTTTAAGACTATTAAAACAGCAGATGAACAGCCTGGGCACTAGAAAATCCAAAACCAAGGGACGACACGGCGACCATGTTTTGAAGAAGGCAGGTAACCGTGCACAAAAGGTGACATCAGCAGGAAGCAAACACAATCCAGTTCCAGGAGGAAACATGGTGAAGGAACAGTAAAAATAGAAAGTTCTGCCGTAGGGTTAAGAGGTATTAAAACAGCAGATGAACAGCCTGGGCACTAGAAAATCGGAAACCAGGGACGACACGGCGACCATGTTTTGAAGAAGGCCGGTAACCGTGCACAAAAGGTGACATCAGCAGGAAGCAAACACAATCCAGTTCCAAGAGGAAACATGGTGAGGGGAACAGTAAAAATAGAAAAGTTCTGCCGTAGGTTTAAGAGTATTAAAACAGCAGATGAACAGCCTGGGCACTAGAAAATCGAAACCAGGGACGACACGGCGACCATGTTTTGAAGAAGAAGGCCGGTAACCGTGCACAAAATGTGACATCAGCAGGGAAGCAAACACAATCCAGTTCCAGGAGGAAACATGGTGAGGGAACAGTAAAAATTGAAAGTTCCGACGTAGGTTTAAGAGTATTAAAACAGCAGATGAACAGCCTGGGCACTAGAAAATCGAAACCAGGGACGACACGGCGACCATGTTTTGAAGAAGGCAGGTAACCGTGCACAAAAGGTGACATCAGCGGGAAGCAAACACAATCCAGTTCCAAGAGGAAAACATGGTGAGGGAACAGTAAAAATAGAAAGTTCCGACGTAGGTTTAAGAGTATTAAAACAGCAGATGAGCAGCCTGGGCACTAGAAAATCAAAACTAGGGACGACACGGCGACCATGTTTTGAAGAAGGCAGGTAACCGTGCACAAAAGGTGACATCATCGGCAAGTAAACACAATCCAGTTCCAGGAGGAAACATGGTGAAGGAACAGTAAAAATAGAAAGAGAAAGTTCTGCTGTAGGTTTAAGAGTATTAAAACAGCAGATGAAGAGCCTGGGCACTAGAAAATCGAAACCAGGTACGACACGGCGACCATGTTTTGAAGAAGGCAGGTAACCGTGCACAAAAGGTGACATCAGCAGGAAGCAAACACAATCCAGTTCCAAGAGGAAACATGGTGAGGGAACAGTAAAAATTGAAAGTTCCGACGTAGGTTTAAGAGTATTAAAACAGCAGATGAACAGCCTGGGCACTAGAAAATCGAAACCAGGGACGACACGGCGACCATGTTTTGAAGAAGGCCGGTAACCGTGCACAAAAGGTGACATCAGCAGGAAGCAAACACAATCCAGTTCCAAGAGGAAACATGGTGAGGGAACAGTAAAAATTGAAAGTTCCGACGTAGGTTTAAGAGTATTAAAACAGCAGATGAACAGCCTGGGCACTAGAAAATCGAAACCAGGGACGACACGGCGACCATGTTTTGAAGAAGGCAGGTAACCGTGCACAAAAGGTGACATCAGCAGGAAGCAAACACAATCCAGTTCCAAGAGGAAACATATTGAGGGAACAGTAAAAATAGAAAGTTCCGACGTAGGTTTAAGAGTATTAAAACAGCAGATGAACAGCCTGGGCACTAGAAAATCAAAACTAGGGACGACACGGCGACCATGTTTTGAAGAAGGCAGGTAACCGTGCACAAAAGGTGACATCAGCAGGAAGCAAACACAATCCAGTTCCAGGAGGAAACATGGTGAAGGAACAGTAAAAATAGAAAGTTCTGCTGTAGGTTTAAGAGTATTAAAACAGCAGATGAACAGCCTGGGCACTAGAAAATCGAGACCAGGTACGACACGGCGACCATGTTTTGAAGAAGGCAGGTAACCGTGCACAAAGGTGACATCAGCAGGAAGCAAACACAATCCAGTTCCAAGAGGAAACATGGTGAGGGAACAGTAAAAATAGAAAGTTCCGACGTAGGTTTAAGAGTATTAAAACAGCAGATGAACAGCCTGGGCACTAGAAAATCAAAACTAGGGACGACACGGCGACCATGTTTTGAAGAAGGCAGGTAACCGTGCACAAAAGGTGACATCAGCAGGAAGCAAACACAATCCAGTTCCAGGAGGAAACATGGTGAAGGAACAGTAAAAATAGAAAGTTCTGCTGTAGGTTTAAGAGTATTAAAACAGCAGATGAACAGCCTGGGCACTAGAAAATCGAGACCAGGTACGACACGGCGACCATGTTTTGAAGAAGGCAGGTAACCGTGCACAAAAGGTGACATCAGCAGGAAGCAAACACAATCCAGTTCCAAGAGGAAACATGCGGTGAGGGAACAGTAAAAAAATTGAAAGTTCCGACGTAAGGTTTAAGAGTATTAAAACAGCAGATGAACAGCCTGGGCACTAGAAAATCGGGAAACCAGGGACGACACGGCGACCATGTTTTGAAGAAGGCCGGTAACCGTGCACAAAAGGTGACATCAGCAGGAAGCAAAATGTTGACAATCCAGTTCCAAGAGGAAACATGGTGAGGGAACAGTGCAAAATTCGAAAGTTCCTGACGTAGGTTTACATTAAAACAGCAGATGAACAGCCTGGGCACTAGAAAATCGAAACCAGGGACGACACGGCGACCATGTTTTGAAGAAGGCAGGTAACCGTGCACAAAAGGTGACATCAGCAGGAAGCAAACACAATCCAGTTCCAAGAGGAAACATATTGAGGGAACAGTAAAAAAATAGAAAGTTCCGACGTAGGTTTAAGAGTATTAAAACAGCAGATGAACAGCCTGGGCACTAGAAAATCAAAACTAGGGACGACACGGCGACCATGTTTTGAAGAAGGCAGGTAACTGTGCACAAAAGGTGACATCAGCAGGAAGCAAACACAATCCAGAAGTTCCAGGAGGAAACATGGTGAAGGAACAGAAAAAATAGAAAGTTCTGCTGTAGGTTTAAGAGTATTAAAACAGCAGATGAACAGCCTGGCACTAGAAAATCGAGACCAGGTACGACACGGCGACCATGTTTTAAAGAAGGCAGGTAACCGTGCACAAAAGGTGACATCAGCAGGAAGCAAACACAATCCAGTTCCAAGAGGAAACATGGTGAGGGAACAGTAAAAATAGAAAGTTTCCGACGCGTAGGTTTAAGAGTATTAAAACAGCAGATGAACAGCCTGGGCAAGTACCTGAAAATCAAAACTAGGGACGACACGGCGACCATGTTTTGAAGAAGGCAGGTAACCGTGCACAAAAGGTGACATCAGCAGGAAGCAAACACAATCCAGTTCCAGGAGGAAACATGGTGAAGGAACAGTAAAAATAGAAAGTTCTGCTGTAGGTTTAAGAGTATTAAAACAGCAGATGAACAGCCTGGGCACTAGAAAATCGAGGACCAGGTACGACACGGCGACCATGTTTTGAAGAAGGCAGGTAACCGTGCACAAAAGGTGACATCAGCAGGAAGCAAACACAATCCAGTTCCAAGAGGAAAACATGGTGAGGGAACAGTAAAAATAGAAAGTTTCGACGTAGGTTTAAGAGTATTAAAACAGCAGATGAACAGCCTGTGCACTAGAAAATCCGTAAACCAGGGACGACACGGCGACCATGTTTTGAAGAAGGCAGGTAACCGTGCACACAAAAGGTGACATCAGCAGGCAGCAAACACAATCCAGTTCCAGGAGGAAACATGGTGAAGGGAACAGTAAAAATAGAAAGTTCTGCCGTAGGGTTAAGAGTATTAAAACAGCAGATGAACAGCCTGGGCACTAGAAAATCGAAACCAGGGACGACACGGCGACCATGTTTTGAAGAAGGCCGGTAACCGTGCACAAAAGGTGACATCAGCAGGAAGCAAACACAATCCAGTTCCAAGAGGAAACATGGTGAGGGAACAGTAAAAATAGAAAGTTCTGCCGTAGGTTTAAGAGTATTAAAACAGCAGATGAACAGCCTGGGCACTAGAAAATCGAAATTGTGGTACGACAATAGCCGACCATGTTTTGAAGAAGGCAGGTAACCGTGCACAAAATGTGACATCAGCAGGAAGCAAACACAATCCAGTTCCAGGAGGAAAACATGGTGAGGGAACAGTAAAAATTGAAAGTTCCGACGTAGGTTTAAGAGTATTAAAACAGCAGATGAAGATTGAAGCCTGGGCACTAGAAAATCGAAACCAGGGACGACACGGCAACCATGGCTTTGAAGAAGGCAGGTAACCGTGCACAAAAGGTGACATCAGCAGGAAGCAAACACAATCCAGTTCCAAGAGGAAACATGGTGAGGGAACAGTAAAAATAGAAAGTTCCGACGTAGGTTTAAGAGTATTAAAACAGCAGATGAACAGCCTGGGCACTAGAAAATCAAAACAAGGGACGACACGGCGACCATGTTTTGAAGAAGGCAGGTAACCGTGCACAAAAGGTGACATCAGCAGGAAGCAAACACAATCCAGTTCCAGGAGGAAACATGGTGAAGGAACAGTAAAAATAGAAAGTTCTGCTGTAGGTTTAAGAGTATTAAAACAGCAGATGAAGATCCTGGCACTAGAAAATCGAAACCAGGGGACGACACGGTGACCATGTTTTGAAGAAGGCAGCTTTATAACCGTGGCACAAAAGGAGACATCAGCAGGAAGCAAACACAATCCAGTTCCAAGAGGAAACATGGTGAGGGAACAGTAAAAATAGAAAAAAGTTCCGACGTAGGTTTAAGAGTATTAAAACAGCAGATGAACAGCCTGGGCACTAGAAAATCAAAACCAGGGACGACACGGCGACCATGTTTTGAAGAAGGCAGGTAAACCGTGCACAAAAGGTGACATCAGCAGGAAGCAAACACAATCCAGTTCCAAGAGGAAACATGGTGAAGGAACAGTAAAAATAGAAAGTTCCGACGTAGGTTTAAGAGTATTAAAACAGCAGATGAAACAGCTGGGCAAGTACTAGAAAATCGAAACCAGGGACGACACGGCGACCATGTTTTGAAGAAGGCAGGTAACCGTGCACAAAAGGTGACATCAGCAGAAGCAAAACACAATCCAGTTCCAAGAGGAAACATGGTGAGGGAACAGTAAAAATAGAAAGTTCCGACGTAGGTTTAAGAGTATTAAAACAGCAGATGAACAGCCTGGGCACTAGAAAATCAAAACTAGGAACGACACGGCGACCATGTTTTGAAGAAGGCAGATAACCGTGCACAAAAGGTGACATCAGCAGGAAGCAAACACAATCCAGTTCCAGGAGGAAACATGGTGAAGGAACAGTAAAAATAGAAAGTTCTGCCTGTAGGTTTAAGAGTATTAAAACAGCAGATGAAGAGCCTGGGCACTAGAAAATCAAAGAAACCACGGACGACACGGCGACCATGTTTTGAAGAAGGCAGGTAACCGTGCACAAAAGGAGACATCAGCAGGAAGCAAACACAATCCAGTTCCAAGAGGAAACATGGTGAAGTGGAACAGTAAAAATAGAAAGTTCCCGACGTAGGTTTAAGAGTATTAAAACAGCAGATGAACAGCCTGGGCACTAGAAAATCGCAAACCAGGGACGACACGGCGACCATGTTTTGAAGAAGGCAGGTAACCGTGCACAAAAGGAGACATCAGCAGGAAGCAAACACAATCCAGTTCCAAGAGGAAACATGGTGAGGGAACAGTAAAAATAGAAAGTTCCGACGTAGGTTTAAGAGTATTAAAACAGCAGATGAACAGCCTGGTCACTATTAAATCAAAAACCAGGGACGACACGGCGACCATGTTTTGAAGAAGGCAGGTAACCGTGCACAAAAGGTGACATCAGCAGGAAGCAAACACAATCCAGTTCCAAGAGGAAACATGGTGAAGGAACAGTAAAAATAGAAAGTTCCGACGTAGGTTTAAGAGTATTAAAACAGCAGATGAACAGCCTGGGCACTAGAAAATCGAAACCAGGGGGACGACACGGCGACCATGTTTTGAAGAAGGCAGGTAACCGTGCACAAAAGGTGACATCAGCAGGAAGCAAACACAATCCCAGTTCCAAGAGGAAACATGGTGAGGGAACAGTAAAAATAGAAAGTTCCGACGTAGGTTTAAGAGTATTAAAACAGCAGATGAACAGCCTGGGCACTAGAAAATCAAAACTAGGAACGACACGGCGACCATGTTTTGAAGAAGGCAGGTAACCGTGCACAAAAGGTGACATCAGCAGGAAGCAAACACAATCCAGTTCCAGGAGGAAACATGTGGTGAAGGAACAGTAAAAATAGAAAGTTCTGCTGTAGGTTTGAAGAGCATTAAAAACAGCAGATGAAGAGCCTGGGCACTAGAAAATCGAAACCAGGGACGACACGGCGACCATGTTTTGAAGAAGGCAGGTGACCGTGCTGCACAAAAGGTGACATCAGCAGGAAGCAAACACAATCCAGTTCCAAGAGGAAACATGGTGAGGGAACAGTAAAAATAGAAAGTTCCGACGTAGGTTTAAGAGTATTAAAACAGCAGATGAAGAGCCTGGGCACTAGAAAATCCAAACCAGGGAGGACACGGCGACCATGTTTTGAAGAAGGCAGGTAACCGTGCACAAAAGGTGACATCAGCAGGAAGCAAACACAATCCAGTTCCAAGAGGAAACATGGTGAGGGAACAGTAAAAATAGAAAGTTCTGCCGTAGGTTTAAGATTATTAAAACAACAGATGAACAGCCCACTCAGAAAATCCAAACCAGGGACGACACGGCGACCATGTTTTGAAGAAGTTGCAGGTAACCGTGCTGTGTCATTCGCCAAGGAGTATTCCGGGATGAGTCTGGCTTTAACCCTGTTGCGGTAGTATGCAAATCAAGGAGGTAGAGAATGTGAGTTAGGACTGGATATTGTAACTGTAGCAGGTGTGAGAAAAATAATATATTTAGCTAGGATAAATAAATACGAACAAACTGGTAAAATATAGGAGAAACTTGTAGAACTGTGGCCGAGGAAACGATAATCTTCTAGGGTGAGAAGGATGTGCTGGTACAAGAAGGATATGCAAGTTGGAACATAATGTGAAATAGTGGGAGCAGCGTCGGACAGTAAACAAACATGTGTAAGACGTCTCCAACGACGTTACAAAAAGTACAGAGATCTGATTATACTAAATTTCTCCGGAACAAAGTCGAAGGGACAGGCAATCGATTGTGCAAAAATCTCCAGTGCACATTAAGTTCTGAAGAGAGGGCCGGTGAATGTTGGGCAGTAGACCAGACCGAGGTTAGTGCAAAAGAAGGAACAGAGGGAATACGGCAAGGTATCGCAGATGAATAACGGAGAAAACGGTACAGGGTGCGGGTGGAAAGACTGTGGAGAAAGAGGAGGTCACCGGAGAAGGGAAGGAAGAACGGGAAGGGGAGAGAGGCAGAGGAAACGGAAAGGAGGCCAGAGGAATCGACTAGGGAAGGAAAAAGTGATTGAAGAGCATGTTTAAGTTGGAGAAAATTATCAGAGAGTTCGGGTGAGGGTGGGAGGCTGGGAAAAATGTCGGAAACGGGTTTCCATGAAAAATCGGGGAGGACCAGTTGGGAAACGGAGACTACACCAACGTGTAGCCATGCAGGAAAAAAGAAAAAGTTGGCAGTAGGGGGATGGAGGAGAGAGGAGAAAAAAAGAGACTCGGAAAGAAGATCAAGAGTGGAAGAGGGGGGTTGACGAATGAGCTTTAAAGAACGAAGGAACTGAACAGATTCATGGTAGACTAGAGGCAAACTGTGGGGGGATGACAGTGTGAATATCCATCTTGATAAGAAGATGGACGGTAAGGCAGGGATTAAGGGGGGAGTCAGAACATTAAGCAGGAGAATGGAAGCGGAAGAGTCTGGTTGAACTGTCAAACGGAGGAAATTGAAAATTCTTACAGCTTTTTAACGTATGGTAATCTCTGGCATATTGAGGCCACCACAAGTCGAAGTAGAGTTAATACTGAGGAAGACAACCAATGAGTGGATGACCAAACAATGCTGAGCATTGCTGATGTTGTTGCAGTTTGAACGTAGGCGGGTGGCGGTCGTGCAATCCAGAAATGATAAACTAACGAGAGGATGTGGGTGCCAGCAAGCCGTGCACGTCTGTAGTAGGTCAGACAACACTTGAGCTTGGACCAGGAAGCAGCGGTGTGATGTAGTTTCCTGACGAGGGGTCTCCAGGTGGCACCCGCTGCTGAGACCCGGCTGCCAATGTGCACCCCAAGTATCTTTTGACTATTGGAAGTCCAATGAGCTCCCCACGGTGCATCGGGGCGATGTCTCCAGGAGCCACACCACAAGCCTGTACACTTTGAAAGGTTTAACGAAGCGCCGGAAGCAGCAGCATACACTTGATACCATGCAAGAACAATTGTGAATTGCCATTCTTCTCGGATGAGAACTGTGAGATCATCGGCGTAGGCAGTAAGAACGATAGAATGGTGCCTGGTGCTATGCTGAATGGTGGAGGGGGAGGTTGTAGAAGAGAACGGATAGAGCAAAGGAAAGGCTCAAAGACTAGAGAGAAAAGTTGTCCGGAAAGAGGAAATCCTTGAAAGATGCCCTTACGAAACGGAATGGGGGCTGTAAGGAAGGAGGCCGTCCGGATATCGACAACTGAGTCCTGGTACAGGGCAAGTAGGGCTGTGATGAAGATAGATGGGAAACCGCCGGCAGAGAGCACAGAAGCAAGCCACTGATGACTCACGTTATCAAAGGCCTGCCTCTGATCAAGATTGAGGAAGGCTAAAGGTTCGGAGGAAAGGTGGGCAAGGCAATATGAGTCACGGAGGAGCTTAATATTAGTATGAATGCTTCGGCCAGGGATGGTGTACGTTTGGTCGGGATGTATGACTGTGGGAAGGACAGGGTTCAATCGAAGAGAGAGTATTTTAGTACAAATCTTGTAGTCAACATTAAGGATGGATATAGGACGCCAGTTATCCAACTCCATCAGACACCCCTTCTTTGGAAGAAGAATGATGTGAGCTAGAGTAAAAGCGGGGGGAAGAACAGATAAAGAAAAATCAGCTGTAAAGCAAGGCAATAGGAGAGGGCGTAGGAAAGAGGAAAACGTACGAAAGAAATTAACTGTCAACCCGTCAGGACCAGGTGACGAGTGACAGTTAAAGTAAGGCAAGTGACTGTACTACTTCTTGCTGGGGTAATAGGCCTAGAAAGAGATGTAACAAGATGCGACGGAATATGTGGTAAGGCACGAAGAATCGAATCAGCATGCGGAGAACTTGACTGGAACTGAGAAAAACGTGACTGGAAATATGTTCTAACACCGGAGCAAATGAGAGTGGGGTCATTAGTAACAACAGTTCCATCGGGTAACTTCAGATTACGGAGGTGATGAGCAGAACGTTTGATGAATTCCAGTTGTTGAACCTGCTCACATAGATAGTCATTTGGCTGGAGATAAAGGAGCTTGAGGCGGTGAAGAGCTTGTTGGGAGACAGGAAATAACAAGGCACGAAGTTCAGCTTGGTAATGAGAAAACAGCGGAGAATCAAGATCTAGGGTGAAAAAATCGTGCGTGCAGCAGCAATCTTCATAGAGGCGGTAGTACGTTTTTCGTGGGAATATTGTTTGGTATAAAGAAGAATTTGGGATTTGACATTTAACCAGTGTTGCAAGGGACAAGAAGCAAAGGAAGCATATATAAGGCTTGTTGGAGCTGCGATTGGATGGAATTTACTTAGATTGAATCAAGTAAAAGATCATCATCAAGGGTCCAAGTTTGATAGTATTGCCGAGGAGATGGACCGGTGTGAAGACACATTACGACACAGCTGTGGTCGGAAGAAACTGTCGGTGTGTAAGAAAGGGAGATAACTGAAGGAAGAAGAATTGAAGAAATATCAAACCGGTCAAGTTGGGCAGTTGTAGGGGAGGAAGTGGAGTAGGAGCGCCAGGTGTATGAACGAAGAAATGGGTGCAGGTGTCGAAAGGAATCTTGGAGTTGTAGCTGGTTGATGGCTGTAGAAAGTGCTCGGGTAAAAAAATACCTGGAATCCGTGGAACCGTCCGATCTGTTGAGGGATGGGTCAAGGGTGCAGTTAAAATCACCACCTAAGATGACAATATCAGTGGCTGGAAGACCTTGAACACAGGAAACAAAATGCTCAAAAAACACAGTCTGCATACTGTGGATTGCCGGAAACATAGATGTTGAAGATATGGTATCGGAAGTTGTGAAGTCGGAAGGACAGAAGCTGCAGGAGGTCACGATATATCAGTTTGACCGTGATATCAGTAATGAAGGATCGAAGACGAAAATGGATGGCCACCGCAAGTCCTGCGTGAAGACTAAGTCGATGGACATGGTAGAATTGAAATGGCCAGGTGCGCCACCGGTGGTATGGGGTGTTGGGATGGCAGTTAGTCTCCTGTAGCAATAATATATCCGCATCATGCGGTGTAATGTCTTCAAACACTAACGCATTGGTAGGAGGGAATGAGCATCCTTACAGTTGAAAGAAAGTAATTTTAACTTGAAAGAGGTTGTAGTGGTTGAATATTACTATCAGCACTTCTGTGAAGACTGGTTACACGTTTCTTTAAGTTAGATGTGTGCGCATTAGTGACTGTGTCAATTTTCGGCAAAAGAGAAAGTAGATTATGAAGTTGGGTGGTAATAGTAGGAAGCTGAGCATTACGTGATTGAACGCAGTCTAGCTGCTTGAGAGGACGTGACGGTTGATTGAGTATGATGAGAGCAAGATCAGACGGCGCCAGCGGCCAGTCTAATGCAGGGAAGGTTTCCAAATATTCTGCGAAAGCTTTTTGATCCAACAATTTTGGAACAGCTGGGTACTTAAGAGATGTAGAAACTGCAGTTGGAGAAAGACTATCGAATTGGCGAACGGGAACGAGAGCAGCGTGGAGAAGATGTCACCGGGAGAAGCTGGTGGGTGTAGGACAGTTAGATCTGACTCCACATTAGAGGATCCAAGGGAAGAAGATGAAGCAATACGACGGAGGGGTTGCCATTCCTTTTCGGAGATAATACCCTCCGAAGAACGTAGAGGTACCACAGCAGCAAGTGGGTCCAACGATGGAGAGGTGGCCAAAGTTACCGTAGTAGAGATCGAAGACTTGGAGACTGCTGACGAATCATCATCTACTAGGGCAGAAGCCTCTGGAACAACAGTAGCAGGAATCAAGGACGTCTGTGGAGCCGAACTTGGTGTGGCCAGAGAAACTGATGTTGAGGGTGGGGTGTTGACTTCGAGCGGTATGGAAATAGGTAGCTTAGCAGATGCATGTGGACAACGTGATTGGATGTGGCCATATGCCTTACATTTAAAACAATGCAAGTCAGTAACGATATCGATCCGGAAAATCTGCTTCCCTACAACCACAGTGAGGTCAGTAGGGCAGTCAGCAATGGCATCTTCAGTAGGGAACAGGATCCTTGCTTGGCGACGCAGACCTAAGATGTTCCTGTCATCTGGGTCTGTTGGTGCGGATGACAGAGTGGAAATGGAACCAACTACTTTTCCACAACGGGAAAGGGCCGCCATTAAGTAATGGTCCTTGATTTCTGGTAATACGAGGTAGCACGTAACAAGTACGGGGCGCTGTGTGAGCGGAATTCCCAGTAAGGTAGGATCCGCGACATGCAGTCCGTCAGATAAGACGCGCTCCACAAACTCTGGCTTCGCAAAATAGATGAGAACAGTCCTAAGTTTCCTCGTCATATGGGTGATCACTCCCTTAGGGAGGATTTGGCGGACGGCTAAGGAGTATTTCTTAAGGCTAGTGTCCGGGAGGGCATCAAAACATATGCCAAGTTTATGTGCGCGTAAAACCTCTTGCCCAGCAGTTGAAGTTTCCGTAATTTCGATGCGTAATTTCTTGTTGTCTCCAGTGACAATCATATCAAGAGGCATTGCACATGGATTCTTCGCTGTTGAGGAAGATAAACTGGTACCCTTCACAATGGAAGCATAAGGTAGAGTTGCCGTAGTAATGGGCGGAGATGGGGAAGGTCGAGACGCAGTGCTCGCAGCAGCAAATGAAGTACCAGAGGCAACGGATACTGAAAAAGTTAATGACGTCACTGTGGTGGATAATGTCGGGAAATCAACATCAATAGAGTTAGAAGAAGAGGTGGTAACATCAGATAACGCGGCTTGGAAACCAGCTGCTTATGGTAGTGACGATGACCGAACGTTGTCAGGCGGGGCGGAGCTTTGCTATCAAGCTTCAGATATGGCCTATCAGATGCGGTCGCCGCCATTTGCAATGGCTGGCCTGTTAAACCCGACCCTGGGCAAAGCCAGGACGGAAAAAGAGTTAGTACAAGTAAAGTTTTACTTACATAGGACGGCAAGGTCGGACTCAAGCGACACAGGAGACGTTCACAACACAGGAGATACACAAAATGACGGCACACACACAAAAGAACACCAATAAACGCAGGTCAAACACGGAGCACAGGTCAACACAACCTTTACAAAGCCATCGCTTAGACCACTGCGCCACCGGGGCTGCAAGAGGCAGTTCATATGCTAGCACTAAGGATACTACAAAACGTTAATTAAGTTCCTGAAGATTTTCTAGTTCACTGGATGTTTAGAAAATAATTTTGTGATATGCGGTCTCAAACGTTGCGTCAGAAAAAGGATGCGCTCAGCGGTTTACTCGAAGTCTGAGGAGATTGTCCAGGTTGTCTTCCTCAAGTTGCCTTTCCGCGTGAGCATAACTAATATGATCTCGCAGGTTGCACAGGTTGGGTTCTGGTATCCCAACAAAGCATCCAAGGCATTACAAACACACTCTGTACGACCGAAGATTAAATAGCGTAAACGGACCACAACGCAATGCTCGTCTTGCCAGCCAGTCTGTCCCTAAGCAAGCACATACACTATATTACGAAAGGTATTCGGACACTACCAAACATTTACATAACTGCAAAGAACAGTTGCGCATGAAGGTGCGCTGTGAGTATGGAGGGACGTATACAAAGCTGCGATGTTCTGTCGTGTTATCAGCAACTTTGAAGCGGAAATGCTGCGGGGACGTGAACGTTCCGAGTTCCATCGTGGGCTGGTCATAGGATGTCATTTGTGTAACGTTTCCATACGGAGCAATGCAGCTCAACTAAACATACCAAAATCCATTGTGAGTGATGTCGTGAAGAGATGGAAACAGGGCGGTGCAACTTCAGTAGAACAAAACGTTCGGGAAGGCGGCACAAACCAACGGAACGTGACAGAGGAGCCATGGTAAGAAATGTTAAGAAATAATTCCTTTCTTCCTCAGCCGTTGCCATCGCTTCTTAAGTAGAAAATGCTTGCAATGACTCGGTTTTTGCCATAACTACCCGCAGATAGTTGCACAGTGCGGGTTATTAAATTAGAGTATCGGCGCACAAGTCTTACATCATTCCGGTGAACGCGAAGCGCCGTTTGGAGTGGTATGTCTCCTGCCGTTCCTGGACTCTGGGCGACTGGAAAGCTGTTTCTTTTAGAGATGAGACACGCATTTCAGTTTTTCAGTCTGATGGGTGTTTAGATATTTGGCGACAGCCCGGCGAACGATTTTCGTCGGACTGTGTTCTTCCAAATGTTAAGTTCGGAGGAGGCTCCATCATGGTACGGAGTTGTTTTTTCGTGAATGGGACAGTCTGTTGGTTATTACACCACAAACCATGTGCTCTGAGAGTGCACCTCGACGTTCTGGATAATTCTTCATTACCTACAATGTCGCACTATTATGGAAATGACAGTTGTCTCTTCCAACACGATTGAGCTCCCTGCCACACTGCACAGCATGTGCAGAACTGGTTTCTTGAAAATGTGATGGAATTGTTAGATTGGCCAGCTCAAAGTCCTGATTGTCACCCTATAGAAAACCTCTGGGATGACGTAGAGCGACGGATACGAAATCGGCCACAACGATTGTCTTCGCTATCCACTCTGACAGCAGCTTTGCAGGACGAATGGGGTGTGACATTCCTGTCGAGACCTACCGAAAATTGGTTGTTGGTACGCCTCGACGCGTTGCCGCTGTCATGCAAGCAAAAGGTGGACCGACTAACTATTAATTGCGGTAGTGAAGCTTTTTTCCCCAAAATATTGTTGTGTATGAATGCTTTTGATAATAGAGTGAACACTTATTATACTACCGCATCAAGAAAGTCTTATTTGAGCGAGCGCTGCTCATCATTAAAATGCATATCTAGATCACTTCACCTGTAAATGGATGAATATTACTCTCGCTCATCAAGAATTATTCCAGATTCGTAAAGGAAGGTTCCACTACTTAAAATAATGCTGTTCAGGCTATCAAACAGCCATCTCACGTGTCCCTGCCACTAGAGAAACAAGTTAGAAAATTCATGCAATGCATTGATTATGATACGCTATCCAACATACCAGAAATCGTTACTCCAGTTATGAGGATAATGGCTCTGGAATAAAGCTCGCTCCTGTGCCCTGACCTTAGACACAATTTCGATGATATTAAACAGAATTTGTTCAGTACACCTCCGGAACAACATACTAAAGTTTTGTCGTAATGGCGGCATTTGTCGTCATGTTATGAGGATAATGGTTGTGGAATAAACCTCACTCTTGTGCCCTGACCTTTGACCCTATTTCGATGATATTCAACATACTCGGTTCAGTACACCTCCGGAGCAACATGATAAAATTTTTTTCGCAATCGAAGCATTTTTACGTAACTTATGACGGATAAGTGCAATAGAATAAATCCCGTTCCTATGCCCTGACCTTTGATCCCATTTCGTCCATTTTCAAAAGGATTCGCCCCCAGGTTGTCCCCTACCACATACTAAAATTTCATCGAAATCGAACCATTTGTACGCGAATTATCGAGCGGACAGACAGACAGACAGATAAAGCTAGAGCATATACGATTCTTGAACCTACGGTTGGAAAAGCGTAAAAAAAAAAAAAAAAAAAGTTATTAAAATCCTGCAATGCATTGATAGTGATACGCTTTCCAACATACCAGAAATCATTACTCAAGTTGTTACTCAAGTTATGAGGATAATGTGGAATAAATCTTGCTCCTGTGTTCTGAACTTTGACCCCATTTCTATGATATTGAACAGTACCGGTTCAGTATACATCCGAAACAACATACTGAAGTTTTGTCCCAATAGATGTATTTTTAGTCAAGTTATGAGGATAATGGCTGTGGAATAAACCTCGCTCTTGTGCCCTGACCTTCGACCCCATTTCGATGTTATTAAACAGAATTGGTTCAGTATACCTCCGGAATAACATACTGAAGTTTTGTCACAATAGAAGCATTTTTAGTCAAGTTATGAGGATAATGGCTGTGGAATAAACCTCGCTCTTGTGCCCTGACCTTCGACCCCCATTTCGATGTTATTAAACAGAATTGGTTCAGTATACATGTGGAACAACATGATAAAGTTTTGTCCTAAACGATGCATGTTTACGTACGTTATGACGCATAAGGGCGAAAGAATGGATCCCGCTCCTATGTCCTGACGTTTGACTCCATTTCGCCTATTTTCAACAGGATTCGTCCTCAGATTGTACCCTACCACATACTAAAATTTCATCGAAATCGAATAATTTTTACGCGAGTTATCGCGAGGGCAGAAAACAGACAGACAGACGGACAAAGTTGGAGCATATACGCTTCTTCAACGCATCTTTGGAAAACTTAAAAAAGATGCCGTATTCCACATTTTTCACAAATGGACGCGTGTTTGTTATCACGTTTTAAATTGAAATTTGTTTCATTTGTGAAAACACATTTGTGTAGCTTTTGTGGTTCTCATGGCGGTGTACCTTAAACCAATCCTTGCAGTACTTGTCTTTGGTCTGTATTATTTGCATTATAAAATTGTGTACAAAGATCGGCAGCTACCATTTCAGGCGCATTAAACTGAATGGTCACATCAGCTCTACACTGACAATCTCCATGCTTACACCGGAGTGCAATGCAACCCTAAGGGGTTAACTAGATGATAATTTAAGGTGTTTTGAGAAGAAACAGTTTCTGTTCTGTAATCCGTTGAAAGAATACTGTTAACGCACAGATCCGTGAGCACTCTTTACGAAAACTCTTTACTTGCACGAGTGGAGTTTTTGAAGGGGTTTTCATCTCTATTATGTTGAAGAATATACCATACTATATAAGATACAAAATAAATTCTTGATTTTAAAGCTCACTGAGACTAAGTGAATCCTTGAATACTTTTTAGAATTTTCGTACCGAAAGAAGCAGCTCAGATAGAGTTGCTCTTAGGTCGATATCAAATTGTGGTCCTTCTAGAATAATGCCAGATTGCTAATTAACCTCTGACAATATATTGTTATATTTTATGAATCTCACAAAGATGCCAAATTAATTGAAAGAAATTGCACACTAACCTCCATCTTTTTTATTTGAGTAGTTATGAAACTCATAGGCCTAGCACAAGTAACCAAATGTGTGCAATGCCGCATCATTTCCAAACGCACCAAATTCTAGCATTTATTATTTTTGCCTTTAATTACCGATTTCACCTTCCCTTCTTGTAGTCTTTTGATTTATTGTTGTATGTTTCACTGCTAGTTATGAACAATTAGTATGTGTTATATGTTCCCCTTTTTCATGATTTAAAAGATTTCCGTGTCCTAGCGTAGGAAGCATATTGTTAAAATTTCCTGCTCAGGCAATGAATTAAGAACACATAAAACATATATTTCATTTAAGTACCGTCCGTTTCATTTTAGAAGTTTGGAGACATTTCCCGAACAGGCGTTTAACATTGGCCAACACTACAACTCTCTGACCACCCACAAGTATCTGCTTCCTAAACCAAAGCAAATAGAGCAGCTGACACCTGAACTCTGGTGGAGACAGAAGGAAGAGAGGAAGGAGATGGCGAACAATTTATTGTGGAGGGAAAAAGCTCTCGCCAAGTTGGGATTCAGGAAAGGAAGAACACAGCGCCACCTGGACGATGTGCTCGGGAAGAGAGGGCATCCCAATAACTGGGGAAACTTATTGACTCCAGATTACGTTGTTCCAGGATATGCAGGTTTGTTTAATGAGAAATCTCGATGCTTCGTGATATACAGAGTGAATTTTTTAATGAAGGTTTAACATCCACTGTGAGGAACTAGATGGGCTGTAAGCAGTCGTCCGTCCTTAATTTAGGGTCACTAATTCCAGGGAAGGGGAAAAGCCAGTGCCGTAAGACAAACACAACACCCATGCCTAACCGGGATCCTAAACCTGGATCCTCTCACGGACTAATGCTCATAAGCCAACATTTAGACAACTACGGGCTACAGAATGATGTGTGACGTACCTGTCAGCAGGACGCACACGACATAAAGGCAGATAGCAGTCAGAACAAACGTCCACGTAGCTCAATTGGTAGAGTGATTTATTCCGGAATGAAAGGACCCGGGTTCGAGTCCCGGCGTGGATAAAAATGACGGAGAAATTTACTTAGTTATAATGGCGCCCGAACTTTCCGGATGACCCGGCCGTTCAAAATCTCGCAATGGTGTGATGTTCTTTCCACACCGCGAGAGAGGAAAGATAAGAGAATCTCTTCTCCAGCGCTTCAAAAAAATGCGTATGACGTTGCATTCCACACACCAGATTCACTGGGAGTTATCAAGTGCACGACAGCGGATGACTGCCTGCAACGATTCATGGCCACGGCTGACCCGTGGGCCATGCCCCCGGCCCTCTTTCGGGGGGGGGGATGTGACGTACCTGCCAGCAGGACGCACACGACATAAAGGCAGATAGCAGTCAGGAACGAACGTCCGCGTAACTCAATCGGTAGAGTGACTTATTCCAGAAATAGGGGACCCGGGTTCGAGCCCCTGGCGCGGATAAAACTGACGAAGAAATTTACTTCGTTATAGATGTGTTAAACAACTTCAAAATGTTATAGGACGGAAAAGACAAGATTGGAGTTGAAAAAATGTGAGAAGAAAACCATATAAAGCTACCAGGTTTCCGAGAAATAACTGTGCACTGAAAGTAACACCTACCATGGCGAACTGGTTCCTACTGGAGGTGTTGGAAATGGGCCCCACTGATGTCTGCACATGTTTCTGCTTGTCGGTGAAGACCTTTCTCAAGATATGTGGTGTGATTTGTTGGATATGGGTCGTTATTGCAGCCTGTAGCTCTTGAAGTGTATGCAGATTGCCCGTGTACGGATTACCTGCGTAGTTTAAGTGTATGCGGATTACCTGCATACAAGACCTGTCTGCGTACACCGAACACGGTCTACGTGGTTTGTTTCTTTCAGCTGATGCACGACAAACACTTTGTACGTGTGGAAACGCAACTTTCTTTTTCAGATAATCGTGGGCTGTAATCTTTGGTACATTAGCTTGATGTGAGAGCCACCTCACGGACTTGTGTGAACTCCTCTGTATCCTGCCCTGGATATCCTGTACGGTCTCGGCTGCTGTGGGTGGCCTACGAGGGCGGAATCCAGAACACTGCCAGTTTCCCAAACTTTGTTATAAGCTGACATTACGGTGGCGGACAGCTGTATTACGAAATTTCGTAGCGAACTGTTTTTGCACTCCCTACGTGTACTTGTCGTCATGGGGAAATACACTATCTACCAACAAGAAATTGGACACCACTGCAATCGACGATATCTGCGGTCCTGATACACGTCACGGCCGCCGCCGTTAAATATCGTGTGAGAAACAACAACGCAACCAGTCGCATGCAAGATGCCACGCAGTTCGGAGCTGTCTGATTTCGAGAAAGGTGTAATCGTCGGGTATCACAGAAATGGCCGATCCATACGTGACATATCCAGCGAGTTGAAGTACCCAAAATCGGTTGTGGCCTACTTGATTGGCAAGTGAAAGATGAGAGGTGACTGTAGGAATGTGCCCCGACCCGGCAGACCCACAAAACTGGGAGTTAGAGACGACGGGTGCTGGCCAGAGAAATTCGGAAGAACCGCACCAAATCGATGGGCCACATCCGCGAGTAGTTTCAACAGGCATCCGAGAGTGTTCTTTCGATGAATACCATCCGTAAGGAAGCGCATCTACTCGGTTATCATGGACGTGCTGCCGCCCACAAGCCTTTGATCACCAAGTCCAATAGCGATGCTCGGCTAACGTGGTGTAGACAACGTCGAAACTGGACCGTTGAACAGTGGTTTTCTGGAGCGACGAATCAAGGTTCACCCTCTACTGTTCGGATGGCAGGGTCTGGGTTTATCGTCTGCCTGGAGAACGCCTCCTGCCGGAATGTATTGTGTCAACTGTGAAGTTCGGCGGCGGTGGAATTATGCTATGGGGGTGTTTCTCCTGGTATGGCACGGGGCCCTTGGTCGCAATTCCTGGTAGACTCAACGCCAAGACCTACTGCACCATTTTGGATGACCATGCGCTTCCTACGTTGTGGCAGTTTTACGGGGTGGACCCATGTTACTTTCAGGATGACAATGCCACCTGTCATGTTGCGAGGTCCACTATAGCTTGGTATGGTGACAATGGGGATAATCGAATGGATTGGCCTGCGCAGAACTCGGACCTTAACCCTATCGAGCACCTCTGGGACGAGTTGGAGCGTCGACTTAAGTGGTACCCCCACCGTCCGAAATCGGTGATGGAACTGACCTGTCTTCTCCAAGCCGAGGGGAAGAAATTACCGCTAGCCGTCGTACAACGCCTGCATTGAGGGTATGCCCCGGAGGGTCGCAGCTGTAATCGCCGCTCGTGGAGCCTCCACCAACTATTGAAGGTGAATAAACTTCGTTTTGCTTTGCTATCACAGGTGTCCAATTACTTGTTGGTAGATAGTGGACATGTTGCAACAAAAACTCTCTCTGTTCAACCGTCAACACCATTATCCTTATGCCGGGACGAATGATCAATCGACACGTCTGCCTCCATCGACCAAGGATTCGGGAGTGACCTTCGCTCAGAATGACAGCTACACGCGCCTCGGGTGGCGGAAAATGAAGGGGTGATTTGTCGCAGTGTAGTCCTGCGATCGCTATGAATAAACAATGCGCAACAGTCTCAGCTCTCCTCTGGCACCAATGAGAAGCGAACGACACGCGGCTGGACGACGGTTCGTCCTTTGGCCATCTGCGCACCACATGTGATATACACTCACTACAGCGGCACATGAACAAAGCACTAGGAGCGCCGTTTCCGAGATCATAGTTCCGAGGCGCCGTGCAATCACAATTTCTACTTTATCAAACTCCGATAAATCGTCAGCTTTTTCCATTCTGACTACGAGCACTCTACTAACTGAAAGCCGGTCTTAGGGTTGTGTATACACTGGCGGAAAATGAAAAAGAACACCAATAATGAATTGGCGTACGATCATGAAATTTACATATGTTAATGAGGTCGAGTTTACGTAGGTGTGATGTTAATTTCGGGATCAACCGGTGAACGCTTACGCCACAGCACGGCATAATATGCAAATTATCGTCGGGGGTATTTAAGGAGTACGGCGAAGTGAATGTAATCACTCGTCGGCGTACGGACACGTGCGAAGACCCTGAAGAAGCTGCAATGCCTGGGCATGGAAGACGTGTACGATTTAAGCAGTTATCGGACTTTGAGCGAGGTCGTCTAGTCGGTCTTCGCGAGGCCGGTAGGTCGTGTCATTGTTTTGCGGAGCGAATTAAACGGGAAGTATCGGTGGTGGTACAATGGTGGCGTAGATGGTCCGAGGAACATTCCCACACGAGAAGACGTGGAACCGGGAGTCACAGACGGACTGATGAGCGGACAGATCGACGCATAAGAAGAGCGGCGTTGTCAAGCGGAACATCCACTGCGACGCAAATCCGAGCTGCCTTTGCACCTGAGGTGACTGTGCGAACAATCAGCAACCGTCTACAACCAGGACTACGTGCACGTGTGCCTCTGGCATGTGTACCTCTGACTCCAGCCCACCGTCAGGAACGGCTGCAGTGGTGTCGCCAATGTCTGCACTGGAGAACGCAGTGGAGATCTCTCGTGTTCAGCGATGAAAGCAGATTCTGCTTGGGAGCCTCCATGGCCGTATGCGTGTTCGCAGACGCACAGGGAGCGTCTCCACCCTTCTTGCATCCGCCAGCGACACACAGTGCCTACACCTGGTCTCCCGGTGTGGGGAGCGATCACCTATCACTCCCGTACACAACTAGTGTTTGTACCGGGTACGTTAAACAGCACCTCCTATATCAACAATATCATTCAGCTTGTTGTTGTGCCATTTGTAAGGTCGGTCGATCATGGTGTTTTCCAGCAAGATAACGCACGTCCACACGCTGCACGTGCAACGCAACATGCACTTCAGGGGGTGAGGCAACTTCCATGGCCTGCACGTTCACCGGATTTGTCCCCCATTGAGCACGTGTGGGATTTTATGGGACAACGACTTATCCGGTTTCCACGGCCAGCCACGCCCATCCCTGATTTACGCGTCCAGGTTGAGGATGCTTGGAACTCAATACCCCAAATTTACATCCAACAGCTGTACGACAGACTCCATGCCAGAATTGCACAGTGTGACAGTTCATGGCGGTTCAACCTCGTACTAATAGTGTTACATGGAAATGTTATTTTTCAGTTTACCAGCAAATATAGCTGTATTTTGCCATAATGTTTTGATCACGTTATCCTCTGTATTCCGTTATTATGCTGTATAAATTTCGTTGGTATCAGACGTCTCATTCTTGGTGTTTTTTTCTCACTTTCCGCCAGTGTATATACTGCTCTGTGAACTTCACTTGCGCTAAGGTTCGGTCTCCAGGTGCGCTCATTTCTCTAGGCTGGGAGTGATCGTAATGTAATTGCTCATCGATATAGTCAAAGGTATTCGGTTATCTCCATAAATGCAAATAAATCACACTGTGAGTGTGTTGGGTATTATGTCTAAAGGGAGCTTCAGCACACATATCACACCGCATTGGAAGCGACTATGCCGCCCCAGGGGCACAGTGGTCTAAGCGCGGACTTATGACTATTTGTTCGTGAACGGTATGAGTTCGAATCACTGTGAGTCTTGTCTTACGGTGCTGGCTGTCTCTCTTTCCTGGAACCATTGACCCTAAGTTAGAGACGGGCGTCTGCTTGTAGCCCATTAAGTTGCCCGTGGTGGTCGTTTAACCTCCCATCAAAGAAAAAAAAGCGACTATGCTGCGCGGAGATGAACTGACGGACTTTGAAAGGGCGTAGTGGTTGGATGCAACGTGAGTAAGCAGTCACTTCGTAACCCTACCGCTCTTTTACACTTCTTATTTTCAATATCTGCAAGCAGTGAAAGGGAGACGAACTCTTCATGTGAGAGAAAAAGGCCATTAATAAAAACGATACTTTCTACGATTAATATTCCTGAAAATACAGTTAGCGGTGCTTCCTTTTTAATTTCGGAGTTTAACGAACACAGTAAGCAACTATAAGGGTTAGGCTTACGGTGGTCGTTAAACTCCGAAATTAATATGGTGGTCGTTAAACTCCGAAATTCTTACGATGGTCGTTAATTAAAGTCACTCGTGTCCCTAATTTAAAGTCACTCGTGTCCCTAATTTAAAGTCACTCGTGTCCCTAATTTGGGGCCATTGCTTTTAGCGAAGGGAGAGAACGAGTACCGTAAAGCAAACACACCATTCACACCTCATCTTGGACAATTTGGTCGAACCGTCAAAAGACCAGTGTGCCACCGGGGAGGCCTCTTGTTTGTTTGACCAGCAGAACGCAGCGTGGAATAGCGAAAACGTTTACATTTGGTCTCAAAAAAGGAACGAAGAACTTCCACCGAAACATTTGATCAATACAAATGTGACCCTAGGAAACATAATATTATCCTCGCAAACACGTATTTCGAGGTAGCTTCTACTACAAGAGAATAGTATCCCAGTGAAGAGAACCATAAAACCACACGCACAATGATTCTGTCAATGTCACTCCTCTGCTTAGGGTTGTTTGTGTTTGTATTCTGTAATCAGTTTATAGAAAGACAGTCCGCAATGAGTTCGCACAGATCATCGAATAGTGATGCCAGTTTTTGGTACTTCTTTGCAAAAACGTTTCCTAGTATAAAAAACGAACTATGGAATCGTTGAACTTACGTATGGGCGCGTTAAGCCGTAGGATCCTGGGTACTGGCCCCCCGGTAATAAGTAAGGGCGTCTTCCTCCCCTTTCTACTTCACTTTCGTGCTAATTTGCTTATCCGGAACTCTAGCCCAAATCTCATAGCTTCCTGTTTCTAAAGGTTGTTTAAGACCTGGGGTCAGACCCTCCTTTCCTAAAATCCTCTACATCTGATCTATTGAACTTACATGATTCCTGTAACAGCTAAGCAGTGATCACAATGTTTGAGGGTAATTATTAGCATTTCCCTTCCTTGCTAATAATACATTTGCCAACCGTGGACAGTTTACAAACACCATTGAAAATTCCAGTGTAGGGAACGTCTGTGGAATATGTCTGTACTTCGGAAATCCAAATTCTATTTGTTGTTGTTTAGACTGCCAGACATTTCTTTTTTCAAATGGACAAACCAGTTGAATTCATATCCAGTGAATACGGTGGGTGGGTAAGCTACACCCAATAGTTTTGTTCGAACATTCCTGGGATTGTGAGGCCGTGTTTTGTGATGTATGAGGACAGGACGTTAGTACATAATGTCGCAGTACTTATGCCGGGATGCGTTACTCTAGAGGCGAACTATACTGCTCCGATGTCATGGTTATGTTCTCATCATACGTCTTCCAAAAAACGCCGTCACGAGCATCCATGTAAAAGATCAGTAGTATTTTACTCTCATGCAAATCTGTACGGCAAAAAGGCGCCGCGGAAATACTGGGTTGCCGCCCCGGTGGCGCAGTGGTCTAAGTGATGGCCTCTGATCATTCGTCCGAACGGGGTCCGGGTTCGAATCCCGTGAGGCATGGATGTTGTGTTTGTCTTACGGCACTGGCTCTCTCCCTTCCCTGGAACCAGTGACCCTAAATTAGGGACGGGCGACTGCTTATAGCCCATTGAGTTGCTCACGGTGGTCGTTAAATCTCCGATCAAAAAAAAAAAAAAAAATACTAGGTTCAACACAGAACTCTGAATGGTGCTGTTGCCTGGATGCGTGAAATTCCACCCAACTTTCATCTAAGCAGAGATGCCTTGAGAACACAAGGCTATTATGACGATACCACACAAGTTTACTCGGTGCTATTTTGTAGCGAAATTCCTTGTGTGTTGTCATTGTGTGTGGCATCCATATCGCTAGTTTGCCCATTAGGCTTAAATCTTCCATCAGTACGGTATAAACCCTTGTGTGAGAGATTCCCAATTGCGTGGAAATTTCATTGGCTCTCTCACCTTGCATGACTTCTGTGGTACCTCTTGGATGCATAGCTTGGATTCTTCTCTGGAACTCGAAATCGGTCGGCAGCATCTTGGAATATCTTTGGGTGATGTCCTGGCCTCTTTATATTCCAACTGCGCAACTCCGTTTTCTTAATGGCACAATGCGTATTCACGGTTCACGCCCTCAGATTTCTGGGAGTGGCACTTGTTTTCACAATGCAATCTAATAATAATAAAAAAAATAAAAAAACGAAAAAGCATACGTTGTCCTTCCACTGTCATTTATCGTCTCAGCTACTTCACCGTTATTACAACTTTTTCTAGACGATCGGTAGGCACGAACTGAATCCGACGTATGGGCTACACAGATTTCTAAAGCGTTCGCTAATAAATATATTCCTATACTTCCTGAACAATCTAATATTTCTGATTCAGAAGGAGGTGTTTACTGATTGCTTTATTTGTTAGGATAATACTCAATCCAGTTATTTAGTATGTTGAAAAATGTCCTTTATTTTCAATATCTTATGAGGATATTATGTTGTTATCTTGTTTGCTGATTGCTTTATTTGTTGAAGGAGGTGTTTGCTGATTGCTTTATTTGTTAGGATAATACTCAATCCAGTTATTTAGTATGTTCAAAAATGTCCTTTATTTTCAATATCTTATGAGGATATTATGTTGTTATCTTGTTTGCTGATTGCTTTATTTGTTGAAGGAGGTGTTTGCTGATTTTCTTTATTTGTTAGGATAATACTCAATCCAGTTATTTAGTATGTTCAAAAATGTCCTTTATTTTCAATATCTTATGAGGATATTATGTTGTTATCTTGTTTGCTGATTGCTTTATTTGTTGAAGGAGGTGTTTGCTGATTGCTTTATTTGTTAGGATAATACTCAATCCAGTTATTTAGTATGTTCAAAAATGTCCTTTATTTTCAATATCTTATGAGGATATTATGTTGTTATCTTGTTTGCTGATTGATTGCTTTATTTGTTGAAGGAGGTGTTTGCTGATTGCTTTATTTGTTAGGATAATACTCAATCCAGTTATTTAGTATGTTCAAAAATGTCCTTTATTTTCAATATCTTATGAGGATATTATGTTGTTATCTTGTTTGCTGATTGCTTTATTTGTTGAAGGAGGTGTTTGCTGATTGCTTTATTTGTTAGGATAATACTCAATCCAGTTATTTAGTATGTTCAAAAATGTCCTTTATTTTCAATATCTTATGAGGATATTATGTTGTTATCTTGTTTGCTGATTGCTTTATTTGTTGAAGGAGGTGTTTGCTGATTGCTTTATTTGTTAGGATAATACTCAATCCAGTTATTTAGTATGTTCAAAAATGTCCTTTATTTTCAATATCTTATGAGGATATTATGTTGTTATCTTGTTTGCTGATTGCTTTATTTGTTGAAGGAGGTGTTTGCTGATTGCTTTATTTGTTAGGATAATACTCAATCCAGTTATTTAGTATGTTCAAAAATGTCCTTTATTTTCAATATCTTATGAGGATATTATGTTGTTATCTTGTTTGCTGATTGCTTTATTTGTTGAAGGAGGTGTTTGCTGATTGCTTTATTTGTTAGGATAATACTCAATCCAGTTATTTAGTATGTTCAAAAATGTCCTTTATTTTCAATATCTTATGAGGATATTATGTTGTTATCTTGTTTGCTGATTGCTTTATTTGTTGAAGGAGGTGTTTGCTGATTGCTTTATTTGTTAGGATAATACTCAATCCAGTTATTTAGTATGTTCAAAAATGTCCTTTATTTTCAATATCTTATGAGGATATTATGTTGTTATCTTGTTTGCTGATTGCTTTATTTGTTGAAGGAGGTGTTTGCTGATTGCTTTATTTGTTAGGATAATACTCAATCCAGTTATTTAGTATGTTCAAAAATGTCCTTTATTTTCAATATCTTATGAGGATATTATGTTGTTATCTTGTTTGCTGATTGCTTTATTTGTTGAAGGAGGTGTTTGCTGATTGCTTTATTTGTTAGGATAATACTCAATCCAGTTATTTAGTATGTTCAAAAATGTCCTTTATTTTCAATATCTTATGAGGATATTATGTTGTTATCTTGTTTGCTGATTGCTTTATTTGTTGAAGGAGGTGTTTGCTGATTGCTTTATTTGTTAGGATAATACTCAATCCAGTTATTTAGTATGTTCAAAAATGTCCTTTATTTTCAATATCTTATGAGGATATTATGTTGTTATCTTGTTTGCTGATTGCTTTATTTGTTGAAGGAGGTGTTTGCTGATTGCTTTATTTGTTAGGATAATACTCAATCCAGTTATTTAGTATGTTCAAAAATGTCCTTTATTTTCAATATCTTATGAGGATATTATGTTGTTATCTTGTTTGCTGATTGCTTTATTTGTTGAAGGAGGTGTTTGCTGATTGCTTTATTTGTTAGGATAATACTCAATCCAGTTATTTAGTATGTTCAAAAATGTCCTTTATTTTCAATATCTTATGAGGATATTTATGTTTTTATCTTGCTTACGTTACCTACCTTGCATTTTAAAAATTATTTTTCGATTATTTTTCCACATACTTAACCGAACAATTTTGGATAAAGAAACGCCGCAATGAACATACTAATACTGTCACTTTCGAATTTTTAATTTAGTTCGAAAACTTCTTGAAAGGTTTTGATTTCCCTCACTTTGTTCCACTTCTAGAAAGCCTTTATGTTCCTTTTCTGATGGAGTGATGAATGAAGTGTGCGATATACACCTTCATGTTATCTTCCTTTCGAGTTTCTGTTTTCTTATGTAAATTATTTACTTCTGGTTAAATATTTTCTCACTGAACAGCACATTATTTTCCCAAACAGCTCTTACAATTTGGCAGCGCTGACAGTGAGTCAGAGCAAAATAAAATTAATGTGAATAGTGAGGGATTGGTTGAGATTTGTTGAGATATCGGAAGATGGCGAGTTTATTGTTACACGATGATTTTGAAAAACAGACGAAAGTCTGTTTATATATATACACTATATTGACAAAAGTCACCTGACACTTAGAAGAGAAACACGACATAGCATTTATTGACATACATTAGTACGGTGTTGGTCCACCTTTGGCCTTAATACATGCACTGACCCTACGAGACATACTTACGACAAGGTTTTGGAACACAACGATAGGTATGCGTTTCCATTCAGTACATAATGCCGCCGCTAACTGTTGCTCAGTAGTAGGCCTTGGTTCCAAACTCTTAATGCGGCGCTCTAATTCATCCCATAGGTGCTCTACGGGATTAAGATCATGGCTCTGTGCTGGCCAGTCCACACACGATAGGGAATTATCGTCAAACCACGCCGTAACAGTCCTAGGTTCATGGTTCGGTGCATTATCCTGCTGGTACCAACAAAGCTCAGTTCCATAGTATTGTCACGGAGTTGGCAGGGCATAATTGTCGAGAATATAGAGGTAGACATGCTGGTTAACAGGTTTGTACACGATAACCGAATGGGCCGGGACCACACCACGAAAAACACCCCCACAGGAACGAACTGCCAGCTCCAAACTTGACCGTAGGGACAGTACACTGTGGTAAATACCGTTCCAACTGCTGACGCCATAACCACACATGGCCATCTGACCGATGGATCGTGTACCTGGATTCATCAGTCCATAGGACCCGTTTCCATTGATCTACGGTCCACGATAAATGTTCTTTATACCGTGCTAAACGACGAGTAGCATTCCGAGTGGAGATGAAAGGCTTATGAGCAGCCGCAAATGAAGTTCTCTGCTAATGGTACGTGTACATACTGAGGTTCCAGCATTTTTACTCATCTGTACACTGAAGTCTTTTGCAGTACTCCGTCGATTAGCTGTAACGACTCTCCTGAGGCTTCGCCGTCCTCTAGCACTGATTTTCTTTGGTCTGCCGGTACGTTTTGCTGCTTCATGCACGCCGTGTGTCTTCCACTTATTCAGTGCATCCAAAACAGTTGAATTGGGTATGTTTAAACGCCTCTCAGTTTCTCTTATGGAAGACCCACAAATATATAAGTCACAACAATCTTTCCTTTCTCAAATTCAGTTCTCTCCAGCCGCGACATTTTCACTCAACTTCATAGTGCGATAAGTTCGCGGTCAGCTGCAGGCTTGTTTTTATACCGTTTGCAGCTGTACCGCGCATCTTAGCAACGCAGCGAATCCGTTTATTTGCTTTTGAAGGGGTGTCGGGTAACTTTTGTCAATATAGTGTATGTGATCGACAAATAAGTGTCATTATTATACGATTGATAGGTGTTGATACTAACGAGATTATATTCTGGCAGTGCATTATATTGATGTCCTGATGTACAACTGCTTCAAGAATAAGTTGTTGGAATTTCTCAAGTTCCTGATTCTTTCTGCCTGTCTGTTTGGTTATTTGCTCCTAAAGTGTGGCATTTGCGCAGCGAAGCTATATAAGAACATTAGCCAATTAGTTAGCTAATCAGTTAACCATTTGAACTAGAGCTAACAAAGTTAAAACTATAAATGTGGTTAAAAATTTCTTCCTTTCACAGGCTGTCTTCAGAAGAACCCGACCAGAACAGAATTTCTTCACCGCCGCTGTTGTCTGAATGCCATTGCAGAGTATGATGTCCTCCAAAGACTTCATGAAGATGAGCTTGAAGATGTGTCAGCCCCCGTCAGAGAGATCACGCCAATTGTTCCGGCCTTGAAGATGGCCAAAGGAAGAAGGGAATGCTTCTAAACATTTGCAGTCAATGGAAGACGCGCTCTCTACGTTCCTGGGGGAGCATAAGCTTATGCCAAGTCACATAGTGTTCACCTTTCAGGAACTTCATATGCAGATTCAAATGAAATTCAACACAATAAAATAATTCTTCTAAATCAGAAATATCAGTGTTTTACATTACTGCGTATATAAAATACACTTATCGTCAAAATAATAGTTGCACACAGAAGGACGTGTCGGATTGCAATGTTATTCGGAAGGCAGGTAAAGGTTACCAGGAACAATAAATGATTAAACATCGAGATTGATATGGTCAATGTATATTGAGCTACACACCAATAAATAGTGTCTCTCAGTATGGCTTTGGGCAGCCATGTTTGCTCACACAACATGCCAAACGTCTCCTTATGGAATTGTACAATGTTCCTAATGGTGTCCTGCGATAAGCCATCTCATGTAGCTTGAATCTTCTCACGCAATTCCTGCAGATGGTGCGGTAGGGGTGGAGTGTAGATTGCGCGTCCAATAGTATCCCACACATTTTCAATTGGCGATGCGGCTGGCCATGGCAGAGTGTCAGTGACTTGAAGGGAAGCTCTAGAGACAGCAGCAGTATGCGGACGAGCGCTGTCCTGTTGGAAAATCGAACCAGAGGGAGTGTTCAGAAAAGATAGGGCCCCTGGTGGCAGGACCTCATTAACGTAACGTTGGGCTCTCGAAGTGCCTGTAACGAACACCAAAAGTGATCGGGCATCGTAGGCAATTGCACCCCACACCATGACACCAGGTCTTCTGGATGTGTGACGCTCGACAACAAACCGTTCATCTTGGTGTTGACCACTGTGCCTCCACACACGGATTCTATGGTCATCTCCTCCAAGACAAAAGTGGAACTCATCCCTGAAGATCACCCGCTGCCATTCTGAGTGGCTACATGATAGTTTGGCACGAAACTATCGCAGTCTTTGGCGGCGATGCAATGGATTTAAGGGCAGTCGTCGTAACGGTCTGCGTGCGTGTAGTTATACGTCGTGCATCCGTTTACCAATGGTACTGGCATTAATCAGACGATGCATGAAGGCCACAACTGCTTGCTGAATATCCGCAATCGTGGCTTTTGGGTCATTTCGCGCATGTCGGACAACCTGTCGGTCCTCTCTCTCTCTGTGGTTCGTCAAGGTCTCCCAGATCCTTCCTGCCGCTGCTGCGTGCCTTGTTCTACCGACTGCCGCCCACAGCGTGCTGTGGTGATATCTGCTCGACGGGTATGGTGCGCAATACGGCGATAAGACTATCCCGCTTCCCGGAGCCCAAGGATGCGGCCCCTCTTGAACTCCTCCAACTGCTCGAATTGCTTCGGAACTTTTCTCCAAGGCATATTTCACTTGCAAAGAATACAACCAACACAACAGAACGAGTCAGAAAGACAAGCACGCGCAACTGGACGACCTTATGTAGCCGGTCAGGCACAGCGCTACGACCCCTCCTTGCTTGCGTGATACTCGAAACATTTGTATATCTCACGATGTCAAACCTACCCAGCAAGTTTCATTCCTGTGGGTTGCTCCCTTTTGGGTGTAACTATGTTTTTGACGATGAGTGAGTATGTTCAAAAGAGAACGTAAACGTTTTGGAGAAAAGATTTCAGTAATTTTAATATGGCCGGTTTTCTTTCGTCAATAAGATAATTTTTTCACTGAAATATGAGAGTGCGGAAAAAGAAGTAGTAAATGACTTTTAGATTACTCCGAAAGCATGCATCAGAAAAGCAAGCTAAGCTAATGGACAAAATGCAGACATTATACAAATTGTCCGTACGAAGGCACGTTCTGGGTCCTATAAATTTTAATATTAAACCCAAGGATGATGGACGTTTTTAGTGATTTATGTGGTTACTGCATATATTTTCTGTAAAACTATATTAATTAACTGGGGAATTTCCTTTGCCTAGTTTAATTTGGTAAGGTACAATAATTACGGTAATTAATCATGTGCTTGGACACGTTAGGCTATCAATGCTTACAGACCATTTAAATATAGTGTGCTTCAAAAAGTACTTGGCAAGTTGGAAAGAGTACAGAAATTCATTCAGAGTACTGACAAAACTTCGGGAGGCGGTAATCTGCCGCAAAACACATCAAGTGTTACCTCACCTAGGGCCATATGCATTTCAAAATGGCTGCTTTTACAGGCGCGCAACGTGCTCGCTGTGTGTTTTGATTTGAAGAAACGAAATCCGCGACAATTGTTGAAAGGAAATTTCGCACCCAATATCGCAGGGATCCTCCCACTGGACCTACAATTTACTCTTGGCATAAGAATTTTGTTGAGACTGATTGTTGTATTCGTCATGAGAAATTCCCTTGTGTGTCGCGTGTTTCTGCTGCTGTTGTGCAAAATGTAAGGGAGAGCTTCGTTCGTAGTTCCATGAAATTAACGTGACGTGCGTTTCGAGAGTAAAATGGGTATTTCACAACCGACGGTTTGGCGAGTGTTACGAAAGCGATTGCACTTGAAACCATACAGATTTACCATGGTTCAATAAACTAGTAGGGCAGAATGCGTGGCTCGTCAGGAATTCTGTGCCGAAATGTTGCATGGGATAGATAGGAGACGGGACATTCTTGGACTAACATAAGTAGTCTTCAGTGATGAGTCGACATTTCATGTCAGTGGTAAGTTTAACCCCAGAACTGCTGGATATGTGGCACCGAAAATTCACGCTAATCTCTGGAACTTGTTTGTGACAGCCCAAAAGTTAATGTGTTTTGTGCACTTAGCAAACATAAAATTTACGGCCCCTTCCTTTTCATGAGAAAACCGTCAACGGTATTGTGTATCTAGATATGCTCGAAAATTATCTCATTCCACAGTAGGACGATGATTACCAAGAAGGACGCATTCACTTTCCAAGAAGGGCGCATTCACTTTCCAAAAAGGGCGCATTCACTTTCCAAGAAAGGCGCATTCACTTTACAAGATGGGCGCATTCACTTTCCAAGAAAAACATATTCACTTTCCAAGTTCGCATTCACTTTCCAAGAAGGACGCATTGACTTTCAAAGAAGGACGCATTCATTTTCTAAGAAGAACGCATTCACTTTCCAAGAAGGAGGCAATCACTTTCCAAGAAGGGCGCATTCACTTTCCAAGAATGACACATTCACTTTCCAAGAATGACACATTCACTTTCCAAGATGGACGCATTCGCATTCCAAGAAAGACACATTCGCATTCCAAGAAGGACGCGTTTACTTTCCAAGAAGGACGCGTTCACTTTCCAAGAAGGACGCGTTCACTTTCCAAGAAAAACATATTCACTTTCCAAGAAGGACGCATTCACTTTCCAAGAGGGACACATTCACTTTCGAAGAAGGACGCATTCACTTTCCAAGAACAACATATCCACTTTCCAAGAAGGATGCATTCATTTCCCTTGAAGAACGCATTCACTTTCCAAGAAGGAGGCAATCACTTTCCAAGAAGGGCGCATTCACTTTCCAAGAACAACATATTCACTTTCCAAGAAGGACGCATTCACTTTCAAATAAGAACGCATTCACTTTCAAAGAAGAACGCATTCACTTTCCAAGGAGGCAATCACTTTCCAAGAAGGACGCTTTCACTTTCCAAGAAAAACATATTCACTTTCCAAGAAGAACGCATTCACCTTCCAAGAAGAAGGCAATCACTTTCCAAGAAGGACGCATTCACTTTCCAAGAAGGACACATTCACTTTCGAAGAAAGACGCATTCACTTTCCAAGAACAACATATTCACTTTCCAAGAAGGATGCATTCACTTTCCAAGAAGAACGCATTCACTTTCCAAGAAGGAGGCAATCACTTTCCAAAAAGGGCGCATTCACTTTCTAAGAAGGACGCAGTCACTTTCAAACAAAAACATATTCACTTTCCAAGAAAAACATATTCACTTTCCAAGAAGGACGCATTCACTTTCAAAGGACGCATTCACTTTCCAAGAAGAACGCATTCACTTTCCAAGAAGGAGGCAATCACTTTCCAAGAATTATGCATTCTCTTTCCAAAAAGGACACATTCATTTTCCAAGAAAGACACATTCGCATTCCAAGAAGACACGTTCACTTTCCAAGAAGGACGCGTTCACTTTCCAAGAAGGACGCGTTCACTTTCCAAGAAGGACGCGTTCACTTTCCAAGAAAAACATATTCACTTTCCAAGAAGGACGCATTCACTTTCCAAGAAGAACGCATTCACTTTCCAAGAAGGAGGCAATCACTTTCCAAGAAGGACGCATTCACTTTCCAAGAACAACATATTCACTTTCCAAGAAGGACGCATTCACTTTCAAATAAGAACGCATTCACTTTCAAAGAAGAACGCATTCACTTTCCAAGGAGGCAAACACTTTCCAAGAAGGACGCTTTCACTTTCCAAGAAGGACGCTTTCACTTTCCAAGAACAACATATTCACTTTCCAAGAAGGACGCATTCACTTTCAAATAAGAACGCATTCACTTTCAAAGAAGAACGCATTCACTTTCCAAGGAGGCAAACACTTTCCAAGAAGGACGCTTTCACTTTCCAAGAAGGACACATTCACTTTCCAAGAAGGACGCATTCACTTTCCAAGAAAAACATATTCACTTTCCAACAAAAACGTATTCACTTTCCAAGAAAAACATATTCACTTTCCAAGAAGGACGCATTCACTTTCAAAGGACGCATTCACTTTCCAAGAAGAACGCATTCACTTTCCAAGAAGGAGGCAATCACTTTCCAAGAAGGACGCATTCACTTTCAAAGGACGCATTCACTTTCCAAGAAGAACGCATTCACTTTCAAATAAGAACGCATTCACTTTCAAAGAAGAACGCATTCACTTTCCAAGGAGGAGACATTCTCTTTCCAAGAAGGACACATTCACTTTCCATGAAGGACGCGTTCACTTTCCAAGAAGGACGCGTTCACTTTCCAAGAAGGACGCGTTCACTTTCCAAGAAGGACGCATTCACTTTCCAAGAAAAACATATTCACTTTCCAAGAAGGAGACAATCACTTTCCAAGAAGGACGCATCCACTTTCCAAGAACAACATATTCACTTTCCAAGAAGGGCGCATTCACTTTCCAAGAAGGGCGCATTCACTTTCAAATAAGAACGCATTCACTTTCAAAGAAGAACGCATTCACTTTCCAAGGAGGCAAACACTTTCCAAGAAGGACGCTTTCACTTTCCAAGAAGGACACATTCACTTTCCAAGAAGGACGCATTCACTTTCCAAGAAAAACATATTTACTTTCCAAGAAGGACGCATTCACTTTCAAAGAAGGACGCATTCACTTTCCAAGAAGAACGCATTCACTTTCCAAGAAGGACGCATTTACTTTTAGCAAGACGGCGCACCACCTCAGATGTCCAGGATTTTCTCAATAAACGTTTCACGGGCCTGTGAATTGGTCGAGCAGGGCCCATAGCGTGGGCGCCTCAGTCTCTCGACTTGACACCTCTAGATTTCTTCCTATGGGGTTTCATGAAAGATCAAGTGTTTGTTCCCAATTTACCAGAAAATCTCGCTCAACTCAAAGCTTCGATGACCGCCGCAATAGCAGAAGTGACAAGAGATATGCTGCTTCGGTTTGGAAAATATTTACTACAGGTGGGGTGTCTGCTGTATCACCAATGGCAGCCACATCGAAGCAAAATGACTACTTGGAATAAAAGTTAATGTATTTTGCTGAAGACTAACGCCCCCCCCCCCAAAAACCTCTGTGAGTATTATGAAGGAATTTCTATGTGCATTCAAAGTTGTGAAATTATTTTTGAATCACCGTGTACAGTCCTGCACCAGTAGACCGAAAGTCAATATTTGATGACCGAAAGTCAATATATACCAAAAAGTCCTGCACCAATAGACCGAAAGTCAATATTTAATGTTTTAAGTCAACTTTTACAGCGTAATGGTAAAGTCGGGAATACATATTATACATCATTACGCTTTCGAACCGTACATTGAAGAAGCGTATATGTTCCAGCTTTGTCCGTCTGTCCATCCGTCCGTCTGTCTGTCCGTCAGCCTGTCCGCACGACTCGCGTAAAAATGGTTCGATTTTTTAGCATGTTTTTAGCATTGTGTGATGTGGTAGGGGACCACCTGGGGACGAACCCTATTGAAAATGGACGAAATGGGGTCAAAGGTCAGGACATAGGATCGGGATCCATTCCATCGCCCTTATCCCACACTATTAAAGGAGCAATTCTTGCACGTATGTAAATTTTATTTTGAAAACGGCGCTAAGGAATTTAATGACAGTCGTTACCCTGCCGTTTTCTGGTACTAGAAATGGATTTAGCTTGATCTCGACTTTAGGAAAATTGTTTAGTGGATTAAATAACCACCGAATTACCACGTTTTTTAGTGTCATGGCGTCGTCCCAATAATGTTACTCATGCTTAAAAATCTTATGACATCACACTCTCGCGATTGAGATGTTGGCGCGCGGTCACGCCATATGTCACATTATGTTACATGTTGTGTGTAGATCCTATTAAAGTTTTATGACGTCACACTCTTGCGAGCAGATGGTTGCGATTCCCATCTGCCTCATTACGTCACGCATTGTGTGCGTATGCCGGTCCGCACGATAACTCGCGTAAAAATCGTTCAATTTCGAGGACATTTTAGTATGTGGTAGAGGAACACTTGGGAAGGAACCCTATTGAAAGGGAATGTAATGGGGTCAAAGGTCAGGACATAGGAGCGGGATCCATTCCACTGCTCTTAGACGCCATAACTAACGTAAAAAAGGTTCGGTTTCGATGAAATTTTAGTACGTAGTAGGGAACCATCTGGGGGCAGACCCTATTGAAAATGGGCGAAATGGGGTCAAAGGTCAGGACATAGCAGCGGAATCACTTTCATCGCCATTATGCGTCATAACTTACGTAAAAATGCTTCGATTTGAACGAAATGTTAGTATGTTGTAAGGCCCTGTTGGGGACGAATCCTATTGAAAATGGGCGAAATGGGGTCAAAGGTTAGGACACAGGAGCGGAATTTATTCCATAGCCCTTATGCATCATAACTTACGTAAAAATGCTTCGATTGCGACAAAACTTTATCATGTTATTTCGGAGGTATCCTGAACTGGTTCTGTTGCATATCATTGAAATGGGATCAAAGGTCAGGGCACGGGACCGAGATTTATTCCACAGCCGTTATCCTCATAATTTGAGTAATGATTTCTGGAATGTTGGAAAGCGTATCATAATCAATGCATTGCATGATTTTACTAACTTGTTTTAAAGGAAGTTTTATCCTGAATTCAAATAGTTTTACAGAATGTTAGTACCAGTAATAGAAGTGAAATTACAAGTGAAAATGTGCAAATGAGGAAACAGAAATCGAGTTCTGAAAGAGCGTTCACGCCCTTCTAATCCACTATAGTTTTCTCCAACGTCCGCTAGTGAGATATAAAAGGATGTAGAATCGTCTGCCGACTTAGAACGCAGCTGCTTGTAGTCAGTTGACGGGAGATTATGCAGAATTCCTGATGATATTTGAATTTCGGAATGTCAAAGACCCGAAAATTTGTCCTGCCTCTTCAAACCAGGGCAAAAATTATTAATTTGCATGAACTGGGATTCAGTTGTCGTAAAATTGCTGTTAAATGTGGCCGTGATCATTCCACTGTCTTGCGCACAATTAAAAGAGTTGCAGAAACTGGATGTGTGGGAAACAGAAAAAGAACAGGTCGACCAAGGCTCTGTGTACTGAACGTGATGATCGCATGTTGATTCTTCGTTCCTTAAAATAAAGGTTTTAAACAGCCACTGATTTAAGAAATGAGTGGGAGAATGAAGTAGGCGTTATTGCATCTGCACGTACAGTTCGACGTAGGCTACAAGAAAATGGACTGACTGCATGAAAACTTTTCCTTACTGAACAAAAACGGCTCAAAAGAATTCCTTGGGCCAAAGCACACAAGAATTGGTCTGTTGATGAATGGAAAAATGTTATTTTCAGTGATGAAACAACTGTTACTATTTCCGCTAATAATGGAAATAATTATGTACGTCGTCGGGTTGGTGAAAGATATAAGGCATGCCGCACCCAGCCAACAACCAAGCACTCACATTCGGTGATGTTAATGTTCTGTATTTCAGCCAGTGGTGTTGGCCGTCTGCACATTGTTGATGGCACATTGAATGGATCGAAATATATGGATGTATTGGAGTCCAAACTGCTACCATATGCACCAGACATGGGTTTGCGGAATTTTATCTTTCAGGACGATAACGCGCCATGTCATCGGTCAAAGTTGTTTGACGAGTGGTTAAATCGAAAAGTTAGAAGAAAACTTCAGTGTCTGGCACATTCACCGGATCTTAATCCCATAGAGAATCTGTTTGTGTGATTGAAGCAAAAGATCCGTCAACAAGAACCCACATCTAAAACAGCATTAATGGAGTCAGTAAGGGCCGTATGGCACAGTGTTATCACCAATGGACAACTAGAGAAGTTCATTAGTTCCATGCCAAGAAGGCGCACTTTTTTACTAAGCAACCATGATTATCAAATTAAATATTAAAGCGTATTTTGCTTGTTGGTAAGTTATTTCAAGTGTCCTACAAGTTTCAATAATGTACTGTACATTAAGTTTACGTTAAATGCATTGTACACTAATTTCACAAATTCCACTATTTTTTGCGTTTTATGACTGGACGCTGTACTTTTGCTTGTAACTTCACTTCTATTACTCGTAATAACATTCTGTAAAAATATTAGAATTCAGCATAAAATGTCCTTCAAAATGATGTATAATACGTATTCCTGACTTTACCTTTATGCTGTGTAAGTTGACTTGAAACATCAAAAATTAACTTTCGGTCTACTAGTTAAAGACGTTTGACCACGATTATACACTGCGTGGCCACTTTATTATTTATACTGCTTCGATTCTTCGTGGCATGGACTCCACGAGATGTTGATATGTAGTTTGTGGAATCTGAGACCATGATTGCAGGGTTGTGGATCCAGTTGTCTGATGGCCCGTTCAACTTCATCCCACAAATTCTCAATGGGGTTGAGATGTGGAGATTATGCGGGGCCACCTAAGCAAAGTAAACTCACCGGCATGTTCCTGAAACCAATCCAATACGAGCACTATGGCAGGGTGCATTATCTTGTTGAAAGTAGCCATCACCATTGGGATAAACCATCCACATGACAGGATGCACTTGGTCCGCAACGATGTTTAGATATGATGTGTCAGTCAGACGTTGATCAACACCAATTAAAGGGCCCAAAGCATGCCAAGAAAACATTCTCCAAACCATAACGTTGCCTCCACCAGCTTGAAGGGTTGTAGCGATGCATTTGGGGTCCATGCTTTCGTTTTGTTTCCGCCAAATTCTCACTCGGCCATCGGCATGGTGCAACTGAAAACGTGATTCATCGGATCACATAATTTGTTTCCAATTATCGACTGTCCAATCCTTGTACTCCTGTGCGAACTGGAGACGTTTTCTCTTGTTAACTGCAGACAGGAAAGGTGTTCGAACAGGCCTTCGGCTGTCATATCCCATCCGATGCAGTGTACGGCGAACAGTGCGTGCAGAGATCATTTGAGGGGATCCTTGATTAAGATGGTTTGTAATTTGCTGCACTGTTACCCTTCTGTTGTCTGTTACCAGTCTGGAAACTCTCCGTTCCGCCCGAACAGTCACAAGTCAATGACGACCACACGTTGCACGTGGAGACCCAGTTTTGTGGCTGACAGTCCAGTCTTCAAACACTTTAACAGCAGCTGCTCTGGAACATTTCACGAATGCAGTGGTTTCGGTTATACTCGCTCCATGGCTCCGAGCTCCTACAATCATACCACGCTGAAAGTCCGTCAAATCTAATTTTTTTACCCATCTCGTCACCCAAAAATCACTTCTACTACTGTCACAAGCACTAAGCTTTCCCTTTTTATACTAGCCTCGCTCTCTGGCGGCAACAGCGTGCAGCCATAGCTCATTTGCTTAAAACTGTCAGGTGGTCATAATAAAGTCGCCACACAGTGTATATTGTCGCTATTTGTAACAGTAAAGAAATGTACTAAAATATGTGACAAATCGAATGATATTTAATTAATTCATAAGCTAAATTTAGTATTAAAGCATGATTTTATTCAACAAAGTTCTCGAAATATTTTTAGAAGTCGTATATGAAAATACAGGAGAAAAATTTCATTGAGTATGTTATCGTGATTTGCTATAACCTTTTGTTAAAATAAATCATGAAACCTGATGATTTGAACCGGACTGTAGTTCAGTAGCCTAGTAGTTAGAGGCGTAGATTTCTGGCTATTTTGCCCGGGCTGAAAATCCGGTGAGGCACGGATGGCTACTCTTGTCGTAAGGCGCCTGTCTCCCATCTCTCTGGAATTAGTGGCCCTAAATTAGGCACGGGTGACTACTTACAGCACTTAGAGATAGTTGCGAAGTAACGAAGCTAAACAAGTAAATTTGGTGGATTATTATGAGGTCAGGAAACAGATGTAGCCTCTGATTCCAGAAATTTCACTCATCGTCAAAATAAAAGTTGCACCTAGAAGGACGTGTGGGATTGCAATGCTATTCGGGAGGAAGGTAAAGGTTACCAGGAACAATAAATGATTAAACATCGAGATTGATATGGTCAATATTTATTGAGTTACACGCCAATAAGTAGTGTCTCTCAGTATGGCGTTGGGCAGCCATGTTTGCTCAAACAACATGCCAGACGTCTCGGCATGGAGTTATACAGATTCCTAATGGGGTCCCGCGATAAGCCATCCCACCCAGCTTGAATCTTCTCATGCAGTTCCTGCAGATTGTGCGGTATAGTGGTGGAGTGTGGATAACGCATCCAATAGCATCCCATACATTTTCAATCGGCTATAGGTATGGCGATGCGGCTGGCCATGGCAGAGTGTTAGTGTATTGAAGGCAAGCTCTCGAGACAGCAGCAGTATGTGGATGAACGTTGTCCTGCTGGAAAATCGCGCTGGAGTGAGCGTTCTGAAATGGTAGGGCCACAGGTTGCAGGACCTCATTAACGTAACGCTGGGCTCTCAAAGTGTCTGTAATGAACACCAAAGGTGATCTGGCATCGTAGGGAATTGCACCACACGCCATGACACCAGGCCTTCTGGACGTGTGACGCTGGACAACAAACCGTTCATCTTGGCGCTGACCACGGTGCCCCCACACACGGATTCGTTTGTCGTCTCCTCCAAGACAGAAGCGGGACTCGTCACTGAAGATCCCCCGCTGGTATTCTGAGTGACTCCTTGACAGTCTGGGACGGAACCATTGCAGTCTTTGGTGACGATGTAATGGCATTAAAGACAGTCGTCGTAACGACGGTCTGCATGCGTTTAGTCCTACGTCATGCAGCCGTTTAAAAATGGTGCTGGCGCTAATCGGACGATGCATGGTGGGCACCATTGCTCGCTGAATATCCGCAATCGTGGCTGTTGGGCCAGTCCGCGCATGTCGGACAACCCGTCGGTCCTCTCTCTCCGTGTTTCATCTAGGTCTCCCAGATCTTTCCTGCTGCTGCTACGTGCCTTGTTCTATCCACTGCTGTCCACAGCGTGCTATGGGTATATCTGCGCGACTGGTATGACGCGTAATACGGCGATAAGATCATTGCGCTTCCCGGAACTCGATGATGCGGCCCTCTCGAACTCCTCCAACTGCTCGAATCGCTTTCAAACTTTTTTCCGAGGCATATTCCACTTGCAAAGAATGCAACCAACACAATAGCACGGTTCAGATAGGCAAACACGCGCAACGAGACGACCTTATATAGCCGGTCCAACACGGCGCTACGACCCCTCCTTGATGACGTCACATGCGCGGCCAAGCCTGATACTTGAATCATTTGCATACCTCACGATGAGAAACCTACCCACCAAGTTTCATTCCTGTCAGTTGCTTCCTTCTGGGTGCAAGTGTTTTTTTTTTTTTTTTTTGACGATAAGTGTATTTTTATATAATGTAATTTTAAAATGAAATAGTTGTCATTTCGAAATTCTTTATATAATGCAAAACAACTCGCTCGATATTTTTTTCTGTAGTTTTTGTCTGAGCTTACTGTATAGGAACTGTTCTGTAAAATCCGTTTTTCAACGGCATGTTCTAGTTGTGTAAATTTATTTACTCTTAATAAACATTCTCAGACAGATATACATGTTAATAGCTTTACTGCATTCGCTAGTGAAACAAACCACCAGCAACTATTTAAAGAATCTTCTGTTTAAAAGTTCAAACTGAACTATCCCACAAGGAATCCGAAAATGGTGCACTTCTTTGTGACTTGAGAAAACATTTTCAGAACTGATTATCAAAGATTAGAAAGTAACAAGTCTTGATATTGTTTCCGGATAGATGGCCCAGGATAAAAAACGCATTGCCGGTAAAGTGTGTGTTAGCACGGAGAAAAAATATTGGATTTACGAAACGACATTCTGGCTCTGCGAAAAGGAACTAAATTCGCTGTATCTTCCATCTAAATAATTTACTTGAAAATACTACCATATCTGCCTTCGGAAGAAACAGCTTTGGATGCATAAAACATTGAAGAGGAAATATTTCAAAAGAATTGGCTTTCAGTATTCCATGCATTCATCGATTCCGGAACTTTTATTTGCTGTAAGAAACTTGTAGGTTCGCGCTCACGGTGTTTAAAGATGAATTTTCCTGTCCGTGGTTTCAGCTGAAATAAAAAAAACTGATATAGCCGGTATTTTGGGTCTTACTTACTGAACGATATGAGCATAGCACAATGTATTTACATCTTAGTGAGTAACAATGTTGAATGTAATAACGCAGAAAATGCAAACTTTAAATTTAGAATGACTCACGAAAAAGACTAATACAAACGGAATTATTTTTTTTTTAATTTCATGAAAATTTTCAGGATATCTATCTACGTCTCTTCCTTTTTATAAGTTCATTTCTAAAATTTGAAAATAAGTGCAATATTATCATCATCATCATCATCACTGTAAACCATTATCAATCCAATGCTGGATGAAAGCCTCCCTAAGTTTCTTCCACAACGGTCTGTCTTGCGCCAATCTCCTGCAAGTAAATCCTGCACGCTTTCAAATTTCATCAACACATCTCTCATATGGTCTAGTTCTGGGTCTTTTCCTGTCCCTTGGAATCCAGTCCAGAATTTCGATCGTCCATCGGCGTCCGTTCTTCTGTCCATATTATATATATATATATATATATATATATATATATATATATATACAGGTGATGCGTAACATCACAGCCTCTTCTTGACAAATGTCAACCCCACCTTCTCCTGGTGCATCCTGTTCCCACTAAAGGGGCTCTGACGACCGCCAATAGCGGTATAACTATACCATCGGGATTAGACGAAATGCTATCCCACACTCACCAACCCGCTTGGCCAGCGTGGTGAGTTATGGCCAAACCCCTCCAAAATGACTCCACAACTTAAATCTTGGCCCTCAGTCTCCGGCAGCTGGAATGTACCTGGCTAAGGCAGCAGCCAGTGCGACATGAAGGCAGAGGGTGCTAAGAATCCCCGGAGGACCGGACTAGGCTGCCATCTGATGCTGACCTTGGCTACGTACAACGGACGCTCCCTATCTTCTGAATCAAGGCTTCTTGAATTGGAAGAGGAACTACAAAGGATCAAGTGGGACATCGTGGGGCTAAGTGAGGTAAGGAGAAAAGGAGAAGATCTCATCGAACTGAAAAGTGGACATCTCTTCTACTATCGTGGGACAGATACTGGCAGAACTAGTGGTGTTGGATTTATAATAAACAAGAAACTGAAGGATAAAGTTGTAGAAGTTGAAAGTTCCTCTGACAGAGCTGCACGACTCGTTATCCAACTCTCGAGAAGATACCAGGCTCAGATAATTCAAACTTATGCACCCACCACAAGTCATCCTGAAGAAGAAATTAAAGAATTTTATGAGGAAATTCGTCATCTAAATAATAAAGGTAAGCAGCACTTGAAGATAATTATGGGAGATTTCAATGCAAAAATAGGGGAACAGCAACAGAATGAAACTTCAGTAGGTAAATTCGGTCACGGCAACAGAAACCAGCGTGGAAATACTCTCGTTGAGTTTGCAGAGGCAGAAGGGTTTTTCATCTTGAACTCCTTTTTCAAGAAAAAGCCGCACAGGAAATGGACATGGAGACATCCAAATGGGACGACAAGTGAAATTGATTTTATTATGTGTAACAAAAAATTCGTCATAGAAGATTGCAGTGTGCTAAACAAGTTCAACACAGGTAGTGACCATAGATTGGTGAGATGTAAGATGCACCTCAACACTAAACTCAAACGTGGCAAGCTCATAAGACAAACAAAATGTATTGACATAACCAACCTTAAGAAACACCATAATACCTTCAAGTTGGAACTGAAGAACAGATTCTCTGCTTTAGAAGGCCTAACATCAGAAGAAGTGGATATTTCTGAAGTTAACAGAAAAGTAACCAAAGCTCTTATGGAAACAGCAACAAAATTAGCTGGGTCTAAGAACAAGTTGCATGTGAAGAAATTATCAGGAAAAACGAAAATGTTGATGCAAAAAAGAAGAGAGATGAGGACAACTAAAGAAGATGTGACTTTCAAAGTGGAATATATAGAGCTATGCAAGACAGTACGAAAAAGTATCACTGAAGACGTAATGAAATACAACTGCGAACTAGTGAGTAAAGCAATTGAAAACAACCATAGCCTAAAGATAGCAAAGGGACATCTCAGTAAGGGAAGAAAACAGATTATGGCACTAAGAAAAGAAGTTGGTTCTGTAACAAGAAATAGATGCGAAATTTTGACCAGAGTGAAAGATTTCTACTCCAAATTATATGAAAGGGATGATACATGTACTCGAAACAACATGAAAGGTACCAGTACCAGAGTTCTTCCAGTCCTCCCAGCAGAAGTTGCACATGCAATCAAGAACATGAAGCGGGGAAAAGCTCAAGGAGAAGATGGAATCACTGTAGACATCATACAAGAAGCAAGTGGAGAAATCGAAACAGTACTCACCCAAATTTTCACTCGATTCCTTAATGAAGGGAAGATTCCTGAGGATTGGAACAACGCTACAATGATCCTGCTACATAAAAAAGGTGACATTAAGGATCTCAGGAACTACAGACCTATCAGCCTCCTCTCAGTGGTTTATAAAATCTTCACTAAAGTTCTTTCACACTGTGACGTACCTGCCAGCAGGACGCACACGACATAAAGGCAGATAGGAATCAGAATAAAACGTCTGCGTAGCTCAGTTGGTAGAGCGACTTGTTCCGGAATAAGCGGCCTCGGGTTCGAATCCCGGCGTAGACCAAAAATGACGGAGAAATTTACTTCGTTATAATGGCGCCCGAACCATCCGGATGACCCGGCCTTTCAAAATCTCGCATTGGTGTGATGTTATTTCCACACCGCGAGACAGGAAAAATCAGAGAATTCCTTCTCCAGCGCTTCGAAAATAAAAATGTGTAATGTTGCATTCCACACAGCAGATTGACTGGGAGTTCTCAAGTGCACGTTATACAGTGGATGGCTGCCTGCAACGATTCATGGTCACGGCTGACCCGTGGGCCATGCCCCCGGCCCTCTTTCGGGGGGGGGGAGATGTGACATACCTGCCAGCAGGACGCACACGACATAAAGGCAGATAGGAATCAGAATAAAACGTGTGCGTAGCTCAGTTGGTAGAGCGACTTGTTCCGGAATAAGAGGCCTCTGGTTCGAATCCCGGCGTAGACCAAAAATGACGGAGAAATTTACTTCGTTATAACACCGCTTGAAGGTAACACTGGACATGGCTCAACCGAGAGAACAAGCTGGATTCAGGAGTGGCTATAGCACAATAGATCATATCCATGTGCTGAGAGAACTAATTAAAAGAGCGAGGGAATAGGAACTTCCATTGTGCATGGTTTTTATCGATTATGAAAAAGCCTTTGATTCGGTGAAACCATCAGCAGTTAAAATGGCTCTGAAATCCTGCGGTATTGAAGATGCATACATTAATATTATTAATAACATCTATGAAAATGCTAGTACAAAGATTCGCCTGTTGAAAATACAACAAACATAAAAATTGGAAAGGGAGTGAGACAAGGTGACACCATATCTCCGAAGCTCTTTAATGCCACATTGGAAAATGTCTCTCAATCACTGAACTGGGAAAACAAAGGGATAAAAATTAATGGAGTTTATCTAACCCACCTTCGTTTTGCTGATGACGTAGTCATTTTTGCAACTACCCCATCAGAACTGCAGAGTATGATCCAGGAACTTGCTGACAAGAGTTAAGAAGTGGGATTAAAGATGAACTTTCAGAAGACAAAAGTGATGTTCAATGCTTTTACAAGAAATGAAGATTTATCGATTGATGGAGAAAAGCTTGAGATAACAGATGCATACGTTTATCTTGGACAGCAGATATCAAGTGAGGGTCACATTGATGAAGAAATTAATCGGCGTACAAAACTTGCCTGGACAGCTTTTGGAAGAAACAGCATAATTTTCAAGAGCAATATGCCATTATGTCTTAAAAGAAAAGTGTTTGATCAATGCATCCTTCCAGTGCTTACGTATGGTGCAGAGACGTGGACCTTAACTAAAAGAGACATACAAAGGCTGCAGACAACTCAAGGTAGCATGGAGAGGTGCATGCTTGGTGTGACCAGGAGAGATAAGAAGAGGAACTCGTGGATCAGAAAAATGACAAGAGTGGAAGACATTATGATCAAAGTTAAATCCCTGAAATGGCAATGGGCTGGACATACTGCTAGAAGGACAGAGCATCGATGGACAGCCGAAATTTTAGATTGGATTCCAAGGGACAGGAAAAGACCCAGAAGAAGACCACATGGGAGATGGGTGGATGAAATTCGAAAGTATGCCGGAGTGACATGGAGGAGACTGGCACAAGACAGACCGTTGTGGAGGAAACTTGGAGAGACCTTCGTCCAGCAGTCGATTGATAATAGTTGACAATGATGATGATGATGATGATGATGAAGATTATATCATCATCATCATCATCATTGTCAACCATTATCAATCCACTGCTGGACGAAGGTCTCTCCCAAGTTTCCTCCACAACGGTCTGTCTTGTGCCAGTCTCCTCCATGTCACCCCTGCATACTTTCGAATTTCATCCACCCATCTCCCATGTGGTCTTCTTCTGGGTCTTTTCCTGTCCCTTGGAATCCAATCTAAAATTTCGGCTGTCCATCGATGATCTGTCCTTCTGGCAGTATGTCCAGCCATTGCCATTTCAGGGATTTAACTCTGATCATGATGTCTTCCACTCTTGTCATTTTCGGATCCACGAGTTCCTCTTCTTATCTCTCCTGGAATTACACCAAGTATGCACCTCTCCATGCTTCTTTGGTTGTCTGCAGTCTTTGTATGTCTCTTTTAGTTAAGGTCCACGTCTCTGCACCATAAGCACTGGAAGGATGCATTGATCAAACACTTTTCTTTAAGACATAATGGCATATTACTCTTGAAAATTATGCTGTTTCTTTCAAAGCTCTCAGGCAAGTTTTAACCGATTAATTTCTTCATCAATGTGACCCTCACTTGATATCTGCTGTCCAAGATAAACGTACGTGTCTGTTATCTCAGCTTTTCTCCATCAATCGATAAATCTTCATTTCTTGTAAAAAGCATTGAACATCACTTTAATCTTCTGAAAGTTCATTTTTAATCCCGCTTCTTTTACTCTTGTCAGCAAGTTCCTGGATCATACTCTGCAGCTCTGATGGGGTAGTTGCAAAATGACTACGTCATCAGCAAAGGAATTGGGTTAGGTAATCTCCATTAATCTTTATCCTTTTGTTTTCCCAGTTCAGTGATTGAAAGACATTTTCCAATGTGGCATTAAAACTTCGAGATATGGTGTCACCTTGTCTCACTCCTTTTCCAATTTTTATGTGTGTTGTATTTTCAAACAGCCGAATCTTCGCACTTGCATTTTCATAGATGTTATTAATAATATTAATGTATGCATCTTCAATACCTGCAGGATTTCAAAGCCATTGCAACTGCTGATGGTTTCACCGAATCAAAACTTTCATAATCGATAAAAGCCATGCACAATGGAAGTTCATATTCCCTCGCTCGTTCAATTAGTTCTCTCCAGTACGTGGATATGATCTATTGTACTGTAGCCACTCCTGAATCCACTTGTTCTCTCGGTTGAGCCATGTCCAGTGTTACCTTCAAGCGGTGTGAAAGAACTTTTAGTGAAGATTTTATAAACTACTGATAAGAGGCTGATAGGTCTGTAGTTTCCGAGATCCTCAATGTCACCTTTCTTATGTAGCAGGATCATTGTAGCGGTGTTCCAATCCTCAGGAATCTTTCCTTCATTAAGGCATCGAGTGAAAATTTGGGCGAGTACTGTTTCGATTTCTCCACTTGCTTCTTGTATGATGTCTACAGTAATTCCATCTTCTCCTGGAGCTTTTCCTCGCTTCATGTTCTTGATTGCATGTGCAACTTCTGCTGGAAGGACTGGAGGAACTCTGGTACTGGTATCTTTCATGATGTCTGGAGTGCATATATCACCCCTTTCATATAATTTGGAGTAGAAATCTTTCACTCTTGTCAAAATTTCACCTCCATTTCTTGTTACAGAACCATCTTCTTTTCTCAGTGCCATAATCTGTTTTCTTCCCTTACTGAGATGTCCCTTTGCTATCTTTAGGCTTTGGTTGTTTTCAATTGCTTTCCTCACTAGTTCACAGTTGAATTTTCTTACGTCTTCAGTGATACTTTTTTCTTACTGTCTTGCATAGCTCTATATATTCCACTTTGGAAGTCACATCTTCTTTAGTTGTCCTCATCTCTCTTCTTTTTTGCATCAACATTTTGGTTTTTCCTGATAATTTGTTCACATGCAACTTGTTCTTAGACCCAGCTAATTTTGTTGCTGTTTCCATAAGAGCTTTGGTTACTTTTCTGTTAACTTCAGAGATGTCCACTTCTTCCGATGTTAGGCCTTCTAAAGCAGAGAACCTGTTCTTCAGTTCTAACTTGAAGGTATTATGGTGTTTTTTAAGGTTGGTTATGTCAATAGATTTTGTTTGTCTTATGAGCTTGCTACGTTCGAGTTTAGTGTTGAGGTGCATCTTACATCTCACCAATCTATGGTCACTACCTGTGTTGAACTTGTTTAGCACACTGCAGTCTTCTATGACGACTTTTTTGTTACACATAATAAAATCAATTTCACTTGTCGTCCCATTTGGATGTCTCCATGTCCATTTCCTGTGTGGCTTTTTCTTGAAGAAGGAGTTCAAGATGAAAAACCCTTCTGCCTCTGCAAACTCAACGAGAGTATTTCCACGCTGGTTCCTGTTGCCGTGACCGAATTTACCTACTGAAGTTTCATTCTGTTGCCGTTGCCCTATTTTTGCATTGAAATCTCCCATAATTATTTTCAAGTGCTGCTTACCTTTATTATTTAGATGACAAATTTCCTCATAAAATTCTTCAATTTCTTCTTCAGGATGACTTGTGGTGGGTGCATAAGTTTGAATAATCTGAGCCTGGTATCTTTTCGAGAGTTGGATAACAAGTCGTGCAGCTCTGTCAGAGGAACTTTCAACTTCTACAACTTTATCCTTCAGTTTCTTGTTTATTATAAATCCAACACCACTAGTTCTGCCAGTATCTGTCCCACGATAGTAGAAGAGATGTCCACTTTTCAGTTCGATGAGATCTTCTCCTTTTCTCCTTACCTCACTTAGCCCCACGATGTCCCACGTGATCCTTTGTAGTTCCTCTTCCAATTCAAGAAGCCTTGAATCAGAAGATAGGAGCGTCCATTGTAAGTAGCCAAGGTCAGCATCAGATGGCAGCCTAGTCCGGTCCTCCGGGGATTCTTAGCACCCTCTGCCTTCATGTCGCACTGGCCGCTGCCTTGGCCAGGTACATTCCAGCTGCCGGAGACTGAGGGCCAAGATTTAAGTTGTGGAATCATTTTGGAGGGGGATGTAAGGTCAGGGGATGCGTAACATCACAGCCTCTCCTTGACAAATGTCAACTCCGCCTTCTCGTGGTGCATCCTGTTCCCACTAAAGGGGCTCTGACGACCGCCAATAGCGGTATAACTATACCATCGGGATCAGAGGAAATGCTATCCCACACTCACCAACCCGCTTGGCCAGCGTGGTGAGTTATGGCCAAACCCCTCCAAAATGAAGATTATATATATATATATATATATACTGCTGGCCACCCAAAAGGCAACACCAAGAATGAAGAATCCGATTGGCTTGAAATTCGCAGCATGCGTCGCCCGCGAGAGGACATGCGAACGATTAGCATTGCAGGGCTTATGCATATCATGTGCGCCCGGCAAGACGCCGAGAAGCACTATAAGAAGGGTGCACAGAAGACGGGCTGTAAGTAGTGGAAGTGTGTTGTGCTGCCGGACCTGTGCGTGGGAAGCTTCCTGAATCCTTGTCGCAGAACACGGCAGTCATTCCAGCACGTTTCGGAGTTCGACAGAGAACGAATAGTGGCTTATCACGACAGCGGTTTATCGTACCGAGACATCGGCGCCCGTGTTGGACGACATCCAGCCACAGTGAGTCGAGTATGGATTCGGTGGGTGCAGGAGGGACGGACGGACCTACGTGAGATTGCCGCAGCCGCGGCACACCACCGAACGAAAGCGCCGTCATGATGTGCGGCGGACATTGACGGCTCGCGCCGCCACATCACGAACGTTAGCGCAGGAATTAGGGTGTGTTGCGCAACAACTTGTGTCAGCACGTACCATTCGACGTCGTCTGCAGGAGCAGGGACTTGTCGCACGGCGCCCATTTCTCCAACTACCATCGACGTTACACCACCGGCCAGTGCGGTGGCAGTTGGACGTTGAACACCGCATTTGTACTAAGAAATGGCACGACATTGTCTTCTCCGACAAATCCCGCTTCTTCCTGCAACAGCACGATGGTCGGATCCGCGTTTGGCGGCACCGCCGTGAGAGACTGTATGACGCCTGTATTATGCATCGCCATATTGGTCCGTCGCCTGGCATTATGGTTTGGGGAGCAATTGGATATGACACCCGCACCCCTCTGGTACGCATCGCCGGTACACTCAACAACCATCGCTACATCTCCAACGTTTTGGAGCTTGCAGTCCGCCTTTACCTGCAGTACCTGCCCGCGGCCACGTTTCAACAGGTCAATGCGCGCTCGCACGTGGCACGCATCGTACAAGAATTCTTCACAACCCGCCAGGTATTACTGCTGCCGTGGCCCGACTGTTTACCCCATATGTCGCCCATCGAACACGTCTGGTCGCTGATCGGCAACCGAGTGCCCCGGCAAGCACCACCCGCGGCTACGCCTGATGAACTGTGACAACGTGTGGAAGCAGGATGGACCAACATACCCCAAGCCCACATCCAAAGCCTTTTTCGTTCGATACCACGGCGTGTAGCGGCCGTTATTTCCAACCATAGGGGCCACACGAGCTATGGATGTATGCGTGTTCCACTAGTCCCACGGGTCTGTTATCTCAATCCTTTCATCTTTGTATCTGTTGTTATTTGTCCAGTAAATCCGGTTTTGCTATCTCGTGTCCTTCTTGCTGTTGCATTTTGGGTGTCCAACAGTGTACATATGTATATTGAAAAAAGTCTCCGGACACCTAGAAGAGAAACACAACATAGCATTTATTGGCATACATTAGTCCGGTGACGGTCCACCTTTGGCCTTAATGCTTGCACTGACCCTTCGATACATGCTTTCGACAGAGTTTTGGAACACAGTGATAGGTATGCCCTTCCATTCAGTACATAATCATGCGGCTAACTGTTGCTTAGTAGCAGGCCTTGGTTCCAAACTTCTTATGCGTCTCTCTAATTTATCCCACAGGTGCTCTATGGGACTAAGATCAGTGCTCTGTGCTGGCCAGTCCACACACTATACGGAATAATCGTGAAACCACGCCGTAACAGTCATTGCTTTATGGTTCGGTGCATTATCCTGCTGGTACCAACAAGGCTCGGTTCCATAGTATTGCCACCGAGTTGGCAGGGCATAATTATCCAGAATATCGAAATAGACGTGCTGGTTAACAGATTTGTTCGCAATAACCAATAGGCTGAGACCATACCACGAAAAATACCCCCACACGAGTACACTGCCAGTTTCAAACTTGACCGTAGGAACGGTACACTGCGGTAAATAGCGTTTACCGGCTACCTCCAAGCCCACACACGGCCATCAGACTGATAGATCGTGTATCTGGACTCATCAGTGCCTAGAACCCATTTTTAGTGATCTACGGTCCACGGTAAGTGTTCTTTACATCCTAGTGGAGATGAAAGGCTTATGAGAAGCCGCACGACCACGGTAACCCATAGAATTAAATTCTCTGCGAATGGTGCGTTAAAAAACCGCGGTTCCAGCATTTTTACTCACCTGTGCACTGAGGTTTTGTGCAGTGCTTCGTCAATTAGCTGTAACAACTGTCATGAGGCTTCGACGTCCTCTGTCACGGATTTTCTTTGGTATGCTGGTACGTTTTGCTGCTTCAGGCACACCATGTGTCCTCCACTTCTTCAGTACATCCAAAACAGTTGACTTGGGTATGTTTAAACGCCTCTCGGTTTCTCTTATGGACAACCCACTAATATAACACCCAACAATCTTTCCGTTTTCACAGTGCTCTTCCGCCGCGACATTTTCACTCAACTTCACAGTGCAATATGATCGCGATCATAAGGCTTGTTTTTATACCATTTGCAACTGTACCGCGCATCTTAACAACGCAGCGAATCCGTTCATTTGCGGTTGAATTAGTGTCCGGTGACTTTTGTCAATATAGTGTATATATACACTGCTGGCCATTAAAAGTGCAACACCACGGAAGATAAGAGATACCAAATCCATATTTATTGCATAGAAAGCAGATGATACAAGAGTGAATCGATCACAAATACAGTAAGGTGAGTCAAGGGGAACGCATAACAATCAGTATCTCGTGTAGCCACCATGGGCGGCAATTATAGCTGCTACACGGCCCGGCATCGGGAGAATGAGGCGTTGGAAGTCCGTCCACGCAGTTTCGATACGATGCCACAGTTCCTCCGTTGTAGCATGGGGTGGGTCCTGGCGTGCCAGTCATCCGCCGATCATGCACCACACAGGTTCAATAGGCGAAATATCCAGAGACCGCGATGGCCAATTAATACGGGGCACATGGTGGAGTTCCAGGAGTTCTTGAACGTCGGGGCGCCACATGCGATCGGGAATTATCCTGTTGGCAAATGGATGCGCGAAAGCATGTTGCACGACAGTCTCCAACACCTCAGTGATGTAACGATGGCTGTTCAACGTACCGGTAATAAGGTCGAGGCGGGTGCGGGAGTGAGATCCAATGGCATCCCATATCATAACGCCGGGTGCTGGGCCGGTATGGCGCAGCATAATGCAGGATTCACTGAGCCGTTAGCTGCGGTACTACCAGATATGGATTCGCCCATTATGGTGCTGCAAACTGAAGCAGGATTCGTCGGAAAACACGATACCCTGCCATTTTTTCTTCCATGCGCGACATTCTTGGGAACATGTGTTGTACAGTCCAAGATAGCCGAAGCGATGGGTGTCGTGCAAAAATGTCCCACTGCTGCAGATGACGTCGGACCCGTCCGTGCTAAGACAGGGTGCTGTGCCACACACCCGAAATGTTGAGCTACAGTGATCGATGTGGCGGTGCGATCCGTCATAACCATGCGAATCAGATTTCTGTCAATTCTTTCTGTGGTGCTACAGGGCCGTTGGGATTCCGCACGTCGGTGTTTTCGTTCCTTCTCTGCCCACTGACACCATATTCTCCCCACCGTGGCCGTATGCCGTCCCTTACGAGCACCAATATCTCGGAGGGGTAATCTGTAATTCTCCCGTGAGCGAAGTCTGCAACCTGTTAGTAAGGCTGTCGTTGTATTCGACGGGGCATGCTGCAGGTGTCCGTGTCCAGGAACGGCGAGCAAGCCCACTTCGAGAGCTAAACACCAGATCCTTGTTCACTTCTTCTATACGACTTCCAGGGAGCGTTACTGTCCCACATGATTTCCATATGTGCTGCCCGGTTAACCATTTGCGTGTGAGCCCGTGTTCTGCCCTTCTCCCAACTTCCAAATTTCCGAGGCTCCAGGATGCGATCTTTCCTGTGTTGCACTCTTAATGGCCAACAGTGTATACATGTATATGTACATTATATATATACTGAAGTTCCAGAAAAACTGGTACATACGAGCTTATGCAAAATACATAGCAACGTCACCTATGCGCGCACTCGGTTGTGTCCGCCAGTGCGTATATAAAGTGATAGCCATCCTTGCCAGATGTCAGAGCTGTTTTCGGCACGAGAATGACAATTTTAAGCGATTTTCAGCGAGGTGTCATAGTTGGCGCTCTCGAGCTAGGCCATAGTATTTCGGAGGTAGAAATGAGGTTCGGATTTTCACGGACGACCATTGCAAGGGTGTACCGTGACTACATGAATTCCGTCAAAACCTCCAACCTACGATACCAGTGTGGCCGTAAAAGGACCTTGCGTGAACGTGACCATCGTCGGCTGTCAATAATCGTTTCACGCGGTAGGCGTGAAACGATTCTTGACAGCCGACGACTCTCGCAGGTATCATCGGAATTCAATGCTGGAGCCTCAACAAGCATCAGCGTTCGGACTGTGCAACGTACCCTGCACGATATGAGCTTTGGAAGTCGACGCCCAACTCGAGTCCCCTTGATGGGTGCACGACACAGAGCTATGCGCCGAGCTTGGGCACGGCAACACCGCCACTGGACACTTGATGACTGGAAACAAGTAGCCTGGTCTGACGAGTGGCGTTCCCAACTGTATCGGGCAGATGGAAGGATTCGTGGGTGGCGCAAACCCCATGAAGCCATGGATCCCGCCTGTCAACAGGGAATTGTAACGGATGATGGGGTGTTGGTACTGGTATGGGGTGTGTTTAGCTGGACTTCACTGGGACCCCTGGTACGTCTACAAACGTCTGTGACCCGCCAAAGCTATGTGCGCATCTTTTCTGACGAGGTGCACCCGTTCATGTCCTGCATTCATGCTGATGGGTTGGGTCTATTCCAACAGACAATGCACCTCCACACAAATGTCGGGACGCCACATTATGTTTAGAGGAGCATTCATCTGAGTTTGGGGTGTTGCCATTCCCACCCAAGTCCCCATATCTGAAAGTGATAGAACAAATTTGGGATGCCATGCAACGCGCTATCGAACACAGGAATCCGAGACCTCGGAATACACCCGAATTGTGGAACGCTCTGCAGAAAGAATGGTGCGCATTGCCTACAGAATATTTCCAGAAGCTAGTGGAGTCCATGTTCCGTCGTATTTCTGCAGTCCTGCGCTCCCGTGGGGTACCTACCAAGTATTAGACTGGTGTGCCAGTTTTTCTGGCACTTCAGTGTATAATAGGGTGGTCCACAAACTAATTGAAAAAAAATCATAAATTAGTTCTACCAGCTCAGGTTGTTCCATTTATGAAAACATTGGTTTAGAAAAAAATTGAGTTAAATTCATTAATATTTAGAGGTCGTTCAAGAGCGACAACGTTGGCATACTAAAAAAAAACCCATGATTGTTGTAATGTTTTAACTTGAAATACCAAAAATTACAAAATATCGTTGGTAAAAAGTATTTCATGTTTTTACTTGAAATACTTGAAATTACAAGATATCGTTGGTTAAAACTGGTTAAAATGAAAAACCATTGACTTCAATGGATATTAATTTTATATTAATATAGAATATAATGAAATTTAACTGCATGGGTTTCATAATGGCATTCCGATTTTGCGATTTAGAAAACATTTCCTATGATATTCAACAACTTCTAATGCAAAGTGTGTGATCTTCCGTTACGGCTATTGCAGTACTAAATTCCTGTATGAGAGCCACCCCTCTTTCAACAAAGTCATTTGCTGCGTAAGTGCTTGTACAATCTTTAATCCCTCTAGAAAGTCTAGGTATTCAGTCCAGTTTTTTGGGATCTTTATCTAGAAATGCCGTAGGGAGGTTAAGAATACTGAAAAACTTGTTAGTGTCTTAAATTACAAATTCTTTTAGTGTTCTTGAAGTGCCAAACAAATCCACCGAATTCTTTTCGGACAATCTTGTCACTCTTCGCCTGTGAGAGCTTCAGTCATCCTAATTCTTTGCTCTGCTGGAAAAGATGTATCACAGAAAGCCAATCCAACAAGTTCACTGAAGTACCAAAGAGAATTTGATAAATGCCCCTGTTTGCCGCATTGGAAGCACCATCATCCATTTCCCTCAAAGTACTATATTTATCTTTATTAGATAAAGATCATTCAGAGGAGTTCTGATAACATTTGCTGCTTGTAAACCAGCACACGAATGCAGATAATGAAGCCAAATAGGACAAAACGGCTTAAGCTTCTTTACGCTTGTTCAACTGTGTGTACGATACATGAAAATCTTGAATGCATTGATTAAACGGGCTATCCAATAAGATTTGTGATCAGCACCAAGCTGCAAAATTCGTACATGTTTCGGTGGAGACTCTCTTAGAACTATGATCGAGAACATGCAATTCTCTGCAGCCATCTCGTAAATGATGATTCTGGAGTTGGTTTAAACAAAAAGGTGAATAAACTTCGTTTTCCTTTGCTATCACAGGTGTCCAATTAATCTCTGGCTTGCAGGGAGCAATTTTCAACTTTAATTCCTCCTCCTCATTAAGTGTTTTGTAATCCTGAATATGAGGAGATTTGAACTGCTTCTGGAATTGCTTGAAAAGAAAGATATTCTATCCTGAAGATTTCGATGTCATACATGCTGAAAAGATTTTCTCCCACATTATTTCAAACATATGATGTTTGCATGCAAAATGTAACAAATCACTACCAAGCTCCTGCTGCAAAGAATACAAGCACCGCGCAAATTGCCTGTGTTGCTAGCAGTTGTGTCAAAAGACATCCCTATCACACTTTCGACAATATTCCAATATGAAGCCAACTATGAACAGCATTGCCTTGGTTTTCTCGAGTGGATGATGTGAGCTTTGATACTGCGAGCAGCTTACGCCAAATCCTGACACTAAAACTGGTAAGCGATTAGTTTTTTTCTCTTTTGGAAAAGTCAGAAACTAGCGTACTATAGCAGTGTATGACCAAAGGCACATTAGGAAAAAATTCAAATTTAATTTATTTTCAACAATATGCTGTTCCATTTTCCTTCGTTGTTACGAATAGAAGATCTTATGACATACACTATCTACCAACAAGTAATTGGGCACCCCTGCAATCGAAGATATCAGCGGTCCTGATACACGTCACGGCCTCCGCCGTTAAATATTTTGTGGGAAACAACAACGCAACCAGTCGCATGCAAGATGCCACGCATTTCGGAGCTCTCTGATTTCGAGAAAGGTGTATTCATCGGGTATCACAGAAATGGCAGATCCCTACGTGATATATCCAACGAGTTAAAGTACCCAAAATATACAGTGGCCTACATGATTGGCAAGTGGAAGATGAGAGGTAACTGTCGGAATGTTCCCCGACCCGGCAGACCAACAAAACTGGGAGTTAGAGACCGACGGGTGCTGGCCAGAGAAATTCGAAAGAACCGCGTCAAATCGATGGGCCACATCCGCGAGGCGTTTCAACAGGAATCCGGGATTGTTCTTTTGATGAATACTATCCGTAAGGAATCCCATCCGCTCGGTTATCATGGACGTGCTGCAGCCCACAAGCCTTTGATCACCAAATCCAATAGCGCTGCTCGGCTAACGAGGTGCAAAGAACGTCGACAGTGGACCGTTGAACAGTGGAAACAGGTTCTCTGGAGCGACGAATCAAGGTTCACCCTCTACCGTTCAGATGGCAGGGTCTGGGTTTGGCGTCTTCCTGTAGAACGCCTGCTACCGGAATGTATTGTGCCAACTGTGAAGTTCGGCGGCGGTGGAATTATTCTATGGGGGTGTTTCTCCTGGTATGGCACGGGTCCCTTGGTCGCAATTCCTGGTAGACTCAACGCCGAGACCTACTACTCCGTTTTGGATGACGATGCGCTTTCTACGTTATGGCAGTTTTACGAGGTGGACCCATGTTATTTTCAGGATGACAATGCCACCTGTCATGTTGCGAGGTCCACCATGGCTTGGTATGGTGATAATGGGGTTAATCGAATGGACTGGCCTGCGCAGAGCCTGGACCTTAACCCTATCGAGCACCTCTGGGACGAGTTGGAGCGTCAACTTAAGGGGTGCCCCTACCGTCCGAAATCGGTGAAGGAACTGACCTGTCTTCTCCAAGTTGAGTGGAAGAAAATACCGTTAGCCGTCGTACAACGCCTGGTTGAGAGTATGCCCCGGAGGGTCGCAGCTGTAATCGCCGCTCGTGGAGGCTCCACCAACTATCGAAGGTGAATAAACTTCGTTTTCCTTTGCTATCACAGGTGTCCAATGACTTGTTGGTAAATAGTGTAGTTTCGTTTTGGCTATGATTAATAGACTTTTTTCATGTAAATGGAGGTATAGGAAATGTCTCATGGCTTCTCCTTTCGAAGGCCACTTTGTGCGACACTTTCATTACTTCACCAAGAGAGTATAATGCTTGCCTTTATCTCGTTGATGCTTCCGTTGCAGGCCCGAAGAAAGTGTTCTAAAAGCAATAACCTTTTTTTCTCAAATACAAATAATCCAATAATTTATTTGAAGCTTAACCATGAAAATTAATATCTCTTGAAAAGATGGTAATAAAATAAATGTAACTCAATATTAACAGTAGCACACAATATCTTAGGGAATTAGTGAGAAACTGGGAGAGCAGTGAGAGCATGGACAACACTCTTCTCTGTACTGATACTCGATGCCAAATGACAAGTGAGACTAAGCATATCTCTTTAATACCAGCTAATACAGTGATTGGTTAATAACATCCAGTCATGCGAACACATCGATGGTGAGTGTTGAGGAGTTCATGTCGCATTTACAGGGTAAACAATGCCTCAATAGGTATTAAAACACTTTATGATAAATCTTAGCCAATTTTGGTAGATTTATTTTAAGTAAGCCATTTGAGGGGCTTCTAAATATTAATTAATGGACACGAAACCTTTCACACATGGTTACAACTGGAAATGGAACAATTTGAAGGAATAGCACTTTGCACTTTGAAGAATTACATTTTGTGGACCATCCTAGTATACGCTATATTGACAAAAGTCACCGGACACCCATTCAAAATCAAATGAACAGATCCGCTGCGTTGTTAAGATCCGCAGTACAACTGCAAACGGTATAAAAACAAGACTGCAGCGGACCGCGATCATATCGCACTGTGATGTTGAGTGAAAGTGTCGCGGCGGGAGAGAACTGACTTTGAGAAAGGAAAGATTGTTGGGTGTTACGTTTGTGGGTTGTCCATTAGAGAAACCGAAAGGCGTTTAAACATACCCAAGTCAACTGCTTTGGATGTACTGAATAAGTGGAAGACACATAGCGTGCCTGAAGCAGCAAAGTGACAGAGGACGTCGAAGCCTCAGGGGAGGCGTTACAGGTAATCGACGGAGTACTGCACAAGACCTCAGTGTACAGGTTAGTAAAAATGCTGGAACCTCGGTATGTACACGTACCATTCGCAGATAACTTCATTCCATGGGTTACCGCGGTCGTGAGGCTGCTCATACGCCTTTCATGTCCACTCGGAACGCTACTAGCTGTTTAGCATTGTGTAAAGAACATTTATCGTGGACCGTAGATCAATGGAAAAGGGTCCTATGGACTGATGAATCCAGATACACGATCCATCAGTCTGATGGCCGTGTGTGGGTATGCGGCAGCCGGGGGAACGCTATTTAACACAGTGTACTATTCCTACGGTCAAGTTTGGAGCTGGCAGCGTACTCGTGTGTGTGTGTGTGTGTGTGTTTGTGTTTGGGGGGGGTATTCCTCGTAGTAGGGGTGTTCCATTGGTTGTCGTGGACAAACCTGTTAACCAGCATATCCACCTCGATTTTCTGAACAATTATGCTTTACCAACTCTGTGGCAATACTATGGAACCCAGCCTTGTTCATACCAGCAGGATAATGCACCGAGCTATAAAGCAAGGACTGTTACGGCGTGGTTTGACGATAATTCCGTATCGTGTGTGGACTGGCCAGCACAGAGCCCTGATCTTAATTCCATATAGCACTTATGTAATGAATTATAACCCCGCATAAGAAGTTTGGAACCAAGGCCTACTAATACCAACAGTTAGCGGCAGCATTATGTACTGAATGGAAGCACATATCTATTGCTGTGTTCCGAAACCTTGTCGAAATCATGTCTCTAAGTGTCAGTCCGTGCATTAAAGCCAAAGATGGACCGACACCGTACTAATGTATGCCAATAAATGCTATGTTGTGTTTCTCTTCTAGGTGTCTGGTGACTTTTGTCAATATATATATATATATATATCATCATCATCATCATTGTCAACCATTATCAATCCACTGCTGGACGAAGGTCTCCCCAAGTTTCCTCCACAACGGTCTGTCTTGTGCCAGTCTCCTCCATGTCACCCCTGCATACTTTCGAATTTCATCCACCCATCTCCCATGTGGTCTTCTTCTGGGTCTTTTCCTGTCCCTTGGAATCCAATCTAAAATTTCAGCTGTCCATCGATGATCTGTCCTTCTGGCAGTATGTCCAGCCCATTGCCATTTCAGGGATTTAACTCTGATCATGATGTCTTCCACTCTTGTCATTTTTCGGATCCACGAGTTCCTCTTCTTATCTCTCCTGGTTACACCAAGCATGCACCTCTCCATGCTTTTTTGAGTTGTCTGCAGCCTTTGTATGTCTCTTTTAGTTAAGGTCCACGTCTCCGCACCATACGTAAGCACTGGAAGGATGCATTGATCAAACACTTTTCTTTTAAGACATAATGGCATATTGCTCTTGAAAATTATGCTGTTTCTTCCAAAAGCTCTCCAGGCAAGTTTTGTACGCCGATTAATATCTTCATCAATGTGACCCTCACTTGATATCTGCTGTCCAAGATAAACGTACGTGTCTGTTATCTCCAGCTTTTCTCCATCAATCGATAAATCTTCATTTCTTGTAAAAGCATTGAACATCACTTTTGTCTTCTGAAAGTTCATTTTTAATCCCACTTCTTTACTCTTGTCAGCAAGTTCCTGGATCATACTCTGCAGCTCTGATGGGGTAGTTGCAAAAATGACTACGTCATCAGCAAAACGAAGGTGGGTTAGAAAATCTCCATTAATCTTTATCCCCTTGTTTTCCCAGCTCAGTGACTGAAAAACACCCTCCAATGTGGCATTAAAGAGCTTCGGAGATATGGTGTCACCTTGTCTCACTCCCTTTCCAATTTTTACGTGTGTTGTATTTTCAAACAGCCTAATCTTTGCACTTGCATTTTCATAGATGTTATTAATAATATTAATGTATGCATCTTCAATACCGCAGGTTTTCAGAGCCATTGTAACTGCTGATGGTTTCACCGAATCAAAGGCTTTTTCATAATCGATAAAAGCCATGCACAATGGAAGTTCATATTCCCTCGCTCTTTCAATTAGTTCTCTCAGCACGTGGATATGATCTATTGTGCTGTAGCCACTCCTGAATCCAGCTTGTTCTCTCGGTTGAGCCATGTCCAGTGTTACCTTCAAGCGGTGTGAAAGAACTTTAGTGAAGATTTTATAAACTACTGATAGGAGGCTGATAGGTCTGTAGTTTCCGAGATCCTCAATGTCACCTTTCTTATGTAGCAGGATCATTGTAGCGGTGTTCCAATCCTCAGGAATCTTTCCTTCATTAAGGCATCGAGTGAAAATTTGGGCGAGTGCTGTTTCGATTTCTCCACTTGCTTCTTGTATGATGTCTACAGTAATTCTATCTTCTCCTGGAGCTTTTCCTCGCTTCATGTTCTTGATTGCATGTGCAACTTCTGCTGGAAGGACTGGAGGAACTCTGGTACTGGTATCTTTCATGATGTCTGGAGTGCATATATCATCCCTCTATTTCTTGTTACAAAACCATCTTCTTTTCTCAGTGCCATAATCTGTTTCTTCCCTTACTGAGATGTCCCTTTGCTATCTTTAGGCTTTGGTTGTTTTCAATTGCTTTCCTCACTAGTTCACAGTTGAATTTCCTTACGTCTTCAGTGATACTTTTTCTTACTGTCTTGCATAGCTCTATATATTCCACTTTGGAAGTCACATCTTCTTTAGTTGTCCTCATCTCTCTTCTTTTTTGCATCAACATTTTGGTTTTTCCTGATAATTTGTTCACATGCAACTTGTTCTTAGACCCAGCTAATTTTGTTGCTGTTTCCATAAGAGCTTTGGTTACTTTTCTGTTAACTTCAGAGATGTCCACTTCTTCCGATGTTAGGCCTTCTAAAGCAGAGAACCTGTTCTTCAGTTCTAACTTGAAGGTATTATGGTGTTTTTTAAGGTTGGTTATGTCAATAGATTTTGTTTGTCCTATGAGCTTGCCACGTTCAAGTTTAGTGTTCAGGTGCATCTTACATCTCACCAATCTATGGTCACTACCTGTGTTGAACTTGTTTAGCACACTGCAGTCTTCTATGACGAATTTTTTGTTACACATAATAAAATCAATTTCACTTGTCGTCCCATTTGGATGTCTCCATGTCCATTTCCTGTGTGGCTTTTTCTTGAAGAAGGAGTTCAAGATGAAAAACCCTTCTGCCTCTGCAAACTCAACGAGAGTATTTCCACGCTGGTTTCTGTTGCCATGACCGAATTTACCTACCGAAGTTTCATTCTGTTGCCGTTGCCCTATTTTTGCATTGAAATCTCCCATAATTATTTTCAAGTGCTGCTTACCTTTATTATTTAGATGACAAATTTCCTCATAAAATTCTTCAATTTCTTCTTCAGGATGACTTGTGGTGGGTGCATAAGTTTGAATAATCTGAGCCTGGTATCTTTTCGAGAGTTGGATAACAAGTCGTGCAGCTCTGTCAGAGGAACTTTCAACTTCTACAACTTTATCCTTCAGTTTCTTGTTTATTATAAATCCAACACCACTAGTTCTGCCAGTATCTGTCCCACGATAGTAGAAGAGATGTCCACTTTTCAGTTCGATGAGATCTCCTTTTTCTCCTTACCTCACTTAGCCCCACGATGTCCCACTTGATACTTTGTAGTTCCTCTTCCAATTCAAGAAGCCTTGAATCAATAGATAGGGAGCGTCCATTGTAAGTAGCCAAGGTCAGCATCAGATGGCAGCCTAGTCCGGTCCTCCGGGGATTCTTAGCACCCTCTGCCTTCATGTCGCACTGGCCGCTGCCTTGGCCAGGTACATTCCAGCTGCCGGAGACTGAGGGCCAAGATTTAAGTTGTGGAATCATTTTGGAGGGGTTTGGCCATAACTCACCACGCTGGCCAAGCGGGTTGGTGAGTGTGGGATAGCATTTCCTCTGATCCCGATGGTATAGTTATACCGCTATGGGCGGTCGTCAGAGCCCCTTTAGTGGGAACAGGATGCACCACGAGAAGGCGGGGTTGACATTTGTCAAGGAGAGGCTGTGATGTTACGCATCACCTGACCTTACATCCCATATATATATATCATCATCATCATCATTGTCAACCATTATCAATCCACTGCTGGACGAAGGTCTCCCCAAGTTTCCTCCACAACGGTCTGTCTTGTGCCAGTCTCCTCCATGTCACCCCTGCATATTTTCGAATTTCATCCACCCATCTCCCATGTGGTCTTCTTCTGGGTCTTTTCCTGTCCCTTGGAATCCAATCTAAAATTTCGGCTGTCCATCGATGATCTGTCCTTCTGGCAGTATGTCCAGCCCATTGCCATTTCAGGGGTTTAACTCTGATCATGATGTCTTCCACTCTTGTCATTTTTCGGATCCACGAGTTCCTCTTCTTATCTCTCCTGGTTACACCAAGCATGCACCTCTCCATGCTGCTTTGAGTTGTCTGCAGCCTTTGTATGTCTCTTTTAGTTAAGGTCCACGTCTCTGCACCATACGTAAGCACTGGAAGGATGCATTGATCAAACACTTTTCTTTTAAGACATAATGGCATATTGCTCTTGAAAATTATGCTGTTTCTTCCAAAACCTCTCCAGGCAAGTTTTGTACGCCGATTAATTTCTTCATCAATGTGATCCTCACTTGATATCTGCTGTCCAAGATAAACGTACGTGTCTGTTATCTCCAGCTTTTCTCCATCAATCGATAAATCTTCATTTCTTGTAAAAGCATTGAACATCACTTTTGTCTTCTGAAAGTTCATTTTTAATCCCACTTCTTTACTCTTGTCAGCAAGTTCCTGGATCATACTCTGCAGCTCTGATGGGGTAGTTGCAAAAATGTCTACGTCATCAGCAAAACGAAGGTGGGTTAGATAATCTCCATTAATCTTTATCCCCTTGTTTTCCCAGCTCAGCGACTGAAAAACACCCTCCAATGTGGCATTAAAGAGCTTCGGAGATACGGTGTCACCTTGTCTCACTCCCTTTCCAATTTTCACGTGTGTTGTATTTTCAAACAGCCTAATCTTTGCACTTGCATTTTCATAGATGTTATCAATAATATTAATGTATGCATCTTCAATACCGCAGGTTTTTAGAGCCATTGTAACTGCTGATGGTTTCACCGAATCAAAGGCTTTTTCATAATCGATAAAAGCCATGCACAATGGAAGTTCATATTCCCTCGCTCTTTCAATTAGTTCTCTCAGCACGTGGATATGATCTATTGTGCTGTAGCCACTCCTGAATCCAGCTTGTTCTCTCGGTTGAGCCATGTCCAGTGTTACCTTCAAGCGGTGTGAAAGAACTTTAGTGAAGATTTTATAAACTACTGATAGGAGGCTGATAGGTCTGTAGTTTCCAAGATCCTCAATGTCACCTTTCTTATGTAGCAGGATCATTGTAGCGGTGTTCCAATCCTCAGGAATCTTTCCTTCATTAAGGCATCGAGTGAAAATTTGGGCGAGTACTGTTTCGATTTCTCCACTTGCTTCTTGTATGATGTCTACAGTAATTCCATCTTCTCCTGGAGCTTTTCCTCGCTTCATGTTCTTGATTGCATGTGCAACCTCTGCGGGAAGGACTGGAGGAACTCTGGTACTGGTATCTTTCATGATGTCTGGAGTGCATATATCACCCCTTTCATATAATTTGGAGTAGAAATCTTTCACTCTTGTCAAAATTTCGCCTCTATTTCTTGTTACAGAACCATCTTCTTTTCTCAGTGCCATAATCTGTTTTCTTCCCTTACTGAGATGTCCCTTTGCTATCTTTAGGCTTTGGTTGTTTTCAATTGCTTTCCTCACTAGTTCACAGTTGAATTTCCTTACGTCTTCAGTGATACGTTTTCTTACTGTCTTGCATAGCTCTATATATTCCACTTTGGAAGTCACACCTTTTTAGTTGTCCTCATCTCTCTTCTTTTTTGCATCAACATTTTGGTTTTTCCTGATAATTTGTTCACATGCAACTTGTTCTTAGACCCAGCTAATTTTGTTGCTGTTTCCATAAGAGCTTTGGTTACTTTTCTGTTAACTTCAGAGATGTCCACTTCTTCCGATGTTAGGCCTTCTGAAGCAGAGAACCTGTTCTTCAGTTCTAACTTGAAGGTATTATGGTGTTTTTTAAGGTTGGTTATGTCAATAGATTTTGTTTGTCTTATGAGCTTGCCACGTTCAAGTTTAGGGTTGAGGTGCATCTTACATCTCACCAATCTATGGTCACTACCTGTGTTGAACTTGTTTAGCACACTGCAGTCTTCTATGACGAATTTTTTGTTACACATAATAAAATCAATTTCACTTGTCGTCCCATTTGGATGTCTCCATGTCCATTTCCTGTGTGGCTTTTTCTTGAAGAAGGAGTTCAAGATGAAAAACCCTTCTGCCTCTGCAAACTCAACGAGAGTATTTCCACGCTGGTTTCTGTTGCCATGACCGAATTTACCTACTGAAGTTTCATTCTGTTGCCGTTGCCCTATTTTTGCATTGAAATCTCCCATAATTATTTTCAAGTGCTGCTTACCTTTATTATTTAGATGACAAATTTCCTCATAAAATTCTTCAATTTCTTCTTCAGGATGACTTGTGGTGGGTGCATAAGTTTGAATAATCTGAGCCTGGTATCTTCTCGATAGTTGGATAACGAGTCGTGCAGCTCTGTCAGAGGAACTTTCAACTTCTACCACTTTATCCTTCAGTTTCTTGTTTATTATAAATCCAACACCACTAGTTCTGCCAGTATCTGTCCCACGATAGTAGAAGAGATGTCCACTTTTCAGTTCGATGAGATCTTCTCCTTTTCTCCTTACCTCACTTAGCCCCACGATGTCCCACTTGATCCTTTGTAGTTCCTCTTCCAATTCAAGAAGCCTTGAATCAGAAGATAGGGAGCGTCCATTGTAAGTAGCCAAGGTCAGCATCAGATGGCAGCCTAGTCCGGTCCTCCGGGGATTCTTAGCACCCTCTGCCTTCATGTCGCACTGGCCGCTGCCTTGGCCAGGTACATTCCAGCTGCCGGAGACTGAGGGCCAAGATTTAAGTTGTGGAATCATTTTGGAGGGGTTTTGCCATAACTCACCACGCTGGCCAAGCGGGTTGGTGAGTGTGGGATAGAATTTCCTCTAATCCCGATGGTATAGTTATACCGCTATGGGCGGTCGTCAGAGCCCCTTTAGTGGGAACAGGATGCACCACGAGAAGGCGGGGTTGACATTTGTCAAGGAGAGGCTGTGATGTTACGCATCACCTGACCTTACATCCCATATATATATATATATATATATATATATATATATATATATATATATATATATATATATATATATATAATGAAAGTATTACAGAACAAGAATACAAAATTTCAAAACAAGTAAAAAACTGGAACAGGTTGCCGTCATCAGGAGAGTATCAACCTGTGGGAGTGGCCTTTCTAGTACCAACAAAACGACAAGGCAAGCCAAAATTGTCGGTTGGTCATGCTCCCTAGGCCACAAAACCAAATTCTAATAAGCACAAAATTTACAAAAATCAAATTTATAAAACTAAAAAAAGAAGAATTAAAAGCTTACCGGCAGAACAAAAACCGCCATGACAAAGAGTCAAACAAGACTGAACAGAGCACCCACAAGAACCCAAATATATACACTGATAAGAAAGGTGGTCACGGTTAAACAACTACCTGGTAAGCCAAAAAATGTGTGAATTGACAAGATGCAAAACTGTGTATGAAGATAAGATCTTCAGCTATTAGGGACACCAAATAGCACTTTATCATACCTATATATTTAAAATTGTTAGGTCCTAGGTTAATAAAGCATGTCAATGTCATTGGTTAACTGAAATACAAGATTGATATCAAATTGGTCTAATTTTCTTGTGCTAAATAATTTATTCATAAAGTAATTTTTTTGTTTTATTTATGTACTATATATATATAAATAAAATAACCAAAGCTTACCTTGGGTAACAGATATCAAATGAGGGTAACATAGAAAAAAAAATAAGCAGGAGTATAAAACTTGGTTGAAGAACTTTCAAAAGTAACAGTACAATCAGTACAATTTTCAACATCAATTTAACATTACGTCTCAAACGAAAAGTGTTTTATCGATGCACACTTTTGGTTCACACTAATAGATCTTAGAAGTGACGTGGAATATTTAGAGGTTGCAAGAAACTAAAAGAAGCATGGAGAGATGCATGATTGGTATAACCAGGAAAGGTAGCAAACGACAAAAAAATTGATAACACCATGCCTAAAGTGAAGATCCTCAAGTAGCAATGGGCTGTACATAGTGTTAGAAGAAGTGACCGTCATTGGCTAACTGAAATACAAGATTGATATCAAAGGACAGTAAAAGTTACAGAATAAGACCACGTGGAATATAGGGGGATAAAATTCGAAAGCATCCTGGAGTGATTTCGAAGAGGCAGACTCAAGATCGAAAGTTGTGGAAAAGACTTCGAGTGACCTTCAGCCAGCAGTGGATTGGTATTGGTTGATGTTGGTGATGGCGGTGATGATGATGATGATGATAAGCCAGCCTCCTCGTGGTGCCACCAGGTATCACTTAAGGGGCTCTGACGACCGATCAATAAGACTATAACTATTCACAGGTATTAGAGCAAATACTATTAAACACTTACCAACATGCATAGCCTGTGTGTTGAGATATGGCTTCTTCCTCCCCAAAATGACTCAAAATGTATCCCTTAGTCTCCATCCAGTGGGATGCACCTGGCGAAGGAAGTTACCAATGCATCATGAAGGCATGAGGTGCTAAGAAACATGAAGATATGGACTGAGCTGCCATATGACACTGTCCTTGGGTACGTATAACAAAGATATCAAGCCAGAGCCACACTGAATAAGAAATTAGCAGGCATTTCAAAATTTGCTGGAGTGCATTTGGACGAAACAGAGCAGTATTCAACTGGAATTTATCATTATTTCTTGAAAGAAAGTGTCTAATAAATGTATCCTTCACTTCTCACGTATGGATCAGAGACATTAAACTTGATTTAAGAAAACATACAAGGCTTCGGACAACTCAATGAAGCATTGGAGAGATGAATGTTTGGGGTAATCAAGTAAGATAGGAAAAGGAACTCGTGGATAAGGAAAATGACAGGAGTTAGGGACATCATGATTAAAATAAAATCCCTGAAATAGCAATGAGCTGGACATACATGTATTTCTAGAAGAGCTAACTATCGTGTAGTTTTCGTGCTATAATCAGTATTCAAAAAGAGTAATATCCAATTTAGCCACGATGAAAAACTTGTTACACTTAAAAGTTCAATGAACATGTAAAAGCTTTACAAGAATTAAAGCTTTTACTTGTTCATTGAACTTTTAAGTGTAACAAAGTTTTCATCGTGCCTAAATTGGATATTACTCTTTTTGGAACTTACTACCGTTGAAAAACTGAGTCAGGATTCGAAGAGCTTGGAAAAGACCCTGAGAAGGCTACCTTAAAGGTGGGTGGATGATATTCGAAAGCATACCAGAGTGACACGAAGGTGACTGGCTCAGGACAGATAGTTGCGGAACGAAATTGGGGAGACCTTTATCTAGCTATAGATTGAAAATTGTTCTTGAAGATGATAAAGATGATGTAAGCTAATAATTTTACATACAATTAACTACTAATGAAAAATTGGAAGCCACCAAAAATGTAGCTTTGTGTTAAAAATACTGCGTATTATATTGGTGTTCGTGTTCATGTATTCTGTGGAATTTCATAAAACAGGAAATGTTAAAAAAAGACTTTATCCACCATATTCCAATAAATTTTATCCACCTATATTCCACGTGGTCTTATTCTGTAACTTTTACTCTCCTTTGATATCAATCTAGTATTTGGGTTGTCCAATGATGGTCAGTTGCTCAATTTTTTCCCACATCTTTTGCCATCCTGAGAGTTTCGTTGTGCATATGTATTCGATTTAGCTGTCTATGTAATAAAATATAATATTTGAGTTCGAATTTCAGTTTAAGCGAGACAAAATATATTCCTGACTTCAAAATTTCATTTCCTAACTGTTATTCAAACAATTCCACACGGAACAAATTCCAATTGTTATAGCAAAGTTACCAACGGCTATAAAGGATTGATATGGAGGAAAAGTTTCGCAAAAGCGTTTTCCTCTTTAATATTCAAATCCATCTCAGAGATCCCCTCCGCCTTTCTCTAATGAAAAAAAAACCAAAAAAGAAGGAGCTTGTTATTTCTCTTTAACACATTAACAAACAAGAAAGATGACACCGAAATTTCGGGTGTAATAAGCACGTCTTTTGAATCCGTTTTAACGAAAATAAAATTTATCAAAGCTTTTCAAAGTCAATGGAACCGGTATGGAAAACAATTGTATCTGACGGAAGAAAGAAGTTTTTCAGTCGGGTTTTTAATCCCTCAGATATTGCTGTAAACGGAATTGTGAGCTTACGCTCTTTGGTTGCAGACTTGGGCGTTAAGAAAAACATGAATTTATATGAGAAACATTTCACACCGGAAACGTTCTCTAATATAGAAAGTTTTTTTTCAAATCGGACTCTTAGAATCAGAGATATCGACAAAAATAAGATGTGACTTTACGTCCCCTGGTAGGAAAACCATGCATTATTTTAGGAAGAAAGTATTTTCAAAAGGTTTTTCCATATGAGCACTATCGGTCCAAGAAAAATAAAATTTGTCGAGTTTTCAGGAGCCCAGATTTTGCTACAAATACATCCGAAGCAGAAATTAACACTTATGCCCGCTGGTGGCCAAACCATTCTTTACCAAACATTTAGAAATTATGTGAAAAATATTTTCCATCAGGTCTCGTATGCGATACAGGAAGAATTTTTCAAATCGGAGTTTTAGAAGCAGAAATAACGCAGAAAACGCAATTTACCTATGTGTCCCCTAGCGGAAAATCTATGATTTACTCGAAAATTTTGAATTTACAGGAAAAACATTTAGCATCAGAAACACTATCCAACAAAGTAGGAATTTTTCAAATCGGACTCGTAGAAGTAGAGATATTGACAAAAATACGATATACATCCACTCCCCCTGGCGTAGAAGCCATGCATTATTTCAAGAAGAAAATATTTCTGACAGGTTTGTCGACGTTAGTATCGGTGGAAAAACCACTTCTTTTTCAATCGAGATTTTAGAAGCTCATATTTTGCTGCAAATACATCAGAAACGGAAATTGAGACGTACGCCACCTGGTGGCCAAACCATTTTTTTAAATTAAGAATTATGTGCAAAGGATTTCCCATCAGGAGCTGTATCCGGTGCAGAAAGAATTTTTCAAATCCGAGATTTAGAAGTGGAGATATAGGGGGAAAGCAATTTACCATTACGCCCCCTAGCAGAAGTCGATGAATTAATTACAAATTTTGAAATTATATGAAAAACATATCACAATGGAAAAACTATCCAACAAAGAAATAATTTTTCAAATCGGGCTCCTAGAAGTAGAGATATTGACAAAAATAAGATATAAATCTACGCCTCCCTGGCGTAGAAATCACGCATTATTTTAAAAATGAAAATGTTTCTAAAAGGTTTGTTGACGTGAGTACTATCTCATCTACGCCCCCGGCGGAGAAACTGTGGAATATTTTAAGAAGAAAATATTCCGAAAACGTTTATCGATGTGAGTGGCATCAGTCCACGAAATAATTTCTTCAATCGATATTTTAGAAGCTCAGATTTTTTACGACCCCTAGCGGGAAATCTATGCGTAATTTGAAATAGTAACTATATCTAAAATACTCTTCGACATAAATGGAATCGAAAGATAAAATGATTTTTGCAATCTGATGTTTAGAAGCAAATATGTGGAATAAAACGTATTTTTGAATTCGACATCATCTGCATTTACACCCCTAGCGGCGAAATTGTACATCGTAAAAAAAGAAATGAAATGAAGGATCATCATTCGCATATTTAAAGCTTGCTAATGTAAAAATAATTTTTCAAATCGGACTAACAGTTGCAGAGATATCGTGGGTATAGTCGGACGGACGGACGGACAAACCGGTTACATAAGCACGATCTTTTTATACAAAAGACCTGCTAAAAATGCCAACTAAGATATGTTTCCTTAAACATGCCAACTATGATAGCTCTCTTTAACACCCTAACTAACAGTGCCTCAAGTACTGAAAAATGCAGGATTACTACAAATTCACCCTTCCCCCTCTCCATTAAGAAAAGGAGTTGTTTCTTTTTTATTCTCATTAATTTGATTGTTTTAGAGATTGTTGTATGTTGTTACCACTACGAAAATAATCACAGTTCTGGAAAACGTAAAGAAAACAACAACAAATAAATTGATATTTGTTTGCTAAATAAAAACAAGAATAGCATAAAAACCATGTAATCTTAATAAAAGTAAGCGAATATTTAAAAAAAGAAATTTTTTTAAGGTGAAATGTTTGTCTCGTTATTCGTCCAAATTGGATCGATCAGTGGAACTTCCTCTGTTAAAAATGACGTTTACGTTTAAAGGCAAATATGGAGTTTCACACGACTCTCAAATATGGTATCCGAGCATCAGTCTCTTCCTTTATGCTGAATAAAGTTCGCGGAACTCAGATATCACAAATTTGAAAAGACAAAAAAGAAACTGCTGTTGCGTAGCATTAAAATCGAAACTTGATTCATAACGATTCAAAAGTATTTAAAAATCATTATTTTTCCTTTGAGCAATTTGCTCAGCATTCATTGGCTGACCTCCAAAAATTCGTCTTCTTTCGTATGCTACACTAGTTTCACTATGTCCGTTTTCTACAAGTAATTCACAGCTAAAAAAAATATATATATATATAATAAAATATGTATATACATATTTTTGTGTGTGTGTGTCTTGGGCTTTTCTCTTGCTTCTTTGAGGTTTGTACTTCGGTTCCTGGGTTTTTGAGTGCTGGTTGCTTTTAGATAAGCTGAAAGGCTTCCACGTCTCCTATTACCACTGTGTTTTTATTCTCATGCTCTTTTGGCTTGTGAGTTTTTCAAAACTTTTTTTTCAAAATTTCAAAACTGTTTGAACAAATGCTTTTAAATAAGTAAACCTTTTCTTTAGGCAATGATCTTCAATTTTTCATCAATTAATGATTTTCTCTCTCTTGTTTTGTGTTGTAGTGGGTGTTCGTCTTCATTTGAAATGTAGTTTGCGTGAATTCTCTTGAACTGGATATTGGTTAAGTGTGCGTCGGGCAATGATTATTTGGTTTGCAAGTAGTGGGTTCTTTGTCCCTTTTAAATTTGTTGAATTTACCCTTAACTTTAATTTAGTCCTTTGTAGCAAACCGAATAAGCAGAAACCCACACTTTTCTGGTCTTTGTAGATTTATGAAAGATTTTCTTCATGCTTGCCCCTGACGAAGCAATGAGAGACTCTGTCATATGATCGGCAATCCCTGTGTTCTTCTAGTTTATTAAAAAAATCTTTCTTGAGGTTTTTTCCCTTTGCTCGTTTGGTTTGGAAGTTTTGGCATTTTTTATTATTTATTTTTCTCTATTTCTAATAATTTTATTTTTTCTTTTAATTTCGAGTTCCAAACCAAGAAAATAGTGGGGGTTCCAATGAAGGTTCTTAGCGGGAAGTGAGGTATGGATATATACTGTACCAGTGGTTCTAGCAGCTAAGTGCGGATCCCCGGTAAGTAGTACAACTCAATGGTACACGGTTTTATAGTTATTGTCATATATATCATCATCATCATCATCATTGTCAACCATTATCAATCCACTGCTGGACGAAGGTCTCCCCAAGTTTCCTCCACAACGGTCTGTCTTGTGCCAGTCTCCTCCATGTCACCCCTGCATACTTTCGAATTTCATCCACCCATCTCCCATGTGGTCTTCTTCTGGGTCTTTTCCTGTCCCTTGGAATCCAATCTAAAATTTCGGCTGTCCATCGATGATCTGTCCTTCTGGCAGTATGTCCAGCCCATTGCCATTTCAGGGATTTAACTCTGATCATGATGTCTTCCACTCTTGTCATTTTTCGGATCCACGAGTTCCTCTTCTTATCTCTCCTGGTAACACCAAGTATGCACCTCTCCATGCTGCTTTGAGTTGTCTGCAGCCTTTGTATGTCTCTTTTAGTTAAGGTCCACGTCTCTGCACCATACGTAAGCACTGGAAGGATGCATTGATCAAACACTTTTCTTTTAAGACATAATGGCATATTGCTCTTGAAAATTATGCTGTTTCTTCCAAAAGCTCTCCAGGCAAGTTTTGTACGCCGATTAATTTCTTCATCAATGTGACCCTCACTTGATATCTGCTGTCCAAGATAAACGTACGTGTCTGTTATCTCCAGCTTTTCTCCATCAATCGATAAATCTTCATTTCTTGTAAAAGCATTGAACATCACTTTTGTCTTCTGAAAGTTCATTTTTAATCCCACTTCTTTACTCTTGTCAGCAAGTTCCTGGATCATACTCTGCAGCTCTGATGGGCTAGTTGCAAAAATGACTACGTCATCAGCAAAACGAAGGTGGGTTAGATAATCTCCATTAATCTTTATCCCTTTGTTTTCCCAGCTCAGCGACTGAAAAACACCCTCCAATGTGGCATTAAAGAGCTTCGGAGATATGGTGTCACCTTGTCTCACTCCCTTTCCAATTTTTATGTGTGTTGTATTTTCAAACAGCCTAATCTTTGCACTTGCATTTTCATAGATGTTATTAATAATATTAATGTATGCATCTTCAATACCGCAGGCTTTCAGAGCCATTGTAACTGCTGATGGTTTCACCGAATCAAAGGCTCTTTCATAATCGATAAAAGCCATGCACAATGGAAGTTCATATTCCCTCGCTCTTTCAATTAGTTCTCTCAGCACGTGGATATGATCTATTGTGCTGTAGCCACTCCTGAATCCAGCTTGTTCTCTCGGTTGAGCCATGTCCAGTGTTACCTTCAAGCGGTGTGAAAGAACTTTAGTGAAGATTTTATAAACTACTGATAGGAGGCTGATAGGTCTGTAGTTTCCGAGATCCTCAATGTCACCTTTCTTATGTAGCAGGATCATTGTAGCGGTGTTCCAATCCTCAGGAATCTTTCCTTCATTAAGGCATCGAGTGAAAATTTGGGCGAGTACTGTTTCGATTTCTCCACTTGCTTCTTGTATGATGTCTACAGTAATTCCATCTTCTCCTGGAGCTTTTCCCCGCTTCATGTTCTTGATTGCATGTGCAACTTCTGCTGGAAGGACTGGAGGAACTCTGGTACTGGTATCTTTCATGATGTCTGGAGTGCATGAATCATCCCTTTCATATAATTTGGAGTAGAAATCTTTCACTCTTGTCAAAATTTCGCCTCTATTTCTTGTTACAGAACCATCTTCTTTTCTCAGTGCCATAATCTGTTTTCTTCCCTTACTGAGATGTCCCTTTGCAATCTTTAGGCTTTGGTTGTTTTCAATTGCTTTCCTCACTAGTTCACAGTTGAATTTTCTTACGTCTTCAGTGATACTTTTTCTTACTGTCTTGCATAGCTCTATATATTCCACTTTGGAAGTCACATCTTCTTTAGTTGTCCTCATCTCTCTTCTTTTTTGCATCAACATTTTCGTTTTTCCTGATAATTTATTTACATGCAACTTGTTCTTAGACCCAGCTAATTTTGTTGCTGTTTCCATAAGAGCTTTGGTTACTTTTCTGTTAACTTCAGAGATGTCCACTTCTTCCGATGTTAGGCCTTTTAAAGCAGAGAACCTGTTCTTCAGTTCCAATTTGAAGGTATTATGGTGTTTTTTAAGGTTGGTTATGTCAATAGATTTTGTTTGTCTTATGAGCTTGCCATGTTCAAGTTTAGTGTTGAGGTGCATCTTACATCTCACCAATCTATGGTCACTACCTGTGTTGAACTTGTTTAGCACACTGCAGTCTTCTATGACAAATTTTTTGTTACACATAATAAAATCAATTTCACTTGTCGTCCCATTTGGATGTCTCCATGTCCATTTCCTGTGTGGCTTTTTCTTGAAAAAAGAGTTCAAGATGAAAAACCCTTCTGCCTCTGCAAACTCTACGAGAGTATTTCCACGCTGGTTTCTGTTGCCATGACCGAATTTATCTACTGAAGTTTCATTCTGTTGCCGTTGCCCTATTTTTGCATTGAAATCTCCCATAATTATTTTCAAGTGCTGCTTACCTTTATTATTTAGATGACAAATTTCCTCATAAAATTCTTCAATTTCTTCTTCAGGATGACTTGTGGTGGGTGCATAAGTTTGAATAATCTGAGCCTGGTATCTTTTCGAGAGTTGGATAACAAGCCGTGCTGCTCTGTCAGAGGAACTTTCAACTTCTACAACTTTATCCTTCAGTTTCTTGTTTATAATAAATCCAACACCACTAGTTCTGCCAGTATCTGTCCCACGATAGATGTCCACTTTTCAGTTCGATGAGATCTTCTCCTTTTCTCCTTACCTCACTTAGCCCCACGATGTCCCACTTGATCCTTTGTAGTTCCTCTTCCAATTCAAGAAGCCTTGAATCAGAAGATAGGGAGCGTCCATTGTACGTTGCCAAGGTCAGCATCAGATGGCAGCCTAGTCCGGTCCTCCGGGGATTCTTAGCACCCTCTGCCTTCATGTCGCACTGGCCGCTGCCTTGGCCAGGTACATTCCAGCTGCCGGAGACTGAGGGCCAAGATTTAAGTTGTGGAGTCATTTTGGAGGGGTTTGGCCATAACTCATCACGCTGGCCAAGCGGGTGAGTTTTAGTAAGTGGCCAAAGCATCTGAAGATCTGAAGAGGCTTATCATTGCTACGTGTTTGCTCCACAGTGCATTAGCTTTTGTTCTTTAAATTAACCGAAAGTACTGCTACATACACGTGATTGGGTGACAAGTGCATCTCAATACACCCATACATACTTTCTGTATTGAATACCTTTCTGCAACTACTTTATAGCTCTATAAGATAATGTCATCAAAGGAAGAAACAAAAAAGTAGGCAAATGTTAACGAAGTCCCATCTTCTGGCAACGGAAAATGCAATTCTTCCATCAAACCTAAGTGCAATTAGTACCACTTAACCAGGCGATGGATAGTAAAATGATCCGCCTTTTATGCATGAAAATCTGAAAAACAGAAAATGGACAATGTTAAAAAAAATACTTAAAAATGAGAACTTGAACCTACTCGTTTTTTTAAGTCCAATCGTATCGTAAACGAGTACATATCATGCTCACATACACTGAGTGGCCACTTTATCATGACCACCCCCTCAATACTTCGTTGGGCCACCCTTTGCCTTTAATAGTGCGTCGATTCTTCGTGGCATGGACTCCACGAGATGTTGATAGGTGGTTTGTGGAATCTGTGACCATGCTTGATGAATAGCACTTTCCAGGAGTGTGAGATTGCAGGGTTGTGTATCCAACTGTGTGATGGCTGGTTCAACTTCATCCCACAAATTCTCAATGGGGTTGATCTGGAAATTGTGTTGGCCACCTAAGTAAAGTAAACTCACCGGCATGTTCCTGAAACCAATCCTGTACAATACGAGCACTATGGCAGGGTGCATTATCTTGTTGAAAGTAGCCATCGCCATTGAGATAAACCATCCACATGACAGGATGCACTTGGTCCGCAACTATGTTTAGATATGATGTGCCAGTCAGACGTTGATCAACACGAAAAAGGGCCCAAAGCATGCCAGGAAAACATTCCCCAAACCATAACGTTGCCTCCACCAGCTTGAAGGGTTGCAGCAATGCATTTGGGGTCCATGCTTTCGTGCTGCTTCCGCCAAATTCTTACTCGGCCATCGACATGGTGCAACTGAAAAAGTGATTCATCGGACCACATAATTTGTTTCCAATTATCGACTGTCCAATCCTTGTACTTCTGTGCAAACTGGAGACGTTTTCTCTTGTTAAATGAAGACAGCAAAGGTGTTCGAACAGGCCTTCGGCTGCCATATCCCATCCGATGCAGTGTACGGCGAACAGTGCGTGCAGAGATCATTTGAGCTGATCCTATTAAGATGATCTGTGATTTGCTACACTATTGTCCTTCTGCTGTCTGTTACCAGTTTGGAAATTCTCCGTTCCGCCCGAGCAGTCACTAGTCGATGACGACCACTCGTTGCATGTACAGGCCCAGTGTTTTGGCTGAGAGTCCAGTCTTTAAACACTTTAACAACAGCTGCTCTGGAACATTTCACGAATGCGGCGGTTTCGGTGATACTCGCTCCATGGCTCAGAGCTCCTACAATCATCCCACTTTGAAAGTACGTCAAATCGCATTTTTTATCCATCTCGTCACCCAAAAATCACTTCTACTACTGTCGCAAGCACTAAGCTTTTCCTTTTATACTAGCCTCGCCCTCTGGCTACAACAGCGTTCAGCCATAGCTCATTTGCTTAGAACTGTTAGGTGGTCGTAATAAAGTGGCCACTCAGTGTATAAGTATCCATACGTACTTACAAATAACTTCGTCAATAAATACATAAATAATTATAGATTTAAAGAGAAATTATTTGATAAATGTGTAAAGTGACACCCATAAATAATTAGTACAACAAAGTCACTGATCACAAGTAATTTAATTATGCATAAGTATCTTTATGTACGTTTTTACATTAACTATATTTGTGTCAGTCTCATAAATAACATATTGTCGCTTCATCACTATATTTGTCATAAAATTGTGCGGTCCATTTGCCCAGCATATGACAACGAGTATATCTATTATCCCAGATGTGCCATCGGATAATATACTTCCAGTTGATTATATGAATAAATGAGTATATATGGAGTACACGTATTCCAAATTGGAAAACGAGCCGCGGATGGCTTAGTGGTTAGGGATTCTAACTACTGAGGGAGGGACCCCAGGTTCCAACCTAGCCTGATAGGCTTGAACCTGGAGGCTCTTCGTGGTGGTGTGAATTTTTTACAATTGGTGAATATCCGCTGTGCATCGGACGAGCGCATTAAGTGACGGCCCCCTGGTAGGAATCCCCCGGTTTCATATAAAGGATTTCATTCCTAAGCCCCCCCCACCCTGATTTCTCTCTGACATCTATGTGCAGAATCGTACGCTTGTACGGTAGCCCTATTTAGTGTGCTCTCACTTACAAATTATCCTGTCAGAATTGCTAGCTTCGCTCTAAATTTCTTCAGCTTCTGTGCCGTCCCCGAAAGGGCACAGAGACTGAATGAAGTTAGAGCACACATATTTGAAATATATGGATTTTTTGAGTACATATATTTGAAATGTATGTACTCAAAAATGATTACGTGTCTTTTCCAAAAATGAGACACAAGTACTCGGTGCTATTATAAGCCCAGAATGTATTCAGAAACGAGTACATTTTGTTTATTCCTAAGTACCAATTTTTAACAGTGTTTCTATATGGCTAATGTAGGTCTCGGTTTCTTCGAGTAGACATCTCCGAAGAACCGCATAAATACTTAATTCTGAGTTGGACAGGGCTTTTTTCGCATACTTACTCTGAAACAATTAGTTTTTCATTGGTTACATTTCTAGTAAGAAATCGAAATCCTGGGTTGCTAACAGAAAGAGTATCGGGCGATTAGAAACTTTTCCGAAAGTGAAATTTTCGCTTTAACGAAATATTACCGACGAAGGCAAAGATGCTTCATATGATGAAACAGTGCCTTATGTTCCCGAAGGATCCATCGTTATCGATGTATTTGCGCGTCAGTGATTGTTAAGGATTCTCCCGTTTCACAGAATGTCATAAAGATTCACCTAGGGAGAGATAATGAACCTATAATGCAACAATTCAGCTCGTGAAAGGAAATTATATTTCGACAATGATAGAGAAGACGGGCTATGATGTCTTTCTTTCTCGACCCGTAATAGGTTGTAATAAACTGCTGAAACGTTGGTCAAATTTTTGAGACTCCTATAAGAAATGAATTATTGCAAGCGGTAGAAAAGAAGTGGAGAGGTATAACTTACAAAAGCACTTTTTACAAAGCAAAAACCTATTGTACTTCGCCTCATTGATAATATTTACTGTGTCTGTAAACTGGCTAGTTTGAAATTTTACTATTTTTTTTCCCGTTGAGGGTATAACAATCCACACGAGTATCTTAGGTTGTAAAAGGTCGCTCGATCCTTGTTGAGGGACTTAGGGCAGACGTCCAGCCTAAGTCTCGAACCACAGTTAACTTGGACGATTAGCCAAAAGCCCAGTCCTATATTCTGTATGAACATACACTTTTTGCCAAAGAAACGAAGCACCTCGAGAAGGTCTTTCGATCCTGATAAAACTCCGCATGCAAGTACCTCACTGCTGAATATGCAAATCATTGAAAAACAACGACCCATGACTGAATAGTGGCCCGGCACAGAGCATGGCAACCTTGCATCGAAGAAAGTATATCAAGCGCAAATCTCGCAAGCAGGGAGAATTGTGACAGACGATTGCGGTTGCATTATTCTCCACGGACTCTGAGGATGCCTCGACGTCGAATCCGTGCCCAATACGAGCAGTAGGGCGCGTTTCTGAGAGGAAATGATTAGGCTGAGAGAGGCCGGTTGGTCAGGTGGCTATATCGCCAGGCATTTGGGTGGGAGTGACGCGGCAATCGGACGATGTTGGCGCCAATGGGTTGAGGAGAGCACAACCCAGCGCCACGCGGGCACTGGACGGCCGATCGCAACGACAGAACACGATGATCGAGCGATTGTGAGAGCCGCAAGACGAAGAGAACCGAATTCGTCGTCTCAACCGTCCGTGGCCGTGTTGCGTTTTCTACAGGTAAAAAAGGATGTAGTCCCCGTCCAGCAAGGGTCGTTGCCAGACTACTTGCTGCACTGGGACTACAATCGAGGAGGCCCACAAGCTACAATTTTACTAGAAAAGTGCAGAAGTTAATTTCATTTCAATTTTACTAGAAACACGTAGAAGTTAATTCCATTTCACAATTTTACTCGAAAAATGAAGAAGTTAATTCCAATTCACAATTTTGCTAGAAAAATGTAGAAGTTAATTTCATTTTACAATTTTACTAGAAAAATGTTAACACATTTCACAATTTTACTAGAAAAATGTAAAAGTTAATTCCATTTCAACTTTACTAGAAAATGTAGAAGTTAATTCCATTTCACAATTTTGCTAGAAAAATGTAGAAGTTAATTCCATTTCACAATTTTACTAGAAAAATGTAGAAGTTAATTCCATTTCACAATTTTACTTGAAAAATGTAGTTATTTCCATTTTACAATTTTACTAGAAAAATGCTCATACATTTCACCATTTTACTAGAAAAATGCAGAAGTTAATTCCACTTCACAATTTTACCAGAAACATGTAGAAGTTAATTCCATTTGCAATTTTACTAGAAAAATGTAGAAGTTAATTCCATTTCACAATTTTACTAGAAAAATGTTCATACATTTCACCATTTTACTAGAAAAATGCAGAAGTTAATTGCACTTCACAATTTTACTAGAAACATGTAGAAGTTAATTCCATTTTGCAATTTTACTAGAAAAATTTAGAAGTTAATTCTATTTCACAATTTTACTAGAAAAATGTAGTTATTTCCATTTTACAATTTTACTAGAAAAATGCTCATACATTTCACCATTTTACTAGAAAAATGCTCATACATTTCACCATTTTACTAGAAAAATGCAGAAGTTAATTCCATTTCAATTTTACTAGAAAAATGTAGAAGTTAATTCCACTTCACAATTTTACTAGAAACATGTAGAAGTTAATTCCATTTGCAATTTTACTAGAAAAATGTAGAAGTTAATTCCATTTCAATTTTACTAGAAAAATGTAGAAGTTATTTCCAGATTTCTCACCAGCTACAATTTTACTGGAAAAATGTAGATTTTAATTGTAGTAGGGATGTAAGGTCAGGTGATGCGTAACATCACAGCCTCTCCTTGACAAATGTCAACCCCGCCTTCTCGTGGTGCATCCTGTTCCCACTAAAGGGGCTCTGACGACCGCCAATAGCGGTATAACTATACCATCGGGATTAGAGGAAATTCTATCCCACACTCACCAACCCGCTTGGCCAGCGTGGTGAGTTATGGCCAAACCCTCCAAAATGATTCCACAACTTAAATCTTGGCCCTCAGTCTCCGGCAGCTGGAATGTACCTGGCCAAGGCAGCGGCCAGTGCGACATGAAGGCAGAGGGTGCTAAGAATCCCCGGAGGACCGGACTAGGCTGCCATCTGATGCTGACCTTGGCTACGTACAATGGACGCTCTATCTTCTGATTCAAGGCTTCTTGAATTGGAAGAGGAACTACAAAGGATCAAGTGGGACATCGTGGGGCTAAGTGAGGTAAGGAGAAAAGGAGAAGATCTCATCGAACTGAAAAGTGGACATCTCTTCTACTATCGTGGGACAGATACTGGCAGAACTAGTGGTGTTGGATTTATAATAAACAAGAAACTGAAGGATAAAGTTGTAGAAGTTGAAAGTTCCTCTGACAGAGCTGCACGACTTGTTATCCAACTCTCGAAAAGATACCAGGCTCAGATTATTCAAACTTATGCACCCACCACAAGTCATCCTGAAGAAGAAATTGAAGAATTTTATGAGGAAATTTGTCATCTAAATAATAAAGGTAAGCAGCACTTGAAAATAATTATGGGAGATTTCAATGCAAAAATAGGGCAACGGCAACAGAATGAAACTTCAGTAGGTAAATTCGGTCACGGCAACAGAAACCAGCGTGGAAATACTCTCGTTGAGTTTGCAGAGGCAGAAGGGTTTTTCATCTTGAACTCCTTCTTCAAGAAAAAGCCACACAGGAAATGGACATGGAGACATCCAAATGGGACGACAAGTGAAATTGATTTTATTATGTGTAACAAAAAATTCGTCATAGAAGACTGCAGTGTGCTGAACAAGTTCAACACAGGTAGTGACCATAGATTGGTGAGATGTAAGATGCACCTCAACACTAAACTTGAACGTGGCAAGCTCATAAGACAAACAAAATCTATTGACATAACCAACCTTAAAAACACCACAATACCTTCAAGTTGGAACTGAAGAACAGGTTCTCTGCTTTAGAAGGCCTAACATCGGAAGAAGTGGACATCTCTGAAGTTAACAGAAAAGTAACCAAAGCTCTTATGGAAACAGCAACAAATTTAGCTGGGTCTAAGAACAAGTTGCATGTGAACAAATTATCAGGAAAAACCAAAATGTTGATGCAAAAAAGAAGAGAGATGAGGACAACTAAAGAAGATGTGACTTCCAAAGTGGAATATATAGAGCTATGCAAGACAGTAAGAAAAAGTATCACTGAAGACATAAGAAAATTCAACTGTGAACTAGTGAGGAAAGCAATTGAAAACAACCAAAGCCTAAAGATAGCAAAGGGACATCTCAGTAAGGGGAGAAAACAGATTATGGCACTGAGAAAAGAAGATGGTTCTGTAACAAGAAATAGAGGTGAAATTTTGACAAGAGTGAAATATTTCTACTCCAAATTATATGAAAGGGATGATATATGCACTCCAGACATCATGAAAGATACCAGTACCAGAGTTCCTCCAGTCCTTCCAGCAGAAGTTGCACATGCAATCAAGAACATGAAGCGAGGAAAAGCTCCAGGAGAAGATGGAATTACTGTAGACATCATACAAGAAGCAAGTGGAGAAATCGAAACAGTACTCGCCCAAATTTTCACTCGATGCCTTAATGAAGGAAAGATTCCTGAGGATTGGAACACCGCTACAATGATCCTGCTACATAAGAAAGGTGACATTGAGGATCTCGGAAACTACAGACCTATCAGCCTCCTATCAGTAGTTTATAAAATCTTCACTAAAGTTCTTTCACACCGCTTGAAGGTAACACTGGACATGGCTCAACCGAGAGAACAAGCTGGATTCAGGAGTGGCTACAGCACAATAGATCATATCCACGTGCTGAGAGAACTAATTGAAAGAGCGAGGGAATATGAACTTCCATTGTGCATGGCTTTTATCGATTATGAAAAAGCCTTTGATTCGGTGAAACCATCAGCAGTTACAATGGCTCTGAAAACCTGCGGTATTGAAGATGCATACATTAATATTATTAATAACATCTATGAAAATGCAAGTGCAAAGATTAGGCTGTTTGAAAATACAACACACGTAAAAATTGGAGAGGGAGTGAGACAAGGTGACACCATATCTCCGAAGCTCTTTAATGCCACATTGGAGGGTGTTTTTCAGTCGCTGAGCTGGGAAAACAAGGGGATAAAGATTAATGGAGATTATCTAACCCACCTTCGTTTTGCTGATGACGTAGTCATTTTTGCAACTACCCCATCAGAGCTGCAGAGTATGATCCAGGAACTTGCTGACAAGAGTAAAGAAGTGGGATTAAAAATGAACTTTCAGAAGACAAAAGTGATGTTCAATGCTTTTACAAGAAATGAAGATTTATCGATTGATGGAGAAAAGCTGGAGATAACAGACACGTACGTTTATCTTGGACAGCAGATATCAAGTGAGGGTCACATTGATGAAGAAATTAATCGGCGTACAAAACTTGCCTGGAGAGCTTTTGGAAGAAACAGCATAATTTTCAAGAGCAATATGCCATTATGTCTTAAAAGAAAAGTGTTTGATCAATGCATCCTTCCAGTGCTTACGTATGGTGCGGAGACGTGGACCTTAACTAAAAGAGACATACAAAGGCTGCAGACAACTCAAAGCAGCATGGAGAGGTGCATGCTTGGTGTAACCAGGAGAGATAAGAAGAGGAACTCGTGGATCCGAAAAATGACAAGAGTGGAAGACATCATGATCAGAGTTAAATCCCTGAAATGGCAATGGGCTGGACATACTGCCAGAAGGACAGATCATCGATGGACAGCCGAAATTTTAGATTGGATTCCAAGGGACAGGAAAAGACCCAGAAGAAGACCACATGGGAGATGGGTGGATGAAATTCGAAAGTATGCAGGGGTGACATGGAGGAGACTGGCACAAGACAGACCGTTGTGGAGGAAACTTGGGGAGACCTTCGTCCAGCAGTGGATTGATAATGGTTGACAATGATGATGATGATGATGATCCATCTAAAGTCCTGTATTTACTTTCTCAAAAAGGTTCATTAGCTGAGATATTTTAATTAACTTTTCAGTTCTCGAGTTTAGTTTAACATTTCCTGTTCAAAAAATTAAGCAAAGGTTACATTCCTTAGAATGGATATTATTTTCTTGTAAATTAGATTTAATATTTTGTCTCAATTAATGTGAAAAAAAATCTACTTGTTTATTTGAATCCGCTGTGTTAAGATTGAGTCGTTCTCTCTCTTTTTTTTGTCACTCATAGTAGTAAAATAGCTATGAAGCCGTTGTTTAATCAATACTTGTTTCTGAATCCCAAGTGACGGAAAAAAGTTACTGATGGAAGCAGTTACTTAAAATGTTTATAAACATAGGAAACATTTCGTACTTTAAATTCCGTTACATACAAAACACACCAAGAGCTGCGCTATAAAGTACGAGAGCGTACTTTCATGAAAGCCAAAAATATTTACTATTGGTTTGAGATTTTTTTTCTCCCAGGACCAAGAAATGAGGGACCACATTATGCGAATCACGTTCCAAGGACTTTTGCTGTATATTATCGGTCCAATAACTTCTGCTGTCTATTGTCAGCCTAGTGGCTTTTGCTATCTACTGTATTATCATTTCAATGACGTTTGCTGTCTATCACCAGTTCAACGACTTTTGCTGTCTGTAATCAATTTGCAAAAGCTCTACCACCATACATTTTGCAGTTGATATCTAGATTCAGCACGAGCCTGTCCCTACAGCTTGCATCAATTTTGCAGGTCATCTCAGTCATGTTTTCCAGTTTCTAAATCTTTTCTTTTGTCATTTGTTCCGTCATTTCTTCTTGGCTCGACTTCAGAATGTTCGTCTTTTGATCTCAGGTGGAATTCATGCTCAGATGCTTCATAAATAATTTTCCTCATTTTCCAACAGGGTGTCGTTTCTTCTACTTGTAAGTAAGACCTAGGAATTTTCTGCAGATGACCACCAGTGCACCGTAGTGCACCCAGTGATATGTATCTCACTGTAAGTAGGTAACTCTTTCGATATCCTAAATTTATGTTTCAGGTTTTCAGCTGCGATTTACTGGAGATTTTACTGTGAATTTTACTCGCTGTCAGACGTACTATTTCCTTACCGCTGTCAACCAGGGGCGGATTGGAACAACCAAACCAGGCGAAACATTTTAGTATTGCGATCCCCAATGAAAACACGCGTATCTACAAGGAACATCTCATAAATACCTCATGAAAAACAAATCTGTTTTAACTTGGATGAAACAGAATTATTAAAAAACTAGCCTGCAGTCCGACGGCTATTTTTAAGCTTTAAATAAACATTAATACACTCACGGACAATTAAATTTGGACACCAAGAAGAAAGCATCGAATTGAACTGAAATTTTATGGACGTAATGATACAGATGAATGATGCACATGATGGCAAAAACAAGACAATTACAGAGGGATCTGTGGCTTGCAGTCCGGTCATCTTCAATAGCGCGTCGTACCGCCTCGTGCGGCGATACCTGCTGCAAGACGGTCCGGCATGGAGCCGAATAGACGCCTGATGTTGTCCTGCGGCAGACTTGTCCACACGTGTTGGACGATGTGCTCCAAATCCCGGATACTGCGCCACGGCGGCAGCCGGCGTTTCAACTGGTCCCACACATGCTCAATAGGGGACATGTGCGGGGAGCGGGGCAGGTCATGAAAGTGTCTGGACATGACGTAAGCAGTCCTGCGCAACCCGAGCCGTATGCGGGCGGGCATTATTTTGCTGGTATAGCACGCCTGGAATCCCGGCCAGGAATTAGAGCACATGGGGCCGTAGGATCTCAACCACATACCGCTGTCTCGTCAATGATCCACGTATCACTACTAGGGCTGATCGGCTATCGTAAGCAATGGCTACCCAGACCATACTGCCTGTAGTAGGGAAGGTGTGGCGCTTGATAGTGAGGTTGAGATTGTGCCTTTGACTCGGGGACCTCCACACCCGAACACGATGATCATCTGTCCCCAAAACGAAGCGCCACTCATCGCTAAACACCACACGTAGCCAGTCTGTGGCGTTTCACGTTGCTCTAACTTGGTACCACTGCACACGGAGCCGGCGATGTTCCGGTGTTAATGGCAGCACACGTATGGGGCGCTGGGATATCAGATTCGCTTCCGCGAGGCGTCGGGAAATGGATCGTGGTCACACAAGAGCCGCTACATCTGTCTGTAGAATGGACCAGGTCCCCGTGGGATTCGTTCGTGCCTGGCGCACGATCCGTCGATCCCCTCTACGGGAGGTCCTCTAGGTCCGTCCGGAGCCGCTCCGCCTTGTGGCAGTGCCGTCATGTGTCCACGTCTCCCAACACAGTCGGACGGTATGGTCAGAACGAACCACATGGCGGGCTATACGGTGCACCGACAACCCTGCGGTTTTCAGCCCGACGATCAGGCCTCTCTCATAGTCCGTATGTTACGTAAATCTACGTCTCTGGCATCTATACTCGGCATTTTTTGTCATTCTGGAACCTTGCTTGCGTCGGCCGGTGCTTTTCGCTTTCATGGGGCATCGACTACACGCCGGTTTATAAGGCTGCCGGTTCGTGTTTGCAGCGCCACCACAGGGTGTACGGTCATTCGCATTCGCACCGAACGTGGATCATTTGCATACCAGCACGCACTTTAGCTATTTGCAAAGTTTCGCGGTTGTAACATATTTTCTTCTAGGTGCGCAAATTTCATTGTCCGTGAGTGTGTATAGGGGATGTTGCCCGAGCTAGGACAAGATGAAGTTTTTAAGTGAAGCAGATTTAAAACAAATCAAATAAACGGCGGATTTTTGTAAGGAAAGGTAGTAAAAACTCATTCGTGTAAGGGCTGAAAATTGTATGCTATTTATTTCCGTTTTTCAAAAGACCTCGCGATAAATAACATTCTGTGTAAAATATTTGTTGTTATTTAACAATTTCCTTGTAGTCCACTTGCTCTCCTGTTCCTCTGTAAATATATTTAACTGCACGCAGAGAAGTGCAAAATTCGACGTTAATGTGCGCATCGAATTATAGCATCAGATGCGGATTATAGGGTACAACAAATATGTTGTCCATTGTCGTTCTTCATCTGTGATTCCTAAGCGTTTACGATACAACAGACAGCATTCACATTCTGTTCCGTTTCCGGTTGAAACGGCTTGGGAAACATTTTCTTGCACTTTCCGCCTTCCATGTAAGGGGCTCCAGGATTGTTGCTGTCACGTGGTTCATGCATCGTGCATCTTGTTACGATTAATGCAAGCGCGGAGTTTGATCAGCTGCTGGAATCTCAGCCCACACGAATTGATCGATACGTTCAATAGTAAAAAAATTGTTTTCGGCTCGCAGAACAATTACAATGTGAGCATGTGGTGGTCTTCGCTTTTGAAACTCAATCGTGTAAATACGAGCTGTCGATTTTCTCGAAACACTTTGAACTGTCTGATCTTCCACGAGCGATTTCAACTTTTACTTGTAAGTAAGACCTTTGCGAAATATGTTGCAAAATGTATAATAATGTAGTGTATTTTACTGCATTTCCTCTCAGCATCAAGAGATGGCGCCACAATCCAGGCGTTACTGTGACGTCAAGCGTTCCACAGAGAATGAGAGAGAATTTTTTTTTTTTGATTGGAGGTTTAACGACCACCGTGAGCAACTCAATGGGCTATAAGCAGTCGCCCGTCCCTAATTTAGGGTCACTGGCTCCAGTGAAGGGAGAGAGCCAGTGCCGTAAGACAAACACAACATCCATGCCTCACCGGGATTCGAACCCGGACCCCGTTCGAACGAATGATCAGAGGCCATCGCTTAGACCACTGCTCTAACGGGGCGGCAGAGAGAGAGAGAGAGAGAGAGAGAATGACAGAGAGTTCTGGCTGTTTATATGTATAGTTAGTGCATTACAAAACAAATTCAGTTGTGTACAAATTTCCATGGTGAAAGAGCTTTAAAAAGTCGCTCATAATTAAATGTGGCATTAAATCACGCTCAAAACGGGATGTTTTTCCTGAGAATTACTTTCCTTAAAAAAAAAAAAAATTGGTTTTGAAAAAAAAAAAAAAATTACCTCCCCAAAAAAACACGATTCTCTTGGCTACCCAATTTCCAACTAAATTACCGTAAAGATTCTGAAAGTGGAAATATGCCCACACGCCATATAACGTTTTTCCTGCGCGGACTTTTTTATATTTATTCCGTCATTGATCGCCTATTGCGTAATGATATTGGCATCTCCTTCTTGAGTAGACGGCTTCTTTAACTCGATCCATTATTTTGGCACATGAATCAGTACTGGCACATCATTGTTTCTTTTGAGATAAATATGGGTAGAATACGGATTTCGTAATATCTCTAAGGAATTACCATTCTATGCTGTGTATCAGTCTGTGGATAAGAGAGTGGAGACGAGAGGCCATCAAATGGGTAGTAGTGTCTTATTCAAGATTACAAAAGGGGGTAGGGCCTACCAATGACCCTGACCTCTAAGATAAACGGCTTACGTTTAACTCTAGTTAGCTTTATCTTAATTGATAGATAGCAACATGTTTGGTCAGGCGGCATTTTTATCACATAATTACAAAGAAATTTGCTATATCATTTCAGAGCAAACGGCCGAAATATAGATTGAAGGAAACTTGTTTTATTTTAACAAGTAACTTTCTAAGACAGAAATAAAGCCTAAATGAAGTTCACGATTATTATTCACAAGTTCCAAAATAATTATTCGTTCGTTTCACAAATTCCAGACGAAAAGAGTACGAGAAAGTGGGCCATTTCTCGAATGGTGCATCAGGAAGAGTCCTAGTGTCTCAGTGGTCCTACCCATCTTCGCCGTCAACATTAATGCGACTGAGACAGAAACGAGCTTTTTGGAAGAGCAATTTATGCATACGTTTTTAATTTGTTTAGTTTAACTACTACCACGTGTAACTGGAATGATCGCAAACCAATCGCCCATCCCCAATTAAGAGCCATTAACCCCAACAAACACCCTACTCATTCCGCATCCAGAACGTCAACTTTAGCTCATCTACGACGGCTATCCAAAAACCAACACCTCCAACAACTTATAGCCCATGGACCTTAATTAAAAAAGATATTCAAGGATATTATAGTCAACTGAAAGTAGTATGGTGAGATGCATGCTTGGTGTAACCAAGAAAGATAAGAAGAGGAACTCATGGATAAGGAAAATGACAAGAGTGGAAGGCATCATAATCAGAGTAAAATCCCTGAAATCGCAATAGGCTGGATATATTGCCAGAAAAGCGTACAACTGATGGTAATTCGAAAATTTAGATTGGATTCCAAAGGGCAGGAGAAAACGCAGATGTGACCACGTGACAGATGGGTGGATGAAATTCAAGAGCATGTCTGAGTGACATGGAGGAGACTGGCTTAAGAAAGACTATTGTGGAAGAAACGTGGGGAGACCTTCATCCAGCAGTGGATTGATGATGGCTGACAATGATGATGATGATATGACTTTCGTATTTTGGAGTTTTACATTAACTTAAAAAAGGTAACGTTTCACGTTAAATGATTAAATGTGAATCTAATGCGCCTAGTCAACCATTGGATGTACCAGACAGGATTATCATGAGTGGATTTACATGAACTTTGGGAATATGTTACACAGAGTGAAGAATGAATTTAAGGTTTCCAGTAACCTCGAAAATATCAAAGATCTAGCTGCAGAATGCAGCTGCATGACTAGTCAGTTATTTCAATCTGCTGGCTAATTATATCAGTTGAATATATTTTCTGCATACGTCTCGCGCATCCACAAGCAGTTGAGCCGAGAAAAGATTGTTCTGGAAGCTTAAGCTTTTTAGCAGATTCATGTAAAGTACTGTTGTACAAAGTCGAAGTCCCTTTAAATATCATTATTCCTTCCATACACAGCGTGAGATATTTCCTGAAGAATGGAATGGAAGAATTTTGTCAAATCAAAATTCTTGCATTAGTAGTGGTCATTGCTAGAATTTTGTCTTCAAAGAAGTTTTGTTGCTTAAAAATCCTTCTTTCGTTCATATTGGACATAGTCAGGAGAGTATAGGATATGATGAGGCGAGCTGGCATTTTTCCTATACGCGCACGGTAGGTGACTCAGTACAAAAGTGCAATACTGTCTGAACAAAATTTAAGAAATTACTTAATTTCAAATGCCACTATCAGCAGTGTTGCCTTTCGCGAATAATACATAATATCACATTCCTCAAATATGACGCAAACAATGACTTTTTCCCTGTTTAACGTCCAGATCGTTAAGAGAACTTTTTAAGTATTAAGTTTAATTAGGCTATAAAATTAAAATAAAAAATAGGTGGACCCTGGGGTGGCACTCTCAGGACCGTAAGTGAGAGTAAAATTCTTCTCTGTAGCCAAAGTTCATTTCTTCGTTAGTTGAGAATTAGTTTTCATCCGTTTCCCAGGGCCTCCTCCTAATTCCTAAAAAAAAAAAAAAAAAATAACAAAAATGTCTTTCGACAAAATGTCACAGGAGAAGCCTCCCAAAAAGCGAATAGAACCTGAAATCATTCCAAACCCACATTATGTGTCAGGGTAGGTAACTGATTTACTTGTTTTCTCTTGGATGTACAGAAAACATTAAGTAATTATTGCGCACAGTAGGTGTTGACAACAAACCGACCTATTTGCCGAATTGTTTACAATTTAAAGACTTTTTGCTGTTTGGGTGATGGTTCATGAGCAACAATGATCTACAAATTACTGCCGAACTGATCCAACATATCTTTTCAACTTTAAATTCTTCAGCCTTCTACTATCCGAAAGGGACTGATTTCACGTAATGGTGTGATGTCATATGACATCTTTTCAATGCGATATTCAGTGCTCGAAATGAAAATTTTAAAGTGCCGGCATGCTCATATTTAGCTAAAAATCATCCGGAAAAATACCTCCGCCAGAAAATATCCCGAACTAAAAATAAAAAAAAAATCTCTGGAAGAAAAATTCCTTACTTTGAAAATATAACTGACAATTCGTTGAATACTATTGCAACGTAAGTCAGAAACGATGGCGGTTGATTCTAGTTGGTTGGTTTGTGTGTGTGGATCCAGCAGGCACTGCTTATGCAACGTAAGTCAGAAAAGATACTATTGCAACGAAAAAAAATACTACGTAAGTCAGAAACGTACTATTGCTACCTAAGTAATGCTATTTCAACAAAAAAATACTGTAATACTACGTAGGAAATACTATTGCAACGTAAGTCAGAAACGATGGCGGTTGATTTCAGTTGGTTGGTTTGTGGATCCAGCGGGCACTACTTATGCAACGTAAGTAATAATATTACAACAAAAAAATACTACGTAAGTCAGGAACGATACTATTGCAACAAAAAATACTTCGTAAGTCAGAAACGATATTATTGCAACGTAAGTAATAATAGTACAACAAAAAATAATGTAATACTACCTAGGCAATACTATTGCAATGTAAGTCAGAAATGATGGGGGTTGATTTCAGTTGGTTGGTTTGTGGATCCAACGGGCACTACTTATGCAACGTAAGTCAGAAACGATGCTATTGCAACGTAAGTAATAATATTATAACAAAAAATACTACGTAAGTCAGGAACGATACTATTGCAATGTAAGTAATACTATTACAACAAAAAAATACTGTAATACTACGCAGGCAATACTATTGCAACGTAAGTCAGAAATGATGGCGGTTGATTTCAGTTGGTTGGTTTGTGGATCCAGCGGGCACTACCTATGCTTCACCGAGGATTGGGGTTTAGACTTGTTTACCACGAGGAGTCTCTAACCGGGACCAACGGATTAACGAGACTTACGAACCACGGCTAATCATTAGTGATTCAGCTGGACTTAGCCGAGAAAGCAGGCCCCTTCCAATAGGGACTTCCAAAAAGTAGAAAGTTCGGCAGTTACAATCTCCACGATGAGAACGAATATTCAGCTTTAAATTAATAGCAATCTCATCCCCATATAAAACAAACAAACAAGAAAAAACAACAACAACAAGCAAGTCCGAAGTGAAAATTTTATTCATTGCTGCGAAACAAAAATTTTTGTTTAATCTATTACTCCCAATTCTCGATTTTACGAAGAAGCTCTTCAAATTGAATATATTAAATTAATGATTGAACAAAAATTACAGACATCTTTAGTAGGATGACCCGGAACTTGGGCAAGATGTGACCATACGCTATGGGTAGCTTCATTTTCATCCTTTGAAGGACTGAACTTATATCTCATCTGTATATCACTCACCTACCCTATTAGGTTTCTCACACAGCTATTTCTCAAAGGAACAAGGCACATAACGTTTCTGTGTTTAAGAATGCGCGCTCCTAAGTCAGGGACAAAAAATAATTTCTGCAGTTCCCACTACTGATATTAGCGCCGGTATGTAAATTCCAGGTAAAAAAAAGTGTCGGTATTAAATACTAGGAAAAAAGAGGTGCCGGTATGCCATACTGGCATATACCGACCCATTTCGAGCACTGGCGATATTTTAAATGACCACGGCATCTTTTATTTTTAACAAGATTACAATTTTCAAGATACAACAGTCGAGATCCCAAAATTCGTGTGTTGGCACATTTAGACAAAAATGAATTTGGTGTCATCATTAGAATGTTGTTTTTACATGAAGATTCTCTCCTTTACAACACGCAAACATTAAGAACGGATGCACTAAATAATTGAATCTGGAAGGACATTACTACTTCTGCTTTCTTTTCAACATGTTGCTCAGACACAACAATATTTTCACTTTCAACCAGTGTCGTGTACAGACAAAAAAGTCTTCGAGGTCCTTTTTCCAAAAAATTATTAGCTTTCAATTATTGAAGTTACTAAATTCCATATAACTTACAGGTATTTCCGTAAAACCAAATTTATCGCGCTTTCTTGCGTATTTCAAGGTTTACGTATTTATACAGGGTGTCCCACTCGCTACCGAACCCGGCATTTCTTTAATAATATTAACACCAATGAAGATATTGCAACGAAATTTCAAGTGGACTTACCTCATTTCGTGCGAAATGTGATGACGTCAAAACATGTGCTGGAAGTGCCCACCATTTGCGTCCAGACAGCATTGAACCCGGCGCACCATATTGTGGAAAGTCCTTGCCAGTACGTTTGCCGTCACTGCCTGAACTTCTTCTGTGATGTTTGCTTTCAAGGCATCTATAGTTCGCGTTTTCATTTGGTAAACTCTCCCTTTTAGATAACCCCATAAAACGTAATCAGGAGGCGTCAGATCGGGCGAGCGCGGTGGCCATAGACCCTTCGAAATTACGCGGTCGCTAAAAAAGGACTGAATTTCGGCCGTACTGGCGTGTGATGTCGCTCCATAATGCTGGTAATATCCAATAGAGAGTTCTCAGTCGTCCAATTGATTTACAAAGGTGTTGAAGATTTCGATATATGCAGCTGTTGTGATGGTTGTATAGAAGAAGATGGGACCAATTATGCGGTGCCGGGTCATCCCACAATTTTCTGTGAATGAAAGGGTTCTTCATGTATCGCGTTGGGATTTTCACTAGCCCAAATACGGAAATTTTGATAATTGATGCATCCGGGCAGGTCAAACCACGCCTCGTCCGAGAACCACGAGTAGTCGAGAATGCCCGGATCTTCCTGAAGAAATGGCTGAAACCATCGACAGTATGTCACTCGTTTCACGTGGTCAGGCTCTTTCAGCTCGTGAATCACGAAGATACGGTACGCATGAAGATTCGCTTTTTTTCACAGCACGTTGACAAATACTTTTGGACAACCCTGTTTCCTGTGACAGTTGGCGAAGTGACTTCCTGGGAGACGCAAGTAGTCGGCCCTTTACATTCTGGATCGTTTCCTCGAACATTTGTGGACGACCTCTTGCATGGTCTTCCAATAAAGCCCCCTTCGTTTCCAATTTCTTCGACAATGCCCAAATGGTGGACTTTCTCGGCGGATGTCTTCCTGCAAAACTCTCCAGGAATTACTGTTAACAAGACTTTATCGATTCTGTTTTCTAATAAGTGCGAACAATAAACACTCGCTCCTCGAGAGTGTACCGATACATTTTCACACGTACACGAACAACCACGAACAAGAGCACTCACTATCAACAACCGTATTGTGTAGTCAAGCTCAGCGAAATGGCATAACAAAGCAGCAGAGAGGCGTGTCCGTCTGGAGGCAGGAGTGTTGCTCAGTGACGCCATATTTAGGAATGTGTCTGCCACTAAGGAACACTCCAGCAGGCTAGCGAGCAGCGTCGGGTTCAATGCTGTCTGGACGCAAATGGTGGGCACTTCCCGCACATGTTGTGATGTTATCGCATTTCGCACGAAATGAGGCAAGTCCACTTCAATTTTCTTTGCAATATCTTCATTGGTGTTAATATTATTAAAGAAATGCCGGGTTCGGTAGCGATTGGAATACCCTGTGTAAAGGTCAAGCAAACTAATTTTTGGGAGTTTCTCTTTTTAATGCGGGGAAATAATATTTCTCATGGTACTAAGGTCTACAGGTTTGTTCTTACTGATGAATTTTCCATTAAAAATATCAATGTGCATTTTCTGTGTATCTTTTCTGTATTTGCTTTGAACTGGAACAAAACAGGTGAGATTATATATATTGTGTATTTGCATGAGTTTGTTACAGAATAAACTTCCTGGCTGGAGAAGTTGGTTCTGCATACATACGCTTTTTATTATTAATTTGATAAAAAAAAACTGTATCTCAATGGGGGTTATTTTTTTATTTTTTTTTGATTGGAGGTTTAACGACCACCGTGAGCAACTCAATGGGCTATAAGCAGTCGCCCGTCCCTAATTTAGGGTCACTAGTTCCAGGGAAGGGAGAGAGCCAGTGCCGTAAGACAAACACAACATCCATGCCTCACCGGGATTCGAACCCGGACCGCTTACGAACGAATGATCAGAGGCCAGTGCCTTAGACCACTGCGCCACAGGGGTGGCTCAATGGGGGTTAACAAACTTTCTTACGCACTTTGGCGTACTTAAATTGTTCATACAAAAAGGCTGTTTCCAAAAATGGAGCTGCCGCCCCAGTGGCGCAGTGGTCTAAGGCGCTGGCCTCTGATCATTCGTCCGTAAGGGGTCCGGGTTCGAATCCCGGTCAGGCATGGATGTTGTGTTTGTCTTACGGCACTGGCTCTCTCCCTTCCCTGGAACCAGTGACCCTAAATTAGGGACAGGCGACTGCTTATAACCCATTGAGTTGCTCACGGTGGTCGTTAAACCTCCAATAAAAAAAAAATGGAGCTAATACCATTTTTTCCTCCTGCGGTCATCTCATGGGAGTCCTTGCTATTTTTAGACTTTTCATTCCTTGATTATTAAGTCAAAATAAATATGTAAACCATATGCGAAAAGTATCCGTGAAAGTATGTTCTCGACTTTGTTTTGTAAAAATGAAGAACTAGTTGTCAATTTAACGTCGGAAGAACTTGCCTTCGTCCAGCCATCTATATCACTCGCGCGCGTCCGTTCTTTTCTAAATATAACTAGCTCTTCCTGTGTTTGGAAATTGCTTCTGCTTTTCCATTTTATTCATCCATCTTTTCTGTCTTCTTCTCAGGCTGAAAGTCCAGATCATTTCCAATTTCATACATTTATTTATTTTGTGTTTTCGAAGTGTTTCTGTTATTGCCGCTAAAGGTTAGTGGTGGCAGTGTGATCAGAGTTGTAAGTTTCTGATCAGTCATACGATTTGGGTTCGAATGAAGTGGGAGTGGATCTTGCTTCATGCCGTGGGCTCTTTTTCTTAACTGGTACCAGGGGCCCTAAATTAGAAAGGGGGGGGGCAGCTTATAGCCCTTAGAGTTGCTCACCGTGGGCGTTAAACAACCGAACAAACAGAAAAACAAAATAAAAAACAAAAAGATAAGTCTTACAATCTCTGATGATTCCATGTGTGGATTATTTTAACTTTTTTGTATAGTTTTGTGCTTCGTTTCAGTGTATCTCCAATTATATTAACACCATAAGAATGCACTGATCAAGTGTTCCACTTTCAAGAGACATACACTGCTGGCCACCCAAAACGCAACACCAAGAAGGACAGGAGATAGCAAAGCCAGATTTACTGGACACATAACAACAGATACAAAGACGAAACGATTGAGTTTACAGGCCCGTGTGACTTGCGTAACACGCAGACATCAATAGTTCGTGTGGATTCCATGGCTGGCAATAACGGCCGCTACACGCCGCGGCATCGAACGAAAGAGGCTTTGGATGTGGGCTTGGGGTATGTCGGTCCAGGCTGCTTCCACACGTTGCCACAGTTCATCAGGCGTAGCCACGGGTGGTGCTTGCCGGGTCCCTCGGTTGCCGATCAGCGACCAGACGTGTTCGATGGGCGAAATATCGGGAGAACAGGCGGGCCACGGCAGCAGTGACACCTGGTGGGCCGTGAAGAATTGTTGCACGATGCGTGCCACGTCCGGGCGCGTATTGTCCTGTTGAAACGTGGCCTCTGGCAGGCCCTGCAGGTAATGGAGGACTACAGGCTCCAAAACGTGGGAGATGTAGCGGTGGCTGTTGAGTGTACCGGCGATGCGTACCAGAGGGGTGCGGGTGTCTTATCAAATTGCGCCCCAAACCATAACGCCAGGCGACGAACCGGTATGGCCATGCATAATGCACGCATCATACAGTCTCTCGCCGCGGTGCCGCCTCACGAGGATCCGTCCATCGTGGTGTTGCAGGCAGAAGCGGGATTCGTCGGAGAAGAAAATGTCGTGCCATTCCGTATTCCAGGTGCGACGTTCAACTGCCCACTGCCGCCGCACTCACCGGTGGTGTAACGTCAAAGGTAATCGGAGCAATGGGCGCCGTGCGACAAGTCCCCGCTTCTGCAGACGACGTCGAACGGTACGAGCTGACACAGGTTGTTGCGCAACATACCCTTATTCGTGCGCTAACGTTCTTGATGTGACGGTGTGAGCCGTCAATGCCCGCCGCATAACATGCCGGTCCTCTCGTTCGGTGGTGTGCCGCGGCTGCAGAAATCGCTCACGTCGGTCCGTCCGTCCCTCCTGCACCCACCGAGTCCATACTCGCCTCACTGTGGCTGGATGTCGTCCCACACTGGCGTCGATGTCTCGGTACGATAAACCGCTGTCGCGATAAGCCACTATTCGTCCTCTGTCGAACTCCAAAACGTGCCGGAATGACTGTCGTATTCTGCGACGAGGCATCAGGAAACTTCCCACGCACAGGTCCGGCAACACAACACACTTCCACTACTTACATCTCGCCTTCTGTGCACCCTTCTTATAGTGCTTGTCGCGATAAGCCACTATTCGTCCTCTGTCGAACTCCAAAACGTGATGGAATGACTGCCGTATTCTGCGACGAGGCATCAGGAAACTGCTAATCGTTTGCATATTCTCTCGCGGGCAACGCATGCTGCGAATTTCAGGCACATCGGATGTTTCCTTCTTGGTGTTGCATTTTGGGTGGCCAGCAATGTAGATATGCTGTTTCTGAATAGATAGTATGTTCTTCCAAGATTGTAACATTCTTCCACCTTCAAGAGGCATAGATATGCTGTTTTTGAATAGATAGGATGTCCTTCCAAAATTGTAACATTCTAACTCCATAAGAATGCACTGATCAAGTGTTCCACTTTCAAGAGACATAGATATGCTGTTTCTGAATAGATAGGATGTTCTTCCAAGATGGCAACATTCTACCTTGTATATGCTTTTTCACTACTGCTCAGTATTTAGCCGAAACAAAGTCTTTCCATTCCATTCTCGCACAGGTTTTGTACAGTATGCCAGCTTAGTTATTTTTTCTCACTTTTTATAAACCTAAATTCTTGCCTTTTGGTCATCATTTAGTACAGTCACGTTAATAAAAAAACAGAACACCTGAAACGAGTCGAGCTATGACTTTGATTTTTACAGGATATGTTCATTAGTCAATACAGAACAAATGATTAGCATCTCGGTGTCATACGTACCAGGTGCATCGATGTATTTAATAACAAGTGTGGCCACCTTTGGATTTTATCACCTGTTGTATGTGATGAGGCATCGATCAAATAACGCGTGAATAGTGTCCTGTGGAATAGTATTGGCCCGTGTCCAAAGTTTATCAAGATTTGCTTACGGACGATGGTACCACTGCACCTGTCGTTAGAGAATCTCCCAGAGATTTTCCATGGGTGATAAATCCGGCGATCTACCCGGAGTGGAATGTTGTTTTTACTGAAAAAAGCATCTGTTGTCGCTGCAACATGCGGCGTGGCATTGTCCTGCTGGAATATGGCACCGGAGACATCCTGCAGTACGGAAAGGCAACCGGCCGTAGAATGTCATTGACGTAATGGGCACTTGTTGTGGTGGAATGACTCTCACGAAAACTGATCTGCTTTCGTAATCGATAGCAGCCCAGGCCATAATGCCTCGTGTTAGTGCGGTATGGATGGTGCGAACACACTCTTCCCGACGCCTCTCTCCTTGTCGTTGGCATACATAGAAGCTGCCATCATTTTTGCCAAAACAGAAGCGCGTTTCGTCAGACAATATGATATTGTGCCATTCCTCACACCACGTCCTTCATTCGATGCACCATTTGTCACGCCACTACCTTCGTTCGGTGCACCATTCGGCACGACACTCCTTTCGTTAGATTCACAATTCGTCACGCCACTCCCTTCATTCGATGCACCATTCGTCACGTCACTCCTTTCGTTCGATGCACCATTCGTCACGCCACTCTCTTCGTCCGATGCACCATTCGTCACGCCACTCTCTTTGTTCGATGAACCATTCGTCACGCCACTTCCTTCGTTCGATGAACCATTCGTCACGCCACTCCCTTCGTCCCATGCACCTCTGAAGCATGGCAGTCCATTTCTACAATGTAAAATATAGCTAGCCACTCCTTTCATTCGATGCACCATTCGTCATGTCACTCCTTTCGTTCGATGCACCATTGGTCACGCCACTCCCTTCGTTCGATGCACCATTCGTCACGCCACTCCCTTCCTCCGATGCACCATTCGTCACGCCACTCTCTTCATTCGATGAACCATTCGTCACGCCACTCCCTTCGTTCGATGCACCATTCGTCACGCCACTCCCTTCGTCCCATGCACCTCTGAAGCATGGCAGTCCATTTCTATAATGTAAAATGTAGCTTGAGGAGGGGCCGACGAGCCTGCAGTCCGAACTGTAATAATCGGCGACGTACTGTTACAGATGGCAATGGAGAATGAGTTACAGTTAGTCACTACTGCACCAACGCTTTTAATGATGCAGAACCGTCACTCAAAGACATCCTCTCGAGATGACGATTGCCCATCTGCGTTGTCTGTGTACGAAGTAAAGAACCTCCTCTTCGTGTCGAACATCCTTCTTCGTACCATTACCTGCACACCCTTTCACGCCAATAAAGCGATTTCTGTCGAACCCACAGCAGCCCAGGCCATAAAGCCTCGTATTAGTGCGGTATGGATGGTGCCAACACACTCTTCCCGACGTCTCTCTCCCTGTCGGTGGAAGACATAGAAACCGCCATCATTTTTGCCAAAACATAAGCGCGTTTCGTCCGAGAATACCATATTGTGCCATTCGTCACGCCACTTCTATCGTTCGATGCACCATTCGTCACGCCACTCCATTCGTTAGATGTACCATTCGTCACGCCACTCCATTCGTTAGATGCACCATTCGTCACGCCACTCCCTTCGTCTCATGCACCATTCGTCACGCCACTCCCTTCGTTAGGTGCTCCATTCGTCACGCCACTCCCTTCGTTAGATGCACCATTCGTCACGCCACTCCCTTCGTTAGATGCACCATTCGTCACACCACTCCCTTCGCTCGATGCACCATTCGTCACGCCACTTCCTTCGCTCGATGCACCATTCGTCACGCCGCTTCCTTCATCCGATGCACCATTCGTCACGCCACTCCCTTCGTTTGATGCACCATTCGTCACGCCACTCCCTTTGTTTCATACACCTCTGAAATATGGCAGTCCATTTCTACAATGCAAAATGTAGCTTGAGGAGGTGCCGACGAGCCTACACTCCGAACTGTAATAACCGGAGACGTTCTGTTACAAATGGCAATGGAGAATGAGTCACAGTTCGTCACTACTGCACCAATGCTTTTGGTGATGCAGAACCGTCACTCAAAGACATCCTCACGAGAGGACGATTGCCCATCTGCGTTGTCTGTGTACGACGTTCAGAACCTTCTCTTCGTGTCGAACATCCTTCTTCGCTCCATTACCTGCACACTCTTTCACGCCAATAATGCGATTTTTGTCAAACCAACAGCAGCCCAGGCCATAGTGGTTCGTGTTAGTGCGGTATGGATGGTGCCAACACACTCTTCCCGACGCCTCTCTCCCTGTCGTTGGCAAACATAGTAGCCGCCATCATTTTTGCCAAAACATAAGCGCGTTTCGTCCGAGAATACCATATTGTGCCATTCGTCACGCCACTTCCTTCGTTAGATGCACCATTCGTCACGCCACTCCCTCCGTTAGATGCACCATTCGTCACGCCACTCCCTTCGCTCGATGCACCATTCGTCACGCCATTTCCTTCGTTCGATGCACCATTCGTCACGCCACTCCCTTCGTCCCATGCACCTCTGAAACATGGCAGTCCATTTCTGCAATGTAAAAGGTAGCTTGAGGAGGGGCCGACAAGCCTGTAGTCCGAACTGTAATAACCGGCGACGGACTGTTACAGATGACAATGGAGAATGAGTTACAGTGCGTTACTACTGCGCCAACACTTTTAAAACGAATAGCAACTGAAAAATTGTACGATTGTTCATCCGACACCGCTGGGATCGAACCCCAGATCTCTCGATAACTAGCCGAGTGCGTTCGCTTTACGCTACGGTGCCAACAGTTTGGTGATGCAGAACGGTCACTCAAAGCCATCTTCTCGAGATGACGATTGCCCATCTGCGTTGTCTGTGTACAACCTTCAGAACCATCTGTTCGTGTCGTACATCCTTCTTCGTACCATTACCTGCACGCACTTGCCACTACGGACACACGGCGCCTCACACGACCAGCAACCTCCCGGAGGAAAGCATGCACTCTTTCACGCCAATAATGCGATTTCTGTCGAACCCACTGTACGACTGTCTTACCCGACAGCGGGGCATCCTTAACTCACTGCTAACCAAACACTAACATGCCGACCGAGCCAAGCGGCGCTTATAACAGGAAAAAGTTAGTAAAATCTTGCAATTCATTGATTATGATACGCTTTCCAACACACCAGAAATTTTTTTTTTTTTTTTTTGGAAGTTTAACGACCACCGTGAGCAACTCAATGGGCTATAAGCAGTCGCCCGTCGCTCACTGGTTCCAGGGAAGGGAAAGAGCCAGTGCCGTAAGACAAACACAACATCCAATGATACGCTTTCCAACACACCAGAAATTTTTTTTTTTTTTTTTTTTTTTTTGAGGTTTAACGACCACCGTGAGCAACTCAATGGGCTATAAGCAGTCGCCCGTCCCTCACTGGTTCCAGGGAAGGGAAAGAGCCAGTGCCGTAAGACAAACACAACATCCATGCCTCACCGGGATTCGAACCCGGACCCCTTTCGGACGAATGATCAGAGGCCATCGCTTAGACCACTGCGCCACCGGGGCGGCCACCAGAAATCATTACTCAAGTTATGAGAATAATGGCTGTGGAATAATTTTCGTTCCTCTGCCCTGACGTTTAACCCCATTTCGATGATATTTAACAGAACCGCTTCAGTATACCTCCGGAACATCATGCTAAAGTTTTGTCGCAATAGAAGCATTTATAATCAAGTTATGAGGAATAAATCACGCTCCTGTGTCCTGACCTTTGACTCCATTTCGATTATATTCAACATAACCGGTTCAGTATACCTCTGAAACAACATGTTAAAGCTTTGTCGCAATCAAAGCATTTTTACGTAAGTTATGACGCATAAGGGCAATAGAATGGATCCCGTTCCTATGTCTTGACCTTTTACCCCATTTCGCCCATTTTCAATAGGGTTCGTCCCCAGGTAGTCCTATACCACATACTAAAATTTCATCGAAATCGAACCATTTTTACGCGAGTTATTGTGCGGACGGACGGACGGATGGACAAACAGGCAGACGGACAAAGCTGGCGCATATACACTTCATCAACTTACAGTTGAAAAGCGTAAAAAACCGCCGGTGTTCTCAATCTGTGACGCGGCGCGGTCTGATTTGCCTAGACGAGGTGCGCATGCGCCTGTGACTCTGAAATGCAAATCATTCCTGCGATATTGCTTAATTAGTATATACTGTAAAAAATCAAAGTCGCAGCAGCTCCGTTCCTTTCAGGTGTTCTGCTTTTTATGAACATGAGTGTATTTAATTTTTGCATTGCGGTTTCTGATCCCGGCCAATGAAGTGATGGATCTTTTACCCATTCTATTCTGAAAACAAATTCTAAAATACTGATCTGCAGGTTGAAATTAAATGATAAGCAGAGCTTCTGCCCTTTATCTCCCTTTAGAATTTTATATTTTCATATTTTGTGAAAGTTATGTATTAAGAACTGAAAGTCTGGTTACCGCATCACTTGGCTGACTTATTCTGTGCTTAGAATTCATGAATTTTTAATAACAGGCTTGTTGTCTGGTGCGTCGAAAGATACTAGACCAGAAGGTACAGCACTATCTTTACGACACAGCCGAGAATCAATTGAAAACGCAGTGCCATACGTCGAGTAACGAACTTCATATAAAGAAGACATAACTTTCAAAGAGGAGACGTGTGATTTAAATAACGCTTTATTCCTGAAATTTTCTCAACTACCATGATTGCGTAGGAGAAAAAGTTCGTGATTGACCGAACAACTTGCAAACAGTAATTTAACAGCAGATTAATTTGCGCTTAGCAATTTGTCCCTCAACCGTAAAAAAGAAAAACTTTTAAACTTTGAACGAAGAAAACGCATATCAACACAAACGACAGTGAGTTGCCCATAGTAAACGCAGTTTCAAAAAGCAAAGATTGGAATTGATTGCGTTTTCTTCGGGAAGAGTAAGCTCCCAATTTTAACTTTCGAATTTTAAATTACAGAAAAGCGTTTTGTTTTTCACTAAATAGTTGATTGTAACAAAATAATAGCTACGATAAAACCCTAAAAAAACAGAAATTCTTTTGCTGTGATTACTGTATAATCCCAAAATTCTTGGTATCTTAGTGCTTTTGCAGGTATACTGTGTTGGTACTTTTTTGCGCCAAATCTTAAATTTCAATGTCGAAATCATGTTCAGTAAATTGACGGATTTTCTTTATCTTACCTTCTAGCAATTTGAGAAAATGCGAGAGCGGTTAATCTTTTCTAGTTCATTATCTTTCTCTGGGAGACACTGTTGCGACTCTTGGAATAAAATGAATATATACTTGTGAAAAAAAATGTCTTATATTGTTTACTCATGAGTTTCTCAGAAGAAAAAAAGAAAAGAAATGCAGCAACATCACATACGACTTGCCACTTAATCACTGTAGCCCAACATACTGTGCACAATACTACATAAAATCTCTATGTAAATGGTTTTATTTTACTAAATGTGGTCGTAATATCAATACTAATCATCACAATAAATTTCAATTTTTAGTGGAATGGAAAAGAGTTCCTAGTAGAGGTGCATATACTTGGAATTATTTTTCATAAACTGCTTGCCGCATACCTACAAGTTGATTGCCCCCATACCAGTTTCCGTGAGATGAATTTTAATGAAACAATTAAAAAAATACGACCTTTAGGCTGATAATTCTAACTTACACACTTTTGCTACACCATTCTCGCACGTGAAAACCAGAGGGATCTTACCAAATTTTCTTGTGTCGCTAAAAAGAAAGTATGATGATGTAAATAAATAAATACATCGCTTTCTCTACGTTCCAGAAACACATAGCAACCGAAAAACTGTTTAAAACAATTTTTCGCTTGCTATGTTTTTATGGAACGTGGAAAGAGCGATGTATTTATTTATTTACTGACGCCACGTATTTGGAGGATTTCCCCCTTGGATCTCGCCCTTTAGATTTAACTGAGCAGCGTGTTGTTGCTCCGCGATTGTCTTGTGATTTGGGTGTGTTATTGGACTCTTCGCTCCTTAATTTCACGTTCACCTTAAGTATAAAGGTATCGTCTTTCATTTTGCTTCGTTTCGAGCGCGGTGAGTGCCTATTTTGTTGTATTTCATCTTATTTACGTTTGGCCGAGCTGGCCAAGCTCGCTACTGGGCGCCGCCATTAAAGATGGCGACTTCCGGTAGGGATAGTGATAGCCCTAATCTCTCTTCCTTTTCTGATGCCCCAGATGGGGGTATTGCCACGCAAGCGTCCGCTCGTGGCGTTGCCAATTTGCCTTCTCCAGCTACGTCACATCTTCCGGCTTCCGCTATCGATGATGACGCAATGGACATCACTGGAAATGCAGCCTCTTCTAGCACTGCCGAGCCCAACGTGTCATTACCTTTGTTTTCTTCTGTTGCAGCCTCCAAAGTCTCTCGTCCAGCATCCAAGAATAATTATGTTGGCGCTGAAAAGCTGAAATCTTTCATTTCCCAAGCTGGCAATAATATCGTGCTTAATATCCCAGCCAGCTCTCCAGCTGGCACGGCTTTTACTGAGAATCTTGCAAAAGGCGTCCATTTCGAAGCCCTTCCGGACACTCCTTTGCGAGTATATGCAGATGCCATTGCACAGCGGTTCCCATCTGAATCTATTCCGCAAATGTATCGTAGAGGACGACTTGTGTTTGTTTATCTGGCCACGGCTGAAATGGCGAAATCTCTCCTAACATCTGGCCTCACCATTGGTGATAGACATCTTTCTGCAGAACCGGTGGGCCAAAGACCCATTAACGTTTCTTTCTACCCGGTCCCGTTGGAAGTGACAGATCTCATGCTGTATGCTGTCTTATCTTCGGTTGGTCGGGTAGTTGGAGGCATACAAACGCATCTTGCTGCCCGAAACGACCCATTACGTGATCCACGACATGCGTCGATCCAAGGTGCTCGCCGTGTTGCGAGGGTCATATTTCCATCACAAGAAGCAATCGAACGGCTTCCAACACACTTCACTGTTCGGTGCGAGGATCAGGTCAGGCAAATAAACTTCCTGACGGAATTACATTGTAGTCAATGTCACCAGGTTGGTCACTACTATAAGCAGTGTCCAGTTGCTCCACCAAAGTCTGTTTCGCCTGTCTATCAAGATCCGACGCCTTCTCATCAAGATCCGACGCCTTCTCATCAAGATCCGACGCCTTCTCATCAAGATCCGACGCCTTCTCATCAAGATTCTAGTAGCGCTCCGTTACCGACGGTGGATCCTGCGAACAACCTACCTTCGGTGGCAACCTCTATGCCAATTGTTGTCCCACCTTCTCTCTCCGAGGAACACTACCCAGTTTTACAATCTTCAGCATCTTTTCGTGTTCCTGCGGACCCTACAGCCGTTGCTGAGTCCGTTGCGACTGACCAGTCTGATACCGAGACCTCGACCGCTGATGATACAGCCTATCAAAGCGTCAGCGACCAAGCGACGAGTGATCGGACGGAGGGCTATCTCCGGACCCGTCCAGACAAAAGGGATGCCAAACCTCCTCGGTGCTCTACGAAACGACGGCGACAATCTGGCCACTCTACTCAAACCACTCCGACTAAGGCTGCTGGATCACCTGATTCGGGTCTCCCTGTCAAGTCTTCCAAGCCAGTTATCTACTTCCTGCCTCTTGAGGAATTTTCCTCACGCCTACACATGAATGTGTTTCCGGACACTCCTCTCCCTTATAACGAATTGCACGACTTTGCTTGTGCCAATACCCTTCTTCCTAATTTACCCACCTATGTCAACCGATTTGAAGGTCGCTACCCAGCAGTTGAGAATCAACTGGCACAACTGTTAACTCTTTACAATACTATCAAGAGTCCATCTGCCGAGGATGCTGCCACTCAGAAGTGCATCCAACGGCGGTACAACAACTTCCGTTCCCATTTGGAAAAGATTGTCACTGCCACTAGAGACATGGCACTTTCACTGTAACTTCCTTGAATTGTCGCGGGTTCGCGACACCAGTGTTGAACTCCCTCGTTTATGAGGACATTTCTGCCGCTGGTGGAGATGTTCTCCTTCTCCAGGAAACTCACTGCTCTGCTGACACTCCCACTCACCTATGGAGACGCTGGCCGTACACCTTTTACCACTCGTATCGCTTCTCGCGGTATGGTGGTATAGCTGTAGGTGTGCGCCAGCGGTTTTTGACTCAGCTGACTTCTATTTCTGTGACAAATTTACACCTTGATTTTCTTCAGTGTTTTACCTTTTGTGTGCATAATGTTACTTTTCCATATCTTTAATGTATATATTCCCACTGATGAAATATATGTTGCTCATCTTTTCAGTAATATTCGTGCAGCGATTGCAGCGATTCGTCCCGTGGATTTTCTCGTTCTTGGGGGAAGGGGGGGGGTTAAACTGCACGCTTCAGCCTTCTCTTGACAGAAATTCTTCTTTTGGCGAATACCGCATGAATTTAGTTTCACAGCTGAATCAGCTCCTTGATAATTTTCATCTTGTCGATTCCTTCAGACGGCTAAATCCAGATTCCATTTCCTTTACGTGGTGTAATCCGCCGACGGTCGGTTCTACTGCTGCGCGGTTGGACCGAATATATGTTTCTGCTTCCTTACTCCCTGCTATCACTGCTGCTCGACATTCACCTACTGTTTCTTCCGACCATTCTGCCGTTTCACTATCAATTTGCGTCTCTCCTGCACCTTCATCTACGCGTCGTCATTGGACGTTTGATGACACTCTCTTGCAAGACCGTTCCTTTTGTGAGGAAGTTGAGAAGTTCCTTTCTAATCAAAAGCTGCTGCTCACAACGACCCCAAGCGCCTTGCGTTTGTGGCTTGATGTCAAACGGGATCTTCTCTTCCTCGTTCGTCAACTCTCCTTTACTATTTCCACCACTCGCTCGATGGAAGTGAGTAACCTACGAGGACTCGTCTCCGCGACGCCAATGTCTGACCCGCACTATGCCTCCGTCCGTGATGAACTTCATGCCTGCCTCGAACCGTTTGCTCAGCAAGCAGTCCGTCGTCTTCGGCTCTTACGTATTTCACCATCGACGCATTCTTTCGAAGTCCTTTCGAAGATGGAATCCATGCGACGCACGTCATCTTCCATCAGACATCTCCGATTGCCTGATGGCACTGTTACTGGCAATACAACTCTCATCTGCTCTCATGTCCGCCACTTCTTTCAGGAGAAGTTCCGAGCGGTTGCGCAGGGTTCTTCTTTTCCTTCCTCCTCTTTTCTTTCTTCTCTCCCTCAGGTCCCGTCCTCTCTCTGCGCCCCTCTCATTGCTGATTTTTCTTTGCCTGAATTGAGAGAGGCTTTTGCCTCTCTCAATCTTCACTCTTCCCCGGGACCTGATGACCTCCCGCTCTCGTTCTATCGGGCCTTTCTTCCGTCACTCCTGCCTTTTCTCTCTGCCGCTTTTTCGTGTGCTCTTTCTTCTCCTGCGCTTCCGCCGGAATTTACAGTTGCACATGTCATCCTCCTGCCGAAGAAGGGTGACCTTCTGGACTTGTCGAATTGGCGCCCCATCTCCATTCTCAACCTGGGTTACAAATTCTTCACTAAACTCCTTTCTCGCCGCCTAAATTCTGTTCTTCCGTTCCTCATATCCCCCGACCAGACATATACCGTGCCTGGTCGTTCTATTTCTAACAATATCTCCTTTCTTCATAGCCTTTCCTTTCTTGCACTAAAACATTCCGAACTCCTAGCTTTGTTTAATCTTGACCAGAAATCCGCTTTTGATAACGTCTCTCACACTTACCTTTCTGCCGTATTAACTCACTTTGGTTTTCCTCCATCTTTTGTTTCTCTCATCCTTAGCCTCTACCAGGGCGCCCATTTGCACGTTCGGACGGCCACATTTTTGACGGCCCCGATTCCTTTTCGATCTGGCATCAGACAAGGTTGTCCATTATCAGGACAATTCTTTGCTCTCGCCTTTGAGCCCTTTTTGATTGCAAGTCGAGCGTCTCTCTTACCTGCGGTAGGACCGATTGTCTCTAGTACTCGGCACCACCATTTTCTTGTCTCTGCTTACGCAGATGATGTTACCTTTTGTCTTTGATACTCTCAATTTGATACTCTTCTTGCCACTTATGAACAGTATGCTGCTCATTCTGGTGCTGCCCTGAATATTCAGAAAAGTGCTGGACTGTGGTGTGGTTCTTGGAGAGGTCGCACTGACTTACCGTGGGGAGCAGTGTGGTCCTCCTCGACCCAAAAATTTCTTGGAGCTCATTTTGGACACTCCTTTACCGCAAGCAACGTCACTTGGCAAGCTCTCCGCCCACGACTTCATCGCGCGGCTGGTTTTTGGCGATTTACGTTTTCCTTTTCCTCTTACTTTCAACGTGCTCAAATTGTTCATCGATATCTTCTCTCACAATGCTTCTATCCCTGGGATTCTTGTGTGTTTAAATCGCATCATTTCTCTGCCATCAATAGTATTTTCACTTCAGTGATATGGTCATCTAGACATTGGATTTCTGCTGCCACGCTTTCTCTGCCAACATTATTTAGTGGTCTTCATTTCCCGGATGTCAGAACATATTATCGAGCTCACCGAAGCGTCTCCTTCATTCGTCTTCTCCTTTCGCCCTCCCCTGCACTTTCTTCTACCCTGAATACTCTTATTTCTCTTCATGATCCATCCTTCACTTTCCTCCTTTTTCTTCGGATGGATTCATCTCCTTCTACTTCTAAACGACTCCCACCACTTCTTATCGACGCTCTAGCGGTATTTCATTCTCTCCCGCTACTCCGCGCTCCTCCCTCTACCGCCCTAGACCTGCTTGCAGAACCTCTTTTCTTTTCCACTCAGATTCATCCACCCGATCAACCATACTTTCTTTTCCCCCTTGGTTCCGCTCAGGAATTCTCACTGTTGAAGCTTTATTAACTTCCGATTTGACCTGGAAACCCCTCTCTTTTCTTTTCCCTGGACCCTTCTTCCACCTTGGAAGAGGAGTATGACCTTCTTCGCTCCGCTCTCCGTACCCTCTTCCCACTTCTGGTTTCTGACACTGGCCTTGTTTCTGTCTCTGGACCGAGCCTCTCTCTTCCTTTCTTCCTTCCCTTTCGGGACTCTGTTGCTCCCATTTCTTCTTTTTCCACTGCCTCTATCTATGCGCTCCTCCGTGCGCCGCTCACTTCCCCGCATGGTCTTCCTGATGCTTCTCCTTCTCTTCTGCTGCCTATCTGGTCTGCCTCTTTCTCTCCCCTTTCTACCCCGTTAGAGCGGAACATCCTCTGGCGGTTTCTTCACCGCCGCCTTCCTGTTCCTTCTTCTCTCTTTCACATGTCTATTTCTTCTACTTCTCTCTGCTGCTTTTGTGGTTTTGAAGGTGATGTTCCTCATGTCTACTGTCACTGTCCCGTTCTCCTTCCACTTCTCAATACTGCCTTTCGCCTTGCAGGCACCATTTGCTCAAGAGACATCCCTTTTCAAGCGTACGAGTGGCTATTGCTTATTAAACACCCCCCGGCTACTTTGCCGGATGCCTGTGCCTATCTCTTCGTACTTGTCAAACATGTCGTTTTTCTTTTTCATCAATCTCTCCGCTCTCCTACTACCACACCTAGTATTCTCTCTGCTGGCGCGGCCTTACGGTCGATTTTTAGGAATCGCATCGTGTCTCGACTACGCCTGGAGAACTTCGCTGCTTCCACCCCTCAATCTCAAGCCTCTTTCCGGTCTACCTGGGTGCAGGGGACCGGTTTTTTCGAAATCACTGAATCTTCCATTCATCTTTCTTTCCGATTTTTTTTTAGCTTCGAAGATCTGAATGCATCAGTTGAGATGTTGTGTTCTCTCTTCCTGGTGCTTCGTCACAGCGTCTACTAAGTGTTTGTCATGTAACTGCTTATGATTTGTATTGTAGGGGTTTTCTACAATTTTTGTGTAATTCGTGTGCATGTACCGTGTTGTATTTGTTTCTTCGTTGCACCTGCCCTTATTACTTGTTCTTCACTCATGTGTCTGCTTTTGCTGCCTGTACCTTCATTGAGTTGCGCACCGTGTATTTGTTCTCTAGGAGCAATACGAGAGGTATTGCCCTGCGAGACTTTGTTCTTTCTGTTTTTTCTTGCTGCATTGTGTTGTATCTTTTAATTTATACCTTATTTCTGTCTTGCATTTTCACATTCTTTGACGTCATGCATTTCTTGATCGTCCCATGTCATTGTTTTTTGGACCGATGCAATACTGCACTGCTTGCTGTTTGTATTTTGTGTATCCTTGTGTTTCACTTGGGGAGTTTGCCCAAGTTTCCACTATGTTCTGTAATACTTATCATGTTTTTGTCACATATCGTGTGGTTTCCTCGATTGTGGGAACTTCTGTACTTTTATCGTAGTATATGCTTTTGTTGTGTTTTACATGTTCCCTTCTTTTTGTGCACTGCGTTGTATAGCTATATTCTTGTAAATATATTTACCTGTTGTTTTGTGCTCTGCTCTCACTGTGCACGTCATCGCATGCTTTATTAATTCATCATTACTTTTGCTTGTGCATCATCTTACTCAAGCATGTATTGTTCCTTATTAATGATTTTAACATTTTGTCATCCTTAGTTGACTGCCGTATCACATTCACCTGTAAAATTTCATCAGTATCGCTCATTGTTTTGTTGTTTATTTTGCCATATGTGGTACGCCTGTATTCTCTATGTTTTTGCCAAAAAAGTATATTTTGAAATAATTGCTATAATATATACAGCCAGTGCCGTTAATGCCCACCAGATGAAGACGTCTCAGTAGCTGAGCCCATCTTACGGATTTATGCTGTCAGAAGCTGACTTAAAAATACACGTAGCACCGTGGATTGTTGGCCACCGTGGTGTAAAGTTAATACGCTCGGCTAGATATCGAGATATCCAAGATACAATTCCATGGCGGCGGCTGAAAACAATTTTTCGGTTGCTATGTGTTTCTGGAACGTGGAAAGAGCGATGCATTTATTTATTTACTGACGCCACGTATTTGGAGGATGTTCCCCTTGGATCTCGTCCATGATGATGTAAACTGCACTAATCATGAAACATTTTTTGCTGAAACAATATATGTAAACTACGGATTCATGATGATAAAAAATGTTCTTCATGGTGAATGGCGTTCTCGGCAAAAGAGTTTTCAAGCCAACACCGTGAACGTTCCTCAGGACATTCGTCCATACCTTCTATCAAAAGACGCTCTGCGCAGGGTTTTTCTACAATTGCAGAGTCTCTAACTAAAAATAATTCACCAGTTAAAGTTTCATGTAAAATAGGTGGAACATCGAATTCGTCTAATGATTGGGATTCTGACAGGCTTTCTGTTTGCCTCACTCGTTTAATTTTCTTGCGGAGAGAGTCTTTTGATGAAAGGTATGGACGGATGTCCTGAGGAACGTTCAGGGTGTTGGGTTGAATAATTTCGCAAGGTTGATTTCTTGTATGCCGAGCATCTTCATTTTTATTGGCCAATGCGTTTTACGATGGTTGCACCACTTGCTTGGGGAGCATGGTTGCGATCAACGAATTTACGGAGATGATGTTGTCCGTCCAGAAATATCGTCATCACTCGACCAATGCACTTTTCAGATTTTCTTTTTTCACAGCACCAATAATACAAATCATCGAGATTTTCATCTTTCACCATTAAATAAATACGTGCATTTATTTTGTTGCTTCGTTTTTGAGAAGGAACGATTTTACAAATTTCAGCAATTTTGAAAAAAATGAACTTACAAGCAAAAATAAACTGACAAGTGAGAGGTGGTTTAAGTGCCTTGTATCTGAGAGTCTGTTAATCCGATATCTCTACCCAATCAGAACCCTTAGCTACTTCATTCACTGGTCTTTGGTGGGGGGTACTTTATCCCCACTGTGGGATGAAGTACCCCCCCCCCCCCAAGACCAGTTTTGTTAAATTTAGAACACTAAAATAAACAAAACCTTTTTTTAAAGTATTTTTAAAATTAATAAGATATTAATGATTGATTGTATCAATTAATTTTGTTTTTCTAAGATGTTTGATAGCCTTGAAGGAGGTAAGGATTTTTCCTAGCACCCCCCCCCCCCCCAAAGTACTGATATGGGCCCTACTGCTTGCAGTTAATCACTTTGTACACTACCCGGCATTGCTGTGAGAGACACAGTTTCAGAGAACCCAAATATGAGATATTTATTACACTAATTATGATAAATATTTAGCATTTTACAGGAGGAAACGCTATGCCCAATACATTCAGTTCTTCTGTGATTTTATGAAATGAGAGTTATGTTACTGAGTGATGTGAAGAAAATTAAATAACCATTTTATCCTCTAACTCTCTAACTAGAGAATAATTAATTTCCTTCCAATCCCGCCGCAAAGACTATGCCTCAATTTAAAGAACCCTTTTATTTGAACAGATACGCCGGCCACTGTCCGAAGCTTGTAGATGAAATTGGAATCAGCTATGGTATTGGAACCCATAATGTTTTGGAGCGAGATCCCAAACTTACTGGAAGGCTTACTCCCGTCGACCCAAGCACGGCATCCCCGGAAAAGACTCTGCAAAAGGAAGAAGATCAGAGAAAGAAAGACTTGATAGTAATTAAAAACAGAAAGTCGTACGGCAAAGCCATTTATACAGGAAACATGATCCCAGGATATTCAGGTAAGTAAAGTTAATACACTGAAGAGCAATTGAATTAGAGATACCTGTCTAGTAACGTGTAGCACCACCTTTCGCCCTGATGACCGCGGCGATTCGTCTCGGCATGGACTCGACAAGACACAGGAAGCGTTGGGGAGCCATACGGATCCACGACCCATGAACAAGCTCCCACAGTTCACGAAGATTTGATGGAGGGGGTCAGAGCCTCGAACATATCTCACGATGGCATCCCAGATGTGCTCGATGGGATTGAGGTCAGGTGACCTAGCTGGCCAAGGAAGCGAAGTCACGTCAGTGGAGTGTTCATCCAACCATTCGGATACAATTCGGGAGCTGCATTGTCTTGTTGCAGGATGTGGTCCCCAGTTGGATGTTGAAGACACACAAACGGGAGCAAATGGCCGTCTGGGATATCCCGGTAACGTTGACCTGTGAAGGACGATGTCACACGTACCAGGGGTCCCATTTCAGTCCACGCAAACAGTCCCCAAACGAGAATGTCACCCCCACCAGCTTGAAGAGTACCCTGCTGGCAAGAAGGATCCATCGCTTAATGTGGTTTGCGCCGTACTGGTATCCTTTCATCCGCACGTACCAACGTGAATCTCGACTCATCAGTCCAGGCAACATTTCCCCACATGTCTAGGGTCCAGTGGCAGTGTTCCCGCGCCCATGCTAATCTTTTCACCCTGTGATGTGCGGACAGCAGCGGTACCCTCGTGGGACGATGGCTTTTGTACCCCATAGCGAGGAGATGGTTCTGGATGGTGTGGCTGCTTACACGTTTTTGTGCACCAGCGTTAAATTTCCGAGTGATTTCTTGCACTGTGGCACGTCTACCCGCTGTTACAATGCGAACTAGCCGACGATGACCACGCTCACCCACACGCTGTTGTCCACGGCAGTTGGCCCTTGCAGTGATGGTTTTACCGGATTCGATGTACTCACGGTGCACCCGTGTCACAGTGGATTGTGAAAATCCCAGGGCCTGCACGACTTCCGAGATCGAGTGACCCATTCGTTGGTCCCCGACAATTTTCCCACGATCAAATACGCTTAGATCCTTCGTCTTACCCATACTGGGTCCGACTCTTACTGATTCCCGTCGCACCACTTCTTATATTGTCGGATTGCTGCATACGTCCTGTCGTTTGCGTTTACAGGTCCCCCACAGCGCCACATTTGCATAACGCAAGCTGTCTCTAATTCAGTTGCTCTTTAGTGTACATGGTAATTAATATTAGTGGCTCACTGTGCCATTTTTACTCGTATTTAATAATTATGATGAATATGAGTTGGAAAGAATTCGGAATGAGGATAAATTCTGGGAAGCCTAAATCAATAGTTCTTGATTCGAAAATGTTAATTATACGTGTAAGGGGAAGCATCGGATGGAGGTCGGAATTCAATTTCTTAGGCGTTACTATCGCTCAAGCAGGATAAGTTCATAAAGAATTTGCATTAGAAATGCAAACAACGAAAGTTTCTTACTTCCTGTGCAAGACTCCTTTCTCTAACAATGGACAATGAATAAAGTCGGATGCACAGTATACATTCGATGGTATTTATAGAATGGGAAGCGATGTGAAAGAACATTACTAGTCAAATGGAAGCGGTGACGTGAGTGTTACTGGAAATATTCCAACGGATGAACAATCAGCATGAAGAATCAGTAATATACATATGAAATATGGTAGGATATTTCTGTAAACATGATATAAAGGACCTTCTTCTTGATTGTAATTTATGTAGCCAATGGCTGTAGTGTAACCTAATGTAATGAGAAGAGAAATCAGGGGATATCTGGTTTTGGGGCATCACGGAAATTGTCATTTCTCTCGATAGTGGACGAATCCATCGCTTCGCAGGTATATATGTACGAGTATATACTGCACTCATGTAGACAGTAATTCGATGTCAGTTGGACCAACTTCGGGAGTTAATAGAGTTTGAAAGAGGGACGACAGTGGGTGCCCGACGCATGGGCCACTCTATCATGGAAGTGGTACAGGAATTGCAGTATCCCTGTCGAGGGTATCGAGAGCGTATCAGGAATACACCATTCATCGAATAATACCGCATCGCATCGTGGGCAGCGCACTGTGAACAGATACATGTGGTGGATGAAAGCGGCCGTCGACGACTGACTCGAATAGTTGAAACCAATCGGAGAGCGACAAGGCCACAATTCACCTGGATGAAAGTGTCCGTCGATGACTGACTCGAATAGTTAAAGCCAATCGGAGAGCGACAATGCACAATCCACCTGGAATGAAAGTGTCCGTCGATGACTGACTCTAAAATTTGAAAACAATCGTGGGCAGCGCACTGTGAACGGATACATGTGGTGGATGAAAGTGGCCGTCGACGACTTACTCTAATAGTTGAAACCAATCGAAGAGCGACAATGGCACTATTCTCCTGGATGAAAGTGGCCATCGACGACTGACTCGAATAGTTGAAACCAATCGGAGAGCGACAATGGCACAATTCACCTGGATGAAAGTATCCGTCGTTGACTGACTCTAAAATTTGAAATCAATAGTGGGCGGGTACATGTGGTGGATGAAAGTGGCCGTCGGCGACTGACTCGAATAGTTGAAACCAATCGGAGAGCGACAGTGTCACCATTCACCTGAAGAAAGTGTCCGCCGTTAAGTAATTCTAAAATTTGAAACCAATCGTGGGCAGCGCACTGTGAACGGATACATGTGGTGGATGAAAGTGGCCGTCGATGGCTGACTAATGGTTGAAACCAATCGGAGAGCGACAATGGCACAATTCACCTGGATGAAAGTATCCGTCGTTGACTGACTCTAAAATTTGAAACCAATCGTGGGCGGATACATGTGGTGGATGAAAGTGGCCGTCGACGACTGACTCGAATAGTCGAAACCAATCGGAGAGCGACAATGGCACAATTCACCTGGATGAAAGTGTCTGCCGTTGACTGACTCTTAAAATTTGAAACCAATCGTGGGCAGCGCACTGTGAACGGATACTTGTGGTGGATGAAAGGACCGTCGACGACTGACTCGAATAGTTGAAACCAATCGGAGAGCGACAATGGCACAATTCACCTGGATAAAAGTGGCCGTCGATGGCTGACTAATGGTTGAAACCAATCGGAGCGCGACAATGGCACAATTCACAGTAGACTTTAACGGGCAAGTTTCAGAAACGTCTCCACCAAGACCATCAGGCGATCATTAGCCACAGTACTTTATTTGAGCCGCTGACCCATTGCAATTTCATCGCTAACGCTATATTATTGGTCTGTACGTCTCAACTACGCAAAAGAATATCGGTACTGGACCTATAGCCGTTTTCTGTAAGCACCAAAGAAGACCAGTGAGCAGGGATTCACTATTCTTTGTGTGCTCAAGGTGCACCAAAGGCTTAAATTCATGCAAGGGTTTCAGCACATTATGGAAACAGTCTACGAATGACCTTTCAAGTTTAAAAATGGTTACACAAGTGTAATGTGTGAGGACACAGCAGGAAGCTATTTTCACACCAATGCTGACGACAACGTAGAACAAGATTTCGCTTGGGTTTCGACAAACAGATAGGTGACTAGGAAAGAAGTGGCTAATAAATTGAGTTGGCCCTCCGATTTATCAGTGCTTTAAGTAGTGTACTGTATTCCCTGTTCCCTGTAACGCTCTTTTTTTGTTTGCATGACACCTGAGTACACCACCATCACCGGACAAAGAAACTAGCGCAACTACTGTAGAAAAACAAGGAAACTTAACAAGAAACACGAATGGGAGTACTTTTGTTACGGAAAATAATATATTTATATCTCACTTTTTCAGTATGTTTCTTGAAATGCGTGCACTTAATAACGTTGTTTAAAAAGATGCCACGGAAAATAGTACGTTCAAATAAAACCTCAATAAAAAAAGCAAAAACAACAAAAACAAACCAGGAATTCTGATATGATTTATTAATCAACACTTCATTTCTATAAAACAAATCTTAACATTTGCAACATATTAGCGTAAAAATTATTCCAATCAGAATAAAAACAATTGCTCGAAATGTAGCTGCAGCGCCGGTTTTTTTCTTGTTGGAGGTTTAACGACCACCGTGAACAACTCAATCGGCTATAAGCAGTAGCCCGTCCCTAATTTAGGGCAACTGGTTCCAGGGAAGGAGAGGAGCCAGCGTCGTTAGGCAAACACAACATCCAGGCCTCACTGGGATTTGAACCGGGGCCCAACTCGGACGAATGATCAGAAGCCAGCACTTAGAACACTGCGACCTAGTTTTATTTTGCCTCATGATGATGAGTATCCGCAGATGTCATGTAAATAAAGCGGAGAGACAAAAGGAACGGAATACGTGGAAATTGGAAGGCCAGCTATGAGTTGTTCCATGGTTCATAAGTTTTCACAAGTTGGTTTCTGGTTCCTCCTATAAAATCATCAGCAGAAGACTCAACTTTCGAATCGTTTGTGCAAGATGGTTCCCAAAACTTGTTACAGAAATTATAATGTATAAAGTTAAATTAGTTCAACTAGTGAGAATGACCTATAAACGTTATAGTAATTGAACTATTAGCATAATTTCTGCTCCAGTTACACGCTACGTTTACTTTAGCTTTATGGTAGAACACAACAGGGTTAAAGCTTATTAGGCTTATTGTACTGTAATTTGCGTTGAGCCGGATAGCTTAAACCATAGTAGCTGAAAAGTCCTTAACCAGATGTGCAATCAAACTCAGTATATGATAAAAGATCAGCAAGGTAACAGATGATTTACGTTAATATTCCATTCCTCTATTGAAATGGCACGTCATTAAGCATGTGCGTTATAAAGCACACAAATGGGCTTTAATTAAGATAATGGGCAAGGGGACGGATTCCTTCAATTCGTACGTCAAGAAAAGTCCTTCAGCGCGACTGGTGCATTTACTCTTAAACAAAAAGAGGAATATAAGTTACTTCTCTACAGGGACTAAAAGATTCAAAATCAAAATTTCTGGAAACTCAAGACTTTCTGTTTAAAAAATTGAAAAACTCGAAAATTACATTTTTGAAAAACAAAACAAAAACAAAACAAAACAAAACAAAACCAGTAATTAGTGACAAGGGAAAGTCTTTCAAACTACTGAAGTTTCCGTTATCTTTTTTTTTTTATTGACTGTTTAACGAACACCGTGAGCAACTCAATGGACTAAAATAAGCAGTTGCTCGTTTTTAATTTAGGGACACTGGTTACAGGGAAGGGAGAGGACCAGTGCCGTAAGACAAACAACATCCATGCCTCAACGGGATTCGAAACGGAACCCATCTCTGACGAATAGGCATAAGTCATCGCTTAGACTACTGCGGCCCTGGGGCGGCATTGCAAATTGGAAAAAGGAGTTCTTCAACGTTACATGTTACCTCAACACCACTTCAGTTTTTGGTGCATTAGGTATTGGAAAATGAGTCAGAACGGGAAGAATTTAGATAATCGAACTTTGACATGTTGTTGTCACAACTTTAATTTGCGGTTCTAAGTCTGGCCTTCACTAGAATCATTCGAACACGTGAGAAAAAGTTTCAGTTTTAAAAAAAAATACGGCTGATGGTAAGCTTATTTACCAACTACAAATATAAAAAATTCTCATGGAATCAAAGTGAAATGACGGGAAGTCGAAGAGGTTGGTGAATTTATTACTTCGGAAGAAATGCCAGAAACAACGGATATTCCTCAACCTGAATAAAAAAAGAAGAAGGGCTATAGCGAAAAGATTTGCTTTTGATTTAACTGAATTGTGGAAATATAGCAGTTCGAAGAATATTGCAATAGTCAGGAAAATCTAAAGATTTCTAGATTTGGGTATTTTTCCAATACTCAGAAAAGAATGTGAAAGATGGAATCTTAAATATGACAACACAAGGGCTCATGCATGTTAAAATATGTTGCTATAGAACAGCGCTGATGATTTCTTTGAGCGGAAAACAAAAGTGTTTCAGAAAATTATATTTCACATTCTTTTTCTGAGTCGAAAAAGACAAGCTTGAGTAATTTGGACATGCAGTACTGTTAGATGATATGATTTTTCTGCTTAAATTAATGCTGGAAAGAGGAAAAACTGAGAAAAAAGGAATCACAGGGCAGTGTGTGAGCAATCAGCTGGAAAGACAGAATTTGAGGCTGGCTGAACATGAAGAATTAGGGTGTTCTTCGCAAAGCTCAAAATTGTAGAAGTTCAAAGAGCTTTTTTTTTTTTATTGGAAATTTAACGACCACCGTGAGCAACTCAATGGGCTATAAGCAGTCGCCCGTCCCTAATTTAAGGCCACTGGTTCCAGGGAAGGGAGAGAGCCAGTGCCGTAAGACAAACACAACATCCATGCCTAACCGGGATTCGAACCCGGACTCCTTACGGACGAATGATCAGAGGCCAGCGCCTTAGACCACTGTGCCACCGGAGCGGCTCAAAGAGCTTTATCATGGCCTCAAGAACTCTTTGGAAAGCGGTGAATGAAAATAACTTCAACTGACATTTTGAGACTACTTACGACTGATTGCGTTAAAATTCATATAATTGTTTTTTCTTCTCATTACAGCTCAGAAGTTGCTATAGAAACAAAACATTTTTTATACTTCTTTAGGATGCAGAAAAATCAATTATACTAGAGCTTTTCTTGCTTTTTTACGCTTTCCAACCTTAGGTTGTAGAAGCGTATATGCTCCAACTTTTTCCGTTCGTCCGTATGTCGGCACGATAACTCTCGTGAAAATAGTTCGATTTCGATGAAAGTTTAGTATGCGGTAGGAGACTACCTGGGGACAAACCCTGTTAAAAATGGGACAAATGGGGTTAACGTTTACGACATAGGAGCGGGATCCATTCCATTGCCCTTATGCCTCATAACTTGCGTAAATATGGTTCGATTTTTATGAAATTTTAGTATGTGGTAGGGACCGCCTGGAGACGAACCGTATTGAAAATGGATGAAGTGGGGTCAAAGGTCAGAACATAGGAGCGGGATGCATTGCCCTTATGCGACAAAACGTGCGCAAAAATGGCTCGATTTCGATGAAATTTTAGTATGTGGTAGGGGACCACCTGGAGAGGAAACCTATTGAAAATGGGACAAATGACGTCAGGACCTAGGATCGGGATCCATTCCATCGCCCTTATCCCATACTATTAAGGTGGACGTCAAGTAATTTTGCTTCCTATATTTCCAATGGAAAACCTTTTCTACACATTTCCTTCACAATTAGTGTGTTCCCAAGGATGGAAATTTGAACATCGATTAAAATAACTTCATGTTATAACTTAGAATACTTAACATTTTCTAAAACATAACCATAATTATATTAAAAACAATAACGTTTCCTTTGGTGGTGTTTAAACCAGAAAAAAGAGGGCGCGACCTGTACTTTGATGACGTCAGTAGACAAATAAATGTTGGCTTGCATAATTATGGTTATGTTTTAGAAAATATTAAGCATTCCAAGTTATAAAATGAAGCTATTTTAATCGATGTTCAAATTTTCATCCTTGGGAACGCATTAATTGTGAAGAAAATGTGTACAGAAGTCTTTCCATTGGAAGTATAGGAAGCAAAACTACTTGACGTCCACCTTAAAGGAGCAATTCTTGTATGTATGTATGTACATTTTATTTTGTAAACGGCTTTAAGAATTTTGATGAAAGTCGTTAACCTACCGTTTTCTGGTACTAGAAATCGATTTAGCTTGATCTCGACTTTAGGAAAATTCGTTTAGTGGGTTAAATAACCATCCCGAATTACTACATTTTCAGTGTCATGGCGTCGTTCCATTAATGTTACCCATGCTTAGAAATCTTATGACGTCACAAGCTCGCGATTGAGATTATGACGCGCGGTCACGCCATCTGTCTCATTACGTCACGCGTTGTGTGTGAATCCTATTAATGTTTTATGACGTCACACCCTTTCGAGCAGATGGTCGCGATTCCCATCTGCCTCATTACGTCACGCGTTGTGTGCGTATGCCCGTCCGCACGACAACGTGCGGACGGGCATACGGTGGCGAGCATTGTAATGAATAATATAAGAAGGAACACCAGGGGCTAACGCCTTTTACCAAGCAGAGCGATGGTCCCCTTTTTGCGTTGATCCCACTAGCGTCTTGAATGAGCAGAGGCGGCGTACCTGCGGAAAATGACCCCGCGAAGCTGGAAGTCTCGATTTGTGTAGCTGTTCTCTTGCTGGTTTCGTTTCTGCCTCCTCCGTAACTGTGAAAGCATCCAGGATCAAGCTGACTGCTACTCCGATGTTTAAAGCCACCCGACAAACAGCAACTGTCCAAAATGGTTCGTTTTCCCTGTTTTGACATTCACCTGCTGGAATGATATACTTGAATAAATTGACTCTCTGCCATTTGGGTTAATTCTCGATCACTATTTCTTTCAATCTATAACGGGTAGTTCGAACAACTGAAAACTGCGCTTAGCGACTACCGATTCTCGTTCCTCGAATAGGCTTACATCTGCTATTCCGTTTCGTCCGGAGAAACTACGTTCTCTCTCTCTCTCTTACATCTGCTCATAGAAGAGCATTTCTTCTTTCCTCCTTCTTCTATGAGGTTTTTCAGCAGACTCCCTCTTTTTTCGTCCTGTGCTTTTTTCTGTTCGGATGCTAACCTCCCGGTTTTTTGTTTTTGGCAACCACTCGAGATTTCTCTCATCCATACAGGCGCTTATCATTGGTCCTCGACCCTCAATGGCCATAACTTTCAGCGTTTCCTATGGATTTTTAGCACTAATGGCTCACGTTGAAGTTGTATTTATGAGGGTCTGGATGCCCCCACGTCACCCAGCTGGGTGGTCTTCTAATTGTTGAGTGGGCCTCCAAAGCCGATCTCTCAATTTCTTTGTTTCCACCCAGCTAAAGCGAATTACCCAACTTCCCCAATTAAATGTGCTAATTTTTCCAGTTAATTTGCAATAGGCCAAATATTTAATTTCATCATCATCATAATTTAACCATGCCTATCGAGTCTATCCCCCCTTTTATAGTTAATTAATTTGTACCCAATTTTCGTATCAATATGCTCTGAACCTTATCACAGAGAACATCAGTACAAAAAAAACATTAATCTATCTTATACAGGGGGAAAAATAGACACATTAAACACACAGTCATGGGGAGCAATACAGTGTATTAATCGTTTATTACCGAGGTTTCAATCATCCACAGGAATGTTCATTAGCTGTTCATCTCTAGAATCATCATTAATCTTTGGTTGAAAGAACCATCAATTAATGTCGAAGTCGTAATCCATTGCAAGCATCAGTCAGTGGTAACTTATTCTAGGGAGCATCGTGTATCGCAAGAACCATTAAGGATCAATTGCTGTACTGCAAGGTCACTCAGTGGGTAGCGTGGAGAGCAGCAAATCGTTGACTGAACGGACACCGGTAAATCTGTCGTATTAAACAACCGCAGAAGAACGTATTTAAACATTTCGTTGGAAATCTACCTTAGCCGCCCCGGTGGCGCAGTTGTCTAAGCGATGGCCTCTGATCATTCGTCCGAACGGGGTCCGGGTTCGAATCCCGGTGAGGCATGGATGTTGTGTTTGTCTTACGGCATTGGCTCTCTCCCTTCCCTGGAACCAGCGACCCTAAATTAGGAACGGGCGACTGCTTATAGCCCATTGAGTTGCTCACGGTGGTCGTTAAACCTCCAATCAAAAAAAAAAAAAAAAAAAAAAAACGTCTTCAAATAAAAGTTTACGAAAATCACTAAAATGAAGGCGATCGGCCCCTCACTTGTTATATACGGATTCGAAAACCAAATAAGAAAGCCTACTTTTTGGCAGAAATGCTTGCATTTAAGCTGGTTTCATCTAAAATCTCTACTTTATGATTCCAATGGTAAAACTTCTTTACATATTTTTCTTCGCAATTAATATATTCCCAAGAATGAAAATTTGCACATCGATAAAACTAACTTTAAGTCATAGCATGGGATACTTACTACTTGCTAAAACATAACCATAATTAAGCAACCCAACATTTGTTTTTCTACTGACGTCATCAATGCACAGGTCACACCATCTATTAACAGGTCTGAACATTACTCAAAGAAAAATTATTGATTTTTAATATAATTATGGTTATGTTTTAGCAAGTATTAAGTATCCCATGCTATAACTTAAAGTTAGTTTTATCGATGTGCACATTTTCATCCTTGGGAATACATTAATTGCAAAGAAAATATGTAAAGAAGTTTTACCATTGGAAACATAAAGCAGAAATTTGAGGTGGAACCACCTTAACAAGCTAACGAGACCCATTGAAGAAAGAGACTTGCACGTTTTTTCTTTCTTTTTAAAATAGTGTAGCTTCATATTGGAACCAAAACATCATTACAGCATACACCAGAGTCTCCTCCGTGTGAATGAACCTTTCCGAGTCGTTGCGTTGCACATGATTCCGAGTCGTTGCGTTGCGCTGTTCCACTGTGATATCCATGACTTGCGCCTGTCTCTTAGTCATGGATATCACAGTGGAACAGCGTGCAGTTTTGATGTTAAAACGAATTCAGAAGCGTACGAAATGTTGGTGCAGGCATATAGTGAAAGTGTAATGCCACATCGTACAGCACAGTGGTGGTTAAAAGAATTTCACAAAAGCCGCGAATGGTTCCCGAAACAAGACGAACCTCTGGTGACACCAACAGCCATTACTGATCACATGGTAGGACTGCAGTCGTGATTATACGACTCACAGTTTGACAAATGGCATAACATTTACAGATTTCAGCTGGAAGTGCCCACGCCATTCACAGTGAGAAACTACGCATGGCGCGAGTCATTGCAAGATGGATTCCTCGGTTACTGACGCCTGAACAAAAAAGCAAGTGCCTGTCGAGGCAAGTCCATCTAGAAAACACAAAGCCATGACATTAGAAAGATGAGTTCCCTCTTTTAGTGACGTCACAAAGGAACCAAAGCTTCCGATTGGCTACCAATGCTCTCCTGTGTGAAGTCAAACACGACACCGACCTATTAGTCCGTGTAACGTCGCAATGAGATCACAAACGAAGGGAACTCCTCTCTCTAATGCGGTGGCCTTGTGCTTTCTAGACGGCCCTGATTGAGGAGTGTAAATTTTTGAAGCAAGAAATTGCTTCAAACGCGGACTACCTGAAGTCAGTGATTAGAGGCGATGAAACTGATGAAACTTTTTTATTTTCACTGCGATCCAGAGTGCAAGCCACAGAGCTCTGTACGGAAAATTCCATCATCTCCAAAGGCAGAAAATGCAAGATGTAAGAAGTCTACCGGGAAGGTAATGGTAATCACTCCGAATACCACGGTTAATGTTAATTATTACGCATCTGTTTCGACAAAGATGATTACACGTATCCGTAAGAAGTGCCCACATATTCACCAAAATGGTTTAAAACTATATGATGACGCTCGTCCTCACGTGGGGCAGAAGGTTAACAAAATAATGGAACGGTTCCAACCTCTCCATGCAGTTCAGATTCAGCCCCCTGTGACTTTTTTCTTTTCCCAACTTACAAAAAAAATATGCGAGGACATAGGGTTACGTCAGCAAAAGAATTAAGCAAAGCTTCAGAGGCGGCTCTGAAAGGAATGCAGCAAATTAGCTTCCAGCATATCTTTGAGGAGTGGTAGCGATGTTTGGACAGGTGCATCGCCTACGGAGGAGATTACTTTGAAAAGGACAACAGCCATATGCATTTCAGTTCATACATCATTGTTTGTAAATTTCCGCGCGCGTCTTTTTTTGAACGGGCCTCGGATAAGTGCTGTTATATGTTTAACCGCAGCATTTTGTTGATATATCTACCAACGGATTGAATGGTGAAACCAAGTAAAATGGCTTTGCTCGTATCCTCGTCAGCTCTGTAATACTCCGACCCCCTCTTCTTATTTTTCTCTCATTCCACCAAACGCTTCTCATTGCCTGCTCAGTCCACGTCCGCTCGGTCCTAAGAACCAAACAGATTGGCAAGGTCTTAAGTTTTATAAACTAACTACACTGGCGGAAAGTGAAAAAAAGAACACCAAAAAGGAGACGTCTGATACTAACGAAATTTATACAGCATAATAACGGAATATAGAGGATAACGGGATCAAAACATTATGGCAAAATACAGCTGTATTTGCTGGTAAACTGAAAAATAACATTTCCATGTAACATGGTTAGTACGAGGTTGAACCGCCATGAACTGCGTCACACTGTGCGATTCTGACATGGAGTCTGTCGTACAGATGTTGGATGTAAGTTTGGGGTATTGAGTTCCAAGCATCCTCAACCTGGACGCGTAAATCGGGGATGGTCGTGGCTGGCCGTGGAGATCGGATAAGTCGTTGTCCCATAAAATCCCATACGTGCCCAATGGGGGAAAAATCCGGTGAACGTGCAGGCCATGGAAGTAGTCTCACACCCTGAAGTGCATGTTGCGTTGTACGTGCCATGTATGGGCGTGCGTTATCTTGCTAAAAAACACCACGATGGACCGACTTTACAAATGGTACAACAACGGGCTGAATGATGTTGTTGATGTAGGAGGTGCTGTTTAACGTACCTGGTACAAACACTAGTTGTGTACGGGAGTGATAGCTGATCACTCCCCACACCAGGAGACCAGGTGTAGGCCCTGTGTGTCGCTGGCGGATGCAAGAAGGGTGGAGACGCTCCCCTGTGCGTCTGCAAACACACATACGGCATCAGAGGCTCCCAAGCAGAATCTGCTTTCATCGCTGAACACGACAGATCACCATTGCGTTCTCCAGTGCAGACGTTGGCAACACCACTGTAGCCGTTCCTGACGGTGGGCTGAAGTCAGAGGTACACATGCCAAAGGCACACGTGCACGTAGTCTTGCATCCAGTAGACGGCTGCGGATTGTTCGCACAGTCACCTCAGGTGCAACGGCAGCTCGGATAACGCCGCTCTTCTTATGCGTAGATCGGTTCGCTCATCAGTCCGTCTGTGACTCCCGGTTCCACGTCTTCTAGTGTGAGAATATTCCTCGGACCATCTACGCCCCCATCGTACCACCACCGATACTTCCCTTCCAATTCGATCCGCAATACGACGATACGACCACCCGGCATCGCGGAGTCCGACTAGACGACCTCGCTCAAAGTCCGATAACTGCTGAAATAGTACACGTCTTCCATGTCCAGGCATTGTAGCTTCTTCAGGGTCTTCTCACGTATCCGTACGCAGACGACTAATTACATTCACTTCGCCATGCTGCTTAAATACCACCGACGATAATTTGCATATTACGCCGTGCTGTGGCGTAAGCGCTCACAGGTTGGTTCCGAAATTAACATCACACCTACGTAAACTCGACCCCATTAACATATATAAATTTCATGATCGTCCGCCAATTCCTTCTTGGTGTTCTTTCTTCACTTTCCGCCAGTGTACGTTAAAACGATTGCCATAGTATCTTTCTAATTGTACCATTATGGTATGACTGAAGGCACTCAAGGAATCCATCGTCCTAAGAAATAATTCAAACTTGGCCTTTCTAGGGATGATGTTTGTGTCGATTTAAGAACGAGATTCGACTTTTTCTTTTGCAGGACATGTTCCTTGCAGCCAGAACATTTGTGGGAAGAATTTCACAAAGAGTTGCACCCAAGCCATTGCTGAGTTTTCCCGCAAGCAGAGAGATGAGAGACAGTCCGATAAGCTATCACGAGATACCTGCGATTCAGACACTTCATAAATCTTCGTGCAGCCGAATCAGGAATGCTTATTTCACAGATACTAATAAAGGCTTTATAAGCATTTTCGATGTTGAACAAGTTATTAACTTGTTTGAGCTTCATTTTACTGACCGATTTCACCATAATTTTGGCTTTTATACTTAATACAAACGGACAGCAAATGTTCCAGTAACATAATTTTGTATCTGTAAGAGGTTGCATTCAAATTCTAGTAACTTTTGAAATTAAGATTTAAAATACTACCGAAAAAAATTGAATTTGTTGAACACAAAAACGTAAGCACCGCCCAGATATACCGTTTCTTAGAGTAACAACTCATTCATGAAATGCTGAGAGTCCTTTAGCTTCGGTAATTTGTTCTATTTTTGAGGGAAGGAGGGGATTATCGCCTATCATGAGGAACTTCGAGGGCTAGAAGCAGTCATCCATCTCCAATTTTGGGCCACTGGTTCAAGGGAGAGTAAAGATTCAGTACAATCGAATAAGGCAGCACTAGTACATTACCTAGGATTTGAGCGTAGCCCCATCTTGAAAGAATTTTCAGAAGCCATCACTTCAGACCACTCGGGGAGCAGGTCGGCTTTGGCTTTATCAAGACAACACGTGAAAGAACGTAATAAAACAAAGCATATCAATACGTTTTATGCTATATTTGTCTAGTTAAGTATAGTAGTTTATCGTATTTATTGTCACACTCTTGGCTTTTGCATTCATATGTCCGTTTGCATCCATGGTAAGATCCCCGCCCTCCCCGTTGGTGAATGATTTTCAGCATTTTCAAATCCAGTTCTTCACCCAACGCACGAATATCCATGTCGCAGTGGTCTAAGCGATGGCTTCTGATCATTCGTCCGAAAGGGGTCCGGGTTCGAATCCCGTGAGGCCTACTTTGATTTCGAAGTCTAGTGACGTCACTACTTCTTGCTCTTAGGCACACTTGGTAAAACAACTGTACTACGCCTGGATGCCATTATTAATTGCAAAAATAATCAAAACCAGTGAAATTGCAAAAACGTGGAGGGAAAAATGCTCGAAAAACACATGTGTAAACACAACGAAAGCAGCGAAAACAAGAAGGCAGCCTCTCCTTGCTGGACAGCATCTTCGACGTTGCGCAGTAGGTGTCTAGAATTTATTTTCCTATTGCGCATGACTGAGAATACCCAAGAGGTGACAGAAGATGGACTGCACTTTATCGCGCGCGGATATGTGAATCCGGGACCACGGAAAACCCGAACAGCGAAGGTGGGTTGTATTTACAGATATAAAACTTATTAAACATGACATTACTATCTAATAGCGCTATTAATATACCTTTTTTTTAATCTTTATTCTTCAAGTTTTGTGAATAATATCTTTTTTTGTGTCTCGCCTGAAATGGAAAGCATTCTACACTCAGACCACAACTCAATCAGATGAAACATAATCTCGTAACAGATTGAACAGGCTTACAATATTGTAAAAGACTGAACAATCTTATAATCTTGTAACAGATTGAACAGTCTTATAATATTGTAACAAATTAAACAGTTTTATAATCTTATAACATATTGAACAGTCTTACAATCTTGTAATAGGTTAAACAGTCTTACAATCTTGTAACAGATTGAACAGTCTTATAATCTTGTAATAGATTATACAGTCTTGTAACTTCGTAACAGATTGAATAGTTTTATAACGGAAAAATTGTGTAGGTATACACCAGTAAATACTAACAAAATGGCGAAAGGTAGAACCCGTGGTTCTAGTTTCTGTAATATTACGCCAATAAAAACAGATTTCATCATTTTGTGAATAGTTTTATAGTTTTGCCTCATAATATCGTAATAGATTGAACCGTCTTAATTTTTTTTTCGTTGTTCATTCTTCTGCGAAGCCGATGTCCTTATGCACGTTTTAACAAGTTAGTAAAATCATGCAATGCATTGATTATGATACGCTTTCGAACATACCAGAAATCGCGAGCAGACAAACCCTCCTCTCTACCCGGACTCCTGATTCGGTCAGTATACCTCCGAAACAACATACTAAAGTTTTGTCGCAATAGAAGCATTTTTACTCAAGTTATGAAGATAATGGCTGTGGAATAAATCTCGCTCCTGTGCCTTGACCTTTGACCCCATTTCAATGATATTCAATAGAACCTGGAACAACATGATAAAGTTTTGTCGCAATCGAAATATGTTTACGTAAGTAATCACGCATAAGGGTGATGGAATGAATTTCGCTCATATGTCCTGATCTTTGACCCCATTTCTCCCATTTTCAATAGGGTTCGTCCTCAGGTTCTCCCCTACCACATATTAAAATTTAATCGAAATCGAACTATTTTTTACCCGAGTTGTCTTTCTTACAGATAGACGGACAAAGCTGGAGCATATACGCTTCTTCAACCTACGGTTGGAAAGAGTAAACAATCAGAACATCACAATGTTAGATGAACTGTTGGGAGAATGAAGAACTATTTTCGAAGAACCATTGTTATAGAGCAATGTTTTCCTGCCGATCTCTGTCGTTTTCTAGTAATAACATTTCCTTTTCTTCAGCCGGCGGCTTAAACATAGGGTAGTGAGTCAACATTACAGAAAACAAGAGGGTACTACCAGTCAAATTCTTAATCAGAAGAAATTATCGACAGAGATATAAACAAAATTTAGGTTTGAGAGAACTTCAAAAGCATGGCCAGCGATCCTAACTACCCTCGAGAACCGTACTTTCTTCCTGGGTAAGAACCCCCATCTGATCTTCACATCACCGTTAAAAAAATCCCGTATGGAATTCGGTAGTTTTTACATATTTGCTCTTCCATACCGACGAAAGGTGGTCCATTTTAAGCACGGCAATGAAAAACAACGAGGCTTTTCATTTTTGTCTTCATGAGTACGCATATCTCCCAATTTTATCGAATTTACGAAGTAAAGGTTGAGGAGTAGAGCATTAGTTTCTGTGCATTATGAGCGCAATTTTAATAAACGCAAGAATAAGTTTTAATGAAGCATAAAAAAGGCATCAAAACAGCGCTTTTTGTTTGTTTTACATGTGTAAGGTTCTCCCTGCGCAGAAAATTCCCATTATTATCCTTGCACTCTTGTTGATTAAAGGATATGGTTACTTCACCTTCACACACGAAAAAGCAAAACACCTCGTCCATTTTCGTTTGTGTGGCATAAAATTAAAAAAAAAAATATTCGATCCGATCATGTACAAAAATGTAAAACGATGTTGAATTTAACATGAGTAACGAGGATTTCTTTCATACCTTGAAACTCAGAACACTAAGTTCTGAAATTCTATACAAGAATTTAGCACACACTCGTAATGCGTGGAAAGTTGCGTCTTAAGCTTCATGACTAGAATAAAATAATAAAACGTCGTCTCATCTAAAATCTCGTATCTCTAGAAGGCGGCACTCATGAAAGCACTTTGTGGGCAGTTTCGCGTTTTCTCTTTGATTAAACAAGTCTGCACAATCGCCGATTTTCGGTAAGAATCAAGAAGAACTTGAGAGATCTACTGTAACAAATTCAGGACGAAGAAACTACTTGCGTAGCCTCTCTGTTTGGAATGGTTAAAAAAATCCTCCAGTCTTTACATTCTTTAAGAGTTATACAATTTTACTTATTTTTATCTAATTCGTTACCGTTTTGGGGTATCTTCATTAAAGGTTTTCACGATAGGATTGTTTCAGAAGTTAAAACTTCATTTGTTTAAACAAAATACTGCATAGCAAACAAAAGGGCAGCCCCAAAAGAGATGTATATTGTTTGTTGAACAGGCGATCAATAATTCGAGGAACGACGCTAAAGCTTCCAGAAATGATGGTTCTGTGAGCCTGTTATGGAAGATAGGGACTTGAGTGCAGCTCTTAGGGAGATTAGAGTGCCCTCTACTTGTGATGAGTGTGTTTGCTTATCTTTTTCTGCTTATATTTAATAAGATTCTGAGTCAAGCGCCATTCACACCACTTCTAATACCCTTCAGAGAACTAACAAAAACTTTTTGAGTTGAGTAAAAATGCTACAAAACCCTGAACTGATGAACAATGTGCTTGTTGGGTCAATTGCCTTATGTCTTTCTTGCATCTTATACGTCTCTTTTTCCGGTTTCGGAGTAAAGTGAAGAGATGCTGCTACTTTTGGAATTTTCGTTCCTCTAGAAATTGTCTTAATAAAACATGAAGTAATATATAACTGAGCGATTGTTGTTTCATGAACTAAAGCATGATTTTCTTGTAAAATTGTTGAAACCACTACCAGATTGGCTCAACTGGCTGATCACTAGCCTCATGCTAAATTGGTATGCGATTGTCGCGGTTCTAATACCATTGCCTACCATCAATTTGTAGATTTTCATTGATTTTCCTTGAATGCACGTGGATGGATTCGCAAAAAAAGACTTTTGAAGAACACCGGTTTACGGTAAAAAATCTTTACCATTCCCCCACATTGAACTAGCCACCCAATTTGATGTATTCCTGGCTTAAAGACCTCATAAGAGGGGGCGAGGGCTCTTCACAGGATGCTGTGCTACGAAGCAAAAGGAGGATTATTAAATCTATGTGGATATGAACGTTTCGTTAATCACAGCATTCAAAATGTCTAATTCCTTATGGTCACTTGCGCAATGGCGCTCAAGACAGGGAAAAGTTGACAGGTAGACAAATGTCGGGGAGTGAAACACCAGGTGGAAAACTCACCTAAACAAAATGAATTATGACCACCTACCTAATAGTACACTGCTGGACAATTGCTAAGGACGGATCATAAACGGCTATATAGCGCATAAAAAAGTAAGTGTGGTTGGATGCCAAGTGAAATAAAATAATGTCAGAATGCCAGGACATTACAAGAAAGACAATTTATTGTGCTCTGAAATCCAGAAGGCTTTGGAACGTGTTCAAGGGACAAACAGGTCATTTTGTGCAGAATACGTAAACGTGAAAAAAATGCAATTACCGTCCGCAGGCGTTCCGGCGTAAGATGTCAGTACGGGATATGGCCACCATGGAGGGCGATGCAAGATTCCACGCGTCGTGTCATGCTTTGCACAACATTATCAAGCAGCTGTTGGGGTAATTTTCCCATTCCTCTGTCAGTGCAAGGATGAGGGTGTCCTTGTTTATTGGAGGGCATTGGCGACCAGCAAGACTCCTTCCCAAAGCATCCCACACATTTTCAATGGGATTCAGATCTGGAGAACGTGCTGGCCATACGAGGCGTTGAATATCCTCGCTTTCAAGACACTCCTGGACAGCGACTGTTCGATGACATGTTGCGTTGTCGTCCATGAAAATGAATCTATCACCTACAGCACCACGGAACATGCGAACATGAGGTAGCAGAACATCATTAATGTATCGTTGGCCAGTCATAGTCCCAGTTGGAAGCACATGGAAGGACGTACGGCCATTGATCATGATACCAGCCCATACCATGACACTACTCGTCGGATATCGGTCCCTTTCCTGTATGTTTGCTGAACAATATGCAGTACCACTATCACGCCAGATCAGTTGTCGTCGACAATCAGACGATAGACTGTATCTACTCTCATCTGAGAAGAGGACAGCAGACCAGTCGTTATCAGTCCAATTGCGATGATGATGGCACCATTGCAAACGGGCGGTACGGTGACGTCTGGACAATGGGATGCACACTACAGGACGGCGGGCGTATAGTCCTCCTTCATGCAAACGTCTGGCGACAGTTTTTCGGGAGATCCGCTTGCCAGTAGCAGCCATAAACTGATTTGCTACCTCACTAGCTGTGTTGCGCCGGTGTCTTTTTGTTGATAGCACTATGTACCGATCTTCTGCAGGTGTCGTACTGCGAACACGACCTCCCCCGTGACGTTTGCTACACTCTCCATTTGTTTGAAATGATTTCCAAAGCCTTGAAACAACACTGTGGCTGACGTCGAACTCCCTGGCAACATCTGTTATTTTTCGCCCTTCTTCAATCTTGCCAATAATACGGCCACGCGTAAAATCATCTATGTGATGTCGGGAAGACATACTGAAAATTGCAAGTTCGTCAATTGATTCTTTCCCTTTCAATTTTGCGTTTGAACAGCAACGGTCAATACGCGTCAAATCCTTTTTATCTCTTATCAACGCTATGACGTCACGAACAAGTTCGTCAATCCAAAATTTGCATACGCACAACACGTCTTACTGTATCCCGCACTTATGCTAATTTCCACATTTTCCTGCCTTCCATTTTATGGTTGCTATCATTGCTATTGTCATCCGTTATTAGCAATTGTCCGGCAGTGTACTTAATAAGCCCTCCTTTTGCTCTCAGTACAGTTGCTGGGTGTACAGAGTCAGCAAGCAATTCACGATAGATAGCTGGACCTGTGACTCGGCGCATTGTCATTTTGGAAGACACCGTCGTCATTCGGGCAGAAGTGCTGTATTGCCGGCTGTACAGAGTCAGCAAGCATTTCACGATAGTGGGTACCAGTCATACGTTGCTCCACATGCACCAGGGGTCCATGCTTCTGCCAGATAAACATGCCCCACACCATACAAACCCCTTCCACCAGCTTTCACTGTGGAGACCATGCAGGATGGATCGAGTGCGTCACGTTGTTTGCGCCAAATACATACACGATCATCCACGGAGTGAAGAAAAAAACGCAACTTGCCAGACCAGCACACCTTTTCCAGTCATCCAACGTCCAGCTTTCATGATCTTAGCCTTTTGCGCAGATGAATCGCGGTTAGGAGAGCATGTGGTCGATATTGTCTGCTGTTATAGCTCATACGTGCGATTGTATGACGTATGGTGATAACACATACTGTTTCGGGTTGACCTCTGTTATATTGGGTGGTCAGATGTTGAACAGTGTTGAGTCTGTTGCCCGTACGAATTGTCGGAATCCAAACTCTCCTCTCACATCAAATTTTCGCTGCCCTGTGCAATATTGCCTCAGGGTCGTTTTTTGACCATTTTGACGCCAGTCCTGATACACTTTAACTACGGCGATTTGCGAACAACCCACTAGGTCCGCCGTTTAGGAAATCGAGGCACCCGTCTCCGCGTTCCTACAAACTGTCCTTTCTCAATATCCGACAAATCCTTTCGTTTACCCATCACGCTCCGAATTTTACTATCTACTGCTCCACTCACACCTGATATATGCTAGGAGGGTCAAATCATTGCACGCTCTCGGGAGTCACGCACACACATATATACGTATATACACTGTATTTACAAACGTCACCGGACACCTCTTCAAAAGAAAATGAACGGATCCGCTGCGTTGTTAAGATGCGCGGTACAGCTGCAAACGGTATTAAGACAAGCATGCAGCTGACTGCGATCATATCGCGCTGTGAAGTTGAGTGAAGATGTCGCCGCGGGAGAGAACTGACTTTGAGAAAGGAAAGATTCTTGGGTGTTATATTAGCGGGTTGTCCACAAGAGCAACCGAGAGGAGTTTAAACATACCCAAGTCAACTGTTTTGGATGTACAGAACAAATGGAAGACACATGGCGTGCCTGAAGCAGCAAAACGTACCGGCAGACCAAAGAAAATCAGTGATAGAGGACGTCGAAGCCTCAGGAGAGTCGTTTCAGCTAATCGACGGAGTACTGCACAAGACCTCAGGGTACAGGTGAGTAAAATTTCTGGAACCCCGGTATGTACACGTACCATTCGCAGAGAATTCTATTCCATGGGTTACCGTGGTCGTGCGGCTGCTCATACGCCTTTCATCTCCACTAGGAATGCTACTCGTCCTTTAGCATGGTGTAAAGAACATTTATCGTGGACCGTACATCAAAGAAAACGGTCTTATGGACCGATGAATCCAGAAACACGATCCATGAGTCTGATGACAGTGTGTGGGTATGGCGGCAGCCTGGGGAACGCTATTTACCACAGTGTATTGCTCCTACGGTTAAGTTTGGAGCTGGCAGTGTACTTGTGTGGAGGTGTTTTTCGTGGTATGGTCCAGGCCCATTGGTTATCGTGGACAAACCTGTTAACCAACACGTCTACCTCGATATTCTAGACAATTATGTTCTACCAACTCTGTGGCAATACTATGGGACCGAGCCTTGTTGGTAACAGCAGGATAATGCACCGAGACATAAAAAAAGGACTTTAACGGCGTGGTTTGACGATAATTCCGTATGGTGTGCGGACTGGCCAGCACAGAACCCTGATCTTAATTCCATAGATCACCTATGGGATGAATTAGAGCGCCGCACAAGAAGTTTAGAACCAAGGCCTACTAAGCAATAGTTAGCGGCAGCATTATGTACTGAATAGAAGCGCATACCTATCGATGCGTTCCAAAACCTTGTCGAAAGCATGTCTCGAAGGGTCAGTGCATGCATTAAGGCCAAAGGTGGACCGTCACCATACTAATGTATGTCAATAAACGCTATGTTGTGTTTCTCTTCTAGGTGTCCGGCGACTTTTGTAAATATATTTTCTAGGTGTCCGGTGACTTTTGTCAATATACACTGGCGGAAAGTGAAAAAAGAACACCAAGAAGGAGACGTCTGATACCAACGAAATTTATACAGCTTAATAACGGAATACAGAGGATAACGTGATCAAAACATTATGGCAAAATACAGCTGTATTTGCTGGTAAACTGAAAAATAACATTTCCATGTAGCATGGTTAGTACGAGGTTGAACCGCCATGAACTGCGTCACACTGTGCAATTCTGGCATGGAGTCTGTCGTATAGATGTTGGATGTAAGTTTGGGTATTGAGTTCAAAGCATCCTCAACCTGGACGCGTAAATCGGGGATGGTCGTGGCTGGCCGCGGAGACCGGATAAGTCGTTGTCCCATAAAATTCCACACGTGCTCAATGGGGGACAAATCCGGTGAACGTGCAGGCCATGGAAGTTGTCTCACACCCTGAAGTGTATGTAGCGTTGCACGTGCCGTGTGTGGGCGTGCGTTATTTTGCTGGAAAACACCACGATAGACCGACCTTACAAATGGCACAACAACGGGCTGAATGATGTTGTTGATGTAGGAGGTGCTGTTTAACGTACCCCGTACAAACACTAACTAGTTGTGTACGGGAATGATAGCTGATCGCTCCCCACACCAGGAGACCAGGTGTAGGCCCTGGGTGTCGCTGGCGGATGCAAGAAGGGTGGAGACGCTCCCCTGTGCGTCTGCGAACACACATACGGCCATCGGAGGCTCCCAAGCAGAAACTTCTTTCATCGATAAACACGACAGATCGCCATTGCGTTCTCCAGTGCAGACGTTGGCGACACCACTGCAGCCGTTCCTGACGGTGGGCTGGAGTCAGAGGTACACATGCCAGAGGCACACGTGCACGTAGTCCTGCATCCAGTAGACGGTTGCGGATTGCTCGCACAGTCACCTCAGGTGCAACGGCAGCTCGGATTTGCGTCGCAATGGATGATCTGCTTGACAACGCCGCTCTTCTTATGCGTCGATCGGTCCTCTCGTTAGTCCGTCTGTGACTCCCGGTTCCACGTCTTCTCGTGTGGGAATGTTCCTCGGACCATCTACGCCTCCATCGTACCACCACCGATACTTCCCGTCCAATTCGCTCCGCAATACGACGATACGACCACCTGGCCTTGCGGAGTCCGACTAGACGACCTCGCTGAAAGTCAGATAACTGCTGAAATCCTACACGTCTTCCATGTCCAGGCATTGCAGCTTCTTTAGGGTCTTCGCACATGTCCGTACGCCGAAGACTGATTACATTCAATTCGCCGTACTCCTTAAATACCACCGACGATAATTTGCATATTATGCCGTGCTGTGGCGTAAGCGCTCACCGGTAGGTTCCGATTTTAACATCACACCTACGTAAGCTCGACCCCATTAACATATGCAAATTTCATGATCGGCCGCCAATTCCTTCTTGGTGTTTTTTTTCACTTTCCGCCAGTGTATATATGCTTTTCAACAATATACGAGCCTCCAAATCTCACTTGAAGAAAGTGGTTTACGGTGAGATACCGCTCACCACGGAAAACCTTTGCTAATTTTTTCTACTTAAAATAACTCACAGTTTTTCTGCAGGGGACGCAGATATACACTGAAGAGCAATTGAATTAGAGATACCTGTCTAGTAACGTGTAGCACCACCTTTCGCCCTGATGACGGGGGCGATTCGTCTCGGCATGGACTCGACAAGGCACCGGAAGCGTTCGGAAGCCATACGGATCCACGACCCCCGAACAAGCTCCCACAGTTTACGAAGATTTGATGGAGGGGTCAGAGCCTCGAACATCTCTCTCGATGGCATCCCAGATATGCTCGATGAGATTGAGGTCAGGTGACCTAGCTGGCCAAAGAAGCGAGGTGACGTCGGTGGAGTGTTGGTCCAACCATTCGGATACAATTCGGGAGCGATGGCACGGTGCATTGACTTGTTGTAGGATGAGGTCCCCAGTGGAATGTTGAAGACGCACAAACGGGAGCAAATGGTCGTCCAGGATATCCCGGAAACGTTGACCTGTGAGGGACGCTTTATGCGCAAACCACATAAAGCGATGGATCCTTCTTGCCAGGGGTCCCATTTCAGTCCACGTAAACAGTCCCCAGACAAGAATGCCACCCCCAACAGCGTGAAGAGTACCCTGCTGGCAAGAAGGATCCATCGCTTTATGTGGTTTGCGCCGTACTAGTATCCTGCCATCCGCATGTGCCAACGTGAATCTCGACTCATCAGTCCAGGCAACATTTTCCCACATGTCTAAGGTCCAATGGCGATGTTTCCGCGCTCATAATAATGTTTGCACCCTGTGATGTGCGGTCAGCAGCGTAACCCTCGTGGGACGATGGCTTCTGTACCCCATAGCGAGGAGATGGTTCTGGATGTTGTGGCTGCTTACACGTTTTTGAGCACCAGCTTTGAATTGCCGAGTGATTTCTTGCACTGTGGCCCGTCTATCCGCTATTACAATGCGAGCTAGCAGACGATGACCCCGCTCATCCACACGCTGTTGTCCACGGCAGTTGGCCCTTGCAGGGATGGTTTTACCGGATTCGATGTACTCACGGTGCACCCGTGACACAGTGGCTCGTTAAAATCCCAGTACCTGCACGACTTCCGAGATGGAGTGACCCATTCGTCGGGCCCCGACAATTTGCCCACAATCAAATGCGCTTAGAGCCTTCGTCTTACCCATACTGCGTCCGACTTTTACTGATTTCCGTCGCATCACCTCTTATGTTGTCGGATCGCTGCATACGTTATGTCGTTTCCGTTTACAGGGCCACCCAAAGGCGCCGCATTTGCATAACGGCAGCTGTCTCTAATTCAATTGCTCTTCAGTGTATATCTTATTTTTCTTGATGTCCCTGCTTCTGACTGTCTTATTTGAAAATTTCTTTTCTTGTCCAACAGCGTTTCTGGTGCCGAATATTTTGCATATAATTCTTAATTTTTAGCACGTCCTTTGTAAAAAAAAGATCGTGCTTATGTTACCGGTTTGTCCGTTCGTCTGTACCCAAGAAATCTCGACAACTATTAATCCGATTTAAAAAATTCTTTTTGCGTTTGGAAGCTTGAAATATGCGAATGATGATCCTTTATTTCGTTTTTTTTACGATGTACAATTTAGCCGCTAGAGGGCGTAAATGCAGATGATGTCGAATTCAAAAATACGTTTTATTCCACATAATTGCTTCTAAACATCCGATTGAAAAAATTCTTTTCTGTTTCGAATCCATTTATTTTGAAGAGTATTTTAGATATAGCTACTTTTTCAAATTACGCATAGATTTTCTGCTAGGGGCGTGAAAGTAAATTACATTTTTCCCGATAATTCTTTTTCTAAAACCCGATTTGAAATTTTTTTCAGCGGATACAGCTCTTGATGGAAAATCTTTTGCATATAATTTAACATTTTTGGTAATGAATACTTTGGCCACCAGGGGGCGTAAGTGGTAATTTTTGCTTCTGATGTATTTGCCATAAAATCCGCTAGGGGGCGTAGAGGTAAATTGCGTTTCCCCCTGTATCTCTGCTTCTAAAAATCCGATTTGAAAAATTCTTTCTGCACCGGATACAGCTCCTGATGGGAAATCCTTTGCACACAATTTCTAATTTTTGTAAAAAAATGGTTTGGCCACCAGGTGGCGTAAGTCTTAATTTCCGCTTTTGATGTATTTGCAGCAAAATATGAGCCTCGAAATTCTCGATTGAAAAACAAGTTGTTTGTTGACCGATACATACATGTCGATAAACCTTGTAGGAACATTTTCTTTTTGAAATAGTGTATTGTTTTCTACACCAGAGGGCGTAGATTTATATCTTATTTTTGTCAATATCCCTACTTCTAGGAGTCCGATTTGAAAAATTCCTTCTTTGTTGGATGGTGTTTCCGATGCGAAATGGCTTTCTTATAAATTCAAAATTTTCAAGTATATCATAGACTTTCCGCTAGGGGGCACAAAGGTAAATTGCATTTTCTGCGTTATTTCTGCTTCTAAAACTCCGATTTGAAAAATTCTTCCTGTATCGCATGCAACACCTGAGGAAAACTATTTTTCACATAACATCTAATGTTTGGTAAAGAATGGTTTGGCCACCAGAGGGCATAAGTGTTAATTTCTGCTTCTGATGTATTTGTAGCATAATCTGAGCTCCTGAAAACTCGACTAATTTTTTTTTTTTCTCTTGGACCGATACCGCTCGTATGGAAAAACCTTTTGAGAATACTTTCTTCCTAAAATAGTGCATGGTTTTCCCACCAGGGGACGTAAAGTCACATTTTATTTTTGTCGATATTTCTGTTTCTAAATATCCGATCTGAAATTTTTTCTGTGTTGGAGAGCGTTTCCGGTGCGAAATGCTTCTCATAAAAATTCATGTTTTTCTTAACGCACAAGTCTGCAACCAGAGGTCGTAAGCTCACGATTCCGTTTACAACAATATCTGAGGGATTAAAAACCCGATCGAAAATCTTCTTTCTTCCGTCAGATACTATTGTTTTCCCTACCGGTTCCATTGACTTTGAATAGCTTTGATAAATTTAATTTGCGTCAGAACGGATTGAAAAGACGTGCTTATTACACCTGAAAATTCGGTGTCATCTTTCTTGTTTTTAATACACAAGTTTGGGCGTAAGTTCACGCTTCTATTTACAGAACATTTACAGCAATATCTGCCTGTCTAGAAACCCGATTAAAAAAATCTCTTTTTGGTACGATGTTACGAATTATAAACCATTTGTGCTCTTTTTATGCCCAAAAGAATGCACTGTTTGTCAACTATGATGCGTAAATATTTAATCTGATTTTACTGACTTCTCTGCTTCTAACAGTCCGGTTTAAAAAAACTATTTTAACGCCTTATACCATTAATATTTTGCATGTACGGAGGATCTGTGGTTCACAAATGGTGTGTATTTTTATTTGTAACTGTATTTCCGCTTCTAAAAATCCTATTGAAAAATTTCGTTTTCACTGTATGCCGTTCCCTACAGTAAAGGCTGAGAACATTATGGTATTTAAATAATGCCCAGTTTTCTCGCTAGGGGTGAAAATATTAGAACTTTTTTCCGCTATCTCGGCTTACAGAAGATGCATTTGAAAAAATATTTCCTTGGCATAATCTTTGCCATGAAGAATACCTTGCGCGTATTTTCTACTTTCCCACTTAACGCAATTCTTGCGTCACGGGGCTTCAGATTATATTTCTATTTGAAAGAGTTTATTCGATTCTATTGTCCGTTCTTAATGTTATTCGATTCAAAAAGTCCGTTCTTAATATGATACCACTTGTTATGTGGATTATTGTGGACCTATTTTCGTCATTAAACAACGCACAGATTTCCCGCTACGGTCTGGAAAGCGATATCACGTTTTCCTACATATCTATTCTTCTAATTGCTGGATTTGAAAATTCCCTTTGACTTTAATAACTACCGCTATGAGAAAAACTTTATGAACAATTTAATTTTCATGTCACACTTTTCAGTTGCTAGGGGAATTCAGCAGCTGTTTCCCTTTGTGAATGTTTTATCGATTGTACAAATCCGGTAGAAAAATTTTTCATAACTGGATCCATTCACTATAAGTAACCCCATTCACATCGCATATTTTAAATTATGCGAGGTTTTCCATAGGTGGCATAAGTGTTACTCTCTTTTTCGCTGATTTTTTTTAATTTTCTAAATATCTGCTTTGAAATATTTTTCGCCGGGCTGTTAAGATCAACGAGAAATATGACACCAAATTTTTGGTTGCGATCAGCACGTCTTTTAAATCCGTTTTGACGCGAATTAAATTTATCACAGCTATTCAAAGTCAATGGAACTGGTACGGAAAACAATCAACTGGTTTCTACAATCTATAAAACATCCACAAATAGAAACATGTACTTAGTTCCAACAGCGGCTAGGTAGCATGTTACGAAAATTAACAAATGGCGCACGAAAAGTTTCTCATAACACAAGGAAGATATCAGAGACAAAGAGTTTTTCAAATCGAATAGTTAAAAGAAGAAATACAGAATGAAACGTGATGAAAGTCTGCCGCCAGCTTGCGGAAAAACTTTGCATAATGGAAGAGTTGAACATAGCCGAAAAATATTCTTCATGGAAAAATAACTTCAAATATGTTTCCCTGAAGCAGAGATAGCTGTTTCGACTTTAACGCAGCTAGCGGGAGATCTTTGCATTTTTAAAAAATGATAATGCTCCACATTTCTATCGTAGCGAATTGCGTACAGTAAAGAAGAAATTTCCCAGTAGGGTTTTTAAAAACGGCGATACAACTGCACTCTGAAGTACGCAAACACCACCTACCGACAAAACTGTGAACTACAAAATTCCTCATATAGTAGCCAAAAGTGTTCTACAAAGTAAATGGCATCCGTTGTTGAAAGAATTTTTTAAATTGCATATGTAGAAGCAAAGATATTGAGAAAAACAGATTAAATGTTTGCGCCTCGAGCGGCAAAATTGTGCATTACTTTGGGAAGAAAACACACAGAGTTTGCATAGTTAGTAATATCTAACAGAAAAAAAAGTTTTTCAATCGGGTTCTTAGTTCCGCAGATATTGTTGTAAACGAAAACGTGAACTAACGTCCTCTGGTGGCAGACTTGTGCGTTAAGAAAAAATGTAAGTTATGTGAGAAACTTTTTGCAGCGGAAAGGCTCTCCAACAAAGAAATAATTTTTCAAATAGGACTCTTAGAAGTAAAGATACCGTAAATATATATGATGTACATTTACGCATCTGCAAGAAAAACTGTGTATTATTTTACGAAGAAAGTATTTCCGAAAGGTTATCTGATGTGAGCGATATGGGTCCACGAACGAATTTTTTCAGTCGACGTCTTAGAATCTCAGATTTTGCTGCAAACACACGGCAAGCAAGAATTAAGACTTGTGCACCCTGGTGGCCAATCCACTTTTTTTACCGAAAATTAGAAATTATGCAAAAGATTTTCCATCAGGTGTTGTAAGTATACGCAGCAGAAATAATTTTTCAAATCGGAGTTTTAGAAGCAGATATATCGGAGAAAACGCAGTTTTACTTTTACACTCCCTAGAGGAAAATCTGTACGTAACTTGAAAAAGTGACTATACCTAAAATAGTCTTCGACATAAATGGAATCGAAAGGTAAAAAAAATCTTTTTTTTCAATCGGATGTTTAGAAGCAAATATATGGAATAAAATGCATTTTGAATACGATATCATCTGCATTTACTCCCTCTAGCGGCAAAATTGCGCATGGTAAAAAAAAAACAAAACAAGTAAAGGATCATCCTTCGCACATTTCAAGCTTTCCAATGCAAAAAAACAATTTTTCAAATCGGTGTAGTAGTTGCAGAGATATGGTGCCCGCAGGCGGATGGATTGACAAACCAGCAACATAAGCATGATCTTTTTTACAAAAGACGTGCTAAAAGTACGTGCTTATTATACAAAGAATTCGGTGTCATCTTTCTTGTTTTGCATTTTTTACAGATATACAGGTTTCTGTCCCCAGCTTCCTTGGAATATCGGCCAATCGTACGGAAAGACGACCCACAAGGTCATGATGGAGCGTCCGAATGTTGGAGAAAGACTTTCTCCCACCACCTGGAGCGAAGAAAAATTGCTCAGATTGAAAGAACAGAAAATGAAAATGGAAGAGAGAGGAGATGAGCAAAGGGCTAAGCAGTGGGAGAAAGAATGGATGTGCGGATATCCACAGCTGCCTGAATATGTACAGGGGTACACGGGTATCTATCTATCTGTATATCTATCTATAGCTGTATGCATGTAACTATCTGTCTATTATCTACGAGTTAGCGTTAGTTTACTTTATATTTATGAAATATTTTCACAAATATAAGAACAACGAAGGCTGATAGATAGGACTCTGTGGTGATTTATTATACGTTTTCATAATTTCTGTAGGCATTGCTGCCTTTTCATCGCCGTGTTTTTCTAGCCCAAATTCTCGAGATGGCCAATAACGTTCGAAGAGGATAATCGCTCTTCAGTGTGCTTTCTGTTCATATTTTTGGCTTCGAATTCTCCCCTGATAACGGTAGCTGCTAAAACCAACGCAATTGAATAAAGGTAGATGCCCCTGTAGCGTAGTGGTCTAAGCGCTGGCTTATGACCATTCGTCCGAGAAATGTCCGGTTCCGAATCCCGATGATGCACGGATGTTGTGTTTGTCTTACGGCACTGGCTGTCTCACTTCCCTAGAACCAGCGGCCCTAAGTTAGGGACGGGCGATTGCTTATATCCTATGAGTTGATCATGGTGGACACTAAACCTTCAACACAAAAAAAAAAAAAAAAAAAAAAAAAGAATAAAAATGCATGCGAAACGAAACGAGCACTTTATTTCTGAAATTGATCTCTTTTTAGTTAACATGAAACACATGTGAAATTTCGAGATGTCAGGTTTTTAATTCACCACAAAAGTGAACTTGCAAGTTATGCCTTCAACGCATTGTGAAAGGACGTTTTAGTTCTAAAATTTGCTATAGAGTTAAAAACACTACTGTATGCCTGTGTACAGAATACGCAATGTATGAAGAGGCTTTAAAAGCCAATACAAAAGCCATATGGATAAAATATAAAGCCTTCCGTTTTTGTTCATATCTCTTCTGATTTATTCATTAATATTACAGTATTATATATATTGGGTGAAACCATCAGCAGTTACAATGGCTCTAAAATCCTGCGGTATTGAAGATGCATACATTAATATTATTAATAACATCTATAAAAATGCAAGTGCAAAGATTCGGCTGTTTGAAAATATAACACACATAAAAATTGGAAAGGGAGTGAGACAAGGTGACACCATATCTCCGAAACTCTTTAATGCCACATTGGAAAATATCTTTCAATCACTGAACTGGGAAAACAAAGGGATAAAGATTAATGGAGATTATCTAACCCACCTTCGTTTTGCTGATTAAGTAGTCATTTTTGCAGCTATCCCATCAGAGCTGCAGAGTATGATCCAGGAACTTGCTGACAAGAGTAAAGCAGTTGGATTAAAAATGAACTTTCAGAAGACAAAAGTGATGTTCAATGCTTTTACAAGAAATGAAGATTTATCGATTGATGGAGAAAAGATGGAGATAACAGACATGTACGTTCATCTTGAACAGCAGATATCAAGTGAGGGTCACATTGATGAAGAAATTAATCGGCGTACAAAACTTGCCTGGAGAGCTCTTGGAAGAAACAGCATAATTTTCAAGAGCAATATGCCAATATGTCTTAAAAGAAAAGTGTTTGATCAATGGATCCTTCCAGTGTTTACGTATGGTGCAGAGACTCGACCTTAACTCAAAGCAGCATGGAGAGGTGCATGCTTGGTGTAACCAGGAGAGATAAGAAGAGGAACTCATGGATCCGAAAAATGACAAGAGTGGAAGACATTATGATCAGAGTTAAATCCCTGAAATGGCAATGTGCTGGACATACTGCCAGAAGGACCGACCATCGATGGACAGCCGAAATTTTAGATTGGAATCCAAGGGATAGGAAAAGACACAGAAGACCACATGGGAGATGGGTGGATGAAATTCGAAGGTATGCGGGAGTGACATGGAGGAGACTGGCACAAGACAGACCGTTGTGGAGGAAACTTGGGGAGACCTTCGTCCAGCAGTGGATTGATAATGGTTGACAATGATGATGATGATGATTTCAGTATTACAGCACATGCAGCTTTAATATTTTTTCTGTGTGAAGGTTAAATAAAAATACGCTTATCTAAGGCAAAAATTTACTGATAGTTTCGATGGTAGTTTTTCCATGGATGTTTCAGTACATTTTAAGATAATTTGCACAAACCGGCCATAAAAGAACTATGTGTATATAAGCTAAATCATGAATCTATATTGTACTTATTTAATACAACGAGTTAAACAGTTAGTAATTATCAGTGTTGTTAATAGCTACGTCCACCATAACGTGGACCATCTGCGAAATACACACACATTTACTATGTGAAGAAGCATCTGCACAAGCCTTTTACTCACTCTACGTAAATGAACGTTATTTATTCATTTATTCGCCCAGTATGAAACACAAGCACATTGAGCCTCGGTGTTCCTAATTATTTGGGATCGACAAAACTGCCATAGATATCGGCATCCATTTTTACTATTCAATGCCAATTTGATTTCAAGAAGTTATGAAGCGCCAGTCATAAAATAACCTCCAAAACATACCATAAGTACGAAATAGGTTATTTGTAATTAGAGATAACGTTGCTTATCAATAAGAAATATATATAAACGATTGAAAAAATGACTTTTTCATGAACATGGATGAAACGTTATTCTCATCAAAAATTCTGAAAGCAGTCAGTTGGAGCTTAAGGCATTTCAGGAAGTGTTTTTATTGTTGAAGTAACCGGAGACGAACCTTTCTGAGGGTTCAAAGAACCTGCAAATCCTACTATGACTTGTTTCGGATTTGAACACTTTCGGTTTAGCTCTGTATGGGAGACAGGCTGATTTAATGTAGCCTTGCAACATTTAAAGGCTTTGTCAGATGTGGATCCTCGTCTGTGATTTTCTTGAAGGAATCAGTGTCAGTAAATAATTTTTCAAATCAGTTGTTCAGTTCCTTTGTAGTTCTTCTGATGATTCTCCTGGTTTAGAATCTCCATACGCGTTTTCAAAATCTGCTTCAAAATTTTGTTTTTTTAAACTGCATTACCTTTATGCGAATTTAACAAATCTTTTACAATATCTGCGATCTGAGGGTCTCTCTCGGCTGGCCTATTTTGTCATGTCATTGTTCATTTTTTTAAGGTGTAAAGCCTCACCTTAAGGAATCAGACAATCTACCCATAAGTGCTTCCATACAGATACCAAACCTTTTTCTGTAGTTTTTTCTACATAATAGCAACATTGGTTAACAATATCGTTTTCATATACGTAGTTTCCTTCGGAGCAGATCATTTTTGTCGAAAATGACTTCATTGCAGGCGAAATCATCGAAAGCGAATTCATAGAAAATAAAATCATCAAAAGCAAAATCATCGAAACCAAATTCATCGAACGAAAACTTTACCTAGAAGACGACATTTTCGAAAATTTAGAAAAGAATTTATCGAAATAATAATTTTTTCGATGAAGTCGTTTAATAACTTGGACATACAGTAGTATGATGAGTTTCCTTAATAGTAACCACAAAACATCGCTTAATAGACGCTCATAATTAGCGATGGGTTGTTGTTATGAACTCTTTTCCACGTATGTCATGATAAAGAATATAATTTTTTGTTGGTATAATGTTTAATGAATTTTTTTATTTGTGGATGATCTAACTTTCTTATTGGCAAGCGAAATATTTTAACGCTGAAAAGGATTTCTTAAATCATTTTTAAATTATATAAACTGTTTTGAAATATTTTGTGAATTCAAACACTGTTTGGGTGTCTAAAAGAATTTTCACGAAGTGAATTTGTTGAAAGGTGTGCTGCGAAACTCCTCTGAACTTTATTTACTCTCATAATTATAATCTTTTGGGCAATTTATATAGTGAATTGTATTTTCAACATTACAAAGCACGTGCTTGTTCTTGAAATACTGTTTAGGATTTTTAATTTCTAAATCTAATCTCTCACTTGGTCTAAGAGTAAACATTTATTTAGTTTATAACTTTAAATTACATGGCAGAGATCAATTAAATTTTATTAAGTTATATAAAAGAAATTCAAAATTCCAGGTGAAAAAAAAGGACATCAAAACACCTGTATGTTTACAAAATCTGGTAAATCCGATTTCATTCTTTTCTGTTACAGAGCATCACCATCATTTATCGATATATGTTCCTATAAACTTGCGTAAATGAAATTTAATCATTGATTCAGCTTCAAGTAATTGATTTTTATATTTCGTTCATTAAACATTCTTTGTAAATAGAGTAAATAATATTCTTAAAATGAGAGCACATTAAACTATATTGGAAATCTTTATTCATACGTTTAACCAACAAATGAAAACTCTCAATATTATCCTCCAATTTACAGCTTGTATTCCCTGGAGAGCATTCGATTTTTCTTAATTTTGGAAAAAGATACCAAATGGTGAATTTATATTTCGGAGATTTTGCGTTAGATGACTTTTCATTCGATGTTTTCACCTAGAGCCTTGAGTTTCGAAAACCGTGCCCTGCATGGATGAGTTCTCTGTTTGAAAATTCGATGATTTTGCTTTCGATGTTTTTTCAGTCCATGACTTCGTTTTAGATATTTTCGACGAATTCATCACGGAGCCAGTTTCCTTACTCTAAATTAAGCAACATTTGGAACATTTTCTATTATTTATACAAAAGCATTGGTCAGATGCAATGCTATGATAGTACATTTTAAATCTGACGAAGATGTGCGGTGTGGTTCATTAGCAAAAGAATAGGGCTGGTGGTATTTTGTAGATGGAATGTAACAGTGATAAGGTTACTGGATGGATCTATGAAAGCAAAGAGTGCAGGTGCTTTTTCTGATCGTAATTAAACACTCTTATAAATTATTTTTCTTTAAATACACTATACAGATGGTTAGAAATAACATTTGTGAGCTAATAATAAAAAATGTGTCTATTCATACATGTTTTCCGATCGCTTTTCCAAATGCCTGTAAACGAACGTAGGAAACATTATTTTGACTGTAAACGACATTACTACGACTGTAAACAAACTTTGATGAAATTATTTTGACTGTAAACTAAGTTTGAGGACGTTGTTATGACTTTAAACGAATTTTGAGTATATTGTTATGATTGTAAACAAATTTTTAGGATATTATTAAAATCATCTGGGACTGAGACATCATGCAGTAAGCAGTTTTATCTTAAAATCACAATGTGCATTTATTTTCAATTATTAGGGTTAACCCATCTGTTTAGAGTCGTGTGGAGTTGCAATGTTCACCAGATTGAGTTATATACGTTTTTTTAGGACTTATTTGCAAAGAAGCATAGTCTAATTAAGACAAGCTTACATTCTGGTTTACATTCACTAATTAATTCATTATATTATCTTTTTAATGTTTGTGCTTTTCTTTATTTTAGTTTTCAAATAATAATATTGAGCAATTTGTCTGATTAAAGTAGGATTAAGTGCCACCTTGAAACTTTCCTTTATCATCAGTTCAAGTCACTAGATGTTTTTCCATTCGTTGAAAAGTATCTTTACGAGGATTTAGAAGAGCTTAATCCCTTGAGACACTATGCAGTGGTTGTTTTTTTATCAGTTTTTAATTTAAAAGTGCGGTATGTAGTTGACCATGATAAGCTAATCTTTTTAGTAGCATCCCTGATGGGTAAACTTTCCTCGTTAAATTTTCCTTGTGATGTTCTACCTGGGGTCTGCGAAAAATTAGGAAACGCAATTTTGTTCTCCACAATGTTTATTAATTAAAGGAAATTGAAATTTCCCACGAATAAAGTAGTAAAGATGAATTACTACTCCACATGATCTCCAAATTTATTGAGACACTTGTACCAACGTCCTATAAGTCTGTCAATTCCTCTTTAGAAGTCATTGCCCAAACATGTTAACCAAGTGCGAACTGCCTGCCAAATTTCTTCATCTGTCTTGAAGTGTCTTCCCGCAAGACGGTTTTTCAGAGCACTGAACAAACGGAGTCTAATTGTTCAGTGCTCAAAAAACCAGCCAGCCACTAAATTTGGGCTGTAGGAGGGTGTAGCAGCAATTACGATGCAACTACCAATGTGTGGATTGCCAAGAAGTGGATATTTGTTATCATACAACAAAAAGCCACCTACTTCGTTCGCATCCCTTTTTCTCACCGATTCGCGGGTGAATGTCACTTGGTAAAGACTCTTTTCTTTGCCTACAAAGAACGAATCCCTTCAGGGATACATGATTTAGGCCACACTCTCCGAGTAGACCCTATATTTTAATTGGAATTAGTTGTATAGCGACAGTAGCGCCACCATGCGTGAACGTTTCTTTGCATACTATCAATGGCTCTATCCGCCTGCTGCATGTTATTCTATTCCCCTCCCCTGTTATCGAGAAAACAAATGTGTAACCTTACTTTTCAGAAACACCACGTATAATTTGCATATTTTGGTTTGTAGATCCGGAAGTGTTTACGGTATCAATACTAAGTGAAACACTGTGTTCTCTTTTTAAAGACCATGATTCGTACACTCACTTTAACACTGGATTTAGAGCACCGTCTTTATTTGGGAAAATAATTTCCGTCGTCTCTCCGTTTACTCTTTTATAGAATACAATCGGTTTGGATGCTTTTTGTGTTTTTTATCCCTTTACCGCCCGGAACGAATTAACTCTGGATTTATTCAATGAGATGAAATCAGCTCGCTCTGTCTAAGAAGTAGACCGAATGCGGCTCGAACGAATTCATTCGGATTAAGATTAGTGGTCTGAACGTCGCTAGAACGAGTGACTTACAAGACCAGATCATCAGAAAACGTTCGTTTCCCGCCTTTGGTTTTTAATCAAAGTTGTCACGTAGGGGAAGAATTAACACTAATACTTTCAGACAGATTACCCACCTCATTGCCACAAACAATGGCGATCAACATAAGAAAGACAGGAGAGAGAAGACGTTTGAATGCTATGATGCTATCAGAACTGCTATAGCCATTTCACATTCATGCTTAGGTCATGGGGCAGAAAACAAAGCACTTAAAATGAACGGTTATCAAATCTGACATGTTTATGGTTCTTACTGCTGAGATGAGAGGGGAAAAGAAATTGCTTTGCAGTGAAAACAAACAACGTACTTAGAGCCTAAACAAAATATGACTACTTTTGCATCTGGGCAGAAATTCTGGAGCCAACGCGTCTGCAAGCTGCGTCTCATTTGTTGCACGATTGATGAAGGTCGTTCAAAAAAGTAACGAAAATGATTTTACATGGCGCTGAAGTGTAATGCAGTAAACATGCTTACACTTAGATACTTTCGAAATATTCTCCCTTTGCCTGAATGCAACTGTCCTACCTTCCTATCCACTGCCGTAAGATGTGTTCGAAACCCTTTCTCGACATGTGGTTCAGGATACCCACCACAGCCTCAATGGTCATTCGGCGGTCTTCGCGCATGAGTATCTCGATAGTGTTGACATTTACCTCTGTAGTCGATGTCAAAGTCTTACCGGAACATGGCGCATATTCTAGACACCTTCACTATTCACAAACTTCTTGTGTGACTAAAGAGTACTAGCACAGGACAAAGCATCTACCTTTCAGGCTGTTTTAATCATTTCGTGCGTTTCTGTGGCGATTTTATTCAAACGCACGCAAGCTTTTATAGCTTCTCTTTGCTCCAGTTTAAAATCCATAGTGAGTTACAGAAACACATCTGAACTCTACACCGTCTACTGTAAGAATGAACTAGCGGAGCGCTGTAACGACGCGTCGTCACGTGACTGACCTTGCAGGTGTTCCGACACAGGCAGCTACGAACAACGATGCATGTGTGGGTTTGTTTTGGCGCTTTGACGTCAGTCTCGTTCCTTTTTGATCGACCTACGCAGTTCACATTGATAATCTGCCGAAGGGGTTAACATCAGGCACTTCTACCCCGTGGCTAGAGAGCACAAAAGCAGGCAAACACTCTTGCTAAAAAACGGGTATTTACTTAACTGCGACTGATCTGTAAAGTAGCAGGAGAGGAAAGGAGAGAGAAAGGAAAGCCTACTTTTCAGTACTGTAGTCTTGTCTCGATTAATCTGGCAGAGACACGAAATTTTGAAAAACCATGATACGGAACATCGACGTTCACGACAAAAAAAATGTGGACATCAAATGTAATTTAACGTTACGAGGGAAAAAATTCCTAATTATGCCCTTATCAAATCACGTTAATCTTTTTGTGTTGCACAAATGTTTTAAGTTTTCTATTGCTGTTACTTTACATAAATTGAGAAAAGAAACGTTGTCAATAAAAAGAAGCATGCGATGGGATAGAAATCCATTTGGTTATGTTAACAGAATGAAAGTACAAATCAATGAAATTATTTAAAGAATAATCGAAGGCCCCCTAAAAATTTACCTAAATATTCGCTTATTATGTGATGAGATTTAATTTATCTACTTTCACAGGTTATATCCCAAAGAAACTACGTAGAGACGAACAACCCCACTTATTCAATGGGCGCATCATAGAAGCCAAATCTGAGTTCGATGTACCAGGAGATGGCAGAAGCGGAGATTGCTTGGTCATTCACCCTCCTCAAAGAACACCCCGTGGTCAAGCAGTACCACCAAGGTTGATCAGAGGTCCTGATCCTTGCGAGTCGGTAAGTTTGGTCCTTTAAAACACCACTAGAGAGTTGAATAGCTGATCATCGAGTTAAACCATAATATACACAGTTGTATCAGAAAAATATGACCACCTACCTAATTGTGGGAATAACCACCCTTGGCCAGGATGACAACGTAGAGACGGCGTGGTATGGACGCAATGAGGCCCTGGAAGGTCGCCCAAGGCCCTGGAAGGTCGCCCAAGGCCCTGGAAGGTCGCCCAAGGCCCTGGAAGGTCGCCCAAGGCCCGCATGCCCATTCGGAATGCAGCAGAGTACGGAGATCCCGAAGATGATGTTGTTGTGGGTCGACACATCGGACCTGTCGATCCAAATACACTATCTACCAACAGGTAATTGGACACCCCTTCAATCGACGATATCTGCGGTCCTGATACACGTCACGGCCGCCGCCGTTAAATATCGTGTGGGAAACAACAACGCAACCAGTCGCATGCAAGATGCTACGCAGTTCGGAGCTCTCTGATTTTGAGAAAGGTGTAATCGTCGGGTATCACAGAAATGGCCGATCCATACGTGACATATCCAGCGAGTTGAAGTACCCAAAATCGAGAGTGGCCTACGAAGTCTACTTTTTCTGAGAAGCTTCCACCCTTGGGGCGTTAGCGGATGATCATTCTTTTTTGAACGTCCATTAAATCACTGCTTCTGCCCATTGTGCTCACGTGAAGCACTAGGGCTCATCTGTCCTGGTCGACCGCTAATATCTCCGTATGGTCGAGCTTGTCACGTGCACTATGTGACGCGCCTGGGCGAGTACTCTGTGATTCCGGTGGTGGTCATATTATTCTGATGCGACTGTGCACATAGAGTTTCCCACCTGTACCAGATATCATATGAAACGAGCTACTAAATTTTAGCCTTAAGAAGTTAATTAACAAGTCATTAGTATAATTTTGATAGAAATGTGGCAGATCTGTCAAAGTATGCCGATCGCCACTACTGAGATGGTCAAGTTGACGGTAGAGCTGCCGCCATTAGAGGAATTATAGGGCGACAGAAATATATTCAGGTGTGTCTTAGAAAGTGTCTTTTGTTACAGTCATCGGACGTGCTGTAAGATATTATATGTCCAGATATCATAAAGCTGCATTAGGGTGTCTAAGCCACATAGAATACTCAAAAGATTGTTTTATCATCATCATAGGGCAAAACGTGGGAGTTGTGAAAGTGCATCTGCTGTACTTGCTACTACTAGACTCTCTCCAAGGTCGTTCAGCGTTGCACGCAGACCGTATGCTTTTCATGAGAAACAACTTAAAGTTGTGTTGTTCTTATCAGAGAGCGGCAAAGATACCAGTTGGGGCTTCGACCGGCTCCAGAATCTGGATATTCTAACATGCTGGTTTAGAATTTTCGCCGTCTTTCCATGCACCATAACATGCTTTTTAAAACCATTTGTACTTCACGCTGCGCAGAGAGTTGGGAATGTTTTTCTTTAACTCATTCGACGCAGCGTCACATATTTGATCTTTCTGTGGATTAAAGCAGGATTCGGAATGTGCCGATGTGTCACACTAACCTTTGTAGGAAGGTCAGGGCCACAAATATTAGTAGAATATGAGCAGCTATTGAACCTTCTATTCACTTCACAATTCAGACTACCGATATGGTCTTTTGTATATTGAAGAAAAAAGTTCCGAATGAGGCTCTGCGTTACGTGTGTTCTCTCTTTCCTCTGTCAGCACTTGACAGAAACAAATTTCTAGTTGAGCCTTGACTTAAAATTCTTGATTCAAAGCCTGTGTCCGTGATTATATTTCTTCGAGGGTTTAATGACCACCGTGAGCAATTCGATGGGTTATAGGCAGTCACCCGTCTCTAATTTAGGGCTACTGGTTCAAGGAAAGGGAGAGAGCCAGGGCTGTAAGAGATACACAACATCCATACCTCACCGGGATTCGAACCCGGACCCATCTCGGACGAATGGTCAGAAGCGAGCGCTTAGACACTGCACCGGCTTTTAGTTTTCCAAAAACGCTATTGAATAAAAGAATAGTTTTTATAGTACTTGCCGAAGTTCACCCCTGCATCTCAGATTCGTAGGACTAATTATGGTTCGAATCTTACTATGACGTCGCGGTGAGCAAGTGGTCTAATTGCTGGTTTCTGACCGTTCGTCCTCGTAGCTCCAGTTTCGAGTTGGAGATGGCTCGTGAGTGGTGTGTTTGGCTTACGGCACTGGCACTGGCCGACTCCCTTCTCTGGATGCAGTGGCCCTAAATAAGTGACGGGAGAATGGAAAGCTTATACTAAGTTAACGATCATCTCTTTGACGGTGGATATGTTAAGGGGCATACACCCATGAGCCATTCCCCTATGCGTCACCGTTTGGAGACCGAATGGTGGCGCAGGTTAAGTTCACAGAGCAGTATATATACAACCCCAGGACCGGCTTTCGGTTAGTAGAGCGTTCGCAGTCTGAATGAGAAAAACTGCCGATTTATCGAAGTTTAATAAAGGACAAATTGTGATGGCACAGTGCCCCGGTACTACGATCTTGGAAACAGCGTGGCTTGTGGGTTGTTCATGCATCGCTGTAGTGAGTATGTATGAAGAGTGGTGCACAGATGGCCAAACGACGAGCGGTCGTCCAGCCGTATGTCGTCCGCAGCTCACTGATGCCAGAGGGGAGCGGAGACTGTCGCGCATTGTTTACAGCAACCACAGGGCTACAGTGCGACAAATCACCTGCACCTACAACAGTGGTGATCAGAGCTATGCGTCACAGCACACAGTTCAACGCAGCCTTCTGCGCATGGGCCTGCGTAAGCCGAAGACCCATCCGTGTCCCCAGGATCACTGCACGTTATCACCAACAACGCATGAAATGGACCCAAGATCATCGAAATTGGACCGTGCATGATTGGAAGAAAGTGGTCTGGTATGACGAATCAATAATCCTGGTGCATCACGTAGACGGCCGGGAGCGGATACGCAGATTACGAACGGAGGCTATGGAACGCGGATGCACTGTTGGGATTAAAACAGGCCGGCGGCTGCGGTGTTATGCTGTGGGCGATGTTTTCTTGGGCCTTATCATCCCAATAGTAGAATATGAGCAGCGATTGAAATATTAGTAGAATATGAGCAGCTATCAGGGATCGATGTTCAGATCCCTGACATCTGTCAGGTATCTGAACATCGTTGCGGATCAAGTTCACCCATTCATGACAAATGTGTTCTCTGCTGGTGTTGGCCATTACCAACAGGATAATGCGCCATGCCACACTGCCAGAATCGTCAAGGAGTGGTTCGAGGAACATGCTGGTGATTTTTATGTTAATGCCCTGGCCTCCAAAATCACCCGACATGAACCCAATCGAACGTTTGTGGTTCGACTTGGAAAAGCGAGTTCGCGCTAACTCACCACTACCCCGAAATGTACGGGAGCTGGAAGACCTACTGTTGACATTATGGCACCAGGTACCCCATCTCCACCTCATCGAATCGATGTCTTGCTGAATGGCCGCTGTTTTGCGGGATAAAGGGGGTCTTACAGCTTATTAGGTAGGTTGTCATAATGTAATTGCTCATCGGTGTATCTCGTGTTAACATAACTGCTAACTTGCCTACGTGTCCCTTTTAGAAGAAGAAATAATTTTCACAATATGACTGTAGCAAATATTTCATGCACTTTTTTTTGGAGGGGGGAGGGGCTAATGACCACTGTGAGCAAACTACGAATGTTTCAATGAAATACCATGTGCTACGAAATAAGTCACTTCAAATGCAAGATTCCAACTTCGCCTTAATTTTAAGTAGCTGTTAACTATCGCTGTTTATCTGCTTCATATTTTTAGACAAAATATGATAACAAACCTAACTGAGAAGATGGCGTCCGTGGCTATATCTTTTCTGTTCGGTGATGTTGAACTTTTTGCGGATTGTTCTGCAGTATTTTTTTGTAAAAATGCGATTCTGATACAGAGATTTTTAATTGTATATTATCCTCACGTAGAAAGCTGATGAGGCTCTCTCCATGTATTACAGTCTACATTTCTGAGAATGAAAATATTACTATTCTTTTCCAGCTAGTGTAGGATGCTTTAAGTTGTTCCACACACAATGGCAATGAACCTTTCTGAAAACGAGATTTCTCACCATAAGCCATTCTGATTGGATTTTGAATTCTGGTGTCTGAAAATGTTTTGTTCTGTACCTAATTTGCGCCACACATTTCTGTTGCTCCGACAGGTGAACTGTACTTATCAATTGCATTGTTACTGGCTTGTTGATTGTTAGCGTGTGAGACCTACAAAATGCCTGAAGCATCTTGCAGTTGTTCCAACCTTTGCTGCCTTCTATCACAGCCCCCACTCTGCTGGGTAGAATTTTCACTAGATTTGGTACATTACTGTGGGAACAGTCTTAAATTCTGCAACAACAGTTAGTGATTGACCTGATTAATGCTGTTGTTGCAGAATGGAAGGCAGTTTCCACATTAATGTACCAAATCTAGAGAAAAGCCTTCCCACTAGAGTGGAGGCTGTGATAGCAGCGAAAGGGTGGAACAATATGGAGATATTCCACCCTCTGCTGCTACCAAATCTAGTGAAAAGCTTTCCCAGGAGAGTGGAGGCTGTGATAGCAGCAAAGGTTGGAACAATATGAAGTTGTTCCATCCTTTGCTGCTACCAAATCTAGTGAAAAGCGTTGCCAGAGCGAAAAACCTTACCAGCAGAGTGGAGGCTGTGATAGCAGCAAAGGGCGGAACAATATGGAGTTGTTCCACCCTTTGCTGCTACTAAATCTAGCGAAAAGCCCTAATAGCAGAGTGGAGGCTGTGATAGCAGCAAAGGGTGGAACAATATGGAGTTGTTCCACCCTCTGCTGCTACCAAATCTAGCGAAAAGCCTTACCAGCAGAGTGGAGGCTGTGATAGCAGCAAAGGGCGGAACAATATGGAGTTATTCCACCCTTTGCTGCTATCACAGCCTCCACTCTGCTGGGTAGGCTTTTCACTAGATTTGGTACATTACTGTGGGAACTGTCTTCCATTCTGCAACAACAGCATTAGTCAAGTCAATCACTATTGCAGTTGGTCTTCTCTTCGGTGAAAATTGCTTACCTGCCATTACTAAAGTTTAATGGTCGCACATGCTTACGCGTTATTGACGGGCTTATGTTATCACAAAGTCCACCTGTCCGTTCATCTGTGTACGAAATTACTTCGCACCTGTTCTCCTGATTCGAGTTTTTTTTTTTTTTTTTTTGCATTAGAGAGCCTGAAATGTTGAAACCGTGACCCTTGTGTTTCAGTTTTTTTTCGATGAATAACTTCATCGCTAGAAAGCATAAACGAAGAGTCCTTCGAATTCAAATTGCGTTTTATTCCATATTGTTATTTCTATATTTCCGATTGAAAAAAAATCCTTCTTTCTCTGTACTCTTTAAAGAAAAGATCATTTTGTACAGTTTATTTTTCAAATAATACACAGTTTTCTCGCTTGGGGGCGTAAATGAAATTTGCGTCTTTTCAAATATCTTTGCTTCTAAAAAACTGATTTGAAAAATTCGTTTTGTATTGGATAAAGTTCGATATCAGAAATGTTCTGCACATAATTTGAAATTTCGTTATCTTTGCTAACAGAATTCGTAGTTGTAACATTCTTTTTCTCGCATATTAATTTCTTAAAAACAATATTTTGAACATATTTCCTAATTTTTCATTCTTCATAATTCTGCCACAAGGGGATATAAGTGTACTTTTCCATTTGAAAAAGTTTCTCCTATTCTAAAAACCTTTTCTTGGTAGGATGTTCATAACTAAGAAAAGTAATTTTCATTAAGAAGAATATTTTGCCCTCATTTTCTTCGTTATGTAACACATCGCTTTTCTGACAGGAAGCATAAAGTTACATCACGTTTGGCTCTTTAGATCTTATACTAATTCTTCGATTTAGGAAATCCCTTTTGCGTGTTAGCTACCGCTGTAAGAAACGTTTTGTACAGTATTTGGGATTTGTTTAAACATCCAGCAACTAGTGGTGTAAGTAGCTTTTGCAATCTGCGGACGTTTTACTGATGTAGAAATCCAGCCAAAAATGTTTTGTAACCGATTCCATTGCATATGATGGACACTTCTTCTTACACTGTGCATTTTAAATTATGTGAAGTTTTTCTACAAGGAGCGTAATCACATTCTCTTTTACACTGACATTCTTAGTTTTTTACGCTTTCCAACCGTAGGTTGAAGAAGAGTATATGCTCCAGCTTTGTCCGTCCGTCTGTCCGCACGATAACTCGCGTAAAAATGGTTCGACTTTGATTAAATTTAGTATGTGGTAGGGGACTATCTAGGGACGAGCCCTATTGAAAATGGACGAAATGGGTTCAAGGGTCAAGACACAGGAGCGGGATCCATTCCATTGTCCTTATGCGTCATAACTTACGTGAAAATGCTTCGATTGCGACAAAACTTTATCATGTTGTTCCGGTGGCATACTGAAGGGGTTCTACTGAATATCATCGAAATGGGTCAAAGGTCAGGGTGCAGGAGCGAGATTTATTCCACAGCCATTATCCTCATAATTTGACTAAAAATGCTTCTATTGCGACAAAACTTTAGTATGTTGTTCCGGAGGTACACTGAACCAATTCTGTTTAATATCATCGAAAGGGGTTCAAGGGCAAGACACAGGAGCGAGCCATGATCTTCATAACTTCAGTAATAACTTGAGTAATGATTTTTGGTATGTTGGAAAGCGTATCATAATCAATGCATTGCATGATTTTGCTAACTTGTTTACCCTAAAAATCAATCTGCTTTGAAATATATTTTTCATGGCGAAAAGAATTTAAAAAATCTGCTCAGCAAAGCCAAGAATTTGGTGTTATCTTTCTTGTTGGAAAGTAACTTGAGTCAGAAAATATACATTACATCTCCGGTACAAATTCTCGAAACTCGGTATAGGCTTAGTGTGTAGACGGAAGAGTCGCTCAATTTTGGATAAAGACTTCTCCAGAAATATTTACATAAATTTACACACATACTCAAAAACGAAAAATCTTACGAAAGGTTAGTTGATGAGCAACAGAAAAAACACTTGGAAGAGCGGAGAAAGAACTATTTTGGATAAGTTATGGGAAGGACTAAGGTGTCAAATGTAATTATGGATGACACACATACGCGCGTACACGCACACACATTGAATGGAATTATGATAAATATCATTTCGAATCTACCTCAGACACGAACTTGGTAGCCGTACTCTTAAGTACTGATAATTAAATTCTGCTACAATGAATCTGTATTGTTTAGGTACCTGTGCCTTAGTACTTTGGAAATAATTTCGATTTTTTTTTCAGGCTGGTCTACCATGCTCTCCAATTTCTGGTCCTCTACTGTGTTATCCCATGCTGGGCTACTGCCAGCCAATGTCTGCACAAATGACCTTCCCGTCTCCAGGGCAACCCAAGTCTTGCTGTTCGTCTTGCGCGGATGGAGGTGTGTGTGCCTCATCAAGGCCCCCTTATCAGAACGCACCCTGTGATTCTGCCACACAGACACCACACAGAATGAGATGTCCTGAGCCTATGCCTTATAGGGATGCTGGAGTCATACCAAATTACACAGGATTTATACCAGGTTAGACCGGGAATGCTTGGAAATGTTTATTTATTTCCATTAAATTAAAACTGCTGTAATCGGGGATAATAAATTGAATCTTTGATATAAACTGATATACGGTGAGATATCCTATACTGCTACATTTTGAACAGAAATTTAGTTGAAGTATTTGAAGCTGGAGGTGTTAGAAATAAGTTTCATGAAATCATTTATTTCAAATTTAAAAACATATTCATGATTTCATCTTTTTTCTCAGGAATCCCCAAAAAGTTCTGCTAAAAAATCCGGAATTATTTCGGCTAAAATTAATTATTAGATATTCAGAGTTAAAAGGTTAAGTTTGCCATACATGAAATACACATTTAAGTTCTCAAGAGCATCCTTTTGATTGTTCTACAGAAATATACCAACGCGTAATAGTTGGTATGTATTTTAATTGAATTCCTCAAAATGGAGTTCATAGGAAGATCTATTTTTACAAATCTTGATGAAATGATTATATTTATTGGTGCATTCGAATATAAAAGGAATGACGTGGTTAATCCTAGTTTGTTTTCGGAGTGTATTGGAACGGAAAGTAATGTTGTGAATAGATTGAATCTTTATCACCATGTCTGCATTTATCAGCCTGGCAAAATGTTAGATTGGAAGACTAATTTGTAAACTTTAAAAGTTTTGCTGATTACTTAATTTTTTGTTAAGAAGCTCTGAGTTTCACAAAAGTATTCAGAAATCAAATTTACTCTTTGGTTATCCCACTAGTCACTTAATGTACCAGAATGATAAGTGTTCTAGAAACTTCTGCGATACTGGAAAACCTTTTTTCTTTTTTCTCCGTAGTTTTATTGACATGAGGAATGGAAAAGATGGGAACTTTACCTGATTGAAAAGCTCAATGAAAAATTTGAATTGTGAAACTTAAAAAAATGAATTGTGAAATTGAATCTTTGAAATTGTGAAAATGAATATTAAAATGTAAAAAAATAACCAACGTACATTTTCTGGAACTTATTTAGGCTACCTCTCATGACTTCAAAATCTGCATAAATTATAAGCAAGCCAACAATTATGATAAAACTTCGAAGCTAGCACTAAGCTAACATAAATAGGCGACCGTTCTTTGGCTGAAGGTATTGATTTCGTTTCTGTAAAAATGAAGCAGCATTTACCGTTTTAAATTTACGGAGGTATTTCGCAGTCTTTAGCTATTACAAGCATGTCTCGTCCCCTCACAACGCATGTTCCACTGACCGTTAGTCTGAAAGTGAATAGAAGAGTTCTTGAAGTAACACTGAGAAAGTTATACTGCGTTATTTACTTCTTGTCCTGAAGGATTTTCCAGGCAAATGTAGTCCGCATGTGACTTTCCAGACCCTGAAATTTTATGTGCAAATTTCAGACCACTTAAGTTTTTAAATATACCAGTACATTTCCTCTTGAGTCACAAGTTGTTTACTTAACTCGTTGTTTAAAAACAACTTTTACGATCATTGAAAGGTTCAAAGTAATAAATCCTTCCACGGAAGCTGTTAAAAAAAATATTGGACTGAAAATTTGACCAATGTAACGTTCTTGACATTCTAGACGCGCGACGGATTCTCAAATGTAGCTGGTTTATAAAACGTCATCACATGAATTATAATTTAGGTTGTAGACCTAGAAAACTCAAAGACGTTCGTTCTTCTGTTCCGATTTTACCCTTGTTCTGTGACCCAATCACCATACGTTTGTTCTTCTGTTCCGATTTTACCCTTGTTCTGTGACCCAATCACCACACGTTTGTTCTTCTGTTCCGATTTTACCCTTGTTCTGTGACCCAATCACCATACGTTCGTTCTTCTGTTCCGATTTTACCCTTGTTCTGTGACCCAATCACCACACGTTTGTTCTTCTGTTCCGATTTTACCCTTGTTCTGTGACCCAATCACCATACGTTCGTTCTTCTGTTCCGATTTTACCCTTGTTCTGTGACCCAATCACCATACGTTCGTTCTTCTGTTCCGATTTTACCCTTGTTCTGTGACCCAATCACCATTGCTGTGACCCAATCACCATTTCTGTGACCCAATTACCATTTCTGTGACACAATCACCAATTTTGTAACCCAATCACCATAAGTTCGTTCTTCTGTTCCGATTTTACCCTTGTTCTGTGACCCAATCACCATACGTTTGTTCTTCTGTTCCGATTTTACCCTTGTTCTGTGACCCAATCACCACACGTTTGTTCTTCTGTTCCGATTTTACCCTTGTTCTGTGACCCAATCACCACACGTTTGTTCTTCTGTTCCGATTTTACCCTTGTTCTGTGACCCAATCACCATACGTTCGTTCTTCTGTTCCGATTTTACCGTTGTTCTGTGACCCAATCACCATTTCTGTGACCCAATCACCATTTCTGTGACCCAATTACCATTTCTGTGACACAATCACCAATTTTGTAACCCAATCACCATAAGTTCGTTCTTCTGTTCCGATTTTACCCTTGTTCTGTGACCCATTCACCATAAAGGAATTCTGTAATATTTTTTGACTCATGAAGGAAGCAAGAACTACAGAAAAATAAAGCAGGAAAATTTCAAACATACGGTTCAAATTTTATCCTCCTTATTATTTGCAAATTCAGAACAAATCTCAATATTATTAAAGACACATTTCATTTTGTGAATAAAGCAGTAGTTTTCAAAGAAGCACTCTCATGTAAAATAATGCGGAATTTAACTATTATTGAAATGAAATCAGGCTTAAATGTGATACGATTCGCACGATATTGTTTTTTTTACTTTTTAAAATAAAATGTTAAGGTTTTTATCTGGTTTGTAGAATTGGATTTACCTTTACTTTTAACTTCAACTAAAATCTTAATTTAAATCTTGTAGACTTTGTGAATTGGCTGTCCTGCACAGTACAGATATTTTTAGCTTGCTTTTTGTAGCAAAAAAAGTTTACTAGACATAGAATTGAACTTTTAATCCGCTGCGCCGCCCCAGTGGCGCAGTGATCTCAGCGATGTCTTACAGCCATTCTTCCGGGAGGGGTCCGAGTTCGAATTCCGGTGAGGCATGGATGTTGTGTTTGTTTTACCGCACTGACTTTCTCCCTTTTCTGGAACACTGGCCCTAAACTAGGGACGGGCGACTGCAAATAGCCCATTAAGTTGCTCACGGTGGTCGTTACACCTTCAATAAAAAAAAAAAAAAGCAAAAAAACCGCTGTTAGGTTGGCAGCTGTTATCGGGAAGAACTGTGTCGTATCAGCTGGCCGGGTAGAACTTTGTCGTGTTAAGTTAGAAAATTTTTAGCGAAACGAAACCAGATTCACATAACAACCAAGGAACTCAGAAGGAATGAAAAATTAGATGTATGCGTTACAAAACGTTACCTCAAAAGGAGACAACGGTCATAAGTCAGGAAATTCAAAGATTTGTTTTAGTTTGGACAGAAGCATTCGCTATCATTCCGAAATTTAATGTGTACCCAGTGGCTCACGCATAACGTATTTTATAAAAAAATTCATAGGAGAACTGAATATGCCCTCATTTCAGAGAGATACGAGCTTCCAAATAAAAATAAATTTCGACCTGTATTCTGCACCTCACGGAATGTCTGCATCGATTATAATGCAACTTTTCTAATTCTTCTTCTAATTTGGATTGCTTTTGCAAAGGGAGTTCGAGTGGGTATCTTGGCATGCATGAAATGGAAGCGGTTAAACCTACTTAAAAATAAGGACATTCACTTCTGAATTATTATAAAAGGTAGCACCCGGTTTGCTTCGATTCAGAGTAACACGATTTCGAAACCAAAAAGTGACATTTTTTTTATTTTATTTTTGTTTAAAACGTTTTGCGATTTTTCTCTTACTGCTTCTTATACTATATCGTAATTCTTACATCGCTGATTTTGAATAAAAATTATAAATATAGTCATCTCCGCAATTACGTATGTCTCGTTAATGCAAATGTTTTCTAATGAATCTATGAATCAGTACAAGCTGCTTGTAAAATGCAAACTTTTGCATATACGCGTTTGCTTTTATTTGATTTCATTCCCGGCGATTTAAAAGTCTTTCAAAATGAAAAATTTAGTCTTTTTGGAGGTCCTGGCGTTATTTATTTTCTGTAGGCTGGCGTCTTACATGAATGCAAGCAGAGATGGCTGTCAATCATTTGGACCAACGTCTTGTGCACCCACTCATTGATTATGAGATACAATCTGCTCAAAAACCGAACCCATTCATTGAGTGTCGCCTGATCATTAGTCACTCGTTACAAAGAGTCATTTCTCTTCTTCCTGGAAAAGGAATAAGGAAATTCTGTTTTGGATCACTTACACCCATTCCTCAAAAGGGTTTTTCCATTTGGGTACATGGTTTGGAAAGGAGTCGAAGGAGGATAATCGTAAATACCACTATTCTGGGGAAGAGGTACCAAAGCAAATAGAATGCAACAGTGCTAGCAGACCGAATGCAGCAGTTGGATCCTTATGAGACATGCTCTAGAAACTAATTACACTAGCTATGCACTCAGTTTGCTTTTCGTTCACGCATTGATTGTGCTGAAAGCTGTGAGCTAACGTGTTTGTGTTGTTTTATTTACGCTATTTCTGAGCTTTAAATGTAGTACATTACTCGTCAATGTTTGAGTGTCAGGAATCACGTCATCGCTATATTTCTTTTACAAAATCGTTTCAATTTACACCGATTCCGATTACGTCGGCTCGTCTGGGAACGGGTCCCCGGCGTAACCTATATATCGAAGCTTCAAAATTGCATTTTTGTCTGTCTGTAGATTTTTACTAGCAGCAAAATTAAATGCATTTAAACACCCGTAGCCAAACGGCTAAAAGATTTCACGTAATTTTTCTTTCCATCTTTTAGAAATTTCCATTACTTGGACATCTTAAAGTCGTTTTTATGGAGCTGAATAGCACATCCCGACAAAAAATAAATACCAAAATAATGGTAAGTGATTGCTGTAATATTGTGATATGAACCCTTTGACAAACATGGTAGCACATTTTTCCACGAAAAAAGTGGTAAAATAATACTCACACGGTTTTCGATAGGAGGCACTGTTACTGAAAAAAGAAAACTGCATTCATGATATTTTAGCTTAATCATATTATATTCCTGCGTTCAAAAATTTTAAAGAAAAGGTATTTCGTGGGAGTAATCCTTGGTTAAGAAGCTTTCCATCTGAAGTGAAGGATAATTTAAAAGCTGTATTAAACGGAGATTATAAAATAATAGAAAAATAAATTTAGTTTTTTCATTTAATTAATTAATCAGCATGGCAAAACCACGTTCATCTGATCCAATTGAGATCGTGCTGCCATCGATTACTGCCATTGGATAGTAATCGATGGCACGCTATGCTGGTTACCATTTATAGCTAAGTAAGGTTAATCTAATATAAGTTAGTTAAATATACACTATATTGACAAAAGTCACCGGAAACCACTTCAAAAGCAAATGAACGGATCCGCTGCGATGTTAACATGCGAGGTACAGCTACAAACGGTATAAAAACAAGCCTGCAGCTGACCGCGATCATATCGCACTCTGAGGTTGAGTGAAAATGTCGCGGCGGGTGAGAACTGACTTTGAGAAAGGAAAGATCGTTGGGTGTTATATTAGTGGGATGCCCATAAGTGAAACCGAGAGGTGTTTAAACATACCCAAGTCAACTGTTTCGGATGAACTGAATAAGTGGAATACACATGGCGTGCCTGAAGCAGCGAAACGTACCAGCAGACCAAAGAAAATCAGTGATAGAGGACGTCGAACCCTCAGGAGAGTCGTTACAGCTATTCGACGGAGTGCTGCACAAGACCCTTCAGTTTACAGGTGAGTAAAAATACCGGAACCTCGGTATGTACACGTACTATTCGCACAGAACTTCATTCCATGGGATACCGTGGTCGTGTGGCTGCTCACAAGCCTTTCATCTCCACTCGGAATGCTACTCGTCGTTTAGCATGGTGCAAAGAACATTTACCACGAACCGTAGATCAATGGAAACGGGTTCTATGGACTGATGAATTCCCGTGTGTGGGTATGGTGGTAGTCGGGGGAACGCTATTTACCGCAGTGTACTGTTCCTATGGTCAACTTTGGAGTTGGCAGTGCACTTCTGTGGGGGTGTTTTTCGTGGTATGGTTCCGGCCCATGGGTTATCGTGGGCAAACCTGTTAATCAGCAAGTCTAACTCGATATTATGGACAATTATGCCCAACCAACTCTGTGGCAATACTATGGAACTGAGCCTTGTTGGTAGCAACAGGATAATGCACCGAGCCATAAAGCAAGGACTGTTACGGAGTGGTTTGACGATAATTCCGTATCGTGTGTGGACTGGCGAGCACAGAGCCCTGATATTAATCCCAGAGAGCACCTATGGGATGAATTAGAGCGCCACATATGAAGTTTGGAACCAAGGTCTACTTCTAAGCAACAGTTAGCGTCAGCATTATGTACTGAATGGAAGCGCATACTTATCGCTGTGTTCCAAAACGTTGTCGAAAGCATGTCTCGAAGGGGCAGTGCATGCATTAAGGTCAAAGGTGGACCGACACCGTACTAATATATGTCAATAAATGCTATGTTGTGTTTTTCTTCTAGGTGTGCGGTGACCTTTGTCAATATAGTGTATTATATTGACAGAAGTCACCTGTTCACGGCCTATATATGCAGTATTTTTTTCGCATGGCTTTTACACTGGTCTAAATAAAAGTTTGTTTTTTCCATAGTTTTGATAGACGTAGCTTTGCGACCCTAATACGGAACCTTTTAACTGTTGCGTCGACTTCAGCTTCCTTCTCTAACAATCAGGACAGTCCTTCCTGGAAACATCCAAAAGCTTCGCTGTTGCTAACGCTTTTTTCGTTTTTTTCGTCGTCACTCTCACTTTCGTTCTCGTTTGCACAAGTTTCAGCATTGATTTCATCATTTTTCAGGAGTTGAAAACGAGCATAACTTTTGTCGCTGTTTAGCCAGGCATCTACATCGTTTGTATCAAATCTTTTTCATCCAGGAAACCTAATAGCAAGGCCGCCCCGGTGTCGCAGTGGTCTAAGCGATGGCCTCGGATCATTTCTCCGAAAGGTATCCGGGTTCGAATACCAGTGAGGTATGGATGTCGTGTTTGTCTTACGGCCCTGGCTCTCTCCCTTCTCTGGAACCAGTGACCCTAAATTAGGGACGGGCGACTGCTTATAGCCCATTGAGTTGCTCACACTGGTCGTTAAGCCTCCAATAAAAATAAAACAATTACAAGAACGAAGTAGACACCGTGAGCTGAGGATTTGTGAACTTCGTCCTACAGTTGGTTGGTGCTTCTCATCTTCCTGGCTTTTGATTGGTTTGTAGAGAAGAAATGAATAAAGTCAAATAATGATAACGACGAAAACAAATAGGAAGACGAAAGAAACGATGGTGTCCTCACTATTGAAGAAGAAGAAAAGGAAATGCGAATGGTATGTGACCTTGACACTTAACCACACTCGGAAAATTAAGAAATAACGAAAAACAACAGCTAGCATGAGAGGCGTGGCAACCTTAGGTGGTTTACGTTACCTTAAATGTCTTGAAAAAAAAAAAACCCAAGGGAACTGAATTCGAAGAAAAAGGCATAAAAGAAAGGCATAAAGAAGGCATTTCCAGATTACGCCTCCCGTATTACAGTTCCGGATAAACGAACGTCGATTAAAAGAGGTTTTACTGAAATGCTATTATTCATGTTAATAATATCGGAATGAAAGAGCAAAAAAATGAGAGAATCTGATAAATAAAATACAATCCACAGTTACAACACCATCAAAAATAAGACTAAGACAGGAATGGAACAATCTTATAGACATAAACGAGAAGGAAAGTGTAGTGGATAAAGCCAGATAATGATAACTAAGAAAACAAATAGGAAGACGAAAAAAACGATGGAAGGACACTGTCAAAGATCAAAAATGTGTGGTCGCAGAAAGCTAAGTTTTAATTCCTGATGAAAGGAAAAAAATTGTCATTATTATTACGAAATACAGGGTGTGTCTAAAGTCTTTCCCTGATTACGGTAAATTGTATAAAATGAACCACGCTTGTTAGATGCATACGGTTTTCCAATACAGCTTACCTCAACTCTAGAACTTTTTTCCAGGTCATCAGTATACCTCATCGTGGGCTCCTTTTTTACACGTAGGGCATCCAGTGAGTCCTCTATCTCTTTCCATGTCTGCTGCAACATGATCATCTGTGATGGTCGCAAACGTTTCAGTTATTCTTCCCGTCAAAGTGTTAATATCTGCAACTGGTGCTGCATAAAGGTGATCCCTAATGTAGCCCCATGAAAAGAAGTCAAGGGGTGTAATGTGTAGTGATCTTGGTAGCCAGGGTATGGGACCATCCCTGCTTACCCATCTGTTAGGGAATTGGTCATCTAAGGATTGACGGACAGGTAAACCCCAGTGCAGGGGAACACCATCCTGCTGGGACATTACTCATGGTTGTAGCTCTTCGATTTGAGGTGCAACGTACAGCTGCATCATACCAAGGAAAATACCCGATGTAATGGTGGGCTCAATAAAAAAGAACAGTCCAATTACTTTGATGGGCATTAGTCCGCACCAAACATTGATTTTAGGGCTATTCCTCTGTTTCTCCAACTCTGAACCCCAGATACGGGCATTATGCGTGTTCACTTTGCCTGAGGTATGACAATTGTATTCGTCTGAAAAACAAATCCGCTTCAGGTAATCATTATTTTCGTATATTTGTTGAAGAATATCCATAGCAAATGTCACACTTCTGCGCTCATCATTAGGTTCGAAGGCTTGAACAGTTTGCAATTTGTATGCAAAAATCGAAGCAGCTTTCTCAAAATACAATGCACTGTCTTCATAGGTATACCTAGTTCACTAGAGGCATAACGAATTGATTTCCTCGGGCTTCGTACAACTGAATCGCGCACGGCGTCGACAGTTTCCTCACTAATGGAAGGTTTTCCACTTCTTGCACGGTCATCGACACTGCCCGTCTGTTTAAACTTTTGATAACAGTTTCAAATGCTCTTTCACATCCGGCCGAGCTCTATCATGCTCACCCCTAAACCTCCGCTGCACTGAAAGTGCAGATTTGGTTTCATGAAACCAGAGAACACAATTAGCCTTCTCCTGCATAGACGCCATTTCTCCGACTGGCGCGTTTAACAACAAACTACGCTGCAGACGTGCAGCGCAACCTATTGTTCCAAAAGTACAACGAACAAAACAACTTGAGAATATGACCCAAACAATGCAACAAACCGCATACGTCTAACTAGCTCGGTTCATTTTATAAAATTTATCGTAATCAGGGAAAGGCTTTAGACACACCTTGTATATTTAAAAAGAACCTCTGTAAAGTATAAATGAAATAGATAGATAGATAGATAGATGAGGGAGAGAAAGAGAGACTGCATACCTGCTTGTTTTCACTCCAGTAAAAGCTCTGGCTTTTGAGGCTAGTTATTTATCAAATTATTATTTCGCACTTGTCATGTTTTGGCCTTCCTGATATAATTTATCTTCGGCAATATCATGGCTCTGACACATACAAACTTAGCAGCGTTTATTTTAACATAACATGGTAAACCATGCTTGTTTCGTAGAATATCGACAGTGACGCGTGCGTGCTTGTTGACTGCGCGAGGTAGAAAATCAGTGGTACTAATGAACTCAGAATAGGTACATAAATGGGATCGAAATGCAAGAAATATAAAAAAAATACAGTCGGATCCCGTTTATATATTTTTTCAAGGGACAAGTGGAATTAATGCAGAATTGAAAAACAAAATACAGTATACAAACGAAATATGGCACATTTCCCTTCCTAGACGGTAGCATATTTTTCTGTTGCAACGTATGGTATAGCCGTTTATGTTATTATACTAGGCACTAAGTAGTATGTAGTATTTTTTATGTTCTAGTATATTAATATTTTCAGTTATATATATTTTTAGCACTGTTCGTTTTTAACTTGATTCATTTCGATACATATAGTCTATGTACATATTACAAAACATTACTACTAATTCATTCACGATAATGTGACGTATATTCCATTTTAACCTTAATTTGTAGTTTCTTTTCCTATGTAAGTTTGAGTTTGTTCTCTTTTGCACTTCCCAACTTAACGTGATATCTTTTCTCTCACATGAATGGAGGTTTGGCTACACCCATGAGGTGAGTACGTAACTGACGTATGCATATGGATAAGAACGAGAAAAGTTATACAGTATATTTGGCGACGCAGATGTTTGTAGGTGGAGATGTTAGATCTTTGCCGAGCTTATTGATTGCATTTCAGCTATTAACGTTTGTGAAGTTATATTTTTATTACCGTCTGCATAACTACGTTGCGAAGTTTTGTATGTGCAACTCGCCGTGATATGTTTGTAATTTCGTAAATAGACAACGTTATGTGATTTCGTCTAAAGTTTCTGGAAGTCTAAAGTGGCTGGGCCAACAAATGAAAGTTTACGTAAGTGATTTGGTTTTCCGTATATGTTTCGTCTGGACCTAAAAGCCTTAATTTAAATTGAGCTATCCGGCTCGACTAGTGAATCATATTTACACTTAATTTAACATTTCCTCAGTCGGACATTTGGAACTTAGAATAACAACAAATCTCGCATAACGTAAAAAGGGTTGCGTTATAACTGATATTCTTTACACAAAGATAAATGATGTATTATATCATAAATAGATAGGTAGAGAGACTGTATACATGTTTCTTTTCACTCCAGTAAAGGCTCTGGCTTTTGAAGCTAGTTATAATTTAAAGTGAGCAAAAAAAAAAAAAATGTTGATGCAAAAAAGAAGAGAGATGAGGACAACTAAAGAAGATGCGACTTCCAAAGTGGAATATATAGAGCTATGCAAGACAGTACGAAAAAGTATCACTGAAGACGTAAGGAAATTCAAATGTGAACTAGTGAGGAAAGCAATTGAAAACCACCAAAGCCTAAAGATAGCAAAGGGACATCTCAGTAAGGGAAGAAAACAGATTATGGCACTGAGAAAAGAAGATGGTTCTGTAACAAGAAATAGAGGCGAAATTTTGACAAGAGTGAAAGATTTCTACTCCACGTTATATGAAAGAGATGATGCATGTACTCCAGACATCATGGAAGGTACCAGTACCAGAGTTCTTCCAGTCCTCCCAGCAGAAGTTGCGCATGCAATCAAGAACATGAAGCGGGGAAAAGCTCCAGGAGAAGATGGAATTACTGTAGACATCATACAAGAAGCAAGTGGAGAAATCGAAACAGTACTCTCCCAAATTTTCACTCGATGCCTTAATGAAGGGAAGATTCCTGAGGATTGGAACAACGCTATAATGATCTTACTACATAAAAAAAGGTGACATTGAGGATCTCAGGAACTACAGACCTATCAGCTTCCTATCAGTGGTTTATAAAATCTTCACTAAAGTTTTTTCACACCGTTTGAAGGTAACACTGGACATTGCTCAACCGAGAGAACAATCTGGATTCAGGAGTGGCTACAGCACAATAGATCATATCCATGTACTGAGAGAACTAATTGAAAGAGCGAGAGAACATGAACTTCCATTGTGCATGGCTTTTATCGATTATGAAAAAGCCTTTGATTCGGTGAAACCATCAGCAGTTACAAAGGCTCCGAAATCCTGCGGTATTGAAGATGCATACATTAATATTATTAATAACATCTGTGAAAATGCAAGTGCAAAGATTCGGCTGTTTGAAAATACAACACACTTAAAAATTGGAAAAGGAGTGAGACAAGGTGACACCATATCTCCGAAGCTCTTTAATGATACATTGGAAAATGTCTTTCAATCACTGAACTGGGAAAACAAAGGGATAAAGATTAATGGAGATTATCTAACCCACCTTCGTTTTGCTGATGACATAGTCATTTTTGCAACTACCCCATCAGAGCTGCAGAGTATGATCCAAGAACTTGCTGACAAGAGTAAAGAAGTGGGATTGAAAATGAAATTTGAGAAGACAAAAGTGATGTTCAATGCTTTTACACGAAATGAAGATTTATCGATTGATGAAGAAAAGCTGGAGATAACAGACATGTACGTTTATCTTGGATAGCAGATATCAAGTGAGATCACATTGATGAAGAAATTAATCGGCGTACACAATTTGCCTGGAGAGCTTTTGGAAGAAACAGCATAATTTTCAAGAGAAATATGCCATTATGTCTTAAAAGAAAAGTGTTTAATCAATGCGTCCTTCCAGTGCTTACGTATGGTGCAGAGACGTGGACCTTAACTAAAGGAGACATACAAAGGCTGCAGACAACTCAAAGCAGCATGGAGAGGTGCATGCTTGGTGTAACCAGGAGAGATAAGAAGAGGAACTCGTGGATCCGAAAAATGACAATAGTGGAAGACATCATGATCAGAGTTAAATCCCTGAAATGGCAATGGGCTGGACATACTGCCAGAAGGACAGATCATCGATGGACAGCTGAAATTTTAGATTGGATTCCAAGGGACAGGAAAAGACCCAGAGGAAGACCACATGGGAGATGGGTGAAAGAAATTCGAAAGTATGCCGGAGTGACATGGTGGAGGAGACTGGCACGAGACAGACCGTTGGTGAGGAAATTTGGGGAGACCTTCGTCCAGCAGTGGATTGATAATGGCTGACAATGATGATAATGAGATATTATAAAAAATATATTCATTAACATGATTTAAAACTCATTATTTTTTAGCACGTCTTTTGTAAAAAAAGATTGTGCTTATGTTATGATTTTGTCCGTCCGTCCGTTTTTGTCTGTACCCACGGTATCTCTGCAACTATTAGTCCGATTTGAAAAATCCTTTTTGCATTCGAAAGCTTGAAATATGCGAATGATGATCCTTTATTTCGTTTTATTTTTGCGATGTACAATATTGCCGCTAGAGGGCGTAAATGCAGATGATGTCGAATACAAAAATACGCTTTATTCCACATATTTGCTTCTAAACATCCGATTGAAAAAAATCTTTTATCTTTCGATTCCATTTATGGTGAAGAGTAATTTGGATATAGTTTCTTTTTGAAATCACGCACAGATTTTCCGCTAGGGGGCTTAAAGTAAATTGCATTTTTTCCGATAACTCTTCTTCTAAAACTTCGATTTGAAAAATATTTTATTCAGCGGATACATCTCTTGATGCGCAATCTTTTGCATATAGTTTCGAATTTTTGTTAAAGAATACTTTGGCCACCAGGGCCGTAAGTGTTAATTTTCGCTTCTGATGTATTTGCCATAAAATCTGAGCTTCTAAAATATCGATTGAAAAAATTTTTTCGTGGACTGATGCCACTTACATTGATAAACCTTTTCAGAATATTTTGTTCCTAAAATATTCCACAGTGTTTCCGCCAGGGGGCGTATATGTATATCTTATTTTTGTCACTATCACGACTTCTAGGAGTCCGATTTGAAAAATTCATTCTTTGTTGGATAGTGTTTTCCGTGTGACATGTTTTTCATATAATTTCAAAATTTTCAAGTAGTTCATAGAAGTTCCGCTAGGGGGCGTAATGGTAAATTGCGTTTCCCCCTATATCTCTGCTTCTAAATGTCCGATCTGAAAAATTCTTTCTGCACCGGATACAGCTCCTGATGGGAAATCGTTTGCACATAATTTCTAATTTTTGTAAAAATGGTTTGGCCACCAGGGGGCGTAAACCTTAATTTCCGCTTTTGATGTATTTGCTGCAAAATATGAGCTTCTAAATTCTCGATTGAAAATAATATCGTTTGTAGACCGATACTACTCATGTCGACAAACTTTGTAGAAACATTTTCTCCTTAAAATAGTGCACGGTTTCTCCGCCAGGGAGCGTAGATCTATATCTTATTTTTGTCAATATCTCGACTTCTAAGAGTCCGATTTAAAAAATTCCTTCTTTGTTGGATAGTGTTTCTAGTGCGACATGTTTTTCTTATAAATTCAAAATTTTCAAATAATTCATAGACTTTCCGCTAGAGGGCGTACAGGTAAATTGCGTTTTCTCCTATATCTCTACTTCTAAATCTCCGATCTGAAAAATTCTTTCTGAACTGGATACAGCTTCTGGTGAGAAATCGTTTGCACGTAATTTTAAATTTTTGTAAAAAATTGGTTGGCCAGCAGGTGGGGTAAGTCTTAATTAATTTCCGCCACTGATGTATTGGCAACAAAATATGAGCTTCTAAAATCTCGATTGAAAAAAAGTCTTTTGCGGACCGATACTACTCATGTCGACAAATATTTTAGGAACAATTTCTTCTTGAAATAATGCATGGTTTCTACGCCAGGGGCGTAGATGTATATCTTTTTTTGTCAATATCTCTGCTTCTAAATGTCCGATTTGAAAAATTCCTTCTTTGTTTGATAGTGTTTCCGATGCGAAATGTTTTTCCTATAAATTCAAAACTTTCAAGTAAATCATAGACTTTCCGCAAGACCGCACAATGGTAAATTTGCGTTTTTTTCTCCTAAAACTCCGATTTGAAAAATTCTTCCTGTATCGCATACAAGACCTGACGGAAAATATTTTTCACGTAATTTCTAATGTTTGGTAAAGAATGGTTTGGCCACCAGGGGTCATAAGTGTCAATTTCTAGTTCTGATGTATTTGTAGCAAAATCTGGGCTCCAGAAAACTCGACTAACATTTTTTTTTTCTTGGAACGATACCGCTTATATGGATAAACCTTTTGTAAATACTTTCTTCCTAAAATAATGCATGGTTTTCCGACCAAGGGACGTAAAGTCACATCTTATTTTTGTCAATAACTCTGTTTCTAAGAGTTCGTAAGCTCACGATTCCGTTTACAGCAATATCTGAGGGATTAAAGACTCGATTGAAAAACTTCTTTCTTCCGTCAGATACTATTGTTTTCCATACCGGTTCCACTGAATTTGAATAGCTTTAATAAATTTAATTTGCGTCAGAACGGATTCAAAAGACGTGCTTATTACACCCGAACATTCGTTGTCATCTTTCTTGTTTATTGTTGTTTACGTTTAAGCTGAAATACTTTATTTCTAAGGCCATTAGAGCCCGCATTGTTTTCTTTTCAGTATTATGGTTATAAAAAGGTCCCTAACGACGCCAAACGTTTTCAGTGCATCGATAAATTTGGGTGCTGGTGCACTTACCTGAAAATCATCATTGCTTTTATCAAAGGAGATGTTTTCATTGTGCTTTTTGTTCTCAGTCAGTTTTATCTAGAGCCATGAGTGATGACTCTGCCAAATTCGCGTAGCTACTGACGTAATCTTGGAAACTAAACTCACCTTCCTCGTCAAGTTACCAAAAGCTACGTAGCATGACCGTCAGATAGCAAACCTATATCTTCTTGAGGTGTAGATCCGTCCGGAAAGCAAATGCAAATGAAGTCTTCAAGGAAAGAGTTAGATATGGCAACGTCAAGCATGAGCTGGGGTCTACTGCAAGTTCCCACTGAGCTTACCATTGGTAGCTGAAAAGGAGTGGACGCATTCTGCAGAGTGAGTCATAAAGCAGATGAATGATGGGAACCGGAGAGAGAGAGAGAGAAAGCGAAAGTCGGAAGAAATAGGAGAGATCGGAAAATGGAGAACCGAATTCATGTGGTTTGAATTTGTAATTAACGACACTACGATTTATCGTATAAATGAGAAAAAGCTAATTCGATAAACGAATAATTGATAACATTTAAAATTAAGGGCAATTCAAAATTTTGGACACGCAAAATTTTGCGTATATATGAGAAAAACGTTTAAGTGAGAAACGTATAAATGGAGCTCTACTGTAGTTGCTACAACTAAATCTAAGCATCGTGGTTATCATAATTCATAAGCTGAACTAAAAACGTTAACCAAGACTTGTGTCTCACTCAACGTCGGAAATAAGTGGTTATTTTAAAAAGTACTTATTTAGAAACCAAACCGACCGAGCCATACGAAATATTTTCTCTTTAGCAAAAGCATCGTTTCCTTAATTTGTGTTTTAGATGCATCGCCTATGAGAGGTGGCCAGGAATTCATATCTTTTCTCCATTGTTCTCTTCCCTGTTTCCAAATGCTGTTTTTTCACCATTTTGTGCTGATCGTCTCTGCAGTGAGAAAAGTGATCAAAAACTGGGAATTTTGCCGTTCTTTTTATTTTTTCGAGGGTTAAAAGGCGAAAAAAATCACGTGCAACAACAATACACAAACTTTAAAAAAATAAAATACGGGTTTAACTTGGGTACTTCCAAATTGCTAAGCCTGAAGAAGAATATTTTATCACATATTGAATGAAAAAGTTTCTAATATCTTTCTGTCAAGGAATATAGCGCCAAACGCGCGTGGTTCTTAAAAGTGAAATGTGTTAAGAAGCACTTTTTGGGAGCTGATGATTAACTAACGGAAAGAAAATGTACTAATTTTCTTCGAAAAACTGTATCACTGAAGTTATTGGATTTAATGGTGCATTGTCATCAGTTCTCAGCAATTCCCTGCGTTAGACAGTTAATTTTTAAATTACCACCTATCGATAGAGCAATGTATGTTGCTCTATCGATAGGTGGTAATTGCGGAATTAATTCCGATGTCAGCGTTGGTTTGGTCATCAAACGTCAATGAAAAAGCAAGAAATGGTCTAACTTTAAATTTTATTTGAGTGCTTTTGGCTTCTTTTTTTTCAAAGAGATAGCTTTCAAGCCCAGATGAGCTTTAGATGACAAATTAAGGGTAATTACACGCTCAAGGGAATCGAGGGGAGATGGAGAAAACGGATTTTGTTATAGAGTCTCAACACAACCTTCAGCTAAAGAAGAAATGCTCACATACACGCAGGCTGGCCCCGTTAAAAGGAATTGGAGCCTCAGTAGTTCACAGATGCATTGCTGAGTGATACACCTTAATTACCAGCAACAGCTTTGCTCAATGACGCTTGAATCTTCTCTACCTAGGTAATTCATGTGCGAATTACGTGCGACTGTGCATGAAATTAGTACAACACAAAGAGCTATTTGAGGAACGCAGGAACGCGCTGTTTCTGTCCTGCGTTGACCAACTAGCACTGCAGAATGATACAGGGTTTAGCTATATGGGAAAAAATGCGTTGCCTTAACTCTTTTTGGTAGCAATTTAGTTTGTTTCTTTAAGAAGCCGTGTCTTCTATGAAAAACATCAAGAAAAACGCTGTTTGGAGGTGATTAAGCTAGTCCGTCCACCCACCCGTTTTCGTGCAAATTACCTAATGTAACATGTAGCATAGATTTTAAAGACTATTCAAGAGTAACACTCCATTGAAACTGGAGAGCCCCTTGTTTTAGAACAACTGATTCACTTATTCCACGTTTTTTGATTAAGTAGAAGGTCCATGAAGGTTTAACTAAAACACATCGATCTACAGGTGATACAAAATACTATTATTTCTCAACGTAAAAAATTGCTGGAAATAGCGACAAAAACGAACTCAATGGAGTTTTATCCTCTGTTGTGCAGTTGTTTGATTTTAATGCACCTCAAAGGTTTCCTTTCAATACATATCCACACATTTGTCCTTTATAATTCTACAGTTATTTATGAGGTATGTATTTTCCTCCTTATAACTCTATAGTTATTTATGAGGTATGAACCCATCAGCTTGAATTAGCTTACCCATATATATTTATTATTAGCAATTCCCATATATAAAACCAGAGGCGCCAACTTTTGAAAAATATTGGGTGGGCTCAAAGACTTGAGTATTGATTTTATAAAAGAACAATCTCATAAACACTCCTTTACACAGAACCTGATATTTACTTTTATATCATCGATATGACTGCGGATAATATATAATATAGGAAACTAAAAAATAAAAAAATTTGAGAACTTGAACTAATTCTTTCCGTGTGAATATACGAAAATTACCTACCTGGAAAATGCAAATCATTACAACACGCGAGCCGCGAACTGTCCACACCGGCACTCACCAGAACTCAGTGTTTCCAAATGACACTTCGTTCCCTTCATTTCCCACGTGCGTATCCTGGCACTGGAACTGGAATTTTCTACCCCCAGGCCTCACCCCATTCACTGGCAGACGATACGCCAGACTCCCTGGCGGCTCTTTTGCCCGGGAGAGCGATTAGAAGGGGTATTGCAAGTATTTCTCACAATGCTGCAAGAGGATACAGAAATAGAAGCACCACGTGGGAAAATAAGAGATTTTATTTTTAGACTTTGTTTGAGAACTCAGAGAAAGAGGTTGGATTTCGACGAGGAGAACCGACAATGGTTCATGTTGCTTCGAATTGCCTAAGTGTTGTAAATTATATGCAGATAATTAGATTTAGACTAAAAAAGGATTAAATATATATTTGAAACTCGTTTAGCCTTGTTACTTGAAACTTATGTTTTCCATAACACAAGATTAAATATTTTCATAAAGTAATTTCTCAAAGAAATTCTAGTATAGTCGTACGTAATATAGTAATAATCGTAATAAAACATGGCAAATTATTGGGTGGGCTTGGGCCCCACGGGCCCATATAAGTTCGCGCCCATGCATAGAACTATGTAAAGTCAATCGAATTGCTGTCACCCTCCTCAAATATTTCCTCTTGCTAACCATATCACTCTTGACCTTCGATTGTGTAAACGCATTTCCATGGTTCTTGGAAAGCGTTAATGCGGATTTCACACTTTTGTTATGAGGGTTCAAAATACACTTTCGTAAAATCATAAAATAAAATTACAATTGCTCTATTTACGGAATTAGAATACATATCGTGATGTTATATGCAAATGCAAGGATTCTGCGTCGCTTTATGAGACAGTTGCTGAGAACCAGTCACCAATTTTAATATTTAATGTGATAATTACTTTTTTTTTTTTTTGAGTTAAACGACCATAGAGATTAACTAAGAGATATATGCAGTCTCTCGTCTTTAATTTGGAGTCACTGGTTCCAGGGAAGATCTCCATCTTCCATGGAACCAGTGACCCCAAATTAGATACGCGTAAGGCACGTGACCCCAAATATCAGCGCGTAAGGCACGCCACCATCTATGTGTCATCCGGGAATCAAACTCGGGCTTATCTCAAACAAATGGAGAGACACCAGCTCCACAGACCATACAGTTACCGGGGAAGGTGTTAGTTTATTCCATTTTAGCCTTCGATAACTGAGTCTTTGTTTTCGTTTAAGTAGAGAAATCTTAGAACGATTTCCGTTCAAAATGAACAAGAATTCAAGTGCAAAACAAATGCTCCAGGTATGGATTTCTTTATCTTTCACTGAAAAGCGAACTTCCATAATCAGCCTTATACAGGGGTTGTCTTAAAAGAACTGAGAATGTTTTTGTAAAAAATCAAAAAAGAAAAAATGCGTACCTTTATTATCAAGGTAGTGGTCATCTTTTTCGAACTGTCTATTGCATCGAATACAAGTGTACCGAAAAACTGTCCTCCTACCTTTTGAATGTCTTTTGGAATTCTCAAATGCTGTTGAAGCCCTCCTTGCGCAGCTGTAATAAGTTATTGATCAGTCTCAAATTGTCGTCCCCGTAGTGCATTTTTTTAAAATGGGGAACAACCGGAAGTCACATGGTGACAAGTCTGTACTATATTCAGGTTCGGACGTCAACTTAATATTCATTTTCTCCAAATAAGAAACTGCAGAGTTAGCCATGTGCGGCGTTGCGTTGGGCCGCGCATGAAAAGAAATGGAGAAAGCAAGTTGAACAAACTCGTTTCATGCCCAAATGCTCGGTTAAAATTCTGTGAATTGATGATTTTGAAATGTGAACCATATCTTCGATATCTCTAATTCGCAGGTGTCTGTCCTCTCGTATAATAACTCCTATTGTATTGATGTTGCTCTCTGTAACACTCGTTGAAGTTCTTCCTCCATGCGCGATTAAAGCTGCTGACTCTCGACCATCCATAAATTCTTTATGCCATCTGTAAACTGTTGATTTCCCTAGGCATTCATCTTTATAAGCTTATTGCATGAAACGGAAAGTATCTTCGACAGACTTCTAAAGTCGACAGCAAAATTTAATGGCGTATCTTTGTTCCTCTTTCACATTCACTTTTTCGAAAACTCACTGCGCGAAAACACTTGTTAGGGGTTCATAAAACAACACTTATTAAACTGCGTACTACGGATGACGCATATGCGATAAACAGGTGTGGCCTGTTGCTATAGTTACTACAGAGACTACGATTTTTTCGAGGCTCGTGCCAAGGTCGAACGCAGTATTGCATATTTTTTATAAAAAACATTTTCAGGTGTTAAGGGATAAGCTATGTACATACATTGCAGCTAGGCAACAATTTCTGAAAGCGATTCTATACGTTATTTTCTACAGGAACTAAGTATTTCTTTATTATCCGAGACATCATTTCAGTGGGCAGAACACACATTTATATCACAGAACTATCTAAAACCAGTCCAAAAAAGAAGTAAATGTACAGAGCACAAAAACCAATATTCAACTATTTATATATAATGCAGTATAGCAGTACGGGAAAATTTGCTATACATCAAATAGAACAAAAAGACTGCTGAAGACATAACAACTAAAGACCCCAAATGAAGACCATTGTTGACGATTTAGACGCTAAAATATTGTATAAACTTCAGTTAGTGAAGATCATTAGAAAAAAAGAGAAATGAAAAAATAATAGTAAAAATTAAGATGCAGGAAGGTACTAAAAACAAATTCTAATAGAACTGGTGACAAAAGATAAAAAGAAGGCGAGTTCCAAAGTCTGTAAGATGTAAATGAAAAACATTTCCAGTCAGAATACACTTTTTAGTTGTTATTTAGGATCAATAACGGGTGTGTTCCACAAACGTTACATTCGCTGGAAGCGAGTCTTTTGATAAAAATGAAAATGGAGGCATTTGATACTCCGGGAAGACGTTCCGTTGTGGGAAACATCTTGCATGTAGCTCAAAAATTAAAAAGAGTAAACTTGTAAAATATTTTTTATTTTTAACAAAACAGAGCAGTTCCCAGTCTTTTTCAAGAACCTTCTCTCGAATTTACGAGGAACATTCTTATGTAAATTATAGTCTAAGTAGGGCTAAATTATTTTCTTCTTGCAACCTAATACGCTTATTTTGAGTGGTGTCAGAGCTACTCTGGTGTTCAAAAGTTAAGCATTCTAAAAGAAAAAAAGAAGGCATTTTATAACAAACGATAGGGAGAGGAAGGGTAATGAACTAAAGTACAGAGGACGTGGGAATATGCAAATGTAGAAGCCATGACGCAATATCACACGACGAACTACCTAATTGGCATAAAAGTCTAAGCAGCACATTTTTGAAGTTGAGAAAGAGCTGCAAAAATATTTTTTGTCATCATTGTGCCATGCTAGTAGTAGAATTTATTTTTTCGTTAAAACAGTATGTCAGAAAGACGTCAAGTGGACGTGGTCGGATTACCGTAATGTTGGAATCCGGCCAGACGTAGACGTAGGGTAACGTTGCCATAGCCACTGGCGTGAATCAATCCATTGTATTAAGACTTTGGAGAGCGACCCCGGTGGCGCAGTTGTCTAAGCGATGGCCTCTGATCATTCGTCCGAAAGTGGTCCAGGTTCGAATCACGGTGAGGTATGGATGTTGTGTTCGTCTTAAGGCACTGACCCTCTCCCTTCCCTGGAACCAGTGACCCTAAATTAGGGACGGGCTACTACGTATAGCCCATTGAGTTGCTCACGGTGGTCGTTAAACCTTAAATCAATCAAACAAACAAACAGACTTTGGAGAAGGTACCAGGGCACCGGAGATATTAATCGTTAACCTGTAGCAGGTTGCCCACGGATTACAACGCCTCAGGAGCGAGAACGCTTGCTTTAGAGCTATCTGTGACTGGTACACCAGCTGTTTAAAAAAATGCAGCATACAGACGGCTCAACGAAAAAAGAATTTGCGCGAGAAGACAGGCAGCTTGCATCTCACCACACTCAGTCAGCAAGAAACTGCTGGTTACTGTGGCTCAGACAACATGGAGTCTAGGATGAAAATCAATGGGTAAATGTCCTCTTCTCCGACGCATCCAGGTACAGTCTCGAAAGTGACAGCCGTCGTGTTCTCATCTGGAGAGAATTTGGAGCCGGATTCTCCCCACAAACATCCGAGAAATGCACCATTAGAGTGGTGATTGTGTACTTGTCTGGGATGGCATTACATTCAACGGGCGCAGGCAGCTCCATGTATATTCTGTTGGAACTTTACAATATCGGAGATACAGATGCAAAATCTTTGATCCCAAGGTGGGGGTGCAGTTGGCCCGGATTTTCTGTTCATGGACGAATACGCGAAACTTCGTAGAGCTGCTATTGTGAATGATTTTCTGGAAAGTGAAGATATCCCCCGTATGCCATAGCCAGAGCGTTCTTTAGATCTATACCTGATAAAGACTTTATGGGATGCATTTGGGAGACGCATTGCAGGCCGTCAAAATTTTTCCAGAACTCTCAGGAACTCAGATCTGCTCTTATGCAGGAGTGAGATTTTCTCTTCGAGTCTTCTTGTTTCCCTTGTCAACAGCATGAGACATCGGGGTGACACTTGTATTGCTGTAAAAGGTCACGATACCACTTACTAGACCGTTGTAGAAAATCAGAAACGCCTCCAAAAACTTCATGCTGTTTCATCATTTCAAACTATTGGTATAGCATGATACATCGAGGTGACACTTGTATCGCTGTAAAAGGTCACGATACCACTTACTAGACCGTTGTAGAAAATCAGAAACGCCTCCGGAAAAGTACTGTTTCGATTTCTCCACTTGCTTCTTGTGTGATGTCTACAGTAATTCCATCTTCTCCTGGAGCTTTTCCCCGCTTCATGTTCTTGATTGCATGCGCAACTTCTGCTGGAAGGGCTGGAAGAACTCTGGTACTGGTACCTTTCATGATGTCTGGAGTACATGTATCATCCCTTTCATATGTATGGAGTAGAAATCTTTCACTCTTGTCAAAATTTTGCCTCTATTTCTTGTTACAGAACCATCGTCTTTTCTCAGTGCCATAATCTGTCTTCTTCCCTTACTGAGATGTCCCTTTACTATCTTTAGGCTTTGGTTGTTTTCAATTGCTTTACTCACTAGTTCACAGTTGAATTTCCTTACGTCTTCAATGATACTTTTTCGTACTGTCTTTCATAGCTCTATATATTCCAATTTGGAAGTCACATCTTCTTTAGTTGTCCTTGTCTCTCTTCTTTTTTGCATCAACATTTTGGTTTTTCCTGATAATGTCTTCACATGCAACTTGTTCTTAGACCCAGCAATTTTGTTGCTGTTTCCATAAGAGCTTTGGTTACTTTTCTGTTAACTTCAGAGATATCCACTTCTTCCGATGTTAGGCCTTCTAAAGCAGAGAATCTGTTCTTCAGTTCTAACTTGAAGGTATTATGGTGTTTTTTAAGGTTGGTTATGTCAATAGATTTTGTTTGTCTTATGAGCTTGCCACGTTCCAGTTTAGTGTTGAGGTGCATCTTACATCTCACCAATCTATGGTCACTACCTGTGTTGAACATGTTTAGCACACTGCAGTCTTCTATGACGAATTTTTTGTTACATATATTAAAATCAATTTCACTTATCGTGCCGTTTGGATATCTCCATGTCCATTTCCTGTGTGGCTTTTTCTTGAAAAAGGAGTTCAAGATGAAAAACCCTTCTGCCTCTGCACCCTCAACGAGATTATTTCCACGCTGGTTTCTGTTGCCGTGACCGAATTTACTTACTGAAGTTTCATTCTGTTGCCGTTGCCCTATTTTTGCATTGAAATCTCCCATAATTATCTTCAAGTGCTGCTTACCTTTATTATTTAGATGACGAATTCCCTCATAAAATTCTTCAATTACTTCTTCAGGATGACTTGTGGTGGGTGTATAAGTTTGAATAATCTGAGCCTTGTATCTTCTAATGAGTTCGATAACAAGTCGTGCTGCTCTGTCAGAGGAACTTTCGACTTCTACAACTTTATCCTTCAGTTTCTTGTTTATTATAAATCCAACACCACTAGTTCTGCCAGTATCTGTCCCACGATAGTAGAAGAGATGTCCACTTTTCAGTTCAATGAGATCTTCTCCTTTTCTCCTTACCTCACTTAGCCCGACGGTGTCCCACTTGATCCTTTGTAGATCCTCTTCCGATTCAAGAAACCTTGAATCAGAAGATAGGGAGCGTCCATTGTTAGTAGCCAAGGTCAGCATCAAATGGCAGCCTAGTGCGGTCCTCCGGTGATTCTTAGCGCCCTCTGCCTTCATGTCGCAGTGGCCGCTGCCTTGGCCAGGTACATTCCAGCTGCCTGAGATTGAGAGCCAAGATTTAAGTTGTGGAATCATTTTGGAGGGGTTTGGCCATAACTCACCACGCTGGCCAAGCGGGTTGGTGAGTGTGGGATAGCATTTCTTCTAATCCCGATGGTATAGTTATACCGCTATTGGCGGTCGTCAGAGCCCCTTTAGTGGGAACAGGATGCACCACGAGAAGGCGGGGTTGACATTTGTCAAGGAGAGGCTGTGATGTTACGCATCACCTGACCTTACATCCCACGAGAAGAGAATATATCACGTTAAGTTTTAGAAACGCGAAGGATAACGAACTCAAATGTATATAAAGAAAGAAACTAAAAAGGAAAGTTAAATTAGAGTATACGTCACACTTCTCGGTTTTGAAATTTAATACATTTTGTTAGTAGTGATTAACTTTTGAACTCCAGTAATGTCAACGGCACCTAATTAGAAACATTTTAGTGTTGGTGTAGTTGATGACAATGTAATATGCTAATCTATTGCTGGTGTGTGTGTGTGTGTGTGTGTGTGTGAATGTTTGCTCCGCCTTAAATTTTCTTCTTCAATTCCAAACGAGTTCTATATGGTTGAGACCTTTGTGTTGGTGATTTATCTCTTCTCAGTTTGTGCGGTCTGTTCTGTTTAGAATCCCCAAATCAAGCTCGATATAATTACATTCGTTCATCAGAAAGGTTTTCCATGATTAATGATTCCTAAATTCTCAATATATTCGGAGAAAAAACCGTATTTATTTTTACTGTTGGTCTATTTCAAATTACAAGCGGAATAATGTTTGAATTTCGAAAATCGCACTACAAAAAATTCAGTTAGTTCATACAATCGACATGGATCAGGAATACCAAACAGAAGTCATCGCTCTTTCCACGTGTGACTCACAAATTAACGTGGAAAGAGCGATGACTTCTGTTTGGTATTTCTGATCCACTTCGAGTGTTTAAATTAATTATCCATTCGCCTCCTAGTTATTTGTTCAGCTGCTGCTTTCCATCTTTGGTGAATACCCAGCACTGTGCGGGGCTCCACGAAGCAACCTGCCATGTGGTTTGGTAGTTAATCACTTGTGAGTCTGGAGAATTCGAGGCCGCTGTGGTGCAGTGGTGACACATCCGGCGCGTAACTGGAAGACCCTGGGTTCGATTCCCGGTTGTGGCCGATGAGAATTTTTTCGTGTCTCACTTATTAACTTAGAAAAATCGATTACTTCTGTTTGGTAAAAAGAAATTCAGCCAGAAAACTGCAATAACTCGGCAAATGCAGCCCAAGTTTTTTTTTTTTTTATTGGCGGTTTAACGACCACCGTGAGCAACGCAATGGGCTATAAGCAGTCGCCCGTCCCTAATTTAGGGTCACTGGTTCCAGGGAAGGGAGATAGCCAGTGCCGTAAGACAAACACAACATCCATGCCTCACCGGGATTCGAACCCGGACCCCTTACGGACGAATGATCAGAGGCCAGCGCCTTAGACCACTGCGCCACCGGGGCGGCCGAGTTGGGTTAGCAGTAGGTGAAGTCAGCATAACGGGAACAGTGTTGAGTATTAAGCAGAAGTTTTACCTTCGTGGTTAAGGAAATTATAAATGGTAACGTCATTTTCGCCAAGCTGTTTCCTTTGCCTCCATCGGCGAAGTTTACGTAATCACACAATTTGGAATATTCGGAAACCATCCGTATATAATATCACACGCTGTCTATTCAAAAAATTCCGAGAGGGATTTGAAGAAAAAATAAATTTTTTCTTTTAGGAACGCGTATTTTACAAAAATGTGCTTTTCTAAAAGAAAAAGTCTTCCGGTTTTCCGTAGAAAAATTGCATTTTTTCAGATGAGAAATACAGGCTTTCTCCGCCGGATGCGTCGTCCACCAGAAACTTTGGAAAAATATGTGGAAAATATTAGTCATGGATACTTAAACTTATCCTAGAGAAAACAAATTACAATCTCTCTCCTAGAAACTGATATACACTATATTGACAAAAGTCACTGGCAAACACTTCAAAAGCAAATAAACGGATCCGCTGCGTTGTTAAGATGCGCGGTATAACTGCAAACGGTATAAAAACAAGCCAGCGGCTGACCGCGATCAAATCGCACTGTGAAGTTGAGTGAAAATGTTGCGTCGGGAGAGAACTGACTTTGAGAAAGGAAAGGTTGTTGGATGTTATATTAGTGGGTTGTCCATAAGAGAAACCGAGAGGCGTTTAAACATACCCAAGTCAACAGTTTTGGTTGCACATGGCGTGCTTGAAGCAGCAAAACGTACGGGCAAACCAAAGAAAATCAATGATTGAGGACGTCGAAGCCTCAGGAGAGTTGTTACAGCTAATCGACGGAGTCCTGCATAAGACCTCAGTGTACAGGTGAGTAAAAATGGTGGAACCTCTGTATGCAGAAGTACCATTCGCACAGAACTTCATTCCGTGGATTACCGTGGTCGTGCGGCTGCTCATAAGCATTTAATCTCCACTCTGAATGCTACTCGTCATTTAGCATGGTGCAAAGTACATGTATCGCGGACCGTAGATCAATGGAAACGGTTCCTATAGACTAATGAATCCAGATGCACGATCAATCAATCTGATGGCCGTGTGCAGGTATGGCGGCACCCGGGGAACGTTATTTACCATAGTGTACTGTTCCTACGGTCAAGTTTGGAGCAGGCAGTGTGCTCGTGTGGGGGTGTTTTTCGTGGTATGGCCCCGGTCCATTGGTTATCGTGGGCAAACCTGTTAACCAGCACGTCTACCTCGATATTCTGGACAATTATGCCCTACCAACTTTGTGGCAATACTAAGGAACCGAGCCTTGTTGGTACCAACAATATAATGCACTGAGCCATAAAGCAAGGACTGTTGCGGCGTGGTTTGACGTTAATTCCCTATCGTGTGGGGACTGGGCAGAACAGAACCCTGATCTTAATTCCATAGAGCACCTATGGAATGAATTAGAGCGCCACATAAGAAATTTGGAACCATGGCCTACTACTAAGCAACAGTTAGCGGCAGCATAATGCACTGAATGGAAGCGCATATCTAATGCTGTATTCCAAAACCTTGTCGAAAGTATGTCACGAAGGGTCAGTGCATGCATTAAGGCCAACAGTATTTTCCGAATCGCTTTAATGCAACAAAACGGAGGAGACGAGCAACATGGAATCGTCTCACAGAAAAATAAAAAAGAAAAGGAATGATATAAACTCATATAAGCGATGATATGTACATTGAATGAGTAATGACAAATTTACAACATGATGCAAACAGAGCAATGCTTAAGGAAGAACAAAATGATCAAAGACGGGGTACCGCAGTTCGAAATAACATCAAAAATTAATACAGTCTTAACTTACCGTGAGATGTAACGGACTTGGTGTAACAGCAAACCATGGGGTCACTGGTGACCACTTAGCACAGAAGGAACTTTCACGGCATGCAGAGATGACAGACAGATATTCCTGCTGTTTTTTTTTTTTGATTGGAGGTTTAACGACCACCGTGAGCAACTCAATGGGCTATAAGCAGTCGCCCGTCCCTAATTTAGGGTCACTGGTTCCAGGGAAGGGAGAGAGCCAGTGCCGTAAGACAAACACAACATCCATGCCTGACCGGGATTCGAACCCGGACCCCTTACGGACGAATGATCAGAGGCCAACGCCTTAGACCACTGCGCCACCGGGGCGGCATATTCCTGCTGTACCACCTTGCACGAGTAACAGAAAGAATGGTGAAAGGTGAAATCCCAACTGCGCCATCTATGAAAAAGTGTCGAGGAGTGGCAGCCAGTCGGCCCCAAGAGGAACTTCCAGAACGAGAGAGTTAACGAGGGCCCCCTACAATTCAGAGTGGCGACCTTGAATTGGTAAGTCCGACGTCGCATGAAGGGCAGCTATGGCAGCTTTGTGGAATGTGTCGAGGTGATTGATGATACCACGACACCACAAGACGTAGTCGGGTTGTTTGGCATTACGCCAGTGGAATTTAAGGATGGAGGTTGCTTGGTCGAAGACCTCGGAAAGAACTGCTTCAAACTGCTGTGAAAAGTTGGGAGAAGCCTCCCAATTTGTTTTATGAGTGAGAAACTCGAAGACATCTTCAAAGGAGGCAGGTTCTGTAGGAAGAGAGGCATTGGTAAGCAGAGTGGAGAAATCTTCAAACGTCGGCAGAGGACCCTTGGTCTTTGAAGAGGAAGAGCTAGAACGTGACAGGGGTGACCTGGAGCCTGCTAGACGGGTGGAACGATGTGGGTGGCCAGTCGGAGACTTCTACTTTATCCTTCGGGCCTCGGTACTGGTAGTAGAGGTGCAGACGCAGGAGGATGCATGGCAGCAGAAACGGAGGAAGAGGTAGAATGGTGCCTTGGAGCTCCAGGAGTCAGTGGCTCTGCATGGGGGCAATGAGTCTGCTGATGGCCGTAAGCCTTGCAGCGTTAGCAATGAGCAGAGGTAAGGAATTCAATCGGGCGGCGCTCGTTACCGCAACGAATATCGAGGAACCGTGGTAACTTTATGAGATGCTCTTCCGACGGGAAGATGATTCGAGCTGTTCTAAGGAAGCCACAGATATGTTTATCATCGCGGTCAGAGGGGGAAGAGGAAAGAATCTTCACTAGGCCGACTACTCTGCCGCATAGACTAAGTGCAGCACATAGCATATCATCAGTGATCTACGGGGGTACTGGATGTAGAAAGACCAGAACAGGACGCTGGGCGATGGATTCGGCTAAGAGGTGACGATCGCCAATTGATAGGCCCCGAGATAAGACAAGCTCGGCATACTCTTTCTTCAAAAAATAAACAATCACAGTTTGTGGCTTTCGGGTGAGGTGGGTGATGGCACCAGAAGGAAGCATCTTCTCGAGAGCGGAGCTGTACTGCTTCAAAGGAGTGTTGGGCAGCGCATCAAAACAAACCCCCGACTCGAGGGTCGAATGAAGACGTTGACCAGCAGGAGAGTTCTCGGTAATGTCTAATAAGATGGTGTCACCGTTGAGAGTAACGTAAGAATCTATAGGGGGCAGACGAGACGAGGAGGAAGCCGGTGGAATACCAGAGACAGCCGCAGAATACGTGTGTGCAGAAGCGCCTGCCTCCTCTTGAAGACATTGACGCAGCATGAGACAATGTACTGGAAGTAGAAGCAGTAGAAAATGTAGAGGGAAGATTAGCAACTCCAACAGAGACGCCGATGAATTCATCATCGTCAGCAGATTCTAGGGACGTCACATCCACGTTCTCAATGACAGATTCGGAGACCCGCGCAAGAGACGTGCAAATGACAGGAGGAAAATTAAGATGCTCTCCACTTGCAAGCAAAGAAGATTGATCGGTTGTGTCAGTCGTTGAAGAGGCGATGCGAGGAACTGCAGCGATGTGGCGGGAACAGCGCTCTCATCAGCAGATGCCATAATCAATGGCAAGGGTTAACGAAGAAAAGTAATAGCTCGGTGTGTAAATTAAAACACTGATAATGAAAAAAAATAAGCACTCACTCATTCGTGAGGGATTTTAAACGAAAGCACAGACTTTTAACTTCGGCACACACACAAAAGAACAATGATGGGACATGCAAAACACGTACGTGAAGCACTCAAACACGGAGCTCGTGAAGAAACGTGTAGTCCAAAGGAGGTTTCAGAATCGCTTTATTGTAACAAAACAGAGGAGACGAGCAACATGGAATCGCCTCATAGAAAAAAAGAACAGGAATGATACAAACTGATAAAAGCGATTATATGTATACATTGAATGAGTAATGACAAATTTACAACGTGATGCAAACAGAGCAATGCTTGAAGAAGAACAGAATGATCACAGGCCGGGCACCGCAGTGCGAAAGAATATAATTAATGCCGTGTCTTAACTCACCGTGAGATGTAACGGACTTGGTGTAACAGCGAAACCACGGGGTCACTGGCGACCACGTAGCATAGAAGGATCTTTCACGGCAGCGGAGATGGCAGACTGATACTCCTGCTGTACCATCTTGCACAGAGAAACGGAAAGCATGATGAAAGGTGAAGTCCCAAGTGCGCCATCTATGAAAAATTGTCGAGGAGTGCCAGTTCGTCGCTTGTAGAAGGAGTAAGTCGGTCGCAAGGGGCGAGAGGTCTTCCAGAACGAGAGCGCTAACGAGGGGTTTAGCACACCCCTTATAATTCAGAATGGCAACCTTGAATTGGTAAGTCCGACGTCGGATGAAGGGCAGCTATGGCAGCTTTCTGGAATGTGTCAAGGCGATTGATGATACCACGACACCACAAGACGTAGTCGGGTTGCTTGGCATTATGCCGGAGGAATTTGAGGATGGAAGTTGCTAGGTCGAAGACCTCGGGAAGAACTGCTGCAAACTGCTGTAAATAGATGAGAGAAGCCTCCCGATTTATTTTATGAGTGAGAAACTCGTAAACATCATCAAAGAAGACGGGTTCTGAAGGAAGAGAGGCACTGGTAAGCAGAGTCGAGAAATCTTCAAACGTCAGCAGATGACCCTTGGACTTTAAAAGGGAGGAGCTAGAACGTGACAGGGGAGCCTTGGAGCCTGCTAGACGGGTGGAACGATGTGGGCGGCCAATCCGAGAAGGTGATTCCTTTTTTCCCCTCCGGGCCTTGGTAGTAGAGCGACATTTACCGTGGATCGATAACACACGAGATGTGGAATCAGAGGAAAGGTCCACCTCATCGCCGGGAGCAAAAATGCCGACGGTAAATGAAGCTTGAAGATCAGCCGTGATGTCGTCCTCTGATAGAGAGAGAACATGGGAATGCAAGGAAGAGTCAAGCGGAGGAAAATCCGACAGAGTGGAGAAAGCAACATCGGAAGACGCGTGTTGATCGAAGGCTTTAATCAGATATTCCGCAGAACTGAGTCCAGGAGGTGCAGACGCAGGGGGAGGCATGGCAGCAGAAACGGAGGAAGAGGTAGAATGCTGCCTTGGAGCTGCAGGAGTAAGTGGCTCTGCATGGGGGCATTGAGCCTGCTGATGTCCGTAAGCCTTGCAGCGTGAGCAATGAGCATAGGTAAGGAGCTCAATCCGGTGGCGCTCGTTACCGCAACGAACATCGAGGAACCGTGGAAACTTTATGAGATGCTCTTCCGACGGGAAGATGATTCGAGCTGTTCTACGGAAGCCACAGATATGTTTATCATCGGGGTCAGAGGGGGAAGAGGAAAGAATCTTCACTGGGCCAACTACTGTGCGGCGTCGACTAAGTGCAGCACACAGCATATCATCAGAGATCTACGGGGGTACGGGATGTAGAGAGACCAGAACAGGACGCTTGGCGATGGATTCGGCTAAGAGTTGACGATCGCCAATTGATAGGCCCAGAGACGAGACAAGCTCGGCATATTCTTTTTCAAAAATAAGCAATCACATTTCGTGCCTTTCGGGTGAGGTGGGTGATGGCACCAGAAGGAAGCACCTTCTTGAGAGCGGAGCTGTACTGTCTGAAAGGAGTGTTGGGCAGCGCGTCAAAACAAAACCCCAACTCAAGGCTCGAATGAAGACGTTGACCAGCAGGGGAGTTCTCGGGAATATCTAATAAGATGGTGTCACCGTTGAGAGTAACGTAAGAGACCATAGGGGGCAGACGAGACGAGGAGGAAGCCGGTGGAATAACAGAAGCAGCCGCAGAATACGTGCGTGCAGAAGCGCCTCCTCTGGAAGGCATTGACGCAGCATAAGACAATGTACGGGAAACAGAAGCAGTAGAAACTGTAGAGTGCAGATTAGCGACTCCAACAGAGACGTCCATGAATTCATCATCGTCAGCAGAGGCCATGGACGTCACATCCACGTTCTCAATGGCAGATTCGGAGACCCGAGCAGAAGACGTGCAAATGACAGGAGGAAAATTAAGAGGCTCTCCACTGGCAAGCGAAGATGATTGATCGGCTGCGTCTGTCGTTGAAGAGGCGACGCGAGGAGCTGCAGCGATGCGGGCGGGAACAGCGCCCTCATCGGCAGATGACATAATCAAAGGCAAGGGTTACCGAAGAAAAGGGCCAGCTCGGTGTGTAAATTAAAACACTGATAATGAAAAAGAATAAGCATTCACTCACTCGTGATGGACCTTAAACGAAAGCACAGACCTTTAACTTCGGCACACACACAGAAGAACAATGATGGGACACACAAAACACGTACATGAAGCACTCAAACACAGATTTCGTGAAGACACGTGTAGGCCAAAGGTGGGCCGACACCCTACTAATGTGTGTCAATAAAAGCTATGTTCTGTTTCTCTTCTAGGTGTCCGTTGACTTTTGTCAATGTAGTCTATGATAGTTACCTCACATGTTGGGAAGCTGATATCCAATAAATGGGAGGAAGGTCTTCATCTTGTATTCATCTATGTGATGCAAAGGAATCTTACAGTACGATTTCTAGCCTGGAAATTTTGTGCTTGTAAGCGGACGGATGTAATGGGCTATTATATACGCGCCGGCTACCCATATACACACTGTTCAGCATTGAAACTTCCTCTCCCAGAAAACGAGCCATAGAATATGCCGAACCACCGACATTACGCAGTTGGTAAAGTCGCCATGCGCTGAGTGGGAGGCTGACGTTTCTGATGTGTGTTCGAATCCCGGTTCTGCAGGCCATCTACTTTGCTGTTTATCCGGGGTGGTTTTCCGCAGACTCTCTCTGTTTGGAGACACGAATGCGTAAATGGTTCCCTTTGAAGTCGGCCCCGAACACACTTTGTCTGTTACCCGTATGCAGCCGAGGAATGGCAAACCGGCTGCATTAATTTGTCAGAAATTCTCAATGGCACATGGTTGTCTTTGCGGGACTCAACCCGTCATGGGCGAACGAGAGAGGGAGAGAGAGAGAAAATATATATATATATATATATATATATATATGATGATATATATATGCGGTGATTCTCCGTGATTTAATTTTCAAGTCAGTACAACTGTTTGATATACTGACTTGAAAATTAAATCAAATCAGACAAGGCGACACTATATCTCCCAAACTCTTTTATGCCACTTTGGAAAATGTCTTTCAATCACTGAACTGGGAAAACAAAGGGATGAAGATTAATGGAGATTATCTAACTCACCTTCGTTGTGCTCATGACGTAGTGATTTTTGCAACTACCCCATCAGGGCTGTAGAGTATGATCCAGGAACTTGCTGCGAAGAGTAAAGTAGTGGGATTAAAAATGAACTTTCAGAAGACAAAAGTGATGTTCAATGCTTTTACAAGAAATGAAGATTTATCGATTGATGGCGAAAAGCTGGAGATAACCAATACCTACATTTATCTTGGACAGCAGATATCAAGTGAGGGTCACATTGATGAAGAAATTAATCGGCGCATAAAACTTGCTTGGAGAGCTTTTAGAAGAAACGATATAATTTTCAAGAGCAATATGCCCTTATGTCTTAAAAACAAAAGTGTTTGATCAATGCATCCTTCCAGTGCTTACGTATGGTGCAGAGACGTGAACCTTAACTAAAAGAGGCATACAAAGACTGCAGACAAGTCAAAGCAGCATGGAGAGGTGCATGCTTGGTGTAACCAGGAGAGGTAAGAAGAGGAAGTCGTGGATCAGAAAAATGACAAGAGTGGAAGACATCATGATCAGAGTAAAACCCCTGAAATGGCAATGGGCTGAACATATTGCCAGAAGGACATACCGTCGATGGACAACCGAAATTTTAGACTGAGTTCCAAATGACATGAAAAGGCACAGAAGAAGACCACATGGGAGATGGGTGGATGAAATTCGAAAGTATGCGGGAGTAGCCTGGAGGAGACTGGCACAAGACAGACCGTTGTGGAAGAAACTTGGGGAGATCTTCGTCCAGCAGTGGATTGATAATGGTTGACAATGATTATGATAATGATATCTGTTTGATAGACTACAATACAGGATGACGAGACAACAGTCAATACCTTGCGTGACCACAATGTTGTGCAATGGAAACAGGCACATGGCGTAGCATGGAGCAACGCAGCTCTCTAATGGCATCCTGGGGCATCTGACAATACGCAAACTTTACCTGGTGATCTTTAAATCAGCTGCATTCTGATGCGGCAGAAGATTGGCTAGCAAGCTTCGTTCAATGAGATCTCATACATGCTCGATGGGTGATAGCATAAAGTAAGACAGATATAGAGGGGAAACAGATTTTGAAGCCTGTGGAAACTCCTCCCATAGAACGTGGTGCCCCCATCGACCTGCAACAGAAGCAAAATGTGACGTGATCCCGTCCCGTCGGCAATGGTTGCTGCAGAAATCCAGTGCTCGGGGATGGATGAGGACCAGCTGCTCAGCGCCACCCTCCCGTTGTTCCCCTACGACTTTTGTCCTCAACGTCTGTCACAATCTAAGCCATGTGAAGCATTAGAAAGATGGAAATAACGTAATATAGATATCGAATCTAATCGAAACAGGTGACAAACCAGAATTGGAAGTAAAGCCGAGTCACAGCTTATATTGTGAAGAAAGCAATGACAAAATGTGCGTGAACGAAATTTACACCGAATATCCGTGAACGAAATTTACACGTAGAATCCTAAGTCGTGGAATTTGCAAAGCAAATGTTAACGATTAGTAAGGAATAAGCAAGAATAATGCCACTTATTAGAATGCCGTTGGAAACTGAAAAAATGGTAGATATATGTCGTATACGTCGTCTTCAACTCTACTTTTAGGTCAAAGATCAAATGGACAAATTCACGTGGTTCGTGGTGATTCTTGCGAAACCCAGCTTTCAATCAACTGTAGTTATCTGGCATGCCCATGGTGCCCTGTAGTCCACTTCATGACGTTATGAGTTTCAGCTTACTACAGCTAGTGTCCTCTCTATGTACAGTTACTTTATGGGTGGTAGCTGAAGAGGTCTCACTGTTCGCGGAAACATATGGACCTCATCGTAGGCATACTCGGGAGTGGTCAGAAATATGTGGCCGAAACACACATTTCTGATATTTCATATGCCGCTGGGAGTCACCGTGTTGGTTATGCGTATCAAAACTTACAAGCTATGGTAACTAATAACACCCAATACAAGGATGACGAGTTGGAGAGAAGTGTTTTGTTCGAGGATAACAGCTGGGTACTCGATGTGACCACGTCGTTGCCAGATAATTGGAACCTTGGCAGAACCGGGACTCATATGTAAACACGACATGCTACCTCTCCTATCACAACGAAACTCCACTTCTACACCGCTCCAGCATAGCTCGGTGATGCCCTATGGTCAATGGCAGTGGCTGCCGGGACCGCAGACCTGCCTCCGCCAATCTTCGGTTTAGAGTCCTTGTGACGATGAGGCATGGATGTTGCATTTTGTTTTACGGCACTGATTTGGGACGGGTGACTCTCCTTTCCCTGGAAGAACGAGTGGCTCTAAATTAGGGGGACGGGTGACTGCTTGTCGCGCACCGAGTTGCTCATGGTGGTCGTTCAACACCCCCCTCCGCTTATTAGAATAGCAGAACGTGTAACTCACTTTCCTGCAGAAAGTGCTGAAGCTGTCGTCCTTCGCATAACCTAACTGTTTAACACATATTTTCAAACACATCTGCGAGGCTCAAAAACTCCCTTCACATTAATGTTAAGGCTGTTTCACTTTTTTAGCACGCCTTTCGTAAAAAAAGATCGTGCTTCTGTTATCGGTTTGTCCGTCCGTCTGTACCCACGATATCTCTGCAACTATTAATCCGATTTGAAAAATTCTTTTTGCATTAGGAAGCTTATAATATGCAAATATTGATCCTTTATTTCGTTTTTTTACGATGTACAATTTCGCCGGTAGAGGGCGTAAATGCAGATGATATCGAATTTAAAAACCCATTTTATTCCACATATTTGCTTCTAAACATCTGATTGAAAAAAAAAATTATCTTTCGATTCCATTTATGTCGAAGAGTAGTTTAGATATAGTTACTTTTTCAAATTACGCATAGATTTTCCGCTAAGGGACGTAAAAGTAAATTACATTTTCCTCGATAACTCTTCTTCTAAAACTCCGATTTGAAAATTTCTTTCTTCAGCGGATGCATCTCCTGATGGAAAATCTTTTGCATATAATTTCAAATTTTTGGTAAAGAATACTTTGGCCACCAGAGGACGTAAGTGTTGATTTTTGCTTCTGATGTATTTGCCATAAAATCGGAGCTTCGAAAATATAGATTGAAAAAATTATTTCGTGGACAGATGCCACTTACATCGATAAACCTTTTCGGAATATTTTCTTCTTAAAATATTACACAGTTTCTCGCCAGGGTCGTGGATGTACATCTTATTTTTCTCAATAACTCTACTTCTAGGAGTCCGATTTTAAAAATTCCTTCTTTGTTGGATAGTGTTTTTCGTGTGACATGTTTTTCATGTAATTTCAAAATTTTCAAGTAATTCATAGACTTCCCGCTAGGAGGGGTAGCGGTAAATTGCGTTTCCCGCTATATCTCTGCTTCTAAATCTCCGATTTAAAAAATTCTTTCTGCACGGAATACAGCTCCTGATGGGAAATCGTTTCCACATAATTTCTATTTTTGTAAAAAAAAAAATAGTTTGGCCACCAGGGGGCGTAAACCTTAATTTCCGCATCTGTTGTATTTGCAGCAAAATATGACGTTCTAAATTCTCGATTGAAAAAAAACGTCGTTTGTTGACCGATACTACTCATGTCGACAAACCTTTTAAAAACGTTTTCTTCTTAAAATAGTGCATGGGTTCTACACCAAGGGGCGTAGATTTATATCTTATTTTTGTCAATATCTCTACTTCTAGGAGTCCGATTTGAAAGATTCCTTCTTTGTTGGATAGTGTTTCTAGTGTGACATGCTTTTCATATAATTTCAAAATTTTCAAGTAATTCATAGACTTTCCGCTAGGGGGCGTAAATGTGAATTGCGTTTCTCAATATATCTCTGTTTCTAAATCTCCGATTTGAAAAATTCTTTCTGCACCGCATACAGCTCCTGATGGGAAATCGTTTGTACATAATTTCTGATTTTTGTAAGAAATGGTTTGGCCACCAGGTGGCGTAAGTCTTAATTTCCGCTTCTGTTGTATTTGCAGCAAAATATGAGCTTCTAAAATCTCGATTGAAAAAAAAAGTCGTTTGTTGACCGATACTACTCCTCATGTCGACAAACGTCTTAGGAAAATTTTCTTCTCTAAAAAATGCATGGTTTCTACGCCAGAGGGCGTAAATGTATATCTTATTTTTGTCAATATCTCTACTTCTAAGAGTACGATTTGAAAAATTCCTTCTTTGTTGGATAGTGTTACCGATGCGAAATGGTTTTACTATAAATTCAAAATTTCAAGTAAATCATAGACTTTCCGCTAGGGTGCACAGTGGTAAATTGCGTTTTCTGCGTTATTTCTGCTCCTAAAGATCTGATTTGAGAAATTATTCCTGTATCGCATACAAGACCTGATGGAAAATATTTTCCACATAATTTCTAATGTTTGGTAAAGAATGGTTTAGCCACCAAGGGTCATAAGTGTTAATTCCTGCTTCTGAAGTATTTGTAGCAAAATCTGGGCTCCTGAAAACTCGACTAATTTTTTTTTTCTTCGACCGATACCACTTATATGCATACAACTTTTGAGAATACTTTCTTCCTAAAAATATGCATGGTTTTTCCACCAGCGGACGTAAAGTCACATCTTATCTTTGTCGATAACTCTGTTTCTAAGAGTTCGTAAGCTCACGAGCCGGTTTACAGCAATATCTCAGGGACTAAAAATCCGATTGAAAATCTTCTTTCTTTCGTCAGACCTATTGTTTTCCATACCGTTTCCATTGACTTTGAATAGCTTTGATAAATTTATTTTGCGTCAGAACGGATTCAAAACACGTGCTTATTACACCCGAAAACTCGGTGTCATTTTTCTTGTTTTTTGTTTTTTGTTTTTTGTAAATGATAACATATCAAGCTTCGGAATATGTTTCACAGCAACACCAATTTTCACAAGCTTCTGATGAGTTGAAAGTTTCCAAACTATGGATGTCGATTTCATCATTGCCTCTTAGAACGAAGGGACACTCATGAAATCAACGTTCACATTTTGGAAACTTTCAACTCATCAGAAGCTTGTGAAAATTGGTATGGCTGGGAAACATACAAGGTCTGTCCGAAAAGTAATGCGACTCATTCAATAACAGACGTTTAATTAAAGTTATACATACACAACATTAAAATTTCTCGAAATAACATCCTTGAACATCAATACACCGCTGCCAGCGGTTCTGCCACGTTGCGTAGCTTGCCTGGAAGTCGGGAACAGGGATCGCCTTCAAAGCACTGGTCGCGGCAGTTTGCACGTTTGTAACAGTCCCAAAATGGTGTACCTTCTTTCAGGCTGGATTTGAGCCGGGGAAACAAAAGAAGTCAGCCGGGGTTAAGTCCGGGCTGTGTTGGGGCAGCGGTGCCACGTTCTGTTTCGGGAGAAACTCTCTCACTCTCACCGACGCATGGCTAGGCGCATTATCGTGGTGAAGAACCCAAGTGTTGTTGATCTCCGGGCGGACGCGCGCGCGGCTCTGTTCTTCATCCGTTGAAGCACTTCCACGTAAAATGCAGCGTTGACCGTTTGTCCGGTTAGCACGAACTCCTTATGGAAAACACCTTTACAGTCAAAGAAGACAATGGGCATCGATTTCATCTTCGATTTGCACATTCTTTGGTCGAGGAGACTCGGGAGTGTGCCACTCTGACCTCTGTCTTTTCGTCTCCGGATCGTACTCAAAGACCCACGTTTCATTCCCTGTTATCACTTTCTCCAAAAAACCAGGTTTACTCCTCACACGGTCCACAAGCTCACGAGAAAGCAACACACGTTTGTTCCTCTGTTCATCGGACAAAACCTTAGGAACCTGTTTGGCGCAAACTTTCCGCACCTGCAATTCTTGCGTGATGATTTCATGCACAATGGATTTCGCGAGTCCCACATGCTCTGCTACCAATCTAACACTCAGACGTCGGTCAGAGTCCAAAACGGCTTTCACATTTTCCACATTGTCCGAAGTGTGAGACGTTGAAGGGAGTCCTGGGCGTGGCTTATCCTCGACGCTCTCTCTCTTGCCTCTGTAAACGTTTTGAGCCACCGAAACACTTGTGCTTTCGATAAAGCACCCTTCCCGTAGGCTTTCTGTATCATATCGTGCGTCTCGGTCGCGGATTTTTCAAGTTTTACATAAAACTTTACCGCGTATCGCTGTTCGACCCTCTTCTGCATTTTGATCGTTACGCTATGCTCACACATCTGTCCACTTCACAAGCGATCCTCACTCTGTAAAAGCTCAGAGCCAACTGACGAGACATCGATCGTTTATCTAACATACCCCGCCACCCGTGACGCCCCGAGACTCCGCCCTCCAGCCCTTCTGATTGGCCCAGGAAAAGTGTTCTCACTACTTTCCGGACAAACCTTGTGTTCCGGTTCCTTAATGAGACGAAACAACTTTCAGCATTCACTCTTCTCCTTTTTGTTTTCAACAAGCACGCATTTGTTGGTCATGACGCCTTTTTTAATCTCCTTAATACTAAATTCATCCATATTTAGAAATAAGACATTAGCTCCGACACGACATGCAATGGAAACGGCCTGTTAGCAAGTCAAACGAAAACTTATGAATGCCCAATGCAAAAGATGCGATGTGAAAAGTAACTCTCAGTCTTACAATGTGACACGCGGGGTGTGTGAGAGTGAAACAATAGAGAGGCAGGCGACAGGCGTTTACCTGTACCTTGCTGCGAGCAATTGCACTGAAAGCAAACGCAACGGAAGTATCGTTTTTTTACGCTTTCCAGCCGTAGGTTGAAAAAGTGCATATGCTCAAGCTTTGTCCGTCTGTCCGTCCGCACGATAACTCGAGTAAAAATATTTCAATTTCGATGAAATTTTAATTTGTGGTAGGGAACCTATATGGGGACGAATCCTCTTGAAAATGGGCGAAATGGGGTCACATCATAGGAGCGTTCTATTCCATTGCCCTTATGAATCAACTTGCGTAAAAATGGCTGGATTTCGATGAAATTTTAGTATGTGGTAAGGGACCACCCGGGGACAAACCCTACTGAAAATGGGCAAAATAGGGTCAAAGATCAGGACATAGGGGCGGGATCAATTCCATTGCCATTATACGTCATAACGTGTGTAAAAATTGTTCGATTTCGATGAAATTTTAGTATGTGGTAAGGGACCACCTGGGGACGAACCCTATTTAAATATGGGCGAAATGGGGTCAAAGGTCAGGACATAGGATCGGGATCCATTCCATCGCCCTTGTGCGCTATAACGTACGTAAAAATGCTTCGATTGAGACAAAAGGTTATCATGTTATTCCGGAAGTATACTTTACCGGTTCTGTTGAATGTCATCGAAATGGGGCCAAAGGTCACATCATAGGAGCGAGATTTATTTTACAGCCATTATCCTCATAATTTGAGTAATGATTTGAGTAATGATTTCTGGTATGTTGGAAAGCGTATCATATTTTTTTTTTTTTTTTTTTGATTGGAGGTTTAACGACCACCGTGAGCAACTCAATGGGCTATAAGCAGTCGCTCGTCCCTAATTTAGGGTCACTGGCTCCAGAGAAGGGAGAGAGCCAGTGCCGTAAGACAAACACAACATCCATGCCTCACCGGGATTCGAACCCGGACCCCTTTCGGACGAATGATCAGAGGCCATCGCTTAGACCACTGCGCCTCCGGAGCGGCCGTATCATATTCAATGCATTGCATGATTTTACTAACTTGGTACACTTTCCAGCTGTAGGTTGCAGAAGCGTATATGCTCCAGCTTTGTCCGTCCGCACGATAACTCGCGTAAAAATGGTTCGATTCAGATGAAATTTTAGTATGAGGTAGGGGACCACCTGGGGACGAATACTATTGAAAATGGGCGAAATGGGGTCAAAGGTCACGACATAGGAGCGTTCCATTCTATTGCCCTAATGAGTCAACTTGCGTAAATATTGTTCGATTTCGGTGAAATTTTAGTATGTGGTAGGAGACCACCTCGAGACGAATCGTATTGAAAATGGGCGAAATGGGGTCAAATGTCAGAACATGGGAGCGGGATGCATTAGAATGACCTTATGCTTTATAACTTGCGTAAAAATGATTCGGCCGCCCCGGTGGCGCAGTGGTCTAAGGCGCTGGCCTCTGATCATTCGTCCGTAAGGGGTCCGGGTTCGAATCCCGGTGAGGCATGGATGTTGTGTTTGTCTTACGGCACTGGCTCTCTCCCCTCCCTGGAACCAGTGACCCTAAATTAGGGACGGGCGACTGCTTATAGCCCATTGAGTTGCTCACGGTGGTCGTTAAACCTCCAATCAAAAAAAAAAAAAAAAATGATTCGATGTCAATAAAATTTTAATATGTGGTAGGGGACCACCTGGAGACGAATGCCATCGAAAATGGGCGAAATGGGGTCAAAGGTCTGGACATAGGAGCGGGATCCATTCCATGCGTTTATGTATCATAACTTACGAAAAAATTATTCAATTGAGACAAAACTTTATCATGTTGTTCCAGAAGTATACTTAACCGGTTCTGTTGAATATCATCGAAATATAGTCAAATATCAGGGCATAGGAGCGAGATTTATTCCACAGCCATTATCCTCATAACTTAAGTAATGATTTCTGGTATGTTGGAAAGCGTATCATAATCAATGCATTGCAGGATTTTATTAACTCGCATGATACGGCGTCGGGGTATACGGCGCCGACGATAACTCGGAGCCTTATCGTCGGTCAGTGGAAATCTTCGTTGCTTTAAGAAAGAGACAACAATATTTTTGAATGACAAATCATTTTTCACTCCGGGGGCTCCAGCATCGAGAACGGGGGAGGAACACTTTGACCCGACCCGTTTGATCCACAAGAAATTGGCGACCAGTTGACCCGTGACTCTCTGTAATAAATATAGGTCATGAAGGTTATTATGTTTAAACCCTTCAATGGTGCATTTTAACTTAACTGCACAATGTGCAGTCGACAAGAAATAGTTGCTTTTTTCCACCGGAAATTGTTTCGAAAGTAACATGGAGTCCTATGATTTCTGAGATATATAACTAGTGGCCATTTGATATCAGGTCCCGCGTTAAGTACCGTTTTGCAAAGAAACGTTTCAACCTTGCGGTATGTAATATTGTTGAAATTTTATACTGCACGTTACTACTATTTCATTCACAGATTCTGCCGAACTCTGTTGTATTTCATATCAGCATTTCTTTCCTTACTTTTAGGTTTCCAGTTCTCTATAGGAGAGACATACGGCCGTGCAAGCAAACGCTTGTTGTATAATCACAGAAATCTACAGGAAAGTGGATGGCGCTGAGGGTTAGGCAATGTGCCTGCTGTAGACACAGTCGCTTTACTTACAGTCACAGAACTTTGAAGAATCCTTTACATATTGTCAAAGCCTCATAAACAAATAAAAAGTGAATAAATATAATCCTGATGATAAGAGCGTCTTGATTTCAAATTAATTCTTGAATCATCTATGATACCTCAATATTTAGCAATTTATTAGGACTATGCATAAGTTTCTATCGCGGCAAGTAGAGTGCTGTAACAGCAGAACGGTTGAATTTTTATCGGAGTTTCGTGCTGTGGGGGTAAGGTGGCAACACTGCTTCGAATGGCACGTGATGGCGGACAGCCCGGTTGTTTGAGCTAGAACATGACGATCAACAAGGTGCATTTTCGTTGTTTGTTCTTCTTATTTATTCTCGGGAAAACTACTGCAAAAGCACGAAAGTGGATTTGTTCAGCATACGGTGAGAAATCTATAGGAGGAAGTTCTTGTCGTGAGCAATTTGTGAAGTTCAGAAGGGTTGATTTCACCGTGGAGGACAAGCAGCATAGCGGCAGGCCGAAGGAGATTAAAGTGCATACTTGCAAACTCTTCTAAATGAAGATGCCTCCCAGTCGACTACAGAGCTAGCAATACTGTTAGACGTGAATCAATCAACCGTGATCATGGAAATGATTTAAAAAAAAAGTGGGAAAATGGGCTCCACCAGAACAAACGCTGGAAACTTATGCATAACAGAATAAAATGGTAAAATTAAATAAGTGCATACAATGAATAAAATAGATAAGTGTATACAATGTGAATGCCACAACGTCTCAGATGCGATAAATACACTTTTGACAAAAATTAACTGCTGCTCATAAAATTTAAAAATAATGTTGACCTTTCTAGAAACCTCCAAGGAAACATATGACATCAGTTGGGTCTAAGAGCAATGTTTGTAATTCAGTTTCTAGGTGCACACACATTTTGACTAATATATTTATATGCTTGAACCAGCAACGGCTTCTGGTAAGTTGAGATGGGAGGCAGGGAAGGTTGCATCCTAGGTTTTTAGATATAACTTTTAAATTTAAATTTTCGTGCATGTGTTAGTGTTTTGAGAATGTTATTGATTGTTGAAATAGTGTTTACAATGTGTGAGTGTGTTGTAAAGTGAAGTGCTTCAGTCAATTTACGAAGTGAATTTGTTGAACAAACAAAATCGAGACCCCGTGAGTTCTGGTAATTTTTAAAGTGCTGGTATTGCCTAATTCCATAGATCCACTTCCACCTTTTACTCTCCTTTCAACAACAGAGTTGATCTTTTGGGTATATTTCTAACTATACTGATGTCCAAAAATTAAGGATCACTTATATTGTCATAGCATACTTTTACTCCAACAGGATGTGGATGAAAATATTTTGATAAGGTGGAAACAAGGATAAAAAGGACATGCACACATATAAATAAGCATGAAATTGTGTTTCTTAATAGAGAAAATCGATAAGAATACAATTTTCTAATATTGGCTCACAATAACTAAAATTGACAGAAAGAAAAATTCATGGATAATTTCAATAGGGTATATGTCCATCCCTGACTGCAATGCATGATTGGCATCCGTCAGCCATGCTTTTCACGAGATTGTCCGGAAAATCCTGAGGGAGGTTTCTCCATTTTTCTTTCAGTGACATCACCAGGTCTTGTTTGGAGCCAGGTGGGACTTTCAGCAATGCTCATTCCCAGAACGTCCCAAGCATTTTCGATGGAATTCAGGCCGAAAGAGTACGTCGGCCACTCCATTCAGTTGGCCCCTTCGCTCTCCAATAGTTCATAAACACATGATGCTCGGTGAGGATGCGCGTTATCATCCATAAAAAACGAAAGAATTTCCTACAGCACCACAAAACAGCCTTACTCGTTGTCAGCCCTTCTTCCAGTATAAAATGTACCTCCTCACAGTAACGCCGGGTATTTATTGACCCTTTCTCCAACACTAATAGCTTTGTGCGCCCATTGATTATAATTCCAGACCAGGCCGTTACTCCACCATCCCTGTAATGATCAATTTCTAGGATGTTTCCGGCTGCATAGGCAGCGTGGGGTTCCCTACAGATGTATTACCGCCTAGAGTCAGACGATAAACAAAATCGGCATTCTTCTGTGAACAGAACATTGGACCACTGCTTTTCACTTCATGTGGAGTGTTCACACCACCGTGATGAGGTCAATGGAAGACACTATACAGATTTTCCGGCGTACAATCCGAAATTATTCAAACGCCTTGGCACGTTTTGACGCGATATTGTTGTAGCCGTGCTTGATTCCAATTGTTTCGCTAACTTGCCAGCAGCTAGTCAGCGAGATCTTTCAGCTGTTACAACAAGGTAACAATCATGTGATGGAGGAGTTAGTTTTTCGTGCTCGACCACTACTGAAGCTTCTGGTAGCTATTCCATGTTCAGAAAATTGTTTCCAGATCCATGATACTACGTTCTAGGCAATTCCTTACTCCTTTGGTACGGCTTTCGTTGCCCTCCCTTCTTCCAGTTCACCAATAATTCGCTTACTGGTAAAATCATCAACATGAATTCTTTGAGATGCACTACAAGTCGCAGTAACAACAAAAAAGGCCCTTCTACACTGCAACACCTACAAAGCAAATTATTTCTTGCCACACATGTTTCAGCTGTTATCGCCGAACGGCGGTACACAGCGCTAACGCGATTCATGATAATTTGCATATTACCAAACACTCTCACATAGTCCTCTTTTACGTGTTTCGATGGCGTCAGAATATTTTGACTCCTAACCAACGACTTGCTGGTCAGAAATTTAGCCTTTTGTCATTGATCCTTAATTTTTGAACATGAGTGTAGCTGGTTTGAATTTGGCGCTGCCAGGGTGTAACCAAAGTTCTGATAGGTGTACAAATCAGTTTTAAAGCGTTTCAAGACAACACAACATGTAAATTGAGAGAAAACAACAATTCCTTTACTAATCAAAATATCCGATGTCATTATCTATCACCTTCCGCCATCGGTCGGGCAGCTGATGGATTCCAGCCATGAAGAATACTTCGTCGTGAGACGCGATGAAATTGTCAACCCATTTTTACACTTCGTCACGTGTCCGGAACCGTACAGCAGACAACCCATGTTGCATAGATATGAACAAATGATAGTCTGAAGGGGCTATGTCGGGACTATACGCCGGGTGCTCCAAAACATCCCAGCCAAGCGTCAATAACGTTTCCTTGACGATTTCGTGACATGCGGCTTAGCGTTGTCATGCAGTAATTTCACGGGGCACAATCCTTTGCCTGTGAATGAACGTTTCCGACAGAATTTCCTAATTCAATTGCAGCAATTGTTGCTTGTAGCAATCAGCAGTAACAGTTTGACCGCGTTCCAATAGTTCATAATGGAGCACAAACTTCATATCCCACCAGATGCACAGAAGAACTTTCTTGGAGTGAATTTTGCGCTTCGGTGTCGAAGTCGCTGCTTCACTGGTGTCCACCGAGTTTTTTTTGCGTTTGGGATTATCGTTTCATATGCACCTTTCATCCCCAGTAACTATTTTTCACAGGAAAGACTTTCTGTGTTGTTTATTCAAGAGATTCGAACACTTCATGACACGCTCATCTTTGCTCCTCTGGCTCAGGTCATGCATTTTCCTTCCTTCTGAATCTTTCCCATTGCACGTAAACGATTGGAAATGTTTTTTTTTTTGAGTTCCCCCAATTGTTCAGCTAGTTCGTTTTGCGTTTGAGACGAATATTCATCCAGCAATGCCTGCAGTTTCTCATGTGCAAACCTTCTGCGGGGCGCCGCTACGTTCTCGATTGTTAACATCCGAATCACCTGCTTTAAACTGTCTAAACCCAAACTCACACGTGCTTTTCGATACAATATTCTGCGACAGAACAGATCGATGCACATGCGTTTGCAGAACGTTTTCCTTTATGAAATTCGTAACGAATGAAGTGTCGAATAAATGCTGTATCGCTTGCCATCTTTCCCCTACCGATTTGCAAGTGCGTGTGACTGTTGGGCAAACTTCGGTGTCACATATTATACTCTGGACCAGTTACGGTCACATGACAACAACGCCGGGGAATGTCGGATATGTAAATTAGCGGTATACATCACAGAAAAAACGCTTTTAAAACTTATTTGCACACCTAATACAAATTGTGGACTGCCAGCATTGTGATGATTATAACATTAAGAACAGCAACATTAATTCAAATGTTATTTATTTTTTCGTGTCGACCAAGGTTTCGCCAGGCTCTGGCTCAGCTTCTGCTATAAAACAGCACGTAAATATTACTTGTCGATTAGTTTCGCTTCTTCTAACAGAAATCTATGGTCATTTTTATAACCGTGTTTTGCCATCGACGTCTTCTTCAGGTCACAGTTCCGAATGTAGCTCCTGCGTTCCTTAAATCGATAACGCAACGCCGTACAGGTATATCCTATATACGAAACGCCAAATTCGCATGGAATTTGATAAATTCCTCAAGAGTTTTTATCCTCAACATAGGCATTTGATAAAAAAAGTTCATTTTGTTTATTGGTTTAAAAATAACTTTAAAATTAAAAGCTGTGAGGATTTTTGAAGTTTTGAAGGCAAAGTCACGGGAAAATGGAAACATGGCAACACTCTAAGATAACCAACAGGCTATGTTCAACCACCTAACTTGATATTTTGGAAGCTTTCAAAATTCTTCGCAACTTGTCGACATCATGGCATCTGCACTATTTCTATCAAGAGCGTGGAAGCAGCTAACAAAAACCCTTAACCGTAAACACCGTTGATGGTGTACATACGCTTTGAATACTTACTTGCCAATTGTCCCATAGAAGCTGAACCAAGCGAAACCTTGGTTGACACGAAAAAATAATTATTACAAACTATTATTGTTTTACTAAATATTATAACCAAGGTGTAATTTTATCAGCATCGCAACGCAAAATGCAATGCAATTACTGGAATTGATATACAATTTGAGATCTGCATAGCATATCTTTGCGATGAAAGTTTTAAGCAATGCAAAAGAAGTGGGCATTTTTCGTGAAATAATGAGCATTTTCAGAGCATTCTTTGGACTGCTAATAAAATGGAGCGTGGACATTATTGAATTCCACTCTCTATTTTGAATGGGATGTTCTAAAGAAAATTAAACAGTGCGAGCGGCTCCATTTCTCAAAGTGAAGTAACCGCATGAGTACCGTACACGGCCCACGGCAAAGTTCTTTCTTCTGAGGCAGCTAAAGTAGAGGTAGGCTTTGCAGTGATTTTCCTGTCACAATGACGACGGTGTCAGTTCCGCGGTGACTTTAAAATGTGAAAAAATCGTCGGTAACGGAGCTGTAGAAAAAAGTACAAAATGCCGGTCGCTGTCTTAGTTGTAACAGGGACAAAATCACTGTTTGGGAGGGATACGATATGAAGCAGGAACACAGCGGAGAATCACTGTGTTGAGCACTAAAGGAAAGCTAACAAGTTAAAAGTATTGTTCCCCTATTCGGCAAAACTGGGCTAGCACTTTCACCGCCACACCTTTCCACCATTTACCTCAACAGGATTTGAGTGACAACGATATCTCTCAGTTCATCTTGAGCTGTCAACTGCCATTAGGGTTAAAATTCCCTGAAAAGAAGAGATTTATCTTTTAACGCGATGGTCACACCGACACCAAAACTGTGACACCTTAACACTGATTTTTGAAGGTAAGTTTTAGTTACTGGCGAAAACGGCGACAAAGTAAAGTGCTTCTTGAATGAAGGGGAGCAAAGAAGAAAATTTTTGTGGAAGACTGGAAAACAAGATGAAAAATACACCCAGGCCACTATGTAATAATATCTTGTTTTATAGCATACAGTATGTAGTAAATATGTTATCGTGTTTTTATATATGTAGTAAATCGGAAATTTCTAAAAAAAAATGTTACGCAAAGTCAAGAAATTCGTGTTCAAGAAAAAAACAACAACAACAACAACTGCATAGCAGATTTTGTTATATGAATGTTTTAAACAAATTTCACTCTGGGTGTAAAGCTTATGATGTGACTTGCATATTGAGATTTTTACTGCAGGATATTAGAGTATCACCATCCCGTACCACCTGACCTCTAAAATATTCATTTCTGATTCCCTCCCCGTCTGTGTAAATCTTGTTATCACTGCAGCCAAGATATCTCTAGATATCATAGAATAAATGAATATAGAAAAAAAAACACAGTTTATAATACCTATTTGTCGACTACGACAATCGTCTACCCAATGGTTGAAAACTGCTTCTTTTCTCTTCCTCACTTCTGTCTCCGTAGCTCTAGCTGCAGATAGAAATTTCCCTCTTCAAAGGGAATTTAATCAAAATGAGTCTGACATACACACCCTGCAGAATCTTTTAGGAAACGTAAAAAAAAAAAAGTAAGGAAAAGAAAAGTATAATGTACGCAACTTGATAACGGTAGTGAAACGATGGTGTTCAAGAAAAAAGAGTGACTTACACTCCTCACTATCAGAGCGATCACACACACATTCTCGTCAATTACTATAGATTGAGAAAAAAAAAAAAAAGGTTTTCATTTTGAAGTCATGATTACACTTTGCTGTAGAAATTCATGTTTGGAAAATATGTTGTCTTCATAAATTTTCCAAACTATAAAAGCAACATTTATAAAAGTCTTGGGTTTGAACAGAACCAGCTAATTTGGTGTTTTTTACCTGATAATAAGGTTGCATTGTACGCGAATGGTTTGAAGAGCATCACAGAGACTTTTTTCAGCTATATTGGCCTTCTGAACCACCGGATATCAACCTAATGGAACATTTGTGGGATTAAGTCGAAAGGGGAAGCACACAGCTGGATCCGCTACCAACAAATCTTCTCTGCATTTCATTGCTTTTGGGCTAATATACGTTTTGACTGTCCAAATTCCTAGCTAACTGTCTCCCTGAACTATAAAAGCAACATTTATAAAAGTCTTGGGTTTGAACAGAACGTGCTTATTATTTTTGTTTTTGCCTGATAATAAGGAAAAGACTGCAGATTCCTAGCTATTTATCTCCCTGAATCGGACATTATAATAGACTTCCACTCTGGATTATATCACGAAAGTCAAGCAACTCACTATCTAACAAAGCGACTTCATTGGCAGCTTCGACCTGGTTTTCGTTTACCCTTCGGTCTCTGTACCGAAAGCCATCAGAACGCTAAAGGAGGCCATATCTAATTAATCACTTGATTCGCAGGAGTCTTGCCGCAACATCTTCAAGTTAATGGGCTTAGTCTCAAACACTGGCTTTTAGAGTTTCCAAGGACAAATCTATAAACAGACTAATGGCTACCGCATGGAATTATCGCTTTCAGATATCCTCACGGAAGCAATCCTTATCCCGATTGAGCAGCATATGTTCTGCAGCATCACTCCACGGAATACCACCCTGCTACGATATGCGAACGACGTATTGTTTCATATGGCCTCACGGAAAGGATACTCCCATTTTCCTTGATAAAATCGATGATATACCCCCTATGATCAATCTCACTACAGAGCTTGGACACAATAGTGTCTTACGTTATAGGGATGTTTTACTATGCAAATCACCTGACAGCCGGCTTTGTACACGTCTATTCAAACCCACGTACATCTCCAAACCGATAACCCGCAGCTCTTTCTGTCCTGCGGAATACAAAACAGAGTTATGCTTCGTTCTCGAATTAGAAGAGCCTTCGCTGTCTTGTTCTATGCTCATTATAGACAACACGAAATTAAAAGCCTCATCGTATTGGTCACTGATGCAGGATACACCTTGAACCAGATAAATAACTGTCAAAAAGTCAGAATCAAACGTTTTAATCTTTTTATGCCGCAGCTATAGCTGGGCTCAATTCCTTTTGCTGCGATGACTTTATTCGACGAATAATAAAGATATTGATACTCTATATTGGGGTTTGGCCGGCTATGGTGGGGACGGCGATGAGTTACATACTAAAGGTTTTCTATAAGCTCAAGAACGTACTCATCTTGTTGAGAGCCGTCCCGGTAGCGCAGTGGTCTAAGCGAAGGCCTCTGATCATTCGTCCGAACGGGGTCCGGGTTCGAACCCGGTGAGGCATGGATGTTGTGTTTGTCTTACGGCACTGGCTCTCTCCCTTCCCTGGAACCAGTGACCCTAAATTAGAGACGGGCGACTGCTTATAGCCCATTGAGTTGCTCACGGTAGTCGTTAAACCTCCAATAAAAAAAAATCTTGTTGAGTGCGTTCTTGTGTTTGTAAGAAACATTTGGTATGTAAGAAATCATCTTCTTGAATGCATTCTAGTGTTTGTATTTAACATTTGGTTTGTATGAAGCATTTGTTATGTAAGGCATTATCTTCTTGAGTGCGTTCTTGTTCTTTTTGAGTGCGTTCTTGATCTTCTTGAGTGCGTTCTTGTTCTTTTTGAGTGCGTTCTTGATCTTCTTGAGTGCGTTCTTGTGTTTGTAGAAAACATTTGGTATGTAAGGAATCAATTTCTTGAGTGCGCTTTTGTGTTTGTAGGAAGCATTTTCTATGTAAGGTATCATCTTCTTGAGTGCGTTCTTGTGTTTGTAGGAAACATTTGGTATGTAAGGAATCATCTACTTGAATGCATTCTAATGTTTGTATTTAACATTTAGTTTGTACGAAGCATTTGTTATGTAAGGCATCATCTTCTTGAGTGCGTTCTTGTTCTTTTTGAATGCGTTCTTGTTCTTCTTGAGTGCGTTTTTTGTTTGTAGGAAACATTTGGTATGTAAGGAATCAATTTCTTGAGTGCGCTTTTGTGTTTGTAGGAAGCATTTGTTATGTAAAGTATCATCTTCTTGAGTGCGTTCTTGTGTTTGTAGGAAACATTTGGTACGTAAGAAATCAATTTCTTGAGTGCGGTTTCGTGTTTGCAGGGAGCATTTGCTATGTAAGGTATCTTCTTCTTGAGTGCGTTCTGGTGTTTGTAGGAAACATTTGGTATGTAAGGAATCGAGCCCAGTTAGCGTAGCTGTGGAATAGGATGATTTTGGCTTTTTCGATAAAGTAATGTATCTGGCTCAAGGTGTATATTGCATCAGTAGCTAGTTCAATGAGGCTTTTTAGTTAGTTATATGGCTGTCACAGACGCGCGCATAGATATTCTTCTTTACCATTGCTGAGCAACGTAACGACCCATATGAGCATGTATTGTCGGAAGGAGCCACCTGTGGTTAATTTTGTGTTATTGGCTGCAGGAAAGGGAAAACTCAGTATAGTCGGAACGAACACAACTCATATGTATCACTCGAAACTGAAACTAAGCTGCAGCAATGCTAGATGTTTCAGAAAATTGCACACCGCTCTTTCTTACAAGACGTTCAAATTTCGTAGGAAGCCTGAAATAGCGCCAGACGCGGAAATATGTAAAACTAAATAAAAAGATGTCAGAGACAATTTATTTTTTGATGGAATTTCTTTCAAGAATCACCCACATGTAAATGTAATGCGTCCGTATCTGCTAACGAAAGTGGATTATGCAAGTTGTATGCTATATATTTGTACATAATGCTTTTATCAGCAGTTCTTGCTTTGCCCAGATTAATTCTCAAGTCGTGTATCCGCAAATGTTGTAATGTTCGGCAGATTAAAAAGTTGTTTGTTGCTTTAACAGTTTAAAAGTTATCCAGAGCTAATTTCTATAAAGCCAACATAGGTATTAAAAACTGTAAGGAAAAAGCATCTGTGAAAAAGATCAGCACTCACCCGTTTCGTAGAACAAATAGCAATAACCAGGGCCAACATTTTGATGACATTTACATTTTGTTGGGATTTTTTGCATTATGGGGCCTTTTTTAAAGGTTTTAGGATATTGTTTTAGGTTTTGGGGCATTTTTTTGTGTTAGGTCATTTTTTGCATTTTGTGTGATATTTTAATAAATAGTTGAATTTTCACACGGATTTTGCTTTCAAATTGCAGCACTCAAAACTAGGATTGCCAAATGACCAACGCAAAAAACTTTCAAAAGTAGCTCATTCTATTGACTCCGTTCAAGACACTGTTTAGAGCTATCCAGTTTTGGGGAAAGATAATTCCGATTGTCCACTTTCGAAACAGACTGTGGGAAAGAGTAGTGAACAAAACAATTCAAATTCAGAGTTTTTTTTATCTTGTACTGTTGCTGGCATTCCAAATATTTTATGTACTACCTGGCAGGTATTTACTTGCTTTATTTTTTCTTCTGAGGTTTTATAGTGCATTTGATGAAAAAAAGACAAAATTCTAGTTTATGAATTGTCTAATATCGAAGTTGTTTAATTTATAATTTTGAAAAAATATAATACAAATTGTTTTAGGAGGATTTTCCCTTTAAATTTAAGGGCATTTTTTCGATATTTAAGATCATTTTTCATCTTTTTAAGGGCAATTTTTCATTTTTCAAGACATTTTTCTTCTTTTCATGGGCAAATTTTTAAATTTTCAAAACAGTTTTCTTCTTTTAAGGGTACTTTTTATCCTTTTAAGGACATTTTGTTTACCTTTTTAAGTGTATTTCTTTGATTTCAAGGGTATGTTTCATTTTTAAGGGCATTTTTATATTTTAAGGGTATTTGTTCATATTTTAAGGGCATATTTAATTTTTCTAAAAGCATTTTCATTTTTAAGGGCATTTTTTTATTTTAATAGCATTTTTCGTCTTTTTAAGGGCACTTTTTGATTTTTAAGGGCATTTTTTCATCTTTTTAAGGGCATTTTTCAGGAATTTTTAGGTCATCAACATTCGAGGTTTGGTTATTATCATGACAAAAATTCAGATACTTACATTTCAATGGTTTCCATGGATGCAGTGCTTAAGACGGAAACCTGTCTAAAACGGAAAATAGTTCCGGTCACTTGCATTCAGTCTTAGACAGGTTTCACGGTATAATTATTTTTAAATATTACTTCCAGTGCTAACACCGGACGTTAGCACCCTTACCCCTGTCATTTTTCTTACTTATTTACCAATCCCTGTGCTTGGCTAAGGGACTTGATGATTCCAGGATGATGTGTTCGAAACACCCCCAGTCCTCAGCACGTTGAGAAGAAAACTTGGCCATAAACTAAGAGAGTATTTGAGCAATGTCTAAAAAAAATTACGCCAAAGAAATCTACTTCACTGCTTTGTCAAAATCTTTATTTGGATCACAAAACATGCTACATTAAATATTTACAGTATCATGTTACTAAGTAGTGATTCTTCTTTTAAAAGATATGTTACTGATACATTTTTCACACGTTTTACCTCCTTCGAAATTAATTCCAACAGTTTTCGACTTGGGCATAAAGTGATATATCGTCGTTGTTGCTAGTTGCTGAAAGTTTCATTATAACTTTTCTAAATTCAGCTTACGATAAATTAAAATTGTACATTTTTTGAGGGGTGGGCAAGCCTTTGAAAAGATAGTTCACATACACCCAAAATAAAAGGAAACTAAAAGTAAGGACGAATGTTTTACGGAGAGATATTTGTACTTAAACTTAGTATAATGACACTAATTGTCTATTTATTGTCACTCTTAATACTCATATAATCTTGCATTCTTCATTCAAATAATATTAAGTGTTGTCACATACTGTATTGTAATGCATCAGCGAAACGTAAGTCATAATGCGTAAGTTGTAGGAAGACTTCTTCATACACCACACCTTTGAATATTTATAAACTATGTTTTAGATTACTATAATTGACTTTGGATACAGAACAAACTGTCTTTACAGCGAAAATAAACTAGTTTATTTCAGTTTGGTAACTTAATTTTGATAAGAAAATATTGCCAAATGCAAATAAAGAAATGGGAATGTGGTCATTACATATGTACAAACTCGTTCTTACTTTAAATACATAAAAGCTATTGATAATCTAATATATGTTATTAATTTAAAGAATTTTGGGGTAGCTGTATGTTAATCTGGCTGCAACACATAAAACCTAAATTTAACTAATTTTAATAATAGACTGAAATTTTACATAATCTACATTAGCGCTATATACAATATATACCATAAACAGCAGTTTTACAATCGAAAACATAGTACCGGCTATCTCTGAGTTTCTGCTGTCCCTTTTCCTCACTAAAAAATACTACTCATTTTAAAGTTATGTGCTTATCCCACACGATTTTACGAACTGCTACTGCCATGTATCAAAAACAGAGGACATAATTTCTACTCAAGAGCTTCATCTATTTGCTACTGCCCTTAATAAAGCCAGCAGCAGATGGACGATGTTACAGTGCACACTTCACGTCATTGGAACGTTTAGGCCATAACAGACTTCCTGTCATTTGAGACACTCTCGTCTTTAATGCCTACTGTGCTAATCAGGCTGTAAACGGAACCTTTACATTTTACCAGTCTATCTCTAAAGGTGACGTTGTTTGTACAAAAGTACCACTTTTGATGAAGCTCACGTTTGTTCAAAAAATAGTCTGCCACTTCCCCATGTACCTTAGCGCTATCTAATATGATTTGTACTTTTGCAGCAACAACAACGAGATACCACTCCGATACCAGGTAGTTATTACAATCGATGTTACATCTGTTTTCTCCAAATCTTGTAAGCTACATCATCGTCCTCATTGAACACAAGTGATATGCCATCGTTGTTGATAATCGATGTTGAATGTTGACGCTGGTTTCTGAATCCCCAGTATATGCATTCTCACTTTAAATTGATATATTACAGTCACACTTCACAACAGCTTATCGATAGGAAGACGTTTAACCCTTTTTCACCTGATGACACGTAGGTATCGTGCTCGACCACCTGCCGCCATCTAGGCACTGAAGAACCTTCCGACCTTGAAGTTTGTACCCATCCTTGCAGCCGAACACGATTGTTTCTGATATCTGGTAATAAAATTTCACTTTTGAAATCGTGGCTCCTTTGGTTGTTCCTGGGTAGGGACAAACAGGAATCTCTAGAAAAAGGAAGGAAAGCATTGTAAGAAAAACGTTGCAGTCAAACTTAACTTAGCGCAAGGAGCCATAACATATTTCCTGAAAAAATAGTACGAGAAATATTTTAACAAATTAAATACATATCTGGTTCTTACTCGTGCAATATTTCATTATATGCCTCAGCGTAGGGAAAATTCTTGATGATTGGAACAATTGTGCATTTATTCAGCTGCATAAAAGAGGAAAAGAAACATCGGGGTTCTTTAAAATTACAGATCCATCCAACACCTATTATTCGCTTACAGAATCTTCACTTGGGAACTGTCACATCGCTTGAACAAAACACTAGGCATGACGCAACGGAGAGAAAAAGTTGGTTTCAGTAGTGGATACATCACTTTAGATAATCTCTGTGTGCTTAGAGAATTACATTTAATTGAAAGAGCAAATAAATGTGAACTCTCACTTGTAAGGGTTTATTGATTCTGAAAACGCCTTTGATTTCATAAAACTATCAGTAGTTATAATACCTTTTAAATCCGCAGTATAGAAGATTAGTATCATCAATAAAACCTATGAAAATGTAAAGATTCGACAGTTTGAGGACTATAACGTACAAGTATGTCCGCGCCGGGCATTGAATTCGGGTCCCCTCACTCCGCAGCAAGTCACTCTCTCAACTGAACTACACGGACATGTGCTCTCACTGCCATACACTGAAGAGCAATTGAATTAGAGATACCTGTCTAGTAACGTGTAGCACCACCTTTCACCCTGATGACGGCGGCGATTCATCCCGGCGTGGACTCGAAAAGACACCGGAAGCGTTGGGAAGCCATACCGATCCACGACCCCTGAACAAGCTCCCACAGTTCACGAAGATTTGATTGAGGGGGTCAAAGCCTCGAACATCTCTCTCGATGGCATCCCAGATGTGCTCGATGGGATCGAGGTCAGGTAACCAAGCTGGCCAAGGAAGCGAGGTCACGTCGGTGGAGTGTTCATCCAACCGTTCAGACATAATTCGGGAGTGATGGCACGGTGCATTGTCTTGTTGCAGGATGTGGTCCCCAGTGGGATGTTGAAGACGAACAAACGGGAGCAAATGGTCGTCCACGATATCCCGGTAACGTTGACCTGTGAGGGACGATGTCACACGTACCAGGGGTTCCATTTCAGTCCACGTAAACAGTCCCCAGACGAGAATGCCACCCCCACCAGCTTGAAGAGTACCCTGCTGGCAAGAAGGATCCATCGCTTCATGTGGTTTGCGCCGTACTCGTATCCTGCCATCGGCATGTACCAACGTGAATCTCGACTCATCAGTCCAGGCAACATTTTCCCTCATGTCTAGGATCCAGTGGCGATGTTCCCGCGCCCATGCTAATCTTTGCACCCTGTGATGTGCGGTCAGCAGCGGCAACCTCGTGGAACGATGGCTTTTGTACCCCATAGCGAGGAGATGTTTTTGGATGGTGGGGCTACTTACACGTTTTTGCGCACCAGCGTTAAATTTCCGAGTGATTTCTTGTACTGTGGCCCGTCTATCCGCTGTTACAATGCGAACTAGCCGACGATGACCCCGCTCATCTACAAGCTGATGTCCACGGGAGTTGGCCCTTGCGGGGATGGTTTTACCGGATTCGATGTACTCACGGTGCACCCGTGACACAGTGGCTCGTGAAAATCCGAGTACCTGCACGACTTCCGAGATGGAGTGACCCATTCGTCGGGCCCCGACAATTTGCTCACGATCAAATGCGCTTAGATCCTTCGTCTTTTCCATATTGCGTCCGACTCTTACTGATTCCCGTCGCATCACTCCTTATATTGTCGGATCGCTGCATACGTCATGTCGTTTCCGTTTATAGGGCCGCCCACAGCGCCACATTTGCGTAACCACAGCTGTCTCTAATTCAATTGCTGTTCAGTGTATGCCTTTATCTCATGTGCGCCTGCGGTGCAGACACGTCACATATCTCCTCTCCCCGAAATTAAGCCGGGAGCATGGCTCACGGGTTAGCCGAGACCAGGTGTCGCTGTAGGCAGTCATCCCATGAAGAACGTGCTTTTGAGAAATCCTAGACATTTTGTTGTATGAAACGTAACATCAAACTTTTTTTTTTTTTGAAGCTTTGAAAAAGAGATTCTCATTTTTCCTGTCTCGTGGTGTGAAAAGAACACCACACCATTGCGTGAAACTTAACAGTCAGGCCATCCTTGAAGTTCGGGCTCCATTATAACGTACAAGTTTGTCAGCGCAGAGCATCGATTCCATGTCCTCTCACTCCGGAGTAAGTCGTTCTCCCAACTGAGTTACACGGACATATAGTCTCACTGCTGTCTTCCTTTATTTTATGTGTGTCTTGCGGGGTAGGCACGTCACAAGACCTAGTACGTATAAAAATTGTAAAGGGAGTGAGACAAGATGACACCATATAGTTCGATTTCCTCAATGCCATATTGCAGAATGCCTTTTAGTGAATGAACTGGGAAGACACTGGAGTAAAACGATAATAGATTTTGTTTAATCCCCCATCGTTTTGCTGACGACGTAGTCTTTTGGGCAAGTATCTCTCGAAACTGCAGCGTACTATCTGGAAATCTGACATGGTCAGATTTCTAGATCTTAGCAAAGAAGTGGAGTGCTATTAAAGATCAACTTTCAGAAAAAAAAATTGATGTGCAATGCCTTTACAAGAACTGAAGATTTAGAGGTTAATAGAAAAAATTTAGAAGTAACTCTCAAAGAGGCATGAAGAGGTCAATGCTTAGCATAATCAAGAAATGTAAGAATAATTCATGGATCAAAAAAAAAAAGTACAAGAATTGATGACATGACGACCAAAGCAAAGACCCTTATGGGCTGGAAAAATTGTTTGAAGAACTGACTACGATTGGACAACTGAAATACTAGATTAGACAAAGGAAGAAAATGACCCAGAAAAAAGTCCTCGTGGGAGATGGTTGGAAGCATGGCTGAGTGGCATAGAAAAAGAAATGCTTGAGACAGATATTTGTGGAAGACACTTGGAGAGACCTTCATTCAGCAGTGGACTGAGACTGTTGTTGATGATCATGATATGGTATCGAAAAACTTCAGTCAAATATATACATCGAAGAGCCAAAATATTATGACCACGAGCTTAATATGATGTTGGTCCTCCACTTGCGGAGCTGCCAATACAGCTCTTACCCGGGTAAGGATTACAAGATTTCTAAAGGTGTCCTGTGTTATCTGGTAGCAACACGTTATCAACATATCCTTTAACTCTTGTAAGTTACGTGGTTGGGCCACCGCAGATCTGATTTCTCGTTCCAGCACAAACCACAGATGCTCGATTGGATAGATGTCTGGGGAATTTGGAGGCCAGGCCAATACCTGGAATTTTCCCTCATGTTCCGCGAAACATTCTCGAGCAATATGGCGGTTACGTCTTGAAAGAAGGCTCTACTAGAGGGGCATACCGTTGCCATGAAAATATGTACCTGGTCTGAAAGAATGTTTAGGTAGGCGCTAGACGTCATTGTTTCTTGTACATGAATGACCGGACCCAGGGTTTTCCAACACAATATTTCCCAAAGCATTACACTTCATCCATCGCCTTGTTTTCATCTCACGATGCATTTTGGTGCCAACACGTCCTCAGATAAACGACGCACACGTACACGGTGTCCACGTGGTGCAACGGAAAACGAAATTCATTGGACCAGACGACAGTCTTCCAATCATTCGAGGTTCAGTTATGGTGTTGGCGTGCCTATTATAAGCGCTTTCAACGGTGAACCGATGTTAGCATGGGCACTCAGAGCGGCCCGAGGCCACACAGCGCCATTTTCAACAGTGTTCGATGTACTGTATGTTTTGACACGTTACTTCTGTCACCAACATTCAAATTACCGGCGAGTTGCTTTCGATGAACTATGTGCTGTGATACATTACTCTCGTCACCAGCATTCAAATTACCGGCGAGTTGCGTTCGATGAACTGTGTGTTGTGACACATTACTCTCGTTACCAGCATTCAGATTACCGGCGAGTTGTGTTCGATGAACTGTGTGTTGTGACACATTACTCTTGTCACCAACATTCAAATTACCTGCGAGTTGTGTTCGATGAAGTGTGTGTTGTGACACGTTACTCTCGTCACCAGAATTCAAATTACCGGCGAGTTGTGTTTGATGAACTGTGTGTTGTGCCACATTACTCTCGTCACCAGCATTCGAATTACCTGAGAGTTGTGTTCGATGAAGTGTGTGTTATGACACGTTACTCTCGTCACCAGCATTCAAATTACCGGCGAGGTGTGTTCGATGAAGTGTGTGTTATGACACGTTACTCTCGTCACCAGCATTCAAATTACCGGCGAGGTGTGTTCGATGAAGTGTGTGTTGTGACACATTACTCTCGTCACCAGCATTCAAATTACCGGCGAGTTGCACCACAGTATGCCTTGTGTTGGCTCACATCACAAGGGATAGCATTCGTCGTTTACCACTAACATCGATGAACCGTGGTCGGCGCCAGACCTTTCCGGCATTTCGTGGGTTTTTTCCCTTCTCGGACCACTTGTTGGAGGTACTAACCACGGCTTATTATGAGCATCCCCGCAAACCTTGCCGTCTCGGAGATGCTCTGACCCAGTCATCCGGCCATTACAATTTGGCCTTTGTCAAACTCTCTTAATTCTGCTGTCTTTCTCATCTGAAGAACAAGATTACCACTGATTAATAAAGCTATTGGTACCGTGCTGTCAACAGGTACAACAATGCACCTTTAGAAGTCGTGTGGCGCCCGTGCATATCCGGGTTAGAGCTGTTTTGGCGATGCTGCAGGTGACGGACCAACATGATATGAATCTGGTTGTCATAATGTTTTGGCTGTTCGGTGTATGTCACTGTTACGAGATGGATTAAGATATTCAAGGAAGGGCGGAAGAGCTTCGAAGACCTCCCTCGTGCAGGAAGACCGAAGGATACCGTGAATGAGAGAACCATCACTACTGTTCGTGAACTCGTTTAGGAAAATCCACACAAAGAAAACTCGTTCAGGTAATAAGCAGCACAAAACAATTAACAGAATTCAAATGATTATCTTTATAATATCGGTAGCAGAAAACAATTAAAAAAATCATATGATAATTTATAGTTTAGTTGTCGGTATATTGATTGGGAGCGTGGAAACAATTATTCAAGAAAATTGAACGTTTCGCAAAATTTGGGCCAAATGTTTACCCCAAAAACTGACAGAACAAAAGAAAAATGATGAAGAAACAAGAAAGATGACACTGCATTTTCGGGTGTAACAAGCACGTCGTTTGAATCTGTTCTGACGCAAATTAAATTTATCAAAGCTATTCAAATTTAATGGAACCGGTATGGAAAGCAATAGTATCTGACGGAAGAAAGAAGTTTTTCAATCGGGTTTTTAATCCCTCAGATATTGCTGTAAACAGAATCGTGAGCTTACGCCCTCTGGTTGCAGACTTGTGCGTTAAAAAAAAAAACATGAATTTATATGAGAAACATTTCGCATCGAAAACGCTCTCCAACACCGAAAGAAGTTTTCAAATCTGACTCTTAAAAATAGAGATATCGAGAAAAATAAGATGTGACTTTACGTCCCCTGGTGGGAAAACCATGCATTATTTTAGGAAGAAAGTATTCTCAAAAGGTTTTTCCATATGAGCGGTACAGATCCAAGAAAAACAATTTAGTCGAGTTTTCAGGAGCCCAGAGTTTGCTACAAATACATCAGAAGCAGAAATGAACACTTATGCCCCCTGGTGGCTAAACCATTCTTTACCGAACATTAGAAATTATGTGAGAAATATTTTCCATTAGGTCTTGTATGCGATAGAGGAAGAAGTTTTCAAATCTGAGTTTTAGAAGCAGAAATAACACAGAAAACGCAATTTACCTTTGTGCCCCCTAGCGGACAGTCTATGATTTACTTGAAAATTTTGAATTTATAGGAAAAACATTTCACATCGGAAACACTATCCAACAAAGAAGGAATTTTTCGAATCGGACTACTAGAAGTACAGATATTGACAAAAATAAGATATGCATCTACGCCCCCTGGCGTAGAAACAATGCATTATTTCAATAAGAAAATGTTCCTAAAATGTTTGTCGACATGAGTAGTATCGGTCAACAAAGGACTTTTTTTTGCAATCGAGATTTTAGAAGCTCATATTTTGCTGCAAATACATCAGAAGCGGAAATTAAGACTTACGCCCCCTGGAGGCCAAACCATTTTTTACAAAAATTAGATATTACGTACAAAGGATTTCCTATCAGGAGCTGTATCCGGTGCAGAAAGGTTTTCAAATCGGACGTTTAGAAGCATAGATATAGGGGAAAAAGCAATTCACCTTTACGCCCCCTAGCGGAAAGTCTACGAATTACTCGAAAAATTTGGAATTATATGAAAAACATGTCACACTGGAAACACTATCCCACAAAGAATGAATTTTTCAAATCGGACTCCTAGAAGTAGAGATATTTACAGAAAATAAGATATATATCTACGGCCCTTGGTGTAGAAACCATGCATTATTTTAAAAAGAAAATGTTTCTAAAACGTTTGTCGACATGAGTAGCATCGGTCTACAATTATTTTCAATCGAGAATTTAGAAGCTCATATTTGTTGGAAATACATCAGAAGCGGAAATTAAGATTTTCGCCCCCTGGTGGCCAAACCATTCTTTTACAATAATTACAAATTATGTGCAAACGATTTCCCATCAAGAGCTGTATCCGGTGCAGAAAGAATTTTTCAAATCGGAGATTTAGAAGCAGAGATATAGGGGGGAACGCAATTTACCTCTACGCCCCCTAGCGGAAAGTCTATGAATTACTTGAAAATTTTGAAATGATGTGAAACACATGTCACACTGGAAACACTATCCAACAAAGAAAGAATTTTTTAAATCGGACTCCTAAAAGTAGAGATATTGACAAAAATAGGATATACATCTACGCCACCTGGCGGAGAAACTGTGGAATATTTTAAGAAGAAAATATTCCGAAAATGTTTATCGATGTGAGTGGCATCAGTCCACGAAAGAATTTTTTCGATCGAGATTCTAGAAGCTCAGATTTTATGGCAAATACATCAGAAGCAAAAATCAACACTTACGTGCTCTGGTGGCCAAAGTATTCTTTACCAAAAATTTGAAATTATATGCAAACGATTTTCCATCAGGAGGTGTATTCGCTGAAGAAAAAAGTTTTCAAATCGGAGTTTTAGAAGAAGAGTTATCGGGAAAAATGTAATTTACTTTTACGCCCCTAGCGGAAAATCTATGCGTAATTTGAAAAAGTAACTACATCTAAAATACTCTTCGACATAAATGAAATCAAAAGATAAAATAATTTTTTTAATCGGATGTTTAGAAACAAATATGTGGAATAAAACGTATTTTTAAATTCGACATCATCTTGATTTACGCCCTCTAGCGGCAAAATTGTACATCGTAAAAAAAAAAGAAAACGAAATGAAGGATCATCATTCGCACATTTCAAGTTTCTCAATGCAAAAATAATTTTTTCAAATCGGACGAATAGTTGCAGAGATATCGTGGGTACAGACGGACGGACATATCTTTTTTTACAAAAGACGTGCTAAAAATGAAAAAGATGCTGGTAATATTTGGACCCAGTGGCCCTAGCCAGTTAGCAGACATTGTCATATTTATGATTATGTAGAACTTCACAACTTCCAAGAAAAGCGGCAACTCTGTGGATTGCGAAAGCTGACGCACATCCCAAAATCCTAAGACAAGAACTTCGGTCAAGGAAGATAATCTTTGCTATTTTTTCAGTTCCCAAGGAGTAGGTCTTGAGAAAATGATGAAAAATTGTTAATAATGCACAAATATTTTTTTTTTTTTTTCCCCAAACGGTTGAAGAGAAAGGGAAACAGCTGCAATAACAACAGTTTAAGCGCCATAGCAGCTAGTGTGCGGTGGTTTTATGCAACGCATATCCTAATTACGTGCAAAAATCTGCTCTATGAGAAAAAAAAACAACAGATTTTTAGGAAGAAAAAGTTAATGCTGCAATTTTTTAAGCGACATTTGGAAAGACCTTAATTTAAAACAAAATTCACGTATCAGTCGGAATTGATGAAACAAGAACGTAAGCCCAACTGATTTCTCATCGCTAAGTCTCTATAAGATTGGTCTGTGTGAGGGAGCTAAAGTGGTCTCAACCGTAGGTCCCAGTGGTAACATAACGTAGGAATATCCGCTTTTATTGCCTCAGACCGTTCGTCCTGTTTATCTGACAGCCATCTGCGACACAGAGCGGCACGTTGTACAGCACCGAAGTAGGGTGTCCATAAAGTCTTTCCCATATTACAAAAATTAATATAAACAAGAAAGATGACACCGAATTTTCGTGTGTAATAAGCACGTCTTTTGAATCCGTTCTGACGCAAATTAAATTTATCAAAGCTGTTCAAAGTCAATGGAACCGGTATGGAAAACAATAGATCTGAAGAAAGAAAGTAGATTTTTTTCAATCGGGGTTTTAATCCCTCAGATATTGCTGTAAACGGAATCGTGAGCTTACGAACTCTTAGAAACAGAGATATCGGCAAAAATAAGATGTGACTTTACGTCCCCTGGTGGGAAAACCATGCATTATTTTAGGAAGAAAGTATTCTCGAAAGATTTATCCATATAATCGGTATCGGTCCAAGAAAAAAAATTAGTAGAGTTTTCAGGAGCCCAGATTTTGCAACAAATACTTCAGAAGCAGAAATTAACACCTATGACCCCTAGTGGCTAAACTATTCTTAACCAAACATTAGAAATTATGTGAAAAATATTTTCCATCAGGTCTTGTACGCGATACAGGAAGAATGTTTCAAATCAGAGCTTTAGGAGCAGAAATAACGCAGAAAACGCAATTTACCTTTGTGCCCCTAGCGGAAAGTCTGTGATTTACTTGAAAATTTTGAATTTATCGGAAAAACATTTCGCATTGGAAACACAATCCAACAAAAAAAGGAATTTTTCAAATCGTACTCTTAGAAGTAGAGATATTGACAAAAATAAGTTATACATCAACGCCCCTGGCGTGGAAACCATGCATTTTTTCAAGAAGAAAATTTTCCTAAAAGGTTTGTCGACATGAGTAGTATCGGTCAACAAACGACTTTTTTTCAATCGAGATTTTAGAAGCTCATATTTTGCTGCAAATACAACAGAAGCGGAAATTAAGACTTACGCCACCTGGTGGCTAAACCATTTCTTACAAAAATCAGAAATTATGTGCAAACGATTTCTCATCAGGAGCTGTATGCGGTACAGAAAGAATTTTTCAAATCGGAGATTTAGAAGCAGAGATATAGGGGGAAACGCAATTTGTATTTACGCCCCCAGCGGAAAGTATATGAATTAATTGAAAATTTTGAAATTATATGAACCACATGTCACACTAGGAATTGATGAAACAAGAATTTTTCAAATCGGACTCCTAGAAGTAGAGATATTGCCAAAAATAAGATATACATCTACGCCCCTGGCGTAGAAATCATGCACTGTTTTAAGAAGAAAATGTTTCTAAAAGGTTTGCCGACATGACTAGTATCGGTCAACAAACGACGTTTTTTTCAATCGAGAATGTAGAAGCTCATATTTTGCTGCAAATACAACAGAAGCAGAAATTAAGATTTATGCCCCCTGGTGGCCAAACTGTTTTTTTACAAAAATTAGAAGTTATGTGCAAACGATTTCGCATCAGGAGCTGTATCCGGTGAAGAAAGAATTTTTCAAACCGGAGATTTAGAAGCAGAGATATAGGGGGAAACGCAATTTACCGCTACGCCATCTAACGGAAAGTCTATGAATTACTTGAAAATTTTGGAATTATATGAAACACATGTTACACGGAAAACACTATCCAACAAAGAAGGAATTTTTCAGGAGTAGAGATAATGACAAAATAAGAGGTATATCTACGCCCCTGGCGGAGAAACTCTACAATATTTTGGGAAGAAAATATTCCTAAAAGGTTTATCGATGTGAGTGGCGTCAGGCCACGAAAGAATTTTTTCAATCGATATTTTAGAAGCTCCAATTTTATGGCAAATACATCAGAAGCAAAAATTAACACTTACGCCCCCTGGTGGCCAAAGTATCCTTTACCAAAAATTTGAAATTATATGCAAAAGATTTTCCATCAGGAGATGTATCTGCTGAAGAAAAATGTTTTCAAATCGGAGTTTTAGAAGAAGAGTTTTTGGGAAAAATATAATTTACTTTAACGCCCCCTAGCGGAAAATCTATGCGTAATTTGAAAAAATAACTATATCTAAAATACTCTTCGACATAAAGGGAATCGAAAGATAGAATATTTTTTCGATCGGATGTTTAGAAGCAAATATGTGAAATAAAACGTATTTTTGAATTCGAGATCATCTGCATCTACGCCCTCTACCGGCGAAATTGTACATCGTAAAAAAAAAACGAAATAAGGGATAATCATTTGCATGTTTCGAGCTTCCGAATGTAAATTTTTTTTCCAATCGGACTAATAGTTGCAGAGATATCGTGGTTACAGACGGACGGACAAACCGATAACAGAAGCACGATCTTTTTTTACAAAAGACGTGCTAAAAATGCATTACAGGTACAAGAAAGGGATTGCACGACAATGATGGGGCACAAAAAAAGTTTTTTTTTCACCTCCATATGGGCACTATTTGTGGCCCGGAGGGCATCTAACCAATATTAGACTTCACGCCTTGTTTTGTTTAACATCTCAGCACAGACAGAAGCAATGACGTCCGTTATTCTGCTTTTTAACGTCTCGACATCCGGAACGCTGCTAGAGTAAACTTGGTCTATCACATAACCCCACAGGAAAAAGTCTAGAGGGGTTACGTCGCTCGATCGAGGTGACCATGTCATGGGACCATCGCGGTTAATCCATCTGTCCGGAAATATGGCATTCAGGTACTCACGAACCATTATTGACCAAATAATGGTTCGTGAGTTCCTGAAATACCACACTGACCAATAATGGTGGGGCATCGTCTTGTTGGAAAATAACCGAAGGTTGGAGTGCATACAACTGAGGCGCTACAACAAGTTTCAGCATGTCCGGTACACGTTACATGTTACTGTGGGCTCTGTAAAAAAGAAGGGCCCGATGATTCTGTCATGCATCATGCCGCACCATACGTCCATTTTCGGGCTATCCCTCTGTTGTTTGATGACATAATGGAGTGTTTTGATCCCCAGATTTGCACATTGTGTTTAATTACTATACTACAGACGTGGAATGTGGCTTCATCTGAGAAACAGACACGATGCAGATAATCATTATCATGAGCTATGCGCTGCAACATCTCCGTCGCAAATGCAGCACGGCGATGCCTGTCATTAGGCTGAACAGCTTGAACGATCTGTACCTTATAAGCATTCAGATGAAGACGTTTGTGTAAAAGTTTGTGAACCGTGGCACGGGGAATCCCAGTTTCCAGTGAAGCACGACGAATGGAATTCCTGAGGCTTCGCAGAAATGTCTCCTGAACAGCTGCAGCTGTCTCTTGTGTAACCGGTGGTCGGCCCACTCCGCTCGGGGCAGATTGCCAATACTTCCCGTCGTTTAAAACTTTTTATACCAAACTTTTATGCTTTTTTTAGTCCGGTGATGATCGTCTGTACTCTTTTCTGAAATAAGGCTGGAGAGTAACCGCCGATTTGGTCTCATGGAACCACAACATGCACGCCGCTTTTTCTTGCATGGGAGCCATTATCGATGAAATGCTCCTCTTATTCAGCAGTAGCGCTCACCTAAAGAACAGATAAAAAAGAACTTTAGGAGTGCTGCTACATTATGTCGCCAACCATTTTATTTTAACTTGCATAGATTTTTTTATATTAATTTTTGTAACGTGGAAAATATTTTGTGGACACCCTGTACGACGCAAAATTTCCAGTCGCATCTAGTGTCTGCCAGCCAAAGTCTGTCCACCAATTGAAGAAACCGGCGTCATTTTGCTTTGTCACACCTGTTTATTCCCAATCAGGATGCGGCTTCGTTAACTAAAATGGCATGACCTATAGAAATGCAAAACAGCCTTTGCCATTGACCAATGAAAAGTAGAAAATATTTTGATCGTGACGTTGTCTCTGATTTTCTGTCCAGTGCGTAACTTCAGAGCGACGTTTTCTGACACATTTGGAAAATTGTATGGCTGCTGTTTTGTATATTTCTTGTTTTGTGTGTGTGAAGCTCTAAAAAGCTTCAAGATAGTTTTAATAAACTAGCAGTTCAAAAGGAAAATACAGAAGTCGATAAAGATCAAACAGAGGTCATCGCTCTTTCCACTTTTATAAGTGAGTCACGGAAAAATTCTTATTGACCGCCACCGGGAATCGCACCCAGGGTCTTCCAGTTACGCGCCGGATATGCTTTCACTGCACCACAGCGGTCTCTAATTCCCCCAGACTCACATACATTAACTGCCAAGCCAATGTGGCAGGTTGGGTTCGATTTCCGATGGCGGCCAATGAGAATTTTTCCGTGACTCACTTATAAACGTGAAAAGAGCGATGACCACTGTTCGATGTTCCTAGTCCACGCAAATGTCTGTGTTAATTATCAGTAGATGAAGATGTCGAAAAACTAATAAATAACTCCTTTGATTCTCTAAGCTTTACAAATAAATCAGAATGTGTAAACAACAAAAGACAAACCTTTGAGTCGTCTAACTTCGTCGTTAAGTAAGCAGGCAAAATATACGAATGACATTTTAACACTTTTAATTATCAAACAGAATCGATGTGTTGTAGTTCAAAACTCCAAAAGTTGTCTCATTGGCTGTGTGTTGTAATGAAATTATGAGAAGCTGTTTACCCTTTTCTAAAAACGAAATTGTAAAACTCTTCTTCTTCTTCTAATGCTGCCATATGGCGTTTGCGACTACCAGTTTGTATCTTCTCTAGCGTGCACTATGTGTAGAATGTGTGCAGTTGTCAAACTAAGAAAACTTTCAATATTATCGATCCACATTGTTTTCTTCCTGCTAGGTCTTGTTTTCCCTTTTACTTTACCTTCCAAAATGATTTGTAGCAGGTTGTATTTGTTGCTGTGATTTGTAGCAGGTTGTATTTGTTGCTATGATTTGTAGCAGGTTGTATTTGTTGCTATGGTTTGTAGCAAGTTGTATGTGTTGCTATGATTTGTAGCAGGTTGTATTCCTTGCTATGTGTCCTAGGTATTTACACTTCCGTTCAATGATTATTTTTAAAAGCTCTTGGGCAGTGTTCATATCACGCAGGACTTAATGTTTGTTAACTTGTCAGTCCAAGAGATTCTCAACATTCTTCGGTATAGCCACATTTTAAATGCTTGTAGCTTCTTGATTGCTGTTGATGTTAATGTCCACGCTTCAACTCCATATTGCAGAATTAGCCATATACTCCATATAGCAGAATTCTACTCCATACAGCAGAATTAGCCATTTAAGTGTTCTCAACTTGAGCTCGTTTCTTAAGCTCCTGTCATCTAGAGTGACTTCCCTTTCATAAATGCACTTCTAGCTTGTTCAATACGACTTTTTATTTCGACCTCGTGCTTTAGCTGTTCATTGATAATTACTCCGAGGTATTTGAAGTTCTGAAGTAAAACTCAAAAATTGTTAAAATATCTGTAATCATTTTTATGCACTTATTTTAAAGTATACTTCAACCTTTTCTATTATGCAACCCCCAAGAGGGTGAAGTTCTATCCACTGGTAGTTTTCAAATCACAATAATCCCCAAAACTATCATATGCAAAATTTATTGGTCCAGTTTTCCGAAGAGAGCTTGAATTCACCGATTCTCTATGATTTCTCTAGGTTAAAAGGTGAATTAAAAGTTTTTTACACTTCACCTGAATTAAATAGTAAAACACTGCAAATTGTTCAAAGCTTCGTAAGAACATGGTATCGATAAATGATTGAGTGAACTAAATAAACACGTTTTGTATTAAATTGTGAGAATATCCTCGCATAAACCTATGCACGCAGCACGCAAAAGACAAGGCAGATTGCCTAAATGTTTTTACATGATTATTGAAAAAGTTTTACAGAAGACTTTAATGACAAATCCTAAATTTTATAAAAGTAATAAAAGAACTTAACAAAAGAATTGAAGGATGGAATTTCTCTAGAAATGAGGAATTATTATTATTATTATTTTGATTATATGCACATATAATTTACGGCGCGCCACTGGCCAGTGCTCATAATATAATAATAAAATAAAATAAGACATACCTCGGCGTATCAGAAGCAAGATTAAGTCAAACAACTGCGCCATCATGTAAATCACCAGATGTTGCACCACGTGATTTCTAATTGTTTCCAAAAATTGAAAAGGAACTTGCTGGAAAGCCTTTTTTAATGGTGTAAAATTTGCAAAATGGGTTCATTCAGAGTTGAGAAATATTTCCGAAAAGGAGTACCGCCAAGTTTTCTAGAATTGCAAAATTCTGTGACGTACTACAGAGGTGAAAACATGTGTCAAAACGACAAATCTGCAGCGAGACATTCTGTCCGCGTAGCTCAGTTGGGAGAGAGACATACTCCGGGGTGAAGGGACCTGAGTTCGATACCCGGCGCGGACAAACTTGTACGTTACAGTTTACATAGACACTCGAAGAAGTAGCATTTTGAAGATCTGTGAAGGTTTCATTGAGGTTAGTGCAATGGGTTTTGTTGTGCAGATGCACGACAAGCACTTTTTAAACGACTAGTAAACAAATTCAGGGAGCTTCTTCGTCAAAAATTATTTTATGACCTATGTAGATGGGCATAGCAGAGCCTTAGACCTGGGAGAAGATCAAATGACGAATTCTAGTGTAGGTGGAATGCAGATTTGGAAGAAATACTGATATCGTGATAAAATATTCTTTCATTTCGAGAAGCTACAATCCTCACTCAGTTGAAATAGTATAGTACGTAATTCAAAACGGAAGATAACTAATCTTGATCGAAATACGTCTCGTCAAGAACGACACTGAGAGGAAACGGCAAAATTTCTGTACTTAAGCGGAACTGCTTAGATTAGCGATTCTCACGACGGGACACTTCGGATTCTTGATATTAAAACCAATAAACACTGAAAATGTACCTTTAACTCTTGTCCAGTTGTACGAAGATGACTGAATATAATTTTGTCAAATTGACTTATTGTTTTTATGTGAGAGTTTCCGAAGTTTAATGTAAAGAAACATAAATCACTAGTTTTACAATTGAACAGTACTAGATTTCAATAGTTTTAGAATTGAATAGAAATCGCTAGTTTTAGAATTGAACAGTACTAGAATTGAATAGTTACGATTTCCTTTAAAGTATCGGCTTCAAATAGTTATGTTTAAGTTGTGTTTCTGATAATTTAAGATGTGCAGGGAACTTCAGTGAGGAAAAGACGCAGTTTGGCAAACACCAAACAGAAAGTGTTATAAACTTTAAGATGCCAGTTCATATTCCTCTGAAAGAATGAAACGATTCGATCTACCCTTTTTTCCCATTTTTTACGCTTTCCAACAGTATTTTGAAGAAGCGTATATGCTCCAGCTTTGTCCGTCTGTCCGTCCGCACGATAACTCGCGTAAAATGGTTCGATTTTAATGAACTTTTAGTATGTGGTAGGGGACCACTTGGGAACGAACCTCATTGAAAATGGACGAAATGGGGTCAAAGGTCAGTACACAGGAGCGGGATACATTCCATTATCCTTATGCGTCATAACTTGCGTAAATAAGGTTCGATTTGAATGAAAGTTTAGTAGGTGGTAGGGGACCAACAGGGGACGAACCCTATTGAAAATGGGTGAAGTGGGGTCAAAGGTCAGGACATAGGAGCGGAATGCATTCCATTGCTCTTACGCGTCATAACTTGCGTACAAATGGTTCGATTTTGATGAAAGTCTAGTATGTGGTAGGGGATCAGCTGGGGACAAACTCTATTGAAAATGGGTGAAATGGGGTCAAAGGTCAGGACATAGAATCGGGATCCATTCCATCGCCCTTATGCGTTATAATTTACGTAAAAATGCTTCGATTGAAACAAAACTTTATCATGTTGTTCCGTAAGTATACTTTACCGGTTCTGTTGAATATCATCGAAATGGGGTCAAAGGTCAGGTCATGGCAGCGATATTTATTCTACAGTCATTATCCTTATAACTTCAGCAATAACTTGAGTAATGATTTCTGGAATGTTGAAAAGCGTGTCATAATCAATGCATTGCATGATTTTACTAACTTGTGTAATTTTGTTTTAAACGTAAGTTTCGATGAAATGGTAAAGTTCTGCAGGATCTCCACGGTGCACTTACTTTGGCAAGTTGGCGTCTCTGTGGACCATTTCCCTGAAGGTAAGCAGGTAGCTTGCTCACTGCCAACAAGCGTTTGTCCCAATTCACAAGAGAAGACCACTTTAACGTTCATTTTAGTAGATGCTGTACTTAGCAGCAGTGCATCGTTGTCTGGAAACGTAGGACAGTGAATTGCTGAAAAAGACAAAAGAGAATATTAGGTTTAAAGAAATGAACAGAAGAAACATTTTATATCTCTTGATACGAGGGGATGCTAATAAGTTCTCGGCCTCAACAAGAAGGAAATGGGCTAGAGCCATGAAACTTACACACTATTCCACATATTCACCCCGAAGTTCAACACACTTTGCACAGCCTGATAAGTTCTCGGCCTCACCAAGAAGGAAATGGGCTGTAGCCATGAAACTTACAGACTATTCCACATATTCACCCCGAAGTTCAACACACTTGGCACAGCCTGATAAGTTCTCGGCCTCACCAAGAAAGAAATGGGCTATAGCTATGAAACTTACAGACTATTCCACATATTCACCCCGACGTTCAACACACTTGGCACAGCCTGATAAGTTCTCGGCCTCACCAAGAAAGAAATGGGCTATAGCTATGAAACTTACAGACTATTCCACATATTCACCCCGAAGTTCAACACACTTGGCACAGCCTGATAAGTTCTCGGCCTCACCAAAAAGGAAATGGGCTATAGCCATGAAACTTACAGACTATTCCACATATTCACCCCGAAGTTCAACACACTTGGCACAGCGTTTCTGGAGTTTCTTTAACCCTTCCAAAAAATTCTAATCTGATCACTCAAATACTGCTCTGCTACTGATATCACCTCCGAATCATTTATGGCCGCCCCGGTGGCGCATTGGTCTAAGCGATGGCCTCTGATCATTCGTCCGAACGGGGCTCGGGTTCGAATCCCGGTGAGGCATGGATGTTGTGTTTGTCTTACGGCACTGGCTCTCTCCCTTCCCTGGCCCATTGAGTTGCTCACGGTGGTCGTTAAACCTCCAATAAAAGAAAAAAAGAATCATTTATAAAATGCTTCCCTTTCAAACTGTTTTTTTAGGTTTGGGAACAGAAAATAGTCCGGTGAAGTAAGGTCTGGTGAGTAGGGTGGATGGTATATGCAGTTAAACCACAAATCTCTCAAAACATCCATTCTATTGCCAGCCTTGTGAGCCGGCGCATTGTCTGCAAAAAAAGAACACCTTTCCGCTGGCTTTTTCCCCTTCAACGCCTCCTTTAATAGGTACAGCAAGTTGGAAAAGTATTCAGCCTTTATTGTTTGGCCCTTCGGGAGATAGTCAGTAAAACGCCATCCGAATCCCAAAAAACCGTTGCCATGACCTTTCTTGCAGACTTTTGAGCTTGAATTTCTTTGGTCGTGTAGAACCCGAGTGCCGCCACTGCAAGGACTGTTGTTTCGTCTCTGGATCGTAATGATGTAACCACGTTTCATCAACAGTGACAAGTAGGTGCAAAAAATTATCACCAGATCTCTCAAAATGCTGGAAAACCGATTTGGAAGTGTCCACTCGTTTTCGTTTCTCATCGGCGTTCAAACATTGGGCACCCACTTCGCTGACATCTCCTGCATATCAAAGTTCTCATGAATTATGAATCCAACTCATTCCCTGGATATCTTCAGTGTCTCAGCTATTGTTTTAGCCGAGATTCGCGGATCTGACAAAAACAAGTCATGAACACGATCAACGATTGTCACTGTTGAAACCTCCCAGATCTTGCTGCACCTTCGGTCTCAAGGTCTCCACGCTGAAAGTTGGTACACCATTTCTTCACAGTGGAATATGAAGGACACTTGTCACTTAATGTTTGCGTCATATACTCCTAGATTTTCTTTGCAGTTTTCTTCTGCAGGAACAGAAATTTCATGACAGTCCCGAGTTCCACATTCGAAAATTTAACACTTTGCATTCATATGATTCAGTTCAGGAGGTCAAACATCTGCAAAAAGGAAGAGCTATTAGTCTGAAAATTGGCACTTTACAATACAAAAGAACACTCTTTCGAGCTGCAGTGACAAAATAATGCTACAATTACAGGAACTTTTCAGCATCACCTCGTAAACTTCATTTCAAAAGTGGTGCAAACCCTACCTAAGTCTCAACAAATATTGCCTGTTGCAGAAAATAAACTAAATCGCCAAGTTACGCGTTGAAGAACTGTCCTCGTGAAAAAAGTTCTTTCGTTACGAAATATTTTCTATCGGTACTAGTTTTTTCACTAAAAGATTACGACAGCTAATTGTTGTAGTTCACCAAAATACCTAGTATATTAGAGCTACTGTTTCTGGGTCACAAAAGTGAGTATTTTATTTCGGGTTTGGGTAAAAATAGTTAATCCGTCCCTCACGAGCGTCGAATACGATATGTATTTTTGATTAGGACTAGCAGTTTCACGTTTATAGAAAAATAATCTTAAAACACAAACAGCACACGTTTCACCCAGAACTACCATTTGTATTCTTCTTAACGCTCTGGGTTAGCTTCTTTATGACTTGACTGACAGGCGGTGACGGACAGAGAACAGAACTCGACAGAATATGCAGGGGTTTATCAAAGTAATGGAAACACCGACTCCGACTGGAGTACATGCATTGCGCTGTATAAACACCACAGGAAAGACGCTACTGACAATGTGAGTTACATAAAGAGGTGCAGTATGGTGTCGGCTATCACGGAACAGTGCCATAGTCGCAGGTACATTGTATAACAGCAGTTGTGGAATAATTGTCGACAATGTCAGATGTTAGTGACCTCAGAATAGGCAATAAACATTGGTGCGCGTTTTGCAGGAGCTTCAATTACCAGAACGGCAGAAATCGTATGTGTAACACAAGGAACTGTATCGAAAATTGTGGCTACCTATCAGAAAGGACACAGCGTTTCTCCAAACGTGCAAATTGTGGATGCCATACGAATATGTTAGGTAGGGATAGGCGAACGTTGGGACGGATTGTACAAAGGAAGCACAAGACCACGGCACCACAAAAAGCAAAAGTATTGAACACCATGATTCCGTTTCTGTCACAATAATTTGCCGGGAACTCTATCGTGCTGGTATTTATGCCCGTGCTTCAATGCACAAAATTCTGATTATCAATACCAATGCAACAGAACGTGTGAAGTGGTGCAAAGCACATAAAAACTGAGATGCTAAGGACTGGTAACCCGTCATCTTGTCTGATGAATCGTGCTTCCCATTGCTTCCCCCACTCGTAGAGTTTACGTCTGGCGAAAACCTGCAGAAGCGGATGGTGGGGTCTGCTGACTCCACACACCCGCTTCTGTAGGTTTTCAGGTTGTTTCGATATTCTTCACATATTTTTGTAGTATTTATTTACTGAAACGCATGCCATAACGGTGTTTGTGCTAGTCTGAATCCTGTACAAATTGTTGCATCTATTTATCCATTGAAGCTTTTATGCGGGAGTGGCGTTGATGGGAGTTAAAGTGTTTTGCAAATTTCTGCATATGTTTATCAACTGAAACTATTACGATGGAACAGTACTAATGTTTTACAAAATTTTGCATCTGTTTATGCTTTGAAACTGTTAAGCTAAAACGGTTGTTGTGAAAAATAGGGTTTATTACAAATTCTAACAATTCCCTGAAATTCGTTTGCTGAAACAGAGTTTGTGACAGTTATCGTATCATGCAAATTGGTTTGGTGTCCATTGAGGAATTAAAAGAGCATGATATCACGTATGACTGAAAAATCATGACTGAAACATTCCCAAGTGAGATATTTTTGAAAAGCATTAATCGAAATTCCTAAATATTATACCACACAGAAAACGATATGCAGTAAAATGTTATCTTTGTTTCCTTGAACTGAAAACGTATTATCAAAGTGCAAAATAGCCTTATCGAAATATATTAGCTCAATGCGGAATAAAAATTATACAATGAACTCTGAACGTACTGTTTTTATTCACTTGCATCATATAACTTTTCTGAATCCAATAACAAATGGAATAATAATTCATAATCTTTCACACTTCCTACTCAAGAAATAATAATAAAAAAAATAACTAATTTAAAAGACAGAGAGGAGCGTGAGCAGCACAATTTCTGTTTACTAGTAACAGGTGATCACTGCGCATGTGTCAGTGAATTATCCAACTCACATTCACTCCATCAGCAGTGGCAAGCTTAGTGGAGGCTTTTTGATGTGGCCTTCACAGAAGACGACCAAGAGTGGGTGTTTTGTGCTCGTGCTCCAGCAATGTGGTTTCTATTTTCGTACCCGGATAAGGCTAGGAAATGACAGCTCAGTTGCGAAGCTAACCAGAACTGCCCACTCGAAGTAAAACGTAATGTGAATTTACGCCCCCTTTAGCAGAACAGCTGTGAATTACTCAAAGAAGAAAATTGGTGTGAAATACTCTTTATCATAAAGAGTATTTCACACCCATTTTCACAATTTTTTGTAGGATACTCTTTATTTTAAAGAGCATCCTACAAAAAAAATGGATTTTTCAATGGTTTTTTAGAAGCTAATTAGCTCTTTCAAGTAGTAATATAAGCTGAGCCCCTTGGTGAATGAATTTTAAATAATGAAAAAGTATTGGTTTGGTGCGAATGAAATGTCCGGCGTGAACAAGCAGTGGAGACAGGCCCCCACCACAGCGGAATGGAACCACCCACAGGTATTGCGGGTATTACGTCACAGAGTTACTATTGGGTTGGTGCGAATGAAATGTCCGGCGTGAACAAGCAGTGGAGACATGCCCCCACCACAGCGGAATGGAACCACCCACAGGTGTTGCGGGTATTACGTCACAGAGTTACTATTGGGTTGGTGCGAATGAAATGTCCGGCGTGAACAAGCAGTGGAGACAGGCCCCCACCACAGCGGAATGGAACCACCCACAGGTGTTGCGGGTATTACGTCACAGAGTTACTATTGGGTTGGTGCGAATGAAATGTCCGGCGTGAACAAGCAGTGGAGACATGCCCCCACCACAGCGGAATGGAACCACCCACAGGTGTTGCGGGTATTACGTCACAGAGTTACTATTGGGTTGGTGCGAATGAAATGTCCGGCGTGAACAAGCAGTGGAGACAGGCCCGCACCAGAGCGGAATGGAACCACCCACAGGTGTTGCGGGTATTACGTCACAGAGTTACTATAAATAGCTATCACGTGTGTGAAGAACAAGGTTCAGGCGTGGTTTGCTTGGACGTAACGTGGCTTACAAAGGAAGCATGCGGACGACGTATTTGAGAGTCATCTTCCTGTATGAATTTAAACTGGGCCATTCTGCAAGAATTGCCGCTCGAAACGTTAACAAAGCGTTTGGGGAGAATACAGCGAACGAACGAACCATTCGGCGATTGGTTGTGATGTTTCAAAGCGGAGATACGGACCCGTAAAACGAATCACGCGATCACCAACCTGTTTCTGTTTCTGACGATGTTCTGTTACGTGTGGTTGAAGCGGACCCTCGAAACACGTGTCGTCAGATAGCGGCAGAGGTAGCTGTCCACCATACGACAGTTGTTCGGCGTCTGGTTGCACTGGGTAAGGTCAAAAAGCTGGACATGTGGCTGTCGCATGAGGTAACAACTGCCAACAAGACTAGGCGTTTGGAAGTATGCACGTCGCCGCTTTCCGGAAATAAACAGGAACCTCTACTACATCGAATTGTCACCTGTGACGAGAAGTGGGTCCCTTATGATAGTCGGAAACAATCTGTACAATGGTTAAGCAAGGCACAGCCTGCTGAACGGTATCCTAAGTCACCCCTACACACCAAGAAGATGATTCTCCTTGTCTGATGGACCACAGCTAGGGTAATTCATCGGAGTTTTTTTGGCAAGAGGCCAAACCATCACTGCAAAAAGTTATTGTGCTGAATTATACCATATGAACCGGAAATTGTTGCACAAACAACCGGCTTTGGTAAACAGACAGGGTCTTTTGCTGCTCCAGAATAACGCTCGCCCTCATGTCGCACAACGAACGATACTGACACTAAGTGTCTTGGGCTATGAAGCACTGCCTCATCCTACCTATGTCCCGGACTTGTCTCGGACAGACTATCATTTGTTTCGTCGCCTGGATCACTTCCTGTGCGGGAAACAGTTCACGACAGAGAACGGGGTTCAATGTGCAGTTGATGACTTTTTCTCGTCCCAGCGACAAGACTTTTTTGTTCCGGGATCATGGCCTTGCCGGAAAGATGGCAAATATGTGTCGATGCCGAGGGAGAATATTTTGCCTAGGTAAGGTGTCCTACTTTTCCTTTCTCGCCGTCCAAGAGTGCCGGTGCTTTGCCGGACATTTCATGCGCACCAACCCAATAGACCACTGCTAAACTCTCGGACAGCTGTTCCGAGAGTTTAGCAGTGGTCTATTGAAAAGGATATTTCATAGCAAAAGCTATGCTAACGAAATATTATTTTTCAAATGCGTGTCCTCGAAACACAGATAGTGCGTAAAACGTTTTCGCTCCGCATTTTTATAATTTTCTATAAGTTGCAAACAGAAAGAAAGACACAATAACACCGCCTAGCACCTGAACAGTTAAGTTCATAAACCCACGAACACATGGAAAATGTCCTATAAGCTGAATGGCATTTAGAAGCTGAGATATCGAAGAAAACATATTGAATATTTGCGCCCTCTAGCCGCAAATATGTGCATTATTTTAGGCAGGAAATGCAGATAAATAAATGTTTTCGTAGTTAGTAGTATCTGACCGAAAAAGCCTTTCTTCAGTTGGGCTTTTAGACGAGCAGATATTGCAGCAAATGTGCTACAAATGGAAACGTGAACTTACCTCCAAGTGGAACTTTCCGTTTATGTGGGTCGTGCGTTAAGAAAGATTTTAAATTATATGCAAAACATTTCTCACCAGAGACACTATCCGATCAAGCACATGCTGTAAATTTGCATGTGATGCAACACGTGAATTCGTTTTAGAAATTGTCAGGTCGGAGAAACAAAAACAGACATGCCGCTTCAGACAACACGCGGAGAACTACAACTGTCAAATTTTTCTTTGGTAACTGCACGGAAGACAATATGTGTCGAGTCCGTTTACCCATCAAGTTCAATGCTTGTAGTGTGGATGCAGAATTCTACTTTCTGTTAGTTTTCATTTGTGCAGAGATTTTCTTGTGTCAGTGCTAAACTTTCCTCTGCGTCACTGCAGAGCTTTCATTTATGTCAGTACCAAATTTCAATTTGAGTCAGTTCATATAATAGTTCTCCTTTGTTTGAATGCGGGACTTTCATTTATGTCAGTACCAAATTTCCATTTGGGTCAGTTCATATAATAGTTCTCCTTTGTTTGAATGCGGAACTTTCATATATGCCAATGCAGAGCTATCCTTCGCGTCAATGAAGAACTTCCATTTGTGCCAGTGTTTCTACTTATTGTGCTGAGAGTAAAAAATGGTAGTCTTACCTGATACAACTATTTCTACTGAATGCTGATGTCCCATTGGAGTGACGCAGGTGAACAATCCAGAATCCTCAGTCTTCGCATGATAGATAGAGAGTCTATACTCTAGCTGGGAATCCCTACCGGGTTCATTCGTCCAACCTAAAAAAAGTGGAAACAGGAGGAGTATGGTTTTATTTCATCATCATCAAACATTGCTTATTGACCTGGGCCATTTTTAAAACTGAGGTGGATAACAAAACATGAATCCTGACATTTATGAATAGAAAACGAAGAATATCGGCATTTATTACAATTTTTTTTTACCTATACGGTATACGCTTGTATCAGAGAGTTTAAAGTAAAGAATACATTTTCAGGGAAATAAGACGCTCTAGGATCATATTAACAAACACAGAATTTTGCGTTGCTATGGCGAGTAAACGTACAGGTAACTATGGGCTAGTAATGAGTCAAGAAGCAAATTTTTGACCTACCAGGACAACAAATGCTTTGTTAGACAACCAGTGATTTTCACATTCGAACTCGATGGAATTGTTGTGAAGTCAGTGAAGATAAATTTTAATATGTGCATTATGTATGCAGATTGAAAGGCGGTACCCTAGCTCCATCAACAGAATGGAATTCAAAGCTTAGTTTATGTGCAATCTTCGAAAAGGAGGGATGCCTACCATAGATATGTAGTGGACGTCTGAATCTATTGTTATGAATTATTTCCTTCAAGTTCTACCGATGTCGGCCCTATAGCCGAGTGATCTGAGATGTTTTCTTGTGGCTCATTCGTCGGAGGTGGCCGCGGGTTCAGACATGGGGGGCATGTCTGTTCGATGTCGCTAACTTTGTCCTTTCCCTGGATCCAGAGTCCCCGAATGATGTACAAGGCTACTGGTCACATTCCTAGCAATTGCTCATGGTGGTCTTTAACCCCTTTCCCCCAAATGAAATGTTTTGTCCTACTGAGTTCTTGAAGTCATCCATGCAATATTTGTTCTGAGGCTTGCGTTTTCTTTTATGTCTGTTGTCATTCGATTCCCCTTTTGCTTCTACTCTTCCCATTTATCTAACTGAAGTGTTTCGTCTTCTTTTCCTCTCAGATTACGCCCAACTATTTTAGTTTGTTTATTCTCTTTTGTTTTCATACTATTTGCTACTTGTAGAACGAATATATGGTATGTCCTACCACTCTGAAATTTTGTAAAGTCCTCTGAAGACCGCATGTCTCAAAAGCTTCAAGATTCTTCAGAAATTCTGTTTGAGTGCGTTTGGCTCACTCACGTACATACAGCAGAAAGATTTAGATATATCACTTTAGGATTTCGTTTCGAAATTGTGGGTTTGATCATATTTCACAAACAGTGGCGTATCTTGAGTTCGAGACCTGGGCTATCTCATCCCCCCCCTCTTCTCACAGTACTGTTTTTTAAAAATTGCAAAGTCTATTTTTTAATTGTTAAGTAATAGAAGTAACTTTTTTTAAAATTAAAGATACATGCTATTGCTAACATGGTACCAAATAATTATGGGGATCAGGATTGGAACACTTATTTCTTCATGAACTCTATTCTTCTTTCCTTTTGTACGAACTTGAGTGTTACGTTTTCACAAAAATGTTTCTTCTGAGTACTTTTTCATATTTAAAAATAATGTTTTTCTCTATTAACAAACCAGCCAAGTTGCTCGAATGTGCATGTCTTTGTGTAGCTCTAAGATATATCTTGATTCTTTTTACTACGGAAAAACTTCTTTCGGCAGTTGCAGTTGCTGATGAACAGTTTAATATTAGATCTGCTAATTTGTACACCTCAATAAACACTATGACCAATTATTCAACTTTATGTAACAAGTAATGCCTCTTACTAATTTGCTTTGTATTCATCAAGGGAATATAAAACCTTCAGTTCATTTTTTAATCGAGCTGTATCAAAATTTGAAGCATATAGTTCTTTAAGCTCTGATAGTTGATGTTCAGGGAAGCTTTCACAACATTTATCAAAACAGTTCGAATCGAACAAAGCCACGAATTTAAGATATAATATCTCTGATTTTAATTCACTGACACTTCACACAAACTGAAACCACTCTCGTGAAACACGCGCTGTTAAAGGCGGAAGCTTAGAGGGACTGAGGTAGTCCGAAGTCTCCTCTTTTCTGAGCGGACCGTTGCGCAAAGCAATGGTTCGTTCACCTCCATACGCTGATTGATGTTGTCATGGAAACGCTAGCAGGTGATTGTATCAAAGTTCTCCGCATCAGAACAGCGAAGACTCGAAGACTTGCTTGCGTTATGCCGTTGGTCATTTGTTACAGGGCTTGGTGCTGACTTATATTGCAGCGCCCTGTGTGGGGGGTTCGTTTGATGCTTGCCCTGTATATGGGATTTAACCGGTTTTATTCCTCCCGGCAGATGCAGGTAAATAAAATACCAACTATCAGAAAATTAACTGAAGTCAAACTTTGTTCTTGCAGTGAGGAATATATTTTTTCAGTTGTTTGGGGGTATGTCTCTAAGCCTTGTCCTGATCTCCATTATTTCTGTAGCTTATTAACACCTCGGTGCCTTTCCTTTCTCTCTCTAAATCCACCACGCGCCGATTGCTTTCTTTTCTCCCGGTCGGTCCTACCTTTCCCCTCTCATTCTCTCTGTTCCGCCGTCCAGCCAGCCGTTTCGCACCTAATTTCCGTTCGACTTTCTGCTGCCGAGTACCTCTGTTTTCTTGATGAGAAAAAAAAACCCTCTCCTCAGAGTGAAGTCCGACGAATTCCTAGAAAGCGCGGCCACATCTTCTCTCTGAAAGCTCTAAGTTCTTAATTGCTTCGTTGCCACCACCCCCTCTCCTCTTCTCTTACTCAATCTCAGGAAAGTGTCCACATAACAACCTCCTCTCTTGCTTGGGAGGGCTGAAAAGCAAGAATGTCCTGTTTTACTCTTCCCACATCGAGGAAACTATAAATCTAACACCCCCTCATTTGAAGGGACGCGTGAAAAAAAGCGCACTTTAACAACCGCCGCCCTGCTCAACAAAATGGTGGGAATTGAAGGAAAATTATTACAATTCCCTATTTCTAAAATGGCTACTGAACTTTACTTCTGATAAATATGAAAGCCCTCGTTACACATCGCTCGCCAGACTGATTCCCATAATCGAAAGAAGTGAATCCGCTCGTGTTTGTTTCGCACCGAAACATCGACATATCTCAATACCGTCGATAATTGACTTTTATTTGTGAATATTTCATTGACTTTAAACTATGCGTTTTCTGGGATTCGCAGCTAGCCAAGAATATACGCCACTGTCACAAACACTTATTGTATTTTTCATCTGGCTTAAATACGTGATGGCCTGTATAAAATTTAGCTTCTAGTTTTTTTTCTGTTGATTATTGACATGAGGAAGTACTGTATTTCTTTAGTTATGGAAATAAATACATACGTATCTGTGTGTATTCGAAACTGTTGTTCTTGTAGTAGATTTCAACAGGTGTTTTAATTTTAGAAACGCCTGTTGTATTTGACTTCTCGGAATTAAGTTTGAGGCACATTTCATTACCTTTTTTTCCTGTATCTTCAATCAATGTTAGGTCCCAAGATAGATATTGTTTAACGACTTCTATGAGTATAAAAAACTACTCCAAGCCATTCGTCCCTGATTAGGGCCCACTGGTTCCCGGGAGGAGACAGATCCAGTGCCATAAGGCAAAGGTCCTGAATCTCCCTGAGCCCAAGCCTCTTCCAGGGCTTGAGCTCAGGGAGATTCAGGACCCGAACCCAGATGGTTAGCTGAAGCACGCGCCTTTTGAAACTCGGCCATCGTGGAGGTTCTTTGGAGAACAGTACGTCCTGCATGAATTAGATTATTTACTATTTGTGTGTGAGACCCTCTTCTGGTATTCACCGCACCATGTGATATTTTTTCCAAGTACAGGTTGTGTATTATATACCGTATGATGTACATCTACGTATATAAAGGCCTAGCAGCCATACTAAGGTTTTTTTTTATAACGTGAGTTATTCGCTCTGTTCTTAAATGTTTGAACTGTAAACTGTTACAAAAATCGGAGATGTGAGCGTGTGCATGCTTTTTGCCTCGTTTGCGTGTGGGTTTTTTTCTTGTATTTAATTTTGTTTAATGTGGATCGAATTACCAGGGAATATAATCAAATGGCAAATTTGAGAAAACTCATTTTTCTGCCATGTATGTTTTTTTAAGGGGTTGGTTACCCAAAACTTTTCTGTTGGGTTGCTATGACTCTGCTTCAATGAATATTTGTGAAATCTAGAATTTGAAACCTAACTGATACAGTATATGATCAAAAGTTTCCGAAAATACCACGTAAATTCTGTATTCGCCCATATACACTGGCGTACAAAAATTAAGGACGAGACGGTTTTTTTAATGTAACGTCGTGCAGAAGTGCTCCACATCGACTCAAATCATACAATAAAATCCTCAAGATGTAAGAATATGGGACAAGTGAGCAAAACCGTCCAAACAAGGAATACAAAGGATACAAAGGCACTTTATTAAAAAGGTAGTTTCGAGCACAACTGGACAAAAGACAGAAACGTCCATGTGACAGGCGGCTGCCAAGAAAAATCCAGTCTTTAGTAGTGGATATGATCACCCTTGACTGCGTTGCAGGATTTACAACGTCTGTCCATGCTGAGGACGAGGTTGTCAAGGAGCTGTTGAGGCATCGCGGCCCATTCCTCTTGTAGCGCCAATCGCAGCTGCGGAATCGTTGCTGGCGGCTGGTGATTAGCTGCCAAGCGTCTCCCAAGAAGGTCCCACACGTGTTCGATTGGATTTAGGTCCGGGGACCTTGTGGGCGAATCCATGCGTTGAATATCTTCACTCTCCAACAGCTCTGCGACAGCCACTGTACGATGAGGTGTAGCATTGTCGTTCATGAAGAGGAACCCAGGACCCACAGCACCTTTAGACAGACGCACGTGAGGCAGGAAAACCTCGGTACAATAGCGGACACCAGTGACTGAACTTCCTTGGAAGATGTGGGAATCAGTATGGGATACCAAGCATGATACCGCCCCAAACGAGAATTCCGCCACCTCCACACCGGTCCCTTTCGATGATGTTGGAGGTGTGATTGCGTGTTCCCTGCTCTCTCCAGATGTGTATACGTCTAGAATCGCTCGTCACACTAAATCGGCTCTCATCCGTAAAGAGAACTCGACCCCATTGCTGACGTGTTCAGTTCTTGTGTTCCTGGCACCACAGAAACCGCCGTCTCCGATGATAAGGCGTTAATGGCATACACCGTACTGGTCGTCGTGCAAATAGACCACCTTTGTGAAGTCTACTGGCCACGGTAAAACGCGATAAAAGACATCCAGTTGTCTGTTACATGTGCCTTGCGATTTCTCTCGCTGTCTGCCTTCTGTCTATTCTCGCCTGTAGGACAGTATACAGGTCGTCCGCCGCCGTGGTTGCCCGTGGACGACCACTACTAAACTCTCGTACAGCTGTTCCTGTCGTTTGAAATGCTCTCCAAGCTCGTGAACCGATGCTGTGAGCAATCCCGAACTCCTCGGCCACACTAGTCACATTTCGAGCTTTTTACAATTTCCCAATTACGCGACCTCGGGTAAAGTCATCCAGATGTCGTCTACTGGATTGCCTGTTGGCTATATCACACGGTAGTAGCAACTCGACGTCGTTCAAACCGATGTACACTGTGCAATAGCTTTCACCGAATTGCTGAGCGTACACCGCCCGTGTGCTTTATACCCTTCCGACACTTCTTCCCCCTAAGTCATGCTGCATATATGCGCATGCCCTACGGCACCGGACCCTAGTCTACCTCCAGAATGGTCTTTCGGTCCGTTCTGCCTGCTCGTTCCGCTGTTATGCTAATTTCTCCTTTTCGTCCTCAATTTTTGCACACCAGTGTACGTCACAGCCACGGCCCATACTGGTATAAAAAGAGGCGGGCATGGTACGCATCACAGACAAGCACCACAGAAAATCATGAATGTTAGAACGTGCCGTACAGCAGAACTCAGTGACATCAAACGTGGCACAGTCACCTCTGCAACGAGTCGGTTCTGGAAATTTTTGCTCTGTTGCCGTTGCCTCGATCAGCTGCAAGTGATGTTATTGTGAAATGATACAGTAACATCACTTGCATTTACATGCCAGTGATGATTCACAATAACATCACTTGCGTTTACTTGCAAGTGATGATTCACAATAACATCATTGTCATTTTATGTGGCAGGTCACATAAAATATCAGAGAAACTGCCGAGGGATGAAGCTATGCACAAAGGAAGACTGCCGAGGGATGAAGCTATGCACAAAGGGAGACTGCCGAGGGATGAAGCTATGCACAAAGGGAGACTGCCGAGGGATGAAGCTATGCACAAAGGGAGACTGCATAGGGATGAAGCTATGCACAAAGGGAGACTGCCGAGGGATGAAGCTATGCACAAAGGGAGACTGCCGAGGGATGAAGCTATGCACAAAGGGAGACTGCCGAGGGATGAAGCTAGGCACAAAGGGAGACTTCCGAGGGATGAAGCTATGCACAAAGGGAGACTGCCGAGGGATGAAGCTATGCACAAAGGGAGACTGTAGAAGGATGAAGCTATGCACAAAGGGAGACTGCCGAGGGATGAAGCTATGCACAAAGGGAGACTGCCGAGGGATGAAGCTATGCACAAAGGGAGACTGCCGAGGGATGAGGCTGGTGCAGAGAGAGACCACGCAAGGCTGTAGCGATTACAGAGAGAGGCTGCTGAGGGCTAAAGCTAGTACAGAGAGAGTCTGCCAAGGGCTGAAGCTATACACAAAGAGAGTCTGCCGAGAGCGGAAGCTAATACAGAGAGCGTCTGTCGAGCGCTGAAGCTAGTGGTACCGTAAAATGACCTGTCTTCAGTTGCAACACTCTTTAATGAAATCCAAAACGCCTCTTGAATAAACGCCAGCACTATGGTGGTTTGTTGAGAGATAAAGGGAATGCGTTTCAATGGCCTTGCCTCACACAAGCTTGACATCACCTAGATCAACGCAAAGCGTCGGTTGGACCAGTGTAAAGCTTGGCACAGATGGAACCTGTTGTAGTGGAAACGCGTCCGCTGGAGTGATCGATTAGATTTCACCATCTGGCAGTCCGACGGAAGAGTCCAGGTATGGAAGATGCCAGATGAACGTTAACTGCCCGACTGTGTTGTGCCAAATGCGAAGTTTGGTGGAGGAGGCATCATGCTCTTCGGCTGTTCTTGATGGTTTGGGCAGGGCCCCGTAGTTTCAGTGTCCGGGAACTAGGGGCCCGGCCCAACATTATAACGCTGCGGCCTATAATGATATTCTGCACAATCTGTGCTCCCAACTTATGACAACAGTTCGATGAAGACCCTTTCCTCTACCAACAGGACAATGCCTCCTTTCACAAAGCGAGATCCATGCAGGGATGGTTTATTGAGATGGGCGTGGAGGAACTTGACTGGCCTGCAGAACACCCGATATCAACTTTGTGGAACACTTTTGGGATGATTCGGAACACCGACTGCGCGCCAGGTCGAACCGTCCCACATTAATGACAGTGGCAGAATGAAAGGCAACTCGCGTAGAAAATCTAGTGGAAAGCCTTCCCAGCAGAGTGGAGGGTGTGATAGCAGAAAAGGGGGGACCATCTCTGTACTAATTCCTTTCCTATTAGTGGGTGTTTGTGAATAGGCACGTGTCCGGCTACTTTTGATCAGATAGTGTATTTTGAGATGCTTGTATTTAGTTATTTTCTCTTTGGTGTTGCAGCGTAAACATGTACATACATACATACATACATACATACATACATACATACATCCCTAAGCTGTTCTCTGAGATTCAAAGATTAGTTCCACAAAAAAATACAAACTATTAGATACATTTTTAACTGATTATGTACCTACTGTTGACGTATCAAACTTCTCCATTTACAGCAATCTTGACACACAACTCGGGCTTCACTGAAATCCATCACTTGACGCACACAAGTCTATACTTCATACTCATACTCTTTTTCTCATGCAGACACTCCTGAATCTGATCCTCTCATGACTTCCTTGGCCTTCTCGCCTTTCCTTCTCGCCACTTGGGCTAAAATAAAATTCTTAGTAAGCATCTCATCACTCATTCTTTCAACATGGCCAAACCACCGAAGCATATTAGTATCCACCTTGCTAACAACATTTTGCTTCACATTACACAACTGCAACACATCTTCATTCCTGACACGATCAGAACGTGTCTTGCCACAAACCTTCTGTAAGTAACGCATTTCTCAATCATACAAACGACTGCTATGTTTCTTTTGTAGTACCCAGGTTTCAGTGCCATATATCAGAGTAGTAAAAATTACACTTTCATACGCAGCCATGCGGGTCTCTCGTGAGAACCCATCATTCCTGTGAAAACCTCTCAAAGCAGCTATGACTTTCAATGAAGAATTCATTCGCCTACTAATTTCACCATCCAATTTGTTCTCTCTGTCAAACATGCTTCCTAAATACACAAACTCATCCACTTGGTCAATCACTGTGCCATTTAGAATTATATTACATTCAGAAAAAAAATAGTATTTTTTTCAGTAAACATTTTCTTACACTAAATATGTTTGGCAACATTTACAAACGGTCCTGGGCATTTTGAAAGACGTGAAGAAGTACTCATGGTATTGGAAACTATGACATTAATATGCATCTTTTATTATTAGCCTGCTTAAAAGTGCCTATGCACGTGAACGGGAACGAATTATTTCTCTTATGTGATGAATAAGAATAAAAAGCCGATGTGTTTTCCCGAAAGGTTGAAATCTTATACATACACTGACGGAAAAAAATCCCAACACCAAGAAGAGGTTGTGTTAGATAAACGACAGTTGGTAGGCGGTGAGAGTACATCTGTAAGATGACGTCTATGCAAATTTCGCGCTAGGCGCATACGTGTGGCGCTAGTAGTGCCCATCGGAACATGCAAAGCAGGTTTGCTGTCAATACGCGCTGTAACGTTCGTGAGCGTTAGTTCTCGTTGAGATTCGACGTAGGGTGTTGATGTTAGTCAAGAGTGCCTTTAAGAAGACGAAGAAGCCATTATCAACAGCTCACGGAGTTTGAACGAGGTCGTGTAATAGGGCTACGAGAAGGTGGATTTTCGTTCCGCAATATTGCAGAACGACTTAGCAGGAATGTAGCCACTGTGCATGATTGTTGGCAGCGGTGGTCAAGGGAAGGTACTGCCTCAAGAAGACCAGGTTTCGGCCAGCCACGTGGAACTACTGAGAGGGAAGACCGCCGTGTACGGTGTATGGCCGTGGCGCATCGTACCGCGTCTGCGGCAGCAATTCGAGCTGCAGTGGCCACCACAGTGACACAACGAACTGTTACAAATCGGTTACTTGAAGGACAGCTCCGAGCCAGACGCCCTGTAGCGTGCATTCCACTTACTCCAAACCACTGCCGTTTGCGACGTCAGTGGTGTCAAACTAGAGCTTATTGGAGGAAGGAGTGGAGATCTGTTGTGTTTTCGGATGAAAGCCGGTTCTGCCTGGGTGCCAGTGATGGCCGTGTGTTGGTTAAAAGGAGGCCAGGTGAGCGCCTGCAACCAACCTGTCTGCGGCCGAGACACACTTGACCTACACCTGGAGTTATGGTCTGGGGAGCAATTTTCTATGACAGCAGGAGCACTCTCGTGGTTATCCCACGCACCCTGACGGCACAGTTGTACGTCGGTCTGGTGATTCAACCTGTTGTGCTGCCATTCATGAACAGCATTCCAGGGGGTGTTTTCCAACAGGATAACTCTCGCCCGCATACCGCTGTTGTAACCCAACATGCTCTACAGTGTCGACATGTTGCCGTGGCCTGATAGATCACCAGATCTTTCACCAATCGAGCACGTATGGGACATCATTGGACGACAACTCCAGCGTCACCCCCAACTAGCATTAACCGTCCCTGTATTGACCGACCAAGTGCAACAGGCATGGAACTCCATCCCACAAACTGACATCCAGCACCTGTACGACACAATGCATGAACGTTTGCGTGCTTGCATTCAACATTCTGGCGGTTACACCGGTTATTAATGTACCAGCATTTCACATTTAAAATGGCTCTTCTCGCGCTTACATTAAGCTGTGATCTTGAAACCTTAATCGATTAAATATGTTACCTATACAAATGTATTGCCGCCATTTCATTCCTCTACAACTATTTTTTCGTGGTGTTGTGATTTTTTTTCCGTCAGTGTATATACAAACTCTTGTCTCTGTGGTATCAGTAGAAGTATCTAAGAGGTTCTTGGGAGGCTGAAGAGTTTTCTGTTAAAAGGAAACACATAATGTTTTTATTCATAGTTGGAAAACAAAGCGAATTCAATTATGAGTATCTACCTATGTAGCATTAGTGACAGTCCCCAAAAGACCTCTTTCCATTATGCAAGGAAGTTTGATACGGATGTGGTGTTCTTCTTATCACTTTGCCCGTTCTTATTTTATTTGCGCTTCACCCAAAACAACATTTTCCGGCTCCATAAAATCCAGTTATGGTTTTGTGTTACTATTTGCATCAGTCGACCTCTAGTCCATCTAGCACTAAAGCGCATGTACCTAAACATGGGATGTTAACTTGGCGGCTGTACAGCTGTATGTAGTTAACTGCGCATGCATGTAAAAAAACAGAAAAGGCGAAGTATATAAAATTGTTTTTCAGGATCATGATTCGTTCCCTTTCAGCTCTTTCATAGAAAGCAAGTAGCTTCAATTCTCGGGTAAAGCTATTCACTGTGGCCTTTTGTTTTTACCTAATAATCTAATTGCTGTACTTTAATATTGCTTCATTACAACATTTAGGTCTGCCTAAAAGGTCTTTTAACCGATCGAATGAAAAATTAGCATAAATTTATAATCTCCTTGTGTTCATTATAATTCGGTACAATAACAAAACTTTTGTACCTGGAATTAATGACTAAGTATGTTATTTTTCTTTGACACAATCTAAATTGCAAATCTTTTCGCTTTTAGTGGGAAAATTTAACAAGAAAAAAGATAAGAAATGTCGCAATTATTGCATAAATAATTTAAGTCATATTCCTACCCAATAAACGGATCTTGAAAGCTCGAATATTAATTAGGTTACTTTAACAAAACACTCAGACATTGAAGAAATTTGGAATAAATACCAATTTGTTTAACAAAAACAAATCAAATGTATGGGCATGGTAATTATTTTTTGCTTTAAAACTCCAACGCTGTTTTGGGGGGAATTTTTGTTTGCAACAAAAGTTTACTCTTTATTTCTGTCCTTTTCGTGAATGCTTCCTTATATTGTTTTGCCTGATTCTCCTAATTTAACACTTTTAATTACTTTTTGATATTTACAATTTCATACTTTCTAAATTTATATTTTTACCTAACCACTGGTACATAATTGCTAAAGGGCGACACCGAGAAGAAGTGAAAAATTTCGAACACTTCTGACAAATCTGGATAAAAGTTTCGTGAGAAGCTTGTAACTGTAATAATTAAAATTGCGTAAACTTTGAACAAGGCCAAAGGTGAATGGACAGAACTTTACAAATGAGTTCTTGGTGAGGAAAAAGAGATCAATTTCGAAAACAACATATCCTGACTGGTGTGTGATGTTTTGAGGAAGATGCACCTATTTTGGTGAAGGCTCCTCACGCTTAAAACTATTTTTTAATGGGCAGTAAGCACTAATTTATAATTTTGGTCTCTGTCTGGGCTTTTCGTTCGCTCTATTATGTTTCGACGATTCAATTTAAGTACCAAACTTCAGGCATATTCTATTGAATCGGATGGAAGCTTGGGATACTGATAATTATGCCATATGTATTGAATGTTTTCCACGCCAAAGTATTAGCCGACTTGTAGGACTATGCGCGGAAGACCATTGAGCCAGAAGAAAAACATTTAGTGGAATTGAAGGGTGATTTCAAGAATGGATGATATTTTCCCGACATTTTCCAGCTGTGCTATTTTCTTTTTTTGGTAACCACCTGAAGTCTAATTATGAAGATGCCAGCGATGTCACTAAACTACCTTTTTCCGAAGTGTGTTTTGCTTCATATTAGCAGGGTAAAATCTCGTTTTTCTACATTTTTCGGGATTGTCCGTCCATAAAGTAGATGGTGAAAATCTTTCAAATACGTGAAACCAATGTAAATAGACAAAGTCATCGCTCTTTCCACGTTTATCTTTAATTAACAAACAGCAACCGAAAAGTTGTTATCCGGACACCGCTGAGATCGAATCCCAGATCTCTCGATAACTAGCCAAGTGCGTTCGTCTTACGCTACAGTGGCCAACAATCCACGGCGCTATGTGTGTTTATCTGTCAGCATCTGACTTCACAGATCTGTAGAAACGGGCTCAGCACTTGAAACGTCTCCATCTGGTGGGGCTTAATGGTACAAACTATTTAATTATAGCTAATAAATCCAATGGGAAAGAGTAAGTGCGAAAATCTTCCAAATACGTAGAGACAATGTAAATAGGTAAAGTCATTGCTCTTTCCACGTTTATATAATCCATCCCTACGGATTTGTGAAGTCAGATGCTGACAGATAAACACAGATAGCGCGGTGGATAGTTGGCTACCGTACCGTAAGACGAACGCACTCGGCTAGTTATCGACAGATCTGGGGTTCGATCCCAGCGGTGTCCGGATAACAATTTTTTAGTTGCAGTGTGTTAATGAAAGATTAACGTGGAAAGAGCGACGACATCGTCTATTTATTTGCCGATAAAGTATTTGAAGGCAACACGGGGATTCATCTGTAACGAACCATCTGGACTTGTACATCGAGTATAAAGATGTGGACATAAATTCGAACGAGCTCTTCTCGATAAGTCGATCAGAAAACAAATGAATAAACAGGCTATTATGCCTGAAATGAAGCCCCATTACACTAAACCCTTTAAAGTCCGTTTGCTTTCATTTGACTGAATGTAGAAATCCGGGTTGAAAGGTTGTTTTCTGGTAACTTCATTATGGCACATTGCATTCAAAAAATATTGCAGATATCTGGTGTTGAAATGATTTCAGAAAAGCATGGGGCATGTCATATAGTCAAGTGATGTTTTGGGTGATGTGGAATCGAATAAAGTCTCAATACAGAACCATGACGTATATTTAAGAGATTTAGCTTTAGCTTTTTCCTTTGCATTTTGTTTGAAATTATGAGAATAGTGCCCTAGTAATATCTATTGAACAATAAAAAAGCATGAAACAGAAGAAATTTTGGTAGTCTGATTTCGTATCTGATAGATTTTGACGTAGAACTACGTCTAACTTCGCGGATAGTATGGGGCAACTTATGGCTGCCCGCCTGTGACAAAAATAGGTCCCAATTGATATCATTAGAGCGTTAAAAATACGTGCCGCACACTAATCGTGTTAGCATCCTCGTAAATAGCATGGAGTCCAATTCGCGTACTGCGCAATATACAACGTGCGTGCGACGCTCCCCTCGCTCCCTGTGCGAGGGGGAAGATGATGCAATATTTCTGGCTGTGCCGCCCCGTTTGACTCAGTCTATCTCGGCAACCGCGAGTGCAACACGACTGTGCGTGATATCGTTTTAAAGCTCTTGACGAGATCTATTCAAAAATACTGAAAACATTTCGCAGTGGTATGAAAAAAACATTTTTAAAATTGTTTTCTTGTGAACCAGTGAACACTTTTGACAATATCATGGTTTATATGGACAACAAAACGATATGGAGTGCAAAACGACTGTGCGTGGTACCGTTTTAAAGCCATTGACGAGATCTATTCAAATATATTAAAGAACATATACCAGTAGTTTAAACTAAAATTTAAAAAAATGTTTTCGTGTGAACGGGTTAACATTTTCGACAATGCCGCGGAATTCGCAGATTGAACGCAAGCAAAAGTAGAGAAAATCAAAACGAGAGGCAAGAGCAACTGATGAGGAATGTAAGAAGCCCAAGAAGACAGAGCACAACGTTAGGTAATTCGTGTTACGATCTGCTTTGCGTACGCAATGTATCCAGCGTTATTTGTAAAAAAATATGTAAGCTACTTTTCATATCATAGACCTGTGTTGGCTATGAAAAATTAAACAAACGCTTTGAAACCATACTCGACTAACTCATTTCAACTCTCCGATCGTAGTCCTACGCTCCAAATGGACGGCTCAATCAGAACTGAGCCTACCTGTATTTTTTTTTACTCCCAATTATTTAAAGAATCAGAAAGCATGATTTTTAATGCTGCAAGATGTAGTTTTGTTATCTTAGTTTATGCAAGACATGTGCGCGGTATATAAATAATAATTTAATGAATCGACAAAATCAAACCACTTTTGCGCCATATAAACAATACTGCATCTAAGTAGAAAAGCGAGCTGAATATTATGGAATTCTTGCGATATTGATAATGATATAGTTATGCATGGTAACACTTGAAGTATGATGAACGTATTTACCTTCTGGATATTTTCGATTGCTGTGACTAACTTCCCAGTGAGGTGTTCCGTATTTCCTGATCCATAAACACTCTAGATGGATAACAGTTCCAGGATAAACAATTAGTTTTCCATCGTTGCTTTGTGATATTTGGCCGATCTGATGACGGAAAAGAACCGTTGGCGCTTTCTCGACTGAAAGAAATTGAATTGAAAGAGTGATTTAAAGAAAATATGTAAAACTTTATTAGTTTACAAGAAAGTTTAAATATATTTTTACTTACTGCACAGGATTTTCCATCTAGCATATGCTGTATGTAAGGCCTTTGTATAACTTTTATCTACAGTTATGTATTTTTTTACAACAAATAGAGCTAAATATGAAGGCGTAATTCAATAATATCCTAACATACTTTAGGTTTACATATACCGTTAACTTCTATGATGAATTTTCAGAATGATCATCCTAAAAATACTTTCTTGGCTATTTTTTTTAATATGGAGGTTTAACCCTTTAACGACAACGATTATAAAAGGTTTTGTCGCTAAGAATGCCATAACGCCCGAAATGTCTGCTGCTCGTTTGCGAAATTCACTTACGTGCCCTTCTGCAATAACAAGAGAAGGATAAGTGCTGTTTCACTACTCGAAACTTCCGATCTCTAACGCTTGACATGCACTGATCTTCGGATGCTTTTCTGGGGCAACCAATGTATTCCTCTGCTGAGAGCGTTAAGCAGATAAGAGGGAGTGGTAACAGATGGAAAATCTTCTTTATTTTATTTACTAATTTCTACTTCTTTCTTGTAAAAAAATATGTTCTCAATTTGTTTATTTGGATTGAGTAAAATGAAACAATTTTTACGACAAATTTCCCCATAAACTCCGTCTTTAGGACAATGCAAAATAACACAGATAAAGATTTCAACAAAGCAAGAGTTCAACTCAGCGATGTCAGAAGGCTGAATGTTATAGCCGCGGGACAAACCAACTCCGGCGTCACTTCTCCGTTTAGCTAAAACACTGAGAACTGAGGGTGACTTCTGCTAATCTGTTAGATGCCGTGAAAATTCAAAAAACATAGGGCTAGCAAATCCTACATATAGTATTCGGACGACTCGGGAGCTTGTGGTTGTCTGAATGTCAGGGCACGTTGTGCGCTGTGGTCGCAAAAGGGTTAACTACCACCGTGAGCAACTCAATGGGATATAAGCAGTCGTCCGTCCCTAATTTAGAGATACTGGTTCCAGGGAAGGGAGAGGGCCAGCGCCGTAAAACAAACATAAAATCCATTCCTCACCGGGACTCGAACGCAGTCACACACGTACGAATTATCACAAGCCAGCGCGTACACCACTGGGGCGGTATTCTTCGGCTTAAAGTTGCATTTGTCAAGGTTGAGTGACTTTCAATGGAATATAATGAGGGTGTAACGAGCATATCTACCTTCTGTTCATCCTGGCGAAGGTAGTTATGAGTTTACGATTCGTTATAGATTTTTTTTTTTTTTTTTTATTGAAAGTTTAACGACCACCGTGAGCAACTCAATGGGCTATAAGCAGTCGCCCGTCCCTAATTTAGGGTCACTGGTTCCAGGGAAGGGAGAGAGCCAGTGCCTTAAGACAAACACAACATCCATGCCTCACCGGGATTCGAACCCGGACCCTATTCGGACGAATGATCAGAGGCCATCGCTTAGACCACTGCGCCACCGGGGCGGCCGTTATAGATTTGTTGACCGAATTCACAAATATGGAGAGTATATGTAGAGTAAGTACTCTTCGGCTTAATATTCCTATGATGATGATGCAAGAAATTTATGCCGCCCCGGTGGCGCAGTGGTCTAAGGCGCTGGCCTCTGATCATTCGTCCGTAAGGGGTCCGGGTGTCAGGCATGGATGTTGTGTTTGTCTTACGGCACTGGCTCTCTCCCTTCCCTGGAACCAGTGACCCTAAATTAGGGACGGGCGACTGCTTATAGCCCATTGAGTTGCTCACGGTGGTCGTTAAACCTCCAATCAAAAAAAAAAAAAGAAATTTATTCCCACAGAATGTTACGGTACCATTATGAGGCAGTAAATAAAGTGTCTGAATGTAGGAGGGGAAGTCAGAAAGTCAGTGTTCCTATGTTTCTATGTCGTTAGTCCGGAAATAAACAAGATGCAACACGCAAAGCATTGGTCTCATGTTGACACATATGCAGTTTATTTTTCAACATAGTTACCAAGACTGTATCATAGTGTGAGGTTAAGGAGTCAAAGCCTTGGTGGGAAAAAAGACGCATCCTGTAGAAGTACCTATCATTTGATCTTGAACATTGTCAACTGGTAAGAAGCGTTGACCTCGAAATAATTTCTTCAATTTTGTAAAATCTGGAAGCCCGATGGAGCCAAATCAGGGCTACGCATTCAAGAGATCCACCGTGGTGTGTGCCCGGGTGTTATCGTGCAACAGCAATACTTCCTCTGACAATATATTTGCGGCGAACACCCCATTTCAATGTGCTTAACATGACCTGGTAAGCAGCTGCTTTAATTTCTGCACGGCGAGGAGTAAATCTCACCTACAGGATTCATCGTATGACCCAAAATAGTGGTGCTACCACCTTTCCCGAAGTTGGAAGGGTCTTGAATTCCTTTTTGTCAGAGGAACCACGCTGCTTTGATGTTCTGCTTTAGCTTTACTGTATGGACTGTAATGAAATACTCAAGTCTCTCCTCTAGTAATTATTCGGCTTAGCAAGTCCACTCCCACTTATCGCTGAAAAAGTGTTAGCGATGTCGTCGTAGATGCCGTTCTGTGGTCATCTGTTATTTGCCAAGGAACTCCTCTGCTACAGAATTTTTGGTAGCCTAGATGCTTGTGAACAATCCCCCACCCTGTGCTGTGTAAAAGGTTGAATCGCTGTTGCAGTGTTTCCAGGCACACACGTCCGTCTACCCGCAGTGCTTTTTCGATGTCATCAACATCATCAGCGAATGTGGAGCCTCCCTATTTTATTTTCCGCTCGTCCACTTATCGGATTATATTTGAAAGTGCGACATCATTTTCTCACGTGTTGCGGAAAGGATGTCAATACATTGGCTCAGGCACGCAGCCAATATACTTCTCAGAAGGGGGGGGCGTTGGTGAGTGAATAGCCGGCGGATACAGCGGGCGATTTCAAATTCAAAGTACAGAACCTAATGACAATAATATATTATTATTTTGAAAGTGCGAAATCATTTTCTCACGTGTTGCGGAAAGAATGTCAATACATTGGCTCAGGCACGCAGCCAATATACTTCTCAGAATGGGGGGGGGGGGCCTTGGTGAGTGAATAGCCGGCGGATACAGCGGGCGATTTCAAATTCGAAGTACAGAACCTAATGACAATAATATATTATTATTACTATATTATTACTATTGTTACTAAGTGAAGGCCAATCAATAATGACGGGGAAAAACAAAATATGTAGAGTAATTTTTTAATAACCAGGTATTCTTTTTGTTTTTGATGTCCAAATGTGAAAGTATGTTTCATGAACATTACAACAATAAACACGAAAGATGACACCGAATTTTCGGATGTAATAAGCACGTTTTTTGAATCCATTCTGACGCGAATTAAATTTATCAAAGCTACTCAAAATCAATGGAACCGGTTCGGAAAACAATCAACTGGTTCCAACAATCGATAAAACATCCAAAAATATAAACATCTAATTAGTTCCACCAGCGGCTAAAAAGCATGTTACGAAAATTCACAAATGGTGAACAAAAATTTTCTCATACTACAAGGACGGTACCAGAGACAAAGATATTTTTTTGATTGTAGGTTTAACGACCACCGTGAGCAACTCAATGGGCTATCAGCAGTCGCCCGTCCCTAATTTCGGGTCACTGGCTCCAGGGAAGGGAGAAAGCCGGTGCCGTAAGACAAACACAACATCCATGCCTCACCGGAATTCGAACCCGGACCCCTTTCGGACGAATAATCAGAGGCCATCGCTTAGACCACTGCGTCACTGAAGTGGAAAAGATATTTTCAAATGGAACGGTTAAAAGAAGAAGTATAAAAAAGGAAATATTATATACGTTTACCTCTGCTAGCGGAAGACTTTTGCATACCGGAAAAGTTGAAAATAGGCGAAAATTATTCTTCATGGAAAAAAGCGTTCGACCTTTATGCAGCTAGTGAGAAATCTTTGCGTTACTTAAAGAGGAAAATTCTCCACATCTCTGTTGTAGTGAATGGCAAACAGTGAAGAAGAAATTTCTCAATAGCGGTTTTAGAAGTGGTGATACAGCTGCAAATTGAAGTACAAAAATACCACCTACCGACAGAACTGTGAACCACAAAATTCCTCATATACCAGCCTTAAGTGTTCTACAAGGTAAATGGCATGCGGTTTGAAATATTTTTTTAAATCGCACATGTAAAAGCAGTGATATTGAGAAAAACAGAATGAACATAAGCGCACCTAGCGATGAAATTGTGCACTATTTTGGAAAGAAAATACACACACAGCTTGCACAGTTAATAGTATCTGACTGAAGAAAGAAGTTGTTCAATCGAGGTTTTAGTCCCGCAGATATTGCTGCAAACGGAAACATGAACTTACGCCCTCTGGTAGCAGACTTGTGCGTTACGAAAAATTTGAAATTATATGAGAAATATTTCCCCGCGGAACCGCACTTCAACAAAAAAAGAATTTTTCAAATCAGACTCTTAGAAGCAGATATATCGACAAAAATAAGATATGCCTTTACGCACCCTGGCGGAAAAAACATGCATTATTTTAAGAAGAAATTCTCATATTGTCAAAAGGTTTTGTGATGTAAGTGGTATCGGTCAAAGAAATAATTTTTTTCAATCGTGTTTTCACGAGCTCAGATTTTCCTTCAAATACTGTAGATCAGACGCAGAAATTAACACTTACGCCCATTGGTGGCTAAACCATTCTTTACCAAGTATTAGAAATGATATTTTCCTATCATTAGAAATGATGATTTTCCTATCAGCAGCTGTATCCCGTGCAGAAAGAAGTTTTCTAATCAGAATTTTAGAAGCAGAGATATCGGGTAAAATGCAATTTACTTTAACGCCCCTAGCGGAAAGTCTATGTATTACTTGAGAAATTTGAAATTATATGAGAGCATTTTACACCGGAAGCGCTATCTAACAAAGAAGTTTTTTTTTCAAATCTGACCCTTTGAAGCAGATATATTAACAGAAATAGGATATACATCTATGCCCCCTGGCGGAGAAACGATAAATGATTTTAAGAAGAAAATATTTTACAAATGTTTGCCGACATGAGCAGTATCGGTCCACGAAAGAATTTTCTCAATCGAAATTTTAGAAGCTCAGATTTTGATGGAAATACCTACGAAGCAGAAATTAACACTTATGCCCCCTGGTGGCCAAACCATATTTAAAAAGAAATTAGAAATTGCAATCAAAACATTTCCCACCGGGAGCTGTATCTGGTGCAGAAAGAATTTTTCAAATCGGAGTTTTAGAAGCAGAGATAGCGGGGAAAGCGCAATTTACCTTTATTCCCACTAGCGGAAAGTCAATGAATTACTTGAAAATTTTGAAATTATATGAAAAACATGTTACACCGGAATCTCTATCCAACAAGGAAGAAAATTTTCAAATTGGACCATATTGACAAAAATAAGAATACATATAAGCCCCCTGGCGGAGAAACCATGCAATATTTTAAGAAGAAAATATTCCGAAAAGGTTTATCAACGTTAATGGCATCTGTCCACGAAATATTTTTTTAAATCGAGATTTTAGAAGCTCAGATTTGTTCTTTTTTTGGTTGGAGGTTTAACGACCACCGTGAGCAACTCAATGGGCTATAAGCAGTCGCCCGTCCCTAATTTAGGGTCACTGGTTCCAGGGAAGGGAGTGAGCCAGTGCCGTAAGACAAACACAACATCCATGCCTCACCGGGATTCGAACCCGGACCCCTTACGGACGAATGATCAAAGGCCAGCGCCTTAGACCACTGCGCCACCGTGGCGGCAGCTCAGATTTGATGGCTAATACATCAGAAGCAAATATTAACACTTACACCTCTTGGTGGCCAAACCGTTTTATACCAAAAATTAGACATTATATGAGAAAGATTTCCCATCCGGAGCTGTATCCGCTGCAGAAATAATTTTTCAAATCGGAGTTTTAAAAGCAGAGATATCGGGGGAAACGCAATTTATTTTTACACCCCCTAGGGGAGAATCTATACGTAACTTAAAAAAGTGACTGTACCTAAAATAATCTTCGTCATGAGTAGAATCGAAAGGCAAAAGAATTTTTTTGAATTGGAAATTTAGAAGCAAATGCATGGAATAAACTGTATTTTGAATTCGACATCATCTGGATTTACGCCCTCTAGCGGCGAAATTGTGCATCGTAAAAAAATCAAAATAACGCGTCATCATTCGCATATTTCAAGCTTTCTAATGCAAAAAGAGTTTTTCAAATCGGACTATTAGTTACAGAGATATGGTGCCTACGGCCGAACGAACAAACCGATAACATAAGCACGATTTTTTTTTACAAAAGACGTGCTAAAAATAACCTAATAATAATTCCAAGTGACATATGTAACCTAAAATAACACTAACATATAGTAAAAGCAGGAATGGTATGATAAATACACAGCATATTGAGAAATGCACATTTTATGCATTACAGAATGCCCACTAAAAGAGACCCCTTTGCTACTAGCAGAACCGATAGTAACTCCCGCAACTTTAAACATTCTTCCTCTGCGTGTAAATTGCACGAATGGTGGACGCAGGAAAGTGCAACGCACACAAAATGTCTTTATTTCGTTCACCACGATCGAAACGCTTGATGACGTCCAGTTTTACGCTAAGTGTAACGCTCTCACTTAATCTTTTCTGATACCTTAAGACACATCTTGCTAACGGATGCGCAAAACAAATCGAGATAAAGTACAAATGCTCACAGACACAGTTCAAAGCTACTGCGGCTTGATGTTGAGATGCTCCCATGGAAGGAGCTTAGCAGCTCCACTCTCCCTGCTCGGGATGCGCCCTGTCTCTATAACGGCTCCCTGCAAAACAAGCACTGAACGCTATTTTCGCTTTTCGCTTTTTTTCGTAAAAGCGAAAATACTCTTCAGATTTCTTTCGGTTAGCGAAAACAGATACTAATGTAGGTCTTTCAGAAAAGCGAAGTGGAGTACATCGAACTTCCTGAAAGGGGAGATGCCCGTATAACCATCTTTGTCTCTACGAGTAGGCTGATTCGGAGCCCGTAGTAGTGGTATCACCAACAGGGGGAAATGTATACAATATGGAATGCCCTCACCGTGCGATGGGGAAAAGAAATGACTTTTCGCAATTTGAAAGGGGAATTCTTTTCGGTGCGAGGAAACTGGAGGCTGGCATCTCAGCAACCACAGGCATTGGTAACTGTTCGATGGTCGTAGTTATGGATATGTAGAAGGAAAATGTCCGAAGATTGAAAGACATCCACCCAATGGGCCGCAAAAGGACGACAACCACTTGTTAACAATCGAGGTGAACACCTATTGGCATGTATTGTCCGCAAGAACGAACGACTGACTATCCCACAATTAGAAGTCATAGCAAGTGCTCACAAAGAAACGTCACCGAGAATACAATCTAGCGGTGGACGGTCTAGTGGATGAGTTTAAAGACTTGGAGCCTCGTTCATGATCCGACGCCAACAGACCATCACAAACATACATACATACATACACACATACATATCACTAAGCTGTTCCCTGAGATTCAGAGGTTAGCTCCAAAAAGAAATACAAACTTCCAGATATTTTTACTTATTGTTGTCGTATCAAATTTCGCCATTTACAGCGATCTTGACATACAACTCGTGCTTCACTGATATCCATTACACGCCATACACAAGATCTTTTATACTTCATTATCATAATCTTTTTCTCATGCAGACACTCCTCAATCTGATCCATCCATGTCTTCCTTTGCCTTCCTCTGCCTTTCCTTCCTGCCACTTGGGTTGAAAATATTTTCTTAGTATACATTTCATAACTCATTCTTTCAACATGGCCAAACCACCGAAGAATATTGGTCTCCACCTTGCTAACAACATTTTGCTTCACATCACACAACTGCAAATACATCTTCATTCCTCACACAATCAGATCGTGTCTTGCCACAAACCCCACGTAAGTACCGCATTTCCCCAGCACACAAACGACTCCTATGCTTCTTCTGCAGTACCCAGGTTTCACTGCCATACATCAGAGAAAGAATAATTACTGTTTCATACACAGCCATGCGGGACTCTCTAGAGAACCCATCATTCCTGTGAAAACCTCCCAGAGCTGCTATGACTTTCAAAGAAGAATTCACTCGCCTACTGATTTCACTATCCAACTTGTTCTCTCTGTCAAACATGCTTCCTAAATACACAAACTCACTCACCTGGTCAATCACAGTGCCATTTATACTTACATAACATTCAATGCTACCCATTCCTCTCTCAAACACCATAACTTTGGCTTTTCCCTTATTTATACTCAGTTTGAATTTCATGTAAACTTCGTGCATCCGAGTCAACATACTCTGCAACTCACTTTTGCTCTCTGCCAACAGGACAGTGTCATCAGCATACAGCAATCTGCACACACGGATATCGCCAAGGGCATAAGCCGCTATTATCTATTTTGTCATCACGCATGCATGCGTCCATAAATATATTAAACAGCCATGGTGACATTACACAACCTTGTCTAACTCCTGCACTAATGGAAAACCATTTTGATAAAACACCATTTATAACGAAGTAAATTTCTCCGTCATTTTTGGTCTACGCCGGGATTCGAACCCGAGGCCGCTTATTCCGGAACAAGTCGCTCTACCAACTAAGCTACGCAGACGTTTATTCTGATTCCTATCTGCCTTAATGCCGTGTGCGTCCTGCTGGCAGGTACGTCACAACTCCCCCCGAAAGAGGCCGGGGGCATGGCCCACGGGTCAGCCGTGACCATGAATCGTTGCAAGCAGCCATCCACTGTAGAACGTGCACTTGAGAACTCCCAGTCAATCTGCTGTGTGGAATGCAACATCACACATTTTTATTTTTCGAAGCGCTGGAGAAGGAATTCTCTGATTTTTCCTGTCTCGCGGTGTGGAAATAACATCACACCAATGCGAGATTTTGAACGGCCGGGTCATCCGGATAGTTCTGGCGCCATTATAACAAAGTAAATTTCTCAGTCATTTTTGGTCTACGCCGGGATTCGAACCCGAGGCCGCTTATTCCGGAACAAGTCGCTCTACCAACTGAGCTGCGCAGACGTTTATTCTGATTCCTATCTGCCTTTATGCCGTGTGCGTACTGCTGGCAGGTACGTCACACATTCACTCGTACAAAAGTTCTACTACCAGCATACATGACTTTTACACTATTAAGTAGATTCCCAGTAACATCATATTCATTCAATACCTTCCACAAAAGTGTCCTATTCACTCGGTCGTAAGCTTTCTCTAAATCTATGAAGGACGTAAAAACTTTCTTCCCAACAGCCAGATACTTTTCAATCATCATACGTAATGCAAAAATCTGGTTAGTGCAGCCTTTACCAGGCATAAAACCACTCTGAACATCCCACACTTTCAATGATGTAAGACCCCGTACTTTTTCAATAACAACCTTACCAAACACTTTCCCTGGTACACTCAGTAGGCTAATACCACGATAGTTCTTGCATTCAGTCTGATCACCTTTTCCCTTATACAAGGGAACAATAATAGCATCCTTCCAATCCCGAGGGACCATTCCTAACTCCCAGCATAACTGGCAAATTTCAGTTAACCAGTCAATTACAGAGTCACCACCATACTTCAACATCTCTGCAGTTATGCCATCAACTCCTGGAGCCTTACCATTCTCAAGAGATTTTAGAGCTTTACACACTTCTTCTCTTGAGATCCCTCCTGTGCTTTCATCCCTCATTGTGACATCACCTGCATCTGTCTCAGAATCATTTTTGCTTTCCTGATCTAACAACTCACAGAAGTATTCACCCCATCTGTTACTTAACTCATTGGGCTCCCATATCATTTCCCCAATCTCATTCTTCACACAGCTTACAACTTTGTTTCCCCTATTTTTCCTGAGTCTCATGTACTTCCAGAAGGACTTTCTATCTTTCCAAAAAGCCAGTTCATGCCCTTCCACTTTCTCCTTCCTATCTTTTGCCTTACTGTGGCGAACCAGCTTAGCAGCTTCACGCTTCTTACATCGATATTCATCCACAGAGACTCTACCTTGCAACATCCCCAAATAGGCTTCCTTCTTTCTCTTTACTGCCTCATCAATCTCACTATTCCACCAAGCATCACCTCTATTGTCACCTACTATTGTGGTGCCACAGACCTCTTTAGCAGCAGTGACAACACAGTTCTTAAAACATTCCCACTTCTTTTCTACATCCCTCTCACAAGATTCCAGATCCTTCAGTCGTTCTCTGAGTAAGTCAGAATACCGCTGATGATCTTCAAGGAGCCTATCAACCTTTATTCTTTCTATCCTGGGTCTCTCCCTATTCCTTTTCCTCCAACCAACATTAAGTTTCACTCGTGACACTACCAAGTAATGACCAGAACCAACATCCGCACCTCTCATCACACGGGTGTCAACAACTAAGTGTTTCAAACGCTGATCGTAAACAACAAAATCTATCACACTCTTTTGACCAAGAGTACGATTTTCCCAAGTATATATGTGTGGATATACTTGTGGTTGAAAAATGTATTAGATACACACAAACCATTCTCAATGCAGAGTTCAATTAATCTTTCACCATTATCATTCACACAAGGATCATTAAACTTACCCAGAACATTGTCAGAAATTGCATTCTGCACACCTACTCTAGCATTGAAATCCCCTGCTATTATATTTTTTTCGTTAGCACCAAACTGGCTCAAAACAGCTTTTAGCTCATTCCAGAAATCTTCTTTCTTATCAGAAGGTTCCGAGTCACAAGGAGCATACACTACAACAATTACAATTCTCTGAAGTTTCACTTTCAAACAAATCCAGAGAATTCTATCACTTATGCAACTATAGTCAATCACGTTGTTCTTCATCTTTTCACTTAAAATAACACCTACACCAGCCTGTCCTCTCATATTATCCAATACTCAAGACCACACACTCACCGTGCCATTCACTTCTTCTACCCCAATTTCCTTCTTTTTGGTTTCACTTACACACAGTACATCCAGTCAATACTTATTCATCTCCTCAATCACCTCACTCATCTTGCCATTTATACCTATAGTATTCCATACACCAATCTTACATTCACTCAGCCGAGATCTCTTTCTCATACGCCGTTTAGAAAGTCCAGGTCGATTCCGTGGTGGAGCAGAGTCATGGGACCGTGGACAACTGGAAAACATTTAATTTGTCCAACGAGTCTAGATTCCAGCTCCAATATATAGCTGGATGGGTCAGCACTCGTCGCCGCTCGGGGTGAACAAATGCAACCCGACATTAGAGTTGGATGGAAACAGGCCGACGACAGTATCTTCTCATAGGAATTATTCTCTTGGACATAACTAAGTAACCCTCATATCTTGATTGACAGATTCTGCCTTGATATTGTTTCTGACTATTAGTTCTCGCATCCGGATGACATTGGCGTTTCTCATAAAAACAAGGTCCCGTATCACAAGGCCCGCCAATGTGCAAGAATGGTTCAAGGATCATGTCCAAGCATTTCGTGAGTTCTCCTGGCAGCCAAATCCCCCCGATTTGAATCCAATCGTACATATACGAGAGGCAGTGGAACTCAGAATTCACATGTCCACGATCGTGCCTTACTCCGCCGCCGAAATCTCTGACGTCATTCTGTCCAGCTGATACAGAATACTCGGGCAAATCTTCCGTGTTCTAGTAGAGTGGTTTCTGAATGCAAGCAGTTTCGCCGCAAGAGGTTGCCTAACACGCTGTCAGGTAGGTGGTAAAAATGTTATGGCTCATGAATGCATATTCAGAGATAATTATGTCATAAAAATCTTTAAGATGACGCTGCTGAATCTCTTTCTTAAGATTTTTATTTAAGAAACTCATGATATGTGGTACACTAGATATTTTGTCTTTTGAAATGAATTTTAATGTACAATACATTTTATTTTCTCATGATGAAGATGCTATTTCTGAAGATTGTGATAATGCGAATTAGTAAATTACCACAAAAAGAGCTTCATGATTAATATAAATAAATATGAAAAAATATATATAAAGGTAAAAAAAGTGTAAATATTTGCAATCAATTATACACATATCTGGACATGCACGAGGAAGTACGAAGAAGAATCACGGAATGCAAAAAAGTCAATTTAATGCTAACACTCTGTCTTATAGAGGGAAGATATGATTAAGAAACAGAAAAACACGTTTTCGAAATATTATTCAAATATCGTTGCGAATAGTGGTGGCTTTATACAGGCACAACACCTGTTAAGTACCAGTAATTTGCGGTTCTGAAAAACTCTATGACCAACATAAAGTTCTTCAGAAGATCATTATGACTGCCAACCATTTATTAAACAACTTTAACATACATACATGTATATGTTAAGTACAAGGTATTTGCATTTTTAGTTTCTTACAGGTTATAACAATTAGGAGGCAAAATTGCGCCTCTTTAGCTCGCCCGTTTCTCTCTGAATCTTTTTCTGTCTCTTAACTCTTTCCGCACCTTCTTTTGTGGAGAAAGCACGGAGTCTCATCGATCGCTTTTTAACGGTCTTTTTTAAATTAATATCTTTCAGTACCGTCTCCATGCCCGAAGAAGGACAACAGAATATCTGTACCTTGTGTATAGTCGAAAAGAGCTTTTCTAGCAAACTAATTCGTGTTTAGGGTTGCGCAAAGGGAAAGATGAGAAAAATAAAAATCGTGGAATATTGCGTTCGAATTCTCCACAAAACGAAAATGTTTTATTCTCCCGTCTTAGCCATTCATTCATTTCTATTCTATCCGGTATGAAGACAAAACGATAAATGCCCGAAGAAAAAGTTAAACAAACATTTTAAGGTAGAAGGCATGAGAATTAATTTTGCAAAACGGAATGCTTCAGAATGGAAAATATTCGTGTGGAACCTAGAGTGCGGTGAACTTATAAAATCACTGAAGAAGTTCCTGTGCGAATCGTATTCGCCGAAAGCTTAATGCACTGCCTCGGGCAAAAACAAATCACTATTGGGATTAACCAAACTATAACCATGCATTCTTTAGCTCGGATTGCAAGAAACCGAAAATATAAACATAAAAAAATTCACTTTGGAATCTGGGAGTGCATTGCATCCAACAGAAAATCAAGAATGGTTGGAAAATGAGTAAATCAATAACACAGGTCTGCGAAGCAATACTTTTTTCTTCTGCACCGTTTTAAGTGTTTCTAATGTTTTTCGATGCGCTGAGTTCATAAATGCTGAGCTTTCCCTTCTATCACGTAAAGTTGTTCCACGAGTGAGGATCAAGGTCCAGGTAAATCACACAGAAGATCTAGCAGAGTCAAAAAAATTATCTGCAAAAAACTTAAAAATAAGCTTTATTTTACATTTTATTAATTTGTCAAAAATCTTTATATTGTATCTTCTTCCCCTCGAAGCTCCAATTAGAACTGTTTCCCTTGCGGCTCCTCCCTATTCAGCATCCAGCAGTAGTCTGCTATTATGTTCACGTTCCACCGGCCCTCATACCACCGTTCCATTTCCTTTATGTCCTGGTGGAATCTCTCTCCTTATTCTTCACTCACAGCGCCTAGAGTTTTCGGGAAATAGCCTAGATGGGAGTTCAAAAAGTGGAGCTTCAAGCCGATTGAGCAGCCCAAGGCTTTAAAGTTCTCCAGCATGTTTCCTACGATGTTCTTTAAGTCAGAGTTTTTTTTTTTTGGTTGTCAAGAAACTTCTTTACAACTTTTTTAAACGATGTCCAAGCCGATCTCTCAATGTCATCCATTTTGGTTTCAAAGATTTCGTCTTTCATGAGTTTTCGAATGTCAGGACCGACGAAAACCCATTCTTTCAGCTTCGCTTCTGACGGCCGTGGAAACGTACCTGCCAGGTACTTGAAAGTATCACCATCTTTTAGGCAGGGCTTATTTTTAGGTCCACCAAAGATTCGAAGTGCACGTTCTTTCCCCGTACTTTTAGCGTCTTGCTTGGCCACACTTCTGAGTCCAGTGCTTGGCGTTAGCACGACTGTCCCATTCTCAGAGGAAACAGGGGTACTTGGTGTAGCCACCCTATTGACCAAGGATCATAGACAGCACTTTCAGATCGCCACAGATGGCACATTCGTATTCCTTGTAGTTAAGCTTGGTCAGGATCAAGGCTAAATGCTCATACCTCTCTTTCAAATGAACGGAATGTCCAACCGGTATAGAAACGTATTTGTTGCCGTTGTGAAGAAATACAGCTTTCAGACTTCTTTGTGATGAGTCAATGAAGAGTCTCCAATCTTCCGCCTCATGCTGAATTTTTGGGCATTTGCATCAAAACTGGGACATCGGAGCAGTAAACAAGTTCACCGTCTTGAGAAAAATAAGGCACGTAGTCTTTCTTTCGGTTTCGAAACCAATAGAAAGAAGTTTCAGGGGTTAACAAGTTCTTCTCTGGGAGTCTAGAGCCTAGCAACTGAGCAGAATCATTTGGAAGGGCCAGATCTCTGATCAAGTAGTTCAGTTCTGATTGTGAAAACAGCTTGCAGTCGTCGACTTAAAAATAGTCATCAGCATTATCATCTGACTCGCTCCCTGAGGGTGCAGGTACATCGTCTAGCCTTTCTGGAGGCAAAGGTATGGAAATGTCAGGTCCGTGAGGCAAAGGGCGCAGTGCAGATTCAAGGTGCGGGTAGAAGATTTCTTTTTTGTTTTTCTAAGTTGTACCCCTGTATGTTGCAGGAACTAAAGTAGCAGTCATCGCTGTGGTTTCGGGGCTCCCTCCATATCATAGGCACTCCAAAACGAAAAGATTTCACCTTACCCTAGACCACACGCGGAGTCCTGCCACTCAACTTGAACACACTCGATGCGGGACCCATGGTCTCCAACCCTTACACCGAAGTATGCAAAATACGCTTTTCCAACAAAGGCCGTGATCTTCCGCTGTTGCGTTTTCACTACAAGTTCGCCACAGATATAGTAAAAGCTGTGAGGAGAATTGACAAAACCTCTTGAAGCCATGACAGTCGTAAATGCACACACCTTATCCCTTTCAGGCCAACGTTTGCCGTCAACACTATGTTTAAATATATATAAGAAAATATTACAACAATATTCTGTTGACAAAAACTCCGGACAGAAATTCTCGATTTCTGTCGGAACTGTACGTGATAGAATCTTTTGAGTGTTTTTCCCGAAATCTGCATCAAAAATTACATAAGAAATATCATTCACTTTGAAGAAAGAAATTTCATCGATGACATGTGTTATTGTAGAAAAAAAAATCCCCGATCGGGAAGGGGGGTGACTTAGTAGAATAAGTTTATCATAGAACATGCAGCCAAGGAAAAGGCAAACAATATGCATGATTTCTTGAGGGATCAGAGATGTTTTTTACAGTTTGAAAGATTTCAGTTAAATGTTTTGTATACAGATATTCCTAAAAGATTTAATTAAGAAGAACTGGCGAAATAAATTTAATGGCTATGTACTCTTACCTGGGTACTGACGTGACCACAAGAAAGGAACTGAAATACTAAATTAATGCTACTTTGGTTTTGGGAAACTATAAAACGTCGTGATTCTGAAAGAAAAATATGCAACGAATATAAAAGCAAAAACGTTGCGATGATTAAGCTTTTATTAGACGTCAGAGGGTTGCCTCTACCAAGAGCGTTAGAATTGAGAAAAAGCTGTGCGTAGGACAGGACGATTTTTTTTAACTTAATAGTCCCAATAAAGTGAAAACTGACGAAAACAAGTATTTGATCTGTGTTTTACTTGTAACGACGAAAATATAACACAGTTTAATGATTCAAGAAAGCCGAACATTTTCGTCTGATTCTGCAAAGTATAGTCCTTCGTTTTTTATAGTCTTTTGCCATAGTTCCACCAGAGCCACAATCCCATGGAAGTATCACTTGGTAGGTTTCAAAGACAGGAACTATCTGATACCAGGTTCCACCACTGAAACGAAGCGCCGCTCTTGTAGGAAATGGGTCATGGAGCGAAACAGGTGATAGTCAAGTGGAGTCAGAGCAGGACTGTATGGAGGATGTGGTAAGGTTCAGAGCGTGTACGATCTCAAACCTTTCCAATTCCTGTCGTTTTCGGCTGACCACTCTGGAGGTGTGACTTTGAGCATCATCCACCTGAAGGAACGCCCGCTTCCTGTTGATGAGCGCTGGGTGGCGTTGGCCCAGAGCATCATGGACCTGCTGCAGTTGTTCGACATAGAGTTTCCCGTCCACAGACTGAACATCTGGCACGAGTTCCCAGTGAACAGGGCCCTCAAAATTCTATCAAATGTACCGCATGATTTTTTTTGCTTAAACAGCGCTATTTGTGAAACTGGCTGTCTTTTTTCTTTCTTTTTTTTTTTTTTGGAGTGGTCTCAGCTACTGGTTCCCAATAGTAGGACGACGGAGTAATATTCTGTTATTACTTGTGACGATACGACGACACCTATCGTCCTTTGGCTTTGACAGGAATCAGCCAATGAGAGCGACGCTTTGGTGCGCATGCTGGGGTGGGAATTCATGGGGGACCGTAGGATGGCGATTGGGGAAGAAACCAATTTGGTGCAGGTGACGAACGATGGTGGATTCAGTTCTTAGGAAGACTTCACCTCAGCTGCCAATAGTTGTGTACTGGTACCGGGATTCACTGTCCGACCTCCGCTTGTCTTAAGGACGGGTGCTCCCAGCACCGTTACGACGGACCCATTTTCATTCAGTGCTGCTGTTTACAGTTTTCTCCTCTTACTCTGCACAACTTTCTCTTGTTTCTGTAGCTGGGTATAACGCGTTTTTCCAATAATGGTCCAGGAGCACGAGAATAACGAGTTTATCGACCTCCATTCTCTGCTCATCTAAAAACGCAATGTGATTTCATCCCAAATGCACATCATGAGCCTAATCTGTTCTAGTTAGCGCTACTACAGTTTTTCACTAAAATGAATGACTCACAATATGTACATAATGCCGGTAAGCAGGGTTGCAAGATAACATTTTCTATTTAAAGCCAAACAGTACTAGAAAAGAATCCAGAAAAAAAGCCAAACATTATTAAAAAATTTTTTTCATTAAATCTAGAGTTTTACATGTGATGTTCACATCACATGTAAAACTGTGATGTTCACATCACATGTAAAACTCTAGATTTAATTTATTACTGTCATTCTCTCTGGAACAAATGGAACCTATAGTATAAACCCTGTCAGACGTAAAGTCTTTTACCCGTTTTGCAGATGGAGTGAAGTACTTACAACAGTCGTTTGAAAGTAATAGTTCTCCCAATAGCTCAAGAAAATTCAGTTGCATTTTGTTTCTTGCTTTTGTTTTAACTGGGGTTACAAGAGAGAATATCCTCTCAACTACGGCATTACTAACTGGGTTTATTAGACAAGTAAGGGTAAAAGTGGAAAGCTCTTTAAATGCCTGATGAAGTGGTGATCTCTTTAAATCCCTGAAACACGCGTATCCAAAAATGTCTAGGAAGTCCATCTTTCTTAAATGGAGCATCTTCTTTCCAACAGACAAAAACCAGTGTTTTGTGTTGTTTTTCAATAGTGCTTATGTTATTTTCTGCACGGTGTATAAAGGGTAACTCTGAAAACACGGGCCTTGAAACTGGATTTAAAACGACCTTAGGGCTCAATTTTGATAGATTTTGAAATATCTCTCTCTCCGAGGGAAGTCGACATGTAAATTGGCTGACAGCTTCTTTCTAGCATATACATACATCTTTCTTTAACATTTTTTTTAGATGAGTCTTAGTACTATTGTTCTTCTGTAGGAACATACTGCATTCTGTTAAAAGTTAGATGCCAAAATCAACTTCATGAATATTTTTTTCTGCCTATTGACATCATATAGTCCGTTCTGAAGACTTTTCTGGTGTAAGAACAATTCTTGGTACAATTTATGAGGATCAGCTTTGGTTTTCTGGCAAAGACTGTTCAGTCTTTCAAATTTCTGTAACAGGTGTCGCAAACGCAAAGAACTAGTAATTTTTGTAGTCTAACATCATTTCCTTTAAGACTTGTTTTGTTGAATTTTGTGTTAAACTTTGACAGGATTAGTTTACCACTACTGAGCCTTTAGCTCTTCCCCACTTCATCAAAACATTTACTCATAACCTGAGACTTCGATTCAATTGTCAATTAAAGTTTGAACTTCGAGTCAACTGTCAATCAAAGTTTAAACGGCGTAGATTCCAATTTCTTGCCATTCTGGATACCAAAATCAACTTCATGAATATTTTTTTTTCTTCCATTCTGGTGTTTAGGTGTTGCCATTCTGGAGAAAAAATAACATTTTTTGAAAGGAAAACTATTTTAAGAGAGGATGGTGTAATGGTATAAGCGAGCCTACTTCTAATGCAATGTAAAAAGCCAGAAAAAAGCCAAACAAGTCAAACGAATTCTCTGACGCCAACTAAACTGAAAAAAAAAGCCAGATTTCGGGAAATCGGCGTTAAGAAATCAATATGGAAATCCTAAGTGAAAATCTTCCAAATTCGTCAGTGAATAAACTAAAACGTGGAAAGAACGATGTCTTTGTTTATGGAAACCCTGTCGGATAGTAATTCAAAATGTGACGAAATTCTTGGCAACGTCAACTCAACATGCAGCAGTGCGTTAGAGTAAGACCCACCTAAGGTCACAAAAAAAAGTTTACTAATAGTACGAATGCAACACTTTCAGGAAGTAAAGGATTAAATTAAAAAAAAATCAAAATTCAAATTAATCAAATAGCAAACTCTTTTTGCCCGAGTTGTTCAAGTTTTAATGAGCGACACATTGTAACCGTGAAACTGTTATTTCGTTTAAAGGAAAAGGATTCAATCTTCCACTTCTATTGAGAAAATCATCAAATGTGTCATAGTACGTCATTTGATTTAACACTTTTATATAAAAAAAAGGGGATATACAAGATTTCTATTTCTCTCTCACTCACACGTATAGAAGCAGAACTTGCGGGGGAAAAAGCAATATTTCGCGAATTCTTTCCGTACAAAGTCATCAGAATCTCCACTTCATTCATTATAAATGCTTTCATATCCCCGAAATAGCAGAACTTACAGAATAATATCTTCTGTTTTCGATCAAAACAGATTGAATCACTTTAGGAAACATGAAAAATCGCACGATTCCAGTTCGGGCGAATGCATTTGATTGCGCAACACAAACCAACTGTAATCAATCTCATCGACAGGTGGATTTTCACAATCATTCAGCGCCCTCTTGGCACAGATGTCCTCTGTGTTTAAGAATACGGGCGATATAAGTCGGAACCTTATTGATCCAAGTTTAAGTGCGATGATTTCGGAACACATTTAATCAAAGATTTTACTTCGCGATTTGCTTTATTTGTACCATACTTAAGTCTGTCGTTAATGATGCCAGATGTTTGTATCATCATTTACTTTTCGTTCTTTTTTGCCATCCAGAAATATCCAAATGGCACAAAAACCAGTGTTGTAGAGGTTGTTACCTCTTCGCACTCCTAACGCAACATTTGAAATATCACAGTTTCTCAAAACCTTGTTGGTGCTGCAAAAATAAGAATATAAACTGAAGGTCAAAATTTTGTTATGATTTGAGGCAGATGATTTTCCCAAATTTTTACTAGTTATGTTTGTTTATTTGAAGGTTTAACGACCTTTACGAGCAGCTCTTTGTACCCAGTCGCCCGTCCTTAATTTATGGCCACTGGTTCCATGGACCGGAAAGAGTATAACAGAGACGTCGCTAATCCAATTTCCGGGCTGAAGCTACACCAACCGTATTTGAAACATATCTCAATAATCTTTCAACATTTTTCGTTTAAGTTAAAATATAAATTTCAAAACCTTTACTAAGTTCGACATATTATTATTTAATTTAAATCAATGATCAATCGCTAAAAAATAAATAAAGATAAGAAAAAAAGGCAATGGCTAATTTACGTTTGACCATTTTATGGCACAGAAGGACGCGCAAGTAACTTACCTCTTGCTTAACGACTTGTCAAGAGTACTGTCGTGTGTGCAATGCGGTTCGTATAATATATATATGTGTGTGTGTGTGTGTGTGCACGGTCAAGTCACATTATCATGACCACCAGTTGATATCCAGAGTAACCGCCGTGGGCAGCGCGGACAGCATCTACACGGGCTGGGAGTGACTCAATAAGGTGCTGGAAGGTGTTCACCGATATGTGGAACCTGCAGTGCATCTGACAGCTGCTGGAGGGTGCGTGGTGGAGGATCCGTAGAGCGAACAACACGATCGAGGTGGTCCCTCAGATGCTCAATTGGGTTTAAGTCTGGGGAATTAGGCTGCCAGGGAAGTACTTTGAAGTCTTCATCGTGCTCTTCTAACCACTCCCGGACATTTCCAGCTAAGTGACACGTCGCATTGTCATGCTGGAAGACCCCATCCGCCCCAGGGAAGACAATCAGCATGTATGAGTGTACGTGGTCTGCAAGGATCGATTCATAACGAATTCGGTCCGTAGTGACTGACACAGGTATGAGTGGACCCAGGCAATACCAGGGAAACATTCCCCAGACCATAACGCTGCCCACACCAGCTTGTGTTCTTCCAGCAATGGCGGAAGAGTGTTTATTCTCCGATGTTTCTCGCCTTATACGCCAACGTCCATCCGTCGATGAAGAAGAAAACGTGGCTCATTGGAGAAGATAATGCTTTGCCAATCAGCGGAGGTCATATTCCTATACTGCCGTGCAAATGTAAGCCTACTCTGCCTATGCACTTTCGTTAGCATAGGTGCAGTGACCATCCGTCTCCATCGGAGCCCCATACAAAGCAGGTTTCGCTGAACTCTCGTTTTAGACACACTTCCGGTAGCCCCCTGGTTCATTCGTTCAGTGAGTTGCTCCACTGTAGCGTGTCGATCGGTCCTCACGCAACTTCGCAGCCGACGTTCACCTCTCACATCAATAGCACGTGGTGCTCCGCAGTTTTCACGTCTCTTATTCGTAATGGTGCTATTTCTCCAATCACGATACACTTGAACCACAGCAGCATTCTAACAGTTCACAAACTGCGCTGTTTCAGAAATACTGCCACTTTTGGTCCGAGAGCCGATAATCATCCCTTTTTGCAAATCTGATAAATCACTCCGTTTATCCATGACAGCAACGAGTGATATGTTTTCAGAATGCTTACAGCACACTTTATACTAATATGTTTGCCAAATCTCAGTGAATTACGTCATTCCCAGCTGAGTAAGCAAAGAGCATGATGTGACCAATCAGCCAGAACCGGTTTGATCCAGATCCAACACGTACAGCGTATGCGCGTAGTTCGTGATTACAGGCATTCTAGGCTCTCCGTCGCGAGGACAACGATGTCAAATTTTGAACAGCGCTCAAGTGTAAAATTTTGTGTTCTGCTCGGAAAATCTTTCACTGAGTTCTTATGATTAAGTCAACGTACGGTGAGAGTACAATGAGTCGAACTAGAGTTTATCAGGAAGACCTTCAACATCCACAACGGATGAACAAATAGCCATTGTCAAAGAAATTGTGAAAAATGACCGTTGAAAAACTGTTGCAGCGATTGCAGAAGTTGCCGGTATCTCAGTTGGAAGTTGCCATGCCATTTTAACAGAGAAACTGGGCATACATCACGTGTGCCAACAAATTGTTCCCAAAAACCTGACACAAGAAAAAATGGATGAGCGCGTGCAAATTTGAGGGGATAACATCGATGCAGTGGATTCAGATCCCGATCTCTTGAATCGATTGATCACTGGCGATGGGACTTGGTGCTTTCTGTACAACCCCCAATCCAACCGGCAGTCAAAAGTGTGGAAATCACAGTCGTCACCACGACCCAAAAAGTTCAAGGCTGACGGCTTCAAAGGAGCGGTCTTGTCAACAGTTTTCTTCGATTGCAAGGGGGTCGTACACAAGGAATTCCTTCAACATTGTCGTACAGTCACTAAAGAAGAGTACATCAACGTCCTGAAACGTCTCCAAGAATCAGTGAGACGCAAGCGACCATATCTTTGGAACACCAACTCGTGGGTGCTTCATCACGATAACGCGCCGGCTCACAGATCCCTCCTGGTGTCCGATTACATATCCAAACATCACATTCTCGTTCTTCCACAACGAGCTTATTTCCCTGATCTCGCCCCCGTGTGACTTTTTCCTCTTTCCCCGGATGAAGAATTTGCTTAAGGAAAAAAGTTTCTCAAGTTACGAAGAAGTGCAACGAGCTGCGACGGAGGCACTGAAGGATGTGGCAAAAGAAGCCTTGCAATTTGCATTTAAATCTTTGTATGAGCGCTGGCAAAAGTTCATAGTTGCATAGGGTAACTACTTCGAATAAAACACCGCATAAACAGGTATTATCTACACTCATTCTTTTTTAATATAAAAAGTTCCGGAACTTTTTGAACGTAGTAATATACCATCCAAGCCAGCTCACGACACGTGCCTTCTTTCATTGGCTACGCGTGGTTGACGTCAAAAGTAGGAGGTGGTCCCAATAATGTGACTCGAGTTGTATATAGCTTTGTGCATTTGCTTTCAGCCGTAGGTTCTTTTCAAGAGTTGGCAACAGTGTCTGCATTTGGTGAACGTGGTCATCAATTGGACACTCAGAGGTCTTCGGCTTTCTACGCTGAATTTGGTGTTATAGGGCTAGTTCTCTTGGCCTGTGTTGCACCACTCTCTTTATTTAGAGATTTATGTAGAGGATTTTGGAAAGGAAATGTCTGACACTAGGTCTTAAACAACCTTTAGAAGCAAGAAGCAAGGAGATGTGGGTTAGAGTGCCCGACAGGAAAGTCACACAGAAGTGAGGTAGAAAGGGAGAGGAAGACAAACGCCTTTATTTATAACCGGAGAGCTAATAACTTGTGTCCGATGGCTTAACGTGCCCATCCCATGGACAGCGGAATTTTAATGCTTCGAGTTTTAGTACCTTCTTGGGATCGATCCTGAGACTTTTACGTAGCTTTCACGAACGTTCATCACAACGTTATCCTTGGCACAGAAAGGTCTCTCTTTATTGCTCATAATTGCCTTTAACTTAGGATGCTATATTGCGGAAGCCTGGCACCCTGTGGCATCGCCACTCTAATAAAGCAGACCACCCAGCCAGCACTCAGAGGACTTACAGGATCCACTATTCACTCGGTCCCTTTTTTAAACGTAATATGTTTGGCTTCTCCATTTAGAATAAGTTGCTCTTCTTATCAAGAGCTACAAATGAAATTCCTCCTAAACAGAAGAACGGCAAGTCCACTGCTGCACTACGCAATATTCTTCGCTTCAGCAAAGCAATTCGGAGATATATTCATATTATCAAAAACCCAATGAAGATGGGGACGATATCAACATCTCTTCTAAATGATATTAATGATATATAATGTTAATGCTGCGCTAAAATTATTATAGTAAAACAGAAGATCTCGGAGTTACATTGGCTGAAAGTACTGCATTATTATGCTTCTAAGTTAACACGAAGTATATACAACGTCGAATGAGTTAAATTTCTTAATATCTTGATCTTCATTCATAGATAAGTCGAACCTGAGTACAAGACGAAGCTAGAACAATGCAATTACTGATCCCAATTTATATAACTACAGCAGCCGTTCCATAAAAACTGAAAGTAAAATCACTCAAAATGAAGACGTATAGGTACAGTTAAATATATGTTATTCTTTCTCAAAGTATCTTCCCTTGGATGATATGCAACAGTCCCATCGTTCCATCCACTTTTCAAAACATGTGGCGGAGGCATTTTGTGGAAGCTGCCTTAGCGACTACTGTGCAACTTGATTAACGTCAGCATATGTGTTGAATGTTGCGCCTCCGAACTTCTTCTTCATTGTTGGAGACAACCAGAAATCGCACGGGGCGAGGTCAGAACTGTAGGCAGGCTGTGGCATGATTTCCATACTGCATTTCGTAAGAAACTGTTGAACACAAGCAGCCTCATGTGTGCGGGTGGTATCATGGTATAGGGTCCACTTGCCCACCAGTTCCGGTCACGTAATCGATATGTCTCGTGGCAGACGCTTCAAGACTGAAATGCAATACTCAGCATTGACAGTAATTTGTAGAGGAACGGCTTGCTGGTAGACTACACCTCTAAGATCAAAGAAAATTGTCATCATCACCTTCCCAGCTGATTTGGTTTGGCGGACTTTTTTCGGAGGAGGCGAGCCTGTGTGCTTCCAGACACTCGTTGCGAGCATCGTGAGAGGGTCGAAATAGCGAACCCATGTTTCATCGGTAGTTATTACTGTGTTTAGAAAGTTTGGATACTTTGAAATCATTTGTTTCCCCTCATGACACACCTGAACTCTGGCTAACAATTGTTCTCTCGTCAGGTGATGAGATACCCGTCTGGAACACACACGATGCAGCAGTACTTTATCACGTAGAATTCGGAATGCCTACGTTTTTTAAATATTAGTGGACGCCAGCTATGTCTTCACACGTCATATTCGCCGACCTTCTTGCAAGATTGCCCAAACAGTTTTAACAATAATCTCCGTAACAACAGTTTTAGGTCGACCAGGCGTAGGAGCGAGTTTCGCCGACAAACGCCCTTTTTTGAAATCATGCTGCCATCTGGAAATCATTGACTCACCCAAACATTTATCTTTGTAAACTTTATCATTAAATCAACTGTTTCTGGAGCTCTTTTACCCAAACGATAGCAAAATGTTATTGCACAACGCATTTCACTTCTTAACTCTGAGTCACTCACCTCCATAGCTGTATGGCGAAATGCATACGTGCCTTAAATAACTGCGCAATAAAAAAACCAGAACCGTCTGCCACGGCTAATAACTGTTGCCATAGATACATTCTTAATTCAGTTAGTCGTCTGCGTGGTTATTACCCCTCTTTGCACTGTTGCCAACTTGAAAAAAATACTCTCAGCTTTTATGGAATGGCCTTTGTATATTTTTGAGGTTTTAGTAAATTCTAGAAGAACGAGAAAATGAGGTATAATCTACCACATGCTTCTTTTCAGCAAAAAACTTAATTTCGTAAGCGTATTTTTTTACGAACTTACGCTACTGTATTCCTTCCCTCTGTAGGACCAGTAAGAAAAGCAGCAGGAATTGTGCGAAGCAGAGAGATGAGATACCATTCTCTACTTTCTCACAGAGCCCAACTCTTAGCAGAAGCCGAAAGAGCTTTTGATCTCAAATAGAACGTGAAATAAATTAAAACAATTGAAAAAAAAGAAGCTGTCAATATTAATTCAGTTGAGAGGTACATCTAGAGATTGAGACAAAGAGAAAAAAGACGGCCTTCGCTAGTCGCTGTTTATTGCCGTTCTTTCAGCACATGCGCTGCCAATATTTCGACACGATTGTCACTATCCAATCAACTGCATGGTTGCACCCATTGTAGTTCTGGAGGCTTTGCAAAACCTACACTCCAAAATGAAGCTGCCATTCCAAATCGGTCACCATAGTTTTAATTAAGTTGCTGTCGAACGGAAATATGCGCTTCAGTAGCTTTTATTAGTGAATGTAATACTAAAAACAAATTCTTAGAGAAGGTAATACCAAATTTTATAAGCTTTCTCAATGGTTTCTTGCGAACGTAACATTTCGTTTCGAACGCTTAGATCAAAACCGAATTTAAAGTACGATATGTTTTTTTCTCTTTGACAAATTTGTACGATAAATCAATAGATAAGTCGATGTGGCGCATAAGTCGAGGCCCGAACGTCTGGAGAAAAAGGCATTAATCAATTTAATTATTTTAAATTTAAAACACAGTTAAATTAAATATGGCAACTATCGATTTTAAAATTCTGCAACAATTAAGCCCTGTCCAGCCCCCGAAAGTTCTTAGTGAAACTACAATCCTGCAGTAGGATAAGCACACCACTCATGTTTCATCCGCGACTCGAACTTCTGTCTAACTCGGAAGAATGATCCAAAACCAACGTCTCAGAACGCTCAACCAGCTGTGCGGAATACAAGCGCTCAGAAGTAGCTGAACGGGCACACTCATACGCTGGAATTATTGTCGCAATTTTGGATTTACATAGGGTGGTAGTTCAACATGAAATTACACCGGTACTGCAAATGGGCGCAATCTGGTGAATTTTTATATTTTTATCTAACGGTTTACTGCACGTGCGATACTGGACAGCAGAGGAAAGGACGGCGCTGAAGTCGGAGTTGTGAGAACCGGATTCAGTTATCCGGCTTGCTCACACCAGCCTGATCAGTAATTGCTTACGTCAAGTTTGTTCTTGAGCAGTATGTGAAGACAATCATTCGTAAGAAACTTGTGGGAAAGATTTGGAAAGCAAGCACCATCGAAGAAGGCGATGGAAAAGTTGGTGAAGAAATGTTTTGCTACAGGTTTCGGTTATTGATTTGAAACGAAACAGAAGAAAGTCTGTGTTAACGCACAGAGCTGTACGGGATAAAGCAAAGGTAATACAGAGATCTTCTAAAAAGTCTTAAATGAAATCAAGCCAGCAGCAGAATATTTCTTTAGGTTCAGCTTACACTGCAGTAAAAGAAATGCTTAAGTTCTATCCGTACCGAATGCAAGTGTTCCATGAACAAATCGGAGAAGTCTTGAGTACTGCCGATGGTTCAAGTCGTTTACTCGAGGCAACATACGGAGATCAGATTTTATGTTTTACACGGATGGGATGTGGTTCCATCTTAGCCGCTACGTTAATAGTCACAACTACTGTTTGTGGGATATTGAGAACCCACATGTGTTTGTTGAGTACACTCCCCAAAAGTAGGGGTACAGTGTTCTGTCTCGAGACGTTGAATAGTTGAACCACCGTTTCTTCACGACACTGTGAACGCAGAAGCACACCCAAAAATTGTTCATCAGTTCATTGCACTGCTGGTAGTGAATGAGCGCTATTGCTGGTTCCAACAAAACAGCGCAACCTGCCACACAGCGACCTCTACTAATAAGATGCTTGAGGAATTTTTTGGGTGAGAGATTAATTTCCGTTGGACTATTTCCACCCAGGTCTCCTAATCTCACAAGTGCAGACTTCTTTCTGTGGGGATACCTAAAGAGGCCAGGTTTACGACAACAACCAACACACCCTCGCTGAGTTTCCTTTAATGCAGCTTCTTGGAATAGATTTATACAGCTTTTGAAAAGTCTCCAGTGGAATGCTGTACCATTCGACGATCAGAACATGCAATCTGCTTCTTACGCTGCCTTCCAAAACTACCCGCCGTGGTTTGATGATATTTAAGTCGCGTGATTGAGCTGGCCAGGACAAATGTTGAAGTTCATCTAGGTGCTCCTCAAACCAAGACTTAACTGTTCTGGCTGCGTGTATGGACGCAGTATCATTTTAAATAATGTCATTATTGTTGGGAAATAACATTTGGACCATAGGTAACGCCTAATCACCTAGAATGTTCATTAACGAATTCATACACTCGACATGGATCAGGAACACCAAACAGAAGTCATCGCTCTTTCCACATTAATAAGTGAGTCACGGAAAAATTCTCATCGGCCGCCACCGGGATCCACGTCGAGTGTATGAATTCATTATTCAATCGCCTCCTAGTTATATGTTCAGTTGCTGATTTTCATCTTTGGTGAATCCCCAGCACTGTGCGGGGCTCCATGAAGCAACCTGCCAGGTGGTTTGACAGTTAATCGCTTGTGAGTCTGGAGAATTCGAGGCCGCTGTGGTGCAGTGGTAGCATGTCCGGCGTGTAACTGGAAGGCCCTGGGTTCGTTTCCATGTAGCAGCCGATGAGATTTTTCCCGTGACTCACTATTTAATGTGGAAAGAGCGATGACTTCTGTTTGGCGAGAATGTTCATTAACTTGCTGGCAGTAACTCGATCTTGAAGGGTAATGACGGAGTCAGCCGGATACCAAGGTATGGCTCACAGATCCACACCCTTGTTTTACAGTTGGAACCAGACATTCGGAATTCTACGCTTCCTTGGGAGCTCTTCAATTTTAAATCTGACCAACTGTTAGGAATAATGTAAATGAGGACTCATCAAACCATGTCATACGTTTCAAGTCATCAGCTGTCCAGGTTTTATGCTCACGACACCATCTTTTCAGTATTGTAGCTTTGGTTTCTGTGATTAAAGGTTTAGCAATTGCAACTCTTCCATGAATGTTAGCTTTGCGTAATTATCTGTGGGCTGTTTTTGTAGAAACAGGGTCTTCCAGGTGGATATTGAGTTCTGCTGTCATTTTTGCTGTAGTAGTTCTGTGTTATTTGAGCATAATGTTTGATGGTCCCTTAGATTCAATTTCTTTTTTTTCCGACTATTGTTCTCGCCGATGAAGTCTTCCCATGCTTTGTGCACGCAATCGTAACCGTGGAAACTGTTGCTCTTGAAACACCAAACAATTTGGCTGTTTCGATTACAGAAGATTTTGCTAAACGGGCTCACACGATTCGTCCTCTTTGGAAGTCTAACAGGTCACCCATTTCATCCACCGCTCATATAAACCCTGCTGAACACAACTTGTACTACACTGAAGAGCAATTGAATTAAAGATACCTGTCTAATAACGTGTAGCACCGCCTTACGCCCTGATGACCGCGGCGATTCGTTTCGGCATGGACTCGACAAGACACCGGAAGCGTTGAGAAGCCATACGGATCCACGGCCCCTGAACAAGCTCCCACAGTTCACGAAGATTTGATGGAAGGGGTCAGAGCCTCGAACATCTCTCTCTATGGCATCGCAGATGTTCTCGATGGAATTGAAGTCAGGTGACCTAGCTGGCCAAGGACGCGAGGTCATGTCGGTGGAGTGTTCATCCAACCATTCGGATACAATTCGGGAGCGATGCACGGTGCATTGTCTTTTTGCAGGATCAGGTCTCCAGTGAGATATTGAAGACGCACAAACGAGGGCAAATGGTCGTCCAGGATATCCCGGTAACGCTGACCTGTGAGGGACGATGTCACACGTACCAGGGGTCCTATTTCAGTCCACGCAAACAGTCCCCAGTCGAGAATTCCACCCTCACCAGCTTGAAGAGTACCCTGCTGGCAAGAAGGATCCATCGTTTCACGTAATTTGTGCCGTACTCGCATCCTGCCATCCACATGTACCAACATGAATCTCGACTCATCAGTTCAGGCAATATTTTTCCACATGTCTAGGGTCCAGTGGCGATGTTCCCGCGCCCATGCTAAACTTTGCACCCTGTGATCTGCGGTCAGCAGCGGTACCCTCGTGGGACGATGGCTTCTGTACCCCATAGCGAGGAGATGGTTCAGGATGGTGTGTCTGCTTACACGTTTTTGTGCACCAGCGTTAAATTGCCGAGTGATTTCTTGCACTGTGGCCAGTCTATCCACTGTTACAGTGCGAGCTAGCCGACGATGACCCCGCTCATCTACACGCTGTTGTCTACGGCAGTTGGCCCTTGCAGGGATGGTTTTACCGGATTCGATGTAATCACGGTGCACCCGTGACATAGTGGCTCGTGAAAATTCCAGTGCCTGCAAGACTTCCGAGATGGTGACCCATTCGTAGGGCCACTGCAATTTGCCCAAGATCAAATGCTCTTAGGATGCGCTTATAGGAAGTATCTATGGCAACAGTTATTAGTCGTGGCAGACGATTCTGGTTTTGTTATTGCGCAGTTGTTTAAGGTACGTCTGCATTTTGCCGTACAGCTATGGAGGTGAGTGATTCAGAGTTAAGAAGTGAAATGCGTTGTGAGATAAAATGTTAATATCGTTTGGGCAAAGCGGCTCCAGAAACACTTGATTTAATGAAAAAACCTCACAAAGATAAATATTTGGGTGAGTGAAGGTTTTTTTGAATGGCACCATGATTTCAAAAAAGGGCGTTTGTCGGCTGAATTCGCTCCTAGGCCTGGGCAACCTGAAAGTGTTAACACTGCTTGGGCAATCCTACAAGAAGATCGACGAATGACATGTGAAAACATAGCGGCATCAATTAATATTTCAGAAACATCTGCATTCCGCATTCTACGTGACAAATTACTGCTGCATCGTGTGTATTCCAGATGGGTACCTGATCACCTGACGAGAGAACAGTTGTTAGCCAGAGTTCAGGTGTGTCATGAGTGGAAACAATTGATTGCAAAGGATCCAAAGTTTCTAAACACAGTAATAACTGCTGAAGAAACATGAGTCCACTATTTCGACCACCTCAAGAAGCGCACAACGTGTGTCTGGAAACACACAAGCTCTCCTCCTCCGAAAAAATGTCTACCAAACGAAATCAGCTGGGATGGTGATGAAGATAATTTTCTGTGATCATAAAGGTGTAGTCTTCCAGCATGCCGTTCCGCCACGAATTACTGTCAATGTTGAGTATTACATTTCAGTCTTGAAGCGTCACATATCGATTAAGTTACCGAAACTGATGGGCAAGTGGACCCTACACCATGATAACGCCCGCCCACATGTGGCTGCTTGTGTTCAACTGTTTCTTACGAAATGCAGTATTGAAATAATGCCACAGCCTGCCTATAGTCCCGATCTCGCCCCTTGCGATTTTTGGTTGTTTCCAACAATGGAGGAGAAGTTCCGTGGCGCAACATTCAACACAGATTCTGACGTTATTCAAGCTGTACAACGTTCGCTAAAGCAGCTTCCACAAAATGCCTTTGCTGCATGCTTTGAAAAGCGGACTGAACGATGGGATCGTTGCATATCATCCGAGGGAAATACTTTGAGAAAGATTAACATATATTTTGCTGTACCAATGTTTCTTCATTTTGTGTGATTTTACTCTTAGTGTCTATGGAACGGCCGTTGTAATTGAGAATTCCTGCCTTAAAAAACAGAACAAAATGCCACACAATACAAAGAAATGAAGTAGTTTGCATCGTATTTTATACTAAATAATAAATCGAATATAGTAGACATACGGGCGTAGTCATATTCTTGAGAAAGCCCCGAACACACTGCTTCAGTTCCTGTCCACTGACCTCCAACGCACCTTCTACGGGGACTGCCTTCGAAACTGTACTTGCCTATATCTCTGCAGCGGAACACAAGTTCTGTTCCCGGAGGTAGCCTAGCTACTTCACTGGTTAGTTTGCGATCCTTGAAGAATACGACCACGTCAGGGTGGGGATGATAAAATATGCATGTTCTGTTCTTAGCCTTTTCTGATGAAGTAGTCCGAACTTTCGTATCTGTAAGAGAAACAGCATGGGAAAACTTTACATTCATCAAGCACACATAGTTTCTGTTCGGCATGAAAATACAGAAATGTTTCCAAAAATCAAATGAATGAAAGTCTTTGCATAGTACAGAGAATAAACACTATTTCTTTTTCATTGTAGAGACGGTCGCAGGCAAATCTATTATGTACAGGGTGATTCAAAAATTCGGAACAAAAGTAAAATGCGATTAAAAAAGATCTATGGGTCGGAGAGACATGCGGTTTTTAGAATAATATTCACCGAGGTACGGGATTTTGCATGGCATCAAGAAAAAAAAAAAACGGTTAAAAATATCGACAATAGAGGGCGCTACTGCAGAGAAAACAAGGAAATGTGAGAATTATGAAATGAGATCTACGAAGGGGTCGGAGCCCAGGGTCAAGGGCTTTAACACAAAATTTCCGTAAAATCTACATTTTTCAATTTACAGCCACCAAACTTGGTTTGCTATCTCATGGTACTCTAATTCAGACAGCAGACAGTTTTTGAATGGGGTCGGAACCCGGAGTCCAGGAGCCCCCACGCAAAATGATCGTAAAATCTACAGTTTTCAATTTAGAACCACCAAATTTGGTATGCTATCTCAAGGTACCCATACTTAGACCGTAGACGGGTTTTGGAATGGGTCGGAGACCGGGGTCAAGGGACCCCCGCACAAAATTTTCGTAAAATGTACAGTTTTCAATTTAGAACCACCAAATTTGGTATGCTATCGCATGGTACTGTAACTTAGCGAGTAGACGGCTTGGGGAATGGGTCGGAGCCCGGGGTCAAGGAGCCCCGCACAAAATTTCCGCAAAATCTACAGTTTCCGATTTAGAACCACTAAATTTGGTATACTATCTTATGGTACCCTAACTTCGACCATAGACGAGTTTTGGAAGGGGTCGGAGCCAGGGTCAAGGGGCTCCCCGCAAAAAAATTCCGTAAAATGTACAGTTTTCAATTTAGAACCATCAAATGTGGTGTACTATCTCATGATACCCTTAGACCGCAGACGGTTTTCGATGGGGTCGGAGCCAGGGGTTAAGAGAGCCACCATACAAAATTATCATAAAGAGTTCCATTTTTTACTTTTAAGAACTGTAACACAATTCAGCATTCCAATACCCGATTTCCGGTGTAGGTTACGGACCGTAGATATCAATAAAGTGCAAACATATCCGTTTAATGGTGTATTAAAGACACAAATGAGTAAACGTTTACTTTCACCACCAACGGGCGGCTTTATCAGGCAGAAATACAATGTAATGTAAGTAGAGAGTTCCAGATATTCGAAATTCAAAGCGGTTAACAAAGGATGATCAGTGCCAATGTCAAGTCGCGTGTACGCGACTTGACATCGGTACATTGCGCATTTCAGTGTCGCGGAATTCTCAAAAGCGCACGCCAGATGTACGGCAGTTCTATAGATGTCTCCTCGTAGGTAAGTATTTCCATTCCTCTTCCTTTCTGTTTTGTTTCGTAAAAGTAAATTAACTAAATCAATTTTTTTTTATTTTTCACATTTTAAACCTTCCGGGCTGCTCTTTTTTTTTTCAGAAATATTACTGCATCGGCCAGTCATTTGTAGTGACTGGTATTAATTTGGAGGAACCCTGCTTTTCCCACGGACAACACTACGTCGCCTGCTCAAGGGTTGGCAATCCTAAAAATCTCTAGATTTTTGCTGCCAATGGTAAAACCAAAAATATCGTTTACCAAAAAGCAATAACCTAAATGAATTAAAATAAATTTACTGGAAAATTACAGGAATATCTTTTTCATTCATTAACTTTCACCAGCTGAATTTCGTGATTCCACGAATAGTAATATTTACCCGTGAAATACCGGGTAACCCTGCTAGTATATTTATAAAAGGTATCTCGTTAAAGGAAATGCATACGATTAAAAAAATTATAAAACAACGGATAAAATAAATGGTTTTTCATTGAAATAGGCTCCACATAAGTAACTTTATTTTAAATTCACTAGACTGCAAACACTCAAGAAATGCATATGGCGTATTAAATCCGTTTATTTTTGTTTTATGTCTACCATTGCCTTGAAAATGCCTTCCAGTCGAGTGCAAAAGCTTGGCGAATCTTTGTGCTTATTACACCACAAAAAAAATGGATTTAATACGCTATATGCGTTTCTTGAGTGTTCACATAAGTAAGTTTACAATGTGCTAAAAAATTTCTGCAGTAAGCGAAAACTGAATAAGAAGATATAAAGCAGATATTATTCCCGTTGTATAAGATTTCAAAAAGAAAGCAAAGAAAGCAGAAGGTACGTTATCTTGACTGGAAGCTTCATTTGTTTCAGGAGTTTGAGTTATGCATAAATTAAAAGAAATTGAATTTAAAAATTGATGAAATCGTAAAAGGTTTGGCATTATCTTCTCGTTCCTAAAATATTGATATTTTTTTAGCTTAGTGTCTTTCCCCCTCAGTAAAAGGTAAAATTCCCCTTTGATATCATAAATACATTAGCATTAACTAAAACCTGATGGTAGGGCGTTTTACACGAACAAATCCTGTTTTATTTATTATTTGTAAGATCGCCCATGGTTTTTGCAAAATGTAAAGCAAAAGTGATGCATACTATGGTGCTCCAAAATTTTGAATCATATATCTTAAATAAATCCCTATTTTGTTGAAAAATTAATGAACCTTTTTTTCTTGCTTTTAGGTGAAATAATGTGTTTCCTTACGAATTTTGGAGTTCATGAATCATTCATTCAACGTTGCAGAAAGTCAACTTGCTACATTTCCGGTATAGCTTTGATAAAATCTACTGCTCGTTTGCATGTATGTTCGTTGAGTGGATTTTCGAAGAAGTATGGAGAGAACATCGCCATGACATCGGAGCAGTCAGTATACAGGAGTTGGACAGAATAATGTGAACACCACGCTCAGAGACGTGACATTTAATGCAGCTGCGTACGTGCAATACGCAAAGGCATCCACCGTTTCTTGGTTGTAATAGCTTTGTTTAGAACCTCAAGGTCCTGTTTAAGTGCATTAAAAGCGTCTTGTTGCAAACTTTCTTTCAGAGTGACGACGAAATGAGCGACCTAAAGGACTTCGAAAGAGGACTAATTGTTGGTGGCCGGCGGACTTCGAAAGAGGGCTAATTGTTGGTGGCCGGCGGACTTCGAAAGAGGGCTAATTGTTGGTGGCCTGCGGACTTCGAAAGAGAGCTAATTGTTGGTGGCCGGCGGACTTCGAAAGAGGGCTAATTGTTGGTGGCCGGCGGACTTTGAAAGAGGGCTAATTGTTGGTGTCCGGCGGACTTCGAAAGAGGGCTAATTGTTGGTGGCCGGCGGACTTCGAAAGAAGGCTAATTGTTGGTGGCCGGCGGACTTCGAAAGAGGGCTTATTGTTGGTGGCCGGCGGACTTCGAAAGAGGGCTAATTGTTGGTGGCCGGCGGACTTCGAAAGAGGGCTAATTGTTGGTGGCCGGCGGACTTCGAAAGAGGGCTATGTGTTGGTGGCCGGCGGACTTCGAAAGAGGGTTAATTGTTGGTGGCCGGCGGACTTTGAAAGAGGGCTTATGGTTGGTGGCCGGCGGACTTCGAAAGAGGGCTAATTGTTGGTGGCCGGCTAGTTTGTGCCTCCGTCACAACAGACACTAGGGTAGTGCGGGTATCGAAAGCACCTGTGTCTCGCGTCATGACAGATACCGTGTTCATGGCAAACCTCGTCTGCAAAACGCGAGAGGCCGGAAAACGACCCTGACTGACAGAGACAGGAGAGCAATAAAGATAATTGTTACCCGTAATAAGAAGACCACGGCGCCGAAAATTAGTGCGGAACTCAATCTGTATCTCCAGACCATAGCATCAAGGAAAACAGTGCTCAGGGAACTTCATAAACATGGTATTCATGGCAGAGCTGCTATTGCAAACCCTCGGATGAATGCACAACGGCAACGGCAGTGGTACCGTGCATGGAAGCGTGCAATGGAAGGATGCATCCACATTCACACTATTCCCTACCGCAGGACGTGTTTACGTCTGAACACCGTCAGAAGCGTACAACCCAGACTGTCTGCTCCCAAGAGTGCAGCATCGTAGTGGGTCTGTCATGAACTGGGCCGTCATATCATGGTTTTCAGCAGGTACCCTGATCACCTTGAAAGGACGGATGACTGGCAAGACGTATGAAACCATTTTTGCCAACCAAGTCCATCCAATGTCTCAGGCATTGTTTCCCGCAGGAAATGCCATCTATCAAGATGATAACGCCCCAAATCACAGAGCTCGGAATGTCCAATCATGGTTTGAGGAACACGAAGATGAACTTTCACACCTTCCTTGACCTGCCCAATCATCACACTTAAACATCACTGTGGTCTGTGTTGGAAAATAGAGTAAGATCCCGTTATCCTCCTCTTGCATCTCTCAAGGACCTGGAGCAGTTTTTGCTTGAAAAATGTAACATCCCACTAACCAGCACACTAACCAGCACCCAGAATTTATATATATACTAACTGTAACATCCCACTAACCAGCACACTAACCAGCATCCAGGATTTATATATATACTAACTGTAACATCCCACTAACCAGCACACTAACCAGCACACTAACCAGCATCCAGGATTTATATATATGCTAACTGTAACATCCCACTAACCAGCACCCTAACCAGCATCCAGGATTTATATATATACTAACTGTAACATCCCACTAACCAGCATCCAGGATTTCTATGCGTCCATTCCAAGGAGGCTTAAGGCGGGTTTGAATGCCAAAGGTGATCCCGCACCCTACTAGGTACGTAGAACCTTCTTTTTGTAAGTGTTCACGTTATTCTGTCCAACCGCTGTATGCCATTTCTAGAGGAAGATATCTAGGTATGGGCACTGCGACATCATGTACAGTGGTCTGTCCTTGTACATGAAAACGCACCGCCGCATAAGGCCCAGATTGTTCGTCTGTTCTTTGAACTAAACGGTTGGGTGGAGCTACATCACCCACCGTATTCACCAAATACGAATCCCCGTGAATTCAACTGTTTTGACCATTTGAAAAGGAAGATGACTGGCACTCGCTACAACAGCACACGTAATTTGGGTCCCCTAATAAGAAATACTTTTCACAGACTTAATGACACTGGTACTTTTAATGGTGTTCGTAAACTTCCTACTGTTTAGGAACTTGCAATGGATAAGAAGAGGAGCAATTAATAATCATCCCAAAATGCTGTGATCACTGATTTGCTATTACAAAAGTTAAGGTAAGTTTAGAAGTGTCACCTTACTATGAACGACGTATTATATTTAAAAATTAGTCACACCTACACACACAAAGATCGACAAGAAATATTTTCATGTAATTTTCTGGAGAACTTTCTCTTCTTACATCAGAAGCATGCGTTATCTTGCAAGCTTGATCTTATGAAAAGTACATACATAACATTTATGAAACTTCTGAAAAGGCTACGGGTATTTCCACTAAGGGGCCAAAAATTGGGAAGGGGTCTACCATTTCTCTTACAAGTCACAACACCCATGCGATGAATTGTATCATCGGCAAACGACGTATACAATATATATATATATATACATATATTAAGAGTGAAAATGTCTCTACTGGAGAGAACTGATTTTAAGAAAGGAAAGATTGTTGGGTGTTATATTAGTTGGTTGTCCGTAAGAGAAACCGAGAGATATTTGAACATATCCAAGTCAACTGTTTTGAATGTACTGAATAAGTAGAACACACATGGCGTTCCTGAAGCAGTAATACGTACCGACAGACCAAATAAAATCAGTGATAGAGGACGTCGAAGCCTCAGGAGAGTCGCTACAACTAATCGACGGAGTACTGCACAAGGCCTCAGTATACAGGTGAGTAAAAATGCTGGAACCTCGGTATGTACACGTACCATTCGCAGAGAACTTCATTCCATGGGTTACCGTGGTTGTACGATTGCTCATAAGCCTTTCATCTCCACTCGGAATGCTACTCGTCGTTTAGCATGGTGTAAAAAACATTTATCGTCGACCGTAGATCAGTGGAAACGGGTCCTACGGACTGATGAATCCAGAAACACGATCCATCAGTCTGATGGCCATGTGTGGCTATGGCGGCAGCCGGGGCAATGCAATTTTCCACAGTGTACTGTTCCTACGGTCAAGTTTGGAGCAGGCAGTGTACCCGTGTGTGGGTGTTTTTCGTGGTATGGTCCAGGCCCATTGGTTACCGTGGACAACCCTGTTAATCAGCATGTCTACCTCGATATTCTGGGCAATTATGCCCTACCAACTCTGTGGCAATACTATGGAACCGAGCCTTGTTAGTATCAGCAGTATAATGCACCAAGCCATAAAGCAAGGACTGTTACCACGTGGTTTGACGATAATTCCGTATCGTGTGGGGACTGGCTAGCACAGAGCCCTGATCGTAATCCCATAGAGCACCTATAGTACGAATTAGAGCTCCGCATAAGAATTTTGGAACCAAGGTCTATTACTAAGCAACAGTTAGCGGCAGCATTATGTACTGAATGGAAGCGCATAGCTATCGCTGTGTTCCAAAACCTTGTCGAAAGCATGTCTCGAAAGGTCAGTGCATGCATTAAGGCCAAAGGTGGACCGCCGCCGTACTAATGTATGTCAATAAATGCTATGTTGTGTTTCTCTTCTAGATGTCTGGTGACTTTTGTCAAAATAGTGTATATATATATATACACTATCTACGAACAAGTAATTGGACACATGTGATAGCAAAGGAAAACAAAGTTTATTCACCTTCAACAGTTGGTGGAGCCTCAACGAGCGGCGATTACAGCTGCGACACTCCGGGGCATACTCTCAACCAGGCGTTGTACGACGGCTAGCGGTATTTTCTTCCACTCGGCTTGGAGAAGACAGGTCAGTTCTTTACCGATTTCGGACGGTGGGGGCACCCCTTAAGTCGACGCTCCAACTCGTCCCAGAGGTGCTCGATAGGGTTAAGGTCCGGGCTCTGCGTAGGCCAGTCAATTCGATTAACCCCATTGTCATCATACCAAACCATGGTGGACCTCGCAACATGACAGGTGGCTTTGTCATCCTGTAAATATACAGACACCACCCCCTCACCATGAAAAAAAGTAACATGGGTCCACCCCGTAAAACTGCCACAACGTAGGAAGCGCATGGTCATCCAAAATGGTGCAGTAGGACTCGGCGTTGTGTCTAGCAAGAATTGCGACCAAGGGTCCCGTGCCATACCAGGAGAAACATCCCCATAGCATAATTCCACCGCCGCCGAACTTCACAGTTGGCACAATACATTCCGGCAGGAGGCGTTCTCCAGGCAGACGCCAAACCCAGACCCTGCCATCCGAACGGTAGAGACTGAACCTTGATTCGTCGCTCCAGAGAACCAGTTTGCACTGTTCAACGGTCCACTGTCGACGTTCTTTGCACCACGTTAGCCGAGCAGCGCTATTGGACTTGGTGATAAAACGCTTGTGGGCGGCAGCACGTCCATGATAACCGAGCAGATGGGCTTCCTTACGGATGGTATTCATCGAAGAACACTCCCGGATGCCTGTTGAAACTCCTCGCGGATGTGGTCCATCGATTTGGTGCGGTTCTTCTGAATTTCTCTGGCCAGCACCCGTCGGTCTTTAACTCCCAGTTTTGTTGGTCTGCTGGGTCGGGGCACATTCCGACAGTCACCTCTCATCTTCCACTTGCCAATCACGTAGGCCACTGTCGATTTTGGGTACTTCAACTCGCTGGATATGTCACGTATGGATCGGCCATTTCTGTGATACCCGACGATTACACCTTTCTCGAAATCAGAGAGCTCCGAACTGCGTGGCATCTTGCATGCGACTGGTTGCGTTGTTGTTTCCCACACGATATTTAACGGCGGCGGCCGTGACGTGTATCAGGACCGCAGATATCGTCGATTGCAGGGGTGTCCAATTACTTGTTGGTAGATAGTGTATATATATATATATATATATATATATATATATATATATATATATATATATATACATAGGGAGAGGCAAATATCTCCGCAAGCTCAAGTAGTATCATTCGCAGTTCAGATGGCAGCTTATCAGGATTTAAGCGATTTCGTACCTGGCATGATAGCCGGCGCCCGGGGTATGGGTCACTCCATCTTGGAAACTACCCCGAAATTTGGATTTATACTGTCAATAATTTTAAGGGTGTATCTGGACTACAAAAATCCGGGAAAAAATCCAGAGTGCGAGACCGATGTGGTCTTAGAAAAGCCCTAGACGATCGTGGACAGCCGCATTTGGCGCTCATAGTAACATCCGCCCAGCGTGCAACGTTGCACAAATCACAGCGCACTCAATGCTGGGCCCAATAGTGCCATCATCGTTCGAACATTGCAACGGTCCCTTTGTTTTGGAGCCAACTGCTCCCCCGGGGTTTCATTGCTGACCCCACGGCACAAGGTTGTGTGCCTCGCTGGGCTCAGGAACCCCGCCATTGGACACCAGATGGCTCGAAACGTTTAGCCTGAGACGACGAATCACGGTACTAACTGTTTCTGGAAGATGGCCGACTTCGGATATGGCGACAACCCCACGAGACAATGGATCTGGCATGAATACCAGGAACAGTGCAGACAGGCGGTGGCTCTGTTATGGTGTGGAATGTTTTCAGCAGACACGCGTTAGGGCCACCCATATGTCTCCAGACCGCTCTAACTGAGGGGGCTACGTTACCATATTTGGGGATCATTTGAATCAGTTCATGCCGTTGAGAAAAGACTCTGGAAACCTTTTGTTGGGCCACCCCGGTGGCACAGTGGTCTAAGCAATGGCTTCTGATCATTCGTCCGAAAGAGGTTCGGGTTCGAATCCCGATGAGGCATGGATGCTGTGTTTGTCTTACGGCCCTGGATCTCTCCCTTCCCTGGAACCAGCGGCCCTAAATTAAGGACGGGCGACTGCTTATAGCCAATTGAGTAGCTCACGGTGGTCATTAAACTTTCAATAAAAAGAAAAAGACGTTGGATAAAGGTTTCCCCAGGCAGTTGAAAAGAGACTTTGGAAACATTTTGCTGGCGGAAGGTTTCCCAAGTCTCTTCTCCAACTTTCTGTTTAGAACCAGTCTCCCCTATGTCACTATAAACATCTGGTTAAAGATCACCATCATCAAATATTACCAATCCACTGTTAGGTGAAAGTTTCTTCAAGTCCCTTCCCTACCTTCCTGTTTAAAGTAAGTCTTCCCCATATCACCATAAAAATTCAGTTAAAAATCATCAGCATCAAATATTATCAATCCACTGCTGGCTGACGGTTTCTTAAAGTCCCTTTCCCAACTTCCTATTTAAAGCCAGTCTTCTCCTTGTCACCATAAGAATTCAGTTAATGGTCATCATAATCAAATATTACCAATCCAAACGTCCGGGCTATTCGTGCCAACTAAATACACTAAAACAACTGATTTCTGTCTAGACACGGTACCAAGCAAGTTGTAATGACGACATGCCATCGACATTACCATCATCATGGATACATTTTATTTTACACCATTGTACATAGCATCGTAATCCGTAATCGTGTTTATTGTATCTTTGTAATATTTACATGTTTGTATACATTTAACAAGTGCGCATGCGTGGGCTTGAGTGGCGCCTCCATGCCAATTCATTGTGGGTTTTTCCTGACATTATAATCCCGGAACCACCCCTCTGCGTGCTTGATGATGGATCCATTGTGGGTCTGAAAGATCTCGCATATATATATGGTTTTAAGTTGTAAAGTTGTGCAATTATCTCCATTGTTTGGTACCGTGTCTAGACAGCAATCAGTTGCTTTAGTGTATTACCAATCCACTGCTGGCTAAAGATTTCTTCAAGTCCCTTCCCCACCTTCCTGTTTAAAGCCAGTCTTCTCCATATCAGCATAAAAATTCAGTTAAAAGTCATCATCATCAAATATTATCAATCCACTGCTGGCTGAAGGTTTCTTAAAGTCCCTTTCCCAACTTCCTATTTAAAGCCAGTCTTCCCCATGTCACCATAAAAATTCAGTTAATCGTCATCATAATCAAATACACTGACGGAAAAAAAAAATCCCAAAACCACGAAAAAATAGTTGTAGAGGAAAGAAATGGCAGCAATACATTTGTATAGGTAACATATTTAATCGATTTAGGTTTCAAGATCACAGCTTAATGTAAGCGCGAGAAGAGCCATTTTAAATGTGAAACGCTGGTACATTAATAACCGGAGTAACCACCAGAAAGTTGAATGCAAGCACGCAAACATGGTGTCGTACAGGTGCTGGATGTCAGTTTGTGGGATGGAGTTCCATGCCTGTTGCACTTGGTCGGTCAATACAGGGACGGATAATGCTGGTTGGGGGTGACGCTGGAGTTGTCGTCCAATGATGTCCCATACGTGCTCGATTGGTGAAAGATCTGGTGATCTAGCAGGCCACGGCAACATGTCAACACTCTGTAGAGCATGTTGGGTTACAACAGCGGTATGCGGGCGAGGGTTATCCTGTTAGAAAACACCCCCTGGAATGCTGTTCATGAATGGCAGCACAACAGGTTGAATCACCAGACCGACGTACAACTGTGCCGTCTGGGTGCGTGGGATAACCACGAGAGTGCTCCTGCTGTCATAGGAAATTGCTCCCCAGACCATAACTCCAGGTGTTGGTCCAGTGTGTCTCGGCCGCAGACAGGTTGGTTGCAGGCGCTCACCTGGTCTCCTTCTAACCAACACACGGCCATCACTAGCACCCAGGCAGAACCGGCTTTCATAAGAGAACACAACAGATCTCCACTCCGTCCTCCAATGAGCTCTAGCTTGACACCACTGACGTCGCAAACGGCAATGGTTTGGAGTAAGTGGAATGCTGCACGCTACAGGGCGTCTGCCTCGGAGCTGTCCTTCAAGTAACCGATTTGTAACAGTTCGTTGTGTCACTGTGGTGGCAACTGCAGCTCGAATTGCTGCCGCAGACGCAGAACAATGTGCCACGGCCATACGCCGTACACGGCGGTCTTCCCTCTCAGTGGTGCCACGTGGCCGGCAGGAACCCGGTCTTCTTGAGGCAGTACCTTCCCTTGAACACCGCTGCCAACAATCATGGGCGGTGGCTACATTCCTGCCAAGTCGTTCTGCAATATTGCGGAACGAAAATCCACCTTCTCGTAGCCCTATTACACGACCTCGTTCAAACTCTGTGAGCTGTTGATAATGGCTTCTTCGTCTTCTTAAAGGCATTCTTGACTAACATCAACACACTACGTCGAATCTCAACGATAACTAACGCTCACGAACGTTACAGCGCGTATTTACAGCAAACCTGCTTTGCATGTTCCGAGGGGCACTACTAGCGCCACACGTATGCGCCTAGCGCGAAATTTGCATAGACGTCATCTTACAGATGTACTCTCACCGCCTACCAACTGTCGTTTATCTAACACAACCCCTTCCTGGTGTTGGGATTTTTTCCGTCAGTGGATTACCAATCCACTGCTGGATGAAGATTTCTTCAAGTCCCTTCCCCACCTTCCTGTCTAAAGCCAGTCTTCTCCATATCAGCATAAAAATTCAGTTAAAAGTCATCATCATCATCATCAAATATTATCAATCCACTGCTGGCTGAAGGTTTCTTAAAGTCCATTTCCCAACTTTCCGTTCAGAGCCAGTCTCCCCCATGTAAGTCCGGCATGCTTGCGAATTTGAAACACTCTTTTCCCACGTGGCTTTCTTCTTGATGTTTTCCTGTCTCTTTTAATTCAGTCTACCATTTTCAGTATAGTTTTCTAGTTTGTCAGTGTACAACTTTTGTTAGACAACCGTCAACCACGTCATGTGGCACATCTTGTTTCCACTGAAGGGGCTCTAACAAACGGCCAATAGAGATATAAATGTACCACCGGTATTAGAAGAAATGCTATTATGCGCGCTCACCAACCCGCTTGGTTGTGTCCACTCCACCTACCCATTCCCTAAATGACTTTACACTGCTCTCCAAGAAAAATAGAGGCATCGGTTACTTCTAGAATTTTTTTCTTAATCGCTAAATCTTCAGTACTTGTAAAAGCATTCTACAACAATTTTGTTTTCCAGAAGTTTATTTTTAAGCCCGCTTTCTTAACTCTTGTCAGAAAATTCCAGCACCACACTTTGCAGTAAGTGAATACTTTGGAAAAAAGACTATCAGCAGCAAACCGAAGATAAATAAAATGATTTCCATTAATTTTTCTTCACTTCTCTTCCAAGTTCAATGATTGAAAGATATTCAGTTAGGAGTAACTGTTCGAATATGAACAAATATCTGTAAAATGTACCAGGATTGCAGACAAAAAATAAACAACTGATATCGTAGAAACGAGGAAAAGAAACGTGCCTACATTTAGTTAAGCCCAAGAAGTCAATTGACTGCATTCTTTATTCATTTAATTACCTCGAGTTATGTACCGTAATAAAGAAGATACAGAGAAGCACGAAATAATTTATGATTTAAAGCTTTGTAGGCAAAAACGTAACTGTGGCGTGGGAGATGAGGCGCTTTTTTCGGGCGCAGCTCAAGAAAGGGGGCACAAAAATGATATGTTTATATACGTAAGAAAGAAAGATAAATGGGACTCATTATTCTATAGTTTGCTAAGGAAGCAGAAACGTCTAGAGACGCCTCTCTTTGTAGAACTATTATTTTAAATTATTATTATTAGCTTCGCGTATCATGTCACATATCATAATACTTTTATACATAAATCTTCGTTTAGTGAATTCTTTTCACATTAAGTTTATGTCAGCCAGCCATTTTTTACAAATGGTCTCTAAATATTTTAAGAAATGTAAAATTTATTCTGATAAATATTGTTGCTTTAAATGCTGATAAATAATCCCACATTTTTGAAATAATAAATTATATATTTTTCCAAATATTGTCGCATAAGTTTGAGGTTTTTATTTCATACAAAAACCTAGTTGCTCTTGCTGAAGAGACATTTTCTGTGTTCATGACTATTTAACTTCTGAAAAGCTCCATCCAGATTGAAAACCATTTTCATTGCCTCTACGAAAATCTATTTGTTTTGTTCAATAAATAAGGATTCTTCAAAAAGGATTCTTCTGATATCAAAACTTGATTATTTGAACGTAAGACATATCAAAAATCATTTACAGCAGATATGGAGAAAAACATTTCTAAATTAGGTTATACATTTTTTTGAAAATATTAAAGTATTTTCATGATGACATATCTGTTCTTCAGGTGTTGTTTTCGTATTAAAAGCTTGACGAGTAAGATTAGAGCTTTTGCGATAATGTTTTATAAAAACTATAATCCTGTGCAATAATTTAGAATATAACATCAGCATAAATTCTTGTTCTATATTGGTAATGTTTTATAACAACTATGGTCTAATATAATGGTAGAATATAATCTCAGCATACATTTTTGACAGGACTATAGTCGATAAGGGTTTATAACAACTATAGTCCTCTACAAGAACTTAAAATATAATCTGAGCATAAATTCTTGTACAGAACTATAGTTGATAATGTCTTATAACAACTATAGTCCTGTAGAAGAGTTTAGAATATAATTTCAGCATAAACAATTCTTGTATGGGATTAGAGTTTTTAATGTTTTATAAAAACTACAGTCCTGTACAAGATGCTAGAATATAATCTCAGCATAAATTCTTGTACAGGACTATAGTTGTTAATGTTTTACAAAAACTATAGTCCTATACAAGAATTTAAAATATAATCTCAGCATAAATTCCTGTACGGGACTATAATTGTTAATGTTTTACAAAAACTATAGTCCTATACAAGAATTTAAAATATGATCTCAGCATAAATTCTTGTACGAGACTATAATTGTTAATGTTTTACAAAAACTATAGTCCTATACAAGAATTTAAAATATAATCTCAGCATAAATTCTTGTATGGGATTAGAATTGGTAATGTTTTATAAGAACTATAGTCCTGTACAAGATGCTAGAATATAATCTCATCATAAATTCTTGTACAAGACTATGGTTGTTAATGTTTTATAACAACTATAGTCTTGTACAAGAATTTAGATTATAATCTGCCCATCGCTTCATCTTCAGGATCTTCCGCCCATGACTTCCTCTTCCGTCTATTTCCTTCCCCCGAAGCATGGTCAGAAACAAACCTATAACTATAGCTCGCTTGGGCACTTCCATCAGAATCGGAATATTTCTTCCTTCCTCATCGCATTCTCTAGTTTAAAAACGTTAAACTTGAAAAAATTACCTGTGCGCATTTCTACTGTGTCATACCAGCCATCATCTGCAGGATTTTTTCTTAAAGTGATGTGAAATCACTTTTTCATGGTGAGTATCGATTACAGAGATTCACGTGACGCAGTTCATCTCGTGTAATATTTCTATTGGTTGTTTCATTGTGCTATACTTTATTGTGCACATGGGTATTATGTCATTTTATTAGCATTGTGATTTCTTTTTAGGTTCCCGTAACTTCTTTTTCCTTTATGGTTAGGTTGTGGTTAAACCGTTAAGTGATTTTCTTTTTTCTTTTATTTTTATGGTCTTTATGCTTTTTTTTTTTGCTTTTATTAGGTAGCTCTAGGTTTGTGAGAGGTTAATGGGACCATGATTATTGCAGTTCTAGTCAGAGGTTTTTTCTCAAAAGCCATAATCTGATTCGTCAAACTTTTAATACCGAAACAACACGTGAAGTACAGAAATGTCATCGAAAATACTTTAATATTTTCATGTTATTTACACTATTGCACCACGTAACTAATTGTACAATCCCTGATTATGAATATTCTCAAGATTCGTACAAAATATAATATATTAAAATCATGTTTTTTAAACTTTCATGCATTTTATCCAATCCAAGCACTCTCGCCCTAGAATTAATGCTTATATAATTTCATATTAATATTTTTTTATGTATCCATAATGAATCTAGTTTCACTTTGTAACATTTTGCTCTTATACAAATTTTGAAGATGTGAATCCGTTTACTTTTGTAAATATGACATGGATGGTAAGTCAGATAATATCCGAAAACTTGAAAATTTCGTGGTGCGTGAGCGGGAACCGGAGCCGCTTCTCCCGGATAGCGCCCGAGTATGCTGACCACTACACCACCCAGAACGACCAAATCTCAAGTTTCCGATTAATTAATCGGAAACTTGAGATTTGGTCGATTAATTGATCGAAAACTTGAAACTTGGTCGTTTTGGGTGGGGTAGTGGTTAGCATCCTCGGGCGCTATCCGGGAGACGCGGGTTCGACCCCTCAAAGTTTCCGATTACTTAATGGAAAACTTGAGACTTAATCGATTAATTAATCGGAAACGTGAGACTGGTCGTTCTGGGTGGTGTAGTGGTTAGCATACTCGGGTGCTATCCGGGAGAAGCGGCTCCGATTCCCGCTCACGCACCACGAAATTTTCAAGTTTTCGGATTACCTGACTTACCATCCATGTCATATTTACACCAAAAAAAAAAAAAAAAAAAAGAATTCACATCTTCAAAATTTGAATTGTATGGTGTAAACCTGTATGATTTTGTTCTTATATTTCAATAGCGAAAGAAGTGTTGCTTATATTCAACACGACGAAAAGGCCGGTAGGATCAACCTACTGTGAAATACTTGCTGTGCTGCCGCAAACAATGACAAGGCTAACAAAACAGTAGAGAGAAAGGGAGAGAAAAAGAGAAAGAGAGAGTGTGTGTGAGAGAGAGAGAGAGAGAGAGAGAGAGAGGAAGAACTTTCTCAATGAACTCACCGCAATTGTGTGGTCTTCCGACCCATACTCCATCTTGGCACACAATTTTCCAGGTGGTTTTCTTCCCGGAGAATGTAGCCAAACACTTAAAGAGAACTTCCGTCCCACTGGGGAAATACCTATTCTCTTGACCAGAAGGCAATTTCTCTCTTTTCAGCGCATCCGCTGCTCGATAATCTTGGGGCTCAACGAAAGTGCTTCCCCTGTAAAGCAAAGTGTTGTGCAGCCTCTCGGGAAGACTGCAGGGCTGAACAGTTTCGGTTCTCATCTTTTCTGAATTTTGTGTTGGGCTTAAAGTGGATTCAAGGCGAAGCTCCAGCGGCTCGAATCCTAAACACAGAAAAAGAAAAGTGCATCTGTTTTCCTGAAACTTAAGAAAAAGGTTTTTCTACTCAACAACCACGATGCATAAACTTTGATTCTAGATTAAAATGAAAAAGAAAAAAAAACAACTAAAGCAAAGCAAAGGTAAAAACGTTTATCTTTCATAAAATCTACAAAGTTTTGCAATTTCATTAGTTTAAAAAACAGACAACGCAGAACGACTTGTTACACTAAACTGATAGAAAAACATGTTGGGAAAGGAAGAAGGTAAGTGCTATTCTGTCGGTACCAACGAGGGAAGGCAGCAAAACTACTCTCTCACGTGACCTGCTTCCAAACAGATGAACAAACAGCATCTGATGTATGGGCACATGATGAATGACATCTAATTTACTTGAATTCAGAATTCCAAATGCCGCTTGATGTACTGATCGCTATCTTTACTGTAGAATACAGCTGCATTAGGATCATGAATGTCTCCTGCACTTTTCTTATTTAAATACATTTGTTAAAAGTAGCCTAGGGTTCAGATGAGCGTGAGCAATAGGCATCCGAGCATAAACTCACCCACCAGCTGCCAAGTCTTTTTTTTTTTTTTTTTTTTTTTGTTAATAATACAAAGTAGATGTGAATGCCGCTGCATTTGAATAACAATCTGTTCAAGGCCAAGGGAAAGAGAAGATCATCCACTACAAAAAGATGGGAGTCAGGATTAGCGATTGTCAAGAAGAAAACAAAAATAATTTATTTTAAATTCTCGTTCTTAAACTAGGTTATGTTCACGAATTCTCAAAGAGGAGCTTCATTAATTGAATAAGAATTGCTGTCTTTCTTTGGCAGCAAAGTACGTGATTAAGAATTCGATAAGACAAATGGAAAATACACTGGTTTCCATAAATTAAGGAACAAACGAAAAAATCGTGATAACTGAAATTGTACACTGAGAAAAACGTTTTGTTAATTCAACAAACATTTTTGTCGATATACAGTCAACAAAAAATTGCGTTGAATTTGCAAAACTATTGTTGAAATTGAAAACATTATGTTGTTGAAAATTATTGTTGATTTAGCAAAATTTATTGTTATCACGAAAAAACGTTTTGTTCATTTCACAAAATGATTCGGTCGATTTTGGGAATTTGTTTGATCCAAAAACAGATATTGTTCTAGCAAAAAAACTGATTGTGTCACAATAACAATATATTTTGTTGCAGCAACAAAAGATTTTGTCATGATAACAATGTGTTTTGTTGGATCAAACAAATTCCCCAAAATCGACATATACATTTTGTTAAATGAACAAAACGTCTTGTCGTGAAAACAATACATTTTGTTAAATCAACAATAATTTTCAACAAAATATTTTTTTGCAAATTCGACAAAATTTTTGTTGAATTAACAAAACGTTTTTTCTCAGTGTACGCAATCGATTCGGATGAAATTTCGTGTCGCAGCAAATCCTTTGCATTTTGTATGAGTAGTCCAAATATGAAAATACAAAAATGTAGGCATCAAGGTGAAATAGGAAATGGTACTTGAATACGGAGTGTGATTACCCCGAACAGCAATACAGGCCCGACAGCGATGTTCCATGCTGTTAATTATGGTGTCGAGCAGTTCCGTGGGTAGGTGCGTCCATTTCTCTAGCAAAGCAGTGAAGATCCCCTAAAGCGTTCGGAGAGGTAGCTGGAGACCAGCAACAGGGCTCCCTAGGGCATCCCAGACATTCTCAATGGGATTCAGATAGGGAGAGCGTGCTGGTCACTCCATACGGACTGGTGCACGAGGCGAGATGTGTGAGGGCGGGCGTTATCCGCCTGCTGTACAAATGCATCGCCAATTGCGGTCACATACGAACAAACAAAAGGACAAATATGAGATGAGTGGGTGTAGCCGACCTGATCCGCCGTGGAGAAAGCCGCAAATACCGGTCATCCGCGGAGGTCGTTACCCTTTGCCTACCTTCGCTGTAACTTCGGGAAGCTACACCCGAGGCTTGAAACTGCTGCCACATCCTGCTGAACACAGAACGATCGACGTTGAGCCATCTTGCGACGTTCGCCTGCCGTTGCGCTGCTTCGAGTCGGCCAATCGCTCTGTAGCGTAACTCCGCTGGTAAATGACGTCTCGAAGGCATGTTAACAAAATCGCTTTCTCGAAACCTTGTCATTTACCTCCGCACATAAATTTTCAACTCCCTCCATAACAGCTGGTTTTAAGCCCTTGCTCATTTGCATAAAACGCTGCCAGCGCCACTCATTTGCCTTCCGTACATCGAAGCCTTCGCCCGTAGCATATGCAAATTTCGTGCAATTTGAACTATATTTCGCCTAATTATCTGAATTTTTCGGTTTGTTGCTTAATTTATGATAACCAGTGTAGGTTCGTCAAAGAAAAACATATTTTGCCTACCAGGCACCCTACTTGCGAGCTTCCTACCGTTCGTCCGATATGGGCTCTGGTTTGAGATTTACATGAGGAAAATTAGCGTGTGTCTGAGTGATAAAACTGGTTCTGTCATTTCCCTGGAGCCAGTGACTGCAAATTTGTGACGGTGACTAATTGCAGCCTTCGATGTTCACGGATGTCGTTAAACTCCGAAACAAACAAACAGAGACGTTTCATGTTAATCTTCATCATGTTTCTGGAGCTAACCACAGAACTCTGGTCGATTGCATTGGAATCGGCAAGCTTTCAGAAGTACGGGAAAATTATGGTTTTAGAAAAGACTCTTTTCTATAGCCTATCATACATTTTTAAGGAGCATTTGTCTAGGAAACATAGGAGAGAGTGGAAAAGTCATCCCTTCATCTGCACAGCGAAAGCTTGAAGGGTATTTTCTGCATCCGGAGTGACGCTGTGCTCTTAATAAGCCTCCTCATCTTTCTTTCGCTGGAAATATCATTACAGCATGTTCCATCAAGTGCGCGTGAGTAACCAAATAAGCGTAAATCCCTTATCCTGTGGGTGACATAATAAATCGAAATAAGTCATATAATCGATATATCATGATTCAATGTATGAAAATTATGTGAGTCAGAAAACATTCGGTGAATTTGGTGCCGGAAATACTCTAGTTTCAGCGCACCCCCTCTACTGACTTAGTGGAGTCTTTTTTACATGAGTTTGCAAGGCGACACATTGAACAATGCTAATTCTTTTGATGGGGAAGCCCTACGCTGTATACGTGCTCCCTAGTGGAACATAACCATGGACATCTCCAGTTCGACACCCATTGCCACTATTTCCATACTGCAAAGTTGTGTACCGTAAAGGACTGATAAGAGAGCACATATTATTTACCAATACTAGTTTATACACCTGCGATAACACTGATTATGTGTTGCTGAATACGCTAATATGCATGTGTGATGTTTTAGTGCAACAGCTGTCCTCTGCAACAGAGAGCGTTGCCTTTATTGACGCACACCTGTTGATTGAACCTGAGACCAATTGACTTTTAGAGCTCACATGTGGAGAGTGAGCAGGTTTGTGGTACCGCTTGCAAGTTTCAACGGCCCAAATCTTCAGCATACCAGGGGTGTTAGAAAGTGTACGGCAGTCACAATATATGGTGCCTATGCCTGTTTCGCGCCATCAGAGGGAACTTAAAATATACTGGAATTAAATGCAGAGGAAAAGCGAAAACACTGATTGTCCTCTCAACTTCCAGTTCTTAGATACAACTGCAGGTTGTTCACTATGAACATATAGTTTGCATTCGCTAGTGATATCGCTCTGGGCCTCTCTCCCTATATGCCAACATAGATCGGACTCCGAAAGAAGCTGGTGTAAAAAAAACGTCATACGGAAAGCTGGTTACACACACCATCAAATATTAACTGATATCTGGTACCATATTTAATTCACCGATGTTTTTGAGATCGGTTTCACACCTTAACAACGCTTTGTACTCACCATCCAGAGTCATAGACGATGTAATGAACTAGTATGAAGGAACAATGTGGATGAATTTAACTTTGCTCATGCAGTAGGAGGGAAGTTACATTTAACTGTCTTTGCTTTACTAATAGGGAGTGAAATGTAGTGTGCAAGAAATACACCGATGAATCGTTCCATTATGACCACCCCCAGCATAGAGAAATGAGTGCGCATGGAGATAGAACGTTGTCGCAGGTTAAGTTCACAGGGCAGTATATATACAAAACGAGTACCGGCTTTCGGTTAGTAGAGTGTTCGGAGTCAGAGCGGGAAAAGCTGCAGATTTATCGTAATTTGGTAAAGGGCAAATTTTGATGGCTCGGCGCCTCGGAACTACGATATCAGAAACAGCGCGATTTGTCGGTTGTTCACGTGCCGCTGTAGTCAGTACGCATCAGAAGTGGTGCACAGATGGCCAAACGACGAAGCGTCGTCCGGCTGAGTGCCGTCCACAGGTCCTTGATGCCAGAAGGGAGCGAAGACTGTCGCGCATTGTTCACAGCGACCGCAGGGCCACAGTGCGACAAATCACCCACAGCTACAACAGTGGTGATCAGTGGAATCTATCACAGCACACAGTTCATCGCAGCCTTCTGCGCATGGGCTTGCTTAGCAGAAGAGCCATCCGGGTCCTCATGCTCACTGCACGTCATCGCCAACAACGCATGAAATGGGCGAAAGATAATCGAGATTGGACCGTGGATGATTGGAATAAAGTGGCCTGGTCTGACGAATCAAGATTCCTGGTGCACCACGTAGACGGCCGAGCGCGGATACGCCGATTACCAACGGAGTCTATGGAACCTGTATGCACTGTTGGTCGGAAACAGGCCGCCGGCGGCGGCGGCGGTGTTATGCTGTGGGCGATATTTTCTCAGGAACACTTTTGTCCCAATTATCCCAATAGCACAATCCCTGACAGTTGTCAGGAATCTGAATATCGTTGCGGACCAAGTTCTAACATTCATGGCAACTGTGTTCCCTGCTGGTGATGGCCATTAACAACAGGATAATGCGCCACGCCATGCTGCCAGAATCTTCAAGGAGTGGTTCTAGGAGCATTCTGGTGACTTTCTGTTAATGCCCTGGCGTCCAAATTCACCTGCCATGAATTCAATCGAAAATTTGCCGTTTGATTCGGAAAAGCGGGTTCACGCTAAATCACCACCAACCCGAAATGTACAGGAACTTGAGGACCTGCTGTTGACATTATGGTACCAGATGCCACAGGATACCTATCGCCACCTCATCGAGTCGATGCCTCGCCGAGTGGTCGCTGTTTTGCGGGCTAAAGGGGGTCTATACAGCTTTTTAGGTAGGTGGTCATAATGTAATGGTTCATAGGTGTACATCCAAAATTTAGGGCTTATCTTTCCTACGCTATGCGCCAAAGATAGCAATAAACCCATTTTAGAGCAGTACCTCAACGCAAACGTTCAAAATATCAAATATATTGTATTTTAAGAAAGGAATGCCGCTGCGAATTCATCAGAGCAAAGGAAAGCAGTTAGTCTTTTTTTTTTAGTGCTTACTATAGAAAGATTGAAGAGAAAGACATACTCTCATCAAGTGTCGTCAATGAACCTGAAAATCAGTGATCCAGAAAATCGTTAAACCGCGCATGCCCAAATATGAAAGAATCGACCGGGGAAATGCCGTTTACTTTGGGAAACGAATAGAAAGAAGCATTAAAGCGAGTTATTTCGAGAGGTACGTTGATACATGAAAGATTGTCTCTATCCCATTATCTCAGGTGACATTTAAGTGACTCATATTTACAGGACGAAATACTTTGTAACGATTGTGCTATAACACCTAAAATTTCTTCATTTACGCGTGTCGTGTAGAAGACATGCGTTATAGATGGGAAATAGCATTTTTGCCAGTCGGAATTCGGGCACAATGATTGCAGCTAAAATAAAAAGAGGAAGGAAGTTATAAAAAAGCAGACTATACTCTCCTGACTTTCTCCTATATGACTTTTCTTTAACAAGGTTTTCCACCATTACTGAAGATTATTACACTCCAGGTAAAGCTATACCATGTTCAGCGTAATTGATTGAAGATATCTGTTAATTGTTTATGTTATACCAAAATTCTAACGTACTTTAGTGAAACATTCTTCTTACTGAAACGTTCCGTAAAGTTTAAGTCGTGCTCTGGATAGCTTAAGTAAACAACTCTAAGCTAAACAGGCATTGAATAGATATTACATCCAGGTGAAAGTCGAAGTTTACTTACGAGGTCATTTAATATTTATTGGTTCTTGGTAGGTACTCAAGTCAGCCAACATCACAGAATAGAATTTACTTCGTACTTCATCATCTAGTACTTCGACGTCGGAATACAACAGACTCTTGTAACAGAGAATGCTCATCAAATCTCATTAACAAAAATTTGGGATTTCAATATCAACAAAGCATAGCATCAACGTAAGCGATTCAATCAAGCTCGAAAAATTTCTCTCGTAACAAACCTTTCGTAACCAATCTTTCCAAGCTCTCTCTTCGATGTAAATCGCTCTGATCTCTCTCAATCTTTTCTTTCTCTCTCATAAACCTTAAACAGCACTCTTATCAGTATTTATCACATCTGTTATTCACTCTTGATCTGGCGTTAGGTTGCCAAACCAACAATCACCGAGAGAGAAAATGTAGCGTTAAGGTTAGCAACTGTTTACCGAGAATGAACCAGAAATGTAAACTGGACAAGCCACCAACGGCAACCGACAACTCGGGTACAGTTGGCAAATTTTGAGTAAAACTATTGTAAAATCGGAAGGCGTCAGAAGTTGACCATGGACGATGTCTAATCGCATGCTAAAAATCATGGGGATCGGATGTGTCATGTCGTACCTATGCCCCAACAGCTAACTGTTCTGAGTCTCGTACAGAGCGCGGATTTTTTCAATTAATATTAAAATTGTTCAGATTTTTAATAGTCATTATTTTTATACTACACGACCAATCACCATGATACTAACCCCATGTCACTCACCATGTCCTCCCCTTTCTCTGTAGCAAGTGTCACCGAGATCGGCTGAAGATCTTTGAAGAAGATAGGTAACAAACTACCCCTTCTCAAAACCTGCAAACCCCTAAAATGCAAGTTTTTGGACGATTATTTCTCAATGACACGGAATTTCGGGAATCGAAAGGCGTCAAAACCTGACCATGGACAATGTCCAATCGCATTCCAAAAATCCTCTTGATCGGATGTATCATCTCGTACCCATGCTCGAACAACTAATTGTCTCGAGTCACATAAAGAGAGCTCCGCTCAATAAGAGTACCGGAACCAAAAAGGAACACTAAATTAGAGTATACGTTACAACTATCGTTAGTAACCGGAAAAGCGAAATAATATGGTTATTTTATTCCACTGCATACAGTTGGAAGCGATATCTTTTTTTCAAAGACAATTGTTTTGAACTGGATCGAAAGCACATAGCTCGAAGACAAACATAAGATACCTTTTCCTGGCTTGTCTGAATATATATTTTTCCTGGTTTGCTTCTGAATATATCCTTTTTCTCGCTTGCCTCTGAATATGTCCTTTTCTTGCCTTGCCTCTGAATATATCCTTTAACTGGCTTGCCTCTGAATATATCCTTTCCCTGGCTTGCGTCTGAATATATCCTTTTCCTGGGTTGCCTCTGAATATATCCTTTATTGAACCATTCTTAAAACTTAAATACATGAACAGAAAGTGAAAAAAGTTTAATGCATTTTTCCATACAAAAAGCGATTGCTGCGCATTCATTACTTTTGGTCTTCAGTGACTGAAAATTTCGTACAAAGTTCCTCACTGAGCAGACGAAACGAAGTTAATTAGAACAAAAAATGAATGTGCTGTTTCAAATATAAGGTAGAATTTAAATACCTGTTACTTTGTGTAGTTCACTGGATCGCAAGCATTTTGGAATCTGAGGCATGAGGCTTCCTTGTTGGCAGTGCAGAGGATGAGGCGCTGTCTTGTAGAAACCTGAGTCACACTCGTATTCCACGAAAGATCCATGGGATATAGTAAGACCTGCTCTGTATCCACCTGAATAGCTCCCGTGCTCAATATCGTGGAGTTCACAAGGACCTACAAATGGTAATGAGAGACTTAAATACTGTTATTACATAATTCCTCTTTTTAGTTATACACAGTAAAATAATGATTTATCACCCGACAAAATTGTAAGCACCAGAAGAGATTTCCCAAAATCTACGAGGAGATGCCGAAAAGTTCTCGGCCTAACCTACTTCCTGTAACTATAGCGTTATTTTGTCACTTCAGCTCGAAAGTGTGTTATTTTGTATTGTAAGGTGCCAATTTTCAGACTAATAGCTATTTTTGTTTTTCAGATGGTTAATGTCCTGAACTGAATTATGTCAATGCAAAGTGTTGAATTTTCGAATGTGGAACTGCGGGCCGTCATTAAATTTCTTTTCCTGAAGAAGAAAACTGCAAAGGAAATCTATGAGTGTATGACGCAAACATTAAGTGAGAAGTGCCTTGCGTATTCCACTGTGAATAAATGGTGTGCCAACATTCAGCGTGGAGACGTTGAGACCGAAGTACAGTAATATCTGGGAGACCTTTAACAGTGACAAAACCCGAAATTGTTGATCGTGCTCATGATTTGATTTTGTCAGATCGGCGAATCTCGGCTCAAACAATAGCTGAGACGTTGGAGATATCCAGGGTACGTGTTGGATTAATAATTTATGAGCACTTTGATAAGCAGAAGATGTCAGCGAAGTGGGGGCCCAAATGTTTGAACGCCGATGAGAAACGAAAAGGAGGGGAAACTTCCAAATCGGTTTCGCAGCATTTTGAGCGATTTGGTGATAATTTTTTTGCAGTGACTTGTCATTGTTGATGAAACGTGGTTACATCACTACGATTCAGAGACGAAACAACAGTCCTTGCATGGCGGGGCTAGATTTATCCACTGCCAAAAAAAGTCAAGACTCAAAGGTCTGCAGGAAAGGTCATGGCAACAGCTTTTTGGGATTCAGAAGGCGTTTAACCGAATGACTATCTCCCAAAGGGCGAAATAATAAATACTGAATACTATTCCAACTGGCTGTGCCGATTAAAGGAGGCGTTGAAGGAAAAAAGGCGAGGAAAACTGCGGAAAGGTGTTCTCTTTTTTGCAGAACAATGCGCAGCCTCACAAGGCTGGGAAGACAATGGATATTTTGAGGGATCTGGGGTTTAAGTGCATAGACCATCCACCCTACTCACCGGACCTTACTCCATCTGACTATTTACTGTTCCCAAACATTTAAACGTCTGTAAGTTTCACATATCTAGCCCACTGCGTTCTTGGTGAGGCTAAGAGGCGTTGAAGGAAAAAAGGCGAGGAAAACTGCGGAAAGGTGTTCTCTTTTTTGCAGAACAATGCGCAGCCTCACAAGGCTGGGAAGACAATGGATATTTTGAGGGATCTGGGGTTTAAGTGCATAGACCATCCACCCTACTCACCGGACCTTACTCCATCTGACTATTTACTGTTCCCAAACATTTAAACGTCTGTAAGTTTCACATATCTAGCCCACTGCGTTCTTGGTGAGGCTAAGAGGCGTTGAAGGAAAAAGGCGAGGAAACCTGCGGAAAGGTGTTCTCTTTTTTGCAGAACAATGCGCAGCCTCACAAGGCTGGGAAGACAATGGATATTTTGAGGGATCTGGGGTTTAAGTGCATAGACCATCCACCCTACTGACTATTTACTGTTCCCAAACATTTAAATTAAGAGGCGTTATCTACAATGGATATTTTGAGGGATCTGGGGTTTAAGTGCATAGACCATCCACCCTACTCACCGGACCTTACTCCATCTGACTATTTACTGTTCCCAAACATTTAAACGTCTGTAAGTTTCACATATCTAGCCCACTGCGTTCTTGGTGAGGCTAAGAGGCGTTGAAGGAAAAAAGGCGAGGAAAACTGCGGAAAGGTGTTCTCTTTTTTGCAGAACAATGCGCAGCCTCACAAGGCTGGGAAGACAATGGATATTTTGAGGGATCTGGGGTTTAAGTGCATAGACCATCCACCCTACTCACCGGACCTTACTCCATCTGACTATTTACTGTTCCCAAACATTTAAACGTCTGTAAGTTTCACATATCGAGCCCACTGCGTTCTTGGTGAGGCTAAGAGGCGTTGAAGGAAAAAAGGCGAGGAAAACTGCGGAAAGGTGTTCTCTTTTTTGCAGAACAATGCGCAGCCTCACAAGGCTGGGAAGACAATGGATATTTTGAGGGATCTGGGGTTTAAGTGCATAGACCATCCACCCTACTCACCGGACCTTACTCCATCTGACTATTTACTGTTCCCAAACACTTAAACGTCTGTAAGTTTCACATATCTAGCCCACTGCGTTCTTGGTGAGGCTAAGAGGCGTTGAAGGAAAAAAGCGAGGAAAACTGCGGAAAGGTGTTCTCTTTTTTGCAGAACAATGCGCAGCCTCACAAGGCTGGGAAGACAATGGATATTTTGAGGGATCTGGGGTTTAAGTGCATAGACCATCCACCCTACTCACCGGACCTTACTCCATCTGACTATTTACTGTTCCCAAACATTTAAACGTCTGTAAGTTTCACATATCTAGCCCACTGCGTTCTTGGTGAGGCTAAGAGGCGTTGAAGGAAAAAAGGCGAGGAAAACTGCGGAAAGGTGTTCTCTTTTTGCAGAACAATGCGCAGCCTCACAAGGCTGGGAAGACAATAGATATTTTGAGGGATCTGGGGTTTAAGTGCATAGACCATCCACCCTACTCACCGGACCTTACTCCATCTGACTATTTACTGTTTCCAAACATTTAAACGTCTGTAAGTTTCACATATCTAGCCCACTGCGTTCTTGGTGAGGCTAAGAGGCGTTGAAGGAAAAAAGGCGAGGAAAACTGCGGAAAGGTGTTCTCTTTTTGCAGAACAATGCGCAGCCTCACAAGGCTGGGAAGACAATGGATATTTTGAGGGATCTGGGGTTTAAGTGCATAGACCATCCACCCTACTCACCGGACCTTACTCCATCTGACTATTTACTGTTCCCAAACATTTAAACGTCTGTAAGTTTCACATATCTAGCCCACTGCGTTCTTGGTGAGGCTAAGAAATTATCAGCATCCCCTCGTACAAAACTGTGGCTTAAACATCAGTGTCAATGTCAATGAAAATAGTTGAGTAATCATCACAATACAGATAGTGAAAACAGTGGTCTGACACGCTCGGTGATACACAATGCAATTTATTCTTACATTAATGCCATTTCTTACAGTTGCATCACTACCAGTGTTATGTCTCGTCATCAGTGTCAGTTGCAGCCCTTGTGTTTTGCCATCAGCTTGATTATTCCTATCCGTATGCTGCTTTCTAATAATTGGATGAAGGATTTGTCTCTATTCATGAGAATGAGTTATAATCAGGAGTCCAAAATTAAATTCGTTTACTCGTCCATGAAAAATCAAAAATAATAGCTGACGGGTGACGCTACGAGGCAAGCATTTTTTTTAATTCCCAGCCAAGTAAAACCTACTGGTTTGAATCGTTGTCATATTTCTTTTTTTTATTTTCCTGCTTTTCTTCCTTAACGTGCGTCAGAACAAGAACGTAATTAGTCATTATACGTAGTGCGATCAAAAGGTTCCGAGACTAGGTACGTAGCGCACCAACAGATGGCAGTACGCTGATGCCCGTGCAGCTGTCGAGGGAAATGACCTTCATAAGTCATTGTACCGAGTGGCGTCGTTCTGTGAACATCGGGAGCAGTGCTACACGATATTTGGTGACCGCGTGCAGAACACAGCTGCGATTTCGGTATGGACTGCAAACTAGAGCAGCGAGCAAACAACAAATTCTGCGTCACGTCAAACTCGGGCAAATCAGGAACGGAGACACATGAAATGTTGCGGCAGGCTTATGGCAATGAAGCAATGAGTCGTGCGAGGTGTTTTGAGTGACACTGGCGCTTCAAGAACGGTAGAACGGCACTGGAAGACGACGAGAGGTCAGGGTGACCGCCCACGAGCAAAACCCCCCCAAAAAGGTGGATAAAATTAGGGAACTGGTGCATGAGGATCGTCGGAAAACCATTCAAGACATTGCTACGATCGTCAATATGTCATACGGAACACTGCAAAAAAATGTTAAGGTCGTTTTGAAAATACAGGGAGGACATTCGTAGCAAACGACCTGAAATGTGATGCAAGGGCGATTTCTTGCTCCATCACGGCAATGCAGCAGCTCACAGAGCATTAGCAACGCGCCAGTTTTGCAGCCGCAACAACATGACTACCCTTCCTCACCCGCCTTACTCGTTGGATTTTCTCCCCAGCGACTTCTTTCTGTTCCCGGAGATGGAGCTGAAGCTCAAGGGTCGCCCTTTTGAAATTGTGAACGAAATCCAGCGCGAATCGCAGACGGTGCTTGACACGATTCGGGAACAGGACTTCCAGGGAGCGTTCCAACAGTGGCAAAAATGCTGGCAGCGGTGTATCGCTGCCAAAGGAGACTACTTTGAGGGATATCATAGACAGACGTAAGTACTTTGTTGTATATCGGCCTAGTCTCGGAACTTTTTGATCGGACCTAATTACGTTCTTGTTCTGCATTTTTGAGAATAGATTAGTGTTTTACTTTTAGCCTTTAAACGGCCAAAGTCCCCGAACCATATAGTACCCAAAGTTTTCTGTACTTTCCAAACACAAATGTTCACAAAGCGTCCGGGTTTTACGAAAATTTCGGAAAAACGATTCCTTTCCCCCACTCATCACAGTGGTATGGACCATAAACCTGTCATTCGTGAGAAGATATCCCCTATAGTCCTATGTTCTCTGCTCCATGACCTAAAGCATGATGGGGGAAGGGATAGTCCCTCTGACACGGACATCATGCCACTGGGCAGAAACAAGTGACTGAAACATCTCTCTCCTTTCGTAGGTTCGTGCCGCCCCCGTGGCGCAGCGGTCTGAGCAATGGCTTCTGATTATTTCATCCGAGATGAGTCCGGGTTCCCTGTCCCAGTGAGGTATGGATTTGTGCTTGTCTTAAGGCGCACGCTTTCTCCTTTCCCTGGAATCAGTGGCCCTAAATTAGGGACGGGCGACTGCTTATAGCCCATTGAATTGCTCATGGTGGTCGTTAAACCTCTAATAAAAAAATAGGTTCGTCGCCATTGTTATTGCCTTTTAGTAGGTTCAGAAACGATTAATGTCAATCGGATCAGTCAGAAAGAATTAATGTCAATCATTCCCCTGAATGACCATTTTCTTTGAACAACAAAGCGAAGTGGAAGGCAGACTTTTCTGATGCACAGGTTCACTTGTTGCAATCTCTTTTCAGAAAGCGAATATATTCATTGGAGCTGATTTCAGCCCATTTTCCTAACCGCGTGTTAATTCGTTTCAGCTGGTTAAAGGGTTAAGGAAATAAATGAAATTGGAAACTCTGTTCTGCTAATACTAACAGCTTAACCAGGAAAGCCAGAGAGTTGCCCGCTTCCTGAGCTCTGCATGTGGGGGTGGAGGCGAGGGCGAAAGGGTGGGAGGCAAGTCCTAAAATATAGAACAAACAGCGTGCACCTGAAATGTTAAGGTTGGGAAGGGGGATGTCATGGAGGAATTGGGGAATTCAAAACGTTAATGTGATGAGCATTCTTGTTACTGAGGAAGAAAATGCCAAAATCTCTGACCAGTGACATTTTCTGCTGACTGGTGGACAAGATTCATATTTTTGACCTCTGGTTATAATACACTACTGTTTGTGAAAAAACTGGTGTAAGGATCACCACTATTTGTGAGGATTATCTGGTGTACGATATGAAAAACTCATGTTCTTCAGTTTTGCAAAATTTCTGTATAAATACGGGAAAACCTGAAATGGACTTTTCTGAAATAAACGGAATTACTGACCACAGAAAATCTATGAAAATACGGGTTTAAAAAACGGGCACTTTTAAAACGGGAATTTCGTTAAAAGACGGACAGTTACCGGCAACTTTGCTGCAAGTTATTTTGAGAAATTTTCCGTGAATTCGCACCTTAGTTTTTACAGCGGCTTTCGTAAATGCCGACTGCTCTGTGAACAATTTATCGAAAGCGGAAAACTTTGAGCACCATTTGGTTTAATTAAATCTGCTGCTTAAAGGTTAATCATAGTATCTGGTTATAAGAATAAGATAAACTGTTTAAAAAAGCGTCTAACAGTTTATTACGTAACACAAATAAGACAATAAATCTACAAAATAAAGTTCTGTACTTGGTTTCCTCTCAAATGGGAGTCACAAAACATTACGCATACTTTTATTGACTTCTAAGCCACATTTACATGAAATCCTGACTAGAGCAATTGTGGTTCTATAGTTAGAGTCTTTTAAATGCATTGCACAGATATAGTTATAAATAAAGAATCCTTAGAAGACAAAATAACGTTTTTGATATTTTTATATTGATAATTAAGTAAAAGCAATCAGAATTTCAGTGCAAAATGTGACCTGGGAGAAGTCAATATAATATTAGTTCAAGCAAACGTTTTGACTCTCATTCGGAGAAAAATAAGTACAGTAGATTATTTGGTAAGTTTATTGTCGTATTTATGTTTTGAAGAAATTAGTTTGTTTCGAAACAATGATATCTGATTCTGTAAAACATTCATGCTGCAAAGTTTGTAGCAACGGAACAAATTGACTACAATAACTTCATAGATGAACAAATAAAGTATCTTTCATAGGATATCGTAAGACAAGGCGATTTATATCATGACGTTTTCACCGCTACTAAAGAAATATTTAGAATTGTATAAAAATATTTAGTTCCCTGGAGTTATGGTTTACATTTCTGTAAAAAAAATGAAGTTCTTGTTGTTAATAAGGACAATAAAGTTTGATGCTCACAAAAGCTAAAGGATATTTCATTCGTATCATTTTTTACGTATCTAAAAATCTTATTTAAAAATGAGAAATTTTTTGTGCCGGTATAGTAGATGTTTACGAAGACGCAATTCTTTCATAAAGAGAAATGTTCTATGTCGATTGCGTCAATTTGTTTGTGTATCTTCTACACTGATTGGCAAAAATTAAGAGAAAAAATCTAATGAAATGTTATAAAATTTAGTGTAAACCTATGTAATTTCGTACGTTAGAGAAATATCCTAAAATACATCGTAAGAAATACTGCATTAAGACAAAAATGACCTCACACAGAACCAGGTGAAAATTAAAGTGTTAAAGCGATATAGCCAAAGTACCTGAATAGGGAACGAGATCACCCTCACAAGAATATAGACCTCAGAGTAACGTATCATGCTGTTGATGATGGTGTTTAGGAGCTCAGTAGATATCAACGGCTATTCTTCGAGCAAAGCTTGTTGAAGCCCCTCCAGGTCTTAGGGAGAGAAAGGGAGGGCAGAAGCACGTCTTTCTAGAGCATCCTAGATATGCTCGATACGATTAAGGTCGGGAGATCCGGCTGGCCAATCCATAGGAACAATGGTCATCACATGAAGATATTTTTCTACCAGTCTTGCTTGGTGGGGACAAGCGTTATAGTCTTGTAGGAGAAATGTGCCTCTTATAGCACCTGTATAAGAGCAAAGATAGGGGTATAGGACATCATCTATAAAGTGTTGAGCATTCATGTTTCGTCTTGGAAACACATAGAAGCTTGTGCATCCACCTAACGAGATGACACCCTAAACCAGCGCGCTGCCACCGCAATAAGCTCCCTTTTACGGGTCATAGAAGGATGATTAGGTATCTCACGTTATCTCTATATCAGAGCACACCTGAAATCGCTCTGCAAAGTAAATCCGGACTCATCTGTGAAGAATGTTGACCTCTATTGATTTTCAGTCCAAATGACATGAAGTCTTACCCAATTCAAGCGTTAACGTCTGTGACGGGACGTAAGGTGTACGTAGAGTGCAGGTCGCTTGAAAAAAAAATCCCTTCTTCGTGAAGTCCTCTGCTCACAGTGGACGCAGATACCACCGTTCCTGTAGACGCAGCAAAGGTAGGTCGCAGCAGTGTCGGCGTAGCCGCCTTGTTCCTGCGGACAGTTAATCGGAGATATCGGTCATCCACGGGTGTTGTAACACTAGGCCTTCCTTCTCTGTACCTTCGGAACCTGATTTCGTATTTTGAAATTGTTTTCACAGTCTGTGGAGCACAGAAGGATTTGCATGCAGCCATCTAGCAACTTCCACCTGGCCTGCCTCTAGCCTCCTCAGTTTATCTGTTAAACGATGTCTGGTTTACATTACAACAAACCTTCTGTTTCAAAGTCCTTCCTTTACTTAATACACACAATTGACGTGAACTAGGAACATCAAATAGAAGTCATCCCTCTTTCCACGTTTATAAGTGGGTCACAAAAAAATTCTCATCGGCCACCACCGGGAATCGAACCCAGGTCTACCAGTTACGCGCCGGAGATGCTACCACTGCACCACAGCGGCCTCGAATTCTTCACTCTCACATACGACTAACTGTTGGCAATTAGACGCGCCGGATATACTACAACTGCCCCACAGCGGACTCGAATTCTTCAGACTCACATAAGACTAACTGTTGGCAGTTAGTCGTTTGTGAATCAGAAGAATTCGAGGCCGCTGTCGTGCAGTGTTGGGTAGACGCGCCGGAAATGCTACCACTGCGCCACAGCCGCCTCGATTTTCTTCAGACTCTCATACGACTAACTGTTGGCAGTTAGTCGTATGTGAGTCTGAAGAATTTGAGGCCGCTGTGGTGCAGTGTCCGACGCGTAACTGGAAGACCCTGGGTTCGATTCCCGGTGGCGGCCGATGAGAATTTTTCTGTGATTCACTTATAAACGTGGAAAGAGCGATGACTTCTGCTTGGTGTCCTTCCTTTACATTCCACAAACAATGCAAAGTACACTGACAACAGCTCCTTTTTATGCTGCTGCTCATTTGCATAAACCGATTCCATCTCCACTCACTTGCATACGATACTCGAATTCCACATTACATTTCACGTCATACACCCAAGTTTTGTGCATTTCCAACTCTTCTTTCTTAAATAAACGCATTTTTGCTGTTTTTTCTTCTTAATTTATGGTAACAAGTGTATAAAATTTTGTCAAGTTAAGATAGAGAAGCCAATCTAGCATTTATAGCGTAAAAGCTATTTCCCGGTAGCGGCAATAGAACCCTCATCCTTGTGCTTCGGAGCCGAGCGCTTTCCCAATTAAGTTACATCGACAAAGTTTGTCGCTGTAATTTTGTCGTCTTGACATGTGCGTCACCTCTAAGGTACGTACGTCATTCCTCCCCCCATCCTTGAGGAATAGCTGGGAAGAAGTCGCAGGTTTTCGGGTCAGCTGGCAAACCACGCTTGAAGGAGTGCTCGTGGTAGAAGAAGGAATTCTGACTAATTCCAGACGATGCGTGGAACGAACATTACTCGCTGCAACTTTGGCGTCTTGACAAGTGTGTCACCCCTAAGGAAGGAACGCCACATGTATCTTCCCCGTTGAGAAACGGCTGGGACGGAATCACAGGTTTCCAGATCAGCCTGCAAAACACGCTTCCTTCTTCTACAGGAGAAATCTCAGAATTTCTTCTTCTACAGGAAACTCACTGTAGAAGGAATTCTGACTAATTCCAGACAATGTGTGGAACGAACATCACACATTTTTCAAAGAACCCAGCGGCCAGAAGATTCAATTTGCGCTTGGGTGGCAATGTGAAAACACTTTTTTTTCGCCGGTGGAGATACCTGAACCCGGATATTTCTGCTTCGAAGCCGAATGCTTTCCTTGTTAAGGTGGACGTCAAGTAATTTTTTTTTTTTTTTTTGATTGGAGGTTTAACGACCACCGTGAGCAACTCAATGGGCTATGAGCAGTCGCCCGTCCCTAATTTAGGGTCACTGGTTCCAGGGAAGAGAGATAGCCAGTGCCGTAAGACAAACACAACATCCATGCCTCACTGGGATTCGAACCCGGACCCCTTCGGACGAATGATCAGAGGCCAACGCCTTAGACCACTGCGCCACCGGGGCGGCGTAATTTTGTTTCCTATACTTCCAATGGAAAAACCTTTGTACACATTTCCTTCACAATTAGTGTGTTCCCAAGGATGAAAATTTGAACATCGATTAAAATAGCTTCATTTTATAACTTCGAATACTTAATATTTTCTAAAACATAACCATAATTATGCAATCCAACATTTGTTTGTCTACTGACGCCATCAAAGTACAGATCGCGCCATCTTTTTTTCTGGTTTCAACACCACCAAAGGAAAAGTTATTGAGCTTTACTATAATTATGGTAATGTTTTAGAAAATATCAAGTATTCCTAGTTATAATATGAAGTTATTTCAATCGATGTTCAAATTTTCATCTTTTTTCAATCGATGTTCAAATTTTCACTAATTGTGAAGGAAATGTGTACAAAAGTTTTTCAATTGGAAGTATAGGAAGCAAAATTACTTGACTTCCCCCTTAAGCTACATACCTACCACAGATGTGACATACCTACCTCAGATGTGACGTTCCTACCTCAGATGTGACGTCTTGACATGTGACGTCACATCTGAGATAGGTATGTCACGCATTGCTTAGCAAAATTATGGATCGAGCAACATAATTTAAATTGAAGTAAACTGCGTGACCGAGTGTTATGATATGCCATTGGAAAATTGCATTGTATTGAAGTTTTTCAAATGTACATTTTTACTCCGTCGCTTAACTTTACATAATTTTACCTAAATATTCTATTAGAGGAAGGGTTATTTTGTGTTGCATGGTAAAGAAAATACACTGCTGGCCACCTAAAATGCAACACCAAGAAGGAAGCATCCGATTGGCCTGAAATTCGCAGCATGCGTCGCCACCAAGAGTACATGCAAACGATTAGCATTGCAGAGCATATGCAAATTATGTGCGCCCCGCACTCCACCGGGAAGCACTATAAGAAGGGTGCTCAGAAGGCGGGATGTAAGTAGTGGAAGTGTGTTGTGCTGCCGGACCTGTGCGTGGGAAGCTTCCTTATGCCTCGTCGCAGAATACGGCAGTCATTCCAGCACGTTTCGGAGTTTGACAGAAGACGAATAGTGGCTTATCGCAACAGCGGTTTATCGTACCGAGACATCGGCGCCCGTGTGGGACGACATCCAGCCACAGTGAGACAAGTATGGATTCGGTGTGTGCAGGAGGGATGGACTGAACGACGTGAGCGATTGCCGCAGCCGCGGCACACCACCGCACGAGAGGACCGGCATGTTGTGCGGCGCGCATTGCCGGCTCGGTTGGTTGGTTAGTTGGTTATTAGATTTTAATGGCGCAAGGGCCATGGTTGGCCAAAGAGCGCCAGACACAAGACAAAAAAAAAAAAAAAAAACGGGGCATAAATCGCAAAATCTGGCTGACCAAGTAAAAACCGAACCATGAGTACAAAGGAAGGGCCAAAAAAGACAATGAAACAAACAGTATGAAAAACATGGTACAATGGTGAGAAACAAGCCGATTAAGTAAAACTGAGGAATGAGAATGATAAAACACATTACGAAATCGAACACAACTACACAAAGGATGAGTCACTCTCCTCCCCCACACACTCCAAGATAATGCTGGCCGAGGGCGAGGACGAACTGTCACTATCCTCCCCCTCATGTTCCTCTGCAATGTTAGGTGAGGCTGGAGACGAACTGTCACTCTCCTCCCCCGATGTTCCTCTATAATGTTGGGTGAGGGTGGGGACCTCGCTGAGTCCGAGACAGTTGCAATGTTGGTCAGGTGGACCGCGGCAGGTGGGTGGACACGGCACACCTTTGCGGATTGAGGGCCGGGTCTTCCGCACGTGCAGGCTGTCTGCTGGGAACCGGAAGAGTCGGTCGTCTTCAAAAGAGAAGGCGCAGACTCAGATGGTCGAATAAGCTGGAGCTCGGTGAAATCCACCTGTGTCGCTTGTTCAACTGTAGATCGCTTGGCAAGTGCGGCGAGAGCTACAGGGCGCGGAACAAAGGGCTGCACGGGTTGCGGCAGAGACTGAACCACTGCGGCAAAAGTACGCTGTCGGTTGTTGGGAATATCCAACTTGGCCTTCGCAGCAGGGTACGAGAGGCCCTCCAGGGTCTTGAGGCGCTGGATCGCCTTCTCGTCTTTCCACTTCGAACAGGACCTGGCATAAGCAGCGTGGGAGTCACCACAGTTTACACAGCAGGGCTCTGAAGTGCATCCAGTCCCTTCGTGGTCTCGGGATCCACAATTGGCGCACCTCGCAACATTGTTACAGGACCGCTGGGAATGTCCATACCTCTGGCACTTAAAACAGCGTAGAGGATTTGGTATATAAGGACGAACTGCATATAACAAGTAACCAGCCTTTATTTCAGTAGGTACCTTCGGGCTGTTAAAAGTCAAAATAACATTTCGTGATTTGATCAGCGCGCCATCGCGCCTGAAAGTCATGCGTCTGGCAGCTATGAGACCCTGATCAGCAAGTTCACACACAAGTTCATCTTCATCGCAGACCAACAAGTCGGGCTCAGAAATGACTCCCTTGGAGGTGTTGAGATACGAATGTGCCGTCACTTGAACTGGAATATCCTGAAGTCTGGTCAACTGCAGAAGAGATTTGCTTTGAGAGAGAGTGCAAGTTTCCACAAGCAGGTCTCCAGAGCGTAGCTTCTTCACTGACTTCAAAGAGCCAGCAACACCCGCAAGTGCCTTCGAGATGAAAAAAGGAGACTTTGAGGAAAGTTTCAACATCTGGTCAGTAGAAGAAATGACGAGAAAAGTAGCTTGAGGTATGGAATCTGCAAGTGTAATGCGACGTTTCTGAGCTGACGGCTCAACACCTGGATCTAAAGATACGTCGCGGTGATGTCGTTTTTCAACGAAAGTTCTCTTCAGTGTGTTATGTGTGGGAGGTGGTTGAGGCAAATTTGGCGCCTGATCAATCACCATATCCTGTTGTTTTTTAAATTTTGAGGAGGGTTTATGTTTCCCCATGGGAGTAAGAAAGAATTCATCTGCAACGTACTCCGCCCACAATCGAGCCCAACAGGGGAGAACTGGAGGTCCGCAAGCCAAACACCTGACGCAAGACACAGTTCTAGAGCTTAGTTGCAAATATAGTCCGTTGGCTGTGATCACACGCACTCGGCGGACACTTCGGCCTCCGGGTACCGTCATGCCAACGCCTTTGGCATGATCCCACAGCCCCCGGGCTCACCCTGCCGTGCAATACGACAAAAAAGCCGCTAAAGCCCTGCACACAACTTGGTACAAGACTTCTGACCAGAGGTGGGTTAGGCTCTAGCCTCCCGTTTACAGCGAAGCCGGGGTCGAAGAGGAGTGTTGGTACACAGGAGGCACTTAACCGGTCTCCTGCGACCCCAGCCGCCAGACATCCCATTTCCGCCTCACGGGTCTCCGCACGCGGCAAACATGCAGGTAGGTCTAGCACCCAAACCAGCTAAAAGGAAAAAAAAAAGAAATCCAAAGAAGACAAATCCTGGCAGGGAACCTAAACGGAATCTCAGCAACCTACGAACTGAGCGGTTAATATAAATCAGTTAGTGGTGGAGGGTAACAAAACCACAAGTCCGGGGTGTTAGTACATAACGTGGTAGAGATTAGGTAGAGAACACAACACGGGCAACTAGCCAGTGGAGAAAATAAAGAAAAACGAAAAAGCGAGACACAAGACCAGCTCGGGATCGTGGGGCCGCAACTCCCCAACAGCTGGATGAACAGCCGTCCCTGCAAACACCAATAGCACCAAAATAAAAATCAAGCGGTGGCATGACATCAGATGTCGACCAGTCACAAGGTCAGCTCGGGCCGTGGGGGCGCCGCTCCCCAAATAACTGGAAAACCAGTTATCCCCGTGCGGGGGCATTGCCGGCTCGCACCGCCACATCACGAACGCTAGCGCAGGAATTAGGGTGTGTTGCGCAACAAGTGTCAGCACGCACCATTCGACGTCGTCTGTCGGGTTTTTAATCCCGCACATATTGCTCTAAACGGAATCGTGAACTTTCGCCCTCTGATTTGCAGACTTGTGCGTTAAGAAAAATTTTAGATTATATGAGAAACATTTCGCAGCGTAAACGCTCTCAAACAAAGAAAAAAAAATTCAAATAGGATTCTTAGAAGCAGAAATATCGGCAAATGTAAGATATGCATCATTTCCCCTGGTGGGGAAAACATACATATTTTTAAGAAGAAAGTATTCTCAAAAGAGTTTTCTATGTGAGCGGTATCGATCAAGAAAATAATTTTTTTCAATCGAGTTTCCAGGAGCTCAGATTAACACTTATGCTCCCTGGTGGCCAACCCATTCTTTACGAAGCACAAGAAATTACTTGAAAAAACATTTCCCATAAAAAGCTGTATACCATACAGGAAGAATTTTTCAAATAGGAGCTTTAGAAGCAGAAATATCGTGGAAAACGTAATTTACCTTATCACTCCCTAGTGAAAAGTCTATCAGTGACTTGAAAATTTTGAAATTATATGTAAAACATATCGCACCGGAAACTATCCAATAAAGGAGGAAATTTTCAAATCGCGCCATTAGAAGCAGAGATATTGACAAAAATATGACATGTATCTGAGCCCCCTTGCGGAAAAACCGTGCGATATTTCAAGAATAATATACTTCGAAAAGATTTATCAACGTGAGTGGCATCGGTCCACGAAAGAATTTTTTCAATCCAGATTTTAGAAGCTCAGATTTTGTGGCAAATACAACAGAAGCAGAAATGAACACTCACGCCCCCTGGTGGCCAAACCGTTCTTTACCAATAAATATAAATTACATGCAAAAGATTTTCCAACAGGAGCTGTATCTTCTCAAGAATTTTTTTTTTTTTTTTTTTAGATCGGAGTTTTAGAAGTAGAGATATCGTGGAAAAAGTAAATTTAGTTTTACGCCCTCCAGCGGAAAATCTATGAACTTGAAAAAGTAAGTATTTCTAAAATATTCTTTGACATAAGTGGAATCGAAAGGTGAAATAATTTTTTCAGTCGTTTGCTTAGAAGCAAATATATGGAATAAAATGTATTTTGAATTCGATATCATCTGCACTTTCGCCCTCTAGCGGCGAAATTGTACATCGTTAAAAAAAAACGAAATAAAGTGCCGTCATTTGCATATTTCAAGCTTCCCAATGCAAAAATAATTTTTCAAATCGGACAAATATTTGCAGAGATATGGTGTCTGCAGACGGGCAGACGCACGGAAGAAGAAACCAATAATATAAGCACAATCCTTCTTTACAAAAGATGTGCTGAAAATGAGTAGGATACGCACTCGAACCTTTCTGCAAAATGGACATTTTTTCTTGTGCTTTTGGATAAGATTCAAAGTGAAATAGTGTCAATCCATGCTTTCGTAAGTATTGCACACACACAGCCGAAGACTTGGTTGTCCGATTTATTGCCATGGCTCACAAGTTTAGAAAAAAGTAGATAACAACAGACTTTTACATCGCGGTACTTTTTACTTAGATTTTAAAGCCGCAGTATCCCCTTCCTTTATAAAAATATAAAAAAAATATATAGAAACATTCAAACAAAGGCTAAATACTTTTTACTTCGGACAAAATAAGAAAAAAAAAATCATTAAGCTGGGTGTATAGTTTCTTAAAACAAATTCTCCATGATCCCGCTACAAACGCTTCTTCCGTCGTGGGCATGTGTTTTCACTAAAATATGGGCTGCTGCCATTAAAGGAGCCACTGCTGCCGCAGACTCAGCTCTACTCCTTAATTTGGCTCCACCTTGTCATCCCCCCCCCCTTTTACGGCATTCGTTGCTTACAGCTGCTGCATATGCATTAGTTGTTTCCTCCACCCCATACACTTCTAGTGCTCTAACTTCATGTAAAATAAGCTCATACCTTTCCACGGCCTCCAGAGCGGTTTGTCAAGTTTATTGATTATTCATCACATAATTCACGGCAGAAAAATAAAGAAGAATTCTGCTTCAACGGAAAAGCGACACTACGCTTAAAGGATGCACGATTTCAAGTTATAATAGTTAATACTTCTACACTGACGGAAAAAAAAATCCTAACACCAAGAAGGGGTTGTGTTAGATAAACGACAGTTGGTAGGCTGTGAGAGTACATCTGTAAGATGACGTCTATGCAAATTTCGCGCTCGGCGCATACGTGTGGCGCTAGTAGTGCCCTCGGAACATGCAAAGCAGGTTTGCTGTAAATACGCGCTGTAACGTTCGTGAGCTTTAGTTATCGTTGAGATTCGACGTAGTGTGTTGATGTTAGTCAAGAATGCCTTTAAGAAGACGAAGAAGCCATTATCAACAGCTCACGGAGTTTGAACGAGGTCGTGTAATAGGGCTACGAGAAGGTGGATTTTCTTTCCGCAATATTGCAGAACGACTTGGCAGGAATGTAGCCACTGTGCATGATTGTTGGCAGCGGTGGTCAAGGGAAGGTACTGCCTCAAGAAGACCGGGTTCCGGCCGGCCACGTGGCACTACTGAGAGGGAAGACCGCCGTGTACGGCGTATGGCCGTGGCGCATCGTACCGCGTCTGCGGCAGCAATTCGAGCTGCAGTTGCCACCACAGTGACACAACGAACTGTTACAAATCGGTTACTTGAAGGAAAGCTCCGAGCCAGACGCCCTGTAGCGTGCATTCCACTTACTCCAAACCACTGCCGTTTGCGACGTCAGTGATATCGAGCTAGAGCTCATTGGAGGACGGATTGGAGATCTGTTGTGTTTTCTGATGAAAGCCGGTTCTGCCTGGGTACCAGTGATGGCCGTGTGTTGGTTAGAAGGAGGCCAGGTGAGCGCCTGAAACCAACCTGTCTGCGGCCGAGACACACTGGACCTACACCTGGAGTTATGGTCTGGGGAGCAATTTGCTATGACAGCAGAAGCACTCTCGTGGTTATCCCATGCACCCTGACGGCACAGTTGTACGTCGGTCTGGTGATTCAACCTGTTGTGCTGCCATTCATGAACAGCATTCCAGGGGGTGATTTCCAACAAGATAAAGCTTGTCCGCATACCGCTGTTGTAACCCAACGTGCTCTGCAGAGTGTCGACATGTTGCCGTGGCCTGCTAGATCACCAGATCTTTCACCAATCGAGCACGTATGGGACATCATTGGACGACAAATCCAGCGTCACCCCCAACCAGCATTAACCGTCCCTGTATTGACCGACCAAGTGCAACAGGCATGGAACTCCATCCCACAAACTGACATCCAGCACCTGTACGACACAATGCATGAACGTTTGCGTGTTTGCATTCAACATTCTGGCTGTTGCACTGGTTATTAATGTACCAGCATTTCACATTTAAAATGGCTCTACTCGCGCTTACAATAAGCTCTGATCTTGAAACCTTAATCGATTAAATATGTTACCTATACAAATGTATTGCCGCCATTTCATTTCTCTACAACTATTTTTTCGTGGTGTTGGGATTTTTTTTTCCGTCAGTGTATTTTATAATTTCGGCTCGCACAGCTACCTGCAGCGAGAAACGATTTTCTTATGTTTTTTAGACAATTAACACAATGCAAAAATTAGTTCGATGTATTTTGTTTTACAGGTTTGAGAAAATAATCACATGTTACTCACGTCGCACAAATAATTCGGTAATGTTCCCCCTCGTCTGAAATCCTGTTTAATCCTGTATTCTGCATTCCACCGACAGGGACGATCAAATAAGCATCGGGCGTGCCTTCTAAAGTCGTGTTCACACAATAGCGTAATCTTTGTGCTACTGAAAATCGCTTAAGGATAATGTCGTGATCTTTCGGCCCTTTAAAGTCAATTTAAATATCGCCGCAGTTTTCTTGCAATGAGAAAGTGCGTTAAGATAATGCCGTAATATTCCTGACTGAAATGTGCCCATTCCACATATTCAAATTCAGAAGCGTACATAATTTTTACGGCGCCAAAAATTGCCCTTTTTGCTAATGTTTCCAATAAAGCCGTAACCTTACCGCCGCCTGTGTTCTGATAGAAACGAATGATTAGATTCAAACAATTCGTACTCAAAAGAACACAGAATAATATATCTCCCATATAATATTTTTTTTTCCTTTCAACATGCGACAGAGAACGAGATAATGAAACATGTGTTAAATCCACTGTTGTCTTTGCCTTACATAAGCTTTTTACAAAACTTTCCAGAATGATCGAAACACGATTAAATCCGAAAAACCTTAATTGTGCATGCATTTTGGAAAAACTCAACTCTTTCCTCCAAAATACAAAGCCCGTTCCATAAAAATTGAGAGTAATTCTTTTTTGAGTTGGCAACAGTGTGGAAGGGGGAAATAACCACGCAGACGACTAACTGAAAAAAGGAAGTATCTATAGCAACAGTTATTAGCCGTGGCAGACGATTCTGGTTTTGTTATTGCGCAGTTGTTTAAGGTACCTCTGCATTTCGCAATACAGCAGTGGAGGTGAGTGATTTAGAGTTAAGAAGTGAAATGCGTTGTGCGATAACATTTTGCTATCGTTTGGGTAAAGCGGCTCCAGAAACAGTTGATTTAATGATAAAAAATTTGAAAAGATTAATTTTTGGGTGAGTTAACGGTTTTTAGATGGCACCATGATTTCAAAACACGGCGTTTGTCGGCAGAACTCGCTCCTAGGCCTGCTCGACCTGAAAGTGTTGTTACGGAGCGTATGGTTAACACAATTTGGGCAATCCTGCAAGAAGATTGACGAATGACGTGCGAAGACATAGCGGCGTCAACTAATATTTCAAAAACGTTCCGCATTTTACGCGACAAATTACTGCTGCATGGTGTGTGTTCTAGATGGGTACTTCATCCCCGGACGAGAGAATAATTGTTAGCTATAGTTCAGGTGTGTCATGAGTGAAAACAAATTATTGCAAAGAATCCAAACTTTCTAAACACAGTAATAACTGCCGATGAAACATGGGTCCACTATTTGGACCCCTCACGAAGCGCGCAACGAGTACCTGGAAACACACAGGCGCGCGTCCTCCGAAAAAATTCCGCCAAACCAGATCAGTTCCGAAGGTGATGACGATAACTTTCTTTGATCATAAAAGTGCAGTCTACCAGTATGCCGTTCCTGCAAAAATTACTGTCTATGCTGAGTATTACATTTCAGTCTTGAAGCGTCTGCGACGACACTATATATCGATTAAGCGACCACAACTGGTGGGCAAGTGGACCCTACACCATGACAATGCCCGCCCACATGTGGCTGCTTGTGTTCAACAATTTCTTACGAAATGCAGTATTGAAATCATCTAGCCTGCCTAAAGTTCTGACCTCGCCCAGTGCGATTTCTAATTGTTTCCGACAATGAAGGAGAAATTCCGTAGTATTCAAGCTGTACAGGTGTCGCTAAAGCAGCTTCGACAGAAATGCCTTCGCCACGTTCTTTGAAAGTGGACTGAACGATGGAAGCGTTGCATATCATCCGAGGAAAGACACTTTGAGAAAGAATAACATATATTTTCCTCTACTTATATTTCTTCATTTTGTGTGATTTTACTCTCAGTTTTTATTAAACGACCGTTGTAAAAGAAAATTTCCAGGCTTTTGACATGTATTTCTGAAAAGCAACGGGCTTGAGGTTAAAGGAAAGATCAGAAGGTGTCAACAAAAATCGATAGTCGCCCGGGATAAACGCTAAAACTAGCAATTATGTATTATGGTTAAGATTCCATTTTCTTAAAATATGATAAACAAAGTATTAATAATTTCAGTGTTCCATAGTACAAATTTCAGTTTCCGTGAAACAGCTTTCTGATGCAGCTATTATTCAGTAATTGCAGTAACCGTGTGAGTACCTTCCGTACAATTAATAAGAGAGCACTCCCAATAAAGGGGCGAGAATGTGCATGGCAGTTTGGTTGTTGTTGTTTCGAAGTATAGCATCCATTATGAGCAGCTCTGAGAGCTATAAGCAGTCGCCCGTCCTTAATATGGGATCATTAGTCCCATGAAGGGGGTCAAGTACAGGTCACAGGCACAACACTCATGCTTCGCTCCGGATTCGAACTCGGACCCGTCTCGGATGAATGGTTGGAAACCAGCGTCTCAGACCACTCAGCTGCCGGGCGGCGAAGTGCATAGTATAACAGTACAGTGAAACTTCTGTCGGACCGGGAAAAAATGACCGTTGTTGATAAATGGCCGTTGATGTTAGGCCTAAGTTCACATTGCTAGTCCGTTGCATTTGTACAAAAGCAGACTGAGTGAGTGAACCTTATGCACTTAGTAAACGGTTGGAGTGCATTCTTGAAATGTTAAATGCTGGATAAAACTCAATATAAAAATTAAATAATTCCTTGTAAAAGAATCTTACATTTGTGTACAAACATAGTCCTTAGCATAGCAAGCTAAGATATTAGGGCTAGGGTACGCTAAAAGACAGAAACAAAGAAAAATGTCAGACAGCGATGAGTAATTGCGCAGTTAGCAGGAACAGAAACCACAATCCCGAAAGCAGGAACAGAAACCACAATCCCGAAAGCAGGAACAGAAACCACAATCCCGAAAGCAGGAACAGAAACCACAATCCCGAAAGCAGGAACAGAACACACAATCCCGAAAGCAGGAACAGAACACACAATCCCGAAAGCAGGAACAGAACCCACAATCCCGAAAGCAGGAACAGAACCCACAGAGACCAAACCAAGAGATACCGCCGCCAATGGGTAACATTCCCGGCATCAGTAATACTGCCGCTGGTCCCGAGATGCGACTGAAATATACATTAGAGCTGGATCTTGTCTCACGTTAAAGTGAACTTTAACCCTTTTATTCACTTGAGCGCACCACTGTACTCGCCGTAATGCAACCCGTGCTGTCCGATACACAGATTCTTTCTCAATATCTTTTGCCTTTACCTTACAACTCTCATCGAAATTACGAAGGAACTACGTAAAATCAAAAGTCTGTTAAACTCCATTGGGACTGACTAGGGTGCCTGTTAAACGCTGTTTAGAGGCTTCGTTGCTCGAAGGTTGTCGCTAATGTTAATCCTACGGCAGTTGTACTGTGCCAATCAAATCTTGCCGTTTCTTGGATGTTACAGTTATTCAGAAGTGTCCGTTTATGGAGGTTTCACCGTAATAGGTTTCGAATACTGCATATTAATTAAACGAGTCCGTAACCCGTGCCATGCATGGTTGAAAAAGCTGTGACTGAAATTTTTTCTTGTCATATAACACGATTTCTAAAAAAATGCATGATTATAATAAACGGTTGAATTATTAATTGGCAATTTATAAGATGGGTCACCAACAACAAAATTTTTGTAATTTTCCCATTTATTTAAAGTTTTTTCAGCGACTCGCATGCGAATTTCACGATGACGTTCCTCATTATTATATAAATACCAAGAAACAGCACGAAATAAACAGTTGCCGTCTCCGAGAATAGGTATAACATGTCGTTCCATGACAAACCAAAATAACTCTTTACGCGAGTAAGCTTCAATGCATTCACATACAAAGCAAAGCCCAAGGCGCAGCTGTTCCGTTTGACATTGAACTTCGATTAAAATTATGTAATTGATAGCGGAGGGCTTAGTTCCAAGTCCGACCATCGCAGAAAGGGAGATGGCGCTGCAACTCCTGAAGCAAGAACAAACGCCAGAATAACGAACGGCGGATTGTTCCAAGAAAATGCCATGGTAACTTGAAAACAAATTACTTATGACAATAAAAATTAGCGATAACAAATCTGTGGGTCAGCAGCTTTCATTTAAAAAAATCATGAAAATCGCTCCAGTGGGTGACGCTGGCGGATTGCAGAAAGAAAGGGCATTGTGTTTTAAATATATGGATTACTTATGACACTAAAAATTAGCGATGAAAAATCTGTGGGTCAGTAGCTTTCAATTTTAAAAAAAATCATGAAAATCGCTCTAGTGCGTAGCGCTGGTGGATTGTAGAAAGAAACGGCCTTGTGTTTTAAATATACAGACAGCAAGGAACTGTACACCAACTATATTTAAAACGGTATAACTATATTGTTAATCCAAATCTCTTGGTGTAGACTAGAAATCAAAGTTTCCAAGCTTTCGCCCATCAATCAGATGGCCTCTTCAAAGAAGGTGATAGCAAACGTTACTGTCTGCCTTCCTTGGAAAAGCCATGTGGTTGATGTGCGTAGCCGAGTTTGAAAGACGTTTTGGTGAGTTTTACAAGCATGAAAAACCATTCCAGGTATTGCAGGATCCATTTCATTTTCGGTCGAAGATGCCGAGGAAAATTTATAGTTGGAACTGTTAGATTTGTAATCTAATAATAATCTGAAGCCATTGTTTCAGAGTGAACGTTTGACAAACTTTTGTTCTCTCTAGCCTAGAAATAACTTTAGAAATCTAAAAAAAATTGCAAGCCAGGAAAATGCTTTCAGTGTTTGGAAGCACTTACAGTATGTTATATGAACATGGTTTCTTCAAAATCAAATACGTGATATTAAAGCTTCGTTCCCGATTGATCGACAAGCACTTGTCAGACTTTTTAAAAATGGGGTTGTCCAACCTGAAACCAAATATCAAAAATGCCCCGAAATCACTCCAGAAACAATACCATTCTTCTCATTGAAAATTTTTTTTCCAGTTTTATATGTCATAAAATCAATTTGTTTATGTCATAAATACAAATTTGAAGTTGTGATTCCGCCTATTGGTGTAAATTAAAACAAAAGTGGTAAGTCAAATAATATCCAAAAGTTTGAACATTTCATCGTCCTGGAGCGGGAATCGGATCCGCGTCTCCCGGATTGCGCCCGAGTATGCTAATTCCATTAATCCAGATTCGCTAAATATGAACGCCCTTGCTTCGACTGGCGATTCCTGTGATGTGTTAAATTCAAATTCCTCGGAAAGGTGAGACTTAGTCGTTCTGGGTGGTTTAGGTTTAGCATACTCCGGCCCCAAATGAGAGACGCGGGTTCAATTCTCGCTCCAGGACGATGGAATTTTCAAGTTTTCAGATATTATTCGACTCACCGCTCTTGTCATAATTTCCACCAATAGACGGAATCACAACTTCATATTTGTATTGTATACTGGCGTAATCCCGTATTTCATGGGTTATATCATGAAGTCAAATTACTAAAAACTAAAGTTTAGTATTTAGTAAATTTCGTTTTGTATTTATCTTAAATGTTGTGGCGTATACACTAACATAACTTTTATTTTTAGTTCCTTTTTCTATGTAAATTCCAGTTCGTTCTCCTTACCATTTTCCAAACTTCAACATAATTGTGACCACCAGCTAATATCTATAATTACCGTCGTATTCAGGGTGGACACCATCTAGACGGGCTGGGAGTGACTCAATAAAGTGCTGGAAGGTGTTCACAGGATGTGGGGCCATGCTGATTGCAGTGCATCTGACAACTGCTGGAAGGTGCGTGTTAGAGGATCTATAGAGCGAACAACACGATCGAAGTGGTCTCACATATGCTCAATTGAGTTAAGTCTGGGTAATTAAGGGGCCAGGGAAGTACTTTGAAGTCTTCATCGTGCTCTTCCAATTGCTATCGGACATTTCTAGCTGTGTGGCATGCCGCATTGTCGTTCTGGAAGATCCCATCCGCCCCAGGGAAGACAATAAGCATGTATGGGTGTACGTGGTCTGCAAGGATGAATTTATAACGAATTCGGTCCATAGTGCCTTCCACAGGTATGAGTGGACCCAGAGAATGCCACGAAAACATTTCCCAGACCATGACGCTGGCCCCACCAGCATGTGTTCTTCCAGCAATGATTGAAGAGTGTTTGTTCTCCGATGTTTCTCGCCTTATACGCCAACGTCCATCCATTCGATGAAGCACAAAACGTGACTCATCAGAGAAGGCAATCCTTTGCCATTCAGCGAAGGCCCAATTCCGATACTGCCGTGTAAATGTAAGTCTTTTTCTGCCGATGCACCTTCGTTAGCATAGGTGCAGTGACCATACGTCTGAATCGGAGCCCCATACGCAGCAGGGTTTGCTAAACTGTCAGTTTAGACACACTTCCGGTAGCCCCATGGTTCATTCGGCCAGTGAGTTGCCCCACTGTAACGTGTCGATCGGCCTTTACGCCCCATCAAAGTCTATGCTCACCTCTCACATGAATGGCACGTATTGCTCTGCAGGTTCCACGTCGCTTATTCGCAATGGTGCCATTTCTCTAATCACGATTCTCTTTAACCACAGCAGCACGCGAAAAGTTCACTCAGTGCGCTGTTTCAGAAATACTGTCACGCTTGGCTCGAAATCCGATAATCATCCCTTTTTGCAAATCTGATAAATCGCTCCTTTTTATCCATGACATCAACAAGTGACGTGTTTTCAGAATGCCTACAGCACATCTTATATACCTTCCAAGCCAGCTCACGACACGTGCCTTCTTTCATTGGCTACGCGCTGTTGACGTCAAAAGTAGGTAGTGGTCACAATAATGTGACTCGACTGTTTATAATGGTTATGCAGGAGCTGTGTGTGAGTAGATGATGGTTTTACGACGAGATAATTAAAGTTTATAACGCTGAAACATTTGGAGACTGTATCGTGCTGATTCTGCATAAGTAACGAGTGGCTTTAGTAGTGTGCAAATAGTTATTCTCAGTCTGTGGTTAATGTGGTGTGGATCTTTCACACCTTGCTATACGGAGTGTTTACCGAAATACAAGAAAGAACTGTAACTACTTCTTGAACTTTATTTGATTGAGTCCTGTTTTAGAGTATGTGAAGTTTTGAGAATTGGCACATGCAGTGTTTAGTAAGTCAGCTACACACAATCGCTACAATGTGTATAATTAACTTTAAATATTTATTTGGAAACGTTCATGTTAAATTACAGACCATATAAAATTAGCTAGACCTTGACAAATATTAATTTATTAAAAATTTATAATATCTACAGTGATTGATCTTCGGTTTATCATTTTTTTTCAATCCGGCTCCCCGAGCTTTAGCCAATTTCCCATTTGGCCCTTCTCTCGAAAAGTTTGGTGACCACTGGTTTGAATTATTATTCGTGAATGACTTTTTGTGAGAATGATGAATGAACTCCCAAGAAGGAAGGATTTATATCATCACTACATGGCATTATATCAGATTTCGAAACATGGAAATTTGCAATAAAATATTGATGAAGAAATGATAAGCACTCACCTGGCAGACATACGGGTATTTTGTTCACTGCCCATTCCCCGTACCAGCAGCGAAGAGTCTCTGGTCCCATGATCTGAAATCCAGTTTTACAGGAGAGAGTCACTACTTCGCCGTGGTCAATTAACCTCTTGGGACTCACTTCTTCATGGTAATGATGGTATTCGCCATTTAACGTGAGGGGAACTTGACAGGGGGCTGAAGATTTCAAAGAATCGAAAGTACAGCATTGCCAACAAAGAGAAATATCGTTTCATGTAACAGTAGGAGCCACAAATACATATCATTACTACACATCTACATGAACATATATGTACTCATAGAAAATGAAACAAATGTTATATCAACAGAAATTGTTAAATGGGATGGCATTTTAATATCACAGGCGGTAAGATCAAAAATAATTTCAAAGTTGATAGCTGTAATTGTAGCGACCAAAATAACATGAACGGAATACGGGATTACATCATACAACACAAATTTTGAAAATATGAATCCGTTTTTTTTTGGTGTAAATATGACATGGATGGTAAGTCGGTTAATATCCGAAAACTTGAAGCCGGCCCAGGTGGCGCAGTGGTCTAAGCGATAGCTTATGACCATTCGTCCGAGTTCGAATCTCAGTGAGGCATGGATGTTGTGTTTGTCTTACGGCACTGGCTCTCTCCCTTCCCTTGAACCAATGGCCCTAAATTTGGGACTGGCGACTGCTTACAGCCCATTGAGTTGTTCAATGCTCATGGTAATCGTTAAACCCCTAAAAAAAAATTTCGTCGCTCCGAAGCTGGAATCGAACCCGTGTCTCCTGGATAGCGCCCGGGTATGCTACCCAATACACGAAAACTTGAAACTTGGTTATTCTGGGTGGTGTAGTGGGTAGCATACACGGGCGCCATCCGGGAGACGCGGGTTCGATTCCTGCTTTAGGACGACGAAATTTTAAAGTTTTCGGATATTATCTCACTTACCCACCCACGCCATATTTACAAAAAAAAAAAAAAAAAAACGGATTCACGTCTTCAAAATTTGTGTCGACCAAAATATGTTGGCTTGAAAGATACATAGTCCAGCGTTTCCCAGATGGTGGGTCGCGGGCGGATTTTAATGCGCCGCGGAAAGCTTTTGAAATGCAGAAATTTTATAATTGTTTGAAAATGCGAGAGCGTTTAAAAAGTAACGAGACTGATTTTACGTGGGGCAGAGGTGTAATCCAATAAATGTAGTTACAAATATTGTAATAATAAATGTAATTACATTATTGGATTGCACTTCTGCCCCACGTAAAATCAGTCATGGGCATTATCTTGATGCAAAATCCAACCAGATTGTGCATATTCTGGGAGTTTTGGGGAAATATTTTTCTTTAGAGGACCTTTAAGAACTTCAGAATAATAGTCACCGTAACAGTTTTCCCTTATGAAACAACATGGTCATACACAATTCCCTTTTTATCGAAGAAACTAGGTGCATGATCTTCCTTTCACTTGCTTGAACCTTTGCTTTCTTGGATCCGGGACTCTGGGTGTTTCCTTTAGATGCACTGTTGTTTTGTTTTTGGATCGAAATGATTAAAAAATGTTTTATCACGTGTGACGACTCGAAACAGAAGTGTGGCTCACGCCGATTACCTTCCGTTCATCTGTGAGCAAGTGGGGAATCCACTTTGTAGTGACTTTTCGGCCGACTGTGAAGGACGGAGGCAGTGGAGTTATGCAATGGCGCTGTTTCAGCTAGTACGGTGTTAGTCCACTGGTTGTTATTGATAGCAACACGAACACCGTGATGTTTAGAGATATAACTCAATTCTTTCAAACTTTGTGGCAGTTCTACGAACACGACGATTGTTACTTCCAAGACGACAAGGCCACTTGTCATATTTCGAGGGCTACAATGGAGTGGTATGTGGAAAATGAGGTCTTGCGGATAGACTGGCCTGCTCATAGCCCGGACCTCAATTCCACTGAACACCTATGCGATGAACTTGAACGACGGGTGAGGTTTAGCCAATAGGACCTTCTTCACTGAAGGAGTTGTCGATGTACTGGTGGAACATGGACTTGTGGAGAGTTTTCCTCGACGGATGGCTTCTGTAACCTCTGAAAATGGAGGCCCTACCACTACTGATGTGTTTTTTCTATTACTGTGTCCAATAATGTTTATCCATATAGTGTATGACAGCTAGTATATCGCCGCGCAAGGTTGCAGTGGAGAAGTACCAAACATGCTTGGCGGGACGAATGGAACTACGTCATGCGCAGTGACGAGTCTCGTTTATGTCTCAGCTCCGACGATCGCCGACTGAGAGTCTGGAAACAACGTGGTTACCGGGAGATCTCGCAGCCATCCATGAGCGTCATATCGTTCCGCAGCCTGGTGTTTCATGCGCTATCAGTTTCAATAGCTGTTCACCTCTCGCAGCCATCCATGAGCGTCATATGGTTCCGCAGCCTGGTGTTTCATGCGCTATCAGTTTCAATAGCTGTTCACCTCTCGCAGCCATCCATGAGCGTCATATGGTTCCGCAGCCTGGTGTTTCATGCGCTATCAGTTTCAATAGCTGTTCACCTCTCGCAGCCATCCATGAGCGTCATATGGTTCCGCAGCCTGGTGTTTCATGCGCTATCAGTTTCAATAGCTGTTCACCTCTCGCAGCCATCCATGAGCGTCATATGGTTCCGCAGCCTGGTGTTTCATGCGCTATCAGTTTCAATAGCTGTTCACCTCTCGCAGCCATCCATGAGCGTCATATGGTTCCGCAGCCTGGTGTTTCATGCGCTATCAGATTCAATAGCTGTTCACCTTTCGCAGCCATCCATGAGCGTCATATGGTTCCGCAGCCTGGTGTTTCATGCGCTATCAGTTTCAATAGCTATTCACCTCTCGCAGCCATCCATGAGCGTCATATGGTTCCGCAGCCTGGTGTTTCATGCGCTATCAGTTTCAATAGCTGTTCACCTCTCGCAGCCATCCATGAGCGTCATATGGTTCCGCAGCCTGGTGTTTCATGCGCTATCAGATTCAATAGCTGTTCACCTCTCGCAGCCATAAATGAGCGTCATATGGTCCCGCAGCCTGGTGGTTCATGCGCTATCAGTTTCAATAGCTGTTCACCTCTCGCAGCCATCCATGAGCGTCATATGGTTCCGCAGCCTGGTGTTTCATGCGCTATCAGTTTCAATAGCTGTTCACCTCTCGCAGCCATCCATGAGCGTCATATGGTCCCGCAGCCTGGTGGTTCATGCGCTATCAGTTTCAATAGCTGTTCACCTCTCGCAGCCATCCATGAGCGGTATATGGTTCCGCAGACTGGTGTTTCATGCGCTATCAATTTCAATAGCTGTTCACCTCTCGCAGCCATCCATGAGCGTCATATGGTTCCGCAGCCTGGTGTTTCATGCGCTATCAATTTCAATAGCTGTTCACCTCTCGCAGCCATCCATGAGCGTCATATGGTTCCGCAGCCTGGTGTTTCATGCGCTATCAGTTTCAATAGCTGTTCACCTCTCGCAGCCATCCATGAGCGTCATATGGTCCCGCAGCCTGGTGGTTCATGCGCTATCAGTTTCAATAGCTGTTCAACTCTCGCAGCCATCCATGAGCGTCATATGGTTCCGCAGCCTGGTGTTTCATGCGCTATCAGTTTCAATAGCTGTTCACCTCTCGCAGCCATCCATGAGCGTCATATGGTTCCGCAGCCTGGTGTTTCATGCGCTATCAGTTTCAATAGCTGTTCACCTCTCGCAGCCATCCATGAGCGTCATATGGTCCCGCAGCCTGGTGGTTCATGCGCTATCAGTTTCAATAGCTGTTCACCTCTCGCAGCCATCCATGAGCGTCATATGGTTCCGCAGCCTGGTGTTTCATGCGCTATCAGTTTCAATAGCTGTTCAACTCTCGCAGCCATCCATGAGCGTCATATGGTCCCGCAGCCTGGTGTTTCATGCGCTATCAGTTTCAATAGCTGTTCAACTCTCGCAGCCATCCATGAGCGTCATATGGTTCCGCAGCCTGGTGTTTCATGCGCTATCAGTTTCAATAGCTGTTCACCTCTCGCAGCCATCCATGAGCGTCATATGGTTCCGCAGCCTGGTGTTTCATGCGCTATCAGTTTCAATAGCTGTTCACCTCTCGCAGCCATCCATGAGCGTCATATGGTCCCGCAGCCTGGTGGTTCATGCGCTATCAGTTTCAATAGCTGTTCAACTCTCGCAGCCATCCATGAGCGTCATATGGTTCCGCAGCCTGGTGTTTCATGCGCTATCAGTTTCAATAGCTGTTCACCTCTCGCAGCCATCCATGAGCGTCATATGGTCCCGCAGCCTGGTGTTTCATGCGCTATCAGTTTCAATAGCTGTTCAACTCTCGCAGCCATCCATGAGCGTCATATGGTTCCGCAGCCTGGTGTTTCATGCGCTATCAGTTTCAATAGCTGTTCACCTCTCGCAGCCATCCATGAGCGTCATATGGTCCCGCAGCCTGGTGGTTCATGCGCTATCAGTTTCAATAGCTGTTCAACTCTCGCAGCCATCCATGAGCGTCATATGGTTCCGCAGCCTGGTGTTTCATGCGCTATCAGTTTCAATAGCTGTTCACCTCTCGCAGCCATCCATGAGCGTCATATGGTCCCGCAGCCTGGTGGTTCATGCGCTATCAGTTTCAATAGCTGTTCACCTCTCGCAGCCATCCATGAGCGTCATGTGGTCCCGCAGCCTTTTGTTTCATGCGCTATCAATTTCAATAGCTGTTCATCTCTCGCAGCCATCCATGAGCGTCATATGGTTCCGCAGCCTGGTGTTTCATGCGCTATCAGTTTCAATAGCTGTTCACCTCTCGCAGCCATCCATGAGCGTCATATGGTCCCGCAGCCTGGTGGTTCATGCGCTATCAGTTTCAATAGCTGTTCACCTCTCGCAGCCATCCATGAGCGTCATATGGTCCCGCAGCCTGGTGGTTCATGCGCTATCAGTTTCAATAGCTGTTCTCCTCTCGCAGCCATCCATGAGCGTCATATGGTTCCGCAGCCTGGTGTTTCATGCGCTATCAGTTTCAATAGCTGTTCACCTCTCGCAGCCATCCATGAGCGTCATATGGTCCCGCAGCCTGGTGGTTCATGCGCTATCAGTTTCAATAGCTGTTCACCTCTCGCAGCCATCCATGAGCGTCATATGGTTCCGCAGCCTGGTGTTTCATGCGCTATAAGTTTCAATAGCTTTTCACCTCTCGCACGCATAGTGGGTTCAATGACAGTACGACGATGCGTTGATCAAATGCTGCAGCCAGTTTTCTTGTCGTACCTCCGTGATATAGCTGATGCTCAGTTTCAACAAGATCACGTCCACCCGCACATTGTCGACCTTTAGAAGACAGGTGACCACGTGCTTCTCTGACCAACGAGATTCCCAACTTCACCCCAATAGAGAAAGCGTGGCACTTCATAGGCAGACGACGTAACTCACAGCACGACACTCTTGCAATGTCAATGAATTGTGGACACAGGCCCAAGACACATGATCAACGATACATCAGGACACCATCTGAAAACTGTTGCATGCCATGGCACGCCGTGTTGTCGGCTGCGGTGCAGGGCAAAACACCGACACCCAAAACGCTGATAGGACAAAATACAGGACAAAACACCGACATCTCGTTTCTACTTCATTATTGAATCGGCAAACAAAGGGGTAATTTTTATACGGCTCTTTGCTGCAGTTTAACAAAGCAAAATTTGCATTGGTACTGCAACGCCAACTATTGCCAAAGAAGAATGATGCAATATTTGAAGTTTAAAACTTGGCAAATGAAAGAAAGTAAAATGTTCCCAGTTTGTCGGTGTTTTGTCTTTTCAGGATTTTGGGTGTCGATGTTTTGACCCACATCTGTCAGATGTACAGCCAAGCATGGGTGCCATACAACCTGAGACCACATTATACTGTTCATCCCATTCGTATAATCTCTCAGAAACGAAATCACTTTTCCAGCACATACTTGTTTGCAAGTAACGCAGTTTCGTTTAATTTCGCGCATTCCTTCATGGTGTAGCATTTCCTATGTCAAGAAGTGTACTGCGTAAAAGTGGGTAGCAAAATTGTAAAACTTTCTCAGAAGATTTCACCTCTGCCTGCATTTTGATTAATAATACTGTCGAAAATTTGTGTTAGCTAACAGGAAAACTTGGTAAGTATCATCTGAAAGTACACTACTTTATTGAAATCAGTTTGGTTCTCAATTCACCTCAGAGGGGTGCGTCCTGATATGTTTCGGTTTCTGGAGATACATTTTTCTCCACTGGTCTCGAATTCGTTTTTGCTGTTCTTGCAAATACAAATTTCAATTATTCACTGGTGAACTTAGTGTTTGAAAGCTTACTATTGTATTTTGTTACTTTCTGACGAGCCGCTTTCCTATGATCGGGATTGACTATGTTATTAACGATCACATCTGTTATTCTCTTCAGCACTGGATTTGTATCTTAGCTCACCTTCAATTGAATCTAATTAGCAATCCAATTTATTTCGTAATGATTTGCAAATTCTACATGTTTATTTCCAGTGAATGATACGCATTGTACGAGAGTCAATTCAAAAGTTTTGCACACTGTGGGCTATCTCTAAATAATATAAATTTTACAATTGATATTTCACAACATACCATTATAGATCTTCGAAGCAATCCCCATGTTTCTTTATGGCTGCGACACAACGTTTGGGCAAGTCTTGTGTTCCAGTCAGGGCACCTTCATTATTGAGGCGTCGGATTACTCGGATCTCGTCATTAGAAACATCCTGAATCGAACTGAATCTTTTCCAGGGGAGTGACATCTTCTGTTTTGGGAACAAGTCATAGTCTGGTGGGCTCATGCTATGAGTGTATGGCGCGTGGGGAAGCGATTCCTATACATACTTTACCAGAATGTCTCTTACTGTACGGGCAACATGCGATCTCGCGTTGTCGTGCAAAATGATGTTACCATCTTCGAGCATGTCTGGTCTTCTTTGGCGAAATCAAAACATTTTGAAGAAACCTTTTGCAGTATTCCGCTCTTAGAGTGATCCCCTCGGGCACTCTGTCTATCACTCCAACCTTGTCATAGGTCATAATCATCATCAGCTTATTTGATTGTTGGCGGCGGAGTTATTTTCAGGCGTGGTGATTCTGGATGTTTCCACTTATCAGACTGAGGTTTAAGTTCTGGTTCAAAATCTCGTATCTGGGTTTCGTCTATAGCGACAGTCCTGTCCCAAAACTGCTCGCCTTTTGTCTCGTACCGCTGAAGCAATTCTTCTGCGATCCCTTTGCGAACTACTTGCTGCTCTTCACTCAGCTTGTGTGGAACCTGTTTGGCAGACACTTTTCTCTTCTGGAATTCTTCACTTAGGATTCTGGAAACGAAGAGGTAGACACGTTTGCTTCCTATGCAATTTCTTCGCATGTCTTCCGTCGATCTTATTCCGAAATGCTGTTGACGACCACCACAGAAGTGCCGTCCGTTGCATGCTTCTTTGGTCGTTTGTCCGGCAGCTTCTTTGGTCGTTTGCGATGCTTTCTTTCACCTGGGCGGAAATGAGAATCCCACCGTGATACTGTGCTACGATCCACTACACTAACTCCACACACTTCACACAAAGCTTTATGAATTTCGGTAGAGGATTTTCCTCGCAAGATTTCAATTTTAATGTAGAATCGCTGGTCGCCGCGCGAGATCTGACCTGTCTGACTTTCTTCCTTCATTTCTAGGCAGGAATTTTCGGAACAGGAACAACTCAGACAGCAAACGTAGACACAACTTTGTATGCTGACGTCTGACTCACAACTGGAGCAACGATTGGAGCGATTTCATCATCCTACGGGCAGCGGCTGCGCAGTGTGCAAAACGTTTAAAATGACCTACGTATAAGGCATTCTGTTAAAGGCAGCAGAAACTCTCCATTTATTCCCGAAATTATAAGTAATGCATAAACATCATTCATTCCCGAAATTAAGTAATGCATAAATATAATTCATTCCCGAAATTAAGTAATGCATAAACATCGTTCATTCCCGAAATTAAGTAATGCATAAATATAATTCATTCCCGAAATTAAGTAATGCATAAACATCATTCATTCCCGAAATTAAGTAATGCATAAACATCGTTCATTCACGAAATTAAGTAATGCATAAACATAATTCATTCCCGAAATTAAGCAATGCATAAACATCATTCATTCCCGAAATTAAGCAATGCATAAACTCATTCATTCCCGAAATTAAGTAATGCATAAACATCATTCATTCCCTAAATTAAGTAATGCATAAACATCATTCATTCCCAATAAAGTTGTTGCGATATTCACGGCCGCTCCGGGGACTCAGTGGTGTAAGCACTGGCTTATGACCATTTTTCGAGAAGGGTCAGGGTTCGAATCTCGGCGAGGCATGGATGTTGTGTTAGTCTTACGGCACTGGCTCTCTCCATTCCCTGGAGTCAGTGGCCTTAAATTAGGGACGGACGACTGTTTATAGCCCATTGAGTTACTCACGGTGGTTTTTGACCCTCTAAAAAAAGCATTCACGAATAGTAAAAAAAAAAAATCACTGCTTTCGGCTTAAAAATGGCTGGATACACTGACATCTGCGTTACAAGTTCCTCCGAATTCTATTGTAATAACTAGGTCCTTTGGAAGCCAAAAAGTAATCACATCTTTTCATCTGAATTCAAATGCACTAATTCAATTCACGTTATTTCTAGCTGCAAACACTAGACATCCACACATTTCAAGCGTGCAAACTGCATACACCGTCCATTGAATTTTAATAGAAAACTTTATGCAGATGCATGTAAACCTCACTTACGCAGTATATACGTAAAATGCCTGGTCACGTGGGCCACCACGTGATCTAGGCAACTATTTAAGACTGCTGTTCGTCAGTAATTATCAGCAGTGTTGATCACAATGCGAAAAACAAAGGATCTTTCGGAGTTCGAAAAAGGATTTGCTGTGGGTGCGCGCCCATCTGGAGCGACGGTTTTAAAAACAGCTGAGCAGACTGTTTTCTCAAAAGCTGAGATATACCGGATCTTCAGTCTGTGGAATATTGACCGCATTGCTTGTCTAAGTGTGTGTTTAGGCTGCGGCCTCACTGCTGGCACATAGATGCTCGCTCAGGCACCTCGCTGCTTGCATGTAACTGCAATGCTTGCCATGGAGCATTTACCCTACAGCTGGTCACATTGCTTTTATTATTAAAGAATTACTACTGCATCTCTTATTGTCAAACAGACTTTACCAGTGTTATGGAAAGTTTTACAACCAGTGTATATGAAGCCACCGACTAAAGAAGAATTTAGACAAGAAATGGGGATTCCCAAACTGTCTAGGTTCTATCGAGGGAAAGCACATCCGAAAACTTTGCCCTCAATGGTCAGGCTCCATGTTTTTTAATAACACTGCTGGCCACCCAAAATGCAACACTAAGAAGGAAACATCCCATTGGCCTGAAATTCGCAGCATGCGTCGCCCGCAAGAGGACATGGAAACGATTAGCATTGCCGGGCATATGCTAATCATGTGCACCCGGCACGCCACCGAAAAGCACTATAAGAAGGGTGCACAGAAGGCAGGGTGTAAGTAGTGGAAGTGTGTTGTGCTGCCGGACTTGTGCGTGGGAAGCTTCCTGATGCCTCGTCGCAAAATACGGCAGTCATTCCTGAACGTTTCGGAGTTCGACAGAAGATGAATAATGGCTTATTGCGACAGCGGTTTATCGTACCGAGACATCGGCGCCCGTGTGGGACGACATCCAGCCACAGAAAATCGAGTATGGATTCGGTTGGTGCAAGAGGAACGGACGGACGGACCGACGTGAGCGATTGCCGCAGCCGCGGCACACCACCTAACGAGAGGACCGGCATGTTGTGCGGCGGACATTGACGGCTCGCACCGCCACATCACGAACGTTAGCGCAGGAATTAGGGTGTGTTGCGCAACAACCTGTGTCAGTACGTACCGTTCGACGTCGTCTGCAGGAGCGGGGACTCTGTCACACGGAGCCCATTGCTCCGATTACCATTGATGTTACACCACCGTCGAGTGCGGTGGCAGTGGGCCGTTGAACGCCGCACCTAGACTACGGAATGACACGACATTGTCTTCTCCGACAAATACCGCTTCTGCCTGCAACACCACGATGGTCGGATCTGCGTGTGGAGGCACCACGGACAGAGACTGTATGGCGTCTGTATTATGCATCGCGATACTGGTCCGTCGCCTGGCGTTATGGTTTGGGGCGCAATTGGATATGACACCCGCACCCCTCTGGTACGCATCGCCGGTACCGTCAACAGCCACCGCTGCATCTCCGACGTTTTGGAGATTGTAGTCATTCCTTACCTGCAGGACCAGCCAGCGGCCACGTTTCAACAGGACAATGCTCGCCCGCACGTGACAAGCACCGTGCAACAATTCTTCACGGCCCACCAGGTGTCACTGCTGCCGTGGCCCGCCTGTTCTCCCGATATGTCGCCCATCAAACACGTCTGGTTGCTGATCGGCAACCGAGTGGCCCGGCAAGCACCACCCGCGGCTGCGCCTGATGAACTGTGGCAACGTGTGGAAGCAGCCTGGACCGACATACCCCAAGCCCACATCCAAAGTCTCTTTCGTTCGATGCCGCGGCGTGTAACGGCCGTTATTGCCAGCCATGGGGGCCACACGAACTATTGATGTCTACGTGTTCCGCAAGTCGCACGGGCCTGTAAGCTCAATCGTTTAATCTTTGTATCTGCTGTTATGTGTCCAGTAAATCTGACTTTGCTATCTCGTGTCCTTCTTGGTGTTGCATTTTGGGTGGCCAGCAGTGTATAAAAACTATTTCACAATAGTTATGCAGGCTGTCATTGATGCACACTGTAAATTTATTTTCATTGAGGTAGGAGCATCTGGAAAACAAAGTGATGGGGGCACTTTTAGAAAGTCTGCCTTGTATGACAGAATGAAAACGGGAGTGCTTAACATTCCTGAAGATAACTTCCTACTAAGTACTGACATCCAAGCTCCGTTTGTGTTCATAGGTGGTGAAGCCTATCTTTTACTGAGACACACGATGAAACCTTATGCTAGGAAAACTCTTGATCAATCCAAGAAGAAGTTAAAAAAAAAGTTCAAATCACAGAAAACTCCACAAATAAAACTTGCTTCTATAAAAACACAACACGATTTTTAAAGATGCGAGAGAGATGACTGCGTAGTTCCCACTCGGTTGGGGAAAATGGGACGGGAAGAGTAGCCTTGAAGGAACCAATCACAGTGTAAGCTTGAGGATGCCTGGCGATGGTTGAGGCTCGAAAAACAAACCAGTTTGATATCATTGCTGTGGCGACGATCGCAGCGAGCAGCGCAGATAGCATCGCCGCTCCACGATAAATGAGCTAGCAAAGGTTTATGGTTTTGTTTGGTCATCGCCAGGCATCCATGTGCAGCGATGTGCCAGCAGCGAGGCTGCAGCATAAACGTACCAACGTACCCTAAGAAGTGTAATCGTGTCTACAATCTGTCAGGAACGAGATAGCCGTTGTCTAAAAAGGCTTGTACGGAGAAACAGGACTTCCCGTGTGCAGCAATTGACAGAGACATTCAATGAAGGCTATTCCAGACCCATATCTCAGCGAACTAGTTGCAGGAATTGAAGAGAATCAGTATTGGCAGTCGCATGCTTAAACGAAACAGCTGATTTCTGCTGAAAACCGGAAAGTTCCTCTACGGAAGTGTCAGGAAAACCGTGGCGGGACACTGGAAGACAGGAAACAAGTCATGAGGTTCGACAGTCGCGGTAGACTTTGTCCTGTACCAACGGTAGGCAGAGAAATTTGCGGGGGCCTCATGAAGCAATGAACCCAACTTGCCTTTTAAACACAACTCAAGATTCTGGAGATGGTCTCATGATGTGGGTCACGTTCTGTTGGTATGGAACGGGTGCCATGATGTTTCAGAAGGTCGGGAGTACTCCACGGATTATCTAAACATTGTTTCCGATGAAATCCATCCTGCAATGCTGGCTTTTTATCCAGCAAGTGACGGCTGTTTCATGGACGACAATGTCCATCGTTCAAGATGTGTTTAGCAGTATAGCATGACGGCGACTTCCATCATCTCTCCTGGCCACCATAACGTCCGGATCTGAACTCCATTGAGAATATATGAGACATGCTAGAAAAACAGATCCGTAAGCAGAGTCCTCTTCCGACAAATCTCAGCCAGTTAAAGGACAGTGCGGTGGACGCCTGATACGCTGAAGACGTAAATGCACTCTAACATCACGTAGAATCTATGCCAAACCACATGCGTGCTGTAATTCGGGCTAAAGGATTTCCATCCCGGTATTGAATAAAAGTTTCTAATTCAGTTGCCGATTTGTGTAGGTATGCCTTTAGACACAGTTTAGATTGGTTGAAAATGACGTGAACCGATGTTGCGAAACTTCAATCTAGCATACTGTATAAACATCCAGAGCTACTGAGACAAGGTCTGGACATTCTCTTGGAAGTGTCCTCTGCACCGCTGATACCCAACGGGGGGAGGTTTTGCGGTGTGAGTGACGTCAACAAGTTGCCAAACGGGAGCTCGGCTCTGAGCAGTGGAGAAAGACAGTTGCTTATGTTTTTCGAGTTGATGACTGCTAAATATCGCTTACTTTTTCGGAAATGCGAAGAATGTATTTTCTTTTTGCCGGACAATAATTATATTGCTTACATGGCTTGCTGTGCCGTTGCTGCTTACAATAATAGGTATAGGAATAAAAAGGAAGGAAATGTAATTTTCCATAGTTTTCCTCAGGACCCATAAGTATTCGGAGAATGAATAAATAAATGCAGAAGGCAAGACAATATCAATGTAAAGAATGCCAGATTATGCAAAGAGTATTTTCAAAGCAATGATAATGAAGATGACATGAGGAATCGTTTACTTGTTCTGCCAGAAAGAAAGATACTGAAATCATCTGTTGTACCGAATATTAATTTGTCAACATTGAATTCAAAAGAAATAAAACCAAGAGATGAGAAGCAGCAGAAGAGAAAAATTCCTGTAAGTGCTTTGGATCGAATTTAAATCTTGAATCCAAAAAAATCCCATATCAGTGACGGAGTAGATTCGATTTAGGGCGATCCTGATAGAAATTCCGCAAATTCAGAATGTTTGAAATGTTAAGAGATGAAGAAAAGTCTTATACGACTGCAGAAAAAATATCTGATCTTGAAAGTTCACTAGAAGCTATAAAAAGAATGAGAAACGCAAGATTACTAAAATGTCTTTGCATAAATCAAAAAGATACACATCATATAAAAGATCCTGGTTAAAACAAATTAGCCAACTCAAGAAGCAATTAAAAGACATTAAGAGAAAAATAGCAAGTTGGAAAGATTAGGTATCGGTATCCATGATATATTTACGTTCGCCCAAGTAAATGCCCTTACACAAAAGAATCCACGGATAAAACGGATACCTGAAGATGTATCGAAATTCATTGCAATCAGGTCATTCTCTACAAAATCATATTATTTCTGGAGAAAAAATCGGCATCCCATTACCGTGTGCAAAGCACTTCGAAAAGATGGTGCGCAAAATTTATCTGTAATCTATGCATTCAACACAATGTCTGTCCTTTTGTTGATGAAAAGAGGTTGGGAAAATTTAAGTCGCTCTGAAAAGCTTTGTGTTTTAATCTTGAACGAAATTCACATTGACTCTAGGCTATGTTACGACACCAGAATGGACAAAATTCTGGGCCCTTTCAAGAAAGCCTAATTTGTCTTAATCCAGGGACTATTATTTCAATGGAAACAGCTAATATTCTTTGACGTTGACTGCTAAATGACGAAATTAGCGCTTTTTTTTCAATAATGCAAGGTTTGGAATCTAGTGGGGTTGAATTAAAAGCTACTGCTTCTGACTGATTCCGTTGTGGAGAGAACTTGAAATTTCCATGGACAGGTCATTCTTCGATAATTCCTTTGTTCAGGGGTCAAAAACATGAGTATTTGCTGACAATATTTAGCTTTTAAATCTTTAAATATGAAATATTCTGTTAAATATTTCAAAACAAATATTTCTCTCGTTTTAATGATATTCGTTGGGTTAACTGGGGTATAAACATGGATTTTTCTTAATTTTATCCCATTCTTGCTTTGCACGCTTAGCTATTGCAGGGGATTCCTCTCTGGCGAAGAGCGATGGCACCTCGGCTGGCACTGCAGCTACGTCACAGTCTCCCTCGTCGGGAAGCAAACTGCGCTTCGCTAAGAACCAGCACTTGTATCAATAGCCCTGATAAACATCACGACGAATTCTATTAATCATGAGTGGGAAAAATTTATCTTTTATCATTGCATATTGAAAGTTATACTCCAGTGACCTTAAGACATGTTCTTCGAGAAGTGATGCAAAAAGGTTCTTAATTGTGTTTTTACAGCACAGTGGACAGTTCGCAAAAGGCGGAATCAAACTGATTTCAAAGGAGCTAACAGAAAAGCTCCTGGAATAGCTGGTAAAATTCAGCGAGTAGAATAAGAAGAGATGGAAAGGTAATAAGGTGATGTTAAATGTTCTAAGCAATATACGAAGAGCCCTTGGGAGTTGTTTCAGAACAAACAGGATCTCATCGACAGAGTAAAAGAGCACTGCACATTAACGGAACTCAGGGTCATGTCTAAGATTGAATTAAGAGCATGCAGCTCTCCCTTACAAACGTACCGAAAGAAACCAACCGCAAGCATTAAGATAAATGACTGCAACATGAATTCTCCAGCTAATGGCCTCGAATTCAACTTCTCTTAGGACGCTTCAGTAGCCGGGGACTCAGAAAGCGCGGGTTCGAGTTCCGATGAAGCATCGGCAGAGTGCTTTCCCAGCAGTGAATATTCAACCTCTTTCCTACAATCAGTGACCCTAAAGTGACGATACACGAGTGTTTAAAGCTGTAGATGCTCATGGTGTCCATTAAACCACAAAAACGCACATACATACGTGCTCAAAAAATTTTGCTGGGACGAGAACGTGGGCTCTCGCTTCAAGTAAAACCGGCCAACCCGAAGCATTTGCAGCGACACTGGAGCAAATGTGAATTGATAAGACGCATTTTCAAGCGACTCACGTTCGTGTGGCTAACACATCAAAGTAAATATTTTATCATTGTTACTGCGTTTAATTTTGTAGTTAATAGATATAATTTTGCATAATAAATTACCTAAACAAAAATAAAATGAATTACTACTCTGGCATCTCCTCGATTTCTGTCCCAAGGTTAACATTCTTTTTTTCCTTTTGAACCTTATATTTAACGTAGTAGAACTAGTATATAACCACCCCGTATTTACAGAGATCTCGAGTTAAACAAAGAAAACAGGAACTTTTGTTTGGCATAATGTTAATTAAGAAATCATTTGATTGTTTTTAGCGGACAAAATTTAATAAAGTCCCTGGATTCAACGAGGGAGAGAAAAACTATCGTGATCATTTTGAACAATGTAACAAATTTTAATGAAATTCCTTATATAACGAGGAAAAGAAAATCTGCTCCGCATTGTCCTGGAATGGAGGAATAGAAATGGTGGAATACAGGGCGAAATTGCAATAGCGCAAGGAAATCCATACGCTCTAATGGAAGAATGTTGATAGAAAAGCAATGGAGAAGGAGTACATTAAATGCTGATCAAGCGAATTGGGTAAAAGTTTCTCTCTCTCTCTCTGTCTCTGCCACCTACACCAAAGGACTATCTATGCCTTGAGTGTATCGCGTCAGCAGAGTTAAAAACGGGCCACCTAATGCTGGGCAAAATGAGGATGAGCAGTGCTCGCGTCCACGTAAGTGTATTTCTGGGAGATACTTGCAGAGAAGGACAGTGTAGTATTGGAATGGGGATGTTACCGGATTAGGAACAAGAAATCATAACTTCTGGAATTGCGTCCATTTAATCCCCTTCACCCTCCAAGTATGCGATGCACTGCAAGGATCGGTGCTGCTTTTGTTTCATAGGTGTAGTTAAAAGCTGTAAGTCTCACGCGGAGAGGTCAAGTTGAATACACTTGAAAGACCTAATTAATTAGCTATAATATTAAAGTAATTAATTTGTCAAAAATTTCAGGTATATACAGTTTTTATGGCTATAAAGAGTGTCTCAAACGTCCTTGACACGTTTCAAAAAATTATTTAAAAAATAAAAACTGTCCAGGATATGAACACAATTTTTGCAGAAATTATAAGTTTTTTTATTGCAAAAATAGTTTTTTTCTGTTTTCCAAATAGGTCACTAGGTGGCGCTACTAATCCAATCTCAAGGTTGGTTGAAAAAAGTCTGCTGCAACAGAGAAAGCAATATGTGGTGGTTGGTTTTTCGGAAAGAAATCTGCTATCCAAGTGCAAAAGAAATTTTCGTTCGAAATTTGGAAAAGATCCTCCAAATCGTAATAGCATCTTAACTTGGCATAAGAAGTTTCTGGAAACTGAAAGTGTCCTTGATAGGCCAAGATGTGGAAGACCAAGCACGGCTGAAGGCGACTTCGAAAGCATTCGTGATGCCTTTTCATGTAGCCCTACAAAATCGATACGAACTTCAGCAAAGGAATTGACAATTCCTCGTACAACAGTGCATTGGGTTTCACACCGAAACCTCGGCCCATATGCCTTCAAAGTGCAGATACTGCAAGCTTCACAGCCTGATGACAAGCCACGCCGTTTGAACGCTGTTGTGGGCGTTGCTAAATCATCTAGAGGCAGATAATGACTTCCTACGAAACATTCTTTTTACGGATGAAGTAACTTTTCATGTTTCAGTTAAAGTCAACCGCCACGATATCAGAATTTGGGGTCTGAGAATCGACATTATTTTATCGAACATATACGGGATACTCCTAAAGGGAATGCGTGGTGTGGTTTTATGGCTGATTGTGTGATCGGACATTTCTTTGCAGTATCCACAGTGACAAGATAAATTTATTTGGACATGAAAAAATTTTTGCTGCCCTGAAATTTGCCATTTACATCCTAAAATCATTTGGCAACAAGATGGTGCACCGCCACATTGGGGTAAGGTTGTGCGATATTTTTTAAGTATGGACTTTCCAACCAGGTGGATAGGACGAGATGTACCCATTCCATGGCCTCCCTACTCTCCAGATCTCACGCCTCTAGACTTCTTGTTGGGATATGTGAAAGAAAGTTTATTCGTCCAAGTTGACGATCTGAAATTTCGCATAGTTGCTGAAATTATATTGGTTACAGAATCCACTTTGGCACCTACATGGATAGAGATTGAATATCGGCTTCATGTACTCCGCGCAACAAAAGGTACTGAAGTTTATTAACTATTCGAAAAAAACTTTTTCAAGTAAGTGTACAAGATCTGAAAAATGTGTGTTCCTATCCCGAACAGTTTGTTAATAATTTTTTTAAGATGTGTCAAGGACTTTGGGACACCCTGTATAATATAAATGCATATGCATATTCATACATGAACGAAATTTTCACTCTAATGTGGATTTAACCAGCGTCAGCATTAACGAGGGTTTCGGTCGGTTCCGAGCTCCTCGTAATAAGCGGTTTCAAAGGTATTTGCAAATTTCTAAATTCCAGAAATTTTTCATGAGCATAGTGTTCACAACCAGCGAGGTTCTGCAGCATAAAATATGTAATGCGTTGCCTTAATGATGCAAAACCATGTTACCTGTCGTCAACAATTTTTAAATTTTACACTGCATTAAAACAACTTGAGAGAGAAACCACATTTTCTTAGCAAACTAGGCAGATAAATCAGTACACCAGCAGAGTAAAAGTTAAACAAAATATTCGAGAACTTCGATGTCTAAATATTAACTTTTACAACGTTCTTAAATGCACCTTAAGTAAACAATCCTTTCACGTAAAGTGATGAAGTGATACTTTTTGACATCAATTATTTTGAAATGAAGCACTTACTTAATGTTTGCACAGAGCTTGATGCAATTAATGTTGTTTGAAAAATTAGAATGAATTCAGCTATACTTGCAAAGCGATGTTTACTTTAGAGAATGTTTCTCTGGATTCTTCAATGCAAGCCACTACGCGCCGTTAACGAAATGGAAAATTAATTAGCGGCGACATGCTGCCGGTATTTTAAACAACACGCTATGCTTTTAAACGCAAAATGTATTCTTAGCTTGTTCCCAGTTACTCAGGGAGAATGTACATTATTGAAACAGTTAGCATACTGTGAGATACTGTAGGCTATACCTTTCAGGTAAGTAGAAACAATATCACGGTTTTTGGGAAAAAGCAAAATTGAAATTCTCTTACTACATTGCCTAGCCTATAGTAAGTCGAATGTTCTAAACATTCCTCATATTGATACATTATGTAAAAAATATTCGAATAACAGACTGAATAATAAGATAAATTCTTTACTTTCCGAAAAAAATTAAATTACTTAATAATTTTCAATTTTTTAAGGTAAAAAGCACCTTTTTTGCATTTTCAAATGAAGGTGCCTTTCATTTCTCTCATTTATAAATGTTTTTTTTAATTATGTATGGATTTTATTGTTCATGAATAAGCTTTTTCGATACTGTTAAACTATCACAAATTTTAACGTCTTTCAACATCTGCTGCACTGAAAATCCATGTAACTACATTTTTGATTGCATCTAAGAAAATAAAAGCTCAAGAGATTTGACTGTTCGAGAACACAGTATTTAAATAATTGGAAAGGGAGTGAGACACTAGGTAACTCAATTCCTACGAAACTCTTCAATGTCACATTGCAGAAAATATTTAAATCATTAGACTGGGTAGACAAGGGGATAAAGGTTAATAGAAATTACATAATACACCTACGTTTTGCTGACGAAATCGTCATTTGTCAAATACCAGCCTCTCACCTCCGGAATGGAGTACGTGATTCAGGAACTTACTGACAAGAGCAAAGAAGTAGGTTTAAAAATAACTGAAGACAAAATCGATGAATAATGCTTTTACAAATACAGTGGAAGCCAGATATAACGCGGTCGGTTATACCGCGGAATTGAAAGCAATGCGGTTCCGATCGTGGCCCCCCATATCAAAATATATACACAATAAATACATACTCAGATTCGGATATAGGGCGGGTATCTCTATAACGCGTTTGTCGCCTTGTCTCAGTATATCCGCATTATAACAGGCTTTCACTGTACTAAAGATTTAGAAGTTGAACAGGACAAATCTGAAAGTAACAGATGCCTACATTTACCTTGGACATCATATGTCAAGCAAGGGACACATCGTAGCAGAAAATAATATGTGTATAAAACTTGGTTGGGAAGCTTTTGGAAGAAACAGTACAATTTTTAAGATCGATTTTTCACTTATCTTTTGTGTTCAAACAACGCGTACTTCCAGTTCTTACTTATGGATCATAAGCATGGACCTTAACTAAAAAAGTTATACAAAGGCTGCAGACGACCCAAAGAAGCATGGAAAGAGACATGCTTATTACAACTGAAAAAGGTAGGAAGAGAAACATATAGGTTAGGGAAAAGACAAAATGACATTATGATTAAAATGAAGTCTCTCGAGTGGCAATCGGTTGGACATACTGTTAAGAGAACGGAGGGACAACCCAGATACTAGACTGGTTACCAAGGAGGCAGCAAAAGACCCAACGGAACATGGGAGATGTGTTGATGTGTTGATGATAATCGAAAGCATACTAGACTGGATGAAGTCAGATAGCTGTTGAAGAGATTTAGGTTCATCCAGCAGTGGGTTGATCATGGTTAATGACGATTTCTCTTATTTTTAAATTATAGTTTAATAAACAGAGCATTTTGTTTAAAGTTTTCCTTATTTGAGCCACTGGTTGCAAAGTTCAATAGCTGTTAAAAAGCAGTTAGAAAGAAGATCAAGTAAGATAAATACAAAAGTTCTCTTTTGAATTCATTGCAGTAAAGGATTATTTTCAAACTTTTCTGAAGTATATGAAGATTTGCTGGACATCTTCGAACATGTCCGGTAAATATTATTTACAGAGATTCAGAGTAGGTGAGCAGCCACCATCATTACGTCGGCACCAAACCTAGTTGCTTCGTTTTTCGGGGGCTATTGGAATCATTTTATAATAATTTTAAATTACAGAGATGCCATCTTAAGGCAAAGTAAAGATAAAATCTGTACAAAGGAAATTCGATGATGTCCAGCTTACGTCCTTTTACTCACAAGAATTCCGTAGAAGCAGCAGAATATACCAGAACACAAGGAACCAGAACTTGGTTATCGAATCGCATTTGGCTTCAAAATTTTACATAGCTTAGTTGTTTTGTCTATACATTCTTAAGTCCAGACACAGATTCCAAATAATGGATTATTTGCATAACTAGAACGGGGTGGAACTGCTCGCCGATGTCTTAGGTGGTTGCTGATTAAATGTCGGATTTTTCATACTTTCGCAGTTGGCAAGTAGTCTAAGAATTAACACACCGCACGACATGACATGCGAAATATAAATTAAAAGTGACAAGTGTTCAGCCTGTAAAGCACTAGCCATTTCGTAAGTGGCATGAGCTTCAAGGAGATTTTGATGCAGTGAAGACGATCGATCAGAGCCAAGTTCGTGTTCTTTTCTTATATGAGTTGAAACTTGGACAACGTGCTTCGGAGGCAGCTCCCAACATAAATTCATCATTTGAGGAAGGCACGGAAAACACAACGTTCGTTATACAAATTCCGGTCATGCAATATGAGCCTCGAAATTAAACCATACGATAGACCACAAGAGCCAATCAATGATGCCGAGTTGGCGGCCTTGATTAAATCCGATGCATGTCAAATGCTATGAGCACCTGTTCAGGAACGCGGAGTACACTATGCAACCATTAACCAATATTTAACCGCCATAAGGAAAGTGAAGAAGATAAACAAATGGGTTCTACATGAGTTAAAGAAACAGCTGAAAACGCGCTTTTCTGCAACCACACATACAACATTTCGATGTGCACCACCACATGTGATGGGAAATCGATGCTGTCAAACACCATCTACGTTTTGCTAACGAAATCGGTGCAATGTCATTCGGCGCAATGTCAATGTCATTCACACACCCAAATCCGGTACTCAATCGTTGGATGACGATAGTCAGTGTTTGGTGGTCCACATACACTATCTACCAACAAGTAATTGGACATCCCTGCAATCGACGATATCTGCGGTCCTGATACACGTCAGGGCCGCCGCCATTAAATATCGTGTGGGAAACAACAACGCAACCGGTCGCATGCAAGATTCCACGCAGTTCAGAGCTCTCTGTTTTCGAGAAAGGTGCAATCGTCGGGTATCACAGAAATGGCTGATCCATACGTGACATATCCAGCGAGTTGAAGTACCAGAAATCGACAGTTTCCTACGTGATTGGCAAGTGGAAGATGAGAGGTGACTGTCGGAATGTGCCCCGACCCGGCAGACCCACCAAACTGAGAGTTAGAGACCGACGGGTGCTGGCCAGAGAAATTCGAAAGAACCGCACCAAATCGATGGGCCACATCCGCGAGGAGTTTCAACAGGCATCCGGGAGTGTTCTTTCGATGAATACCATCCGTAAGGAAGCCCATCTACTCGGTTATCATGGACATGCTGCCGCCCACAGGCCTTTGATCACCAAGTCCAATAGCGCTGCTCGGCTAATGTGGTGCAAAGAACGTCGACAGTGGACCGTTGAGCAGTGGAAACAGGTTCTCTGAAGCTACGAATCAAGGTTCACTCTCTACCGTTCGGATGGTAGGGTCTGGGTTTGGCGTGTGTCTGGAGAACGCCTCCTGCCGGAATGTATTGTTCCAACTGTGAAGTTCGGCGGGGGTGGAATTATGCTATGGGGGTGTTTATCCTGGTATGGCACGGGACCCTTGGTCGCAATTCTTGCTAGACTCAACGCCGAGACCTACTGCACCATTTTGGGTGACAATGCGCTTCCTACGTTGTGGCAGTTTTACGGGGTAGACCCATGTTACTTTCAGGATGACAATGCCTCCTGTCATGTTGCGAGGTCCACCATGGCTTGGTATGGTGACAATGGGGTTAATCGAATGGACTGGCCTGCTCAGAGCCCGGACCTTAACCCTATCGAGCACCTCTGGGACGAGTTGGAGCGTCGACGTAAGGGGTGCCACACCGTCCAAAATCGGTGAAGGAAATGACCTGTCTTCTTCAAGACGAGTGGAATAAAATACCGCTAGCCGTCGTACAACGCCTGGTTGAGAGTATGCCCCGGAGGGTCGAAGCTGTAATCCCCGTTCGTGGAGGCTCCATCAACTATTGAAGGTGAATAAACTTCGTTTTCCTTTGCTATCACAGGTGTCCAATTACTTGTTGGTAGATAGTGTATATTGTTATCTCCTCCTAATCCTTACAGCAGCGTCAAACCATCACTGTGGACAGATATTGTCATGAACTTGATAACATGTATGGAAAACTGTCCGCCGCCTCGGTGGCGCAGTGGCCTAAGCGATGGTTCCTGATCATTCGTCCGAGATGGGTCCGGGTTCGAATCCCAGTGAGGCATGGATGTTGTGTTTGTTTTACGGCACTGGCTCTGTTCCTTCCCTAGAGTCAGTGGCCTTAAATTAGGGATGGGGGTCTGCTTATAGCCCATTGAGTTGTTCATGGTGGTCGTTAAATTCCCATTAAAAAAACTGTCCATTAAACAACCAGCATTAATCAATCGCCATCGGACCATACTTTCCCATGGCAACGAGAGTTCCTATGTTGCACGACTGGCAATGCAGAAGCAGCACCAGTTGAGATACGAAACCTTACCTCATCTGCCTTATTGATATGATCTTTCCCTTACGGAATATAGCTTCTTTAAACAGCTGAATACCTTTCTGCGGGGCAAACTGTTTCCTAATAAAACATCAGTGAAACCTCATTTCATGTGACATCCCGAAGCTCGAGATTTTTTCACGGCGGCATACGGGAGCTTGTATTGGCAACAGTGTGTTGCTGTTCGCATTTTGTAACCATCTTTCACGAGCAGTGTTCATATAGCTTAAAAGTGTGCTTTTCTCAAGCAGGAGTCGAACCAGCCTTGCCCGTTTGTTGCTATGCCATTTGAGACAACACTCTACTTAAACACTTCGTATTTCCGTTGTAGCCGCCATTCATCCGTCCATCCTGATCTCGGAGGTCAGATATCACTACTTGCATTAGAAAAGGAATATCACAAAAGCAAATTACTGTTCTTCACTGGAATAGCAGTTGATGGAAGTAGTAGCATGTTCAATATATTTCATGAACATAAAAAACACTGCATAAAATCTTAGAAGCAATTTATTTTTAAGATATTATCCAATTTGCTAATCCGTATTTGCGTGAGCCTCAAAGGACTTGAAAAATTTCTCGCCGCCCCGGTGGCGCAGTGGTCTAAGCGATGGCTTCTGATCATTCGTCCGAAAGGGGTCCAGTTTGTCTTACGGCACTGGCTCTCTCTCCCTTCCCTTAAACCAGTGACCCTAAATTAGGGACGGGCGATTGCTTATAGCCCTATCAGTAGCCCACGGTGGTCGTTAAACCTCCAATGAAAAAAAAAAATTCTCCCTAAAATCTAGTTACTCATCTGTGCTCCGTAAGACTTGTTTTTATTTGTGGGCTTTTACGACAACCGCGAGCAATTTGATGTGGAATAAGCAGTCACCCGTCCCTAATTTAGGGCCACTGATTTTAGTGAAGGGAGAGAGCCAATGCCGTCAGATAATCATGACATCCATGTCTCATCGGGACTCGAACCCATCTCAGACGAATGGTCAAGTAGTCAGCATTTATACCACTGCGCACCCGGGTTGGTCGGTAACACGCGATTCATAGAGTTCCGAAGCTTGACCATTGTGTCAGTCTACTTTCCGAAATTGGAGTGAATTCACTGAAATTTGTGGACGTCCACCTGTTTTGTGCTGTTCGAATGGACTTGGGTCCAAATTTCAAATCAGACATGGGCGTTTGCACTTAGAGTGTGGCTCTAACTGCAAACGCCCAATGATTCTAAGAGACGGGCTTTTTGAAATTCAGTTACAGCAACACGCTTTCTATTTTTATAAACGAAGGAAGAAACACCACAGGAAAATATTGCGCATTTTATTATTTTAGTTGTAATTTAAATACTGCATGGTTCGACACGAACACATTATTTCTGATACAACTATTTACAGTTAATTGATCAAATACACTGGCGTGCAAAAATTAAGGACGAGACCGTTTTTTGAATGTAACGTCGTGCAGAAGTGCTCCACATCGACTCAAATCATACCATAAGATCCCCAAGATGTAAGAATATAAGACAAGTTAGCAAAACCGTTCAAACAAGGAATCCAAAGGATACAAAGACACTTTATTGAAAAGGTAGCTTCGAGTACAACTTGACAGAAAACAGAAACGTCCATGTGGCAGGCGGCTGCCAAGAAAAATCCAGGCTTTAGTAGGGGATATGACCACCCCTGAATGCGTTGCAGGATTTACAACGTCTGCCCATGCTGAGGACGAAGTTGTCAAGGAGTTGTTGAGGCATCGCGGCCCATTCCTCTTGTAGCGCCAATCGCAGCTGCGGAATCGTTGCTGACGGCTTGTGACGTGCTGCCAAGCGTCTCCTGAGAAGGTCCCACACGTGTTCGATTGGATTTAGGTCCGGGGACCTTGCGGACCAATCCATGCGTTGAATATCTTCACTCTCCACCAGCTCTGCGACAGCCACTGTAAGACGAGGCGTAGCGTTGTCGTCCCTGAAGAGGAACTCAGGACCAACAGCACCTATAACCCGACGCTCGTGAGGCAGGAGAACCTCGGTACAATAGCGGACACCGTGACTGAACCTCCTTGGAAGATGTGGAGGTCAGTACGGTAACTAAGCTTGATACCGCCCCAAACGGGAACTCCGGCACTTCCAAACCGGTCCCTAACGATGATGTTGGAGGTGTGATTGCGTGTTCCCTGCTCTCTCGAGATGTGCATACGTCCAGAATCGCTCGTCAGACTAAATCGGATCTCATCCGTTAAGAGAACTCGACCCCATTGCTGATATGTCCAGTTCTTGTTATCCTGGCACCAGAGAAACCGCCGTCTCCGATGCGCAGGCGTTAATGGCACACACCGTACTGGTCGTCGTGCAAATAAACCACTTTTGTGCAGCCTCCTGGCCACGGTAAAACGCGATAACGGACGTCCAGTTGTTTGTTGCACGTGCCTTGCAATTTCTCCCGCTATCTGCCGTCTGTCTCTTTTCGCCTGTAGAACAATATACCGGTCGTCCGCTGCCGTGGTTGCTCGTGGACGACCCCTGCTAAACTCTCGGACAGCTGTTCCTGTTGTTTGAAATGCTCTTCAAGCTCGTGAAACGATGCTGTGAGCGATCCCGAACTCCTCGGCCACACTAGTCACACTTCCACCTTCTTCCAACTTCCCAAAGACGCGACCTCGGGTAAAGTCATCCAGATGTCGTCTACTGGATTGCTTATCGTCCATATCACACGGTGGCAGCAACTCGACGTCGTTCAAACCGATCTACACCGTGCAATAGCTTTCACAGAATTGCGGAGCGTACACTGCCCGGGTGCTTTATACACTTCCAACACTCCGCCCCCGCCCCTACGTCATGCTTCTAATTTGCGCAAGCCCTACCGTACCGGACCCTAGTCTATCTCCTGAGTGATCTTTCGGTCCGTTTTGCCTGCTCGTTCCGCTGTTATGCTAATTTCACCTCTTCGTTTTTAATTTTTGCACACCAGTGTATTAGTTTGAACGTTTTTTCGAAAAGTTATACACTGAGTGGCCACTTTATTATGACCACCCCCTCAGTACTTCGTTGGGCCACCTTTTTCATTTAATACGGCGTCGATTCTTCTTGGCATGGATTCCACGAGATGTTGATAGGTGGTTTGTGGAATCTGAGACCATGCTTGATGAACAGCGCTTTCCAGGAGTGTGAGATTGCAGGGTTGTGGAACCAGCTGTCTAGTGGCTCGTTCAACTTCATCCCACAAATTCTCAATGGCGTTAAGATCTGGAGTTTGTGGGGGCCACATAAGGAAAGTAAACTCACCGGAATGTTCCTGAAACCAATCATGTACAATACGAGCACTATGGCAGGACGCATTACCTTGTTGAAAGTAGCCATCGCCATTGGGATAAACCATCCACATGACAGGATTCGCTTGATCCGCAACGATGTTTAGATATGATGTTCCAGTCAGACGTTGATCAACACGAATTAAAAGGCTCAGAGCATGCCAGGAAAACACTCTCCGTTCCAAAGCATGCCAGTCTGGACACTCTCCGTTCCAAAGCATGCCAGTCTGGACACTCTCCGTTCCGCCCGATCAGTCACTAGTCGATGACGACCACACGTTGCACGTAGAGACCCAGTTTTTTTTGCTGACAGTCTAGTCTTTAAACACTTTAACAATAGCTGCTCTTGAACATTTCACGAATGCGGCGGTTTCGGTGATACTCGCTCCATGGCTCCGAGCTCCTACAATCATCCCACGTTGAAAGTCCGTCAAATCGGTTTTTTTAATCATCTCGTCATCCAAAAATCACTTCTAGTACTTTCGCAAGCACTAAGCTTTCCTTTTTTATACTTGCCTTGTCCTCTGGCGGCAACAGCGTGCAGCCATAGCTCATTTGCTTAAAACTGTCAGGTGGTCATAATAAAGTGGCCACTTAGTGTATATAGAAAATTAATTGCGCAGCATTCAAAAAAATAAATAAAAATAAAAACAAATTAAACATCGTTCAGTCAATTCAAAAGGCACGTTCGTAAAACTTCTGTGATTTTGTTGATGAGCATTTTATTTTATCAAAATATGATGAAGTTTTGCTTATTGAACTGATTTTTATGCATAAAAAGCTCACGGGAAACAGAAAAACATGGGTTGACGGCTTCGTTACTTCTTCTTTCTTTCTTTTTATTTTTTAAGGTCGTGAGGCGATGATGAGCATTCGAAAGTTGGCTCGTAACTCCTCAGATCATTTTTAATAAAGATTGTTGCGAGTCTGCGCTTAGGAAGTTGTAGCTGTCAGATATAGACTCATGAAGACTACAGATATTTATTTTGTCAGCAGATGTCCATACCTAAACGAAATTGCACACATGTCACGGAAATCACACAGCATTGAGGTCTCTCATGTAAGCAAAGAAGCAAAATTATTAAAACTTTATTTCACAAATGGTTGCATTACCGTTGATCGGGTAATAAATGTAGAATATTTCTCCACTGGGCCTTGCCTAAAGAAAACTGCTTGAAAATCGAAATTAATGATAAATCTGAGAGTACATGCTTTGTGTGAAATTAAGACTACCAAGAACAGGTAGTCGTATGTTGATGTTTTTTCGCTGATGGCCGAATGTCTATGATTTTACCTTATTGTGTGCAAGGCCATAGATATTTTGCTTACTAATTCACTTCTAGTCTCTTACCCTTTTTTGAAGGGAACTGTTCTCATACTTGGACCGTACAACGCATCGTAATACTTTGGTAATTGATATACAAAATAAGGACAAAAAAAGTCGACAAAGCGAAAGCACTGTTACCCTCAACCTGGATTTATTGACCAATTTAATGCGCCCTCAGAAAATTCCGCCTCTTATGGTAACTCTGCAGTTCATCAACATGCATTTAATTAAAAATTAGAGTTTCAGTCATCAGTTTAAGAATGCAACAGAAAACATAGCTAATGTATAATGCTTCTATAAGAACTGATGATTTGGTTTTGATGGCACAAATCTAAAAGTGACCGACACGTACATTTACCTTGGGAAACAGATATCAAGCATGGGCCACATAAAAGAAGAAATCGATGGATATACACTATATTGACAAAAGTCACCGGACACAAAGAAGAGAAACACAACATAGCATTTATTGACATACATTAGTACGGTGTCGGTCCATTTTCAGCCTTACTGCATGCACTGACGCATTGAGCCAGGCTTTCGACAAGGTTTTGGAACACGGCGATAGGTATGCGCTTCCATTCAGTACACAATGCTGCCGCTAACGATTGCTTAGTAGTAGGCCTTGGTACCAAACTTTTTATGCAACGCTCTAATTCGTCCCATAGGTGCTCTGTGGAATTAAGATCAGGGCTATGTGCTGGACAGTCCACACACGATACGGAATTATCGTCAAACTAGGCCGTAATAGTTATTGCTTTACGGCTCGGTGCATTATCCTGCTGGTACCAACAAGAATCGGTTCCACAGTATTGCCATAGAGTTGGTAGCGCATAATTATCCAGAATATCGAGGTAGACGTGCTAGTTAACAGGTTTGTCCACAATAACCAATGGGCCGGGACCATACCACGAAAAACACCCAAACACGAGTACACTGCCAGCTCCAAACTTGACCGTAGGAACAGTACACTGTGGTAACTAGAGTTACCTCGGTTGCCGCCATACCCACACATGGCCATCAGGCAGATGGATTGTTTATCTGGATTCATCAATCCATAGGACTCGTTCACATAGATCTACGGTACAGGATAAATGTTTTTTACACCATTCTAAACGACAAGTAGCATTCCGAGTGGAGATGAAAGGCTCATGCGCAGTCGCACGACAACAGTAACCCATGGAATGAAGTTCTCTGCGAATGGTAAGTCTACATACCGACATTCAAGCAGTTTTATTCACCTGTACATTGAGGTCTTGTGCAGTACTCCGTCGATTAGCTGTAACGACTCTCCTGAGGCTTCGATGTCCTCTATCACTGATTTTCTTTAGTCTGCCGGTACGTTTTGCAGCTTCAGGCACGTCATGTGTATTCTATTAATTCAGTACATCCAAAACGGTTGAGTTGGGTATGTTTAAACGCTTCTCCGTTACTCATATGGACATCCCAGTAATATAACACCCAACAATATTTCCTTTCTCAAAGTCAGTTCTCTCCCGCCGTGACATTTTCACTCAACTTCACAGTGCGATATGATCGCGGTCAGCTGCAGGTTTGTTTTTATACCGTTTGCTGCAGTACCGCGCATCTTAACAACGCAGATGATCCGTTCGTGTGATTTTGCAAGGGTGTCTGGTGACATTAGTCAATATAGTGTATATAAACTTGGCTAGCGTGTTATTGGAAGAAACAATATGATTTTCAAAAGCAATTCACTGTTATGTCTTAAAAGCAGAGTGTTAAAAGGAATTCATACTTTCAGTTCTTATTTATGGTCCATAAACATGGATCGTAACTAAAAAGACTTACAGAGGCTGCGAACAACTGAACTGGAGAGATGTATGCTGGGTGTAACCAGGAAATTGAAGAAGAGGAAATCATGGATCTGGGAAATGGCAAGAGTTCATGACATCATGATTAAGGCAATGTGTCTCAAGTCGCAACGATCTAAACGTATTTCTAGAAGAACCAAACCCCGTTGGTCAACCGAACTGCTTGACTGGATACCACGGGACAGAAGAAGATCGCGTGGAAGATGAGTGGATGAAATTCGAATGCATGTCGGAGGAATATGGAAGAGAATGCCTCGGGACAGAGCGAGTTAGTTGTGAAAGAAACTTGGAGTGATCTTCATACAGCAGTGGATTGATAATAGTTGATGATGATACAAATATATTGCTTGACCTTGGACAACAGATGCCAAGTGAGGGCCAGATAGAAGAAGAAATTGATGGTGTAAGTTAAAAAAAATAAGAAATGATTTGCAACGGTAACTATGTTCATAATCGACAGACACCTCATATAAGTTTATCGTTATTTATTCTTGACTAAACACACAACTAAAACGCTAATGAAAGTTGACTTATAATACTAAACGTAAAACAAATGAGTTATTAAACAACAAAGAACTGTGCTTTCTATTTAGTCTGTTTTAAACAGTCTTACCGTAAATTAATATTCCTTTGGCTTTTGACACAACAACAATTTATTCCAGCGATAGTCCTTTTAGGTCATCATAAAACATGTACTCTTTTAGAGCACTTTTGTAAGAACAACATATAAAGTGTTCACACACATCGAAGCGACGCCATCATCACCCTATTGTCCAGGGTCGTGATCCCATAATTCTCTGCAACGAACCGCTTGCTGGCTGCATCCACGCAACTGAAACTCACAAACATAAACAAACTTGCGGCAGGTGTTCGATGAAAATAAATGAAAACGAGCAAAGGACGCTAACATCCAACAGGAATAAGCAGGCGTATGAAACTTGGATTGAGAGCTGGTGAAGGAACAGTACATTTTAAAGAGAAATACACCAGTGTCTTAACAGAAAAAGGTTAAACCAGTGCATCCGTTCGGTTCTTACTTATGGATGAGAGACAAGGGTCTTAGTTGGAAAGGACATGCAGAGACTGCGAACAAATAAAAGAAGTATGGAGAGATGTGTTCTTGGTATATCCAGAAAAGCCAAGGGAAAAGAGCTCATGGATCAGGGATATGACAAGACTTGATGACATCATTATCAAGGTAAAGTTGCTTAAGCGGCAAGGGGGCTGGGTATATTTTTAGAAAAACCAACAACCGTTGGACAATTGAAGTACTCGACTGGATACCGAGGAGTAAGAAAGGACCGAGAAGAAGACCACGCGCAAAATCATTGGAAGAAATTTGAAAGTATATTTGAGTGATTTAGAAGAGACTGGTTCAAGACAAGAAAATGTGGAAGAGATTTGTGGACACCATTCAGCAGCGGGTTGATATTGTTGCTGATAATTATAATGGTATGTATAAAAAGAGGGAGATTGTGATTTAGTATATTGTTTAAGACTTTATATTCCCAAATATGTGTGTAGGGTTTTATGGTGCAGATACAGAAGTAAAACCAGCAATAATTAAGTAGGTTTTTTTAATTTAAACAAAATGAATTTCATGCACGAAAAATTAAATAAGAAGAAAAACACATGGGAACTACTTACATTCTCATTAATAGCTTTCAACCAGGTAAACTGCGGCTAAATTTATCTTGATAAGGTATGCGACGAGGGCGTTTTGAGTTGACCAGCACATTATCGGAAGATACGATTATAACGGTATCCTGAATTTTACCTACATGAAAGATGTGAAATCTCTAGTTAATTTTGGGTACGGCTCAGTACGACCAAAGAGTCACATGATGAACGTCTTGCTGCTTATTGTTAATGTCACTAAGGATTGGTGCTGAATTTCTTGCTAGAGCTTAATGCGAGCAAAGAGTATTTCGATGAAGGTATTGCTGGGACTGAGCGTTGCCGAAGGTCATCGTTCAGGAAGAACTATGCTGACCAATGTTAATTTAACAAAGACTATCGGAATGATGTCTCACATGCAACTATCTAAGACATCATTATATATGAACTATGTGAGACATCATTATATCGTCATTATATTACACGAATTATGTCCACTTGTCTTGCTGATTTTGGTATTGTAGTGCATTGCCTCCTAACGACAGTAAATTATTGTATAATTTAAGTTATCCTTAAAACTGATTCTGAACGGTATGATGATAAGCTGATTGTAGTTGCATCATACTGCCATATTCCGCAGTGTGCTACAAATACCACGGAAGTTATGTTGTTAAGAACACCCAGGGAACTATACACGTACTTTCCGCTGCTACTGTAGTCTTCCGGGAACTTCGCATTAAACTAACATTTAGAAGTTGCTGTCTTGCAGTTAGAGAAGTAGAATTACGTCAGTTTGGGGATGACTGAATTTCCCTACGCTTTTCGAAACTGATCCACGATTTTTGTAAGTGTTAATATAGAATAACCAAACACGTTGTAGAAAACAGAGCAGAGAAATAAAAAAGCATGCCTTTAATCAGCAAAGTAGTGCGTCGACAACATTTCCCCAGGGAAAAACCGGTATATGGATGCTTTGATGGTAAAACGCTATGTTGTTCGATGCAAAAAGGAATCCAGTGTACATCGGATTTCTTCTTTGTTTTAGAACCCCCATTCTTGGTGGTGGTTATCTATTGAACGGAGTTAAACGATGGAGAGATGTATGTGGAATATTCTGGGTGTTCCAATGTTTCTCAGCAAACAAGCTTTATTGTTTCCAGAGTCCTGTTACCTACGTGGAGTCTGGCGTTGGCCTGCATTAACAGCACACATCTCTGATTAACCAGTACAGTATCTTTATGAACCATGCATCCCGAGCCCGTTGCAGTAGGCTGGAGTTAAGGTCCGCTGTGATGGTTCTTCCACGATGGAGAAGTTCATAATTTACTATCACCTTGGCATTCCATCACACACACAGAAAAAAACCCAACGTGGATGCAGAAGTATTGGGTTGGAAAGAAAATAATGTCTGCAAATGCAAGGCAATAGAAAAAAGTGCTAATTACCGTATATACAAGGATCAATCAGTCCAAAATTTCTCACCATCATTTACCACGACCTGCTTCCATGCTTCCATCGTCAAGGCCGCTGTTGCAGGCTGTTCCTGTAGAATTGTGGTGCTTCGGACACAAAGTGAGTAAGCGCGTGTTCGATATCGTCCCGGTTGGCAAAACTCTGTCCGTCCAGGAAATGCTGCAACGACCGGAAAACGTGGTAGTCGCTTTAAGCAATGTCCGGGGAATAGGCTGAGTGCGACAGCAGTGTCCATCCCAGGTCCCTGATCTTGTGACAGGTCATCACTGCAGTGTGAGGTCTCACTCCATCCTGCGGTAGGAAAACGCCCTTGCGGTTCAGCAGTGCCGGTCGTTTCTACGTGAGCGATGCGAGCAGATCGTCGAGCTGACGGCAGTACACATCGGCGGTGATAGTGGTGTTGGTCCGCAGCAGCTCAAAAAAACCCGACCCTCCGGATATCCTACCAAACAGACAGCAAGACCTTTCGTAGGTGTAAATTGGTTTTGGGGGTCAGCATGGACTTTTGTTTTGGGGTCCAACCACTGTTTCCGGGTGCTGCCATCGTCATACAGGACCCATTTCATCTGTCACAATGCGGTCCAAGAACGGTTCAACGTCGTCACGTGCAAACAGGGGAAACGCATGCACTCATGCGATTTGCTTGAGTAGATGGATAATGATCGTGTGGGTAGTCCCCCGCCCCCAAGCTCTTCGACCAACTCCACCATGGTTACACGTGGCTCTGTCTCCACTAAGGTCTTCAGCATGTCCATATTCACTGTTGTGGGTTTTTCGGCTTTGGGAAGGTCAGCGGCGGATATCGGAAGTGAGCTCCCTCCTGCGCTACGCCGAAGCTCACACTCGGTCCCATTTTTGACGAATCTGAGACCAGGCCTTACACCAATGTGCACACTTCCAACATCGTCAGACAGTGCATAGAAGGTGTCCAGGTGCTACCCTAGCTAGCATGATCCCCAGACGTCTTACTAATAGAGAGCGCATGTGACGTTATTGGCAGACAACATAACACATCTGCACTACCCACTTGCAATGTTGATGAATTGTGGACATAAGTAAGAGGTGCGTGGCCCGCGATATCTCAGGACATTCTCTGTGGACTTTATCACAGCACGTGACGTCGCTTGCATATGTATAACCTAGCATGGCTGTCATACGACCCTCTGGCTCACTTTTGTTCACATAATACGGTTTCCTTGATCGTCGCATTCATGTAATCTTTAAGAAATTAAATCACTTCTTCCCCAATTACTTGTTTTTATATGTAGTGTGACGTATATTCTAATTTAACTTTCATTTTTAGTTCCTTTTCCTATGTAAATTTGAGTTTGTTCTCTTTTGCACTTTCCAAACTTAACGTGATATCTTACCTCTCACATGAATGAGGTTGGCAACACTTTTGAGGTCAGAGAGAGAGTGACGTATGAATGTGATAAAAGAACGATAAATAAAAATGACGATACAGCAGTTGTTATGTGTATGTGTGGGTGTGGAGATGTTCGCTCTGTGTAAAAACTATTACAATAGGTCATATGTGGCTCTATTGTGGATCTACTGAAATATTGCTGGACTAATAAAAGGTTATGGTAAGTTGACTTCTGTTTATGTTTCGTCTGGCCGTAAACTATTGTATCGCATTACTATTCAGTTCAACATTCCTTTTTCCTGGTTTTAGGCATAGCGTAACACCAATCTTGCTCACGAAAAAAACTTACGTTACAGTAGTAACTTTCGTCTCATTTTGTGCATTCCTTCATGTTGTGTCAGTTTTTATATCGAACAGTGTATATTAAATTCACAGCGAAGGCTATTTTTTGCAGTTATTTAGGAAATGGCGTTCTTGTGTCTGCAGTTGCTCTTATGCTTTGCTTCTGCTTTATGATTTTCCGTGTATACAACTGGTGTTCGTCCCCCTCTTTAAAATATTCCACAAGAGAAAGCACATCACATTAACATTGTGTATTGCTATTTCTGATTATTACTACTATTAGAAGTATTATTATTATTAGACTGTTATAACGAAGTAAATTTCTCCGTCATTTTTGGTCCACGCCGGCGATCGAACCCGAGTCCACTTATTCCGGAACAAATCGCTCCACCAACTGAGCTACGCAGACGTTCATTCTTGCTGCTATCTGCCTTTATGTCGTGTGCGTCCTGCGGGGCAGGCACGTCACATCTCCCCCCCGAAAGAGGGCCGGGGGCACGGCCCATGGGTCAGCCGTGACCATGAATCGTCGTAGGCAGCCATCCGCTGTAGAACGTGCACTTGAGAACTCCCAGTCAATCTGGTGTGTGGAATGCAACGTCACACACATTTATTTTTCGAAGCTCTGAAGAAGCGATTCTCTTATTTTTCGTATCTCGCGGTGTGGAAAGAACATCACACCATTGCGAGATCTTTAACAGCCCGTTCATCCGGGAAGTTCGGGCGCCATTATAACGAAGTAAATTTCTCCGTCATTTTTGGTCCACGCCGGGGATCGAACCCGAGTCCACTTATTCCGGAACAAGTCGCTCTACCAACTGAGCTACGCAGACGTTCGCTCTTCCTGCTATCTGCCTTTATGTCGAGTGCGTCCTGCAGGCACGTCACACTGTGTATTATCTAACTGTTCATTTAAAGCAGTGTGTAATCCCACGAAAGGAGTGTCTCTCAGTGTGAAGGATATAGAAATGTTAAAAGTGAACCAACTTTACATTTTTGCAGTATTCTGTCATTTTCTTTCTTTTTCTTTTTTTTTTTTTTTTACTGAAAACATTATAGAAAGGGAAGAGATATATTGGCAAGTCGACATTGACACGTACGTAATTTACGTACACGTGACACACTCTGGCTCCCGCGGTTTCCAGTTGCCACGGACACACCTCGCCGTTCGGTTGCCGATATTGAGGGTGTAGCCTTTTCCACAAGTGACGCGGACAACCGTTCCTTTGGGAGCATTAGTGTCGCCTTTTCCTCGTTTCAGGATCTTCACATCCATCCATGGTGTGTTAACCAAAGGCTTGCAAAATTCTAGAAGAATAAGAAAGAAAGAATTTAGAAAGTCAATAGGAAAAACGAAATGCAATTTCCAAAATCTTTTCCATTAAACTTTCAGTAGCATCGTAAAGAAATATGTCCTCATTTCACAAATCTTGGTAATTAGGGAAGAAATATTCTATACAAATTCATGAGAATATCAGAAGCATATTATTTTTAGCAATCATATTTAGTGCTTTTAGTTCACTTTTGTCTATAGAACATTTCCTCAGAAAACTTAATACACTGCTCGGCATTGAAATTTTCACATCAAGAAAGAATGAGCCAAATGAACCGAAAGAAACCAGAATATTAGAAAATGAAGTGGACAATACATTATTTAATCTCCAAGGCAGTACATCAATTTGATAGGCTGAAAGGCAGGATCACGTGACAGCAGTCGATACCTTGTGTGGCCAGCATATTGGGCAATGCAATCAGACATATGACGCGGCATACAGAGACTCAGCCCTCTTACGGTATCCAGGCGTATCTAGGACTCAGAAAAGTTTTCCTGGTCCCATAATTCAGCAGCATTCCGGCGTGGCCGAGGAGAAATTAGTAATCTTCGTCCCATGAGGTCCCTTATGTGGTCGATTCGTGATAGCTTCTGCAATCTCCTTGGCCAATGAAGTATATGGGCCCCTTTGCAGGTGTTTGTCTAAGCGTTATCTAACTGGAAAACGATCTTTGGGATACCACTCAAAAAATGGCAAAAACAGAGGCTGAAAGATGTGATCCACTTTCAGCTCCGAGCCAGTGTAGCAGATGCACCCAAATCACGAAAGTCGGGCTGGCAGACAGTATGCTTCACGTGGATAACAGCTGGATCCTGCTTGTGGCTTCGTCGTTGCCAGACACAAATGGTCATCGGCACCGAAGCAGAATCAGTACTAATCGCTGCACGACACGGTGCCATTCATGTTGCCAAGTGGCTCTACTACGACACACTTCTTCCGTCGAGTTCGACGATGTCTTACGGTCAAAAACAGTCGACGCAATGGCTCACAGATCTCCCTCTGCCAATCTTCTATTCTTCGTCCGTGTCGTGACGAGAAAGTCCACAGTGGCCGCAACAGCCCGTGGAAGAACCTCAAGATCTCTGCAGTAGCTTGTGGTTGCGCAATTGCGTTATGACAAATACGTTGATCGATGCGTGAAAACTTCAGCCTAACTGCACCAATCCCGTTACGGTTACTGACTATGCCTTCTTGCAATCACTACTGCTAAAAATGTCCAGTTGTTTAGGCAACTTGATTCACACAGATCACTACTCGGCTTATCGACCAACCTAAAGCCTACTATTCTTCCTTTCTCCAACGCGTCCAACTCGTCATAGGCTTGGCGAAGGGGTCTATCAGACATCTTCTGTCTTTGTATATGCTGCAGCATTCCTCAGCATCAGTTACCTTGATCCGTAAGACCAGGACAGAGCCGTGGCCAAGGGAGGACCAGGCCGGTCTGAGCCCCAATCTGTGTTTCCTTTTGCCCGTCCTAGCGGCTCACACAACATTATAGTGCCCGTCCTCTTTTACATCTTTTGCCCGACCACTTAATATTCTTCGCTCGATCTCAATCATCAGCCGCCCCTCCCACCTTGCTTGTCTGGCTACGGGCCTGTTATTACCTTCTTATCTGTCACACGTTTCAAGTAATGTCGAGCAGTGTAAGGGCACCATCCTTTAGCGGAAATCGATCCCACGTCTCTTGACTTCCATGAGAGAATGGTATATTAACATCGCCCAGAACAATGGCTTTCTAAACAGCTGATGTAAAGCAGCTGTCGCTTAGGGAGCAGGTAGAAACATCAGCCGAAAAGGCTTACGTAAACGATAACTTCTTCATTTATTGTTCCACTCACTGAAAGTTCAAAGTTCATCAATATAATCAACTGATACAACACATGGTGGTATAAGAATCATATGCTCATCTACCTAATAATGGGAATAACCACTCTTTGCCTGGATGACAGCTGCGAGACGTCGTGGCATGGCCGCAATGGGGCCTTGGAAAATTGCCAGAGCCACACGTGCCTATTCGGACCGCAGACGAGCACGGACCTCCGGGAGATGACGTAGTTGTGGGTCGGCACGTCAACAGGTTTCGACGTGCCGACCCACAACCACTGCCCAGTTTTCACTGTAGGAGGTTGTTTTGCAGTGTATGTCGTTCTGACACTGTCTCTTTTCTCCTCTTGCAAGCTTTCCAAAGACCATCCCTTGTACGTTGTAGTCTCCATCGAAGAGTACGTTTCAATAACCCAAAGGAGCAGAAATTTATCAGAGAGGCGTCAGATGATTCGACAGTAGTGTCTCTGTAGGTTATTTCCTGAATCCCGTTATTCTGGTTCATCTGACGTAAGAAATGTTGGATGAGTTTTGAAGTAGGGCTCGACGATTTGCCTTCGTGGATGCGTATCAAAGTTTTGTCGCTACCATACAACACCGGCACTTCCTGCTCGTAAATTGGTGTCAAAATCTCTGTCTGATAATATGTTGAATGTTGGCATTTTTAGCCGCCTAATGAATCTGCACCTTTTCCCGCTGCAAGAATCCAACGACAATCATAATGTATCGCGAGAAAGCTTCACGTCGTTCTTGATACCACTTTGCGAAGGCTTTGGCGTCTTTCTCCCGATTGTAAATTTCATGGAGTTCATTGCAGTCTGATAAATAAACGTAGGCTTCGTTTAAGGTGACCTTCCAAGTTTCGTAGGTGTTTCTTTATAGAGTTTTCTGGAGGATGCTCTTTTCTCCGAAATGAGCCTTGGGATAAATAATCTTCTGTATTCGACATTGTGATGTTTCTGTAGATTTAAATCTCGGTTGATTCGGGTATCAATGGTTCCTACGAACACTACCGTTGAGAAGCATTGTGTCGCTGCGTTTGGTCAAGACACCAAAGTCTTCCCTTTCCGAGTGACATCCTGATAATTACTTGTGCTGTAAATAAGTATTACAGCACAAGTAGTTTTAATTAGTTGTTTTGTACCAACATTGAGGTTTCCACTGCACGAACTTTCTTTTCTATGTAATTTAGCATATATGCCTTTCTTTGAAATGATGAATCCATGAGATTTGCACACTTTTATTTATTTAGGATAACCATAGATCGCGTCGAAAATGTCTGTGATGTACGTCTCCAAGAAGTCGAATATTTTTGGAGCCATCGTCTGGGTCAGGTTTACGGTATTCCGCACGAGTGACCTTGACGCAATACGGGCTTATAGTTTGATTTGCAAGCTGGTCGGGCACGCAAGTCATTATTACCACAGATCCTGAATGACCTTCTATATGAACAGTCACTCCTCCCTAATTTCAAATAAGGACGACACCAGCTCTATGAAAAGAAACACCGCGTTCCACGTCTTGCCCAGAATCAGCAACACCAGTATGCAGAATTCTGCGTCTTAGATAAGGACTAAAATATACATCAGGAAACTCTTTACGGACTGCATCTAGCTGGGGACGATCAAGATTTCCTAATTGTTTTCTAATATAATTTCATTACAAGGCGGGGGATAACAGATCAAAGAAAACAGATTAAGTCAAGGGAACGAAAATTTTATTTTCTGTCTTTGTATACGATATTTCCATTGCCAATTTTTGGTGACTGTGTAATGTTATGAAGCATTCTAAATTTGAGTACGGACTTCAAAACATGTTTCGCAACACCCGGGTTAAAACAACTTGCAAGATAACTTAATGACGAAGAAATTTTAGCAGAATTTTTCACACGGCCCATGAAACATCACGTGAGCAGACGCCGAGGAAGAAAAGGTGCATGAATGCAGTGGCACACAGGAACCGAAAGGGATATTGAACATAAAAATGCTTCCATGCAAAAAAATCAGAATACCGTTTCCAGACACATAACGGCGAGAGTCTTTGGACTGGGTTCAGCAGAACTCGCGGGAGCAGTATCACTTACCATCTGTGCCATGGGTTTACTAAGTCGAGGAGGTAGTCTTGGTCGAAAACATCCCACTCTTCAAATGTAGTCCTCGAAAGCTTGTCCAAGGTGCACGGTAGAATCCTGAGGCTTTACGCTTTTGTTTGAGTTTATTCTAGACATACTCAGTATGATTCAGATCAGGCTAGAGGGCGTCTACTCTCATCAGTGCTTCCTAGAGTTACACACTCATCATCCTGGCAAAATGGGCTCTGGCGTTATCCCCTGCTGGATAAATCTATCGACTCTGTTCAAATATGTAGCGATGCACTATTTATATTAGAAGATTGATCTGATACTCTATATTGATCATGTTACGATGAATGAGGAAGATTTCATGTGGCGTCCATACATCATATAGATTTAAAGCATCACCGAACCACTGCATCGTTGAACCCGTTCGGCATAGTTCTGGAAGGGTACAGCTGCTTCTTGTTCCATCCACACAGGTTTTCGTGGATATCAGGCACCAGTTTGATTTCGCACTCGGCACACTTGACACGGCACACTTTTACAACTTTTATTCAGTGTGCTCACATTAGCTGGCACCACGGTAAAAGCGTATGAAAAAACACCACGCAAATTTCGTGCTAAGTATAATGAAATGACGTCAAAATCCTCTGTCTTATGCACGATCCAACAAACTTGTCAAACATTCAATCACTCGTGATTCCAAGCCTACGTTACACTTTAATCACCATGTTAAAAATGACAGGTTAAAAACTTTAAAAAGATGACATTAAAATTCGAGATCTTTCGAAGGCACTGTGGCTTCATCATCAGACAATGCACACATGCGGCGTTTAGCAATCATCCAACGAGTTAAACACTGAGTGACCACTTTATTATGACCACCTAACAGTTTTAAGCAAGTAAGCTATGGCTGCACGCTGCTGCTGCCAGAAGACGAGGCTACTATAAAAAGGGAAAGCTTAGTGCTTGCGACAGTAGTAGAAGTGAGGTTTGGGTGACAAAATGGGTAAAAAATGCGATTTGGCGGACTTTATTTTTTTATTGGAGGTTTAACGACCACCGTGAGCAACTCAATGGGCTATAAGCAGTCGCCCGTCCCTAATTTAGGGTCAGTGGTTCCAGGGAAGGGAGAGAGCCAGTGCCGTAAGACATACACAACATCCATGCCTGACCGGGATTCGAACCCGGACCCCTTACGGACGAATGATCAGAGACCAGCGCCTTAGACCACTGCGCCACCGGGGCGGCTTTGGCGGACTTTCAACGTGAGATTATTGTAGGAGCTCGGAGCCACGGAGCGAGTATCACCGAAATCGCCGCATTCGTGAAATGTTCCAGAGCAGCTGTCGTTAAAGTGTTTAAAGACTGGACTGTCAGCCAAAAATCTGGGTCTCTACGTGCAACGTGTGGTCGTCATCGAGCAGTGACTGCTCGGGCGGAACGGAGAGTGTCCAGCCTGGTAACAGACAACAGAAGGGCAACAGTGCAGCAAATTACAGACCATCTAAATCAAGAATCCCCTCAAATGATCTCTACACGCACTGTTTGCAGTACACTACATCGGATGGGATATGGCAGCCGAAGGCCTGTTCGAACACCTTTCCTGTCTGCAGTTAACAAGAGAAAACGTCTCCCGTTCGCACAGGAGCACAAGGATTGGACAGTCAATAATTTGAAACAAATTATGTGGTCCGATGAATCATGTTTACAGTTGCACCATGCCGATGGCCGAGTGAGAATTTGGCGGAAACAGCACGAAAGCATGGGCCCCAAATGCATTGCTACAACCCTTCAAGCTGGTGGAGGCAACGTTATGATTTGGGGAATAATTTGCTGGCATGCTTTGGGCCCATTAATTCGTGTTCATCAACGTCTGACTGGAACATCATATCTAAATATCGTTCCGAACCAAGTGCACCCTGTCATGTGGATGGTTTATCCCAATTGCGATGGCTACTTTCAACAAGATAATGCGTCCGGCCATAGTGCTCGTATTGTACAGGATTGGTTTCAGGAACATGCTGGTGAGTTTACTTTGCTTAGGTGGTCCCCACAATCTCCAGATTTCAACCCCATTGAGAATTTGTGGGATGAAGTTGAACGAGCCATCAGACAGCTGGATCCACAACCCTGCAATCTCACACTTCTGGAAAGTGCTATTCATCAAGCATGGTCTCAGATTCCACAAACCACCTATCAACATCTCGTGGAGTCCGTGCCACGTAGAATCGACGCAGTATTAAAGGCAAAAGGTGGCCCAACGAAGTACTGAGGGGGTGGTCAAAATAAAGGGGCCACTCAGTGTATAACGTATTTCGAAAATGACGACATCCATTATACCCGCGCATGCCCAATGTGTTGCAGTGGGCTCCATTAGGTTAGCGCTTAGCATTAAGTTGTGGGAGGTGATGGGGGTAAAGATAAATTAATTAGTGTCATACAATTAGTAACATAGGTCAGTGATACAAATTTTTTAAGTAAAAGTAACCAAGATTGAGGAAGTTCGCATGGTGCTTCATCATTACAACATACAAGATGCAATATATAAATGTTCATTGCCTCAACCATCAAAGTCATAGTCTTATTTTTAGGTGTCGCGAGCAGTTTTATATTTGTCCATTGGAGTTGATGAGTTCTATTGGACACAAGACGTGATAATGCTGTAGATTGTGATTTCTTTTGCACATCGTACATATCTTCAGTCCTCCCTACATGAACCGTACGCATTGTAGAGCCTATAAAAAGTTTATAGTTTTGGTCTGGAATTAAAGATCTTAAAGTAATAGCATATACTCCATGCTTTTGATTATGATGCACTCGGTCGCGATCCTTCTTAATTTGAGATAATGTATTACATGTTTTTGTCCCAAAGCTCAATCCATGTTTTTTACATGCTTTTTCCAATATCTATAGTACAGTGCGGGTGAAAGTCCAATGATCCATATATAAATGAGGCAATGTACATTTATATATTGCATCTTGTATGTTTTAATGATGAAGCACCATGCGAAACTTCTCGATCTTGGTTACCTTTACTTAAAAAAATGTATCACTGACCTATGTTACTAATAGTATGACACCAATTAATTTATCTTTACCCCATCCCCTCCGCAACTTAATGTTGAGCGCTAAACTAATGGAGTCCACTGCAACACAATGGGCATGCGCGGGTATAATGGATGTCGTCATTTTCGAAATACGTTATGTAACACATTGGATGCTTGCTAAACGCCGCATGTGGTCATATCCAGATGATGAAGGCACAGTGCCTTCGAAAGATCTCGAATTTTAATGTCATCTTTTAAAGTTTTTAACCTGTCATTTTTAACATAGTGATTAAAAGTACGCTTGGAATCACGACTGTTTAAATGTTTCACAAGTTTGTTAGATTGTGCATAAGACAGAGGATTTTTTTGTAGGTCCGCAATGACTAGTGTGGATTGCGCATCTCCTTGGCGTGGCCTATTACCCACACTGGCATTTTCTTGATAGCGATTCCATTTTTAAAACTTCTATCGTGATGGTTGTCCAAAACACCGCAGCCATAACCGTTGTTAGCGTAGAGTGACAAGTCTGTCTGTCTAAGTTTGCTATTAGGTGTGGTCTGCATCGCCACAACAAAGCCCATGGGATTCGTCTGCAGTGGCCTGGGTAGTTACCAGGATTTTTCTGATGAAAAATAGTGCACATCTTTCTGCATGAAGGAAGAATGATGGATTTTGTCACTCGGCCGTGTAATGCGTACCATAAAAATACTCTTAGTTTAATTTTTTATACCCAGACAATTGGCTATCATAAATGGATAATGTTCACGTCCGATGAGCAGTGCAGTATTAAAGCACAGATCAGTACAATCTTAACTACGGACGAGCCGGTATCCGACTGTTCAGAGCTACGGGCTCCAACAAGTCATCCCAGCTGGGAACAGGCTCAATTCCCATATGAGACATGGGTGGGGCACAGACTCTCTTCCTTCCCCGGAGCCAGTTGCTGAAAATTGGTGACGAGCAACTACCTATAGCCGTAAGAGTTGCGTTATGGTGGTCGTTAACCAACCTTTCTCGCACCTTCCCCCAGCCCAATACCCAGAAGTTGCATAAACATGAACACTCATCGTATACTTAAATGCATTAAGTTATATAAAGTGGCTGCTGTATTATTCTATAATGTAATTCTGTGATAAGCAGTTTCAGAACGAAACTGAAATGTATTGCTTCATAAAAAAGATAATTTTAGGAGCATTTTGTTGTTGCTTCGCCAGCCAGTGCTGAAGAACACAATGAGAAATTGTAATGTCTGAAAAAAATGTTTGCTGAATTGCTCGCGAAGCTACATATCAATCTTAATCTTTCAGATATAAAACGTGTGACATACACATAATTTATCTTTCTTCCTGTCATCATCACCATCATTGTCAACCATTATCAATCCACTGCTAGACGAAGGTCTCTCCAAGCCTCTTCCACAACGGTCTCTCTTGTGCCAGTCTTCTCCAGGTTACTCCCGTATATTTTCGAATTTCATCCACCCATCTCCCACGTGGCCTTCTTCTGGGTCTTTTCCTGTCCCTTGGAATCCAATCTAAAATTTCCACTGTCCATTGATGGTCTGTCCTTCCGGCAGTATGTCCAGCCCATTGCCATTTCAGGAATTTTACTCTGATCATGATGTCTTCCACTCTTGTCATTTTTCTGATCCACGAATTCCTCTTCTTATCTCTCCTGGTTACACCAAGCATGCACCTCTCCATGCTGCTTTGAGTTGTCTGCAGCCTTTGTATGTCTCTTTTAGTTAAGGTCCACGCCTCTGAACCATACGTAAGAACTGGAAGGATGCATTGATCAAATACTTTTCTTTTAAGATATAATGGCATATTGCTCTTGAAAATTATGCTGTTTCTTCCAAAAGCTCTCCAGGCACGTTTTATACGCCGATTAATTTCATCAATGTGACCCCTCACTTGATATCTGCTATCCAAGATAAACATACGTGTCTGTTATCTCCAGCTTTTCTCCATCAATCGATAAATCTTCATCTCTTGTAACAGCATTGAACATCACTTTTCTCTTCTGAAAGTTCATTTTTAATCCCACTTCTTTTTTTTTTTTTTTTGATTGGAGGTTGAACGACCACCGCGAGCAACTCAATGGGCTATAAGCGGTCGGCCGTCCCTAATTTAGGGTCACTGGTTCTAGGGAAGGGAGAGAGCCAGCGCCGTAAGACAAACACAACATCCATGCCTCACCGGGATTCGAACACGGACACTTTTTGGACGAAAGATCAGAGGCCATCGCTTAGACCACTGCGTCACCGGGGAGGCAATCCAACTTCTTTACTCTTGTCAGCAAGTTCCTGGATCATACTCTACAGCTCTGATGGGGTAGTTTCAAAAATTACTACGTCATCAGCAAAACGAAGGTGAGTTAGATAATCGCCATTAATCTTTATCCCTTTGTTTTCCCAGTTCAGTGATTGAAAGACATTTTTCCGATAACCTATGTAAATTTTGGTTCATTCCCCATAAGCAGTTTCTAACTTAACGCTACATTTCTCTCGCAATGAATGCTTGTTGGCAACCTAAATTGAGTAGCATGACGTATATGTTCAGCAGAGAGAGATAAGAATTATTTTTATAATTGAAGGAGGTTGACTTCCGTCAGATAGCTGACTTTCATTAGATGCGTTCTGTTGACTGGCTGTCAAATGAATTCTGTTGTCTCCCGTTAGATGCATTTACCATCACGTTAGATGATTTGAGTCTCACGTTAAGAGCCATGCTATTGTTGGAAGCCAATTAGGTTGTTATTCTGCTTTGGAGATAGAAGTTCAAGTTTAACCTACTTGCTATTGAGATTTATTCTGTCATGTGGAATAAATGAAAGATATTGAGACGTATTTAGTGTATTCGAGAATTAGTTGTATCCAGAATCAAACTACTAGATGATTCATTGATGCGTGCTGACATTTAAAGTGCCCAGAAGAATCTAATAAAGACTTTGGATTCGAAAGTCAAAGACATGTTGATTTACTGGCCGTTAAAGCCATTAAGTGTTTAATTAAGTACATATTTCTATTTTATTCCAGCTATCCGGAGTACGACGTAACTTACGGAATGTTGCAGTACTCATATTCACGCAATGTTAGTATTTCTGGAGTATCCTTGACAAATAGCTAATATATTCAACCAAGCACCAAAGAACATTCCAAATGCTTCACAGGATCTGCCTTTTAACGCCCAGATACTTTGCGAAAATGCCCCTGGAAAATACGACCTGTATCCGAACAAAAATATTTTAATTATCGAGAGAGAAATTGATAATTATTTTAAGCTTCTTTGTACTCGGTACTTTTTTTATTGATTGGAGGTTTAACAACCACCGTGAGAAGCTCAGCAGTCGCCCGTCTCTAATTTAGGGCCACCGGTTCCAGGGAATGGAAAGAGCCGGCGCCGTAAGACAAACACAGCATCCATACCTCACTGGGATTCGAACTCGGGCCCATCTCGGACGAATGATCAGAAGCCATCGCTTAGACCACTGGGCCAACAGGATGGCATCGGTATTTTTACAAAATGGATTTTCCGAACTACAGCGAAACATGGAAGAGCAGTATTTAGTGAGGCTTCTTATTTTGAGTCTTTAAAGTGAAAAGAGATATGCTGTGAATAATTTTCCAAATGTTAAAACTTCTTTGTCACTAAATTATCCTGCATGCTGTTTTAAACGTCTTTTGTGGAAATTACCAAGTTTATAAATGTTTGAAATATTGCGAGACTACTGTTCTTAAGGATCTTTTAAAGTAATGAACTTCTGGCTTAGCAGCAGAACGCTTTCACTCGAAATTCTTAAGATGGAAAACCAGAAACCTGGAAGAAAAACATAATAGTTAAAATGTATCTCACGTCTTGAGCAATTGAGCTTCTCATATCTGTGCTCTGTTGTGCGAAAGGAATACTTTCCTCACTTTCTCTTTTAGACATAGAGAGTTAAAGAAATGAAACTGTACCTTTATGCTTTTTCTTCCCGTTTCTAAGCCACCTTTCTCTGGTGCTATCTATTCTTCGCTGCCTTCTGATGAAGGTTTCTCTCCGATACCTGACCGATCGGTTCCATCTGACTTGAGGATGCGAACCACGTATACACTGAGGAAGCTCTGGTGGACTCCATCGACCATCGACGCAGGTGGCTCCAGGTGGCCCTTTGAAAAGAGTGTAGTGCCTGTCGCATTCATACATTATCTGACGGTTATTACTGACCTTACGGACGTAAGGTCGGTAATCGTACATACCCATGTGACCTACAAGAAGAACTCGACCGTTCTCTATAGTTCCTGGGTACGGACAGTAAGCTGAAATAAGAGAAAAAAGCGGCCACTTTAATGCCCGAAGTACTCATTTTTACTGAACAGAAAAAAAACTTGAGATAATAAATCACAATGGTCAAATGTATTTATTTACTTCACCAGGAACAACACTGGAACAGGGGATAAACACGTTGCACATTAAAAAAAGTTTGAAATTCACGAGCCACTTTCCGTCACTTCTTTCGTGAATTAACGAAGCATATTTATGATACAGCCTTTTCCGTAAAATGACGGAAAGAAACCTGAATTTCACGGATTTTCCCAACACGGGAAAATTCTGAATTTTCAGAAACCTTTCCGCAGTTTCTTTCTTATATTGACGGTAAAGTACCGTTTTAGAGATGTGTTAACGGAAAATTCTGAATTTTCAGAAACCTTTCCGCAGTTTCTATCTTATATTGACGGTAAAGTACCGTTTTAGAGATGTGTTAACGGAAAATTCCGAATTTTCAGAAACCTTTCCGCAGTTTCTTTCTTATATTGACGGTAAAGTACCGTTTTAGAGATGTGTTAACGGAAAATTCTGAATTTTCAGAAACCTTTCCGCAATTCCTTTCGTATAACAACGGAAAAAATCCGTTCTCACTTTTTCCGTATCCGTATGACGAGAAATTGCCGGTAGTAGGAGCGATTGGTGAGAATACTTGGGGTTTGATTAACTTTTAAATTTCAATCGCCTGTCGAATTTTTAAGTTCCGTAGCGAGATCGGATATTCTGGATAGAATATTGCATGAATTTTGTCTATTATAGCGCAGGATATTTCCTCACCTCTCCCCTATTTTGTGCACCAGCTATTTATTATATATTGCGTTACTATGAGAAACTGAGTAATTAGCTTATTGCACAGATGGTTATACGATGTCTATGTATCAGTCTTTGAACAACTTAAGACAAAAGCCATTATAGCTATCAAGGGTAAATCTTATATTTAGGAGGTTCTTTTTTGTGATATACACTGCCGGACAATTGCTAAGGACGGATGACAATAGCAACGATAGCAACCATAAAATGGAAGGCAGGAAAATGTGGAAATTAGCATAAGTGCAGGATACAGTAAGACGTGTTGTGCGTATGCAAATTTTGGATTGCCGAACTTGTTCGTGACGTCATAGCGCTGATAAGAGATATAAACTATTTGACGCGCATTGACCGTTGTTGTTCAAACGAAAAGTTGAAAGGGAAAGAATCAATTGGCGAACTTGCAATTTTCAGTATGTCTTCCCGACATCACCTAGATGATTTTACGCGTGGCCGTATTATTGGCAAGATTGAAGAAGGGCGAAAAATAACAGATGTTGCCAGGGAGTTCGACGTCAGCCACAGTGTTGTTTCAAGGCTTTGGAAATCATTTCAGACAAATGGAGAGTGTAGCAAACGTCACGGGGGAGGTCGTGTTCGCAGTACGACACCTGCAGAAGATCGGTACATAGTGCTATCAACAAAAAGACACCGGCGCAGCACAGCTAGTGAGGTAGCAAATCAGTTCATTGCTGCTACTGGCAAGCGGATCTCCCGAAAAACTGTCGCCAGACGTTTGCATGAAGGAGGACTATACGCCCGCCATCCTTTTGTGTGCATCCCATTGTCCAGACGTCACCGTACCGCCCGTTTGCAATGGTGCCATCAACATCGCAATTGGACTGATAACGACTGGTCTGCTGTCCTCTTCTCAGATGAGAGTAGATACAGTCTATCGTCTGATTGTCGACGACAACTGATCTGGCGTGATAGTGGTACTGCATATTGTCCAGCAAACATACAGGAAAGGGACCGATATCCGACATGTAGTGTCATGGTATGGGCTGGCATCATGATCAATGGCCGTACGTCCCTCTATGTGCTTCCAACTGGGACTATGACTGGCCAACGATACATTAATGATGTTCTGCTACCTCATGTTCGCATGTTCCGTGGTGCTGTCGGTGATAGATTCATTTTCATGGACGACAACGCAACATGTCATCGAACAGTCGCTGTCCAGGAGTGTCTTGAGAGCGAGGATATTCAAAGCCTCGTATGGCCAGCACGTTCTCCAGATCTGAATCCCATTGAAAATATGTGGGATGCTTTGGGGAGGAGTCTTACTGGTCGCCAATGCCCTCCAATAAACAAGGACACCCTCATCCGTGCACTGACAGAGGAATGGGATAAATTACCCCAACAGCTGCTTGCTAATGTTGTGCAAAGCATGACACGACGTGTGGAATCTTGCATCGCCCTCCATGGTGGCCATATCCCGTATTGGCATCTTACACCGGAACGCCTGCGGACGGTAATTACATTTTTTTCACGTTTACGTATTCTGCACAAAATGGCCTGTTTGGCCCTTGAACACGTTCCAAAAAGCCTTCTGGATTTCAGAGCACAATAAATTGTCTTTCTTGTAATGTCCTGGCATTCTGACATTATTTTATTTCACTTGGCATCCAACCACACTTACTTTTTTATGCGCTATATAGCTGTTTATGATCCGTCCTTAGCAATTGTCCAGCAGTGTAATACTATAAAAGGGTACATTTCACCTTTTTTAAAGATAACTGAGAATCAGTGTGAGTTTAAACAAGAAAGATGACACCGAATTTTCGGGTGAATTAGCACGTCTTTTGAATCCGTTCTGACGCAAATTAAATTTATCAAAGCTACTCAAAGTCAATGGAGCCGGTATGGAAAACAATAATATCTGACAGAAGAAAGAAGTTTTCCAATCAGGTTTTTAATCCCTCAGATATTGCTGTAAACGGAATCGTGACCTTACGCCCTCTGGGTGCAGACTTGTGCGTTAAGAAAAACATAAATTAATATGAGAAACATTTCGCACCGGAAACGCTCTCCAACACAGAAATAATTTTTCAAATCGGACTCTTAGAAACAGAGATATCGACAAAAATAAGATGTGACTCTACGACCCCTGGTATGAAAACCATGCATTATTTTAGGAAGAAAGTATTCTCAAACGGATTTTCCATATGAGCGGTGTCGGTTCAAGAAAAAAAAAATTTAGTCGAGTTTTCCGGAGCCCAGATTTTGCTACAAATACATCAGAAGCGGAAATTAACACTTACGGCCCCTTGTTTTCCAGACCATTCTTTCCAAACATTAGAAATTACGTGAAAAATATTTTCCATTAGGTCTTGTATGCGATACAGGAAGAAGTTTTCAAATCGGAGTTTCAGAAACAAAAATAACGCAGAAAACGCAATTTGCTTTGCCTTTGTGCTCACTAGCAGAAAGTCTATGATTTACTTTTTTTTTTTTTTTTTTTTTTTTTTATTGGAGGTTTAACGACCACCGTGAGCAACTCGATGGGCTATAAGCAGTCGCCCGTCCCTAATTTAGGGTCACTGGTTCCGGGGAAGGGAGAGAGCCAGTGCCGTAAGACAAACACAACATCCATGCCTGACCGGGATTCGAACCCGGACCCCTTACGGACGAATGATCAGAGGCCAGCGCCTTAGACCACTGCGCCACCGGGGCGGCATGATGTACTTGAAAGTTTTGAATTTTTAGGAAAAATATGTCGCATCGGAAACATTATTCAACAAAGAAGGAATTTTCCAAATCGGACTCCTAGAAGTAGAGATATTGACAAAAATAAGATATACATCCAGGCCCCTGGCATAGAAACCGTGCATAATTATTTCAAGAAGAAAATGTTCCTAAAAGGTTTGTCGACATGAGTTTTTTTTCAATCAAGATTTTAGAAGCTCATATTTTGCTGCAAATACCTCAGAAGCGTAAATTAAGACTTACGCCACCTGGTGGTGAAACCATTTTTTCAAAAATTTTAAATTATGTACAAAGGATTTCCTATCAGGAGCTGTATCCGGCGCAGAAAGAATTTTCAAATCGGAGATTTAGAAGCAGAGATATAGGGGGGGGAGCCATTTACCTTTACGCCCCGTAGCGGAAAGTTTATGAATTACTTCAAAATTTTGAAATTATATGAAAAACATGTCACACTAGAAACACTATCCAACAAAGAAGGAATTTTTCAAATCGGACGCCTAGAAGTAGAGATATTGACAAAAATAAGACATACATCTACTCCCCTGGCGTAGAAACTATGCATTATTTTAAGAAGAAAATGTTTCTAAACGGTTTGTCGATATGAGTACTATCGGTATACAAACGACGTTTTTTTCAATCGAAATTTTAGAAGCTCATATTTTGCTGCAAATACATGAGAAGCGGAAATTAAGATTTACGCCCCCTGGTGGCCAAACCATTTTTTTACAAAAATTAGAAATTATGTGCAAACGATTTCCCATCAGGAGATGCATCCGGTGCAGAAATAATTTCACAAATCGGAGATTTAGAAACAGAGATACAGGGGGAAACGTAATTTATCTCTACGCCCCCTAGCAGAAAGTCTATGAATTACTTGAAAATTTTGAAATTATATGAAAAACATGTCACACTGAAAACACTATCCAACAAAGTAGAAAATTTCCAAATCGGATTTCTAGAAGTAGAGCTATTGGCGAAAATAAGATATACATCTACGCCTCCTGGCCGAGAAACTCTGGAATATTTTAAGAAGAAAATATTCCGAAAAGGTTTATCGATGTGAGTGGCATCAGTCTACGAAAGAATTTTTTCAATCGATATTTTAGAAGCTCAGATTTTATGGTAAATATATCAGAAGCAAATATTAACATTTACGCCCCCTGGTGACCAAAGTATTCATTACCGAAAATTTTAAATTATATGCAAAAAGATTTTCCATCAGGAGGTGTATCCGCTGAAGATTTTTGTTTTCAAATCGGAGTTTTAGAAGAAGAGTTATCGGGAAAAATGTAATATACTTTTACGCCCCTAGCGGGAAATCTATGCGTAGTTTGAAAAAAGTAACTATATCTAAAATACTCTTCGACAAAAATGGAATCGAAAGATAATTTTTTTTTTCAATCGGATGTTTAGAAGCAAATATGTGGATTAAAACGTATATTTTAGTTCGACATCATCTGCATTTACGCCCTCTAGCGGCAAAATTGTACATCGTAAAAAAAAACGAAATGGAGGATCATCATTCGCATATTTCAAGCTTCGCAATGCAAAAAGAATTTTTTCAAATCGGACTAATAGTTGCAAAGATATCGTGAGTACAGGCGGACTGACAAACCGATAACATAAGCACGATCATTTTTTACAAAAGACGTGCTAAAAAACCAAGTTGCAAAGCATTTTTTTGCTTCGAAAAATCATGATGAAAAATGCTTAATTTCTGAAAAGTCCTTTTACACAAAAAAACGTTACAAACCTATTCAGAAAAATAATAAGCTCCAACAGAAAACAAGTTAGTAAAATCATGCAAAGCATTGATTATGATATACGCTTTCCAACATACCAGAAATCATTACCCAAGTTATTACTCAAGTTATGAGGATAATAGCTGTGGACTACATCTCGCTCCTGTGCCCTGACCTTTAACCCCATTTCGATGATATTAAACAGAATTGGTTCAGCATACCTCCGGAACAACATGATAAAGTTTGGTCGCGATTAAAGCATTTTTACGTAAGTTATGACGCATAAGGGCGATGGAATGGATGCCCTCCTATGTCCTGACCGTTGAAACCACTTCGCCCATTTTCAATAGGGTTCCTTCCCAGGTAGCTCGCTACCACATTAAAATTTCATCGAAATCGAACCATTTTTACGCGAGTTATTGTGCGGACAGGCAGACGGACAAAGCTGGAGCACATACGCTTCTTCAACCTACGGTTGTAAAGCGTAAATTAAATGACTAAATCACTCGCATTAATGACAAAAAAAAAGCATCGTCTCCTAATTTGTTTTACGCTGTACGTGATCCAAATTCCGGGGAGTGTGTTAGTCAGTGGTTAAAAGCATGGGCTACCTGTTAAACCAACCCAAGCAACGCCGGTGGTTCAATTCAGACGCAGTCGAAGGATTATGAGGGTAATGGCTGAAAAATGCGGGCTACTCTATTTTGCGGAAATTCAATTTAAATACGGAAAAACATGAAATGGAATTTTCCTGATACACTGACGGGAAAAAAAAAATCCCAACACCACGAAAAAATAGTTGCAGAGGAATGAAATGGCGGCAATACGTTTGTATAGGTAACATATTTAATCGATTAAGGTTTCAAGATTACAGCTTATTGTAAGCGCGAGAAGAGCCATTTTAAATGTGAAATGCTGGTACATTAATAACCGGTGTAACCGCCAGAATGTTGAATGCAAGCACGCAAACGATCATGCATTGTGTCGTACAGGTGCTGGATGTCAGTTTGTGGGATGAAGTTCCATGCCTGTTGCACTTGGTCGGTCAATACAGGGACGGTTAATGCTGGTTGGGGTTGATGCTGGAGTTGTCGTCCAGTGATTTCCCATACGTGCTCGATTGGTGAAAGATCTGGAGATCTAGAAGGCCACGGCGACATGTCGACACTCTGTAGAGCATGTTGGGTTACAACAGCGGTATGCGGACGAGCGTTATCCTGTTGGAAAGCACCACCTGGAATGCTGTTCATGAATGGCAGCACAACAGGTTGAATCACCAGACCGACGTACAACTGTGCCGTCAGGGTGCGTGGGATAACCACGAGAGTGCTCCTGCTGTCATAGGAAATTGCTCCCCAGACCATAACTCCAGGTGTAGGTCCAGTGTGTCTAGGCCGCAGACAGGTTGGTTGCAGGCTCTCACCTGACCTCCTTCTAACCAACACACGGCCATCACTGGAACCCAGGCAGAACCGGCTTTCATCAGAAAACACAACAGATCTCCACTCCGTCCTCCAATGAGCTCTAGCTTGACACCACTGACGTCGCAAACGGCAGTGGTTTGGAGGTAAGTGGAATGCACGCTACAGGGCGTCTGGCTCGGAGCTGTCTTTCAAGTAACCGATTTGTAACAGTTCGTTGTGTCACTGTGGTGGCAACTGCAGCTCGAATTGCTGCCGCAGACGCAGTACGATGCGGCACGGCCATACGCCGTACACGGCGGTCTTCCCTCTCAGTAGTGCCACGTGGCCGGCAGGAACCCGGTCTTCTTGAGGCAGTTCCTTCCCTTGACCACCGCTGCCAACAATCATGCACAGTGGCTACATTCCTGCCAAATCGTTCTGCAATATTGCGGAAAGAAATTTCGCCTTCTCGTAGCCCTGTTACACCACCTCGTTCAAACTCTGTGAGCTGTTGATAATGGCTTCTTCGTCTTCTTAAAGGCATTCTTGACTAACATCAACACCCTACGTCGAATCTCAACGATAACTAACGCTCACGAACGTTACAGCGCGTATGTACAGCAAACCTGCTTTGCATGTCCCGAGGGGCGCTACTAGCGCCACACGTATGCGCCGAGCGCGAAATTTGCATAGACGTCATCTTACAGATGTACTCTCACCGCTTACCAACTGTCGTTTATCTAACACAACCCCTTCTTGGTGTTGGGATTTTTTTCCCGTCAGTGTATAAACCGAATATTTGACCAGGGAAAATCTGTGAAAATACGAAAGTTAAAATAAACGGGCGCTTTTAAAAACGGAAATTCCTGAAGAAGACTGATGCCTACCGGCAACTTTGCTGTACATTATTTTCAGAAATGTTTCGTGAATTCACACAACTTATTTTTGTCAGTGTAGGAACACAACTAAATTATTTTGGACAAGATTTCCTTTTGTAAAGAACTCTTAATGTAAACAATACCGCATGCATTTTATCTTTGGCTGAAATGCTACTAAACCTCTGGAATAAAGTTCTTTCGTGACAATTTTATAGCACAGGGAGTCATAGAACCTAACTTGGAGAAACACTCTGCTTTTTAAATGAAACCCGATTTCGTTCCGCAAGGAGCTTTAAGTGTGAAGAATCTCGAATGCGTTTCGGTTTTGGCTTCGGTTTTCGCCATTCACAAAACCATGTAATTTATTGAAATGCTATTAAACCATCGGGTACACTTTTTTTCCATTGTACAGCACGGGGAGTCATGCAACCTGCCTAGGAAACGCACTCTATGAAGACCGATTTCCATCCGCGAAGAGCTTTCGAATATAAATAATCCCGCCTGAGTTTTGGGTTTGACTTTGTTTTTTCGCCATTTCACAATAGAAACAACTGGAATGCTGCTATACCATCGGAGTTACAGTAAGCTCTTTTCTGATATCTTTGTAGCACAGGGAATTATGAAGCCTGGCTAGGAGAGACCCTCACAGTTTTAAATGAAAACCGATTATGGAAGTTATTGTTCGAACGTTATGGTTTCTAAGCCATTCTACTTAAGTTTTTAAGTACTCTTTGTTTTACTTATATCCTTCTTCCAAAGGTTTAAAAGAAGATATACACTGAAACATAAAAAACAAGTTAGTAAAATCATGCAATGCATTGATGATGATACGCTTTCCAACATACCAGAAATCATTACTCAAGTTATGAAGATAATGGCTGTGGAATAAATCCCGCACATATGCCCTGACCTTTGACCGCATTCCGATGATATTAAACAGAATTAGTTCAGTGTACCTCCGGAACATCATACTAAAGTTTTGTCGCAATAGAAGCATTTTTAGTCAAGATTTGAGGATAATGGCTGTGGAATAAATCTCGCTTCTGTGTCCTGACCTTTGACCCCATTTTGATGATATTAAACAGCATTCGTTCAGTATACCCCTGGAACAACATACTAAAGTTTTGTCGAAATAGATAATTTTTTAGTCAAGTTATGAGGATAATGGCGGTGGAATAAATCTCGCTCCTGTGATCCGACCTTTGACCCCATTCCAATGATATTAAACAGAACCAGTTCAGTATACCTCCAAAGCAACATACTAAAGTTTTGTCTCAATAGAAGCTTTTAGTCAAGTTATGAAGCTAATGGCTGTAGAATGAATCTCGCTTCTGTCCCCATTTCGATGATATTAAACAGAACCAGCTCAGTGTACCTCCGAAACAACATACTAAAGTTTTGTTTCAATAGAAGCATTTTTAGTCAAATTATGAGGATTATGCCTGTGGAATAAATCTCGCTCCTGTGTCCTGACCTTTAACCCCATTTCAATGATATTCAACAGAACTAGTTCAGTATACATCCGGAATAACATGATTCAGGTTTGTCGCAATCGAAGCATTTTTACGTAAGTTATGGCACAAAATGGCAATGGAGTGGATCCCGCTCCTATGTCCTGACTTTTGACCCCAGTTCACTCATTTTCAGAAGGGTATGTCCCGAGGTGGTCCCCTACAACATTCTGAAATTTCTTCGAAATCGAACCATTTTTACGCGAGTTGTCGTGCTGACGGACGGACGGACAAAGCTGGAACATATACGCTTCTTCAAAATACCGTTGGAAAGCGTAAAAAAAACTGGGTTACTTCTCTAATACCGAGTTGGTCCTCCTCGCAATCGGTTAACGGCAGCATGCTAGGGACTACACGAGCTCTCTGTAGTACTGTGGAGACACTGCACACCATGCTTCCTGAAGAGCGTCCCACAATTCGGTAACATTCGCCGGTGGAGGATTCCTGGTATTGACAGCACGTTGAACAGAATCCCAAATGTGTTTTTTGGCTTTAAAATCAGGCGAACGAGGAAGCCAAGTCAGTACGCCAAAGTCCGTGGAATATTCCTCCAGTCATAACCAGGCGATGGTGGACATGTGCAGTGGCGCATTGTCGCGTTGAAACCGATCCCACACATCGGAGTGGTTGATGCGAAAGCGCATAAATGTTCCCCAAGTTTGGTTACGTAGCCTTCCCCGGGCACAGCGGTCTGCATACGTATGATGGATCCTAATGCGTACGAACTGAAAACACCCTACACCATAACAGGGCCACCGCCGGTCTGCACTGTCTCTTGTAGGCATGCGGGATCCATAGCCACATAGGGAAGTCACTCCACCCCGAGTCGGCCATCAGCCTGGAACAGTTGCTAGCGCGATTCGTCAGATCAAACTACACGTTTCTAGCCATCTTGCGACCAAAGGCGGTATTCAGGGAGCCCAGGTCAGGCGCCCAACTTTGTGTTGTTGGGTCAGCAATGTCATCCTGGTAGGACACCGGCTCCAGAACACCATAGAACACAGGTAACGCTGCACTTCCAGAACGCTGATATTACTACTGGGTTCCGGAGCCCAGGTGAGGCGCACAACTTTGTGTTGTTGGGTCAGCAATGTCATCCTGGTAGGACACCGGCTCCAGAACACCATAGAACACAAGTAACACTGCACTTCCAGAACGCTGATATTACTACTGGGTTCCGGAGCCCAGGTGAGGCGCACAACTTTGTGTTGTTGGGTCAGCAATGTCACCCTGGTAGGACACCGGCTCCAGAACACCATAGAACACAAGTAACACTGCACTTCCAGAACGCTGATATTACTACTGGGTTCCGGAGCCCAGGTGAGGCGCACAACTTTGTGTTGTTGGGTCAGCAATGTCACCCTGGTAGGACACCGGCTCCAGAACACCATAGAACACAAGTAACACTGCACTTCCAGAACGCTGATATTACTACTGGGTTCCGGAGCCCAGGTGAGGCGCACAACTTTGTGTTGTTGGGTCAGCAATGTCACCCTGGTAGGACACCGGCTCCAGAACACCATAGAACACAAGTAACACTGCACTTCCAGAACGCTGATATTACTACTGGGTTCCGGAGCCCAGGTGAGGCGCACAACTTTGTGTTGTTGGGTCAGCAATGTCACCCTGGTAGGACACTGGCTCCAGAACACCATAAAACACAAGTAACGCTGCACTTTCCGAACGCTGATGTTACTACTGGGTTCCGGAGCCCAGGTGAGGCGCACAACTTTGTGTCGTTGGGTCAGCAATGCCCCTCTGGTGGGACGTTGGCTCCGGAACACCATTGAACACAAGTAACGCTGCACTTTCTGAACGCTGATGTTACTACTGGGTTCCGGAGCCCAGGTGAGGCGCACAACTATGTGTTGTTGGGTCAGCAATGTCACCCTGGTAGGACACTGGCTCCAGAACACCATAAAACACAAGTAACGCTGCACTTTCCGAACGCTGATGTTACTACTGGGTTCCGGAGCCCAGGTGAGGCGCACAAGCTTGCATTGTTGGGTCAGCAATGTCATTCTGGTGGTACGTCCGCTCCGGAACACCATAAAACACAAGTAACGCTGCACTTCCCGAACGCAGATGTTTCTACTGGCTCCAGCATTGAATTGAGCTGTAATTTGTAGCAACGTTGCGTGCCGGGGGGATGTTACGATATGTTCCAGACGCCGCTGTCAGCGATCGTCCAGGGCAGGAGTGGGGAACCTGCTGCCTTCTCGGCCATTAAGTGGGGCCTTTTCTGTGAATGAATCCAAGTTTTGCAGAACAAATCATTTTATTTTTAATAAAATGATTTTGTTCGATTTTTATTATTTTTGTTGTAGTCTTAAAATGACCGTATTTAAAATACCAAAGAGTAAAAGAAGATTCAACGAAATAATGATCCCCGACTAACGTCCACAGTTAAAACGTTAGTAAGTCATAAGGGATATTTTGATGCCTGCTACACTCGTGATTTCGTTCTATGGCTCCTAAAGAAATGCAGATGCAATTGATTGAGCTCTCAAATGATGACATTTTAAAGTCCTTAATTGGCGCTAATAAAGATCCAGTTGAAATAGGAAAAAATGCAACAGATTACCCAAGCCTTCGGCAACATGCTCGAAAAGTGCTTTCTTGCTTTTCAAACACTAATCGCTGCGAATCTACATTCTCCTACCTAACCCAAATCAAGACGCCCTTAAGGTCACAAATGGCGGATTCCCATCTAGAGGGTCAGCTGAAACTGCGGACCTCCATGTTGCAACCAAATATTCAAATGCTTTCTAACAAAAAGCAAGCACAACAAAGTCATTAAAAGGTTAGTTAATATTCGATTTGTTTTTCCATTTTTTGAAGTTGGTTAGTACATAGTAAGAGTTTTACAAAATAATGTACATTTCGAAGTGTATCTAATTAAAGTTTCTTGAATGCGGCCTTGCTATATAAAAGCTAATTTAATGCGGCCTTGCTAGATTAGAGCTAATTTAATGCGGCCTTGCTAGAATAAAGCTAATTTAATGCGGCCTTGCTAGATTAAAACTAATTTAATGCGGCCTTGTTAGATTAAAGCTAATTTAATGCGGCCTAGCTAGATTAAAGCTAATTTAATGCGGCCTTGCTAGATTAAAGCTAATTTAATGCGGCCTTGCTAGATTAAAACTAATTTAATGCGGCCTTCCGACATAAAAAGACTCCCCACTTCTTGTTCAGGGCTTTTCTACGGCCGCGCCTGTCTCACACTCTGGATTTTCACCCTGAGTTTGTGTAATCCAGGTACACCCTTGAAATTATTTACCGCGTAATCCAAATTTGGTGATGATTTCCGAGATGAAATGACCCATCACTCCTGGGCGCCGACTATCTTACCACGTTCGAAATCCCTAAATCCTGATAATCTGCTATGGGAACTGCAACTGCTAATATTTGAGCTTGCGTAGATATATGTCTCTATATACTCCTATGAGCCATTACATTATGGCCACCCCCAGCCTAGAGAAATGAGCGCGCCTGGAGAGGATTTTAGGAAGGGAGTGTCTGACCCCTGGTCTTAAAAATCCCTTAGAAATAGGAAGCTAGGAGATTTGGGCCAGAGTGCTCGATAGGAAAGTGACACGGAAGCGAGGGAGAAAGGGGGAGGAAGACGCCCTTATTTATTACCGGGGGCCAGTACCCGGTGTCCGACGGCTTAACGTGCCCATCCGACACACGGCGGATATTTAGTGGATCGAGCGTTCGTACCTGGCTGGGATCGAAACTGAGGTCTTTTCCGAGGCAGTCACGAACGTTGCCCACTAGGCCACCCGCGGCCCTGGTGGCGCAAGTGAAGTTCACAGAGCAGCATATATACAGCCCGAAAACCGGCTTCCGGTTAGTAGAGTGTACGGAATCAGAATGGGAAAAGCTGCCGATATATCGGAGTTTGACAACGGACAAATTGTGACGGCAAGGCGCCTCGGAATTACGATCTGGGAAACGGCGCAGCTTGTGGGTTGTTCACGTGACGCTGTAGTGAGTATGTAACAAAGGTGGTGCACTAATGCCTCTCCACGCATGTGTCTCGCGCATGACTTGTTGCCTAGCAATCAGTCAGACGGCAAACGATTCTTTGTGTCATTAGCTTCATTTTACTGAGTAACAGAACTCTGTACATCGATTTGTTCTTATTTAATTGTGTTTAAAATGGATGATTCCTTTTCAACTGTGACGACAGGTGTCAAACAACGATCATTCACCGAGTTTTTAACTTATGAAAATGTACTTCCCAAGGAAAGTCGCGCTAGATTAGTTGCAGTTTATGGTTCTCGAACTCTGGAAATAAGCACTGCTCGTCGTTGTGGAAGAAAATTGAAGGACAGTGGAGGAATGTTGGCCGTAAAGGAATAGCTGAGAAGTGGGAGGCCCCTAATACCAACTTGTGATTTGCACAGGGAAAAAGTCGGTGGGGAAAATCAAAGAAGAATTAATTCAAAGAACCGTAGCAGATACGTTGAACATTAGTTTAGGCAGTGTCAATGAGTTAGTTAACATTTTACGATACAACAAAGTATGTGCTCGATGGGTACCCCGTCATAAAAATCTAAAATTACCAGAAATCAAAAATCAATCGCTGGAATACCGATACCCATCTTTCCCTTCAGCGAAATAATTAAAATCTCAAATATCTACGCGTAAGTGCATACTTACTGTGTTCCGGGACTACAGTGGCATTGTTCTTCAAGTGTGCATGGTAAAAGGTAGGACTACCAACTCTGGGACCTACGTGAATACCTTAAAAAAGTTAAAGTAAAGAATGAACAGCGTGGGTGGGGAAAAACCGATTCCGCAAGACAAAACAAAACCCCACACCAGTTTTACTTCAGAGGCCATACAGAAAATCGGGTTTCAAGTTCTTGAACACTCTACTTATGGCCCAGATTTGGCGCTGTCCCAATTCTGGTTGTTTTCTGCTCTCAAGAACTCCCTACATAAACAGTCCAGATTTGGCGCTGTCCCAATTCTGGTTGTTTCCTGCTCTCAAGAACACCCTATACCAACAGCCCAGATTTGGCGCCATATATATTCTGCTTGTTTTCTGCTCTCAAGAACACCCTATACCAACAGCCTAGATTTAGCGCCGTCCCAATTCTGGTTGTTTTCTGCTCTCAAGAACACCCTATACCAACAGCCCAGATTTGGCGCCTTCCCAATTTTGGTTGTTTTCTGCTCTCAAGAACACCCTATATCAAAAGCCCAGATTTGGTGCCGTCTCAATTCTGGTTGTTTTATGCTCTCAAAAAAAACATTTTAAAGTAATTAAGTTCACCTGTGATTAAGCTGTTCAAGCCAGTACGAGGAAATGATTCCGAGAACAACCTGAAGACTTTTACAGAGACGGGCTTAAAAAATTTTTCTAAACGTTGGCGTATCTGTATCGAGCGTGAGGAGGACTATGTAGAAAAATAAAATATGTTAATTGAAGTAGAAATTCTGAGCTTTGTTCTTGTTTTGCGTCAATGTGATGCCATGCCACTGGGTTTGTACTGTACATAAATATGGAGGTATTAATTTCTAAATACCCTCTGTACTACCATTCTTAAAATCCTCCAAATACGTGGCGTCAGTAAATAAATAAATACATCGCTGTTTCCACATTCCAAAAACACATAACAACAGAAAAATTGTTTTTCAGCCGCCGCCGTGGAATTGAACCACGGAACTCTCGATAACTAGCCGAGCGCCTTAACTTTACACAACGGTGGCCAACAATCCACGGTGCTATGTGCATTTCTAAGTCAGCTTCTGACATCATAAATCCGTAAGATGGGCTCAGCTACTAAGACGTCTCCATCTGGTGGGCATTAACGGCACTGGCTATATATATATTATATCAGTTAAACCCAAAGGGCGAGATCCAAGGTGAAAATCCTCCAAATACGTGGCGTCAGTAAATAAATAAATACATCGCTTTTTCCACATTCCAGAAACACATAACAACAGAAAAATTGTTTTTCAGCCGCCGCCGTGGAATTGAACCACGGAACTCTCGACAACTAGCCGAGCGTGTTAACTTTACAAAACGGTGACTAACAATCCATGGTGCTATGTGCATTTCTAAGTCAGCTTCTGACATCATAAATCCGTAAGATGGGCTCAGCTACTAAGACGTCTCCATCTGGTGGGCATTAACGGCACTGGCTATATATATATATATATATATTATAGCAGTTAAACCCAAAGGGCGAGATCCAAGGTGAAAATCCTCCAAATACGTGGCGTCAGTAAATAAATAAATACATCGCTTTTTCCACATTCCAGAAACACATAGCAACCGAAAAATTGTTTTTCAGCCGCCGCCGTGGAATTGAACCACGGAACTCTCGATAACTAGCCGAGCGCATTAACTTTATACGGAACTCTCGATAACGCGCTCGGCTAGTTATCGAGAGTTCCGTGATTCAATTCCACGGCGGCTGCTGAAAAACAATTTTTCGGTTGCTATGTGTTTCTGGAACGTGGAAAGAGCCATGTAATTATTTGTTAACTGCCATTGTTTTTGTATTGATGCAGAAATGTTAGAACAAAATATTTCCCAACACGATTGAACCATAATTTTTATAAAGTGCATACCTTACTAAGTCTATTTTTACCATAAACACCCAGTATTAATTTTAGCAATGAACAATTAAAGTAAAAAGATTTTGGTATCCACAACGGGATTCCTCCTAAAGTTTCTGCGTCCTTAAAGCGGTGTGACGTACTGCAGAGGTAAAGCACGTGTCAAGACGACAAATCTGTAGCGATACATTCTGTCCGTGTAGTTTAGTTGTGAGAGCAACTTACTCTGGAGTAAGTAAACTTCACTAATTTCGGGTCGAAGAAAACGAATCTGATAATACTTTTTTTATTAGCTCTAGTTTCCGAGATATACAACTTATTCACCTATATATAATTATAGCGAAAAGCAAATTTCAACAGTATTATATTATACTACTACAGTGTAAATGAACGTTATTTTCATTCAATCAATCGTAAATTACACAAAATACAATAAACCAAACGACAAAAACATAGAGGAATTGAAATTACTACATGAAATACAGACATAAAGGCCTGCAAATGAGTGCGCCTTCTCTTTGCTTGTCGCTTGTAATCCTGTTCTGGGGCATCTCTTGTCAATGTCCAATAGTAGTTTGTAAGCATGGAGAAGTTCCACCGACTCTGATATCTCAGTTCTATTGTTGAAATGTCTTGGTGGAACCGCTCACATTGCTCATCACTCACTGCACCGCAGTTTTCAGGGAAGAAATCTAGATGACAGTGCAGAAAGTGCATTTTGAGGGACATGTTGCAACCTGAGCGATGATACTTGTCCAGAAGGTTGTTTACAAGCTCAACATAATTTACAGCTCTTCGGTTACTCAAGAAGCCCTGCGCAACACTTTTAAAGGCTTCCCAAGCTGGTTGCTCGTTGCCCTGGAGGACTAGCTCGAATTTGTCATCCACAAGAAGTGCACGAATTTGAGGACCAATGAAGATTCCTTCCTTCACTTTAGCCTCACTCAGCCGTGGAAATTTGTCTCTCAGGTACTTGAAAGCCTCTCCATCCTTGTTCATCCCCTTTACGAAGTTCTTCATAAGGCCGAGTTTGATGTGTAAAGGGGCAGAAGAATTTTGCTTCGATCAACCAGAGGACTGTGCTGGACATCCTTTTTCCCGCGTCGCAGAGTTTTCCTTGGAGACCAGCCTTTTCTGTTGTAGTGTGAGGATCTAGCCCGACTGTCCCACTCACACAGGAAGCAGCAGTACTTGGTTTATCCCAACTGCATGCCCAGCAATATTGCATTCACCTACAGGTCTCCACTGATCTGCCATTGGTAGTCTGTGTACTTAATTGCTTCCAGAAGTAATTTCATATTGGCATATGTTTCCTTCATATGGACAGCATGGCCTACAGGAACGGAATGAAGATAATTCCCATTGTGTGGCAACACAGCTTTTAAACTAAGCTTTGATGAGTTTAAAAGCTGTGTCCTGTGGCGTGTGCTCCACATTCAAAGCTCTCATCAAACCATTCACATCACAGCAGGCAACTAGGTTATTATATTTTTTAAAATATGGAAGTAAATCTTTCTGCCGACTCTTGTACACTGAGACTTTACCATTACGTTCTGGAAGATTCCACTGTTTGAGCTTAGAACCTAGAAGCTCGGCTTTGTCTTTTGGTAGTTCCAGGTCTCGAATTAAATCACTTAGTTCACCTTGGGTAAGTCCGTGTGGCTCACCCCGTGACTCAGGTGCGAAACCAGGATCCTGTGATGCCGAAATTCTAAGACATGGGTATGATGTCGCCTCCGTAATGTCTTGATCTTCATCTGAGTCCAGACTGTGCTCCTCTGGTGGGTTCAGTACAGGCAGATCGTTCCCATGTGGCACTGGTCAGGTAACTGACGGGATGTTGGGGTATTTCATGCTGAACGTCCTCTTTCTTGATATACCTTTCTTAATAGGAGGTACCATGAAGAAATAGCAGTTTTCTACATGATTTATCTGCTTTCTCAAAATCATAGGGATGCCAAAGGGCATTGAACGTCAGTTTTTACGGATCCATCCACGTAAATTCACAGAAGAAGAATAGCAGCAAACATGAGGTGCCCACGTTTCGTCTTGATCACCTGCTTTCATACCAAAATAATGGTGATAGGCTGTCTTCACGAGTGAAGTAATTGGGCGTTTCTAGGCGGCAAATATCACACCACCACAAACATAACAAAAATTGTCAGATTTGTTTAAGCTTTGACGTGTGTGTCATCCTAGCTTTTCAATTTAAGTATAACCACAAAATCAAGTTGCACCAAAGAAAGGAACGACACTATAACTTTCACTCCAAGCAAGGTGTAAACAGACAATGAACTAAAACAAGTTATTAATGAACGAAAGAAGATCTACAGTGACTCTTCATTCCCGCTCTCAGGTTTGCCAACCCCTATATTTGCTATACGTACTACCTTAATTAGCCGCTCGGAGCGCCACACGCTTCATTTCATATACATATCCTAAAACATCACAAATGGGCTATATCTCGGAAATGAGCGCTAACTAAGCGTTTTAAATGTCATATTTGTTTTTAACATACTGAATTCAATACGAAATAAGTATTTTCAAGTCAGAAACATATTCATTGTTGACAAGTGCTATAGTTGTCCCCATGTAAGGGCATTAGTACTTTTCATTCCTTCCTAGTTCCAGGTGGGCAGCATAAATGTATAGTAGCGAGAGATTTAGTTAGATTTAGTTCAAGTCAATAAAGAAGTTAAAACCGTGTTGATGAAGAAATTCTTACTTTGATTGCAAATAGGTACTTCATCTGACCAGGTTCCGTAACTGCACTCTGTAGTGTTGGGGCCTTCGAGCTTGTATCCGTCTCTGCAGCGAAACAATGCTTTCATTCCATGGTCTGTTTTTGGTGCAATAACCATACCATTTTTCGGTCCTTTTGGCAGCTGCTTGCAGCGAGCTAGAAAATAAGAGTTAATGGTTACATAAAATTCATCTATCAAATGACCCGCACTGTAAACATTGTGGTCTCCTGGAGAACACTGAATACATTTTTGTTGAATATGAATTTGCAAAAAAACATTTGGACATGATTAAAGAATTACTTAAATTTAAAGGAGGGTTTGAGAGTAAACACATCTTATGTCAGTGGCGCACCCAGGAATTCCTGTTGGAGGGGGCTATAAATATGGGTATATAGTATACGTACACAAAGTGTGACGTACGCTACTCTTAATCTCTTTGGGGATTTGGGAAGAAGACACCATGTAATAGAAGACACTATGTCAAACACTATGTAATTTTTTGAACATGTAAAATAATATTTTTGAATGTTTAATTTGTGAGTACGTCGCTCTTAATCTCTCGGGAGTTTTGGGAAAAAGACACCATGCAATAGGGGACACTATGTCAGACACTATGTAATGTTTTGAACATGTAAAATAATATTTTTGAATGTTTAATTTGTGACGTACGTCGCTCTTAATCTGTTTGGGAAGAAGACACCATGTAATAGAAGACATATGTCAGACACTATTTTTTGAACATGTGAAATAATATTTTTGAATGCTTAATTTGTGACGTACGTCGCTCTTAATCTTCTTGGATGGATCTTCAGCCCCGAAAGCTCCCTCTGTGGGTGCGTCAATGTCTTATGTCATTTAAAATATAATAATTTAAAAAATAATGGGATTCATTATCTAATAGCAAATACAAAATATAATCTCTGGAAAAATAGAAATTTAATGTCATTAAATCAGAAATATCGAAATTAGGAGCAAATAAAATTAGCAATAAAATGCGATTTTCGAAGAGTTCTAAAATTTGAAAATAGGAAATATGGTGCAAATAAAACTTTTGAAAAATGGATAGAATTAAAACCAATAGCTCATAGAAAAGGTGAGAATATTTTTAATAAAATATTGGAATAAAATAATATTGAATAAGTCACGAATTCATAGTAGAATCCAGCATTTCTCATGTGCTTGAAACTGTTTCTCTTCCTTTGGCTATATTGTTTTCGTACTTTCACTATCTTTCATTGTTATTTTTTTTTCTTTTCTCTCATTTTTAAAGAATCACTTCAATGTGGTCTTTCGTAGTGCTCCCTGATGGAGTGATTCATTATAAATTGTATTAAACCTGCTCCGGATGGTTTTTCCCGGGTAGGCTCCCCCCCCTTCCGCACAAAGATGTTTTGGGAGATCTATTGTTATAATTTATAAGTACTTATTGCGAGATTTTATCTCTTGGATGCACATGAAATTTAGTTTGCCGCCCCGATGGCGCAGTGGTCTAAGCGATGTCTTTGTAAAGGTTGTGTTGACCTGTGTTTGTTAGTGTTCCTTTGTGTGTGTGTGCCGTAATTTTGTGTATCTCCTGTATTGTGAACATCTCCTGTGTCGATTGAGTCCGACCTTGACGTCCTGTGAGTAAAACTTTACTTGTACTAACTCTTTTTCCGTCCTGGCTTTGCCCAGGGTCGGGTTTAGCAGGCCAGCCATTGCAAATGGCGGCGACCGCATCTGATAGGCCAGGTCTGAAGCTTGATAGCAAAGCTCTGCCCCCACCTGGCCACGTTCGGTCTTTTTCATTACCTCACGCAGCTGGTTTCCAAGCTGCGTCATCTGATGTTACCACCTCTTCTTCCAACTCTATGGATGTTGATTTCGTAACGTTCTCCACCACAGTGACGTCATTAACTTCTTCATTATCCGTTGCCTCTGGTACTTCATTTGCTCTTGCGAGCACTGCGTCTCGACCTCCCCATCTCCGCCCAATCCTACGGCAATTCTTCCTTATGCTTCCGTTGTGAAGAGTACCAGTTCATCTTACTCTACAGCGAAGAATCCATGTACAATGCCTATTGATATGATTGTCACTAGAGACAAAAAGGAATTACGCATCGAAATTCCGGAAATTTCAGCGGCTGGGAAAGAGATTTTACGCACACAGAAACTTGGCATATGTTTTGATGCCCTCCCGGACACCAGCCTTAAGAAATACTCTTTAGCCGTTCGCCAAATCCTCCCTAAGGGAGCGATTACCCATATGGCGAGAAAACATAGGACTGTTCTCATCTATTTTGCGACGCCAGAGTTTGCGGAGCGCGTCTTATCTGACGGACTGCATGTTGGGGATCATACCTTACTGGGAGTCCCGCTCACGCAGTGCCCCGTACTTGTTACGTGCTACCCCGTGCCGCCAGAAATCAAGGACCATTACTTAATGGCGGCCCTTTCCCGTTGTGGAAAGGCAGTTGGTTCCATTTCCACTCTGTCTTCCGCAACAACAGACCCAGATGACAGGAGCATCTTAAGTCTGCGTCGCCAAGCTAGGATCGTGTTCCCTACTGAAGATGCCATTGCTGACTGCCCTACTGACCTCACTGTGGTTCTAGGGAAGCAGAGTTTACGGATCAATATCCTTACTGCCTTGCATTGTTTTAAATGCAAGCCATATGGCCACATACAGTCACGTTGTCCACATGCCTCTGCCAAGCCACCTATTTCCATACCGCCCGAAGTCAACACCGCACCCTCAACACCAGTTTCTCTGGCCACACCAAGTTTGGCTACACAGAAGTCCTTGATCCCTGCTACTGTTGTTCCAAAGGGTTCTCCCCCGGCAAATGATGATTCATCAGCAGTCTCCAAGTCTTCGATCTCTACTACGGGAACTTTGGCTACCTCTCCATCGTTGGACCCACTTGCTGCTGTGGTACCTCTACGTTCTTCGGAACGTATTATCTCCGAAAAAAATGGCAACCGCTCCGTCGTGTTGCTTCATCTTTTTCCCTTGGATCCCCTAATGTGGAGTCAGATCTAACTGTCATACACCCACCAGCTTCTCCCGGTGTTCCCACGTTGAAACGCACTAGACAAAGTTTAATCTCGCCGGTGGCGTCTTCTCCACGCTGCTCTCGTTTCCGTTTGCCAATTCGACAGCCTTTCTCTCCAACTGCAGTTTCCACGTCTCTTAAGTCCCCAGCTGTTCCAAAATTGTTGGATCAAAAAGCTTTCGCAGAATATCTGGAAACTTTCCGTACATTAGACGGGCCGCTGACGCGGTCTGATCTTGCTCTCATCATATTCAATCAACCGTCACGTCCTCTCAAACAGCTAGACTGCGTTCAATCACGTAATGCTCAGCTTCCTACTATTATCAGCCAACTTCAGAATCTACTTGCTCTTTTGCCGAAAATTGACACAGTCACTAATGCGCATACATCTAACTTAAAGGAACGTGTAACCAGTCTTCACAGAAGTGCTGATAGTAATATTCAACCACTACAACCTCTTTAAAGTTAAAATTACTTTCTTTCAACTGCAAGGGATGCTCCGTCCCTCCTACCAATGCGTTAGTGTTTAAAGACATTACACCGCATGATGCGGATATATTATTGCTACAGGAGACTAACTATCATCCCAACACCCCTTACCACCGGTGGAGAACCTGGCCATTTCAATTCTACCATGTCCATCGACTTAGTCTTTACACAGGACTTGCGGTGGCCATCCATTTTCTTCTTCGATCCTTCATCACTGATATAACGGTCAAACCGATGTATCGTGACCTTCTGCAGCTTCTGTCCTTCCGACTTCACAATTTCCGATACCATATCTTCAACATCTATGTTTCCGGTAATCAACAGTATGCAGACTGCCTTTTTGAGCATTTTGTTTTATGTGTTCAAGGTCTTCCGGTGACTGATATTGTCATCTTAGGTGGTGATTTTAACTGCACCCTTGACCCATCACTCGACAGATCAGACGGTTCCGCGGATACCAGGTATTTTCTTACCCGAGCTCTTTCCGCAGCCATCAACCAGCTACAACTCCAAGATTCTTTTCGACACCTGCACCCATTTCTTTGTTCGTACACCTGGCGCTCCTACTCCACTTCCTGCCCTACAACTGCCCGACTTGATCGGTTTTATGTTTCTTCAATTCTTCTTCCTTTTTTACACACCAACGGTTTCTTCCGACCACAGCTGTGTCGTAATGTGTCTTCACACCGGTCCATCCAACTCGGCAATACTACCGTACCTGGACCATTGATGATGATCTTTTACTTGATACAACTTACATGAATTCGATCCAATCGCAGCTCCAACAAGCCTTATATACGCTTCCTGTCGCTTCTTGTCCTTTGCAGCACTGGTTACATGTCAAATCCCGGATTCTTCTTTATACCAAACAATATTCCCACGAAAAACGTACTACCGCCTCTATGAAGATTGATGATGCACGCTCGATTTTTTTCCACTCTAGATCTTGATTCTCTGCTGTTTTCTCATTACTAAGCTGAACTTCGTGCTTTGCTACTTCCTGTCTCCCAACAAGCTCTTCACCGCCTCAAGCTCCTTCACTCCAGCCAAATGACTATCTATGTGAACAGGTTCAACATCACCTCCGTAATCTGAAGTTACCTGATGGAACTGTTACTAATAACCCCAATCTCATTTGCTTCGGTGTTGGAACAAATTTCCAGTCACGTTTTGCTCAGTTCCAGTCAAGTTCTCCGCATGCTGATTTGATTCTTCGTGCCTTACCACATATTCCATGGCATCTTGTTGCATCTCTTTCTATGCCTGTCACCCCAGCAGAAGTAGTAGTCACTTGCCTTACTTAACTGTCGCTCGTCACCTGGTCCTGACGGGTTGACAGTTAATTTCTTTCGTACGTTTTGCTCTTTCCTACACCCTCTCCTATTGCTTTGCTTTACAGCTGCTTTTTTCTTATCTGTTCTTCCCCCCACTTTTACTGTAGCTCACACCATTCTTCTTCCAAAGAAAGGGTGTCTGCTGGAGTTGGATAACTGGCGCCCTATATACATCCTTAATATTGACTACAAGATTTATACTAAAATACTCTCTCTTCGATTGAACCTTGTCCTTCCCACCGTAATACATCCCGATCAAATGTACATCATCCGTGGCCGAAGCATTCATAGTAATATTAATTTCCTCCGTGACTCATATTCTCTTGCCCACCTTTCCTCCGAACCCTTAGCCTTTCTCAAACTTGATCAGAGGAAGGCCTTTGATAACGTGAGTCATCAGTGGCTTGCCTCTGTGCTCTCTGCCTTCTGTTTCCCATCTGTCTTCATCACAGCCCTCCTTGCCCTGTACCAAGACTCAGTTGTCCATATCCGGACGGCCTCCTGCCTTACATCCGCATTTCGTTTCGCAAGGGCATCCGTCAAAGATGTCCTCTTTCCGGACAACTTTTGTCTCTAGTCTTTGAACCTTTTCTCTGCTCCATCCGTTCTCTTCTACAACCTCCCCTCCACCATTCAGCATAGCACCAGGCACCATTCTATCGTTCTTACTCCCTACGCCGATGATCTTACAGTTCTCATCCGAGAAGAATGGCAATTCACAATTGTTCTTGCATGGTATCAAGTATATTCTGCGGCTTTCGGCCCTTCGTTAAACCTTTCAAAGTGTACAGACTTGTGATGTGGCTCCTGGAGACATCGCCCCGATGCACCGTGGGGCGCTCATTGGACTTCCACCAGTCAAAAGATACTTGGGGTGCACATCGGCAGCCGGGTCTCAGCAGCGGCTGCCACATGGAGACCCCTCGTCAGGAACCTACGTCACACCGCTGCTTACTGGTCCAAGCTCAAGTGTTGTTCAACCTACCGCAGTCGTGCACGGCTTGCTCGCACCCACATCCTCTCGTTAGTTTATCATTCCTGGATTACACAACCGTCACCAGCCTACGTTCAAACTGCAACAACATCAGCAATGCTCATCATTGTTTGGTCATCCACTCATTGGTTATCTTCCTCAGTATTATCTCTACCTTCGACTTGTGGTGGCCTCAATATGCCAGAGATTACCATACGTTATAAAGCTGTAAAAATTTTCAATTTCCTCCGTTTGACAGTTCAACCAGACTCTTCCGCTTCCATTCTTCTGCTTAATGTTCTGACTTCCCCCGTTAATTTCTGCCTCACCGTCCATCTTCTTCTTAAGATGGATATTCACACTGTCATCCCCCCCGCTTTCCTCTAGTTTACCATGAAGCTGTTCAGTTCCTTTGTTCTTCACCGCTCATTCGTAAAACACACCTCTTCCACTCTTGATCTTCTTTCCGAGCCCCTTTTTCTCTCCTCCGTCCTCCATCCCTCTACTGCCAACTTTCCCCCCCCCCCCCGAATGGCTAGACGCTGGTGTAGCCTCCGTTTCCCAACTGGTCCGTCCAGATTTTTCATGGAAACCCGTTTCCGACCTTTTTCAGACCCTCCCACCCTCGGTCGAACTCTCTGATAACTTCCTCTAATTTAAAAATGCTCTTCAATCACTTTTTCCTTCCCTAGTCGATTCCTCTGGCCTCCTTTCCGTTTCCACTGCCTCTTTCCCTTTCCCGTTCTTCCTTCCCTTTTGCGGTGACTTCATCTCTCTCCACAGCTTTTCCACACGCACCCTGTACCGTTTTCTCCGTTCTTCTTCTGCGGTACCCTGCCCAATCCCCTCTGTTCCCTTTTTTTGCACTAACCTTGGTCTGGTCTACTACCCAACATTCACCGGCCCTCTCCTCAGAACTTTATGTGCACTGGAGGTTTTTGCACAATCGACTGCCTGTTCCTTCGACTTTGTTCCGAAGATATATAGTATCATCAGATCTCTGTCTTTTTTGTAACGTCGTTGGAGACGTCTTACACATGTTTATTTACTGTCCGACGCTGCTTCCACTATTTCACATTATGTTCCAACTTGCACATCCTTCCTGTACCAGTGATCTTATCCTAGAAGATTATCGTTTCCTCGGCCACAGTTCTACAAGTTTCTCCTCTATTTTACCAGTTTGTTCGTATTTATTTATCCTAGCTAAATATATTATTTTCTCACACCTGCTACAGTTACAAGATCCAGATCCTATCACATTCTCTACCTCCTTGTTGCACACTACCTCAACAGGGGTAAAGCCAGACTCACCCTGGAATACTCCTTGGCGAAAGATACGGCACCGTTACCTGCCTTCTTCACAACATGGTCGCCGTGTCGTCCCTGGTTTCGGTTTTCTTATGCCCAGACTGTTCATCTGCTGTTTTAATACTCTTAAAACTACGTCGGAACTTTCTATTTTTACTGTTCCCTCACCATGTTTCCTCCTGGAACTGGACTGTGTTTGCTTCCTGCTGATGTCACCTTTTGTACACAGTTCTCTTCATGCTCACAGTGACCGACCCTCTGCCACCAGTGATTCCCATGCCACTAGAACTGCGCAAATTACTTCTCTAAATTTGATTCGCTCCAGTGATGTTCGAAGAATTCAATGAACAATTATCCCAGAGCTACTGCTGTTTACAGCAAACAATGCAATGCCTGTCATTTCTCATTTGTACAATTACCATTTCATTGTAAATATCTACATTTTGTTTTATTTCTCCCCTTCTCTCACACTGCGTGTGAGGTTGGGGATGTTCTGTTGTAATTCTTTTACGTGAATAAAAGCGATTATTGAAACTAAGCGATGGCATCTGAGCATTCGTCCGAAAGGGGTCCGGGTTCGAATCCCGTGAAGCATGGATATTGTGTTTGTCTTACGGTGCTGGCTCTCTCCCTTTCCTGGAACCAGTGACCCTAACTTAGGGACGGGCGACTGCTTATAGCCTGTTGAGTTGCTCACGGTGGTCGTTAAACCAATCAAAAATGAAATTTACTTTGAATAGTATATCTGTGAGAAATATTTAACTTAATGTTCTTTGTTTTTTTTAATCCAGGTACTCGTTTGTAGTGCTCCTTACCTATCTATTCCCCAAAATAGTAGCTTAAATAAATGCAGCATTTTTAGATAAATCTTTAGATTAAGTAAATGGTATGAAATTGAGTAAAAGATGTGTTTAAATGTGATTAAGGAAAAATAAAATCCTTAACAATTCTTAATGAATTTCTCATGGTCGGCTTTCATTAAAGTCGGGGATGAAACATAAAAGAAAGAAACAGAAAATAACAGTTATTTAATCTAAATGTACTATTGGAAGGACACCACGCTCAAGAAAATCGTAACAAATGAAAGAAATGGACGATTCTAGACTACAAGAATTGCTGAGGTCTACATTGCTTGCCTTAAGATTTTCCACGAAGCTCCGGAATCTTAAAATGCTGTGGTGAAGGAAGTAGTTGCTGAATGCAAACCCTGATTCACAGTTGACCCTAGTCGTCATGAATGAATCATTCACTAGAATTCAATAATAATGAGTTAGTTATTTGCTAGTCAAAAGAGAAAATACGCAACGTAATGAAACCCGTAAGAAACTGGTAGTTTCAATCAGTTATTTAGTGGTGTAGGCGAACATATTTACATAAGACATCGAGTTTTTTATGTCTACCGGACGGCTTTTTCAAAACTATCAACTTAATTACACGATATACTGTGTGAAATAAACAGAACTGAAATTCGTTTATATATTCACCGTTTTGAAAATACTCATTTGATGTTAAGCACGGCTCATAATGTTCAGTTAGCCCCGTGTGCCAAGGAGCGCGGTTTACGCAATAATGAAATAACACTAAATATAGTACGCAACAAAAACTTACGAAACATTTCGTTGCAAAGACTTGGTCTCCTCAAGATCTCAGTAGTCTCCCTTCTTGGGTGGTATATTTGGTTATGAATGTTCAATCCTTCCAAACAGGGATGGTTGCACTGAACAAGACCTCCCTAGCCAGCGAAGTATCATCCATCTTTTATGTCTCTACCATACTCTTTTATTCTGTTCCCGATAGATCGCTTGATCATTCCTATTCAAAGCTTTACGGTTCCAACTTTGTAATGTAGGGGAATGGCGTAGATCCCAGAGCAGTCGTCAGTATCGTATTTCATTTTGCTACTTGATAAAAGTGTGCCAATGAATTTGGGAGACATAATTCCAGCTTAGTAACCAATATTTCGAAGCAAATTCTTGAAATAGTGGGAAAATCCCCAGTGTTACGTAAGAGCTCCTACTAATTTGGGCTTTCCCATCTTTCGCAGTGTTCCTTGTCTATTAATGGTGCGTTTCACTTACTTAAGTATGATAATCATTCTCCCGTGGATATACCCTGCCGATATGCTTTGTCTTATAACATTTGAAATCTCCTCTTCTGTTGTTTCAGCTTTAGAACAGGTAGTGTATGCCCTAAATGTAAATGGATTTCAGTTCTGTTTATTCTGCGTTATTCATTGTGCAATTAAGTTGAAAGACTTGCAGAATAAGTCAGTTCGGTGTTATGTAAATATGTTTATCTACACCAGCACATCTAATTGAGGGTCGGAATGGGCAAAACTAGTGATCTGAGCGATTTTGAAGGAGACATGATAGTTGACCGTTGGCGTGACCTTTTGAACATCTCCCGAAGAGCTGTCCTTCTGGAGCATTTCACGCACAACCGAACAGGGGTATACTTGAGAATGGTGCGCATGCTAAAAACTTCCAGAAATCGATAAAGCTTCCAGAAATCAAACATGGAGTTTAAACAGCAACAAGTATTCATAATAAAACGTATTTAATGTTGAAGCTATAAAAACATTAAAGAATTTTAAGGACTGTTTTAAAATGTTAAAAACCGCGTGGTTTGTGTGTTCCCAATGAGGTTCAGCAGGAAATGGGAATTGGAGGAGATAAACAAGGCTGTGTGTTTCACCCAGTTTTCGATGGATCTTGGTCGGAACTTGAGACAGCAACCAGTTTTCATGGCAACAAGTTTTTTTTTCTGTTTTTCAGACTGTAAATACATTTAAAAAAATGTAAGGACTATTTTAAAAGTTACAGACTATGTGGGTCATCTGTTCCCAATGTAGTTCAGCTAAAACATAGGAATTGGAAGAGATTAGCAGTATTTCTAATAATATTGTTACGACCCACCCCCGCCATTAATTAAGTAATAAATGGGCGTGGTGGATGTATGAAATTAATTAAGTATTATTTATGTTCGAGGCTTGATTGGAGTTCAAAAGTGTAAACCGCAGAGAAAGTTTTATCTGGGGGTTTGGAAAGAAAAGAGGCGAAGAATTCTCCCTCTGACTAGTTGGTCTCAGAATAGCTCTGTTAGGTCATAAATATCGGGGCTCAGCTGACGGCCAGTCTAAACAGGGAAGAAGTTACATTTCGAAGAGGGTCCACTTGAGTAAATGAATGAAGATGGGGGACAAAAGGTTTAGCGAATAATCGTAAATTTGTCGATTGTTTGGGGGCATTTTGGAGAACAATTGCTCTCTGTGTGGTCCGCGCAGAAAAATAAGATTTCGCACTTAGCGGGAAAATAAGGAAGAAAGTTCAGTTGTCTGTACGCTCTCCAATGTGAAAGGCTGGCTACCTTGGATCTGCTATATGAATTGGGATAAATGAAGCAGCGAATCTCCCTTTATTTGGTAAGAAACGGAGATACAGCAACTCGATGCAGCTGGATATGCCAGTTTGCCACAAAGACAGCGGAATGCCTAAATCCGCGTGATAAAGTGACAATTTCTAGGCTGGGTGCCTAATGGAAATTAGCGACTGGTTGGCCCAATGAAATCAAAGTTACAGAGGAATTAAGAAGTCGGCTAATGGACACTGGTCATTCCAATGAGAAGCGAAGCCAAGCGAAGTCGGGTTCGAATGCCAACCACTGCAGTGTGTAATCGTCATCCTTTACCATTGGAGGAAGTGAAGAGTCGCGCTTATCTTATGAGGCGAAGCGATGCTCCCTCAACAAACGCCTGGATGTATGTGTGTGTGTGTGTGTGTGTGTATGAGTACGGCAGCGCCAGGGGGCGCAGCTCCTGCAATGAAATCTTCCATGTAAAAAAAGGAGGTGTGTAGTGTATTACTTTACTGGTGCAATCAAAGTTTGGATATATTCTTAACAGCATCCATGTAAGTAGAAACATTTTGTTTTTATTGTTACATCTGCTACGCAGTTAGTTGAGGAACTGAACTAATATATTGCAAGAACTGAACTGCGAAATAGTAAGACTGAACTGTGGAATTTAATTTCATTAAAACTATCAGCAGAACTGGTTTAGGTCAAAGTTGACACAATACTTATGTTCAGAAGACAGCTAAATTTTATTCGTTTGTGTGCCATTGTTATGTTTTTATAGCCAATTAAATATATGTTTAGGCAGTCAGAGCAGTCATAGAACAACACATTATTTATGTGTGCGCCGGTGATTGGTTCAAATTGTTTAAGTGTATGCCCATATAATACAGTTTTCGCGCCAAAAACTACGTCGAGGGAGATCAGTGAAGAAATATGCTAATTGCTCGGCTACGGTTGTTAAATTGATTGACAGCGGTGGGATAATGACCCACTGTCGTAAAATTATGGTGCCTGCGGCGGTATCAATGGGTGGTCAACGGTGGGAAAACGACTCACGAGATCGCAACAATGTGAATATAATTTTTGAACTGTAAATACGTTTCTTTACTTCTTTGGGAATATATATTTATATATATATATATATATATATATATATATATATATGTATTTATATATATATATATATATATATATATATATATATATATATGACGTAGTCATTTTTGCAACTAGCCCATCAGAGCTGCAGAGTATGATCCAGGAACTTGCTGACAAGAGTAAAGAAGTGGGATTAAAAATGAACTTTCAGAAGACAAAAGTGATGTTCAATGCTTTTACAAGAAATGAAGATTTATCGATTGATGGAGAAAAGCTGGAGATAACAGATACGTACGTTTATCTTGGACAGCAGATATCAAGTGAGGGTCACATTGATGAAGAAATTAATCGGCGTACAAAACTTGCCTGGAGAGCTTTTGGAAGAAACAGCATAATTTTCAAGAGCAATATGCCATTATGTCTTAAAAGAAAAGTGTTTGATCAATGCATCCTTCCAGTGCTTACGTATGGTGCAGAGACGTGGACCTTAACTAAAAGAGACATACAAAGGCTGCAGACAACTCAAAGCAGCATGGAGAGGTGCATACTTGGTGTAACCAGGAGAGATAAGAAGAGGAACTCGTGGATCCGAAAAATGACAAGAGTGGAAGACATCATGATCAGAGTTAAATCCCTGAAATGGCAATGGGCTGGACATACTGCCAGAAAGACAGATCATCGATGGACAGCCGAAATTTTAGATTGGATTCCAAGGGACAGGAAAAGACCCAGAAGAAGACCACATGGGAGATGGGTGGATGAAATTCGAAAGTATGCAGGGGTGACATGGAGGAGACTGGCGCAAGACAGACCGTTGTGGAGGAAACTTGGGGAGACCTTCGTCCAGCAGTGGATTGATAATGGTTGACAATGATGATGATATATATATATATATATATATATATATATATATATATATATATATATATATATATATATATATATAAGCATAATGATTGTGTAAAACAACAGCATTTTATTTGGAATGTACAATTGTAGAACATAATTTTATATTAAAGTGTTATAAGTGAAGACATGTTTATTTTGCTGAATGCAAGGCGAAAATGCCAGATAATAAAGAAAATAATATCACACCAAAAATGTGAAAATGTCAAGTGGTTATTCAAATACGCGATTGCGTATCAAAATATGCCATTACTGAATGACAATGTTTATTTTAAACCACAGAGTGTGCTCACGAGTTGTCCGTGCTGGAGTGAACCGTTTATTAGAGAAGGGTAAGTGTACCTGATAAACTAGCATCTCAGTGTATACCTGGACAAAAGAAAATCGCAAACTATAGAGTGTAAATTAAGCTTGCGTGAAACAAAGCCCTAGATAAGGAGATTCGTCCTGCTCTTTCTTTAACCGAGATTTTAAATAAATGAGCTCATTAACTTTGAGTAATAAATATTTTTACTTTTTGTAAAGTAATTATGTGAAATAAATGGCAGATTAAATTACTAATCTGAACTTTCCTTAATTTGCCATATCTTATCGGAAAAATTCGGTATTTACTTCCGCATGAGATCCTTTGTGTTTCTTTTTACACAATTGGTGGTGTCAAAAGAGAAACCCTTTAATTATTCCATTTCGAGGGGAAAATGGCTATAGAGTATTCGGAAGTTTAAGTAGTTGGTAACTTTTATCAAAAGTAATTAACCTGACTCTCATCGTTTTCGCATTTTTGCGTAAGTATGATGAACGACTTTAAGTTTTTTTTTCGTTTGCTGCCAAAGTATTTTGAATTCTGTGAAAATAATAGGATATAAAAAAGGTTTGAAAGCGGTATATAATTATAAAAATTGCTTTAAGCAATACCAACAGGAAATTTGTTCAAAGAAATGTATATGAATCTTGCAGTGAAAAAGTAGTAGCCATATGGGAACGTCAGTCAGCGAAGTCGAAGGCTGTGATTAATTAGCTGACATCATTTTTTGAACTTCATCGATAACAGCGGTTTTATGGAAGATAAATCTGTTGTCCAATTTATGCTCTTCCTCTGTCCCCAGCTTTTCTTGACAACAGAAGCACAAAATTTTTGGGTACATAAGCTTCAAAATTTTAAGCTGACAAACTTACCTCCTGGAAGCATTACATGTGTGACCTTTATGCTCGCCTAATTTTAGTGTACTATGAAGCTAAAAAACTATTAATTACTTATTTCTTAATTTAAGAATGAAAACTGATATTATAAGGAAAAACCTGTAGGCAGAATGTAAAATCCCGAAATAAATGAAGAGGTACTTATACGAGTAAAACAAGATACTATTGTAGTTCATATGCATGAACTATAAACTGAATGTTTTCATATGGAAAAATTAGCAGCTTACTATATAAAAGGCAAGACTTGCGACGACGTAGATCACATTTTAACCAAAAACAAACAACTACGTACGCTGCTTAACAGAAGAAGACGAACATTTAAATTCCGGTGTTCACACCGTGTTATCCGTAACTGTTCCTGTTTAATGTTTTGTTTACATCTTTTTTCTTTCGTTCGAAGTTTGAGCTTTTGCGGTGGAAGTGGAAGCACACAGTTGAAGGTTGTAAGATGTTTTACTTTATTGGCGCTGAGTACGGCAAGGACGAACGTTACTGCCCTTCGCGAACTTGACTGTTGTTTTAAACCTCGCTTATGCCGCGTCAAAAAAGGAAAGTTACCTCTTTCATTAGATGAAAAGATTGAAGCTAAATGCCGCAAACCCGATTACGATCGAGCAAGGTAGCAACAACGCAATACAGTTGAAAGAGAAGAAGTTAACCGCCGCAATGCCGAATATGCCAGAAAAAAAGAAATGCTGATTTTTGACGTTTGCGTGATCGTTAAAGTAATATGACGGCGCAACATATTGAAGCTGAATCTCAGCGCATGAGAAATATTCATATTGCAGAGGCACAGAATATATATTTACAAAAAATGTCGTGTACAAAGATAGTTCCCAACGTCGTTGGCTTATTGATAAATGCTAAAAAAATCAGAAAAAAATACACAAAAAAAAAAAAAAAAAAACCCCATGGGATAGCGCGGGAAAGGGAGTCCACGTCCCTTACCAAGATATGATTACCATTCGGCAAACGCTTCCGTATTTTGTATTTCTATTCATGACCAATGAAGCACATCAAGGGCATTGTTCAATGCACACTCATTATTTACGATGACTCCGCAAAAGTTAATAATAAACGCTTGAATAACAATAAATAATTTCTAGAGCCCGTTGTATTCTTATCTCAACAGGCTTTACAGCTAGTTTATTAATAAATAAAATGTATTATAGCAGAAAAAGCTTTAATCTGAACATTCAGCAACTCTTCCAGTTTATGATATGCAAAATTTCTTGTGGTGGAACATGAGTAGTAAGAAATATTGAGATCGTCAAACATTTCAGTACCGAAACATTTTTCATATTTTTTGAAAACATAGTAACCATTCATTTAGCGCGGTTACCTTTGTCTCATTCAATTAGGGGTTCAAACGTAATTTCGTTTTTTACCTACTTGTTTTCTTCTGACAATTACACTAAATGAGGCATTGCATTTGGGTGTAAGTAAGAGAGGAGCAAAGAACACACGCACTATGGCTTTCTGAATAATATCAGTTTATAATATAGTAAATACAAGGTCTTTCATAAAGCTTCTATTACTGTACCAGCTTTGAACGCTATATCCGGTTTTGTTTTTTAAGGTGGTTTTGAGAATTAAACCTAAGGGACATAGCCAAGGAAAACAGCACTATGGGCGGTGATAAAATGCGTGTGTCCACGGTGATTTATGATGTTATAATGCATACATTGGAAGACAAAGCTCTTACACATTCTACAGTTGTCAAGTGGTATGCCACTGAGCCAATGTTGAATTCATTTGTGCCATGGAAGCTTCTAGTTGTGTAGATTGTTTGGCACGATCCGCCACATCAACCTCTCAAGAAGACATCATTCGCGTAAATTACCTTGCAATACAGGGAAGAACAATAGCTATACGATGTACACCTGTGTCTGTATGAATTTCAGTTGGCAATGATGACTCAATCTTGACCAATGTTTTGGAGGACAAAAGAAGAAAATTTTGGTTTCGGGATTTAAAGAGCGCCGTGAGCAACTTGTGACGTACTACAAAGGACACGTGACAAAACTGCAAAGTTGCAGCGATAAATTCCGTCGGTATAGCTTAATTGGGAAAGCATTGAGCTACGGAGCAGAAGGATGTGGCTTCAATCCCTGTCACAGACAAAATGTGTGTTTTCACATTGGCGCATGATTGTGGAAATGAATCTATTGACCGTTCGGTTCTTCGAAAAATGTGTGATGTTCTTTCCACACATCCTCTGGAATTAATGAAAATTTTCTTCTTCGCTTCGAAAAATGGGTGATGATTTTTCCACATTTCGTCTCGAAATAATCATAATACCTTCTTCTTTACTGAGCTATTTCAAGCACGGTTTGCCGGCTGACCCGAAAAATAATAATTCCGTCCCAGCTCTTTCTCATGGGGCGGGAGGATATATGTGACGTACTACAGAGGTGAAGCGCATGTCAAGACGGCGAAGCTACAGCGATGAATTTCGTCGTTGTAGCTTAATTGGGAAAGCATTCGACGCCGGAGCAGAAGGCTGCGATTTCGATCTCCATCACCTGTGTGTTTTCACAAACTCTAATATCTATAAGCATTCGGCCGTCCTTAATGCAGAGGTATTGGTTCTAGGGAAGTAAAAGAGCCAATACCTTAAGACAAACACGTCACCCATGCTTTGTCCTGGTCTTCAAAATGGGTCCACACAAAAGAACGGTCAGAGGAAAGCGTTTAGACCACTGTGCCACCGGGGTAGCAAAAGTATTGTGCAATGGTTGCCATAGACCTTAACATTTGAGCAACATGGATGAAGCAGAATGATATGCCTTACCAACCTGAACGTGCTTCGCGAGGAACAAACAAATTCCTAGAGTCAGATTGTTACAATGTTCTTGTTAAGAATAGGTTCTTCACTTTGACCAGAGATAGAAAGCAACGTCGAACGGGAAAGCTTGAATCTTCTCCGCTTCAAAAGTTTCGTGTTGCTCTGTCATCAGGAGTCGAACTCGCATCCCTAGATTTTCGTTTGAGTACGCTGCCGTTGCACCACTCCCTCCAAAGGATTTGGAACCAACAGAAGCTGAACCTACGTAAACACACCGGCCAGTTAATTAGAAACGTTTATTCAATACCGGGTTGTATCTTCTTTAAGCCGAAATACAGCACTATGGGGTTTGGCATAGATCCTACAAGGTGTTGGAGTACATCTACAGCATATCAGGCTTTCAACAGAATGTCCGTTAACTGGATCAAATTTGACGAAATAGGACTTTGGTCCCGGATCTGTTTTTCCAACTTATCCCATACATTCTCAATGGCGTTTAGATTTGGACTTTGTGGTGACCAGGGTCGGATTTGGACTTTAAACGGTGAAAATCGCTGTCATGCCTGCAGAACCACTTCTGAACACATCTTGCTAAATGGACAGTAGCATGGTCGTCCATGAAACAGCCATCACCTGCTGGATAAAAAGTCAACATTGCAGGATGAATTTGATCCGACAAAATGTTCATATTATCATTGGGAACACCCAACGTTCCAGCAATATCAAAGGACCCGTTCCTTACCAACAGAACGTGCCCTACACGATGACACCTCACCTTCAGAACCTTGATGAGTGTTTATAAAGCAACCTGGGCCCATTGTTTCATGCGTCTCCCACCAAACCTTCCGCCTTCCATCGGTGCAGAATAAGGCTTACCGCAACTTGTCAGACGACATGATTTTTTCTAGTCTCCCCTGTCCAGTCCAGTTGATCCTGACACAATTATAGACGAACTTTTCGGTTCTTCGCAGAAATCAGTGGTTTCTGTAAAACCACTGAGTAGAAATCAGTGCTTTTCGTACAACCAGTAACGATTCTGTTCGATTTTCTGTATATAGTTTGCTGAGATATGGGTCAGAAACAACCTTCATTGAAAGCTTCGGTCAATTGCTGCGCACGGGTAGTCCTGTTTCTCAAGCTTTCTCAGACGACGGCGATATGGTTTCTGACAGATTGTGGTCGCGTCACAGTTGCGCCCTTTTAAACGAGAAAAGTGGGTTATTTTACCACTGATTATAGACCCGAGATATCTCACTTTTTGCGAAACCACTCAGATCCGCTGTTTCCAAATTCGTCGCGCCATCCACAATATGTCCTTTATCGAACTCCGAAAGATCTTTTGTTTTTCCCATTGTGGTGAACACCATTGACGATTACTGCCGAATAGTAGTATTAAATAGATGCCTAGACCGCGTGGTGAATCACGTGACCACGCATTTGTTATATACGCTGTATGCAAGCGACGTTTAGCTGTATTTGCACAGAGGTTCCTGATTCAGTGACCAGTGTGTGTAACTTAGGAATCAAAAACTTTCAGATTTGCGCTACTCGAAGCAGTTCGATGCTTGTTCTCCACGTCGGCATTCCTCTCTCTTCCAAGAACGTATATAGGTAATAAATCATTATCGCTTCAGATGTCATCATAGAAACTATTCACGGTTGCTTGAGAAATAATGAATGTTCAGCGATTCTCTGCCCAAAATGACATTGATATGGACCTGCGTTGTACTGAAAATCAATGGTGTATGCCGGTTCCAAGAAATGGGTAAACTCCGATGCTTAATTTGTAAATCGAAGGAATGGAAATACAAATGCGTATTAAAAACATAGTTTTATCACAAAAAAGAGAAAAGCCTCAGCCAGCATTAAAATTTTCATTACAGTTTCAGATTTAAAAACGTTTAAGATAATACATAACGCAATGTAATTACTGTATATAACAACTAATTTACATACATGCTACTTGTTTATCATCTATTTAATTCAATTAAGCATGGATTCTAGAGGTCTTTTCTGGGTCAAAAAGTTTGAATTTCACGTTATGAAAATTTATATAATGTCATTTTCCAGCAAGGATTTTTCTGTAATGAAGGGAGGTAAACCACTAAGTCTTCCTTGGCACTGAGTTGATCCAGTACGTATTTATTATCCTCTAGTGGAAATTGAAAGTTCCACTGTGAATGTTTGAATGAACAGTCAGTATAAGTACGGACAACTTGTACGTATTTATTTTCCTCTAGTGGAAATTGAAAGTTCCACTGTGAATGTTTGATTGAACAGTCAGTATAAGTACTGACAGCTTGTACATCTCAGGCATCCTCATGGCTAATTGATTCTCAGCCATACAGGGCACTATTTTATTGATTTTTTTCCCGTGCATTTCATTGTGTGATGATAAGTACAAAACGGTCAATTTGTTTCGAAAACGCACAGAATAGAAGTTTCTGGTTGAAAGGTGTTTAAATGCAGATTGTATATACTTTTTCTTCAAAATGCCAACTTTGCTAACATCCGGAAAAGCAGAAAAGTTGAGATTTTGTTATTTTTTGAACTTTTCATGAATCTGACTGTAAACAAGCTATCCATTATTTCTTTGAAGAGTCTCCACTGAAGGGCTTAAGAGTCCTCGCTTTTGCACTTTAACAAATTATCGACACAATCCTGATTAGTCGTAACTCAAATGTTATTGAACGATCATCTTTCTCTAGTCTTTCAGGTGATCAAGTTTTTAAAACACTAAGCTCTGTGTCCATGGTTTTTGCCTGAAAAACGCCATAAAAGAAATCAGTATGGCTGAAAACAGAAGTAAACGCTTCCAGTAAAACACAGCATTGAAAGCTTTTTTAAAAAAGAAGCATACCCGCGCGCCTGTGAAACAGATTCGCAATCCAGGAGATCTAAGTTTTCAACAACACTTTCAAAAAATCCACAAGCCGATGTCTGTAATCTTTTATTGCGTTGACCAGTTATAATGAATTAGCTTTGTTTATCTTTTTGCTAAGCTAATTATTATGAATGAATAGAGCTCTAAGCTTCAAAATAATGAATTCCCAAAAGGGTGTTGTTACTCGTTAATTATGAACTTAAACAAAGTCTCAACGCTGGTTATTTATATTAAGTAATCAAAGTCATAAACCTAACAGCCAGACAGAGGTCTGACAAAACTAAGAATTGAGAAAGACTGAACTTACAGAACAACTTGTTTATTATGATGACTCCTGGTCAACTAAGGCACTCATATATCACTACTACATAACAACACACTGCAACGTAACACACCACCAACAACACCAACCACCCTCAACTACAACGCAACAACACCCAACACCTTTCGATGAACGCGCCTATATACGAGCTACCACCACGTCATGACTTACACTCATTGCCAAATCTCATTCAGCGGGGTGAAATAATATTCCGTTCAGTAGGAAGATAATTTACATAGTAAAATAAAATAACCAGAGATAGTAAAATCAAAAGGAAAGTGAATATAGAGTATACGTTACACAGTGTAGAAGAAACACTCCATCTCATTGACCAGTGTAGAAGAAAAACTCCATCTCCTTGACCAGTGTAGAAGAAAAACTCCATCTCATTGACCAGTGTAGAAGAAAAACTCCATCTCATTGACCAGTGTAGAAGAAAAACTCCATCTCATAAGAGCAATGCTGTGTAGCTTCTTTACAATGAACTGGCGAAGGGCTGGTACTCTTTTCGTTGGATTCGAGATAAAGGAGCTTTATCCAGTTAAAGTAATAAAAACTTGGCATTCTTTAATATTTTTTACATATTTCTGAAGTACTCGATTAAGAACATGCAAGCAAAAATGCACGAACAAAGCTTGGGAATATTTTGGGGGAACTTTGGCCCGCAATCCTCGCACGTTTTCCGCCATAACAGACGCACCAACTTATGACTAACTCACAATTTCGTCTTTGTTTTTGAATCATTGAATTACCCGATCAACATGCTTGAATAAAGCGTTACCTGTTCCATTTGTCACTTACGTCAATAAAGGTTAAACATCTTTCATGTACATGCCTATTTTCATCAACATATGGATGCCAAAATCTGAGACATGTTGTTGACATCAGGCGAGTCGTTCAGCAGAATTGATGCGCATAATGCTTTCGATACATCCTGCCTGATGGCTTTATTTCATACACTATTCTCAGCTGATATAAGATTTTTTATGTGAGAGGAGATATACCTTAATATATAGTAGAAGTTTTTAAATGATCTGCCAACTAAAAGTCGTACGAGGCAGTGAATTCCAGTAGCTCCACGTAATTGCCTTTGTTGAGGGAATGACTGGCTTTGTCATGTTCGCGAAAAGGCAGTTCCTGTTTTGGAAGGAATCAAACCACGTTTATTAAACTTTCCAGCATGTATAAATTTTTCTGAACTTCTTCATTACGTTTGATAACTTCAAGAGAGCGCTGATCGTCTAATTACAAATCAATACGATTTTCTGAATTTCCAAATGTTTGAAGTTTTATGATGGGCTATCTTCCCATCATCATGGCTGTTTAATATACTAATGGACGTGTGCATACGTGATGCCAAGATGAACAATACTGGTTTATGTCTTGGTAATATCCGTGTATGCAGATTGATCTATGCTGATGCCAAGATGAACAATACTGGTTTATGTCTTGGTAATATCCGTGTATGCAGATTGCTCTATGCTAATGCCAAGATGAACAATACCGGTTTATGTCTTGGTAATATCCGTGTATGCAGATTGTTCTATGCTAATGCCAAGATGAACAATACTAGTTTATGTCTTGGTAATATCCGTGTATGCAGATTGCTCTATGCTGATGCCAAGATGAACAATACTGGTTTATGTCTTGGTAATATCCGTGTATTCAGATTGCTCTATGCTGATGCCACAGTCCTGTTGGCAGAGAGAAAAAGGGAATTGCAGAATATTATCCCGGATGTACGAAGTTTGCATGAGATTCAAACTGAGTATAAATAAAGGAAAAACAATATTTATGATTTTTGAGAGAAGAACTGATAGTACTGAATGTAATATAAGTCTAAATGGCACAGTGTTTTACCAGGTGAAAGAGTTTGTGTGTATTTTCCATTGAAAGTCATAGCTGCTTTAGGAGCCATGATCATGGGAAGATAGCCCACCATAAAACTTCAAACATTTGGAAATTCAAGAAATCGTATTGATTTGCATGTTTAACAGAGAAACCAAATTAGATGGCGAAATTAATAGCCGAGTGAATTTTTCATTGAAAGTCATAGCTGCTTTAGGAGATTTTCACAGGAATGATGGGTTCTCAAGAAAGTTCCGAATTGCTGTGTATGAAAGTATTATTGTTCCTACTCTGTTGTATGTCAGTGAAACCTGGGTACTATGGAAGTGACATAGGAGTCGTTTGTGTGCTGTTTGTTTGGTTGGATTTTATGGCGCAAGGGCCAGGTTTGGCCAAAGAGCGCCAGACACAAGACAATTAAACAAACATTATTAAAAACGCGAAAGAATGCTAAGTGGTTACGGTTGAGAACATTAGAAAAGAAACAGCAAAAAATGGAGTTAGGACAAAATTTATTAGTACAGGAATGGGTGTGCAACACATGGTGAGGCCTGGTACGAAGATGCAAAAGAACAGAACTACGTTGTCAGTCATTATCAGCTCGGGAAAACGTGGGGGCGCTTACTCCCCAACAGCCGAATGAACAGCCGTTCCGGCTAAGTCCACGTTGTCGAATGTTGTTAGCAAGGTGGAGACTAATATTCATAGGTGGTTTGGCCATGCTAAAAAAAGACTGATGAGATGATTATTAAGAAAACGTTTTCAGCCCAAGGGGAAGGAAAGAAAGGCAGACTAAGGCCAAGTAAGTCATGGGAGAATTTAGATTCAGGAGCGTCTGCATGAAAATAAGATTATGAGCATGAAGTATGGAAGATCTTGTGTACGCCGTGTGATGGATGTCAGTGAAGCCCGAGTTGGGTGTGAAGATCTCTCTGAATGGAGAAGTTTGATACGGCAACAGGAAGTAAATAATCAGTTAAAAATTTATCTGGTGGTTTGTATTTCTTTGTGGAGCTAACCTCTGAATCTCAGAGAACAGCTTTGGGATAGTGAGTGTGATTGAAGTTTTATAAAGCATGATACATTGTTCTTGGTTTTCTGATGCTTTCCGATGACGTTGTACAAATCGTTTAGAAAAAAACCACAATCACTCCACACAGGTTTTCAGAGCTAAAGGGGAGGGGCGGCCTTCAAAAGAACTTATTTACATTTGAACATGCTGCTGAGCACAAAGATTTAGAATGAATGGAATCAGAAAAGTGCCTAGTGTATTCACGATCTTTCCTTGTATCTTGCAATAAGACTTAATTCAGGAAATGGCTTTTCTTTACTTATGATTACGCTAATTATCAAAATACGCGGTTAACTTTTTAAAGTCTCAGTGTAAAATTAATTATCTGATTTCACCAAAAATGAAAAACAACAAAATATTTGCATAAGAATAGTTACGTTGTCTCATGCTGCCTTTGTCTCGCCATGGCAACATGAGACAACGCCACTATCCTTTAAAACGTTTAAAACGTATTTTAGACAAATTCACTATTCTTTAAAACGCCTTTTAAAAACATTACCCGTCTGCTCTGTGTATGTCACTCTGTGGAGATAGTCTTCCCTGAAGATCGGAGTCATAGCATGCGCAATTACCTCGTTCTTCAAGTTTCCAAGGTTAAACCTTGACATCTGAAGCGCCAGGTAATCTCAGCTGAGATGAGATTCCCCGCTACTGGGAAGATTCTTCGAACTTCCGTAGATATCCGTTTGCTCTGTATTCCGTCGCGCGAGAAAGCAGTCTCGAAATTTCATCATCCCAGAGTTGGGTGGATATTTAACTGAATGAGAATAAACGTGTCACAGTAAATTCCATAAAAAGTCGATTGAAGAAAAATATACAATTTCCTAGATAACTTTTAAGTGCACGCCATTGCTGGTGATGTCAAGATTTATTTCTTTATGAATATTCGTTTCTCAGTAATTTCTTTGACCTAGAATTTAAAATTTTCTGGGTAATTACTTCTCCAAGTCCTAGAAAACTTCGACAGTCTTTCATTCAAGATCTTTTATTTTACACTCGCTACAACTAATGAAAACTGATTGGTTTAAAACAGAATGCAATTAATTAATTAATTCAATATCTGCTTAGTAACTATATTCTTGGTTCACATTCGCTTTTCATGCTGTGAAATCAATTTTTCTAACTACGATGTGATCTGTGCCTATAATTTTACATTTGCGTTTTTCCTTTCTTAAGTTAAATCCACATAAAGTGACCATGTCCGAATACCGGTTCAGGTAGGTAAACGCCAACTTTTTCAATAGATCGACCTTGCGCTTTGTTAATAACCTTAGAGAAACCCAAAATAATCAGAAATTGTCTTTTCGTAGTTACATATGTGTTATATTGACCTCCACCGTCCCCCATTTAAAGATACATAAAAAGCAAAAGGAAATACGCTGTTAAATTGTTGTATTGTTCACAAGCCACCTTTGGGGAACAAACCCATATATTTGTTCTTCAAAGGTGGCTAACGTGACAAAATAAAATGAATATTCGTGACAAAACGTTTTCTTTTCCGTGCTTCTATGCTACTGTTGAAACGACTTTGATCGTGTGACGTAAAGGAGTTCTGCCGTAATGTCAGAATGTTGGATGAGATGACGTCACAGCACTATTTCGCGCAGATGTTTGAGAAACTGAATTTCGTTGCTACGGCAAAAAGCACAACATTTTCATACGAAATTACAATGGAAACCTTTTGTATGTGAATAATGTGTACTAAGTAACGTGAAAACATAAGTAATGGTTAATTAAATAATAACAAAGAACTGTACACCAACTATATTTTAAATATTTAAACTATCCAAGTAATCCGAATTCATTGGTGGAAAATATAAATCAGTTTCCAAGCTTTGGCACGCTAACAAGACGGCTTTTTCAAGGAAGGTAGACAGAACACTGCAAGTAAAATGATAGAACGCTTCAAATATTTGAACGAAGTGGCTTGACTAGACAATAAGCTAATAGATGTGAATATAATCATTCAAAGACACGAGGCGCTTATGAGTTCGTTGTGCACGCGGTATCTTGTAAAGAAAACCAAAGGCATCATTTGAAGAACTTGTTCCAAATTAGCGTCAACGCTAGCAAGACGCGATCATTGCAAGCCTCACTAGATAAAGATCTCCAAGGTTTCTCGAGTGGCAGTAGATTTAAAGGTAGAGTAGGAAGCAGATTTCTTTATACCATCCCACATAGGAGCAGCCAACTTGATCTTGACTTCTCTGGATGGCCATGGTTACTTTACTGTACTTTGTGTTTCTTTTATGTTCGTTGATTCTAATTCTAAACGAACGCTTGGTCATTCCAATGTAGTATCGCTTGGAGCTGTCCGGATATTGTGGAGAGATGGCATAAGCACCTGCCTCGTTGGAAAAAGAGCGTGTGTCGGTATTTCTCTTAAACATGATATATAAAGATACCGGAGACTTTATGTCGACACTGAAGTTCATCTACTCGAATTTAGACTAATGTCTTTTGTTTTCCTCCCAAGAGACCCCATGCCTAACTAATATTACATATCGTATCTTTGAATGAAAATTACCTTCGCAGCTGCTGTTTAGTCAAGTCACCGCGATCAAATTGTTGAAGCGTTCTATTATTCAGTTTGCTGTCTGCCTTCCTTGAGAAAACCATCTCGTTTAAGGTGGTTCCACCTAAAATCTCTGCCTTACGTTTCCAATGGTAAAACTTCTTTACATATTTTCTTCGCAATTTATGTATTCCCAAGGATAAAAATTTGGACACCGATAAAACTTGCTTTAAGTTACAGCATGGGGTACTTAATACTTGTTAAAACATAACCATAATTATATTAAAAATCAATCATTTTTCATTGAGTAATGTTCAGACCTGTTAATAGATGGGGCGACTTGTACATTCATGACGTCAGTCGAGAAATAAATGTTGGATTTCTTAATTATGGTTATGTTTTAGCTAATATTAAGTATCCCATGATATAACATAAAGTTAGTTTTATCGATGTGCAAATTTTCATCCTTAGGAATACATTAATTGCGAAGAAAATATGTACAGAAGTTTTACCATTGGAAACATAAGGCAGAGATTTTAGGTGGAACCACCTTAAGTACGAAATCTTGGAAACTGATTTCTATTTTACGCCAATAAATTCGGATAACTATAGTTTGACTATTTTTTTAAATAATAGTTTTGAACTTACAAAGGCCTTGCAGTCCTTCCCTTCAAAGTCTTGGGAATAAATTTCAAAATGCTAGCAGCTTCGCCGTAAAGTACCAATGGACGTTGCAAATGGTGCAATAAGAAAGAACAATGGAAGGAAGTGTGGTGCTTTTTTACGCTTTCCAACCGTAGGTTGAATAAGCGTATATGCTCCAGCTTTGTCCGTCTGTCTGTCTGTCCGCACGATAACTCACGTAAAAATGGTTCGATTTCGATGAAATTTAGTATGTGGTAGGGGACCAACTGGGGACGAACCCTATTAAAAATGGGCGAAATTGGATCAAAGGTCAGGACATAAGACCGAGATCCATTCCATTGCTCTTATACGTCATAACTTGCGTGAAAATGGTTCGATGAAATTTTAATATGTGGTAGGGGACATGTGGGAACGAACCCTATTGAAATTGGGTGAAATGGGGTGAAATGTCAGGACATAGGAGCGGAATCCATTCCATCGCCCTTATGCGTCATAACGTACGTAAAAATACTTCGTTTGCGACAAAATTTTATCATGTTGTTCCGGAGGTACACTAAACCGGTTCTGTTGAATATCATCGAAATGGTATCAAAGGTCAGGACACATGAGCGATATTTATTCCACAGCCATTATCTTCATAACTTGACTAAAATTACTTCTATTGCGACAAAACTTTAGTATGTTGTTCCGGAAATATACTGAACCTGTTCTGTTGAATATCATCGAAATGGGGTCAAAGATCAAGGCACAGGAGAGAAATTTATTCCACATCCATTACTTCATAACTTAAGTAATGATTACTGGTATGTTGGAAAGCGTATTATAATCAATGCATTGCATGATTTTACTAACTTGTTAAGTCAAGCTCTGAATTGAAAACTGTAGATTGTGCTCCGTGAGTTTTGTTTGTATTTCAAGTATTTAGGCTACTAGGATAACTAGGTTTGTGCTTACCTCCACTATAAAGGTTTGGAGATTCGTTTCGGACATCTCCCGAAGTGGTGAGTGCCTTTTTTCGTTTCTTATCGTCGTGTTTAAAATTCCTACCGAGCTGGTAGAAGCCTACTTATCTCGGCGCCATTAAAATGGCGTCATCCGGTGGTGTTGTCAACCCTGACATCACTTCCGGTGATCACGGCACTTTGCCCAGCGGTGGCGTTGTCACGTTGCCCTCCGGGTCGACGTCAACCGTTGGCGGCGTATCGTTTTCCTCCCCTGACGTCACTATTACAGCTCTTGCCCCAGCTGCTTCTCATATAGTGAAAGTTGACGTCATGGACACTATGGATGACGGTGCTCCTCTGCCTTCAATGGATGGCGATGCTCCTCTGCCTTCAATGGATGGCGGTGCTCCTCTGCCTTCAACCTCCACTTCTACTGCTCCTCGTTCCTATTCTTCAGCGGTAACTTCCCAAAGGCTTCAGCCCAAGTCTAATTCCATGCGAGCGGAAGCCGCAGCTTTAAAACCTCATGTCCGTCGCTCTGGTAATGAGGTTGTGCTCGAAATTCCAGTGGATTCTCCAGCAGGTGCCTCTTTCACCACGGCTACTGAGTTGGGTGTGTGCTTTGAGGCGCTGCCAGACACACCACTCAAAATGTACTCAACTGCTCTAAAACAAAAGTTCTCTCCGTCAGCGATACGTCATATGTCGCGCAGAGGGCCGAGTGTCATTGTTTATTTTTTTCATGCGGCAGATGCTACCTCTGTCTTACAGACTGGGCTGGTTGTTGGTGATCACCAATTATTTCCTGAGCCTGTCGCCCAGAGACCAGTAACGGTCTCGATGTACCCAGTACATCCTGAAGTCACAGATGCTATGCTTTGTGCTTTTCTTATGCAATCCGGTCGTGTTGTGGGTAACATTACCACACACTCCGCTGCTCCAAAGGACGAGGATGATCGTTCGATTGAAAGTGCCCGACGAGTTGCGCGAGTAGTATTCTCTTCGGATGAACATATCAAGTCTTTTCCTACTCTCTTCACTGTAAAATGTGGAGATCAAATCCGACGCATCGACGTTTTAACCTCCTTTCATTGTCAGACTTGTAAGGCGTATGGCCATCAACGTAGTGAGTGCTTCCGCCGCCCTGCTGTACCTCAGTCTTCGGGACCAAACGTCACTCGTGACAGCCCTGTGTCGTCCACCCCTACCGTTTCTAAGGAGGTGTCTTCAGAACTTCAACCTGCTCTGCCATCGGGCCTTCCTCCACGGGGTCCTGCCCCACAATTGTTGACAGAGGACTTTCCTCATCTGGTACCGACAGCTCCGCCCACGTACCTTGCAGCTCCAGCTAACCTGACTGCTGACCTTCATCTTCCTTCGGATGAAGACACTCCAAGTACAGTTACTGACATGGACTGCCCTACTGCTAGTGACACTTCTGGCAATCACTCTGACCCTACAACTACCAGCAAGCCTGCTCGACGGGAGTCCTGGAGTGCTCCGCAGACTCCGCTCCCTCCTCGCATCGGTGCTGCAAGAGGTCGTTCTGTTGACTCATCTTCCCGCTCCTCCTCTCAACGTCGTACTTCGCCACGAACAAGTCGACACCCTGCTGTGATTCCAGGTTCTAAGACTCCACCCCCAGTGCTTTCCCTAGATTCTTTTCTCCGATACCTAGCTGAAGCGAAGGCGGATATACCGGTAGGTCCGCTTTCTCTTCATAAAATATATGAAGTATTATGCTCTCATAAACATCCTAGATTCTTTAATCAGTTTGTTGCACGTCATTTGCTTGATCTTCCTACTGTTCTAACCCAAGTTTCTAGTGTGATATCTGTGTATCGAAATCTTGTGCTTTCCTATCCCGATCTCAAATTTAGTGTTGACAGAATGAAGAAGCAAGCGAAGAAAATAACAGATTCCAGCGCACGTGCGTGTCGACCTGGGAAGGACCTACCGATTCAAGGTGGTCACACTTAACTGCAGAGGGTTCTCTGCTTCTCCTAGAAATGCTCTAGTGTATGAGGACTTGGCGCCTCTACACGCAGATCTTCTCTTGCTCCAAGAGACCAATTGCTCTGCTACCACTTTGTTCTCTCGTTGGCGGGCTTGGCCCTACGATTTTCACCATGCTTATCGAGTTGGACGGAATGGTGGCCTTGCACTTGGGATCCATCACCGCCTACTCCCTCTGATTTCGACGCCAGTGATTCGTGCCTTACATGTGGACAACCTCCAGGTCGCTGTCTTTTGCATTGAAAACGTGACCTATCATGTTTTTAACATATATGTCCCCTGTGATGAACGTCTGTTACCTGATCTTATATCCACACTCCGTACAGAGCTGTCATGCATCCCACCGTCTGAATACATTCTCATCGGCGGAGATTTCAATTGTACGTTGTTGCCGGCCCTTGACCGCAATTCAACCGTTGGAGAATACCGCAGACAACGTGTATTACAGATTTCCCAGCTAGTTGATGATTTTCAATTGGTTGATGCGTTCCGGCATCTACACCCGTCGGAAATCTCTTTTACCTGGCGCTCTTCCATTCATGGCAGCACTACGGCAGCACGGTTGGATAAATTTTATGTTTCGACTGCTCTTCTCCCGTCGATCGCAGCTGCTGCCCATCATCCTTCCGCCGCTTCAGACCACAGTATTGTCAGTCTGTCGGTGTGTGTTTCGCCTTCACCTTCAAGGACTCAACGAGTATGGACTTTTCCGGACTCGCTCCTGGATGATCAACAATTTTGTGTTGCTGTGCGTGAGTTCCTCCGAAGTCGTCAGCCCCTTCTTGATACTACGTCCGACGCGATGCAACTGTGGCTCAGTGTCAAACATGACTTGGTCCTTTTTGTACGGCGCTACTCCCATGCCTCTCGGAATGAGAGCGATATGAAAATTGCGAATCTACGTGCTCTATTGTCGATGCTCTCTCTTGATGATCCGCAATACCCCGGCTATCTGGCAGATCTCCATGCTTTGCTTCTTCCTCGCGCATCCGATGCAGCCTGCAGGATGCATTTCTTGCATCTCTCCCCTACAGCTGATTCTCACGATTACTTAACCGCCTTGGAATCTCAACATCGTTCTGCTACATCTTTGCGTCATCTTCGCCTCCAGGATGGTTCCATCACTTCGAACCCATCGAAGCTATGCACTTTCACCAGACAGTATTTCATCGCCAAGTACAGTGCGGTAACGCAGTCTTCATCCTCATTAGCTTCTCCTCTTCTCTCCTCTCTTCCTCAGGTCCCCTCTACTTTATCTACTTCTTTACTCTCTCCTTTCTCTCTTCGCGAACTCCGCGAGGCGTTCGCTACTCTCAATCCTCATGCCGCTCCTGGACCTGACGGCCTTCCTCTGTCCTTTTATCGTGCTTTTCTACCGTGCCTTCTGCCTTTTCTGTCTGCGTGTTTCTCGTCTGCTTTTTCCTCTCCTGCGTTACCGCCCGACTTTACTTTGGCACACACCATCCTCCTTCCTAAGAAGGGTGACCTCTTGGATCTTGGAAACTGGCGCCCTATCTCCATCCTAAACACTGACTATAAGTTCTATACAAAACTCTTATCCCGTCGCCTTAATTCTGTTCTCTCTTTCGTTATTTCTCCTGACCAGACATACACTGTGCCTGGTCGGACTATTTCCACTAACGTTTCTCTTCTCCTTCATCTTCACTTCCTCGCTCGCTCTTTTTGTGAACCTCTTGCCTTCCTCAATCTGGATCAAAAGTCCGCTTTTGATAACGTTTCTCATTTTTATCTCTCTGTTGTCCTTTCACAATTTGGCTTTCCTCCTACCTTTTCTTCCGCACTCTTGGCCCTTTATCAGGGAGCTAGTTTCCATGTTCGAGCGGCCACATTTCTAACCGCTCCAATTCCGTTTAAGCGAGGCATCCGGCAAGGATGTCCGCTCTCCGGCCAGCTATTCGCTCTCGCTTTTGAGCCTTTCTTGTTAGCAGCCCGAAGATCACTCCTGGATGTCCTACCGCCGACAGTGGCTAGTACTCGTCATCATCGAATAATTTTCACCGCCTATGCTGATGATGTGACCTTTTGCGTCCGGGATGAATCTCAATTTGATCGCCTGTATTCTGTATATCAACAGTATGTTGCATTATCTGGAGCAGCGCTGAATGCCACTAAAAGTACTGGCTTATGGTGCGGGGCATGGGCTGCCCGCACTGATGCTCCTTGGGGTGCGCAGTGGACAGCCACTACACAGAAGATCCTCGGTGCGTATGTCGGATTGCCCTTGGCTTCTGCATCTGCCACCTGGACTGCTCTTCTTCCCCGGATACAACGGACTGCTGCCTACTGGAGTAAGGCCCGCCCTTTCACATCGTTCCGTCAACGAGCAGCCGTTGTTCGTCGACAACTTATCTCTCTATGCGAATACTCTTGGATGTCGACGGTTGTGCCCGTGTCACAAATGATGACCATCACTCGCCTCTCAACTTCCGTCATCTGGTCTTCACATCACTGGGTTAAACCTGCCACGCTTCATCTGCCAGCCTCTTTGGGTGGCATCCAGCTTCCTGATCCAGCTTTCCTTTATAAAACTCATCGCATTATTCATTTCATTCGCCTTGCCACTTCAACTGTTCCGTCCCTTACCACTACCTTGAATGTTCTAGCTTCTTTCCGTGACCCATCTTTCACCTTCCTACTGTTTCTGAAGATGGATGCATACTCTCTTCTCCCGTCCCACCTCCCTCCTGTCCTGCGAGAGGGCCTTTCTCTCTTTCGTTCGCTTCCTCTTCTCCGTTCATTTCCTTCTTCAACTCTTGATCTCCTAGATGAACCTCTCTTCTTCTCTTCTCTTATTCACCCTCCTAACCTCCCTTACTTTTACTTTCCTCATTGGATCCGCTCTGGTGTGATAACTGTCCGTTCTCTCGTAACTTCTGATCTAACCTGGAGACCTCTTTCTTCCCTGTTTCTATCTCCAACCATTACTCTTGCTAACGAATATCTTCTTCTTCGCACAGCGCTTTGGAGCCTCTTTCCACTCCTCGCTTCACCTGATGGTCTCTTCTCGGTCCCCTCTGCTCCTCTTTCCCTACCGTTCTTTCTCCTCATTCGTAGCTCCCCGGTTCTAGTTACTTCTCTCTCCTCCTCTTCTCTTTATTGGCTTCTTCTTTCCCCTCCCGCACTTCCACTTTCTGTTCATTCTGCTCCTCCTTCTCTTCTCCCCGCCATCTGGACAGCATCTACCTCCCCCTTTCCTCCCCTCTTGAACTCAATGTCCATTGGCAATTTCTTCACCTTCGTCTCCCCGCCCCATCAGTACTGTTTCGCATGACCCTTCTCACCTCTCCGCAGTGCTCCTTTTGCCCTGAAGTCAGCGACGTCCAACATCAATACCTATTCTGCCCCGTTCTCCTGCCAGTCCTAAACACAGCATTTCGTCTTGCTGATCGAATTTGTGCTCGATCGTTACCATTTCTTGCATATGCTTGGCTACTCCAAACAAAGCATCCACCTACTCACTTGCCTCCTGTGTGCCGTTATATTTTTCTTCTTGTGAAGTTCACTGTCTATGCTTTCCATCTTCAACAACGCTTCCCCGCTCTTATTCCACCTCCTCAGGAGGCAAGTGCTATCATTCGGAGACGCTTCCTAGCACGGTTAACCACTCGCCTCCAAATGGAGCACTCTCGTGCTGCCTCAACAAACACCGATAGCGTTTTTCAATCCACTTGGGCCCAATCGGCTGGGTGGTTCCATATCCACAATTTGCAGTTACATCTCAACCTATAAGTGGGATTTTTGTTGTCGCCCACGTTCACTGTAACAAATCATGTTTTTACGTATTAATTTTGGTGCTTCGCTATTTGTGATTTTTCTGTTTTAATGTGCCATTGAAGATAGCTCAATATGTTTCCCATGTTCTCTTCGATAATGTTGGGTTTTATGTTGTTGTATATAATTCTTCCTTCTGCACAGTTTACTGCCCACGCAATGTCCCCTTCATTATGTTGAATATTTTTTTAAAATATTAGTCACTGTGTGTATAATTTAATGCAACAAGATGCCCTTCTGAGTACATTTAGCGTTATTTCCCCTTGTCACTGAATACTTCTGTACATATGTTGTAAATTTTGAATGTAGCATCACTGTTGCATTTCTGTGAATTAGTACCTAATGTTTAATCTTTAGTATGGTAGTAATGCTTAATTGGAATTTGTGCATAGTATAGAATCATGTCTTGCCCTGTCTACAATACTGTAGGTAAACATTTTCGTTTGTATCGCTCGTGCTTTATTGTCTGCCTCTCCTTCGCCCTACGTGGCGAAATTTTTTTTATGATTTTAACAATATTTTGTTTTACGTTTCACTGGAACTTTCCAGCTGATGTATATACCGCTGTATTTATTGGCAGAATTCCATTGTCATGTACATAGAAATGTTATTTTACTGAAGAATAAAGGCAATTTTGAAATGTGTCTCTTTATGATTTTTAATGAAATTTTACTTTCCTAAAGAGAATAAATTAAATAACTGTTACAGAAAAAAATGAAAGGTTTTTTTACCCTTCGCATACTCACCCGGTATGCACGTTGGCTTATGCGTCCATGATCCGTTGTTGCATCGAGCATGAGTATTATTGTACCTGAGCTCATAGCGTGGAACACAGTCAACTTCGATGTGATTGCCGTGCTGCACTTTGGCATCTGGAGCAAAGTGGTTTACTCTTCCGTGTTCAACTTGAGGCACTAGACATGGAGCTGGTAAGAGAAACATATGCTGTCTTTAAAAATCAACAACTTCTAGACACATAAGGTATCGAGAATAAAAATGCATTATGCAGATGAAAGTAACCCTGCTCCCCTCCAGAATCACAGCACTCTAGCCGTCCGCGCATTACGATATGTAACTATTGTGGACGTGAACGCACCGAGTTTGGAGGAGCTATAATCATAGGGTGCCATATCAGTGGCCTTTCGATAAGAGAGGGAGAAAATCGGTGAAGCTCACGAGTCTGCTGTGTTGGATGTAATGCATCGCTGGCAGAGCGGAGATGACCTCCAATCATCGAAACGCACAGGCAGACGCAAAAAATTTACTGTCGGAGACTAAAAAGAAGGGTGAAAACACTTTGACCGTGTACGGTTGAAGATCTGCGTTGAGATGCGAAAAAGGTTTCTGGTATCCACGTTGGTGCAAGAACCTCTTACAGGAATCTCCACGCAGTGGGTTTTCATGGTAGTGCCGTCTCCCATAAGTCCCATATCGCAGCACAGAATAATGCTACTTTTTTGGGGGGGGGGGGGTATGAGGCGTCGGTCTTGAGGTGTAAAACAATGTGAAAATGTCCTATGGATTGAAAAATAACAGTACACGATGTACCATGTACGGATATGACGAATGCCGGGAAAACGGATCTTAGCGAGGAACATTTTCCTCACATGCAAGTTTTCACGTGGGAGTGTCCTTGTACTGACTGAGCTATTTCTAGTGAAGTGGACTTAGTCCATTTGTTGTGCTCAATAAATCCTTCATAGCGAAGTGTACCTGGATATCATGGACAATCCGCCGTTTCCAACGCTGTGACAGTACTGACTCTTGCTGGTATAAACCAGGAAATCGCACTTTACCATACCATACGCGTTGTTGTTCACTGTTTCACAAAATAAAAGCTTTTTGATGTACGGCAGATGTCACACAACCGACTTTTGGTTTGTTACTCTACACACTTTTTAAAATGCAAAGGTTACCAGAATTGGACGTCGAGCATATAACTTGCGACGAGCATCACTTTTACGAGAAAGGAATGTTTACACATGAATAGTGTTGAGTAGCGTGCAGCCTCACGTGACTGGTACCTGCATTTACCATGCTCAAGAGATATTTTAAGTTCGCCCAAGGAAAGGGAAACAATAAAGGCACGAACATCGCATAAATACTCTGAAAAAAAAACAAGTGTTTAAAGTAAAATGCATTGCATACCTTTTTAAGTCTCTATTCTAATATTAAATTCCAATTTTACTTTTGAATACATCCTACATCTTAGGCATCAAGTGATGATCATCTTCTTGTGCTGAACCACTAGTTGCAGTCTTCATGTTTGGCATAACTTACCTCAGACAGGCTAGAATATTTTGGTAAAAGAATGGATCAGCTCTGAGTAATAGATATATTTAACTGGATATCAAGAATCCCAAATACACTTCTGTTTATGAAAATGGCGATACCATGAAAGACTGCTGGTGTTATCTTGAAACTTAGAGATATGTACAACGTTTTGGGGCATGCAAAAAATTAAAATGTCAGTGAAAATGCACATGCGGTTTCAGAGAAGCGCCCTCTGAGCTGTCCGGTCTTGAGTATAAAAAGCTGGCTCAAACAAGATGTTGCAATCTGTGAAGAGCCGACATTGAGTCGAAAGGGTATTTCTTGTTTCGCACTATGCCCACAAGAAATACCAAGAATTCGCATTATGAACACCTGGCGGACTTTGAGCGAGAAAGGATTATTGGGATGGTAGAAGTTGGATTTTCCTACCGAGAAACTGGCACTCGTACGGAACGAAACGCCAGGGCAGGGACGCGAACGTTACGTCAGTGGACAGATGAGGCTCGGATTCACAGAAATCCGGGAAATGGACCACAAATTCACGCTACTGCACGGTATGACAGACACCTATACCGCATGGCAGTGAACGATCGCACAGTGACTCCACCTGTCAGCGCAACAATGGGGCACTGTCATAGGTCCTGCTTTGTCATCCAGTCGAGTTTAATGTCATGTGACTGTCTGTCAGAGGACTGAGGACTGGTCTCTGTTAGAGACCAGTCCACTGTTAAGCACACGACGTTAAGCTGTGCTGGATGACGAAGCTGGACCTATGATAGTGCTCCATTGTTGTGCTGAGACGGGGAGTCACTGTGCAATCGTTCACTCCCATGCATCGAGCACAGTTTAACGTCGTGTGACTGTGCGATCGTTCACAGCTTTGTCATCCAGCACAGTTTAATATCGTGTGCTTAACAGAGAACTGGTCTCTAGAAGAGACCAGTCCTCTGACAGACAGTCACACGACGTTAAACTGTGCTGGATGACCCAAGCTAGACCATTGCTGAGCATTCCTTTGACCCTCAACCACAGACGCCTCGAACACATAAACTGGGCGCGCTCATTGGAAACAGACCGCGTTTTTTGACGAATTACGATTCAACTTGATGCACATTGAAGACATCGTGATGAACGATACCTTACAACGTCGATGTTGTGACGTCATACTGGTCCAACGCCAAGCGACATGGTTCGGGGCGCTTAACATAGGCGCGATCTCACCTGATGCGAATTGAGGGAGCCCTCAATATGAAGGACAGTGCTCGGCCACATTGAACCCTCATATTCCAGAAGGGCAGTGCTCGGCCACATGGAACCCTCATATTCCAGAAGGACAGTGCTCGGCCACATTGAACTCTCATATTCCAGAAGGACAGTGCTCGGCCACATTGAACCCTCATATTCCAGAAGGAAAGTGCTCGGCCATATGGAACCCTCATATTCCAGAAGGACAGTGCTCGGCCACATGGAACCCTCATATTTCAGAAGGACAGTGCTCGGCCACATGTGACGTGGAATGTCCAAGACCTCTTCCAGGCACTGCATATACCTCTTTTTCTCCGGCCTACGCCTTCTCTGGATACATTCCCTACCGAAAATGTCTGGAACATTGCAGCTAAGCGACTGGCCAATCAAGTGCTTCCGCTATTCACCACAAAAATTAAATCTGGTCTCACACAGAAGCAACTTGGCAGACTGTGTCCCAAGATGTTATCAAAAGGCTCTTAAATTCCATGCTGCGCCATGTAGAGGCTGTTATTGTTCTTCGAGTGGCTTCACACGATACTGAGTTTTGAAGCAAAAAAATCCTGTATAGTTCTACAAATGTAATCGGTTATTATCTCCTGTAACACAAGAAATCTGGATATAAATTTCATTGAATAACACGCTTCTTTCTTGGTGTTACAATTTTATCAAGCAGTAGTGCACTATTAAAACTACCACGTTGTACATGAATGAAGAAAACTGGAATACATTCTGAAAAAATATGAGAGACTTGTGGAAACAGCTTGAAAGACCTTTATAGAGTAGTGGGCGTTAATTGCTGTTCACATGTATTTTTCATATGCCTGGGAGCTACAAAATCATTGATAATATTTCAGAAATAATTAATACACTATCTACCAACAAGTAGTTGGACACCCCTGCAATCGACGATATCTGCGGTCATGATACACGTCACGGCCGCCGCCGTTAAATATCGTGTGGGAAACAACAGCACAACCAGTCGCATGCAAGATGCCACGCAGTTCGGAGCTCTCTGATTTCGAGAAAGGTGTAATCGTCGGGCATCACAGAAATGGCCAATCCATACGTGACATATCCAGGTAGTTGAAATACCCAAAATCGACAGAGGCCTTCGTGATTGGCAAGTGGAAGATGAGAGGTGACTGTCGGAATGTGCCCCGACCCAGCAGACCCACAAAACTGGGAGTTAGAGACCAACGGGTGCTGGCCAGAGATATTCGGAAGAACCGCACCAAATCGATGGGCCACATCCGCGAGGAGTTTCAACAGGCATCCGGGAGTGTTCTTTCGATGAATACCATACGTAAGGAAGCCCATCTGCTCGGTTATCATGGACGTGCTGCCGCCCACAAGCCTTTGATCACCAAGTCCAATAGCGCTGCTCGGCTAACGTGGTGCAAAGAACGTCGATAGTGGGCCGTTGAACAGTGGAAACAGGTTCTCTGGAGCGAAGAATCAATGTTCACCCTCTACCATTCGGATGGCAGGGTCTGGGTTTGGCGTCTGCCTGGAGAACGCCTTCTGCCGGAATGTATTGTGCCAACTGTGAAGTTCGGTGGCGGTGGAATTATGCTATGGAGGTGTTTCTCCTGGTATGGCACGGGGCCCTTGGTCGCAATTCCTGGTAGACTCAACGCCGAGACCTACTGCACCATTTTGGATGACCATGCGCTTCCTACGTTGTGGCAGTTTTACGGGGTGGACCCATGTTACTTTCAAGATGACAATGCCACCTGTCATGGTGCGAGGTCCACCATGGCTTGGTATGGTGACAATGGGGTTAATCGAATGGACTGGCCTGAGCAGAGCCCGGACCTTAATCCTATCGAGCACCTCTGGGACGAGTTGGAGCGTCGACTTAAGGGGTGCCCCCACCGTCCGAAATCGGTGAAGGAACTGACCTGTCTTCTCCAAGCCGAAGGGAAGAAAATACAACTAGCCGTCGTACAACGCCTAGTTGAGTGTATGCAAGGAGGGTAGCAGCTGTAATCGCCGCTAGTGGAGTATCCCCCAACTATTGAAGGTGACTAAACTTCATTTTCCTTTGCTATCACAGGTGTCCAATTACTTGTAGGTAGATAGCGTATTAGTACAATGATTTTCAGAGGAAAAAGCAGATAAAGTTGCACGCTTTCTGTAAGTTGTATTCTAGCATCTTCCTGCCCGGTGTTGGCGAAATTTCGAGTTTAGTAGACCAGCTTGGGAATCTGAACTTTAAAACACTGGACGAAAAATTTAAAAGAAAATTATCATCGAATTTGTTGGAACTAAACGTATTTTACATGCGGCAGGCAGAAGTTTCTCTGTGCTCGTCAGATTCTAAATACGACTAGTCTATGTGCTTATGAGCATGTACACACACACTGCTTAGAAATCCTACGTAACGGGAAAGATTGCACGATACACACATTTTATTGAATTTCTAAGACAAAGTTATTCCTATATCATGGAGACTGGGGCGTATAAAATCTACGGATTTTAACTTTGTATTTCTTCTATACCTATTAAATTTATGTATCTGTCCTTTATATTTTTCGCAATTAACGTCAAATCGGAACTTCCAAAAGTTCCTAATTTTTTGGCATCACCGGCAACATGTCAAAGGAAAACAAGATAAATATTATCTAGCTCGATGGTCTCAGAAGGATGAGATGTGACGAGATATTCTTTGAGCTAAACCTCATGTGTTTAATCTATGTTACTAAGTTTGTGTGTTAATTGTTATGCTGATTATGGTTTAATATTTCAGTATGTTTAAAGTAATGAGTTGTATTACCAGTAGTCAGTGTATTCAACATCCTTTTTTTAATTGCTAGTTATCTCATATTGTGTCATAAATGAAACGAACGACAATTAATAGATCATGAATGAAAAACTCGTAGGTCAATTTTCCTTATTCGAGTGCTTGAACCCTGAGACCCTTATGTTAGTTCATGTGTTTCAGTGACTGTTGCTTAATTTAAAACACTAGAAGTTATAAGTACAGTAGAACGCCAATAATTTGATTGACAGTTAACCAATTGTCGCAACAGAGGAATTTAGGATCGGTCTGTGATGTAAGACACTTTTCACTTGATAAATTAGCCCCGGTAGTAATTATGCCAGTCCCATGAAGGACAGGTTCATTCCAGTCCGCTTCCATCCGTAGTTGTTTTTGTGTTATATTCTGTTTGATTTTCAAACCCATTTTGTAATTTTTATGAATGCTAAGAGACTTGCAATACAAAATAAACGAGATTGTTCTGACAATGTCGGACAAAGTTGAAACACTTTGTTGTTGTTATTATTATTATTATTATTATTATTACTGTTATGCATATTTTTTCGTGAATAAGAGCGATACTTTTTCGTTAATTCAATTATCCAAATGTTTGATTATCCGAACCACCTTTGTCACGAATCAATTCAGATAATCGAGTTGTATTGCGTATCTAAACAGTGTTGTAAGTAATAGATGAAAATAGAGATGTGATTGCAGAATACAGAAGAAAAGCTACGATTTCAATATCTGCGCAGATGTCCTTAGCATACCGTGGCTATTGTAGTTAAGATGTAAATCATTAAGGGGTTTTGTACATATTTTTTGTTTCAAAAATGCGTTTCCTGTATTATGTTCAAATATAAAAAAAACATTAAAACATGGTTTCGCAAATGTATATTGTAATCCATTCATCTATACCATGGCGTTATCAGGGAGGAAGAGTAATCGGTTTGGAGGTAGTGTGCACAGCTACAAACTACATTCTTTAACGTATACAGACACAAGTTTTACTTTCTTTTTTCTCCCCTTTTGTTAATTTGTTTGACTAGCTAAAACGTTATCAATTTCAAATGATAAAAATAACAAGTACAAGATATGAAAAAGAGAGCGAGAAACTAAACACCCTTGAAATATTAAAAAAATTACATCCTCTGACTTTCCTTGATGGAGGTTGAGTGGCAGGTTCTTCACAGGTGGCAGCAAATTAAGTCACATCTGTCATGAAAAAACAATCTTTTGAGCTCAGTATTGCGGCCTTTGCCTCAGGTGCACACAAATGCATCGCGGAGTAATTGATGTCGTATTTCTACTCTTTCAGCCCAACTTCTTCGGTTCCAGTTTTTTGTACATCTCTAGTAGCGCATTTTCATTTTCTAATTCTCAGAAGTAGCTCATTCTTAAAGTCATCGACAGTCAATAGTCCACCGATTGCCAACAAACGCGTTTAGTTCCACTTCTAAATAGATTTCAGTCGCCTAGAGGAATAGATTTAGCTAAGACGTTCCCACAACAACACCTTCGTACAGGTAATTAAATGCATTTAATTAATTGTTTGTTATTGTTTTTTAATTTTTTCAAGAAATAGAGTGGTAGATGTAGATGTATGGCCGGTACCTTATCCTGATGGAGTTCAACTGTTTGAAGACTCTGTGGATAAAGGAATGGAATTTCCTCTTTAAATATAGGAGTTAAAACATTGTTTTGGTAATATGTAGAATTGATTTTAACACTCTTTTCAACTTTTCTTAACTTTAATCTCCCATTGTACAAGAAACCAATAATAATCCCGAATCCTTTACTGAAATTTTCTTTGGGTTCTTGGAACCAAGTTTGTAAATCTTTTTCTGCTCTTTTGCGAAAGTAGATCGACCTTTTTTGTTACAGTCTTTTACGTAGATCCATGCATGTTCATCAATAGACACAATACATTTCCTTCTGTCTCCGGCAAAGTGATTTTCATAAAGAAGTCTACAACGTGTTCTGCTCTCAGCCACAAGACGGTGAACATTATATTTTTTGTTTGTTTGTTTTCAAATTCAAATCTTTGTTTATTACCTTGTTTACAGTTGACACAGATATTTCAAAACGACTTAGTGATTGCTCTTTGGGTCGGAGGATTTTCTTTTATAAAACCCGAGACCTTACTTTTGAAATAGTCGTAAAAGTGTGTACCTTTCTTGGATATTCGTTTGGTGTTCTTTTTCCTGTTAAAAGCAATACTTGATGATTTTCCCTCAATTATTAAAATTGTTTATTTTGCATTTAGAAATGCTAATTTCACAGCGTTGTTTAATTACAGAATACGAATATTTGTCTTTGTAAAGAATAAAAACACAACCTTCCATTCACAGCGTGTTTGCATGCGCCACTTTCTTAGGAAACGATATTTAACTGCAGCAGATGTTTCTTTTGCGTTCATCTAACACCCTGTTGCCAGTTTCGATTCCTTGAACTTCTTTTATTTTGTGTAATTTCTTATTCAAAATGTTCTAAGAGTGTGTGAATATTCTCTGTAATTCCTTTTAAGTTATTCATTTTCTGCGCTGTATCTTTTCAATTTTGCTTTAAAATGTGCAATGCACAAACAAATAAGATAAAGTATTTATGCTTGCAGTGAAATACAAAAGGAATGTTCATCAAGCAGCAAAAATAAAAGTTTAAAAAATTTGAAGGTTTGCTTGCATTTCAGGAGGGAGCTGAGTCCCCTTTACTCCCTGCTAGCTGTATGGAATAAAAACATATTTTCTAGCCAATCACCTTTATTGGATGCTACTTTTTTTATTGAAATTCGTCTGTACTTACCCATACATTTAGGCACTGCATGAGACCATGTTCCGTCTTCCAGACAGGTTGTAGTATTTGATACTCCCACAAAAGTCATGTTGTCCAGGCAAAGGAACGATATATGGTTATTGACTTTTGTGCTAACGCCTTTTAAGTAACCGTTGTGAAGAATGCCTGGGCTGCCACAGTCAATTTCTGAAAATATTGAAAACAAATATATTAATACTACGTGGAAGCTCGTCAGTTCTGACGAGGAAAAATAAGATGTGCAGAGTAATTTTTAATAGTCACGTATTTTTTTTGTTTGTGATGTCCAAATGTGAATGTACACAGTGCGTCAAAGAATTTTTAAGACTGGCGCTAGATTTCAGCCTACAGTGGCGCCACTAGTGTAATCGCGAATGCGTTATAAACCGTGACCATCTGCTTGCTTTCTGCCAAAAATACTGCGCAGTTGTTAAAGTAACTCAAGCGAAACGGCCGTTCATTAGAGAACTAAAATTTTTTTCATGTTGAATTATTAAGATGGAACAAAGGCTGTTATTAAATTTAACGCAAAACTTGGTAAAACTGCCTCGGAAACGTACCAAATGATGAAACAAGTTTACTGTGAGTTTTGTTTAAGTAGATCAAATATTTTCCTGTGGCACAAACGTTTTTTGGACGGAAGAGATACGCTAGAAGATGATAAGCATACCGGAAGACCAAGTTCATCTAGGGCACCTGAGATTATTGAAAAAGTGCGTGATTGAAAACAATCGATGTGCGTCACTAAGCATGATGGAAGAGTCTTTAAACATCAACAAAGAAACGATTCGAACCATCCTGCATGAAGATTTGGGCAAAACAAAAGTCTGTGCTAAATTTGTTCCACACACGTTAACCAATGAACAAAAATCAAGAAGAAGTGCACATTGCAGAGACACCATTTTAGCCGCTGAAAATGATTCAAACTTCTTACAATCGATTGTTACAGGTGATGAAACATGGTGTTTTCAATATGATCCTAAACCAAAGCGACAAAGTGCGGAATGGAAGTCAAAAAACTCACCACAAACCAATAAAACAAGAAAAGTTCCATCGAAAATCAAAACAATGCTCATTACATTCTTCGATAGTAATTGTTTGTCCACTTGGAACAAATTCTTCGAAAGAATTTGTTCCAAGTGGACAAACAATTACTGGTGAGTTTTATTTAAATGTTTTGAGGCGTTTGATGGGCAGAATTCGTCGCATTCGTTCAGAATATCGGGATGAAAACAGTTGGTGCTTGTTGCATGATAATGCACGCAGTCACACCTCACTTCTTGTTCGTAGATTTTTGGCGAAAAATAACGTCTGTGTGTGTTGAATCATCCACCGCATTCGCCTGATTTAGCACCCTGCGACTTTTCTTTATTCCCAAAATTTAAAAAGACGTTAAAAAGATGTTATTTTGATGATATTTCGACCATACAAACAGCTCCGATGCGTGCTTTGGAGGCAATTCCGCAAATTGAACTGGAACAGGCATTGGAGTCATTATTAAATCGCTGTAACAAGTGTATTGAAGCCGGAGGGACTTCTTTTAATAACAAACCAAAACAAATTATAATTTCTTTTTTCTATTTTATTTTACAGACCCAGTCTTAAAAATTCTTTGCCACACTGTGTATGTTTCATGAACATTACAACAACAAAAGGAAAACTATATTGGTTGAGGCCAAGAGGTCCATGAGCCGGTCGAGCGGTATTGGCTACTCGGTACCACACCCCTGTGACGTCAAAGGTGCAAAGCAGCTAAGGACCGAAGTATTCTGTTCAGTGTTTTACAAGCTTTTGAGAAGACTTTGTGTGTAAAACTTCAAGTCTTTACGGAAAACGCTTCAATAAAATATTTCAGAATATTTTACACTGCATTAATGGATAGTATCTTCAAATACAAGGCAACAAAATGTATTTCGATTTCCAAAAGTAGTATAAATATATCGAAAAAAATGTCAAAAATTTAAAATTTGCGCTTAGAAACATTTTAAAGTAAAAACTAAAATCTCAATAAAATTAATTATCTAAGTAGCTAGTACTTTAAAAAAGAAAACTGCCGTTCACTATAAACCATACAAATATTTTCGCCATTTTTTTTAAACTAAAAATTAAGAGCTATGAAAGTTGATAAATTTTGTGTTTGATTTTCTGGTGTGTACATGAAATTCATAGTTATTTTCAAACTTTCAGCTGGGCGCTGGGTGTTGAATATTGAAAAAATTAATTCATTCCGTGAACGCGTTATTCTAGTTACAATAAATAAAAGATCAAATGTGGTGTGTTATCATACAAATAGCTGCAAAGAGCGAGAAACAAGATCTCTATATTCCGGATAAAAAAGAAATTCCGATGTTTATGTTAAGATGCTGTATGATATGATTTGTAACATTTAACAACTGTGCGTATATTTCTTCATTTTCAGAAAAACAAATGCTGCATTTTAGGTAACAGAAATGCGAAGAGTATACGTTTTTGAGTTTGAAGTACCTCTCATGAGGAGTTTGTTTTACTTTTGAGAACGTTTGCCCACTTTTACTTTTGAGAACTCTTCGTCCAATGTTTATTTTTTATTTTCATATTAAGACTGAAGTTTCGATCGTAACTCAGTCATACAATTATTAAGGAATTTAATCCTAATAAAAACGCTCAATTTTGGGTGAAGATGTACCATTTTTTCATCCACCTCTGGAAACACATTTTTAAGTTACGAAGATAAATGCTTAAGTACATGATGTTTCGCATGTTGTTCTCCATGGACTTTCAGGAAAACACTTTCAAATTTTCGAAGAATTTCCACACAAAAACTTGCAAGATACGTATGACCACCTCTGCTAACATGTTTTTCAAAAAAATTCTGCTCAAAGTTTCTTTTGCTTGTTTCACCGTTTTCCTCAGCAATAACAGAATTTTTTTTTCTTTTCTCAGAAATGAATTTTCAGATTGTACATTTCTAGCTTTCAAATAATTGATTTTAGCTTTGGTTTTCTAATACACTGCTGGACAATTGCTAAGGACGGATCATAAACGGCTATATAGCGCATAAAAAAGTAAGTGTGGTTGGATGCCAAGTGAAATAAAATAATGTCAGAATGCCAGGGCATTACAAGAAAGACAATTTATTGTGCTCTGAAATCCAGATGGCTTTGGAACGTGTTCAAGGGACAAACAGGCCATTTTGTGCAGAATACGTAAACGTGAAAAAAATGCAATTACCGTCCGCAGGCGTTCCGGCGTAAGATGTCAATACGGGATATGGCCACCATGGAGGGCGATGCAAGATTCCGCACGTCGTGTCATGCTTTGCACAACATTATCAAGCAGCTGTTGGGGTAATTTATCCCATTCCTCTGTCAGTGCACGGATGAGGGTGTCCTTGTTTATTGGAGGGCATTGGCGACCAGCAAGACTCCTCCCCAAAGCATCCCACACATTTTCAATGGGATTCAGATCTGGAGAACGTGCTGGCCATACGAGGCGTTGAATATCCTCGCTCTCAAGACACTCCTGGACAGCGACTGTTCGATGACATGTTGCGTTGTCGTCCATGAAAATGAATCTATCACCGACAGCACCACGGAACATGCGAACATGAGGTAACAGAACATCATTAATGTATCGTTGGCCCGTCATAGTCCCAGTTGGAAGCACATAGAGGGACATACGGCCATTGATCATGATGCCAGCCCATACGACCATTGATCATGATGCCAGCCCAGACCGATATCCGACATGTATGACACTACATGTCGGATATCGGTCACTTTCCTGTATGTTTGCTGGACAATATGCAGTACCACTATCACGCCAGATCAGTTGTCGTCGACAATCAGACGATAGTCTGTATCCACTCTCATCTGAGAAGAGGACAGCAGACCAGTCGTTATCAGTCCAATTTCGATGTTGATGGCACCATTACAAACGGGCGGTATGGTGACGTCTGGGCAATGGGATGCACACTACAGGACGGCGGGCGTATAGTCCTCCTTCATGCAAACGTCTGGCGATAGTTTTTCGGGAGATCCGCTTGCCAGTAGCAGCCACAAACTGATTTGCTACCTCACTAGCTGTGCTGGGCCGGTGTCTTTTTGTTGATAGCCCTATGTACCGATCTTCTGCAGGTGTCGTACTGCGAACACGACCTCTCCCGTGACGTTTGCTACACTCTCCATTTGTTTGAAATGATTTCCAAAGCCTCTAAACAACACTGTGGCTGATGTCGAACTCCCTGGCAACATCTGTTATTTTTCGCCCTTCTTCAATCTTGCCAATAATACGGCCACGGGTAAAATCATCTAGGTGATGTCGGGAAGACATACTGAAAATTGCAAGTTCGTCAATTGAATCTTTCCCTTTCAACTTTGCGTTTGAACAACAACGGTCAATACGCGTCAAACCCTTTATATCTCTTATCAGCGCTATGACGTCACGAACAAGTTCGGCAATCCAAAATTTGAATACGCACAACACGTCTTACTGTATCCCGCACTTATACTAATTTCCACATTTTCCTGCCTTCCATTTTATGGTTGCCATCGTTGCTATTGTCATCCGTCCTTAGCAATTGTCCGGCAGTGTATAATCAAGTTTCGATCTTAACTCAGAATGTATTTTATTGAGATTTTCCACATATTTTAATGGTGGAATTTTCTTTCCTTATTCTTCTATTTCGACTTTCAAGTTAAATGAAAAGAATCACTTTCAGCTAGTCGTCGTTAGACTGAACTTGCAAATCTGGACTTAAACTGGCATTCTTTGATATAATATTCTGCATTACTTCTGAAAAAAACTGCTGAGATTTTTTTTCATCACATTTTGAGCTTTCTTGCTTTGTTCTTGAAGCCCAACAACCAAATATATTAACGTGAGGAATCACACCTGTTTTCAGGCGAGGCCAGAATTGCAGCATATTAATTCACTTTTTAAATCTCTTTCAAAATCCTGATCAAAATGGGAAAAGCATATTTTGACGTTGCAAGCGTTAAATGCATCTTTTTGTCGACATGAGTTCATCCGGGCTTTTCTCAAACGGCCCTTTGGAATCCGATGAAAATTTAAGTTGGAATCTTTCGATCTTTTGCTGCTGCCACAACACGCAACAGGGCATCCAGGCGTATCTATTAACGCACAACGCACAAAAAGCTGCTTTGACCAAATATATTAATATATTTTTTTTATAAACTGACTATTAACTCACTGCAAAAATGTGTATCATTTGCAAAATACTGGACAAAAGTCGCTGAAACTTGGCATAAATTCTGGAAAGCACGCGCACCTTAAGCAGGATGTCAGTCTCAATTCTGACCCATTGCTAACTCCGTTTGCACCTTTAACGTCGAAAAAATCACCTCGCCTGAGGGTTTAGAACTACTAGTTTCGAAAACCTGCTCTCGGACCCATCTGTAATCAACTTACCTTGGGTTGAGGCAGGGTTTCGACAATTAAAACTGGCACGTGCTCTTTCCATTGCGCCACCAAAGTGGGACAAACTTTCAGACAAAGAAAGTTATATTGTTTATGATAGTTATTATAAATGTTAGAAAAATACCTTTCACCCTGCACCGGTTATTATCCAAAATGAATGCAATAAATTCTAACGCAAATATTCAAGACCGGAACTCAAAGAAAAGTTCATGTAATATCGAACAGTCTAAGCTACAGGCATTCTCTTATTCTCATTCAATATCATCTGATGCTCAACAAATGAATAAACTCAGCTATAAAAGGAAGGCATGCTAAAAACGCTTTGGATTGCATTTCACGCTTGACAGGAACGCTCTGCAGATAGACTTACCTGAACATCATTTTCGGAAAGCTCACAATGGAGAACCATTAAAATAAGAAAGTATCAGAATCCCGGATGGTTGAATGCGTTTTCCGTAGCTACAGTATCGTTATGGAATTAGTGTAGCGACTTTAACGTTTGTTTTTACTTGAGATGCAAGTAAAATAAAACTTCTCAAGGGGTAATTTTGTGCTCATAGATCATTATTACTCTAATGATGGCGTGAGTAGCTGAGTTAAGGTATACCTAGCGAATGATTGAACTGGGAACGTTGTATTAATAATACTAGATCCTATTTATTTGAGAGCACCAGGTAGGTAAGCACTGTGGAAGCTTTCCTGATATGAACTAACCATTAGCACCATGTGTCACGTACCAGAGAGTGATAAGTTTATTTTAAAAAAAAATGGATGAGATCACAAATGCTTAAAAATATTGTAATGAAATGAAATCCCGAACCACTAAACAGTAATCCAATCTGTCGATATCTCGTGATGATGTTAAGAATCTTTATAAAGATACAAGATTAAACTTTTGGGGGAACTCGACTGCAATATTAAAATAGATATAACTTTGCTGGTGAACAAATCTTGGAGATCAGATTACTATCAATCCACATAAAAAAAATTGTTTAATGATAGTGTATTGCAATTTCAAACTAACGCTTAGAAGAAGATACCTTGCTCACCCTGCAGACCTGTTATTATCTATCACGAGATATTGAAAAAGGAGTTGGCTTAGAAATGCTTACATTTCATCGGCATTAGAGTGAGAAGAGAAAATCAAACGCGTTAAATTAGGCACAGAATTCCGAAAATGTCGACTCGATTTACATTTCCGAAGGATGTCGTTGGCGAATAGGTAATCACTAGAACAACCCAAATGCATAAAATGCATTTCGACCCCGGAGACCCTCGGTTGTTTTATTAAATTAGATGCTTATACAAACTTTGCTGAGAAAGTGCTTAAACCTGTGGGTACCCATTTTGCATGAAATGCACGAAATGCATAATTTGCCATCGAAAATTTATGCATGCAATGCATAAATTTTCCATCAATTTGCATTACATGCATTTCCCGCTCCAAAATGCATAAGCTACATTTTTCCAAGCAATATCTGGCGTTCAAAGTTTTTATATTTGATAAAATTGAGGTGTGCGCCGATGACAACGCGACTGGCGACGCGACGGTGCGAGGTGGATTTATCTCCGGCGGTAGCAGGGAGGGGGGAGGAGGAGATAGCTGAGCAGCATTTTAGGTATCATTGGATAGGTTGTAGAAGTGTGAGCTGGGAATCTGCTGAGATGACGCAGTTCAGGTGTCAAAGTCCAAACTTCTCGGTGTTCTCTCCCTATCGCAGCCGCGCCAGTCAGCCGTCTGAAGGCAGTGCATAAGCACATTTTTTACCGGCGGGGTGTTAAAGTTTAGTTAAAAATTTTTTACAAAGCCACCAAAAATGGGAAAAGACAAAGTTACAGCGAGATCCCGACTTCTACAGTTTCCAAGAACTGGACTTGAATTGAAATCGAATAATCTGTGGTGCAAGTACTGTTTAGAAGTTGTCGATTTCACAAGAAAATCTGTCGTGTGTGCCCATGTCATAAGTGGGAAACATTTGCGGTGCAAAGAAGAACGCACCGAATTAAGAGACTTTGGAAGAAACCGTTGACCGCCAAAATAGCAGTAAACAACAGTGGGAGGAAATGGTGTCGGCTTTCGTTAGAGCCCAGATTTCGTTGCACGTGTTTTGGAACAAAACGTTTCGTCAGTGGATGAAGAAAAATGACCGTAATGGCCAGAATTTCCCTTCTGAGACCACACTCAGACGGATCCTCCCTCACGTAAGCAAATCTAACCTCCAAGAAACGAGGTGCCTTTGCAAGGATCGCGATGTTTGTGCAATAGTTGACGAAAGGCAGGATTTTCTTACTCGGAAAATAGTAAACGACTCCAGTAAAGAGACACGTATGGCCAAGAGTGGCCGTTTCAAAAATCGTAGACAAGCGTAACGCAGATGCTGTCGTAGACGTCACCCTCACTGCTTTGAAGACCGCATTCGTCAAAGCATATGGTGTATTCCACTCACAATGGCCCCTACATGTGTGCTGCTGCATATCGATTGAAAGGCGTTTGCAGCAGACTGATGCACAGTACGTGTTGGACGCTCGTTCTGCATCTAGCCTGCGAAGAAATGCGATCTTTGCACAAAATCCTTGATCATTACGTCGCATGCTTCAAGCCTGCTTTGTCTAAGGCTCCAGCTAGATGGCAAGCCTTACAAGACTGTCTATGCGCTGCCGGGGAAAATCCAATACTTCCGCCCTCTCCAGTAATTACCCGTTGGGGGACCTGTCTTCGAGCCGCCAAGTACCATTCCTAGAACGTTGAGGTAGAAGTGCAGTGAGTAGAAGCTCTTGACAACCACAGCCTGGCCGTAGAGGAACTGAAGGAGCTGCTCTGCAACCCCAACTTGGTTGAGTAAAAGCAGCGAGTTGCATTGGTTGCCGTCGATATGGACGTTGTAATCAAGAAGCTGGAAACTCGTAGAACCCATTCCTCGGAGATTTGGTTGATGCTACCTTCGATCCGGAACCTTTTGCAAAGAAGTGGCATCCCGTGCTTCAAGCTGCAGGCCTAGCTAGACAGCAGGCACCTTAGTGCTCAATTCTGGAAAGACGTACAATATTTTGATCCTCGCAAGTGTTGTCCAGAAGATGTGGGGCTGTCTCTGCACTCGGAACTGCAATGATTTACACTAGAACATATATCAGCCCGAGACTTCGCACTCTTTGCTGCGACACTGGACGAATACAAGTCGAAGAAAGAGGTAGATCCGGTGTCCTTTTGGAGAAAGTTGAGCCGGGACTGTCCCCTGTTAATTGACGCAGCACTGAAGGTGCTTTCCGTCGTAGCAAGCATTGCTGACGTTGAAAGAAGCTTCTCCTACCACAAAAAAATACTATCTGTGGATAGAACCGGGTTTACCGAAGCGAATCTGGAGGCCCATCTTCGAGTGACATTTAACGGAGGAGCAGAAGAGTTGAAATCAGAACTTGAGCATATTGCAGCTAGAGATTTAGATTCTGAATAAATGGTGAGCTAATCCTGTAATATTTTATTTTTAACACAGAGAGTTTGTTTAAATACTGTAGATATTTAAGCCTAGGCATTAATGAAAGGCATTTTCAAAATACATTAATCAAATTTTACCTTTTTCTCACATAAACAAAAAACATAATAAACAAAAGTCTACCAAGTGCAGCAGGGGTTTTCTACTAAATTTACATGTATTTAAACATAAAATGCACAATTTGCATAATTTTTGGATTTAAAACGCATTATTTCTAGATTTCGTTTGCACTAAGTGGGTTGCCTTAGTAATCACTGCTTGCCATCGCAATTTCTGGACCACGTGACACCTCGCTGAGTTTGCAATCGCTTGGGGGAAGTAGCTTGTCCAGTCTGGTTGAACTGTTGAACTGCTTGTCTCTCACTCCAGTTTAATGTGTCCTTTGTTTTTAGAGGGATCATGCGCGGTCTGACAATAGGGCGGAATGGTTCAGTAATTTTTGTGACAAGAGACAGTTCAGACACGATGATATTAATGGACAACTCTTCTGCTTCGGTATCCAGTGTTCTGAGGTGTCTACCAAGTGCAGCAGAGCTTCTTACCGTGTGTCCGAGAAGAGCCAAAGATCGAGCCCCTGTGGAGTCATGGGTAAAACTTATCATAATTCATTGGGGACACATAGTTTGGAGACGATCAAATGCGACCTGTCTGTGTAAGTGCGACATCTATTCGACTGTAAAACGTTGGGAACATATACATAGGTATAATAACATAGGAATTGTTATGCGCTTTTCCTACAGCAATGTGTGTGTGTGTGTTGAAAGTCAAATTTTCAGCTGACACGTGTCGATGTGTCGTTCTTATTGTCTAAGTTGCACAGCAGCCGAAGACGACACTGTGATTACTAACGCCGACAACTAAAGAATGGAACAGAATTTATGAAAACGGATACCTATGCTTTTGTTTAAAAAATCTGCTACGGAAATTTTTGACTTCGTGCAATATAGTACCTTAAAATATTTATACATTCTTAAATTTCATATGAGAGCGGTCAAAAGGTTTTTTGACGAAGTCGGTATCGGACTTCAAAAAATATATGTTGGCACAGCATATTTTTTGTCAGCATAAAAGCGACGATATAATCACTAGATATCGATTGTTTACGCTCATCCTGTTGATTTGTAACTTAACTCAGGTGTAAAAAATTGCATTGATGAAATCTTTTGCGAAAGAAGGTATTACTTCAGCGAACATTCACAATATGGTTAGTGCTTTAACCCTTTCAGTCCTGAATGAATTGAGGCCATGAATGTTTGGAAACTCATGGTTTGGTGCATAGCTTTGGAGCTGTAACAACGGTTTTTGCTTTCATAGAGTGAGTTATATAATATGTCATAGTGCTTTGACTAGTGGTTCGCAGAAGTACCGTTAGGACCGTAGGGAAAAGAAAATCTGAAATTATATCTTATTATTTATTTTGCTTTGAGTGGAATTCTACAAAACAATTCTTTTTCTCATTACAACGAAGAAAGACCGTGCAGCAAGCACACTTGGAATGAGGTTTAGATTGTATTTTCTTCAGTGAACACATTTCGCATCTTCCCCTGTTAGAAACAAATTCGGGCCAATGCAATCCAAGGTGCTGCAAACGAACATTTTTTGGCATACAAAAATTTTGTTTTCTGCGTTTTGTCTGACCCTGGAGAAGAGATCCTGTCAGGATATGTCGTCCACGTTTCTTTGGAGCATTGGTACCTAAAGTTATGAGACCTTGCGTGACAACTCTCTTAAAATTCAAGTATGTAATCTGCCCGTTCAATTCTTTGTAGATGACTAATGCATTTACAGCATTAATCTCACATCATATATCATCATCATCATCATCATCATCATTGTCAACCATTATCAATCCACTGCTGGACGAAGGTGTCCCCAAGTTTCCTCCACAACGGTCTGTCTTGTGCCTGTCTCCTCAATGTCACTCCCGCATACTTTCGAATTTCATCCACCCATCTCCCATGTGGTCTTCTTCTGGGTCTTTTCCTGTCCCTTGGAATCCAATCTAAAATTTCGGCTGTCCATCGATGGTCTGTCCTTCTGGCAGTATGTCCATCCCATTGCCATTTCAGGGATTTAACTCTGATCATGATGTCTTCCACTCTTGTCATTTTTCGGATCCACGAGTTTCTCTTCTTATCTCTCCTAGTTACACCAAGCATGCACCTCTCCATGCTGCTTTGAGTTGTCTGCAGCCTTTGTATGTCTCTTTTAGTTAAGGTCCACGTCTCTGCACCACACGTAAGCACTGGAAGGATGCATTGATCAAACACTTTTCTTTTAAGACATAATGGCATATTTGCTCTTGAAAATTATGCTGTTTCTTCCGAAAACTCTCCAGGCAAGTTTTGTACGCCGATTAATTTCTTCATCAATGTGACCCTCATTTGATATCTGCTGTCCAAGATAAACGTACGTGTCTGTTATCTCCAGCTTTTCTCCTTCAATCGACAAATCTTCATTTCTTGTAAAAGCATTGAACATCACTTTTGTCTTCTGAAAGTTCATTTTTAATCCCAATTCTTTACTCTTGTCAGCAAGTTCCTGGATCATTCTTTGCAGCTCTGATGGGGTAGTTGCAAAAATGACTACGTCATGAACAAAACGAAGGTTGGTTAAATAATCTTCAATAATCTTTATTCCTTTGTTTTCCCAGTTCAGTGATTGAAAGACATTTTCCAATGTGGCATTAAAGAGCTTCGGAGATATGGTGTCACCTTGTCTCACTCCCTTTCCAATTTTTATGTGTGTTGTATTTTCAAACAGCCGAATCTTTGCACTTGCATTTTCATAGATGTTATTAATAATATTTATGTATGCATCTTCAATACCGCAGGATGTATATATATAGGCATGTATTTTCAATTTTATATAATTCGTCGGTATGTATGTCTACGTCCTGGCGCTACTTACGAGCACCACAGAGTTTAATTAGTGTCGCAAAGCGTATTATAAAATAACAGACCAATATGTATCATTCAGATGACATACGTAGGTGTATACAATCGAACCGTAAATTCCTAAACCATGAAACCGCAATACTCCGCAACATACAGAAAAACAAACTTACTGGCACTACTAAAATTCTACTATGTCCGTTGCCACATGCACGCATCCATTATAAAAGGTTTCGCAGGTGAACGAGGCAAGTTTGCATGCCGAACCATTTGGTAACCTAAGTACAAACTTCCTTATATCGGTACTTGGGCGTTCCGTCCGGTAGTGATGATGTATTCAGTCCGTACAGGCAAAAAGACCAACGTGGTACTTACTCTTAAGCACCATCAGGACAGAAAGGGTTAAAAGGCTTTGTTCTATGCGATACAATGATTACCAGATGGTCAGCACTATAGTTTGGGTCGGCCAGCTTAAGCGACAACAAAAGAAATCTGCGGTATAGCGGAGGAGTTCCTCATACAAAATAGCAGTGTTAGTTTTCAGGCATTGCCTGTAAATGAGGTTCTTTACTTCACATGGTCAGCGCTATAATTCTGGTCGGTCAACTGAAGTGACAATAGAAGACATCTGACGTGTAGTACAGATGCTTCTCGTGAAGAACTGCAGTGGGGGGGGGGGGGGGTTGCACGCATTGCGCAGGTGACGAGACTCCGTACTTCAACATTACAAAAAATATTAACTTGAAAAGGTGTCTGTCTAACATATAAGAAAACTAAGTACTAAGAATGTGTTCCACGGATCGCAACTCTCTGTGCATTTTTAGGATGTTTCATAGTCTACTTCTGGAAAATGTAGTTTTCGCCATCTTTTAGATATCCGGATTCTTCTTATCTTTTCTCTAGTAACGTTTCCAACCTTAGAGATTCTAAAATTCACAGGCACGTTGAACTGGTCCAGAAAGCCAAGGGGGATAGTTTGCAAGACATGATAATTTCTTTTCTTTCTCACCAAGAACTGACACAGATGGAGCAAATGATACCGGGTTTTACGGAAAATAGTGATCAAACGTTTTGTCGAATGCAAAACACAAGTATGTTACGCTTAGAGTATTGAATATGTTTTTGTAATTTCAAAACTTTCAATTACAAAAATCCTCTCATATATTTGCAAAGCATTTATCTGAAAATAGACGGAGATATGAATTGTTAAAAGTGATTCAGTTAGGACTAGAGACCGGATTATAAGCTCTAAAACACCCGAATTTTGTGAATTACGCATTTATAATTTTTGTCGATTTATTTTCAGATAAATGCTATGGATCGAGAAAAGACTTTTAGAATATGAATTAGTGAACCATACACAAATTAATACATTACTGTTAAAGATATTAACTAATAATAAGTAATAACTGATATACTTAATAAACAAAAAAAAAGGATAGCTTCATACATAATAATTTTTAGTGCAATAGACCACAATATGTTTTCCTAAGTGTCAAATTTTTAAGTTTTGTCTTTTGTCACCAGAAACCATTTTTCTTTAATGTGTAATTTACGTCTAAAGACGTGACTGGACAATATTTAATGACGCTCATTTGAGCGCGAAATCTTGATAGGTTTGCTTTTCACCTATTAAACCATATTTTAATGCGTTTTTTAAAATCTTGCGCTTATTTATTATTATTTATAGTGTTTCGCTTTCATTGGTGGAACTTGTGATAGCAGTTCGCAAACATCATCATAATAAAATCATTAACTTTTAACAATTCTTCAAACCCAGAGTTTTTTTTTTTTATACCAGCCTTCATTTCCCGTTTATTATTTTTATCCAGTTGCACACCGGAACGATGAATATTGCATTTGCAATCTTATTTCTCGATTACGTAATAATATTCCGCAAGATTCTAGCTTTGTAATGCTTGCTGGGAGGCCAGGAAAAGTAATGTTTAGATCATTGTTAGATTATTTTGAAGTGAATTGTTAGCATCTCCTTAGCAGAAAAATGGCAGAGGCATATGCATTGTCTAACATTATTTATTGATACCATAAAATGCCGCCCCGGTGGCGTAGTGGTCTAAGGCGCTGGCCTCTGATCATTCGTCCGTGAGGGGTCCGGGTTCGAATCCCGGTCAGGCATGGATGTTGTGTTTGTCTTACGGCACTGGATCTCTCCCTTCCCTGGAACCAGTGACCCTTAAATTAGGGACGGGCGACTGCTTATAGCCCATTGAGTTGCTCAAGGTGGTCGTTAAACCTCCAACCAAAAAAAAAAAAAAAAAAAAAAAAAAGATACCATAAAATAAACAGCTTTTTCTCATAAATCAAAGCTGTTATTTTCCATGTTCTCCGAGATCCTAGTCCAGGGATGGCGAACCTTTTCCGACTAGTGTGCCATTTATAGTTTGCTTTACTACTTTCAAGTGTCGAATGTGCCACTTATAGTGTGCTTTACTGCTTTCAAGTGTCGAGTGTGCCATTTATAGTTTGCTTTACTGCTGTCGAGTGTGCCACTTAGAGTTTGCTTTACTGCTTTCAAGTGTCGACTGTGCCACTTATAATTTGCTTTACTGCTTTCAAGTGTCGAGTGTGGCACTTATAGTGTGCTTTACGGCTTTCAAGTGTCGAGTGTGCCATTTATAGTTTGCTTTACTGCTTTCAAGTGTCGAGTGTGCCACTTAGAGTTTCTTTTACTGCTTTCAAGTGTCGAGTGTGCCACTTATAGTTTGCTTCACTGCTTTCAAGTGTCGAGTATGCCACTTATAATTTGCTTTACTGCTTTCAAGTGTCGGGAGTGACCCTTATAGTTTGCTTTACTGCTTTCAAGTGTCGGGTGTGCCACTTATAGTTTGCTTTACTGCTTTCAAGTGTCGGGTGTGCCACTTATAGTTTGCTTTACTGCTTTCAAGTGTCGAGTGTGCTACTTATAGTTTGATTGAAAGAAATACCTAGCATACCTAGGCGTTTTCTGGGAGACGCGGGTTCGAGTCCCGCTCCAGGAGGATGAAAATTTTCAAGTTTTCAGATATTATCTGACTTACCATCCTTGTCACATTTACGCCAAAAATCGGATTGTCATCTTCAAAATTTGTATTATAGTTTGCTTTACTGCTTTCAAGTGTCGAATGTGCCACCTCTTGTTTGCGGTTTTTTTTGTTTTTTTTAACGTAAGCGTAAAACTTGTTGCTGAACGCTACTAGCCAAGGCATTTATGCTCAGTTCATAACCTATTGTCTTCAGATTATGGGCACCACCAGTAGTCATATGTACTATTTTATTTAAGTCAATCCCCATTTTTACTACAAATTCCTGCTTCACTTACCTTCAAACGTTATATCTCTCTCTGTGATTGTAGTTGTGTAGTTGGCAAACTCAGAAACACCAATTCCTACCCCCCCCCCCCATTATATTTCCACAAGGAAATCTAACGAAAATATCTAACCTTGCTTCTGACGTCACGTCAGTGCTTTAATCAAGACATATTGAAAACATATCCGCGTTGTCCAAATAAGATTTAATAAGACCTGTAACATCTTCACTCATTCTCGTTATTCTATCTTTAAGAGAGTTCCTTCTGTCTGGCATTTCCTCAATTCTATTCACAATTTGTTGCTTGTTGTGAAAATCTTTCAATAATGTGTCCGACCTGGCGAAGAAAGCCACCTTCAAAATATCACCATCACAAAGTGACTTCCCACGCTGTGCAGTACGGCGAAATAGATGAAAACTAGCCGCAGTGATATTATTCCTTGGCCTGAAAGAAGATACGGAACAATCTGATTGTTTTTCATATTGTTTAACTTTTTGTGAAATGTACTCCCTTCTTCATTTGACATGGAATAAACATTATTACGATTCCTCTCAAAATGGCGCTACACATTGAATTTGCGGAACACTACTCTTAATGATTCCGAACTCCGATGTCTACTGTTCTTGAAATACTCGGCCACTGTCTTTGTTCAGTTTTTGTTTTTTTGGCACCGAAAACATGTTTGCATGGTCCGGATACAAAAACACCAGCAAAGGAACAATTACAGTACACAAGAGAAATAAGCAGCAGATACAAACAAATCAACCTTCTTTGACAAACTGAAGCTCTGGACTGGCTTCGCAGTGTTGCCAAATTGTAAATTTGAAATCTCTCCATCCATTGTTCAAGGTTACTTTCAGTTCTCACAGGAACTCGCTGTTTCCCGCATGTCTTCCTGTCAGACTGGTTTTTTCTCCCTCCTGCATAGGTAAGGGAGTAAGTAGCAGGAGAGATAAGGGCTTAAGCTGAAGCATGTGTGAACGTCTCGTGGTGGATGTCCGTAGGAGCAGAATGATAAAATGATGGTGTGCATGTGATGCCTAACTTTTGGGAATAAATGCATAAGGCGATTAAATGAGGTGAGGTAAATTTATTTACTACCCCTTTGGGGGACACTTCTTGGCTAGATTAATTTTCTTCTCAAAGCTCAGTTATTTGCAAGAGAACACTACAGACCTGCTGTTGAAAAATTATCTCTAAAAGAACTACATTTTCATTTAATGTTAATATTTTCATGTTGGTGTGCCACCCAAATCGTGTTCATGTGCCACCCAGTAGCACGCGTGCCATAGGTTCGCCATCCCTGATCTAGTCAAATCGTGTTATGGTAGGAGAGGAGAAAATACGTTTCTTTTTATTAGGGGTAAGCAAACGTTTCCACCGTTTTAAGGGAAAGATGGCAGGAACAATCAGGAAACCAATACACATTTATTCAACGAAATATTTAGCATCAATGACCTTTTCCCATTTTTCATGCAACAAATGAATTCACGTGTGATAGAAGGACTCGGGTTTTGAACTAAAGAACGCAGTGACGACATTTTCCACCTCTGGAACTGTGATGAACCGCTGTAGGGCTAGAGCATGTTGCATAGGGCAAAGCAGATGAAAGTCTGAGGGTGCAATGTCCGGGGAGTAAGCCGAGTGCGGTAAAACCTCCCAGTGTAACTGTTCAAGGGTTGATTTCGTTGTAGCACCGACATGTGGTCTGACATTACCGTGTAACAGGATGACTGGGCGGCGTCCTTTACGTGTCCATGGGCGTTTTTACTCGATTGCGGCGTTCAGTTTCATCAATTGATCGCTATATCGTTGTGCAGTTTCAACAGTTCGAAGTACAAAACTCCATGCACATCCCACTACACACACAATAGTACATTTTCCCGTGGAAATCCCGTTTTGCAGTTGATGTTGATGGTTGGTCTGGTTCGACCCAGGATCGCTTGCGTACAGGGCTGTCGCGATAAACCTATTGTTCATCCCCGGTGACAACCTTCCACAAAAAATTCTTCCCTTGAAACCTCTTCAGCAACGACATGCAGATGCCCAATCGTTGACCAATATTACGCTCCGCTAAAGTATGCGGAAACCACTTACCAATCATCCGGATCTTCCCCAAGGCCTGTAGACGCCGTTCTACCGTCGATTGAGCCACTTTCAAACGTTTCGCCAATTGCGTGGTCGATTGTGTGGCATCCTCTTGCAACAGCGATTCCATCTCCTTGTCTGCGAGTTCCTGCGGCCTACCTGCACGTGGCTTGTCTTCCAAGCTTAGATCACCTTTTTGAAACCTGTCAAACCATTCTCGACGCGTGCGCTCACCCATAACCGTTTCGCCATACGCCTGACATATTGAACCGTATGCTTAACTCGCACTTTTCCCTAAATTAAACATGAATAACAAACAGTGCCGCAAATGAACTTTACCGGCCGCCATGCTTGGCTTCATGTAAGAACTTACAGCACGGTTCGCCGTGGGGTTAGACCCCTACAGCGCCCGCTAGCGGGGGAGGCGAAAACTTTTGCATACCCCTAATAATATTTGGTCAGCATCCGAGCTTTTAAGAAAATCCTAAAGAATAAATTTGTTTACTGGAATGAAAATTTCCCTAATCTGTTCCGTAACTCGATGTAACACATTTACTTACATGCAAATTGCAAGGAAAAATTGCTTTCAAGCAACCGCCATACACTTGTCATGTAAGAAGCAGAATCACATATTAAAAACTAAAGCATTTTTGTAAGATAAAGCACTTTCTCCCATAAAAGCCGTAATGAATCATTTATAAATTCATTTTGAAAACTTTACAGGCAAGCAGATCTGGGAAAGATGGTTTTCCTGTCGTTTCATCGGCACATTACCAAATGCAGTTGTGTCTGTGATAACATATAGAATTTCATTTAGAACCTCATCGTAAAGAATATGAAAGCTTTTCTTGATCATTCATTCATCTGGCACATTTTGATTTACATTGTATTTCTCCAGAAAGTTGTTAAATTTTTCGGTGTTTAATTTATTGAAGGCCGTATTGCCATTTACCTTGGCATTGCATTCATCCATCGGAAGACCATTTCTACAACTAAAACGATGCATTGTTAATAACGTTTGTTTTGGGGTATGATCCAGTGCATACAGAGATCTGAACATGCTCCCCGATTTCTATTTTTTCCTCAAGCAGTGTTTTTTTTCAAGTCACACAAAATACAATTTTTCTTACCAGTACTCTTGTAGCAGAAACTTTATGCTTTGACTGATACGTTCTTACTTGATTTCACTTCAGACAATTTAGTCTCTGAACCTCACTACAAAAAATACGTTTTCCAAAATGTTCAATTATTTTCAGACAAAATGTAACGTACGTACCCAGAGATCTATTATGCTTATTTGACCTAGCTAACATTTGGTATGACGAGATCCTTAGGTTTGAAAATTAATTCACAATGTTTTTGTGACCACCTCCGAGTGAACTTAGCTTTAGCTTTTGGAGGAATTGGATGAAAACTTCAGCAAGGATGAAACATCAAATAACGTAGACTTTTGTATTGGAAACTAGTAGTGGAAATTTCTGATGCCGCGTTTCTTGCTGCCACGTATGAAGAAAGGTAGTTTAATATTATTTTATTTGCTTGGTTTCAGTGGACTGCAGATCCTTTGATCTACTATCGACCTAAAAAGTTCTATGAGTTTGGGCTATTGTATGGTCTTCCACGTATCAGCAGATTAAAGTCTTTCAGTTTTTAAACCTACTCTTGTTAAGCGTTCGTCAAAAATAGAAAACAGATACGAAGGTTTTGCTTGAAATACTCTATTTTACAGGAAATTTGCGCGTTTTATGTATTTATTTGCACTACAGCTAAAAGTTGATACAATATGCAAATACATATAATCCAGACCTTATTTATGACTCATTAAAAATCTCCTACCTTCACAATATGGTTCAGTGCCATCCCATTTCTTGTTAGCTTCGCATGCCCTCTGAGAAGGACCCACCAAGCGATAGCCAAACTTGCACTGATATTTTGCCACGGATGTGTATGTTCTATCCGTCATGAGGACCTGTCCGTTCTTCACATTCTGCAGTTCAGGACACTGCACAGCTGGAAAAAGAAATGCAAATGTAATTCGAAAGTGCAAGAATTATTATTATTATCAACATAATAATCAAGCACATCTGTTATACCAATCACCTACATTAAAAAAATCATAATGTCCTAATTTTTCAATAATAAAGAGGATATTCACATACATTTTTAGAACGTCTTTAATAAGAAATTAGAGAAAATGAAAGAAGTTCAAACAATCGAAACTGGCAACAGCATGTTACATGAACACGAAAAAAACATCTGCTGCAGTTATACACTATATTGACAAAAGTCACCGGACACCCCATCAAAAGCAAATGAACGGATTCGCTGTGTTGTTAAGATGCGCGGTACAGCTGCAAACGATATAAAAACAAACCTGAAGCGGACCGTGATCATATCGCACTGCGAGGTTGATTGAAAATGTCGCCGCATAAGAGAACCGACTTTGAGAAAGGAAAGATTCTTGGGTGTTATATTAGTGGGTTGTCCATAAGAGAAAACCAGAGGCGTTTAAACATACCCAAGTCAACAGTTTTGGATGTACTGAATAAGTGGAAGACACATGCTGTGCCTGAAGCAGCAAAACATACCGGCAGAACAAAAAAAAAAAAAAAAACGGTGATAGAGGACGTTGAAATCTCTGGAGAGTGGTTTCAACTAAGACGGAGTACTGCACAAGATCACAGTGTACAGGTGAATTTAAATGCTAAAACCTCGGTATGTACACGTAACATTCGCAGAGAACTACTTCATTCCATGGCTTATTGTGATCGTGCTGCTGCTCATAAGCCTTTCATCTCCACTCGGAATGCTACTCGTCGTTTCGGATGGTGTAAAGAACATTTATCGTGGACCGCAGATCAATGGAGACGGTTCCAATGGACTGATGAATCCAGATTCATGATCCATCAGTCTGATAGCAGTGTGTGGGTATGGCGGCAGTCGGTGAAACGCTGTTTACCACAGTGTACTGTTCCTACGATCAAGTGTGGAGCTGGCAGTGTACTCGTGTGGGGGTGGTTTTCGTGGTATGGTCCCGTCCCATTGGTTATCGTGGACAAACCTAATAACCAGCACGTCTACATCGATATCCTGGACAATTATGCCCTACCAGCTTTGTGGCAATACTGTGGAAACGAGCCTTGTTGGTACCAGCAGGATAATGCAGCGAGCCATAAAGCAAGGACTGTTACGACGTGGTTTGACGATAATTCCGTATCGTGTTTGACGTTAATTCCGTACTGGCCAGCACAGAGCCCTGATCTTAATCCCATAGAGCACCTATGGGATGAATTAGACCGCCTCATAAGAAATTTGGAACCAAGGCCTACTGTTAAGCAACAGTCAGCTGCAGCATTATGCACTGAATGGAAGTGCATACCTATCGCTGTGTTCCAAAACCTTGTCGAAAGCATGTCTCGAAGGGTCAGGGCATGCATTAAGGCCAAAGGTGGACCGTCACCGTACTAATGTATGTCAATAAATGATATGTTGTGTTTCTCTTCTAGGTGTCAGTTGACTTTTGTCAGTATAGTGTGTATCGTGTACTAAGAAAATGGCGCACGTAAATAATCTGTGGATAGAAGGTTGTGGTTTTTGGTCTTTACGAAGAGAAATATTCGTATTCTGTAAATAAACAAGTTAGTAAAATCATTCAATGCACTGATTATGATACGCTTTCCAATATACTAGAAATCATAAAATGGCTGTGGAGTAAATCTCACTCCTACGCCCTGACCTTTGATCCCATTTCGATGATATTCAACAGAACTGGTTGAGTATACCTCCGAAATAACATGATACAGTTTTGTCGCAATCGAAGCAATTTTACGTAAGTTATGATATATAAGGGCTATGGAATAGACACCGCTTCTGTGTCCTAACCTTTGACCCATTCCGCCCATTTTCAATAGGATTCGTCCCCAGGCAGGCCCCTACAACATACTAACATTTCATCCAAATCGAAACATTTTTACGTAAGGTATTACGCTTAATGGCGATGGAAGTGATTTCACTCCTATGTCCTGACCTTTGACCCTCATTTCGCCAATTTTCAATAGGGTTTGTCCCCAGGGTGATCCCCTACCACATACTAATATTTAATCGAAATCGAGCCTTTTTTGCGTTAGTTATGACGCATAAGAACAGTAGAATGGATCCCGCTCCTATGTCTTCACCTTTGACCCCATTTCGTTCACTTTCAATAGCGTTCCTTCACAGGTGATTCCCTTCCACATACTAAAATTTAATCGAAATCGAAAGAGTGTTACGCGAGTTGTAGTGCAGACGAACATACGCACACAACGCGTGACGTAATGAGGCAGATGGGAATCGCGGCCATCTGCTAGTAAAAGTGTGACGTCATAAAACTTTAATAGGATCTGCACATTTGTTTGATTGCTGACGTCATGAAAATACAGATCGCGCCATCTTTTTTCTTCCCAATTAATGCGTTCCCAAGGATGAAAATTTGAACATCGATTAAAGTAGCTTCATTTTATAACTTGGAATACCTAATATTTTCTAAAACATAACCATAATTATGCAATCCAACATTTGTTTGTCTACTGATGTCATCAAAGTACAGGTCGCGCCATTCTTTCTCTGGTTTCAACACCACCAAAGGAAAAGTTATTGATTTTTAATATAATTATGGTTATGTTTTAGAAAATATTACGTATTCCAAGTTATATTAAGAAGTTTTTTTAATCGATGTTCAAATTTTCATTCTTGGGAACACATTAATTGTGAAGGAGATGTGTACAAAAGTTTTTCCATTGGAAGTATAGGAAGCAAAATTACTTGACGTCCACCTTAATAATATGGGATAAGGGCGATGGAATGGATAGCAATCCTATGTCCTGAACTTTGACCCCAATTCACCCATTTTGAACACTGTTCGTCTCCAGGTGGTCCCCTACCACATTGTAAAATTTCAGTGAAATCGAACCATATTTACGCAAGTTATGACGTATAAGTGCAATGGAATGGATCCCACTCCTACGTCGTGACCTTTGACCCCATTTGTCCCATTTTCAATAGGGTGCGTCCCCAGGTGGTCTCCTACCACATACTAAAATTTCATCGAAATCGAACCATTTTTACGCCAGTTATCGTGCGGACGGACGGTCAAAGCTAGAGCATATACGCTTTTTCAACCTACGGTTGGAAAACGTAAAAAACGCTGTAAAAATCATTAAATCATCATTTCTAAATGTAAAATAATCAATATTAGTTAACAATAGAGAGAAAATCGTCAAGCGTTGCTTTTTACAGGACAAGGATTAGCAAACGAATATCCAAAGAAGGTATATACTTTTACAACTGCTTCAAAAGAAAGATCTCTGGTCTTAAAAGAAAATCCACTGACCCAGAGAGCAAAATCCAAGTCGTTCAAAATATCAGTATCAACAGTAAACAAGGTAATAAACAAAGATTTGAATCTGAAGAAAAAAAACATAATGTTCAGCACCATTTGCCTAGGGACGTGGCTGAGCGCAGAACACGGTGTAGACTTCTTTATGGAAATCACTTAGCCAGAGAAGACGGAAATTTATTGTGACTATTGAAAAAGCATGAATCTACCTCAGCGAATTTAATATAAAAAATCAATTTACTATCGCAAAAGAGCAGAAAATGACTTACAAAATTGGTTTCAAAAATCTAATGAAAGTTTTAGTAAAGGATTCATGATGATTGCTGGTTTTGTTTACAATGGAAAACAGTTAAGAAAAGTTGAAAAGAACGTGAAAACCAATTTATACAGTATTACCAGATAGCGTTTTAACTCCTATATATAAAAAGAAAATACCATTCCTTTATCCATATAGCCTTGAAAGAGTAGATCTCCTACAGAATAAGGCTACTCGCCATGCATCCAAAATTCCGGAAACGAATTAAAAAAGGGACGGGGTATCAAATCTATACGTTTTGCTCATATTCTGATGTGTCACCAATAGACTAGTGTGCCTTCAGACTGCTAAAAAAAGAACATTCTAAACGCAGACCTGAAGCAATGACTTAGCTATGGAAAGCAGTGGAAGAGAAGTGCAATAATTTCAAGCTGTTATCTCGGAAATCTAGACTGTGAGCCTGCCAATTTTAAGAAATGCTCAGTTATCTTGGAAAAGATGTAGGTTCATATTCGTTTAGGTGTACAAATAAGTTTTAAAGCTGACATATAGTGCTAATTTACATATCCGACATTCCCCCGTGTTGTTGTCATGCGACTGTAACTGGTCCATAGTATAAAATGTGACACAGAAGTTTCCCCAATAGTCAAACGCACTTGCACATCTGTAGGTGTAAGATGGCAAGCAATACTGCGTTTATTCGAAGCTGCATGTGTTACGAATTTCATTAAGGAAACAATCCTGCGATCTGTTCTGTTCTGGGAGAGGATATTTTATGGAAAAGCACGCTTGAGATGTGGTTTAGACGGTTTAAAGTAGGTTATTTTAACTGTTAGCGATCGAGAACGTAGCGGCGCCCTGCAGAAGGTTGCACGTGAGGAACTGCAAGCATTGTTGGATGAAGATTCATCTCAAACGCAAAAAGGAACTAGCTGAAAAACTGGGGAGCAACTCAACAAACCATTTCTAATCGTGTACTCCCAATGGGGAATATTCAGAAGGAAAGAAAATGGGTGCCACATGACCTGACCCAGAGGACCAAGGATGAGCGTGTCATGAAGTGTTTGAATCTGTTGAATAAACGACGCAAAAAGTCTTTTCCACGGAAAATCGTTACGGGTGATGAAAAGTGAATATGGTACGATAATCCCAAACGCAAAAAAAAAAAAAAAAAAACACTGGTAGACTCCGATAAAGCAGCGATTTCGACACCGAAACGCAAAATTCTCTCCAAGAAATTTCTGCTGTGTACCTGGTGGGACGTGAAGGGTGTACTCCATTATGAACTATTGGAACAGAGTCAAACTATTACTGCTGATCTGTACAAGCAACAATTGCTGCGATTGAACCAGAAAATCTGTCGCAAACGTCCATTCACAGGCAAAGGATTGCGTCTCGTGAAGTTACTGCATGACAACACTAGGCCGCTTGTCGCGAAATCGGTCAAGGAAACGTTATTGACGCTTGGTTGGGAAGTTTTAGAACACCCGGATTATAGTCCTGATATAGCCCCTTCAGGCTATTAATTGTTCCGATAGATGCAACATGGTTTGTCTACTGTAGGGTTCCGGACATGTGACGAAGTGCGAAAATGAGTTGACGACTTCATCGCGTCACACGACGAAGTATTCTTCATGGCTGGAATCCGTCAGCTACCCGAGCGATGGCGGAAGGTGTTAGATAATGACGCCGCATGCTCTGATTCGTAAAGGTATGGTTGTTTTCTCTCAAATTACATGTTGCGTTGTCTTAAAACGCTTTAAAACTGATCTGTACACCTAATAGATGTAGGTTCATAGTCCAGGAAAGGGCTATCAGATAGAAGATTTAAGAAAGAAATTATTTCATTTAAAACTTTAATTGCACTGCTGAAAAATCGTTCTAAAAATATGTGAAGAGACACTATAGTCACATAATGTTTTTCAAACTAGTGAGCAAACACCAGATCCTTGCTCACTAATTTCATGACTTCCAGCAGCCACTGTTGCAAACCCTGAATGACGCTTTGAAATTAAGGCGAAAATTTCCGGCTATGCACTTTCTTGACGTCTTTACTATTTAGTCTCATGGAATCTCGTGATCAGTGTTGTGTGACCTCGAATGCTTCGAGCAGTCCACATCGTACACATTGCCACATAAATCCGTGGGTGATGTTTCTATTGTTATTATAATCATTGTGTGGAATTGCTTACGGTTCATCTGATCAAAAACTCGTGAAACATATATTCAGGTGGCTACGTGTCTAAAAATTTAAAGCCGAGGCTCTCTGAAGGATTTGCCAGGAAGCTGGCAAATTTGCAATTTGCACTTTGTTGTTCTTGTCTATTGATTTTCAATAAAGTCGAACTATTTTCTATGTGGTGCAGCTTTAGCATCATAGAATGTACGTAAGTGCCTTCGAGTCTTTTGTTTAATATGTATTCTAAATAAACAGGAGTTCGTACCTGTATGCAGTAAATGAAACATTGGAAACCTAATATAACTGCATATTCTAGAACCTGATACCATTATGTGGTGTGTTACTTTGATGCTTGTTCTGTGTTATTTACGCTTTCCAACCGTAGGTTGAAGAAGCGCATATGCTCTAGCTTTGTCCGTCTGTCTGTCTGTCTGTCTGCACGATAACTCGCGTAAAATTCGATGAAATTGTAGTATGTGGTAGGGGACAACCTGGGATGAACCCTATTGAAAATGGGAGAAATGAAGTCAAAGGTCAGGACATAGGAACGGGGTCCATTTAATCGCTCTTATGCGTCATAATGTACGTAAAAATACTTCGATTGCGACAAAACTTTATCATGTTGTTCCGGAGATATACTGAACCGGTTCTGTTGAACATCATCCAAATGGGGTCAAAGGCATTACAAGAGCCATTATCCTCATGGCACAGGAGTGAGATTTTTTCCACAGCCATTATCCTAATAACTTGACTAAAAATGCTTCTATTGCGACAAAACTTAAGAATGTTCTTCCGAATGTATACTGAACCAATTCTGATGAATATAATCAAAGTGGGGTCAAAGGTCAGGGCACAGGAGCGAGATTTATTCCAAAGCCATCATCCTCATAACTTGAGTAATGATTTCTGGTATGTTGGAAAGCGTATCATAATCAATGCATTGCATGATTTTACTTACTTGTATGTTCCAGTTTTATCTAGATAGAAGGGCTATATTCCTCCATCTTTTTAAAAGGAAGACAGCAGTATTTCCATACTCTACATTTTTGCCCATGTGATTTACTCTGTAGCCTTGCAAGACATGGAAAGACATTCTACTCTACTGTACAAATTAATTGGGACAAAGTAAAAAATCACTCTTTTTTCCCAAACTATGCCTTTATATCATTCTGTGCCTTGATATACACTGATAAATACCTGCATTAGTATGAAGTATGTCGTCCGTTAGCAGAAATGACCTCTTGAATTTATTTTGGCATTGACTCCACTAATTGAGTGCACATAGTTTTGACTTCATAACCGTGGAACCACACTTTTATAGCATTCGTTATCATGCCTGCTTTGGTTGTACAGTCCATTTTACCTAAACGTCTCTTCAAAATATTCCACGAGTTTTCTATGGGATTTAAGTCTGGTGAATTTCCATCTCTTTGAAAGTCGGTCTTAAGGGTTCACAGTTGCTTCGTCTAACGACATTTGCTTGGTAACCCTGTACAAATAAATGAGTTTTATCACTGAAAATTACCTTTTTCTAATCGTCAGCAGTCCATGATTTATATTTTTTGGCCCATGCTAAACGTTTTGTCTTCATTTTCGCATTAAAATATTGGTTTTTCGTTGGTCTTCTTGCCTTCCGGCCAACTTCCAGAAGCATACGGCGTACAGTTAAATCACAAACATCACAATCACTAGCCAATAAATCTCTTTGAAGGTCAGTGCTTGTTTTTTTTTTTATTATTATTCATTTTACTATTTCTGATTGGATATTTATTGGTTCGTGGAGTTGTTTTTCGTTTTCTTCCACATTTACCTCTCCTTTTTGGAGACGATGATCCAGATGCATTGTATCGCGTAAGCAGTTTTGATACACTTGATTTGCCTACACCAACTGCAGAAGCTATATCTCTCACTGTCATAGAAGTGTGATCCCTCAGAGCAATTATTTTTGCACGCTTCCTTGGGGAAATATCCATTTTTCAATACACGAAAGCAACACGTACTCACAGAGAGCAAAAACTAACATCCACCTGTCACACACGAAAGCTCACAACTGAAGCTGAAGTGCCTATTTCCTGTTTAAAAGCGGTCAAACCACATTCTTACTATCAAGTTCTAACAGTCACACCGCCTCACAGCTGATAAAACCGGTTTACGTGGGTTTCCGACATCAACTGGCGATCACATTACAATTCTGAGAATAAAATAGCCTGTCCCAATTAATTTGCACAGTATAGTAGTTCGACGACTTTTATGGCATTTTTAGAAAGCATGATAGTCTGTCGTCTTGCTGTTGTTCAGTTTTCCCTTGATTTACTTGTTTTACGAGGAATGTGACAGTTTCTTCGGTTCTTCTTTCATTGGCCTTGACCATTGGAGTTTTAAAAATTGTGTATCACCGAATTTGTATGAGTAACTTTGTCTTCCGTATTTCTGGCTTTGCTGTTGTGTGTTGTGTTGTCCAGTTCGAGAATGGATGTGCGAAAGGATGTTTCTCATTTTTGTTGTGTTCATTCCTTCTAGGACCTGAAAAATTAGTATGCATCCATTATTGCACAAAATCCAGGCTTAGCCAAATACGCGTGTTAATCATTGCTGAAGATCTGGGCTCAGTAAAATATGAAGTTGTTTTTATTGAACCTAGATATTATTCAACTGTGGATTCGTATTAAAAGCAAATGCTTAAGATGAAATCAGATCTACGCCTTGAGTTGTTCGACATCTATCGTTGCATAAACAGAATTTAATTGCTCATCTTCACGTGCAAAGATAGTAAAAAAGATCTACAACGGCCGTTCCATTAAAACTGAGAGTAAAATCACACAAAATGAAGAATTATAGGTACAGCAAAATATATGTTATACTTTCTGGATGATATGAAACGGTTCCATCGTTCAGTCCATTTTTCAAAGCATGTGGCGAAGGCATTTTGTGGAAGATGCTTCAGCGACCCCTGTACATCATCATCAACATCAGCATCTGCGTTAAATGCTGCACAACGGAACTTCTCCTACATTGTTGGAAACAACCAGAAGTCGCACAGGACGAAATCAGGACTGTAAGCAGGCTGTGGCATGATTTCAATACTGCATTTCCTAAGAAACTGTTGAACACAAGGTGGGTGGGCGTTATCATGGTGTAGGGTTCACTTGCCCACCAGTTCTGGTCGCTTAATCGATATGTATCGTCGCAGGAGCTTCAAGACTGAAATGTAGTACTCAGCATTGACAGTAATTTGTGGAGTAACGGCATGCTATTGGACTACACCTTTCTGATCAAAGTAAATTATCTTCATCACCTTCCCAGCTGATTTGGTTTGGCGGATTTCTGCTGAGGAGACGAGACTGTGTGTTCCCAGACACTCGTTGCGTGCTTCGTGAGGGGGTCTAAATAATGGACCTATGTTTTATCAACAGTTATTACTGTGTTTAGAAAGTCTGAATTCTTTGCAATAATTTGTTTCAACTCATGACACATCAATGTGTTCAAAGATGGCGGAAATGTACAGAAAGTGGTGGACGATACTTTGAATAGGGTAGCATTATTAGCAATATGTCCAAGTAATTTTCCACCAAGTTTTTTCAAAATTTTGTTGCTAGAAATAAAAGCCTTATGAGGGACGAGGCATTACTTTCAGGATGCCCTTTGTATTATTTATACACGATTTCACATTAATGTTACGTGCGGATATACTCTACTCGACAATTTATTGTTAAAAAAAAGGCCTTTTCGGGGCACTTATTATATTTTACTCGCTATTTATTTAGCTATTTGAAATAATTTACTTTCATTTGAATTAAAGTTGACATCATTAATATTACGGTTGGATGGCGTGCTTTGCTTGTTTCTTTTTTTTTCGTCGAACCCGTGCTGCAAGTTTACATTTGTGAGTTTCAGTTCGTGTCTGCGTGGATGCAGAACGGCCAGCCCCTCGTTGCAGAGAATTAAGCGATCACATCCCTGGATTAGTTGTAATGGCGTCGCTTTGATGTGTCGGAACTCGCTGTTTTTGTTGTTCTCACAAAAAATGCTATAAAAGAGTACTATGATCACCTAAAAGGATCCTCGGTGGAATATAAACTATTTTTGTGTTAAGTGCCAAATGGATAACAGTTCACGGTAAGACTGTTTAAAACAGACTAAATAGAAAACGAATAACTAAATACACTGCTGGCCACCCAAAATGCAACACTAAGAAGGACACGAGACAGCAAAGCCAGATTTACTGGACACATAACAACAGATACAAAGATGAAACGATTGAGCTTACAGGCCCGTGCGACTTGCGGAACATGCAGACATCAATAGTTCGTGTGGCCTCCATGGCTGGCAATAACGGCCACTACATGCCGAGGCATTGAACGAAAAAGGCTTTGGATGTGGGCTTGGGGTATGTTGGTCCGGGCTGCTTCAACACGTTGCCACAGTTCATCAGGCGTAGCCGCGGGTGGTGCTTGCCGGGCCACTCGGTTGCCGATCAGCGACCAGACGTGTTCGATGGGTAACAGATCGGGAGAACAGGCGGGCCACGGCAGCAGTGACAATTGGTGGGCTGTGAAGAATTGTTGCACGATGCGAGCCACGTGCGAGCGCGCATTGTCCTGTTGAAACGTAGCCGCTGGCAGGTCCTGCAGGTTAGGGAGGACTACAGGCTCCAAAACGTCGATGTAGCCGTGGCTGTTCAGTCTACCGGCGATGCGTACCACTGGGGTGCGGGTGTCATATCCAATTGCGCCCCAAACCATAACGCCAGGCGACGGACCGGTATGGCTATGCATAATGCATGCGTCATACAGTCTCTCGCCGCGGTGCCGCCACACGCGGATCCGACAATCTTGGTGTTGCAAGCACAAGCGGGATGCGTCGGAGAAGACAATGTCGTGCCATTCCGTAGTCCAGGTGCGGCGTTCAACTGCCCACTGCCGCCGCACTCGCCGGTGGTGTAACGTCAATGGCAATCGGAGCAATGGGCGCCGTGCGACAAGTCCCCGCTCCTGCAGACGACGTCAATCCGTACGTGCTGACACAGGTTGTTGCGCAACACACCCTTAGTCCTGCGCTAACGTTCGTGATGTGGCGGTGCGAGCCGTCAATGCCCGCCGCACAACATGCCGGTCATCTCGTTCGGTGGTGTGCCGCGGCAGCGGCAATCGCTCACGTTGGTGCGTCCGTCCGTCCTGCACCCACCGAATCCATACGCGACTCACTGTCGCTGTATGTCGTCCCACACAGGCGCCGATGTCCCGGTACAATAAACAGCTGTCGCGGTAAGCCACTATTCGTCCTCTGTCGAACTCCGAAACGTGCTGGAATGACTGCCGTATTCTGCGACGAGGCATCAGGAAGCTTTCCACGCACAGGTCCGGCAGCACAACACACTTCCTCTACTTACACCCCGCCTTCTGTGCACCCTTCTTATAGTGCTTCTCGGTGGCATATGCCATGCAATGCTAATCGTTTACATGTCCCATCGAGGGCGACGCATGCTGCGAATTTCAGGCTAATCGGATGCTTCCTTCTTGGTGTTACATTTTGGGTGGCCAGCAGTGTACATCAAAGTGCGGTGTCGTTGTTGATTAATAAGTCATGTATTCTATGTTTAGTATTATCGGTGAACTTACATTAGCGTTTTAGTTGTGTGTTTTTTCAAGTATAAATAACGATAAATTATTTCAAGAGTCTGTCGATTATGAACATAGTTATCGTTTCAAATCATTTCTTAGTTTCAACTTACACCATCAGTTACTTCTAAAAATGCTATGTTTACGATAAGATCATGGCTAATATTCCATCAACACCCAAATACTGATAGATCTTTCTATTACATTTTTATAACTTCCTGCTTAAAGCTTTTGGTGTCTACTTCTTTTTTGTCAAGATACTCTATCCGCTCCAAAATTATCAAGAGCTGTTGACCCACGTCTTCACTGCACTTTTTCACCCGATGTCATGACCGCAGTACGCTTTAGTGAAATGAAATTTTAAGACTTCTTCATTTGGCATTTGGAAAGAACTTCTCGAACCGTATTAATCTCGGCATTGTAAGTGGAATATATTTGGCTTGTAACAAACGACGTATAATTTACGAAATTGTCCATTAAATGTTATGTTGGATATCCTGTCAACACGTGTCCAGATACAACACTGAATTTAGTCAATACACACACACACACACATATACTTTTGATGACTGAAATGCCTTACGCTTGCAGGTTGGAAGGCTACCGGTCCACTCGCTTTTGGCAAGGCAGTATCTGTTGGCTCGGCCCACTAGTTCATATCCTTCGTTGCAGTGATATGTCACTCGCCCAGTAGTAGTGAATACATCACCTTCTCGACGCCCGTTTTCAATTTCTCCGGGATGTCCGCAACTCCGAGCTGAAAAATGTTAGACAAATAGTTATGTTAAAGGAACACTTAAGTCTCCGTCCAGTTGAAGAACAGAGTCGCTTTCAATCCATATAAATGTATTTACACACACTTACAATTTCAGTAATTAAAATTTCCGTTTAATATCGCTGGCTGTATCTAATAAGTTCCTCTAATTCATTTATTTAAACTGATAAAACTAATTTTTAAACAATTTTAAATCAGCACGTAGGATTATTGCGCTGACATCAAGTTAAAAGAATTTGCAAGCATAAAACGTTATTAACAGCTAGTGAATGAAAAACACACCAAGCGTTAAATTAATTATGTGAATGCTACAAGAAAAGAAATAGGATTTCGCACGCAGAAAAAATGTTTGCTACCTCAGTTTGATAAATGATCTGAGAAACTGGAATTGTGGAAGAAACAGTCTTCACAAATACATGGAACAACTACACAATTATCAAAGCTGCAAAGAAAATAGCCATTGCCTAGCTTACTGTTCAACATGCAACATTACATCAGAAAACCTGGAAATTACATCGTGCGGGAGCGAGAAAGTTTTTTTCAGTTTTTTAAATCTTTCTCACCCCAGGGTGATGCAAATTTCAGGTTTTCTGATGTAATGCTGCATGTTAAACAATAAGCTAAGGAATGGCTATTCTGTTTGCTACTTTAATAAATCTGAGAAACGTTTTTCACATAAATTTGATAATGATTCCAGGGAATTTGAAAGCAGAGGGTGATTACTTTGACGTCCAACAGAGCGGATTAATATCAACATAATGCAAAAATCATGAGAATTCAGTTTCAGAATTGTTCATGCTTTTTTTAATTTTTCGAAATGGTTGTGGGAAAAACGAGTGCTTTAGAATGAATTTGTCAAATACTGCTATTGGGTTGGTGAGAACGAACAGTGGAGATTGGCCCTCACCACAGCGGAATGGGACTCCCCACATGTGTTCCGGTATTTCTTCGCAGAGTTACTACAAATAGCAGCTAACAAGTGTGTGAAGAACAAGGTTCAGGCGTAGTTTGTTTGGACGTAACATGGCCTGCAAAGAAAACATGCAGAAAACGGATCTGAGAGTCATCTTCCTGCATGAATATAAACTAAGCCATTCTGCAGGAATTGCCGCTCGGTACGCTACCAAAGCGTTTGAGGAGAATACAGCCAATGAACGAACCATTTGGTGATGGTTTGTGAAGTTTCGAAGCGGAGATACGAACATGCAAAACGAAGAAAAAGGTCACAGACCTGTTCCTGTTTCTGACGATGTTCTCTTACGTGTGGTTGAAGCGGACCCCCGAAAAGTGTGTCCTGAGATAGTGGCAGCAGTAGATGTCCACCACACGACAGTTGTTCGGCATCTGGCTGCGCTGGGCAAGGTCACAAAGCTGGATATATGGCTGCCGCATGAGTTGACAACTGCCAACAAGGCTAGACGTTCGGAAGTCTGCACGTCGCTGCTCTCCAGGAATGAATAGGAACCTCTACTGCAACGAATCGTCACCTGCGACGAGAAGTGGAGTCCTTTATGATAATCGGAAACGATCTACACAATGGTTAAGCAAGGCACAGCCTGCTGTACGGCATCATACACACCAAGAAGATGATGCTCCTTGTCTGTTGGTACATAGCTGGGATAATTCATCGCAGTTTCTTGGGAAGAGGCCAAACCATCACTGCAGAACGTTATTGTGCTGAATTACACCGGATGCACCAAAAATTGCTGCAGAAACAACCGGCTTTGGTCAATGATGTTCTTCTGCTCCAAGGCAACGCCCGCCCTCATGTCGCACAACGAACGATGCTGACACTAAGTGCCTTGGGCTATGAAGCACTGCTTCATCCTGCCTATCCCCCGGGTTTGTCTACGACAGACTACCACCTGTTTCGTCACCTGGATCACTCCCTGTCAGGGAAACAGTTCACGATAGACAACGAGGTTCAACGTGCAGTTGATGACTTCTTCGGGTGCCAACCACAAGACTTTTTTCGTTCCGGGAAAATGGCCTTGCCGGACAGATGGCAACGAAGTGTCGATGCCGAGGGGATTATTTTACCTAGGTAACTAGTCCTACTTTTCCATTCTTGCCGTCCAGTTGTGCTGGTCCTGTGCCAGACATTTCATTCGCACCTACCCAATACTTATGATCAAAGCAATTATAACGAAGTGAATTTCTCCGTCATTTTTATCCGCGCCGGGGTTCGAACCCGGGTCCACTCATTCCGGAATAAGTTGCTCTACCAATTAAGCTACGCGGACGTTTTATTCTGATTCCTATCTGCCTTTATGTCGTGTGCGTCCTTCTGGCAGGTACGTCACATCTCCTGGTACGTTACACAATGTCTTAGTTTGTTTCTTTGTAAAAAAATAGTATGGCAGTTTTAACACATTTCACTTCAGGCATTATAAAGACAATTTCACTTCAATCACGCACTTCAAATGGGTCTCAGAAGAAACATTGTGTAAAGTTGATGAAGAGTACTGAACACAAAAAATTGACGCTAGGATCCAGATAACCAACTACATAAAAATACACTGGCGCGCAAAAATTAAGGATGAGACGGTTTTTCGAATGTAACGTCGTGCAGAAGTGCTCCAAATCGACTCAAATCATACCATAAGATCCCCAAGATGTAAAAATATGGGACAAGTGAGAAAAACCGTCCAAACAAGGAATCCAAAGGATACAAAGGCACTTTATTGAAAAGGTAGCTCCGAGCACAACTGGACAGAAGATGTGACAGGCGGCTGCCAAGAAAACCAATCTTTAGTAGGGGATATGATCACCCCTGACTGTGTTGCAGGATGTACAACGTCTGTCCATGCTGAGGACGAGGTTGTCAATAGCTGTTGAGGCATCGCGGCCCATTCCTCTTGTAGCGCCAACCGCAGCTGCGGAATCATTGCTGGCGGCTGGTGACGTGCTGCCAAGCGTCTCCCGAGAAGGTCCCACACGTCTTCGATTGCATTTAGGTCCGGGGACCTTTGCGGGCCAATCCATGCGTTGAATATCGTTACTCTCCAACAGCTCTGCGACAGCCACTGTACGATGAGGTGTAGCGTTGTCGACCATGAAGAGGAACTCAGGACCCACAGCACCTGTAAACAGACGCACGTGAGGCAGGAGAACATCGGTACAATAGCGGACATCAGTGACTGAACATTCTTGGAAAATGTGGAGGTCAGTACGGCTACCAAGCATGATACCGCCCCAAACGAGAACTCCGCCATCTCTAAACCGGTACTTTTCGATGACGTTGGAGGTGTGATTTCGTGTTCCCTGCTCTCTCCAGATATGTATACGTCCAGAATCGCTCGTCAGACTAAATCGGCTCTCATCCGTAAAGAGAACTCTACGCCATTGCTGATGTGTCAAGTTCTTGTGTTCCTGGTACCACAGAAATCGCCGTTTCCGATGAACAGGCGTTAATGGCACACACCGTAGTGGTCGTCGTGCAAATAGACCACCTTTTTGCAGCTTCCTGACCCCGGTAAAACGCGATAACGTATGTCCAGTTGTCTGTTGCATGTGCCTTGCGATTTCTCCCGCTGTCTGCCGTCTGTCTCTTCTCGCCTGTAGGGCAATATACCGGTCGTCTGCCGCCGTGGTTGCTCGTGGAAGACCACTGCTAAACTCTCGGACAGCTGTTCTTGTCGTTTGAAATGCTCTCCAAGCTTGTGAAACGAAGCTGTGAGCGATCCCGAACTCCTCGGTCACACTAGTAACACTTCGACCTTCTTCCAACTTCCCAATGACGCGACCTCGGGTAAAGTCATCTAGATGTCGTCTACTGGATTGCCTGTTGGCGATATTATACGGTGGCAGCAACTCGACGTTGTTCAAACCGATGTACACCGTGCAATAGCTTTCACCGAATTGCTGAGCGTACATCGCCCGTGTGCATTATACCCTTCCGACCCCCCTACGTCATGCTGCATTTATGCGCATGCCCTACCGTACCGGACCCTAATCTATTACCTGAGTGGTCTTTCGGTCCGTTCTGTCTGCTCGTTCCGCTGTTATGCTAATTTATCCTCTTCGTCCTTAATTTTTGCACACCAGTGTATAAGTGTAGGATAAAAATTCCAGTGGGATTTAAAGTACGGGGTGTTTCATTCGTAAGAGGCCCCGAGTTGTCGATTATTACAGACATAACGTACAATTAGGCAAACGTAATTGTGGTAGTACATACCTTCAGAGATGTACAAAGTATCGCATCATAACAAATGCTGGAAGTGGCCGCCTCCTACCTGTAGACACTTGGCAACCACGCCCTCCATATTTGCGAATGTCTCAATTAGTTGATGTCAGTTGCAGCGGGGATGTTCGCTTTCAGTTTGCTAAAGTGCGTGTACTTTATTGGAATATACCTTTCCCTTCAATATGCCCCACTAGAAGAGGTCTGGGGGACTGAGATCTGGAGTTTGGTGGCCATATTTCTTTGCAGATTATGTGATTATCGGAGAAGCTGGTTATAGCGGACATAGAACTTTTGGACGTTTGAGAGGTAGCTCCGTCTTGATGGAAGTACACACATTGTAACTCAATTTCGTCCAACTGATTACCAAATGTGTCGACAATTTCTCAGTACTCATCGGTGTTCACCATCAATTTAAAGAATATAGGTCCTATGCCGGGCGTGCGTGGCATGGCGCACCACACTCCAATCTTGAGGTAATGCAGCGAATGCTAACGAATCGCATGTGGATTCGCTTTGGCCAACAAACACGTATTCTACGAATTGACGTACCCAGACAGGTGGAAACTTTTCAATTCTTGGGGTAACTTCTGCACCTGAAGGAAGTTTGAAGATCTGCAACAGTGGATTTGACAATAAACATCACGGAGCCCAACTAAGTCACAGGAATAATTAATTCGGAACTCTTTCATTACTGTTAGATCGTGTTCTTTTGCAATGAACTTCGGCAGACATTCCCAGTTAAAATAGTTGATCAAAAACAGCAACGCCAAATTTTGGGGGATATTTTAAATTCAAGATATATCAAGATGAAGTACCGCGAATTTTGTTACTTTCTGATTTCAAATATGAAAGAAAAATTAATCGACGTATATTAGATTAAAAATACGAAAATATTAGAGAGAACTGCAGAACGTTTGTTCAAAGAAAGCCAGTCTTAAAAATACGATCGCGTATTGTTATTTGCGAGAGGCACGATGCCGATTTACAGAAATTCCGAATATTTGAAATCATAGTAAAAATCAATAATGCGAGTGTTGAATTCAGCCGATAGTGTATTGAAACGAAATTTTCACATGGGGTTTGGTACCCATTGATGGATGGCAAAACTCATGTTTAAAAGGGTAAGTAATGACTTATTTTCTTTTTTAGTTTCTTTAATTCTCGCTAGCCATTCTTACTCAACTAGACATAAAACCTCACCGATCCCTTGTTCCCCTTCACAGGAACGTTCTAGAGCTTTAATTAATTATGCTGGTCCGCAGATTTGGAATTCGCTCCCACCACAATTGTTGGCAATTAATAATTATAATTTGTTTAAAAGAAAACTTATACAATACTTATTATTCTGAAATCAGTTTCGCAATGCCCTTATTCTTATTTTCACCTCCTGAACGGGTTGTACGGTGTGTCTGGCTTGCTTTGTTTTTGGATATTTTTTGTGTTCAGTTGTCAGGATGAGAGGGCTTGTCAGGCCTCGTGGAGGCCTTTTCCCTCTTATTTATTGGTTGTTGTTGTACTGATTTGCTTTACATTTGAATGTTTTTTTTTTTTTTTTTTTTTTTGAGGTTTAACGGCCTCCGTGAGCAACTCAATGGGCTATAAGCAGTCGCCCGTCCCTAATTTAGGGTCACTGGTTCCAGGGAAGGGAGAGAGCCAGTGCTGTAAGACAAACACAACATCCATGCCTGACCGGGATTCAAACCCGGACCCCTTACGGACGAATGATCAGAGGCCAGCGCCCAAGACCACTGCGCCACCGGGGCGGCACATTTGAATGTCTACTGCATATTTGTAAGAACCGAAATATGAAATAAATAAATAAGACTCAATGTGTCAACTCACTGCTTTGAAGAAAATCGCGTTAATAGACTGAAGTGTTATAAAATACTAAATTTTCACTTTTCAATGCTGTACAAGCAGAAAAGTTGATTCCAGTAATATGTTGCTATTCATTGAAATTCAAATTCCATAATTATGCTTTGTAAATTAAATTATCATGATCCAACCACTGATGGCTAAAGCTTTCTCTGAGATCATCTTTCAGCTTTGCGTCTTGATCTCTACCACATTCTGATTTCCCAAACTATCTCTTATGCAGCCATCTTTTGTTTCTTCGTGGATTTTGATAACAAGGTGAGAGTACACTATATTGGCAAAAGTTACCAGACACCTAGAAAAGGAACACAACATAACATTTTTTGACATATATTAGTACGGTGTCTGTCCACCTTTGGCCTTAATGCATGCACTAAGCCTTCGAGACATGCTTTCCACAAGGTTTTGGAACACAGCGATAGGTATTCGCCTCCATTCAGTACATAATGCTCCCGCTAACTGTTTCTTAGTAGTAGGCCTTGGTACCAAACTTCTTACGCGGAGCTGTAATTCATCCCAAAGGTGCTCTATGGGATTAAGATCAGGGCTCTGTGCTGGCCAGTCCACACACGATACGGAATTATCGTCAAACCACGCCGTAACAGTCCTTGCTTTATGACTCGGTGTATATTCCTGCCGGTACCAACAAGGCTCGGTTCCATAGTATAGCCACAGAGTTGGTAGGGCATATTTGTCCAGAATATCCAGGTAGACGTGTCGGTTAACAGGTTTGTCAACGATAACAAATGGGCCTGGACCATATCACGAAAAACACCCCCACACGAGTACACTGCCAGCTCCAAACTTGACCGTAGGAACAGTACACTGCGGTAAATAGCGTCCCCCCCGCCCCAGCTGCCGTCATACCTACACACGACCATCAGACTGATGGATCGTGTATCTGAATTCATCAGTCTATAGGACCCGTTTCCATTGATCTACGGTCCACGATAAATATTCTTTACACCATGCTAACCGACGAGTAGCATTCCGAGCGGAGATGAAAGGCTTATGAGCAGCTGCACTACCAAGATAAACCATTGAATGAAGTTCTCTGTGAATGGTAAGTGTACATACCGAGGTTCCAGCATTTTTACTTACCTGTGCACTGAGGTCTTGTGCAGTACTCCCTCGATTAGCTGTAACGACTCTCATGAGGCTTCGACGTCCTCTATCGCTGATTGTTTTCGGTCTTCTTGTTCGTTTTGCTGCGTCAGGCACGCCATGTGTCTTCCACTTATTCAGTATCCAAAACAGTAAACTCGGGTATGTTTAAACGTCTCTCGGTTTCTCTTATTTACAACCCTCTAATATAACACCAAACAATCTTTCCTTTCTCAAAGTCAGTTCTCTCCCGCCGCGACATTTTCACTCAACCTCACAGTGGAATATGATCGCGGTCAGCTGCAGGCTTGATTTTATACTGTTTGCAGCTGTACCGCGCATTTTAACAACGCAGCGAATTCGTTCATTTGCTTTTTAAGGGGTGTCCGGTGACCTTTGTCAATATAGTGTATTTCATATCCTTAGCAACCAGGAAATACTTTCTGTTATCCTCAGTAGCCAGGCAAGGATTTCTCCGTGCAGAACCTATCAGTCTAGCAAAACATATCCAACTCATTTTGTTCTCTGTGGTATCTTGTAAGGTTTTAATCCACAGGATGGGCATATACAGAATCACCTCTATTTAAAGGCGACTATTGTTTTACGTTTCATAAATGAAGTTACATTAGATTGAACCTAGTGGTTTGCATGGATCATCGGGTAAACAGGCCAGGGAAGTAGGTGTGCGAGATTATTAGTACGAACTGACATAGTGGCAAGTATTAGACTACGAAGAATCAACTATTGTGTAGGGAAGATGGGGCTTGAACAGATGACAGCAGCGGGTCAAGTGCCGCAGCCCGAAGGCCTGGCGTGATAACCCGGCGCATAGCGATTATTCGGTGATTCAGAGCAGCTCAGCCTTATCGGTGTCAATCCAGCGACCATTTGATCTGAAGGCGGTTGCCCTTGTCACTAGGACATGCGCATCCAACATGTCTATCCCAGATCAGATCATATCATCAGTAAACGATTTTAGGAAGGAAGTGTCTGACCCAGGTATTAAACAACCCTTAGAAATAGGAAGCTAGGAGATTTGGGCTAGAGTGCCCAATAGGAAAGTGACAGTGAAGCGAGGTAGAAAGGGTAAGGAAGACGCCCTTATTTATTTCAGGGGGGGGGGGCAGTACCCGGGGCCCGACGGCTTACGCTTTAACGTGCCCATCTGATACAAGGCGGATATTTAGTGGATCGAGCGTTCGTACCTGCCAGGATCGAACCCGAGATCTTCTCCGTGGTAGTCACGAACGTTGACCACTAGGCCACCCGCGACCCCATGTCTATCCCATTTGCTTTTCAGAGTTTTTACACGTGTCTGTAACACTTCCACTTGTTTATTTCCTAATCACACCGGTCATGCATCTTGTGTACTCCTTCGAGTTATCTACAGTTCTTGTACATCTTACCTTTGTCAGGGTTGATACCTCTGATTCCTCCGTGCGTGGGCTTAGAGCGCAATGACTGATTACTCTCCTTTACAAACGTGAAAAATAACGGCAGCTTGCTCTTTAATAGCACATTATTTCTTCCAAACGCATTCCAGTCAATTTTCATTTCCCTCTTTATTTTTTTCTTTGATGAACAGATATACTTCTGGCTGAGCACAACCGTGAAAGTAATATACTATAAGGGTGAGCCAAAAGTTTTGGAATATTTGGATCACTTTATGTTTTCATACGTATTTTTACGAAGAAAGCTCACTAGCATTCAAAATACAGGCCACCGTGTTGCATCGTCTTTAGCCATCGATCTGCCAGTTCTTCGATTCCGCGGCGATACCTGTTCTTGTCCTTCAAGGCGAAGAAGTCGTTTACCCCAGCTGCCACCTCCACCTGGTTGTTGAAGTGCCACCCACGAAGGAAGTAGGCCATGGACCGGAACAAGTAATAATCCGAAGAAGCTAGATCCGGACAATAAATATCCTGGGTGTGCCGTCAGTTAGATGCCCCCAAAGGTCTAGAGTTTTGCTCGGGTCGTTCGAGCGGCATGAGTCCGAGCGTTGTCCTGCTGTAGTTCACCAGTGCAGAGTACGTCTTCTCCAACACGGCATACATTCGCTCCAACTGTTCAGAGTAGAGGTTGGCGTTGAGGATCCGACCGTCTGGAACAAATTCGTAATGGATACTCCCCTTGAAATTCCAGCTGACGCAGAGTACAACCTTTGTTCGAAGCGCCGACGTGTGGCAGAAAGGGACATCTTTGAACCATCTGGTTGCGGTTATGTTGTCTACAGAACCTTCCCCTTTCGCACGACAAATGTTTGGTGTTGCTTGAGCAGCGTTATGGTCGAGTTCAAACTCGTAAAGTAAAAGTTCTCTAATTAGCTGGTTATGAATGTTTAACTTTTAGGCGTCCCAACCACGGACAGAAAGACGACATGCAATGCTGTTCACAGCAACGACTACCACTTTGTATCCCTTTCGACTGACTGCAGTGCGCGACTTGAACTAGTTTAAACACGCGACATTCCCTCTGCAGCACATGCGTTTATGCAAATATTGCAAAACTTTGGACTCATCCTTATGTTTCAAATTTCACTCCTTCTGCACATTAACCTCCTTTCCTGATGGGAGAATTAACATGGGTTTAGTATTTCTCACAGATTCTCCCTTGAGTGCACTTGTTTGATATTCTCAGAAAATTCTTGAGTAATGATTTGCAGTTCTGGAAGGTTCTTTTTACAAAAACAACAAAGTTTAGAGCAAAATGAAGATGAATTAAATTGACCCCATTGATATTTATTCTCTTTTGTTGATAGATAAATTCCTGGACAGTATTTTGAAGAGCAGGATTGGTAGTTTAGGAGAAATGGTATCACCTTGTCTCCCTTCACTTCCCAAGTTCAGATGTTTTAGTTTTGTCAGATAGTAGAACATCTGAACTTGTTGTTTTTACATGTTTAACAGCCCCCACGTGAATTTAAGGCAATGCGGAATCTTCTGTCCTGAACCTAGGGCTGCTGATTCCAGAGAGGAGAGAGAACCAGAGCTTTAAGGCAATAAGTATTCTACCATCGCTAAACTAGGCCCATGGATTCAAGAGAGGGGACAGAATCAAAGCTTTAAGTCAACCCAGATTCTCTCGTTTTTGAGCTCGGTTCGCTGCTTCCAGAGAGGGAACAGAGCAAAAGTGAATCGTAAGAACTTAAGGTAGCAATCTTAACAGCACGATAATTAAAACACTACGCAGGATTCCTATGAGGTGAAGAACTTATTTAATGTATAAGCTAAAAGATTAAAAATAAAGCCATAAGAACTTTCGGTCTTCCGAAAGACCATCATCAGATGGAAGTACTGGTCTTCCTAAAGATCACCTTCAGATGGAAGTACAGAGTACTTCCATCCGATGTTTAACGACCACACTGAGAACCTTCAGTACTTCCATCTCATGATGGTCTTTAGGAAGACCGAAAGTTCTTATGGTTTTATTTCTAATCTTTTAACGTATACATTAAATAAATCCTTCACTTCATCGGAAGTCTGCGTAGTGTTTTAATTATCGTGCTTTTAAGATTGCTACCGCATCACCATGCCTCATCCTAGAACTCTGGCTCTGGCCTATCTCTGATGGATAGCAAGAAACTTGAGTTTTTGACCACCGTTCCCCGGGCAGCTTTTGTCAATTAGAGATTTTGTTTTTTGATTGGAGGTTTAACGACCACCATGAAAAACTCAATGGGCTATAAACAGTCGACCGTCCCTAATTTAGGGTCACTGGTTCCAGTGAAGAGAGATAACCAGTACTGTAAGATCAAACCAACACCCATGCCTCACGGGATTCGAACCCGGACCCTTTGCGGACGAATGAACAGAGGCCATCTCTTAGACCACTGCGCCACCGGGGTGGCATTACAAATTTTCGAAAATGATGCTATATTAAGATACATTGAATGCTACATACAAGGAGATGCTGATAAGTTCTCGGCCTCACCAAGAAGGAAATGGCCTAGACCCATGAACCTTACAGACTCTTCCACATATTCACCCCGAAGTTTAACACACTCGGCACATCGTCTATAAGTAAAACGTCGTGCCAAAGTACATATCAAATCAATGTCAGCCGTCATAGCACGATAGATATTTCTTTAATGAGTATTGTGACGTACCTGCCAGCAGGACGCACACGACATAAAAGCAGATAGCAGTCAGAACGAACGTCCGCGTAGCTCAATTGGTAGAGTGACTTATTCAAGAATGAGGGGGACCCGGGTTCGAGCCCGGCGTGGATGAAAATGACGGAGAAATTTACTTCGTTATAGTATTTATAGTCATTTTACAATAAAAGCAAGTAACATTAAAAACCCCACAAGATAGATCTTTCAAAACCCCATGGGGTTTTTTCATCAGGTGGTATGAACACTGATACTTCCTGTTTAAATAGATAGTGCATAACGGAGAGCTCCTACGCATGCGTGTGCTCCACGAGCGAATCACTGAACAATGGATGAGAAAACTGTACATGTGCGTATATTCGCATTACAAAGATATCAAATACAAATTAAATATGACAATACAAAAAGGCAAACATCATAAATACAAATTACAAAAAGGAGTTCGCCTCCACAAGATTAGACTCCCCCTTTTCTCCCCTTTTCGACTTAATCTCCCGACTCCCCCCCTCGCTTTTTGCACCCAAACTCTATATCTGGTTGTGGCGCTTGAGTTCTTTTACAGAGTACAACAAGATCATCCACGGCAAGGGAACATGTACAGAAGAATCATCATTGCAGCAAGACTCACGTAAACTAAATATATGCAGGCTTTCGGCCATCAATACTGAAGGCTTAGTGTTGTGAGATGTGAGAAGTTCACCTGGAACATTCACCCCCATGTAGGACCAGACAAAAGTGAAGGCTTAGTGTTGTGAGATGTGAGAAGTTCACCCGGAACATTCATCCCCATGTGAGACCAGACAAAACTAAAGACTTAGTGTTGTGAGATGTGAGAAGTTCACCTGAAACATTCACCGCCATGTGGGACCAGACAAAACTGAAGGCTTAGTTTTGTGAGATGTGAGAAGGTCACCTGGAACATTCACCCCCATGTGAGACCAGACAAAACTGAAGGCTTAGTGTTGTGAGATGTGAGAAGTTCACCTGAAGCATTCATCGCCATGTGGGGCCAGACAAAACTGAAGGCTTAGTGTTGTGAGATGTGAGAAGTTCACCTGGAACGTTCACCCCCATGTGGGACTAGACAAAACTTCTCACATCTCACAACACTAAGCCTTCATTACTGATGGCCGAAAGCCTGCATATATTTAGTTTAAGTGAGTCTTGCTGAAAGGATGATTATGCGGTACAGGCTCCTTTGCTATGGATGAGCTTGTTGAAATCTGTTAACGAACTCAAGCGCCGCAACCAGATATAGGGTTTGCGTGAGGCCCGGTGAAAAACCGGGCAAAAAAAAGGGGGGGAGTCGGGAGATTAAGTCGAAAAGTGGGGACAAATCGTGTGGGGGCGAACTCCTATTTGTAACGTGTATTTATCATGTGTGCCTTTTTGTATTGCCATACTTAATTTGTATTTGGGATCTTTGTAATGCGCATGTACGCACATCTACAGTTTTCTCATCCATTGTTCAGTGATTCGCTCATGGAGCCTGAGCATGCGTAGCAGCTCGCCCATTATACACTATCTATTAAAACAGGGAGTGTCTGTGGTACAACCCCAGTGTTCATACCACCTGATGAAGAAACCCATGGGGTTTTGAAAGATCTTGTGGGGGTTTTAATGTCACTTGCTTTTAATTGTTAAGTGATTTGAAATGCTCATTAAAGAAATATCTATCGTGCTATGACGGCTGATACTAATTTAACACTTGGCAGAGCGTTTCTGGAGTTTCTTTAACATTTCGAAAAAGAATCTCTGAAGTCTGATAACTCAAATACTGCTCTGTCGTTGATGTCACCTCCGAATCATTTGAAAAATGCTTACCTTTCTAGCTTTTTTTAGGGTTTGGGAACAGGAAATAATCCAATGGAACAAGGTCTGGTGAGTAGGGTGGTGGTCTATGCACTTAAAACCCAGATCGCTCAAAACATCCAGTGTCTTGCCAGCCTTGTGAGCCGACGCGTTGTCCTGCAAACAGAGAACACCTTACTGCAGTTTTTCTCGTTTTTTCCCCTTCAATACCTCTTTTAATCGACACAGAAAGTTGGAATAGTATTCAGCATTTATTGTTTGGCACTTCGGGTGATAGCAAGTCAGTAAAACGCCTTCCTATTCCCCAGAAAAACGTTGCCATGACCTTTCCTGCAGATATTTGAGTCTTGAATTTAATTTGGCCGAGGAGAACCCGAGTGCTGCCACTGCTGGGACTTCTGTTTCGTCTCTGGATCGTAGCGGCGTGACCACTTTTCATCAACAGTGACAAGGTGCTGCAAAAAAATTATCACCAGATCGCTCAAAATGCTGCCAAAACCGATTTGGAAGTGTGCACTCGTTTTCGTTTCTCATCGGCATTCAAACATCTGGGCTCCACTTCGCTGAGATCTTCTGCATATTCAAGTCCTCATGAATTATGAACCCAACACGTTCCCTGTATATCTCCATTGTCTCAGCTACTGTTTTAGCCGAGATTAGCCGATCTGACAAAGTCAGATCATGAACACGATAAACAATTTCAGGTGTTGTCACTGTTAAAGCTTCCCAGATCTTGCTGCAACTGCGGTCTCAAAGTCTCCAGAATGAAAGTTGGCACACCGGTTTTTCACAGTGGAATATGAAGAGAACTTGTCCCTTAATGTTTGCGTCATACACTCATAGATTTGTTTTGCAGTTTGCTTCTGCAGGAACAGAAATTTCATGACTGCCGGGAGTTCCACATTCGAAAATTCAACACTTGAGCATTGACATGATACAGTTCAGGACGTCAAACATCTGCAAAAAAAGAGCAATTAGTCTGAAAATTGACACTTTACAATACAGAAGAACAATATTTCGAGCTGCAGTGACAGAATAATGGTACAATTAGAAGAAGTGGGTTAGGACGAGAACCTTTCCGCATCCCCTCGTAATTTTATGGCATTGATAACCGCAAAACTTTGCACTTTTGAATCCAGAGTTTTCTCATAACCTTTGTGTCTCAGATGAACCTTATGCAGTTCTGTTTGTCATTTTTTCATGTAGGACTTCCGTCCACAGTGAGTAGAGTTTAGGTCCCAGCCACTTACAGCGAGATCGCCTTTTGGACAGGACACAGAAACGGAAGGAATGAGAGTAAGTCTAGCGACTTTTGACAGAACAGTTTGTAGTGAGATTAGAGTACAGTAGATGGCGCCACCGTACATGTACGATATTGCACATAGATGGGTGAGAGAATTTCAGGGAGGACATAGGAAAGGATACCCATTTAACCAGTGGGTCCAGCCTGGGGGCCGTCACTTTACGTGCTCGTCCGATGCACGGCGGATATTCAGCGATTGTTAGTAAATCACACCATCTCTGAAGGATCAGCCCAGGCTAGAACCTGGGGACCCAGCATCGATAGTCTGAAACACTAACCACTAAGCCATCCGCGGCTTATGCAGTTCTGTTTCTTCAAATTCAGTATTTATACTTTATGAACAGATCGCTAATCATTTCATTTTTCGTGCGGATGACGTCATTTTTATAACGCCAGCTGAATGTTTTTCAGCTTTATAGGCTTGCTCTGATGTTGAAAATCCTCCAAATACGTGGAGTCAGTAAATAAATAAATAAATACATCGCTCTTGGAGGATTTTTACCTTGGATCTCGCCCTTTGGATTTAACTGCTATAATACACTGCCGGACAATTGCTAAGGACGGATGACAATAGCAACCACAAAATGGAAGGCAGGAAAATGTGGAAATTAGCATAAGTGCGAGATACAGTAAGACGTGTTGTGCGTATGCAAATTTTGTATTGCCGAACTTGTTCGTGACGTCATAGCGCTGATAAGAGATATAAAGGATTTGACGCGTATTGACCGTTGTTGTTCAAACGCAAAGTTCAAAGGGAAAGAATCAATTGACGAACTTGCAAGTTTCAGTATGTCTTCCCGACATCACCTAGATGATTTTACGCGTGGCCGTATTATTGGCAAGATTGAAGAAGGGCGAAAAATAACAGATGTTGCCAGGGAGTTCGACGTCAGCCACAGTGTTGTTTCAAGGCTTTGGAAATCATTTCAAACAAATGGAGAGTGTAGCAAACGTCACGGGGGAGGTCGTGTTTGCAGTACGACACCTGCAGAAGATCGGTACATAGGGCTATCAACAAAAAGACACCGGCGCAGCACAACTAGTGAGGTAGCAAATCAGCTTATGGCTGCTACTGGCAAGCGGATCTTTCGAAAAACTGTCGCCAGACGTTTGCATGAAGGAGGACTATACGCCCGCCGTCCTGTTGTGTGCATCCCATTGTCCAGACGTCACCGTACCGCCCGTTTGCAATGGTGCCATTAACATCGCAATTGGACTGATAACGACTGGTCTGCTGACATCTTCTCAGATGAGAGTAGATACAGCCTGTCGTGAGATTGTCGACGACAACTGATCTGGCGTGGTAGTGGTACTGCATATTGTCCAGCAAACATACAGGAAAGTGACCGATATCCGACATGTAGTGTCATGGTATGGGCTGGCATCATGATCAATGGCCGTACGTCCCTCTATGTGCTTCCAACTGGGACTATGACTGGCCAACGATACATTAATGATGTTCTGCTACCTCATGTTCGCATGTTCCGTGGTGCTGTCGGTGATTGATAAATTTTCATGGACGACAACGCAACATGTCATCGAACAGTCGCTGTCCAGGAGAGTCTTGAGAGCGAGGATATTCAACGCCTCGTATGGCCAGCACGTTCTCCAGATCTGAATCCCATTGAAAATGTGTAGGATGCTTTGTGGAGGAGTCTTGCTGGTAGCCAATGCCCTCCAATAAACAAGGACACCCTCATCCGTGCACTGACAGAGAAATGGGATAAATTACCCCAACAGCTGCTTGATAATGTTGTGCAAAGCATGACATGACGTGTAGAATCTTGCATCGCCCTCCATGGTGGCCATATCCCGTACTGACATCTTACGCCGGAACGCCTGCGGACGGTAATTGCATATTTTTCACGTTTACGTATTCTGCACAAAATGGCCTGTTTGTCCCTTGAACACGTTCCAAAGCCTTCTGGATTTCAGAGCACAATAAATTGTCTTTCTTGTAATGTCCTGGCATTCTGACATTATTTTATTTCACTTGGCATCCAACCACACTTACTTTTTTATGCGCTATATAGCCGTTTATGATCCGTCCTTAGCAATTGTCCAGCAGTGTATATGGCCGTTAATGTCCACCAGATGGAGACGTCTCAGTAGCTGAGCCCATCTTACGGATTTATGATGACAGAAGCTGACTTAGAAATACACATAGCACCGTGGATTGTTGACCACCGTGGTGCAAAGTTAACGCGCTCGGCTAGATATCGAGAGATCCGTTGTTCATTTCCACGGCGGCGGCTGAAAACAATTTTTCGGTTGCTATGTGTTTCTGGAACGTGGAAAGTGCGATGTATTTATTTATTTATGATGTTACTCAGTGCTTCCATTTTTGTGTTAATTTTATCCGATACCGTAGCATCACACACAGGAGTTAAAAAAATATCAGAAGTAAATAAATATAGTTTAGCCCAAAACTAAAAATGTATGTAACAGTAATGTTTCTGAAAATATATTGGTATGCTAGTTTCATATCATTTTAAATAGAGCTCAGTGGTTTAAATTTTTCACGATATCTCCTTCATGTATTATTTTAATCCTCCAAAAAACCCTCAAACATGACGACTTTTTTGAAGCACAACACTAATTAAACACTTTTTAGATGTAATAACTTCAAAGTGAAGTAAAATGCACCAAAAAAATGGGCTGATTAAGTGAAACCAGGTTTCTCTTAGCTAAATTAGATGTCATGGCGATGAAAACATCTTCACCTTTCAAAAAATAGTCTGTAACATCATTTATGTCACTGTAGTCACCATAACAGGATAATTCATTAATTTCTTTAAGACGCGTAGTTTTGTGCGAAATAATTAAGGTGCAAATAATTCAGTTATGAGCTTCATAATGAGATTTGGTGTTCAATAATTTAGATGAGAATCTTGAGAGTCTAGGTATTTGAAGAACTATCCATTAAAATGAGGAGCTAACGTCGGAGGAAATCTAGTTGTCAAGATTCGTTTATTAAATTCTGTTGTCACTTCATCAAACATGTCTCTCACGCTACCAATTCAGGAATTATAGGAAAATTACCAAGGCTGCGTAATTTTCCAGAACTGATGGCTTTTGAATCTCTTAAGAGACGTAAATGGTCGATTACTCTGTGATATTCTCGTTGCAGTTTCGAGTTCACAGAAGTAAAATCATTTCCTTCCACTTGAATTTCTGCAGTGATCGCTTCATTAAATGCAAATACTTAAATAGCTCTTGCATTAGAATAATTTTGCTTCAAAAACAGAAAAGCGAATCAATTTTCTGTATCGGTTTAAAAGAAGGGTTTATCATTTAGCTTTTACAAGCATAAAGTAAGAAAATCCCACACGGGACATATAAATAAATTCCAAGAATCTTCGTATCCATTGAATTCTTGTGTTTTTCAGTGGCGCTGGTATTTAAATCACCGGCAATAAGATGGTCTTGCTTGTTGTTCAAAACACAAGTTTGTCCGTGTCCCCTTACTCCGGAGTAAGTCGCTCTCCCAACTGAGCTACGCTGACAGAATGTCTCGCTGCATAGTTGGCATCTTGACACATGTTTTCAACTCTATATTTCGTCACATCATCTTCCTCTTAATTTCTTCATTTTTTCTTTGAAGTGAAGTATGAATTTTTCATTAATTCCAAGCAATGTGTAAAACAAATATCACACATATTTAGAAGAACGCAACGGTCAGTGTATCTATTTTCCACAATCGGGCGCCAATGTGAAAACACAAGTTTGTCTCTGACGGACATCGAAACCGTGTCCCCTTACTCCGGAGTAAGTCGCTCTCCCAACTGAGCTACGCTGATAGAATGTCTCGCTACAGATTTGTCGTCTTAACACCATAGATGAAAAAGGGGTCACGGTTCAACGAGTCAACGGGTTGACAATTTTTTGCGTGTCCAACGGCTTTGGTCAAGGGGTTCCTGTTCCGAATTTGACCCAGTTTTATTCCGGTTTTTTTTTCTGAAAAGAGAAAAAATATATTCCAAAGAAACATGCGCGTTGTAGAATTCTGTAGTCGATACTGGTGCCCACGAAGTGAATAACGATTTGCCATGCAAAAGTATTGTCGTCTTTTTCTTAAAGCAACAAAGATTTCTACCGACCTACGTCAGACACACCAACACCATATCTTAAAAAGAAACTTCCTTTGCGTTCTTTTACAGTGCGATTGTCCAGGGCAAGGTACAGGCAAACGCCATTCGCCTGCTTCTTAGCTGATTCACTCTCTTCGTGTGAAGTTCACTCTACGACTGAGAGTTACTTTTCACATCGCATCTTTTACATTGAGTATTCAGAGGTTTTCTATTGATGTGCTAACATCTCGGTCCCATGACATGTCATGTCGAAATTAACTCCTTATTTGTTAATATGGATGGATATAATATTAAGGAGGTTGAGAAAGGCGTCTAAGCCAACAAATACGTGCTTGTTGAAAACCACAAGGGGAAGAGTGAATGCTGGAATATTTTTCGTCTCATTAAGGAACCGGTGAATAATTCTTTGTTGTTTGGTCTTGCTTGTTGTTCAAAATGTGCAAAGTGTATAATTACGAAGAAAGATGTCGTCGGTGTAATAAAAGATTATGGAACCAAAAATCTGACGGACCATATGAAAGTATGCGCACCTCCATCAAAGCGTGGAAAGAGTGAACAATCTAAATACATTAAAAAAAATACATTTGGGCAATCGTAAATAATGATTCTCATTTGTAATATACTCCATGGTCACGATCATAGTCAACCATTACTTCTGGATTACGCAAAATAGCGGCACTAAAATTTAGCAACCAACTAAATTTTATTTTTAAAAAAGGAAATTTATAACGAGGAACAGTACACCAATTAAGTAGTAATTGTAACATAATCAAGAATTACTGGGAACGTAGGTTGTTGTGGCAACCAGGTTTGTATGTTAATGGAGGTGTTTATTAGAAGCGAAGGAGGATCGTTGTGTTGAAATTAAAGTTTATGTTCAAGATGGGACTTTGTAATTTCTAAAAGTAAGTTCACTATATAATATTAAAGCTTAATATTTTGACATGGTGTCAGAATCGTAATGGATAGGTTTGATACTCCAGAAGAATTAAGATTTACGGGCAATGTCGCCGAGAATTGGAAGAGGTGGAAGCAGAAGTTAAAAAATTTTCTCCTAGCTACAGAAAAAATCAACAAACCGGATAAAACAAAGGTCGCCATTTTACTAAATCTTTTTGGTGATGATGGAGTGGAAATATTTAATACATTCGACTTAGACCTAGAGGCGGCTGAATATTTTACCAAAGTCGTAGATAAGTTCGAATCATATTGTTTGCCACGGAAAAACGTAGTTTTCGAGCGCAGGTAGGACAACCGTTCGATCAATACCTTACACAACTCAAAACCTTAGCTAAAACTTGTGAGTTTGGAACTCTACAAGAAAGGTTAATACGTGACCGTGTAGTCTTAGGTTTGATCGACACAAGACTTCAAGAAAATCTTCTTCGTGAACCGGATCTTACACTTCAAAAAGCAGTGGAACAGGTAAAAGCTCCTGAAGTGAGTAAAGAAAGGATTAAAAATATGAAAGAACAAACTGAAGTTGTGAACATATTAAAACTAAAACATCTGGGAATACGCTCATGAAAAGAAGTATTAAGCAAAATGTAGTTTCTAAAAGCAGCAGTGTAATGGAGCTATTTCTTTGTAAAAAGTGTGGTAGAAAGCAAAAAGGAGGAGAGTGTTTTGCATTTGGAAAAGTTTGTAATAAATGCAAAGTGTTAAATCATTTTGCTGTAGGGTGCAAAGTTAAAGTAAAATCTGGAAGAAGGGTTTACGAAATACAGAAAGAAATTAAGAAAGAACCTATTTTATATGTGGATACTATACAGAACCCATATGTAGATAAAGTTGAAGCTGTTGGTAAAATTTGTGAGAAGTCGTGGAATAAAAACATACGGGTTGAAAATTGTGAAGTAGAGTTTAAATTAGATACATAAGCTGAAACCAAAATTAGGCCTCTAGAAACGTTTGAGGAAATATGTTCTGAGGTGAAGTCTCAAAAACCAGAGCTCCAGCATACTTCTACAAATTTAACCACGTATAGAAAATTTAAGATAAAGCCAAAAGGGAAAGTAGTTCTTAGATGCTCCACTGAGAATGTTAAACAACAGATAATACTGTTTAACGTGGTGCAACAAGATTATAAGCCAATATTAGGATTAAAAGCTTTCTTGCAGCTTAATCTAACAAAGAGACTTGATCACATTAAATCTACTTTAAGTAAAGAAACTATTATTGAGAATTATGCAGATGTTTTTAAGGGTCTAGGGAAGATGCCAGGTGATTCTCGTCACATAGAAGTGAACCCGGATGCTGTGCCAGTGATAAATCCTCCAAAGAGAGTGCCTCAAGTACTACATAATAAATTGAGACAGTTACTCCAACAGTTGGAAGAAAAGAACATTATATATAAAGTAGACAACCCCACTAACTGGGTACAAAATTTGGTTATAGTAGAGAAGCCAGGTGGAAATCTCAGGTTGTGTCTGGACCCAAGAGATTTAAATCAGGTAATGAAGAGAGAACATTATGCCATACCATCCATAGAAGATATAATAAGCAGGCTAAATGGAAAAACAGTCTTTTCAGTATTAGATTTGAAGGAAGGGCTTTGGCAAGTTCCTTTAGATGAAGGTAGTGCAAATTTGTGTACTTTTTAACCCTCCCTTTGGTGGATTTCGTTTTAACAGAATGCCATATGGAATCAATTCGGCACCAGAGGTCTTTCAGAAAAGAAATCTAAAAATATTTGGGGACATACCAGGGGTAGAAATTTATATAGATGATATTATCATCTCAGGAATTGATAAAGAAGAACATGACTGAAGTGCTAAAAGGGCTAGAAAATACATCGGGAAGTTGAATAGTGCAAAATTTCAATACAGAATAAATGAAGTTAAATATGTAGGACAAATCATATCTAAAGATGGTATCAAAATAGATCCACAACATGAATAGGCCATTGAAGAAATGCCAATTCCAAAGGATAAAACAGATGTTAGAAGACTACTAGGAATGATGAATTATGTGTCTAAGTTTACCTAATTTGCCCAGAATCACATTCCCATTGAGAGCTTTGACTAAGAAAAGCCAAGAATTCAAATGGGCCTGGGAACATGAGAAGGCTTTAAAAGAGTTAACAAACACTTTTAAAACAATAGTTTTAAAAGTGTTTGTTAGTTCAAAGAACATCATAATACAATGTGATAGCTCTAGAGATGGAATGGGTGCGTGACTCATGCAAGAGGGACATCCAGTTTCGTTTGTGTCAAGGGCATTGACTGAAGATGAGCAAAACTTTGCACACATTGAAAAGGAGTTATTGGCCATAGCTTTTACCTTCGAAAAATTCCATTATTTTGTTTCTGGCAGGAAAGTAACAATGCAGTCGCATCATAAACCGTTGGAGTCCAATGTGAGAAAACCGCTGTTTAAAGTCACAGCAAGGCTGCAACGTATGATGCTAAAACTAATGAAATACACTTTTGCTGTGCAATATGTACCAGGCTGTAAGATGTACATAGCCGATACACTATCATGGGCATTTCTAAGTGGTGAGAAGGCCCAGAGCTATCCTGAATTGCAGAATGTGATACACAGTGTATCCAAGTACCTGCCAATGAGTGATGAAAGAAGGGCGCAATTTATACTACCCACCAAAGCGGAAAAAGAACTAAAATTAGTCATGGAATATAGTACAAAAGGGTGGCCAAAGTACTTTAAAGCTGAGAACGGGGGTTTGAAGCAGTATTACAAATTACGAAATGACTTATACCTTCAGCACGGTCTGATATTCTTTGGCGACTAATTGGTGGTACCCAGGGATTTAAGGAAAAATATGTTACTGCTGATACACTGAAGGGCAATTGAATTAGAGACAGCTGGCGTTATGCAAATGTGGCGCTGTGGGCGGCCCTGTTAACGTAAACGACATGACGCATGCAGCGATCCGACAATATAAGGAGTGATGCGACGGGAATCAGTAAGAGTCGGACGCAGTATGGGTAAGACGAAGGATCTAAGCGCATTTGATCGTGGGAAAATTGTTCGTGCCCGACGAATGGCTCACTCCATCTCGGAAGTCATGCAGGCACTGGGATTTTCACGAGCCACTGTATCACGGGGGCACCGTGAGTACATCGAATCCGGTAAAACCATCCCTGCAAGAGCCAACTGCCGTGGACAACAACGTGTGGATGAGCGTGGTCATCGTCGGCTAGCTCGCATTGTAACAGCGAATAGACGGACCACAGTGCAAGAAATCACTTGGCAATTTAACGCTGGTGCACAAAAACGTGTAAGCAGCCACACCATCCAGAACCATCTCCTCGCTATAGGGTACAGAAGCCATCGTCCCACGAGGGTACCACTGTTGCTGACCGCACATCACAGGGTGCAAAGATTAGTACGGGCGCGGGAACATCGCCACTGGGCCCTAGACATGTGGGAAAATTGTGCTTGGACTGATGAGTCGAGACTCCCGTTGGTACATGCGGATGGCAGGATACGAGTACGGCGCAAACCACATAAAGCGATGGATCCTTCTTGCCAGCAGGGTACTCTTCAAGCTGGTGGGGGTGGCATTCTCGTCTGGGGACTGTTTACGTGGACTGAAATGGGACCCCTGGTACGTGTGACATCGTCCCTCACAGGTCAACGTTACCGGAATATCCTGGACGACCATTTGCTCCCGTTTGTGTGTCTTCAACATCCCACTGGGGACCTCATCCTGTAACAAGAAAATGCACCATGCCATCGCTCCCGAATTGTATCCGAATGGTTGAATGACCACTCCACTGACTTGACCTCGCTTCCTTGGCCAGCTGTTTACGTGGACTGAAACATGACCTCAATCCCATCGAGCACATCTGGGATGCCTTCAAGAGAGATGTTCGAGGCTCTGACCCCTCCATCAAATCTTCGGGAACTGTGGGAGCTTGTTCAGGGGTCGTGGATCCGTATGGCTTCCCAACGCTTCCGGTGTCTTGTCGTGTCCATGCCGAGACGAATCGCCGCCGTCATCAGAACGAAAGGTGGTGCTACACGTTACTAGACAGGTATCTCTAATTTAATGGCTCTTCAGTGTACATGAGTCACACCTTGGAATGGAAAAGTGCAAACTGAGAGCAAGAGAAATTATGTACTGGCTCAGAATGAATTTCGTGATTGATCAAGTTGTATCTAAGTGTGAAGTGTGTGAGAGATCCATATCTAGCAATACCAAAGAACCTTTAATTCCTCATGCAGTTCCTCAAAGACCATTTCAGAAAGTTGCTGTTGACCTTATGGAGTTTCAAAATGTCACTTATTTGGTCCTAACAGAGTACTATTCAAAGTGTATAGAGGTCTGCAGTCCAGAAACAAAGACAAACTCAAGAAGTGACAATCAAATTAAAAGCTGTCTTTTCTAGGTTTGGAGTTCCAGAAATTTTTGTTTCTGATAATAACCCATTTAACAGTTGTGAGTTTAAGGCGTTAGCTAAATCTTGGGATATTAAGTGCACATACAGTATTCAAGTCCAAGATATCCTAGGAGTAATGGTATGGCAGAGAAGGGAGTGCATATTATGAAACAAATTTTCAAAAAGTCCCATGCGGACAACAGGGAACATTATGTTGGTCTGATGAAGTACCGAAATACACCAATAGCAGGAGTCATGCTCTCTTCTGCTCAGCTGAATTTTGGTCGCCGACTCGGAACCAGATTGCCGATAAAGGCAAAACTATTAAATGCACAGCTATTTGAAGACGCTGAAGAAAGATTAAGACTAAGACAACAAAAACAGAAGCGTTACTATGATAAGCGTTCTAAACCTCTTCCTCCATTAAAGGAAGGAGACAGTGTGCTTATAAAGAACTTAAATAACGCTTCATGGGAGCCATCAACAGTTGTTGGATTGGATTATAGTCCTAGGTCTTATACAGTTAAAAAGGCCAGTGGTGCTGCTGTGCGCAGAAACAAAATCCACTTAAGAAAATCTTACAATCCAGACCGGAATCTGCTATCTAGGGACTTCGAGACAGAAGAGCCCAGTGGTGAAACAAATGACAGCTTTATAGACCGGAGACAAGAGCAGAGTCAAACAGAAGTGTTGCCCGGGGCGGTAGCTGTACAACCTAAATGTTCAATGGGTGACAGTCTTCCTGTGTCTTTAGATAGTCTTCCTGTGTCATCACACTAGTCTCTGGTGTGAACAGGTCACGTCTTCCTGTGTCATCACACTAGTCTCTGGTGTGAACAGGTCAAGTCTTCCTGTGTCATCACACTAGTCTCTGGTGTGAACAGGTCAAGTCTTCCTGTGTCATCACACTAGTCTCTGGTGTGAACAGGCCAAGTCTTCCTGTGTCCTTAAAAGAGACTGGTGTGCTCAGACCAAAACGACAAACAATACCACCAACTTATTTAAGACATTATGTGTTAAACTCGTTGTATACGTGAGTATTCTTGATTGTTTAGAAAGGAAAGGAGATATAACACAATCAAGAATTTCTGGGAACGTGGGTTCTTGTGGCAACCAGGTTTGTATGTTAATGGAGGTGTTTATTAGAAGCGAAGGAGGATAGTTGTGTTAAAATTAAAGTTTATGTTCGAGATAGGACTTTGTAATTACTTAAAGTAAGTTTATTTTATAATATTAAAGCTTAATATTTTGACAGTAATACTGGTGATCCGATTTATTGGCGTAGGAAATAAACACATAAGCGTTTCTAAGCTTTCGCACATCAACCTGATGCCTTTTTCAAGGAAGTTAGACAGAAACTGCAAACTGAAAAATAGAACGCTTAACAATTTGAACGCGGGAGCTTGACAATAAATAGATGCGACCTTATATTAATTTAAAGATACGAGGCATCACGTTGGTTGCACGCGGGATTCTGGTAGAGAAAAGGCGTTACTTGAAGAATTGGTTCCAAATTCGTGGCAACTCGAGTGAGACTCAATCATTGCAAGTATCCCTGCTGGTAATGATTTCCAAGGTTTCCCGAATAGCTGCACATTTAGGGGTAGAGTAGATAGCCAATTTCTTTATATCATCCTACATAGGAGTAGCGGACTTGAATTTTCTTCTACTTGAATTAGAGAAGTATTGGCTTCTAATTGAATTAGAGAAGTCAAATTGAAGCCCGCTACTCCTATATGGGATGATATAAAGAAATTAGCTAGCTACTCTACCCCTAAATGTGCAGCCATTCGGGAAATCTTGGAGATCATTACCAGCAGCGATACTTGCAAGAATTGTGTCTCACTCGAGTTGCCACGAATTTGGAACCAATTTTTCAAGTAACGCCTTTTCTCTACCAGAATCCCGCGTGCAACCAACGTGATGCCTGGTATCTTTAAACGAATATAACGTCGCATCTATTTATTGTCAAATTCCCGCGTTCAAATTGTTAAGCGTTCTATTTTTCAGTTTGTAGTTTCTGTCTAACTTCCTTAAAAAAGCCTTCTAGTTGATGTGCGAAAGCTTGGAAATGCTTATGTGTTTATTTCCTACGCCAATAAATCGGATCACTAGTATTACTATTAAAAAAGGATTTCAGTTATTAAATATCAAGTAGATCTTGGGATGAATATATATATTACGTTTATATGTATATGTATAAATTGAGTTTCGAATTTATCGTTCATAGCAGATTATTTCGGGTCACTTGCGGGTCCGGGTACGAATTTTTTTGCCCGTTTCCAACTCTGCTTGACACATGTTTTCACCTCTATATTTCGTCACAGTAGCTAAATTTCGAAATCACTATTATCTTTCTTGATACACTGGGTACCATAGAAAACAGAAGTTTAACTTGGATCAAGATTTGTAAAACATTTTGCTTGTGTGCTCTCAGGCGGCCTGCTGGTAATTTGCCTTTATCTTTATACAAAGCTTTTCTGTTTCATTTCAGTTTCGGGGTATAACGACCCGCCACGAGAAACACATAGCGGTATAGGAAGTCACTCGTCCCTTATTTAGGGCCACTGGCTCTAGGAAAGCGAAACAGCCGGCACCATCAGACCATTTCTAAATCAGGGTTACAGAGAAGATTCATTCTGTCAAACGAGCTTACCAGGAATTCCTTCACCCTAATTCCATCCCAGGCACATCTCGGACGAATGGTCAGAAGCCAGCGCATCAGACCATTGGGCCTCAAGGGTGGCGACCATACGGGTTCGTCACAAGATTCTAGTATTACACAGGTTTCACGAAGTTTTCTTCGAATTTTGTATATTCAACTTATTATTTCGTACGCATCTGTATCTCAAGAAACAACGTACTGTATACAGTGCATTTGTACAATTAGTAGACAACAATTAGAAATAAAGGTGATGACCAGTTCACGTGCATCCCCTGCGCAGAATGAAGCAGACCCAAATCGATCCCAGTGATAAACAGGCGGACAACAGACCGCTGGGCAACTGCGGGGCAAAACACATTCAGGTTAAATGTGGGAGGCCCAAGCAGCGTCAGGTAGCTAACGGAACTGCGCACGCTGTATACCTTGGGCTACAGAAGCTGACGCGTTTCAGGTGCGCCACTGTTGAATGCTGATAATCAGAAATTACGCCTCGCCTGCTGCCGGGATCATCAAAAGTGGACCTCTGCAGAGTGGCGCCGCGTCGTGTGGTCAGATGAATCCCGTTTGCAGTTGTACCGAGCTGACGGGAGGGATCTGGTGCTGCGATGACAGTATGATGACATGGCCCAGTCGTGACGGGACGGCTCTTTTCATGGCACTTGTGGCTTTGTGTTGTTTTTTGGGAGGCTCCTCATGGGATACATTAGGTCCCTTAGTGTGTCTTGGGAAGTTCGTAAGCACTGCGCAATAGCAGCCTGTGCTGGCTGATCAGCTACCCACTTTCATGGCCATCGCGTATCCTGCGGGTGATAGCATATTTCACAGGACAATGAGCCACCCCACCGAGCAGCACCCACTTAGGCATATCTCGAGGAACACAAATCTGAGTTTAGAAGTGTCCAATGGCTTCCCCAAGGTCCCCGGATTTAAACCTTGTAGAAGCTCTGTAGGATGCAGCGGAGCGAAACAACAGATCCACGGATCTTGGACCGACGTCTCGGGCACAGTTGTGGACAATGCTGCAACAGGCACGGCTGAAATTACTCCTAAAAGCTGTCCGGCATCTAATGGAATCGATGCCTCAGCGTGGACGGGCTATTTTCCGCGCTACAGGAGGACTAACACCCTACCAGGTAGGTATATCTAATGTTTTGTCCCTTGAGTACAATGTCACCGGACACCATTTCAAAAGCAAATGAACATATCCAATGCGTTGTTAACATGCGCCGTACAGCTGCAAACAGTATTAAAACAAGCCTGCAGCTGACCACGATCATATCGCACTGTGAGGTTGAGTGAAAATGTCGGACCGGGAGAGAACTGACTTTGAGAAAGGAAAGATTGTTGGGTGTTATATTAGTGGGTTGTCCATAAGAGAAACCGAGAGGCGTTTAAACATACGCAAGTCAACTGTTTTCGATGTATTGAATACGTGGAAGATACACGAACAAGCAACACGCACCGGTAGACCAAAGAAAATTAGTGATGGAGAACGTTAAAGCCTCAGGAGAGTCGTTACAGCTAATCGACGGAGTACTGAACAAGACCTCAGTGTACAGGTGAGTAAAAATGCCGAAACTTCGGTATGCACACGTACCGATCGCAGAGAACTTCATTCCATCGGTTACCGTGGTTGTGCGGCGCATAAGCCTTTCGTCTCCACTTGGAATGCTACTCGTCGTTTAGCATAGTGTAAAGAACATTTAATGTGGACCGTAGATCAATGGAAACGGGCCCTATGGACTGATGAATCCAGATACACGTTCCATCAGTCTGATAGCAGTGTGTGGGTATGGCGGCGGGCGGGGGAACGCTATTTACCACACTGTACTGTTCCTACGGTCAAATTTGGAGCTGGCAGTGCACTCGTGTGGGGGTGTGTTTAGTGGTATGGTCCCGATGCATTGGTTATCGTAGACAAACCTGTTAAACAGCACGTCTACCTCGATATTCTGGACAATAATGCCCTACCAACTCTGTGGCAGTACTATGGAACCGAGCCTTGTTTGTACCAGCAGGACAATGCACCCAGCCATGAAGCAAACACTGTTACGGCGTGGTTTGACGATAATTCCGTATGATGTGTGGACTGGCCAGCACAGAGCCCTGATCTTAATAGCACCTATGTCATAAATTAGAGCGCCGCATTTAGAAGTTTGGAACCAAGGCCTACTACTAAGCAAAACTTAGCGGCAGCATTATGTACTGAATGGAAGTGCATACCTATCGCCGTGTTCCAAACTTGTCCAGTGCATTCTCGAAGGGTCAGTGCACGCATTAAGGTCAAAGGTGGACCGACACCGTACTAATGTATGTCAATAAAGGCCATGTTGTGTTTCTCTTGTAGGTGTCCCGTGTCTTTTGTCAATATAGTGTATATCAAAGATAAAGGAAAAATAAGCCATCTCTTTACCTGTCAGTCCTTGCTACTGTTATTACTGAAATTTCGTTTTCAAACTGAATTTCAGGATTAGGAGATAAATGTATTTGTGCCGTCCCGGTGGCGCAGTGGTCTAAGCGATGGCCTCTGATCATTCGTCCGAACGGGGTCCGGGTTCGAATCCCGGTGAGGCATGGATGTTGTGTTTGTCAAACGGCACTGGCTCTCTCCCTTTCCTGGAACCAATGACCCTAAATTAGGGACGGGCGACTGCTTATAGCCCATTGAGTTGCTCACGGTGGTCGTTAAACCTTTAATAAAAAATGTATTTGTGATAAAGTCATCCTATTTCAGTTTAATGTGAAATTTAGTTCTTAGTTTTAGTAATATATATTGTTCTTGGTTCCCCGATGGACGTACTAGATGTGCAGGTTTCTTTCTTGCCCACCGAACTGGAATAGGATGAGGCATGACTACTGAGTTTTTTACAACTTTGACTCTCTTCCTCGCCTAGAACCAGTGGTCCTGAATTAGGGAGTAGGGACACTGCTTAGACGCCTTTGAGTTAGTCCTGGTGGTCGTCGTTAAACAATGAAAAAATGGACGTACGGGTTTTCCCTTCCTTTGGACATTATATCTCCGCCTCCAATGATCAATGTGATCTAGGAACATGGTGTGTACTTCAGATTCGAGTATTAATTCAATCAAAAAACGTGCTCATATTTGGATTTCGTCGTATTAGTTTTACTGGTTACATTCACTGCATTTACAGCATTTTGATGCTGCGCACACAAAATCTTTTCTCCAGAAAGAAATCACAGAATTTCATAGAGGCGGGCTTTTTAATGACACATTTCTTTGTTATGGTACAGTTCATAAATAACTTACTATTGACAAGAAATGTGATATACGAATAAAACTAACTACCTGTTTCTTCGTAGCACATCTCAATCTGCTGTTTCAAATTAAAAAATAGAACAATCAATCTTTCCAGAAAATCTGGGCGAAAATTAGTAAGACCCGGGACGAGCGTATCTTTAACGAATTTGTTATTTGCAAAATATTAGGCCACCTAGGTGGTCTATGCGCTGGCTTCTACGCATTCGTCCGAAATAGGTCTGGATTCGAATCCGGGTTAGGCATGGATTGTGTGTCTGTCCTAAGGCAATGGCTATGTCCCTTTTCCAGATCCAGGCGCCCTAAGTGAGGGACGGGTGACTGCTTTTAGTTCACTGAATTGCTCACCTTGGTCTTTAAATTCCCTCCCAAAAAATAACAGCTTCAGTTTCTCATTAACTTAAAGTGAGCAATAGGTGCAAAAGTTCTACGAATATGTATGCTTCAGAATAGGAATAGATAAAAGAATTGAGTTGTTGGCATAAGTAGAACACACAAACAATCGCAGAATATAGCAATGCATTGCGTGTGTGCAAACGTTTTACCCGTTTTTTAATAGATGCAAATTCCGATCAGAGTAGATACGTCACAGAGGACGCTGCGATGCCGAATTATCGGCCAATAAAGCGAGGAGCAGTAGAGCATATAGAGGCACTAGGTTTGTCTGAGTAGGTCATTCGTAACGGAAATCACCGACGGTGTAACATGGCAAGAGACAAGGAGCACATTAGACATTGTTTACTGCACGAGTTCTGTAAAGGCAATACTGCAGCTGCGGCTTGCCGCAACATCTGTCAAGTGTATGAGGAGGATGCAGTTGATGATAGCACATGTTGCCATTGGTTCGGGAAATTCCGGGGCGGAGACGGAAGATTTAGAGAGCAACTATGTCCTGGACGTCCATCCGTGGTTTCTGACGAGAATGTGGACCAAACCATTACAAATGACACACATCCAACTGCTCAGGAATTAGCGGAAACGTTGTCGGTACACAGAACAACAGCCCAAAGATGGATGCATGCACTTGGGTTCATCACCAAGTTCGATAACTGCGTCCCGCTGCAATTTTCTGCAAAGCAACGAGAGGAGAGAATCCGCACCTGTGTTTCTTTGCTTTCTCGTCCCAGAAATGAACCGTTTTTGGGGCGAATTGTAATAGGTGATGAGAAATGGCTACTGTACCGTAATGTAATGCGTCGACTGACTGTGTGCAAAGATGCGGAGCCAGCTCCATTGATCTCAAAAGGAGAACTACATCACAAAAAAATTTTTGTTGAGTGTTTGGTGGGATGTCCATGGAATAATCCACTAGGAGGTGTTGGCACCTAATCGAACGATAAATGCGGACTTCTACTGCCAACAGTTGGACAGATTGCGAGAACAACTGACATCGAAGCGGCCAGCACTCGTCAATCGCAAAGGGCGTGATCCTCCATCATGATGACGTCAGATCTCATGCTGCTTTAATCACTCGGCAAAAAGTTACTGAACTTTGGTTGGGAAGTGTTGCCTCGCCGGGCGTATTCCCCCTAAACTGGCACCTACGGGCCAGCACCTTTTTAGATCATTACAGAACGCCTTCGCTTTCTAAACCTTCGATGATGTGGTTAATGTGAAAATGGCATTACATGACTTTTCTGACTCTAAAACATACGAGTTTTTCCGGCGTGGGATTCACCTACCCATAGACAGATGGCCAGAGGTCATACAGAATGATGGCAATTATGTAAAATCCTAGGTACGTTATACGTTGCATTCTCCTCCTCTCTTTGTAGCCTACAAAAACGGGTAGAATTTATGCACACACCTAATAATATATAGCTATGGATTAGCGAGTTAAGCAAAAGTGGAGATTGTGTATTATCTGGTTTCTGGCAGAGCTTAGACAAGCGGACCTTACGCGATCAATAATACTGTCATTCCTGCACTTAATTACTACGCCGTCATTATTCCATCATTACCCCGTCATTACTTTCACACCTCATACGATCATTATTAAGCGTCATTACTTACTTCAGTACCAGTCGAGTCACCACGGAGAGTACACTGATTTTGTCTGCAAGGTACTGGATGAAGAAATGACTAAAAAACTTGATCGGTATTCACATGTTGTCTTGTTGAAGGAAATAAGTACTACAGAAGTGGATGATTATCAAAACTGTTTCCGCATGAACGAAGAGATATTTAACAAGTTACTGCGAATGACTGAACCGTTTTTAAGCTGTTATACGGAGTAGTTTGCCAGTGAATGAAATATTGGCTTTAAGCCTAAGGAATATGGCCACTGGGAGAAACTTTGAAGACATGAAGTTTTCAGCTATAATGTCACCAGCTGCAATAAGCGCTGCCATTCTTGATACCTGCGAAGTGTTCATATACGTGTTGCAGGGACGTACATAAAATTGTTTTCGGGTGAGGGGCAAACAAAAATGGAAGTTTTGAAATCCATCAGGACAAAATAAAAGTTAATGAAAAATACATAGCTGGCCACCCAAAATGCAACACCAAGAAGGTAGCATCCGATTGGCCTGAAATTCGCAGCATGCGTCGCCCGCGAGAGGACATGCAAATGATTAGCATTACAGGGCATATGCAAATCATGTCCGTCCGGCACGCCACCGAGAAGCACTATAAGAATGGTGCACCGAAGGCCGGGTGTAAGTAGAGGAAGTGTGTTGTGCTGCCGGACCTGTGCGTGTGAAGCTTTCTGATGCCTCGTCGCAAAATACGGCAGACATTCCTGAACGTTTTGGAGTTCGCCAAAGAACGAATAGTGGCTTATCGCGACAGCAGTTTTCGTACCGAGACATCGGCGCCCGTGTCGGACGACATACAGCCACAGTGAGGCGAGTAGGGATTCGGTGGGTGCAGGAGGGACGGACGGATCGACGCTAGCGAATGCCGCTTCCGCGGCACACCACCGAACTAGAGGGCCGGCATGTTGTGCGGTGAGCATTGACGTCTCGCACCGCCACATCACGAACGTTAGCGCAGGAATTATGGTGTGTTGCGCAACGATCTGTGTCAGCACGTACCGTTCGACGTCGTCTGCAGGAGCGGGGAGTTGTCGCACGACGCCCATTGCTCCAATTGCCATTGACGTTACAACACCGGCGAGTGCGGCGGCAGTGGGCCGTTGAACGCCGCACCTGGACTACGGAATGGCAAGACATTGTCTTTTCCGACGAATCTCGCCTCTGCCTGCAACACCACGATGGTCAGATCCGCGGCACCGCGGCGAAAGATGACTGCATTATGCATCGCCATACCGGTCCGTCGCCTGGCGTTATGGTTTAGGGCGCAATTGGATATGACACCCGCACCCCTCTGGTACGCATCGCCGGTACATTCAACAGCCACCGCTGCATCTACGACGTTTTGGAGCCTGTAGCCCTCCCTTATCTTCAGGACCTGCCAGCGACCACGTTTCAACAGAACAATGCGCGACCGCTCGTGGCACGCATCGTGCAACAATTCTTCACGGCCCACCAGGTGTCACTGCTGCCGTGGCCCACCTGTTCTCCCGATATGTCACCCATCGGACACATCTGGTCGCTGATCGGCCACAGAGTGGCCCGGGAAGCACCACACACTGGTACGCCTGATGAACTGTGGCAACGTGTGGAAGCAGCCTGGACCGACATACTCCAAGCCCACATCCAAAGCCTATTTCGTTCGATGCCGTGGCGTGTAGCGGCCGTTATTGCCAGCCATGGAGGCCACACGAATTATTGATGTCTGCGTGTTCCGCAAGTCGCATGGGCCTGTAAGCTCAATCGTTTTCATCTTTGTATCTGTTGTTATGTGTCCAGTAAATCTGGCTTTGCTATATCGTGTCTTTCTTGGCGTTGCATTTTTGGGTGGCCAGGAGTGTATAAGAGAAAATTTAAGCATTATTTGGTATTGTAAGTTGATTAATTTTTATTAAATTAAAGCATTGTTTTCTAATGTAAGTCGCATTTTAACGAAGAACTGAAACAGTTTCGGGGTGGGGGCAAGGATCCAGCTTTAAATACGCCCTAACGTGTAACTAGGGTATATGAAGGTAAGTCTATACTTTCTCGGTATTTTTGGAGCGAATGAATGATTGAAATTGAATTTCTCTGTTGAATGTTATTATGCTCGTGTGCGTGTGAAATTAGAAATTCAGAAATACTGACAGTACAACAATGTAGAAATCATTTTACTTCAAAACCGTCGTTGACATTTAAAAAAAACCCGTAATGTAGAAATATGGAACAAAATTACAGCAATAAGACATATTTAAATGCCTGTAAAATTGGTAAACAGTGTTACCAATTGACTGCCATCATGCGAGAAATGTTCTTGTGATTTTTGTTGTTTCATAATAAGGTTCTGAAGAAGTTTATCTTTTTTGAATCATTTTTCCTTTTCAATGGCTTGGACTTCGCACTTGGGACTCACTACCAACGATGACACAACATTCCATCACGGCACCGCAATTCGAACTGAGTAATGACGCGCGCGCTCTTACACTTACATAATTAGTATTAATGACAGTACCGATATCCGGATCCTCGTCATTACTGCATCATTTCTTGCCGTCATTCCATCCCTAGCAACCTTACACGTTCAATAACACTGTTATTACTTGAAAGTAATGACAGTATTATTGATCGTGTAAGGTCAGAGTTTACTAGAATATGACGAGAAAATTGCCGCCGTACTTTAAAAAAATCATTTTTATTAGTTGGGTGGTTTAATGGCCACCGTGAGCATCTCAATGGGTGATCAGTCGTCCGTTCAGAATATGGAACCACTGGTTCCAAAGAAGGGAGGAGGCAGTGCGGTAAGACAAGCACACCGTAGATGCTTCACTCAGGTCCGGGTAAAATGTTACTCGTACTACACAAGAATACTTCACGCAGAAGAAATGATATCAGCAGAATGTGAAGATAGTGGAGCACGAGACATTTGTGGAAAAATAATTGTTGCATTTTTTTTTAAAGCAACGAAAAGTTTGAAGGAAAACCATGTTCAGGTATCATACAACTACACCGATGAGTCAAATACATTATGACCACCTACCTAATAAGCTGTAGGACCCCCAGGACCCCTTTTAGCCCTCAAAACAGCGGCCACTCGGCGAGGCATCGATTCCATGACATGACGATAGGTATCCTGGGATATCTGGTACCACAATGTCAACAGTAGGACCTCCACTTCCCGTACATTTTGGGGTGGTGGTGATTTAGCGTGAACCCATTTTTAAGTCGAACTACAAACGTTCGATTGGGTTCATGTCAGGAGAATTTAGATGCCAGGGCATTAACAGAGAGTCACCAGCATGTTCCTCGAACCACTCCTTGACAATTCTGGCAGTGTGACATCGCACATTATCCTGTTGGTAATGATCAGCAGTGAACACAGTTGCTAGAAATGGGTGAACTTGGTCCGCAACGATGTTCAGATACCTAACAGCTGTCAGGGATTGTGCTATTGGGATAGTGGGGCCTAAAGTGCACCAAAAACGAACATCGCGCACAGCATAACACAGCCGTCGCCGGCGTGTTTCCGCCCAACAGTGCATCCAGGTGCCATAACCTCCGTTGGCAATCGGCGTATCCGCGCTCGGCCGTCGATGTGACGCACCAGAAATCTTGATTCGTCAAACCAGACCACTTTCTTCCAATCATCCACGATCCAATCTCGATGATCTTGTGCCCATTTCATGCGTTGTTGGCGGTGACGTGCAGTGAGCACGGGGACCCGGCTGAGTCTTCGGCTACGCGGGCCCTTGCGCAAAAAAAGCTGCGATGAACTGTGTGCTGTGACACACTGCCCTGATCATCCAGATGCCACAGCCTTCGTTGGCAATCGCTGTTCCCTGCTATCGCTGTGAACAATTCGGGACAGTCTTCGCTCCCCTTTGGCATCAGTGAGCTGCGGACGATACACGGCTGGGCAACGGTTCGTCGCTTGGCCATCTATGCACCATTTTTGATGCGTACGCACTACAGCAGCACACGGACACCACACAAGCCGCGCCGTTTCCGAGATCGTAGATACGAGGTGCCGTGCCATCACAATTTGCATTTCATCGAACTCCGGTAAATCGGCAGCTTTTCCTATTCTGACTCCCAACACTCTACTAACAGAAAGCCCGTCTTCCGGTTGTATATATACCGCCCTGTGAACTTCACCTGCGCCACCGTTCTGTCTCCCGGCGCGCTCCCGTTTCTAGGCCGGACCGGTCAAAATGTAATGACTCATCGTTGTAGTTTAGTATACGAAGCGAAATATATTTTGAAGTTTTTCTTGTAGCTACGTAGTACGACTCTTTTTGACTCGCATATACAATGTACGAGGGTTGTTCAAAAAAGTAACGAGACTGATTTTATATAGGGCAGAAGTGCAATGCCGTAAGCATATTTAGACTTACGTACTTTCGAAGTATTCTCTCTCTACCTGAATGCAACTATCCCACCTTTCCATCCACTTTCAGAAGGCGTGTTTGAAGCCCTTCGTCGACATGTGGCTCGGGATACCCATAACAGCATCGTTCAGTTCAGTACTTGATTCAAACCGACGCCCACAAAGTTGTTGTTTTGTTTTCACTTCAGGGAATAGGTGGAAGTCACACGGCGCTAGGTGGGGAAGCTTCGCCATTATTTCGATGCCTAGATCTTGGCTAACCTACTGGGCAAGCAAAGCGCGATATGCAGGGGCATTACCTTGATGCAAAATCCAGCCAGTGTGTGCATGTGTGCCTATTTCGTGTGTTTTGGGGAATTTTATTTTAAAGGAACTTTGAGAACTTCAGAATAATAGGCACCGCTAACAGTTTCCGCGTGTGGAACAACACAATTCCGTTTTTATCAAAGAAAACCAGGTGCATGTTCTTTACTGCACATGCTCGAACCTGTGTTTGCTTGGGTCGGGGAATCTGTGGGTGTTGCCATTGGGTGCTCTGTTGTTTAGTTTCTGGTTCGAAATGTTTCATCACATGTGACGACTCGATGTGAAAAAGTGTGGCTCACGTTGCAGCCGACACCTCTCTTGGTGACAAGTGGATATCACGATTTGCCTTTTGTTCATCCGTGAGCAAGTGGGAAATCTACTTTGCAGAAACGTTTTCAGAACTCCAAACGATTTCTCACGATGTCATCAACGCAACTAACGGACGTCTGCATCACATCAGCAACATCCTCAATGGTAATTCGGTGGTCTTTGCGCAGGACTGACTCGATGGAACCGATATTAAGCTCCGTAGTCGGTGTCAAAACCTACCAGAGTGTCGTGCATCTTCCAGACGCTCTCCAGTATTCACAATTTTTTTGTGCCTCTCAAAATCACTTGCACGGGACAAAGCATCTTCTTTATAGGTTGTTTTAATCGTTTAGTGCGTTTCTGTAGCGGGTTTATTCAAACGCACACAAAATTTTATAACTTCTCTTTTCTCCAGTTTTAAATCCATACTGGGTCTGAACACGTCTGAAATACCGGAGCGCTGTAACACCGCGTCGCCACGTGACTGACTTTTCAGGTTTTCCGACACTGGCTGCTGCCTTTTCTGCGTGGGTGGGTTTGTCTTGGCGCTATGATGTCAGTCTCTTTACTTTTTAAACAACCTACGTGCACTACATAGACTACTAGTTCTTGAAGATGTGAAAGAGAACTTTAATGATACTAAATGATTGATAATCACTGTGAAAATAGCAAATATCTTATAAACCGGAGAAGTTAAATTGCCATTCGTGTTACACAAGAATAGCAAGCACTGGTGTCACAAGCTCTCATGCTGGGTTTTAAATTCAAATTGGCAGGTGCTCGGCTACGTAGGTTTCTAACTGCTCGTCGGAGGTAGATCAGTCTCCTGTCCAGGATATAGGCCTTGTGTTTGTCTTACATCCCCCGGGTCTCTGCCTTCTTGGAAACGAGGGGCCTAAATGAAGGAAGACTGACTGCTTATCGCCATTAGAGTTTCATATGGTGTTCGTTAAACACCGAAACAAAACGAGGAAATTAATTAAATTTGAAATAATTAGACACGAGGTCCTGCATTAAAATTCTACAGAAGCTTTTTTCTCCTGACAGAAGTACAATATAACTCCAATTATCCGGATTAACTCGGACCGCAGCCCATCCGGATATTCGGCTAATCTGGATAACTGGGTTGTCTTTTTTCTGAAAGCCAAATACGTATTTATTAATGTGAGAGAATTTAATTTATCGTTTATCGTAATTTATAATAACAAATATTGTACAGTTTAAGAAATAAATGTCTACTGTATTGCATTATTATTCTATATTATTTAAATGGACGAAAAATCTAAAAACACGTCAATAAATCTACGAAAATCTTAATTTTACTTGGCCTTGAAAGAAGAACAAGGGATCCGGATACTTGGAGTTCCGGATATCTGGAGTGCGAATAATTTGAGTTCTACTGTACTTCCAATTTCACTTCATGAATGCGCTTGCCAATTCTGTTCTTAGTATTATTTCTATTTTCACGAAGATCTTTGTCACATCCCAAATTTTAGGTCATCATAATATGGCCGTTGTGGTTCTCCGGATAAAAGAAAAAATTGGGAAAGCCACAGTCGTCTTCATGGTTGCTTTCCACGCTGTGAATCAAAGAGAAAACGCAACGTTGAGATGGCGGGTCCTTGATTAAGGAAATAGTGGCAAAATGTGTTTCAAGTATGAAGTAGTTCAGTAATAGATCTGATACTGGAATCGTTAGTCATATTGTTACAAACCTATAAGTCCTCCTACAGAAAAATTGATATTGTTACAAACCTATTCAAAAAAATAGCAAGCAATAGAAGATAAAACAACTAAAACTCACATTAATAACGATAAACATTTCATCATCGCGCTATTAGATTTCTACCTTATACGTGATTGTGCGCTTTCGGTTTTCTGGGTAAAAGGTAGCCTTCGCGGATCTAGTTGAAGAGGAACCCGGTTCAAAATCTCCCAGGGGCAAACTTCGATATCGGGAGAGAAGAATATTTTTGTAAATGAGCCAAAAAAGTCAAAATTGAAAATTTTGTTGAATTTCTGTACAAATACGAAAAAACCTGAAACTAGTTTTTTTTTAAATAAACGGAATTACGAAGTACGGGAAGTATGTAAAAATAGTGAGGGTGGACGGAACGCAAACTTCTAAAAACTGAGATTTCCTTAAAAGACGATCACCTACTGACAACTTTGCTGCAGTGTATTTTCAGGAATTTTCCGTGAATTCACAACAATATTTTTTACATCGATGTACGAAGTTGAGTTGTTGTCATTTTGATATTCGAAAGCTAAAGTACTTACGTATGCATTTTAGATCAAGTCCAAACCACTGCGTCGTCCCATTGATGAATAGACACTTCGCAGAAGCGTGCCCTTGTGCATCATATCCCACGAAGCATTCATACTGCACCACAGAATCCACGTCGAATTCCTGTGTTTCTTCCTTCATATCATGACGTGCATGGTTTACCTTGGGTGGAGTACCGCACATTGCTGAAAATAAAAGTAAGATATAATTGTAAATAATCAAGCTTACGTTTGTTATTTATGCCTTTAAACCAAAATTGCATATCATGTGAGCATATAGGATTAAACAAGAAAGATGACACCGAATTTTCGGGTGTAATAAGCACGTCTTTTGAATCCGTTCTGACGCAAATTAAATTTATCAAAGCTGTTCGAAGTCAATGGAACCGGTATGGAAAACAATAGTATCTGACGGAAGAAAGAAGTTTTTCAATCAGGTTTTTAATACCTCAGATATTACTGTAAACGGAATCGTGATCTTCCGCCCTATGGTTGCAGACTTGTGCGTTAAGAAAAACATGAATTTATATGAGAAACATGTCGCACTGGAAACGCTCTGCAACACAGAAATAATTTTTCAAATCGGACTCTTAGAAACAGAGATATCGACAAAAATAAGATGTCTTTACGACCCCTGGTGGGAAAATCATGCATTATTTTAGGAAGAAAGTATTCTCAAAAGGTTTTACCATATGAGCGGTATCGGTTCAAGAAAAAAAAATGTAGTCGAGTTTTCAGGAACCCAGATTTTGCTACAAATACATCACAAGCAGAAATTAACACTTATGCCTCCTGGTGGCCAAACCATTCTTTACCAAACATTTGAAATTATGTGAAAAATATTTTCCATCAGGTCTTGCATGCGATACAGGAAGAATTTTTCAAACCGAAGTTTCAGAAGCAGAAATAACGCAGAAAACGTAACTGACCTTTGTGCCCCCTAGCAAAAAGTCTATGACTTACTTGAAAATTTTGAATTTGTAGGGAAAACATTTCGCATCGGAAACACTATCCAACAAAGAAGAAATTTTTCAAATCGGACTTATTGAAGTAGAGATATTGACAAAAATAAGATGTATATCTACGCCCCCTGGCTTAGAAACCATGCATTATTTCAAGAAGAAAATGTTCCTAAAAGGTTTGTTGACATGAGTAGTATCAGTCAACAAACGACTTTTTTTTCAATCGGGATTTCAAAGACCATATTTTGCTGCAAATACATCAGAAGCGGAAAATAAAATTTACATCCCCTGGTGGCTAAACCATTTTTTTTTACAAAAATTAGAAATTATGTGCAAACGATTTCCCATCAGGAGCTGTATCTGGTGCAGAAAAATTTTTCCAAATCGGAGATTTAGAAGTAGAGATATAGGGGGAATCGCAATTTACCTCTATGCCCTCAATACGGTATGTGTATGCGTAAACTTTGTACAACAAGGAATTCTCGAAAAATTTCTCGGGTTAATATGATACAGATTTCTAACAGTTTCTATGACTCACAGTGCTATTAAGTTTACCTGGAATTCAGTACTGATAAATTTCATATTACTAAATTCATTTTGTTTCATCTCATGCAACCCCAGAAAGTCAGGATCTTCTTGAATCATAAGTCAGAAAGTTTTCAAACCAAGTTTTGAAAATCCAGGTCATGGCGCCTAAAGTGCTTCATTTTAGAGTTACAACTATTTCAGTGTACGGGGCATAAACCCATTTTGTGTGCACCCCTCACAAGACCGGGAGAGTGCGTTTTGCCATTCCGATGGTTGAGTGGTCTGAATCGATATTTTATGACCATTCGCCCGACATGGGATCGAGTTCCAGACCCGGATGAGTGTTCTTGTCCGATGACGCGGTTTCTGTCCTTTTCTTGGAACTAGTGGCCCTTAAGGAGGTTCGGTAGGTTTATATGGGCACGAAATCTGATTTTTCAGTATTGAATATTTCCATTGCATGAATCATTGGCTTTAATTTGATTTCTCATTTGTACTTATAGTACTAAGAGAACAAAAGTTATGACCATAAATGTGAGTACATGCCATGCGGTCTTTCGCGCGTTGCCCTCATTTGGTATTTGATCTCACGCTATGTTGTGTTTTTTTACGCTTTCCAACAGTAGTTTGAAGAAGCATATGTGCTCCAGCTTTGTCCGTCTGATTTCTGTCTGTCCGTCCGCACGATTACTCGCGTAAAAATTGTTCGATTTCGATGAAATTTTAGTATGTCGTAGGGGACAACCGGGGGACGAATCGTATTGAAAATGGGCGAAATGGGGTAAAAGGTCAGGACATAGGAAGGAGATCCATTTCATTACTCTTATGCGACATAACTTGCGTAAAAATGGTTCGATTGCGGCAAAGCTTTATCATATTGTTTAGGAGGTATGCTGAACTGGTTCTGTTGAATATCATCGAAATGGGGTCAAAGGTCGGGGCTCAGGAGCGAGGTTTACTACACAACCATTATCCTCATAACTTGAGTAATGATTTCTGGCCGCCCCGGTGGCGTAGTAGTCCAAGGCGATGGCCTTTAATAATTCGTCCGTAAGGGGTCTGGGTTCGAATCCCGGTCAGGATGGATGTTGTGTTTGTCGTACGGCACTGGCTCTCTCCCTTCCCTGGAACCAGTGACCCTAAATTAGGGACGGGCGACTGCTTATAGTCCATTGAGTTGCTCACGGTGGTCGTTAAACCTCCAATAAAAAAAAAATGATTTCTGGTATGTTGGAAAGCGTATAATAATCAATGCATTGCATGATTTCACTAACTTGTTTATAGTACTACATATTTCACAGTTATAAGGACAGAAAAAAGAAAGCCCATATTTCAGGATCTGGCTAACCCTGCAATTGTGTGAAAAAATGTCTGTATGAGAAAAATCAAAACCTCAACGAATCTGTGAATATGGTCGTTTGATCAAGAGTACCGAAAACTGCCTTTGTAGGGTTTCGTACTGTGGTATTTGGAGTGTATGATTCAATCCTAAACTTTAACAAAGGGAATATATCTAGGTGCATGGTTTTGCAACAGCTTGGGATCCTTGTCAGCAAGAAAACGGGATCAGTTCTGGCGGAGCTCGATAGTCTCTGGGTGAGAACGGGTGAGCGTATGTTGTCCACACTCCATAAAAAAGCTAGACAACAGCGTGCAAGTACCAAGAGAAAGCTTGAAGAATCGTAGAGGAACCAGGTAACCCCTCCTATGCTGCTGGACTGCACTGAATCTACTGTTGTGCAGTAAGCGTTGGCTCAATAAACTTCAATTGCATATTGTAGTTCTGAACATTAATGATCTCATATCTCAGAAACTATAAAAGATGCAGCTTTGAAATTTGTACCACATGTTTGTCTCTTGTATCTACAGACTTTAACTCAAGTTTTTTGTTATGTGATGTGTTGGTATCCTTTTATACATGCTTATGTTTCATTTGTTTCAACGTTTTCAGTGGTTTCTGAAATAAAATTCATACAATGACAACCAAAATTAATTTTAACAAGCCTTATGTTTAAAGTGTGTAGCAGTATGTAGCGAAAAACCCCTGAAAATTTCAGCCACTTCTTTCCAGTGGTTCTTGAAATAACGGGTCTTCAATATGTTACAATTAACATGGCCGAGATACAACTTACCGGACCCACTTAAATGAAGGAAGCGAGGCTAGTAATAGTCCACAGAGTTTCTCGTGGAGGTAGTTAAACCACGAAACAAAAATAAAAGAAAAAAAAGATGTTCCTTTGCGAATCTCCGCACCTGATCGGATGTGTGGAGGACGAACTCATAGAAGTCTGTACAAGGCTGGTCCTGCATTTCGAACACTTTCATTTTTATCAATCACGAGAAACATTTTGCGCCTGGACTAGATCTAGACCAGGTCTAACATTTTCATGCTAATACACTGCCTGACAGAGAAAATGCCACACCACGCAGGCGTGGACGCAGCGCCATGAAAATTGCAGGGTGGGTGCACAGGCACAAGTTATGCAAATGATTGCATTTGCAGGCCAATTGCACGAACGGTGCGAGAGATATAAGCGGACAACCAGCTCGTGAGGCCATCAGTCGAGACGTCGTCACGGCCGCGAGCAGTGAGTGGTAATCGTGTCTGGAGAACGTACGGGGTACCAATGCCATAAGACGCCGATGTACACGATTTCGTCAAACGGATGAGTTCAAGGGAGGTGCCATCGTAAGTCTTCGTACCGCCGGATGGTCCATGCGTCGTATTTCGGAAGAAACCCAACGTGATGCCGCAATAGTCGATCGTAATTGGAGACAGTGGTCCCGGGAAGGATCTGTGCAACGTCGTAGGTGGACTTGAGCACGGAGACGAACGTCCGAGCTCACCGATCGTCGCATTCGACGTCATACCGTAGCGGACTCACAGGCTACGATGGGTGACATTTTTCGGAGTGTACGGGGAGGCTTGTATGCTCCGATATCGACGCGGACAGTGTAGTGCCGATTGGCTGCGTCTGGTTTGCTGTCCAGCTGTCCGTTACGAGGGTTACCCTTAACAGCGAGCTATCGTCGTTACCACTTGGTTTGGTGTCGCCCCAGAAATGCGTTGGATGCAGAATGGAACAGTGTGATGTTCAGTGACGAATCGCGGTTCTGTCACACTACGGATGATCGCCGTGGTGTGACAAAACTGCGAACGGGCGAATTCTTCCACCATTGTGGAGCACCACACGACCCGGCAAATGGAAGTCATGGTGCGGGATGCTATCAGCATCAACAGCCGCTCAACTCTGGTACCCATTACGGGCACAGTGACGGCACGCCGCTATGTTGGCGAAATGCTGCGGCCTGAGACACTACCGTATCTGCAGGGCATCCCAAATGCCGTTTTTCAACAGGAAAACGTCCGGTTGCATGCCTCTCTGATCAGCCTAAATGCTTTACACGGTGTGCGGGTGCTTCCGTGCCCAGCACGATCCTCAGACCTCTCGCCCATCGAGCATCTGTGGGATACGATTGGATGTCGGTTGAGTACTCTCCCACGCCCGCAAAATGACGATGAACTGTGGACTCGGATCAATACCACATGGCCCACGATACTCCAGGACTCTATTCGGACTCTCATTGCCTCGATGCCACGTCGGAATCAACGTTGTATCGCCCAAAATGGGCGCCACACTCTTTACTGATCATCCTGTATATTCGGCCACTGGAGCCTAGTCTGTATCATTTGGTCAGGATCTACTTGGCTATCTGTGTGTGCAGTTTGGTCGGTTTTTGAGCATTCCTTCATGGAGTGGTATTTTCTCTGTCAGGCAGTGTATGTGAGCTGACAAGAAGGGACTGACATCTGAGATAAGATGATGCTTATATAATCTTTTCATGACGCCGATTCGAATTAGCTAATAAAGTTATACCAAGTTTGATTTGGTAAAAGAAAAGATCATATTTAATCCACATTCTTGGGTTGATGTTTTCAAGTGCCTGTTGCAGCATTGCCTACAACTCCGGCCAAGACGTCGGTCCGGGATCCATGGATCTGATATTCTGCTCCATGGCATCCCCGAGAGCTTCAACAGGGTTAAAATCCGGGAAGTCTGGGGGCTACTGGATGGTTGAAAATTCAGATGAGTATTGCTCAAGCTGTGGCCAAGTGGCTACGGCCCGGTGGGGAGGCGCATTGTCCATCTGGAACAGACTACCGCCCACAGGATGCCCGAAGGCTATGAAAGCGTGTAGGTGATCAGCTGGCACATGCAGGCAGCCCACATTGGTTAAGGGTCTGTAGACACATTAAGGAAACTAATGTGTCCCATTTAATAGCTCCCAAAACCATCACAGAGCCACAATCGCCTTAAACAGAGCCGGTCTTGCACGGCGGGAGTACATTTTTTTCCACCGTAAAGCCCTGAACAAGATTATTCGCGAGAGTTTACGTGCTGTGATAAGAGTAGTTGCGTTATTTTGGTCAAAGCCTGCATTCCCACTCGTAATCAACAACGTTCAATTGCCAAGCTGGAAATTTGTTTCAATAAGTGGAGCCGACTAAAGAAAAGTAGCAAACGAACGAGTGAAACTCAGCGTTCTAATGAAACAGCATTTGTTGATAAACTGGATGATTTGTTCGATATTGAGCATGCTGATACCATGAGCATAATTACAACCAATGAAGACATAGAATTCCTTCTTGGACAACGAGAAAAAGCTCGACGGGGCTGTATGATGGAACTCGACATAACTTTTTGCTACAAAAGAACTCAGAGCTGAAAAAAGGAAGAAGGCAGAGATGCTCAGAATCAAACGAGAAGAGCAGCGGACGTCCACCAGTGCTAATATGAGTGCAAGTACGTGTCTCATGTTGGAAGCTAATTCTACAGACAATGTAACCAGCGACGAATTTGATGAAGATAGTAGAATAGTGAAGATTATGTTCATTATCAAGGCTATTCTGAAATAGGCAAGGCACAGAAAACGGCAAAAAGGAGCACCAATACAAGTACGTCTGCTGTTATCACACCAAAACTGGCTTCCATTCTACATAGGGCTAATATAAGTGACAGAAAAGCAACCTTGATAGTAGCTGCTGCATTGAAAAATATGGATCAAAATGTGGAAGATCTTGCACTTAGTCACTCGTCTATAAGAAGGCAAAGGCAAACTATCCGCTCCGAGCTAGCCACTAACATACAGAAAACCTTTCAATCTACAGTAAGGCTGAGGCCTCCTTGATACTGCACTGAGGCGGAAACTGATGCAAGATGTATCTGGAAAAGAAAAGGAAGATCGTCTGCCGGTAATAGTATGAGGACCAAACATTGATGATCAACTATTGGGTGTTCCTAAATTACGGTCAGGGATGGGAATTGCTATAGCAACCACCGTTGCAGAACTCTTAGATAAATGACAATTTACTGTACATGTACAGAGTATGTGCTTTTATACGACATCAAGTAATACTGGTATTAAAATTGGAGCATATTTGACACTTGAACAAAATCTAGGAAAAAAACTCTTGTATTTCGCTTGCGGGCTCCATATCCTGGAAATTGTGCTTTCTGTAGTATTCATGCAATGCATGGGACAATAAACGTCCCGTGGACTTAGTATACTGATATTTAATTGATTTCAACAGTCATGGTCAAAGATTGACCACTCTAATTTTGAACCCAGAGTGAGGAATGCTGAGGTGCTGGCAGCCAACCATTCAAAGCGCCATGCGATCAGTAAAGGAATTTCCGCAAAGCCAACTTGTGATGCCCCATGCACGAGAGGATTACAGAGAGACGCTGGAGCTTGCTGTCATTTTTCTCAGAGAAACGCCTCCTCGTGGTGTACGCTTTCGTGCTCCAGGAGCTATCCATCATGCAAGATGGATGTCAGAGGTTCTTTAGGGCTTCAAACTGTGGATGTTTCGCAACCAGTTCAAACTTGCAGCTCGAGAAAGTAAAGGTCTTCGTGATATCTGTATTTTCTTTGTGAAAGAATATCTGGGAGCTTGGTTCACAGCATCCCTTCTTTCGCAAGCACCGAGAAATGACCTGAAACTTCTTCAGCGTTTTGTAACATTCAAAGAAGAAAACCCAGATATATCAACTGTGGCCATCGACAAACTGTCAAGACATCTTTGGTATTTCGGCAAGCATCTCGTAGCATTGGCTTTCTTCGATTCGGATGTTTCGGCGCAGGAAACGCGAAAGATGGTAAAAGCCCTTCATGAACGAGATGGTCAGGATGAACCACTGTAGCGTACAAGACTACAAAAGGAGGAAATTGACGAATTGACGAATAAGACCTTATCCGACTTTATGACAAGAAACACAGACATGTTTCTAGCCAATTATACATCGGCAGGGAGTTTCTGCAAATCGATCCTGAGCTTTGGGAACTTCAAGATGCGCCGCTTCGAAATAGCAAAAAAAAAAAAAAATTGAGAGTTGTGAAAGACAACGTAGAGCGTGGTATGGACCTTATCGAAGCATATTCTGAAGATATTACAAAGGACAAAGAACAGAAATAGTGTCTTCTTCAAGTGGTACAGGAGCATCGAAGAAAGCACCAAGATTGTAAGAAAAGTACCCTTAAAAATAATTTCAGAACTGAGTAATGAGGTATTATATATATATTTTATGTACTTGATTTGTCTTTCATATTTTTTTGTAATGTATATTTTGCGTTTTTATAGTTATAAAAACGATGTAAAGTAACTTTATAATTCATTACGCATTCTTGCAAATTTTGGTACATGTTACGAAATTTCAATGCGGCTGCGCGACCTCTAGATGTAAATCTATTTTACAGAAATTTTACAGAAATTATCATTATATATATTGGCACAAAATAAGATGGTGAGATCGATAAAAATACAAAATTTATATTTTTCCATACATATCTGAACCACCCTAATATACGTATACAGTATATATATATATACTGTATATATACACTGCTGGCCACCCAAAATGCAACACCAAGTAGGAAGCATCCCATTAGCCAGAAATTTGCAGCATGCGTCACCCGCGAGAGGACGTGCAAACGATTAGCATTGCAGGGCATATGCAAATCATGTGCGCCCGGCACGCCACCGAGAAGCACTATAAGAACGGTGCACAGAAGGAAGGGTGTAAGTAGTGGAAGTGTGTTGCGCTGCCTGAACGGTGCGTGGGAAGCTTCCCGATGCCTCGTCGCAGAACACGGCAGTCATTCCAGCACGTTTCTGAGTTCGACAGAGGACGAATAGTGGCTTATCGCGACAGCGGTTTATCATACCAAGACATCGGCGCCCGTGTGGGACGACATCTAGCCACAGTGAGGCGAGTATGGATTCGGTGGGTGCAGGAGGGACGGACGGACCAACGTGAGGGATTGCCGCAGCCGCGGCACACCACCGAACAACGCAACGGCATGTTGCGCGGCGGGCTTTGACGGCTCGCACCGCCACATCACGAACGTTAGCGCAGACATTAGGGTGTGTTGCGCAACAACCTGTGTCAGCACGTACCGTTCGACGTCGTCTGCAGGAGCGGGGACTTGTCGCACAGCACCCATTGCTTCGATTACCATTGACGTTACACCACCAGCAAATACGGCGGCGGTGGGTCGTTGAACGCCGCACCTGGACTACGGAACGGCATGAAATTGTCTTCTCCGACGAATCCCGCTTCTTCCTGCAACAACATCATGGTTGGATCCGCGTGTGGAGGCACAGCGGCGAGAGAGACTGTATGACGCCTGCATTGTGCATCGCCATACCGGTCCGTCGCCTGGCGTTATGGTTTGGGGCGCAATTGGTTATGACACCCGCACCCCTCTGGTACGCATCGCCGGTACACTCAACAGCCACCGCTAGATCTCAGACGTTTTGGAGCCTGTAGTCCTCCCTTACCTGCAGGACCTGCCAGCGGCCACGTTTCAACAGTACAATGCGCGCCCACACGTGGCACGCATCGTGCAACAATTCTTCACGGCCCACCAGGTGTCACTGCTGCCGTGGCTCGCCTGTTCTCCCAATATATCGCCCATCGAACACGTCTTATCGCTGATCGGTAACCGAGTGGCCCAGCAAGCACCACCCGCGTCTACTCCTGATGAACTGTAGCAACGTGTGGAAACGGCTGGACCGACATACCCCAAGCCCACATCCAAAGCCTCTTTCGTTCGATGCCGTGGCGTGTAGCGGCCGTTATTGCCAACCATGGGAGCCCTACGAACTATTGATGCCTGCGTGTTCTGCAAGTCGCAGGGCCTGTAAACTCAATCGTTTCATCTTTGTATCTGTTGTAATGTGTCCAGTTTATCTAGCTTCGCTATCTCGTGCCCTTCTTGTTGTTGCATTTTGGGTGGACAGCTGTGTACACATATATGTGATTAAAATCAATCCAAACAAACCATCCAAAATAACGCAACGCCGAATGTACTTTCTATCTCTCTCTCTCTCTCTCTCTCTCTCTCTCTCTCACACACACACACACACACACACACACACACACACACACACACACACTCATATGCTTATATGTATACCCTGAAACTCTGAAATGAGACTGTTGTTGCTCTGTGTGTGATCCTCTATGTTGGCTTGTATTAGAATTAAGAAGGTGTAGGCGCAGAGAAATTTCGGAATACAGTGTAAGACGCGGAAGTTGATCAGAAATGCGAGCACGTTCATTAATTACAACTCAAATCCTCGTGGACATCAGTTGAAAATTTTAAGTCGTCAGGGTAGGGCAGGACTGTAGGTTAATAAGTTTGAAACTGACTGTGCCTTAGACGCTTTTGTATCGGCCGGGCTGAGCTTCACAATTTAAGGCCCTTGGGAATATTTAAAAGCTCAAATTCTGCCATTTTATTTTCAGATTGATCATAGTAAGGAAGCACTACGAACACGAATTTTTAACAGATTCCTGTAAATACAACTTTTTATTCTACATTTAAGATTAAATTATTAATACTGAAGTATCATGCTTCATAAGGAATTACAAAAAGAATCGCACTTGTTAGCGCGATCTAAGTTACCAAACTGCTACAATACGGCAAAAAAAGGGAAGATATTGCATGCAACTGATTTAACATTACGGTTGAATTAGCTACCACCGTTTGTGGACCCAATAAAAGTGTCCCGTTTGTAAGAATCCAGTTCCGTGGCATTTCCTTTGGGATTCTGACGAGACCTTGAGGTACATAAATCTAATACAATTGCCACACTGCGATTTACGGAGCAAGAACAGAATAGCCTTCTATCATTGGCGTGTACCTATTGCGGGAGAAAGGACAGTAGCTGTCGTCGAAAATCTCATTAAATACGGCAGTGTAAAAATATTAGCTCATGAAAATCATACAGAGAAACGCCATGATGAAAAGCTGATATCGAAGAACGGACATACATTTCCTACCATACAGCAAGTGAACCAATCATGTATCTTTATTAGCTGTATTGTGTGCAGCCCACCCAGTTGATTTACTAAAGAGTGGCACTCAGTGTTTTAGGTATAAGTCTTATTAATCTAAAATTTATGTTAATATACTTTTGTTACTGTAATGACTTGCCCCTATTTATAAGAGTCACTTGATCTTTAATACTTGTTGACTTTCTATGTTGATTTCCGCCGTCTTTACCCGATCATTATTCCAATAACAGATTCAAATAACACATTTGACTGTTTAGATGATTTAATGTGATGAATTTAGATATTAAATTCATATAGAAAACATTAGAACTTTCAGGCCCGCAACGGACCCATCTTCTGATGTTATTAGCAGAATGGAACTGAGCATGATTTAAATGCATTAATGTTATGTGGTTTTCTTGATATTGTGACCTGCTCGTGATGGACATCATATCTCGTAAAAGGTTTGTTAACATCGATAAATATATTACGTGTCAAGCAACGTATTAAAAACTATGTTTGAAGGAAATAACTGGTGTAAGTCTCTACATGTTATAACTCATTAAGCACCGGTTCCCAAGGTAAAGGTATGTGACAAGGAGTATCATAATTGCAGCATACTTCACCATATTTGTGAATAAATAGATTTTCTTGAAGTAGGATTGATGCTTTTGAGTAGGGCGTAGCAAGGATGTTGGTTTCGTTCCAACATAGGTAATGAGATCCTTTGTATGATAGCGTTGATAGGGAAGTACTTGATGAGTTTGTATTATGTTATATAGGTACTCTTTTAAACGAGTTTTTAATGAGCAAAGTGTAGATCCAACATATATACGATCTTCATCTTGAATGTCTATTGTCTTCATTGGGATGACATATACTCCATATCCACATAACATTAATGCATTTTAATCATGCTCAGTTCCATTCTCCTAATAACATCTGAAGATGAGTCCGTTGCGGGCCTGAAAGTTCTAATGTTTTTTATATGAATTTAATAGATAAATTCATCACATTAAATCATCTAAACAGTCAAATGTGTTATTTGAATCTGTTATTAGAATAATGATCGGGTAAAGACGGCGGAAATCAACATAGAAAGTCAACATAAACACGAAATGAACATTTACTTAGTAATACTTGTTGGTTTTATTTATAATTAGAATCCTACATACCGAATCCACTTTGCAACTTACCAATATTCTGGATAAAGCACCACACAAACGACATTCAAACAACACCATATATTTACACAGCCTTCAATATTTACATCTCGCTCTCAACTAACTGTCACCAGTTCACCAGTTCTAAAAATATCCTCATCTGTTGCCATATATATTACAGTTACATTTGGGATTCTTCCATGCATACTGCGGTAAGGGACACAAACGATCTGACTCCTAGTGGAACAAAATACAACATAATATGTTTATAAGCAGGTTCTGTCAGCAAATACATATTTTATTAAGGCCTTGTGAATTACACATTACTATTGAAAAGCTAATGGAATGAAGGAATTCTTTTCTTCTGAAAATAAACTTGAATCCGATGAAGTCAGTGCGATTCCAGAAATATAAATACTGTGCTAGCTTGCGTCAGCATGTAACCGAACAACGGCATGTGTAGAATTTTAATGATAAATGGCTGTATACATTGTTAATTTTTCATGGTGCAATGAAAACCCAAACATAACTCCACTGTAAAGCATTTTTCTTACTGAAGCGTAAATTTATCACCGTTACTGGCTTGACTATAAATCGTACTGAAATGCTTCATATAGCTGAACGTCGTGTTTCTGAAAACTTAATTATACATAACAGAGCTAATTAGGTACTGAATAAAAAAAAGGCCATTTGAAATGAAAAGTATTGCTTACGTTGTTCATTTTGTTTTATCGATCCTTAGTAACCAGACATAGGTCAGCAAAATATCACACGCAGAGCAGAACTCCAATTTGTATTTAATTAGTTACCTCGTGACACAGAACGCTCATTAAGTCTTGCTATTTTATCTTCCTCAACTATCACGTGATTTGTTAGTCTCCATGATCATTTTCATAAATCAACTGTATACACATACTCACGAATTTGCATGGCTATCTGACAAATACTTCCTGGTGTGCCATTTTTTGTGTCAAGCAGTGCAATGTCAAAAAACCGTTGAAGTGACGCATCGCTTCAATGAAATTCTTAAAAAAACGTTATTTATAGGAAAAACAATATATCACGACTTATTGTTTTGTTTTTTATAAATTTCATATGAATGAGAGCTTTAGATATCCCACAAATTAGAGATAAGTGTCTTTTCTTACCAGAAATTATTCTTTTAAGGTGGTCCCACCTAACATCTCTGCCTTATGTTTCCAATGGTAAAACCTCTTTACATATTTTCTTCGCAATTAATCTATTCCCAAGGACGAAAATTTGCGCATCGATAAAACTTTAAGTTAGAGCATGGGATACTTAATGCTTGCTAAAAACATAACCATAATTAAGCAATCCAACATTTGTTTGTCTACTGACGTCATCAATGTACTGATGGCGTCATCTATTAACAGGTCTGAACACTACTCAAAGAAAAATTATTAATTATTAATATAATTATGGTTATGTTTTAGCAAATATTAAGTATCCCATGGTATAACTTAAAGTTGGTTTTATCGATGTGCAAAATTTCATCTTCGGGAATACATTAATTGCGAACAAAATATGTAAAAAATGTTTACCATTGGAAACATAAGGCAGAGATTTTAGGTGGAACCACCTTAATACATTCGAAAATCAAGCATCCTGAAAATGCGAGAAAGAATTTGAATGTATCCTCCAAAGGGGAACAAATTCTAACTGAGTATTGAGATGATATTCATTTAGTGCTTTGAAAAGATTCTTAACGTTTGCAAAATCTGACAGTTCGCTTTCTTTAAAGTTCTTGAAAGGTCTCGGATTTCTGAAAAAAAGTATTCAGATTCTAAAGAACTATGTCAAACTCAAATGTGAAAAAGGTTTCTTGAGACAGTTTGTTTCTTCCAGTCCTCAATAAAAAAGAGCAACTTTTTTCTCTTTAATGATCTGAATCCTTTCGCCTCCGGGGACAAGGAAAGCATTTCGAATTTTTAGGTGGCATTCATGAATTTTGCAGAAAACTGCAGTCATAAAAATGTAGCATTCTATGAAACAAGCTCGATATCTTAGCAATTTCTTCTATTCTAAAATTTCCTCTTTTGTTTTTAACAAGTAACAACGAAAGCATTTCGTAAGAATTCAGTTTAACAGACAGAACATTTATTTAACTTGAGATTCACTGACATTAAAGATTTATGAGAAACATATTAATGAATTTGTTTTTCATAAAGAAGTTGTGGTTGGGTGTGAAGCAGATACTGGCATCACAACATGAAATATATTACATGATCTGGGCATTCAAGCAAACGTTCATATCCTGTTTTGGAAATATTTGATTTTACATGTTGATAAGAACGGGCTATTTTCCTAAAAAAACTGTACAACTAAAGTTTTCTGTTAAAAGCAATATGAGTTTTTGAATCAAAGGTTGTTAGACAAATATTTCCAAAACAGGATATGAAGCAAACGTTCATATCCTGTTTTGGAAATATTTGATTTTACATGTTGATAAGAACGGGCTATTTTCCTAAAGAAACTGTACAACTAAAGTTTTCTGTTAAAAGCAATATGAGTTTTTGAATCAAAGGTTGTTAGACATTTAATTGATCCCGTTCTTTTGAGATAACGCTTTACATACAAACTGTTCAGTGTTTGCAAGAATAATTCCTGATTCCTATAGATTTAATTGATCAAGTTCTTTTGAGATGACGCTTTCTATAAAAACTGTTCAGTGTTTGCACCAATCATTTCTGATTTCCATTTAAAACGTCTTGCATGTTCTTCCGTGCATATACACACGCATGTTCACCTTAGACATGCACCCATACATAGTACCTACGTACAGATAGACAAAAAAAATTGGTGCCTATATCCGCAGTGAGATAGGCTTCGGTGCAAATGCTAAGAAGCATAAACCCCAAAAATAAAGAAAATTAAAAAAAATATTGGAATGACAGCACGAAACACAACGTTTAAATAATTAACGTAAAAACAGATAACAAGATGAAGACGTTGGTTTAAATATGCAGAAATAATTAGGGGCTTAAAATTACCTCGCTCGTGTAAGTCAGTTCTAATGCTGAATATGTCATTACAGTTCAACGAATTTTTACAGGTTTGTACTCTCCGGCTATATATAGTTTTTGAGCCGATCTTGTTTCATTCCGGCTACCTGAAGCCTACCTAAGAATGTAATCCTGCCATGCATTAAAGAAATGTAATAGGCTACTTTCAGTGATCTGTCGGGCCCTGTTTGATGGTAATCCATATCTGATGCACTCACATCCACATTTCATGCATTTTCTTATTCTTCTCTTCGGCTCACCTATTTACACCACCCACTATTTCGATATTATACACAGAGTTGGTGGAACCCTGCCTTTCTTTAACACACGTACTGTAGTTGACTTAAGGGAAGGAGATTTCCATCCTCCCTCGCTTTCGTAGGTGCAGTGGGCTGCGTGTATGTCCAGCGCTCATTGTTGAAGCACAAATTTTCCGATCACTCTCACACGAGGGCGACGTCAACTTCGCAACGGTGTGACAATTGTTGAGTGTGATATCTGAATGGATTACGTTGGAGCTCTAATAACCCGGGCAGGAATACGATCTTCCTCCGTAACCGAGACGAGCACACTGGTCCCCAAATTTCGAGCGAATTAGAGGTTGAACGCGTTCTTCAAGCACAAGCTGTTTAACAATACCGGTTTCGGAAAGAAGTATTCCTCCATTTTTAATCTGTAGCTTACATCAGACAGGAGTACCTTTGACCTCCTTTTCTGGCGGTAAATCCCATTGCCTTCTTCCCGAGCTTTCAGCTCGCAATTGCAGAAATTCCCTCATTTAGGGGCACTGACCATCTCTTTTCTTTTCACTTTCTGCCTTTTCTCCTGTTGCTAGTCCTGCGTTACATCGGCTGTCAGTTTAATGGCAGAAAGCTTTACAAAAACGTAAAATGTAGAATTGGCGCGCACTTGGTTTGGAATATTGAGATAAAGGGGCGTATAAAATTTGGCTGGTGTGCATTTTTACAAGATACAGTCTAAACAGAGTTCATTTATTTAGATTACAATGCTGTAATTCAGAAGGAAAATATTTAACCAATATGGCGTGCGAATTTTACCTACGGATGAGCTAAAGTGAGCCACATTTTTTTCTCTTGAGGATCTTACCAAAACCACGTAAGGAACTGCTGGTAACTTAAAACGTCATACCAAGATGCATGACAGGTGTGAATAGGATGAAAAAGGAAAGGAACACGTGTCAGGACTGCGACACATCATCACATAACAGACATAAACATACTGAAGTGGCAATGGGCTGGACATTTTGCAAGATGAACAACACCAGCACTGAACAGAGCAAATGCTTTATTAGATTTCGCGGCACCATAAAAAACTCAAAAATGTATCTCATGGGAGATGGAAAAAGAAGAAAAAGAAAGCTAGGAGGAGCCACTTGGGAGAGTTGTGAAAATAACTTGGATAGCAGTGAGTCGATCAAGTTTGATGACGACTGCTGAATCAATGTGCTCTTCAGTTAAAGTCATTATTATTTGTCACGTTCACAGCCGGCCAGATGCTGTGTTTGTGTGCGGAAGGGTTCATCAATATCGGATTCTATCCAATAATTTAAGAATTTGCGAAGAATATTTGAAGGATGTGAAAAATTCTAAGCATTAAGTCGTTCGGGAAGTAAGTGTACACTTTCAACTCATCATAATTCCTGTATTAATAAAGCAATCATCATAATGTTTGAGGATAATTTTTATAGTTCTCCTCATTATGAATACTACGTTCCCGAAGTATGGCCAGTTCACGAACACCATTAAAAGTACCAATGTGAATAATTCAAAGGAAAAATGTCTGTGACTCGGAGACAGGAAATTCTGTTCGTTGTCGTAGTGGGTGCAAGACATCTTCCTTTTCAAACGTACAAGACAGTTAAAATCACAGAGACTCATACCCTTTAAATATGGTGGATGGGGAAGCTCCACACAAGCGCTCAGTTACATCAGTTCAATGTACACCTGAACAATCGGGGCCTTGGGTGTCACTGCGTTGTCGTGTACGAGGACAGGTCTCTGTACATAATGGCAGTACCATGCTGGGATATGTTCCTCTATAAATGATTTTTACCATTCTGATGTGATGGTCATGTTCTCATCATACGTCTTCCAAACACCCAAGCCTGGATCATCCCTGCCAATGATTTTACGCTCACGCATGGAGTTAAGACGCTGTGAAAATAGTGTTCAACCAAAGACCGCGACTCATGTTGTTGCCTGGGTGCGTAATATCCCATTCTACTTTCATTCCTCGTAGCAAAATCGCTGCGACGGGCGACGTACGTCGCCCATTATAAATATTATTATTATAATATTATAATGGGCGACATAATCGCCCATTATATTGGGTTGTCGGAAAAGCCATGACGTATTTTCGCCATGTTTCTCAAAGGTCATTTATTGATAGAAAAAAAAGATCAATCAATAATATAATGCTTGTTTTGTTCGATAACCTTTTGCCATCTTTCAGTGAGCTGCAGAATGCCTCAATCATAGAAGGACTTGTCTTTCGTGGCGAAAAACTGTACAAGGTGCTGATTTACAGTCTCATCTGAATTGAACGTTATGCCACGCAAGGACTATTGAAGAGAGCGAAACAAGTAGAAGTCTGACGGCGCAAGGTCAGGCAAGTACGCTGGGTTTGACAACAGATCCCACCCAAGCTCCAATAATTTTTGGCGGGTGATCAAACTTGTGTGGGGTCTCGCGTTGTCGTGATGGAACACAACACCTTTACGATGAACGACCTCTGGACGTTTCTGGATGATGGATTCGTTCAAACTGTCCAATTGCCGACATTGAACATTCGAATTGATTGTTTGGTTCCGTGGTAGGAGCTCGAAAAACATGACACCTTTAAAATCCCACCACACTGAGACCAGAACCTTCCGCTGATGAATGTCTGCTTTGGATGTCGTTTGAGGCGAAACAGCTCGTCGGGACCAAGATCGTTTGCGCAGCACATTGTTGTACAGAATCCACTTTTCCTCAGCAGTTATCAGTCGCTTCAAAAAGGATCTTTTTCCTCACGTTTAATGAGCATATCGCAGATGTTTATACGCGCCGTCAATTGAGCTTGTTTGAGTTCATGAGGAACCCACACATCGAGTATGCTTACTTATCCCAGCTTCTTCCGGTGGTCATGAACTCTTGAATGATTGATGTGCAATGCGTCTTCAATCCCTCGTGTCGTGTAACGTGGGTTTGACTCGATCAATGCCTTGATTTGGTCGTAAAGCACTTTGGTTGGCCTCCCGGACCGAGGAGCATCGTTGAGGTCAACATCACCAGCACGGAATTTTGCGAACCACCGCTGACACTGAAGTTCTTGTAGAGCATTATCACCATACACTTTACGCAACTTTTCACAAGCTTGACGAGCGTTCTTCTCCTTACGGAAGTAAAACAGTAAAATATGGCGAAAATGCAGTTTGGTCTTCCATCTTCAACTTGATGTGAAATCTCCGCAAATCAACCAAATCGCTCACTATTCCTTTTAGACTGCAGCTGGAACTGGCACCTGTGAATTCCATAGCGATAACAGAGCTGCGCATGCCTCTAGTATTTCCAAAACCGCCCAACCGCCATCGGGTGCCAAAATACGTCACGACTTTTCTGACAACCCAATATACTATTATTTGTAATGGGCGATTATATTATAATATAATCGCCCATTATAAATAGTGTTTTATAATAAATAATTCTGGTCCTGCAAACAAAAACGATACCCCCAGAAATCAATCAAATCTCCTCTTGCAGACTCCCGATCATCGATGGAAGTTTTTCGTCTTCGGATGGATTCCGTCTTTCAAATACAGAAAATGGAGGACAGACGGAGTGATGATTTCTCCCGTAATGTTAAAACTTTTTTCTCCCATGATGTTTTCTTTTTCCCTTATTATTGTTCAATATGATTTTTTTGCATAATTTTTTTTTCTTTTGGATTGGAGGTTTAACGACCACCGTGAGCAACTCAATGGGCTATAAGCAGTCGCCCGTCCCTAATTTAGGGCCACTGGTTCCAGGGAAGGGAGAGAGCCAGTGCCGTAAGACAAACACAACATCCATGCCTCACCAGGATTCGAACCCGGACCCCGTTCAGACGAATGATCAGAGGCCATCGCTTAGACCACTGCGCCACAGGGGCGGCTTTTGCATAAATGTCTCTGCTTGAGTTTGAAAATGGAGACAACAATTTCCGAAAACGGAAGTTGGGCACAGCCTCGTGATCTTAAATTATTATTCTCGCAATGCTTCCTCTGCTCGGTATGGTTGTTAAGTATATTTTATTGCATAAATGTCTACATTTAAAATTACAAATGGAGGAAAATATTTCGAAAACTGAAGTTAGACGGAGCGAAAGTTTCTTCCATAATCGTAAACCCGAATCCGTTCTTGTTCTCGTGGAGTTTTCCGTGCGCTGTATTATTGTTCAAACATAATTTAATTGCATAAATATATTTTTTTAGATCAAAAATGGGGAAAATTTTTCCAAAAATGGAAGTAGCACGGAGTGAAGATTTCACCCGCAATCGAAAAAATTCTAGAGATTTTTCAGTTCTCCCTTTTCTTGAAATGTCTACCTGAGCAAAGTTTTATCGTTTTCTCCGGTCAAGCAGTTATCTTGATCATTGAACACCAGTAGAATATTTTGTGGCACCGTGATATTTGTCGTAAACTGATCAGGTACATTCTGCTGCGGATCTTTGGCATAAGCATAGAAACCCCTACTATTGCGACGATACCACGCAAGCTTACTCCGTGCAGTTTTGTTGAGGAACTCCTTCTCTGTCGTGGATAGTTTGCTGATCAGGCCTAAATAGTCCGTCAGCACGGTATAAACTACACTGCTGCTCACCCAAAATGCAACACCAAGAAGGACACGAGATAGCAAAGCCAGATTTACTGGGCACATAATAACAGATACAAAGATGAAACGATTGAGCTTACAGCCCCGTACGACTTGCGGAACACGCAGACATAATTAGCTCGTGTGGCCCCCATGGCTGGCAATAACGGCCGCTACACGCCACGGCATCGAACGAAAGAGGCTTTGTTTGTGGGCGTGGGCTATGTCGGTCCAGGCTGCTTCCACACGTTGCTACAGTTCATTAGGCGTAGCTGCGGGTGGTGCTTGCCGGGCCACTCGGTTGCCGATCAGTGACCAGACGTGTTCGATGGGCGACATATCGGGAGAGCAGGTGGGCCACGGCAGCAGTGACACCTGGTGGGCCGTGAAGAATTGTTGCACGATGCGTGCCACGTGCGGGCGCCCATTGCCCTGTTGAAACGTGGCCGCTGGCATGTCCTGCAGGTAAGGCAGGACTACAGGCTCCAAAACGTCAGAAAGTACCCGCCATGCGTTCCAGAGGGGTGCCGGTGTCATATCCAATTGCGCCCCAAATCATAACGCCAGGCGACGGACCTGTATGGCGATGCATAATGCAGGCGTCATACAGTCTTGCCGCGGTGCCGCTACACGCGGATCCAACCATCGTGTTGTTGCAGGCAGAAGCGGGATTCGTCGGAGAAGAAAATTTCATGCCATTCCGTAGTCTAAATGCGGCGCTCAACGGCCCACTGCCGCCGCACTCGCCGGTGGTGTAACGTCAATGGTAATCGGAGCAATGGGTGCCGTGCGACATGTCCCCGCTCCTGCAGACGACGTCGAAAGGTACGTGCTGACACAGGTTGTTGCGCAACACACCCTAATTCCTGCGCTAACGTTCGTGATGTGGCGGTGCGAGCCGTCAATGCCCGCCGCACAACATGCCGGTCCTCTCGTTCGGTGGTGTGCCGCGGCTGCGGCAATCGCTGACATCGGTCCGTTCTTCCCTCCTGCACCCACCGAATCCATAATCGCTTCACTGTGGCTGGATGTCGTCCCACACGTTCGCCGATGTCTCTTTACGATATCGTCCTCTGTCGAACTCGGAAATGTGGTGGAATAACTGCCGTATTCTGCGACGGGGCATCAGGTAGCTTTTCACGCACAGGTCCGGCAGCGTAACACACTTCCACTACTTATACCCCGCCTTCTGTGCACCCATCTTATAGCGCTTCTTGGTGGCGTGCCAGGCGCACATGATTTGCATATGCCCTCTAATTCTAATCGTTTGCATGTCATCTCACGGACGACGCGTGCTGCGAATTTCAGGCCAATCGGATGCTTCCTTCATGGTGTTGCATTTTGGGTGGCCAGCAGTGTATTTTGTTAGGGATGCCCAGGTATATGGGAAGATCATTGACACTCACCCTGCAAGATTGCTGTAAGGCATCTCAGATGGGTTGTTTGGCTGCTCAGTCGAAATCGGTTGACCGTATCTTGGAGCGTCTTTATGTGATGTCCTGCCTTCCCTATAAACCTTGACCTAATTGCGCAGCGCCATTTTTTTAAGGGCATTTTGTTAATAAACATATCCGTAGGCACTAACTGAGTCCGAGGTACGTACTACGCAATAGTCACACATTGCCTGTGTTGCCACCCGAGGTTTCCGAAATGTACGCCACTAATATGTGCTCACGTACTTTCCGACCTGCCTAATAGTATCCGATTTTGCAACTCTGTTGTTGTTCAGTTCTACGTTCCTTATGATGTTTCTTCAGTTCTTTTGGAACTGCTGCAAATGCGCCAACCTTTATCAGAACAAATGCTCTTCTCATTCTGAGTAGTTCAATTTCAATTTCCAAATACCGATGATTTGTAATATTTCCAAATATATTTTCATGAACTCTACAATCCGCTGGAATATTGAATTTTCGAGTTTTGCAACCACCATAAGCAAATCTAAGGAGGGCTATAAAAAGTCACCTTCCCCTACTTTAGAATCACTGGTTTCAGGGCAGGGGACACAGCCAGAGCCGTCACCCAAACACACCAGACCCGGTTGAACCGAGATTTCAATCCGGGCCCATCTCAGGCGAAACGTCCTTCGGCTCTCAGAGAAAGGGGGACCTTGAATGATCACAGCCATTATTGTAACTTTCTATTTTTTCTGACTGCAGTAATATAACAAGTATTTCAAGGAATTATTTCTATGTTTCAATTGTAAAAACCCATAAATGTTTACATCACATTTTCTGCAGTTATTTCAGTTTCATACTCTTACAAACGGTAAATCACATTGTTGTTTTCGTATGTTCCTTTGGAACAACTTTGTGGTTGTTTTCTTACATTTTGTCTGTATCCTCCTGCTGCTTTGGTGAATTATGTGGTCCATTGTTTTGCATTTTTGTTCATATAGTCTGCATTTGCTGTTAATAATATTTTCAGTTTTAGTTTTCACAACATTGGTTGTAGTTCTTGTCCTTGTCCTAAAAAAATGTAACCAGTTTCAGAGTCCAATTTTGAAACCATTTCTGGTTGTTGTACTTTCTACTAATTACCGTCTGGGTTTTTCAGGTATCCATCATTTGGTTGTTTATGGGGTCATGCACTAATTTGATTACTTAAAGTTTCTTTTCGGTAGCTATTTTTGGTATTTCCTGCTTCTATTGTACTATTTTTATATCATCATCATCATCATTGTCAACCATTATCAATCCACTGCTGGACGAAGGTCTCCCCAAGTTTCCTCCACAACGGTCTGTCTTGTGCAAGTCTCCTCCATGTCACTCCCGCATACTTTCGAATTTCATCCAACCATCTTCCATGTGGTCTTCTTCTGGGTCTTTTCCTGTCCCTTGGAATCCAATCTAAAATTTCGGCTGTCCATCGATGGTCTGTCCTTCTGGCAGTATGTTCAGCCCATTGCCATTTCAGGGATTTAAATCTGATCATAATGTCTTCCACTCCTGTCATTTTTCTGATCCACGAGTTCCTCTTCTTATCTCTCCTGGTTACACCAAGCATGCACCTCTCCATGCTGCTTTGAGTTGTCTGCAGCCTTTCGTATGTCTCTTTTAGCTAAGGTCCACGTCTCTGCACCATACGTAAGCACTGGAAGGATGCATTCATCAAACACTTTTCTTTTAAGACATAATGGCGTATTGCTCTTGAAAATTAGGCTGTTTCTTCCAAAAGTTCTCCAGGCAAGTTTTGTACGCCGATTAATTTCTTCATCAATGTGACCCTCACTTGATATCTGCTGTCCAAGATAAACTTACGTATCTGTTATCTCCAGTTTTTCTCCATCAATCGATAAATCTTCATTTCTTGTAAAAGCATTGAACATCACTTTTGTCTTCTGAAAGTCCATTTTTAATCCCACTTCTTTACTCTTGTCAGCAAGTTCCTGGATCATACTCTGCAGCTCTGATGGGGTAGTTGCAAAAATGACTACGTCATCAGCAAAACGAAGGTGGATTAGATAATCTCCTTTAATCTTTATCCATTTGTTTTCCGAGTTCAGTGATTGAAAGACATTTTCCAATGTGGCATTAAAGAGCTTCGGAGATATGGCGTCACCTTGTCTCACTCCTTTTCCAATTTGTATGTGTTTTGTATTTTCAAACAGCCGAATCTTTGCACTTGCATTTTCATAGATGTTATTAATAATATTAATGTACACATCTTCAATACCGTAGGATTTCAGAGCCATTGTAACTGCTGATGGTTTCACCGAATCAAAGGCTTTTTCATAATCGATAAAAGCCATGCACAGTGGAAGTTCATATTCCCTCGCTCTTTCAATTAGTTCTCTCACTACGTGGATATGATCTATTGTGCTGTAGCCACTCCTGAATCCACCTTGTTCTCTCGATTGAGCCATGTCCAGTGTCACCTTCAAGCGGTGTGAAAGAACTTTAGTGAAGATATTATAAACCACTGATAGGAGGCTGATAGATCTGTAGTTCCTGAGATCCTCAATGTCCCTTTTTTTATGTAGCAGGATCATTGTAGCGTTGTTCCAATCCTCAGGAATCTTCCCTTCATTAAAGCATCGAGTAAGAATTTGGGCGAGTACTGTTTCGATTTCTCCACTTGCTTCTTGTATGATGTCTACAGTAATTCCATCTTCTCCTGGAGCTTTTCCCCGCTTCATGTTTTTGATTGCATGGGCAACTTCTGCTGGGAGGACTGGAAGAACTCTGGTACTGGTACCTTTCATGTTGTCTGGAGTACATGTATCATCCCTTTCATATAATTTGGAGTAGAAATCTTTCACTCTTGTCAAAGTTTCGCCTCTATTTCTTGTTACAGAACCATCTTTTTTCTCAGTGCCATAATCTGTTTTCATCCCTTACTGAGATGTCCCTTTGCTATCTTTAGGCTTTGGTTGTTTTCAATTGCTTTTCTTACTAGTTCACAGTTGAATTTCCTTACCTCTTCAGTGATACTTTTTCGTACTGTCTTGCATAGCTCTATATATTCCACTTTGGAAGTCAAATCTTCTTTAGTTGTCCTCATCTCTCTTCTTTTTTGCATGAACATTTTGGTTTTTCCTGATAATTTGTTCACATACAACTTGTTCTTAGACCCAGCTAATTTTGTTGCTGTTTCCATAAGAGCTTTGGTTACTTTTCTGTTAACTTCAGAAATATCCACTTCTTCTGAAGTTAGGCCTTCTAAAGCAGAAAATCTGTTTTTCAGTTCCAGCTTGAAGGTATTATGGTGTTTTTTAAGGTTGGTTATGTCAATACATTTTGTTTGTCTTATGAGCTTGCCACGTTCGAGTTTAGTGTTGAGGTGCATCTTACATCTCACCAATCTATGGTCACTACCTGTGTTGAACTTGTTTAGCACACTGCAGTCTGCTATGACGAATTTTTTGTTACACATAATAAAATCAATTTCACTTGTCATCCTATTTGGATGTCTCCATGTCCATTTCCTGTGTGTCTTTTTCTTGAAAAAGGAGCTCAAGATGAAAAACCCTTCTGCCTCTGCAAACTCTACGAGAGTATTTCCACGCTGGTTTCTGTGTCAGTGACCGAATTTACCTACTGGATTTTCATTCTGTTGCCGTTGCCCTATTTTTGCATTGAAATCTCCCATAATTATTTTCAAGTGCTGCTTACCTTTATTATTTAGATGACGAATTTCCTCATAAAATTCTTCAATTTCTTCTTCAGGATGACTTGTGGTGGGTGCATAAGTTTGAATAATCTGAGCCTGGTATCTTCTCGAGAGTTGGATAACGAGTCGTGCAGCTCTGTCAGAGGAACTTTCAACTTCTACAACTTTATCCTTCAGTTTCTTGTTTATTATAAATCCAACATCACTAGTTCTGCCAGTGTCAGTCCCACGATAGTAGAAGAGATGTCCACTTTTCCGGTCAATGAAATCTTCTCCTTTACTCCTCACCTCACTTAGCCCGACGATGTCCCACTTGATCCTTTGTAGTTCCTCTTCCAATTCAAGAAGCCTTGAATCAGAAGATAGGGAGCGTCCATTATACGTAGCCAAGGTCAACATCAGATGGCAGCCTAGTCCGGTTCTCCGGGGATTCTTAGCACCCTCTGCCGTCATGTCGCACTGGCCGCTGCCTTGGCCAGGTACATTCCAGCTGCCGGAGACTGAGGGCCAAGATTTAAGTTGTGGAGTCATTTTGGAGGGGTTTGGCCATAACTCACAACGCTGGCCAAGCGGGTTGGTGAGTGTGGGATAGCATTTCCTCTAATCCCGATGGTATAGTTATACCGCTATTGGCGGTCGTCAGAGCCCCTTTAGTGGGAACAGGATGTACCACGAGAAGGCGGGGTTGACATTTGTCAAGGAGAGGCTGTAATGTTACGCATCACCTGACCTTACATTCATATATACATTTCAATATTTATCTGCCTCCCTGGTGGCGCAGTGGTCTAAGCCCCGGCTGATGAGCATTCGTCCGAGAAGATTCCGGGTTCGACTCCCGTAAAGGCATGAATGCTGTGTTTGTGTTACGTCACTGGCTTTCTCCCTTCTCTGAAACCAGTGGCCCTAAATAAGGGTCGGGCGATTGCTTATTGCCCATTGAAATACGGTGATCGTTAACGCTTGAATAAAAAAAAATTAATCACGAATACTATAGTATATAGTCGCTGCCTCTTGGTGTTCCGGGGCTTTTGGGCTTTAAAATGAGCCCAAGGGAGCTCCGAAAGTGCTAGCTATGTAAATAGGTTTTTAAAATTATAAATAAATTGAGTTTTATGCGGCAGTTTTAGGGATTTGTTTTAACTTATCGTACTAAAGACAGCAAACTTGTGTTCCTCATTTTCATCCATTAAGTACGAAATATTCATATTCAGACAAAAGAATTGTGTTTGGCATTATTGCTGTAATAGCTTAAAGCCCGTTTTTCTTTTTCTGATGTTTGTTTTACCTGTAGCAATGTTCTTCCAGCTTTATGTGGTACAAAACAACCATCAATGTCACTGCAAAAATGCAGGAAATGATTGGATGTCACAGGTTTTTGGGTTTTTCTATATACACTATACTCTAAGTACCGGAAAGCCCTTTTGAGTAGTGAATTTTCCATATACATCAGAGAAATAGCCCATGCAAGTATAAGAAAGACTCATGTGGCCTGACAGATATCATACACAATCATGAACAGTAGAATGGGCCTTACATCAGTGCTCAGTGGCTTTCAACCTGGAACGGTCATAAGATGCGATCTTAGCAACAAGTCAGTTCGGGAAATTTCTGCCCTGCTGCACCTAACTATGAACTGTAAGTGGTGTTAATGTTAAGTGAAGACTCCTACGAGGCCACGTAACATGACACAGCAAGATCGCCGAGTGTTGAAACAGGTAGTGCGACAATATTGCCTGATCTCGGTTGCAAGACTTGTAACGTATACTCTAGATTCACTTTCCTTTTGATTTTTACTATCTCTGGTTATTTTAATTTACTATGTAAATTATCTTCTTACTGAACGTGATGTTATTTCTCCCGCTGAATGAGATCTGGCAATGAGTGTAAGTCATGACGTGGTGGTAGCCAGTATAAATAGGCACGTTCAACGATACCTGAGGAGAGCGTTTGTTGTTGTATAGAGAGAGCGTTTGTTGTTGTATAGGGAGAGCGGTTGTTGTATACGGAGAGCGTTTGTTCATGTGCAAGGAGCTACGTGTTATTTGAGTAGCTGTGTGTGAAGTGTGTGTGATGATACCAGTAGAAGTTCATAATAAAAGGTTTTACGTAAGTACGTCTTTCTCAGTTCATAGTACTATCAGACCTCTGTCTGGCTGTTAGGTTTATTTCATTTAGTGTTATTAGTAACAACCAGCATAAGACTTTATTCATCTTAATTACTACTACAACATTACTACCAGTTATAAGTTTGTTCATTACTACTACTACACTACTAGCAGGAGACTTTATTCATGATCTTAATTAACTAGTAACAACAACCATTTGAATTCACTATTAGAAGCTTAGTACAAGCATTGAATTCATTATAATATTAGTGAAAGCTATATTCACGATAATTAGCTTGGTAGCAAAAGCGTTATTCATTATAATTGGCGCCCGAACTTTTCTCGAACACGAGGTCTTGACAATTATTACCCATGTCTTCCTTACCTGAGACAACTTCAATTTTCCACCCTAAGGCAAGTTTCGATGGTGATGGTGTTTTTTTTTTTTTTTTTTTTTTGACAATTTGCAAGAAGCCTGTGGGTCTCACTTTGATATGAATGATCTACACGTACCCAGGCATTCTTCACAATTTCGTAATTCACCAGCTTCCTGTTACTCTGAGTCGCGGGTCGTACCTGAGGGAGTTCAATCCTTTCAGCGAAGCAGAATGCTTGCCCATTTCGTGCCGCATGCAGGAACAATTCATTTCAAAAGGTTGGAGGTATCCTTAAAGTTCCTCGAAGATTTGGAAGATCATTTTGATCTCTACAATATTCCTGAAGACTGCAAAGTACAAATCGCAGGCACTTGCTTGAAGGATACCGCTAAGACCTGGTATCGGCAGTGGAGAGTGTCGAACCCGGATTCTCATTATGAGAATTTCCGTGCAGAATTTTTGGAGGTCTTTCCTTTCGGCCTCAGTCGAGCTAGCCTTGCACAACAATTTTTTCTCGTCAGCAAGGACCCAACGATAGCCCTGTTGCATTTGCGTTGGAAACAACACGCTTATATAACTTATGGGATCCACATGGCAGTCATGTCGACATGTTGGATACCCTATTGCAACAGCTCGACCCATTTTTACAAGATTTTCTTGAGGTTCGACACCCTGCTACAATTCATGAATGCCTTCGCCTCATACGAACGTATGAAGAGCGACATGGCAAACATGGTTCAACTCACCATGCTCGGGCACCCGCGATGCTTATTACGAAAAACGCTCAGCGGCATGATAGGCATAATAACTTTCAGCGCGAGCATGCACAAGTGCACACCCAAGCTTCATACGTTCCACAACACAGAAGAGTGGCAAACAAACCGCGAGTTTCTGAACAATCTTCAGGATATCGTACAAATGCACAGTATGCTCGACCCCGTTCCAATCCGCAGCATTCGGAACGTTTTCATGCTCAGGACAATGATGATTTTTCTGCCCGTGCTGAGGGAAGAAGTAATAGATATGACAATGTAAACAGACACGCGGAGTTCCCGACGCAGGTTTCACGCAGTTTTCCTCATCGTGAAAATTTTCCCGATACCCGGCAGGGTCGAGGTTTCAGACCGCATGATAATCCAACCAGAAATCCTTTAAACTTCCAAAGGAATTAGACCAAGGGTCGGTCCTGCTTCCTGATACCGAGCATTCTGACCCTAAAACAGTATTAGTGACTGTCCAAACTCCTCAGTTGCCGGATGTGTTCTTGACAATTGAAGATATTATTGTCGAGACAAAGTTCGACACTGGTTCTGAAATATCAGCCCTAAATACGAAGTTTTGCACTGACAATTTTCCTGCAATACTCGTTCAGACTGCGACGCAGTATTTGCGAGGTGCAAATAACGAAATCTTCAGTATCACAGGAACTGTCACATTATCTCTAGGGCTGGGAAAGACTCGTTTTACGCATTCTTTCCTGCTTATAGACGAACTACCTGTGAAATGTCTAATGGGAATGGACTTTATTCATACGTTTCAAATAACTTTGAATTTCGTACAACATGTGATTTCCTTTCCGGAACCTGTCGAAATGATTCCTACGGTTCCTATGGATATAACGAGTTTGTTATTGAGTAACCAATTGAATGAGAGGCAACGAAACCAGCTTTCTCTACTTTTGCAAGAAAGCCCTGGTTTATTTTCTGATCAACCTGGTTTCACACAGGTGGTTTATCATGTCATTGACACTGAGGGTTCGAAACCGATAGCGACGAAACCTTACCCTTGTGCTCCACATAAGAAACAGGAAATGCAACGTCAAATTTCTGAAATGATTAAACAGGGCATAATAAGAGAATCAACAAGCGCCTGGGCTGCTCCTGCCTTTTTGGTTCCAAAGAAACAACCCAATGAATTTTGTTTTGTGACAGATTTTCGCAAGCTCAACCAAGTCACAAGAACGACCAATTATCCACTACCTGTCATGTCACATATTTTGCATGACCTGTCGTCAACCAAATGGATGTCAACCTTGGATTTGGCGAGTGGATATTGGCAGGTGGCGGTACATCCGGACTCCGTCGATAAAACAGGCTTTGTGACTCCTTTTGGGGCTTATGAATACCTACGTATGCCCTTTGGACTACCTTCTGCACCTGCTACTTTCCAAAAGCTTATGGATACGGTTCTCAGACATGTTCTGGGTCCCCATGTGCATGTATATTTGGATGACATTATTATTACATCCGAAACTTTTGACGAGCATCTTTCTCTGCTTAAACAGGTGTTTCAACTCATATACAATGCTGGCTTGACGTTATAACCTAGTAAATGCCAGATAGCGAGGGACGAGATTGTATATCTGGGGTTGAAAATCACTCCCCACGGCTTATTTACGGATAATGAAAAAAGTAGGCCTATTGTTGACTTTCCTCGGCCTAAAACAGCAAAAGAACTATCACGCTTTCTGGGAATGACCGGATGGTATCAGCAGTTCGTCCCCGCTTATGCTACAATCTGTGAGCCATTGTATGCTTTGAAACGTAAATACAAGAAGTTTGTTTGGACACCTGAGGCTAACGCTGCATTTTAAACAATGAAGTCTGCGTTGACTCAGCCTCCTGTGTTGGCTTTCCCGGATCATACTAAGGAATTTGATATTTATACTGACGCATCCGGAGTTGGTCTTGGTTGTGTTTTGTCACAAGCTGGGCATCCAATAGCTTTTGCGTCTCGTACTTTAGCCAAAGCTGAACGTAATTATTCAGCTACGGAACGTGAATGTCTTGCTGTTGTGTATGCTCTTGATAAATTTCAATGTTATCTTAACGAATTGACAGTTAACATAATTACGGATCATTCTGCCCTTCAGTATTTGAATTCTGCTAAGCACCTATCTCAAAGACTTATGAAGTGGGCTCTGAAGTTACAAGATAGCAATATCAAAATTTCGTATCAGCCAGGTCATAAGAATCAATTACCGGACGCATTGTCTCGCGTTCCGATTAGTGGGGTCCCCCAGAAACTACTCCTGGATGTCAGCCTTTACTTCTAATAGCTGATATAACATCCAGAGAGCAGATAATGGCAGAATTAATAAATGATCCAGATTTCGGGGATATGTATAATTTTTTGCTTGCGGGTTCGCCCCTTCTCTGGCTGGAAGGTCACAGCATTTTGAAGTCATAGAGGGTCTTCTTTACTATACGAAATCTAGGACTACTAGGGCAGAGATTCGCCCATGTATTCCGCGAACCCTTAGAATGGCCCTTTTAAACGAATTTCATGACAAACCTCTTGCAGGCCATTTAGGTATTCGCAAGACCCGTTGTAAATTGCGGGATGTTGCCTATTGGCCTGGCATGTACCAAAGTGTGCTCGCATACGTTCAATCATGTCACTTGTGTCAGATTAATAATTACCGTAATGTAAGACCTGCCGGTTACTTGAAATCTAGTTCAAGTTCTCATGTGTTTGACATTATTTCAATAGATTTATTGGGACCTTATCCTTTATCTGTTAAAAACAAAGCTCGTTACGTTTTAGTATTAACTGATAATTTTTCTAAATGGGTTGAAGTTTTTCCCATTAAAGCCGCTACGGCAGAAATTATTTGTAATGTATTAATTAATGAAGTATTCTCTAGATATGGTGCACCTAATAAAGTAGTTTCGGATAATGGTCCACAATTTATTTCTGACATTTTTGAAAGAATGTGTGCGAGACTACACATTAAGCATAAATTCATTTCCCCATATCATTCCCAGAGTAATCCTGCGGAACGCGTAAACCGCACGCTAGTGAAAATGATTGCTACATTTGTCATGGATCATCACGAACGATGGGATGACCATCTTGAGCTTTTCGTTCGCCCTCCGCTCGTCTGTTCACGAATCTACTAAAATTACTCCTGCAGAACTTTTTCTGGGTCGCAAAATTAAAACCCCTTTTGAAAATTTAACGGGGATTATCGACGAACTAAACCAGCGACCAACTCCGCAATCAGTACGAATCATGGCAGAAAAAGCTCGTGTTGCAATGCTAGGAGCACAAGCAGCTCAAGCAAGATATTATAATACTAGGCGTAGGGAACCAGATCTTGTCGTTGGAGATCTCACTCTCGTGGAAACGCACTTCCAGTCTTCTGTTTCTCATACTTTAGTGAAGAAATTTGCACCCAGCTACGAAGGTCCATATCGGGTGGCAAATGTGTTTGAAAATAACATTATTTTTGAAAAACCTGACAATCAATTTCAATACGTACACGTTGCTCAGTGTCGCAAGTATCATGAACGAAATATTGATTTTATAATCAACCCTACTCAACCTTCTGTTCCACAGACTCAAGAGTCTATATCTCACGATCAACCTCCAGAAATTTTGGACGAACCAACAAACATTTTTGAAGAATCTCCCGTGATTTTTTCTTCATCCTCCCCTCCTCAAGACGGGTTTCCAAACACGCAACCTGATTCTCCCATGAGAATAAGGCTCGAATCAAGTTCTTCAAATACTAGTATCGTTCCTTTCCCTCCAACCATTGCCAAGACTATTGCTGCACCATTTCCTGATAACTCTGCAACACTACAAGCTCCTACTTCCTTGAATACCTCATCAGAGAGTATTCCTATAGGCAGGAATAAACATCGCCCTGCACGACCACTAAATTACAGCAGCGACTCAGAGGCTTCGGATACTTCTGATTTATCAGTTATGAACAATAATTTGACTATTCCTAAACGTCAAACACCTATTACAAACCGTGCAGTACCACCAAAAGCTGGGCGAAAACGTAACTTGTATCCCCAATCTGCTTCGCCGCAACAGCGACGAAGGCAGAGATCCTTGCATCCGCCCGGGTTTCGCCCCTAGAACCTACGCTCAGGGCAAACAGGGCCGATGCCTGCTGCTACTCTTATGCCGCGAGGGCGAAAGCGAAAGCAAACGATGTGGCAGGAGTCACGTCCGTCCAAAAGAATGCTGGAAGGACACCACGGGCCCCAGCACAAAGGGACTACATATCAAAAGCCTGGGGGAGCCCGTTCCTATCAGCCGCAGGGATTTCCGGACCGCCAGACTTCAGCCGTTCCGAACCGCCAGACTTCAGCCGTTCCTGACCGACGGATTTCAGCCGTTCCTGACCGTTCCTATCAGCCGCAGGGATTTCCGGACCGCCAGACTTCAGCCGTTCCTGACCGTTCCTGTCAGCCGCCGGGATTTCTTGACCGACAGAATACAGATGTTCCAGATCCATTCAAATCCTTGAAACGCACTACGCCACCTGAATTTACAAGTCCGATTAGGCCTGGAAAACGTTATCGTACTAGAGTTTTTTATGCGTCCTCGAGATAAGTAAGTTCTCGTGGACAGGTTCTTTTCTCCGTTTGTTGTTTTTCCTGCACGACCAGTTGGCGTGTCAGAATTTCTTTTTTTCGTGTGGGCCTATGCATTCTTTTTTGTGTATATATGTGGTTTTTTTATATTTCTTCTAGGTCCATCTACTAATCCAAATTTTTTTATATATATCTATGTGCTTAGGGGTAAAATAATAAAATTGTTACTGTTAGGCAAATCTTCGCTGCTGATACAGTTGGTGTGTATTCAACGAATAATGAGAACGTAATTTGAAATAAAAAAAGTGATTCCTGCTAGGCAGAATAAAAGGAAGGTATGCCGATGCAGGTTTGTTTTGTTCAAAAATACAAGTGTTTCACAGACGAATACAGATTTCTTGATTTTGTCATGCCAAGTTTGATATTGTACATACTGCTGCCACCAAACAACAAAACAAAAAAGAGGTCGATAAACGTCAATCAACGAAGTGTAAGACTTACACTCCAAAATTGATAGGTTTTTCGAAAAAAAAAAAATTAAGGGGGAGATGATGCAACGTATACTCTAGATTCACTTTCCTTTTGATTTTTACTATCTCTGGTTATTTTATTTTACTATGTAAATTATCTTCTTACTGAACGATATGTTATTTCTCCCGCTGAATGAGATCTGGCAATGAGTGTAAGTCATGACGTGGTGGTAGCCAGTATAAATAGGCGCGTTCAACGATACCTGAGGAGAGCGTTTGTTGTTGTATAGAGAGAGCGTTTGTTGTTGTATAGGGAGAGCGTTTGTTGTTGTATAGGGAGAGCGGTTGTTGTATACGGAGAGCGTTTGTTCATGTGCAAGGAGCTACGTGTTATTTGAGTAGCTGTGTGTGAAGTGTGTGTGATGATACCAGTAGAAGTTCATAATACAAGGTTTTACGTAAGTACGTCTTTCTCAGTTCACAGTACTGTCAGACCTCTGTCTGGCTGTTAGGTTTATTTCATTTAGTGTTATTAGTAACAACCAGCATAAGACTTTATTCATCTTAATTACTACTACAACATTACTACCAGTTATAAGCTTGTTCATTACTATTACTACACTACTAGCAGGAGACTTTATTCATGATCTTAATTAACTAGTAACAACAACCATTTGAATTCACTATTAGAAGCTTAGTACAAGCATTGAATTCATTATAATATTAGTGAAAGCTATATTCACGATAATTAGCTTAGTAGTTAATAGCTATATTCATTATACACTCACCACTAAGTTCCAAAGAACCTCCGGAAACAATGCCAGTATCACAACGATTCATTGAAAGCTGAAGGGAATGGGTTTCCATTGGAGAGCAACCGCACATAAGCCTAACAAGCTTGATACCAAGCAGTGGAAACGCGTTATCTGGAGTGATGAATAGCGTTTCATCATCTGGCAGTCAGACGGACGAGCCTAGGTGTGGAGGTGAACGCTACCTGCCCGACTATGTTTTGCCAACTGTGAAGTTTGGTGGAGGAAACATCATGTTCTGGGGATGTTTTTGATGTCTTCCGATGGGTGCCCTAGATTTAATGGCCAGGGAAATTAACGCTGCGGTCTACAATGATGCTTTCAACAATTTTGTGCTCCAAACCTTATGGCAACAGTTAGGTGAGAACACTTTTCTTTACCAGCTGGATAATGCTCCCTCCCTTAAAAGAGGTCCACGCGTAAATGGTTTGATGACAAGGCTATGGAAGAACTTGACTGGGCTACTCAGGGCTCTGATCTAAACCCTTTCGAACATCTTTCAGATGAATTATGACGCTCACTGCGAGCCAGGCCGAAACGTCTGTCATCGGTGACAGCACCAAAATCTAGTGTAAAGCCCAATTCACAGCACCAAAATCTAGTGTAAAGCCCAATTCACAGCACCAAAATCTAGTGTAAAGCCCAATTCACAGCACCAAAATTTAGTGTAAATCCCAATTCACAGTACCAATATCTACTCTAAAGCCCAATTCACAGCACCAAAATCTAGTGTAAAGCCCAATTCACAGCACCAAAATATAGTGTAAAGCCCAATTCACAGCACCAATATCTACTCTAAAGCCCAATTCACAGAACCAAAATCTAGTATAAAACCCAATTCACAGCACCAAAATCTACTGTAAAGCCCAATTCATAGCACCAAAATCTAGTATAAAGCCCAATTCACAGCACCAAAATTTAGCGAAAAGCACAATTCACAGCACCAAAATCTAGTGTAAAGCCCAATTCACAGTACCAAAATCTAGTGTAAAGCCTTCCTCGCTGAGTGAAGGGAGGCTGTGATAGCAGCAAAGGATGGACCAACTCTATATTAATTGCTTTCCTCTTACAGGGAATTTTAATACCCGAATACTTTTGATCAGACAGTGTGTCTAATACCGGAGTCCAGTCTACGAATTCTGCATTGAATTACTGATGTATCTCATGTGCTTATGTAACGAATAGTATTGGCAGCTTTCAGTTTAGATTTGAAAAATTTCGCGAGATCTTTTAATGCATTCAGCACTGGTTTACGTTCTCATTGTCTGATGTTGGATGTCTTCTGTTTGAAGAATTCGCAAGCATTTGCAACTTTCTTCATGGTGAAGACTATTGATTAGATTTACAAACTACTTCCAATGAGTTCCAGGACTGACTGCATAACTGACGCAACAGTAGTGAGATAAAAAAAAAATCACGTGTATGCCAGAAGACAGCAGTCATTGGCCAACCAGCGAACAGCTGGAAACCGATTTATACCGGTACCGACAGGCGGCAGGTGGGCATTAAGCAAGTCGAAGCAAGCGTTCTCGATCCACTTCATTTTAAACTAGGAATAATAGAGAATAAACATCCGTTTTTCTTGTAAACTTGGTAAATCAGCTACTGAAACTTACAGAATGTTAAAAGAAGCTTGTGGAGACATTACCCTGCAGTAGAGTTTTCGAATGGTATGCACGGTTTAATGACGAGTGGGAATCCTATGATGGTTATACGAGATCTAGCTGTCTCTCCAGGGTGCGGGCAAAAAATCGAAAAGGTGCGGAATCAGTTAAAGAAAGATAGCCGAATTACAGTGAAACTTTTGGCTGAGTCTGTGGCATCAGTAACTCTATCTGTCACGAGATTCTACGCGAGGATCTAAGAAAATGAAAACTTAATGCCACATTGGTACCCCGCATATAGAATGATGACCAGAAGAATGCTCGTTCATCGATCTGTTCTGTTGTCAGTCCAACAGTTCTTGGCTCACCATCAAATCCCTGTGTTGCCACATGCGCCATATTACCCTGATTTATCGCCCTGGGACTCCTTCCTGTTCCCCTGGACAAAGCGGGAACTAAAAGGACAGTATCATGCAGACTTTACATCTATCCAAGCAGCCGCGATAAAAAAACTTGCGGACATCCCGGAAAGTGCCTTTCAGAACTGTTTGCTGGATCTTCAGAATCGCTGGAAACTGTATGTTGATTCAGAAGTGCGGTATTTTGAAGGTGATCAGCATTAATTGTGAGTATGGTACATGCGTACGCTTTCCAACCGTAGGTGGAAGAAGCGTATATACTCCAGCTTTGTCCGTCTGTCTGTCTGCACCATAACTCGCGTAAACCTGGTTCGATTTCGATGAAATTTTAGTATGTGGTAGGGGATAATTGGGGACGAACCCTATTGAAAATGGATGAAATGGGGCCAACGGTTAGGACATAGGAGCGGGATCCATCGCCCTTATGCATCATAACCTATGTAAAAATGCTTCGATTGCGACAAAACTTTATCATGTTGCTCCGGAGGTACACTGAACCGGTTCTGTTGAATATCATCGAAATGGGTTCAAAGGTCAGGGCACAGGAGCGAGATTTATTCCACAGGCATTATCCTCATAACTTGAGTAATAACTTGTGTAATGGTTTCTGGTATGTTGGAAAGCGCATCAAAATCAATGCAATGCATGATTTTACTAACTTGTTCAATTCTTTATTGCGTCAGTCCTGAAACTTTTCGGGCGCAGGTTGTATGTCTACCAGGATTTTTCCATCTAAATCAACAATTCTGCTTCACATTTTTCTTCCGTTGCAAAATTTTGCCTGAATGTTAAAACTGTATTTGGTTACGATTTAAATTCTGATGAAGGTTTTCCACATATATATTACAAGTGCTTTCCTTTCTTTTGGTGTGAAGACGATTTCTCGCTTTCCTTTAACGACCTCATATAATGTACTGAATTCTTCTTTTTCTTCCCTTTTCAGAAAACGATTTTGTTCCTCCGTGAAGTCTTCTCACATCATGTTTAACATTTTGGTTTGGCATGCCACTTCTGTATTTTAATGATATTTTCAATGGCGCTTATGTCGTAATATTTTCGCTATTTAATATGTTTGTCTTTGAAATATGGCGTTTACTGCTTTCTCAGAGGCCGGAAGGTATTTCGCAAATATTTTCTGCCTTCATTCTCCATTCTGTGCTGTGGATTCAAATCATCTCGTGCATCGGCGTACGTTCGTGTTGGTGCGTTCTTGAGAGGAAGAGTTATGCATCATCTTTGGAATTAAGTTTAGCAGATACTTTAAAAAATATGTGTTTGCTTCCCTTTTAATGAAGGCAATATATTTCTTCTGCAATATTTAGTGGCGACGCATCTTGGATTTTAATGAGAGGGGTGTTACTGAGTAAGGTTCTACTAAATTCACAGCTCTCAAAGTCAAACACAGATTTGTTCAGCCCTTTGCTTTTCACGTAGAAAGTATAAATCACTAAGCAACGATGTCTCGTTTCTATTTCTTAATGTGTACTTGAGTTAATAGGTCGCCAATCGATATCACGAAATTACTGAATTATTCATTTGTGCGTTTCATTTTAAAGGCAACAGCAGCTTGAAAGCTTTATTCGTAGTGTTATGCCATTATTTTCAAATACCGCTCTCATTAATCCAGTTAGTTTACATTTTCACTAATTACTTTGACACTTTTCACTAAATATATCCTTTCGGCTTGTGTATTCGTAGAAAGTGAAACTAAAAAGGCACCAAGGTAATTGAGTTGCATGTAACTGTTTTATTTTTTTATCAGATTTTTCTTTGAAGAAAGAAATTCTGTAAAGTATTGCTTAAACGCCATAAAAACAGAATAAAATCAGAGAAAGATATTTTGACTTGATACGTTCATGTGACTAAACCATTTGTGGTACCTTGACCTGTGTTTTCTGGATCTAGAAAGTAGTTTTCAAATACCTTGCCCTGTGTTTTCTGTTTTTCAGAAAGTAGATCTAGAAAGTAGTTTTCAAATACCTTGACCTGTGTTTTCTGGATCTAGAAAATAGTGGTTTTTTACTTGCATATCCCTAACTGTTCTGTGAAACTCAGAGGTTAGTTCCACAAAGAAATACAATCCACCAGATTTTTTTAAACTGATTCTTTACTTATTGTTTCCGTATCAAAAGTCTCCATATACAGCGATTTTGGCATACAGCTCGGACTTCACTGACATCCGTCACACGACGTACACAAAACTTTCTGTACTTCATATTCATAATCTTTTTCTCATGCAGACACTCCTGAATCTATTTCTCAGATGAGTTCCTTGACTTTCAACTACATTTCTTTCCTGCCTCTAGGGCTGAAAAAAGTTTCTAAGTAAGCAACTGATCACTCTTTTTTTCACCATGGCCAAACTACCTAAGAATATTAGTCTCGACCTTACTGAAAACATTTTACTTCCCGCTACGCAACTACAGCACATCTTCATTCCTCACATGATCAAAGAGTGTCTTGCCACAAACTATCCGTTAGTAACACACCTCTACATCATACAGATGACTTCTATGCTTCTTCTGCAGTACCCAAGTCTCACTGCCATACGTCAGAGTAGGAACAATAAGATTTTGATTGTACACAGCCATACGGGACTTTCTTGATAACCCATCATTCCTGTGAAATTCTCCTAAAGTAGCTATGACTTTCAAAGAGGAATTCACTCGCCTACTAATTTCGCCATTTAATTTGTTCTCTCTGTCAAACATGCTTCCTAAATACACAACCGCATTTAGCTGGTCAATCATTCTGCCATTTATGATTTCTCTTGCATTCATTACTAACAGTTCCTCGCTCAAAAATCATTCGTACTGAATGCAAGGTAAGTCTAAATGTCACAGTGATTGACCAGTATAAAGCGTTTGTGTATTTTGGAAGCATGTTTGACAGAAAGAACAAATTAGATGGCGAAATTAGTAGGCGAGTGAACTCTTCAGTGAAAGTTATGTTTTTTTTAGGAAATGGTAACGCAGTTCTAATTAAGTTTGGGCCCTTTACTCGAATAGCACATTTTGAAAAAAATGGAACGTCATGTATTCATTTTTAGGAAACGAGAAAGATACCAGTTATAAACGTATCGTTTGTCTCCAAAAAAATAATAATAATAACCTTGATTGTGGCGGTTTTTATATTTTTGTTTTTCTGCTGTTTACTCAAATTGAGTAACTTAAACCTCGATCGGTGTAATCTTGAGTTCACACCACCTCAGCTATGGTTACTCTGACATGTCAGGCAAGACTCAGCAAAAGCAAACCTGAGAAAAACATATAACGAAGTAAATTTCTCCGTCATTTCTGGTCTACGCCGGAATTCGAACCCCGAGTCCGCTTATTCCGGAACAAGTCGCTCTACCAACTGAGCTACGCAGACGTTTTATTCTGATTCCAATCTGCCTTTATGTCGTGTGCGTCCTGCTGGCAGGTACGTCACATCTCCTGGTACGTTACATCATCTGCCCCTTATTTTATTTTTTTTTTTTTTTTTTTTTTTCCGAAGTGGTGGAGAAGGGATTCTCTTATTTTTCCTATCTCGCGGCGTGGAAAGAACATCACACCAATGCGAGATTTTGAACGGTCGGGTCATCCGGATAGTTTGGGCGTCATTATAACGAAGTAAATTTCTCCGTCATTTTTATCCACGCCGGGGTTCGAACCCGGATCCCCTCATTCCGGAATAAGTTACTCTACCAATTGACGTTTTATTCTGATTCCTATCTGCCTTTATGTCGTGTGCGTCCTGCTGGCAGGTACCTCACATCTCCTGGTACGTTACAAACATTTTAAACCAATGGGGAAAAATCTTTTCTCTCATTGGCTGATGAGTAACGAAGTAACTAGCGGACCCGAGAGGAACACTGAGCAAACTGCCAGTTTTGTTTTATCCGGTGTTGAACGTCGATTTTCCTCCGGGAAACTTATTCTGTGTGTGATGTTTGTTTTCAGGTTCCCCCTTTCCCGTGTCCTTCCCTTCTTTTCCCCCTGTACTCATCTGTGGCAGCGGTGTACCGGGCATTTTTCTGCGGAGAGAAATATCGCTTAGAAGGGCTTGTTGTTGCAGGTAAGTATGTAGGCAGCTTATAACTTCACTACTTAACGGGAAACCGTTTACTTCTTCTGCTCTAATATTTCCATACTTTTCTTTCGTGCTATTCTATCAGGGCAATCTGCTCCTAACTCTATTAGATTCTCTTTCACCTGCCAAAAGGCGCATAGCGCTGTGGGTTCGGGTCTCTCAACCTAAGGTAGGAACTCCCCCTTATTATTATTATATGTTCAATTGATTTCACAACTTGGGGTGTCAGTGAGCTTGAAGGTTTTTCACTTGCACGATAATTATTTTTTTCTACAGAAAATCCCGCCATTCAGAGAGCAGGGAAAATAACCTTATATGGCATACAGGTATTATTTATTTGTTGCAAGGTATGTTTCTGAAAATACCTTTCTTTCTTTTTTGGTAGCTCGCTATGGATCGATGATTTACGCCTAGCGGACTGATATTGTTCGGGAGACCAACACTTGGAGAAGGTATGACGAATTAAATTTCTCCATCATTTTTATGCCAGGGGCAGGATACAACCCACAACGTTCGGCTCCGGAGCTCCGAGTGCTTTCCACTATACAACACTATCATATGCTCTCACTGCTATCTGCCTTTACCTCATGTGCATCCTGCGGGCCAGGCACGTCGCATCTCCCCCTTCGCAAGAGGGCCGGGGACATGGCCCACGGGCCAGGCGAGAAATTGTGTCGCCGTAGGTGGTCATCCGATAAAGAACGTGCATTTGAGAAATCCCAGACGATTTGGTGTGTGGAACTTAACCTCACACTGATTTTTTTTTTCGAAGCACTGAAGAAAAGATTCTCATTTTTCCTATCTCGCGGTGTGGAAAGAACATCACACCATTGCCAGAAACCTATCAGCCATTTCAACCTTGAAGTTCGTGCGCAAATATGACGAAGTAAGTTTCTCCATCATTTTTATGCCAGGGTCGGGATTCGAACCTGCAACTCTCGGCTCCGGAGTTCCGAGTGCTATCTACTATACTACACTGGCATGTGCGTTCACTGCTATCTGCCTTTATCTCATGTGCGTCCTGTGCGGCAGGTACGTCACAAAGGATAGGAGTTAGTATTTTCATCAATATAAAAATCATATGGAAAAGCGACAACACAGAACGTTAAATGTCAGAATGATGTGTTCAGTAAGCTAATGATTTAGGATAATTTGTGAAATGAAATCCAAAGATCTGTCATTTATGGCCAAATGTGTTTAAATTAGAAAAATCTGGTACAGCAGAATGAACGTCACTACTAGTTTCACAATCTTGGTTTTTTTTTAGTTTTTTTTTTCCCGTTAGCAAATTTGTCCATTTTTTGTACAAATTGCACAAATCGCTTACGACGCATGGGTGGCGTGTTTCATCCACCCCGCTAATCCATTCCTCCCTCCTCTGAAACAGTGGCTCCAAATTAGGAACGAGCCACGACACATCGCCCAAGATGCTCAACCAGTGTCATTTAATCCCTCCCCTTCCAAAAGAAAAAAATTACAGGAATGTTACGAAATAAAAATTAATGTTTTTCAATTCCTACTAGTTTATCGACTATTTTTACAGGATGTAAACACATGTAAATCAGCTTGTTGGGAACACCAAATATTGCGTTGGTGCGAATAAAATGTCTGGCAAAGGACCAGCACACGCGGACGGCGAAAACGGAAAAGTAGGACAACTTACCTTGGCAAAATAATCCCCCTTGGCATCGACACAGGGTTGCCATCCGTCCAGCAAGGCCATGATACCGAAACGAAAAATGTCTTGTGGCTGGGAGCTGGGACACGAGGAAGGCATCAACTGCACGTTGAACCTCGTTGTCTGTCGTGAATTGTGTCTCGGACAGGAAGTGATCCAGGCGACAAAACAGATTATAGTCTGTGTGAGACAAGTCCGGGGAATAGGCAGGATAAGGCAGTTCTTCATTGCTCAAGGTACTTATTGTCAGCATCGTTCGTTGTGCGACATGAGGACGAGCGTTGTCCTGGAGCAGAAGAACACAATGGCTGTTGACCAAAACCGGGTATTTCTGCAGCATTTTCCGGTGCGTCTGTTGTAATTCAGCACAATAACGTTCTGCAGTGATGGTTTGGCTTCTTGCCAAGAAACTCCGATGAATTATCGCGGCTGTGGACCACCAGACAAGGAGCATCATCTTCTTGGCATGTAGGAGTGGCTTAGATTGCCGTCCAGCAGGCTGTGCCTTGCTTAACCATTGTGCAGATCGTTTCCGGTTTTCATAAAAGACCTACTTCTCTTCGCAGGTGACGATTCGATGCAGTTGAGATTCCTGTTTATTCCTGCCAAGCAGCGACGTACGGACTTCCAAACGCCTAGTCTTGTTGGCAGCTGTCAACTCACGCGGCAGCTACATGTCCAGATTTTTGACCTTATCCAGCGCAGCCAGACGCCGAGCAACTGTCGTGTGGTGGACACTTACCTCTGTCGATATCTCACGACACGTTTGTCGGGGGTTCGCTTCAACCACACGTAAGGGAACATTGTCAGAATCAGCAATAAGTCGGAGACCACGTGCTTCGTTTTGCAAATCCGTATCTCCCCTTCGAAACTTCACAAACCATCGCCAAATGGTTCGTTAGTTGGCTGTAGTCTCCCCAAACGCTTTGTTAACGTTTCAAGCGGCATATCCTGCAGAATGGCCCAGTTTAAATTCATACAAGAAGATGACTTTCAAATCCGGCGTCTGCATGTTTCCTTTGCAAGCCATGTTACGTCCAAACAAACCACGCCTGAACCGTGTTCTTCACACCCTTGTTAGCTATTTATAGTAACGCTGTGACGTAATATCCGCAACACCTGTGGGTGGTTCCATTCCTCTGTGGCGGGGGACCTGTCTCCACTGCTCGTTCGCGCCGGACATTTCATTCGCACCAACCCAATAACAATCAGGCACGTACCATCTTCGACTACGTTAGCTGCTATGACGTTGAAAGAGCTTTATAAACTGCTGACGGCAAGGGATTCATTGTATGTGTACGAGGTGTAGATAGCGGTAATACGGGTAGGATTCGTGATTTTAGTCACTTTGAAAGCGGTGTAATAGTGGGTGCTAAACGGAAAGGTCATCGGAGGAAAGGAAAACCTTTTGGACTATGCAAGAACAACAGCATCGAAGATGAACAATGGGGGTGCGCAAACAACGAAACAATCCGGCAGATGCCTTCCTGTGGGCGGAAATGGTTGGTCGACGTTCGAGGGCAACGGCAGCTCGGGAGGATTGTACGGGGTAACAGACAAACTCTACTGCGTTAAGTATCCGCACAATACAAGAGCGGTATCCAGAGAAGAATTTCAGCATACGTACCTGGCCGCATATTGGCTGGAATCGGGTATAACAGCAGATGTTCCCTTCGTGTATCATTCGTTAACCTAACAATTTCCTCTGCAGAGAGTGTTCGCGGATTCTTAAAGAATGGATGAAGGTCGCTCGGTCCGATAAATCAAGATTTCAATTACTAAACGCCAATAGGCGGACCAAAATATGGCGTGAACTCGTTGATCCCAGATGGCTGGGGTTAATTGTGCAAATTTGTGGAGACGATGAAATAGTTTAGGATCTGTTCCTGTGGTGGGCATTGAGTTTCTTGATACCTATGGAAACGTATTTAGATGCCACAAGGAATCTTAACATTACTGCAAACCAGGCGCACCGATATATACACTATATTGACAAAAGTCACCGTACACCCCTTCAAAAGCAAATGAACGGATCCGCTGCGTTGATAAGATGCGCGGTACAGCTGCAAACGGTATAAAAAAAGTCTGCAGCTGACCGCGATCATAACGCACTCTTAGGTTGAGTGAAAAAAGTCGCTGCGGGAGAGAAGTGATTTTGAGAAAGGAAAGATTGTTTGGGGTTATATTAGTGGGTTGTCCATAAGAGAAACTAAGAAGCGTTGAAACATACCCAAGTCAACTGTTTTGGATGTACTGAATAAGTGGAAGACACATGGCGTGCCTGAAGCAGCAAAACGTACCGGCAGACCAAAGAAAATCAGTGATAGAGGATGTCGAAGCCTCAGGAAAGTCGTTACAGCTAATCGACGGAATACTGCACAAGACCTCCGTGTACAGGTGAATAAATATGATGGAACATCGGTATGTACACGTACCATTCGCAGAAAACTTCATTCCATGGGTTACCGTGGTTGTGCGGGTCCTCATAAGTCTTTCATCTCCACTCGGAATGCTACTCGTCGTTTAGCATGGTGGAAAGAACATTTATCGTGGACCGTAGACCAATGGAAACGGGTCGGGTCCTATGGACTTATGAATCCTGAAACACGATCCATCAGTCTGATGGTCGTGTGTGGGTATGGTGGCAGCCGGGGGAACGCTATTTTCCACAGTGTACTGTTCCTACGGTCAAGTTTGAAGTTGGCAGTGTTCTCGTGTGGTGGTGTTTTTCGTGGTATGGTCCCGGCTCATTGGTTATCGTGGACAGACCTGTTAACCAGCACGTCCACCTCGATATTCTGGACAATTATGCCATACCAACTCTGTGGCAACACTATGGAACCAAGCCTTGTTGGTACTAGCAGCATAATGTACCGAGCCATAAAGCAAGGACTGTTACGGCGTGGTTGGGCGATAATTCCGTATCGTGTGTGGAATGGCCAGCACAGAGCCCTGATCTTAATCCCATAGAGCACCCATGGGATGAATTAGAACGCTGCATAAGAAGTTTGGAACGAAAGCCTACTACTAAGCAACATTTAGCGGCAGCATTATGTACTGAAGGGAAGCGCATACCTATCGCTGTGTTCCAAAACCTTGTCGAAAGGATGTCTCGAGGGGTCAGTGCATGCATTAAGGCCAAAGGTGGACCGACGCCGTACTAATGTATGTCAATAAATGCTATGGTGTGTTTCGCTTCCAGGTGTCCGGTGACTTTTGTTAAAATAGTGTATATCTATGGAACCACATTCTGATGCCACGAGGACGAAGCACAATAGTTCAGGTACGTGGCGTTTTCTGAGAGAGTCGGCGCCATGACACAAGGATCAGATCGCAGGATAACAGTGAATTCGAAACATTAAAATTCCCCCATAGATCCCGGAACATAACCCAATTGAACACCTATGGAATGATACTGAAATAGCCATTCATAACAGATATTTTTTAAAGCAAACATTCCTGTATTTTATATTGTAAAGTATTTATCTTCGCAACATGGGAATTATATTGTTAAAAACTGGAAAATTGTCTTACTTATATTGGTTTCATTGGTGTATTATATATTCTTGTTATTATTAACCTTAGATTATGTGACATATTGTTCGTTCTTTTGGATTGTTGTATTGTGATATTGTACAGCAAAAGAGTTCTAATAAATAAATAAAAAAATAAAAATAAAATCACATTCGCTATGCTAACCATACCTGTAGAACAATAGAAGCATCTCGTTGACTCCATTCAAAGTCGAATCAAGGATTTTTTGAAAGCCATGGGAGGCACAATGCGTTATTAGGCAGGTATTCCTACTAATCTGCTACCTTGGTGTTCTTCTCCTTTAAATCAAACATACAGGCCTTCGAAAAGTTAAAGATTAAAAGTGACGTTTCATCGACCATACTCTTGTTACTAAAATCAGCGCTCGAATTGTTTGCTTCAATAATAACTAATCATCACGAAATCCATTTGAAAATAATTTGGGATGATTACAAAGCACCTTCCACTTTTTTCTTCACATTCGTTTTCTTTAAATCACATTTTACGAGAGTGAAGGGGATCTTAATGTTGAGCAGAATAGTTATTCGCTCAGCGCATTTCGCACATTACTGCTTTATGTGCGTCATTTCCTGGAAAGAGTCTTCATAAAGTTTGGTTAATTCGACAGACGGCCGAATACTAATACGTTACTTCCGCGCTTTTTAATGATGTTCTTGTTCAGCATCGGTGGTTTCTTCGAAACAGAAACAGTTTTTTTTTTCTGTGTAACAGGAAACCCGCATAATATTAGTGCTGAATCATTGGAGAAAGGAAGATCCCATTTACGCAGTTCTAGGATGCTGAAACGAACTTAAATTATAGTTTTGCACGCGTTTTAAGTGAACATATAGTCATGCGTAAATATCCGGAAATGCCACGAAAATCTATTTAATTACCGGAAAATTACTCCGCACAAGTCGAATCTTCCACCCCAGAAACCCCAAGGTTTAATGATAATTTTGCATTGTTTAACGATAATGCGAAACATCAAAGATGCAGCCACAAAAGTTAACTTTTTTTGTTGTTTTACTTTTACTGAAAACAGAAAAAAAAATTTCTAAATTTATAATGCTCCACTACATCGCAGAATCTGGAAAAGTATTTCTGAAAATTCCAAGGCAATGGAACTGTCGTGCCCAAGTGGGGCTAATGTGTACTTTTTCTAACTATGTTGTCATCAAAAGGAAATTTATGCACTAAGATAATTAAAAATATCATTTGCATGCAAATATCTGTACATGGTAGAACAAAAGTCTACCGACCGATTCTCTGAAAATTGATATATTTGCAAAGTAAAATAATTACGCTATTTGATGCAATGGCACACAAACAAAGTACGCATGAAAGAACTATGACAATAAGACGAAGTATGCACGAAATTACTATGACAATAAGACGAAGTACGCATGAAAGAACTATGACAATAAAACGAAGTATGCATGAAAGAACTATGACAATAAGACGAAGTACGCATGAAAGAACTATGACAATAAGACGAAGTATGCATGAAAGAACTATGACAATAAGACGAAGTAAGCATGAAAGAACTATGACAATAAGACGAAGTATGCATGAAAGAACTATGACAATAAGACGAAGTACGCATGAAAGAACTATGACAATAAGACGAAGTACGCATGAAAGAACTATGACAATAAGACGAAGTACGCATGAAAGAACTATGACAATAAGACGAAGTATGCATGAAAGATCAATGACAATATACGTTTTACTGGAATACAAGCGCGTTTTTTTTTTTGCAGTTTGCCTTCTAGAAAAATATATTTTGTTACAAATACACTGTATTATTATTATTATTATTATTATTTTATTGGAGGTTGAACGACCACCGTGAGCAACTCAATGGGCTATAAGCAGTCGCCCGTCTCTAATTCAGGGTCACTGGTTCCAGGGAAGGGATAGAGCCAGTGCCGTAAGACAAACACAACATACATGCCTCACCGGGATTTGAACCCGGACCCCTTTCGAACGAATGACCAGAAGCCATCGCTTAGACCACTGGGCGGCACTGTGTTATTGGGTGTTTATTGCTTTATCTTCATGCCGGAATAGAACAGAAATGAATGGGTGTATTTCCTATGACGGGAGAATAAGGCATTTTCATTTCGTGCAGAATCAGAACACAATATTCCACGAGCCATCGGTCTTCTTTTGTTTTGTTTTTGTTTTTAGTTTTCTCGTCCTTCCTCTTGTGCAACCCTAAACACGAATTAGTTTCCAAGAAGAGCTTATCTTCGACTTATACAGATATATTCTGTTGGCCCTCCTCGTGCATGGAGGCGGTACTGCAAGATATTAGTTAAAAAAAATGTCCAACTGCGATTGATGAAAACACATGCTAACTCTACAATAGCGGCTGCGGAAAGAGTGAAAAGACCGAAAAATATTTAGCGAGAAACGGGAGAACTAGAAGAAGGCGCAATTTGACGTTCTAATTTTTATAACCTGTAAGCAACGGAAAATGTAAATACATCACATACACTGAGTGGCCACTTTATTATGGCCACCTGACAGTTTTAAGCAAATGAGCTATGGCTGCAAGCTGTTGCCACCAGAGGGCGAGACTAGAATAAAAAGGGAAAGCTTAGTGCTTGCGAGAGTAGTAGAAGTGATTTTTGGGTGACGAGACATGTAAACAATGCGATTTTACGGACTTTCAACGTGGGATGATTGTAGGAGCTCGGAGCCATGGAGCGAGTATCACCGAAACCGCCGCATTCGTGAAATGTTTAAGAGCAGCTGTTGTTAAAGTGTTTAAAGACTTTAACAACAGCTTAAAAGTGTTAACGTGTTTAAGGACTGGAAAAGTGTTAAAGTGTTTAGGACTGGACTGTCAGCTAAAAAACTGGGTCTCTACGTGCAACGTGTGGTCGTCATCGACTAGTGACTGCTCGGGCGGAACGGAGAGTGTCCAGACTGGTAACAGACAACAAAAGGGCAACAGTGCTGAAAATTACAGACCATCTTAATTAAGGGTCCCCTCAAATGATCTCTGCACGCATTGTTTGCCGTACAGTGCATCGGATGGGATATGGCAGCCGAAGGCCTGTTCGAACACCTTTGCTGTCTGCAGTTAATAAGAGAAAAAGGTCCCCAGGTCGCACAAGAGCACAAGGATTGGACAGTCGATAATTGGAAACAAATTATGTGGTCCGATGAATCACGTTTTCCGTTGCACCATGCCGATGGTCTAGTGAGAATTTGGCGGAAACGGTACGAAAGCATGGACCCCAAATGCATTGCTACAACCCTTCAAGCTGGTGGAGGCAACGTTATGGTTTGGGGAATGTTTTCCTGGCATACTTTGGGCCATTTTAATTCGTGTTGATCAACGTCTGACTGGCACATCATATGTAAACATCGTTGCGAACCAAGTGCATCCTGTCATGTGGATGGTTTATCCCAATGGCGATGGCTACTTTCAACAAGATAATGCGTCCTGCCATAGTGCTGGTATTGTACAGGATTGGTTTCAGGAACATGCCAGTGAGTTTACTTTGCTTAGGTGGCTCCCACAATCTCCAGATCTCAACCCCACTGAGAATTTGTGAGATGAAGTTGAACGAGCCATCAGATTGCTGGGTCCACAACCCTGCAGTCTCCCACTCCTGGAAAGTGCTATTCATCAAGCATGGTCTCAGATTCCACAAACCACGTATCAACATCTCGTGGAGTCCATGCCACGAAGAATCGATGCTGTATTAAAGGCAGTGGTGGCCCAACGAAGTACTGAGGGGGTGGTCATAATAAAGTGGCCACTCAGTGTATACACACTGTGGTATCCAAATTATTCGGACACCACAGTGTTTTGGGACAAATGGCTTTATTATCCCAATTATTAGTTAGTCTGTCAAACCTTTTGCTTGTACGGCAGCGGCAACACGTCGAGGCATACTATGAACCAATTTCCGGTAGGTCTCGACAGGAATGACTCGCCATTCGCCCAGCAATGCTGCTGCCAGAATGAATAGCGCAGACGGTCATTGCGGTCTTTTACTGCTCCAGTTCATCCCATCGATGTTCTATGGGATTAAGATCATGACTGTGAGTATGCCAGTCTAAAAATTCCACCTCATTTTCATGAACCCAGTCCTGTACACGCTGTGCAGTGTGGCAGCGAGCGCCATTGTGCTGGAAAAGACAATGGCCTTTCCCATAATACTGGCACATTGTTTATAAGGCAGAATTGTCCTGGACGTCTAAGTGCACTTCAGAGTTCATGGTTTGTGGTATAAAAACCAACGGGCTGAGTCCCATCAACGACAAACAACTCCATACCAGAGATGGAAACGGGACACGGGTCAACGGGTCCACAATTTCTTGCTGGTCCAACGGTTCAGGCCAAGGTGTTCCTGACCCGGTTTTCTTCCCGTTTTAGTTTTAAAAAGAGAAAAATATATTTTAAAGAAAAATTCGCGCTGTGGAATTCTGTAGTCGATACCGGCGCCAACGGAGTGAATAATGATTTGCCATGCAAAAATATTGTCGTCTCTTTCTTAAATCTACCGACCGACGTCAGACGACACACCGACACCATATCGCAAAATCCTTTGCGTTCTTTTACAGTGCGATTGTCCAGGGAAAGGTACAGGCAAACGTCATTTCGCCTTCTTCTCAGCCGATTCACTCTCTCCGTGCGAAGTTCCCTGTGTGACTCAGAGTTATTTTTCACATTGCATCTTTTACTTTGAGCATTCAGAGGTTTTCGATTGATGTGCTAACATCCCGTTCCCATGACATGTCATGTCGAAATTAACTCCTTATTTTTTAATATGGATGGATTTAGTATTAAGGAGGTCTTGAGAAATTCGTCGAGGCCAACAAATACGTGCTTGTTCAAAATCACAAGGGGAAGAGTGACTGCTGGAAATTGTTTCGTCTCATTAAGGAACCGGTGAATAATTCTGTGTTGTTTGGTCTTGCTTGTTGTTCAAAATGTGCAAAGTGTATAATGACAAAGAAAGATGTCGGCGGTGTTATAAGAGATTATGGAACCAAAAATCTAACGGACCATATGAAAGTATGCGAACCTCCATCAAAGCGTGGAAAGAGTGAACAATCTAAATACATTTAAAAATACATTTGTTCAATCGTAAATAATACAATTGTGCAATCGTTTTTATTTCTAATATACTCTCGGTCACGGTCACAGTCAGCCATTACTTCTGGATTACGCAAAATAGTGGCACTAAAAATGGCACTGAAATTTAGCAAGTAGCTAAATTTTATAACTAAAAAGGGATTTAAGGTATTAAATATCAAGCAATTATTGTGATGAATATATATATTACGTTTATATGTATACAGGGTTATTCAGCTAAGCGTGTACAAACTTCGGGGAGGGGGTAGGTTGCCCAAAGACAAATCAGAATAACATAGCAATGCAGTGTCGGAAACGCCGTCTTCATGTGTTAGTGTACAGGGAGGACGAGAAATGAAAGAGCAGCACGTAAGAGAATAAAATGTTTTTTATTACTTACAAGACATTTGCGAAATGCATTGAGGTTACAGAAGGTGTTCCAAGTTGCGACCATGAGCTGTAACACACGCTTGATATCCTCGGGGAATCACGTACATTTTGGAAAATTCCTGGCGTGTCTCGGACTTCCGAAGCAGCTACAGAGATGCGTGCTACATGATCCTCATCACTTTTAACGAGGCTGTCGTACACCAGTTCTTTGACGTAACCCAAGAAGAAGTAATCAAGGCATGTTAAATCCGACGATCCTGTAGGTCAATGAACGGGACCACCACGCCCGATCCACTGATGTCCAAGTGTCATGTTTAAGTGATGACAAACATTATTGCTGAAATGGGAGGGGGCCCCATCGTGCTGAAACCACATTGCACGGCGCAGCGACTGAGGAACCTGTTGTTCGTTCAATAGCTCTGGCAAGACGTCCTCCAGAATTATCCCGTGACTCCTTCCGTCCAGAAGAGGAGGCAGGAGGTACGGGCCAATTAAGTGGTCCCCGACAATGCCGGCCCAAACATTAACAGCAAAACGGTTTTGTGCTGAACGTGGTTGTACAACATGGGGTTCTCCACCGCCCACACCTCTGAGGGCGGTTTACAAATGACGGTATCTTGAAAGAACCTATGAGCAGTCTCCCGGTCGAACAACGCCATCTACCTCATGAAGATGCAGTTTCCGACTCTGCATTGCTATGTGGTTCCGATCTGTCTTTGTGCAACCTACCCCTACCAGAAGTTTGTACACGCTCAGCTGAATCACCCTGTATATATATATATAAATTGAATTTCGAATTTATAGTCCAAAGCAGATTTGTCCTAGTCACGTACGGTTCCGGATAGGGTCCAGTTATGGGACGTCCGGGTCCGACATTTTTGACCCGTTTCCAACTCTGCTCCATACTATGATGGAGCCTCCACAAAACTTAGGAATTGGAGAATACAGTCAGATAAAAATCGTTTACAGAGCTGTCGCCAAATCCAAACACAAACATCAGATTAGAAGAATGAAAAGCCTGAGTCATCACTCCAAAGAGCAGCTTTCCAGTCTTCCACAGTCCAGGAACTATAGGAAATACAAACGGCATTTCGTATTCATGGTAGTGATGTGTGGCTTATGTACCGCTGCTCTACCATAACCCACACTGTACCACTCTTTGCGGATAGTTAATGTGCTAACAGAGCCATTACGAGCATTTTCTACTACAGCAGCAATGGAAACGCAGAAGAACGGGATTTCTTAACATTACTTAACATGCTCTTCATTCACATTTCGTCGTGGCCTTCCTGAACGTTTCTTTGCTATAGTTGGGCCGTCCTGCTTCAATCTCTTGACCTTACTTACAGTTGGCTTTTTTATGTTTAGTTTAACTGCAATGCTCCGTATGGAAATTTTAGTCAAATGACATCTTATGACCAACCCACACTGGAGCTCGGAAAGTTCGCGTACACGCAGCACATCCGCTTCGCAGTTGCTGATAACACGGCAGAACATCGCAGCTTAATACACGTACCTCTTCACTAAGAGCGCATTTTCCAGGCCAACCGTTCTTTGCACTTATGAAAGTAATTGGTAGTGCCAGAATTATTTTTATAATATAGTGCATAAGCATTTATATCGCATAGAGGAAGAATCGGAAGTAAAAGGAAAGTTGGAAGAGATTATAACGTAGAAGTCTTGTCTTACTTCTACGTTAATTTAAAACATCAACATACTAAGAAATAGTTCCTAAATGAAAGAAACCTTAACGGCCAGACAAAACATGTAAACAACAGAAGTCACACTTACGGAAAAAGATGCTTTATTCAGGATGTAGCAAACACATCGTAGCATAGCATATTACACTAAACTCTCCACGCACCACACAATTGTCTCTTAACACAACGCTCTTTTCACAAGCTCCTTTCAATAATCAGTTTACAACCCAACGCTCGTCAAGCAACAATTTAGTCGTCGCTTTTATCTCTTGTTCTTATCAATATCAGGCATACGTCACGTGCATTCAACCTCAATTGTGTGGCCAAACGTATTCGTTTGAGAGAAAAGATATCACGTTAAGAGTGAAGAATAACAGAATTAACTCAAGATTTACATAGGGAAAGAAACTAAAAAGGAAAGTTAATTTAGAATATACGTCACAAGATATCAAAACATTTGACCATACTAGCCCTTGTACAATATGAAAATTTATTTTTCTGATTTACGACTATTTCTCAGGAAATATAAATTTTTCCAATGTAAATTTTCTGGATGTAAGAAATCTGAAATAGCGTTTCTAACGACACAGCAATCAGAGATGCAATTTGAAAAAAAGAAAAACAAAAAAAAAATGTGGAAACGACATCAAATTGTTAACTAAGTTTGTCAATAACACGATTGGTTTGCATTTCCTGAGTTCATGTCGGAGGATCTTTCCAGAAATTTAAAAAATCGAGAGAGTACATTGGTACTGTTTGTAGAGAATTTATACAGGGTGATTCATAAAGAAGTATACAGTTTCCAGATGCTGTAAAACAGTAACAGTTGAAGACACGGACCACAACTGCGAAGCGTTAGGTTGATGTACTCATAAAGTTTAAGTCCCGTTACTGAGGGAAGTGACGTGGGCGGTAGCGGCGTGTCACATGACTAGTGAGTCAAAATGGCAGCGTCTGTAATGGAGAAGGCGTTTGTTTTGTGTTCTTGAATTGAGCAAAACGGAATCTGTAACTGTTGTGCAACGGCATTTTCGATCACGATTCGGAAAAGAATCTCCAACCAGAAAATATATCTACGATTGTCATAAAAAAATTTAAACTACGGGCTGTTTGTGCAAACTTAAACGTCCTGGACGACCGCGTGTATCGGAAGAAGTCGTCGATAGTGTTTGCACCGCCATTCAACGAAGCCCGGGAAAATCAAAGAGGAGGGTGAGTCGCGAAGTGCAGATTTCACAACCCACTGTCTAGAGAATTTTGAGAAAGAAGCTGAAAATGATTTCATACAAAGTGCAGATGTTGCAAAATCTCACTGACCTTGACAAGACAAAGCGCTTTGAATTTTGTGCTGAAATGCAGCACCGTTTTGAAAATGACGATTTTTTTTTTTTTTTTTTTTTTTTTTGATTGGAGGTTTAACGACCACCATGAGCAACTCAATGGGCTATAAGCAGTCGCCCGTCCCTAATTTAGGGTCACTGGCTCCAGGGAAGGGAGAGAGCCAGTGCCGTAAGACAAACACAACATCCATGCCTGACCGGGATTCGAACCCGGACCCCTTACGGACGAATGATTAGAGGCCAGCGCCTTAGACCACTGCGCCACCGGGGCGGCCAATGACGATTTTGCCGATCGCCTAGTTTTCACCGATGAAGCTACATTTCACATGAGTGGTCAGGTAAACAAGCACAATGTTCGCTTTTTCTGAATCAATGAATCAATGTAAGATATCTGAATCAGTGTTCGCTGGATTCAGATATCTTACCTCGCGTTTAAGCGGAAATGGATTACCGGCTCGATGTGTGTCGTGTGACTACGGGTTCACACATAGAACATCTGTGAGTGTCTCTAAAAACACTTGAAACATTCCCCTACAATTCTGTTACAGGTAACATAAAATATCTTACATTGTTATTGTTTTATAGTGCGTTGAAACTGTTGTGACGTGCCTGCCCAGCAGGACGCACACGACATAAAGGCAGATAGCAGCGATAAGGAACGTTCGCGTAGCTCAATTGGTAGAGCGACTTATTCCGAAAGGAGAGGACCCGGGTTCGAGCCCTAGCGTGGACAAAAACGATGGAGAAATTTACTTCGTTATAATGGCGCCCGAACTTCCCGGATGACACGGCCGTTGAAGATCTCGCAATGGTGTGATATTCTTTCCAAACCGCGAGACAGGAAAAATAAGATAATCCCTTCTCCAGCGTTTCGAAAAATAAATGTGTGTGACGTTGAATTCCACACACCAGATTGACTGGGAGTTCTCAAGTGCACGTTCTACAGCGAATGGCTGCCTGCAACGAATTATGGTCATGGCTGACCCATGGACCATGCCCCCAGTCCTCTTTCGGGGGGGGGGATATGTGAGGTGCCTGTCCAGCAGGACGCACACGACATAATAGCAAATTAGCAGCGATAACGAACGTCCGTGTAGCTCAATTGGTAGAGCGACTTATTCCAGAATGAGGGGACTCCGGTTCGGGCACCGGCGTGGACAAAAATCACGGAGAAATTTACTTCGTTATACTGTATACTTCTTTATGAATCACCCTGTACTATGCATCTTTTGCACGCCAAGATCCTTATGGATGTGAAGTAAACCGAATGATCTGAGAGTATACATTTATTTACGTACAACACACTGCATTTATTCGCGTTGCTCACGACCCCACCAAGCAACAGTCCGGTACATACTAAATGGGACTAAGTCATAACAACAAACAATAAAGTTTACTAATTCCTGACATTCAGCGGTACTTAGGAAGGTGGATTAATGAATGCCATTGTTGCAAAACTAAGAAAAGAAGGTATGTGAGTCATAAAAGTAAATATTTACTAAACTATGGCGGGGCAATAGTAAGTATTTCGACTGTATCGTTTTTCAAAAAATAATATTTCTTATTATTATTCAGATTGAGATGAACTTAAGAAACGACCCTGACACGGATGAAATATGATGCACCTACGAAAGTCCATCTGCCCATGCGCAAGCTAAAATCTGAATTCAAGATAGAAAGAAAACCTGAATCGCAAGTGTTTTAATGAGGGGTACTGGTAATCTTTGGCCCTGGATATCTACAGGTTACACCCCATCGTGTTATAAATCATTTTAGAGCTTTCGCCAATAGCAGGTACCCTTTTCCTCGGAAAAGGAAGCCCAATTTCATTACGACGCACCGTTTTCATAGCATCAGAAGTGCATTTTGGTATGGCTTTTATCACTTTTAGCGTCAAGTTCTAGTAATTTACGCAGTTTACAGTGAGATATTGTTACGTTTATGTAAAACTTGATAAAGTAATGTTCTGTTATATTTAGTAAAATACACTGCTGGCCACCCAAAATGCAACACCAAGAAGGAAGCATCCGATTGGCTTCAAATTCGCAGCATGCGTCGCCCGCGATAGGACATGCAAACGATTAGCATTGCAGGGCATATGCAAATCATGTGCGCCCGGCACACCACCGAGAAACACTATAAGAAGGGTGCACAGAAGACTGTAAGTAGTGGAAGTGTGTTGTGCTGCCAGACCTGTGCGTCGGAAGTTTCCTGATGCCTCGTCTCAGAACACGGCAGTCATTCCAGCACGTTTCGGAGTTCGACAGAGAACGAATAGCGGCTTATCGCGACAGCGGTTCTTCGTACCGAGACATCGGCGCCCGTGTGGGACGACATCCAGCCACAGTGAGGCGAGTGTGGATCCGGTGGGTGCAGGGAGGACGGACAAACCGACGTGAGCGATTGCCGAAACCGCTGCACATCACCGAGCGAGAGGACCGGTATGTTGTGCGGCGGGCATTGACGGCTCACACCGCCACATCACGAACGTTAGCGCAGGAATTAGCGTGTGTTGCGCAAAAACCTGTATCAGCACGTACCGTTCGACGTCGTCTGCTGGAGCGGGGACTTGTCGCACGGCGCCCATTGCTCCGATTACCACTGACGTTACACCACTGGCGAGTGCGGCGGCAGTGGGCGGTTGAACGCCGCACCTGGACTACGGAATGGCACGACATTGTCTTCTTCGACGAATCTCGCTTCTGCCTACAACACCACATTGGTCGGATACGCGTGTGGCGGCACGGCAGCGAGAGATTGTATAACGCCTGCATTATGCATCACCATACCGGTCCGTCGCCTGGCCTTGTGGTTTGGGGCACAATTGGATATGACAACCGTACCCCTCTGGTACGCATCGCCGGTACACTCAACAGCCACCGCTACATCTCCGATGTTCTGGAGCCTGTAGTCCTCACATACCTGCAGGACCTTCCAGAGTCCACGTTTCAACAGGACAATGCGCGCCCGCACGTGGCACGCATCGTTCAACAAATCTTCACGCCCCCCCCCCCAGGTGTCAATGCTGCCGCCGTGGCCCGCTTGTGCTCCCGATATGTCGCCCATCGAACACGTCTGGTCACTGATCGGCAACCGAGTGGCCGGCAAACACCACCCGCGGCTAAGCATGGTGAACTGTGGCAACGTGTGGAAGCAGCCTGGACCGACATACCCCAAGCCCACACACAAAGCCTCTTTTGTTCGATGCCGCGGCGTGTAGCGGCCGTTATTGCCAGCCATGGGAACCACGCGAACTATTGATGTCTGCGTGTTCCGCAAGTCGCACGAGTCTGTAAGCTCAATCGTTTCATCTTGGTATCTGTTGTTATGTGTCCAGTAAATCTGGCTTTGCTATCTCGTGTCCTTCTTGGTGTTGCATTTTGGATGTCCAGCAGTGTATATTGTTGAGTAACAATGAAATTAACTATTGTTGCGTCACAGCATGCGGCTCGATCAGATTGAAAAATGGTTTTGAATACTTCCGTTACCCATTTTAGTTACATCCAAATTTTTTAGTTGGGATTTACTTTATTACTGTTGGAAAAGATAGCATCAAAAATGACGATGCCTCTTATTCGGTTTTTCAGTGCAAAGGTTTTCAGCGAGTAGGAAAATAAAAAAATATTGTCATTAACGAACACAATTTCAAGTGTATTTGAAAACCATGTTGAACAAAAAGGAAAGTACATATTGTACATACTGTGCATATGAACAAATATACTCTATACTATATAGTGCGGAAGGTACTGTCTTTATCACGACCTACATGCTGTGTAAGTCGTGTGCTTACGAACGGATTTAGCTTTGATGAATCGGTTATTATTGACGGTCGAGAAACATAAACTGAAAACTTGCTGAACAATAAAATATATCTGTACAGTGTTAAACTAATGAATAGTGTACAATTGCTGTGAATGTATTGGGTGTATGCAAAAGTTCTACCCGTTTTTGTAATAGGTGCAAATTGCGATCGGAGTAGTTACGTCACAGATGACGCTGCGATGCTGAATTCTCGGCCAATAAAGCATGGAGAAGCAGAGTATATAGAGGCACTAGGTTTGTCCGAGTAAGTCATTCGTAACGAAAGTCACGGACAGTGTAACATGGCATGCGATAAGGAGCACATTAGACATTATTTACTGTACGAGTTCAATAAAGGCAGTACTGCAGCCGCGGCTTGCCGCAACATCTGTCAAGTGTATGAGGAGGATGCAGTTGATGATAGCACATGTTGCGGTTGGTTCGGGAAAATTCCAGAGCGAAGACAGAAGTTGTAGAGGTCTACCATGTCCTGGACGTCCATCCGTGGTTTCTTATGAAGATGTGGACGAAGCCACAACAAATGACCCACACCCAACCGTCCAGCAATTAGCGGAAACGATGTCGGTACACAGAACAATAGTCCAAAGACGGACGCATGCGCTTGGGTCATCACCAAGTTCGATAATTGGGTTCCACACCAGCTTTTCTGCGAAGCAACGAGATAAGAGAATCCGTACCGGTGTTTGTTTGCTTTCTCGTCACAGAAATGAACCGTTTTGGGGAAAAATTGTAACGGGTGATGAGAAATGGGTACTGTACCGTAATGTAAAGCGTCGTCGGACTGTGTGCCAAGGTGCGGAGCCTGCTCCATCGACTTCAAAATTAGGACTGCATTCCAAAAGGTTTTGTTAAGTGTTTGGTGGGGTGTCCAGCGAATAATCCCATGGGAGGTGTTGGCACTTAACTGAACGATAAATGCTGACCTGTATTGCCAACAGTTGGACAGATTGCGAGAACAACTGACATCGAAACGGCCTTATGCTGCTGTAATCACACGGCAAAAATTACTGGACTTTGGCTGGGAAGTGCAACCTCATCCGGCGTATTCCCTTGACCTGGCACCTACGGACTACCGCTTTTTTGGATTGTTACAGAACGCCTTCAGTCTTCAAACCTCCAATGATGTGGACGATGTGTACATGAATTTTTTGACTCTAAAGCACAGGAGTTTTCCGGCGTGGGATTCACCTATTCATAAACAGATGGCAAAAGGTCATACAGAATGATGGCAATTATGTAAATCTTATGTACCTTATTTGTTGTGTTCGCCTCCTTTCTTTGTAACCAACAAAAACAGGTATAACCTATGCACGCACCCAATACAACTCAGACTAATTCTCAGACAAGTTTGCGTAAATGCAAACCGAAGAAGGATTTTCTGGCTGAATCAATCCGTAAATGCAAACCGAAGAAGGATTCCTGGCTGTATAACTTACCTCACCTATATCATACGTCTACAATCGCATGCAGAAAACATCGCTGACGAATGCTGTTTTCAGGGAACCCGTACAAGAACTATACCCACTAACAAAATTTTAAGCTGTTACCTTGTAACTGTCGTAAAAGGTAAAAACCACATGTCACCAAAAGTAAACAAGAAAGATGACACCGAGTTTTCGGATGTAATAAGCACGTCTTTTGAATCCGTTCTGACGCAAATTAAATTTATCAAAGCTATTCAAAGTCAATGGAACCGGTATGGAAAACAATAGTATCTGACGGAAGAAAGAAGTTTTTCAATAGGGTCTTAAATCCATTAGATATTGCTGTAAAGGGAACCGTGAGCTTTCGAACTCTTAGAAACAGAGTTATCGACAAAAATAAGATGTGACTTTACGTCCCCTGGTGGAAAAACCATGCATTATTTTAGAAAAAGTATTCTCAAAAGGATTTTCCATATGAGCGGTATCGGTCCAAGAAAAAAAAATTTAGTCGAGCTTTCAGGAGCCCAGATTTTGCTACAAATACATCAGAAGAAGAAATTAACAGTTATGACCCCTGGTGGCCAAACCATTCTTTACCAAACCTTAAAAATTTTGTGAAAAATATTTTCCATCAGGTCTTGCATGCGATACAGAAAGAAGTTTTCAAATCGGAGTTTTAGGAGCAGAAAACGCAATTTACCAATGTGCGCCCTAGCGGAAAGTCTATGATTTACTTGAAAATTTTGAACTTATAGGGAAAATATTTCGCATCGGAAACACTATCCTACTAAAGGGGAATTTTTCAAATCGGACTTTTAGAAGTAGAGATATTGACAAAAATAAGATATACATCTACGCCCTCTGGCGTAGAAACCATGCACTATTTTAAGAAGAAAATGTTCCTCAAAGGTTTGTCGACATGAGTAGTATCGGTCAACAAAAGACTTTTTTCAATCGAGATTTTAGAAGCTCATATTTTGCTGCAAATACAACAGAAGCGGAAATTAAGAGCTACGCCACCTGGTGGCCAAACCAGTTTTCTACAATAATTATAAATTATCTGCAAACGATTTCCCATCAGGAGCTGTATCCGGTGTAGAAAGAATGTTTCAAATCGGATATTTAGAAGCAGAGAAATAGCGGGAAACGCAATTCACCTTTACGCCCCCTAGCGGAAAGTCTATGAATTACTTGAAGATTTTGAATTTATGGGAAAAACAAGTCACACTAGGAACACTATCCAACAAAGAAGGAATTTTTCAAATCGGACCCCTAGAATTAGAGATATTGACAAAAATATGATTTACATCTACGCCCCTTGGCGTTGAAACCATGCACTATTTTAAGAAGAAAATGTTTCTAAAAGGTTTGTCGACATGAGTAGTATTGGTCTACAAACGACGTTTCTTCCAATCGAGAATTTAGAAGCTCATATTTTGCTGCAAATACATCAGAAGCGGAAATTAAAATTTACGCCCCCTGGTGGCAAAACTATTTTTTTTTTTTTACAAAAATTAGAAATAATGTGCAAACGATCTCCCATCAGGAGATGTATACGGTGCAGAAAGAATTTTTTAAATCGGAGATTTAGAAGCAGAGATATAAAAGGAAACGCAATTTACTTACGCCCCCTAGCGGAAAGTCTATAAATTACTTGAAAATTTTGAATTTATAAATATATGAAAATATTCCGAAAAGGTTTATCAATGTGAGTGGCATCAGTCCACGAAATAATGTTTTTTTATCGTAATTTTAGAAGCTCAGATTTTATGGCAAATACACCAGAAGCAAAAATTAGCCGTTACGCCCCCTGGTGGCCAAAGTATTCGTTACCAAAAATTCGAAATTATATGCAAACGATTTTCCATCAAGAGATGTATCCGCTGATTTTTTTTTTTTTTTTTTTCAAATCGGAATTTTAGAAGGAGAGTTATCGGGGAAAATGTAATTAAGTTTTACGCCCCCTAACGGAAAACCTATGCGTAATTTGAAAAAGAAACTATATTTAAAATATTCTTCGACATAAATGGAATAGAAAGTTAAAATAATTTTTTCAATGGGATGTTTAGAAGCAAATATGGGGAATAAAACGTAATTTCGAATTCGACATTATCTGCATTAACGCCCTCTAGCGGCAAAATTGTTCATCGTATAAAAAAAACGAAATAAAGGATCATTATTCGCATATTTCAAGCTTCCGAATGTAAAAAGAATTTTTCAAATCGGACTAATAGTTGCAGAGATATCGTGGGTACAGACGGACGGACAATTCGATAACATAAGCACGATCTGTTTTTACAAAAGACGTGCAAAAAAGTACTGCAAATTGATGACGTACTGAGAAGTTGAATTAAACTCGGTACGTGTAAAATGAAGCCAAATGTTATTAAGAAGGTACAGATATTCCGAGGTGGTTGAAAGGATGAGTAATGATATTCTAACTAAGAGAATTTATTCAGCCTAAGTGGCAGGAAAGAAAGGTAGAGGGAAGCGAAGGAAATCTTGAGAACATCAAATTCTGGAATGTCTGCATGAGAAAGAGGTAAGCAGTATGAAGTGCAAAATATATTGTGTGAGACGTGTGATGGATGTCAGTGAAGCTGAAGTTGTGTGAAGAGATCGTTGTAAATGGAGGTGTTTGATACATCAGTATTATGCAAAATCAAGCATCATCAGTTTTAAACTTTAATTAGGCAGATGAAGAATTAACCTTGAATTTCATAGAACAGCTTAGTGATATGTATGCATGTAATTTTCTTGCATGAACAAAATCCTAAAAAAATTATATCAACATTATATTGGCGCGGTAAAGCTGCAACTAAATTTTGCACGTATGAAATATCTTTAAAAAACAATGGCGCGATTTTAATCAAATTTGTTTAAGATCCATGCGGTATTAGTATAGATCGAATTATATGCACTAAAAAGCAGAGAAATATGCACTTAAAACGTAAAATATGCAGTTACAATTTTTATTTGTCTTCAAACAAATGCAGTGGACCCAGAAAAGCGTTTTTTTAATATGAATTGATAAACTACACATACATATCAATGGGTTACACTTAAATATAACTAATACAAGCAATGACTCATATAATCAATGTACAAAAGCTTTTTAATTGATACAGTTTTTACACCATAATTGTTGCTGCAATATACCACAATATATTTTTCTAAGTGTTCAAATATTAGGTTTTGTCGCTTGTTTCCAAAACGAGCAGAAAATGCTTTCATACGTTATTGGGCAGTATTTGTATTACAAATTTTGAAGATGACAATCCGATTTTTGGCGTAAATGTGACAAGGATGGCAAGTCAGATAATATCCGTATACTTGAAAATTTTCATCGTCCTGGAGCGGGACCCGAACCCGCGTCTCCCAGAAAACGCCTAGGCATGCTAACCACTACACCACCCAGAAGGACCAAGTTTCAAGTTTCCGATTAATTTGAATTTAACCATCACAGGATTCGCTAGTCGATGCAACCGGCATTCATGTTTAGCGAATCTGGAAGTTAATAATCCTATCCCGTGATTGCCCGGAGAAGCAGATAAATCATGAAAGAAATACGGGATTACGCCATATAATACAAATTTTGAAGATGACAATCCGATTTTTGGCGTAAGTGTGACAAGGATGGTAAGTCAGAAAGCGCCTAGCATGCCTAGGCGTTTTCTGGGAGACGCGGATTCGGGTCCCGCTCCAGGACGATGAAAATTTTCAAGTTTACGGATATTATCTGACTTACCATCCTTGTCACATTTACGCCAAAAATCGGATTGTCATCTTCAAAATTTGTATTATATGGCGTAATCCCGTATTTCTTTAATGAGTATTTGTATTGTTTCGCTTTCAATACTAGAATTTGTGGCCAATTCCTAACACTCACCGTTGATAAAATCACTAACTTTTTTCATTTCCTAAAATCTAGAGTTTTTATTTAAAACAGCCTTCAGTTTCCCTTTAAAAAATTGTTTCTGCAGGAGCGATGGAAATGACATTTTCAGTTTTATTTTTACCACTTAATAATATGACTCGAGATTCCAAATTTCTAACGCTCCCTGGTAGCCAGGAAAAGTGTGTCTTTATGATTGACAGATTTTTTTAATAAATTGCCAGAAAGTATATTTTTAGCAGAAAAAAATGGCACTCGCTAACGAGTTTACAACACTACTTGTTCATGCCAAATTTTGCGCATAAGATAAAGCTTAATTTATTCCCGTTCCAGACCCAGTCAAAACCGGATGCTGTGGGAGAGCAAGATGGGGGGATGATACATTTCTTTACAAATTTTAATCCTCATCGACGCTTTTTAAGAAAATCTTTTGCACACACGAGCTCAGTTTATTAACTGGAGTGAAAATTTCCCGGTTTTATTCTATACGCCGATGGAACCTAGGAATATTACTACTCATACAGACATTAAAAACGTGGTCCAGGAACATCAAGCAAAGATTTTCGCTCTTTCCACGTTTATAAGTGAGTCACGGAAAAATACTCATTGGCCGCCAGCGGGAGTCGAACCCTGGGTCTTCCAGTTACGCGCCAGACATGCTTCCGCTACACCTCAGCGGCCTCGAATTCCTCCAGACTCACACACGCTAACTGCCAAGTCAATTTGAAGCAACTTGGCAAATTGGCTTCGCAGTTAGCGTGTGTCAGTCAACCTGCAAATTGCCAAATTGGCTTGGCAGTTAGTGTGTGTGAGTCTGGAGGAATCCGAGGCCGCTGTATAGCAGCGGAAGCATATCCGGCGCGTAACTGGAAGACCCTGGGTTCGACTCCCGGTGGCGGCCAATGAGTATTTTTTCCGTGACTCACTTATAAACGTGGAATGGGGGAAGGATCTTTGTTTGATATTACTACTCACCATAAATTCATCACATAATCATTTCTTCTTTTGTGTGACGAAACAGATACTGACGCTGACAACGCTTGTACTGCGATATTGTCCTTATTATTTCTTCAGCTTTTTCTCATTGTGAAGAGCAGTTTTAACATGCTGATAGATTTGACACTTTTTTCAGCAAGAGATTTATTGACGTAGGACTACGTCTAACTCTGCGGATAGTATGGACCGATTTACGGTCGACGGCCTGTGAGAAAAACAGGTCCCAATTGAAATCACTATACAGCGTTAAAAATACGTACCGCAGACTAATCGTGTTAGCGTATTTGTAAACAGCATGGAGTCCAATTCGCGTAGTGCGCAATTCATCGTGCGCGCGACGCTCCTCTCTCTCCCTGTGCACGGGACGGGCGATGCAATATTCTTGGGTGTGCCGCCGCGTTTAACTCAGTCTATCTCGGCAACCGTGAGCGCAACACGACTGCGCGTGATGTCGTTTTAAAGCTCTCGACGAGATCTATTCAAATATACGAAGAGCATTTCTCAGTGGTTTGAACTGAATATTTCAAAAATTGTTTTCTTGTGAACCGGTGAACACTTTTAACTATATCGCGGTTTATCTATTCAAATATATAAATAACATACCGCAGTGGTTTAAGCTAAAAAATTTAAAATTCTTTTCTTATGAACGGGACATTCCGACAATACTGCGGAATTCGCAGAATAAACCAAGCAAAAGTGGAAAAAATCAAAAAGACGCAAGCGGAAGTGATGCGGAATATAAGAAGCCCAAGAAGACTGCTGCCCAAACAAATAGAAAATATCGAGAACGCCCGAAAACAGCTGCCGCAAATATCCAACACACCGATATCGAACCCGCACCTGACTGAACTCGAACTCTTCTTTGTGTTTCCAATGTATCCAACATTACTTGTAAAAATTATGTAAGCTACTTTTCATATCATGGACCTGTGTTGGCTATAACAAATTAAATAAACGCTTTGAAATATATACTCGAGTAGTCCATTTCAACTCTCCCATCTGCAAGTCGTAGTCCTACGTTCTAAACTGGCGGCTCAATCAGTACTGAGCCTACCTGGTTTTTTTTTTTTTTTTTTTTTTTTTTTTTTTGACAAATAGCACAATATTCAATTTTTCCCATCAGTGGTCAAATCCTTATTGCAGTGGGAAATCCATGTTTTCATTAAAACTTCCTTTTTTGGTTCAATTTTAGTCATTTTAGTTCCTGACCCTCACTGTCAAAACTGCGCATTCCAAAACACTCAATTATTCGTAGATCAAAGGTAACGCTGATACACAGAGATCCTTTATGTTGATTTGACATTTGGCATAACGAGATCAAGAAGTTTGAAAACCGATTCGCAAAACTAAACGTCGCATGCAGTGTTTGTGCGCACCTCTGTATGATCTCCGAATTAGCTGCTGTGGGAATTAGATGGAAATATTCAGTTAGTAGGTTAAAACACCAAAGCATGATTGGAGACTGGCAGAGTACATTTCTGATGCCGCCCCGTTTCTTGCTGCCAAGTGTGGAGGAAGGCTGTTTATTATTGTTTTCATTCGCTTTGTTTCATTGTACAAGCAGATCATTTGATTACCACCGCGTTTTGCAGTTCTTTGAACTTGGGATGTCGATTTCTTGTTTTTCCAGTCACGTGCGTTAAAGCCTGTCTATATTTCTTTTAAGTATGCGTGCGTTAAAACATCAAATAAATTGTTAAAACGTTTTGCTTGAATTATGCATTTTTACGGATTATTTGCGCATTTTATGAATTTACATGCACTAACATCAAAAATGGCTGAGGTATGCTATTGCATACCGCACTCCAGTTATTAGAGATTATCTTGTCCTAACGAGGTTTTCCTAGGTACACAAAACCAGACAGAATGAATGAGACAATAATTACGTACACTCTTCTTTACTGTACGTGCCCACTCTAAGCATGTACCCTTGAAGTTAAAGAAACTAACAGACAAACGTGTTTAATACTTGAAGTATTAACAATTAAGTAAAGGAAAATGTTATTAACAAACTCTTCCGCTAAAGCCAGTAACTCGGCTTCGATGACAACACAGCAACAAGCTCGATAGCAGAATCATACATCCCATATCCATTGTTCGAGCTTTTGTCTACGTCTTACTGACTTTGACTTGACTACCTGCAAGGAGTACTCAACACGGTAAACTCTTGCAAGATATGACGTTAAGTAATAAGAGGTAACGAGAAGTAACATATTTTAAGTAAGAACGGGAAATTGAAATTACGTCGCAAGATTCAAAATGATAACTCTAATTTTGAAGAATCATAGGATAGCAGCATGGTCAGAAAATAAGAACGATCTGCACGATCTGTTAAACCGATAATATGTTAATGGATTTTGTATATTTCGGGCACAGTAGGACCTTTCAGATGTGCAAATCTAAAAAGAACATTACGTATCTTCATGGCAGCTTTCTTCTACACTTCAAAAATACGCTACGTAAGAGCGGTGCTCACGAACAAATTTTGATTTGGTAAACTCCTGATACTAGTGTCAATACAGAAGCTTGAGTTGAAAACGTGTTGAACAACGCGGTAATTTTGATTTGGTAAACTCCTGATACTAGTGTCAATACAGAAGCTTGAGTTGAAAACGTGTTGAACAACGCGGTAATTTTGATTTGGTAAACTCCTGATACTAGTGTCAATACAGAAGCTTGACTTGAAAACGCGTTGAACAACGCGACACCCAAGGTATGAATACACTACAAGTGATGTAACTCAACAGACATAACATACTAGTATAATATTTCGATGTCGCACCAGTGGCGCAGTGGTCTGAGATACCATTCGCCCGAGATGGGTCCCGGTTCAAATCCCGTTGAGGCATGGATGTTGTATTTGTCTTACCTCACTGGGTATTACTCTACCCTGCAGCCAGTGGCCCAAAATTAGGGACAGGCGACTGCTTATAGTCCATCGAGTTGCTCAAGGTGCCCCCAAAATAATAAACATATTTCACTACTTATGGTGTGTTTGGCTTATGTTCATGCATGGGTGCTACATATTGACTTTAATTCAACTCTCTCAGTACGTTACAGCATATGATAATAGGATAACCGTTATCAAAAAACAGCACAGGCGCAGAGGAACGATGCATAAGTAGGAAATCAGAAAGAGCGTTATATATAATGACGTTATATTGACGCTACCTGTACGGCGAACGTATAGCTGGACAGTACACACGTACGACCTTCAGGCAAAACTTGCTCTTTGTAAATGAAATAAAAAGAACACTTGAGAGACATCTAGCTAACATACACTGAAGAGCAATTAAAATAGAGTCAGCTGGCGTTATGCAAATGTGGTGCTGTGGGCGGGCCTGTAAACGGAAACGACATGACGTATGCAGCAATCCGACAATATAAGGAGTGATGCGATGGGATTCAGTAAGAGTCGGATGCAGTATGTGTAAGACGAAGGATCTAATCCCATTTGTTCGTGGGAAAATTGTCGGGGCCCGACGAATGGGTCACTCCATCTCGGAAGTCGTGCAGGCACTGGGATTTTTACGAGTCACTGTGTCACGGGTGCACCGTGAGTACATCGAATCCGGTAAAACCATTCCTGCAAGGACCAACTGCCGTGGACAACAGCGTGTGGATGAGCGGGGTCATCGTTGGCTAGCTCGCATTGTAGCAGCGGATAGACTGGCCAAAGTGCAAGAAATCACTCGGCAATTTAACGCTGGTGCACAAACACGTCTAAACAGCCACACCATCCAGAACCATCTCCTCACTATGGGGTGCAGAAGCCATCGTCCCACGAGGGTACCGCTGCTGACCGCACAACACAGGGTGCAAAGTATAGCATGGGCGCGGGAAAATCACCACTGGACCCTAGACATATGGAAAAATGTTGCCTGGACTAATGAGTCGAGATTCACGTTGGTATATGAGGATGACAGGATACGAGTACGGCGCAAACCACGTGAAGCGATGGATCCTTCTTGCCAGCAGGGTACTCTTCAAGCTGGTGGGGGTGGTACTCTCGTCTGGGGACTGTTTACGTGGACTGAAATGGGACCCCTGGTGCGTGTGACATCGCCTTTCACAGGTCAACGTTACCGGGATATCCTGGACGACCATTTGGTCCCGTTTGTGCGTCTTCAACATCCTTCAACATCCCAGGGGACCTCAACCTGCAACAACACAATGCACCGTGATATCGCTCCTGAATTGTATCCGATTGGTTGGATGAACAAACATTCCACCGACGTGATCTCGCTTCCTTGGCCAGCTAGGTCACCTGACCTCAATCCCATCGAGCACATCTAGGATGCCATCGAGTGAGGTGTTCAAGGACCTCACCCCCCCCCCCACATCAAATGTTCGTGAAATGTGGGAGCTTGTTCAGGGGTCGTGGATCCGTATGGCTTCCCAACGCTTCCGGTGTCTTGTCGAGTCCATGCCGAGACGAATCGCCACCGTCATCAGGACGAGAGGTGGTGCTACACGTTACTAGACAGGTATCTCTAATTCAATTGCTCTTCAGTGCATAACACAAAGTGCGAATACCGTACATATGCTAAAAAAGAAAGTACTATTCAAGGAATTTTATTGTTATATTGAGCAGTGAATGAGTTTGGATGAAAAAAGATTCATGCATTCAATGCCTTTAATAAAAATACATCTTTCAGATTTTTCTCTTCTTTATATCTGTGACTTATGCCGCTTTTCTTATCTTGCTGAATGCCTTTTACTATTTGAATTTTTATTGCTTCACGATTATGTTTTAAACGGGACATCTGAACCTCCATGAGCGTTTTCTTAACTTTTTGCGATGTTAGACACACAGCAAAGTCTAGACTATATTCAATATAAAACAAGACCGTCACCTTCGAGATAAACACTGAAGTAGCTATTTATTTAAAACACCTGCTAATAACGTATTGGGTCGCTTAAAATACACTATCTACCAACAAGTAATTGGACACCCCTGCATTCGACGATATCTGCGGTCCTGATACACGTCACGGCCGCCACCGTTAAATATGGTGTGGGAAACAACAACGCAACCAGTCGCATGCAAGATGTCACGCAGTTCGGAGCTCTCTGATTTCGAGAAAGGTGTAATCGTCGGATATCACAGAAATGGCCGATCCACACGTGACATATCCAGCGAGTTGAAGTACCCAAAATCGACAGTGGCCTACGTGATTGGCAAGTGGAAGATGAGAGGTGACTGTCGGAATGTGCCCCGACCCGGCAGACCAACAAAACTGGGAGTTAGAGACCGACGGGTGCTGGCCAGAAAAACTTGGAAGAACCGCACCAAATCGATGGCCACATCCGCGAGGAGTTTCAACAGGCATCCGGGAGTGTTCGTTCGATGAATACCGTCCGTAAGGAAGCCCATCTGCTCGGTTATCATGGACGTGCTGCCGCCCACAAGCCTTTGATCACCAAGTCCAATAGCGCTGCTCGGCTAACGTGGTGCACAGAATGTCGACAGTGGACCGTTGAACAGGGGAAACAGGTTCTCTGGAGCGACGAATCAAGGTTCGCCCTCTACCGTTCGGATGGCAGGGTCTAGGTTTGGCGTCTGCCTGGAGAACGCCTCCTGCCGGAATGCATTGTGCCAACTGTGAAGTTCGGCGGCGGTGGAATTATGCAATGGGGGTGTTTCTCCTGGTATGGCACGGGACACTTGGTCGCAATTCCTGGTAGACTCAACGGCGAGACCTACTGCACCATTTTGGATGAACATGCGCTTCCTACGTTGTAGCAGTTTTACGGGGTGGACCCATGTTACTTTCAGGATGACAATGCCACCTGTCATGTTGCGAGGTACGCCGTGGCTTGGTATGGTGACAATGGGGTTAATCGAATGTACTGGCCTGCGCAGAGCCCGGACCTTAACCCTATCGAGCACCTCTGGGACGAGTTGGAGCGTCGACTTAAGGGGTGCCCCCACAGTCCGAAATCGGTGAAGGAACTGACCTGTCTTCTCCAAGCCGAGTGGAAGAAAATACCGCTAGCCGTCGTACAACGCCTGGTTGAGAGTATGCTCCGGAGCGTCGCAGCTGTAATCGCCGCTCATGGAGGCTCCACCAACTATTGAAGGTGAATAAACTTCGTTTTCCTTTGCTATCACAGGTGTCCAATTACTTGTTGGTAGATAGTGTAGTACAACTATACTAGTAATCCGAATTTATTGGCGTAGAATAGAAATCAAAGTTTCCAAGCTTTCGCACATCAACCAGATGGCTTTTACAAAGAAGAAATACTTCAAAACTTCCTTCCTTGAAAAAGCCATCTAGTTGATGTGCGGAAGCTTGGAAACTTTTATTTCTATTCTACGCCAATAAGTTCGGATTACTAGTATAGTTATACTATTTTAAGTACAGTTGGTGAAAAGTTCCTTGTGTTATTATTTAGTATTGGGGTACCTTTGGCTTTCAAAATAGCTTCAATTCGATGTAGCGTGGAATCAATGAGGTGCTGATATCGTTCTACAGATATGTTTAGCCAAACAGATGTGATAGCTTTCGTGAATTGCCGAATGTTCGCTAGAGGAGGATCTCTATTACGAATGGCTCTCTCAATCTCATCCCATAGGTGTTCAATTGGGTTAAGTTCTGGGGAATGTAGGAGCCATTTTATCACTTGGAAGTCACTGTCGTGCTCTTGAAACCACTGTGTAACGGTACGAGCCTTGTGACACGGAATATTATCTTTATGGAAGTGTTACTCTACATCAAGAGACACAATGCGGATGTGTAGGTTTTCCTAGTCCTTAGTGGTGTTGAGAAATCTCATGGCATCGAAATGCAGTCTAAGATGTATCAAGAAGCCCAATTCCAGTCACAAAAACAGACTCCAGACTATTACACCGTCTCTAAGAGCTTCTAGGCAGTTGGGATCCACCGATTTGTGCAATCGACGTCATATTCTGTCCCGTGAATCAGCGAGTATTAACTGAAAACGTAACTAATTAGGATACTTTTTCTAGCCATCATGGTCCAGTTTTGGTGCTCTCGTGTTCACTGAATGTGAATTTGTTAGTTTTTAGCAGAAACGAGCGGTACACGAAGGGGACATCTGCTGTTATAATCCCTTTGCGCCAATGTGAGACAGGCTGTGTATGCCAAAATTCACCTCTCGATACAATGGAGCTCGAATGTTATGACTTACAATCCTCTCCAGCCACCGTTGCCCTCTAACATTGACCAGTCGAATCCGCCCACAGTAAGAGACCGTTGTTTGTGTTTGTTCACCAATCATTGTACTCACTCGACACGGTTGTTCTTGTGTAGCCGAGAAGGTCTTCCGTTTGTGAAATGTTTGCATCTGAAGGCCTGGCACCTTCTGTCGTGACTCTTTCAAAGTACATCGTTATGCAAATTAATTGAAACAAAGTGCTGTTTCTCCTTCTTTTTATTCGATTAGATTTCTCATGCAGAAATATGTCCCAGTGTAAGCAATATTGCATTTTTCATTAAATTCAAAGAACAACGTTTATGAATGCAATATTTATAACTTAAAGCCTACTATAGTTTCTCTGGTAACCATGGTCCAGCTTCATCAGGACTAAGTGTTTTCATTTCTTGCTTGTAACGACGTTGCCAGTTCCACGTGTCAAATGTCTCGTTCGACCATCGGTTTTGATGTGTCGATAGCATGTGCTCGATAGGAATGGAGATAAAGATAACTCATTTACTAGACTATAAGGGTTTGGAAAAATGTGAAAGGCTTCTAAAAAGTCTAGGTTAAATATTGATTTGGATCTATCTAACAGTTTGACCTAATAAACAGAAATTGGTGGTTAGTTTACCAACTGTGCTGGAGTGAAAATCACAGCAGCACTGTTGGGAAAATCTTTAATATCAAAAATCCTTAGATCATCAAATTTCAAAGTTATTTCCATTCCTATATCTAAGATGTTTTACTCCACAAAAAAGGGCCCACTTCCTGACAAACTCTTGGAGAATGTATTGCGTCTAGCGTCAATGTGGCCTGTCATACATCGGTGAGACACGGATATCATTTAAATTCAGATTAAAAGAGTATCAATCATATATATATTAAAAAGTGGGAGCTTAAAAGTCTTCCATAGCCCAGCACTGATGGGAATAACCACCAATTTCTGTTTGATGACGCCAAACTGTTAGATGGACCCAAATGAGTATTTGACCTACACTTTTTTGGAAGCCTTTCACACTTTCCAAAACCGTAACAACTTAGTAAATAATTTATCTTCATCTTCATACCCATCGACGGAATGGAAAGCACTCATCAAAACCGATGGCCGCAACAGACGTCTGTTATGTGAAACTCGTAACATCGTTACAAGCAAAAAATGAGAACGCTTCGTGCTGATGAAGCTGGACCATAGTTTCCGGCGAAAATATAGTAGACTTTTAGGTTTTAAATATTGCATTCATAAACGTTGTTTTCTGAATTAAATATAATTATGCAATGCCTGTAGTTCAACTACTTCAGTAATATCGTATTTGTTCATCAGAGGTGTTTAAAAACCAGCTGTAAGCGCGTTGGTTAGCAAGTTGCCAATAGCGTATGCGCATGTTGTGATTGGCTGCTGCAATCACTACGTCATCGATATTGCATTAGACGTTCAGAATCTTTGTTTGTGATGTTCGTATCACCAAGAAAGCTCCAACGATACATTACTTTGCACGAACACACGTCTATGACCTACAGGGATATTGCTGAAACACTCGGTGTCAGCCTCGCAACTGTCAACCGCGTCATCAATTTGAAGAACAAAACCGGATCGATTTCTCTAAATAGAAAGAGCAAGTATGGAAGAAAGAATAAAACAACGGCAAGAGACGGCGTCTACTTTGTGCGGGTTAGTAAAAAACACCTTCGGAAGACAAGTGATATACTGAACAGAGATTTGAAAGAGAAAGGAATAGAGATCAGAACTTCACTGTACGCAGACAATTTCTGGTACGTGGTCATAAGGCCCAACGACCTGCGATAAAAACAACTAACGAAAGTGATGGAAGAGAAAAGATACAACTAGGTCACGAAATACGAACACTGGACCAAGGAACATTGGGGAAAAGTGTTGTTCAGGAATGAAAGTATTTTCCTTGTCAGAATCGTGCGGAGTTAGCTCGTTCGGATGTCACCGGGAAAGAAGCTTCGGGATTCCCTCATCAACCAGACTGTGAAACATCCACACACAAAGAAAAACATGTTTTGGGGATGTTTCAGCTACTTCGGTCCGTCAACCTGACACGCTCGACACTGTACGTTGACGTTCTTCAAAGGACTGCTGCTCCTGAGAAGGTGAAAGGGTTTGCTGATGGATCCTGCATCTTTCAGCAAGACCTTGCCCCTTGCCACAGGACACGTCAAAAATGGTGAAGAACGACATACACCAGCATGGTAAAAATGCACTTGACTGGCCTGGGAACTCACCGGATATATGTATATCCAATCGAGAATAGATGATTAATTTGCAAGAGTCGTCTTCGTGAAATGGACTGTAAATAAACTCGTCCGAGCCCTGATTCAGGTATGGTACAGGGAACTAAAAATCAGGGCTAACTTCACATTTAGTAAATTCAATGTCAGATGCGTTCAGATACTACTGAAAAAAAAAGAAGTGACCGTATCGTGTATTAATGAGACAAGTTAACATGGAATTTTTTGTACAAATTGAAATAAATGAGTTTTTCTCTTTTCATTGTGCTTGTTTTAATTAATTTGCACAAAGATGTAGCTTAAAGCAGGTGTCGCCGTCCAAGTGGCGCAGTGATTTAAGCGATAGCTTCTGACCATTCGTCTCAGATGGGCACGGGTTCGAATCCCGGTAAGGCATGGATGTTGTGTTTGTCTTAAGGCACTGGCTGTCTCCCTTCCCAGGAACCAGCGGTACTAAATCAGTAACGGGAGACTGCTTATAGCCCATTGAGTTGCTCATTGTGATCGTTAAGCACCCAAACAACAACAAAAAAGAACGGTCGTTAACATATTGCCGCTGTCCACGCTTCGTGCAGTCTGAATCCTTTTTTCTTTTTTTTTTTTGATTGGAAGTTTAACGACCACCGTGAGCAACTCAATGGGCTATAAGCAGTCGCTCGTCCCTAATTTAGGGTCACTGGTTCCAGGGAAGGGAGAGAGCCAGTGCCGTACGACAAACACAACATCCGTGCCTCACTGGGATTCGAACCCGGACCCCTTTCGGACGAATGATCAGAGGCCAGCGCCTTAGACCACTGCGCCACAGGGGCTGCCTGAATCCTTTGCACCGACCTGTTTATAAAGCCATCTCAATGTTGTGTCTGATTGCATTGAGTGTTCCTAATAATTTGCTACTTTTGCGTGTAACTGGTTAAAGAATTGCATCATTTCATGCATGAGGTTAATTGGTTTTAACCTTAGTGAAGCTTAACGCTAGTTAGTCTTATCGGTTTTGAAAGTGTGGTTTTAAGGAGACGTCTTGAATAAAGTATTTGAATCAAGCGGTTGTCTCAAAGTATTTCATTATTTCCAGTTCAGTTCTCTTTTGAATCTGGAATGAATTATGTTACATGCGATACAACATTGGCAGGAAGCGAAATAATAATTTTTATGTTATTTATTTGTTTGTTTATTATCTTTACTTTATTACAATACTGCATTTATTCCTCTCTATAACAGGCGGAGTAAAATTAAATTGAACCCACGATAGAAAAACGAAATGTTCGCAGAAAAAACAGACAGGACCCATATTGTAAAATATTTCTCCTGCCTTCCGAAGTTCTGTTGCCTAAGAAATTTGGAAGTTGTTGGGGAAAACATGTTTTGCTGGAAATTATTTGGATCAGTTTAAATCATCAGCAGTAGGCATGTTGATTCTTACCTTTCTGTCTACATTCAGGTCTGTGCTCGCTCCACGATCCGTCTCCTTGACAAACACGTTCTTTGGGACCAGACATGTAAAATCCTTCATTGCACGTGTACAGAACACGTGCCCCGAAGTATTCCCCGGTCAAAGCATGGCTTCCGTGATCGATGGGTGCTAGCTCATCACAGTGGAGATCTGAAAAAAAAAATTGTTTTTATTTATCACACATCCTTCTGTATTGCTTGAACCGGAATCCTGAAAATTGTCAGTTTTTATTAATTTAATGTTCTAGACAGTCTACTCACCCATGAAACAGTTCCCACATTAAAATATGTACCATAATGATTATAAAAAAATCAAATGTAGTTAAATCATCTGTTGGGAGTTACATGAATAGTGCTAACGAAGTTATTCTGAAAAAAAAAAGCGAAATATTAGAATAACCACACAAAACCAGGAAACATATTGTACCTTAATTCCACACAAGCTTTAAAAGTTCTTCGTGCAGTGACTGCGTGTCTTGAAAGCGACATCTTAAACTGTGATTTAATTACAGTCTGTTCCAAAGTTTACGATTCGCGTCGGTAAGCAATGAAAAACTTTCCTCATATATAGGCATGTATACTCTGCAAACAGAGAGAGAGTGAGAGAGAGAGAGAGAGAGAGAGATCGAACCGTCGCTCTTTCCACGTTTTATCAACACATAGCAACCAAAAAATTGTTATCCGGTCACCGCTGGGGATCCGAATCCCAGGCCACATGATATCTAGCCGAGTGCGTTAGCCTTACGCTACGGTAGCCAACAATCAAAGGCGCTATGTGTGTTTTTCTGTCAGCTTCTGACATCATAATTCCGTAAGATGGGCTCAGCTACTGCGACGTTTCCATCTGATGGGCATTAACGGCACAAGCTATACGTATTAACCGTAGCAGTCAAATCTAAAGGCGAGATCCAAAGTGAAAATCCTCCAAATACGTGGCGTCAGTGACTAAACAAAGACATCGCTCTTTCTACGTTTTATCAACGCATAGCAACCGAAAATTTGTTATCCGGTCATTGCTATAATTAATATACACTGAGTGGCCACTTTATTATGACCACCTCCTCAGTACTTCGTTGGGCCACCTTTTGCCTTTAATACTGCGTCGATTCTTTGTTGCATGGACTCCACGAGATAATGATAGGTGATCTGTAGAATCTGAGACCATGCTTGATGAATAGCACTTTCCAGGAGTGTGAGATTGCAGGATTGTGGATCCATCTGTTTGATGGTTCGTTCAACTTCATCCCACAAATTCTCAATGGGGTTGAGATCTGGAGATTGTGGGGGCCACCTAAGCAAAGTAAACTCGCCGGCATGTTCCTGAAACCAATCCTGTACAATACGAGCACTATGGTAGGACGCATTATCTTGTTGAAAGTAGCCATCGCCACTGGGATAAACCATCCACATGACAGGATGCACTTGGTCCGCAACGATGTTTAGATATGATGTGCCAGTCAGACGTTGATCAACACGAATTAAAAGACCGAAAGCATGCCAGGACAACATTCCCCAAACCATTACGTTGTCTCCACCAGCTTGAAGGGATTGTAGCAATGCATTTGGGGTCCATGCTTTTGTGCTGTTTCCGCCAAATTCTCACTTGGCCATCGGCATGGTGCAACTAAAAACGTGATTCATCGGACCACATAATTTGTTTCGAATTATCGATTGTCCAATCCTTGTGCTCCTGTGCGAACTGGAGACGTTTTCTCTTGTTAACTGCAGACAGCAAAGGTGTTAAAAGAGGACTTCGGCTGCCATATCCCATCCGATGCAGTGTACGGCGAACAGTGCGTGCAGAGATCATTTGAGGGGATCCTTGATTGAGATGGTATGTAATTTTTTGCACTGTTGCCCTTCTGTTGTCTGTTACCAGTTTGGACACTCTCCGTTCCGCCCGAGAAAGTCACTAGTCGATGACGACCACACGTTGGAGGTAGAGAACCAGTTTTTTGGTTCCGAGCTCCTACAATCATCCCACGTTGAAAGTCCGTCAAATCGCATTTTTTTTACCCATCTCGTCACCCAAAACTCACTTCAACTACTGTCGCAAGCACTAAGCTTTCCCTTTTTATACTAGCCTCGCCGTATGGCGACATCAGCGTGCAGCCATAGCTCATTTGCTTAAAACTGTCAGGTGGTCGTAATAAAGTGGGCCAATCAGTGTATATAGCCAGTGCCGTTAATGCCCACCAGATCGAGACGTCTCAGTAGCTGAGCCCATCTTACGGATTTATGATGTCAGAAGCTGACAGAAAAACACACGTAGCCCCGTGGATTGCGTTGTTAGCCACCTGTAGCGTAAGGCTAACGCGCTCGGCTAGATATCGAGAGATCTGGGATTCGGATCCCCAGCGGTGACCGGAAAACAATTTTTCGGTTGCTATGTGTTGATAAAACGTAGAAAAACGATGTCTTTGTTTATTCACCTCCCTTAACTTTAGAACTGTCAACTGAATGTAAACAAATCACGTAGCGCTAGTAAATACTTACAAAGAACTGCCTCGTGGCGTTAAGAAACCTTAGCAAGTTGATTAGTGCACTATCTCAAAACTTTTTCCATATAACGTGTAGTATTGTTTTCACCGCATCAGGTGTCTCACTTTGAAATATTGTTCTATAAGAAATTTCCTCCGAATCGGATAGTAAATAGTGAAGATATTTCCATACGAATATAGAATGTTGGCGCGGACTGGGCCGCTGGGATACAGGGAGAACTCCTGATGGGCCGCCATATTTTGGGCAGCTAGACCATGTGCTAACTCAAGAAGAACTCATATACCTTCTTCTAAGTTTGAGGTAATTTGTGCTAACTCAAACTTAGAAGAAGATATATGTAAACTTCAATATTCCTGTAGTAGAAAATCAAGTTATACTATAACAGCAAAGTGTATTTACCACTTTTACGGCTTTAGAAAAACAAAAACATGAAAGAAAAAAGCCTTACATTGCAAATGTTCTGATGAGCCAAGCACTGTTTTTTTTACACATTACGTTCCCCATTTTCGACTTTCAAATTTAAGCACCGTCCCTTTGGGATAATATCCTATACCTCAGTGGCGACGCCAGTCGCTTAGAACTGCGTTGGCTACCAGGGGTTCTAAGCATGTTGGGAGGGGGTTCAAGTTTTGGAAGCGTTTCTCAAGAAATTCCGTTTATGTGCCTTTTACCTGACGCTGATGATGTTATACCTTGTAGGAAAAAGTTTTCAACTGAATACTGTACGTAGTATTTATCCAATGTACACGGTTGTATCAGAACAATATGACCACTCCCGGAATCATAGTGTACCCACCCAGTCGCGTCACCGAGCGCACGTGACGAGGTCGACCACACGGAGATATAATGGCCGGGAAGGACAGATTAGCCATAGTGCATTACGTGAGAACAATGGGCAGAGGTAGTAGTTTGACGGACTTCAAAAAGGCATGATCATCGGCTACAGCGCTAAGGGTGAAAGCATCTCAGAAACAGCAGACTTCGTGGTCTGTTTGCGAGGTGTTGTAGTAAGGGTGTAGCAAGAATGGACCGCTGACACACCGAACACCTCATGACGTCATAACTGTGGAGCCCCAAAGGCCATCGACCCCAGAGGAGAACGTCGCCCCCATCGACTGGTAAAGAGCAATCGACGCGCAACAGTTCAGCAATTGATCACGCTATGAAAGCTGAGGACACCAGGTATGTGTTCCCTATAACCATAGAGCGAACCCTATTACGCATGCGTCTCTGGAGTCGACGCTGCCTCAGGGCGCCCATGTTAGCCCAGGTCAATCGGCAACGACGTCTGCAGTTCGCATGAAACTACTGTCATTGGACAGTGCAAGAGTGGGAAAAGATACTCATTGGACAGTGCAAGAGTGAGAAAAGATCCTCATTGGACAATGCAAGAGTGGGGAAAGATGCTCACCGCACATTGCAAGAGTGGGAAAAGATGCTCATTGGACAGTGCAAGAGTGAGAAAAGATGCTCATTGGACAGTGCAAAAGTGGGAAAAGATGCTCATTGGACAGTGTAAGAGTGGGAAAAGATGCTCGTTGGACAGTGCAAGAGTGGGAAAAGGTGGCCTTCTCCGACGAATCGAGATTTCTACCTCACATAAGTGACGCGGTGGCGGATCCGATGTCAGACACACGAGAACCAACATCGGACATGCTTGTCGGTCATGTCTGGGGGATGTTTTGCTGGTATGATCTGGTACTGCTGGTATCATTGGATAGGTCTCTGCTCGCGAATGGCTGCCTGTCCATCCTCGCTGACCACATGCATCCCTTCATGTTGGGCGTTAACCCTGGTAGTGATGGTGTCTACCATCACAGCACAATGCGCCCTGCCACGTCGGTAAGGGCTTGAGTGACTGCTTCGAGGAACATGACAGCGATGTCTTCGTTTTCTCTTGCCCGGCGAAATTGCCCAGCTTCAATTCCATAGAGCACTTGTGGTACTATTCGGATCGGCAGATTCGGCGTGCCGACCTGCAAAGACGCCATTTCCGGGACCTCCTTGCTCTGCTATAGTCCGAATGGGCACGTGCGCCTCGGGCAAACTTCCGGGGCCTCATTGCGTCCATGCCACTCCGTATCTCCGCTGTCATCCTGGCTAAGAGTGGTTATTCCGATATTAGGTACGTGGTCATATTATTCTGATACCACTGTGCATGTAATATGGGAACTATGGATACGAATCTCTATGGAAGGTTACTGTTTCTTTGCAATTTTGGCTTATATAGGTCTTTTTTTTTTTTTTTTTTGGTTTTTGTTTATTTGCTTTCATAGTGCTGTTTATACATTTTAGTTTGTAACCTGAGGAGGAATATCTATCCCCCCATCCCTCTCTCTCTCTCTCTCTCTCTCTGTCATTATTTTGAACTATATTACAAAATGGTGTGTTTCTACAGAAATCTGTTCAGAGGTAGCCCTCCATTTCCCATAAGTGGAAACACTAAATTTAACAAAGAATTCATTTTATAAAATAAATTTCTGTGAATTCGAGAAATTCACGTACATTTGTTCAAGTTTCCTAGAATTTTAGATGGTTGCGATGGCCTATATGTTCCAACTGTTTAAATTTTTTTTTTTTATGCGAGGGAGGCTAAAGGGAGCTTAAAGTAAAATTGGGTGGACTGCAGTTAGCATCGCTACTGCTCTACCTTCGTCCGCTTTTGCCAGTTGCTGTTAAATAATCAATAGAATCTAATTAAATATGTTATCGGTGGTCTGAGTTAGAAGCTCGAAAATCATTGTGTAGCTAATGCAGTGAGGTTCACCTACGGGAAAAAAATTTGGGTTACTGCATTTTATATCTATATGTTTTTTTTTTCTTTTGAATAAAACCTGCATCTGATTGACTCTCTTTTGGACCTTACAGTTGCACGAATTCATGAACTGCAGTTCTGGAAAGTCTGTTTTAGCGGCAAAAGAAGCAATTTTTCCCATTCGAAAGTAATAAAATAAAAATTAATTTTTGCCTACTTTAAATCTCTCACTTTATGAATTTGCACTGAAATTCTATCAGCTGTGGACAGTTTTAGATTTTCTTTAACGGATTTTTTTCGTAATTACAGTCAACTCTGGATATAGTGAACTCTGTTATAGTGAACATTCGGATATAGTGCACTGTGTTATAGTGAACATTCGGCTATAGTGCACTCTGTTATAGTGAACATTCGGCTATAGTGCACTCGGTTATAGTGAACATTCGGCTGCAGTGAAGTCTGTTATAGTGAACATTCGGCTATAGTGCACCCTGTTATAGTGAACATTCGGCTATAGTGCACTCTGTCATAATGAACATTCGCCTACAGTGAACTCTATTATAGTGAATATTCGGCTATAGTGAACTCTATTATAGCGAACATTTGGCTATAGTGAACTCTGTTATAGTGAAAATTCGGCTATAGTGAATGAACTCTGTTAAAGTGAACATTCGGCGATAGTAAACTATGTTATAGTGAACATTTATCTATAGTGCACTCTGTTCTAGTGAACATTCGGCTATAGTGCATCCTGTTATAGTGAACATGCGGCTATAGTGAACTCTGTTATAGTGAACATTCGGTCATAGTGAACTCTGTTATAGTGAACATTCGTCTATAGTGAACTCTGTTATAGTGAATATTCGGGTATAGTGAACTCTGTTATAGTGAACATTCGGCTATAGTGCACTCTCTTATAGTGAACATTCGGCTATAGTGAACTCTGTTATAGTGAATATTCGGCTATAGTCAACTCCATTATAGCGAACATTTGGCTATAGTGAACTCTGTTATAGTGAAAATTCGGCTATAGTGAACTCTGTTATAGTGAAAATTCGGCTATAGTGAACTCTGTTATAGTGAACATTCGGTCATAGTGAACTCTGTTATAGTGAACATTCGTCTATAGTGAACTCTGTTATAGTGAATATTCGGGTATAGTGAACTCTGTTATAGTGAACATTCGGATATAGTGCACTCTGTTATAGTGAACATTCGGCTATAGTGCACTCTGTTATAGTGAACATTCGGCTATAGTGCACTCTGTCATAATGAACATTCGCCTACAGTGAACTCTATTATAGTGAATATTCGGCTATAGTGAACTCTATTATAGCGAACATTCGGCTATAGTGAACTCTGTTATAGTGAAAATTCGGCTATAGTGAACTCTGTTATAATGAAAATTCGGCTATAGTGAACTCTGTTATAGTGAACATTCGGCTATGTTATAGTGAACATTTATCTATAGTGCACCCTGTTATAGTGAACATTCGGCTATAGTGAACTCTGTTATAGTGAACATTCGGTCATAGTGAACTCTGTTATAGTGAACATTCGTCTATAGTGCACTCTCTTATAGTGAACATTCGGCTATGTTATAGTGAACATTTATCTATAGTGCACCCTGTTATAGTGAACATTCGGCTATAGTGAACTCTGTTATAGTGAACATTCGGTCATAGTGAACTCTGTTATAGTGAACATTCGTCTATAGTGCACTCTCTTATAGTGAACATTCGGCTATAGTGAACTCTGTTATAGTGAAAATTCGGCTATAGTGCACTCTCTTATAGTGAACATTCGGCTATAGTGAACTCTGTTATAGTGAACATTCGGTCATAGTGAACTCTGTTATAGTGAACATTCGTCTATAGTGCACTCTCTTATAGTGAACATTCGGCTATAGTGAACTCTGTTATAGTGAAAATTCGGCTATAGTGATATCTGTTATAGTGAACATTCGGTCATAGTGAACTCTGTTATAGTGAACATTCGTCTATAGTGCACTCTCTTATAGTGAACATTCGGCTATAGTGAACTCTGTTATAGTGAACATTCGGCTATAGTGAACTCTGTTATAGTGAACATTCGGTCATAGTGAACTCTGTTATAGTGAACATTCGTCTATAGTGCACTCTCTTATAGTGAACATTCGGCTATAGTGAACTCTGTTATAGTGAAAATTCGGCTATAGTGAAATTAAATTATTGGTCCCGACTCGCAACATCGGAAATGTACATTAACATTTTTGTTTATAGTGCACCCTCAACTTCGGTTATACTGAACTTAAAAAATAAATCTTCAAAGAGAAGAATGTACTTGTAACATTAAATTTCAACTGATTTTAAAACAAACCTTCTTGTAAAAACTTGAAAGAATGTGTTGAGAACAATATTGTAGGCGTACTACTGCTTAAGTGCATTGAAGTACAAAAGTAGGATTAAAAACCCCAGCAACATCAAGCTAGTGTTCCTGCCTGCCAACACCACGTCATCCTCTAACCCATGGATAAAGGTGTGATTCGAAGCTTTAAATCCTATTACAGAAGGCAAGTAACGCTTCATTTAATCCAAGCTTTGGAATCAAAGCAGAACACGTCAATAGATGTTCCGAATGCTGAACGTTTCCGAAACAAAGCGGAGAGGAGTGTGTCAACTGTCACTATACAGAACTGTTTCCGGAGGTCTGGTTTGGCTACTGAACGTGTGGCGTTCGAAGAGGAGGATGATGGGCTTCTCAAAGACCTGCTTCAGCATATCGGTGGGAAGGAATTCCACTGAAGCTTTTATCGATGCTGACTGTGAAGTTATGACGAATGAAATCTTGTCGGATGAAGCTATTGTCGAGGCTGTGAAAGACGGTTCCAGCACGAAAGAAAACGAGGCTGAACGATAATGACGTGGACGATAATGAAGAACGTGTTCCAACAGTGAAAGAGACGTTGGAGTGTGTCAGGACTCTGCTAAATTTCCTAGAATGTATGGATAATGTAGAATCGAGTGTAGCAAAAACACAGACTCCAGAAAAGGACATAGAGAAAATATTTATTAAAACTGTTTGTAGCAAGCAGCAGCACATGACAAACTATTCTCATGTTAATTAAGGTCATGCAAAATAAATTGTGTTCACTTAATTTAATGAATATACACTACGAACATAAAAATATTATTTTTTAGATACATATGTACATATTTTATTTTCTTGCTCACCATTCCACTCAATTTAGGTTAAGGGAAGACTCTTCGGTTTTAGTGAACGTCGGACATAGTGAACAAAATATGCGAGTCCGCAGTGGTCAAAACGCTGGTCTCTGACCATTTATCAGAGATGGGATCCGGGTTCGAATCCCGACGAGGCATGGATGACGCTTTACAGCTTTTCCTTACCCAGGAACTAGTGACTCTAAATTAAGGACGGCGACTGCTTTATACTCCCTTAAGTTGACCACTGTAGTCGTTGAACTCCGAAACAAGAAAAAGCGAAGAAACCATTACAAATTCTGAAGGCAGTTGTCGCAATAAAATTCATTAGAACGGAATAAACTCTTCGACAGTCTCTCATCAGGAAACGAGTCTTGTCTGTTACTTATCAGAAACAAATAATTTTGTTCTTATATTAAATTCTACTAGAGATTTGCGTTTCAGGTAATTGTGTAACATGTTGTTAATTATTGCCTCAATAGAAAAACAACAAAGATGACACCGAATTTTCGGTTGTAATGAGCACGTCTTTTTAATCTGACGCTAATTAAATTTATCAAAGCCATTCCAAGTCAATGGAACCGGTATGGAAAACACTAGTATCTGACCGAAGAAAGAAGTTTTTCAAACGGAAACGTGACCTTACGCCCTCTGGTGGCAGACTTGTTCGTTAGGAAAAATTTCAAATTATGTGAGAAACATTTCGCAGCTGAAACACTCCCCAACAAAGACGTATTTTTTTTTTCAAATCGGACCGTTGGAAGCAAAGGTATCGATAAATATAAGATATGCATCTACTGGTGAGAAATCAGTGCATTATTTTAAGAAGAAAGTATTCTCGAAATGTTCTTCGATGTGAACAGTATAGTATTTCTTCAATTGAGTTTTCAGGAGCTCAGATTTTGCTGCAAATACATCAGAAGCAGAAACTAACACTTACGTCCCCTTGTGACCAAACCATTCTTTATCAAACATTAAACATGATATGCAAAACATTTCCAGAGAAATGACAACAGCTGACAATATCATGATCAAAATAAAGATCCTCAAATGGCAATGGGATGGACATGTTTGAAGAACTGACCACCGTTGGATAACTGGAATATTAGACTGGATTCCGAGGGACACGAAAAGACACAGGAGAATATCACGTGGGAGAGGGTAAATGAAATTCGAAACCATGCTGGAGTGACTTAATAGAGACAGGCTCAAGATAGAAAGTTGTGGAAAAAATTTGGAGAGACCTTCGTCCATTAGTGAATTGAATGATTGTTGGTGAAGATATACGTATACATATATACGTATGAGATGTAAGGTCAGGTGATACGTAACATCACAGCCTCTCCTTGACAAATGTCAACCCCGCCTTCTCGTGGTGCATCCTGTTCCCACTAAAGGGGCTCTGACGACCGCCCATAGCGGTATAACTATACCATCGGGATTAGAGGAAATTCTATCCCACACTCACCAACCCGCTTGGCCAGCGTGGTGAGTTATGGCCAAACCCCTCCAAAATGATTCCACAACTTAAATCTTGGCCCTCAGTCTCCGGCAGCTGGAATGTACCTGGCCAAGGCAGCGGCCAGTGCGACATGAAGGCAGAGGGTGCTAAGAATCCCCGGAGGACCGGACTAGGCTGCCATCTGATGCTGACCTTGGCTGCTTACAATGGACGCTCCCTATCTTCTGATTCAAGGCTTCTTGAATTGGAAGAGGAACTACAAAGGATCAAGTGGGACATCGTGGGGCTAAGTGAGGAAAGGAGAAAAGGAGAAGATCTCATCGAACTGAAAAGTGGACATCTCTTCTACTATCGTGGGACAGATACTGGCAGAACTAGTGGTGTGGGATTTATAATAAACAAGAAACTGAAGGATAAAGTTGTAGAAGTTGAAAGTTCCTCTGACAGAGCTGCACGACTTGTTATCCAACTCTCGAAAAGATACCAGGCTCAGATTATTCAAACTTATGCACCCACCACAAGTCATCCTGAAGAAGAAATTGAAGAATTTTATGAGGAAATTTGTCATCTAAATAATAAAGGTAAGCAGCACTTGAAAATAATTATGGGAGATTTCAATGCAAAAATAGGGCAACGGCAACAGAATGAAACTTCAGTAGGTAAATTCGGTCATGGCAACAGAAACCAGCGTGGAAATACTCTCGTTGACTTTTGCAGAGGCAGAAGGGTTTTTCATCTTGAACTCCTTCTTCAAGAAAAAGCCACACAGGAAATGGACATGGAGACATCCAAATGGGACGACAAGTGAAATTGATTTTATTATGTGTAACAAAAAATTCGTCATAGAAGACTGCAGTGTGCTAAACAAGTTCAACACAGGTAGTGACCATAGATTCGTGAGATGTAAGATGCACCTCAACACTAAACTTGAACGTGGCAAGCTCATAAGACAAACAAAATTTATTGACATAACCAACCTTAAAAAACACCATAATACCTTCAAGTTAGAACTGAAGAACAGGTTCTCTGCTTTAGAAGGCCTAACATCGGAAGAAGTGGACATCTCCGAAGTTAACAGAAAAGTAACCAAAGCTCTTATGGAAACAGCAACAAAATTAGCTGGGTCTAAGAACAAGTTGCATGTGAACAAATTATCAGGAAAAACCAAAATGTTGATGCAAAAAAGAAGAGAGATGAGGACAACTAAAGAAGATGTGACTTCTAAAGTGGAATATATAGAGCTATGCAAGACAGTAAGAAAAAGTATCACTGAAGACGTAAGGAAATTCAACTGTGAACTAGTGAGGAAAGCAATTGAAAACAACCAAAGCCTAAAGATAGCAAAGGGACATCTCAGTAAGGGAAGAAAACAGATTATGGCACTGAGAAAAGAAGATGGTTCTGTAACAAGAAATAGAGGCGAAATTTTGACAAGAGTGAAAGATTTCTACTCCAAATTATATGAAAGGGATGATATATGCACTCCAGACATCATGAAAGATACCAGTACCAGAGTTCCTCCAGTCCTTCCAGCAGAAGTTGCACATGCAATCAAGAACATGAAGCGAGGAAAAGCTCCAGGAGAAGATGGAATTACTGTAGACATCATACAAGAAGCAAGTGGAGAAATCGAAACAGTACTCGCCCAAATTTTCACTCGATGCCTTAATGAAGGGAAGATTCCTGAGGATTGGAACACCGCTACAATGATCCTGCTACATAAGAAAGGTGACATTGAGGATCTCGGAAACTACAGACCTATCAGCCTCCTATCAGTAGTTTATAAAATCTTCACTAAAGTTCTTTCACACCGCTTGAAGGTAACACTGGACATGGCTCAACCGAGAGAACAAGCTGGATTCAGGAGTGGCTACAGCACAAAAGATCATATCCACGTGCTGAGAGAACTAATTGAAAGAGCGAGGGAATATGAACTTCCATTGTGCATGGCTTTTATTGATTATGAAAAAGCCTTTGATTCGGTGAAACCATCAGCAGTTACAATGGCTCTGAAAACCTGCGGTATTGAAGATGCATACATTAATATTATTAATAACATCTATGAAAATGCAAGTGCAAAGATTAGGCTGTTTGAAAATACAACACACGTAAAAATTGGAAAGGGAGTGAGACAAGGTGACACCATATCTCCGAAGCTCTTTAATGCCACATTGGAGGGTGTTTTTCAGTCGCTGAGCTGGGAAAACAAGGGGATAAAGATTAATGGAGATTATCTAACCCACCTTCGTTTTGCTGATGACGTAGTCATTTTTGCAACTACCCCATCAGAGCTGCAGAGTATGATCCAGGAACTTGCTGACAAGAGTAAAGAAGTGGGATTAAAAATGAACTTTCAGAAGACAAAAGTGATGTTCAATGCTTTTACAAGAAATGAAGATTTATCGATTGATGGAGAAAAGCTGGAGATAACAGACACGTATGTTTATCTTGGACAGCAGATATCAAGTGAGGGTCACATTGGTGAAGAAATTAATCGGCGTACAAAACTTGCCTGGAGAGCTTTTGGAAGAAACAGCATAATTTTCAAGAGCAATATGCCATTATGTCTTAAAAGAAAAGTGTTTGATCAATGCATCCTTCCAGTGCTTACGTATGGTGCAGAGACGTGGACCTTAACTAAAAGAGACATACAAAGGCTGCAGACAACTCAAAGCAGCATGGAGAGGTGCATGCTTGGTGTAACCAGGAGAGATAAGAAGAGGAACTCGTGGATCCGAAAAATGACAAGAGTGGAAGACATCATGATCAGAGTTAAATCCCTGAAATGGCAATGGGCTGGACATACTGCCAGAAGAACAGATCATCGATGGACAGCCGAAATTTTAGATTGGATTCCAAGGGACAGGAAAAGACCCAGAAGACGACCACATGGGAGATGGGTGGATGAAATTCGAAAGTATGCAGGGGTGACATGGAGGAGACTGGCACAAGACAGACCGTTGTGGAGGAAACTTGGGGAGACCTTCGTCCAGCAGTGGATTGATAATGGTTGACAATGATGATGATGATGATGATGATATACGTATATACGTACACTCAATGGACAAAATATTAGAGAAAAAAATAGCCTGTACACTTCGAGGAATCGACTCCACTAGACACCGAAGAGTTTCCGGAGATAATGCCAACCATGCCTATTGCAGCATTGTGCACAACTCCGCACGAGATGTCGGTCCAGGCTCTGTGGATTTGATGTTCTGTTGCATTGCATCCCAGAGAGCTTCCACATGATTTAAATCCAGGAACTTTGGGGACCGCTGGATAGTTGCATACTCAGGGGAGTGTTGCTCGAGCCATACCTGTGTAGTTGCAGCCCGGTGGGGCAGCGCATTGTCCTGATGGAAACAGACCATTGGCTAGAAGATGCGCGAAGGCCATGGAAGCGTGTAGGTGATAAACCTACACGTACTGGCAGCGCGTAACGGCTAAGAACCTCTGCACACACGCTGAGGGGCCTAATGTGTTACGAGCAAAGGTTTCCCAAAGCATCACAGAGCCACCACTGCATTGAACCGAGCAGAACTGGCACGACGGGTCCCATAGCCACACAAGCACCCTTCAGTCCGCTCGACACAGGTCAGAACGGGATTCATCTGACTACGCGAGGCGGCGCCACACTGCGGAGGTCTAGTTTTGATGTTCCCGGCACCAGACGAGACGTAATGTCTGATGACGAGTAGTCAACAGTGGCATACGAGTAAGGCGTTGGCTCCCGTTGCCCAGGATAGGCAACGTACGCTGTACCATTCGCTCGCTAAGCCACCCGGGCCACCGATGTTTCACTTTGATGCCATTTGTGCCACCGTTGCCAAGCGGTGAGTATGTACGAGCTTTGATAGCGTACGTCAATGTCGGTCATCAATAGCATGTGGTAGGCTACCGCTTGGTCTCTGGGCGTTGGTACGTCTGCCGATGGTATACTTGCGGTACACCCTTGATATGAAATCTTCCGGGAACCCTAGGATTTTTACCACTTGGCTACACCCTTGATACGGGTGTTTCCGGAAACGCAAGGGTTCTTACCACTTGGGTACACCCTTGATACGGATGCTTACGGGAACATACGGTTTTTACCCCTTGCGTACACCCGTGATACGGATGCTTCAGGGAACCCTATGGTTTTTACCACTTTACCTGATAGGTACACCCCTGATACGGATGCTTCCGGGAACCCAGGGTTCTTACCCCTTAGGCACACCCTTAATACGGATGCTTCCGGGACACTAGTGTTCTTACCACTTGGGTACACTCTAGACACGGATGCTTCCGGGAATACTAGGGTTTTTACCACTTGAGCACACCCTTGATACGGATGCTTCCGGGAACATAGGGTTCTTGCTCTTTGGGTACACCCTTGATACGGATACTTCTGGGAACACTAGGGTTCTTCCCACTTGGGGACACCCTTAATACGGATGCTTCCGGGAACCTACGGTTCTTACCACTTGGGTACACCTTTGATACGGATGCTTACGGGAACCCTAGTGTTCTTACCACTTGGGTACACGCTTGATATGGAATCTTCCGAGAACCCTAGGGTTTTTACCACTTGGGTACAACCTTTATACGGATGTTTCCGGAAACCTAGGGTTCTTACCATTTGGGTACACCCTTGATACGGATTCTTACGGGAACCCCAGTGTTCTTACCACTTGGGTACACGCTTGATATGGAATCATCCGAGAACCCTAGGGCTTTTACGACTTGGGTACAACCTTGATACGGATGCTTCCGGAAACCCTAGGGTTCATACCATTTGGGTGCACCCTTGATACGAATACTTCCGGAAACCCTAGGGTCCTTATCACTTGGGTACACCCTTGATATGGAATCTTTCGGGAACCCTAGGGTTTTTACCACTTGGGTACACCCTTAATACGGATGCTTCCCGGAACCTAGGGTTCTTACTACTTGGGTACAACCTTGATACGGATGCTTCAGGAAAACCTAGGGTTCTTACCACTTGGGTACACCCTTGATATGGAATCTTTCGGGAACCCTATGGTTTTTACCACTTGGGTACACCCTTAATGCGGATGCTTTCGGGAACCCTAGGGTTCTTACCACTTGGATACACCCTTGATATGGAATCTTCCTGGATCCCTAGGGTTCTTACCACTTGGGTATATCCTTGATATGGAATCTTCCGGTAACCCTAGGGTTCTTACCATTTTGGTGCACCTTTGATACCGATATTTCTGGGAACCTAGGGTTCTTAGCATTTGGGTAAACCCTTGACACGGATGCTTCCGGGAACCCTAGGGTTCTTACCATTTGGATGCACCCTTGATATGGAATCTTCCGGGAAATCTAAGGTTTTTACCACTTCGGTACACCCTTAATACGGATGCTTCCGGGAACCTAGGGTTCTTACCACTTGCAAACATACTTGATACGGATGCTTCCGGATACCCTAGGGTTCTTACCATTTGGGTACACCCTTGACACGGATGCTTCTGTGAACCTAGGGTTCTTACCACTTGCGGAAACCCTTGATACGGATGCTTCCGGGAACCCTAGGGTTCTAACCACTTGGGTACACTCTTTGTATTTTTTCTTGCGGGAACCCTAGGGTTCTTACCACTAGGGTGATAGAATGACCCATCTGTCTTGTGCCGACAATGCGTCCACGTTAAAAGTCGCTCAGATCTCCACGTTTTACCCATATTCGTCGATTGCGATACACTATAGGCAAGCCCTGCTGTCCGCCTATTAATGGCATGCTTTCGGTTTGGGTATGTTCCACTCTGGGCGGGGAGATGGTCACGTCAACTGCTCATCACCCCTATCTCTAACACTTTGTCTACTGAGTGTATGTACATATAAATTAAAATACATGTATTCTGCTGCTAGAAAAGAAGACAGCATGGAAAGTTCAAAGATATATTTGTGCAAAGTTCAGTCCACAAAGAAGAGAAAAAATATCCACAGAATGCTTTCGTCATACTTACTGGAAATGACTTTTTTTTTTTTTTCGTTTTGCAAGGAAATAAATTTTCTGCACAATTACGTATGACTTAGGAACGAAAATAAGACAGGGGGGCTGACAAAGCAGTAGGAATCTAATTTACAGACATACGTATGAAATAAGACGGGGTGGTGACAGAGCAGTAGGAATACTTGGCAAGTTTAGGGATCTGTTAAAAGTCAGACATATGCAGGAACAAAATAGTGGCTAATGAAATACCATGCCATCAAATACTTGTGAAAACCAAAATTTGTACCTGTTCCAAATCGCGCCCCCTCACTCCGGAGTAAGTTGCTTTCCCAACTAAGCTACACGGACGGAGTGTACCACTGCAGATTTGTCTTCTTGACACGTGACTCACATCTGTAGTACGTCACGTACTTCGTTGTTAGAAACAAAATATGCGTGATGCGGTTTTCCAGGTAGGAATGAGGCAAAAGAAACGGATGAAGCTTCACAGTTTGTACGCGTGTCACCTGTGCGGGAAATTCCAAAGAATGAAAAAAGATAAATCATTCTTAGAAAAGTTTATCAAGAAATATTCGAAAACTTTCCTAAACCGAATTGTGTTCTAGACAACATATGAACTGGAAGATTAGTGATTTACTTTATATGGTGACAGGTGATTTCCACTCCTGTAAAATATAGCGCGGCAGTTGAACCGGTCCTATTCAAGAGTTTCGTCGACGCTTCTTTTATTAACGGACACTGAGAGCAATTTTTCTTTGCACGTCGACGGTTCTGAATTCTTGAAGGCTCCGAGCTACCTTTACGCACCCATTTTACTTGTGTGACATTAATTTTACAAAACTTCAGTAAAAACTATTTCGGAAATAAATTTTGCTCACAAATCCTTTGCTCTTTCGCGTAAAGAATTCTTGTCAGTAAAGCCTGCAATGCAACTAACTCGAGTTATCCCAGCCAGCGAAATATCTGTTTAAATTTTTAACACAATATTTCCATTAGAAAAAAATAAAACATTTTTCTCGATATTAATCTCTGTTTACAATTACAGTAGCTCAAAGGTTGAGTACGAATCCGTCCGGAAACACAAATTTCAAAATCTTTTCTTTACCAAAAAAAAAAAAAGTGTTTTTTTTTTCTTTTTTGCATTTCAAAATACGAACGATTTCAATACTAGAGCACAGTCTTTTGCGACATTCAGCCGAATAATAAACGATTCTCTTATAGAATTAACTTTTTTGATTTTAACTGATCAAAAATAAAATTACCCGTCCCGGTGGCCCAGTGGTATATTATTGTATTGTATTTTAATGTTAACGTATCAGAAGTTGGCAGCAGTCCTCATTGTTTACTTCAACAGTGAGTATGTTAGTTGTGTGATTTCCGTTCGAATGAGCGAGAAGTGAAACATACATGGTTAATACTCTTCATTCTGTTTTGTCTGATACATATAGTTGCAACCCATTGATCGTCCACACCTTCCAGTATGGCTCTTACGTTTTCTTTTTTGTTTTCTTCTGCGGGAGAGACATTCTGTTAAGGGTAAGTATGCAATAAAGTATTTACTTACTTTAGGACTCATCATAGAACACCATGCACACACCAAGTCTGACACTGAACTGAGCCCCTGATGTAGATCAAGGGCCGCACGCTTCTCCCATAGACATTACATGGGAACTTTGCCCCCCCCCCCCCCCCGAACCGTTGCTCCATCTCAGTTTTCTTTTCTCTACATGGTAAGACCTTTATTTTGATACCTGAACCATATTTTTACGTTCAGCCGTTCTCTCAAAATAGGCCTCACAGTAAAAAACCTTATAGAATGAATATATAGATGACGCAACTCAATATGTACATTCTAAATATTCTCACTAACATTGCTCAACGGAATGTTCATTTGCATCTTTACATAATGGGAAACGTCTTACCTACGTGAATAAACTTGGTCGAATGAATATTAAATTGTATATATACATCACACAGTCCAACGGCATAACTTAAGCAGGTCTTCGAGAGAGTTCGCTGCTCCGACGAGAAAAACTTTGATACGAAAGCCTGCTAGCATTGCTTTTCGGTTCGTTCAGAAAAGAGGAGACTTTGGACTATCTCAGTCCCTCGGATGCTGCCGCTTTCAACAGCGCGTGAGTCAACCGCAAGCGATCGGATGTCAATCGCATGCTTCTCCCATAGATTTTACATGAGAATTGTGCCACCCCACAAAGCCCGAAGCGTTGCCCCAATCTCATTTTTTTTTCTTTTCGTCTAGCTCATCTACATGGCAAGACCTTTGTTTTGATACCTCAATAATATCTTTACGTTCAGCCTTCCTTTCGAAATAGGACTCACAGTAAAAAACCTCATAGAATTAATATAAAGATTACATGAAGGTGAGTTTTGGTATTTATTTCTCAACATTATAGGAATGGTTTCTAGTCATTCGTCCCAGATGGGTCCGAGTTAGAATCCTGGGAGAGTCATGAAGGGTGTTTTTGAATTATGACACTTGCTGTTTCCTTTCTGGAACCAGTGGCCCCAAAATATTTTTGCCAGGGACGTTTACCTGAAATCAGTAGATCAGAGCTCAAAAATCAGCACATTTGGTTTTTTGCATGATAAATGCACCTCCTGACACATGGAATGTAGCACTGGATGTAATCTAAATAAAAAGGGACACTTAAATCTTTTGATACTATCTACAGATAAAAAATACAGAAAAAAAAACCAATGGTCGATTATGACTGTGCGCGCAAATTGCTTAGTGTCGCACTCGCGAAATTATTTCTCTGCGTAAGCAGCGCGGTACTTCGTCTGCGTTTTCAGGGGCGGTAAGCTTCAGGCTCGAGTAGGCTCGCTAACCCTGACGTCATAGACCAGTTCGGAGGCTTTCCTATTCTTCGGGGCAATGTTTCCGAACCGGTGGTCCATTAGAAGCTCAAAAGTGGTACGTGGGGCTACCCAGATGCAGTGGCGGATCGAGAAGTTTACTCTAGGGAGGGGGGTTCGGGTATAAAATGGGGGGGGGGGAGATGACATTATAGAAAGATTTTTTAGATATAAATTATACATATTGGCGGTGTCGCTCTATCTGACGTTCCTTTGCAAGGCCTTTAAAACACATTCACTTGCTCCAGGAATGTTAAATCGTTAAAAACCTGAACAAGAGCAAACAATAGGCGAAAAATCACAATTGTTTCAGTACGATCGATTGCGCGTTTCCCGAAGAAATGAACTTTATGCTTTTTTGAAATCGGCACAGACTATGTCTGAATGAAATCCTTCAAAATAAAGCCCAAGCCTTTATATTCGTAGTTGGTTAATTCAATAAAACCTACTCTGATTTCAGTGCCAAGCTCTGCTTATCCTGTTTCAAGACGATAACAGACGCTAGACAATATGACAATAGCAAAGAACTAACAAAAAACACCCGCATGTTTTTTTTGCCCCGCTGCCCCTGTCTTCCCTTTACCTTTTGCGCGCTCTCTCTCTCTCTCTCTTTCTCTTTCTGTTTCTTTTTTCTATCCCCTTCTCTTTCTTTGTTTTACTGAAGCTAAATCAATGTAATACGTATTTTAAATCCAATTCAGTAATAAGTTTAACTGTTAATTTTTTTTTAGAAAAACTGAAAACAAAATTATGCAACGTTAATCATTTACGATCTTTGCTACTTTGAATGTAAAAACTTCGTTATGGTTGGGGGGGATGGATCGCCTCAGTCGCTCCCCACTGCCGAGATTTAAGTAACAAACCACATTCATCCGAGATTACGCGAGTAAATATTCATAAGAGAATGAAAGCGACGGATTTGCGTACGTGTTCAGCTGAAGGCCAACCGACTTCAGCGGTAACCATGGCTACGCCTCAGCATGAGCCGTGCGCATGTGCTGCAGTGCTGGACGTGTAACATCCCGAACCTTTATACGCAGAATGCGGACTGATACAAAGAACTGTTCACTCGCGACTCGAATTTCCATGCACGAGAGCGTGGAATGACATACTGACTGCTGGAGCGCGGTGTGTGATGTCCGGCGGGCACTGAAGAATTTGTGGGTCAGTTTTGTGTGAGATTTTGGAAGGAAGAGACGTGCAGAAGCTGGCCAAGTTGAAGCATTCTAAGATTGTTAATTGAAGTAGAATGTAATCGTGACTCTCAAGAGTATTTGTATAATATATATGTAAATAAATTATTTTGTTGTACAGTATAACTGGAGAATCTGTGATTTTTCAGACGCTACAGCGGAGTCAGTACCCAGTAGTCAGCCGCTCGGTGAGGTTGTACATTTTGTGACATTGTGCATTTACACTATAACTTATTTTGGGTTGTTTAAGAAACCGAAAAGGAAATACGATAGTGGTTATATCAAGTTCGGGTTCACCGCAATCGAAGTATCATGAGATTAGACCCCAGCGTCTGATTGGGGCTACGGTTCTCAGCAATGATGCATTAAAACCTGCAAAGCTGGAACGCCATTTAAAGACAGTCCATCCTAATTTGAGCGATCTCCAACCAGAATACTATGCTGGAAAGTTGGAGAACTTGAAGAAAATGAAACTCGGAAAAAGTGGTACAAGATTTGAAATGTCCGAAAAAGCGCTTTCAGATTTAACAATTAATTGCAAGAATAACCCTCATAACAGTGGTGTTGCAAAAGTAAAAAAAAAAAAAAAAAAACCTTGTAGCATTGGTGAAACATTAGAGAACCTAAAAGCAGTGCAAGAAATTTTAGGTGAGGAAACTAAAAAGAAAATTCAAGAAATCCCGTTATCGAACAACATCGTGAAGGCGCGAATAGAAAAAAAAATGTCACAGGGTATTGAAGAGCAGTCCGTGAGTAAAATTAAAAATTCTTCCTATTTCGCTCTGCAATGTGACGAAAGTACTGATGTTGCTCAGTGTTGTCAATTAATTGTCTTCGTTTGATTTCTAGGCGAAGACAACACGATCAAAGAAAAGAATTGTTACTGTCACGAGAAATGGAAACTACGTCGAAAGGAAAGGACGTCATGAAAATAATCTGCGATTATTTGGAGAAGCATTAAATTAAGTAGGAAAATCTTGCTGTGTTTTTCTACTGATGGTGCTCCCGCTACGCTACTATGACGTTTGGGTTTGGGAACGTTTGTGAAAAAGAAGACCACTGCATTAGCGATGAATGATGCAGTGAGTTGAAGACGCACTGCATCATTCATCGCCAATTGCTAGCGTCCAAATCGTTGCCGGATGACATAGCCATTAAAACGAAATTGGCCATAAAGTTGGTGAATACTCTTAAACATAGTGCGCTAAATACACGTATTTTCAAAAAATTGTGTACAGACTTGGACGTTCATCATGAGACGCTACTACTGAGGTTCGTTTGCCCTCAAAAGAAAACATGTTGAAACGCTGGTATGAGCTAAGAGAGGAGTTGAAAGTGCGTTTAGTCGAGAAAAAAAAATGAACTATTTGTTGGAGAAGTTTTGTGAACCAAAATTCGAAATGAACCTTAGCCTATCTCGTGGATATATTCGCCCATTTGAACCAGCTAAATTTGCAGGTGCAAGGTTCTGGGAACGAAAAATTCGAAAACATCTTCATGTTCGAAGACAAACTTCGCGCATTTCTTTTTTTTTTTTTTTTTGATTGGAGGTTTAACGACAACCGTGAGCAACTCAAATGGGCTATAAGCAGTCGCCCGTCCCTAATTTTGGGTCACTGGTTCCAGGGAAGGAGAGAGCCAGTGCCGTAAGACAAACACAACATCCATGCCTGACCGGGATTCGAACCCGGACCCTTTACGGACGAATGATCAGAGGCCAACGCCTTAGACCACTGCGCCACCGGGGTGGCGCATTTCTTTGCAAAATAGATCTATGGGTTGACAAAATTCAGGCAAATAATTATTCGTCATTTTCGACTTTGAAAACCCTTGCTGATGACAAGAATTACGCTACCGTCACAGCAGAGGTCCATCATAATGTATTGCGTCACCTACAAATATTGTAGTAAAAGACGAATTCAACCGTTATTTTCCAGAATATGACAAAGTTGAAACTTCTATTGAGAAACTAATTCGTAATCCTTTCAATGGCAAGCACAAGGATCTTTCTGATGAAATCCAAAAAGAGGTCATCGAACTTCAACACGATAGTAACTTCAGGGATTCGTTTGAATCTCGAGTGAACACAGAGGAGTTCTGGTGTAAAAAAGCCATGTCTTATCCAAACATTCGGCGAACCGCCTTACGGTATCTTGTGGTGTTTTCGACAACATTTTTATGTGAACAGGCATTCTCTACTCTGCTATTGATTAAAAACAAGCAAAGAAATATGGCCACCCCGGTGGCGCAGTGGTGTATGCGATGGCCTCTGATCATTCGTCCGAAAGGGCTCCTGGTTCGAATCCCGGTGAGGCATGGATGTTTTGTTTGCCTTACGGTACTGGCTCTCTCCCTTCCCTGGAACTAGTGGCCCTAAATTAGGGACGGGCGACTGCTTATAGCCCACTGAGTTGCTCACGGTGGTCGTTAACCCTACAAAAAAAAAAAAGAAAAAAAAAGAAGTCAGCTGGACGCAGGCGACGACGACATACGACTAGCTTTGAGCAGCAGGTATCAGCCTGAGAATTCCACAGCTAGTGAAACAAATGCAAGCCCAAAAATTATCAGCTGTAATTAAACAGCTTGCTTTGTTGAATGCCACTAGATTGCGGCACATCAGTTACTGAGCCCATCAATATGGATTTGTGTAGTCAGATGCTGACTGATAAACCACGAATAGCGCTATGAATTGTTGGCACCGTAGCGTAAAGCGAACGCACTCGGCTAATTATCGAGAGATCTGGGGTTCGATCCCAGCGGTATCGGTAGAACAATTTTTCAGTTGGTGTTCGTTGTTTATAAAATAACGTGGACAGAGCGATGACATCGTATATTTACATTGATTATAATCTCAAGTAAGACTAAGAATTTAAGTTATTTCAAACATTATTTTAGTTAATTAAAATTAGTTACATTAAATTAGATAAAATTCAATTTAGTTACTAAGTATGCTTATAAAATAAATTGTACTTTTCCTTAGTTGCCTGAAGTCCTTTGGGGGCGGTGGGGGGGTTGGTACTGGTGTCAAATTGTTGAACTTGAGCATCAGGGATGCCACGGAGATACAGTACGAAACGGGGTGCAGCATCTCATCGTAGTGTCGTCGTGCTGTCACTGTACCCACATTGCCTTCAAGTTGAATGCCTGTTGAAGCTGATAGTCTCCCACTCCGTGACACCTGGATGAGAAGCTATAGGACGCTCACGGTTGGCAGAAAGATCTGATCACTGGCCACGTGATCTCCAGACTCTCAGTCGGAGATCGTAGGCGCTGTGCCAGAAGCGAGCCTCGTCGCTGAATACCACATAGTTCCATTCGTCCCGCCATATATGTCTGGCACGACACCACGGCAAACTTGCGCGACCACGTACTGCGGTGAGTGGAAGTCGTCGCAGTGGCAGACAAAATCGCAAATGTGCTTCAGTCAATCTGCAATTCACAGTCCATGCCAATACGGGGATGTACGTAGTTGCTTGTATCACTCGTGCAATGTCGTCCAATGTGCATTGTGACGCTGCAATGGCTTACTGTCGAATGCGGGAATCTCGCCGCTCTGACGTCATCCTACGTGCAGCTGCCATTTAGAGGACGTTGGAACGATAGCGCACGTTGCCTTCCTCCCAGAACTGTCGCAGAATTGGGTTACCAGTTGTTGCATCCGGATGCGTTTCGGCTGCGGTAAACCTGAATATAGATGCCAAACATCTGTATTTTGGTTCTTGGCTAAGAAGTATCGATGCATATTTGATATTTTTTGATATTTTATTCCATTAGTTACGTTGAAGTAGCATTTTTACCTTACGTTTGTAAAAAACCTCGTTTTCCCCGCCGTTAATGTTATCAGACATGTCTGATAATCTGACATTTTTGATAAGTTCTGGCATTTCTGTTAATCAATTACATAAAAAATGCTTGTTATTTGTGGCAGGACAAAAACAGAAGCACAGGTCATGAATTTGAATCTCTGTCTTTTCTTTTTTTTTATTTTTGATTGTAGGTTTAACGACCACTGTGAGCAACTCAATGGGCTATAAGCAGTCGGCCGTCCCTAATCTAGAGTCACTGGTCGCAGGGAAGGGAGAGAGCTAGGGCCGTAAGACAAACACAACATTCATGCCTCACCGGGATTCGAACCCGGACCACCTTCGGACGAATGACCAGAAGCCATCGCTTAGACCACTGCGCCACCGGGCGGCTGTCTTTTCCAGCACGTCTTTTGTAAAAAGGATCGTGCTTGTGTAACTGGTTTGTCCGTCCGTCCGTCTGTACGTCGGACTTTGGAAACCATGTCTCTGCAACTGTTAATCCGATTTGAAAAATTCTTTTGCACTGGGAAGCTTGAAATGTGAGAATCGTGATCCTTCATTTCATTTTTTTTTTACAATGCAGGATTTCTCCGCTAGATGCTGTAAATGCAGATGATATCGAATTCAAAATAAATTTTATTCCACATATTTGCCTATAAACAACCGATTGCATTTTTTTTATCTTTAGATTGCATTTATGTAGAAGACTATTTTAGGTATAGTTACTTTTTCAAGTTTCGCATAGATTTTCCGCTAGGGGCGTAAAAGTAAATTGTGTTTTCCCGCTATCTATGCTTCTAAAACTCCGATTTGAAAACTTCTTTCTGCATCGGATACAGTTCCTGATGGGATATCTTTTGCATGTAACTTCTAATTTTTTGGTAAAAAATGGTTTGGAAATGCTAATTTCTGATTCTAATGCTTTTGCAGCAAAATCGGAGCTTCTAAAATACCGATTGAAAAAAATCGTGTCGTGGAGCGATGTCGCGCACGTCGATAAACCTTTTCGGAATATTTTCTTCTTGGAATATTACGTGGTTTCTCCACCAGAGGAGGGGAGGGAGATTGAAAACCTTTTTTTTTTTTTTTTTTTGACAATATCTCTGCTTCTAATGGTCCGATTTTCATATAATTTCAAAATTTTCTCGTAATTCATAGACTTTCCGCTAGGGGAGCGTTAAGGTAAATTGTGTTTCCACCGATATCTCTGCTTTCAAAACTACGATTTGAAGAATTCTTTCTGTATCGCATACAGCTCCTGATGGAAAATGTTTTGCATATAATTTCTAATATTTGGTAAGGAATGGTTTTGTCACCAGGGGACGTAAGTGTTAATTTCTGCTTCTGACGTATTTGCAGCAAGATCTGAGCTCCTGAAAACTCGATTGAAAAAATTCTTTCGTGGACCGATACCGCATCAGAAAACCTTTAGATAATACTTTCTTCTTAAAATAATGCATATTTTCCCAGCCAGGGGGCGTAGATGGATATCTTATACTTGTCGATATCTCTGCTTCTAAAAGTTCCTATTTGAAAAAAATTATTTCTTTAATGAAGAGCGTTTCAACTGCGAAATGTTTCTCATATAATTTCAAATTTTTCTTAACGCACAAGTCTGCCACCAGAGGGCGTACGTTCACGTTTCCGTTTACAGCATTATCTGCGGAATTAAAACCCAACTGAAAAACTTCTTTCTTTGGTCTGATACTACTGCGTTCCATACCGGTTATATTGACTTTGAACAGCTTTGATAAATTTAATTCGCATCAGAACGGATTCAAAAGACGTGCTCATTATAACCGAAAAATCGGTGCCATCATTCTTGTTTAACCGTATTAAGAACATTTTCTAGTTTTGCTACTCACGGCTGTTTGAGTAAGGTTAAATACTTTTTCAAAATAGCTTCAGTACATTTGATTTCCCAACTGTCGTTCATTTAATGCGTCAGTCAGACTGTTTGAATTATCCGGGTTAAAAAAACAAAATTAGATTTAAAGTGATTTCCTGAATTCTTTAAAATTTTCAAATTTGTGTATTGCAAAATTGAAAGCATGTGTGTGTGTGTTTTTCTTAAATGCCAGAGAGTCTAGACAATTTTAAAGTGCGACTATAGTATAGTTCTTAACTTTAATAGTCGCGAATATTATTAGGTGTACAAATAAGATTTAGAGCGTTTTTAGACAACGCAACATGTAATTTGATTCAAGACAACAATTCTTTTACGTATCAAAATTTGCGCCGTCATTATCTGTCACTTTCCGCCATCGGTCGGGCACCTGACGGAATCCAGCCATGAAGAATACTTCGTCGTGTGACGCGATGAAGTCATCAACCCATTTTTGCACTTCATCACATATCTGGAACCGTACAGCAGACAAACCATGTTGCATCGATAGGAACAAATGATAGTCTGAAGGGGCTATGTCGGGACTATACGCCGGTTGCTCCAAAACTTCCCAGCCAAGCGTCAAAAACGTTTTCTTGCGATTTCGCAACATGCCGCCTAGAGTTTTCACGGGACATAATCCTTTGCCTGTGATGGATGTTTCCGACATATTTCTTGGTTCAATCGCAGCAATTGTTGCTTGTAGCTATCAGCAGTAACAGTTTGACCCTGTTCCAATAGTTCATAATAGAGCACACCCTTCATATCCCACCAGATGCACAGCAGAACTTTCTTTGAGTGAATAATGCGTTTCGGTGTCGAAGTCGTTGCTTCACCGGGGTCTACCCAGTGTTTTTTGAGTCTGGGATTGTCGTTCCATATCCACTTTTCATCACCCGTAACGATGTTTTACAGGAAAGACTTTCTCTGTTGTTTATTCAACAGATTCAAACACTTTGTGACACGCTCATCCTTGTTCCTCCGGCTGAGGTCATGCGGCACCCATTTTCCTTACTTCTGAATCTTTCCCATTGCGCGTAAACGATGGGAAATGATTTCTTGAGTTACCCCCAGTTATTCAGGTAGTTTCTTTTTGCGTTTGACACGAATCTTCATCCAGCAATGCTTGCAGTTCCTCATGTGCAACCTTCGATGGGGCTCCGCTATACGTTCTCGGTCGCTAACATCAAAAGAACCTGCTTTAAACCGCCTAAACCGAAATTCACACGTGCTTTTCGATTCAATATTCTCCCCTAGAACATAACAGATCGTTGCACATGCTTTTACAGCACTTTTTCCTTGATGAAATTCGTAACGAATGCAGTGTCGAATAAATGCAGTTTCGCTTGCCATCTTTCATTTACCGATGTGCAAGTGCGTTTGATTGTTGGGCAAACTTCTGTGTCACATTGTATACTCTGGACCAGTTACGGTCACGTGTGACAACAACGCGGGGGAAAGTCGGATATGTAAATTAGCGCTATACGTCACACAAAAAACGCTTTAAAACTTATTTGTACACCTAATATCTTTACGGCACGTCATGCACAGTATTTTAATGTATATCATTTTTTTAAGACGCTGAAGATGTCTCAACCACTGCCACATGTGCTTCCTTACTCGAAACTCATTTCAATGAAGCAGACACTTACTTTCGCGGAAAACTGCGCAATAATAGTTGTTGCCACAAGTACAAATGTAATTTAAGAGATCCTCGTTTATGTAGGTAAACATTTCACCCTCTGATGGTTTCAATCGCAAACAAAGACCTCCTATTAATATATCGAAGTGAACATAAATGGTCCGTTAATTTACTAAGTTCTCATTTAATGGGGTCTTGAGCTTAAAAAGCGTTTCTTGAGTTCTTTCGTAACGAATAAAAAAAAAAAATGGGGGAATGAAAAGCAAAAAGAGTGAGTGCTGAAGGAATTCCCCAGCAGTTAATGAGTTTTGTTGCCGCAAATTTCGTCACTTCCCATTTAAGGCTCAATCTATTTATTAAGTGCGCTGCTGATGAAGAAATTCTTCCAATTAGTTTTACAGGAGGTCTATGGGGAAATAACCACGGGGGTATAGGCAGATGTAGTCATTAGTCAGAAATGTAGCGCGTTTAAGAACTCCCTCTCCTTCACGTGAAGAACTCCGGGAAAATAACGGTCAATTTCCATCGTCCTTCGTCCATTCTTAATTAGATCTGCTTCGACGCATTGTATTTCTCATCCAATTAGCATCAAGCCTAAAGAGAACTTCACCTGTCATTTGAGCGGTGCAGACTCTTTTGTCTTCGACAGTTAATTACTTTGAACTTTCGACAAAGCTCACCTTTTTGGAGATGATTCTGTTTTGTCCGGGAAAATTTTACTCCAGCTGCAAAAATCTATGATGCATCAACTAATCATTATCTTTAAGCAACGCAAAACTATTTTTCATACATGACGTTAAACGTTGCTCTAAAACTTTGGGAGGGAAAAACTGTTTACAAAATTAAACAAATTATAAAGGCTAACTCAACACTTCGATACCATTCAGAAATAAATAGGGCAGTGCTTCCGAAACTTGCCTTTTATAAAAAATCCCAGGAACTTTTCCGCACTTCTTTTGATATAAAAATATCTCAAAATCGCATCGTAATCATTTTGCCCTTCCCATATATCCGTCTTTGCCTCCTGTCTATTTACACGGCTTAAATTTCAGAATAAAGACCGATAGAAATCAGCTTGACCAATATTGCCGCTTTATCTGGCCCACAATTTTCCCTCTAAGTGATGTAAATATGTCTTTTCGTCACTATATTACTACGCATTGAAGCTGAACTGGAAAATTCTCTTTTGGGTCGAATAGGCGCAACCACGCCCAAGACTCCCCATATAATTTCACTTTTCCCAAGTTTGATAGAAAGCAATTTTTCAGCTAGAGGGCGAAAGTATAATTTGTATTTGTCGTGATACCTCTGAATCAAGAAGAAAGACTCGATAAATTTATCGGATGGAAAAGAAATTGGATGTACAAGATAGTGCATCTATCTCCAGCTTTATCATTTAAGGAATTTTCTCACGGATCACGCGAGGGTTTACATAATGAACTGATAATTAGGTAAACTAAGTGCGTCATACGTATGAAAATTAATGTTTATTGAAACAATTAAAATAAGAGTTTTTTGAGGAGCAAGGCGTTGTAATCGTGTTGAATTCGACATAACATACAGTCGTGGCCAAAAGTCCTGCACCAGTAGACCGAAAGTCAATTTTTGATGTTTGAAGTCAACTTATACAGCGCAATGGTAAAGTCAGGAATGCATATTATACATCATTTTAAAGGAATTTTTATGCTGAATTCAAATATTTTTAAATAATGTTATTACCGGTAACAGAAGCGAAGCTACAAGCAAAAGTACAGCGTCTAGTCATAAAAAGCAACAAAATGTGGAATTTGTGAAATTAGTGTACAATGCATTTAACGTAAAATTACTGTACAGTACATTATTTTAACTTGCAGGTCAATTGAAATAATTTACCAACAAGCAAAATACGCTTTAATATTTAATTGGAGAGCCACGGTTTCTTAGTAACAAAGTGCATCTTCTTGGCATGGAACTAATGAGCTTCTCTAGTTGTCCATTGGCGATAACACGGTGCCATACGGCTCCGTGTTATCGCCAATGGACTCCATTGATATTGTTTTAGATGTGGGTCCTTGTTGACGGATCTTTTGCTTCAATCTCATCCAATGATTCTTTATGGGATTAAGATCCGGTGACTGTGCCGGCCACTGAAATTTTCTTATATGTTTTCGATTAAACCACTCGTCAACCAACTTTGACCGATGACATGGCGCGTTATAGTCCTAAAAGATAAAATTCCGCAAACCCATGTCTTGTGCAGATGGTAGCAGTTTGGGTACCAAAATATCCACATATTTCGATCCCTTCAATGTGCCATCAACAATGTGCAGACGGGCAACACCAGTGGCTGAAATACAGGACCATAACATCACCGTATGTGGGTGCTTAATTGTTGGCTGGGTGCAGCATGAATAAATATATTTCACCAGCCCGACGGCGTACATAATTATTTCCATTATTAACGAAAATAGTAACAGTTGTTTCATCACTGAAAATAAAATTTTCTATTCATCAACACACCAATTCTTGTGTGCCTTGGCCCAAGCAAGTCTTTTGAGCCGTTGTTGTTCAGTAACGAAAGGTTTTCGTGTAGCTTTTCGTGCAGTCAGTCCATTTTCTTGTAGCCTACGACGAACTGTACGTGCAGATGCAATAATTCCTACTTCATTCTCCCACTCATTTCTTAAATCCGTGGCTGTTTAAAACCTTGATTTTAAGGAACGAAGAATCAACATGCGATCATCACGTTCAGTACACAGCCTTGGTTGACCTGCTCTATTCTCTTCTCTACACATCTAGTTTCTGCAACTCTTTTTATGGTGTGCAAGACAGTGGAATGATCACAGCCACAATTAACAGCAATTTTACGACAACTGAATCCCAGTTCATGCAAATTAATAATTTTTGTTTCCTGGTTTGAAGAGGCAGGACCAATTTTCGGGTCTTTGACATTCCGAAATTCAAATATCACCAGGAATTCTACATAATCTCCCGTCAACTGACTACAAGCAGCTGCGTTCTAAGTCGGCAGACGATTCTGCATCCTTTTATATCTCACAAGTGGATGACGGAGAAAAATATAGTGGATTAAAAGGGCGCGAACGCTGTTTCAGAACTGGATTTGTGCTTCCTCACTTATTGCTTGGAACTTCACTTCTATTACTGGTAATAACATTCTCTAAAAATATTTGAATTCATCATAACATTTGCTTTAAAATGATGTATAATACGTTTCCCTGACTTTACCATTAAGCTGTATGAGTCGACTTCAAACATCAAAAATTGACTTTCGGTCTACTGGTGCTGGACTTTTGGCCACGACTGTATTTAAATCACGGAAATAAGGCAGCAGCTTTTTTTCAAATTGTAAAATATGGAAACCCAAAATTTGCAGATCAGAGTCTTTAGAATAAAAACGTTTCCGCTTATTTTGTGTACAGTCCTTTGAAGGGAAGCTGAATTGTCTTCCAATGAATAAGCTCGGAAATATTGAAAACGGTTATCACGAAAGCGGACACAAGTACACAAGACATGAAGGACACTGAGACGACTGTTACACGTCTCGCACATTGGGGCAGTGTCACCACACAGCAAGAAGCGGTGGGTGAAACGACAATTCCCAATGCGCAGACGCGCAAGAACTACCTCCTCGCGACGATTCTTCCGCAATACAGATTGCCATAGTCCGATCTGTGGTTTGATGGAAAGAAGTTTGTTGCTTCCCTGTTGAGTCCACGGGGACTGCCACTCGTCCATGATAAATTTGCGGATGCACTGGTGAAAGTCTGGAAAAAACAGTGGCAGTCGGGTGATTGCCAAGGATGAAACAGATCTGGCTGCGGTATTGACCAGCTCGTTACCCCGAATCCCAACATGGCCGGGAATCCAACAGAATCGGACCAGGAATCCAGAACACGCCAAAGTTCCCAGGAGACGACGGACATCTCTGGTGATTGGTGAGTCACTATTCTCCGGGGAGGATAAGGCTTTAATAACTGATTGAGAATCAATACAAATCATAGTGCGACGATGGTGTTTGGAATGAATGTGGCGCAAAGCGAGGTGCACCGCATGCATCTCTGCCGTAAAGACTGTCGCAACCGGCGGAATCCTCTCAGCATAAGTCTCATCCGCACAAACAAAGGCGGATCCCACAAAATCACCGGATTTTGAGCCATCGGCGAAGACAGGCACGAGATCGGGATAGAGGGAAAGGTTTTCTGCAAAATGTTTCTGGTACACCAGTGCAAGTGTGGAGGACTAAGGCCATCCAGAAAGAGAGAGGTCAGTCACTGCCTGAACTGGCTGCCAAGGTGGATCGTTAAAGGCACGGGTCACACCGATATACGACAAGTCTATGCCGGCATCTCGCACTATGTCTGACATCCGAATCCCGAAGGTAGGAACACAAGAAGGGCGGTTGGAAAATAGGCGGGCACATTGTGTGTGAAGATGGAATCATGCAGTGGGTGATCAGGGAGAGATTTCAGCTTGATGTAGAACTGGAGAGACAGTTGCTTACGGCGGAGGCATAACGGCGGTTCATGAGATTCGGCCTACAGGCTATGGACAGGAGACGTACGGAAAGCACCGATGCACAGGCGTAAAGCTTGGTGATGGACTGGATCGAGGAGCTTTAATACCGAATGCCGTGCAGATCAGTAGGTTATACAGCCATACTCTAACTTTGACCGGACAAGGGAGTGATGAATGCGAAGCATTGAACACCTGTCTGCCCCCCAAGATAACACTTCCTTAGAAAAATGATGCACACGTACCCAGCCATCCACATGGTGTAACAGGAGACGAGATTCATCGAACCAAACGATCTTCTTTCAATTATTCATGGTCCAGTTTTGATTATCGCCTACCAATTTTAGGCCCTTTTGACGGTGAACCAAGATTCGCATGGACACTCGGAGCATTCTGCGGTACGCAGCCTCATTTTCGGCCGAGTCCGATGTACTGTGTGTTATGACACATCACTTCTCATTCAAATTACCGGCAAGTCGCACCACAGTATCCCTTCTGTTGGCTTGTTACGTAAGGGATAGCATTCGCTCACCTCTAGCATCCAAGAGCCGTGATCGGGCTGCACCTTTCTGAGGGTTCGTGGTTTTTAGCAAGTCTTTTGTAAAAAAAGATCGTGCTTTTGTCATAGGTTTGTCTGTCCGTCTGTAGAAATAATATCTCTGCAACTAATAGTCCGATTTGAAAAATTCTGTTTGCATTAGAAAGCTTGAAATGTGCGAATGATGATCCTTTATTTCGTTTTTTTTTTTACGATGCAAAATTTCGCCGCTGGAGGGCGTAAATGCAGATGATATCGAATTCAAAACACATTCTATTCCATATGTTTGCTTCTAAACATCCAATTAAAAAAATTATTTTACTTTTCGATTATTCATGTCAAAGATTATTTTAGGCATAGGCATTTTTCCAAGTTATGCCTATGTTCTCCGCTAGGGGGCGCAAAAGTAAATTGCTTTCCCTCAAGATATCTCCACTTCTAAAACTCCGATTTGAAATTTTTTTCTTTCAGCGGATGCAGTTCGTAAAGGAAAATATTTTGCATATAATTTCTAATTTTTGGTATAAAACGGTTTGGACACCAGGGGGCGTAAATGTTGATTTCTGCTTCTACTGCATTTGCAGCAAAATCTGAGCTTCTAAAATCTCGATTGGAAAAATTATTTCATGGATTGATACTACTCACGTAGACAAACCTTTCCGGAATATTTTCTTCTTAAAATATCGCATGGTTTCTCCGCCAGGGGGCGAAGATATACTATATCTTGTTTTTGTCAATATCTCTACTTCTGATGATCCGATTTGAATAATTTCTTCTTTGTTGGACAGAGTGCCCGGTGCGACATGTTTCTAATATAATTTCAAAATTTTCAAGTAATTCATTGACTTTACTTTACCTTTACTTGCAATTTACCTTTACTCCGCTAGGGGGACTAAAGGTAAATTGCGCTTTCACCGATGTCTCTGCTTCTAAAACTCCGACTAGGAAATTTCTTCCAGCACCGGATACAGCTCCTGGTGGGAAATTTTTCTATTCTAATTTCTAATTTTTTATAAAATATGGTTTGGCCACCAGGGGGCATAAGCCCTAAATTTATGCTTCGTAGGTATTTACTGCAAAATAGCAGTTTCTAAAAGCCCGATTGAAAAAATTATTTCATGGACCGATACCGCACATGTCGATAAACATTTGAAAACATTTTCTTTTTAAAACAATGCACAGTTTCTTCACCACGGGGAGTATATATCTATCTTATATCTATCAATATCTCTGCCTCTAAAATTCGAATTTGAAAAATTCCTTCTTTGTTAGATAGCGCATCCGGTGTCAAATGTTTTACCTATAAGTTAAAAATTTTCAATTAATACATAGACTTTCCGCTAGGAGGCGTATAGGTAAATTGCGTTTTCCTCAATATCTCTGCTTCTAAAACTCCGATTTGAAAAATTCTTTCTGCATCAGATAGGGTTTCTGATAGGAAATGCTCAGCATATAATTTTTATTATTTGATAAAGAACTTTTTGACCACCAGGGGGCGTAAGAGTTAATTTCTGCGTCTGCAGTAAAATCTGAGCTCCCGAAAACTCGTTTGAAAAAATTCTTTCATGGACCGATATCGCTCACACGAAAAACCTTTTGAAAATGCTTTCATTTTAAAATAATCGCATGGTTTTTTCACCAGGGGGCGTAGATGCATATCTTATATTTGTTGATATCTCTACTTCTAAGAGCCCGACTTGAAAAATTCCTTCTTTGTTGCAGAGCGTTTCCGCTGCAAAATGTTTTTCATATAATTTCAAACTTTTCTTAACGCACAAGTCTGCCACCAGAGGACATAAGTTGACGTTTTCGTTTACAGCAATATCTGCGGGATTAAAAACCCGATTGAAAAACTTCTTTCTTTGGTCAGATACTACTATTTTTTATACCGGTTCCATTGATTTTGAATAGCTTTGTTAAATTTATTTCGCATCCGAACGTACTCAAAAGACGCGCTCATTGCACCAGAAAATTCGGTGTCATCTTTCTTGTTTCCTCCTCGGACCAATATTTGAAGGTGCTAACCATGGTTGACAATGAACAAAGCACTTCTCATGCCTTGCTCTCTCGGATATACTCAGACCCAGTAATCTGGCCATTACAATTTGGCCTTTGTCAAACTCGTTTAAGTCCGCCGCCTTTCCCATCTGAAGAACAACATTGATTAACAGAGCTCGGAATCAGGTGTCATTCATACCATTTCACGACCTTCACACGCCCTGTCATTTATCTGCATTTCTTCAATTTGCATACAAATGCGGTGATCATAATGTTTTGGGGTCTGGTTCACTTCGTCTGCAACTCATTTCATCGACGCCACTTCGTCGACAGTATATGCAAACAGTCGATTCCTAAAAAACGAAAAAAAGTTCAGAACCACCAAATTTGGTATACTATCTCATGGTACTGTAACTCAGATCGTAGACGGTTTTTGGAAGAAGTCGGGTCCGGGATCAAGGGGCCCGATACAACATTTTCGTAAAATCTACAGTTTTCAATTTAGAACCACCAAATTGGGTATACTATCTCATGGTACTCTAACTTAGCTCGCAGATAGGGTAATAGAGTGCAGTATTGTGCTGCAGTTTTTACGTAACAAATGGAAATTTTGGAGAAAATTTTGTATGGGGCTCCCTTTACCCCGGGCCCCGACCCCTTCCAAAAACCTTGTACGGTCTAAGTTAGAGTACCATGAGCAAGTTTGGTGGTTCTAAATTGAAAACTGCAGATTTTACGAAAATGTTGTATGGGGCCCACTTGACTCCGAGCCCCAACATCTTCCGTCTATGGTCTGAGTTGGTGTAAGAGAACAATGAGATAGTATACCAAATTTGGTGGTTCTAAATTGAAAACTGTAGATTTTATGAAAATGTTGTATGGGGCCCCCTTGACCCCGGGCCCCGACCCCTTCCAATAACCGTGTACGGTCTAATTTAGAGTACAATGAGATAGTATAAAAAATTGGTGGATCTAAATTGAAAACTGTAGATTTTACGACTTCCAAAGATCGTGTACGGTCTAAGTTAGAGTACCATGAGATAGTAAGTATACCGAATTTGGTGGTTCTAAATTGAAAACTTTAGATTTTACGAAAATTTTGAGGAATGGGCTGTTCGCATATATAGTGTAGATGAAGTGAGTGTCGACGAAATATACCTGTCGACGAAGTGATTATCGACAAATGAACGAGACCGATGCTGGGTGTCTTCGGTGTATATCAGGAGGGATAAACAATTTACCCACACATTCTGAACCATGTCATTTTGGAACTATGGAATGTCTAACACAAAAGAGAAGTTTTTGTGTCAGAGTAGAAAATCTCGTAAGAGTTCTCGAGAAGTAGCCTGGATATTTTAGCGTCAGACTATATCTTCATTTAAAAAAAGGCAAAAACTGTTACCGGAAGAATTTTCATCATTCGAAATTCTCTCTGAAAGGATGCAAGACTTGTAGAGGAAAGTTAACGTTATTTTAATTTTTAACTTTTATTATTTTTCGATCGCAGCTCGGTAAGTTTCAGTATTAGTTATTTATTTCGGACCAGATGTGCGTTTCTGATATTAAAACTAAACGTTTTAATTGGTGAAAGTAGAATGTGGAATTCGAGGCAATTTGTTCCATTTTTCTGGAGAGCATATGTTAATGTGAAAATCCATGGCCTTCGATACCCACTTAGGTATGCTGTAACTGCATTATTCAGTCTGTTTCTTTCCCCACGATATAAGCTTACTGATAAAATTTTATACTGGAGAAAAACATTTTCTCTACATAAAATTTTTTTCAATTTTTTTTTGTGAGCATCTAAAGTTAACCCAGTCGCCCGTTCCTAATTTTAAATATTTCCCTACAAAAATATTAAACATTTCCCTACATAAAATATAAACATATATTAAACATTTTCCAGACATAAAATATTTTTCACATTTTGCTAAGCATTAAACATTTTCCTACATAAAATATAAACATATATTAAACATTTTCCAGACATAAAATATTTTTCACATTTTGTTTTACCTTTTGTGAGCATTTAAGGTTAAACCAGTCGCCCGCCCCTAATTTGGGGCCATTGATTACAGGGAAGAGATATCCAGCGCCTTAAGACAAGTACATCATCCCTTCCACATTCGGAGCTCTGTTCCAGCGCAGGGTTACTCACCGGAGCGGGTTGCTTTCAACGTACAGGCGAACAAAATGGTCAAGAAGATGATAAACAAGTTAGTAAAAACATGCGATGCATTGATTATGACACGCTTTCCAACATACCAGAAATCATTACTCAAGTGATCACTCAAGTTATGAGGATAATGGCTGTGGAATAAATTTCAGTCCTGTGCCCTGACCTTTGATCCCATTTCGATGATATTCAACAGAACCGGTTCAGTATACCTCCGAAATAACATGATAAAGTTTCGTCCCAATGGAAGCATTTTTACGTAAGTTATGAGGCATAAGGGCTATGCAACAGATCCCGCTCCTGTGCCCTAACCTTTAACCCCATTTCGCCCATTTTTCAACAGGATTCGTCCCCAGAAGGCCCCTAAGACATATTAACATGTTATCCAAATCGAAGAATTTTTACATAAGTTAGGACGCATAATGGCGATGGAAGTGATTCCGCTCCTATGTCTTGACCCTTGACCCAATTTCACCCATTTTTAATAGGGTTTGTCCCCAGGTGGTCCCCTACCACATACTAAAATTTAATCGAAATCGAACCTTTTTTACGTTAGTTAGGACACATAAGAGCAGTGGAATGGATCCAGCTGCTATGTCCTGACCTTTAACCCCATTTCGTTCACTTTCAATAGGGTTCCTTCCCAGGTGGTCCTCTACCACATACTAAAAGTTAATCGAAATCGAACCTTTTTTACGTTAGTTATGACGCATAAGAGCAGTGGAATGAATCCAGCTCCTATGTCCTGACCTTTAACCCCATTTCGTTCACTTTCAATAGTGTTCCTTCCTAGGTGTTCCCCTTCCACGTAGTAAAATTTCATCTAAATCGAACGATTTTTACGCGAGTTATCGTGCGGGCGGACATACGTACACAACGCGTGACGTAATGAGGCAGAAGGGAATCGCGACCATCTGCTCGCAAGAGTGGGACGTCATAAAACTTTAATAGGATCCACACACAACGCATGACGTAATGAGACAGAAGGCGTGACCTCGCGCCAACATTTCAATCGCGAGATTTTAACGTCATAAGATTTCGAAGCATGGGTAACATTAAAAGGACTCCATGACACTAAAAACGTGGCAATTCGGGGTAGTTATTTAACGCACTAAACGAATTTTCCTAACGTCGAGATCAAGCTAAATCGATTTCTAGTACCAGAAAAAGGTAGGTTAACGACTTTCATCAAAATCCTTAAAGCCGTTTTCAAAATAAAATTTACATACATACAAGAATTGCTCCTTTAATAGTATGGGATAAGGGCAATGGAATGGATCCCGATCCTATGTCCTGACCTTTGACCCCATTTCGTCCATTTTCAACAGGGTTCGTCCCCAGGTGGTCCCCTACCACATACTAAAATTTCATCGAAATCGAACCTTTTTTACGTACGTTATGACGCATAAAGGCAATGGAATGCATCCCGCTCCTATGTCCTGACCTTTGACCCCACTTCACCCATTTTCAATAGGATTCATTCCCAGGTGGTCCCCTTCAATATACTAAAAGTTCATAGACATCGAACCATATTTACGCAAGTTATGACGCAACAGAGCAATGGAATGGATCCCGCTCCTATGCCATGACCTTTGACCCCATTTCGTCCATTTTCAGTAGGAATCGTCCCCAGCTGGTCCGCTACGGCACACTAAAATTTCGTCGAAATCGAACAATTTTTACGCGAGTTATCGTGCCGACAGACGGACGGAAAAAGCTGTAGCATACATATACGCTTCTTCAACCTACGGTTGGAAAGCGTAAAAAACGGTAAAAATTTAAATTTTGAAACCTGTCGAATACACACTCAATGGGCAATACATTAGAAATGCCTACTAAAAAGCGTATTGGCCCTCCTCTAGCACGAATAACAGCCTGTACACGCCGAAACATGGACTCCACCAGATGCCGGAGGGTTTCTGAAGGTAGACTTGTGGACTAGAGATGAGTTCGGGCTCAATTTTAGGAGCACGGGTCCGGTTTTTTTGGAAACGTTTGCTCATCAAGGATTGCATTTATGCATTATTCACTGGCCAAACATATGTCCCAAGCAAGGATTAGTTTAAAAATCTTTAGTTTAAACAGTTTAGTTCAGTTAATCCACTTCACAATGTTAATATATGTTTTTAGAAATAATACGCATAGAGTCAAATGTTCTGAAATGTGGATTTGAAAATAAATAAATAATCAACGTGCCCTTCGACGGTATCAAGCTGAAGAAAAGAAAATCGTTTAGAAACAAAAAAATTCCATTCGTTATTTCTTTTTGATTTCTAAATTTACTTTCATTTTGAATAAATTGTATTATAAAACGTACAACGCCGCACAGACTGTTGCAAGTGTTTGAAATAGTGACTCTAGAAAACTAATCTTTGCAATATAATTTACATATATGCCAATTGGTAAAGGTAGTTTAAAGTGATGTACTAGAATGTAAAAAAAAACATGTAGGGAAATTTCCAATATTAAAAAAAAAAAAAGAACGTAAATGCATTCCACACCAGATTATTCTGCATTTTTAACATTAACAAAGCTTTGCGTTTAATAGTATAATAATCACAATATTACCATATGTGTGTGCAGTTTCCAGATCAAGTTCATCATGAAAAAAGAGAGAGAGAGAGAGAGAGAGAGAGAGAGAGAGAGAGAGAGAGAGAGAGAGAGAGAGAGAGAGAGAGAGAGAGAGAGAATTGAATCTAATGCCTCAGCGCTTCAACTTGATCTTCTTTTCTCTAAAACTCGACCTGCTGCACTAAAAACCAGCGTCACCCCAAAAATCGCGGGAGTCAGGAAATTTCAAAAAACAAATAAGTTAGAGTACAATGAGATAGTATAAAAGATTTGGGGGATCTAAATTGAAAACTGTAGATTTTACGAAGTGTTTTATTCCCTTTGAACTTGGGACCCGACCCCTTCCAAATACCGTGTACTATCTAAGTTAGAGTAATATGAGATAGTATACCAATTTTGGTGGCTCTAAATTGAAAACTTTAGATTTTACGAAAATTTTGAGGAATGGACTGTTTGCATATAATAGTGTCGGCGAAGTGAGACACTATATGTGCAGATGTATTAATTTCATAATGATGTATTATTTTCATGATTAATTTCCAATTTTGGAAATTAATACAACATTTTAAAGATAAGATTCTTGACTTTTAATAAAATGCAAAAAATGGGAATGTGATTTTTCCCAGTTTTTCGATACCAGACCTCCTTAAATTAATCCTTGCTTGGGCAATGCAAGTCTTGCTAAGCAAAATTTTTCTTGCAATGGCAGCTAGCTTAGGAAATTGAAAATTCTTCCACCACGGTAACAAATCAACAATGAAATTCAACCGGGCTCGGAATTACACGTGTTGAATTAATTACAGTAATGAAATTGAAGACGTGTAATTCCGAGCCCGGGCCCGGGTTTTTCGATAGTTAATGAATTCTGAGCCCTTCCGAGCCCGGGCCGGGTCCGAGCTCATCTGTATTGTGGGCAACGCTGCAACAGGTAATGCCAGCCATACCTGTTGCAGCGTTGCCCACAACTTCGCACGAGACGTCGGTCCAGGATCCATGGATCTGTTGTTCCGTTCCCCTTCATTCCAGAGAACTTCCACAGGGTTTAAATCCAGGGACCTTGAGGGTCACTGGGTGGTGGGGGCGCACTGTTCTGCTGAAACAGACCATCGGCCGAAGAATGCGCGAAGGCCATGAAATCGTGTAGGTGAAGAGCGAGCACGTGCTGGTAGCACGCAGCATTTAAGGACATCTCCAAACACACTGGGGGACGTAATTAGTGCCATCAGAAGGCTCCATAAACAATCACAGAGCAGCAACCGTCTTGAACAGAACCTACTTTACACGTCGGGACCATGGCCTCATGCTGTTGAAGTCACACTCAGACCATACCATTCGCTCGGTGCAGTTAAAATCGGGATTCGTCTGACCACATGAGGCGTAGCCACTCCGCAGAGGTACAGTTTTGATGTTCCCGGGACCAGACGAGGCATAATTTCTGATGACGATCAATCAACAGTGGCACACGAGTAGGGCTTCCGTAGGCCAAAGTATACAGCGTGCGCAATACCGTTAGCTCGTTGACGCTGCTTGGGTCTTCCATGCTTAACGTGGATGTAATTTGCGCAGCCGCCGTTGTAAAGCGGTTGGTCTCTACTAGCCTGGATAGTTTACGTCGATACCGGTCATCAATAGCATGTTGTCAGCCACCGCTTGTTCTCTGGTGGCTGGTACGTCCGTCGATGGTATACTCGTGGTACACCCTTGCCCTCGGGAAACCTAAGGTTCTTATCCCTTTGGCGATAAAACCACCCATCTGTCTTGCGCGAACAATACATCCACGATCAATGTCCCTCAGATCTCCACGTTTAGCCATGTTCATCGACTGAGATACATTATTTGAAAGCCCTGCTGTCTGCTTATTTATGGCCTACATTCAGTTTGGATCTGTTCCACTCTGCGCTGGGGAATGCCCACGTCAACAGCGCATCACCCTTATCTTTAATTAATAAGTAGGAACTGTACACCAATTACACTCAAAATAGTATAACTATTGACAAGCCCCCTCTTCTCAATGAGGTAGGCGTTTATGTCATCCCACTACAATATCCGGACGGCTCCAGGCAATACTACATCGGAAGGACCAAACGTTCGTTTGGAATTAGAATCACTGAACATAAAAGGGATACCAAAGACGGAAAACTAACCACTGCCCTATCAAGAGAAGTCAAGTTCAAGTATGCTGATCCTATGTGGAATGATATAAAGAAATTAGCTTCATACTCCACACCCAAATCTACTGCCATTCACGAGACCTTGGAAATCTTGACCAGCAGCCAGGCTTGCAATGATAGCGTCTCTCTGGAGTTGCCACGTACTTGGAATCAATTATTCAAACGGTGCTGCGTTTTCTACCATCGTACCGCGTGACCAACCAACGTGACCACGTTTCTTCGAAATATCACATTTACGCCTATTCATTTATTTATTTTTTTTATTGAAAGTTTAACGACCGCCGTGAGCAACTTAATGAGCTGTAAAAAGTCGCCCGTCCCTAATTTAGGGTCACTGCCTCCGCGTAAGGGAGAAAGCCAGTGCCATAAGACAAACGCAACATTTATGCCTCACAGGGATTCGAACCCGGACCCTTCATGGACGAATGCTCATCCAGCACTGCGCCACAGGGGCGGCCCCATTTCGTTTATCGTTTAGTCAAATCACCGCGTTCAATTTGTTGAAAAGTTCTATTACACAGTTTGCAGTTAGCTGTCTACCTTCATTGAAAAAGCCATCTGGTTGATGTGCGAAAGCTTGGAAAGTTTTATTTCTATTCTACTCCTATCTTTATTGTTTCGCCTACTGAGTGTATAATTATGTTGCTTGAAACCTCGAAACCCTGTGTTTTTTGTTAAGACATAAAAAAAAAAAAAACTACAGAGTTCTCGCAGCAACGTCGGTTTTTTTTTTTTTTTTTTTTTTGGGTTTTTTTTTTTTTTTTGGAGAACTCTTTGCAGTTGCTGTGAAAACTTCCTTTAAGAATTACCTTCAAGAAAAGATGATGTTTGAGAACAAAAATACTATCAAATGCACCAAATTTAACACCAGTTATGCTGCTGTGTTTTATTCTTCATGCCGTTTTATACACACGGGGCCTATTTGTTCGCAGACATACTGGCCTTTCCATCACAAACAAAAGCTTCAAGTAATTAAAAATTTGTCAAAAAAAATAACGTTTTATTGAGTTTGTTGTGAAGATTAATTCCGTTCACTTAAGAAGAAAATGTCTTCTAGGAACTGAAACCTTTTGTTACCACAGCTTGCTCTTTTTAGATGGTGGATCTGCGGTTGGTAGTAATTTTCCATAGCTATCTTTAATCCGCAGCACCGCGTCGAAAAGTGAATTTCGACGAAGGAATTAATAATATGCTTCCGCGATCAAGCGACAGCTCGTCATTAATTAATTCCGCCAAGGAGCGAAAAAAAAAAAAAAAAAAGAAAGAAAGATGAGGAATGATGTTCCTAGTTGTTAACAGCACGCAATTTGCTCTCCGAAAATGTTAAGAGATCTCCGTCTCTGATATCACAGAACTTTCATTAGCTTTAAAAGCAACGTGACGTAATGCACTCTCAGATAAGGGTTTAGGCTGCTCTTTAATCGATTAAGAATCGATTCTTAGTTGAACTGATCCTTGAATGCTCCACTAAGATAATGCAGACTCGCCAAAAGTAAAAAAGAAAGCCTTAAGCTGGAACATTGACATTGAAATTTCCTGTCAGAATCCATTATGGCTCACATCGGCAACCAATTTTTTGACTTGAAGTGATCCTTTCAAAGACAGGGGTTCATTTACTGATAGCATGAGAACATCGTCAGAGATAAGAGCTTTTCTTTATGTGAGCAGCTATTTAGGGATTATAAAGGAAAGCTATAAGCAGGGATATTTTTACCTGATACACTCATTTTTATTTCTTGTTTGTAATACACATAATGCGTTGCGAAAAGAAATCATAGAAATTTTAAGTATAGCAGTTGTTAGGAAAAAATAACTTCAAACTGAACAAATGTATGCAAATTACTGTGTCAAGTACGTCATATGTAATTGCGAAACGAATTCCCCGAAGATATAATTCTTCATAAATACATGGCAGGTACTGTAATGCTATTATTGGCATATTTTCACTGTATTCCATGTAAAAACTTCCTTTAGAAAACTTGAAAATATTCATTGTTATGGAGCGGAACCCGAACTCGCACCTCCCAGATTTCCAGTCGAGCATGCCGATCAATACACTACCTAGGACAAGGAAATTTCAAGCAACTGAACGTAGATATCTGAGAACCTCCAGAGTTGCGCTAGTCGAAGCTATTCTTGCCCCATCGTAGCGTCTTACGACCTTTTCTCACATCCAGGGTCGGGTGTACGTCACAAATTCAAGTGATGAAAGTTAGTATGCCAATAATAGCATTACTGTGTCAAGTATTTCGCAAATTTTCTGATAATCGATAAAGACAAAAACAATTCTCATTGCGATGCTCAAGTGCACGTTCTACAGCTGATGGCTGCCTGCAACGATTCATGGTCACAGCTGGCCCGTGGACCATGCCCCCGGCCCTCTTCCGGGGGGAAGATGTGACGTGCCTGCCCCGCAGGACACACACGACATAAAGGCAGATAGCAGCGATAACGAACGTCCGCGTAGCTCAGTTGGTAGAGCGACTTGTTCCGGAATAAGTGGACTCGGGTTCGATTCCCGGCGTGAACCAAAAATGACGGAGAAATTTACTTCGTTATACTATTCTTTTACACAGAGCGATAATCACGGATTTAAGATGTTTCCTAATTCAGGAAAATGGGCTTGCATTCTGAGCTGTTTCTACAGGAATGAACTTATGATCGGTCAGGGATCGAAATAAGACATCGCAGGACAGAAAACATACTTCTTGCTGGACATGAATAGGTGAGTCGATTGAAATGGGAATCGAAATCTTACTAATTCAATTTTAAAAATAATAATGGGGTGGAATTGCGTTTTCGATTTAAGGAGCACAAGACCTACATTCGGAATTGTGACATAAAGAAGTCATCGATCGCTAAACACTGTTACGAAAAGGACCAAACATTTCTCTTTGAAGAAGCAAAACTAATTGACAAGCCAAATTCAACCACCAAACTTGATATTTTGGAAGCTTTCCATATAAATCAGAAGTCTTTTCAAACTTGTTAATGACATGGCATCCACCCCATTTCTATCAAGAGCGTGGAGGCAACTAAACAAAGCACGTGACTTTAAACACCATTTATAATATCATATACAATTTGAATATTTATGTGCCATTCGTTCTGATGAAGCTAGGCCAATACCCAGCGAAACCATGGTTGACTTTAAAAAATAAATATATGTGACAAACTACGTTGTATTATCTTAATATACACTGCTGGCCACCCAAAATGAAACACCAAGAAGGAAGCATCCGATTGGTCTGAAATTCGCAGCATGCATCGCCCGCGAGAGGACATGCAAACGATTAGCATTGCAGGGTATATGCAAATCATGTGCGCCCGGCACGCCACCGAGAAGCGCTATGAGAAGGGTGCACAGAAGGACGGGTGTAAGTAGTGGAAGTGTGTTGTGCTGCCGGACCTGTGCGTGGGAAGCTTCCTGATGCCTCGTCGCAGAATACGGTAGTCATTCCAACACGTTTCGGAGTTGGACAAAGGACGAATAGTGGCTTATAGCGACAGCGCTTTATCGTACCGAGACATCGGCGCCCATGTGGGACCACATCCAGCCACAGTGAGGCGAGTATGGATTCGGTGAGTGCAGGAGGGACGGACGGGCCGACGTGAGTGATTGCCGCAGCCGCGGCACACCACCGAACGAGAGGAGCAGCATGTTGTGCGGCGGGCACTGACGGCTCACACCGCCACATCACGAACGTTAGCGCAGGAATTAGGGTGTGTTGCGCTACAACCTGTATCAGCACGTACCGTTCGACGTCGTCTGCAAGGAACGTGGACTTGTCGCACGGTGCCCATTGCTCCGATTACCATTGACGTAAAACCACCGGCGAGTGCGGTGGCAGTGGGCCGTTGATCGCCGCACGTGGACTACGGAATGGCACGACATTGTCTTCTCCGACGAATCCCGCTTCTGCCTGCAACACCACGATGGTCGCATTCGCGTGTGGCGGCACCGCGGCGAGAGACTGTATGACGCCTGCATTATGCATCGCCATACCGCTCCGTCGCCTGGCGTTATGGTTTAGGGCGCAATTGGATATGACACCCGCACCCCTCTGGTACGCATCGCAGGTACACTCAACAGCCACCGCTACATCTCCGACGTTTTGGAGCCTGTAGTCCTCCCTTACCTGCAGGACCAGCCAGCGGCCACGTTTCAACAAGACAATGCGCCCCTGCACGTGGCACGCATCGTGAAACAATTCTTCGCGGCCTGTGAGGTGTCACTGCTGCCGTGGCCAGCCTGTTCTCCCGATATGTCGCCCATCGAACACGTCTGGTCGCTGATCGGCAACCGAGTAGCCCGGCAAGCACCACCCACGGCTACGCCTGATGAACTGTGGCAACGTGTGGAAGCAGCCTGGACCGACATACCACAAGCTTTCGTTCGATGCCGCGGCGTGTAGCGGCCGTTATTACCAGCCATGGTGGCCACACGAACTATTGATGTCTACGTGTTCTGCAAGTCGCACGGGCCTGTAAGCTCAAGCGTTTCATCTTTATATCTCGTGTCCTTCTTGGTGTTGCATTTTGGGTGGCCAGCAGTGTATATAATTGTCACAAGACTGTATGTAGTCTTTGAGATCAAGAAGAAAATTCAGTCTTTGTTGCGTTAATTATCTGCTTTTTAATAGAAATTTCTGCAATGCAAAGTTTGCTTTTCTTTTTTTACCGCAAGAAACTGGTTTTTGAAAAGAATACTTTCTTACAAAATGAACTAAGCTGCACATGTATCTATATTTTGAAATTCCTGATATTTATCATTTTATGCACTGAAGTGTCAAAAGTTATGGGATAGCAGTACGCAAATTTTTAACTGACCTCAGTAACTCCCTCTTTTAATTTGTCGCATAGGGATCTCCAAAAAAATTCACTTCTGTTCTTAAAAGTGAGTTCAAACTGCGCTGGAGTTTATCATATAACGAACCATTAATGCCAGTAACATTTTGTCTCGAACCTTTGCTCACGGTCGTTACTTAATTTATATAGTTACACATGGTATTCTAGTTGTATCTGTCTGCTGAAAAAATGGTACAACATTCGGAAGTTTTGTATTATCGTGAGCGTAAATCTAATATACCATGCTGTCATTGATATGAATGCAAGTGCCTCTCCTTGAAAAATGTCAACCCCGCCTTCTCGTGGTACATCCTGTTCCCACTAAAGGAGCTCTGACGACCGCCAATAGCGGTATAACTATACCATCGAGATTAGAGGAAATAATATCCCACACTTACCAACCCGCTTGGCCAGCGTGGTGAGTTATGGCCAAACCCCTCCAAAATGACTCCACAACTTAAATCTTGGCCCTCAGTCTCCGGCAGCTGGAATGTACCTGGCCAAGGCAGCGGCCAGTGCGACATGAAGGCAGAGGGTGCTAAGAATCCCCGGAGGACCGGACTAGGCTGCCATCTGATGCTGACCTTGGCTACGTATAACGGACGCTCCCTATCTTCTGATTCAAGGCTTCTTGAATTGGAAGAGGAACTACAAAGGATCAAGTGGGACATCGTCGGGCTAAGTGAGGAAAGGAGAAAAGGAGAAGATCTCATTGAACTGAAAAGTGGACATCTCTTCTACTATCGTGGGACAGATACTGGCAGAACTAGTGGTGTTGGATTTATAATAAACAAGAAACTGAAGGATAAAGTTGTAGAAGTTGAAAGTTCCTCTGACAGAGCTGCACGACTCGATATCCAACTCTCGAGAAGATACCAGGCTCAGATTATTCAAACTTATGCACCCACCACGAGTCATGCTGAAGAAGAAATTGAAGAATTTTATGAGGAAATTCGTGATCTAAATAATAAGGGTCAGCAACACTTGAAGATAATTATGGGAGATTTCAATGCAAAAATAGGGCAACGGCAACAGAATGAAACTTCAGTAGGTAAATTCGGTCACGGCAACAGAAACCAGCGTGGAAATACTCTCGTAGAGTTTGCACAGGCAGAAGGGTTTTTCATCTTGAACTCCTTTTTCAAGAAAAAGCCACACAGGAAATGGACATGGAGACATCCAAATGGGACGACAAGTGAAATTGATTTTATTATGTGTAACAAAAAATTTGTCATAGAAGACTGCAGTGTGCTAAACAAGTTCAACACAGGCAGTGACCATAGATTGGTGAGATGTAAGATGCACCTCAACACTAAACTCGAACGTAGCAAGCTCATAAGACAAACAAAATGTATTGACATAACCAACCTTAAAAAACACCATAATACCTTCAAATTGGAACTGAAGAACAGATTCTCTGCTTTAGAAGGCCTAACATCGGAAGAAGTGGATATTTCTGAAGTTAACAGAAAAGTAACCAAAGCTCTTATGGAAACAGCAACAAAATTAGCTGGGTCTAGGAACAAATTGCATGTGAACAAATTATCAGGAAAAACCAAAATGTTGATGCAAAAAAGAAGAGTGATGAGGACAACTAAAGAAGATGTGACTTCCAAAGTGGAATATATAGAGCTATGCAAGAGAGTACGAAAAAGTATCACTGAAGACGTAAGGAAATTCAACTGTGAACTAGTAAGGAAAGCAATTGAAAACAACCAAAGCCTAAAGATAGCAAAGGGACATCTCAGTAAGGGGAAAAAACAGATTATGGCACTGAGAAAAGAAGATGGTTCTGTAACAAGAAATAGAGGAGAAATTTTGACAAGAGTGAAAGATTTCTACTCCAAATTATATGAAAGGGATGATACATGTACTCCAGACATCATGAAAGGTACCAGTACCAGAGTTCTTCCAGTCCTTCCAGCAGAAGTTGCACATGCAATCAAGAACATGAAGTGGGGAAAAGCTCCAGGAGAAGATGGAATTACTGTAGACATCATACAAGTGGCAACTGGAGAAATCGAAACAGTACTCGCCCAAATTTTCACTCGATGCCTTAATGAAGGAAAAATTCCTGAGGATTGGAACAACGCTACAATGATCTTGCTACATAAAAAAGGTGACATTGAGGATCTCAGGAACTACAGACCTATCAGCCTCCTATCAGTGGTTTATAAAATCTTCACTAAAGTTCTTTCACACCGCTTGAAGGTGACACTGGACATGGCTCAACCGAGAGAACAAGCTGGATTCAGGAGTGGCTACAGCACAATAGATCATATCCACGTACTGAGATAACTAATTGAAAGAGCGAGGGAATATGAACTTCCATTGTGCATGGCTTTTATCGATTATGAAAAAGCCTTTGATTCGGTGAAACCATCAGCAGTTGCAATGGCTCTGAAATCCTGCGGTATTGAAGATGCATACATTAATATTATTAATAACATCTATGAAAATGCAAGTGCAAAGATTCGGCTGTTTGAAAATACAACACACATAAAAATTGGAAAAGGAGTGAGACAAGGTGACACCATATCTCCGAAGCTCTTTAATGCCACATTGAAAAATGTCTTTCAATCACTGAACTGGGAAAACAAAGGGATAAAGATTAATGGAGATTATCTAACCCACCTTCGTTTTGCTGATGACATAGTCATTTTTGCAACTACCCCATCAGAGCTACAGAGTATGATCCAGGAACTTGCTGACAAGAGTAAAGAAGTGGGATTAAAAATGAACTTTCAGAAGACAAAAGTGATGTACAATGCTTTTACAAGAAATGAAGATTTATCGATTGATGGAGAAAAGCTGGAGATAACAGACAAGTACGTTTATCTTGGACAGCAGATATCAAGTGAGGGTCACATTGGTGAAGAAATTAATCGGCGTACAAAACTTGCCTGGAGAGCTTTTGGAAGAAACAGCATAATTTTCAAGAGCAATATGCCATTATGTCTTAAAAGAAAAGTGTTTGATCAATGCATCCTTCCAGTGCTTACGCATGATGCAGAGACGTGGACCTTAGCTAAAAGAGACATACAAAGGCTGCAGACAACTCAAAGCAGCATGGAGAGGTGCATGCTTGGTGTAACCAGGAGAGATAAGAAGAGGAACACGTGGATCAGAAAAATGACAAGAGTGGAAGACATGTTGATTAGAGTTAAATCCCTGAAATGGCAATGGGCTGGACATACTGCCAGAAGAACAGACCATCGATGCACAGCCGAAATTTTAGATTGGATTCCAAGGGATAGGAAAGGACCCAGAAGAAGACCACATGGAAGATGGGTGGATGAAATTCGAAAGTATGCGGGAGTGACATGGAGGAGACTGGCACAAGACAGACCGTTGTGGAGGAAACTTGGGGAGACCTTCGTCCAGCAGTGGATTGACAATGGTTGACAATGATGATGATGATGACCTGTACAAAAATGTAAAAAAGCCGTGAGCAAATTCAGAAACTACACACCAAGAACAAATCACAAACTGGTCAGATCAGATCATATGTAAAGGATTTCAGGAAGGGAGAGTCTGAACTCAGGTCTGAAGCAACCCTTAGAAATAGGAAACTAAGAGATTTGGGCTAGAGTGCCCAATAGGAAAGTGACACGAAAGCGAGGTGGAAAGGGGGAGGAAGAGGCCCTTATTTATTACCGGGGGGCGAGTCGACTTAACGTGCCCATCCGACGCACGGCGGATATTTAGTGGTTCGAGCGTTCGTACCTTCCTGGGATCAAATCCGAGGTCTTCTCCGTGGCAGTCACGAAAGTTAACCACTAGACCACCCGCGGAACGTAAATCACGAACTTGGAAGTGCTACCATTTTTATTTTTTCTCTCTCTTTTTCAGTTTTTTAAATACACTGACGGAAAAAAAATCCCAACACCAAGAAGGGGTTGTGTTAGATAAACGACAGTTGGTAGGCGGTGAGAGTACATCTGTAAGATGACGTCTATGCAAATTTCGTGCTCGGCGCATACGTGTGGCGCTAGTAGTGCCCATCGGAACATGCGAAGCAGGTTTGCTGTAAGTACGCGCTGTAACGTTCGTGAGCGTTAGTTATCGTTGAAATTCGACGTAGTGTGTTGATGTTAGTCAAGAATGCCTTTAAGAAGACGAAGAAGCCATTATCGACAGCTCACGGAGTTTGAACGAGGTCGTGTAATAGGGCTACGAGAAGGTGGATTTTCTTTCCGCAATATTGCAGAACGACTTGGCAAGAATGTAGCCACTGTGCATGATTGTTGGCAGTGGTGGTCAAGAGAAGGTACTGCCTCAAGAAGACCGGGTTCCGACCGGCCACGTGGCACTACTGAGAGGGAAGACCGCCGTGTACGGCGTATGGCCGTGCCGCATCGTACTGCGTCTGCGGCAGCAATTCGAGCTGCAGTTGCCACCACAGTGACACAACGAACTGTTACAAATCGGTTACTTGAAGGACAGCTCCGAGCCAGACGCCCTGTAGCGTGCATTCCACTTACTCCAAACCACTGCCGTTTGCGACGTCAGTGGTGTCAAGCTAGAGCTCATTGGAGGACGGAGTGGAGATCTGTTGTGTTTTCTGATGAAAGCCGGTTCTGCCTGGGTGCCAGTGATGGCCGTGTGTTGGTTAGAAGGAGGCCAGGTGAGCGCCTGCAACCAACCTGTCTGCGGCCGAGACACACTGGACCTACACCTGGAGTTATGGTCTGGGGAGCAATTTCCTATGACAGCAGGAGCACTCTCGTGATTATCCCACGCACCCTGACGGCACAGTTGTGCGTCGGTCTGGTGATTCAACCTGTTGTGCTGCCATTCATGAACAGCATTCCAGGGGTGTTTTCCAACAGGATAACGCTCGCCCGCATACCGCTGTTGTAACCCAACATGCTCTACAGAGTGTCACCATGTTGCCGTGGCCTGCTATATCCCCATATCTTTCTCCAATCGAGTACGTATGGGACATCATTGGACGACAACTCCAGCATCACCCCCAACCAGCATTAACCGTCCCTGTATTGACCGACCAAGTGCAACAGGCATGGAACTCCATCCCACAAACTGACATCCAGCACCTGTACGACACAATGCATGAACGTTTGCGTGCTTGCATTCAACATTCTGGCGGTTACACCGGTTATTAATGTACCAGCATTTCACATTTAAAATGGCTCTTCTCGCGCTTACATTAAGCTGTGATCTTGAAACCTTAATCGATTAAATATGTTACCTATACAAATACATTGCCGCCATTTCATTCCTCTACAACTATTTTTACGTGGTGTTGGGATTTTTTTTTTCCGTCAGTGTATAATGCCTTTTTATCGTATTTTTTACTTTATTCCATCCATAAAGATGATATCGATTTTAGATTACACCTTAAAAAATTTTATACATGGCAATGCAGCTGTGGACTTTTCAATGTTTTTATTTGAAGGATTTTCTGATTCTAAATAGCATTAACATACTGTTTATACGTTGGTTCTTAATAAATTTCATGCAAGCTGTAAAAAGAATATTTCTGTTTCTTTCATTTCGCCAGGATTTCCCCCTTTTAATCAAGCGGTTTTTATTGTTAACTAAAACAAGGATTCCTCATCCAGTTTTAATGTGGGTTTGGTTTTTGTGTATTGCGCAACTTCTGGAAAAGTTTCCGTGAAATTTATGTGTTCCAGTTTCTCCTGAAAGGAAGATTATAGTACTTTACCCAAAAAGTTTGGTCACGTGATTTAAGGACTTCCTGGTGTGTGTCTGGTGTGTTGGGTGTGAGGTTTGTTTTTGTGCACTACGCTTTGTTTAAAAAAACAGATAATTCGTGAGCTCACCTGCAGAGAAAAGATAATACAAACTAACAAGCAAATAGAGTAAATTCAAAAAGCAGACAACTTTCAGCTTGATTTAATGTTTTCTTCTGGGTTCTCCAGTGAGTGCGGTTGACAAATAAAACTTGAATTTCTATCAAAACATTTTATTCATCGCTCTTTTTAAAAAATATATATATAATTTCCCGATACGCTTGTGCTATCTTTGCATAGCTTTTTTCAGCCTGTGTTTGCAGAATCTCAAACGTTGTGAAAAGTTTCCTTGAAAATTCCGCCATAAACATGCGCAAGACACTGTAAAAATTTGCCGTGATTAGTCAGTGCTTCACCCGTATTAAGACAGTTTACATATCGTAAACACGCCACCTGGCGGTCAACCATAAAATCTCGGTAGATAAACTACACCGGTGTGCAAAAATTAAGGACAAAGAGGAGAAATCAGCATAACAGCGGAGCGAGCAGGCAAAACGAACCGAAAGACCATTCGGGAGATAGACTAGGGTCCAGTACGGTAAAGCATGCTCATATATGCAGCATGACGTAGGGAAACGGGGGGGGAGTGTCGAAAAGGTATAAGGCACACGGGCGGTGTACGCTCAGCAATTCGGTGAAATCTATTGCACGGTGTACATCGGTTTGAACGACGTCGAGTTGCTGCCACCGTGTGATATGGCGAACAGGAAATCCAGTAGACGACATCTGGATGACTTTACCCGAGGTCTCGTCATTGGGAAGTTGGAAGAAGGTCGAAGTGGGACTAGCGTAGCCGAGGAGTTCGCGATCGCTCACAGTATCGTTTCACTAGCTTGGAGAGCATTTCAAACGACAGGAACAGCTGTCCGAGAGTTTAGCAGTGGTCGTCCACGAGCAACCACGGCGGCGGACGACCGGTATATTGTCCCACAGGCGAGAAGAGACAGACAGCAGACAGCGGGAGAAATCACAAGGCACATGCAACAGGCAACTGGAAGTCCGTTATCGCGTTTTACCGTGGCCAGGAGGCTGCACAAAGGTGGTCTATTTGTACGACGACAAGTACGGTGTGTGCCATTAACGCCTGCTCATCGGAGACGGCGGTTCCTGTGGTGCCAGGAACACAAGAACTGGACACATCAGCAATGGGGTCCAGTTCTCTTTACGGATGAGAGCCGATTTAGTCTGACGAGCGATTCTGGACGTATACACATCTGAAAAGAGAAGGAAACACGCAATCACACCTCCAACATCATTGAAATGGACCGGTTTGGGGTTAGCGGAGTTCTCGTTTGGGGCGGTATTATGCTTGGTAGCCGTACTGACCTCCACATCTTCCAAGGAGGTTCAGTCAGTGGTGTCCGCTATTGTACCGAGATTCTCCTGCCTGACGTGCGTCTGTTTAGAGGTGCTTTGGGTCCTGAGTTCCTCTTCATGGACGACAACGCTACACCTGATCGTACAGCGGCTGTGGCAAAGCTGTTGGAGAGTGAAGATATTCAACGCATGGATTGGCTCGCAAGGTCCCCGGACATAAATCCGATCGAACACGTGTGGGACCTTCTCGGGAGACGCTTGGCAGCACATTACCAGCCGCCAGCAACGATTCCGCAGCTGCGATTGGCGCTACAAGAGGAATGGGCCGCGATGCCTCAACAACTCTTTGACAACCTCGTCCTCAGCATGGACAGACGTTGTAAATCCTGCAAAGCAGTCGGGGTGATCATATCCCCTACTAAAGACTGGATTTTTCTTGGCACCTTACACATGGCGTTTCTGTCTTCTGTCCAGTTGTGCTCGAAGCTACCTTTTCAAACCTTTGTATCCTTTGGATTCCTTGTTTGGACGGTTTTGCTCACTTGTCCCATATTCTTACATCTTGAGGATCTTATTGTATGATTTGAGTCGATGTGAAGCACTTCTGCACGACGTTACATTCGAAAAACCGTCCCGTCTTTAATTTTTGCATGCCAGTGTACATATTCACGGTGTTCAAATTGTTGGAACTGTTACTGTATTTTAATCTTAACAATCTGGCAACGTCCTTCTCAAAATGGTTATAAACCTGTTTTAGCACGTCTTTTGTTAAAAAGATCGTGCTTATGTTATCGTTTGTCCGTCCGTCTGTCCGTCTGTACCCCAACGATTTTTCTGCAACTATTAGTGAAAAATTCTTTTTGCATTGGGAAGCTTGAAATATGCGAATGATGATCCTTTATTTCGTTGTTTTTTTACGATGTACAATTTCGCCGGTAGAGGGCGTAAATGCAGATGATGTCGAATTCAAAAATACGTTTTAATCCACATATTTGCTTCTAAACATCCGACTGAAAAAAATATTTTATCTTTCGATTCCATTTATGTCGAAGAGTAATTTAGATATAGTTACTTTTTTCAAATTACGCATAGATTTTCCGCTAGGGGACGTAAAAGTATATTACATTTTTCCCGATAACTCTTCTTCTAAAACTCCGATTTGAAAACTTTTTCTTCACCGGATACACCTCCTGACAGAAAATCTTTTGCATATAAATTCAAATTTTTGGTAAAGAATACTTTGGCCACCAGGGGGCGTAAGTGGTAATTTTGGCATCTGATAAATTTACCATAAAATCTGAGCTTCTAAAATATCGATTGAAAAAATTATTTCGTAGACTGATGCCACTCACATCGATAAATCTTTTCGGAATATTTTCTTCTTAAAATATTCTACAGTTTCTCCGCCATCTTATTTTCGTCAATATCTCTACGTCTAGAAGTCCGACTTCTAAAATTTCTTCTTTCTTGGATCGTGTTTTCAGTGTGACATGTTTTTTATATAATTTCAAAATTTTCAAGTAATTCATAGACTTTCCGCTAGCTAGAGGTAAATTGCGTTTCCCCGTATATCTCTGCTTCTGGATCTCCGATTTGAAAAATTATTTCTGCACCGGATACAGCTCCTGATGAAAATGGTTTGCACATAATTTTTAATTTTTGTAAAAAAAAAATGGTTTGGACACCAGGGGGAAGGGAGGAGGGGGGATCTTAATTTCCGATTCTGATGTATTTGTAGCCAAATATGAGCTTCTAAAATCTCGAATGAATATAACGTCGTTTGTAACCGATAGTACTTATGTCGACAAACCGTTTAAAAATATTTTCTTCTTAAAATAATGCATGGTTTCTACGCCAGGGGGCGTTGATGTATTCCTTATTTTTGTCCATATCTCTACTTCTAGGAATCCGATTTGAAAAATTTATTCTTCCTTGGATAGTGTTTCTAGTGTGACATGTTTTTTATATAATTTTAAAATTTTCAAGTAATTCATAGACTTTCCGCTAGGGGGCGTAAGGGTAAATTGCTTTTCCCCCTATATCTCTGCTTCTCAATCTCCGATTTGAAAAATTCTCTCTGCATCGAATACAGCTCCTGATAGGAAAACGTTTGCACATAATTTCTAATTTTTGTGAAAAAATGCTTTGGCCACCAGAGGGCGTAAATCTTAATTTCCGCTACTGATGTATTTGCACAAAAATATGAGCTTTTAAAATCTCGATTGAAAAAAGCGTTGTTTGTAGACCGATAGTACTCATGTCGACAATCCCTTTAGAAACATTTTCTTCTTAAAATAATGCATGTTTTCTACGCCAGGGGTCTAGATGTATATCTTATTTTCGTTAATATCTCTACTTCTAGGAGTACGATTTGAAAAATTCCTTCTTTGTTGGATAGTGTTTCTAGTGGGACGTGTTTTCATATAATTCTAAAATTTTCAAGCAATTCATAGACTTTTCGCTAGGGGGCGTAAAGGTAAATTGCTTTCCCCTATATCTCTGCTTCTAAATCTCCGATTTAAAAAATTCTTTCTGCACCGGATACAGCTTCTGCTGGGAAATCCTTTGCACATAATTTCAAACTTTTGTAAAAAATGGATTGGCCAACCAGGTGGCGTAAGTCTTAATTTCCGCTTCTGATGCATTTGCAGCAAAATATGAGCTTCTAAAATCTCGATTGAAAATAAAGTCATTTATTGACCGATACTACTCATGTCGACAAAACTTTTAGGAACATTTTCTTCTTAAAATAATGCATGGTTTCTACGCTAGGAGCGTAGATGTATATCTTATTTTTGTCAATATCTCTACTTCTAGGAGTCCGATTTGAAAAAAAAATCCTTCTTTGTTGGATAGTGTTTCCGATGCGAAATGTTTTTCCTAAAAATTCAAAATTTCCAAGTAAATTATAGACTTTCTGCTAGGGGGCACAAAGGCAAATTGCATTTTCTGCGTTATTTCTGCTTCTAAAACTGCGATTTCAAAAATTCTTCCTGTATCGCATACAAGATCTGATGGAAAATATTTTCCCCATAATTTCTAATGTTTGGTATAGAATGGTTTGGCCACCAGGGGTCATAAGTGTTAATTTCTGCTTCTGATGTATTTGTAGCAAAATCTTTGATCCTGAAAACTCGATTAATTTTTTCATTGAACCGATACCGCTCATATGGAAAATCCTTTTGAGAATACTTTCCTCCTAAAATAATGTATGGTTTTCCCACCAAGGGACGTAAAGTCACATCTTATTTTTGTCGATATCTCTGTTTCTAAGAGTCCGATTTGAAAAATTCTTTCTGTGTTGAAGATCGTATCCGGTGCGAAATGTTTCTCATATAGATTCATGTTTTTCTTAAACACAAGTCTGCAACCAGAGGGCGTAAGTTAACGATTCTGTTTACAGCAATATCTAAGGGATTAAAAACCCTATCGGAAAATTTCTCTCTTCCGTCAGATACTATTGTTTTCCATACCGGCTCCATTGTCTTTGAATAGCTTTGATAAATTTAATTTGCGTCAGAACGGATTCAAAATACGTGCTATTACACCAGAAAATTCGGTGTCATCTTTATTGTTTCATGTGCAATCAGTCGACTGGCAACACCTCTGTGGGCAACACGTTTTTATTCCCCGATCAGTAGACATATTGTTTTTATTCCCAGTCATTATACATATTAATTAACATTACGGCATTAGACGTTTTTATTTCCCCTTAAACGTGTGTATGTGTTATTATTTACTTGTCATTCGAAATGTTAATGAACATTATGGTAATTAGACGTTTTTATTTCCCGGTCATTAGATATGTTAATGAACATTACAGTATGGTACTGCAAAATTACGGTTTATTGACTGGTCACTCAGCTGCCGGTGCATCTACCGTAATTTGACTCTACAATGTTTTACAGTGCACGTGGAAATCGCTCGGAGTTACGTCTCAAAAACTAGTAGCAGGAAAAAATAAACATCTTACACCAGCGACGGAGTAATTACACATACTTACTCTATGTGACCGAGCGTCATCATGAAGCAAGAACACACATACACAACGTAAGACGATTTAAAATTGGGATTTTACATGGAAAGCGCGAAAAAATGGTAATTAAAGATATGAAAACCTCAAGATCTGCTATTTATCACATTCGCTTCAATTTTTATTAAATCAACTAACAAACGCCATATTTTTGGTATGTCGATGTCGATTTGCTGTAAAAAGCTTGAATCCAAAGAAAAACATGGATGTCACTGTTAGAGAGATGTTCAGCTACATCGCACGGATCTGTTATTGCGCATTTCGCAAAATTTAAAAGCAAATGTTTCTGCAGAATTCTGATTCAGTAAGACTCCTAATGTATTATACAGAGTAAAGATCCAGAGATCGCGAAATGCACAGTGCCTGTTCCACCAATGTAGTAAAATGAAAGAACACTACTCGCCGGCGAACAGTGAGAATCACCATTTTTTACTACAATGGATCAGATTGAATGAATGTCGAAATTAGTGTAAGAGCCACCAGGGACGATATTACGTCTGATTTTACGTCTAATATGCTGCTGTAACAAAGCAGTTCTTAAAAGATTTTCTACAGGCTTGGCAAAACTAATGTCTTGAGGACCGATACTGGGCTTAGACGCGCTTTGCATCGGTGCACTCACACCCAATCATAGCTACAGATATTTTCAAATTTGTTTTAGAGTTTAACGCCCACCATAAGTACACTATCTACTAACAAGTAATTGGACACCCCTGCAATCGACGATATCTGCGGTCCTGATACACGTCACGGCCGTCGCCGTTAAATATCGTGTGGGAAACAACAACGCAACCAGTCGCATGCAAGATGCCACGCAGTTCAGAGCTCTCTGATTTCGAGAAAGGTGTACTCGTCGGGTATCACAGAAATGGCCGATCCATACGTGACATATCCAGCGAGTTGAAGTACCCAAAATTGACAGTGGCCTACGTGATTGACAAATGGAAGATGAGAGGTGTCTGTCGGAATGTGCCCCAACCCGGCAGACCCACAAAACTGGTAGTTAGAGACCGACGGGTGCTGGCCAGAGAAATTCGGAAGAACCGCACCAAATCGACGGGCCACATCCACGAGGAGTTTCAGCAGGCATCCGGGAGTGTTCTTTCGATGAATACCATCCGTAAGAAAGCGCATCTGCTCGGTTATCATGGACGTGCTGCCGCCCACAAGCCTTTGATCACCAAGTTCAATAGCGCTGCTCGGCTAACGTGGTGCAAAAAACGTCGACAGTGGACCGTTGAACAGTGGAAACAGGTCCTCTGGAGCGGCGTATCAAGGTTGACCCTCTACCGTTCGGATGGCAGGGTCTGGGTTTGGCGTCTGCCTGGAGAACGCCTCCTGCCGGAATGTATTTGCCAACTGTGAAATTCCGCGGCGGTGGAATTATGCTATAGGGGTGTTTCTCCTGGTATGGCACAGGGCCCTTGGTCGCAGTTCCTGGTAGACTCAACGCCGAGACCTACTGCACCATTTTGGATGATCATGCGCTTCCTACGTTGTGGCAGTTTTACAGGGTGGACCCATGTTACTTTCAGGATGACAATTCCATCTGTCATGTTGCGAGGTCCACCATGACTTGGTATGGTGACAATGGGGTTAATCGAATGTACTGGCCTGCGCAGAGCCCGGACCTTAACCCTATCGACCACCTCTGGGACGAGTTGGAGCGTCAACTGAAGGGGTGCCCCCCACCGTCCGAAATCGGTGAAGGAACTGACCTGACTTCTCCAAGCCGAGTGGAAGAAAATACCGCTAGCCGTCGTGCAACGCCTTGTTGACAGTATTGCCCCGGAGGGTAGCAGCTGTAATCGCCGCTCGTGGAGGCTCCACCAACTATTGAAGGCGAATAAACTTCGTTTTCCTTTGCCATCACAGGTGTCCAATTACTTGTTGGTAGATAGTGTAGCTGTTGAGGCTATAAGAAGCCCCATTCCACTAATTTAGGGTCCACTATTTCCATGAACGAAAGAGAGCCCACACCATAGGGTAAGGGAATCATTCAAACAACATCCAGAGCTCTCCTTCCGGGCTCATCTTGGACGACTTACCAGCAAACAGCGCCTGTGAACACTCGCCCACTAAGGCAGCAACAAAAACCTGAAGTTTCTATATCATGTCCAACCTGCGCAACAGTAAATCATATGGGCAGCCATAATGGCCTTAGTGTGAAAGTATCCAAACTTTATATTACTCGTTAATTGGCAAGATAATATTTGCAGCATTTTTCCTCCTTCGTGATAGCGGAATTTGTGCGTTTCGTTGTGTACAAAAATGTTTACAAAAAGCTTTAGTGTACATAAAGCTTTTATTCCTGCTTCCCAAATAAAACATTCCGAGAAAAACTTCGACGAATCCAACCTTCTTTTAACAACCGAGTTACGACACCTCCTTTGAAACGAACAAATATATTTAAGCTCGAGTACTTCAGCGTTTCTGCATGCATGTGATAAATTATCAGAGCGCCCTCTATTATGGAAAGTGCTAAGAATTTGCTTCTACGAAAGTTCCTTTTAATCTCAATAATCTGATTACAAGGGTTGTCAAATCACGTGCGACAGCAGTCCCTCCTTACGCATTTCAGCAGTAGTTTAATGATGTTACGACTCCGAATAACAGTTTGTTAGCGAAGGTGTCTAGCCCTTATTTCTAGATAAGCAATAAAAATTTTCGAAGATATTTCTATAATGTGAGCACGAGATAATTTAAGGAAAAGAAATATTCCTCCTTTTATAACTTTTGCATTTTCATAGTTAAACATGACTAATGAACGTGAGATTACAAGTCAGTGCCCCCATTGGACTGTGCTTCATAAACAGTTTTACTAAATGATTATAATAGTTGGAAAAGGAAGGTTTGTGCAAGAAAGTATGTAATGCTAAGAGCACGAAGAATTAAGTGCTAAGATAAACGAAATCCTCTAATTAAATCAGAAATAGGACTGGGGTTTTTTGTGGGGGGGGGGGAGAATTAACGACCACAACGAGCAACTTCGAGGCAGTCGCCTCCCCTAGTTTGGCGCCAATCTTCTTTTTTTTTTCTTTTTTTAGGTTTAACGACCACCGCGAGTTCAGTGGGCTGCAAGCAGTCTCTCATCCCTATTTAGAGTCACTGGTTCGTGGAAAAAGGGAGAAGCAGTGCCATAAGTCAAGCGCAACATCCATGCCTCACCGAGATTCGAACCCGGACCCATCTCAGATCGGCGAATGGTCAGAAGCCAGCTCTTAGACCATTTTGCCATCGTTTTTCCAGTACCTTTATTATATGAAAGATGACAACATTATGATTATAAGACAAAGTGGGGACCATTACAAGGATATAGCTTTCAGGAAACTTAATAGGCAGGTTGACTGCAACATCGAAGAGCACAGCTCTGCAGAGTATATTAATATGAAATCTTTTAGGATACCTCGTAGAACAGTCCAAAAGCGGCTCCAGGGGAATTCATCGAAAACGAATTCATCGAAAGCGAATTTGTCGAAAACGAATTCATCGAAAAGCAAATTCTTCGAAAATTAGGGCTTTAAGTGAATTCACCAAAAGCGAAATCCCCGAAAGATAAAATATCGTAGGGTAAGCTTTTATCGAAAACGTTGACTATATATGATTGAAATATCGTTAAGTGGCCACAAAAGCGTTTGGAGAACGCTTAAAAATTGCATGTTTGATTTCTTAGATTACACTTTCATGTAGGATGACCACAAAACCGTCAGGAATTCTAACGAGAATCAGACTTTCGAATTCATTGTGTCTACTTTCCCCGTAGGCCGCCTCTAAACATACGGCCTAGGCAGTGGCCTTTTTAACAGTTTTTATTCCGCCGTGATTATATTTATAAGGTTTGGACACCCAGACAGGTTAGTAATATTACGCTTTTTCTTTGGCATTAAAAATAAATTAATATGCGTAGGAATAAGCTTAGGCCTTTTCAACATTTTTTATTCCATCGTGCTCATATTCATAAAGTTTAGACACCAAGTGAATTTAGTACTATTGCACTTTTACTTAGGCATTAAATATTAATACCTTGGCTTAGGCTTTGGCCTTTTCAACAGTTTTTCTTCCATCGTGTTCACATTTATAAGATTTAGACAGCATGGCAAGTTAGTATTATTGCGTTTTTACTCAGGCGTTAACTATTAATACCTTAGCCTAGGCCTAGGCTTTTTTTACAGCCGTAGTCATACTTATAAGCTTTGGACACCAAGTCAAGTTAGGTTATGAATATGAACACGATGGAAGAAGAACTGTTAAAAAAGCCTAGGCGTAGGCCTATGTATTAATATTGGATGCCTACGTAAAAGCTCAATATTACTAACTTGACTTGGTGTCCAAACTTTATGAATATGAGCGCAATAGAATAAGGACTGTTAAAAAGGCCTAGCCCAAGGTATTCATATTTAATGCCTAAGTAAAAGAGCCATTGTACTAACTTGACTTGTTGCCTAATGAATATGAACACGTCGGAATAAAAAATATTAAAAAAGCCTACGCATAGTAGTCCTAGGCCAAGGTATTAGTATTTAATGACTAAGTAAAGGCACAATAATACTAACTAGACCTTTTGTCTAAACCTTACGAATATGAGCACAATCAAATAAAAACTGTTTAAAAGACCTAATTCTATGTATTAATATTTAATGCCTAAGTAAAAGTGCAATAATACTGACTTGACCTTGTGTCTAAACCTTATGAATATGAGCACAATCGCATAAAAACTGTTAAAAAGGCCTAGGCCAAGGTATTCATATTTAATGCCTAAGTAAACGCACAATAATAATAACTTGACTTGGTGCCCGAACCTTACAAATATGAACACGATGAAATAAAAACTTTTCAAAAGACCTAGGCTTGTTTATTAATATTTGATGCTTAAGTAAAAGCTTGATCTATTATGTAAACGTTGCAAATATATTATTAGCTTGATTTATACGTAAACGTTGTGAATATATTGCGTGTTTCTCAGATTCATAAGGTTTAGACACGAAGACTAGTATTATTGTCCCTTTTTCTAAGGCATTAAATATTAATAATCCCTAGGCCTTTGCTCACATCTGAAACCAAGAAACTGCAATTTTTATACTGCCCCTGAAGTTGGAGTCTGCACTTGTCCTTGTCCAGTTGTCCTGTTGTCCATTTGTCCTGTGGTCCAGTTGTCCTGTGGCCATTTCGATGAATTCGTTTAATTTTTTTTTTCGAAAAAGTCTTCTTTCGGTAAACTGCTCATTCGATAAATTTTTTTTCGATGAATTCTCATTCGACGAATTCGTTTTCGATTAATTAGCTTCACTTTTTTCGAAAAAGTCGTCTTTCAGTAAATTGTTCGTTCGATAGACTTGTTTTCGATGAATTCGCGTTCGAGGTATTCGTTTTCGATGAATTTGTCTTCGATGAATTTCTTTTCAGTTAATTCGCCTGCTCCCCCAAAAGTTACCTGCTCAAAGCTTAAAAGTGGATAATATACAGTATATCAAGAATAAGATATATAAGATCATAGGAAACTCCAGTCGGCATTATCAAAATCGAAAGCAGATGTGCATGGCGCAGTGGATTCGATACAAAAGAAAATGTATACATAAGGGTCGTCCAAATGAAACATAGATTAGCTGTTGGAATTAAGTGTGCTTTATTAAAGCATTGGAATATGCACCCAGATAAATACACTGCTGGCGACCCAAAATGCAACACCAAGTAGGACACGAGATAGCAAAGCCAGATTTACTGGACACATAACAACAGATACAAAGATGAAACGATTGAGCTTACATGCCCGTGCGACTTTCGGAACACGCAGACATCAATAGTTCGTGTGGTCCACATGGCTGGCAATAACGGCCGCTACACGCCGCGGCAACGAATGAAAGAGGCTCTGGATGTGGGGTTGGTGTATGTCGGTCGAGGCTGCTTCCACACGTTACCACAGTTCATCAGGCGTAGCCGCGGGTGGTTCTTGCCGGCCCACTCAGTTGACGATCAGTGACCAGACGTGTTCGATGGGCGACATATCGGGAGAACAGGCTGGCCACGGCAGCAGTGACACCTGGTGGATCGTGAAGAATTGTTGCACGATGCGTGCCACGTGCGGGCGCGCATTGTCCTGTTAAAACGTGGCCGCTGGCAGGTCCTGCAGGAAAGGGAGGACTACAGGCTCCAAAACGTCGGAGATGTAACGGTGGCTGTTGAATGTACCAGCCATGCGTACCAGAGGGGTACGGGTGTCATATTCAATTGCGCCCCAAACCATAACGCCAGGCGATCGACTGGTATGGCGATGCATTATGCAGGCGTCATACAGTCTCTCGCCGCGGTGCCGCCACACGCGAATCCGACCATCGTGTAGTTGCAGGCAGAAGCGGGATTCGTTGGAGAAGAACAATGTCGTGCCATTCCGTAGTCTAGGTGCGGCGTTCAACGGCCCACTGCCGCCGCACTCGCAGGTGGTGTAACGTCAATGGTAATCGGAGCAATGGGCGCCGTGAGATAAGTCTCCGCTCCTGCAGACGACGTCAAACGGTACGTGCTGACAAAGGTTGTTGAGCAACACACCCTAATTCCTGCGCTAACGTTCGTAATGTGGCGGTGCGAGCCGTCAATGCCCGCCGCACAACACGCCGGCCCTCTTGTTTGGTGGTGTGCCGCGGCTGGCGGCAATCACTCACGTCGGTCCGTCCGTCCATCCTTCCTGCACCCACCGAATCCATACTCGCCTCACTGTGGCTGGATGTCGCCCCACACGGGTGCCGATGTCTCGGTACGATAAACCGATGTCGCGATAAGCCACAATTCGTCCCCTGTCGAACTCCGAAACGTGCTGGAATGACTGCCGTATTCTGCGACGAGGCATCAGGAAGCTTCCGACGCACAGGTCCGGCAGCACAACACACTTCTACTACTTACACCCCACCTTCTGTGCAACTTTCTTATAGTGCTTTTCGGTGGCGTACCGGGCGCACATGGTTTGCATATGCCCTGCAATGCTAATCGTTTGCATGTCCTCTCGCGGGCGACGCGTGCTGCGAAGTTGAGGCCAATCGGATGCTTCCTTCTTGGCGTTGCATTTTGGGTGGCCAGCAGTGTATATACGTACATAACAAACGGATGTTAGTAGCGCTAGAAATAGCATGTGCGTCCCATCGGTCGATAAGTTTATGGGTCCTCTGCCAGGTTCCTTGGAACCTATGACGAATTAAATATCTCCATCAATTTCATGCCAGGATTCGAACCCCAACTCTTAGCTCCGGAGCTCCGAGTGTTAACCAATATTCTACACTGGCATGTGCTCTCACTGTTATCTGCCTTTACCGCATATGTGTCCTGTGAGGCAGGCACGTCGATTAAAAAAAAAAGTTGTGCGGCCTCTATATATCCTAAATTCGTTAGATAACCTGCGTAATTTGCAAATTAAGGAGACATAAGCGTCAAATTTCGCCCTAGCGGCTGAATTTTGAACTAACCTTTTTGTTTCGGAAATCGAAACCTCATACTCAGGAAAGCATGCATACCAAATTTGGTTGAGATTTGTCCAATAGTTCTTCCTACAGAGGGTTCTGAACAACTGTTTTATTATCTTATATTAATACTGCCGTAAACTCCACTGAGCGGTGTGCAATTTCAGGTTCGAGTTAATTGCCAATTTTAATCCGGTGTGTAGTTGCCGAGTCGGATTACCGAACTTGACAATATCGGTGTGGATTATCCGGAACTGGAATTCGGGCCAAACGCGGACAAACCGCGACGCCTACATCTCTAAACATACGGTCACTAGGACGGCATTGATTTTAACAGAATTACCGTCTCATCAGGCATTCAGCACACAGCTATCACATATCATCCTTGTATTTACTGCATGTCTTTTGAATACCTTTGAGTATCCATTTGAAAGTCAACTACGTCAAAAATGACCTAGAAGAATCTCGCTCATCGCTGACTTTGTAATGATAATCGTGTAGAACTTGCTTGAAGAATAAAATGCTATTTCACTGTGAGCTGTATATTTTCTCCCTCTGCCTTTCACTTATACTGACAAAATATGTGCATCATTTAATAGAAAAGAACTCTTTGAAAGGAGGTATTGGGTCAATACACGTATGAACAATTAAATAAAGATAAATCTTAAAACGCATTGTTCTCCGGCTTAAGTTTTGTGTGAGTTTTTTATTACCAGAAAGCAGGTGTTTTTAACAACGACAAAAATTTGGTGTAGCAATATTTTAACTTCCGAACTTCATATAAATAATATTTACGTAAAATTCAGTGGGAAAAACACGCAAACAGATATTTGAAAATATTTTCTCTTTTAGTAAGCAGCTTACGCGTTTCATTAAATCCAACGAAAGTCACCGAAAAAAAAAAAAAGTAATTTAAAATAACAAAGCTGATTTAAAATTATTTGTGTCCGTAAACAGGAAATAACATCATCAACTGGAATAATGAAAATTTGATTTGATGTTAAAAAAAGGCAGAACAACAAAAGAAATAAAAAGTCTCAACTCTTTAATATTTTTTCAAAACTTCTTTCAGTGTCATAGCAGACAAATTAATCAGTAATCTGATATAAGAAAAGCTTATGTATATGAGATGGCTGCATGCACTATCTAGAGCAATCAATAGAAAAATGGGTGGGTCTTAGATACCCCTTTGTTTGGTCCATGTAGGATTATGAAAAAAGACGGGCCGTTAAACAAAAGTAGCCGCATACCTAGGGCTTAATGTAAATGCTAATATAGAGCAGAGTTGTCACGAATATCATTTACAACAGAACACCTGTAGACATTGTGGTAAACAAAATTACACTGGTTTCCATAAATTAAGAAAAAAAGAAAAACACGAAAATCGCGTTTATTTATGAAAGAACTGATTGAAATGCACGGAGCTTGGGTATACGACGGGGAGTGTAACGCGGAGTCAGGGTATCTTACGAAACGATTGCATCGGATTAGGCAAAGGAGCAGCCCGGTAAAAGAAGCTGTTCCGGAGGTGTGCGACATTGTTTGCGGATTGTAAAGAAAGGATTTTTGAGATTAAGAATTTGCTTCAATGGTTGCGTGATGTCACCTGACAGATGAATGGAGGTGGAAAGAGATGAATGGAGGTGGAACACTAGAGGGCAGTCAGTCTGGTAGAAGTTGCATGATGGCTGCATGTGAGCCTTTCTAAAGTCCGCAGACTGTATAGAACCAATTTCAAAGCACGCAATCAGCTTCTCGAAGGTACAGTGAAGGACTGCCTCCGATTATCTGCCCTGAGAAACAAGACGGCTACCCCAATAGAGCTGCGATTGGTCCTTGCTGCTGCTGCAGGAAAGGTGATATTTGCTTCTGTTGTTCGCAGATGGCTTCTCGAAGGAGGTCTTTACGCTAGACCTCCAGCACTCTGCATGAGCTAATGTTCACAGATGAGCTCATATTTGTTTTGGCGAACGATTCCACGCGTACTGTTATCTGGAAAGAACGAAGGATACGCATTATCTCTCTACGACCTTTTAAAGGGAAATTTTGAGTGGTGGTAGCATACTCGTTTAGGGTGTCGTCTCGTTAGATGGATCTCTGTGCGCTTCCAAGAAAAAGCGTGAATGCTAAACGCTATGTGGATGACCTCCTGGACCCTTATGTCCGCCTCTATGTAGGTGCGATCAAAGATATATTTTTCCTTCAAGATAATAACGCTCATCTTGAGCAAGGCTGGCACAACAATATCTTCAAGAGGTGACCATTGTCCGTATGGATTGGTCATCCCTCGGGTTTGGGGACAAGAATGCGTGGATGGTTCCTTCTGAAGTCGGCTTCGGACGCACTTTGTCCCTGGGCTCCCTTCCTTAGACTGATACAGTTTACCAGATGAGTATCGATGCGCTGGTAGTAAAACAACGCAAGACGATTGTAATCTGCTGCCATCTGGTGGCAGGCACCAACAGGCATTGTCCTATGGTTGTTAATGATGATTGTTCAGCCAGGTCTAATGACATTTATCCGATCGACCATGCTAGTATGATCCAGGGAGACGTATTGCTGCCCTTCCGCATGATCGGGAGAAGCTTAGACTAGCTTTCCATGAACAATAATCGTTGTTAACTGCAGAGCTTGTGTGCACCATCATCAACAGCATGAAACATTGCTGTGAGGCATGTATTGCTTCGAGGGGTGACTACACTCCCTATTAAGGTACTTTGACATTTTTGTTTTGACACCCTACTTTTTAACTGGTTCTGTATGTGATCAGTTTTGTCGAAATAAAGTGTTTCTTACGAAATGTTTTAGAATTGCTAGTGTACGATATGAAATAGGTTTTCACCAAATTTCGTAATATTTCGTCATGTATTTTCTGAGATACCCCGATTTCTCTATTTCCCTTAATTTATGAAAACCAAGAGTAAAGAAGTGGGATTAAAAATGAACTTTCAGAAGGCAAAAGTGATGTACAATGCTTTTACAAGAAATGAAGATTTATCGGTTGATGGGGAAAATCTGGAGACAACCAATACCTACATTTATCTTGAACAGCAAATATGAAGTTAAGGTCACATTGATGAAGAAATTAATCAGCGTATAAAACTTGCCTCGAGAGCTTTTGGAAGAAACAGTATAATTTTCAATAGCAATATGCCATTATGTCTTAAAAGAATAGTGTTTGATCAATGCATCCTTCCAGTGCTTACGTATGGTGCAGAGACGTGGACCTTAACTAAAAGAGACATACAAAGGCTGCAGACAACTCAAAGGAGCATGAAGAGATGCATCCTTGGTGTAACCAGGAGAGATAAGAAGAGGAACTCGTGGATCAGAAAAATTACAAGAGTGGAAGACATCATGATCAGAGTAAATTCCCTGAAATGGCAATGGGCTGGACATACTGCCAGAAGGACAGACCATCAATGGACAGCTGAATTTTATTTTTTTTGATTGGAGGTTTAACGACCACTGTGAGCAACTCAATGGGCTATAAGCAGTCGCCCGTCCCTAATTTAGGGTCACTGGTTCCAGGGAAGGGAGAGAGCCAGTGCCGTAAGACAAACACAACATCTATGCCTGACGGGATTCGAACCCGGACCCCTTACGGACGAATGATCAGAGGCCAACGCCTTAGACCACTGCGCCACCGGGGCGGCCTGAAATTTTAGACTGGATTCCAAGGGACAGGAAATACTCAGAAGAAGACCACATGTGAGATGAGTGGATGAAATTCGAAAGTATGCGGGAGTGCCATGGAGAAGACTGGCACAAGACAGACCGTTGTGGAAGAAACTTGGGGAGACCTTCGTCCAGCAGTGGATTGATAATGGTTGACAATGATGATGATGGAAACCAATGTAAGGAATGCTGATCTAAGGAACGTGGGCGGTATCAGAGAGGAAAGCGCTAGCCTGATTTCTATTTCTGTATTTTCCTTAATTATGGAAATTAATGTAAGAAAATTGATCTAAGGAACGTGTGCGGTATCAGAGAGGAATGCGCTAGCCTGATTTACATTTCACTATTTTCCTTAATTTATGGAAACCAATGTAAGGAATATTGATCCAAGAACGTGTGCGGTATCAGAGAGGAAGACGCTAGCCTCATTTCTATTTCTTTATTTTCCCTAATTATGGAAACCAATGTAAGGAATATTGATCCAAGAACGAGAGCGGTACCAGAGAAGAAGGCGCTAGCCTCATTTACATTTCTCTATTTTTCTTAATTTATGGAAACCAATGTAATTAATATTGATCTAAGGAACGTGTACGGTATCACAGAGGAAGACACTAGCCTCATTTCTACTCATGCATAATAGCTTTGAAGATTTTCATCCTGGTTAAATGAAATAGAAACGAATCATATCGTACTGTACCATAATCGTTCCCACCGCGGATAGGATAATGGCAGAACTCTTACAGTATCAAAGAAATAGAAGCAACGATCGTGTAGAAATAAACAAATCTTCACCTTTTAGGGGAAGCATTTGGCATGTACCGTTACTTCGTCTAAACATTCATTCAATTTAAAGATTATTTCACCATTTAGGGGAAGCATTTAGCATGTACCGTTACTTCATCTAAACATTCATTCAATTTAAAGATTATTTCACCTATGGGTCATTTTAGCAAGAAATTTTCATTTTACTAAGGGATCCACCGGACTGTTAGTGCCATCTCGGTAATGTTGATAAATCAAACCTCACACTTTTGATTCTTCTCTCGAAATTATTTGTAGATACTGTTAGAGATTTACTTTTCGACTATTTTAATGTACATTTTTGCGATATAAGCTTAAGACAGTAACTTCAAGTAAAGAGATATTTTATATAAACAGTCCTATATTTAAAAATATAATTAATTAATAATAACTATTTATTTAGCTAAATCACTTACATCAGCATGGCGCAGATTATAGAGGTGTTTTTTCATGTATGAATTACACCAGAAAGCCCCAATTCAGCAAATACTCCAGATACATTATTCTTTGAAAATCTTGAATATACGAAAGGCCTTCGTACTACACTGAAGAGCAATTGAATTAGAGACAGCTGGCGTTATGCAAATGTGGCGCTATGGGCGGTCCTGTAAACGGAAACGACAGGACGTATGCAACAGTCCGACAATACAAGGAGTGATGCGACGGGAATCAGTAAGAGTCGGACGCAGTATAGGTAAGACGAAGTATCTAAGCGCATTTCATCGTGGGCAAATTGTCGGCGCCCGACAAATGGGTCACTCCATCTCGGAAGTCGGGCAGGCACTGGGATTTTGACGTGTCACTGTGTCACGATTGCACCGTGAGTACATCGAATCCGGTAAAACCATCCCTGCAAGGGCCAACTGCCGTGGACAACAGCGTGCGGATGAGCGGGGTCATCGTCTGCTAACTCGCATTGTAACAGCTGATAGACGGGCCACAGTGCAAGAATTCACTCGGCAATTTAACACTGGTGCACAAAAACGTGTAAGCAGCCACACCATCCAGAACCATCTTCTCGCTATGGGGTACAGAAGCCATCGTCCCACGAGGATACCGCTGCTGACCGCACATCACAGGGTGCAAAGATTAGCATGGGCGCGGGAACATCGCCACTGGACCCTAGACGTGTGGGAAAATGTTGCCTGGACTGATGAGTCGAGATTCACGTTGGTACATGCGGATGGCAGGATACGAGTACGGCGCAAACCACATGAAGCGGTGGATCCTTCTTGCCAGCAGGGTACTCTTCTAGCTGGTGGGGGTGGTATTCTCGTCTGGGGACTGTTTACGTGGGCTGAAATGGGACCCCTGGTACGTGTGACGTCGTCCCTCACGGGTCAACGTTACCGGGATATCATGGGCGTCCATTTGCTCCTGTTTGTACGTCTTCAACATCCTACTGGGGACCTCATCCTGCAACAAGACAATGCAGCTCCCGAATTGTATCCGAATGGTTGGATGAACACTCCACCGACGTGACCTCGCTTTCAGGGCCAGCTAGGTCACCTGACCTCAATTCCATCGAGCATATCTGAAATGCCATCGAAAGAGATGTTCGAGGCTCTGACCCCGCTCCATCAAATCTTCGTGAACTGTGGGAGCTTGTTCAGGGGTCGTGGATCCGTATGGCTTCCCAACGCTTCCGGTGTCTTGTCGAGTTTATGCCGAGACGAATCGCCGCCGTCATCAGGCCGAAAAGTGGTGCTACGCGTTACTAGACAGGTATCTCTAATTCAATTGCTCTTCAGTGTATTATGATCAAATTACTATGCTAAGCGCAAATGTGTATGTCGCATCCTGTGCAAAAGTACTGATCGAATCTGAAATTTTGATAGATAATATTTCAAAATAATCTCTTACTCAACTGGAATCGTCAATAAATTAGTGCTAACTGATAATATTTCAAAGAAAGGGATGGGTTCCCAACCGCAGATTCAAGTTTGGAAGCGTAAGCATTTTTTCTCGTTTTTTTTTTGAGGTTGAGTAAGGATTCGATATGTAAACTTTCGGATCACTGAAGTTATATATTTAATAAACGACGCTTTGATCGAATAAACCACGAGGTGCAGTCATATTTTTCGTGGAGACGAACTATTCAATAAAGTGACCTTTAAAATTATCACTTTATAGAAAAGTATTTCGCCGAAATCATTTTCTGAATGAAAAGAACGTTCGGTGAAACGAACCTCTCGTGAACATATTCGGTAGAGTGAGTTCTGGCGCAGTTATATTTCGGTAAAATGAATGTTACCTATTTGACGGTCCCAAAAAACATTTTTAAAATTGGCACCTATTTCTTTCAAAGAATGGATATAAACCCAATTTATTATCCGGTTTTAATCCAAGCCGTTGATTTTAAGTATATTGCAAATGAAATTGAAGAAACAAAAAACAAGTTGCTAAAAAAATAAAGCGTTGAATTTCTCAAAGCGCAAGAGAAACACAGGACATAAGTAGATCAGGCCGCAGATTCGAATACAAGTTGTCGTTTGAGGGGGAAAACGCTGATATTCGTCGGTAGAATTGCCAAAGAAACAGGGACATGTAAATTAACCTTACTAATATTAGAAATGGAAGGAAAATGCCTGCAAAACAATAGAAGATTTCGTTTGATTTACGAAGTGTGACAATTTAATTACAATCTCGTAATGACGCCCTTGTGGCTATTCGGGAAGTATCACGTGCCTATGCGTCTCTCGACATGTTTTAAGTAATGCGCATGCGTTAACCGCAGACCAGTAGAGCGAGCCCTTCTTGAGTGAGCAGTTACGAAAGCAACGCAAGTCTGTGTGTGAGGTTTGAGGTAAAAATGAGTAATACAAAGTCAGAGCAGCGCATTAATATCAAATTCGGTAGGACATCGCTAAAAATGCTACTGAAATGTTAGAGCCATTGAAAGTGGTGTGTAGTAAGGATGCTATGTAAAAGTCAAGTGTCTTTGAATGGCATCATCATCATCATTGGCAACTACTATCAATCGACTTCTGGATGAAGGTCTCCCCAAGTTTCTTCCACAACGGTCTATCTTGGGCCAGTCTCCTCCATGTCACTCCCTCATGCTTTCAAATTTCACCTCTCCTGACCCTTGGAATCCAGTCTAAATTTTGGTTGACCATCGGTGATCCATTCTCCTTTGAATGGCATAAGTGGCAAAAAATGCACACCTTCACGCACTTTTTTCGATCACAGAGGGATTCATTGAGTAAGGACAGACGGCCAACCAACAACGCTGTTTAGTGGTGCTGAAAATGTTGCAGGATTCTGTTCGAAGTAAGAGGGATGAACTGTGACCCGACAATGCTCCAAGCGATGATACGCTCAGTATTCGCGCCTCCCCGCTAAGAAATCAGTTGCCAAATTGGATGATGCACCCTATTCACGTGACTCAGTCCTTTTGAGTTCTGGCTCTTTTGCAACATAACAATTGTCATTAAAGGACGAAGACTTTCAGATATTTTTGGCATCCAGAGTAAGGCGACAAAGGAACTCAAGAGTGTTTCAGAAACAAAGTAACAGGTATGTTTTCAGCAATGGCAAAAGCGTTCAACAAAATGCATAACCGCGGAAGACGATTACTTCGAAGGTGACAGTACCTGCTAATGCACAGTACACACACATTTTTTCTACGGGTGAATTCCGGTAATTCAATTGTCAAATAATTCTCCACAGGCGGTATAGTAAAACAATTCTTGTGTTACGTCCGAGTAGTGAAATTATGCAACCGTTGTTGTGGATGCACAAAAGTTGTACGTACGGGTAGCTTTTTCACCATTTGATAGATTTAATGCTATAAAATGCGGATGCGTTCCTTATCCATTTAACGATCATAACGACAAAAACGCCCGTACATACAAAAGGGCCATAACCACCCGAAATACCTAGAGTGAGTCAAATTTCCTACCCTTACCTAATTTTAAAATTTACACGACCTATAAGGGATCAGCAGGTGTCATCCTCAGCCTCTATTGTTGTTACTAAACAAAGAAGTGAACCAACAGGCAGTTTCGGGCTTTATGGTATTTGGAGTGATTCAAGATTTTAGGGTCATGGTCGTTAAAGGGTTAAACCACTTATTTAATCTCGAAGTTTAAAAGGTTAGAGGTATCTGAGGAAAAATCATTAAGAAAGGTAAGGTTTGTATTTCTCTACCTATGTATATGTAAAAGATTTGGTTGAACAATGCAATTCTAAATTTGAATTAAATCTTCAATGAGTTGAATTTTGGTTGTGCTCCTTTTTTAATAGTTCATACGACATTTTGAACCACAAATTTTCGATCAGGGTGAAGTCCGGGGACTGTGTGGGCAATCAAGAAGCTGATTATTTTTTTCCTGAAACCACGTTTCGCTGCTTTATCATGATGACGGGGATCATTTTCATCGTGAAAAGTAAAATTTCTGTCATAAAGTCTTCTAAATAATGGCAGTATCTTCTTTTCTAGTATCCAGACGTATTTCTGGACATTACGGTACCATCGACAATGTAGAGATTCCCGTACCATTGACAAAATAGAGGTTCCCTTGCCATCGACAATATAGAGATTCCTGTACCATCGACAATATAGAGATTCCTGTACCATCGACAATATGGAGGTTCCAGTACCATCGACAATATAGAGGTTCCCGTACCATCGACAATATCGAGCCTACCGTGCCATCGACAATATAGAGCTCACCGTACCATCGACAATGTAGAGGTTGGTTCCCTTACTATCGACAATACAGAGGTTCTCGTACCATCAACAATACAGAGGTTACCGTACCATCAACAACATAAATATTCCCTTACCATCGACAATATAAAGGTTCTCGTACCATCAACAATATAGAGGTTCCCTTACCATCGACAATATAGAGGTTCCCGTACCATCGACAATATAGAGGTTCCCGTACCACCGACCATATAGAGGTTCTCGTACCATCGACAATATAGAGGTTCCCGTACCATCGACAATATAGAGGTTCCCGTACCACCGATAATATGGAGGTTCCCGTACCATCGACAATATGGAGGTTCCCGTACCATCGACAATATAGAGGTTCCCGTATCATCGCCAATACAGAGGTTCCCTTACCATTGACAATGTAGAGGTTCTCGTACCATCGACAATATAGAGGTTCCCTTACCATCGACAATATAGAGATTCCCGTACCATCGACAATATAGAGGTTCCCGTACCATCGACAATATAGAGGTTCCCGTACCATCGACAATATAGAGCTTACCGTACCATCGACAATATAGAGCTTACCGTACCATCGACAATGTAGAGGTTGGTTCCCTTACTATCAACAATATAGAGGTTCCCGTACCATCGGCAATATAGAGGTTCCCGTACCATCGACAATATAGAGGTTCCCGTACCATCGACAATATAGAGCTTTCCGTATCATCGACAATATAAAGATTCCTGTACCATAGACAATATATTGGTTCCCGAACCACCAGCAATATAGAGGTTCCATTACCATCGACAATATAGAGATTCCCGTACCACCGACAATATAGAGATTCCCGTACCATCGGCAATATAGAGGTTCTCGTACCATCAACAATATAGAGGTTCCCGTACCATCGACAATATAGAGGTTCTCGTACCATCAACAATATAGAGGTTCCCGTACCATCGACAATATAGAGGTTCCCGTACCACCGATAATATGGAGGTTCCCGTACCATCGACAATATAGAGGTTCCTGTACCATCGACAATATAGAGGTTTCTTTACCATTGATAATATAGAGGTTCTCGTACCATCGGCAATATAGAGGTTTCCTTACCATCGACAATATAGAGGTTCCCGTATCATCGTCAATACAGAAGTTCCCTTACCATCGACAATATAGAGGTTCCCTTACCATCGACAATGTAGAAATTTCCGTACCATCGACAATATAGAGGTTCCCGTACGATCGAAAATATAGAGGTTCCCGTACCATCGACATTTTAGAGCTTCCCGTATCATCGACAATATAAAGATTCCTGTACCATAGACAATATATTGGTTCCCGTACCATCAGCAATATAGAGGTTCCATTACCATCGACAATTTAGAGGTTCCCGTACCATCGACAATATAGAGGTTCCCGTACCATCGACAAAATAAAGATTCCCTTACCATCGACAATATAGAGGTTCTCGTACCATCGACAATATAGAGGTTCCCTTACCATCAACAATATAGAGGTTCCCTTACCATCGATAATATGGAGGTTCCCGTACCATTGACAAAATAAAGATTTCCGTAACATCGACAATATAGAGGTTCCCGTACCATCGACAATATAGAGGTTTGCGTACCATCGACATTATAGAGGTTCCCGTACCATCGACAATATAGAGGTTCCCGGACCATCGACAATATATAGGGGTTCCCGTACCATTGACAATATAGAGGTTTCTGTACCATCGACAATATAGAGGTTCCCTTACCATCGACAATATAGAGGTTCCCGTACCATCGACAAAATAAAGATTTCCGTATCATCGACAATATAGAGGTTCCCGTACCATCGTCAATACAGAGGTTCCCTTACCATCGACAATGTAGAGGTTCTCGTACCATCGGCAATATAGAGGTTCCTGTACCATCGACAATATAGAGGTTCACTTACCATTGACAATATAGAGGTTCCCTTACCATCAATAATATAGAGGTTCCCGTACCATCGACAAAATAAAGATTTCCGTACCATCGACAATATAGAGGTTCCCGTACCATCGTCAATACAGAGGTTCCCTTACGATCGACAATATAGAGGTTCCCGTACCATCGTCAATACAGAGATTCCTTTACCATCGACAATGTAGAGGTTCCCATACCTTCGACAGTATAGAGGTTCCCTTAGCATCGACAATAAAGAGATTCCCGTTCCATCTACATGACAGAGAATATGGAGGTTCCTATTACCGTACCATTGACAATATGGAGGCCATGATTTTCACCCTATGCTTAATAGTAGTCACTAAACATCTTGGATGGAATTCTTCATGTCTGAATCTCTTTACATAGGTATTACTTTGGTTCCCATTGAGGCAAAATTCTGATTCTTCACTGAAAAGAACATTTTCCCATTGCTTGGTTATCCATGACACATGTTGTTCTGTCCATTGAAGTCCCCGCTGTCTTTGATTTGCAGTTAACAGTAGTTTACGCCTGACTTTGCAGCCACGTAAGTCACCGTGAAGCAGTCTCCTCCTGACACTCCTAATAGTAGATGTACAAACAGTAACATCAGTCACTTCAGACCATCTTTGAATCAATTCAGGTGAATTGAGCCTCCTGTCTGCCAAGCTTAGCTGTCTGAGCACTCTGTCCTGTCTGGTTGTAGTGGATCTGGGCCTTCCACTGCGATGCATCTTTTTTATATGAGCAGTGTCTTTTACTTTCTTTAGTAGCCTATTAACTGTAGATTGATCACAGCCCACTGTTTAAGTGATTTGCCTTGAGGAATATCCCTCTTTATACAGAACAACAATTGTTACTCTCTCCGCTGTGGACATTTCCGCAATTTTAACCATTATTGAGAATCTACACAAATTATACCCTAATAACAACAAGAAACGACCACTACAGTGCTGTAGTACAATACAATAATTTCCAAGGTTTAGGGCCAATTTGCATTCAGTTGTATGGACCGAAGGATGAAGTAGTGGAAAGTGTTTTAAAGGAGAAAAGAAAAATTTAGAGTTTAAGGCGTATACTGTTAAGAGCGAACGCTAATCAGTTTGAACTCTTAGCAGTTAAGAAAATATAGTACCGCAAAAAGGCGTATCCATTTACTGCACAGTATTAAATAAAAAGTAATTAACTTGAACTAATGTCGGCTGTTGAAGTGGGTGCCAAGATCAGGGGCCAAGTTTTGCAAGGGAAGATGAAAGAAACATTTTTTATTGGGGTGTTAGTAATAGATAACACAGTTAGTTTCCCATGCTGATTTCCAATTGCAGACGATAAAGGAGCGAAGCCGACGAGTACGATTTATTCCGTGGTAATTCCTAAGAGTCTGGGTTGTGATGACTTACATGTAGGTGGTGGTTCTGTGTCAACCCTTATAAAGTCTGGAGTAGGATTAGGATAGCATTAGGAAGCAACCAACCAGGCAAAAGAACAGCTATGATTGGCTGTAATAACTGATTTGCAGGTAACGTGAATTTTAATGTGTTTGGCAAGCCCCATACTTTAAGTCATATCTTAAGAATCTACAGGAAAAGCTAAGACTTTTTCGAAATCTCCGTTAAATTTCGCATCTAATGACATCATCATCATCATCATCATCATCATTGTCAACCATTATCAATCCACTGCTGGACGAAGGTCTCCCCAAGTTTCCTCCACAACGGTCTGTCTTGTGCCAGTCTCCTCCATGTCACCCCTGCATACTTTCGAATTTCATCCACCCATCTCCCATGTGGTCTTCTTCTGGGCCTTTTCCTGCCCCTTGGAATCCAATCTAGAATTTCGGCTGTCCATCGATGATCTGTCCTTCTGGCAGTATGTCCAGCCCATTGCCATTTCAGGGATTTAACTCTGGTCATGATGTCTTCCACTCTTGTCATTTTTCGGATCCACGAGTTCCTCTTCTTACCTCTCCTGGTTACACCAAGTATGCACCTCTCCATGCTGCTTTGAGTTGTCTGCAGCATTTGTATGTCTCTTTTAGTTAAGGTCCACGTCTCTGCACCATACGTAAGCACTGGAAGGATGCATTCATCAAACACTTTTCTTTTAAGACATAATGGCGTATTGCTCTTGAAAATTATGCTGTTTCTTCCAAAAGCTCTCCAGGCAAGTTTTGTACGCCGATTAATTTCTTCATCAATGCGACCCTCACGTGATATCTGCTGTCCAAGATAAACGTACGTGTCTGTTATCTCCAGCTTTTCTCCATCAATCGATAAATCTTCATTTCTTGTAAAAGCATTGAACATCACTTTTGTCTTCTGAAAGTTCATTTTTAATCCCACTTCTTTACTCTTGTTAGCAAGTTCCTGGATCATACTCTGCAGCTCTGATGGGGTAGTTTGCAAAAATGACTACGTCATCAGCAAAACGAAGGTGGGTTAGATAATCTCCATTAATCTTTATCCCTTTGTTTTCCCAGTTCAGTGATTGAAAGACATTTTCCAATGTGACATTAAAGAGCTTCGGAGATATGGTGTCACCTTGTCTCACTCCTTTTCCAATTTTTATGTGTGTTGTATTTTCAAACAGCCGAATCTTTGCACTTGCATTTTCATAGATGTTATTAATAATATTAATGTATGCATCTTCAATACCGCAGGTTTTCAGAGCCATTGTAACTGCTGATGGTTTCACCGAATCAAAGGCTTTTTCATAATCGATAAAAGCCATGCACAATGGAAGTTCATATTCCCTCGCTCTTTCAATTAGTTCTCTCAGTACGTGGATATGATCTATTGTGCTGTAGCCACTCCTGAATCCAGCTTGTTCTCTCGATTGAGCCATATAAACGATGAAATAACTATGAAAATTAGTAAGTTAAAAAAAAAGAGTTAAAAATTCATGGTTTTTGCAGGCGATGCAATACTTTTGCGCACCGCTGTATTTAATGTTTATAAATGAGAGAACGCTTTTTGTCTAATTTTATGTTTAGGGCACAAAAATAGGAATTACCGGAGAAAACTCGTGAAAATGTTTCTTTTCTTATAGATTTCAATTTGAAAATAGTTTTCGCAACTTTGTTCTCGACGACTCCGCTTCATTGGAAACATTTAATAATAAAATGAATGAAATGATAAGAAAATGGAAACCACTGCTCCCATTTGTATTCATACGAAAAAAAAATAATCTTTTTTGTTTTCCTTTTTTGCATACCGTATCACGCCTGGATTCTTCTATCAGTGAATTTTGCTCTCGAAAATCACTTTTTGCTCTCGAAAATCAGCGCTGAGGAGACAAACACTTTTGCGCATTTTTTGCGGTTCTAAGTTAGGAACAACTGCTTGCTTTTCAATATAGTCAGGAAAAAAAAACAGATATGATGATGCAAAGGGTTATTTTTTGTACAAACATTCAAAATACGATGATGTTCACCCCGCCGTGTATAAGTGTTCAAAACTAAGCTGTAAACGTTTAATTGGGTGAAAGAGGGGAAAAAAAAATCTGTATTTTTTAGAAGTCCTCAGAAAATATTATTTTCGTCCTCATTCCGTTTCTCATAATTTATGTGTGTGTGTGCGACATTCGAATACCCTGTAAAATGAGCACCAAAGTAGCCATTAAGAATTAGCAAAAGTTCAAAAGCACGAAAGCTCCGCTGTTCCTTATCTCAATCGTTTAAATATAATACATCTCCGTGAAGAACATTTTTCATCGGAACGGTTCTCTTTGAGACACGTGTAATCCTTACGCAAACATTGAATACGTGATTAATGACCCCATTTCTGCCACGTGGCACGATTTTCAACAAATTCCTTCAAATGGACTTCCTCGGTGTCTGCGCAATATTTCATGCCTGCTTCTTCACTTTCCAGATGCTCACACAAGAACACATTAATTTTATATGCTCAATTTTTGGATGTCGGTAGCTGCTGAAATTTCACATTATTGATATGACTTGCAATTTATATCCTTCCGTCGTGTTTTTGAGGCTCTAGCTTGGCTTACTTTAAGAGGAAAACGGGTATTCGTGTTTTAAAAAAATTCACTATACGTTTATTCCTGAAAATTAATTTTCAGCCCTGGATTTCTTATTATGTAGACTATCATTAGAAGGGAGATACAGAACAACTCCTAGTAAAAGGAGAAATGGTTAATACACTGCCGGAAAGTGAAAAAAGAACACCAAGAAGGATTTGGCGGAAGATCATGAAATTTACATATGTTAATGGGGTTCAGTTTACGTAGGTGTGATGTTAATTTCGGGACCAACCGGTGAGCGCTTACGCCACAGCACGGCATAATATGCAAATTATCGTCGGTGGTATTTAAGAAGTACGGCGAAGTGAATGTAATCAGTCGTAAGCGTACGGACACGTGCGAAGACCCTGAAGAAGCTGCAATGCATGGACATGGAAGACGTGTACGATTTCAGCAGTTATCGGACTTTGAGCGAGGTCGTCTAGCCGGACTCCGCGAGGCCGGGTGGTCGTATCGTCGTATTGCGGAGCGAATTGGACGGGAAGTATCGGTGGTGGTACGATGGTGCCGTAGATGGTCCGAGGAACATTTCCACTCGAGAAGACGTAGAACCGGGAGTCACAGACGGACTGATGAGAGGACCGATCGACGCATAAGAAGAGCGGCGTTGTCAAGCAGAACATCCACTGCGACGCAAATCCGAGCTGCCGTTGCACCTGAGGTGACTGTGCGAACAATCCGCAATCGTCTACTGGATGCACGACTACGTGCACGTGTGCCTCTGACTCCAGCCCACCGTCAGGAACGGCTGCAGTGGTGTCGCCAACGTCTGGACTGGAGAACGCAATGGCAATCTGTCTTGTTCAGCGATGAAAGCATATTCTGCTTGGGAGCCTCCGATGGCCGTATGCGTGTTTGCAGATGCACAGGGGAGCGTCTCCACCCTTCTTGCATCCGACAGCGACACACAGGGCCTACACCTGGTCTCCTGGTGTGGGGAGCGATCAGCTATCACTCCCGTACAGAACTAGTGTTTGTACCGGGTACGTTAAACAGCACCTCCTACATCAACAACATCATTCAGCCCGTTGTTGGGCCATTTGTAAGGTCGGTACATCGTGGTGTTTTCCAGCAAGATAACGCACGCCCACACTCGTCACGTGCAATGCAACATGCACTTCAGGGTGTGAGACAACTTCCGTGGCCTGCACGTTCACCGGATTTGTCCCCCATTGAGCATGTGTGGGATTTTATGGGACAACGACTCATCTGGTCTCCACGGCCAGCTACGACCATCCTCGATTTACGCGTCCAGGTTGAGGTTGCTTAGAACTCAATACCCCAAACTTACATCCAACATCTGTACGACAGACTCCATGCCAGAATTGCGCAGTGTGACACAGTTCATGGCGGTTCAACTTCGTACTAACCATGTTACGTGGAAATGTTATTTTTCAGTTTATTTATTTATTTATTTTTTTGATCGGAGGTTTAACAACCACCGTGAGCAACTCAATTTGCTATAAGCAGTCTCCCGTCCCTAATTTAGGGTCACTGGTTCCAGGGAAGGGAGAGAGCCAGTGCCGTAAAACAAACACAACATCCATGCCTCACCGGAATTCGAACCAGGGCCCCTTACGAACGAATGATCAGAGGTCATCGCTTAGACCACTGCGCCACCAGTTTACCAGCAAATACAGCTGTACTTTGGCTTTCAGTTTATCAGCAAATACAGCTGTATTTTGCCATAATGTTTTGATCACGTTGTCCTCTGTATTCCGTTATTATGCTGTATAAATGTCGTTGGTATCAGACGTCTCCTTCTTGGTGTTCTTTTTTCACTTTCCGCCAGTGTATATTATATAGTGAAGGCTGATTAGCCGCACCCCCCCCCCCCGGTGGCGCAGTGGCGTAAGCGCTGGCTTATGGCCATTTGTCCGTGAAGGATCCGTGTTTGAACCCCGGCGAGGCATGGGTGTTTGTGTTTGTATTGCGACACTGGCTCTCTCCTTACCCTGGAATCAGTGGCCCTAAATTAAGGACGCGCGATTGCTTACTGCCCAACGGTTTTTGTGCTGTTTTTTTCTTTTTACAATGGAGTTTAACGAGGTATTTAAGCAATTGTAATTACTTGTACTACCAAGCAATTGTCCGCCCCTAATTTTGTGCTACTGCTTCTAGAGAAGAAAACAGAGATCTGGCGCTGTAGCGCAAACACACCGCCGAACACTCCCTCATCCGGGACTCGGATCTAGGTCTAGCTCTGATGACTAGCTAGAATCTGTGCTTCGTATTATTCGGCCACAAGAGGGTGGCAATTGCTAAGCCCCAAACAGATAAACAGATACATCTGCAAATTGCTGCTACGACCGACTGTAAAGGATTATCAAAGATACATGCGAAAGGAAACTCTAAGTCGACGTGTCACCCGGGTGGCGTAGTGGTCTAAGCGATGACTTCTGATCATTCGTCCGAGATGGGTCCGGGTTCGAATCCCAGTAAGGCATGGATACTGTGTTTGTCTTACGGCACTGGCTCTGTCACTTCCCTGGAACCATCGGCTCTAAATTAGGGACGAGCGACTGCTTATAGCCCGCTGAGTTGCTCACGATGGTCATTAAATCACCAATCAAGAAAAAATAGTCGAGCAACATTTTCTAGTCAAAGTTTGCCGAGGTCACGTGCCTACCAGCTTGATGACGTAGTCACCATTTGCATATTTCCATATGAGCAACATTGTGCTGGCTCCTAAGAAAATAGGCAAATTACGCCATCAAGCTGGTAGGCACGTGACCTCAACAAATATTCTCAGTAGTGTGCGGCAATTGAAACTTGAGTTGGACTGTTAGTGGAAGAATGGCTCTGCACCATCGCTTAGAAGATTATTTATAGTGGAGAGTGATCGGTGTATTAGAAGCAAACCGATGGTTGTATTGGAAGCAGAGCGATCGGCGGATTTGAAACAGAACGATCGGCGGATTGGAAGTAGAATGATCGGCGGTTGGAAGCAGAGCGATCGATGGATTTGAAACAGAGCGGTCAGTGGATTGGAAACAGAGTGATCGGTGGTTTGGTAGCAGAGCGATCGGTGGATTTGAAACAGACCGATCGGTGGATTTGAAACAGAGCGATCGGTGGATTTGAAACAGAGCGATCGGTGGACTGGAAGCAGAGCGATGGATGGATTGTAAGCAGAGTGATCGGCGGATGTGAAACAGAACGATCGGTGAACTTGAAATAAAACGATCGGTAGACTGGAAACAGAGCGATCGGTGGATTTGAAACAGAACGATCGGTGGACTGGAAACAGAGCGATCGGTGGATTGGAAACAGCGATCGGTGGATTCGAAGCAGAGCAACTAACTAAGGCTTTATCATACTACAAGGTCGAACCTTAAAAAAAATAAAAAATCCAGTCTCTTTCCCGGGATTTCCCTTCAAAGGGGTATGTATGTCTTAGTGCTAAATTATTGAACCAAGTAGCATGAATTTATCATGCCACTTTGAGCATCCTCGAGCACAGGCTATACAAATTTTTCTTGTAAACGAATTTTTTGTGTTCCTGGAAGCTCTGTTGTTTCGAAATGATTATGTTTTTTCAAAGTGCATAAAATAATATCGCATTGCCAAATTTTAAGTACAAATTTTGTTCTTTACATCATTCAAGGTTTTAGGAAAATAAAAGCAAAACGTCACTTTTTTATTCATCAGTGAGAGCTGTTGAAACCCAGTGGTCACAAAAATTTCCCGTTTTCTATCACTCCACAAATACTACTATAGACAGTTTCAAATTCCGTGTTCAACAAAAACACTGTTTTTTTCCAAACCACCATGCTTAGTTCGGAAAACCATTTCTTCGTTTTGTGTTTTTGCTCTTGCCCATGCTGTGAGATTTCCACAGAGCTGTTTTATGAATACTCTAACTTTGGTTTTCAAATTCTCTGTCACAAGCTGAACACCAATGTCGTCCCTTCCTCCGTAATCTTTAAGTAAATACCTGCATTTGTTTTGTTTCGGAATTCATGACAGTATAAAAATATGAAAAGCAAAGTCCTTAATTTAAGGTCTCTGGTTCCAGACAAGGGACAGACCAGCACCATAGAAAAAGCACCCCCCCCCCTTGTGACCAATCTAGGATTTTTACTTGTGCCCATCTTGGGCGATTTTGCAGACATCCGTGACTCTGACTGCTCGGCCTACAGATTTGCTTGAGCCTGTTGTTTCTTTTTTCATCAGTTATGTGAAAAATTCCGGGCTCTGGCCTTCACTGGAAGATTTAACATTTTACTTTTGGATTAAAGAAAAAAGTTTCGTCAGCAAAACGAAGAATGACTTGTTAGATAATCAAGTGGTGAAGTTCACTGAGAGAAACGAAAGATCCCATCCGCCATCGGATGCATTAATGAATTGCAGCTGAAAAAAACAAACCGGGCTGTAATATGAGGGTTTGAAATGGCGTGATTTATTTCTTTAAAGGCTGAACGCAAATTTTGTTTTCATTTCGATGGCTTTCGCGACTAAAACACATAGCTTCTTTTTTTTTCTGTGAAATCATTCAATAAACGGACTTTTCAGATTCACGAAACCCAAACCGAAAGGAGCTACTGGCGTGATTCGTTGCTAAAAATGAGATAAAGGAGTTAGAAGTATTTGTTTACATGCTTGTGGATCCAGGCTACCTTGCTTATACTTCAGTGCAGAACAGCAGGGAACGCTTTTACATTTGTAATAAAATATAATCAAGTCTCAACGTCATCTGTGGGAGGAATTTCTACGAGAAATGGCACGTCTCTCTGCGTTACATTCCTTTTACTATTAAGGTAGTTCAGTTAAGTAGAGCAGCTTAGTTTCTCGAGAGCAGGGGATCTTCAACCGTTTCCGAATCGCGGAAAACATGACAAAATTTAATACGACTTGCGGACCACATGAAAAAGAACAGTTAAAATGCATGTGTATATTATGAATATCGATTATTTCAGAAGGGTTTTGAAACCTGTAACTTGACTTTTGGAAAACGATACGATGCAGTTAACATAATATCTATGTCACAAAGAATTCCGAAATAGGTATCTGATATGCCTATACTTTTTAGTACTCTTTAAAATTTTTAATTACAGTAGATTCCCGTTAATTGTGCTATCGGTTAAAAGGGGCAACTGTTTATTTGCGACAATTCTTAAAGAGCAATTCAAATGATGTGAAATCACAAATTTAATTTGTCGTCTAGACATGTGCTTCACCTCTATTGTTCGTCGCATATTCTCCTTCTTAATTTTTTTAAGCGAAGAAACAACTTTTCATTAATTCCAGCCTATGTGTGGAACAAACATCGCACATTTTTTGAAGAAATCAGGCCGGGCACAGATGGAAAATCACCGCCCCCGGGGGCGCAGTTGTCTAAGCAATGGCTTCTTATCATTCGTCCGGAAGGAGTCCGGGTTCGAATCACTGTGAGGCAAGGATGTTGTATCTGTCTTACGGCTCTGGCTATCACCCTTCCCTGGAACCAGTGGCCCTAATTAGGGATGGGCGACTGCTTATAGCCCATTGAGTTGCTCACGGTGGTCGTTAAACATCCAATCAAAAACAAGAAAAATGTGAAATCGCAAATTTGTCGTCTTGACAGGCGCTTCATCTCTTTAGTACGTCACAATTAGCTCTTTGGGATAAAGCTTCGCATAACTTGGGCAGCCGCTTAATAGGCCAAAGTGTTTAACCCCGGTTGTGTCCCAATTAATTGGAATCTACTGAATAACATTTATCGCAGCATACCTCATAGCAGATTCGGGAATTCAATTTCATATCTGGATATTCATTTTTACATTTCGAAAATGTGTTTCTTCGTTTTGGGATTTTCTTCGTGGTCAGCATGCAGCAGGGCTTTAAAAAGTGTTGCGTAGATCATGGGTTGATGATCTCCGGTTCTAGAGGAAACCTTGCGTTATTTGCGATAGGTGGAGGAGAATGCATGATGAAATTTTGAAATGTATTGGGTCTGGCCATAATCTGGAAATTCTGAGCAGGGCTCAGGACGTGGCCCAGGCTTTCTAAGATTCGGGTCCAGGCCTGGCCGGAATTTCCAAACTAATGCCCTTGCAGACCTCTAACTCGGCCACAGGGACGGCCTGGTAATTTTTTCAAGAAAAACATTTTCCACTCACAAAACACAAATAGCACCAAGAATATTCTTCAAGAAACCACATGTCTTCCATTTTCTACATTTTAAATGATCGCAGCTTAAAAGTAATGTCTTCTGCTGACACTTATTGCATTAGTAGGACACGATTACGTGGTAGCATCAGTGTTGCCATAATTCGAAAAGTTTATCTCGCTAACTCATAAAGCGCAGCACAAGGGATAATTTTTGATTAATCGTCGTACAGGGAACTGAAAATCTCGTTCCGGTAAGTTTTTTTTTCTCTTAGGATCTCAAGGGAAGCGTTCTTTCTTTATAGATGATGATCGTAGTAATTTGAACGCAAAGTTTTACTTTACAAATTTGCAATATTTTGTTTCTTTTTTAACCTTAAAGGTCAGAATCTACAATTTCCTCTGGAGAATAAAAAATAAAGTACATCGAAGTGATAATTCTTTTTAGGAGAGCAGACAGAGTGATAAAGTAATGAATTATGGAATCAGTGTTTTATACGAAGTTGGCTGTCGAGCAGTATTATAAGTCAGGCATGCATCTGGAGTAGATGCCAGTTTCGAAATAATGATGACATTTTTAAACACTAGACCGCATTGCCTTATCTCATAGATAATCCACTAATATTTGAAAACACTTACAAACTACACGTTTTTAATTTATTTTAACACAATGTTTCGAAAATTTGTTTTACAGACCTACGTTTGACAGAATATACGTTCTCAAAACAGTGTTTTGAGGATTTATTTATGGCATTCCCTCAGACGCAATAAACATCGTTTAAATTAGAACTGGGAAAATTATCCACTGAACAAAAGATCCCGCGTGTTTACTTCCAATCCCTTTCATTATTAAGTCCAAAAGTTGAATAATAATACCGATAAGCTGATTTTTGCTGTAAAAATGCATATAACGCTGTGAAGCTTTGATCTTCTGACAGGAGGCTTTATGAAGGCTTTGAACGTTACGAATCAGACACCATCGAGACTAAATTTAAAATCTAAAATACCGAACGTAACTGCTATTGCAAAGAGAAAATGTAGCGATGTAAATTAACGATAATGGAAAAGACAAAGACATCACACACAAACGCGCGCGCGCGCGCTTGAACTCGTCTTGTATGCGCAGTGTTGCTTCTTCGGAGAAGGTAATTCGGTTGGTACGCTTTCGCTACATATGCTAGATCTAGTCGATGTATTCCTGAAAGTAGTAAAACGGGTTGTTGGCCTTATGTCATTCTATAAAAGAGTAGCTGACCTGAGTAATGCTTTTCTAGCCAAAGGAGCAGTCTGTCGCTTTTCTTTTACATCAATCTGGAGTTCCTTCTGGAGAACAGGAAATGATCTCCTTAGCATGAAGATGTAGTTCTTTTTCCTTCTGTCTAGGTACAGCATAAAATTGCATAATTTACAAACTGCCTCTCATATCTCTTGCAATTGCTTGAAGAGAAACTTGCATTAGTACTGGGGATTCGGAAAGCTACTTTCCCACCATTCTTTATTAAAACATTCATGATGCAAAGTGAGTAAAGAGGTACGTAAGAAATGCTTATCGCGTATTTAATATCTATGTTTCTATCTTATTACTTTTCAGTCATGCTGCTTCCTATTCTACGAAAACGGTACTAATATCTTTTTCTGAGAAGTTGGTTAGTTGTCATCTATTTTTCTGAAAATACTGAACATTTCCTTTCTCTGTAATTTTATTTTGGAGAAAACTGTTACCGTTCTTTCTATCCATAACTTGAAACTGTCAATCTTGTAAGACTTCGGATACGAGGAATCTGGAGGAATGAAATTCGGAAACGCTAATATTTTGCGCTACATTTCCAGTTTTAACACTATTTCCGGAAATAGGACGTCAAGGAACAGAAGTTTTCCATTATTCATTAACTCCATGATAAATGAGGATTTTTTTTTGCACACCCTTTATCTTGTTGAAAAGGAAGAAAAGCTTCTGTGTGCTACAAACCATCATCAGTCTCGAACTTCGCTTCAGCAGACTCCTTGTATCTGAAGTCCTACAAAGACAGCCACTTTCAAATAGTGGATAAAAAGATTCCTAACCAATTGCTTCACAAAATGGTTTTGGGAAGGTTCCAGTGTTTTTTAAAAAGTTCAGTTAATCAATTTTTCAGAGAAAAGAGATCTGTAGAGTAAGCAAGAACAGCATAAAAATGAAAGAAGCGGAAACAAAGATGCAATAAGAAACATGTTTTTACGCACCTGGTTTCTCGTATTACTTCATAAATATCTTAGTTAAGAATATTGTAAAAATCTCGATTCTGTCTCCAAGTTCTAATGCAAGTGTACTTACAAACCATTGCTAGAGATACGACGAGCAGTTAGCACAGAATTTAGCGGTATTCACGAACAACTATAAGGACTATAAGCAGTCTTCTTTTCCTAAGTTGAGGCAGCTAGTTTCAGGGACAGAAGCCGGAAACCTACATACCTGACCACTCGGTCACCGAAAAGCATTCCTTTGTGGCAACGGGGAGGTTTTAAAAGGACTACGTCTGTATAACAATTAGATAATTAAATCAGATAATTAAATTAAATGAAGAAATACAAAAACGATGTAAAAAAGAAGAGAGAGACTAGGGCTTTGGTTAGAGAAGCACTAAGCAAGTCAACCATCCTTTCACGGAACGATATGTAAAGCTAATTTGCCACCTTCAGAGGTATGAAGATTATAGGGAGGTTTGAAAATGTGATAAAATTTAGCACATGTGTAACGAATTCATATCAAAAGAATTTCCTACTCCTTGGAACGCAAAACTAAGCTCACGTATCGCGTGATATGTCTTTATCTCTTTCGTCCTTTTTAACAAGCGTATGGCCCGTCTTAGGACGGTTTTTTAAAACTTTAAGAAAATATTATTATAATGGGAACTAGATGAAAGTCCGTAAATAATGAATGGGAGAAAATAAAATTTATGATACAGAAATAATTATTGACATTTATTTATTGAGTTTTTGAGTTCCACGTCAATAGATGGCGACGTTGGCTCACAGCTTTCTGAAAATTTCCCGAGCAGTCGGTTATGGAATTTGATACGACGGGTTGTCTGTTTGTTATGTGTTTTCTAAAACCTTAATCCCTATTTCGTCAACACTTCCTTGTACACAACATTTTTCATATACCTGACTGTGAACCCTGTATCAATTTACCCTGTTCTTTTTCGTGAACTATTTGTATTTTGACGTCTGCAGATCATCGCACTCTTGACGATGCCACATACAGATGGCTAAACACCGGTTCAGGTAGTGAACCAAAATTCCTGATATAAAGTTTTTCGTAGCCGCCACGGTAGCGCAGTGTTCTAAGCGATGGCCTCTGACCATTCGTCCGAAAGGTTTCCAATCCCGGTGAGGCATGGATGTTGTGTTTGTCTTACTGCACTGGCTCTCTCCCTTTCCTGGAACCAGTGACCTTAAATTAGGGACGGACGGCTGCTTATAGCCCACTGAGTTGCTCCCGGTGGTCGTTAAACACCTTCAACCAAAATAAAAATAAAAGTTTTCGTATCTCTAGAGTTGACCGTGTGACGTACGCATCTCTGACGTTGGACATCATGTGAGAATGATTTGGATTAGATGACGTTACACCAGCAACTGTGTTCTTTGTTGCTATGACAACAAAAGAAAGTGGTACACGCGTGTAGGTGATGACGTCACCTACACGAAAACACGAAAAGCTAAAGGTGACGTCACAAACACTTGTTTCTCGGTTGTTGCTATGACGACTTAAAAAGTGCCACGGGTGTGGGAGGAGGAGGGCTCTAGCAGATAATATATTAGGATGCTGCCCGTCCTGTGACAGAGTGAAAATTTTAATTGAAGCAGATTGAAAGCATATCAAATAGACGTCGGATTTCTCTAAGAAAATATAGTAAAAACTTATATAGTAAGAACTCATTCATGTTAGAACTAAAAATTATATGCTATTTATTTAAGTTTTTAAAAAGACCTCGCGATAAATAACATTCTGTGTAAAATATTTGTTGCTTAACAATTGTAGATTAGAGCGTTTAGATAGATCGCTATTTTGCAAAATGTGTAATATAATCAGAACTAAACTCGAAAAGTCGTTTTCCTGTAAACTTATTTTAATAACTTTTCCTTTGCTCTTTCGCGTTAAATTACTTTTTCTCCGGCACACTTGTTATTCCCTTCACGGCTTGTTTTAGACTGTCCTATGCGACGGTTAGTTTGAAACTTCATAACAAAGCTTTTTCTACAAATAATGCGACATCTGGTATTACAAATTGGAACTATCTAAATTTACGACAATGTGCTATTGGGGCGACATCTGCTTTTAGATGCAATCTTGTTCACTTTGACATCTCAAGATTTCAGTTTTTTAGTAAGTTCCGGCGTTTAGATAGATCGGTATATTTCAAAATGTATAATTTTAATCAGCACTAAACTCGGAAAGTTAGTTACATTAAAAAAGTAAAAAATAATTAAAGCGTACAAATTAATATTCGAATTGTGCTAAATTAAATAAATATACAAACGCAACTTGCCGTGATATTAAGAATTCAATGAGAATTTTGTAGATCGGAAAAATAGAACTAGATTCATTGATAATCCAAAGTTTTTAAACTAGCACGCGATCACCTTGACATCTCAATGTGATCGCGTACAAACTCAGCTTGCTGTGATATTAAGAATTCAATTCGAATTTTTTAGATCGGAAAAATAGAACTCGAGTCATTAATAATCCAATGTTTTTAAATTTGCACGCGATCACCTTGACATCTAAAAGCGATCGCGTGCTTTTATATAGCAGGCAATCATTTTGACATCGCGAGAGCACACGCGAATTGATCGATAATTGATGGCGCAACAATGCAGACTTTGCTGTGACGTCAAGCGTTCCAGAGAGACAGGCGGATCTGGGTGTTTATATTATTAATTTCCGTTGTCATATTTTCTGTTTGAAATAGAAATCCAGGATAGTATTTTAGATTCTAAATTTATTCTGCAGGTGTCTGATTCGAAAACTTCAACGATTCGATAAAAAGGAATTCAGCGGCCTTTCGTCAGAAGGCGAAAGCTCAGCAGAGCAATTTGCATTTTTACACCTATAAACGGAAAATTGCAACATTTTTTCTTTTTTAATTTAACTTTAGTTACACTAGTACTTTGCTGAATACCCTTTTTTGTCTGTCTCTTCAAAATATCATTTAAAATATGCTGAAAGGAATTAATTGTTGAAAGTTTCGTGTTTTTGGATATTTACATGAAGTAATGCAAAAAACACTTGATAAATCCTCGAGAAGTAGATCTTACAGAAGTAAAAAACTGTCTGTATTATCCTTTAACTTTGACAAGCATGTCGTTTTTTGTAACACAAACAGATGTGATAATGAAATAACTTTGCCGTATGAAAATACTTTTCTTCTTATTTAGATTAAAATTTATTCTATTTGTTTTACGGAAAATTATATTATTTGAATGGAAGCAATGCTAAATAGTGCTTTTAGTGTTTTCCAATGTATCACTTTTCCCTGCTATGGAAAAAATCGACATTAAAATCTTGTGACGGATCAAATGTAAAGGAATAAAGCATTATTGACTGCACAAGCAGTTTATGAAAATGAATTTGAAATGCAGATGGGAAAAATTCTTGTTGTTCTTCCTAGGCTATTAACTGCGCAAAGAATACTGGTAGCACATCTTTCTTAAAACAATGTAAATAAAATTTCCCAACTGTTACCTCGTTGCGTCTTCATTACACAACCAAACCGAGAAAATGAAGTTTATCACGCTTTTCTTTAGTTAAGAATTAGAAATGCACAAGAGAATCTGTATTTAAAATAGAGAAAAAAAGCATTCGAAACAGTTGCATGAAGCGAAGCGACATTTTCCTTCGTTCTGCGCATGATCCTCTATTCTCGAAAACTTAGTTCATTCAAAAAGGCATATTCAATTATGCGAATCTGTCCGGATGGATTACCTTACGAATTTTAAACATTTATCTCACGAGTCAAGAGAACTCAGTTTTCCTCATCTCCATTCACTAAGTTAACGGAAATAGAAGAAAAACAAAAGTTATTATCGTCAATTACATACACTATATTGACAAAAGTCACCGGACACCTAGAAGAGAAACACAAAATAGAATTTATTGACATACATTAGTACGGTGTCGGTCCACCTTTGGCCTACACGTGTCTTCACGAGCTCCGTGTTTGAGTGTTTCACGTACGTGTTTTGTGTGTCCCATCATTGTTTTTCTGTGTGTGCCAAAGTTAAAGGTCTGTGCTTTCGTTTAAGATCCCTCACGAGTGGGTGAGTGCTTATCTTTTTCATTATCAGTGTTTTAATTTACACACCAAGCTAGTCGTGTTTCTTCGTTAACCCTTGCCATTGATTATGGCATCTGCCGATGAGGGCGTTGTTCCCGCCCGCATCGCTGCAGCTCCTCGCGTCGCCTCTTCAACGACAGACGCAGCCGATCAATCATCTTCGCTTGCAAGTGGAGAGCCTCTTAATTTTCCTCCTGTCATTTGCTGGTCTTCTGCTCAGGTCTCCGACTATGCCATTGGGAACGTGGATGTGACGTCCATGGCCTCTGCTGACGATGATGAATTCACGGACGTCTCTGATGGCGTCGCTAATCTTCCCTCTACAGTTTCTACTGCATTTGCTTCCAGTACATTGTCTCATGCTGTGTCAATGCCTTCCAGAGGAGGCGCTTCCGCACGCATGTGTTCTGCGCTGCCTGTGGTATTCCACCAGCTTCCTCCTCGTCTTGTCTGCCCCCTATGGATTCTTACGTTACTCTCAATGGTGACACCATCTTATTAGACATTCCCGAGAACTCTCCTGCTGGTCAACGTCTTCATACGACCTTCGAGTTGGGGGTTTGTTTTGATGCGCTGTCCAACACTCCTTTGAAACAGTACAGCTCCGCTTTCAAGAAGATGCTTCCTTCTGGTGCTATCACCCACCTCACCCGAAAGCCATGAACTGTGATTGTTTATTTTTCGAAGAAAGAATATGCCGATCTTGTCTTGTCTCTAGGCCTATCAATTGGCGATCGTCACCTCTTGGCCGAATCCATCGCCCAGCGTCCTGTTCTGGTATCTCTACATCCGTTAGCCTCCGACATTTAACCTGGACGAGATTTTCGAACGCCGTTACAAAGCAGTCAATCTGTAGGACCCAGGATAGACTACGTCGAAGGGTGTAGAGATAGCGTGTGGTCGGCCACCGCTTACTCTCTGGCCGCTGGTACATCAGTCGATGGTGTGCTTGCAGTACACCCTTGATACGGTTGCCCTTGGTAACCCCAAGGTTCTTACCACTTGGGCAATAGAATGACCCATCTGTCTTGCGCATACAATGCGTCCACGATCAAAGTCTCTCAGATCACCACGTTTACCCATATTCGTCGACCGATACACTGTTGGGAAGTCCTGCTGTCCGCTTATTTATCACCTGTTTTCAGTTTGGGCCTGTTCCACTATGCGCGGGGAATGCCCATGCGAACTGCTCATCACTCCTATCTCTAATGTTACATCTACTAAGTCTATTTTGCGATGTATCACCTTTTTCATCTTATTTGAATTTGATATTTTTTTTAGAGATGACATCCTGTCCAGAATCAGACGACCATTTTTCAGGCATGCTTTGTTACGAACAGCTTTGCACCTGTGTCTATATTTCTCCTAGGTACAATGTATCCGATTCTTTTAAGCATTTGTAACCATTAGCAAGATTTTCAATGAATTTCCCAGATTTTTCAGATGCAGAATTTCTCACTCAGCATGCATGTTTGCATTTATTGAGACGTCACTATTTAGATTTTTTTTCTTTTTATTTACTTTCGATGTTGATGTATTCGATACATTTTCTTTATATGTTGTCCAGAAAGCTACTACAGTTTTAAACTAACGTTAAATGTCTTTAACGAACTAGGCTTGAGACTTTTCTCCAAAGATGGGCTGTTTACAGCACAAAACGGCGTCATTTCTTTTGTTTCTTCTTATTGCTATATAAGGCCCGACGAGCTGCATTAGTGGTAAGATGTAGAAAATGTTTGCTATTATTGGGATGTAATGTGTCAGAAAGTGGAGGACAGGTTGATGCCAAACCGGCGAATCCTTGTCGTACAGACTGGTGAGGAACTGAAGTACTGGGAGTGTTTCGACCACAAGTAGAGCGTCCTTCGCGAGAGTGGTCTTCAACGAGTCTTTTCCCTGTTTAAAGAGACGAGCCCACCTTTTGACTGTGAAACATGAAAGTGCACCATCGAGGAACGCACGCGCCATTCGTTTATGAACACTGCTTGACGTTTCACATTTCCTTCGTCAAGAATTCAATCGCCACTCCGTTCCGCAATTTCATCTGTCACTCATCCAATGTCCCCTTACAGACTGCAGGGCACTGTGACACCGTCTCCAATGTTGCCACAGCGACGTGACGTGGCTGTTATATAACTAAAGGATGATGTAATACTTTGCAATACTTGCGTCAGCCGCCAACCACTACTTTCAAAGTCAGGCTTAAAACTTATAGACTTCAATGTACTGTGGCGCCGTGGTGTGACTGTTATCTAAATAAAGAATGATGCAATACTTGCGTCAGCCACCAACCACTACCTTCAAGGACAGGCTTAAAACTTATAGACTTCAATGAACTGTGGTGCCGTCTCCAACGTTGACACATCGACATGGCGTGGCTGTTATATAAATAAAAAATGATGCAATACTTGCGTCGGCCGCCAACCACTGCTTTCAAGGTCAGGCTTAAAACTTATAGACTTCAATGAACTGTGGCGCCGTCTCCAATGTTGACACAGCGACGTGGCGTGGCTGTTATATAACTAAAGGATGATCCAGTACTTGCGTTAGCCGCCAATCACTGCTTTCAAGGTCCAGCTTAGAACTTATAGACTTCAATGAACTGTGGCACTATCTCCAACGTTGACACAGCGACATGGCTTGGCTGTTATATAACTAAAGGATGATTCTATGCTTTGCACTACTTGCGCCAGCTGCCAACCACTACTTTCAAGGTCAGGCTTAGAACTTGTAGACTTCAATGAATTGTGGCGCCGTCTCCAACGTTGATATAGCGACGTGGCGTGGCTGTTATATAGCTAAAGCATGATGCAGTACTTTACAATACTTGCATTAGCCGCCAATCACTTCAAGGCCAGGTTTAGAACTTACTGAACGCTCCTGGTACCTAAAACATTTGACTTTTTTTTCCATTTTTTGTTGGAGAACTACATTTAAAAACAAGAAAGACGACACCGAATTTTTGGTTGTAAACAGCACGTCATTTGAATCCATTCTGAGGCGAATTAAATTTATCAAAGCTGTCAAAGTCAATGGAACTGGTTGCTAAAACATTCAACCGGTTTCTACAATCGATAAAACATTCAGAAATAGAAACAGCTACTTAGTTCCACCAGCGGCTAAAAAGTACGTTACGAAAATTAACAAATGGCGCACTAAAAGTTTCTCATAGCGTAAGGAAGGTATCAGAGACAAAGAAATTTTCAAATCGAACAGTTAATAGAAGAAATATGTAAAAAGAAACATTATACAAGTCTACGCCTGCTAGCAGAAGAATTTTAAATAATGGAAAAGTTAAAAATCGGCGAAAAATATTCTTCATGGAAAAAGCTATGCTAAAAAAAAAAAATAACTTTTCAAATACGTCTCCCGAGAGCACAGATAGGGAAAACCTAGGTTTTGACCTTTCCGCCTGTAGCAGGAAATATTTGTATTATTTAAAAAAGAAAATGCTCCACATCTCTATAGTAGCGAATGCTATACAGTAAAGAAGAAATTTTTCAGTAGGGTTTTTGAAATGGCGGTACAGCTGCAAACTGAAGTACACAAACACCACCTACCGACAGAACTGCGAACTACAAAATTCCTCATATACTAACCTAAAGTGTTCCACAAGGTAAATGGCATCCGGTGTTAAAAAAAAAATTTCAAATCACACATGTAAACAGAGATGTTGAGAAAAATAGATTAAGCACTTGCGCCCCTAGCGGCGAAATTGTGCATTATTTTGCGAAGAAAATACGCACATAGAGTTTTTCATAGTCAGTAGTATCTGACCGAAGGAAGAAGTTTTTCAACCGGATTTTTAATCCCGCAGATATTATTGTAAACGGAAACTGAAACTTATACCCTGTGGTGGCAGACTTGTGCGTTATGAAAAATTTGGAATTATATGTGAAACATTTCGTAACGGAAACGCTCTCCCATAAAGGAAGAATTTTAAAAATCATACTCTTAGAAGAAAAGATATCGACAAAAATAAGATATGCATATACGCCCCCTCGCGTAAAACTATGCATCATTTTAAGAAAAAGCATTCTCAAAAGGTTTTTCGTTGTGAGCGGTATCTGTCGGCCAAACAATTTTTTTCCGTCGAGTTTCCAAGAGCCAAGAGTTTGGTGCAAATACACCAGAAGTAGAAATAAAAACTTATGCTCCCTGGTGGCCAAACCATTCTTTACCAAATATTAGAAATTATGTGCAAACCATTTCCCATCAGGAGCTGTATTCAATATAGGAATACATTTTTCAATCGGATTTTTTGAAGCAGAAATATCGGGGATTAAGCAATTTACCTTCACGGCCCCTAGCTGCAAATCTATGCGTAACTTAAAAAAGTGAGTACACCTGAAATAGTCTTCGACATAAATGGAATCGACAGGTAAAAGAATTTTTTTAATTGGATGTTTAGAAGCAAATATATGGAATAAAACGCATTTTGAATTCGGTATCATCTGCATTTACGCCCTCTAGCGGCGAAATCCTGCATTGTAAAACAAACTGGAATGCAAGCATCATAATACGGACACATCAAAGCTTCCTAATGCAAATCGAATTATTCAAATCGGACTAATATTTGCAGAGCTATGGTGTTCACAGACCGACGGAAAGCAAACCTGTAACATAAGTAAGATAAGCACGATCGTTTTTTTTTGCAAAAGACGTGCTAAAAATTACGTGATTTGAGAGGATGGGATCTTCCGATACCATACCAGAAATATTTTTTTCGTAAGTGTCGTCCCATCTGAAAAAAAAATAAAAATTGCCAAGATACAAAGCATCTACGAGAATATTATAATTTAAAATATTTTAACTCAGTGAAAACTTGAAACATAAGCTTTAATAAAATCTATTTCTTTTTTCCGTCTTTTATTATTATCTGACACGGTTTCAGGGAAACCACTGTGAGGACCGAATTGCAGCTGTTTTATTCAACAGAAAGTAATTGATTGATTCCCATTTCGTAGAATCTTGATTGATTCCCCTTTCGTAGAATCTTGATTGATTCCCCTTTCGTAGAATCTTGATTGATTCCCATTTCGTAGAATGCGACATTTCGTAGAATCTTGATTGATTCCCATTTCGTAGAATGTGACATTTTGTGGGAATCTTGGTTGATTCCCATTTCGTAGAATCTTGATTGATTCCTATTTTGTGGGAATCTTGGTTGATTCCCATTTCGTAGAATGTGATATTTCGTAGAAACTTGATTGATTCCCATTTCGTAGAATGTGACATTTCGTAGAATTTTGATTGTTTCCCATTTCGTAGAATCTTCTATTGATTCCCATTTCGTAGAATCTTGATTGATTCCCATTTCGTAGAATGTGACATTTCGTAGAATCTTGATTGATTCCCATTTCGTAGAATGTGACATTTCGTAGAATCTTGATTGATTCCCATTTCGTAGAATGTGACATTTCGTAGAATCTTGATTGATTCCCATTTCGTAGAATCTTGATTGATTCCCATTTCGTAGAATCTTGATCGATTCCCATTTAGTAGAATGCGACATTTCGTAGAATCTTGATTGATTCCCATTTCATAGAATCTTGATTGATTCCCATTTCATAGAATCTTGATTGATTCCCATTTCGTTGAATCTTGTTTGTTTTCCAGTTCGTAGAATCTTGATTGATTCCCATTTCGTAGAATCTTGATTGATTCTCATTTCGAAGAATGTGACATTTCGTAGAATCTTGATTGATTCCCATTTCGTAGAATCTTGATTGATTCCCATTTGGTAGAATTTTGATTGATTCCCATTTGGTAGAATCTTGATTGATTCCCATTTGGTAGAATCTTCATTGATTCCCATTTCCTAGAATGTGACATTTCGTAGAATCTTGATTGATTCCGAATTCGTAGAATCTTGATTGATTCCGATTTCGTAGAATCTTGATTGATTCCGATTTCGTAGAATTTTGTTTCCCATTTTGTAGAATGTGATATTTCGTAGAATTTCATAGAATGTGACATTTTGTAGAATCTTGATTCATTCCCATTTCGTAGAATCGTAAAATCTGAGATTGACAAACACAAACATGCGAATTTGCGGCACTCATTTGAAAAAAAAAATGTGAGCCAGAGAAGGGGGAAAATTTATAAAATACATTTTGGGTTACGCTTATACACTATCTACCAACAAGTAATCGGACACCTGTGATAGCAAAGGAAAACGAAGTTTATTCACCTTCAATAGTTGGTGGAGCCTCCACGAGAGGCGATTACAGCTGCGACCCTCCGGGGCAATACTCTTAACCAGGCGTTGTACGACGGCTGGCGGTATTTTCTTCCACTCGGCTTGGAGAAGTCAGGTCAGTTCCTACACCGATTTCGGACGGTGGGGGCATCCCTTAAGTCGACGCTCCAACTCTCCCTAGAGGTGCTCGATAGGGTTGAGGTCCGGGCTCTGCGCAGGCTAGTCCATTCGATTAACCCCATTGTCACCATACCAAGCCATGGTGGACCTCGCAACATGACAGGTGGCATTGTCATCCTGAAAGTAACATTGGTCCACCCCGTAAAACTGCCACAACGTAGGAAGCGCATGGTCATCCAAAATGGTGCAGTAGGTCTCGGCGTTGAGTCTACCAGGATTTCGACCAAGGGTCCGGTGCCATACCAGGAGAAACACTCCCATAGCATAATTCCACCGCCGCCGAACTTCACAGTTGGCACAATACATTCCGGCAGGAGGCGTTCTCCAGGCAGACGCCAAACCCAGAACCTGCCATCCGAACGGTAGAGGGAGAACCTTGATTCGTCGCTCCAGAGAAATTGTTTCCCTTGTTCAACGGTCCACTGTCGACGTTCTTTGCACCACGTTAGCTGAGCAGCGCTGTTGAACTTGGTGATAAAAGGCTTGTGGGCGGCAGCACGTCCATGATAACCGAGAAGATGGGCTTCCTTACGGATGGAATTCATGAAAAGAACACTCCCGGATGCCTGTTGAAACTTCTTGCGGATGTGGCTCATCGATTTGGTGCGGTTCTTCCGAATTTCTCTGGCCAGCACCCGTCGGTCTCTAACTCCCAGTTTTGTGCGTCTGCCGGGTCGGGGCACATTCTGACAGTCACCTCTCATCTTCCACTTGCCAATCACGTAGAAAACTGTAGATTTTGGGTACTTCAACTCGCTGGATATGTCACGTATGGATCAGCCATTTCTGTGATACCCGACGATTACATCTTTCTCGAAATCAGAGAGCTCCGAACTGCGTGGCATCTTGCATGCGACTGGTTGCGTTGTTGTTTCCCACACGATATTTAACGGCGGCGGCCGTGACGTGTATCAGGACCGCAGATATCGTCGATTGCAGGGGTGTCCAATTACTTGTTGGTAGATAGTGTACGTATAAACTACTGTTTGTGAAAATTTCAACACCATGGAGGAATGATGGGAATCGCGTGAAACGTACAGAATATGCAGCGCAGGAAGTGCAGAGTCATTACGCATGTCTGGGCCCGGCCGTGCCCTCTGTGCAGTCGAGTGAGGGATATAAAGAGGGGGCTGTTTAGGATACACCCCAGTAGTGCATCACGGACAACGAGTTGCGAAGACGTCTTCAGGATTCAGTAATACCTCGGCGACGAAGAAGGGAGCAATATCACCATACGACAGAATTTGAACGGGAACGAATGATTGGTCTGCGTGAAGGTGCATTTTCGTACCGCGACATTGCGGCTCGGAATGAACATAACGCCACGACAGTGATGCGCGTGTGGCGGCAGTAGACTGTGGAGAATCAGGTGCATCGACAATCCGGCAGTAGACCGAGAAATGTGACGACACCGCCGGATGACCGACACCTCATCCGCATGGCAGTGACGAACCGTTCCGCATCTTCGCAAGTGTTAGCACAACAGTGGAGCACTGCAGCAGGTGTGGCATTGTCTGCCTTCACAGTTCGACGCCGTCCGCTGCACAGATGACAGATTTCACACATGCCTTTGTGGCAGATTCGCTTTGACTCTGAACCATGGACGCCTCAGGCTGGAATAAGGTTTTCAATACAGACAGTAGCGTGCTGATTTGCAACATGTCGTGTTTTCGGACGAGTCCCGATTCAACTTGGACTACCATGATGGCTACATACGCATTAGACGGTATTGTGGTGAGCGCCTTCTTCCAGCATGCATTGTCGAGCGTCATATAGACCGGACGCCAGTTGTGATGGTGTGGGATGCCACGGGGTACCATTCGCGATCTCGGCTGCTACGACTTGAGGGCAATCTCAACAGCGACCGCTACATCAAGGAAGTTTTACAGGCAGAAGTCCTACCCTTTCTTCAGAGCACTCCTGGCGCGATATTCCCACAGAACAATGCCCGACCACATGTTGCCAGGAATGTTCAAGCCCTCTTCGCAGCACAGCAGATACCGCTTCTTCCCTGTCTGCAAGTTCGCCGGACACGTCATCTATTCAACATGTCTGGGATATGGTAACTCTGCAAATGACCCATCTAAGTCCTGCAGCGCGAGTACCAATGATCTGTGGACTCGCATACATGCCGCCTAGCAAGCAATTACCCAGGACACCATCCAACACATTTTCGATTCAATGCCACGCCGTCTAGAAGTTCTTATTACAGCACGCGGAGGCTCCACAAAGTACTGATTCTTGCAAGTAAAATTTGTTGTATTTTTCTGAAAATTAAATCACTTATGTACAGTCATATCAGTAATTTGTGGTACACATTTCATTCGAAGCGCATGCTTCCTTCTTGGTGTTGTAATTTTCACAAACAATAGTGTGCATCAGCTTGACCCAAAGAAAATTGTTTGAGGATTTCCAGAAAATGAGATTTCGTGACAAGTAAAAACATGTATCAGAAACAAATACCAACCAAGTACGCAGCTAGGAAATCTTGAAAATATATTCTAAATTTTGATTATGCTTTGCTCCATTTGATGAGAAGGATATATTTCAGTCCGATTTATAGAAGAAGCGACACTGTGTCTGCACATGTGAGCACTTTGACAAACTTCTATCTTAAAAGACAAACTAAGAATACAATCAGGTTAACAAAGCAATCATGGCATCAGAGCTCAAATATTCTTCAATTTCCTGTTGACAAATCAAAACCAAAATAGGAGATGTGTTACCATTTGAAGGATAATTTCGTGGATATTCTTTGCAAAACAAATTTGTAATCTTCCTGAAATGCTCGGCTAGCCAATTAGTTCACGTCAGACAATACAGAAATGCGTCCAAAACTGTATTGTAAACGCAATTTTTTGGCTTTTCGGAAAAATTTATCTTACAGCATCAAACTGAACACAAGCATTTGAATTCACTGCTTCAAATGACTGAGTAGTGACAGGGTATATTTGGAAATCAAATCAGAGTAAGGATTTAATGCAATTCCCATAAGAATCATAGTTCCGATGATGCCTCCAAGTAATTATATGCGGTTCCTATTCAATTAATTAAGGATTCACTTCACAAGGACTTGGAATGACGTGAGAAACGCCATTTCCGCCGCTTATCATTTCGAACAAAATCGGTTCGGCAACAAAACCAGTAGCAGGAGTAACAATCAAAAGCACACACGCACGCACACACGCGAGATGAGAGAATTCGGTTATAAAGCTAAAGTTAATTTCGGAGCTAATTGTCAAGTGGCAGATGGATGATATAACAATGATTCAGACCAGCATAATAAGCATCTTGAAACAATGCCACCCATCGTTTTCAGTCCACTGCCTGTGATAACTGGGAGTAGGAAGGGAGAAGTCCGTAAAAGAGTGGCCTAAGATGAATGCGCCCAGTTTTAACCACCTCCGTTTATCACGTTGTCACTTGGCTCCTACGTTTTAATTGTGTTTTAAGATACTCGATAAAATTAAATGTCACTCCGCCTGAACTCTCCGCTTGGAAGAGATAAGGGTGCCTCTCTGCTACCTTCCCATTTCATTGAGAGTAATTACTTTCCTCTCAAGCTTCAGTAAGATGAGGAAACGTTTCAGAAATGGACTGGGTTCTCTTAGCGGCAATATTTAACTAGAACTTTTGTACAAAGACGAAGCAAGCTTCCACAATTCTCCGTACTCAGAAGTAAAGAGTTATATTAAAAAAAATAATGATATTGTAAAGGTGATGGGAGCATTTATTTTCTTGTGGATGCTTTAAAAATCCTTTAGGACCGAAGGCTATATATAAAGATCCTTTTTCATTCCTCATTCTTCATTGATTATCCGCGGCGATGGAGGGAACCATAATATACGAATAAACATATAAAAATACTTACTCCAATGAGCCATTGTATTATGACCACCCCCAGCGTAGAGAAGCGAGCTCTCCTGGAGACCGAACGGTGGCGCAAGTGAAGTTCACAGAGCAGCATATATACAACCCGAAAACCGGCTTTCGGTTAGTAGAGTGTTTGGAGTCAGAACGGGAAAAGCTGCCGATTCATCGGAGTTTCATAAAGGACAAACTTTGATCGTACGGCACCTCGGAACTACGATCTCAGAAACCGCGCGGCTTGTGTGTTGTTCACGTGCCGCTGTAGGGAGTATGTATCAAAAGTGGTGCACATATGGTCAAACGACGAACCGTTGTCGAGCCGTATGTCGCCCGTAGCTCATTGATGCCAGAGGGGAGCGGAGACGGTCGCGCATTGTTCACAGCGACCGCATGGCCACAGTGCGAGAAATAACTCGCAGCTACAACGGTGGTAATCAGAGAAATGTGTCACAACACGCAGCCCGTCGGTGCCTTCTGCGCATGGGCCTGCGTAGCCGAAGATCCAGCTGGATCCCAATGCTCACTGCACATCATTGCCAACAACGCGTGAAATGGGCCCAAGGTCATCGAGATTGGACCGTGGATGAAAGTGGCCTGGTCTGACGAATCAAGATTCCTGGTGCATCACGTAGACGACCGAGCGCGGATAACGCGATTACCAACGGAGGCTATGGCACCTGGATGAACTATTAGGCGGAAAGAGGCCGGCGGTGTCGGTGTCATGCTGTGGACGATGTTGTCTTGGGACACTTTACGCCCCATTATCACAATAGGACAATCCCTGACATCTGTCAGGTATCTAAACATTGTTGCGGACAAAGTTCACCTAGTCATGGCAACTGTGTTGCCTGCTGGTGATGGCCATTACCAACAGATAATGCGCCATGCCACACTGCCAAAATCGTCAAGGAGTGGTTTGAGGAACATGCTGGTGAGTTTCTGTTAATGCTCTGGCCTCCAAATTTGCCTGACATGAACCCAATCGAACGCTTGTGGTTGGACTTGGAAAAAGTTGTTTCGAGCTACATCACCATAACCCCGAATTATTCGAGAACTGGAGGACCTGCTGTTGACATTATGGTAGTAAATACCCTAGAATAACTATCGCTACCTCATCAAATCGATGTCTCACCGAGTGGCCGCTGTTTTGCGGGATAAACGGGGTCATACAGCTTATTAAGTGGGTACTCATAATGCAATGTCTCATCGGTGTATGTATCCATCAGGAATCATGCTACAGCTAAGGTGAGATAAGTTAATGTTCTGACCTCTCGTCCAGTGAATCGGGTGATGCGAAAAACATGAAGATTCGTATCCCCATATACCGACTCATAAGTGTAGATGGAGCAATTTGGAACATGTTTTACATTGCTTCATCTACACATTTATGTCTGCATTAAATATCTTTATTTGGCCTTCTATAGAAATTTGCATTCTAAAAGAAAATCAGTAATTTTGTTGAGTTCTAGGAAGAAATCAAGAGGTAGCTGATCAAAGATATTCTTACCATTTGAAACGAGTAGAACTATTATCATAAAAACGTATCTATGAAATCACAAATACACAAATATACACACGGAGATGCCAATTTATTAGATATATCTACCTAGCAACATGTTATGCCGAACTTGTCATACAGAACTGCCCGAATTCGTAGGTGCATAAAACATACCATATGGTGGAAGTATCGCGCAATTCCTGGGCGATGCTTCCACCAGGAATTTTGTACCATGCAAAAATGATTGAGCTGCTGTGAATTGGATGGCGGCAAAGTCTTTCAGCGAACATCCCACTCTACCTCATCCCAGAGATGATCGGTGTAGTTTAAACCCTAGAATTGTGCAGGCCACTGATGCAAGGTAAACAATTTGGTGGCATTAAGTGTCTTGTGAGCGGTTGCGTCATGCTACTGTCCGTGTCCATCTGCTTCATGACAAACCGTAGCCCTCAAAGGACGAATCTTGTCGGCAATGATGTTAGAGATACTCAGCGGCCTTCAGATGTATTTCGATGGGTCGCCTAATGCGTGCCAGGAAATGTATTTCCCATACGAGCATACTAGCACCACCGGCCTATACTGTTGACACCTGACAGAATAGCTCCAATGCCTCATGTCACTTGCCCCGAATTTGGATCCTGCAATACCCACCATGCAAAAGAAACTTTGCCGCCCCGGTGGCGCAGTGGTCTAAGGCGTTGGCCTCTGATCATTCGTCCGTAAGGGGTCCGGGTTCGAATCCCGGTCAGGCATGGATGTTGGTTTTGTCTTATGGCACTGGCTCTCTCCCTTCCCTGGAACCAGTGACCCTAAATTAGGGACGGGCGACTGCTTATAGCCCATTTGAGTTGCTCACGGTGGTCGTTAAACCTCCAATCAAAAAAAAAAAAAAAAAAAAAAAAAAGAAACTTTGAACAGCCCGCGCAGGTGACTTTTTCCAGCCCTCAGCGGTCCAGCGCCAATGTTCTGGCGCCTACTGGGCGCCTTCTTGTTATATTCTACATAACATCTGCACGAGATATGGTCATCTGCTGCTGCAGCCCATTTACGCATGATCCGATTCGTGGTTCGTTCGGAGAGGACTTTTGGCCCACCAGTGCTGAATAATTCTGCAGTAATTTTCCGTGTAGTTGCCCAACTAGTGCAATACTTGCACGCTTTTTACCAGACTCATTTGATCCCTCTGACTCATCAGCTGTTTTACAGGATCGCCAATTACTGTTAATAGAAGTATTTCACGTGTTTCATCATTCACGGTGACCCTCTTGCTACGGTTGTGCGAGAAATGTCCTGAAAGACGGTTGTTTGGAAAATGTTCGAAAGGGTGCACCTGACGCCAAATATCATGGTACATTCAGAGTCGATCAGATAACTCGTTTTTCGCAATTATAACCTGCAGGCAAACGCTAACTGATGCTCAATAATCTTGTCTGCGTAATTTTCAGCTCGCCTGTCGTCTCAACATAACATAAGATAACATAACGTTACGTCCTAATAAACATATAAACGAAACAGGAAAATTTAGCATTAAGGGCACATCAGAAGTTTTGGATCAACGACGTGTTACGTATAAATGAGAAAATGTTTTAATGAGAAACGTATAAACGAGGTTCCACTGTAATATAATACAATATAATATAATATTGACAAAAGTCACTGGACACCTAGAAGAGGAACACAACATAACATTTATTGACATACGTTAGTACAGTATCGGCCCACCTTTGGCCTTAATGCATGCACTGACCCTTCGGGACTTGCTTTCGAAAAGGTTTTGTAACAAAGCAATAGGTATGCGTTTCCATTCAGTACATAATGCTACTCTAACTGTTGCTTAATAGTAGGCCTTGGTTTCAAACTTCTTATGCGGTGCTCTAATTCATCCCATAGGTGCTCTATGGGATTAGGATCAGGGCTCTGTGCTAGCCAGTCCACAAACGATACGGAAGTATCGTTAAACCACGACGTAGCAGTCCTTGCTTTATGGGTCAGTGTATTATCCTGCTAGTACAAACAAGGCTCCGTTCCATAGTATTGCCACAGGGTTGGTAGGGCATAATAGTCCAGAATACCGAGGTAGACGTGCTGGTTAACAGGTTTGTCCACGATAACCAATGGGTCGGGACGATACCACGAAAAACATCCTCACACGAGTACACTGCCACTTCCAAACTTGACCGTAGGAATAGTACACTGTGCTAAACAGCGATCCCTCGGCTGCCGCCATACCCACACACCGCCATCAGACTGACGGATCATGTATCTGGATTCATCAGTCCCTAGGACACGTTTCCATTGATCTTCGGTACACAATAAATGTTCGTTGCACCATGCTAAAGGACGTGTAGCATTCCGTGTGGAGATGAAAGTCTTATGAGCAGCCGTACGACCACGGTAACACGTGGAATGAAGTTCTCTTCGAATGGCACGTGTATATACCGAGGTTCCAGCATTTTTACTCACCTGTACACTGAGGTATTGTGCGGTACTCCATTGATTAGCTGTAACGACTCTCCTGAGGCTTCGACGTCCTCTATCACTGACTTTTGTTTGGTCTGCTGGTACGTTATGTTGCTTAAGGCACGCCATGTGTCTTCCGCTTATTCAGTACATCCAAAACAGTTGACTTGGTTGGGTATGTTTAAACGCCTCTCAGTTTCTCTTATGGACAACCCACTAATATAACACCCAACAATCCTTCCTTTTTCAAAGTCAGTTCTCTCCCGCCGCGACATTTTCCCTCAACCTCACAGTGCGATATGATTGCGGTAAGCACTCATATCGCACTGTGAGGTTGAGTGAAAATGTCACTCAACCTCACAGTATTGAGTTACATTTTCACTCAACACTGGCTTGTTTTCATACCGTTTGCAAGCTGTACCACGCATCTGTTCATTTGCTTTTGAAAGGCTGTCCGGTGACTTTTGTCAATATAGTGTATATTTCCCAATATCTATCTAAATTTAAGATAGATTTCGTGGGATTCAAATACAATGAATTATTTAAATTTTGTATAATTCATAATTCATTTTTATGAAATGTACAACATTTTCATTTGTATAATTTGAAAGCCACAATATCTTCCTAAACAGCATTTCAAGATATGAGTATGTTGCTTATCAGTGGAGCTCACAGCACACGTTGCCGCCCTGGTGGTGCAGTGGTCTGAGCGCTCGCTTATGATCATTCGCCCGTGAAGGGTATGGGTTCGAATCTCGGTGACGCATGGATGTTGTGTTTGTCTTACGGCACTGGCTCTCTCCTTTCCCTGGAACTAGTGACCATCAATTAGGGAAAGGCGACTGCTTATAGCCCATTGTGTTGCTCACGGTGGTCGTTAGACCTTCATTAAAAAAACCCCAAGAAACATGACATCGAATTTTCGGGTGTAATAAGCACGTCTTTTGAATCCGTTCTGACGCAAATTAAATTTATCAAAGCTATTCAAAGTCAGTGGAACTGGTATGGAAAACAATAGTATCTGACGGAGGAAAGAAGTTTTTCAATCGGGTTTTTAATCCCTCAGATATTGCTGTAAACGGAATCATGAGTTTACGAACTCTTAGAAACAGATATATCGACAAAAATAAGATGTGACTTTACGTAATCTGGTGGGAAAACCATGCATTGTTTTTGGAAGAAAGTATTCTCAAAAGGTTTATCCATATGAGCGGATCGGTCCAAGAAAAAAAAGATTTGTCGAGTTTTCAGGAGCCCAGATTTTGCTTCAAATACATCAGAAGCAGAAACTAACACTTATGACCCCTAATGGCCAAACCATTCTTTACCAAACATTAGAAATTATATGAAACATATTTTCTATCAGGTCTTGTATCCGATACAGGAAGAAATTTTTAAATTGGAGTATTAGGAGCAGAAATAACGCAGAAAACGCAATTTACCTTTGTGCCCCTTAGGCGGAAAGTGTATAATCTACTTGAAAATTTTGAATTTATAAGAAACACATTTTGCATCGGAAAGACTATCCAACAAAGAAGGAATTTTTCAAATCGGACTCCTAGAAGTAGATATATTGACAAAAATAAGATATATATCTACGCCCCCCTGGCGTAGAAACCATGCATTATTTTAAGAAGAAATGTTCCTAAACTGTTTGTCGACATGAGTAGTATCGGTCTACAAACGACGTTTTTTTCAATCGAGAATTTAGAAGCTCATGTTTTGCTCCAAACACATCAGAAGCGGAAATTAAGATTTACGCCCCCTAGTGGCCAAACCATTTTTTTTTTTACAAAAATTAGAAATTATGTGCAAACGACTGCCCATCAGGAGCTGTATCCGGTGCAGAAAGAATTTATCAAATCGGAGATTTAGAAGCAGAGATATAGAAGAAAACGCAATTTACCTTTACGCCCCCTAGCGAATAACTTGAAAATTTTGAAATTATATGAAAAACATGTCACACGGAAAACACTGTCCAACTAAGAAGGAATTTTTCAAATCGGACTCCTAAAAGTAGAGATATTGACAAAAATAAGATATACATCTACGTTTCCTGGCGAAGAAATTGTGGAATATTTTAGGATGAAAATATTCCGAAAAGATTTACGGATGTGAGTGGCATCAGTTAACGAAAGAATTTTTTCAATCGATATTTTAGAATCTCAGATTTTATGGCAAATACATCAGAAGCAAAATTTAACACTTGCGCCCCCTGGTGGCCAAATTATTCTTTACCAAAAATTTTAAATTATATGCAAAAGATTTTTCGTCAAGAGGTGTGTCCGCTGAAGAAAAAAATTTCAAATCGAAGTTTTAGAAGAAAAGTTATCGGAAAAAGTGTAATTTACTTTTACGCCCCCTATCGGAAAATCTATGCATAGTTTGAAAAAGTACCTATATCTCAAATACTCTTCGACGCAAATGAAATCGAAAGATAAAATAATTTTTTCAATCGGATGTTTAGAAGCAAATATGTGGAATAAAACGTATTTTTGAATTCAACATCATCTGCATTTGCGCCCTCTAGCGGCTAAATTGTACATCGTAAAGAAAACCGAAATAAAGGATCATCATTCTCATATTTCAAGCTTCCGAATGCAAAAAGAATTTTTCAAATCGGACTAATAGTTGCAGAGATATCGTGGGTACAGACGGGACGGACGGAGAAACCGATAACATAAGCACGATCTTTTTACAAAAGACGTGCTATAAAACAGCACACGAGGTTTAGGATTGGATTGGATGTTTAACGACCACCGTGAGCAAATCAATAGGCTATAAGCAGATGTACGTCAATAATTGTTGACTACTGGTTCCAGGGAAAAGAGGGAGAGCTGGTTGTGTAAGACAAACGCACCTCCTATTCTGCATCTAGGACCACTTAGACTAACAGTCAGAAGCTAACGCTTAGACCTCTATGCTGACGGGTTGCTAGCATAATTTTGCAACCTTAAATACGTTTTAAACTCTACGTGTCCTATTATGAACTCAGTTACGATCGTGATATCACTTATTGTAAGTTAACACCAGATTATTTTCGCATTTCGCTGAATGGTAATGCCAATATGCTCCAAAACAGTGCTTAGGGCTAATCGAAGTAAGCCATTGCTGAATGATGGAAGTTAAATGGATTCCGGTGTTAATCTTTCTCTTTTTATGCTTTGCTTCTTCGGCATTCAGTATTAGAATATCACGCTCGGAAGCCTGGTGCTGTTACTTTTAACGATGCTTAAGGATATGAAGCTGCACTTCTACAAGAGAAAAGAAAACGTTCATAGGACCTGAAACTGCCGAAAAATACTGCCGCGGAAAATTGTGGTTTAGTGCCTACGCGCTCCGATAAAAAGGGCATAATACTCGGGTGATGCAGTGTCAGGAAGTGTCGACATAGTTGCTCGTTTGATTGATAACATAGGGCCACAGGCATATTACAAACAGTGCAGGAGATATTATAAGGATAATAAAGTTTCTGACACGTCACTTGGTTTTTCTATGATAGACAACTGAATTTTAGAAGAATATGTGTTCGTAATCTGAACGGTGTATATCAGAGGAATGTTTGACTTCAGCATGATAGCTTGTGAACGAACTTTGCATCAGAACAGGGAAAATTTCTCAAAGTGAATCGATTACACTTGAAGAATGCTGCTTTATTGTTGAAATTTCAAAGAAAAATTATTACACGAGCTGAAATTTCATCAGTTAGGAAGTTTTTTTTTGTTTTTATTGGAGGTTTAACGACCACCGTGAGCAACTCAATCGGCTATAAGCAGTCGCCCGTCCCTAATTTAGGGTCACTGGTTCCAGGGAAGGGAGAGAGCCAGTGCCGTAAGACAAACACAACATCCATGCCTCACCGGGATTCGAACCCGGACCCCTTTCGGACGAATGATCAGAGGCCATCGCTTAGTTTCAATATTCGCTTTTATTCACGTAAAAGAATTACAACAGAACATCCCCAACCTCACACGCAGTGTGAGAGAAGGGGAGAAATAAAACAAAATGTAGATATTTACAATGAAATGATAATTGTACAGATGAGCAATGACAGGCATTGCATTATTTGCTGTAAACAGCAGTAGCTCTGGGAGAAACGTTCATCGAAGTCTTGGAACATCACTGGAGCGAAAAAATTTACAGAAAAAAAACTGTGCAGTTCTAGTGACATGGGAATCACTGGTGGCAGAGAGTCACTGTGCGGATGAAGAGAACTGTGTACAAAAGGTGACATCAGCAGGAAGCAAACACAATCCAGTTCCAGGAGAAAACATTGTGAGGGAACAGTAAAAATTGAAAGTTCCGACGTAGGTTTATTAATACAGCAGATGAACAGTCTGGGCACTAGAAAACTGAAACCGGGGACGACACGGCGACCATGTTGTGAAGAAGGCAGGTAACCGTGCCGTATCTTTCGCCAAGGAATATTCCAGGGTGAGTCTGGCTTTAACCCTATTGCGGTAGTGTGCAACCAAGGAGGTAGAGAATGTAATAGGATTTGGATCTTGTAACTGTAGCAGGTGAGAGAAAATAATATATTTAGCTAGAATAAATAAATACGAACAAACTGGTAAAATAGAGCAGAAACTTGTAGAACTGTGGCCGAGGAAACGATAATCTTCTAGGGTGAGATCACTGGTACAAGAAGGATGTGCAAGTTGGAACATACTGTGAAATAGTGGGAGCAGCGTCGGACAGTAAACAAACATGTGTAAGACGTCTCCAACGACGTTACAAAAAGGACAGAGATCTGATGATACTATATTTCTCCGGAACAAAGTCGAAGGGACAGGCAGTCGATTGTGCAAAAACCTCCAATGCACATTAAGTTCTGAGGAGAGGGCCGGTGAATGTTGGGCAGTAGAACAGACTGAGGTTAGTGCAAAAGAAGGAACAGAGGGAATAGGGCAAGGTACCGCAGAAGAAGAACGGAGAAAACAGTACAGGGTGCGGGTGGAAAGACTGTGGAGAGGGAGGAGATCACCGGAAAAGGGAAGGAAGAACGGAAAAGGGAGAGAGGCAGAGGAAACGGAAAGGAAGCCAGAGGAATCGACTAGGGAAGGAAAAAGTGATTGAAGAGCATGTTTAAGTTGGAGGAAGTTATCAGAGAGTTCGGGAGAGGGTGGTAGAGTGGGAAAAAGTTCGGAAACGGGTTTCCATGAAAAATCGGGGAGGACCAGTTGGGAAACGGAGACTACACCAGCGTGTAGCCATGCGGGGAAAAAAAAAAAGTTGGCAGTAGGGGGTGGAGGACGGTGGAGAAAAAAAGAGGATCGGAAAGAAGATCAAGAGTGGAAGAGGGGGCTGACGAATGAGCGGTAAAGAACGAAGGAACTGAACAGCTTCATGGTAGACTAGAGGAAAACGGGGGGGATGACAGTGTGAATATCCATTTTGAGAAGAAGATGGACGGTGAGGCAGGGATTAAGGGGGAAGTCAGAACATTAAGCAGAAGAATGGAAGCGGAAGAGTCTGGTTGAACTGTCAAACGGAGGAAATTGAAAATTCTTACAGCTTTATAACGTACGGTAATCTCTGGCATATTGAAGCCACCATAAGTCGAAGGTAGAGACAATACTGAGGAAGATAACCAATGAGTAGATGACCAAACAATGCTGAGCATTGCTGATGTTGTTGCAGTTTGAACGTAGGCTGGTGGCGGTTGTGCAATCCAGGAATGATAAACTAACGAGAGGATGTGGGTGCCAGAAAGCCGTGCACGACTGTGGTAGGTCAAACAGCACTTGAGCTTGGACCAGTAAGCAGCGGTGTGACGTAGTTTCCTGACGAGGGGTCTCCAGGTGGCAGCCGCTGCTGAGACCCGGCTGCCAATGTGCACCCCAAGTATCTTTTGACTGGTGGACGTCCAATGAGCGCCCCACGGTGTATCGGGGCGATGTCTCCAGGAGCCACACCACAAGCCTGTACACTTTGAAAGGTTTAACGAAGCGCCGGAAGCCGCAGCATACACTTGAAACCATGCAAGAACAATTGTGAATTGCCATTCTTCTCGGATGAGAACTGTGATATCATCGGCGTAGGCAGTAAGAACGATAGAATGGTGCCTGGTGCTATGCCGAATGGTGGAGGGGGAGGTTGTAGAAGAGAACGGATAGAGCAAAGAAACGGCTCAAAGACTAGAGAGAAAAGTTGTCCGGAAAGAGGACATCCTTGACGGATGCCCTTACGAAACGGAATGGGGGCTGTAAGGAAGGAGGCCGTCCGGATATGGACAACTGAGTCCTGGTACAGGGCAAGGAGGGCTGTGATGAAGACAGATGGGAAACCGAAGGCAGAGAGCACAGAGGCAAGCCACTGATGACTCACGTTATCAAAGGCCTGCCTCTGATCAAGATTGAGGAAGGCTAAAGGTTCGGAGGAAAGGTGGGCAAGGCAATATGAGTCACGGAGGAGATTAATATTAGTATGAATGCTTCGGCCAGGGATGGTGTGCGTTTGGTCGGGATGTATGACGGTGGGAAGGACAGGGTTCAATCGAAGAGAGAGTATTTTAGTATAAATCTTGTAGTCAACATTAAGGATGGATATAGGACGCCAGTTATCCAACTCCAGCAGACACCCCTTCTTTGGAAGAAGAATGATGTGAGCTAGAGTAAAATCGGGGGAAGAACAGATAAGGAAAAAGCAGCTGTAAAGCAAGGCAATAGGAGAGGGTGTAAGAAAGAGGAAAACGTACGAAAGAAATTAACTGTCAACCCGTCAGGACCAGGTGACGAGTGACAGTTAAGTAAGGCAAGTGACTGTACTACTTCTGCTGGGGTGATAGGCATAGAAAGAGATGTAACAAGATGCGATGGAATATGTGGTAAGGCACGAAGAATCGAATCAGCATGCGGAGAACTTGACTGGAACTGAGCAAAACGGGACTGGAAATGTGTTCTAACACCGGAGCAAATGAGAGTGGTGTCATTAGTAACAGTTCCATCGGGTAACTTCAGATTACGGAGGTGATGAGCAGAACGTTTGTGGAATTCCAGTTGTTGAACCTGTTCACATAGATAGTCATTTGGCTGGAGATAAAGGAGCTTGAGGCGGTGAAGAGCTTGTTGGGAGACAGGAAGTAGCAAGGCACGAAGTTCAGCTTGGTAATGAGAAAACAGCGGAGAATCAAGATCTAGGGTGGAAAAAATCGAGCGTGCAGCATCAATCTTCATGGAGGCGGTGGTACGTTTTTCGTGGGAATATTGCTTGGTATAAAGAAGAATTTGGGATTTGACATTTAACCAGTGTTGCAAGGGACAAGAAGCAAAAGGGAGCGTATATAAGGCTTGTTGGAGCTGCGATTGGATGGAATTTACGTAAGTTGAATCAAGTAAAAGATCATCATCAAGGGTCCAAGTACGGTAGTATTGCCGAGGAGATGGACCGGTGTGAAGACACATTACGACACAGCTGTGGTCGGAAGAAACTGTCGGTGTATGAGAAAGGGAGATAACTGAAGGAAGAAGAATTGAAGAAACATAAAACCGGTCAAGTCGGGCAGTTGTAGGGGAGGAAGTGGAGTAGGAGCGCCAGGTGTACGAAAGAAGAAATGGGTGCAGCTGTCGAAAAGCATCGTGGAGTTGTAGCTGGTTGATGGCTGTAGAAAGTGCTCTGGTAAGAAAATACCTGGTATCCGTGGAACCGTCCGATCTCTCGAGGGATGGGTCAAGGGTGCAGTTAAAATCACCACCTAAGATGACAATATCAGTGGCCGGAAGACCTTGAACACAGGAAACAAAATGCTCAAAAAGACAGTCTGCATACTGTTGATTACCGGAAACATAGATGTTGAAGATATGGTATCGGAAGTTGTGAAGTCGGAAAGACAGAAGCTGCAGGAGGTCACGATAAATCGGTTTGACCGTGATATCAGTAATGAAGGATCGAAGACAAAAATTGATGGCCACCGCAAGTCCTGCGTGAAGACTAAGTCGATGGGCATGGTAGAATTGAAATGGCCAGGTTCGCCACCGGTGGTATGGGGTGTTGGGATGGCAGTTAGTCTCCTGTAGCAATAATATATCCGCATCATGCGGTGTAATGTCTTCAAACACTAACGCATTGGTAGGAGGGACGGAGCATCCCTTAGAGTTGAAAGAAAGTAATTTTAACTTGAAAGAGGTTGTAGTGGTTGAATATTACTATCAGCACTTTTGTGAAGACTGGTTACACGTTTCTTTAAGTTAGATGTCTGCGCATTAGTGACTGTGTTAATTTTCGGCAAAAGAGCAAGTAGATTCTGAAGTTGGGTGATAATAGTGGGAAGCTGAGCATTACGTGATTGAACGCAGTCTAGCTGCTTGAGAGGACGTGACGGTTGATTGAGTATAATGAGAGCAAGATCAGAGGGCGCCAGCGGCCCGTCTAATGCAGGGAATGTTTCCAGATATTCAGCGAAAGCTTTTTGATCCAACAATTTTGGAACAGCTGGGGACTTAAGAGATGTAGGAACTGCTGTTGGAGAGAAAGACTGTCGAATTGGCGAACGGGAACGAGAGCAGCGTGGAGAAGACGTCACTGGCGAGATGGAACTCTGTCTGGTACGTTTCAACGTGGGAACGCCGGGAGAAGCTGGTGGGTGTAGGACAGTTAGATCTGACTCCACACTAGGGGATCCAAGGGAAGAAGATGAAGCAACACGATGGAGGGGTTGCCATTCCTTTTCTGAGAGAATACCCTCCGAAGAACGTAGAGGTACCACAGCAGCAAGTGGGTCCAACGATGGAGAGGTGGCCAAAGTACCTGTAGTAGATATCGAAGACTTGGAGACTGATGATGAATCATCACTTGCTGGGGGAGAATCATCTGGAACAACAGTAGAAGGGAGCAAGGACGTCTGTGGAGCCGAAGTTGGTGTGGCCAGAGAAACTGGTTTTGGAGCCGAACTTGGTGTGGCCAGAGAAACTGGTCTTGCGGCTGGGGTGTTGACTTTGGGTAGTATGGAAATAGGGGGCTTGGCAGATACATGTGGACAACGTGATTGGATGTGGCCATATGCCTTGCATTTAAAACAATGCAAGGCAGTAACGATATCGATCCGGAAAATCTGCTTCCCTACAACCACAGTGAGGTCAGTAGGGCAATCAGCAATGGTATCTTCAGTAGGCAACAGGATCCTTGCTTGGCGACGCAGACCTAAGATGTTCCTGTCATCTGGGTCTGTTGGTGCGGAAGACAGAGTGGAAATGGATCCAACTACTTTTCCACAACGGGAAAGGGCCGCCATTAAGTAATGATCCTTGATTTCTGGTGGTACGGGGTAGCACGTAACAAGTACGGGGCGCTGCGTGAGCGGGACTCCCAATAAGGTATGATCCCCAACATGCAGTCCGTCAGATAAGACGCGCTCCACAAATTCTGGCTTCGCAAAGTAGATGAGAACAGTCCTAGGCTTCCTCGCCATATGGGTGATCGCCCCCTTAGGGAGGATTTGGCGGACGGCTAAGGAGTATTTCTTAAGGCTGGTGTCCGGGAGGGCATCAAAACATATGCCAAGTTTCTGTGTGCGTAAAACCTCCTGCCCAGCAGCTGAAGTTTCCGGAATTTCGATGCGTAATTTCTTGTTGTCTCTAGTGACAATCATATCAAGAGGCGTTGTACATGGATTCTTCGCTGTAGAGGAAGATGAGCTGGTACCCTTCACAACGGAAGCATAAGGTAGAGGTGCCGTAGGAATGGGCGGAGATGGGGAAGGTCGAGATGCAGTGCTCGCAGGAGCAGATGAAGTACCAGAGGCAACGGATACTGAAGAAGTTAATGACGTCACGGTGGTGGAAAATGTCGGGAAATCAACATCCATAAAGTTGGAAGAAGAAGTGGTAACATCAGATAACGCGGCTTGGAAACCAGCTGCGTGTGGTAGTGAGGATGACCGAACGTAACCAGGTGGGGGCGGAGCTTTGCTATCAAGCTTCAGACCTGGGCTATCAGATGCGGTCGCCGCCATTTGCAATGGCTGGCTTGCTAAACCCGACCCTGGGCAAAGCCAGGACGGAAAAAGAGTTAGTACAAGTAAAGTTTTACTTACAGGACGTCAAAGTCGGACTCAATCGACACAGGAGACGTTCACAACACAGGAGATACACAAAATGACGGCACACACACAAAAGAACACCAATAAACGCAGGTCAAACACGGAGCACAGGTCAACACAACCTTTACAAGGCCATCGCTTAGACCACTGCGCCACCGGGGCGGCATTAGGAAGTTCCGTTTTAATATTTTATGAGTATGATGATTCTCGGGAGAAGCAGGCTAAACAACTTTTCATTTCTGTAAGACGTCTTAAAAATACTGTATATTGTAGCCTTAAAGTAGCATCTGTGATACATGATTTTCGTTAAGCGAATACATCGAAGTAATCTCGAAGAAACATTGTTAGGACAACGAATTAAAACTACCTAAAAAATTTATCTGAAATAAACAACTGTCTTTTAAACATGAAAGAAATACGGGATTACACCATATAATACCATTTCTGAAGATGACAATCCGTTTTTTGGTGTAAATATGACAAAAATGGTAAGTCAGATAAAATCCGAAAACTTGAAAATTTCATCGACCTGGCACGGGACTCGATTCGCGTCTCCCAGGTATGCTAACCACTACACCACCCAGAACGACCAAGTCTCAAGTTTCCGACTAATTTAAATATAACCATCACAGGATTCGCTAGTCGAAGCAACCGGCATTCTCTCCAGGTTCGCTAAACATTCATGTACCTCCAGATTCGCTAAACATTCATGTACCTCCAGATTGGCTAAACATTCATGTACCTCCAGATTCGCTAACATGAATGCCGGTTGCTTAGACTAGCGAATATTGTGATGGTTCTATTCAAATTAATCGGAAACTTGCGCCATGGTCGTTCTGGGTGGTGTAGTGGTTAGCATACCCGGGCGCTATCTGGGAGACACAGATTCGAGTCTCGCTCCAGAACGGTGAAATTTTCAAGTTTTCGGATTTTATCTGACTTACCATCTTTGTCACATTTACATCCAAAAACGGATTGTCATCTTCGGAATTTGTCTTTTAACCATTATTATTTTCTCTATCTTAACTTTCAGGCGATTCATTGGTTATTGACAGATACTAATCAAATTTTCTTAAAAATCCACGTAGAACTGTGATTTTAACGTCCCGGTGAAATCAGCAATAATTTACTAACTGAACGTTTTTACTGTATGAAATATTACCATCCTATTTTTTTCATAGCATCAGAGCCGCATTGTTTACAGCAATGGTGTTTTATTTTTATTTTGTTGGCCATTTATATCTCCTCAGTGTGTAAGGAATAGTAACTAACTCACATGATATGTTTAAACCAGAGCTTCAAGGAATGAAAATTAGAATCGTAGTAATATTGCTAACCTCCGTTTTAGACAGAAGTTTATGAAAGAATAATTAAATTGTGGACATGGTAGTGGCCCTACATCAAATATTTGGAGCAGCATGAAAGGCGTAAGCGTTGTCTTTCAGCATAGGCAGAGCACAGCACAGTCTTCAGTTCAAATTTGAATCACATGATAGAGATCCCCTTCAAAAGTATCTCCCCTTCAGGTAGTAACAGGTACTCAATATTTGATATGCGTCCCCTAATGCTTTTTTAAATTAATTTGGTTTTCCTTCAAGGATACATTTCTACACTTAATATTTTCAGAATTCTATTGTTTAAACGATTAGAGTACTTTTTGTTGGAAGTCCTTCAGCGAATAAATATTTGCAGCGTACCCTTGAATGTTCCCCATCCTGAAAAAAAAAACTATTTTTAATTAAAAAAAAAGCTTCTTTTAATATAATATTTGACAACCTTGCTACCAATTCTGTTTAATTGGGGCCTGAATATTTTTGGGATATTGTCAGGAAATACACTGACGGAAAGTGGAAAAAGAACACCAAGAAGGAATTGGCGGACGATCATGAAATTTACATATGTTAATGGGGTCGAGGTTACGTAGGTGTGATGTTAATTTCGGGACCAACCGGTGAGCGCTTACGCCATAGCACGGCATAATATGTAAATTATCGTCAGTGGTATTTAAGGAGTACGGCGAAGTGAATATAATCATTCGTCGGCGTACGGACATGTGCGAAGATCCTGAAGAAGCTGCAATGCCTGGACATGGAAGACGTGTACGATTTCAGGAGTTATCGGACTTTGAGCGAGGTCGTCTAGTCGGACTCCGTGAGGCCGGGTGGTCGTATCGTCGTATTGCGGAGCAAATTGCAAATTGGACAGGAAATATCGGTGGTGGTACGATGGTGGCTTAGATGGTCCGAAGAACATTCCCACACGAGAAGACGTGGAACCGGGAGTCACAGACGGACTGATGAGCGGACCGATCGACGCAAAAGAAGAGCGGCGTTGTCAAGCAGAACATCCACTGCGACGCAAATCCGAGCTGCCGTTGCACCTGAGGTACCTGTGCGAACAATCCGCAACCGTTTACTGGATGCAGGACTACCTGCACGTGCGCCTCTGCCATGTGTACCTCTGGCTCCAGCCCACCGTCAGGAATGGCTGCAGTGCTGTCGCCAACGTCTGCACTGGAGAACGCAATGGTGATCTGTCGTGTTCAGCGATGAAAGCAGATTCTGCTTGGGAGCCTCCGATGGCCGTATGCGTGTTCGCAGACGCACAGGGGAGCGCCTCCACCCTTCTTGCATCCGCCAGCAACACACAGGGCCTACACCTGGTCTCCTGGTGTGAGGAGCGATCAGCTATCACTTCCGTACACAACTAGTGTTTGTACCGGGTACGTTAAACAGCACCTCCTACATCAACAACATCATTCTGCCCGTTGTTGTGCCATTTGCAAGGTCGGTCCATCGTGGTGTTTTCCATCAAGATAACGCACGCCCACACACGGCACGTGCAACGCAACATGCACTTCAGGGTGTGAGACAACTTCCATGGCCTGCACGTTCACCGGATTTGTCGCCCATTGAGCACGTGTGGGATTTTATGGGACAACGACTAATCCGGTCTCCACGGCCAGTCACGACCATCCCCGATTTAAGCGTCCAGGTTGAGGATGCTTGGAACTCAATACCCCAAACTTACATCCAACATCTGTACGACAGACTCCATGCTAGAATTGCACAGTGTGACGCAGTTCATGGCGGTTCAACCTCGTACTAACCATGTTACATGGAAATGTTATTTTTCAGTTTACCAGCAAATACAGCTGTATTTTGCCATAATGTTTTGATCACGTTATCCTCTGTATTCCGTTATTATGCTGTATTAATTTCGTTGGTATCAGACGTCTCCTTCTTGGTGTTCTTTTTTCACTTTCCGCCAGTGTAACTGTGCTGGTTCCAGTGTAAAATTTTCTTTTAAAAAAGCAAAGATTTCTTCTTTGATTTGCATGATATTTTTCTTCCAATTTCGGTTTCGTAAATATCATAACCTCGCTCAACTGTACAGAATCGCTTTCACATTTAAAACCATGTAACTCAATAAGTCTTAAACTTTCCATTTATTACACGGTTATACCCGTTCGTCACATTAACATGTTCAGAATCTTTTACATTCCTAGGTGAATGTAAAAGATTCTGAACATGCGTGCTGAGAAGACTGTTAATGTGACGAACGTGCTTTTCGATTTGCTATGGAAATATCGAAAAGAACTCACCTGAATCCTATATTGTGTAGAGCTCGGCAAGTATCACACAAATTATCTCAGCAAAGTAATGCATTTCTGTCAAAAGAATTTCAAAGTTTTCTTCGAAATTCTTTTCCAGATCCTACTTTGCTATACGGCACAACCATCAAATATTTGAATCGAATGTAAACAAACTGTTCTGAAGAGCTCCCTACTTCAAAAATCGAAAGAGTGCCTTGGTACTCTTTGTAGATAATTTAAGATATGCATCTTTCGCATGCCAAGATCCTTGTGAGTGCGAAATAAAGCCAGGGATTAGAGGGTAACCATTTATTTACGTACACCATATTATATTAATTCGCGTCACTCACCACCAAACAGAGCCACAATCGGTACCCACACGGCACAGAATATTTCGTAGGCCTATATGTTAGAAGTACGTAACACTGAAACATTTAGACTTTTCAGATACGTTGCGCAATGTAACAGTAATATTTCAGGAACCTTACGGTTACGTCAAAATGTCCGCAAACGTTACATAACTTTTAAACATAACCGATACGTTACAGTGAAAGGTCTTTGTAACTTCAACATGCCAACTTCATGTTACTGTTACTTACAGTGAAGAGCAATTGAATTAGAGACAGTTGGCGTTACGCAAATGTGGCGCTGTGGGCGGCCCTGTAAACGGAAACGACATGACGTAAGCAGCGATCCGACAACATAAGGAGTGATGCGACGGGAATCAGTAAGAGTCGGACGCAGTATGGGTAAGACGAAGGATCTAAGCGCATTTGATCGTGGGAAAATTGTCGGGGCCCGAGGAATGGGTCACTCCATCTCGGAAGTCGTGCAGGCAGTTGGAATTTTCACGAGCCACTGTGTCACGGGTGCACGGTGAGTACATCGAATCCGGTAAAACCATCCCTGCAAGAGCCAACTGCCGTGGACAACAGCGTGTAAAGAGTGGGGTCATCGTCGTCTAGCTCGCATTGTAACAGCGGATAGACGGGCCACAGTGCAAGAAATCACTCGGCAATTTAACGCTGGTGCACAAAAACGTGTAAGCAGCCACACCATCCAGAACCATCTCCTCGCTACAGAAGCCATCGCCCCACGAGGGTACCGCTGCTGACCGCACATCACAGGGTGCAAAGATTAGCGTGGGCTCTGGAACATCGCCACTGGACCCTAGACATGTGGGAAAATGTTGCTTGGACTGATGAGTCGAGATTCACGTTGGTACATGCGGATGGCAGGATACGAGTACGACGCAAACCATATGAAGCGATGGATCCTTCTTGCCAGCAGTGTACTCTTCAAGCTGGTGGGGGTGTCATTCTCGTCTGGGGTCTGTTTACGTGGATTGAAATAGGACCCCTGGTATGTGTGACATCGTCCCTCACAGCTCAACGTTACCGGGATATCCTGGACGACCATTTGCTCCCGTTTGTGCGTCTTCAACATCCCAATGGGGACCTCATCCTGCAACAAAACAATGCAGCTCCCGAATTGTATCCGAATGGTTGGATGAACACTCCACCGACGGGACCTCGCTTCCTTGGCCAGCTAGGTGCTTCCGTGGCCAGATAGGTCACCTGACCTCAATCCGATCGAGCACATCTGGGATGCCATCGAGAGAGATGTTCGAGGCTCTGATCCCCCTCCAATAAATCTTCGTGTGAACTGTGGGAGCTTCTTCAGGGGTTGTGGATCCGTATGGCTTCCCAACGCTTCCGGTGTTTTGTCGAGTCCATGCCGAGACGAATCGCCGCCGTCATCAGGCGAAAGGTGGTGCTACACGTTACTAGACATGTATCTCTATTTCAATTGCTCTTCAGTGTATTTGAAAGATATTTGTAATTTCGTTAGATTACTCTTACGTATTTGAAAGATATTTGTGGCATCATCATATTACTGTTACGTATTTACTACGTTGAACATTTTTAATAAACTTTGTGAAATCCCAACAACAAATATTACACTCGACAGCTGTTTCAAAAGCAACAACAGTCGTATTACGAGTTGTTAACGTTTTCACAGGTTCAACGCAGGCCGATGTCCATTAGGAACAGTGGTGGTGTTTATGTATTGACTATCTTTACTACCCGGCTTTGCCCGGGATTTAGGCTTATTAATTTCATATTCCCTTATATGTCACTGAAAAAATCGGGAAAAAATTTGATGCTTGCAAGAAAGAAAAAAGCTGATTTCACAAATTCGGTCACTATAAATTATTTATTCAGAGTGTGATTATTTCAGCACTTCGCCGTGCACAAATTTTTTTATTTCTCCTTCATCGGCGACAATATGTAGTTGTGTTGAATCCTTTGCTCTTGACATTCCAACATACAGCTGTAGAATCAAACGGACCAAAAGCGTTACGAATTATTTAACACGCGTCCAGGAGAAACAGCATTGGAACACTGACTGAACACAATTCGTTAACAATTTGTTATCGACGATAAAATGCATCAGGTGCTTTCGGTTTCAGACGTCTTTGAGTGGCGAATCTCTGGGATAAAAAGTTAAAAACGTATCTTTACGAAAATTTTATGAAACTGGCTGAAATGCTAATGAACACCATAAATCGTTAATATGAACATGACCTCCAAATTTCGCCTGAATCGGAAAATAACGTTTTAAATTAGCCGTCAAAATTTTATTAACCGTTTCTGCGTATATATTTCTATTTACCGAAGAATTAGAAATTAAATGCCTATTTTAAAAATTTTTGACCGGATTCCGGTGAAAGTTTAGGGGACTTCTCTTACTACCAATTCATAATGTTGACAAAACTTTCAGCCCGTTTCGTTAAGATTTCGCAAAGTTCGTTTTTGCATTTTTTTATGCACAGTTCTCAAAGAATAGAAACACATGTCGATGAATGCAATCACGTGCTTCCAGATTTGGAACAAATAACGATGACGTAGCAAACGACGCTGACTTTATTGATCAGCTTGTTAATTAATTCCTAACTCGCGAAAGGAACAACTTAAGAGATCTTAAAATAGCTGCATTGACCTAGAAATTCCAGTATTAATAAGCTATGCAAATTTCACGATGCCACAGCTCGGCGTTCGAGAGTTTTTGCTGCTTCAGAGAAACCGACGTTTTGTGTTTTATATATAAGAATAACGAAAGAAATGAAAATTGGTTCCAAATGAGGGTGTTGAATTTTTTTATACATGTGGAAAAGACTAGATTTCAACGAAAAAAAGAAAGAAAATCAAATTCGTCATTTCTCTAAATGCCTACCAACGTGAAATTTCTCAGCTCCAAGTAAAAAAAAAATCTGGTACAGTATACTAATCAAACAACACAGCCATCTACTTAGATTTTATAAAATGCTTTTTTACGCTTTCCAACCGTAGGTTGAAGAAGGGTATATGCCCCAGCTTTGTCCGTCCGTACGTCTGTTCGCTCGATAACTGGCGTAAAAATGTGTCGATTTCGATGAAATTTTAGTATGTGGTAGGGGGCCACCCGGGGACGAAGCCTTTTGAAAATAGGACAAATGGGGTCAAATGCCACAACGTAGGAGCGGGATCATTCCATTACCCTTTTGAGTCATAACTTGCGTAAATATTGTTCGATTTCAATGAAAGTTTACTATGTGGTAGGAGACCGCCTGGGGACGAACCCTATTCAAAATGGGTGAATTGGGGTCAAAGGTCAGGACATAAAATCGGGATGCATTCCATTGCCCTTATGCGTAAAAATGGTTAAATTCCATTGCCCTTATGCGTAAAACGTGCGTAAAAATGGTTCGATTTCGATGAAATTTCAGTATGTAGTAGGGGACCACTGGGGTCGAACTCTATTGAAAATGGACGAAATGTGGTCAAAGGTCAGGACATAGGATTGCGATCCATTCCATTGTCCTTATCCCATATATTAAGGTGGACGTCAAGTAATTTTGCTTCCTATACTTCCAATGGAAAAGCTTTTGTACACATTTCCTTCACAATTAATGTGTTCCTAAGGATGAGAATTTGAACATCGATTAAAATAACTTCATATTATAACTTGAAAAACTTAATATTTTCTAAAACATAACCATAATTATATTAAAAAACAATAACTTTTTCTTTGGTGGTGTTGAAACCAGAGAAAAGATGGCGCAACCTGTACTTTGATGACGTCAGTGGACAAAAAATGTTGGATTGCATAATTACGGTTATGGTTTAGAAAATATTAAGTATTCCAAGTTATGAAATGAAGCTATTTTAATCGATGTTCAAATTTTCATCCTTGTGAACGAATTAATTGTCCAGAAAAAAGATGCCGCCCAGGTGGCGCAGTGGTCTAAGGCGCTGGCCTCTGATCATTCGTCCGTAAGGGGTCCGGGTTAGAATCCCGGTCAGGCATGGATGTTGTGTTTGTCTTACGGTACTGGCTCTCTCCCTTCCCTGGAACCAGTGAGCCTACATTAGGGACGGGCGACTGCTTATAGCCCATTGAGTTGCTCACGGTGGTCGTTAAACCTCCAATCAAAAAAAAAAAAAAAAAAAAAATAAGGGGTCCGGGTTCGAATCCCGGTTAGGCATAAATGTTGTGTTTGTCTTACGGTGCTGGCTCTCTCCCTTCCCTGGAACCAGTGACTCTAAATTAGGGACGGGCGACTGCTTATAGCCCATTGAGTTGCTCACGGTGGTCGTTAAACCTCCAATCAAAACAAAACAAAAAAAAAAAAAAAAAAGATGGCGCGACCTGCATTTTCATGACGTTAGTAGGCAAACAAATGTTGAATTGCATAATTATGTTTATGTTTTAGAAAAAAATAAGTATTGCTAGTTATAAAATGAAGATATTTTAATCGATGTTCAAATTTTCATCCTTGGGAACGCATTAATTGTGAAGAAAATGTGTACAAAATTTTTCCATTTGAAGTATAGGAAGCAAAGTTACTTGACGTCCACCTTTAAAAAGCAATTCTTGTATGAATGTATGTACATTTTATTTTGAAAACGGCTCTAAGAATTTTGATGAAAGTCGTTAACCCACCGTTTTCTGGTACTAGAAATCAATTTAGCTTGATCTCGACTTTAGAAGAGTTCGTTTAGTGGGTTAAATAACCACCCCGAATTATAACGTTTTTAGTGATGGCGTTGTTCCATTAATGTTACCAATGCTTAGAGCCGCCCCGGTGGCGCAGTGGTCTAAGCGATGGCCTCTGATCATTCGTCCGAACGGGGCCCGAATTCGAATCCCGGTGAGGCATGGATGTTGTGTTTGTCTTACGGCACTGGCTCTCTCCCTTCCCTGGAACCAGTGACCCTAAATTAGGGACGGGCGACTGCTTATAGCCCATTGAATTGCTCACGGTGGTCGTTAAATCTCCAATAAAAAAATTAAAAAAAAAATGCTTAGAAATCTTATGACGTCACAACTCGCGTTTGAGAATGTTGGCGCGCGGTTATGCCATCTGCCTCATTACGTCACGCGTTGTTTGTGGATCTTATTAAAGATTTATGACGTCACACCTTGCTAGCAGATGGTCGCGATTCCCATCTGCCTCATTACGTCACGCGTTGTGTGCATATGTCCGTCAGCACGATAACTCGCGTAACAACCGTTGGATTTCGATGAAATTTTAGTATATGGTTGGGGCTCACCTAGGAAGGAACCCTATTGAAAGTAAACGAAATGGGGTCAAGGGTCAGTTCATAGGAGAGGGATCCATTCCACTGCTGTTATGCGCCATAACTAACGTAAAAAAGGTTCGATTTCGTAGAAATTTTAGTATGTATTAGGGGACCACCTGGCGACAAACCTTATTGAAAATGGGCGAAATGGGGTCAAAGGTTAGGACACAGGAGCGGGATCTATTCCATAGCCCTTATGCAACATAACCCACATAAAAATGCTTCGATTGCGACAAAACTTTATCATGTTATTTCGGAGGTATACCAAGCCTGTTCTGTTGAATATCGTCGAAATGGGATCAAAGGTCAGGGCACAGGACCTAGATTTATTCCACAGACATTATTCTCATAACTTGAGTGATAACTTGTATAATGATTTCTGTAATGTTGGAAAGTGTATTATAATCAATGCATTGCATGATTTTACTAACTTGTTAGAATTTACAAATTATAACAATCAAAACAATTACTTACTTTCAGATGATCTTGAATCACAATATATTAATATTAAATCAACTAACTAGCTAACTCGAGTACGACAATATCACCAAATAATATCCCAGTAGCACAGGGAAATACGACTACGAGATGCTTCGGTGAAGTGGCACAAATGCACATGCACATGCACGCCGTTGCCAAACCAGAAATCTTGAATATCGCCGGAATGTAACATCAAGGTAGCAATTATGTACAATGGAAACTATAAAACAGTAGCATTGATGAAGGCTATTTTTAACGTAACCGTAATGTATAAAGAGTTATGTTCCAAAATGGATGTTGCTGAAACGTAATTGTAAGATATCTCTGAAAGTGTAACGATGAGAGATTGTAACATTATTGATACATATCCGAAACGTTCTGTGCTGCATAGGTACATACTAAACGGGATTAAACTAAAACAACAAACAATTAGGTTTACTAATTCCTAACATTGAGCGGTACTTAGGTAGATGGATTAATGAATGTTATTGTGTCTTGAAACTAATGAAAGAAGATATATTAGTCATAAAAGTAAATATGTACTAAACTATGGTGGCGAAATAATATTTCGGCTGCTTAGTTTTTCAAAAACAATACTTATTTTTATTGTTATTATTCCGATTTAGACGAACGTAAGAAACGACCCTGATATCGATTAAGTACGATACATCTACAAATGTTGTGACGTATATTTTAAATTAACTTTCATTTTTAGTTTCTTTCCCTATGTAAATTTTGAGTTTGTTCTCAGTTATATATCTCCCAACTTAACGTGACATCTTCTCTCTCACGAGAATACTGTTGGCAACACTCTTGAGGTCAGAGTGAACGTGACGCATGAATGTATGAGATAAGAATGATAGATAAAAACAACGAGTTACCAGTTGCGTGGTGAATAGGTGGGAATGTGAATTACGTTATTTTCGAAGTGCGATCTATTCTATTGATATGGTAGTGGATATGTGGTGTGTGGCTATGTTAATTACGTCATATACCTGGAAGTGCTATTGATATAATGGTGGAATAAAGAATCAATTACAGTAAGTTGACTTCTGTCTTATGTTTCGTCTGGCCGTAAAAGTTTAATTTAAGGAAGTGCTCCATCGTAGTCTTACCTAATGATTTAGACATAACGTAAGAACGACAATATTTCAGCACGAAAAGAAATTACGTTATAAAGTCCATATGCTCATGCGCAAGTCCATATGCTCACCGGACCTCAAGGTAGAAAGTAAAACTTAATCGCAAGTGTGTGTTAGTGAGAAGGTTTGGTAACTTTTGGACTAGGGTCTCGTCAATAGCAGGTACCATTCTCATTTGGGGGAATCCAGGGGAAGCCAAATTTCGCTACTGCGCGCCATTTTCAAGATATTTGAGAAAATCAACCTAGGTGGCCTACTGACTACTACCGTTACCCAATTTCGTTACACTGATTTTTCCCCTTGTGATTTACTTTATTATTGCCGGTAAAGATGAGTGTACAATTGTACTGTGACTTATAAGCAATGCAATTATCATTAAAACACATACATAATATTCGGAACGGTTTTGTGCGCCCTTGTAGGAGAAAGTCATTACATGGGAGTGTTCCAGCATTGGCGAAGCAGTGAGGTGACTAAGGAATAGAGTAGTTGCCACAAAGCTAAAGAATCAACGTACTTAGCCGAATAGCCATTACTCCGATTCTGTAGGTTTGTTTCCGTTAACACCGCTAAACACTAAATATAGGAATAATGTTAACGAAAACGTTACCAATTAAGCTAAAGTTTCCACATTTCTTCTTAGGTATTTAATTTATGCTTTACTGATATTTCACTGTCAACAGGAAGGGTGGAGAGGTTTCCCATTTAATAAGCTGCAGCGCGATAAGGCGCAGCGGTTACCAAGGATCTGTACTGGGGGAGATCCCAGAATAAATTATTAAAGCTTTCATGATGAGAAAAATTTACAACCTGTCAGGAGACATTATTACCCAAGTAACCCCAACTGTCACGGCAAAGTTTAAAATTAAAGTTGCCTCTAAAAATAGCGCTTGTCTCCCGTCAGCTAACCAGCTCGAAGAATGTCGCGATCATTGAACGAAGCAACGGGAAGCTAAAAGCTCTCTCTCCCTCTCTCTCTCTCTCTCTGTCTTTTCGTCTCTCATTTCCGATTTTTAACTTTTCCTTCGCATCTGCTGTGCCCCTGATGCTTGTCACATTATTGTCTTTCTTACAGGCGAACGAGAATTGGCATTAACCGGATTTTCGAGGTGTTTCGTTTCATTTGCGTTGTGTAAAATCGCTCCTTATTACTTTCCAAGAGACGCGCCTCTTTTTATATTCTTCTTCCTAAAATAACGCCAGAACCTAAGAAAATTGATTTTAGGTAAAATTTCATTTCCCCACGCGTAGGGCATTTATTTTCTCACAAACTTACGTCGCCGCAGAACTCGGGTAAACCTTCATAAATTTTGATTTCGCCGGAGGTTTTGAAAGGTTCTTCGAGACCAAGAAAATCCTTTTCGTTGCAAAGTAAGCTCTTGATCTTCAACAGAATTAATTATGTGACACAAAAACAGAATAAATTAAATGCAGCTCTCTCTAGATTTTAAAAGTTGTGTATTTGAAGAATCCAGGGACTTAAAAATAATGCTTGTTGATGTGTAACATCTGACACATCAACAAGCATTAAGTGGACTGCAAGCGGCTGACCAAGTGTGTCACAAGAAAACCATCGAAAAATGTACAAAGTTCTAAAGTTTCTGGTTATTATCCTATTTCTTTTCCAGAAGAGGGTTTCAAAGGGAATTTTTGCTTGCACTGTTTATACGGTAGTACTTTCGTAGAAAATATATGACCGTGAAACGTTATTATAAAGGAATTAATGATGTTTCCATAGATTCTGTTTAAACAAGAAACGTTCATCTCTCTCTCTCTCTCTTACTCTTAATCACTCCCTCAGTTTCTTCGTTTATACGTCAAACTCTCTGTTTCTCCCCGAATCTCTCTTTCTCTCTCTCTCTCTCTCTCTCGCTCTTTCTCTAAATCACGCTCTCAGTTTATACCTCATACTCTATGTTTCTCCCTGAATCTCTATTCTTCTCTCTCTATGTCTCTCGCTCTTACTCTTAATCACTCTCTCAGTTTCTACGCTTCTACCTCAAACTCTCTGTTTCTCCCTGAATCTCTCTTCTCTCTCTCTCTCTCTCTCTCTCTCTCTCTCGCTCTTACTCTTAATCACTCACTCAGTTTCTACATTTCTACCTCAAACTCTCCGTTTCTCCCTGAATCTCTCTTTCTCTTAATCACGCTCTCAGTTTATACTTCAAACTCTCTGTTTCTCCCTGAATCTTTATTCCTCTCTCTATCTCTCTCGCTTTTACTCTTAATCACTCTCTCAGTTTCTACGTTTCTACCTCAAACTCTCTGTTTCTTCCTGAATCTCTCTTTCTCTCTCTCTCTCTCTCTCTCTCTCTCTCTCTCTCTCTCGCTCTTACTCTTAATCACCCTCTCGGTTTCTCCGTTTCTACCTCAAGCTCTTTGTTTCGCCCTGAACCTCTCTCTCTCCCTCTCTCACTCTCTCTCGCTCTTACTCTTAATCACTGTCTCTGTTTCTCTGTTTCTCCCTGAATCTCTCTCTCTCTCTATCTCTCGTTCTCTCTCTAAATCTTTCTTATCAATCTATCTCTTTCTCTCTCAATCGATCTTTCTTCCTCTTCCAATCTATCACTTCATCTTTGAGTTTCTCTTTCTTTTTCAATCTTTCTCACTTTCTCTCCCAATCTCTCTCTTTCTCGGTCAAACTCTTTCTTTCTCTCTCAGTCTCTTTCTTTCTTTCTCTTTCTCTCTCTCTCTTTAACTTGCAAAAATGAACTAGGAAGGTAAATCAAAAAGTAAAGGCAATTTCATTGCATATATCAAAAAGAAAGTGAAGCTTCAAACAGAGGTCATCGCTCTTTCCACAAACGTGGAAAGTGCGATGACCTCTGTTTGATGTTCCTAGTCCACGTCAAATGTCTGTATTAAAGTGAAACTTGCATAACTCTAGTTTCATTTCCCAATGTAGTCTCCGTGCATTTCCAAAACTTTTTGTATGATCCACAAGCTTTCAGATTCCATCGAAGGAGAAGGTTCTGTACTGTCTCTGAATCCTCTAATGCACCATTTCTTTCAGGTCTACACCACTACCTAACCCTTTATCACGTAATGCTTCTTCCAGCGGATCCAAGGAAGAAAAATTGATTATTGCGAATGCGGTCTGTAAGGCAGATGTGGTGGAACCTCTGACTTGAGCTTTTCAATTGTCGCCATGTTTCTAGCTGATGCGCTGTACGGTACAATGCCGTCGGAACCACAGTGCAGAGGAGGCAACTTCTCCCTTATTCATTTGTGTGCAGGAGATCATCATATTTGCCACTTCACTTTCTTCGTTTTTAATTATGTCCGCGATTGAAAATCGGATGAATATTTGGATTTTTTTTAATTTCCTGTTATTTAAAATTCCTTCTAATAAAAATAAATCTTATTTTGCATTTTAATTAAGAACCATCTAGGGCCCTGAATTTTTTTACTGCCGTTTCTGAGACCCCAGTTAAAATCTCCTCGCTTGTCGAGTATGGAAAAAAAGTCGTACCACGAAAAAAAGAGTTATCCTGAAATATTTGAGTATTTGAAGTTGAAACATTTTAATATTTTCGGTTATCTAAAAAATATAAAAAATTGTATTCAATTAAGAAGAGCAGGGGAATTTTTTATTTCATTTAAAAATAGTAAAATCAGATTTTATTTAAAGGAAGAAAACGGTAGGAGGAAAAAGGAATGAGACATACACCGAAGAGATAAAACATTATGACCAACGCGCCTTATGCAAATCGAAACAATTGCAGGTAAACTACGCCGCGCTTACAGGTCATGAATAGGTAGAAACAAGTTAGTAAAATCATGCAATGCATTAATTGTCATAAACTTTCCAACATACCAGAAATCATTACTCAAGTTATGAGGATAATGGCTGTGGAATACATCTCGCTCCTGTGCCCTGACTTTTGAGCCCAGTTCGATCATATTCAACAGAATTGGTCCAGTATACCTTCGAAACAACATACCAGAGTGTTGTCGCAATCGAAGCATTTTTAGTCAAGTTATGAGGATAATGGTTGTGGAATACGTCTCGCTCCTGTGTCCTGACCTTTGACGCCATTTCGGTTATATTGAACACAACCGGTTCAGTATATCTCCGGAAAAACATGGTAAAGGTTTGTCCCAATAGAAGCATTTTTAGTCAAGTTATGAGGATAATGGCTGAGGAGTAAATCTCGCTCATGTGCCCTGGCCTTTGACCGCATTTCGATGATATCTAACAGAAGCGGTTCAGTATAGCTCCGGAACAACATGAAAAAGTTTTGTCCGAATCGAAGCATTTGTACCTAAGTTATGACGTATAAGGGCGATGGAATGAATCCCGCGTCTATGTCCTGACATTTGACGTCATTTCGCCCGTTTTCAATAGGCTTCGTCCCCTGGATGTCCCCTATGACATACTAAAATTTCATCGAAATCGAACCAGGTTTACGCGAGTCATCGTGCGGACAGACAGACAGACAGGTAGATGGGCAAAGCTGGAGCATATACGCTTCTTCAACCTACGGTTGGAAAGTGTAAATACACAGAATACTGAGCTCTGTTAATCAGCGTTATTTTTGTTCCTTAGAATGAGAAAGGCAGCGGATAGAAGCAGTTTGACAAATGTCAAATCGTAATGGTTAAACGACTGGGTCCGAGCTTTTCCGAGACGGTAAAGCTTGTGCGGTAGGCACGATCAGCTGTACTTAGTACCTTCAAAAACTGTTTCGAGGAGGAAAGAAGTTAACATAATCATTCAATGCATTGATTATGATACCCTTTCCAACATACCAGAAATCATTACTGAAGTTATGAAAGTAATGGCTGCGGAATAAATCTCGCTCCTGTGCCCTGAGATTTGACCCCATTTCGAAGATATTCAACAGAACCTGTTCGGTATACCTCCGGAACAACCTGCTAAAGTTTTGTCGCAACAGAAGCATTTTTAGTCAAGTTATGAGAATAATGGCTGTAGAATAAATCTCGCTCCTTCTATGCCCTGACCTTTTACCCAATTTCGATGATATTCAGCAGAACCAGTTCAGTATACCTTTGGAACAATATGGTAACGTTTTGTCTCAATCGAAGTATTTTTAGGCAAGTTATGACGCATAAGTGCAATGGAATGGATCCCGCTCCTATGTCCTGACCGTTGACCCCATTTCGTCCATTTTCAATAGGATTCGTTTCCTGGTAGTCCCCTACCACATACTACAATTTCATAGAAATTGAACCATTTGTACGCAAGTTACGACGAATAAGGTCAATGGAATGGAGCCAGCTCCTATGTCCTGACCTTTGACCCCATTTCGTCTATTTTCAATAGGGTTAGTCCCCAGGTATTCGCTTGCCACATACTGAATTTTCATCGAAATCGAACCATTTTTACATGAATTATCGTGGTGACAGGCGGACAAAGCTGGAGCATATACGCTTCTTCAACCTACGGTTCGAAAGCGTAAGAAACGAAGAACCGCTGACAAAATGTGAGCCTACCACGGCTCATCGATGCTAGAAATGAATGAAAGCTATCCCGTATGGTTCGAGCAAACAGAAGGGATACTCTGGTGCAAATCGCCGGTAATTTGAATTGTGGTGACGAGGATAATGTGTCACAACACACAGTTCATCGAACCCTCCTGAAAATGTGGCTTCTTTGTTTAGGTCGCTACGAGTGCATATGCTAACCTCGATTCACCTGAGAAAACACCTATAATGGGCACACGAGATCAAAACTGGACCTTGAGTGATTGGAAGAAGGTCGTGTGGTACGATGAATCTCGTTTCTTGTTGCACCATGTGGAGGGCCGGATTCGTGTGCGCCGTTTTATCAGGGGAAGTGTTGGCACCAAGATGCACCGTGGAGCGAAAACATGATAGTGGAGAAAGTGCAATGCTTTGGGCAACATTTTGTTGGGAATCCATGGGTCCAGTCATTCATGAGTACAAAACTATGGCGTCTACTACCTACTTAAACATCACTGCAGTCCAGGTACATCCTGTCATGGCAACGGTATTCCTCTCTAGTAGTGCCTTCTTTCAGCAAGGGTCCTCATCCTTCGTTTTCTCCTATCATGTGTGACGTACTACAGAAGTGAATCACGTGTCAAGATGACAAATATGCAGCGGTGCATTCCGTCCATGTAGCTTAGTTGGGAGAGCAACTTACTCCGGAGTAAGGGGACGCGCGAGTTTGATCTCCGTTACGGACAAACTTATGTCCTCACAAGTTGTTCGTTAGACCTCACGCATATCTGTTTGAAGTTGGGACATTTAATCATTTTAAAAGTACAACATCGTTATTTGACCATAACTCATACCATTACAATAATGTAATTGGAAGTTTTATACGCTCTTAAAGATCACTGATATTTATTCTGCCGAAAGATGTTTCATTCATTTAACACAATAGTATTGTGCATATAATATTTAAGTAGTTCTTGTACAGACGTAGTTTGATAATTATTATGTGCAGTAATGAAAATTGACTACTTGTAGCCATTTTTGTTGTATGTCCAGAAAAGGAAGATTCGAAAATGCAAAAGAGATGGTAAATGAAAAGTTAGAACCAATTCTCTCATTAACATGACAATTTCGAATGTTTCATTCAGAGAACAAAGGTACAGCAATTGAAGAAGGACTTATAACGAAGTAAATTTCTCCGTCATTTCTGTCCACGCAGAATTCGAATCCGGATCCCCTCATTCCGGAATAAGTCACTCTACCAATTGAGCTACGCGGACGTTTGTTCTGACTGCTATCTGCCTTTATGTCGTGTGCGCTCCCGAAAGAGGGCGGAGGCATGACCCACGGGTCAGCCGTGACCATGAATCTTTGCAGGCAGGCATCCGCTGTAGAACGGGCACTTGAGAACTCCCAGTCAATCTGGTGTGTGGAATGCAACGTCACACACATTTATTTTTCGAAGCGGTGGAGAAGGGATTCTCTTATTTTTCCTCTCTCGCGGTGTGGAAAGAACATCACACCAATGCGATATTTTGAACGGCCGGGTCATCCGGAAAGTTCGGGCGCCATTTTAACGAAGTAAATTTCTCCGTCATTTTTGTCCACGCCAGGGCTCGAACCCGGGTACCCTCATTCCAGAATAAGTCACTCTACCAATTGAGCTACGCGGACGTTCGTCCTGACTGCTATCTGCCTTTATGTCGTTTGCGTCCTGCTGGGCAGGCACGTCACAGACTGTATGAGTACGAACAACTCTTTGATAGATTGTAGAGTAGTAAAACAAAGAAAAAGACTTTAAATCGTAAGCCTCTAAATTCGTTGTGAAAACAATCATTCTGAGTGGGTTTTTTTCATAATTTTCTTACTTATGAACAGCCGCTGTTATTTTAATTAATATTCAATGTATTAATAGCGATTAGTATTCAGTTAATCAAAGAATCAGTGTCGAGTGTCTGCGAGGTTGAACATTTTCCTTCTTTTTGGAATTCAGTGCTCCCCATTAATGTTTAGACTAGACGGGGTTCTTAATTTAGAGGAAAAGCTAATGTTAACGCAGTGAAAAGTAATCCAGTCACGATAACGTATGTTTTTAGAACCCATACCCAGCAGTAAGAGAAGCCAGAAGTCCTGTTTTCAGGCTACTTGACGAAACTTTCTTCACAGGATTTCCCAGCTAGTAAAAGATAAGAAGAGGAACTTGTTTATAAGGAAAATGACAGGAGTGGACGGCATCATGACCAGAATGAAATCAATGAAATGGCAATGGGCTGGACATGTTGCCAGAAGAACGGACCACCGATGGACAACTGAAATTTTAGAATGGATTCCGAGGGACAGGAAAAGACCCAGAAGAAGACCCCATGGGAGATGGAAGGATGAAATTCGAAAGTATGCTGGAGTGGCATGGAGGAAACAGGCCCAAGACAGACAATTGTGGAAGAAATTTGGGAAGACCTTCATCCAGCAGTGGATTGATAATGGTTAATGATGATGAGGATGAAATGAATATATGTTAGGAAATTAAGTAACCAGATTGCATTTGACGAATTAATTCGGCGTAATTGTCTTCTTATAGTGTTATCAGATCACATTGGAGAGGTAACGACTTAGCGTTCCCGAAAAATTTCGTGTAAATACAGGGTGATTCATAAAGAAGTATGCAGTTTCCAGATGCTGTAAAACAATAACAGTTGAAGACACGGACCACAACTGCAAACCGTAAGGTAGATGTACTCATAAAGTTTGTGTCCTGCTACTGAGGAAAGTGACGTAGGCGAGAGAGCGCGCGTGTCACGTGACTAGTCAGTCAAAATGGCAGCGTCTGCAGTGGAGAAGGCATTTTGTGTTCTTGAATTGAGCAAAACGGAATCTGTAACTGTTGCGCAACGGCCTTTTCGATTACGATTCAGAAAAGAACCTCCAACCAGAAAATCTATCTACGATTGGCATAAAAAATTTGAAACTACGGGCTGTTTGTCTAAATTTAAAAGTCCTGGACGAGCGCGTGTATCAGAAGAAGTCGTCGATAGTATTTGCACAGCCATTCGACGAAGCCAGGGAAAATCAACGCGGAGGGTGAGTCGTGAAGTGTAGATTTCACAACCCACTGTCTGGAGAATTTTGAGAAAGAAGCTGAAAATGTTTCCATACAAAGTGCAGATGTTTAAAAGTCTCACTGCACTTGATTCGGATATCTTACCTTGTGTTTGGGCGGAAATGGATTACCGGCTCGATGTGTGTTGTGTGACTAAGGGTGCACACATAGAATATCTGTGACTGGCCCTCAAAAAACTTGAAACATTCCCCTACAATTCTGTTACAGGTAACATAAAATATCTTACATTGTTCTTGTTTTATAGGGCGTTGAAACTGTATCCTTCTTTATGAATCTCCCTGTATACATGTTTTGTTTTGTTTTTTTTTTTTTTTTTGCTCCAGAGCATTTATTTTCTTTCAGTTTTCTTCCTTGCGGATATGGTAACAAGAATCTGCAAGAAGTGTCTTATTAATTTAGTTAATTCCACAATGATCACAAAAAGCATGTTGAAGTCGAGAGTGAAAACACACCGTGATCAGGATGACAGTTGTCAAAAGTGGTAAAGGCCCAACCCGAATATTCAAAAACACATGTCACTTCGAAGCAAGCACAGTTTCCAAAGTGGTTTTACACCATGTCTAGCTTTAACTGTGGTGGAAAACAGTCACGTGAGTTTCCACTCATTCTCGTGGTAAGTATGACACGCCCGAGCGTTATATACAGTCAGTTGGCTTTGCATTAGCAACACACTCTTATGCAAGAATGGACACCTCTGTGGCGCTAGTGATGGCTGAAGATCGGTAACCCTTTAACGACCACGACTCTAAAATCTTGTGTCGCTCAGGATACCATGGCTACCGAAACCGTCTGTTTCTAGTTTCAGAATTTCTTTTTCCACCTCTTTTACGGATTAACAAAAAATTTAGTGCTGGATCGCAACACAAAACTTCCGATCTCCCCTTATGTAGGAATTGACACGTCTGTGGTGCTAGTGATTGCTGAAGGTCAGTAACACTTTAACAACCAGGACTCTAAAATATTGTGTAGCTCAGAATATCATAGCGCCTGCGACCGTATGTTTCTATTATCCGAATATCTGTTGCCACCTGTTTTACCGAATAACAAAAAATGTAGTGCTGGATCGCAACACAAGACTTCCGATCTGTTTAATGTGCGGTAACTTTCAGAAGTTTCTAGGGGAGGAGAAACAATGCATTCATCTACGGAGAAAGGAGACGATGTCGTAAGAGTTGATGATATCGTCCCCGAAGAAACCAATTCCTGTTTCACTTATTTTAATGACGTCAGTAGTGGTAGAGGTTGCCTTTCATACTAATCCCGCAGAGGCCGCACAAATTCAAAGAACAAGTGGAGTTAGGAAATCCCACGAACTCTAAACAGGCGTTTCGGACGGCTGTGGTCGTTTGTATGTACGGGCGTTTTTTGGACGTTGTGTTCGTTAAATATTGTAGAACGCACAGGTAATGGCGCGTTTTTGCGTTACCTAGGGGTAGACCGGATCGCTGTCGAGACTTCGAACGTTCCGTGATTTTCGAAGCACGACGTTCAGATGGAACGAAAATGATGAACTCTTGCGCTGTGGTGTCTTACGTGATTAGCTCAAAAGCGAACGAATAACCAGCAAAATGTCCCACGTGATACATTCATTTATGAGTGATGCCAATGATGAACGTTAAGAGTCTCGTCTTGTAACAGAGTAGCGACAAATCACCGTACCCCAACTAACCATCCAGTACGACGTTGGAATACAGAAGCTAATGCACCAGGCATTAGCTTTTGTAGTCTATGGGAGTGGACAGCCTTCATGAGTATCCGTGATCACTGAGCGTCATGATAAACTGCCCCTTTTTGAGCCCGGTCTAAGTTTGGCTGATAAGCTCGAAATAACTTCTCTGAAAGTTCGGACACCGGGGAGGCAAAAGTGAGCCTTGCACCAACACAGGACCACCGACATGACTCGTTTCGAAATGCATCATGCTGAGGGGTGGGTTCGAGTGTACAGAATACAATGTGAGCTTAGTACGTACTGATAGTGTTCGACAGACTAAAGACTGTTGTTTTAGAGTTTGGGAACCGTTTGTGAGGCCCTCCCTGTATCCACTGAGAAAATCAAGATAATCAACGGCTTGACGGAACAGTTTACATTTCTACCGTCTTCGAAACAACTCCGGCCTCAATCAGCAAGCTAATGTGCCATGTCACAAGAAAGTTGGAAATTGGTTTCAAATTATGATAAGGAATTCTCCATCCTCCCATTACCGCTCAACGCTCAAGATCTTAACCACAGTGTGCAGGTTTGGCACTGACTGGAGAACAAGTTTCGACGTTACGTAGGGACTTCAAGTGTAGAACGCAGGGGTGGCACTACCACAGGGCAGCCTGCAGCATTTTATGAAGTCCATGTCAAGTCAGCAAAAGGTGGCAGCGCGAAGCTTGAGGTAAGAGTTTTTAATATCAAGTTGGAAACACGTGGAATAATCAATATAGGTATAAATCAAGTTACATGGAACGAACAGCTTGATTTATGTCTATGTTAATTATTCCATGTGTTTCCAACCTGATATTTTAATCATTTGCTGGTGATCTAACTTAGCACTACGATGAGCAGAGACCGATTTACCCAAGAGCACACGGGGCCCGTGCTCAGGGCCCGCATGGACTAGGGGACCCGAATTTGAGTACTAAAATTTAATTTTTATTAGTATGGGCAGAAAAAACGGCGACGGCGGCGTGCAGCAGTTAATGTTCACCGAGCGTAAATATGCATCGATACATTGCTTCAAAAAATCGATTATTAATATCCATTTGAAAGATGGAGATAAAATGTTTACTTTTAATGTACAATTTTTGAACATTTATTGTTACTTGCATTTATAAATTTAGATAGTACTTGTGTATTAGAGCAGCACTGCTTGTGCTTTATACAATAATACACGCAATTATTGAATAATTGTGCAAAGCACCATTGGTGCTACCTTAATACGCAAGTACCATTGTTAATTTTATTAAGAGTACGATTCATGCCCGGGGATGGGGGGGGGGGGCAAGTTGTTTGTGTCCAGATCCCCACTCGTCTAAGTCGATCTCTTACAATGAGACACATTTATTTCGACTAGTGGAGTGAAATCAAAGTCTGACGTTTCAGATTAATGCCATAGTTGTTTAGATTCCATTGTCCTGAGTGGTGTAATGGTTAGCATACTCGAGCGCAAATGGGGAGATGCGAGTTCGATTCCCGTTCCAGGACGATTAAATTTTAAAATTTCTGTGGTATGTTACATGGAAAGATCAGCTTGATTTATGTCTATACGAGTTTTTAATACAACTCCGATCAGGTGTCTATTATCCTTAGTCGTACACTATGATCTTTTTTCACGCTTCCCAACCGTAGGTTGAAGAAACGTATAACCGATATAGTCAAGTTCCTTTCGAGCTCTGTGTTTGCGCCCAGTTTTTGGAAGTATATAGTGAGTGTTTGTTCCTATTTTTGTGTTCCCCTTCAAGAAGAAGATCTGTACATTCTTTTAGCTCAGCTCCCAAGTCGGTGAGTTGCATATTTTGTTTGCATTCAGCGTTTTATTATTTTCGATCAAGCTGATCGATCCTTAAGTTAGTCCTCGCCATTTTCAATGGCAGGCACTGAGAAGGGTGATGTCCACGCCCACATCAGTGATGCTCATTCAACCTCCTCCTCCTCCTCACTCTCAGGAGACCAATCAGCATTTATGCCTGTCGGAGACGTCATACGCATTCAAGATGTGACGCGCGACTCCTCTGCAAAAGCTCAAACTGATATCCCTGTCCAGGAGAGTGACGTCACCTTGACGCACGTCCCTGATTCATTTGCCGAAGCTATGGATGTGACCGATTGCACGGTTGCGTTGCCTTCTACTGGCTCAACTCAGTTTACCAAGCCGCTACCAGCAATCAGCACTGTGTTGTATCCTTCCGCTGCCAACTCTATGTCACTCACTTACTCCAAAGTGACCTCCGGAGCAAGAGTTCCTTCCAAGTTTATTGCTCCCGTTTTTCCTGACTCTTACGTCAGTGTTGAGGGTAGTTCTGCCACCATCGATATCCCAGAGGATTCCCCAGCCGGGAAACAATTTTTCTCCACAATGGATTTCGGTGTCTGTTTTGATGCATTACCAGACACGAAACTCAAGGACTATAGTATTGCCCTAAAGAAGATGCTTCCTACAGGAGCTTATATCACTCATATGGCTCGAAAGCCACGGGCCGTATTAGTGTATTTTGCCCGTAAAGAACATGCAGACCTTGTGATGACTGCTGGTTTATCCATCAAAGATGTGCATCTTCTGGCTGAACCTGTGGCGCAGCGACCTATCCAGGTCACTTTCCACCCAGTCCCGCCTGAAGTCTCAGATGTCGCTCTATGCACTTTACTCAGCAAATTTGGCCGAGTGGTTGGACCAATAACGACCCTTTCGGCGGCGCCCAGAGATCCCGATGACAAATCCATTGCAGGGTTTCGTCGAAGTGCCCGTGTCATATTTCCGTCGGACGATCATCTACTTGCGTGCCCGAAGATCCTAACCGTACGGTGTGGCCAGCAACGTCGGAGAATCGACGTCATTACCTCCTTGCACTGCACGTTTTGCCATGGCGAAAACCATCTTCGCGTGCACTGCCCACATCAAGTTCCACCGACTCCGACTGGCGCTCCTACAGGTACTGTTCCTACCTCGAAGCGTACTACACCATCTACTTCAGCACAGCAGGCCTCGGAGCCAAGATATGATGAAAAAAGTCCGCTTACAGACGTTGGTCAACGCAACGCTCCCACAGCCGCTTCCTCTTTTTCACTAGAGGACTTTCCTACAATTGCCTCCTCACTCTCGCAGCGTCGTCGCTCCACCACTGAGTCCCTTTCAGAGGGTTTACAACTAGCTATTACCACTGGAACCTCCGAAACAGCTGATGTGGAGTCCGTTGGTCCAGAGACGCAGTGTGAGGATGAGACGACCGAGCCTCCACTGAAGCGCCGCGGCTCTGGCCGCAGCAGGCGAGTAGCGAAGAAGCAAAACTCTACTTCACCTCGTTCAACCTCCCTCTCCAGCAGTTCTCCTCGACACACCTCGCCAGCTGAAGTCTCCTTTCCCACGGTCGAAGAGTTCGCTGCATTTCTCCAGACAGCCAATATACCTCCCGTACCACTCTCATACATTGATCTCCATACATACTTAACGAATCCGACAAGCTACGCAATAGCGCGTGCCTTAGCAGTCAAGAATCCATCGCTTCGCCAACTTGTGCAGGAGCAGATCTTCAATGTGTCGCATTTCTGCCGCCAGAATGTTCCCACTCATCCGTGGGCACAAATTTTCTATAATCGTCTCAAGTCTTTTCCTCCAGCCCTGAAAGATCTTCAGCTAGAGGCAAGGAACCCCACAATTCAAGATCGTGTCACTTAATTGCAGGGGATTCGCTTCCCCCATCAGCAACTCTCTAGCATATGAAGACCTCAATCCGTTGGGGGCTGATATTCTCCTCCTTCAAGAGACAAATTGCAAACCATCTACCGTCTATTCTCGATGGCGCCAGTGGAACTTTGTGTTTCATCACGCCTATGGACTAACATCTCATAGCGGTCTTGCCATCGGCATTAGTCATACTCTCAATTCTATTATCACATCCCTCTCTGTACGAAATATTTGTCGAGATCTCTTACAGCATGCATCCTTTACCATCGCGTCTTCCAGATATCATTTATTTAATATCTATATTCCAAGCACTACAACACATTTATCAGTTCTCTTCACGCGTCTTCGCAGAGCACTCGACCGTATCCCACCGTCAGACCATGTTCTCGTTGGTGGGGATTTTAACTGTACCCTGGATCCTCTTCTGGATAGGTCTTCTACAAATAGAGAGCGCCGCCATGCCCTGGCGAACCTGCTCCAGACAGTTGTCACGAACAACGCTCTTCATGATGTACATCGGCATATTCATCCATGGTAGACTAATTACACTTGGCGCTCCTCTCATGCGCAAAATCCTTTCTTAGCCCGCCTTGACAGGTTTTATTCCTCCAGTACTCCACTTCCTGTCGTGACAGAATCGAGTGTGCATCCCACGGCCTCATCTGACCACTGCGCCATTGCCATCATAGTCCATACTGCACCATTCAAACCCAGGATAATTCGCCCGTGGGCATTTGATGATGCACTTCTCTCCGACCCGGCATTCTGCTCTTCGGTCCGGTCATTCCTGATTGACAGACGACCGCAGCTTCAATCTGCACTCTGCGGATTAAATTCTTGGTTGGAGATCAAGCAACAGCTCGTTCTGCATGTCCAAAACTACTCTTTCCAACTAAAGACACTCTAGAGCATGCGCCTAGACTATGTTCGTTCAATGCTGTCCATGCTCAGTCTCAGTGATCCTCTCTTCTCCTCCTTTCAAGAAGAGCTTCGATCTCTTCTCACTCCTCTAGCGCAACAAGCTCTCCGCCGGCTTCGTTTTGCAACACCTGACGCCGGATGCTCACAACTATAAATTCCTGTCGTCGGGGGAAAACACCCGACGAGCTTCGTCCATACTTCATCATCTACGCCTTTCTTCTGGAGAGGTACCAGATGAGCCGATTGCGCTTTGTTCCCATGTCCGTCAGTACTTCTCCATGAAGTTCAGTGAACCTCCTCAACCATCCTCTGCAGCAATGGATTCTCTCCTTTCTAATCTACCTCAGGTCCCCCCTCCATCTCGCTTCTTCTCTACTCCTTTCCCCCCGCCCTCTGAACTAAACACTACATTCTTTTCTCTGAATTCTAGTGCCGCTCCGGGTCCGGACGGCCTAACCTTTAGCTTTTATAAAACTTTTCTGCCTCTTCTTCTTCCGTTTCTCCTATCCGCTTTCTCTGCTGCCTTTACTTACTCTCCTCTCCCGAGGGGATTCACAAATGCATACGTTGTCCTTTTCCCCAAAAAAGGTGATCTCCTTGACTTGGTGAACTGGCGCCCAATTTCATTACTGAATCTCTACTACAAACTTTATACCAAGCTTCTTTCACAACGACTAAATCCCATTATCACTTACATCCTCTCCCCTAACCAGACTTACACAGTTCCCGGCCGTTCCCTATCTCACAACATCCATCTTCTGACTGATCTAATTCACTTTGCGCGCTCCCGCTCTGAACCCCTCGCCCTCCTCTCTTTAGACCAACAGTCCGCCTTTGATAATATCTCCCACACTTATCTCTCCGCCACACTTCTCCGATTTGGATTTCCATCTCCGTTTATTTCTCTCCTCACCTCCCTCTACCAGGACGCCAGTTTCCAGGTCAAGTTGCCCACCTTTCTTACAGCACCAATCCTCTTCCGCCGTGGAGTGAGGCAAGGCTGCCCACTCTCCGGTCAACTTTTCGCTATAGCCTTAGAACCTTTTCTCCGCTCCGTTCAACGCTCCTTTCAAGCCACCCTGCCGCCACTCATCGCCCGCACGAGACACCATGTCCCCACTTCCGTGGCGTATGCATACGACGTTACCTTCTGTATACGCCTGGATTCACAGTTCTCTTTGCTCCAAAGTCTTTTCGGCGATTACGCCTCCTGCTCCGGAGTTGCGATTAATACAACCAAAAGCACAGACCTGTGGTGCGGCTCATGGGTTCACCGTTTGGATTCCCCATGGGGAGCGCACTGGTCTTCAGCCTCTCAACGTTTCCTTGGCGTACATCTTGGCGTCCCAGGTGAAGCCTCCAGCACAACGTGGAATACCATCCAGCCACGTCTTCATCGGTCAACTGCGTTTTGGCGAAAAGCGCAGTTCTGCACCTCATATTTTCAACGTACACGTGTTGCGCAAACCTATCTTCTCTCCATGGGCACACATTCCTGGCTTGCTACTAAATCCCCACTTCTTCGTCTCAATGATATCACTCGCTGCTTCACCTCAGTTATCTGGACCGGACACCACTGGCTCAGTGCCTCCAAGCTGAGCCTTCCTCCTGACCAAGGTGGCATTGGCCTAATTGATACACGACTGTACTATCAAGCTCTCCGGATTACTTCGTTCCTCTGTCTTCATACCTCACCTGTTGCCGACGCCGTTACCGCAAGGAATGTCATCACCTCTTCGAGCAACACTAATTTCACTTTCACTTCTTTCATTCTAATGGACCTCCGTACTACCACTCACTCTCGCCTTCCTCCTGCCTTACGGGAGACTCTTACCTTTCTCCGCTCTCTCCCGCTCACTCGATCCCCACCCGATTCCACCACTGAACTCCTTGCCGAACCCCTGTTCTTCTCCTCTCTTCTTCACCCCCTCATCTTTCATGCTTCGCCTATCCTTCTTGGCTCCGAGTCGGAGTTGTAACCGTCAAAGACCTTGTAACCTCAGATCTGTTCTGGCGACCCTACGCCAGCCTCCCACCCACCGTTCTACTTTCACCCTCCTCTCGCTCTGTCTATGACTCCCTACTCTCTACCATCATTGCTAAGTTTCCTCATCTCGCAACCACCACCGGCCTGACCTTTGTTCCTTCCGCGTCCCTCCCCTTCCTTTCTTTCTTTCAGTCGGCAGATCTACACTTCCACTATAATCTCTTTCAACCTCAGTTCTCTATCGGTTACTTTTAAAATCCCACTCTCCTTCTCCCCTTCACATCCCTGATGTCTCCCAATCCTCTCTCACCGCTGTCTGGTCTGCTACCCTTTCTCCTCTTTCAGCTCCTCTTGAAATAAACACTCACTGGCTTTTTCTCCACCGCCGTCTTCCCGTTCCTTCCATCCTCCACCGCATGACCATTCTTGACTCACCTCTTTGCCCCTTCTGTGCTCAAGAAGCTGATGTCTCTCACGTTTATCTACATTGTGTCATCCTCCTTCCACTACTCCATCTTGCATTTTCCATTGCTGAACGTTCAGCCACAACTGATCTTCTCTTCGATGCCTATAAGACACTCCTCCTGCAGGTCTCTCCGCCAGTCAAGCTTCCACCCATCTGCTCATATATTTTCATCCTGGTGAAACATGTCATTTACGTATTTCATCAGCGCTGCCGAGATATCTCATCTCCTTATACCATCCACCAAGCTTCTATGGAACTACTGTGCCACTTTCGGGAGCGTCTCCTCTCAAGACTTCGTCTAGAGAACCTTGTGGCCGTCGCCCAACAGAGAGAACAACATTTCCCTTCCACCTGGTCTCCGGCCGCTTCCTGGTTCGCCGGCATGCCAGCGACGTTACAACTGACTGTCGGTAGTTTATAACCTCGTTGCTCTTAGCTCTGTTGAACTTCAGTTCAACGTGCATGCTCACCATTGGTTTTCGGAATCAAACTTCAACATACAGCTTATATCTTCTAACACATGTGAATATATATGCACCATACTGTACAAATGTATATAGTCTTACTTGTTTTCTCTTTGATTATAATTTTTCTACCAGTACTAAGACATCGTAATTCCGTTTGCCTTAGGTTTCACATTGTCTACTTTGTCATCTACAGTTCTCCTTTTGTACAGTGCTTCATTATAATATTCTCGTTCTGTTATTTGTCAGCACTATAATATATTTATGCTTCGAGACGAAATGTTTCGACAATCTCTCTTATTGTTCTTGTGCAAAATGCCTGTACCTCTTACCACGAGGCTCCTTTGTGAATCAATACATCGCGCTGTATATAATGTACATAGAATTTTAGAGTTTGTATATTTTACCGTACAATATATGTACCAGGACGCCCATGTTCGCCTCCTGAACCCAACCTTGTTAATAAAATTGTGTTGAACTGAAGAAACGTATATTCTCCAACTTTGCACGATAACTCACGTGAAAATGGTTCGATTTCGATGAAATTTTAGTATGTTGTAGGGAACCACCTGGGCACGAGCCCTATTGAAAATGGGTGAAATAGGGTCAAAGGTCAGGACATAGGAGCTGGATCCATTCCATTGCCTTTATGCGTCATAACATGCATAAATATGGTTCGTTTTCGATGAAATTTTAGTATGTGGTAGGGAACGACGTGGGCACGAACCCTATTGAAAATGGGCGAAATGGGGGTCAAAGATCAGGACACTGGAGTGGGATCCATTCCATTGCCCTTGTGCATCATAACTTACCTAAAATGCTTGGATTGCGACAAAACTTTACCATGTTGTTCCGGAGGTATAGTGAACCGGTTCTGTTGAATATCAACGAAATGGGGTCAAAGGTCATTGCACAAAAGCCAGATTTATTCCACAGCCATTATTCTCATAACTTGCGTAAAACTGCTTCTATTGCAACAAAACTTTATCATGTTGTTCCGGAGTTATAGTGAACCGGTTCTGTTGAATATCATCGAAATGTGTTCAAAGGTCAGGACACAGGAGCGAGATTTATTCCACAGCCATTATCCACATAACCTGGGTAATAATTTCTGGTAAGTTGTAAAGCGTATCATAATCAATGCATTACATGATTTTACTAACTTTTTTTAATTTATTGGTGGTTTAAAAAAATATTTATTGGACCTGGTTGTAGAGAGACATACAGGCAGACATAAACAGGAGACAGAAATTACACAGTAAGAAGTACAAATCATGCATGGTTGACAGCATGCCAAATGATCAATTTACCCAGTATGGATCATCTGACACATTGTGAACAAGTACACATCAAACATGGATTTTACAGTATGCAAAACGACCAATGTACGCAGATAACTAGTGTTGAACAAGTAAGATATTGAGAGCCAGTGTCGAAAGACAAACATCCATGCTTCTCCGGGATTCGAACCCGTATTCAACTACAGCGAAAGATCTCAAGCCATCGCACTAGACCACTGCGCCACCGAGGCATCATACTATGATTTCCTTTAGCTCTGTTACAGTTCAACTTCCCATTCCCCACCTACCCCGTCGCCTTTGGTGTGAGGAATAACGTAAATGTGTAAGCATATCTAGCAGTCAAGATCGTTCTAGGATTCTATTTACGAAGCAACTACGCAGAAAAGCAGAACATTGAACCATTCGCTTCGTTTGATAAGCGTTACTCATTATCCTTTCACATTTGCATGCAAAGCAGTGCTCCAATAAATGGAATGCTACTATTAATACCAGGGTGATTCAAAAGTCACTGCCGTGTTCTGACAGTTGATTAAAACGTGTATAAATGCATAAATGTAAAAGCGTAATCTTCAAAATAATAGAGTTCATCGTGCTCGAAGGTCCTACACCATCGTGATCCCATGTCTTGAATCCCCCTGCAGAAAAATTCCTTTGCGTTAGCGACGAAAAAGCCTTGGACCCAAGTGCAACAACCAGGACGCTTTGGAAATATTTTCTACGTAGAAAATGTGTCATAGAACGGAATCAGTGATAGTCCGAAAGCGCAAGTTACGGACTACAAGCAGGGTGAAGTATTAGCTCAAAACCCTTCAGTTCCTGTATTTTTTCTTTAGTTAATTGGGCACGATAAGTAGGAGCGTCATCCTGTTGGAAGATACGTCGTTTACGGTTCATCAGAGCAGGGTACTTTTGGGTTAGAGTGGCATACTCCAACTGAACAAAGTACACTGCAGTTGAACCTGCACTGTACTGTGACAGTGCAGTTGAACCAATTCCGAATGAATGGAGTCCAAAACCTTTCACCACACGCATAGCATAACCTTATGCGCAAATCGTTCCCTTTATGGGACAGGTCCTGATGGCTCTTTGGGATCTAACCACTGTTTTCTCATGTCAGGATTTCAGAAAAATATGCACATTGTCACAATTCACTTAAAAAAACGGTCTCCCTGGGGATTTTCCAGAAAGTGCCGTCACACACATGCGCCATGTGACAGAGCTTGAACAGTAGTCAGTTCACGGGGTACTTGCCGAAAGCTTCTGTGCGTCTTGCCGAGCTTGTGCAGTTTGCAAATAATTATAGTCTGAGATATTCGGTATTCCCAGCTAATTTGACAGTTGCCTAGTGCTTGTGCATGGATTTGACTCTACAGCTTAGCGTATCACTTCATAATTCTCCTTCGAAGGTATTCCAGCACGTGCTTTACTTTCAAGGTTCCAGTCTCCATTTTTAAATCGCTGAAGCCAACATTTTACCGTTCTTTCCGACACTGCTTCTTCACTTTCCACAGCACAAATTTCCTTCGTTACTGCTGCCAACGTTTTTTACAGACATTTGCAAAGGTTTAAGACCACCTGTTGGTATTAGGAGGTTTCTTCCCATTGCGGCAACCACTGTATGTATTGCTCAACTTCCTGTCGGTGTTGCATCATCCTACAGCGGCAGCTGTTGATAGAGTTGGGGGAAACGTGCGAGCGTCCGTTTGTTTCTGGCTTTCATGCTGAGAGGTTTTGTACGTATTTTCAATATAGCAAATGCGTCATTAAGTGTTACTCAGAGGGCACAAATAGTGACTCTATATCGTGAAGGATACTCCGAGCGTGACGTAAGCAGAAAGGTAAATGTGAGCAAGACTGCTATTCATAATACGATCATGAAATATCAAGAAACAGGTGAATTTAGCGACCATTGAAGGAAAACAACCACGAGTGATGTTAGTACCATTTTTCATGAAATCAACTTTCTCGACTATACAGGCACACTTTTCAAAGAAAGACGCGTACCCCAGAGAGAAGAGTTTCAAGGGCCTTCACGCGTCAGAACTGTCCGAGCCACTCCAAGACATTTCTGTCAACTTTTTATCTTACAAATTTAATACCCGGCTTGATTTTAATATCTTCATTGCTAACTTTTCCAAGCTGCTGAATACCATTTCTTATATTAACAAAATCAACATGTGAACTGAAAAGCACAGGGTTTTTTTATAGTTTAACCTTCATTTTGATGTGGCGGAGATAAAAAAAATCATTAATGGTAAAGAGATTAAAAATGAACAAAAAATCAATTAACGAATGAAATGTGTTTGAAGTGGATTTCCTTTAGATGGAGAATACATTCAGCAAAGTAATAACTGCCAACAACAGGAGTTCTTTTTAGCTTTGTGACATCTTTATTTTTCGTTGTTTTCGTTGATTAAAAGCTCCTCTGATGCTTTGTAATTAATGAAATTCTTTTAACCAGACATTTGATGGATGTGATTAAAGAATTATTGAACGCAAGCGTAACTTTTGCGCTTGGAAATAAAAGTAAATGTGCAAACAAAGGGGTTTCGTTTTTCGATACTTCGCTTTGATGGGTAATTAGCTAAACACTTAGAAAACTCAATGCCTTATTAAGCCGCGAAATGCTTCTGAGGACTGAAGAAGATTTTATCAATTATTTCTTTGTGTTCCCACTATTTTTGTGCAACGATTTGATAATGAGATCCGTGCATGGATGATTTAAGGAGATAATAAGAACTTTTGTTTTGCCAAGTGAAAGCACCGACTTCAAAGCAACACTGTGGAGTCTTTGCTTGCTACGGAGGGGAGAGAGAGGAAAAAGGAGAGAAAAATCGTCTTACTATGTAGATTGGTAGAAAATTTTCAATAAACAAATTCTAAGTAGCTTGTTCTTCTTGTTTCCAAATATCTCTTTACAAACACGCCAACTGCTGCTGCTGCGGTGTTCCAAGTCAAAGCATTTGAAACTGTTAAAATAAAGAGACACCTCATTTAAGGTTTTTTTTTTTTTTTTTTTTTTTTTGAGGTTTAACGACCACCGTGAGCAACTCAATGGGCTATAAGCAGTCGCCCGTCCCTAATTTAGGGTCACTGGTTCCAGAGAAAGGAGGGAGCCAGAGCAGTAAGACAAACACAACATCCATGCCTCACCGGGATTCGAACCCGGGCCCCCAACAAAGACGAATGATCAGAAGCCATTGCTTAGACCACTGCCTTCAAATAAATCTTTATTATTAAAAGCTAAGCACAACCTACAACAAATCACCGGGAACAGAAGGTGCGCCAAGGCACACCGGCAACATAACACCGCAGTGCAAACAAAAAAACAATTCCATCGCAGCATTCCAAAACGCAAACTAACAAAGATCAAGTAACACAGAAGAAAAACGAACACATAGACATAGTAAAAGGCAAAAAAGAAAAGGAAAGAAATGCGTTGGCCAACAGCTTGCGGTTGAGGAAGAACACAAAAAGAATACAGCGACAGACAGACTTAGCTGCACACAAAACTAACAAGTTAGTAAAATCATGCAATGCATTGATTATGATACGCTTTCCAACATACCAGGAATTATTACTGAAGCTATATGGATAATGGCTGTGGAATAAATCTCGCTTCTGTGTCCTGATCTTTGACCCCAATTCGATTATATTCAACAGAACTGGTTCACTATAACTCCGGAACAACATGATAAAGTTTTGTTGCAATAGAAGCAGTTTTACGCAATTTATGAGAATAATGGCTGTGGAATAAATCTCGCTTTTGTGCAATGACCTTTGACCCCATTTCGTTGATATTCAACAGAACCGGTTCACTATACCTCCGGAACAACATGATAAAGTTTTGTCGCAATCCAAGCAGTTTTAGGTAAGTTATGATGCACAAGGGCAATGGAATGGATCCCACTCCAGTGCAATGATCTTTGACCCCATTTCTCCCATTTTCAATAGGGTTCGTCTCTAGGTGGTTCTTTACCATATACTAAAATTTTATCGAAATTGAACTATTTTTACGCAAGTTATGACGCATAAGAGCAACGGAATATATCCCGCTCTTATGCCCTGCCTGACTTTTGACCCCATTTCGCCCATTTTCAATAGGGTTCCTGCCCAGGTAATTCCCTACCACATACTAAAATTTCATGGAAATCGAACCATATTTACGCATGTTATGACGCATAAGGCAATGGAATGGATCCCGCTCTTTTGCCCTGCCTGACCTTTTGACCTCATTCCGCCCATTTTCAACAGGGCTCGTGCCCAGGTGGTTATCTACCACATACTAAATTTTCATCGAAATCGAACCATTTTTACGCACGTTATGACGCATAAAGGCAATGGAATGGATTCAGCTGCTATGTCCTGACCTTTGACCCTATTTCACCCATATTTTCAATAGGGTTCGTCCCCAGGTGGTCCCCTACCACATACTAAAATTTCGTTGAAATCGAACCATTTTCACGGGAGTTAGCATGTGGACCGACGGACGGACAGATGAACGGACAAAGCTGGAGCATATACGCTTCTTCAACCTACGGTTGGAAAGCGTACAAAAACCCCGAAAGGACAAAAAAAAACACCAAAAAACAAAATTGACCACGCACAGTACATGAATACAAACAGCCACACAATGGGGGGGGGAGGGGTGAAACACACACAAAAAAAACATTACGCAGGACAAAACACAAGTCGTGAGCATAAACAACAAGCATACTAAACGTACAAAAGCGCATTAATGCAGGTGAAAACAGGTGAAAACAAGCAAAGCTGACAAAAATACAGGGAAAAGATACAAGCGCAACACTGTGCAGCAGGCCAGGAAACCGACAAACAGCGGAAAAGAAACATCACAAAAAGTCATCGCAGGGATGCAGTCCAGGCTAGTAACAATAAACAGCTTAGGAGCGTAGGCGACGAAAGTCGTACAGGAAAGTCCAAAGGAGCTTACATGCAGTGCTACGATCAAGCCCTGGGCCAGGAAAAGCCCAACATTCTTGGCTATCGAGCAGGAGCACGTTGTTACAATAATCGAGGAATACCTTTGTGGTGTAGCGGAAAGTGAAATCCGGCAATTCCGGGCATGGCTGACAAGGACGCGGGGACACTCGCCATTGAAAAAACGTAGCAAAGTGGCGCCAGATGTTCACACGATCAGCAGGATTTGCACGGAAGGGAAACCAAAGACGAAGATCATTCCAACTGAGTCGAAAGACCCCACACAGAAGAATAATAAAATCCGGAGTGGCAATTTCAACCGCTAAGGGAGGAATCTCGCTGGTATCAGGGAGTGCTGGGAAGCCGGAAGAGGCGATCGTCAGATCTACCAGGGCTAAGGTGCCCAACGCTTCAGCAGATGGTAAAACCTGTCGAGAAATGAACGGCGTCCAATTGTAGTCTGAGTTGGCAAGATGGGGAACCATCTCGGAGGTAAGTGAAACAGAGGGACAAAACAGGGGGGACAGGGTCAGAAGAAGGAGACTCTGGGGAGGTAGCAGCTTTCATGGGGTCCGTAGAAGAACCATCATCAGACCCAGCAGCGGGCGCATCAGAAGGAACCAAACCAGCTTGTTCAACCTGGTCCGCCCAGCTGGGGGAGTAGGATCATGCAGTGGAGATGGTGGTAAGACTGAACAGGAACCTAGAAAAACATCACAAGCAGTAGTAACTGGCGCTGTAAGAAGAGACGAGGGAGGCGGGGAAGCCGAGATAATCGTCGAATAAGATCCGGTACTAGAAGAAAGGGGGTCAGCAACAATCGATCCCGGGCGAACTGCAGTAGGAGATGAAGCAGAAGACATTTCCAAGGAAGGAAGAGAAGAGGCGGGAGGCTCCGACGAAACAGGCAAAGCGGTAGCAAGGGAGGGTTCCGAAGATGAGGGAGTTCTTTGGGTCACAGATGACGATCCAGGAACATCAGTCGACGCAGAAGCAGGCTTGCGGAGAGGGACGAGATGAGGGTACTGGGAACGGACGTGCCCAGTACCCTTACATTGGAAGCAACGGAGATCTTGTAACACTTCCGCACGAAAACGTTGACTACCAATTACATATTCAAGTACCGAAGGATAGGAAGCAGCATCATGATCATTAGCAAAAACCATCTGCACTTGGCGACGGAGACCGAGGATCGATTTATCCTCTGGATCGTTCGGAGCCGCGGAAAGTGATCGAATCGGATTGATCACCCTCCCGCACAGAGATAGCGCATGGCGTAGCAAAACGTCAGAAAGCTCTGGAGCAACTGGGAAAAGCGTCAGAAGCACCGAAGGCTGAGAAATCGGGATACCAAACAAAATTCGGCGGCGAACGACAATCCCGGTCGTTTGCACTAGATCAACGTGAGTCATGGTCGAAAAGTAAACCACCACAGAACGTGGCTTACGAGTCATACGTGTCACAGCACCATTAGGGAGAATGCGACGCAGGGCTGTCTAATATAGCTTTAAAGGAGTGTCAGGCAGGTCCTCGAAAACGAGACCAAGTCGCTGGCGAGAAAGTAAATCCTTACCTTCTGCGGAAGAGTCCGGAACTGTGATGCGAAGAACATCTTGCCCTCTGACACACGAGAACTAATAGCAAGGGGAACACGTGATGCAGCCGAAGTCGAAGAGAAGCCCGAAGCCACAGCAGCGTAATCCAGTTTTGCGCTGCGTTAGGAAGCCGAGGAAGATCCTGAAGCTTGAAGAGTCGGAGACAGAGAAGGAAAGTCAGCGGCGCTCTGAGAGCTCTCCATTGAAGTCAAAAGTACAGGCGGAGCACCGTCAATGACGTTACCAACAGCAGAGCGAGACGAGGAAGATAATCGCTGGAACTTGGCAGGACGAGCGGACGGCGAGCAAGAACCCGCTAGAGTAGCGGCATCATCATCATCGGCGAACATCTGCAAGCTTTAGGCCTCGCACGAAAGGTAAACAAACCCAACGCGGAGGGATGAACTCAAACGAAAGCAAAGACGCTTATCGCAAAACGAAAGCAGGGCACAACACACGCAACGTTTACCAACTCGGTATGGTTGCAATAAGGCACACTTGACGAGCTGAGCAGCAAAAGTCCAACACAGGCATTGGTCAACGACAGCGTGTCGTCGAGACAAAAATAAAACAGTCACAAAACATAAAAGTAGTACTTACAAGGCAACTCGCCAGGAGAAACTGGTGCGCTAACCATTCAGATACACAAAATAACAAAAATAACGAACGTAGAAACGGCAAATAACACACAACCTCGATCCGAAGACGGAAGCGAGAAAGAAATGCTTCGCCGCCTCCTTGCCAACGGGGCGGCCAATTACGCTTTCCAACCGTAGGTTGAAGAAGCGTATATGCTCCAGCTTTGTCCGTCTGCCTGTCTGTCCACACGATAACTCGCATAAAAATTGTTCGATTTCGATGAAATTTTAGTATGTGGTAGGGGACAATCTGGGGATGAACCCTATTGAAAATGGACGAAATGGGATCAAAGCTGAGGACATAGGAGCGGGATCCATTCAATCGCACTTATGCGTCATAACTTACATAAAAATGCTTCTATTGCGACAAAACTTTGGTATGCTGTTCCGGTGTTATACTGAACCGGTTCTGTTGAATATCATCGAAATGGGGTCAAAGATCAGGAAACAGAAGCGAGATGTATTCCACAGCCATTACTTTCATAACTTGACTAAAAATGCTTCTATTGCGACAAAGCTGTCGTTAGACGTGACCTCTCGAGCTCCTCAATTTTCGCCCAGTTTGCTCAGTCAAACAGCCCATTGCTCCCAACTTCTGTGTTCCGTGTGTGTATAAGGCTATGTGCTACCTTTCCTGCTACTTTTCCGAGTCGGAAAGTACATATTTACTTCAAAGTTTATCATAATATTACCTGCCGACTACGCCCTACTGCGTTTCTAAAGTGTGCTCCCAAGTACATGTTCCAGTGCCTGCTGTTCCTTTCCAGTATACCCTGTTCAAGTAATAGGCTGCCAGCAATCTTTCCAGCTACTTTTCAGCACCAGTAAGTGAATTTTATACCGATATTCCTTCATGTTTCATCTCGGTGGGTATGTTTACATCTGCCCATCGTAACTTCCCTTGACTTCCTTCTTACCAGCATTCTATTAAGTTGCCTTCTGTGCTCATCTTCCTGTTATCTACACGCCTTCCCGTTTATGTCATCCTCTGATAGTGGTCCTTGGGTGACGTCATCGTTACTGTGCTCCATCTGTCTCTAGCCGTTCTTCCAGTGACGTCATTACCTCGCATCTTCCCACCGTCCACCTTCTTTACGTGCCTTTTGCCATCTCCATCGTCTTACGTTCTAAAGATTGTGCTGCTTTGCTTTACAGTTTCTGATTTGCACTATGTCTATTGCTTTTTTTACCACTGACGCCTCCTCCGGATGTATTACTTGGCAGCTCAACTCATGTCTATTCGCCAGCAGTCACTGCCTTCCCCTCGGATCCTCTCTCAACTGCCTTGGGCTTCCGGTTTTCTCGTACCGGCTCCGTTTTAACAGCTCATTTATTAGAATCCTCGTCACCGGGGAAGTCTTTCTTCGCTTCTTTAGCTCTCGGATAAAAATATTCCGCGCTTCCACGTACTAAACTTAGAGCTTACACTTTTGCACTCCATCAGATTGTTCACCTGATGCCATCACGCACATTGCCGCCCCGGTGGCGCAGTGGTCTAAGCGATGGCCTCTGATCATTCGTCCGAACGGGGTCCGGGTTCGAATCCCGGTGAGGCATGGATGTTGTGTTTGTCTTACGGCACTGGCTCTCTCCCTTCCCTGGAACCAGTGACCCAAAATTAGGGACAGGTGACTGCTTATAGCCCATTGAGTTGCTCACGGCGGTCGCTAAACCTCTAATTAAAAAAAAATCACGCACATCGCTCAAAAGCCTCGCTCGGTGTTGGTTTATTTCTCTAATCTCGCTCAAGTTGAGTTGGTTCTTTCTTCTCCAATTTCAGTCGACGACCAAAGTTTGTTCGTTATTCCTCTTGCTCATTGCCCTACTCTCGGTAGGTTATCTCCAGTTCCTCCTGAAATCGCCAACGATTTACTGCATCTTTTCGTTTCTAAATGTGGTTTATTTATTGGCCCTAATAAGACTTTGCCTGCTGCGTCAGATGATCAAGGGAATCGTCCCTATTACAGTTTTCGACGTCAAGCTCTCGTCGTTTTTCCTGAAGTACAGTCCATTGTTTCCTGTCCGACAGCTTGCCAAGTTATCTGCGGTCCACACACTCGCACTGTCAATGTTTTTACCGCCTATCATTGTTTTTCGTGCAATTTGCTCAGTCACCATAGTTCTTTTTGTCCAACTACGAATTTTTCGACTTCCATTCGCCCTTCTGCCTTGCCAGAATCGTGTGACTCTTCTTTATCATCCATATCTTTGTCGACTTTTTGTTATACATATTCGCAGCTTCCCGTTTCGAGTGGTTTGTTCCCGGCCCATGATTTTTCTACTTCACGTGTTTCTTCGGAGAATATTTTTCCTGATCATCTACTACCGTCAGCTCTCCTGGATGTTCTCCCTTCTGTTACTACTACACCACTTTGCACGCCTCCATGGGGCCCATCTTCTGCGCAGATCTCGTTGAAATGCCCTCAGTCACCCTCTCTGCCTTCATCTTTTGCTCCTGTCTGTCCATTGTCTCCATGTTTGACTGCGGTCTCTACTTCTATGGTTCCGCTCTTCGTCTCCACGGAGCCAGCGTCTAGCAGTTGCCTTATATCTGCTGCTTCCTAACCGCCCCAGTGCAACCAATCTGTTTCTGTGCATCCAGATTCTACGTCATCTCATTTTCCTTTACCGATGGCTGATGTTGCTTCGTCTCCTGCTCGTCTACTCCAATCCTCACTCCAAGATGTTCCTGTTACAACTTCATGTTCGTCACCGTGTTCCCTTCCAGCAAATCTATTTTCTACAGGGCCCTCCACTGACAGCCCTGTAGTGTCTTCTGGGTTGCAATTGTCTTCTGTTGATGTCTCCGTTCTGCCGTTTTCTCTAGACACTTCTGCTTCGCCAACTCCTGAGTCGCCGGACGAATATCCTACACCGCCTTTTATTAACTCTCTCATGCCGATCGTCTCTGTGAGTTCTTCACTCCCAGCAACACTTTTCATGTCCATTGAACCTGCATCCTCCGACTCACAATGTGCTCATTTGCCTTCCGACGTGTCACCTTTCTCTACAGCTGTTCCTGTCGTCCTTCCATCAGCTTCAGCCACTGTTCCTGCCTCATCGCCTCTTCTTTCCAGTGCTCCTTCACCTGTGCTTCATCATGCTTCATTGTTGCCTGCCTGGACTTCTGCTGATAGTGCTTCCCTTACTTGTACATCTTCTACGGCTCGACGTTTCCGACGGCGGCGTCAGCCTCTTCCTCCAGATCGTCCTTCACAACAAGACTTTGCTTCTTATGGTGATTATTACCGCGCTTATAAGCGTTGGGTGAAACGTGCTATGTATAAATATCCAGAATTCTCCTTTCAATATTCGCAAACACCAGTTCCTTATTATTCCAGTATCTTCCAAAGTGTGAGCCCTTAGACTCCTGCTTGACTTTTGCCATGCTTAATGTCCTGTGTATTTCACGTTCCCCAAAAAATCTCTCTGTTTGAGAGAGTGGCCTGCGCGCCCATAGTTGTTTTTCTTATGTTTTGTTCTCCTCAATGCCTCAAGTGTAAGCCTGTGATTTTGCCCACGTCTTTTTTGGCCTTTTGCCTATGTTATATGCCCCCGTTTTATTGTACCCTATTAGTTGCCTAATAAAGCGATATTGAACGACAGAACTTTAGTATATTGTTCCGGAGGTATATTGAACCAATTCTGTTGAATACCATCGACATGGCGTCAAAGTTCAGGACACAGGAGCAATATGCATTCCACATCCATTATCCTCATAACTTGAGTATTGATTTCTGGTATGTTGGAAAGCGTATGATAATCAATGCATTGGATATTTTTACTAACTTGTTTCATACTTCTACTTACTTGGTTGTACGTCTAGTTTTATTTTCTAGTTTTTCAGTTTTTAACTAAATGCCACGCACAGGGTGAGTCATAAGTTCATTGCGTTTCGCGGTACCAATGGAGAAGCTCCGCTCAACAGGTGGTGGTACATGTACAGTAAGGTGGAATGTGTCTCACGCCTGATTGGATGACGCTCTCAGCTACTCAGGCATATAGGCATGCGCCGGGTGCAAAACCTTTTGTGCTGCTCATAAGAGATGACCATGTCGGAGGAGAAATTTGTCGTATGTGTGCTCCTACGGCATTATTGGAGAAAGAAAAGGGTTGAACGCGAGAACTGCCTCTAAGGAAATCTGTAGTGTAGAAAGTGAGGGGACAGCGCACCCTGCAGCACCATGATAATGGTTCCAACGCTTCTGATCCGGAGACACAGAGCTCGTTGACAGATCGAGGTGTATGAGACCAGTCACCACAAACACCGAAGCCCTGGGTCTACCTGTTGAACAGCACCCTAAAACCAGCACCCAACGATTAGCAGAGCAGCTATATGCATCAGAAACCACCATCGTTCGTCACCTACCCCAGCTCGGTTTTCATTCCAGACGTCCGCGAATGGTTCCCCATGGTTTGATCCCGAAGCAAGCTGAGGAGCGTATCACTCTGTGTCAAGAATTGTTGCAAAATGCACGTGACGACCGATTTTGGCGGAAAGTCGTAACAAATGATGAGAAGTGGGTCTTCCATCGTTATCTTGAAACGTAAGAAGACCACTTAACTGTATGCTGCAGTTAAGTAGTCTTCCTAAAGACCACTTAACTGCAGCATAAAGACCACTTAACTAATGGCTGCGGCCAGGGGATGAGGCTCAAGCAGTGGTACACTAGGCTAAGAGGAAGACCACTTAACTAATAAGCTAAGCAGGAAGACCACTTAACTAATAGACTAAGCAGGAAGACCACTTAACTAATAGGCTAAGCAGGAAGACCACTTAACTAATAGGCTAAGCAGGAAGACCACTTAACTAATAGGCTAAGCAGGAAGACTACTTAACTAATAGACTAAGCAGGAAGACCACTTAACTAATAGACTAAGCAGGAAGACCACTTAACTAATAGGCTAAGCAGGAAGACCACTTAACTAATAGACTAAGCAGGAAGACCCCTTAACTAATAGGCTAAGCAGGAAGATCACTTAGCTAATAGACTAAACAGGAAGACCACTTAACTAATAGGCTAAGCCGGAAGACCACTTAACTAATAGACTAAGCAGGAAGACCACTTAACTAGTAGACTAAGCAGGAAGACCACTTAACTGATAGGCTAAGCAGGAAGATCACTTAACTAATGGCTGCGGTCAGGGGATGAGGCTCAAGCAGTGGTTCAAAGAGGGCGTTTTGAAATGAAGACAATGTAGGGTGTATGGTGCATTCTCGTGGGTCCTGTCCACTGGGAGTTTGTGCCACATGGTCGGGCCGTCCATGGGAACCTGTATGCCTACCGGCTGCAACACGTGCACGACGTTCTACGCCAGCGCTACTCCGCAATGGTGAACATTTCCGCTAGGGGGCGTAAGGGTAAATTGCGTTTTCCCCTATATCTCTGCTTCTAAATCTCCGATCTGAAAAATTCTTTCTGCATCGGATACAGCTCCTGATGGGAAATCGTTTGCACATAATTTCTAATTTTGTAAAAAAAAAAAAAAAAAAAAAAAAAATGGTTTGGCCACCAAGGGGCGTAAACCATAATTTCCGCTTCTGATGTATTTGCAGCAAAATAAGAGCTTCTAAATTCTCGATTGAAAATAACATCGTTTGTAGACCGATACTACTCATGTCGACAAACCTTTCAGAAACATTTTCTTCTTAAACTAGTGCACGGTTTCTACGCCAGGGGGCGTAGATATATATCATATTTTTGTCAATATCTCGACTTCTAGGAGTCCGATTTGAAAAATTCCTTCTTTGTTGGATAGTGTTTTCCGTGTCACATGTTTTTGATATAATTTCAAAAATTTTCACGTAATTCATAGACTTTACGCTACGGGCGTAAAGGTAAATTGCGTTTTCCTCTATACCTCTGCTTCTAAATCTCCGACCCGAAAAATTCTTTGTGCACCGGATACAGCTCCTGGTGGGAAATCGTTTGCACATAATTTATATTTTTTTGTAAAAAATGGTTTGGCCACCAGGAGGCGTAAACCTTAATTTCCGCTTCTGATGTATTTGCAGCAAAATAGGAGCTTCTAAATTCTCGATTGAAAATAACATCGTTTGTAGACCGATACTACTCATGTCGACAAACCTTTCAGAAACATTTTCTTCTTAAAATAGTGCACGGTTTCTACGCCAGGGGCGTAGATATATATCATATTTTTGTCAATATCTCGACTTCTAAGAGTCCGATTTAAAAAAATTCCTTCTTTGTTGGATAGTGTTTCTAGTGTGACATGTTTTTCCTATAAATTCAAAATCTTCAAGTAAGTCATAGACTTTCCGTCAGATACTATTGTTTTCCGTACCGGTTCCATTGACTTTGAATAGCTTTGATAAATTTAATTTGCGTCAGAACGGATTCAAAAGACGTGCTTATTACACCCGAAAATTCGGTGTCATCTTTCTTGTTCATTATATCTCTGCTTTTCAAAATCCGATTTGAAAAATTTGTCTTCTTAGATTGCGTTCATGATAAAGAATATACAAAGGACACCCTGAAAGTAATGCCTCGTCCCTCGTAAGATTTTTATTTTTTGCAGCAAAACTGTGAAACTTGGGGCCAAAATACTTGGTCATATTGTTGAAAGTGTTGTCCATTACTTCCTATACATTTCCGCCATCATTGAACCCATAGGTATAATCCATTTTGGAAAAAATTCTGAGGCTGTCGTTTCACCCATCAGTTCACAGCCAGTTTAACGTGTGTCACATAGTCGAAACGTTTCCCACGAAGGGTGGTTTTCAAAGGGGCAAACAAGAAAAAGTCTGAGGAAGCCAAATCAGGAGTGTAGGGAGGTTGGGGCATCACTGCCCACCCCGTTTTGGCAATAGCCTGTGAAGTCTCGATTGCGGTGTGGGGACGTGGTGTAAAACAACACTATGAAGTGAATGTCACGTCTTTCCCTTCTGATAGCTTCCTTTAGTTTCTTCAATGTTCTGCACATAGTAAGCACTGTTTACTGTTGCAACTCCAGGATGGTGACACGATTATCAGCTGTGATGAGGTATTTCACTCGTTGCCTGTTTACATCTGTCACTGCAGTTGCGGGTCTTACACTCCGTTGTTTGTCCGCCGCTAAACTTCCTCTCTCTCGAAACCTCTTTATCCACCTTTGGACCTTACTGCTATCGATTGTGGCAGTTCCACACACCACCAGGTGTTTTCTCTGGATTTCTGGAGCCTCACGTCTCTCTTTTTCCAGGAATTTAATTACGACTCGCTGCGTTTCTCTGTCATTCATGATCTTTATTTCCGATTCTGAAAGACATTTGTTCTCACATTGGTAACATAGCATAGTGCATGTAGTTTTATCAAAATCACTTCAAAATTTCAAAAGTTATTAAGGAGGAGGCATCTTTAGCTGAACGTTGGCGAAGGACCATTTGCACATAATTTCTAATTTTTGTAAAAAAAAATGGTTTGGCCACCATCGTGGTGTTGCAGGCAGAAGCGGGATTCGTCGGAGAAGCCAATGTCGTGCCATTCCGTAGTCCAGTTCTTCCCCTTCAGGTAGTTACTAGGAAAAACATTTTAATAAGTCTTTCAGGATGCCCCTTCTCTATAGCACAGTTTTGCTGGTCACTTGGAATACTTATGCATACCTTTCTGCTTGGAGTATATTTGCATAAGTTATCCATGCTTCTAAAAACAAAGTTCAAAAAAATTTTTTTGGTTAGATAACGCTCAAAAATTATACATTTTACGCTTTTATGTGCAGAATAATAGGCAGGTTTTCAATTTAGAGAGCGTGAAGTTACATCTCACTCTTCTCGACATTTCTGCTTCTAAAAGTCCCATTTCAATTTCTTTTTTATACACTGCATAGCCATAACTGTGTGAAATACCTTTTATATATTTTAGAATTTTTTATTTATTTTCATAATAAAAAGTCCTGATGTCAGGTGACGCAAGTTCGTGATTCTGTTTGCAGCTGTATTTCCTGTATTGAAGATGCCACTAAAAATTATCTTAGTACTGTGCGCCATTCACTAAACTCAAGATTGTGAACAACATCCATTTTAAATAATGCTCCTTGTTTCCACGACATGTGTATATGCACACATTTTTAGTGATATCTCTGCTTCTAAAAGTATTATTTGATAAATTCATTTTCCATCCCATAGCTCCCACTATGAAAACAGCTTCTACACATAGATTTTACTTCTTCATAATGTACGGTTCAGCTGCTAGGTGTCAGTGAATGTTCCTACATGCAAGAGTGTCTCCCATTCTAAAACTTCAATTGAAAAATCCATTTTTGATCGGACATCCTTGATTACAAAAAGAAAAAAAATTGCCCAGTTCAAAAAATCCAGTTTTTGGCTAGGCCGCGTAATTTTATTTGAGGGATCTCTGTTTCTGATTGCTTGATTTGAAAAATTAATTTTGCTTCGGAGATCTTTCGCTATGAAGATGAGTTTGGTGCAATTTGTGAATTTTATTTATTTAAAAATTATTGTAAAGCGCATTATTGTCGGTTATGGACGTAAGTACCTACTTCTGCTAGCAAATAAATACTATACCGATTCTTGAAATTCAGCTGAAAAAATTGTCTTTATAACCTGGTTCTATTCACCCCTAAGAACACCGTGCATATATTGTATTTCAAACAATGCGCAGTTCTTCCTCTAGGGGGAATGAATGCATTATCTTTTCCGCTGATTTTCCCTTTCTGTAAAATTTCTCTTAAAAAAAGGCTTTGTATGTCGGAAAGAATTCAAAAGACGCGTCCATTGCATCCCAGAATTTGATGTCGTCTCTGTTGTTCATATTTTAAAATTCATATTTCGTTTTTTTTTAAGTTTTTCATTCATACTCCCGGGTTTTTAAGGATTAGATTTTCTTCCCCCTCAGGTAGTTACTAGGAAAATATTTTAATAAGTCTCAGCATTTTGTCGAAAAAAATTAATTGTTTTACTCATCTTAATCACCAACATGAGTTTTCTCTGGTAAGTTAATTTACTTTTATTTGGATTCATCCAAAGTCATTTTCCTAAACCGTTTGTTTTAATAGTCAAAACCTTAAACATTTTCAGTGCTTCATCTACAAAGTTTATTGCTTACTATTCTGTTTTTATTTGCTTTCAGTAATACCCCCCCCCGCCGTTTTTTGCGCAAACATCTTTGCAATCATTGTTTTATGACATGAAAATGTCTGAATTCGGTTATTTTCTACGGAAGTTTTAAAGTTCTTTGAAGAGTTGGTCATACGGACTGAAGAACTTCTGACACCTCAGCTCCAAAAAATAATGAAATTATGTGCCTTTCGTATGAATTAAAATAATTCCTTTAAGGTGTTATACGATCTTGATATCATTTCAAAGTTCTTTTCGCACTTTCTGAGGAACAGAAATTTGCACTTCCGCAATCAATACTAACGAAATTATTTGCCTTCCTTCGACGTCACCACGACATTATGACGACATATTCCAAAGACTGACATCAATCATTTTCATTGTGTGAATTGGGAAGTGCAGTAATGAATTTGCAGTCCTACCAGATGACTTAATGAACCTATTGCGTATTTTCACACTTGTTCCTAAACTTTTGCTCATCCTTCTGGCTTTTAGTTATTTCAGCCTATTCAGCTAATAAGGGAGGACTACCCGGAATGTCAAATGATAAACTGCTACGAACAGCTGGTCGAAACTATAGAGTCAAACATTCAGGTTTTACAGGTGAAATGTGTGCAAAAGTGAAACTTTCTCATCTTTGAACTTTTCAATGATGAGAAATAAATTAAATTTATTTCATCACGGAATGAAAATAGTTTGGTTTTATACTTTCTTGAAACCTATAGGGATTAAGGGTAGAAAGATCCTCAAATTCAGTAGACTCTTTTTATTCAAGAACTTGAATGATTGATAACACGCCGTTGGCAGTTGGTGAATTAAGACACACAAGAAAAAGTCATTAAGAAAAAAAACGCCAACGCCATTAATTTATTTCTTGATAGCCTCATATTTTACAAACTTTTTGTGATCAAATTGAGACCAAAACATACGTCCTTTGTTTATGATAATTTAACAAAGACACACTTTATCTATTATTTGAAAGAGCGGCATTCTTTTGAAGGCACACGACAATATGAACATTACAGGAAGACAACTACTTTTATTTCTTGCACATATACAGTGGGTCCATGTGAAGCGCCTGACAAACTAGTAAACAATTACACAAAAGTCTTAACTACACTGCTGGCCACCCAAAATGTAACACCAAGAAGGACACGAGACAGCAAAGCCAGATTTACTGGACACATAACAACAGATACAAAGATAAAACGATTGTGCTTACAGGCCCGTTCGACTTGCGGAAGACGCAGACATCAATAGTTCTTGTGGCCTCCATGGCTGGCAATAACGCCCGCTACACGCCGCGGCATCGAACGAAAGAGGCTTTCGATGTGGGCTTGGGGTATGTCGGCCTAGGCTGCTTCCACACGTTGCCACAGTTCATCATGCTTAGCCGCGGGTGGTGCTTGCCGGGTCACTCGGTTGACGATCAGCGACCAGACGTGTTCGATGGGCGACATATCCGGAGAACAGGCGGGCCGTGGCAGCAGTGAAACCTGGTGTGCCGTGAAGAACTGTTGCACGATGCGTGCCACGTGCGGGCGCGCATTGTCCTGTTGAAACGTGGCCGCTGGCAGTTCCTGCCGGTAAGGGAGGACTACAGGCTCCAAACAATCGAAGATGTAGCGGTGGCTGTTGAGTGTATCGGCGATGCGTACCACAGGGATGCGGGTGTCATATCCAATTGCACCCCAAACCATAACGCCAGGCGACGGACCGGTATGGCGATGCATAATGCAGGCGTCATACAGTCTATCGCCGCGGTGCCGCCACACGTGGATCCGACCATCGTGATGTTGCACGCAGAAGCGGGATTCGTCGGAGAAGCCAATGTCGGGCCATTCCGTAGTCCAGGTGCGGCGTTCAACGGACCACTGCCGCAGCACTCGCCGGTGGTGTAATGTCAATGGTAATCGGAGCAATGGGCGCCGTGAGACAAGTCCCCGCTCCTGCAGACGACATCGAACGGTACGTGCTGACACAGATTGTTGCAAAGCATGCCCTAATTCTTGCGCTAACGTTCGTGATGTGACGGTACGAGCCGTCAATACCCGCCACACAACATGCCGGTCCTCCCGTTCGGTCGTGTATCGAGGCCGCGGCAATCGCTCACGTCTGTCCGTCCGTCCCTCCTGCACCCACCGAATCCATACTGGTCTCACTGTGGCTGGATGTCGTCCCACACGGGCGCCGATGTCTCGGTACAATAAACCGCTGTCGCGATAAGCCACTATTCGTCCTCTGTCGAACTCCGAAACGTGCTGGAATGATTGCCGTATTCTGCAACTAGGCATCAGGAAGCTTCCCACGCACAGGTCCGGCAGCACAACACACTTCTACTATTTACCTCCTGTGCCCCCTTCTTATAGTGCTTCTCGGTGGCGTGCCGGGCGCACATGATTTGCATATGCCCTGCAATGCTAATCGTTTGCATGTCCTCTCGCGGGCGACGCATGCTGCGAATTTCAGGGCAATCGGATGTTTCCTTCTTGGTGTTGCATTTTGGGTGGCCAACAGTGTAGATTTGCGACTTTTCCATATTTAATAGCAAAGCAATTTTTTTGATCTGATATTAAGAAACGGTGAAACTGACTCATCGAATTTTAAGTCGAAATCTTATTTCTTTTTAAATGTGCACTGGTACCAACATCATCATCATCATCAACAACAACCGCCATTCGTAATTTACTGCGTAATGTTCTAATCTACTTACACTGCCTGACAGAGAAAATGCCACACCATGAAGGAATGCTCGAAAACAGACCAAACTGCACACACAGATAGCCAAGTAGGTCCTGAACAAATGATTTAACTGTCACATACCGACTAGGCTCCAGCGGCTGAATATACAGGATGATAGGAGTGTGGCCCCCATTTTGGGTGATACAGCGTTGAATCCAATGTGGCATCGAAGCAATGAGAGTCCAGATAGAGCCCTGGAGTATCGTGGACCATGTGGCGTCGATACGAGTCCACAGCTCATCTTCATTTTGTGGTAGTGGAAGGGTACTCAACCAACGTCCAATCGTGTCCCGCAGATGCTCGATGGGCGAGAGATCGGGGGATCGTGCTGGTCACTGAAGCATCCGCACACCGTGTAAAGCATTCAGGCTGATCCGAGCGGTATGCGGTCGGGCGTTATCATGTTGAAAAACAGCGCTTGGGATGCCGTGAAAATACGGTAGTGCCACGGGCCGCAGCACCTCGTCAACATAGCGACGTGCCGTCCAAGTGCCCGTAATGCCTACCAGCGGTGAGCGCCTGTTGGCAGAGATAGCACCCCACATCATGATTCCACGTTGCTGGCCCGATTGGCCCTCCAAAATGGCGGAGGAATCCTCCTGTTGTCCACGTCGCTTGCAGACTCTCACACGGCGATCATCGGTAGTGAGACAGAACCTTGACTCGTCGTTGAACACCACACTGTTCCATTCGGAACCCCACGCAGCTCTGGAGCGACACCATGCCAAGCAGTGACGACGATGGCTCACTGTTAAGTTCAAGCGTTCCCGTACACTCCGTAAAGAGTCGCCCGTTGCGGCTTGTGGGTACGCTACGGCATGACGTCAGATGCGACGATCCGTGAGCTCGAACGTCCGTGTCTCTGCTTCGGTCTCCCTACGATGTTGCACAGATCCTTCCTAGGACCACTGTCTCCAAATGCGACGGATGGTTGTGGCATCACGTTTCGTGTCTTCCCCAATACGACGCAAGGACCATCAGGCGATACGAAGGCCTAGGATGACACCTTTCGTGAACTCATCCGTTTGACGAAATTGCGTACGACGGCATCTTAACAGCATTAGCACCCTTTGTGGGTTCTCCAGACACGGTCACAGGAGAACCACTCACTTCTTGCGGCCGTGACGACGTCTCGACTGATCGCATTACGGGTTGGTTGTCCGCTTATGTCCAGCGCCTGTTCCTGCGATTGGCCTGCAAATGCAATCATTTTCATAACTTTTACGTGTGCGCCTACCAACCCTACAATCTTCATGGCGCCTCATTCAAGTCTTCGTGGTGTGGTATTTTCTCTGTCAGGCAGTGTATGTGTGAAGACAGGTTGGTCCAAGGGTGTGGAAGGCCTTAAGACCGAAAGTGGCTCTCTAGGGCATTAAGTGTTGGCCTTTCGAGCGAATCCAGATTTTACCGAAACAATCCTTTTATTTTTATCATGCTTTTTTTTTCGTATTTTGTTATTTTTATTATAATCTTAAAATGACCGTATTTAAAATATCAAAGAGTAAAAGAAGATCAATGAAATAATGCTGCCCGACTGACGGCCACAATTAAAAAAATTACTTCTTCAAAAGGAAATTATGGATGAACATTTTCCCAAGGTAACAAAGGTCATAGATGATCAGGAGGATTCATACGAATTACACTGGCGGAAAGTGAAAAAAGAACACCAAGAAGGAATTGCCGGACGATCATGAAATTTACATATGTTAATGGGGTCAAGTTTATGTAAGTGTGATGTTAATTTCGGGACCAACCTGTGAGCGCTTACGCCACAGCATGGCATAATACGCAAATTATCGTCGGTGGTATTTAACGAGTACGGCGAAGTGAATGTAATAGCGAATGCAATCAGTCGTCGGCGTACGGACACGTGCGAAGACCCTAAAAAAACTGCAATGCCTGGACCTGGAAGACGTGTACGATTTCAGCAGTTATCGGATTTTGAGCGAGGTCATCTAGTCGGACTCCGCGAGGCTGGGTGGTCGTATCGTCGGATTGCGGAGCGAATTGGACGGAAAGTATCGGTGGTGGTACGATGGTGGAGTAGATGGTCCGAGGAACATTCCCACACAAGAAAACGTGGAAACGGGAGTCACAGACGGACTCATGAGCGGACCGAGCGACGCATAAGAAGAGCGGCGTTGCCAAGCAGAACATCCACTGCGACGCAATTCCGAGCTGCCGTTGCACCTGAGGTGACAGTGCGAACAATCCGCAACCGTCTACTGGATGCAAGACTACCTGCACGTGTGCCTCTGCCATGTGTACCACTGACTCCAGCCCACCGTCAGGAACGGCTGCAGTGGTGTCGCCAACGTCTGCACTGGAGAACGCAATGACAATATGTCCTGTTCAGCGATGAAAGCAGATTCTCCTTGGGAGCCTCCGATGACCGCATACGTGTTCGCAGAAGCTCAAGGGAGCGTTTCCACCCTTTTTGCATCCGCCAGCGACACACAGGGCCTACACCTGGTCTCCTGGTGTGGGGAGCAATCAGCTATCACTCCCGTACACAACTAGTGTTTGTACCGGGTACGTTAAACAGCACCTCCTACATCAACAACATCATTGAGCCCGTTGTTGTGCCATTTGTAAGGTCGGTCCATCGTGGTGTTTTCCAGCAAAGATAACGTACGCCGACACACAGCACGTGCAACGCAACATGCACTTCAGGGTGTGAGACAACTTCCATGGCCTGCACGTTCACCGGATTTGTCCTCCATTGAGCACGTGTGGGATTTTATGGGACAACGACTTATCCGGTCTCCACGGCCAGCCACGACCATCTCCGATTTACGCGTCCAGGTTGAGGATGCTTGGAACTCAATACCCCAAACTTACATCCAACATCTGTATGACAGATTCCATGCCAGAATTGCACAGTGTGACGCAGTTCATGGCGGTTCAACCTCGTACTAACCATGTTACATGCAAATGTTTTTTTTTTCAGTTTACCAGCAAATACAGCTGTATTTTGCCATAATGTTTTGATCACGTTATCCTCTGTATGCCTTTATGATGCTGTATAAATTTCTTTGGTATCAGACGTCTCCTTCTGGTGTTCTTTTTTCACTTTCCGCCAGTGTATTTGAAGAATACGCAGCTTGTATAGTCTTGTTAATTGGAGAATGCAATGAAAGGTTCACCGATTTTAAGAATCATGACATCACACTCAAATTAAAATTTCAACCTCACCTAGTTCATTACTTCTAAAGAATTACAGATGAAACTGATTGAGCTCTCAGGCTTCTCGGCCATTAAGGGTGGCCTTTTAAGTGAATCCAAGTTTTGCAGAACAAATCCTTCTATTTTTATTCATATGTTTTTGTTCGATTTTTATTGTTTTTATTGTAGTCTTAAAATGGCCGTATTTAAAATACCAAAAAGTAAGAGAAGATTCATCGAAATAATGCTCCGCGACTAACGGCCGCAATTAAAACATAAGTAAGTCATAAAGGCTATTTTGATGCCTGCTACCCATGATTTCGTTCTATGGCTTCTTAAGAATTACAGATGGAATTGATTGAGCTCTGAGATGACATTTTAAAGTCCTTATTTGACGCTAAGAAAGATCCAGCTGAAATATGGAAAAATGCAATAGAATACCCACGCCTTCGGGAACATGCGCGTAAAATGCTTTATTGCTTTTCAACCACTTATTTCTGCGAATCTACATTCTCCTACCTAACCCAAATCAAGACGCCCTTAAGGTCACAAATGACGGATTCCAATCTGCGGACCTCCACGTTGCAACCAAATACTCATATGCTTTCCAACAAAAAGCAGGCACAACAAAGTCATTAAAAGGTTAGTTAACAAATTAACAATTTTTTTTTCATTTTTTGAAGTTAGTTAGTACATAGCAGCCAGATTTTTACAAAATAATGTACATTTTGAATAACATCTAATTGAAGTTTCTTGAATGCGGCCTTGCTAGATTAAAGCTAATTTAATACGGCCTTCCAATTTGAAAAGATTCCCAACCTCTGGGTTAGTCTCATTTGAGCATAAATTTGAGCATAAATTATATCTTATCGAAGTTTCTTGAATGCGGCCTTGCTAAATTAAAGCTAATTTAATGCGGCCTTCCGACATGAAAAGATTCCCCACCTCTAAGTTAGTTTCATTTGAGCATAAATTTGGGCAAAAATTATATCTAATTGAAGTTTCTTGAATGCGACCTTGCTAGATTAAAGCTAATTTTATGCGGCCTTTCAACATGAAAAGGTTCCCCACCTCTGGGTTAGTCTCACTTGAGCATAAATTTGAACATACATTATATCTAATTGAAGTTTCTTGAATGCGGCCTTGCTAGATTGAAGCTAATTTAATGTGTCCTTCCAATATGAAAACGTTCCCCACCTCTAGTTTAGTCTCATGTGAGCATTATATTACGTTAGTCTGAATACTGACTGCTTTGATTTAAACGTTCCTTAACTTTTATATGATGCCCTAGTTAGCTAAATATCACCCACGGATATTTTTAAATTACACACTGGTTGGCTAGAACGGCCAGTAATCAAGTCTACTTACTGAAACGTTTTCTTTATTTCATCCCAAACTGGTCACTTAAACGATTAGCACACCACCATATTACTCGTACCATGTAAATACTCTTCAAGTACAGTAAACTGGGTAAAAGGTTAATGCTGTAAGCTCGGAGCAATGTAACAATCAACTTCTAACAAACTCGAGCCTCAAAACATTTAATCAGCAAAATATATACCAGAAACAGCACTTCGACAAAAATTAACTAAAAATCATCTGACCAAATTCAGGTCGAACGCCATCCAGCTCAGAAGCCAGTTAACTGTGCCATTCTGCTTTCGACCTCAATTCAAACGTCCTTTAGAGAGAGAAATGTATCGCTAAGTTTAGAAAAAGTTTAAGGTGGACAAACCAAAATTGACATAGATATTGGAACTAAAAAAGAGAAGGTGTATTAGATTATACATCACAGCTGCTGAATGAAGGTCTCCCCAAATATTTTCCACAACACTCTGTCTTCAGCATTTCTCTTCCATGTTACTCCGGCATGCTACATTAATAGCAAGTAACATACTCCTTGTTTTTTTCTTCTGAAGAACGAGTTGCATGCAAAATCTTTCGATGTTGCGAAAATTTTTAGTGGAACAAGTAGAATTAAAAGTTTGCGACCCCGGTGGCACAGTGGTGTAAGCGTTGGCGTCCGGCCGCCCATCCGAGCGGATTGGGTTCAAACCCCCATTGAGGCATTCGTAGTTTCTGTACCTTACATAAATTGATTTCTTCCTTTCGCGGTACATTATGGTCCTAAATTTGGGGTCACGGGTTCCACGAAAGAAAGAGCTACAGTACAAAAAAGTCAAAATTCATGTTTGCAATAAGCCTGTTAACAGGTGGATACAACGATAGCTATTTATATGAACATTTTTACATTAGAACCAAAACGAACTAGCGATAAAATCCTCTTAATTATAGGACATTAGAGGAAAAACATCATAATTTGAGGACAACTTGCGCCCTCAAAGAACATCAGATATTTTGGGGAACATTAAACTGAATTCAAAGCCTGTCTCAAAAATTCGGGATTTCTTTTCAGCATAATTTAAGCAGTATTAGTTATGAAAACACAAATTTGTCCGTGACGGCGATCGAACCTTACTTTGGAGTAAGTTGCTCTATCAACTACGCTACACGGACGGAATGGACCGCTGGAGATTTGTCGTCTTGATACGTGCTTTATCTCTGTAGTACGTCACATCATCTACCTATCAATTTTTTTTTTTTTTTTTGTGTGAAAGCGAACAACGAATGTTCATTAATTCAAGACGATGTGTGGAACAAACATCACACATTTTTCGAAGAATTCAACGGCCAGTGCATCCACTTTTACTTTCGGGCGCCAATGTGAAAACACAAATTTGTCCGCGACGGGGATCGAACTCGCGACCCTCACTCCAAAGTAAGTTGCTCTCCCAACTAAGCTACACGGACGGAATGTATCGCTGCCGATTTGTCGTCTTGACGGTTGCTTTACCTTTGTAGTACGCCATGTAGTGCGGAAAATGGAAATTAGAAAATGATGTAGAAAGAAATCTTTTATTACATAACACCCTCTAGAAATGAAAAGGTCGACCGTTTGCTAATTTTAATCAAGAAACAGTAAATTCGGAGTCAGATTATATTTTCTACCATTCTATCGGTTAACTCCACACCTTACGTTACTTAAGATGAAAACTTTCATTTATAAAGCCAAACCGTGCTGTATCAAAATATCCAGCAAGTTATTTGAGAATTTTGACTCGAGCGTTCTATTAAAATATGCTGCAAGTTATTTGAACATTTTATCGGCGTGTTCTGGGAGACTGGATTTATCGCTATTCTCACTGAGGAAACCGTGTGCGTTTTCGGGAGAGCTAGTTTTTCAACGAAAATCTGCAACGGAATTTTCACCGGTACAAGCAAAAGCTTTTATCATCCAGCGCAAAGCTCATCGGCGAATTTTCAGACATCGCACAGGATTGAATTTCATTTTATGTTTCATAAAAATTTATGACTTCTGCAGTGATTCTGCTGCGAGAGGGGTCCAATGTCTCATCTTATTTCCCTCTTTTCATTTCCCTTGGGGATGTAAAACTGTTACAGAGCAATAATGAAAATAAATCCTAGCAATGGATTTGTATTTCCATCTTCTCAACTCCGACACATTGAAACCCCAGGTGAAGAACCGACTGCACCTTAATACATATTTTTAAAGAAAGGCAAATAATCACTGATGCAGAGAGTCACCTCTGATTGCATAATATTTTCTTGGAAGTGGAAAAGGAGAAAAAGAATGTTGGAAAGCATCCTATTTTAAAGTTATTTTAAGCTGTACCTTTAAAACAGCAATTTCCTTGCCAAAACTAGGTAATCGCATGATTTATTTGTCCTTTAGCATCATGAATCTCAATAAATGTAGGGAGCTTTTCGTACTCAGCAATACTGACGTGATATTGCCGCAATTTTTGTAATAATTCTTAATTATTTTCTTTCTCTAGAACCATGCGTCTAAAATACGAATATCTTTTTTTTTTTTTTTGATTGGAGGTTTTACGACCACCGTGAGCAACTCAATGGGCTATAAGCAGTCGCCCGTCCCTAATTTAGGGTCGCTGGCTCCAGGGAAGGGAGAGAGCCAGTGCCGTAAGAAAAACACAACATCCATGCCTCACCGGGATTCGAACCCGGACCCCTTACGGACGAATGATCAGTGGCCAACGCCTTAGACCACTGCGCCACCGGGGCGGCTACGAATATCTTTACATATGAATCTATTATTCCCGAATTTGTTTTTTTTTTTTTTTTTTTTTTCTGATTGGGGGTTTAACGACCACCGCGAGTAATAAGCAATCCCCTGTCCCTAATTTGGGGCCACTGGTTCCAGGGAAGGGAGAGAGAGCCAGTGCCGTAAGTCAAACACAACATCCATGCCTCACCAGGATTCGAACCCATCACGGACGATTGATCAGCAGCCATCGCTTAGACCACAGCGCCACCTGGACGACATTCCCGATTTCCAATTTTGGTTAAAGAACAGTATCTGCGTCGATACCGTTTCGAAATTACGTCTTCGTTTCTTTATCTGCGAACACCATGTCTCCATTCCCGAAATCTATACGTGTAAATACAGAGGACGAGTCGAAAGTTTTTCAATATTTGCATAAACGCATGTACTGCGGCGGGTATGTCACGTGTTTAAACTAGTTGAAGTCGCGCACTGCAGTCAGTCGAAAGGGATATAAAGTGGTAGTCGTTGCTGTGAACAGCATTGCATGTCGTCGTCATTCTGTCTATGGTTGGGAGGCCTAGAATACGAACAGCCGCATCCGGCTAATTAGGGGGGGGGGAGACTTTTGCTTTACCAGTTTTTTTTTTATTTTTCTTTTGTTTTGTTTTTTTATTGGAGGTTTAACGACCACCGTGAGCAACTCAATGGGCTATAAGCAGTCGCCCGTCCCAAATTTAGGGTCACTGGTTCCAGGGAAGGGAGAGAGCCAGTGACGTAAGACAAACACAACATCCATGCCTTACAGGGATTCGAACCCGTACCCCTTTCAGACGAATGATCAGAGGCCATCGCTTAGACCACTGCGCCACCGGGGCGGCTTTACGAGTTTGAACTCGGACATGACGCTGTTTGAGCAACACGAAACATTTGTCATGCGAAAGGGGAAGGTTCCGTGGACGACAGCACTACAACCATTTGGTCACAGAAATTTCGCTCAGGTGAGAGAAACCTCGACGATCAGCCAAAGTCAGGTAGGCCGCGAACCGTGGATTCGGAAACCCTGAGCCAGGCAGCACAGACACATCCGACAACCAGCACAGACACATCCGACAACCAGCACTCGGAGATTATCAGACGAGCTGGGCATATCACAGACCACTGTGGTTCGTCAACTTCAGGGGTTCGGCAAGAGCTACAAAAGCTGCCGAATTGTCCCTCACGAGCTGACGCCGGACGAGGCAGACAGCCGAGTGGACGTGTGCACGAAAATCCTAGAAAACCCGCGCGATGTGCATTTTATTAAGATAATTGTTACGTGCGGTAAAAAGTGGGTATATTTCCCTAATCCTGACATTCAACGGTAGTGGTTGAGCGCGGGCCAGCTTCTTGAACCTGTTGCCAAACGTGAGCGCTTCGATCACAAGGTGGAATTTCGAGGGAATATCCTGTTGCCAAACGTGAGGGCTTCGACCACCTCTGGTGGAATTTAGAGGGAATATCTTGTTGACAAACGTGAGCGCTTCGACCACGCCTGGTGGAATTTCGAGGGGATAATCCATTACGAATTTGTTTCAGACGGTCGAACCATTAAAGCCAACCTCTATTGATAGATGTATGATGTTTTGGAGGAGCTGCATTCGGCAAAATTCCAGGAACTTGAGGGCATAAAACTGATGCCACACCTAGCATATAGTCCGGACCTTGCGCCGTCAGATTATTACTTGTTCCGGTTCATGGCCCATTTCCTTCGTAGGCGGCATTTCAACAACCAGGAGGAAGTGGCAGCTGGAGTGAGGTAGTTCTTCGCCTTGAAGGACGAGAACTGGCACCTCCGCGGAATCGAAGAACTGGCAGACAGATGGCTAAAGACTGTGAAGCACGATGGCCTAACTTTTATGCTAGTCAGCTTTCGTCGTAAATGGTACGTATGAAGACGTAAAGTGATCCAAATATTGCAAAACCTTCAACTCAGCCTCTGTAACTTGTTTTTGTACCTGGTAGATCTAGGAATCAGCTATATTCTCCACGTGCTTCACATATTTTCGCAGGCAACAATTGTCTTCTCCAAAAATAACATTTGTATTTATTTTGTCATCTACACTAGGGTGGTCCTTAACATACTATGAATTTTTTTTCAACAATTTATTATATATGCTCTAACCCCGAAAAGTGTTCCTCGATGTAAAAAAATAATGTTTATAAAATTTCTTCCATTTTAATAAACATTTAGTGGTAGCTCAATATTCTCAAAGTTTTACTTGTGGTTGCATACAGGGTGATTCAGAACTCATGGAACAAACTTTAAGGGGTGGTAGAGCACACTGCAACAATCATTTTTTTGTATAGGAATGTATGGGCGCAAGTGACGCGTTGAGGCACAAACACAAGAAATAGATACGAAAGGAAACATAAATTGTGTACTTACAGCATCGTTAACAAGTGCTTCTTTACAGCAATGTTTACAACAATTGCTCAAAATTGCGTCCACCAACAGTAATACATGTGTGGCAGCGTCGACGTACCAAGAACGATTCTCTGTGAATGTGTGGGCGGGTATTGTGAACGACTTCCTGCTTGGCCCATATCTACTACCAACGCGACTCGATGGCAGATGATATCGTATTTTTCTGGAAGATGTTTTACCAGAATTGCTTCAAGATGTTCCACTGGCCGTCCGACAAGGACTGTGGTTTCATCATGATGGGGCGCCAGCCCATTTCAGCATTAATGTGTGCAATTACCTGGATGCCACTTTTGGGGCGCGATGTATTGGCCGTGGTGGACCAGTCCCTTGGCCACCCCGATCGCCCGATTTATCGACACTCGATTACTTCTTATGGGGGCATCTGAAGGTCCTCGTTCACGAGACTCCAGTTCGATGGGTGACATATCGGGATAACAGGTGGGCCACGGCTGCAGTGACACCTGATGGGCCCTGAGGAATTGTTGCACGATGCGTGTCAAGTGCGGGCACGCATTGTCCTGTTGAAACGTGGCCGCTGGCACGTCCTGCAGTTAAGGGAGGACTACAGGCTCCAAAACGTCGGAGATGTAGCCGTGGCTGTTGAGTGTACCGGCGATGCGTTCCAGAGGAGTGTGGGTTCATATCCAATTGCGCCTCAAACCATAACGCCAGGCGACGGACTGGTATGGCGATCCATAATGCAGGCGACGGACCGGTATGGCGATGCATAATGCAGGCGACGGACCGGTATGGCGATGCATAATGCAGGCGACGGACCGGTATGGCGATGCATAATGCAGGCGTCATACAGTCTCACGCCGCGGTGCCGCCACACGCGGATCCGACCATCCTGGTGCTGCAGGTAGAAGCAAGATTCGTCGGAGAAGACAATGTCGTGCCATTCCGTAGTCCAGGTGCGGCGTTCAACGGCCCACTGCCGCAGCACTCGCCGGTGGTGTAACGTCAATGGTAATCGGAGCAATGGTCGCCGTGTGGCAAGTCCCCGCTCCTGCAGACGACGTCGAACGGTACGTGGTAACACAGGTTGTTGCGCAACACACACTTATTCCTGCGCTAACGTTCGTGATGTGGAGGTGCGAGCCGTCAATGCCCGCCGCACAACATGCCGGTCCTCTCGTTTGGTGGTGTGCCGCGGCTGCGGCAATCGCTCATGTCGGTCCGTCCGTCCTTCCTGCACCCACCGAATACATACTCGCCTCACTGTGGCTGGATGTCGTCCCACACGGACGCCGATGTCTCGGTACGATGAACCGCTGTCGCGAGAAGCCACTATTCGTCCTCTGTCGAACTCCGAAACGTGCTGGAATGACTGCCGTATTCTGCGACGAGGCATCAGGAAGCTTCCTACGCACGGGTTCGGCAGCACAACACACTTCCACTACTTACACCCCGTCTTCTGTGCACCCTTCTTATAGTGCTTCTCGGTGGCGTGCCGGGCGTACATGATTTGCATATGCCCGGCAATGCTAATCATTTGCATGTCCTCTCGCGGGTGACGCATGATGCGAATTTCAGGCCAATCGGATGCTTCCTTCTTGGCGTTATGTTTTGGGTGGCCAGCAGTGTATTATTTATGATGTGGACACAGATATAGTTAATGTATAAATGTACGCAAAGATACTTTTTGCATAATTAAATTACTTGTGATCAGTGACTTTGTTGTACTAATTATTTATGTGTGTCACTTTACATATTTATTAAACAATTTCTCTTGAAATCTATAATATCAAGAATAAAGTAATACTAGATTATATTTATATTTATTCACGCAGTTATTTGTAAATAAGTATGGATACGTATATTTGTGCATGTCATGTACTCGTGTACGATAGGATTGTACTTTAAAAAAACGATTTGGTTCAGGTTCTCATTTTAAAGATTTTTTTTAACAGTGCATTGTATGATTTTGGACTTCTGTAACCTGATCTCCTTTGGGTGACTGTAGCGACTTCCACTGAGCACTCTTACACTTTGGAAAATAATGAAAACACCCTATCTCGTCACCAGAGAAAATATCGCTTTGTTTCTGCAGTCTCCAGGATGCCGATTGGGCCGCCCCGGTGGCGCAGTGGTCTAAGGCGCTGGCCTCTAATCATTCGTCCGTCAGGGGTCCGGGTTCGAATCCCGTCAGGCATGGGTGTTGTGTTTGTCTTCCGGCACTGGCTCTTTCCCTTCCCTGGAACCAGTGACCCTAAATTAGGGACGGGCGACTGCTTATAGCCCATTGAGTTGCTCACGGTGGTCGTTAAACCTCCAATCAAAAAAAAAAAAAAAGATGTCGATTGGGTGAATTACTGCCATCTCAACACGATATTACTAGGTAGAAACACTTTAATGTAAAACCACCATAGGCAAAAACTATACATAAAAGTTAAAAGTACACAAGAACTTTCGAGTCGGCATCGGACTCTTCATCAGGTGTTGGTCATATTATGCGAGCAGTGGGTTAAATGCATCTCAAGGAGGGATATGACGTATGCTGTGATGAAGGGCGTGCGCACTATTGGTGAATCACCGTAACACAATTTATAGCAATATGATAGCATTTGTTATCAATTAATGTTAATATTTCGTAAGCCACTCTGAAGAAAATATTTCCAAGGGTTTAGCACGACACACGGGAAATCGTCATTGCAACACTGTTGCTGATGGGCAAAGATTTGCAGGCTTTCAGAAAGAGAGTTTAGTTTTTTTCACTTTGGAGTAGTTAGTATGGTTGTTTTGTCCCACAAAGGTTGAAACGCTTCTTCACGAAGTAAGTGCGACATTGTTGTGGTTGTGGATCTAGTTTTTATGTCATATTTATCCTCCATCAGGCGAATCTTTAGATTAAGGGTAGTCGAGCCTATATATTTGGTCTTTCTTGCTTAATTTATGGAAGCCAGTGTATAATTCCTGTAATAGCAAAACAACTAACAATTGAGGGATAATATCAGTAGTTCCCTTCATTACTAATAATACGTTCCCGAACTGCGGGAGTTCACGAACACCATTAAAAGTTATCATGAAATCAGTGGAAATCGAAAATTCGGAAATCCAAGGAAGTACAGCCGTTCTAAAACACACTCCTGCCTAGAATAGAACTGACTGCCGCTAGTATGGCTGAACGGACTGCACATAATGTGGTTACATTCGTGTGCCGGATCTCCTCCACGCATGTGCTCGTCGAGTATCAGGATAAAGAACGAAACGTGATTCATCCGTGAAAAGTATATGGTGCCACTCTGTATTCCCTGATATGCACTGTTGGATAAAATTGATGAATATATGTGTTACAAGTTAAAACCAAAATCATACTGTCTCAACATTTTTAATATATAAAAGAAAAAATTATGAACCTCGCACTATAGGAGGACATAAATACATACAGTTAAAAACGTTAAAACACACTAGTACTTTCGTGACCGCCATCGGTCACTTCCTCATGTGTGACTACCAGTTCTAAGCAGCAACGGTCAGCATATATGTACAACATGATGTGTCAGGTCAAAAGTGTGTGCAGAGAGACATAGAAAGAACAGGTGGTCAGGAGTCAGTAATAATTATTACAATATTTAAATCACAGTAAGTCATGTATAAGGTATTTCCAAGCATCAGGAATATAGTTAAGAATATAATCGTTGCAGCAACTTCTCCGGTGAGCCAGAATCTGAAGGGTTTCTGTAAATAGTAATAAATTTTTATTCTTAGGTATAGTCAGAATAGTAACCTCAGACCATATTGGTTCGAAAGGTTTGCTTAGAAGCAAACGTGACATAGCTGTAGAGCCATTACCGACTTTAATACTATATTTGTGTTCCTGCAGTCTGACCCTTAGATTACGAGATGTGGAACCTATGTAGGAAGTATTCCCTTCATCGGGGTCAGAGGACAGGAGAGGGATTCTGTAAATTCCATAATTATCTAATAAATCAGGTCTGTCACGATCGCTACGAACCAACGAAAATAATTTACAAGAAGACAACCCAAAGTCAATACCAAAAGATCTGCAGATATTTTTAAGTAGATGTGAAAGTGGTGGCAAAAACGGGATAGAACCCACAAATTTTATGGTTCTAACTTCTCTGGTTAGTGTTGTAGAGTCAAAACGTTAGGATTTTTTGATAAGTTTATTAACAATGTAATTAGAGTATCCAAAGGAATTAGCCAACTCGTAGATTTTCAGGATTTCCTGTTCATAAGTTTGCTTCGTAGAACAGTGAGAACGGGCTCTGTGTACCATAAAACGCAAGGAAGCTAGTTTCTGGCAATGCGGATGATTAGAAGTGGCAGGGATCAATAAAACCTGAGAGGTAGATTTCCGAAAAACTGAAGCCGTAACCAAATTTGTGGTAGGATCACGGGTGAGCAGCATGTCTAAAAACGGCAAAGTAAAATCCAATTCAGTTTCAACTGAAAATTTAATAGAGACAAATTTTGACGAAAAACTATTAACCAAATCCTGTAAGTCCGACGTTGACCCCTGCCCAAAAATTAAAATATCATCAACGTATCAAATATAAAGGAGTGGTTTAATAGGGAAGACTGGTTTGCACTGTTGGACACAGGTACATCTTTGGCGTCGGTGAGCTTATGCCAATGTCATAGATCTGAGCGGCCTCCTTGCTCTGACTCTGTACTCATGAACCGTTTACGTACACACTGTGACACTAGAAGCAGCTTGAAGTAATTCCCGGAGTTGGCTACTGGTGATTCTATACCTTCTCCGAACACTTACTGTCAGCTAGGGATCTTGCCTCCTGGTCGTTATCCTCGAGGGACCGCTCCTGGGTCAATCTGTGCCATAGAAATCTTGTCTGTAGCCGATTTACTACGCTTTGCAAAACTCCTAAAGTAGCAGCCACGTCGATTATCGGTCTGTCGTACATCTTCCTGTAGCATGCTAATAGCCCTATTTCTGCTGTCAATGTTTAAACGTCGTCTAAACAACATTTCAGATTAATCCCACACTAAAGGCAATACATTCAACATACTTCTAGGCCAAGCGGTTAAACCACGACACTCCACGTGCTGAGTTGTTTTGATGCTAATTTACATATGGCCGCCCCGGTGGCGCAGTGGTCTAAGCGATGGCCTCTGATCATTCGTTCGAACGGGGTCCGGATTCGAATCCCAGTGAGGCATGGATGTTGTGCTTGTCTTACGGCACTGGCTCTCACCCTTCCCTGGAACCAGTGACCCTAAATTAGGGACGGGCGACTACTTATAGCCCATTGAGTTGCTCACGGTGGTCGTTAAACCTCCAATAAAAAAAAATTTACATATGACTTATCTACCCACGCTGATACCCGATCTCCAGTAGCTGCTAAATTTGCATATCACCACGTTTTCCCTTCGAAACCGCTATACTGCTATCTTTTTGTGATCAGTGTAATATGAACTTTTGTCAGGTCTACAGATCCGCAACATACAGCCTCTCGTAAACAAATTTCAATACTAACTTCTTGTGGCGTATCCTGTTCTCACTGGAGCGGCTCGGACGACCCGTATAGAGTTGCACAGTGTTACTACACCACTGAGAGATGCTATTCCAACCTGACCAGCTCGCTTTGCTGACAACATAGGCCTTTTGCAAATATCTCCTCAGAGGTGCAACGTATGATCTGGGAGCTTGCTGACAGGAGGAAAGAAGTAACATTCAAAGACGAATATACAAAAAACGAAAAAAATGTAATACTTTTGCAAGACATGAAAGATTTTGAAGTTAATGGGAGGAAATTTTAAAAGTCACATCTAATTTGGACAACAGATATCAAGCAAAAGCCACTTCAAATTAATAGGCGTATAAAACTTGGCTAGAGTGCATTTGGAAAAAACAGTACAATTTTCAAGAGCAATTTACCATATGTCTTAAAAGAAATGTCTTAAATTAATGCATCCTTTCAATTCTTCCTTATGCATCAAAATTTAACTAATGCACATTTTCAATTCTTCTTTATGCATCAGAGTCTAATTAATGCATCTTTTCAATTCTTCCTTCTGGATCAGAGAAACAGAACTTCGATAAAAAGAGGTAGAACGGCTGCGGACAACTCGAAGAAGTATGAGCAGAGGTATGCTTGGTGCAACCAAAACAGAAAAGGAGCTCATGGGTTAGGAAAATGCCAAGAATAGATGATATCAATTAATAACAAGGAAAGCTTGAAAACATTTATTTTTATTCTATGCCAAGAAATTTCGGATCACTAGTTTAGTTATACTATTTAAATAGATGATATCATTAACAAAGTAAAGTCCCTCAAGAATCAATGGGCTGTATATGTTGATAGAAGAACTGAGAAGAGTTGCACAACTGAAATACTTGACTGGATACTTGTTCATGATATCATCGCAGAAGAAGAAAAAAAATCGGAAATCCACATGGAAGATGAGTGAATGAAATTCTAAAGCATGGAAAAGAATTACTCAAGAGAGGTGTAGAAGAGACTTGTGAAGACCTTTTTCCCACATACAAGAATTGTCCAAAATAATGGAAACACCTGTAAACAATAGGTGCTACGCACCTAATATGGTGCGACCTTTAAAACTTCTTGAATCCTCCGTGGAATGGATGCATACAAGTCCTGGATGGTGGTAAGTGGTATGTTGTACCTGCTCCAATTCCGACTGCGAAGGAGGATAACGGGATCGCACTCTGTTTTCCAACACAGAGCACAGGGGTTCAATGATGTTTAAGCCCGATGATTGTGCAGTCCAGAGAAGGTGTGCAACTTCATCCTCGTGTTCCTCAAACCATGGTTGAAGAGTTCGACTTCTGAGAATCGGGGCTTTATCATCTTGAAAGGTGCAATCCCCTGACGGAAACAATGTCTGGACCATTGAATGCAGATGGTCGACCAAATGAGTAACATAGTCACCGCTAGTGATTCGTCCGTGTAAGGTAATCATGGTACCTGCTGCAAACCACGATATCATGTCCCAAACTATTACGGAACCGCCCCCATGCTTCACTGTAGGAAGGAGACCGTCTGGGTTGTAGCCTTCTGCCGGGGTTTTCGACATGTAAACCCGTCCTGTGGTGGAGAATAGTGAGAAACTTAATTCATCGGAAAACAAGACATGTTTCCATTGGTCCGCAGTCCATGTTTTAAGTTCCTGGCACCACTGTAGTCTCCGTTTCACATTCACCTGTGACACCAGGAGTTTTGCAATCGCAGCTCTGCCGTAAATATTGTGCTTACGAAATTCCCTTCGCACGATATGGGTCGACACTGGGTTTTGGAGATGTGCATTAATCTCAGCAGTCACTTTCGTCGCCGTGGTCTTCCGCCCTGCGGTCACAATCCTTTTTAATGTCCTCCTATCTCTCGCAGTGAGTTTGGTTTTCCTTCCACAGCTGTGTCTCACAGATGATGTTGTGCCGTGAACGTTGTATGCTGTCCATGATATTCGATATGATACCTCTCGATACCCCCAATACCTGTGCCACCGTGGTTGCCGACGCACCAACCAGACGGGCTCCTAGAATCTGCCCTCTTTGGAACTCCGACAGGTCACTCATTGTGCCTTAACCTGAAACGAAATTATGCAAACACCGATTTACAATGCAATCACACAGACCCTTGAGAATATAAGCAACATTTTTTTACAAAAAAAAATTGTAGCTGCATGTTCGTTTTACTCAAAAAGCAGCACATACCAAAGTCACTGTTTTCAGCGAGGTGTTTCCATTATTTTGGACATCCCCTCTAGATTGAGATTGCTTGAGGATGATGTTGGCATGTGAACTTATAAGACAGTAGCATTACTATTAAATTTCCGAACAGCATATCAAGAGTTTTGGTGTGAAAATACAGATTTGCCGGTGGTGCGATCGAACCTGCATCATTCTCCTCCGGATCCCGATGCTTTCCCAATTAAACTACACCGACGATATTTATTGCTGCAATTTTGCCGCCGTGACATTTGCTTCACCTCTGTTGTATGCCATTGTATGAAAATATAAAAATCGGCATACTCTACGAATTACTGGTAACGTTGACTTATGACTCCGTTTATCAAATGTGTCAGATGTAAACACACTAGTAGTGAGACGTGAACTACCAGAAAGCCATGATATCATTCCAATATTTATTTTGATGATATTACAACTAAAAACATTATATAGGTTTATCATGAAACTGAGTTCTGTACAATTGTTTTGAAACTGAAATTTTCTCCCTTCTTGAAAGTATTTCATTTCATTACGATTTATAACTTACGATAAACGTTATCGTGTTACTCACATTTAATGTAGGATTTATTCATGGTGCAGTCGGTTCTAAGCGGGCATTTACGGTATAAGCTAGACCGAAAATACTTTGAGAAATGTTGAACTAGATTGCGCCGAGCATGAATATTTACACAAAAAGTAGATTCACAACAAGGCGATTTTCGTTCTGTCCTGAGGAACCCCTCTGGCCTCACATCACTGGTATTTTAATTTGTTTTTTGCCCTAATGAGGCCTTCATTGCAGGTGATTAATCCTTACCAGAAAAAAGAATACAACTAATGTTCCAAATGATTTCCAGTTTGGTCCAAAAGCATTTTTCATTTTAAATATATGTCCTGTAACGCCTATGTCTTTTTTTTCATCTTCATCTCCAGAAATGTACCCAATCGCATGTTGCCAGTGGGTTTAGAAATTAAAAATCAAACACAAATGTTCGATATTATCAGCGATATAAAAGTTTTTTTCTGATTTCTTAGTCATTAGTAGAGTTTCACAGGCACGGGTTTTTTTTTTTATCTGCGTTCTTTAGAGATTACCTACACGGAGTAACTGTTTGAAAATGAGTAACAGCTACGCTTAAAGAGCAAGATAAGCAAAACTTTCCCCAAGCTACTGGCAATTCGAAAATGGATTTCGCAAACGATTATTGAATTGTAGAAATCGATGGAAGAGTTTGGAAAGGGGTTATTTAATTTTAATGACATCATTAGCGAATTTTTGGAATAATGAGAAATATGCCTCTCAAGAAGAACGTTTTATTTATTTTGAGAAGTAAATATATAAATATTGTGGGAAATGAATTTCGAAAATTATGAATTTTTCCAGGTGGATATATAGGTAAAGACTGATTTCCTTGTCAACCATGACGCGATCTCTAAGGTGCTGCATAAGTATTATGATGTACGTACCTACTTCAGACGTAAAGTGGGGCACTTGTCAAAACGGCAAGTTGTAGTGATAGGCATTTGCTGACGTAATGAAGGAAGATGCGAGTTCGAATCCCATCACAGGCATAAAAGGGTAATTCGCTATACTATGGACTATTTCATAAGATTCTTACGACATCGAAGTAAATTAACTTGTTACGAAAGGGTCTGATGCTACAATTCGTTTGATCGAAAAGGAGAGTAAAAATAAAGACGACTTTATAGCAGGCTCGATTTAATTACCATGGCTTTCGATACAAAAATGAAACACTTCTATCTAAAATGTTCCACAATATCGTATTACGCTCAGTGGTCGAAGTGGCATAGAGCTACTGCTGGTATGGTCGACACCAAGATTTTAAATTGAAAGTCATTATGCTTCAGTATGTTAAGTACTCTGCTGCTACACTAACCCTGAAATGATAGATATGCGCACATGCAAAAGATGATCATCAGCTTTGAATCCTGCAACTAATCTAGCAGCTGGTTAAACAAAGGTCAAATTATTTGCAAAAGCTTTTTTTAGCCAGCAAACCCAACAACAGGCGGATTAAGCTGGGCCCATTTAAGGAGGGACTAGGGAGAAGAGAGAAGTGTTGTTACGGTGAGAGAAATTATATGTAATTTATGACTACTAAACTTGCGGTGTTGATATAGAATAAAAATACCAACGTTTCTCACAATGAAATGTTTATTTTACATCGACTATAGTTTCATCAGGGCGAATTTCTGGCTCAGCTTCGTCATTCGTCCTGACAAAGCCGAGCCAGACGCTCTGCGAAACTATAGTCCATGTAAAATAAACATTTCATTGTGAGAAACGTTGCTATTTTTATTCTAGGGAGATAGAAAATCAGATCAGCAATTTAATCCCCTTGTTACACTTTTATATTACACCAAGCGACGTCTCACCCATAATTGTGAGGCGTCGCTTGGTGTAATATAATGTCCTGTGCTGAAAATGGGTTTCTGAAATTATCTGAAAAGTCAAGAATCCGGGAAGTCCCTCTGTTGAGATATTCTCCTTCAGACGCCTGAGGTTATCGTTAAGCCGAATAAGTCTTGTATGTTTCCCTTCTCAGCAAATGAAAAACTAAATGAAGTGTTTTTCCTGAGAGATGTACTGTTTCACTTTTCCCTCCACCCCCTTTTCGTATTAACAAGAATTCTGACACCATGCTTCTGCTTCTTACGTCTTTTCAGTCCCAGGTGCTAATTATTTATCAATGCATTTGCCGAATTTTGCGTTAAAATTTGTGCTTTCATCCTAATTTCTTTACGTAGTTTGTGACGGGTTTATAATTTATTATATACCAGGATAGTAAATAATGTTTTTTTTAACTGCCGGTGTGCTCACTTCCATTTTTGTTAACTACCGGTATGCCATACTGACTCACTTCGAGCACTGTATACTCTGTAATATAAAAGCGGGCAATCTTAGATTCTAAGATACGGTGCCACGTGTTAAATATAGTTTATCTTTTCAACATTAGCGTTCATTAACGCGAAATTTTAGCCTTATAAAAGACATTGAAAATTCTGATAATGCGCATATTTAACACATTTTTTCCGCAAAAGTACTTTTGGCCATACCTTTTTGAAGTACATTATCCTCTAATGATAAATCAGCGATTAGGAAGACCCACCCGTATTTTAAACTAGAGTTAGTCCAGAGTAAGTTTTCATCTACCCTCGAGAGATTCTGAGAGGAGTCTTCAAAAAAAAGTTAATCCTAGCCCATTTAGCATAATATTTTCATCGTGGGAGACAAAGTGCATTACTATAATTCACGTTCGAATCCCCCTGTATTTAATATGAATAAGGTAGGGGTTTTTTTCTGCAGTTTGTGAAATTTCTTTCACGTCAATCAATCAATTTTTAGCGTTTTAGTTTCATTCGTCCTTTTTCTTTTTAGTGGATTTTCTGAACTAAACTGTAAAGACTTCGCAAAATGCAGAAACCCAAAATATAGACGATTATAAAATGCTTGTTTTTGAAAGTCATGCCCCCACAGAAGAATTATAATGATATAGCGCAAATATTGTGGATGATGCCCCTCAGTATTCGACAGAGAATGTTGCTGTGGTAGGGAATCTTGTAGTGATGCAGATCGCTCTGGATAAGCCTCCACATCTCCTACCAGCCGTGTGCATGATCTTACGACTGAAGGACAAGTCGGTGTTTAGCTAAGTCTGCAAGCATTTCAAACGATCCCATTGATTCAATCCTGACGAGGTCTTGGAAGATGAAACAGGTTAGTGACAGATAGGTCCTTATTAGTCTTGACAGATGACCTACGAACTAATGTATCTCACCAGCTTAGACATTCGTCCTACGGATCCCATAAATTCCTGATCTTCCCGGACTGTTACAATAAATGAGATATGTATCACGTCCTTAAGAGGCTTTTGCTTTATCTTTAGTTACCCAAGACCAAATAGAATATACGAGAGCTGATTTATAAGTGAGCTCTCCTACCGCGTTGCTTTGTCTTTAGTTACCCAAGAACAAACAGAATATACGAGGGCTGATTGGTAAGTAAGCTCTCCTACCGCGTGGCTTTGTCTTTAGTTACCCAAGACCAAATAGAATATACGAGAGCTGATTGATAAGTAAGCTCTCCTACCGCGTGGCTTTGTCTTTAGTTATCCAAGACCAAATAGAATATACGAGGGATGATTGATAAGTAAGCTCTCCTACTGCGTGGCTTTGTCTTTAGGTACCCAAGACCAAATAGAATATACGAAGTCTGAATGGTAAGTAAGCTCTCCTACCGCGTGGCTTTGTCTTTAGTTACCCAAGACCAAATAGAATATACGAGAGCTGATTGATAAGTAAGCTCTCCTACCGCGTTGCTTTGTCTTTAGTTACCCAAGACCAAATAGAATATACGAGGGCTGATTGATAAGTAAGCTCTCCTACCATGTTGCGTCGCTAATAGTTGCGGAAGAAAAACGTTTGCGCATGCGTTCGGTAGCCCACACTGTGTGGTGCAAACGAGCTTAGTTTCAGGTTGCTGTTAGGCGTTCTTCAGTAATAGCGTTCGTTAGTCATCAGTGCTACCTCCGAGTTACGTATACAGCAGCGATCACTCATAGAGGTTTTGACACTAGAAGATTTCCGCGCCAATCGAAATTCGCCGACGTATGAAAGCAATTTAAACCTCCAATTAAAAAAAAATAACAACCGCTGAGCTAAAATAAATTCCATTCGTTTTTTTTTCTTCCGAACTGAATCATACAGTATGAGTTACAAAATTAACATGTCCGGGAGATATTTCTTGATGTCATTTTAGGACTCCAAAACTGTCTAAGTCATGCGCTCCATCTTTAGTTCAAGAGTTGGTTTTTGGAGTAAAGACAAGGAACAGTTAAGAGTTAAAATCTGTCCGTTTTTTTTTTTTTTTTTTTTTGTAGCCATACAGCCACGAATACCAAGGATGGTGAAAGTGGCAAATTACGTTTTTAAATTAATATATTTCCTGACATGGCAACATAACGACTTTTTTTTTTTTTTTTTTGATTGGAGGTTTAACGACCACCGTGAGCAACTCAATGGGCTATAAGCAGTCGCCCGTCCCTAATTTAGGGTCTCTAGTTCCAGGGAAGGGAGAGAGCCAGTGCCGTAAGACAAACACAACATCCATGCCTCACCAGGATTCGAACCCGGACCCGTTCGGACGAATGATCAGAGGCCATCGCTTAGACCACTGCGCCACCGGTGCGGCACATAACGACTTCATATAATTTTATGAAAAAGATAAAAGGCACATGAGGTACATCAGAACGTATGTAAATATAAGATACACAGGACTGGAGGGTCAAAAATACTAGTGATGTGTCGAAAAGATAATTCTTCACTAGTGGTAGAAGAAATACGCTGTTACAGTTATCATTATTGAATGTATGGTTGCCCCTGAGAGCCAGACATATTGCACAGCAATTATGTACGCTGGTGACAAGGTGATGGATGAGATCAATGGCACGAAACGCCATTGTTCTGTTAGCGGAGATGGCTAGACTAGGAGGATTCTGGAAGATGTCTAAAGAGTAGCAATGTATCCTCTTAGGGTTTTGCGGACGTGATCGTTAAGAATAAGGTCTGAGAGCCTGCGTGGGCACACCGTGCTGTGGATATCTTCACTCTCGTTGTTATACTAGCAGAGCTCTATGCGGACGAGCATTGTCGTACATCAAAAGGAACTCAAGGCCTATAACAACCATTAAAAAGTTTTACATAGGGTTAACGAACTAACTGTACGCGTCTTTGAGCATGTGCGGTGCCGCCACAAACAGATGGAGTGGCGTACGGTCATCATGCATTGTACCTTCTCATACAATGAAACTTCTTCCTCTCTAGAGATCCTGATCCCGGACTTTCCGAGGATGGTTACATTTTCAGCTTTCTCTCCAGATGAGAACTGTTCAAAAATCCATAGTTAGACTGAAAAAAGAATCAGCCGTGAAGAGTACATGGGTCTACTGGTCCAAGTGAGATGTTATCTGAACCCAGTCGTTTGCGGTCTCCTTCGAGGGCAGATGGTGCGAGGTAAACCATCGGAACGGCCTTCTAGCACACAGAACCCTTTAATGAAATCTTCTGGACACAGTTTTCTTCGAGACCATCATTCCTGACGTACAGGCAAGCTAAACAGAGAATTTTTACAGCTGCCATGTCCCTATGTCTTCTATAGTTGTTAAGGCAAAGTATCGTTTCTCCTGGGATAATGTGACTCTTGACATTCCCGGAACTGGTCGTCAAGACATATTGCCGTATTCCTGATATTGTAGCCATGTCCGAGAGCCGATATGCATACTGGCTAGTTCTGCTTGGGTCTGCCCTGCCAACATTCTACTGAAGACTGTCCATTTCTTCGAATCCTCCAAGGGAATTCAAGTGTTGGCAAGCTGACTTGCAATGACGCATGAAAGGTATGATACAATTTATTGTTTGCTTTTCTACCGTGCATTATGTACATTGCGTATTACATATGTCTACGTAAGCACAACGCGGAATTCCTTCTTGCATGTTTTCTTTTTATCATGGGCAATCTTCTCTAAATTGTGTTCAGAAACCACGCGTTCAGAATCAGTCGAGAAGCGGTTAAACTTCATCGCGTGCAGTTGTTTACAGAAATAAATTTTATTACACTTCATTAAGAAATTAAGTTTTAGTAAGACTACTTCAGAAATTAATTTCTTATCGAAATGTATGGAATCTGAAGCTTTAACGTATCAGATAAAATTGATTTTCCCAACATTATGTATTTGAAATTATGGAGTTGTCGGGCAAAGAATAACAAAGAAAGAGCCTATGATCCTATGATAATTTCGATATCCAAATTGTGGAAATGTAAAAATTTGTTCTGGAAGAAGGACGTTTGCCAGCTCGGAAGATAAGTGATGTTTTAAAGCGTCTTCTGCTGTTCTCTTAATTTTTTTCAAATGCAGATTTCCACTCAGTTTGCAAACATATCCCTTGCCTTTCGGAAACTGAAAATGTTATGAAATTCTGCAATGATTGTTAAAGGCTATTTCAGAAATACGAAAGGAAATTAAAAGTTCTTTTCATTTGCCATGATTGGAGCACAGAAAGCTTCAAGTACATATTATTCAAGTTTCCCTATTTAGAAACAAGGTGCGTCTTTCAAAATCTCTAAATTGTAAAGCTTTGAGATTCTTCAAAAAATTGGCCACTTAGAACTTTTAATAAAGAATTCTCGGTACGTTCTGCGCTGCAGCACCGTCTTCATCTTACTTGAGAAAACACTGAAAGCTGAGCCAGCTTCTGAGATGGATACATTACTCCAGAAATGATGAAGGTAAATTAGAAAAATTAATGCGACAGAGAGTACGATCTGAATAAAATATATCCATTGTTGTCTAATATTATGTCTTGATCATAAGTTTCATTAAAGCTGCTTAGAAAGAATAACAGTAGTAAGATTGCGTGTGTGTTTAGTTGTGAAAAGGACAAAGAGGAAGAGAAAGAGGGGGAAGAAGAGATAGGAACAGAAAGATTTATTGATTTCGCTGTTAAGAAGTTCATTTCGATTTTAGGATCTGTTTTCGAGCAACATTGAGGAAAAGGAAACACTAAAATACGAAATAACGGCGAGATTTAAAGACCAATTCTCTTCTTAGCCTTTATTATTGAGGCAGTACAGCCTATAAGCTGTAGAATTATCGCTGACGTGTGAGTTTCTATCGGAAAGCTACTGGAAAGACAGACGGTGATTGTTTTCATCGCAGATAAGATTCCAGGATGGTCAATCTCTTCCCATGTACAGTTGAGGAGTAATGAGAAAGAATCTTCTCTGTTCGTAATCCTCTGGAATCCGGGAAGTGAAAGATGTTGCGCTTTACTGAGCTTCGGCTTGATTGAAGACGACCGCAGGAGACTTTTGTCCTCTGCTATCTGAAGCGCGCCACGTACGTACCCTTGACATTCGTACAGAGCTGCGAATAATCCTTAATGTAATTGCCCTAAGAGTCACTTACGCTGTTCATACGTCCCACATTTTTATGGTCGTTTCTGGTTTCTTTTTGCCTGGTTACGATCGAGAAAATACCGCTTTCTACCTCCATTTCGTCCTTTCTCCTTTAATTTATGTCAAAAGTAGTGATAAAAACATTGGGCTTTTTTTCTGTGACGCCTAATGAATTTTTGAGTGCGGCGCATAACCCGTGCGTTGCTACAGAAACGCAATTTCTGCCGAATCACAGCAGGGAGAATGTTATCGTGTTCTGTGCTGGCAACAAATACAAAGGCTGTTCCATAAAAACTTAGAGCAATTTTTTTGTTGTTGTTGATAACAGTGCGAAGGGGAAAATTAACCACACAGACGACTAACTGAATTAAGGAAGTATCTATCGCTTCAGCGTTTCCTTTTAATACCGATTCAACCATATTGCGTTAGTAACATTTGCAGGATACTACTTTGCATGAAATGGCCTGGTAGACGTTATAATTTGCCCTCCCACGGTATATCTATCTATCTATCTATCTACACACACACACACACACACACACACACACACACACACACACACACACATATTTATCGATTGATTAGAAAAAGCTGGAGATATCCGATACCTACATTTACTTTAGCCAGCAGATATCAAGTTAATGGCACATTGATGAAGAAAGTAATTGACGGATAAAACTTCGTTGGAGAGTTTTTGGAAGAAGCTGTTCAATATTTAAGAGCAATATGCCATTATGTCTTAAAAGAAAAATGTTTGACCAATGCATCATTCCAGTGCTTACGTACGGAGCAAAGACGTGGACGTTAACTAAAAAAGACATACAAAGACTGCAGACAACTGAAAGAAGCATTTAGAGATGCATGATTGGTGTAACCAGGAGAGATAAGAAGATGAACTCAGGGATAAGGAAAATGATGAGAGTGGAAAACATCATGATCAGAATACAATCCCTGAAATGGCAATGGGCTGGACATGTTCCCAGGAGAACGTACCACTGACGGACAACAGAAATTCTACACTAGCTTCCAAGAGACCGGAAATGACCCAGGAGAAGTCCACTTGGGAGATGGGTTGATGAAATTCGAAAGCATGCGGGAGTGCTATCGAGGAGACTGGCGCAAGATAGACCGTTGGGGTAAAAACTCAGGGAGACTTTTATTCAGCAGTGGATTGATAATGGTCGGTGAAGATGATATACTATATACACTGAGTGGCCACTTTATTATGACCACTTGACAGTTTTAAGCAAATGAGCTATGGCTGCACGCTGTTGCCGCCCGAGGGTGAGGCTAGTATAAAAAGGGAAAGCTTAGTGCTTGCAACAGTAGTAGAAGTAATTTTTGGGTGACGAGATGGATAGAAAATGCGATTTGATGGACTTTCAACGTGGGATGATTGTAGGACCACGGAGCCATGGAGCGAGTATCACCGAAACCGCCGCATTCGTGAAATGTTCCAGAGCAGCTATTGTTAAAGTGTTTACAGACTGAACTGTCAGCCAGAAAACTGGTCTCTACGTGCAACGTGTGGTCGTCATTGAGTAGTGACTGCTCGGGCGGAACGGATTGTCCAAACTGGTAATAGACAACAGAAGGGCAACAGTGCAGCAAATTGCAGACCATCTTAATCAACGATCCCCTCAAATGATCTCTGCACGCACTGTTCAACGTACACTGCATCGGATGGGATATGGCAACCGAAGGCCTGTTCGAACACCTTTGCTGTCTGCAGTTAACAAGAGAAAACGTCTCCAGTTCGCACAGGAAATCAAGGGGCAGTCGATAATTGGAAACAAATTATGTGGTCCGATGAATTAAGTTTTCAGTTGCACCAGGACGATGGCCGAGTGAGAATTTGATGGAAACAACACGAAAGCATGGACTTTAAATGCAGTGCTACAACCCTTCAAGCTGATGGAGGTGACGTTATGGTATGGGAAATGTTTTCCTGGCATGCTTTGAGCCCTTTAATTCGTGTTGATCAACGTCTGACTGGCACGTTATATCTAAAGATCGTTGCGGACCAAGTGCATCCTATCATGTGGATGGTTTATCCCAATGGCGATTGCTACTTTCAACAAGATAATGCGTCCTGTAATAGTGCTCGTATTGTACAGAATTGGTTTCAAGAATATGCCGGTGAGTTTACTTTGTTTAGGTGGTCCCCACAATCCACAGATCTCAACCCCATTGAGAATTTGTGGGATGAAGTTGAGCGAGCCATCAGACAGCTGGATCCACAACCCTGCAATCTCACACTCCTGGAAAGTGCTATTCATCAAGCATGGTCTCAGATTCCACAAACCACCAAATCAACATCTCGTGGAGTCCATGCCACGAAGAATCGACGCAGTATTAAAGGAAAAAGCTGGCCCAACGAAATACTGAGCGGGTGGTCAAAATAAAGTGGCCACTCAGTGTGCAGGAAAGTTATGGATGCAAGCTAAATTGTTAACTAAAGCTTGGTCATACAACTCTGCGGAGGTCATGACATATATATGCATTTAAATTTTTTTTTTTTTTTTGGTGGGCTTATTACTTGCATCTATGACTTTGCAGAAACCCATTTCCAAATAGGTCTTTGTGGAAGTGAGAAAATGCAGAGTTTTTGCTGGTCCTTGATAAAGCCAAGGCTCAGTATTCTCGACACTTTCTACATTCAGTTGTTCTATTTTTTTCTCTTTTTAATCACACCGGTCAATACATAAGCTTTTCTATGTTGTACTTGGTATGAGACAAAAAAATTTTTTTGCTTCAGTCTCTTCTTAATAGAATGTGAATTCTGAATTTTCATAACTGCTGCGTTGCGCGTTTTGATCTTCAGGTTATTTTGCAACTTTCGTTTTAAATTCTAAAGTTTTTCTTATGTTTTCGGCTTTGCTCTTTAGTATATATCATCATCATCATCATCATCATTGTCAACCATTATCAATCCACTGCTGGACGAAGGTCTCCCCAAGTTTCCTCCACAACGGTCTGTCTTGTGCCAGTCTCCTCCATGTCACTCCCGCATACTTTCGAATTTCATCCACCCATCTTCCATGTGGTCTTCTTCTGGATCTTTTCCTGTCCCTTGGAATCCAATCTAAAATTTCGGCTGTCCATCGATGGTCTGTTCTTCTGGCAGTATGTCCAGCCCATTGCCATTTCAGGGATTTAACTCTGATCATGATGTCTTCCACTCTTGTCATTTTTCGGTTCCACGTGTTCCTCTTCTTATCTCTCCTGTTTACACCAAGCATGCACCTCTCCATGATGCTTTGAGTTGTCTGCAGCCTTTGTAAGTCTCTTTTAGCTAAGGTCCACGTCTCTGCACCATACGTAAGCACTGGAAGGATGCATTGATCAAACACTTTCCTTTTAAGACATAATGGCATATTGCTCTGGAAAATTATGCTGTTTCTTCCAAAAGCTCTCCAGGCAAGTTTTGTACGCCGATTAATTTCTTCACCAATGTGACCCTCACTTGATATCTGCTGTCCAAGATAAACGTACGTGTCTGTTATCTCCAGCTTTTCTCCATCAATCGATAAATCTTCATTTCTTGTAAAAGCATTGTACATCACTTTTGTCTTCTGAAAGTTCATTTTTAATCCCACTTCTTTACTCTTGTCAGCAAGTTCCTGGATCATACTCTGTAGCTCTGATGGGGTAGTTGCAAAAATGACTGTGTCATCAGCAAAACGAAGGTGGGTTAGATTATCTCCATTAATCTTTATCCCTTTGTTTTCCCAGTTCAGTGATTGAAAGACATTTTCCAATGTGGCATTAAAGAGCTTGGGAGATATGGTGTCACCTTGTCTCACTCTTTTTCCAATTTTTATGTGTGTTGTATTTTCAAACAGCCGAATCTTTGGACTTGCATTTTCATAGATGTTATTAATAATATTAATGTATGCATCTTCAATACCGCAGGATTTCAGAGCCATTGCAACTGCTGATGGTTTCACCGAATCAAAGGCTTTTTCATAATCGATAAAAGCCATGCACAATGGAAGTTCATATTCCCTCGCTCTTTCAATTAGTTCTCTCAGTACGTGGATATGATCTATTGTGCTGTAGCCACTCATGAATCCAGCATGTTCTCTCGGTTGAGCCATGTCCAGTGTCACCTTCAAGCAGTGTGAAAGAACTTTAGTGAAGATTTTATAAACCACTGATAGGAGGCTGATAGGTCTGTAGTTCCTGAGATCCTCAATGTCACCTTTTTTATGTAGCAAGATCATTGTAGCGTTGTTCCAATCCTTAGGAATTTTCCCTTCATTAAGGCATCGAGTGAAAATTTGGGCGAGTACTGTTTCGATTTCTCCACTTGCTTCTTGTATGATGTCTACAGTAATTCCATCTTCTCCTGGAGCTTTTCCCCGCTTCATGTTCTTGATTGCATGTGCAACTTCTGCTGGAAGGACTGGAAGAACTCTGGTACTGGTACCTTTCATGATGTCTGGAGTACATGTATCATCCCTTTCATATAATTTGGAGTAGAAATCTTTCACTCTTGTCAAAATTTCGCCTCTATTTCTTGTTACAGAACCATCTTCTTTTCTCAGTGCCATAATCTGTTTTTCCCCTTACTGAGATGTCCCTTTGCTATCTTTAGGCTTTGGTTGTTTTCAATTGCTTTCCTTACTAGTTCACAGTTGAATTTCCTTACGTCTTCAGTGATACTTTTTCGTACTGTCTTGCATAGCTCTATATATTCCACTTTGGAAGTCACATCTTCTTTAGTTGTCCTCATCACTCTTCTTTTTGCATCAACATTTTGGTTTTTCCTGATAATTTGTTCACATGCAATTTGTTCTTAGACCCAGCTAATTTTGTTGCTGTTTCCATAAGAGCTTTGGTTACTTTTCTGTTAACTTCAGAAATATCCACTTCTTCCGATGTTAGGCCTTCTAAAGCAGAGCATCTGTTCTTCAGTTCCAATTTGAAGGTATTATGGTGTTTTTTAAGGTTGGTTATGTCAATACATTTTGTTTGTCTTATGAGCTTGCTACGTTCGAGTTTAGTGTTGAGGTGCATCATACATCTCATCAATCTATGGTCACTGCCTGTGTTGAACTTGTTTAGCACACTGCAGTCTTCTATGACGAATTTTTTGTTACACATAATAAAATCAATTTCACTTGTTGTCCCATTTGGATGTCTCCATGTCCATTTCCTGTGTGGCTTTTTCTTGAAAAAGGAGTTCAAGATGAAAAACCCTTCTGCCTCTGCAAACTCTACGAGAGTATTTCCACGCTGGTTTCTGTTGCCGTGACCGAATTTATCTACTGAAGTTTCATTCTGTTGCCGTTGCCCTATTTTTGCATTGAAATCTCCCATAATTATCTTCAAGTGCTGCTTACCTTTATTATTTAGATCACGAATTTCCTCATAAAATTCTTCAATTTCTTCTTCAGCATGACTTGTGGTGGGTGCATAAGTTTGAATAATCTGAGCCTGGTATCTTCTCGAGAGTTGGATAACGAGTCGTGCAGCTCTGTCAGAGGAACTTTGAACTTCTTCAACTTTATCTTTCAGTTTCTTGTTTATTATAAATCCAACACCACTAGTTCTGCCAGTATCTGTCCCACGATAGGAGAAGAGATGTCCACTTTTCAGTTCAATGAGATCTTCTCCTTTTCTCCTTACCTCACTTAACCCGACGATGTCCCACTTGATCCTTTGTAGTTCCTCTTCCAATTCAAGAAGCCTTGAATCAGAAGATAGGGAGCATCCGTTATACGTAGCCAAGGTCAGCATCAGATGGCAGCCTAGTCCGGTCCTCCGTGGATTCTTAGCACCCTCTGCCTTCATGTCGCACTGGCCGCTGCCTTGGCCAGGTACATTCCAGCTGCCGGAGACTGAGGGCCAAGATTTAAGTTGTGGAGTCATTTTGGAGGGGTTTGGCCGTAACTCACCACGCTGGCCAAGCGGGTTGGTGAGTGTGGGATAGCATTTCCTCTAATCCCGATGGTATAGTTATACCGCTATTGGCGGTCGTCAGAGCCCCTTTAGTGGGAACAGGATGTACCACGAGAAGGCGGGGTTGACATTTGTCAAGGAGAGGCTGTGATGTTACGCATCACCTGACCTTACATCCCTTAGTATATATATATATATATATATATATATATATATATATTGGAAAGGGAGTGAGATAACATCCCTTCAATTCTCTTCAGCACCATTTTGCAGAATGTCTTTCAATCATTAAACTCGGAATACAAAGTGCTAATGATTAAATGGAGTTAACCCACCTTCCTTTTGCTGACCATATAGTTATTTTCACAGGTACCCTCTCAGAGCTGCAAAGTATGATCCAGGAGCTGGCTAACAAGAAAAATAAGAAACATATTGCACTTACCGAAAACCAAATGTGTGTACAATGCTTTTGCAAGAACAGCAGATTTAGAGGTTGATGGGTCAAATTTAGAAGAGATTTTTATGTCTTAAAAGAAAAGTGTTTAATCAATGCATCCTCCCAGTGCTTACGTACGGAGACGACACGTAGACCTTAACTAAAAAAAACATACAAAGACTGCAGACAACTGAAAGAGGCATAGAGAGAGATGCACGCTTCATGTAACCAAGGAAGAAAAAAGGAGGAATTCGTGGATAAGCAAAATGACAAGAGTGGAAGACATCACGATCAGGGTAAAATCCCCGAAATTGCAATGAGTTGGACATATTGCCAGGAGAATGGACCACCGATGAACAACCGACATTTTAGACTGGATTCCAAGGGACAGGAAAAGACGCAGACGACCACGTGGGAGATGGGTGGATGGAGGAGACTCGCCCAACGCAGCTGAAGAAACTTAGGGAGACCTTCATCTAGCAGTGGATTAATAATGATTGACAATGATGATGATATATTCGAATTTATAGTTCAAAGCAGATTTGTCCGGTTCAGGTCTGAGTTGGGTACAATTATTTGACGGCGGAAACCGGGTTGGGTCTGGCTACAAAATGTTTTACCCGTTTCCAACTCTGGTAGCGGCAGTAGTAACATAATAGCCATGCATAAAGGTTTAACACAGTTAGTGAAAATAAACCCCCAAATTTGCCGGTGATATGATTCGAACCACATCTTCCTTCTCCGGAGTCGACAGTTCTGCCGATATGCATAGTGGTGCAATCACTGGGGGTAACCAACGGACTCGCGTTCTCTCCATGAGTTATCACTTGATCCTTCGTTCCTTAATCAATACACACAACTGACGTGGATTAGGAACATTAAACAGAAGTCATCGCTCTTTCTACGTTTATAAATGAGTCACAGAAAAATTCTCATCGGCCACCACCGGGAATCGAACCCCGGCCCTTCCATTTACGCGCTGGACGTGCTACCACTGCACCACGGTGGCCTCGAATTCTCCAGACTCACATGCGACTAACTGACAAACCACATGGCAAGTTGCTTCTGGGAGCCCCCTGCACAATGCTGGAGATTCACCAAAGATGGTAAGCAGCAACTGAACAAATAACTAGAAGGCGAATGAATAATTAATACCCACCATTGACGTGGATTAGGAACATCAAACAGAAGTCATCGCTCTTTCCACGTTTATAAGTGAGTCACGGAAAAATTCAGTTCCTTGTTATTGGCTGCTTATTAGCACATCTTTTGTAAAAAAACATCGTGATTATTTTATCGGTTTTTCCGTCCGTCTGTCTGTGGACATCATATCTCTGCAACTATTAGTACGATTTGAAAAATTATTTCGCATTGGGAAGCATGAAATGTGCGAATGATGATTCTTTATCTCGTTTTTTTTTTTTTTTTTTACGATGTACCATTTCGCCACTAGAGGGCGTAAATACAGATTATATGGAATTCAAAATACGTTTTATTCCATATATTTTCTTCTAAACGTCCGACTGAAAAAATTATTTTACCTTTCGATTCCATTGATGTCGAAGACTGTTTAAGGTATACTCACTTTTTCAATTTAAACATAGATTTTCCGCTAGGGAGAGTAAAAGAAAATTGCGTTTTCCCCGATATCACTACTTCTAAAACTTCGATTTGAAAACTTTTTTCTTTAGCGAATACAGCTGCTGATGAAAAATCTTTTGCATATAATTTCTAATTTTTTGTATAAAATGGTTTGGTCACCAAGGGTCGTAAGTCTTAATTTCCACTTCTGATGTATTTGTGGCAAAATCTGAGCTTCTGAAATCACGATTGTAAAAAAATCATTTGTGGACCGATACTAGTCCCATCTATAAACCTTTACGGAATATTTCCTTCTTAAAATAATGAATTTTATCTCCGCCAGGGGGCGTAGATGTATATCTCATATTTTTGTCAATATCTCTACTTCTAAGAGTCCGATTTGCAGAATTCTTTCTTTGTTGGATAGAGTTTGCATTGCGAAATGTTTTCCATATAATTTCAAAATTTTCAAGTAACTCCTAGACTTTCCGCTAGGGGGCGTTAAGGTAAATTGTGTTTTCCCCGACATTACTGCTACTACATGTAAAACTGCCATTTGAAAAATTCCTCCTGTATCGCATACAGCTCCTGATAATGCTTTTCATATACGAGTAATTTCTAATATTTGGTAAAGAATAGTTTGACCACCAGGAGGCATAAGTGTTAATTTCTGCTTCTAATGTATTTGCAGCAAAACCTAAGCTTCTGATAACTCGATTGAAAACACATCGAAAAACCTTTTGAGAATACTTTCTTCTTTAAAAAATGCGTGTTACCCTCCAGGGGGCGTAGATGCATATCGTATATTTGTCGATATCTCCGCTTCTATGAATCCGATTTGAAAAATTCTTTCTTTGTTGGAGAGCGTTTCCGCTGCGAAATGTTTCTCATATGATTTTAAATTTTTGTTGAAGCACAAGTCTGCAACCAGAGAGCGTAAGCCCGTGATTCCGTTTACAGCAATATCTGCGGTTTTAAAAACCCGATTGGGAAACTTCTTTCTTCGGTCAGAAACTGCTGTTTTCCATACCGGTTCCATTGACTTTGAATAGCTTTGATAAATTTAATTCGCGTCAGAACGGATTCAAAAGACGTGCTTATTACAACAGAAAATTCGGTGTCATCTTTCTTGTTTCTAAACATATTTTCATATGATTATTAATGTATATTTTACGAATCATTGGATGAGATATTTTTATTGCTTTCCAATATTTTCGGAGTTGTTTTCCCCGGGGTATTTTTATTTGCATCTTCAATGTTTTGTGCCACCCCCATAAGCCACTGCTACCAGTGAACTACGCCGACGAAGCTTAACACTCTAGCTTTCCCGTCTTGACATGTGCGTCATCTCTAAGGTGGGCATGTGGCAAGTAGAATACTAAACTCTAGAGTTCAATATAAAGCACAAATTTCGTACCCTAAACGAAGACTGCAATGGAAAAATTTGAGAGCAAGGACGAAGTAGGATGAACAACATTTAATACTAATTAACGTTATAAACCTGTTAACAATGACAATGAAAGAAATCCAAGGTATGCCCCCAGGAGTTCAAATCATCCTGGAATAATCACGATACAACCATCTATCAGCGCTGATTAGTCCAGCTGTGATAACAGAACAGCGCCGCTTGATAGATTTTTTTTTTTTTTTGAGATTTAACGACCACCGTGAGCAACTCAATGGGCTATAAGCAGTCGCCCGTCCCTAATTTAGAGTCACTGGTTCCAGGGAAGGGAGAGAGCCAGTGCCGTAAGACAAACACAACATCCATGCCTCACCGGGATTCGAACCCGGACCCCTTCCGACGAATGATCAGAGGCCGACGCCTTAGACCACTGCACCACCGGGCGGCTGATAGATTTTCATCTAAGACGTTAAATAACTCATGAATACCTTCTTTTCCTAAATTTTTTTTTAATTCTTGAATCAATCTCTTAGTTCGAGTGGTCAGATGTGCGAACTTCTCGGCTAATTCCCATAGCCATTCTACTGAATAAGATATAACTTGTGTATCTGGACCATTTTTTGGCCACGAGTCCCAGGGAATTAGTGGCCAAAAATTTGGCACTGTCTACTCCTATATATTATATATTTTGATAATAATTTCATCAAAACTTAAGCCCCTTTTGAAAATCATAATGAAATTTGAGAGACCAGAAAAATTACGTGTTTCATTAAATAAGCTCTTCTCTGAAATTTTAAATTGATGTATAGGAGAAATAAATATCTAAATCAATATGTAGAAAGTGCTGATGGATTTTAAAAGTAAATGTTCTGAAAATGAAAGTCTCATCCCGAAAATCAAACAAATTACATTCAGTTTCTAGTACTTCAACAATTTCGAGTAATCGAATAACTGGAGTAACGAGTAAGCTGCAATCTCTAGGCCGAAGCGTGAAAAATTATGCCTTCCACCCTTCTCGCGAAATATCTGTTCTTCTGCTTCCTCCACCCTCCATTTCGCTTTCTAGAGCGAATGCAGGAAGAAAGAGTGGTAGGGTATTGGGCAACAGCAATGACACTCCGCAAGACGTGTCTGAACAAAGAACATTATGTAGCTGAGGGAGAAGGTTGATTGCATCATTCCAGTAACAATACGCACACAACAGCAAATGGATCCCGGCCGCAGTTCAGCTTAATGGAGCTGCGAGCATTGATTGAAGAGCATGATGCTGTAGCGGGATGTATCAAGAAGATTGGATTATGTCCTTTGCATGAATGCACATAACATGTCGAGTTTCTGCCATTTTGTTAATGGTCATATCGCGGGAGGTATTTTCAGCTGAAAAGGCATTTCTGGTGTTAGAACGCTGTGACCGCGGGCGACTTATCCAAAGCAATTTGTTCTGAGATTTAACGAGAATAATTTAACCAATATTGCTGTTTCACGTAGCAAAATGAAGCTCTTTAGTCGACGGGGAAAGTTAAATTGTTAAAGGACTTTCTGTGTGTTGATTTTGCCATTCGACGTTTGCAGATATCATTCCTTAAGAAAACAAGCGTGAAACAAAATTTCATTTCTAAATTCAACAATTCTACAATATTTCTTTTTATTCAATAAGGGAAAGCTTAGACTGGGGAACAGTTACCTTAGGTAAAGTGCATGGAAACTTAAATGGTAGAAATAATTTAATAAGGAGATACATTTTCCAGACTCTTTTCCTGTGCTCAGAATTTCTCAAACACCGCAACTTTTAGCTCACAAATAAAAGGTGTTTCATATTACCTTCAAACTATTCTCAATAAGTCCCGCTAAGAGGTATTACTTTAAATGATGTCACTAAATTCAATTACGGTTTTGTATTATTTTTTTCATGTTGGTGTATGGGTGGTGGTACTGCAATGAAAAGGTTGGCAAAGAAAGATTCAGTTTATTAACTGCACGATAATTCCAATCCGATATTGTACTTCAGAAAAATCACAGTGATAGATGCTTCAACCATTCCTCTATTCTACGATGAAAAGATGCCGTAGACGCATAAATGTTTTGCAAGTAAAGATATTTATGGTAATAAATATCCTGAGAAGTTTTATCATATTTCATTTTCTCTTGAAATTACTGCAGAACTATTTTTATGTATTTTAAAATTCGTTCAAAAGAAGAAGTACTACAGATTTATGTACACTGAGTAAATTTTCATTCTCATTGCAAAGGAATATTAGAACAAGAAAGATAACCCCTAATTCTCGATATGATCGTTTTTGACGAAAAAACATAATTTCTCAAAGCCAATTTTAGAAAAGTATATAATAAAAGAAACAAACAAAAAAAAAGAATATACGCTTCCTAGTGTAAAAAGTGCACATTAATTTAAATACACAATGTCCGCATTGTTCTTCATAGTGAATGAAACTCTTTGCAAAAACATTTATTTTTTCAACCGTATTTTTTTAATCCGTATAACATTTGCAAATAAAATTGCCATTACTAGTGGCAGAAAGGTATATTACAAAATAATGCAAATTGTCAGCAAAGTCCTTCTCATTCGAGAAGATTTCCGCAGCAAAAGCTGTTTTCAAAACGAATCATTGCAAGCAAAGATGTGCAGCAAAACATATTTTTACTTTGAGCTCCCTAGCGGGAAATCTGTGCATTATCTCCGAAACAAAAGCAATGTTTTTAAATTGAACCGTTAAAAGTAGAGAATTGAAACAAAACGTCGTTTTGCTTAGCAACTTCTAGCGGTAAAACTCTGCATTACATAATAAAGAAGTTAAGCGTAAACTGCTAGCCTTAGTGAATTATACCTTAATAAATAAGGTAGGAAAAGCATGCAATGCATTGATTATGATACGCTTTCCAACATACCACAAATCATTACTCAAGTTATCAGGATAATAGCTGTGCAATAAACCTCGCTCCTGTGCCCTGACCTTTGACCCCATTTCGATTATATTAAACAGAATTGATTCAGTATACCTCCGGAACAACATACTAAAGTTGTTTTGTCGTAATAGAAGCATTTTTACGTACGTTATGACACATAAGGGTGATGGAATGGATCACCACTTATGTCTTGACCTTTGACCCCATTTCGTCCATTTTCGATAGGGTTCCTTCCCAGGTTATCCCCTACCACATACTAAAATTTCATCGAAATCAAACCATTTTTCCGCAAGTTATCGTGCGGACAGACAAACAGACAGACAGACGAACAAAGCTGGAGCATATACACTTCTTCAACCTACGGTTGAAAAGTGTAAAAAAAGATATTTTTTCACCGCATTTTTAGAATCATAAACACTGCAGTAAACAGCAATGTACTCTAATTACCTCTAGAAGCAGAACAGTTCATTATGATCACGTGATACGAATAACCACGCTTTAACATTTGTGACTTACAGTGAGTGTCAATGAATTTGGACCATTTATCTAATAGTTCATGGGCCTTCATTTCGCCCGAAAAACGGCCTCCACCCGGCGTGGAATCAAGAAGTGTTTGTGGGATCTGCAACAAACTGTTTATATAGCGTTCCACAGTACTGCTCTGCAACAGAATGGTAAGTCCGCAACTAGCTACCTGGATAGTGTATGTCATACATAAGGGATACATAGCCTATGCTGGTGACACCAAATATGGACTGGCGCCCAGGTGGCGCAGTGGTCTACGCGCTGGCTGTGATCATTCGACCGTGAAGGGTCCGGGTTGGAATCCCGGTGAGGCATGGATGTTGTGTTTGTCTTACGGCACAAGCTCCCTCCCTTCCCTGGAACCAGTGACCCTAAATTAGAGACGTGCGACTGCTTATAGCCCATTGAGTTGCTCACGGTGGTCGTTAAATCTTCAATCACACAAAAAAAAAAAATACGGACCGACCATCGGTAACAGGGAATGTGTGATGTGATAGCGGGCCTGTGGGGATTTTGTTTTTTGATTGGATGTTTAACGACCACCGTGAGCAACTCAATTGGCTATCAGCAGTCGTCCGCCCCTAATTTATTTTTTTATTGTAAGTTTAACGACCACCGTGAGCAATTCAATGGGCTATAAGCAGTCGCCCGTCCCTAATTTAGGGTCACTGGTACCAGGGAAGGGAGAGAGCCAGGTCCGTAATACAAACACAACATCAATGCCTCATCGGGATTCGAACCCGGACCCCTTTCGGACGAATGATCAGAGGCCATCGCTTAGACCACTGCGCCACCGGGGCGGCACCACTAATTTAGAGTCACTGGTTCCAGGAAAGGGAGGGAGCTAGTGCCGTAAGACAAACACAACATCCATGCCTCATCGGGATTCCAACCCGGAGCCAACTCGGACGAATGATTAAGGGCCATAGCTTAGACCACTGCGCCACTGGTTGGCCCTGTGGGTTCTAGGCCCCTAATGTGGTTCATTTCGGCCTTTTAGGAAAAATACTAGATGAAATTTTTTAGTGGATGTTTAACGACCACCGTGAGCAACTCAATGGGCTATAAGCAGTCGCCTGCCCCTAATTAGGGTCACTGACTCCAGGGAAGGGAGGTAGGCAGTTCCATAAGACAAACACAACATCCATGCCTCGCCGGGATTCGAACAGTACCCCTTTCGGACGAATGATCAGAGGCCATCGCTTAGACCACTGCGCCACCGAGGCGGCTGACTCTAAATTAAGGAAGCGTAACTGCTTATATCCCATCGAGTTGCTCACAGTGGTCGTTAAAGCCCATTCCTTTAAGCATGGTTTGTCGGAGCACCCGAAACCTGCCATTTCGTGAACCCCGTCTTTCTCAAGATAGGGGTAAGAGAAATATGTGACGCACATGATAAAACAGCAAGTTGCAGCGATGAGCCTTGCCGGCGTACTTCAAGCGGTAGAACAACCGCTCTGGAGTAGGAAAATGTAGATTCGAATACCAGATGCGTGCACTTGGAGTGCTACTTTATCAAAATCAAAAGTGAACGCTGCCAAAACATTTTATCAGTTTTGTACACCCAAAAGAAAATTTGGTACACCACCGGAAGTGGTGCTTTTCGGCCCTGTAATCACTCCAAGTACATGCTGGAGTGCCACGAAGGACAACTTCCGCTGGTGTACATAATTTTCTTGTGGTGTACAAAACTGTATAAACTAGTACAAAACTCTAGTTGTATTTATTTCCGATTCTGAAAAAGTGGCACTCCAGCAAGTACTTGGAATGCTACTATTATAGACCCCAAAAGTATCACTTCCCGTAATGAACAAAATTTTCCTTTGTATAAAGCTAGTACAAAAATCTAGCAGATGTACTAGTCCGATAACTCCGGTTCTGGAAAAGTGACACTCCAGCACGTACTTGAAACGCCAGTACTACAGAGCTGAAAACTACCACTTCCGGTGGTGTACAAAATTTTTAGTGGTGTACAAAACTCTAGAAGTATTTACTTCTCATCCTGAAAAAGTGGCACTAAAGCAAGTTCTTGGAATTCCACTATTACAGAGCCGAGAGGTATCATTTCCAGTGATGAACAAAATTTTCCTTTAGATGTATAAAGCTGTACAAAACTAGTACAAATCTCTAGCAGTATTTATTTTGGATTTTGAAAAAGTGGCACCCCAGCATGTACATGCCACTATCACTATCACAGAAGCGAAAACTACCACTTCCGGTGGCATACAATTTTTTTTTTTTTTGGTTGTGCAAAACTGTTTAAAACTAATACAAAAACTCTAGCAGTATAAACGATCTATTTCTTCGTACAATGAATAACTAAAAGTCGAGTATAACTAGCTGTCTTAAGCACGATAATTAAAAAAATATTTAAAAGAAAAATATTTACAAGTTAAAATATGAAAACACAAGATATTTCACAAGGGCGGCCCTGGCGTCATCAGGTAAAAGACTACATTTTAGACTATACACAGTGCAAAGTTAAATTTTGTATATTGTCAATGTCTTGACGTCATAATATTTAGTGTTGTTCATTTGTTGGGTGGTTCTTGATCCCTCCCACTTAATTTCGAGTGCTGCGTTGTTCCATCTTTGAAAAGGATGGCATTAAGTTAGATTAGCTGGGGGAGTGATCGGGTTTTTTTAAGCCTTTAATTTTCTTTTCAATACAAACTGTATTAAATAGTTGTTTCCATACAAAAGTGGGAGTGTCATCATTACAACATTGTTCACGATGATGCTGGATAAACAACGCTTCTGCAAGTAGAGTGGATATTTTTTCTTAGGTGCGTAATAGAATGTAAGCATCATTTCATAAGGGGGGTTCTCCCTCCTGGACCAGGTGGGCCAGAGCGGTGTTAGAGGCACCTGTTCGGATGGAGTATTTGTGTTCAGCTGTTCGAATGCTTAGGCTCTGAAGGGTCGAGCCTATATACTAACTGTCGTTGAGCTCCGAATTCAAATCCTGTAATGGTACACGATATGTATGTACTGCATTTCTCATTCTCGTGCTTGACGTCCCGGTCCTTGCGTATCAGTTGGAAAAGATTGCTGGAAGACTCGCCAAATGAAAACCCGTGTTTCTTGGAGATGTTGTGCAAGATATGTGAAATTTGCGGTTGGTATTTGATAGTACCAACATATTTTATATTACCGTTGTTGCTGGTTAAAGTTGTGAAAACTTTTCTCTTGCCTTGAGCAATTAGAGTGTACAAAAAACTCGAGCAGTGTTTACTTCCGATTCTGAAAAAGTGGCACTCCAGCATGTACTTGTAATGCCACTATTTCAAAGCCGAAAGGTACCATTTCCGGTGGTGTACAAAATTTTCTTTTTGGGTGTACAAATCTGTATAAAAGTAGTACAAAACTCTAGCAGTGTTTATTTCCGATTCTGAAAAAGTGGCACTCCAGCATGTACTTGCAATGTCACTATTACAGAGCCAACCCGGTGGTGTACAAAATTTTCCTTTAGGTGTACAAAACTGTATAAAACTATTATAAAACTTTGGGAGCGTTCATTTTTGATTTTTAAAAAGCGGCACTCCAAGTGTATGCACTTTGGATTACCACTACATGCAGAGAATAGCATTTTCACTGTACAAGGGGAAAAAAGGGTGTTTTGAGATCTGACTAATATGTTCAAAGATATGGTGTCCTCAGTCGGACGAACATTTAGATAGTGCCCGTATTTTCAGGATTTTTTATAGACTTTTTACGCCAAAATTTAAAACAAAAAACAGAGACACTATTGTTCTCTGCAATCGATCACTGTCAGAAAAACACATGGTCAACTAAATGTTTCGTTGGAACCAATATTTTGCTTTACATCCGCAAAATAGCGAAATGCTACATATGAAAAACGTGGAGGATACATAGAGTGCAAACAAAATGTGAAGTTTTGAAAAGATTAATTTATGAAGTAAATAAGAAGCTTTTGAAGAATGCCAATAACCAAATGCTATTGTTGATTAAAAGAAGATAAGAAAAACATTCTAGTGATCATGTAATAAAAAAGCAAAAAGGCGTTTTAAGACGGCCCGATCGCAGCACTATGAAGCTTTTACGAACGGAAAGAGGCAAAACAAAGTATTTTACTAATAAAACAAAAGGCAGGGACTTGAAATGGAAGATTTCACAGAAAATATGTTATGCATTTCGTCATAAAATACAATAAAAAACGTTAAATTATAGGTGAAGTGCATAGAAAAATTGAAACACTACGGATGTTCGACATCGCAAAAACTTTAAAATTTTATGCGCAAAAAGCGGAGAAGGATATTTCTCTAACATACTGAATCGTAAAATTCTGAAACGCTGAAAATATTCTACAGGAAAAAACGAGACATTTTCTTTCGGCAAAACTTCAAATACAGCGTAATGTTTAAACGAGTCGATACAGTAGTAAAAAATTGCAAAAGCTAAAGAAAATCAGGGAAAGTAATAAAACTCCTTCCAAATAAAAGAGTGAGATCCTGTTAGCGTAACGGTAGGAGTTGTTGGCATTGGAAAACAAAATGAAGTTTAAAAGCATTGAACAAATATGAGTAAAAATGTAAGGCGATGAAAGCAAGAGCAACGACGTCTGAAAATAACGCTCATCCAGTGAAAGCAGAAATCCGGTGTGCTGAAAAAAAAGTAACGACTCAACTTTCATCGGAGGGATAAATGAATTTTTCACAGGCTCAAAAAATGTATATGGACATACAAAGAAAAGGATCTAGATAACAGAGATGTGCATAGTTCTCTTTGCTGTTGAAAGAAATGTACCTATTGATTTTTACCGATGAAAAATATTGGAACAAATGCAGATGAAAAAAAGGAAATGAACTGAGATTATGACACAACATGCAGGGCTTGGAAAATTTCATGCTGTTTTACCCGTCAGGCAAATATCTCACTCGCCAGTTGAAAATCGACAGCTCCGCAGGTCTGACGATTTTGTTTCGTGTTTTAAAGCTTGATTTGTTAAAAATTTTTACACATCCATCCAATAATATTTCATTTAACTTATTTTAAACTAGTAATCATTATATAATAACCTAACTTAGTTTTCTTCCTCCAGAATAGATGATAGAAGAATTCTCCAATGTTTAAGAATTTTCCTAACAGCTCCGCGGAAACTCAAATTCTCGTGTTTGTCCTTTGACCTACGACAGCAATTGGCTAAGTGACAGCTCGAGAGGCGCATGTGACTCTTACGAAATATATACAAAAATCGTCACACACGTTATTAACTAGAAGCAGCAAGTACAGCTAACTCCGTAGTACTAAAAATTTTAATTAAGAGTTAAAAGCATATTTAAACTCCCGTAAGACCTTTTCGCAGGTTCTGTCTGAAGATGTGAATCTTCAGACAGAACTTGCGACTCAGCGAGTCTCCTTATACACTGAGTGGCCACTTTATTATGACCACCCAATCAGTACTTTGTTGGGCCACCTTTTGCCTTTAATACTGCGTCGATTCTTCGTGGCATGGACTCCACGAGATGTTGATAGGTTGTTTGTGGAATCTGAGACCATGCTTGATGAATAGTATTTTCCAGGAGTGTAAGATTGCAGGGTTGTGGATCCAGCTGCCTGATGGTTCGTTCAACTTCACCCCACAAATTAACAATGGGGTTGAGATTTGGAGATTGTGGAGGCCACCTAAGCAAAGTAAACTCACCGGCATGTTCTTGAAACCAATCCTGTACAATACGAGCACTACGGCAGGACGCATTATCTCGTTGAAAGTAGTCGTCGCCATTGGGATACACCATCCACATGACAGGATGCACTTGGTCCGCAACGATGTTTAGATATGATGTGCTAGTCAGACGTTGATCAACATGAATTATAGGGCCCAAAGCATGCCAGGAAAACATTCCCCAAACCATAACGTTGCCTCCACCAGCTTGAAGGGTTGTAGCAATGCATTTGGGGTCCATGCTTTCTTGCTGTTTCCGCCAAATTCTCACTCGGCCATCAGGAAAATGCAACTGAAAACGTGATTCATCGGACCACATAATTTGCTTCCAATTATGGACTGTTCAATTCTTGTGCTCTTGTGCGAACTGGAGACATTTTCTCTTGTTAACTGCAGACAGCAAAGTTGTTCGAACAGGTCTTCTGCTGCCATATCCCGCCCGATGCAGTGTACAGCGAACAGTACGTGCAGAGATGATTTGAGGGGATCCTTGATTAAGATGATCTGTAATTTGCTGCACTGTTGCCTTTCTGTTGTCTGTTACCAGTCTGGACATACTCCGTTCCGCCCGAGCAGTGACTGGTCGATGACGACCACAGTTTGTACGTAGAGACATAGTTTTTTGGCTGACAGTCCAGTCTTTAAACACTTTAACAACAGCTGCTCTGGAGCATTTCACGAATGCGGACGTTTCGGTGATATTCGCTTCATGGCTCCGAGCTCTTACAACCATCCCACGTTGAAAGTCCGTCAAATCGCATTTTTTACATATCTCGTCACCCAAAAATCACTTCTACTATTGTCGCAAGCACGAAGGTTTCCCTTTTTGTACTAGCCTCGCCCTCTGGCGGCAACAGCGTGCAGCCATAGCTCATTTGCTTAAAACTGTCAGGTGGTCATAATACAGTGGCCACTCAGTGTATATGCACTAGAAGCCACGCTTATGACGTTCACCAGGGAACAAGGCATGCGCGTAAGAAGTCAACAAATCGTCATTTCAGTGAATTATATTTATAGTAGGCGAAACCAAAAAATGTTCATTAGGTGGATCAATGCCAACCACCAACTACACCTTGTCATAAAATAAAGATCCAAAATTACATGGATATGATACGGGTAAGAATATTGTCACTAAACGCACAGAAGTAGAAAACTAATGTACTTCTGTGTGCTTAAAAATTGAAGTGTATTTGTACATCTGTGTGTTTAAAAAATTGAAGTGTATTTGTACTTCTGTGTGTTTAGTGACAATAGTCTTACCTGTACCATATTCATGTAATTTTGTTTTTTTATTTTATGACAAGGTGTAGTGGGTGGTTAGCATTGATCCACCAAATCAAACTGTTTTGGTTTCACCTAGTGATGTAGTTCTAAATGAAAAAGTGCCTTAGCTGTGAATGGATTGGTAAAACACAATCCGAAAAGAATTCCATAAAATTTTTCAGAAGCCCTGCAAAACCTTACTTGCTGTTTTTATTTAGCATATTTATTAAATTTTCATTACGTACTAATTTTATCAATTTATATTAAAATTGCTGAATTTGATCAATTTTAAATGAAAGCAAGAATGTTACATGAAAGTTATACGCTGAAATTTAATTTTTTTTTTATTTTAATACCGCTCCCCCGATCTACACGATTCCTCTATCAAGAATAATACATTAGTTACATTGAGCAGATGCAACTACACTGGCGTGCAAAAATTAAGGACGAGACGGTTTTTCGAATGTAACGGCGCGCAGAAGTGCTCCACATCGACTCAAATCATACCATAAGATCCCCAAGATGTAAGAGTATGGGACAAGTGAGCAAAACCGTCCAAACAAGGAATCCAAAGGATACAAAGACACTTTATTGAAAAGGTAGCTTCGAGCACAACTGGACAGAAGACAGAAATGTCCATGTGACAGGCGGCTGCCAAGAGAAATCCAGTCTTTAGTAGGGGATATGATCACCCTTGACTGCGTTGCAGGATTTACAACGTCTGTCCATGCTGAGGACGAGGTTGTCAAGGAGCTGTTGAGGCATCGCGGCCCATTCCTCTTGTAGCGCCAATCGCAGCTGCGGCATCGTTGCTGGCGGCTGGTGACGTGCTGCCAAGCGTCTCCCGAGAAAGTCCCATACGTGTCGATTGGATTTATGTCCGCAGACCTTGCGCGCCAATCCATGCGATGAATATCTTTACCCACCAACAGCTCTGCGACAGCCACTGTACGATGAGGTGTAGCGTTGTCGTCCATGAAGAGAAACTCAGGACCCACAGCACCTCTAAACAGGCGCACGTGAGGCAGGAGAACCTCGGTACAATAGCGGACACCAGTGACTGAACCTCCTTGGAAGATGTGGAGGTCAGTACGGCTACCAAGCATGATACCGCCCCAAACGAGAACTCCGCCACCTCCAAACCGGTCCCTTTCGATGATGTTGGAGTTGTGATTACGTGTTCCCTGCTCTCTCCAGATGTGTATACGTCCAGAATCGTTCGTCAGACTAAATCGGCTCTCATCCGTAAAGAAAACTCGACCCCATTGCTTATGTAACCAGTTCTTGTGTTCCTGGCACCACAGAAACCACCGTCTCCGATGAGCAAGCGTTAATGGCACACGCCGTAGTAGTTGTCGTGCAAATAGACCACCTTTGTGCAGCCTCCTGGCCACGGTAAAACGCGGTAACGGACGTCCAGTTGTCTGTTGCATGTGCCTTGCGATTTCTCCCGCTGTCTACCGTCTGTCTCTTCTTGCCTGTAGGAAAATATACCGGTCATCCGCCGCCGTGGTTGCTCGTGGACGACCACTGCTAAACTCTCGGACAGCTGTTTCTGCCGTTTGAAATGCTCTCCAAGCTCGTGAAACGACGCGGTGAGTTACCCCGCACTCCTCGGCCACACTAGTCACACTTCAACCTTCTTCCAACTTCCCAATGATGCGACCTCGGGTAAAGTCATCTAGGTGTCGTCTACTGGATTGCCTGTTGGACATATCACACGGTGGCAGCAACTCGGCGCCGTTCAAACCGATGTACACCGTGCAAGGGCTTTCACCAAATTGCTGAGCGTACACCGCCCGTGTGCTTTATACCCTTCCGACAGTCCCCCCCTACGTCATGCTGCATGTATGCGCATGCCCTACCGTACCGGACCCTAGTCTATCTCCTGAGTGGTCTTTCGGTCCGTTCTGCCTGCTGCTCGTTCCGCTGTCAAATCAATATTGTGACTAGTACGCAGTTTTTACTAAAATTATGAAGTGGATTTAGGGGATTTCCTTTGAGTTACCTAAAAATAATCTGAAAGGGAGTTCAGGAAATTACTTTTGCTAGTGCCAATAGTCGGTGGCAGGCAGTTTGTTACGCTTTCCAACCGTAGGTTGAAAAAGCGTATATGCTGCTCCAGCTTTGTCTGTCTGTCTGTCCGTCCATCCGTCCGGACGATAACTCGCGTAAAAATGGTTCGATTTCGATGAAATTTTATAATCGGGTATAGGACAATTTGGAGATGAAACCTCTTGAAAATGGACGAAATGGGGTCAAATGTCAGGACACATCACAGGTGCGGGATCTATTCCCTCGGTCTTATGTGTTATAACTTACTTAAAAATGCTTCGATTGAGACAAAACTTTATCATATTATTCCGCAGGTGTACTCAACCGGTTCTGTTTAATATCCTCTAAATGGGGTTAAAAGTCAGGACACAGGAGCCAGATTTATTCCACAGCCATTATTCTCATAACTTGAGTAATGATTTCTGGTATGTTGGAACGCATCATAACTGCATTGCATGATTTTACTAACTTGTTTTTTCTTTTCTTATTTTTGGTTTGGGAGTTTAACGACCACCGTGAGCAACTCGATGGGTTATAAGCAGTCGCCCGTCCTTAATTTAGAGCCACTGATTCCAAGGAAGGAAGAGAACCAAGCAAAAATCCATGAGAGCCAAACACAACATCCATACCTCATCGGGATTCGAAACCGGACTCATCTGGGTCGAATGGTCAGATGCCTGCGCCACCGGGGCAGCATTCGTTTATTTCTACGGAGTATCCACCGCCTCTAAGTTTATTTTTACTGGCTTCAAAACAAAGGAGTTCACATGCTGTCTTTGCACTGGAACACTTATTCGTGAGACGCCGCTCTAGTGCCCGATCGGAGTGCATCGTCCCATCTCTACACTACACATTCGTATAAATTTAGGTTCTAGGTTAAACGACAACACCGTGAGTAACTTGTAAGGCTATAATCAGCCGCCCATCCCTAGTTACGGTGCACTGGTTTCAGGGAAGGGACAGACCCTGATCCATCAGACAAACATATAACTCACACCTCACGCCTGGCCAAGCTCTGACAAAAGATCAGAACACAGCTCCTCAGACCACTCGATCACCGCGGCGGCCATCTCTGACGTACGAACATTCGCTTGAGATACTGGTATGATTCCATACAGAACACAGTTTTCTCTATCATTACGTAAATCATCACCAAATATTTAGTGTTTTTCCTTTCCAGCTAACCACCAAAAGTGGCTTAGCACCGCTAAGGTGCGCTAAGCCCCTCCTACATCACTGGATTCACATACTGTATAATTCACTTCAATGACGAGTTGTTGACTTTTTACGCGCATGCCTAGTTCCCTGGTGCACGTCATTAGCGTGACTTCTAGTGCATATATACTATATTTACAAAAGTTACCAGACACCCCTTCAAAAGCAAATGAACGGATCCGCTGCGTCGGTAAGATACGTGATACAGCTGCAAACAGTATAAAAACAAGCCTGCAGCTGACCGTGATCACATCGCACTGTGAGGTTGAGAGAAAATGTCGCGGTGGGAGAGAACTGACTTTGATAAAGAAAAGATTGCTGGGTGTTATATTAGTATGTTGTCCACAAGAGAAACCGAGAGGCGTTTAAACATACCCAAGTCGACTTTTTTGGATGTACTGAATAAGTGGAAGACACATGGCGTGCCTGAAGCAGCAAAACGTACCGGCAGATCAAAGAAAATCAGAGATAGAGTACTTCGAAACCTCAGGTGAGTCGTTACAGCTAATCGTCGGAGTGTTGCACAAGACCTCAGTGTATTGGTAAGTAAACATGCTGGAACCTCGATATGTACACGTATCATTCGCAGAGTACTTCATTCTATGAGTTACCGTTGTTGTGCGGCTTCTCATAAGCCTTTCATCTCCACACGGAATGCTATTCGTCATTTAGCATGGTGTAAAGAACATTTATCGTGAACCGTTGATCAATGGAAACGGGTCCTATGGACTGATGAATCCAGGTACACGATTAATCAGTCTGTTGGCCGTGTGTGGGTATGGCGGCTGCCGGGGAACGCTATTTTCTGCAGTGTACTGTTCCTATGGTCAAGTTTGGAGTTGGAAGTGTATTCGTGTGGGGGGTGCTATTTTTTTTTTTTTTTGTTGTTGATTGGAGGTTTAACGACCACCGTGAGCAACTTGTGACGTACCTGCCAGCAGGACGCACACGACACAAAGGCAGATAAGAATCAGAATAAATGTCTGCGTAGCTCAGTTGGTAGAGCGACTTGTTCCGGAATAAGCGGCCTCGGGTTCGAATCCCGTCGTAGACCGAAAATGACGGAGAAATTTACTTCGTTATAATTGGCGCCCGAACTATCCGGATGACCCGGCCGTTCAAAATCTCGCATTGGTGTGATGTAATTTCCACACCGCGAGACAAGAAAAATCAGAGAATTCCTTCTCCAGCGCTTCGAAAAATAAAAATGTGTGATGTTGCATTCCACACAGCAGATTGACTGGGAGTTCTCAAGTGCACGTTCTACAGTGGATGGCTGCCTGCAACGATTCATGGTCACGGCTGACCCGTGGGCCATGCCCTCGGCCCTCTTTCGGGGGGGGGGGGAGATGTGACGTACCTGCCAGCAGGACGCACACGACACAAAGGCAGATAAGAATCAGAATAAATGTCTGCGTAGCTCAGTTGGTAGAGCGACTTGTTCCGGAATAAGCGGCCTCGGGTTCGAATCCCGGCGTAGACCGAAAATGACGGAGAAATTTACTTCGTTATAAACTCAATGGGCTATAAGCAGTCGCCCGTCCCTAATTTAAGGTCACTGGTTCCAGGGAAGGGAGAGAGCCAGTGCCGTAAGACAAACACAACATCCATGCCAGACCGGGATTCGAACCCGGACCCCTTACGGACGAATGATCAGAGGCCAGCGCCTTAGACCACTGCGCCACCGGGGCGGGGGGGGGGTGCTATTCGTGGTATAGTCCCGGCCCATTGGTTATCGTAGACAAACCTGTTAACCAGCACATCTACCTTGATATTCTGGACAATTATGCCCTACCAACTCTGTGGCAATACTATGAAACCGAGCCTTGTTGGTTTAAGCAGGATAATGCACCGAACCATAAAGTAATTTCAAAATCGCTTTATTATTATTCATCCTAAGAAACATAAGAGGGAGACGTACAACGTTGGGCGTCTAACTGGGAAATAATACAAACTGTTGAAAAATGACGGTATATACACTGCAATGACAATGGGGACAAATAACAAATGCTGCAAGCAAAGCTTATTGCAAAAACAATTGCAGGAGAAGTGACAGAGAGAAACCCATCGTGTCACGTGACACCGGCTGGGCATGATGTACCGGATAACACAGACGAAACAATAGTGCAAAATGAGAACAATAAGCACCACAAACACCGCCGTGAAGGTGCGAAAAGGAAAACATTAGAGCACTTGTCTGAAGTAATCGATAACCCAGAAGCAGTAGGGAGAGATGCTGGCTTAAAATCAGAGCGAAGGCATTCATGTGGAGCAATAGCTGGATGTCGAGACGAATGCTGTAGTCCAAGAGTAGTGATACAAGCCATCGAACGGCAGAAGGCACGATGAGGTATAAACACTAAAACGTGTATGGCGATAAGCACTAGGAAGGTAATCGGCACGCTGGGGAAGGCAGCGTAGTGAACCACTAACGATTGGTGGAGTACAAAGACGGAAGACTGACGCAGACACAGGCAGCAGGAAATCTTCTATGAGCAGTAGGCAGTTCAGAGCAGAGTCAAGGCCAGTGACGATGGGTAAAACGTAAACATGCCCAACGTGATAAATTATGATGGTAAAACAGTAAAATACGCACATACTAGCTCGGAAAAATGGTTGAAAAGATATCGCACACTGTTTTGCACGAGCGAAGCACAAATTAAATGAGCAATGGGCACTATAAACAAGCAAATAGGGCGCACACTGCCTCTCTCGGGAGGGCGTGGTTAACAGATGAAATTATGATGGAATATTGGAGAAACATGCACATTTAAACTTGGACAAGTGGTTAGGGGAAAACCACACACTTTTATGTACAAGTGAAGCACAATTTGAAGGAGCAATAGGCACTTGAAACAGGCGAACAGGGCACACACTGCAGATCTCGAAAGGGCGTGGTCGGCAGGCAAAATTATGATGGATAATTGGTACAATATGCACTTACCAACTCATAGTTGTAGCAAAAAGGATATCACACACCATTATGCACGAGTAAGCACAAATTCCAGAAGCAACAGGCAATATGAACAGGTACTTTGGGCGCACACTGCGTGTCTATGAAGATCTCAGAAGGGCGCGGTCAGCAGATGAAATTATGATGGAATATCGGTATAATATGCACTTACTCATTCGGAAAAACGTCGAAGAAGATAGAACACACCTTTACACACGAGTTGAGCACAAATTTCAGGAGCAACAAGCACTTTAAATAGGTAAACATGGCACAAAATGCAGAGCTCTGAAGGGCATGATTAGCAGCCATAAAGCAAAGACTGTTACGGCGTGGTTTAACGATAATCTCTTATTGTGTGTGGACTGGCCATCCCAGAGCCCTGATCTTAATCCCATAGATCACCTGTGGAGTGAATTAGAGCGCTGCATAAGATGTCTGGAACCAAGGCCTACTATTAAGCAATAGTTAGCAGCAGCTTTATGCACTGAATGGAAGTCCATACCTATCGCTGTGCTCCAAAATCTTGTCGAAAGCATGTCTCGAAGGGTCGGTGCATGCATTAAGGCAAAAGGTGGACCGACACCGTACTAATGTAGGCCAATAAATGCTATGTTGTGTTTTTCGTCTAGGTGTCCGGTGACTTTTGTCAATATATTGTATATGGAGATTCGCTGAGTCGCAGGTTCTGTCTGAAGGTATGAACAATCTTTTGGGAACCATCTTTAGATAGAATCCCATCTTTTTGTCTATATAGATTTGGTTCTGTCTGGAGATGGTTCCCGAAACGTGTTGCGGGAGTGTAAATATGGTTTTAACTCTTAACTCAAGTTTTTAGTACTACGGAGTTTTAGCTGTACTTGCTGCTTCGAGTTGATTACGTGTGTGACGGTTTTTGTATATATTTCATAAGTTTTAACAGCACGTTTATCATCATTTATACATGTGACTCTTACACTGCCTATGTTTTCACACAGCCTTTGGGGAATCATTCTAATAGGCTTGCGACTTCTTGCTTCGTCTTCTTTGTCAAGAGCACCCTGCCCGAATGTTTTGATTCATGGCATTCCCTGTCCAATTTCTTTTGCGGAGAAATCGGTTTCTTCTGCTGGCGCACAACCACTCATCACTTTTGTAAATAAAAATACGCTTTATTAAGAAACTGATAGTTTTACGTATCCAACGGTAGGCATAATAACGTATAAATAATTGCCGATTTAATTTAAATAGCTCTACAGAATTTTAACTCGTCAACTAAAACGTTTCACTCGTCGCAGAAGAGCAGACACCCCATTTTTCAAGCCCTGAGCATGGGACTAAGCTGTTCTCAGAGAATCAGAGGTTAGCTCCTCAAGGAAAGGTCATCTGCCACATTAAAGTTTAAATCTGATGGAACTAAATTTTATTTAATGTTAACGTATCAAACATCTCCATTTACAGCTATCTAGGCACACAACTCGAGCTTCACTGACAGCCTTCACACAAGACCTTTTGAACTTCTTACTGATTATCTTTTTCTCATGCTTACATTCCTGAATCTGGTTCTCCCATTGATTCTTTGGCCTTCCTGTACTTTTCTTACCTGCCACTGGAGCTGAATAAACTCTCTTAGTAAGCGTCTCATCACTGATTTTTTCAACATGGTCACCCATGAGAATATTATACTTGTCTTCACTTTACAAACAACATTTTGCTTCACACATATCTTCTTTCCTTATATAATCAGAACGTGTCTCGGCACAAAACCCCGGTAAGTAAGGCATCTATCTCTCCATCACACAAACGGCTTCTACGTCTTTTCTACAGTACCCAGGTTTCACTGCTATACATCACAGTCGGAACACTTTCATATGCAACCATTCGGCACCATCATTCCTGTGAGATACTCCCACAGTAGCTATTATAACGAAGTAAATTTCTCCGTCATTTCTATCCGCGCCAGGATTCGAACCCGGGTCCACTCATTCCGGAATAAGTTGCTCTACCAATTGAGCTACGCGGACGTTTTATTCTGATTCCTATCTGCCTTTATGTCGTGTGCGACCTTCTGGCAGGTACGTTACATCATCTCCCCCTTATTATTTTTTTTATTTTTCGAAGTGCTGGAGAAGGGATTCTCTTATTTTTCCTATCTCGCGGTGTGTAAATAACATCACACCATTGCGAGATTTTGAACAGTCGGGTCATCCGGATAGTTCGGGCGCCATTATAACGAAGTGAATTTCTCCGTCATTTTTGGTCTACGCCGGGATTCGAACCCGGGTCCCCTCATTCCGGAATAAGTTGCTCTACCAATTGAGCTACGCGGACGTTTTATTCTGATTCCTATCTGCCTTTATGTCGTGTGCGTCCTTCTGGCAGGTACGTCACATCTCCTGGTACGTTACACTATGGCATTTAAAGATGACTAATTTCACCATCTAATTTACTTTCTCTGTTAAATATGTTTCCTAAGTATACAAATTTCTTCACCTGGCCTATCTCTGTGCTATTTAGACTGGTTATAAGTTTCCTGGCACGAAACCCACAAAATTCACAAATTACCTTTGCAATTGAATATGCATTATTCATTAACGCGCTTAAGACGAAAAGGAAGTGGCTTCGACCTAATCTTGTGAAATACCGTCTTAGTTTTGGCCCATATTCTAATACGCACAGTGCAAAATGAAAATATAGTGACATTCGCTTTAAATAAAAATTCTATTCTCAGAATCAATGGCGTTCCTTCAATAAGATGCCGATGTAAATATTATAAAACTTCCCAGTTCCTCCAGTCTAAACTTGATGGAACTGCATTGCTAACTTCTACGAAGGTACTTTGTGTATTTCTTTTTCCGCCGCCCCTTAAACGCACAGTCGAACATAAAGTTTATCCACATCAATGTTTACACTAAAAACCCCCCGTTAAAAATAAGGACATCTGTTCGCCCTCCCACCTCTTTCTCTCTCCTCAATTGCAGGTGCGTACTTAGAGCACGTGTCACGTCATTCGCGTGCGTGACGCGCCCTAGTAGGTACACTGAGAAAAACGTTTTGTTAATTCAACAAAAAATTTGGTCGATATACCGTCGACAAAAATTTTTGTTGAATTTGCAAAATTATTTTGTTGAAAGTTATTGTTGATTTAACAAAATTTATTGTTATCACAACAAAACGTTTTGTTCATTTAACAAAATGATTTGTCGATTTTTTCCGAATTTGTTTGATCCAACAAAACATTTTGTCATGATAACAATATGTTTTAGCAGTAGACGTCTGCACGGGCCTAATTTGGTGAGCCCAGCCGAGGGCCCAAGCTCGTTCGTTTAAGGCCCAGCCCTTCCCGGCCCATTTCAAATATTAGACACTCGGCCCAGCCCGGGCTCGTCAATTGCAGCTCATATTTAGACCCGACCCAGCCCGTGATGTGCTATTTGGTATTATTTTGTCTTTCAACTGTATTTTATTAGAATGCAAAAATTAAATAATGAAATGAGATAATATTGAAAACATTTAGTTGAATGCAAGCCTAAAAATATTAACTTAACTTCGACAATTATCGAAAAATATAATCTTTAAACAGAGAGAGAGAAAGGAAAACTAAGCGCGTTCCGAATCTCCCTTCCTTTGAACTTACTTAGTAAACACTACACAAGTCAATCCCTATACAGATCAGGGATAGGATAAAGAAATCGATGTCATCCCACTCTTTCATACAAACGCACACACATACACACCCCACCCCACTGCAACCTTACGAGTCCCCCACTCGACACACGCTCGCTCAGGATCGATTCTATTTGTTTTTGTCAACAAGCCCTAAAGTAGTTTTACCATCTTGATACCTACAGATGGTAAATTCACTGTGAGTGCCTCTCCTTGCTTTTCTGGTTACGCCCTGGGCTATGTCATGGAAGTAAGTAAAGCCAGTAATACTGTTAAACACACCAGGAAATCGGGGAACACGACGATTTTAATTCTTTACTATTGCGAAAAAAAGAATGGATCGACTTGGCCGGCCCGGTTGTAAGCGTCTGGGGAAAAGCCCTGCCCGTCGCTTTGCTCTCCAAACTAAAAAAAGGGCTCGACCCGCCCCGTGCAGAACTCTAGCTAGCAGTGCTGAGACGCACCGAGCCCTACCCGAAAAACCCGAAGTGAAGCCTTAGCCCGATCCGGGCTAGAGCGGTCTCGGGCTCTGAGGCAGACAGAGAGAGAGAGAATTTTCTCCTTGTTTTTTTTTTTTTTTTTTATGTAATTTTATGTGTTTTAGCATTTGAGACTTTTCTTATACTTTATTGATGCAAAGAATTCTTCGGCAAGTGAATCTGGGCGGGAAGTGAAACTCGGTGTAGGGCTATTTATGGGTAAAAATGCCATAGGCCACGTATTAGTGGGTTTCTGCGGAGAAGGAAAATCTTCTTAAAACACTAGACAATAGGTAGCAGATAGCGTGCGGACGAAATTTGGCTCCCTTCCTCCACGCAGCTTTTTATTCTATTCTTTTCATTCTACGCACCCTGCGTATTCTATTGGGCAAAGTACGTAGTTTTCAGCACTTCCCGATATTTCCAAATGCCAGTCCCCCTTGAAACATTTCAGGAAGAAGCGAATGGTAAAAAAACAATCGTGCAACTGTACCATAGAAACAGATAGAGGTCTTTTCTCCACTCCCCAGTTGAGAAAAACATCGGTTAAGTGCAGGGAAAGAGACTGGACATCCGGAAGAGATGATTTTTTTCTTAATACCTAAGCAAGTTAGTCATAGTTTTCGGGCTTGTTCAGGCCCGAGCTGACATACGTCGTGCTTGGATTGACGTGCTTTGGGCTTGGACTGACATATTTCAGGCTCAGGATGACATATTTTGGACACCGGCTGACATACTTCGTACCGGGCTGACATATTTCGGGCTTGGGTTGACTTGCTTCGGGCTCGGACTGACGTACTTCAGGCTCAGGATGGCATACTTCAGGCTCGGGCTGACATACTTCACGCACGGGCTACTAAAATTGAGCTCAAATTCGGCATTGGTAACAAGGCATTCTGACTTCTCTTTACCAACTTGCCTGTTGTAATCTTCTAGATTCCACTTGATGTCACTTCGTTTCTGGTACTCGGTTCAAAAGATTGTACAGTCCTAGCTGAACGTGTGTAAACCTTTCTGGATATAAAACGCATGTGAATGATTGTTGAGTCAGTGGTAGTGGTGATCCTGGTGGGATTTATACCCAGAGTTTCGGTCTTGATCAATTAAATGAGAGCAATGACCAAAATATACACTGAAAGGACAATTTGCTATACTTAACCAACTAATAACGTGTGGACCCAATCTCACAGCAGCATTAACAGGCTATAGCATGGTTTCTACCTGGTGTTAGAAATATTTGGTGGGTATTGCGGCCTATTATTCCAGGACAACCGTTCGTAACGCACCTAGACTTGCTGGTGGTTCATTTAAAGATCGAACGTATTACGCCACTTAGTACCATAAATGCTCAGTTAGGTTCATATAGCTAAACGGGAGTTACGAACTCACTGGAATTTTTTACCAACAAGTCCATCGTCAAACAATCATTCGTTATGTTGTTGAATGAAGGCCTCCTGCTGTGGAAAATGAGAATCCATAAACGCCTAAAAGAGATCTGTGAGTACGTGAATATAACCTTGGGCGATAATGGTGGTCTCCGCAGGCACAAGGTGACCCCAAGGTGGCGCACATAAATACACTCCACAACATTACACTTCACTTTAACACTCCTACTTAACAGCTGAGGTCCATGGCCTAGCGTAGTCTGCGCCAAACACCCATCCTCCTATCGGAGTGTTTTAGTTAGAACTTCGGTTCGCCTGACCATGCCACCCGTTCCCAATCTTCTACGATCCAGTCACGATATTACTTTCCACACTTTAGCCTCATATCCCGATGACGTGCTGTTAACATGGATACTCGATTTGGGTGTCGACTGCCATAACCCCATCCACTGTATGTCGAACGGTCACCAACCATCAAGGAAGCAGTGGCGTTGTAGTGGAAAACCTTATAGTGAAAACAGTAGCGTTGAATATCGACGCTACTGTAGCGTCGATATTCAACGAAACAAATAGTAGCGTTGAATATTGACACTACGACGGACGTACTGGAAACTACTGTTTCCAGTGTTTCTTTCCACGACGATCGCCTTCAAATTTAACTGTACCTTTACGGCCACATTTCTCACTGAGGCTGATGGTTTTTCCGATTTCGATGTAGTCCTGATACGCACATGCGACGTACGTATGCAGGAGCTCCAGACGTTCAGCAACCGCGAATATACAGCACTGCATTTTCCTCGCACCGACTGTCTGCCTAAAACGGAACTCTCTCAGTTCTCCATGTTGATCCATCATCACAGTCTCTGATACGGTGAACCGTCAAAATAACCCGGAAAAATAGCGCGCGTCGTAATAATCCGGTTGAAACAACCCGACGTCTAAATAGCCCAGCGTCACAATAACCCAGGGTGAAAAAAATCCGGTAAAAAATAACTCTGCGTTATAATAACCCCAGGGTCACAGATATGGTACGTCAAAATAGCCCGCGTCATAATAACATATGCCCTAATAACCAGCGTCAAAATAACCCAGCAATCTCACTTCCTGAGTCGAAATGGAAAAGAGGCGGGAACAGCCATCTCTCCAAAATTGAAGTAGGTCGTACTGAGTAGACTTCGGTAGATCTGTCTAAAATCGAAGTAGGTCGGGTTATTTTGACATGTAACCGAATGATCGAAAATATTTTTGTTTGAACCCGCTTAGTTTTCAAATTACTTAAAAAAAAACCATCCTAGTTTGGGGTGCTGGTAAAACGACAGTACCCCCACTCCCCCTAGAGAAAATTTGAAATTTCGTGACACCATTTGTTTGTATCGTGTTGTAGTCCCTTCAGGATTAAGACTGAATGCAGCATTCTGGTCCAGAATTTGCAGGTATGATTGGAGTATCCAGTACCAAATTTATATTCTTACTTAAACTGATAAAATTTATGATTTAACTTCTTCCTCCCCACATAAACAGATAGAAGGTAGAGATTGAAATCACTGGTATCGATAGCTCTAGCTGGAGTTACGATACGAAATTTTGTGGCAAGTATGAAATATATTTCTTTAATATTTCAGATACACTTTTCCCCTTATTTTTCTGTTTACGAATACCATGCTCTCTGCCAACTAAATTACTAATAATATAAAAAATAACAGGCAAATGGAATCAGGGGAGGTCCATTAGCGACGCGCAGTGTAAACCAGTTATTCAGGAGTTTGCGCAAGACGTACTTAATGGAGGGAAATAACGCTTGTTTGCATCCATTTACAGACTATAAGTGCATGTGATAACAGTGGCGGCTCGTGGTTGGAAAAATAGGTGAAGAGCTACAAGGGCAATATGAAAAGATATCTACTATTTCAATGAAAATCACTATATGGGACTGACCTATTTTATGTATATTAGGTCAATTCTTCTTTCTTTTAAAGCTGCAAATTTGTCGATTATGTCGTCATAGAATGGTTGTTTCTTCGTAAGCATCAATAAAATATCTTTCTGAATAGAAATATTAGCCAAAGAAGCAAGTCTATCTTGATAAATAGTGTTTCTTGAGTAAGTTTGTATTCTTTAAAGGCAAGAAAAACTTCTTTCCACTGACACATTTGTAAATAAAATTGCTAAAATGAGGGAAACCAAATTACAAGCTTCTGCAAAAATGTCTTTATCTCCATGAAGCACTCGAAGAAGTTCTTTAGTTGATATATTACTTAATTTTTCATCGGCATATACGAGACTCAGTTCATTTTTAAGGCGCTGGAGTTTAGTAAATATTTTCCCGTAAAAATGTTGTAGACTTTCAAAAGCGTCGGAGGGAAAACATGAATTAAATTGGTCGAACTTGGTTGTGTCAGCAAGACAGACAAATTGAAGTTTCTCACAGTCTTCAAATCTTATATCCATTTCCATAAGAATGTGGTCCGAAATTTCAAAATACAATATAATTTTGAAAAATTGTTTCTTCTGTAAGAGTAGCATATTCCCGTATAGATATCCTTATTTCTGTGATTTTGCTAGCTTTTCCAAACAGTGTTTCAAATATCTCATCGTTAAGGCAATTACTTTGTGCAAATAAAATTTAAGAGGATTTAGTACTTCATTTGAATAAGTAATATATATATAATTATATATATATTACTTATTCAAATTAAGTACTAAATCCTCTAAAATTTTATTTGCACAAAGTGGGTTGCCTTACTCATCGTTCTTTTTATGGCTCAAAATTTCACGAGTTGTTTCAATTTGAGTTACACATCAGTACTTTATGTCTAGTGATGTTTTTGAAAAATTTTAAATTATAGATCGGTGGAGCCAAAAATTTCATTAAATACCATTGCCAAAAATGTAAATTCAAAAGTGTTCATACCATTTAAAAACACATCGACAAGTTGAATTGATTTCTTGTCTGATTGTTCACTATTTGTGAGAAATTCTAATGCTTCCTTCAATTTATGCCAGTCTTCAACAATTACACTTACTAACTTCGAAGTGGAGGACTATCGAGTTTCTGTTATGGTTAATATGCATCTTGCGGTTGTTGATGCGAGTGTATAAGATCGCTTCGCTGAGTGGTGAAAAAACGAAGGAATTCCACTGAGACTTGCATAAAATATTCGACACTTAGAAATTTTAGAAAAACTCCGCTGTAATACAAGTTTCAAAAGATGCGCTAAGCAATGAACAAAAACAGCTTGAGAAGCTTTATCCTTGATTTTTTTTCTGGAGTCCATTCAAGTGCCCAGATATTACACTTCCTCCATCGTCACATTGTCCTATTAATTTGTGTTGATAATCAAACTGTTCCAAAATTTCATGGAAACCCAAACATCGCTCACGCAATACACCTTCCGAACAACAAATCTTATTATTAAAGAGCGCTGAGAAGCCTAATTTATGTCTGTGGTGTCATCTACTTGAATAGAAAAGCATTCAACTTCATTTATTTCATTTTTAACGTGATCGTTTATATATTCAGAAATACATTCACTTAATTCATTTTGAATAGTTTTTGAGTCACCTGTGAAGACATTTTTTTCTTTTCGTATTGATTTTGAATTTCTAAAGGATTTCTTGATATCAACAATGAAAGTAATTCCGTGAAATTTCCATGATTTATCGAGTTGATGCTTTCGTCATGGTCACGGAATGCTAGTTCTTGTTTGCTCAAGTACAGTACTGAATCAATCACTGTCTGCAGGAAAAGTCTATTTAAACGAACGTTTCAGTTGAAATGCCTTTTCAAAAGCCTAGCACTCTCCCTTATGTTCTGATTTTTTCAAAATTCCTTAACTTTTATTCGCATTTCAGGTGTTCGATAGAATCACCATGTTTATGAAATGACCGAATGTTTATGAAGTGACAGTGTTATATTTAATAAATATGAGAAACCGTCTTTATTCCACGCCGAATGTTTTTTTACTATAAAGTAACACGGCCAAGAAAATCATTTTTGTAACACAGAAGTTCTACAAAGCCATTTTCTGTCATGAGAAAGAAGAGATATTCAGTAAACCGACAGTTTTTACAATTAAAATTGTAAGATTTACCGCTCTTCCTGATTTCTTTCTTGGCGACAATTGTCAGTGAATCCGTGAAGATAAAAAGAGACATTTTTCCTTGAAGTAAAATGTCTCTTTTATCTTCATCTTTCAATCGATCAAATGGAGTTTGCAATACATTACAGACAATGCCGTTCACAGAATACATACTAAAAACTTAAACTATCAGTTAAACTGTACACGAAATTTAAGTATCAGGTGAAGTTCTTGATAAACAATCACAAAGCACGAAAAAACAAATCTCTTTCGGAAAGCATGTACCGCAATGAGAAAACCCTAGTGGATTGCAAGGTACCATGGGCAATCCGTCCCGTTCCTCTGCGATCTCTTCCGAAGGTCACGACTCCAGGTGCAGAGCCTGAGTGTCTCAAGCTAAAACTCTTCACTTGCCCGGCAGATAGGAGAGGGTGACGTCACGGTTACCATGGTAACTCGGCCGATAACTGCAGACTTCCAAGCATTCTCATTTTGGCTCTTCACTTGAACTGTTTTGCGTAGAGAGACTTGGTTTCCGTATTGAACGCTCATTGTGAATTGATTTAGCAAGAATTTTGAGCATTTTGGCACTCAATAAAGGCAAAGAAGAATATATACACAGAATTACTGAAATGTTTTTTATTTTAAATGAAATAGGTGAAGAGGCACTTCACCTACTTCACCTAAAAAGCCGCCACTGTGTGATAACAATTGGTGACAATTATAATCTTGGTTACTTTTAAGTGCATCTAACCTATTCAGACATCGTTTAATTATTGAGTGTGCTTTTATTGTGCTCGGTAAAAGGACATTTAAAAGCGCATCTAGCATCTTTGAAAGCTTTATTCATTAGTCAAAAGTATCTGAAATTAAATCTTTAATAGTTTGACACTGATAATTTTAATTGAACATTTTTTATTTCATTTGCTTAAGAATATTATGAATGCATATAACTTTGGTATCGTAAGATTTGTATTTATATTGCTATCAGCAAGAGTGAATGCACGAATCTGCTTTTCCGCCGAAGTAATATAGCTGTTATTCGGGCGTAAATGTGGAGTAAATTGGCATATCCTAGTTGCGCTAATTAGAAAAAAAAAGACTGATGCAAACATGCACATTTTAGATATCTATTATTAATTTGTATGGGTAAGAAGCTCATGCTCTCCTCGCCATTATTTCAGAATTCGATACAATTACGACGTTCCGGAAAACGTGCGACAACGATGAATCCAGTTCTTTTCTGTTAACCCTTTTGCGACCTCAAGGCCCGACGCACCCGGACGTTCAAACAACCACAAGCAACGTTAACAGACAGAAAGGTTTGCTCATATCACCTACCTCGCAGCGGAAGTATCGGCCCTTACGTAGGGACGTCACTGTGCAGGATGGGTATACCGTCGAAACTTGGTCGATACAACTGAAGCACTTGCGGGAGAAGTGTTGTCAACAATTTTAAATTCAAATACGCTTTGAAGTTGAAAGCTTACAACTAAGATGGAATGCAAAAAAAAAGCGTCTACAATACACGCAGGAAAAATTGACATCCATGTGAATATATTATTTAGAGTAAACCGAGATTTTAAAGAAAATGAGTACACATTTTTTTTTCAAATCTAATTTAATCTCAATAGGATATTGACTAGCATTAAGGAAGAATGCAAGAATAGTGATCATCCAACTGTAGCATTGTCTTCTTTAAATAAATTAGAGAGAAAGAAAAAAACATATTACATTACTAGCACTTCATAAAGCAATCCCTTTATGCTGAACAAATCAAAACTTCAGCAACATTCTAGGAACTCGCTTAATTATTATAAAAAGCTGGGAATTAATTGTATTAAATGCCCCATTATTATTTGTAATTAATCGCTTAATAGAAAAGTTGAAATTATGTATTTTCAATTTTTTCCCCTTTCTTTTTGTCATATTTTAATCGCTAAATTTTGAGAACTTTGAAAATCGGGACCTTATTTAATGCAAAGAAATGCTTTCTTCATTGACCTTTGCCATATTCCTTAAGTAACTATTTTAACCGGTACTCTCCTCTTGGGTTGGTAAAGCATTTTCCTCGAGGATTTTTAATTTAGTCCAATACTAGAGAAAACCAACTGGAGTTCATGGTAGCCAAGCATGGTGAGTATTTGCAAGTTTCCCTCACCCAAACCCAGTTTTTTCCAACGCCAGTTGCTTACAGGCACATTTAGAGCATCAAGACGTCCTTGATTAGCATACAGGGAGAAATATTTTGTTCTATACCGCCACCCCACCCCCTAAAGTGGAAAACAAATTCATTTTCTTTTTCGTTGCTATTAGGAGGAACTAAAAAAACCGAGTTTTTCCAGATTTTAAATATGGGTTATTTTCACGCCGGGCTATTTTTACCCCGGGTTATTTTGCTAACGGGTTATTGAGGTTGGGTTATTTTGACTGGGATATTTTGACGCAGGTTATTCTTTCCGGGTTATTTTGACATGTAATCTCTGATACAGTAGGTAGATATCTTACCAATTTATAGCCAGCATGAGGTTGAGGGTGGCAGTGTTATTGTGGCGGGGTAGTGTGTAACTTATACCTCCAATTTAACCTTCCTTTTAAGTTCCTATGTTCTTATGTCGTAAATTTGGTTTTTCCTCGTAAAATATTTTCGAAACCTTATACCACAGAGTTTCTATACCGATGAATTTGATGTCGACCAATATTATTTGTGCTTGTTTTCCATGTAATGGTGCCATATGTCATTTTGATATCTTAGAAGTCCTTTAAATGGTAATTAAGCGATAAAAACTTTAGAACTTTAATTTAATTTTTCGCATTTTTGAGCGTATAAAACTTTGAATTAAAATTAAAGCCTTTCCTAATTAGTTCTATATATTTTAAGTCTTATGAATGTTGTTAAACATTAATAATATCAGAAAGGAACTAAAATAATAAAAAATACCATCCCAACAAGCCCATTAGGAAGCGTTATTAATATTTCCATAATTTTTTTCTTCTCCTTCGGTGTGTTTTTGGTAATAAAACCCAAACAACATCCACCTGTTTTGAAAAACAGGGGTTGTCTTATGAGTTTTTCTTCGGAAGGAAAACAAAAACTCGCTTCGAAAATAAATGAGGAAATGAGCAATCAAATATTTTCAAGGAAAGCCATTAAGTTTTTTTGTGTGTGTGTGTTTAGCCGAAAGCAGTATAGCCGGAACGTAGATTGACTTTGACACAGCCGTGTCACCAGCTGCTTCTAACGTGACACAAAATTTCTCCTCCCAGAGTTCATTTCATAATGCAAATCTGAGAACTCTGCAGAGCTCCTGACTAACGTTGCAAGTTGCTCTGATATCCCCGCTTTCAAAAAACATACTCCTTTTCTTTCCTTCTGATAAAGCAAAATGGAGTACAGTTGGTATTTATAATTCAACCTTCGTCTGACTGTCATTTCGATATCTCTTTGAATAGCAACTGAATGCGTACGAGAAATGAAACAGTAATTAAGCAAACAAAAGCTTTTCAGGCAAAGAATCAAGTAACTATTTTTATAGTCAGTGGCGAAAGTGGGTGGGAATCATAGGGAACGACGTTCCCCTAAATAAAATAATTGTGTACCAAAGTACATAGAAATTTGAAAAAAAAAAAGTTAAAGAAATGAATGTGCGGTGAATTATACAAAGGAAATTCGGGCTCGCTGTTTCTTTACATCCATGAATTCTATTCGTAATTTGTGCAAGACTTTTATGTCTGAAAATTTTCTCTCTCTGATTTCACAGTTTTCAGAGCTTTCGAACCGAGACAATACCATTTGCCCTCCGGACTTTTAGTTAACGACTCTTAGAGAATGCTCGCATTTGACTCTTTTGACTTCGTACCGAAGTCCCGTACGTTAGCAAGTGGGCAGAATCTTGAACTACCAACAGTGCTGCAGGCTAGCATTAGAATAACGAAATCAAATTCATTCATAGTGACACTTTGGTACATAGCTGTTAACCAAGTTTGTTCACGACGGACATCGATTCCGTGAACCCCTCACTCCGGGGTAAGTCGCTTTCCCAACTGAACTACGCGGACAGAATGTCTCGCTGCAGATTTGTCGTCTTCATACATGTTTTCACCTCTGTAATACGTCACACAAGGCCACACTGATTTCTGGGGTAACCACATCCTCTAATTGTTTAATGTTGAGTCTAAGAGTAGCGGTTCCTTTGGTAATTTTGAAAGGAACACCCACTGAGGTTGTTCCTTTGTAAATTTAAGTTACCGAGGTGTGTAGTTATTGTACACTATCTACCAACAAGTAATTGGACACCTGTGATAGCAAAGGGAAAGGAAGTTTATTCACCTTCAATAGTTGGTGGAGCCTCCACGAGCGGCGATTACAGCTGCGACCCTCCGGGGCATACTCTCAACCAGGCGTTGTACGACGGCTAGCGGTATTTTCTTCCACTCAGATTGGAGAAGACAGGTCAGTTCCTTCACCGATTTTGGACGGTGGGAACACCCCTTAAGTCGACGCTCCAACTCGTCCCAGAGGTGCTCGATAGGGTAAAGGTTAGGGCTCTGCGCATGCGAGTCCATTCGATTAATCCCATTGCCACCATACCAAGCCATGGTCGACCTCACAACATGACATGTAGCATTGTCATCCTGAAAGAAACATGGGTCCACCCCGTAAAACTACCACAACGTAGGAAGCGCATGGTCATCCAAAATGGTGCAGTAGGTCTCGGCGTTGAGTCTACCAGGAATTGCGACCAAGGGTTCCGTGCCATACCAGGAGAAACACCCCATAGCATAATTTCACCGCCGCCGAACTTCACAGTTGGCACAATACATTCCGGCAGGAGGCGTTCTCCAGGCAGACGCCAAACCCAGACCCTGCCATCCGAACGGTAGAGGGTGAACCTTGATTCGTCGCTCCAAAGAACCTGTTTCCACTGTTCAACGGTCTACTGTCGACGTTCTTTGCACCACTTTAGCCGAGCAGCGCTATTGGACTTGGTGATCAAAGGCTTGTGGGCGGCAGCACGTCCATGATAACCAAGCAGATGGGCTTCCTTACGGATGGTATTCATCGAAAGAGCACTCTCGGATGCCTGTTGAAACTCCTCGCGGATGTGGCCCATCGATTTGGTGCGGTTCTTCCGAATTTCTCTGGCCAGCACCCGTCGGTCTCTAACTACCAGTTTTGTGGGTCTGCCGGGTCGGGGCACATTCCGACAGTCACCTCTCATCTTCCACTTGCCAATCACGTAGGACACTGTTGATTTTGGGTACTTCAATTCGCTGGATATGTCACGTATGGATCGGCCATTTCTGTGATACTGGACGATTACACCTTTCTCGAAATCAGAGAGCTCCGAACTGCGTGGCATCTTGCATGCGACTGGTTTTGTTGTTGTTTCCCACACGATATTAAACGGCAGCGGCCGTGACGTGTATCAGGACCGCAGATATCGTCGATTGCAGGGGTGTCCAATTGCTTGTTTGTAGATAGTGTAGTTTTGATGCCGCTTTACGTCGGTGAACTGAATAATTACTATGTGCATTTAGATGGGAAAACTGTTAGTGAATTCCAAATGTTTTCACTGTTTCCCGCTACGCAGTTGAGAAAAACGAAACTCCTTCTGCTGATGTGTAACCTGCGCTTTGTGATATATACAATTCTATGTAAATTTCAAATATATTAGTGAGAAGATCAGAATATTCAGGGAAACCACAAAACATAAAACACTGTGACGTACAGACGTGAAAACATGTGCCAAGACGACAAATCTGCAGCTAGGCATTCTGTCCACGTTCAGGCACGCCATGTGTCATCCAAAGCAGCTGACGTTGGTATGTTTAAACGCCTTTCGGTTTCACTTATGGACAACCCACTAATATAACCCCCAGCACTCTTTCCTTTCTCAAAGTCAGTTCTCTCCCGCCGCAACATTTTCACTCAACCTCACAGTGCGATATGATCGCGGTCAGCTGAAGGATTGTTTTTATACCGTTTTCAGTTGTACCGCGCATCTTCACAACGCAGCGGATTCGTTCATTTGCTTTTGACGGGGCGTCTGGTGACTTCTGTGATTAATGCAGTCCTACAGAAAAAAGTACTTTGGCGATCTGTTATCTGGTATGGCATTCTCAACCACTGCCGAATTACAGGGGAGAGAGTGTTAGTTGGAACAGTGAGTAAACCGCAATTAGAAATTTCAAAAAGTTTACATAGTTTAACACAGGAAGCGGGTAATCCCTTGACTCTCTGGTACTCACTTCACTGGTGTTTTCTCAGGTGGTTTCGGTTAACAAATGGTCCGCGGATTTGTTCGTAGTCACCATGAAACCATGAAAAAAAAAGTAATAATAATATCAGAGAGAGTGCAATGAGAAGAAGAAAGAAAAAAGAACTCAGTTAAGATTATCTGTGTTAAAAAAATCGGTTTCGATGGGCGAGGATTGAATAAATAAACTTTAAAAAATGTCTGATTGAGTGAGATAAAATGTAACCTGACACCCCTAGGCCTTGAAAAGAAGTGCTGTGGCCGCGCCAGGTCTCGACTGCACCCCACCGTTCCCCTAAACAGATCATCAACTTTCAGCACTGCTTATAGGCTTAGTTTCCAAGGAACACTGATTACTTTTTAGACCATTACCTAGGTTTAGCTGAAAAAATTTCCGTGTCGTCTTCCTATTTTTTGCATGATCCGCAACGATCTCAATGTGGATCACACCTTGTTTCCACAAGATACACAGACCTACTCGAAACGTCCGCGTTTGAGGGCAGGTCTTTAAAGATGGTTTACCTGGATCCAGAAACTGGCTGAAAGTGTCTGGATTACGCAGGCAGATCCACTTTTCAGTGCCTCAGTGCCAGTAACTATCTGCTTGATGAACGGAATGTACACCTCAACGCGTCGTTGAGCGGGAGCTGGAGTAATTTCATGCGTCACATCATGCTATCGACTGTAGACGTTTCCGAGCTTCGCAGGTGTTCGGCGATAGTTGATTGGAAACTACCACTTCGACCAACAAAGCACGAGTGCCAGTTGTTGTATTTGCTTCAAAGATGTCATCTTTCGAAGGTTTCAACGACCCAAGACGCAATGAAAAGCTTTTGAAATTAAATTATTTCCGAAATCTTTCTGTTTTGATCTTAGGGGTGTAGGTCATAATTTTTTTCCTAAAACAGGTAAAATGTTTATTCATTTTTTAATGATGGGAGATGAAAAACGATTACATAGTCCTGTGCAAAAGTTTTTGTTTGGTTTTGTTTAACGAGCCATTTGGCTATGTTAAGCTCAAAACAAGTTTCTAAAGTCATGCAATGAATTGATTATGATACGCTTTCCAACATACCACAAATCATTACTCAAGTTATGAGGATAATCGCTGTGGAATAAATCTCGCTCATGTGCCCTGACCTTTGACCCCATTTCGATTTTATCAAACAAAACCGGTTAAGTATACCTGCGAAATAACATACTAAAGTTTTGTCGCAATAGAAGGATTTTGGTCAAGTTATCAGGATAACAGCTGTGGAATTAATCTCGTTCTCGTGTTCTGACCTTTGACCCCATTTCGATTTTATCAAACAAAACCGGTTAAGTATACCTCCGGAACAACATACTAAAGTTCTGTCGCAGTAGAAGTATTTTTAGTCATGTTATGAAGATAATGGTTGTGGAATAAATCTCGCTCCTGTGCCATGCCATTTGACCCCATTTCGATGATATTAAACAGAATTGGTTCGATATATATCTGAAACAACATACTAAAGTTTTGTTGCAATAGAAGCATTTTTGGTCAAGTTATCAGGATAACAGCTGTGGAATTAATCTCGTTCTCGTGTCCTGACCTTTGACCACATTTCGATGATATTAAATAGAACCGGTTAAGTATACCTCCGGAACAACATACTAAAGTTCTGTCGCAGTAGAAGTATTTTTAGTCATGTTATGAAGATAATGGTTGTGGAATAAATCTCGCTCCTGTGCCATGCCATTTGACCCCATTTCGATGATATTAAACAGAATTGGTTCGATATATATCTGAAACAACATACTAAAGTTTTGTTGCAATAGAAGCATTTTTGGTCAAGTTATCAGGATAACAGCTGTGGAATTAATCTCGTTCTCGTGTCCTGACCTTTGACCACATTTCGATGATATTAAATAGAACCGGTTCAGTATACCTCCGGTACAACATACTAAAGTTCTGTCGCAGTAGAAGCATTTTTAGTCATGTTATGAGGATAATGGCTGTGGAATAAATCTCGCTCCTGCGTCCTGACCTTTGCCCCATTTAGATGATATTCAACACATCATACGGAACAACATACTAAAATTTTGTCGCAATAGAAGCATTTTTACTGAAGTTATGAGCATAATGGCTGTGGAAAAATTCCACTCCTGCGTCCTGACCTTTGACCCCATTTCGATCATTTTAAACAGAACCAGTTCAGTATAACTCCGGAACAACATACTAAACTTTTGTCTCAATAGAAGCATTTTTAATCAAGTTATGAGGATAATGGCTGCGGAATAATCCCGCTCATGTGTTCTGACCTTTGACCCCATTTCGATGATATTCAACACAATCGGTTCATTGTACCTCAGGAACAACATGTTGAAGTTTTGTCGCGATCGAAGCATTTTTACTTATGACGCATAACAGCAATGGAATGGATCCCGCTCCTGTGTCCTGACCTTTGAACCCATTTCGTCCATTTTCAAGAGGGTTTGTCCTTAGGTGGTCTCCTACCATATACTGAAATTTAGTCGAAATCGAACCATTTTTACACGAGTTATCGTACGGACGGACAGACAGACAGACGGAAAAAGCTGGAGCATGTACGCTTTTTACGCTTTCCAACCGTAGGTTGAAGAAGCGTATATACTCCAGCTTTTTCCGTCCGTCTGTCTGTCGGCACGATAACTCACGTAAAAATGGTTCGATTTCGATGAAATTTTAGTATGTGGTAGGGGACCACCAGGGGACCAACCCTGAAGTGGGGTCAAAGGTCACTCCATAAAAGCGGGATCAATCTCATTGCCTTTATGCGTCATAACATGCGTAAATATGGTTCGATTTCGATGAAATTTCTGCATGTGGTAGGGAACTACCTGGGCAAGAACCCTATTGAAAATTGGCAAATTGGGGTCAAAGGTCAGGCAGGGCATAAGAGCAGGATCCATTCAATTGCCCTTATACGTCATAACTTTCGTAAATACGGTTCGATTTCGATGAAATTTTAGTATGTGGTAAGGAACCACCTGGGAACGAAAGCTATTGAAAATGGGTGGAATGGGATCAAAGGTCACTCCATAAAAGCGGGATCAATTTCATTGCCTTTATGCGTCATAACATGCGTAAATATGGTTCGATTTCGATGAAACTTCTGCATGTGGTAGGGAACTACCTGGGCACGAACCCTATTGAAAATTGGCAAATTGGGGTCAAAGGTTAGGCAGGGCATAAGAACGGTATTTATTCCATTGCCCTTATGCGTCATAACGTGCGTAAAAATGGTTCGATTTAGATGAAATTTTAGTATGTGGTAGGGAGCCACTGGGGACGAACCCTATTGAAAATGGGCGAAATGGGGTCAAAGGTCAAGACACTGGAGTGGGATCCATTTCATTGCCCTTGTGCATCATAACTTACCAAAAAATGTTTCGATTGCGACAAAACGTTATCACGTTGTTCCGGAGGTATAGTGAACCGGTTCTGTTGAATATCAACGAAATGGGGTCAAAGGTCATTGCACAAAATCAAGATTTATTCCACAGCCATTATTCTCATAACTTGCGTAAAACTGCTTCTATTGCGACAAAACTTTAGTATGTTATTCTTGAGGTGTACTGAACCGGTTCTGTTGAATATCATCGAAATGGGGTCAAAGGTCAGGACACAGGAGCGAGATTTATTCCACAGCCATTATCCTCATAACTTGAGTAATAATTTCTGGTATGTTGGAAAGCGTATCATAATCAATACATTGCATGATTTTACTAACTTGTTCAACCTACGGTTGGAAAGCGTAAATGACGTTAAAGCTTTTGCTTCTCAGAAAGAATTTAAGAGAAACGGAAATGGAACTTCAGTGACATAAAATATTCGGCTGTCTTTTCACGTGCTGCAAAAGCATTTAGTAGAAGGCTGTTCTCTAAAAGATTTCTGACTTTCGTAAATTACACATTTATCCGATCGTACAAAATTGTTTCCTCATCGTTGGAAATTCACTCAAATCAGTTGAAAAACTAGGGTACAGGAGACCAGTTCGGCTGATTACAAGCCAGTGTAGACAACAGCAGCCTATTCGATTACAGGCCAATGTAGAAGAGTGTAGTTCCCCTGATTAAAAACCAGTGAAGAGAAGCGCAGTTCTTCTGATTACAAACCAGTGAGGAGAAGGACAGTTTAGCTGATCACAAATCATTGTAGCGAAGTGTTCACCTAATTACTATTATTATGACCGTTCATTTTGTTAAATTCTTTTCTTTAAGATACATTGCTCACAAGAGTTCGTGTCAAACGACAAGAAGTGTCCAAAACACAGGAGTTATCAGTTCCTGTCCTTAGATTTTAGAGGAAGGATAGTCAACAAACAGCCATGTTGCGTCGAATTGATTAAGTATCCTCTACTTGTTGTTTTTTTCCTTTCGTTATCAACATGCCATAAAAATGTACTGGAACAAAAAGTTCAGGGACACTCAAATCAAAAGACTATAAAAACAGGTTAGTAAAATCATGCAATGCATTGATAATAATACGCTTTCCAACACACCAGAAATCATTACTAAATTTATGAGAATAATGGCTGTAGAATAAATCTCGCTCCTATGACCTGACCTTTCATCCCATTGCGATAATATTCAACAGGTCCGGTTAATTATTCTTCTGGAACAACATGATAAGATTTTGTTTCAATCGAAGCATTTTTACATCAGTTATAACGCATAAAGGCGATGGAATGGATCCCGATCTTATGTCTTGATCTTTGACCCCACCTCACCCATTTTCAATAGAGTTTGTCCCCATATGGTCCCCTACCACATACTAAAATTTCATCGAAATCGAACCATATTTACGCTTGTTAGGACGCATGAGGGCAATGGAGGGCATCCCGCTCCTATGTCCTGACCTTTGACCCCACTTTACCCATTTTCAATAGGGTTCGTCTCCAAGTAGTCCCCTACTGCATACTGCATGTTCATTGAAATCGAACAATATTTACGCAAGTTATGACGCGTAAGGGCAATGCAATGCATACCGCTCCTATGTCCTGAACTTTGACCCCACTTAACCCATTTTTAATAGGATTCGTCCCCAGGTGATCCCCTATTACATACAAGAATCGAACCATATTTACTCAAGTTAAGACGCATAAGGACGATTTAATTGATCCCGCACCTATGTCGTGACCTTTAACCCCACTTGTCCCATTTTCAATAGGGTTCGGCCCCAGGTAGTTCCCTACCACGTACTAAAGTTTCATCGAAATCGAACCATTATTACGCGAATTATCGTGCGGACGGACAGACGGACAAAGCTGGAGCATATACGTTTCTTCAACCTGCGGTTGGAAAGCGTAAAAAAAGTAACTCCGCTATAAGTAACTCCGATATGCATTAAGAATTTGCTTATTTTACAAGTATTTATTTTGGGCACTGTGAAATTAGTTTTTAAAATTTAATACTGTAGCCGCATCCAACGGAAGTATAAAAACACAAAAACAATGTTGAAAATTGGAAATAAGCTCTCACTATTGAAAAGGAGTTTACTCAACACCCCGAAAAAGAAAAGGAGAAACATTTACTTCGTTTCTTATTCTGTTGTAGCGGTCCTTTGTCACCAATCCAAGTAATGCACCAAATAGTAATAATAAAAATAACATATAAATGGAACAAATTCGGCTACTTGGGAACCACATCTATAGCAGAGAGACGTAGCTAGTGATGGATTCTAGGGAGGGTACTATTAAAAAATGTAGAAGAGGCTTGGAAAATTTTTAGTTACTTCGTTACATATTTTTGGCATCATTTATTAAGTTATTAAGCGCAAAAATGTTGTTTTTAATATGGTCGTGTATATAAGATACACGACCATTTTTGTTTGCTTCCTGTGTATACTTTAAAAAAGCTTCCAGACAAGATGTTTTTTGCTAGTTTTGATAAAAAAAAGAGTAGAGGAATAATCTAATTATTTATTTGATAACGCAGAAGTTAATTAGCAATGAATTATAAATTAATTTTACGGAGTTAATCATCATCATCATCATTGTCAACCATTATCAATCCACTGCTGGACGAAGGTCTCCCCAAGTTTCCTCCACAACGGTCTGTCTTGTGCCAGTCTCCTCCATGTCACTCCCGCATATTTACGAATTTCATCCACCCATCTCCCATGTGGTCTTTTTCTGGGTCTTTTCCTGTCCCTTGGAATCCAATCTAAAATTTCGGCTGTCCATCTATGGTCTGTCCTTCTGGCAGTATGTCCAGCCCATTGCCATTTCAGGGATTTAACTCTGATCATGATGTCTTCCACTCTCGTCATTTTTTCGGATCCACGAGTTCCTCTTCTTATCTCTCCTGGTTATACCAAGCATGCACCTCTCCATGATGCTTTGAGTTGTCTGCAGCTTTTGTATGTCTCTTTTAGTTAAAGTCCACGTCTCTGCACCATACGTAAGCACTGGAAGGATGCATTGATCAAACACTTTTCTTTTAAGACATAATGGCATATTGCTCTTGAAAATTATGCTGTTTCTTCCAAAAGCTCTCCAGGCAAGTTTTGTACGCCGATTAATTTCTTCATCAATGTGACCCTCACTTGATATCTGCTGTCCAAGATAAACATATGTATCTGTTATCTCCAGTTTTCTCCATCAATCGATAAATCTTCATTACTTGTAAAAGCATTGAACATCACTTTTGTCTTCTGAAAGTTCATTTTTAATCCCACTTCTTTACTCTTGTCAGCAAGTTCCTGGATCATACTCTGCAGCTCTGATGGGGTAGTTGCAAAAATGACTACGTCATCAGCAAAACGAAGGTGGGTTAGATAATCTCCATTAATCTTTATCCCTTTGTTTTCCCAGTTCAGTGATTGAAAGACATTTTCCAATGTGGCATTAAAGAGCTTCGGAGATATGGTGTCACCTTGTCTCACTCCCTTTCCAATTTTTATGTGTGTTGTATTTTCAAACAGCCGAATCTTTGCACTTGCATTTTCATAGATGTTATTAATAATATTAATGTATGCATCTTCAATACCGCAGGATTTCAGAGCCGTGGTAACTGCTGATGGTTTCACCGAATCAAAGGCTTTTTCATAATCGATAAAAGCCATGCACAATGGAAGTTCATATTCCCTCGCTCTTTCAATCAGTTCTCTCAGTACGTGGATATGATCTATTGTGCTGTAGCCACTCCTGAATCCAGCTTGTTCTCTCGGTTGAGCCATGTCCAGTGTTACCTTCAAGCGGTGTGAAAGAACTTTAGTGAAGATTTTATAAACCACTGATAGGAGGCTGATAGGTCTGTAGTTCCTGAGATAGTTACTGCTGATAGGTCTGTAGTTAATAGTTCCTGCTATGTATGCGCTTTCGAAAATTTCCCCGATGCTATTACGGGCACGAAAAGAGAAGGTACCCTAGTGATGTTTTTTTTTTCTCTCGAATGAAACTATTTAATCGATCAAGTCGAAATTTGATATTTCCAAGCTTTGTTAAAAAATGTTTATAGTCGATTGGCTGAAATTAGCCAAAAGTATTCATTACACAATGCGAATTGATCTACGAACTGCATTGATGTGTCTTTATAAACTTCTGCAAAACTGTGAGTGTTTTAAAACTATACCAATTTCCATACTCATGGCTCTACGGGCATGATTAATCAGCTGACCTATATGCAATCTTTTCCTCTCAGTCAAATCGATATAGAGAGTTTTAAGTGGGGTATTCAACTTACTTTCGTTCAATTTTTTTGAAATATGGCATTCGCTAATTATTACTATGTTCCTCTGGTATTTCAAAGGGGAGGCGGCGGTAGCCCCCGAGCTACAGCCCTGCTACAACAGTCGAGATCAATGATTGATCTATTGAACATCCAAACTGATCTCTCAAAAGTGTGTTCATGCGGCGTCTGAACTGCAGCTTTGTAAAACATGCTTTCACGAAGAATTAAATCGAACCAATACAATCTGTATATCATCTACGACTATATACTTCTGAAATAATTTTCTTTGTAAAAAAATATTAATGGATTATGCAATGTTTCCCAACCGCCGGTCCGTGAGTTTTTTCTGCCGGTCCGTGAGGTTTTTTCTGCCGGTCCGTGAGGTTTTTTCTGCCGATCCGCAAGAAACGAGCGAATTTACTTATTTTTCTTTTGAATCGAAACAGAGTCAAAGTAAGAGGAAATCTAGATCTAAAATTTTTTTGAACACCTGTCGCGGAAGGTTAAGGGAAGCTTGAATCGCTAATCTCTTCACAAGATCTGAACTCCTGCTGGATAACTTACCAGAAAAACGAAAGATTTGTTGAACTTCCTCCTGATGCCAATCTGGTATCGATATTCAGATCCAAATCTCTGACTAAATTTTGAGGTATTGTGGGGGGAAAATATCCAAGTATCGGCGACAAACTTTTAAAATTGTTAGTAGCTTTTTCGGCGACGTATTTATTGCAAGAAAAGCTTTTTAGCCGCTTCTGCGACAAAGTTTAAAAATTATTAATAGCTTTATCGGCGACGTATTTATCGCAAGAAAAGCTTTTTAGCCGCTTCGGCGACAAAGTTTAAAAATTATTAATAGCTTTTTCGGCGACGTATTTATTGCGAGAAAAGCTTTTTAGCCGCTTCGGCGACAAAGTTTTAAAATTATTAGTAGCTTTATCGGCGACGTATTTATTGCAAGAAAAGCTTTTTAGCCGCTTCGGCGACAAAGTTTTAAAATTATTAATAGCTTTATCGGCGACGTATTTATTGCAAGAAAAGCTTTTTAGCCGCTTCGGCGACAAAGTTTAAAAATTATTAATAGCTTTTTTGGCGACGTATTTATTGCGAGAAAAGCTTTTTAGCCGTTTCAGCGACAAAGTTTTAAAATTATTAGTAGCTTTTTCGGCGACGTATTTATTGCGAGAAAAGCTTTTTAGCCGCTTCGGCGACAAAGTTTTAAAATTATTAGTAGCTTTTTCGGCGACGTATTTATAGCGAGAAAAGCTTTTTAGCCGGTTCGGCGACAAAGTTTTAAAATTATTAGTAGCTTTTTCGGCGACGTATTTATTGCGAGAAAAGCTTTTTAGCCGCTTCGGCGACAAAGTTTTAAAATTATTAGTAGCTTTTTCGGCGACGTATTTATTGCGAGAAAAGCTTTTTAGCCGCTTCGGCGACAAAGTTTTAAAATTATTAGTAGCTTTTTGGGTGACGTATTTATTGCGAGAAAAGCTTTTTAGCCGCTTCGGCGACAAAGTTTTAAAATTATTAGTAGCTTTTTCGGCGACGTATTTATAGCGAGAAAAGCTTTTTAGCCGCTTCGGCGACAAAGTTTTAAAATTATTAGTAGCTTTTTTGGCGACGTATTTATTGCGAGAAAAGCTTTTTAGCCGCTTCGGCAAACAAAACAAACTACAGGAACATAATGAACATTAATGTTGCCCTGAGCCTTGCAGAAACGACGCTGTAAGCAAGGCTCGAGAAGATTATCGCAAAGCAGCAGCAGCAGACCCCAGAAAAAATAGAAAAAATTATATTAACGGTAACGAGAATATTGAGTTTTATTGATTATGGATTGCACTTGTTAATCCTTAAACAACATTAACAGAATAAATTATATTAGCTGTAGGTAGGTGACATGGAATAATCGGATATATAAATTATGGATTGTACGCAGTGATCATTATACAGCGGACGTTCCATAAAAGGAGAGTAAAATGACACAAAATGTATAAATATAGGTACAGAAAAATATATGTTATTCTTTCTCATAGTATCTTTCCTCGGATGATATGCAACGGTGCCATCGTTCAATCCACTTTTCAAAGCGTGTGTCGAAGATGAATCCACTTTTCAAAGCATGTGTCGAAGATGAATCCACTTTTCAATTCAATCCACTTTTCAAAGCATGTGTGGAAGATGTCTTTAACGACCCCTGTACAGCTTGAATAACGTCAGCATCTGTGTTGAATGTTGCGCCACGGAACTTCTCCTTCATTGTTGGAAACAACCAGAAATCGCACGGGGTAAGGTCAGGACTGTAGGTAGGCTGTGGCATGATTTCAATACTGCATTTCGTAAGAAGCTGTTCAAGACAAGCAGCCACATGTGGGCAGGCGTTATCATGGTGTAAGGTCCACATGCCCACCAGTTCCGGTCACTTAATCGATATGTGACGCTTCAAGACTGAAATGTAATACTCAGCATTGACAGCAATTTCTGGAAGAACAGCATGCTGGTAGACTACACATTCATGATCAAAGAAAATCATCATTAGCACCTTCCCATCTGATTTGGTTTGGTGCACTTTTTTCGAAGGAGGCGACCCTGTGTGTTTCCAGACACTCGTTGCGCGCTTCATGAGGGAGACGAAATAATGGACCCATGTTTCATCGGCAGTTATTACAGTGTTTAGAAAGTCTGCATCCGTTGCAATCACACTCATGACACACCCTGGCTAACATTTTGTTCTCTCGTCAGGTGATGAGGTTCCCATCTGGAACACACTCGATGCAGCAGTAATTTGTCGCTTAGAATGCGGAATGCCAATGTTTTTGAAATATTAGTTGATGCCGCTATGCTTTCACACGGCATTCGTCGTTTTTGCAGGATTCCCCAAACAGTGTTAACAATACGCTCCATAACAACACTTTCAGGTCTACCAAGCCTAGGAGCGAGTTCTGCCGACAAACACCCTTTTTTAAAATCATGGTGCCATCTAAAAATCGTTGACTCACCCAAATATTTATCTTTGAAAAATTTTCATTAAATCAATTGTGCAGCCGTGTCGTACATCGCATTTCACTTCTTAACACTGAATCATTCACCTCCATAGCTAAATGGCGAAATGCAGACGTACCTTAAACAACTGCGTAATAACGAAACCAGAATCATCTGCTATGGCTAATAACTGTTGCCACAGATACTTCCTTAATTCAAGTAGTCGTCTGTGTGGTAATTTTTCCCCTTCGCACTGTTGCCAACTCAAAAAAAAATTACTCTCAGTTTTTTATGGAGCTGCCTTTCTAATCTAAAATATTACGAAATTAAATGCTCGAAAATAACCGAAAGGTTTTGTTTCTTGCGTCGCAGGTCCGCGAAAGTTTCTGCAACGGTCCGCGAGTTCAAAAAGATTGGCAACCACTGCATTATGGAGCAGCATGTGAGTACAATGAACCTCATTTTATATTTATTTAGAGTGAATATATTTAAACAGGCATAAAATGAGCATGATACTACTACGCAAAAAACATGATGATTTTTCAGTTCAAAAGTACTTTTTCCAGCTTAAGCTGTTCTCATGAATTTTTGAACGCATCGCAAGGAAATAAAGTGTCAAAACAAGAAAAAAATCTTATTTTTCATTGTGGTGCGACCCTGTCTTGACGTGCGATTAAAAATTAATAACACCTTCGCGCAATGTTCATCCGGTTAAAATTTCAGTAAGATCTTTTGCGTCATCAAGAAACAGTAATTTTTTCCGTTTATCTTGAAAAAGAAAACAAGTTGTCTTTTCTTTTCTTACCTGGTCTAATGCAACTCCAACCACACAAGCCATCACAGAGGCACCTTTTCTTCGAACTGATGCAGTCTTCATCTTTCTGGCATTTCCTGAGACATTGTCTTCCTCCCGCTGCTGCTTCTTCCCTATTCCGAAGGCACCCCTCTGGGTCTACTGTCTGTGGGTCGATGATGTCATACTCTGGAATAAAGAGTTCTACACATTAATGTAGACGAAATTCTACATACAGATCATACAGAAATTAATACCACTAATATTTATAACAAACGCTGTGCGTTTGTATGAAGAGCAGAAGAAGTTTAATCTTTATCTGGTAACACGAAATTTGGGATTTATACTTAGCCATTATTCTTTTAATTTTGGGAAAACAGTTTTAACTTTTGCGGAGAGCTTTGTTGTTCAACGAATTTTGAAGTTCTTGTTCAAAATGACTTACGTAACGAAAATGTTCGTTCAGAAAGTTGTAATGTTCGTGTAAGTATAGCTGACTGAACGCTACATAAATAACTTATCAAAAACTTCACCTGCAGTGAAACTGGGTTCATTCAAGGAAACGTCGCGTCGTGAAAAAGTTACTTACAGTTAGTCTGTATTCAACCAAAACTCCTTTAGCACAACTCAGTCTTCAACAATATCAGTGAATTAATCCCAATTACTTGTGAGCAAAACGTTTAACGAAAAACAAAACACCAACACTAAATATGTAATACGAAGACGTCAAGATATCACAGCTTCAAGTAACTCAACTTCCGCAACTACTATTATATCATCATATTATACTATCATCCCAACACCTTTGCTGCTGCTAATAAATACACGTCTGACAGAGAAAATGTCACACCATGAAGGAATGCTCGAGAACAGACCAAACTGCACACACAGATAGCCAAGTAGGTTCTGAACAAATGATTTACTTGTCACATACAGACTACGCTCCAGTGGCCGAATATACAGGATGAACAATAATTAGTGTGACCCCATTTTGGGCGATACAGCGTTGAATCCGATGTGGCATCGAGGCAATGAGAGTCCGAATAGAGTCCTGGGATATTATGGACCATGTGGTATTGATTCGAGTCCACAGTTCATCTTCATTTTGCGAAGGTGGGAGGGTACTCAACCGACGTCCAATGGTGTCCCACAGATGCTCGATGGGCGAGAGGTTGGGTGATCGTGCTGGCCACGGAAGCATCCGCACACCGTGTAAAGCATTCAGGCTGATCCGAGCGGTATGTGGCCAGGCGTTATCCTATTAAAAAACGGCGTGTGGGATGCCCTATAGATACGGTACTGCCACGGGCCGCGGCAGCTCGTAAACATAGTGGCGTGCCGTCAGTGTGACCGTAATATGTACCAGTGTTGAGCTGCTGTTGACGCTGATAGGACCTCACACCATGATTTCACGTTGCCGGGCCGTGTGGTGCGCCACAATGGTGGAGGAATCCGCCCGCTGGCCACGTCGCCTCCGGACTCTTACGCGGCCATCATCCGTGATGAGACAAAACTGCGATTCGTTGCTGAACACCACACTGTCCCATTCGGAACCACACGTAGCTTTAGAGCGACAGCGGTGACGACAATGGCTTCCTGTTAGGGGTAGCCTTTGCAACGGACGACTGGACAGCAAATCAGACGCAGCCAATTGGCGCGACACTGTCCGCGTCGATATCGGAGCATCCAAGCCTCGCCGTACGTTCCGCAAATGTCGCCTACGGCATGACGACCGGATGCAACGATCGGTGCGTTCGATCGTCCGTGTCTGCGCTCCGGTCCCCCTACGAATTTGCACAGATCCTTTCTGGGACCACTGTCTCCAAATGCGACCGACGGTTGTGGCATAACGTTGCGTTTCTTCCGCAATACGACGCAAGGACCAACCGCCAGTAAGAAGGCTTACGATGACACTTCTCATGAACTCATCCGTTTGACGAAATTGCGTACGACGGCGTCCCAACGGCATTGGCACTCCTTCTTTCTCCAGACACGGTTACAGCAGAGCCACTCACTTCTCGCGGCCGTGACGATGTCTAAATTGATGGCCTCACGGGCTGGTTGTCCGATTATATCCCGCGCGCCGTTAATACGATTGGCCTGCAAATGTAATCATTTGCATAACTTGTACGTGTGCACCCACCCTGCAATGTGCATGGCGTCTTCGTGGTGTGGTATTTTCCCTGTCAGGCAGTGTATATCGTTCAGTTCTCTTCTGATATATACACTCGTCAGACGTTCTGACTTCAACGTGTTGCCAACCATACTCTTGCGAGAGAGATATCGTTAAGTTCGTGAAATGTTAAAGGAGAATGAACTCAAATTACATAGAAAAGGTAATTAAAAATGAAAGTTAAAGAGTATAGGTCACAAAGTCAGGGTTGTTTAACGTGTGATCCTTAATAACAAAAGAAATAAAGTACTTAATACATAATTCTTAGCACGTCTTTTGAAAAAAGAGGACCTGCACATATTTCTACTATACCGTTTCGTCCGTCTGTGGACACCATATCGCTTCACCTATTTGTTCGATTTGAAAAACATTATTTTGCGTTGGGAAACCTGAAATGCGAAAACCATTATACTTGCCTAGAAAGGCAAGGATAATCGTTTTCGCATTTCAAATTTAATCGTTTTCGCATTTAATAATCGTTTTCGCATTTGGCATTTCTGCCTTTCTCTGATACATAAAATCATCGTTAGGCGGCGTAAACGCAGATGCTATCGGATTTCAAAATATATTATATTGTACATCACTGCTTCTAAAAACAAAATTATGACATATTTTTCTTTCGAAAGTTTTTAGAACATTTTGCGTACGACTTCAGATCATTCCTGGACCACTGGACCACTGTTGTCAGTTCTGTAGAAGAAAAACTCTTTTCACAATATGTGGAAATATGACAGAATTGCTAACACAGCAATCACACACACAGTATTTGTAATTTTCTTGTAGGACTTCCGTCCACATTGAGTAGAGTTTAGGTCCCAGCCACCTGCAGCGAGATCGCATTTTGGGCAGGATGCAGAAACGGAAGGAATGAGGGCAAGTCTAGCGACTTTGACAGAACAGTTTGTAGTGAGATTAGAGTACACTAGATGGCGCCATCTTACAAGTACGATGTTGCACACAGAGGGGTGAGAGAATTTCAGGGAGGGGGCGTAGGAAGGGATACCCATTTAACCAGTGGGTCCAGCCTGGGGACCGTCACTTAACGTGCTCGTCCAATGCACGGCGGATATTCTGCGATTGTTAGTAAATCACACCATCTCTGAAAGATCAGCCCAGGTTCGAACCTGAGGACCTTGCATTGATAGTCTTACTCGCTAACCACTAAGCCATCCGCCGCACTACAGCAATCATACAATTCTGAATTTCCTATATCTATTGTTCTTCACGTAACATTAATCACTGTATATGCATTTTCAGTTTTTAATACTCAGTGTATGCATTTTCAGCATATTATATTGAGTATATGCATTTTCAGTAAATGCAATATCCACTGAAGAGCAATTGAATTAGAGATACCTCCCTAGTAACGTGTAGTACCAACTTTTGCCCTGATGACGGCGGCGATTCGTCTCGGCATGGACTCGACAAGACACCGGAAGCGTTGGGAAGCCATACCGATCCACGACCCCTGAACAAGCTCCCACAGTTCACGAAGATTTGATGGAGGGTGGATCACAGCCTCGAACATCTCTCTCGATGGCATCCCAGATGTGCTTGATGGGATTGAGGTCAGGTGACATAGCTGGCCAAGGAAGCGAGGTCACCTAGGTGGAGTGTTCATCCAACCATTCGGATACAATTCGGGAGCTGCCTTGTCTTATTGCAGGATGAGGTCCCCAGTGGGATGTTGAAGACGCACAAACGGGAGCATATGATCGTCCAGGATATCCCTGTAACGTTGACCTGTGAGGGACGATGTCACACGTACCAGGGGTCCCATTTCAGTTTACGTAAACAGTCCCCATACGAGAATGCCACACCCACCAGCTTGAAGAGTACCCTGCTGGCAAGAAGAATCCATCGCTTCATGTGGTTTGCGCCGTACTCGTATCCTGCCATCCGCATGTACCAACGTGGATCTCGACTCATCAGTCCAGGCAACATTTTTCCACATGTCTAGGGTCCAGTGGAGATGTTCCCGCGACCATGCTAATCTTTGCACCCTGTGATCTGCGGTCAGCAGCGGTACCCTCGTGGGACGGTTGCTTCTGTACCCCATAGCAAAGAGACGGTTCTGGATGGAGTGGCTGCTTACACGTTTTTGTGCACCAGCGTTATATTGCCGAGTGATGTCTTGCATTGTAGCCCGTCTATCCGCTGTTACAATGCGAACTAGCCGACGATGACCCCGCTCATCCACACGCTGTTGTCCACGGCAGTTGGCCCTTGCAGGGATGGTTTTACCGTATTCGATGTACTCACGGTGCACCCGTGGCACCGTGGCTCGTGAAAATCCCATTGCCTGCACGACTTCCGAGATAGAGTGACCCATTCGTCGGGCCCCGACAGTTTGCCCATGTGCAGATGCCCTTAGATCCTTCGTCTTATCCATACTGCGTCCGACTCTTACTGATTCCCGTCGCATCATTCCTTATATTGTCGGATTGCTGCATACGTCATGTCATTTCCGTTTACAGGGTCGCCCACAGCGCCACATTTCCATAATGACAGCTGTTTCTAATTCAATTGCTCTTCAGTGTACATTACAGTACATTGCATTTTCTCGAATATTTCTGTTTCTTACGCGTTTTGAAAAATTGCTTTCGCGTTGGATAGAATTAGCAACGAAGAATGTCTTGCGTATAACAGCTAATTTTCGTAACGAACAGGATTGCTACTAAGGGACGCAAGTCCATATTATTGTTTTTTGGATATAAACGCATAAGTATCTGTCCTTCTAGGAACTCAATTTAAAAATATTCTTTTCATATAAATAACGTTGATGACGAAAACGTTTTTCTCATATTTCCTGCTCATGACAATAGACAGCTTTTATTTTCTGCTTATAATAATGGATCCCTTTTTAGTGGTGGATTTGCTTATATACGTCCCGGTATAAAAAGGAATACGTGGCCTGACATACATCATAAACAAGCATGAACAGTGGAACGGACCATCCAGCAGGGCACAGTGACTTTCAACGCGGAATGATCATAGGATGCCGTCTTAGCAAGAAGTCAAGTTGGAAAATTTCTATCCTGCTGTAGCTGCCTCGATCAACTATGAGTGATGCCATTGTGAAGTGCAATGGCATCACATGTAGTTGACTCTTGTAAATCTTAACGCGGCCGCCTATACTATAATTTTCGATAATTCTGTGCTTTCAACATTATGGCAATAGTTCGGCAAAGGCCCTTTTCTTTACCAACAAAACGATGCTCCCACAAAGAGAGGTCTTTAAACGCCGACCATACCTCCCCAAGCGAGGTTCGTATAGGAATGGTTTGATGAGGTGAGTGTGGAATAACCTGACTGGCATACACAGAGCTCCGGCGCCTCAACCCCGTGGAACATATTTGCGATGAATATTAACACCCACTGCGAGCCAGGCTGAAGCGCATGATATCAGTGAGCAACCTAACTAATGCTCTTGGGGTAGAATGGAAGGTATAGTTCCCCCAGTAACGTATCAAAATCCAGTGGAAGGCCTTTCTAGCAGAGTAGAGGTTGTAATAGTAGCAAAGATTGGACCAAGTCGACATTAATTTCATTCCTATTGCAGGGAGTTCGTGGTGAGGAATGTTATGCAAATAATTTCTATTGTTTTGCATAGATCACTTTTGTCCCTAGGGAGCGTTTGTCACTAGGGACCCAAAAAAAATGTGTCCTAAATGGGACCAAATAACATTTTGGACTGTCCTTTACTGTGATAAGCTCTTGTATAGAAAACAGCACCAACCCCACTAAACAGAGAAAGATATGGATAAGTACTAGTTGGACAAAATGACGTCCCAGAATTCCTCGATGGAGTGGGGAATTAGTGTATACCGGCAAATGCTGCATTCCACTTCTTTGCACAAATGTTTGATGTGATTCAAGTAGGGAATATTTGCTTACCATGGGAGCAAATGACATGCGTAAGGATCTCGAACCATCCTTGCGCAATGTGGGACGTTTGATACCGGCCGATGTCTTTTTGAAAGAGTCCAGTGCTTTCCGTGCACATGGTACCTATGTAGAGCAACATTTGGTCCGAGACACTGCCTAACTAGGATGTGGCGGTAGGGATGTGTCCAACGGGGATGCGGAAATTCAGTAGTGCCCATGAGAGCAATCCCATGTTACTCTTGCAGCCAGGTGGTTTCCGTCAAAGCGTTCAGTCTTGTTGCAGCTGTTCAACCTCGCAGTATTAAATCCGGATGCTTCCATTGGAATGTTGGAGCTGGAACTTGGAACTAATCGAACCAGGCAATTCTTCATATGCCCTCAATCCTCCAGTAGCGTTGCTTCTGTACTAACTTCAGGAGGAGCTGAAGATGACGTTCGGTTGTCATTGCCACCGAACGGCATGGAGGAGGATTTCAATACCTTAGGCCCATCCGCGAGAGCGTCTCTTGGATTTTGTGCTTGGGAAAGTTTTCTTAATGCTGGTTGTAGTCTTCCGTTAATGGAGGGACGGTTAGATGTCTGTTGTACAGGACAGCATATGACAATCGCCATTCACCTGTTAACAATAAGCTCCGTAACAACACTTTCAGGTCGACCAACCCTAGAAGCGAATTTTGCCAGCAAACACCCTTTTCTGAAATCACGGTGTCATCTAAAAATTGTTGACTCACCCAAACTTTCTTTGCAAACTTTTTTCATTAAATCAACTGTTTCTGGAGCCGTTTAACCCAAACGAAAGCAAAATTTTATCGCACAACATATATCACTTCTTAACTTGAATCACTCACCTCCACAGCTGTATGGCGAAATGCAGACGTTCCTTAAACAACTGCGCAATAAAAAAACCATATTCGTCTGCCACGGCCACTAACTGTTGCTATACATACTTCCTTAATTCAGTTAGTCGTCTGCGTGGTTATTCACCCCCCTTCGCACTGTTGCCAACCCAAAAGGAAAAAATTACTCTCAGTTTTAATAGAACGGACTTTGTAGTAAAGATGTAGGTTAGCCAGGGCACTTGAAAAATTATATATTTAGTATATTGATTTCCAGACTGTCTTTGCCCATCTGGGTAGATTACCTGCATTGATGGATGAATGCATTCAGTTTATGTTATTTGTCTGTCATTGTTTGAATGCCAGTTTTTGCGAACTGGTTCTTTGGTTATGGATTGGCTATGGATTTGGCTTGGTTCATGTTTGACTTTGATATCTTTCATATATATATACAGTGATGGAAATGGAAATTATTCTTTGCCGGAACATAAGGTACATGTGAATGTCATAAGAATAATTTAATGCGCCCAAACCCAATCGCAGTAGATATAAAACCATATAAGAAATACGAGATTACAGCATATAATACGAATTTTGATGACAATCCGATTTTTGGCGTAAATGTGACAAGGATGGTAAGTCAGATAATTTCCGAAAACTTGAAAATTTTCATCGTCCTGGAGCGAGACTCGAGCCCGCGTCTCCCAGATAGCGCCCGGGTATGCTAACCAATACACCACACATTAATCGGAAACTATTCAAATTAATCGGAAACTTGAAACTTGATCGTTCTGGGTGATGTAGTGGTTAGCATACCCGGGCGCTATCTGGGAAACGCGGATTCGGGTCCCGCACCAGGACGATGAAAATTTTCAAGTTTTCGGATATTATCTGACTTACCATCCTTGTCACATTTACGCCAAAAAATCGGATTGTCATCTTCAAAATTCATAAAAGCCTATTTGGTTATTAAACTTTAAAATGAAATTCTCACATTTAGATGAAGTCACAGCTATTTTCTTTATTAACAGGTACGTTTCTTATTGAAAAGATCGTTCGAATACTGTTGCAATTAAAAGAGAAATTAATAAACATAAAGAAAAAATGTCATAAAGAAACATTGGAGAAAAAAGTCGGCTGGTATCTGACGCGGAGATATGCAATTGCCTTGGGCGACAAAATAAAGAAACTCCGCTCTGTCTGAAATATTAGTTTATTTTAACTGAAATATCTATTATAACTTTGATTTGAAAACATTAATACAGAGTGATCGTAAAGTTTCCGAACCCTGAATTTAAGAAAGTATTGAGTATGCTGTAAGCAAACGTTCAACCAATTGATGTCGCAACACGAGCCATCAACTCGTCGAGTTCAAACACTGCGCTTGTCGAATGCCTGAAGGAAATTGGCAGAGTGCCAGAAATGAATAACCGGTTCCATGTGCGCTACGCGGTTTGCACACTTTACCGTCGCCATTTGCACAGAGGCATGGCTTTGACAAGGGAGCAGAGAATGTGTTTACTTGAAGCCTATTTTCAAACTCACTCTTACAAACAGTGTATAGAAGAATTCAGGAAAAAATTTCCGCAGCATACTGTGGTAAGTAAATCAACGATACACAGTTTACTCGTACGATTTCGGAAAACTCGAAGTGTTGATATTAAACCTAGAAATGGCCGGCCAAGTGTGTTAACGCCGGAAGTGATAAACGATGTTGAAAAACGTTTGCAACAGTCAACTACAAAATCGCTTCGGCGCTTGTCTCAGCAAGTAAAACTTTCTTACGGTTCAGTACAGAAAGCGACTAAAAGAAGATTGCAGGTTCATGCATACTAAGTGAAAGTTGTCCAAGAACTGAAGGTACATGATACGCATAAGCGCCTGCTGTATTGCCGTTGTTTTGTAAATTTTCTCGATACAACAAGGGCTTATTGAATGATGTTTTCTTTTCGGAATAATGTTTGTTTGTTTTTTCCTGTGGGGATATTGAAAGGACCGTGTTTATGCAAACAACCCGCATGACCTGCAGTCCTTGAAAACAAACATTATTCAGGCTATAGCGGAAATCACGCCATCTATGCTGAAACGCGTTGTGAAAAGCATGTGCCACAGCGTGGATATTTGCCTCCAGCAACATGGAGGTCATTTCTAGCACATTCTTCAGGTCAACATCAGTTGCTCAAAAGCCGATGGAAGATGTATCACAGCTGTAAGTGAACTTTAGGTATCTCTATAATGCGAATAAAAACTGTTCAAATTAGGTTTCAGGAAGTTTTCTATCACTCTGTACAAACCGACGACGGAGTTGTTCATTACGAAAATTCGAAAATCCATGTAAAATGTTCTTTGCAGTACTCTATAAAATAAGTCTTTCAAATCGGACCTTCAGAATAAGGAGTATGGAAAAAAACGTGATGTACTTTTACCCCCAGTAGAGATAAAACTGTGCATTATTTTGAAAAGAAAATATGGCTTAAATGTTTTACCTAGTGAGCGGTATTTGACCAGCAAATAATTTTGTCAATCAGATTTTTAGACTCGTAGATACCACTGAAGTGTAGATATTTTAAAGATAAATCTAACCTTTCGCTTTGAAGGATGAAATTGTTCGTTATGAAAAATTGAAAATTATATACGCAGTACTCTTAACCGAATACCTTATCGGTCGCAAAAATGATTTTTCAAATCGGACATTTACAAGCAGAGATGCCGAGGAAATTATTATACGCATTTGTGGCGGAAAAACTATGACTTATTTTTAAAAGAAAATGTGCTCGAAATGTTTTCCGTAGCAAGCGATATCTGAAAATAAAAAATAAATTTCTAGTCGGGTTTTTAGATACGTCCGAAAATATACTACAAAAAGCAGTATACTATCACGAAACTTTGTAGCAGTAATTTTCATTTTCAAAAATGATAAACTATATGTAAAATTTTCTTTTCCATAAAGTCTATCTAGCGCGAAAAGAATTTTTCAAATTGGTCCTTTAGAGCAGAGACATCGCGAAATATTCAGTATATGTTTACACCATTTAAAGTAGAAGCTTTACGGAAACGGATCTTCATGGTGAAAGTTACAGAAAGGCGGAATAATTGTTCAATGGGGTTTAGAGAACCAGTGATATGGAATAATGTATAAACGTTGAGTTGAAAGTTTTGCAGTATTTGAATCACTTTATGTATTCATACGACGTACCTTTTCGACGAAAGCTGACTAGCATTCAAAGTATAGGCCATCGTGTTGCACTGTCTTTAGCCATCTGTTTGCCAGTTCTTCGATTCCGCTGTGATACCAGTTTTTGTCCTTCGAGGCGAAGAACTCTTTCACCCCAGCCTCCACCTCTTCCTGGTTGTTGAAGTGCCGCCCGCGAAGGAAGTGGGCCATGAACCGGAACAAGTAATAATCCGACGGGGCAAGATCCGGACTATATACTGGGTATGGCATCAATTCGATGCCCTCAAGTTCCTGGAGTTTTGCCCGGGTAGTTCGCGCGGTATGCGGCCGAGCGTTGTCCTGTTGTAGGAGAGCGCGGTTTCTGTTCACTAGTGCCGGGTTCTTCTCCTTCAAAACGGCACTTAGCGTAGAGTTTAGCGTTGATGGTCCGACCGTCTCGAACAAATTCGTAATGGATTATCCTTTCGAAATTCCACCAGACGCGGAGCATCACTCTGTGTCTGTGTAGATGACGTCTCTGTTGCGCGGATCCCAGTTGAGGCCACGGTGTTTTCGTCGGAAAAGCATGCTGCGTATCTCGCCCTTCACCATGTTCAGTCGAGTTTTCATCATCGTTCTATGGTCTATACGGATTCCTTAAGTGTCTTGCAGTCTTTGTCATCTGCGGATTGCCGTGACCAATTTTCTCTTGGATGTGAGACGGCTGCTTCGTCGTTTGCTCGAGACTGGTTTTCAGGTTCAGTTTTGCTGGATTCCTGGGTAGGTTGGAATCTCAGATAACGAGTGTGCTAGTGCGGCTGCTAGATCTGCTTCCTCTTTGGTTGTCACACCCTTGCCACTGTTTCACCGGGATTTCCGCTTTCCTATTCACGATCATATCAAGCGAACGCAGCAGGGTCTGTGGGACGAACAGGTGGAAAATAAACTGCATCGTATTAAACCTATTCTTGGAATCTGCAAAATCCTCATATCGTCGATACCGTAGGGAGGAAGTTGTGCTTGCGCGTCTCGGCACTGGGCATTGTCGTTTCTCTCAGCGCTTTTTGCTGTGTGGCGACACTGCGCCGATGTGTGAGACGTGCAATTGCCGACTCACTGTCACTCATCTTCTGTGCAGTTGTGTTCGTTTTCGTGATGTGCGTTTTCACTTCTTTCATTCTCATTTGTGGACCGAGAACGCCGCTACGCTGCAGCGGATCCTAGATTACCACTGCGATACTGTCGTTGTTTTTTCATTTTTAAAACAAATTGACTTTTTTAAACGTATCTAGATTTTACCCCTTCCATCATTTTCATTTTTCACTTTTACCGAATCAGCAAGATTTTAATCATTATACCGTGTTTTTAATACTGTTTGTTTGATTGTCTTGTGTTTGGCGCTCTTTGGCCACGCATTGCCCTTGCGCCATAAAAATTCAACAACCAACCAACCATCACTTTGTGCTTGAAGCGTCCGCGTTTAGCAACAGGTTCAGGAAGCTAGCCCGGGCTCAACCACTGCCGTTGGGTGTTAGGATTACGAAAATAGAATCATTTTCATCGTACGTAACAATTCTCTTGATGAAACGTACATCGCGCGGGATTTTTTTAGGAGTTCTGTGCACATTTCCACTTGGCCGTTTGCTTCAGTTGTCGTCAGTTCTTGAGCGACAATGCGGCTGCTCCTGTAGACCTTGCCGAGGTCCTGAAGGTGATTAACCACGGTGTTCTGTGATATGCCCAGCTACCCTGAAAATCTCTGAGTACTGGTTGTCGGATTTTCCTCTACGGCTTGGCGCACTGCCTCCGAATCGACGATTCGCGGGCTACCTGACATTGGCTGATCGTCGAGGTTTCTGTCGAACCATCTGGTTTCAGCAAAATTTCTTGAACCATCTGGTTTCGGTGTTGTGGTTCACAGAACCTTCCCCTTTCGCATGACAAATGTTTCGTGTTGCTTGAGCATCGTCATGGCCAAGTTCAAACTCGTAAAGCAAAAGTTCCCCAATTAGCCGGTTGTGGCTGTTCATCTTTTAGGCGACCCAACCACAGACAGAACGACGACATGCAATGCTGTTCACAGCAACGACTACCACTTTATATCTTTTTCGACTGATTGCAGTGCGCGACTTGAACTAGTTTAAACATTTGACATACCAGCCGCAGCACATGAGTTTATGAAAATATTGCAAAACTTTCGACTCATTCTCTGTAATTTGAATTCCACAGTATCTGCATTTACGCTTTCTAGTGGAGAAATTATGCATCGGAGAAAGACCAAATGGCATGGAACATCGTTCTCACAGTTTATACTTCCTAATGCAAAAGAAATTTTTCAAATCGGACTGTTAGGTGATGCGATATGATGTCCGCAGGCGGACAAACATAGTGATATTCTGCTTTGAAGTGGTGAAAACGAACTATGTGAGCGAATACCATAAAATTATGTGGACAGAGAACATTATGGTAACAAGAGGCTGAGAATAGTGTTGTCACACGGAATGGAAACCATTTTCGCTGCGCGTTATTGCAAAAATGTCTTAATATTATTCGAAGGAACTTGACGATGGTTGACATCGATTCGTCGTGAATAAAACCGGCAGTTCGATCTTAAAGACGCTTGTGGAAATTAATTACCTTCGATGCAAATTTATTCTTTCCGATTCAGAGTTTAAGACTGTGACACTAAAAGTAATAAGGAATGCGCCTCGTTTTCGCCGGTAAGAAACTGGCAGTGAGAATATTTTTATTGAACTGTCTCGTACGCCTTCAACAAAAATTATTAATCAGGCTTCAGTAAGCAAAACGACGCGTTTTCATTACTTTTCAGCGATTTTTCATCACAACAGTTAATTAAAAAATTTCGTGTTATCAAAACCAAGGAAAGGGAAAACGTTTTTTTTTTCTTTGGCTGTTGCTGCAACTGTTTGTTGCAGTCTCATTTCGTATTTTAAGTAAGACGTACGAGCAACTGCATTAATTTCAAAGATTCTAACTTAGCATTTTTTTTACTTGCGTCTCTTAAGATGGAAAAGTGATTCACAGAAATGGAAAACTGAGATTTTAAGATGCGATTAGGGGGTATTTGATATTTATGGAAACCGTTTTTAAATATTTTCACTTTCATTTAAATGACGTGAAAAGGTAGTTTTCAATCATTTTCCATTAATTTAGATTTTTATCCTTCTCATCAGGTGAGCTGATTAAAATTTATTTTGCTATAGAAGTGGCTATAAAATAAAAGCTATTTTTATGTAGATAGATAGAAATATATTAAAAAATAGGTCGAGTAATCATTTCTTTAAAGATTAATTGTTCTGGATCAAGTGCAGAAATGAAATTTCATGCATAAAATCCTCTGTGAAAGTATTGGGAAACAAACAATATAATATATTCATCCCATATTTATTTGTCGCAGAGTATTGTAACATGTTCCCCATTTCGGAATTTTAAATGTAAGGAAACCAAAAGCAGTGGGTATTTTAACAAAGTGCTCTGTTTCTTTATGTTTTAGGACTACATTCATAGCAACCATTTTCTCTCAATTCTTTTTTCTTATTTCAGATACCGAAACCACGAGGGTTGTACCTAAAGTAACGCAAAAGTGAGCATGACTTTGTTTTTAACTGACAGTCGTCGTTCAAATTGCACATGTTGGTAGAGTAACTCTTCCTCTGTAGCAACCTTCTTCTTCATTGCAGGTAAATAATGGATTCCAAGCAGAAGCAACGTGCCGTCATTGAGTTCTTGACGAAGGAAGGGTGCAGGCTGTTAGACATCCACAGAATGCTACAGAATGTTTACGGAGATGATATCATTGAGAAGAGCAATGTGCACAGATGGATGAAGAAGTTTAAAGAAGGGGGAAACCAGCATTGAAGACAAGCCACGCAGTGGGAGACCATCATCTGCGTCCACTGACACGAATCGTCAGCGAGTGTATGAATTGATTCGCGCAGAGAGAAGAGTCACAATCCGTGAGCTCGTTGCTCAACTGCCATTACAGAAGATGATGGGAAACTTAGGGTATCGAAAAGTGTGTTCAAAGTGGGTACCTCGGCAGTTGAGACCTGATTTGAAGGAGAGAAGGGTGGAAGTCTGCTCTGATCTGCTGAAAGCGTTTGAAGCCAATGAAAGCACGTTTTCTTCCGATCTGGTAACAGAGGTTGAAACGTGGGCATATCTTTACGATCCGGAAATGAAGAATCAATCCATGGAATGGCGTCACACTTCTTCACCAAGGCCTAAGAAGTTCAAGAGCCAGCGATCACCACAGAAAGTCATGGTGACTGTTTTGGAGGATGACAGGGGTGTCTTTCTCCTTGATTTTCTGAAACGTGACTGTTCCGTGACCTGCTAACGGTACATTGAGATACTCAAGAAGCTTAGAGAAGCCATAAAGAGGAAGAAACCGAACAAGAATCTGAAAAGGATCCACATTCTCCTTGACAATGCGAGACCACACACATCTTTGGCAACACATCAGGCGATCAGAAATTTAGGCTGGTCCGTGGTTTCCCATCCACTGTGCATCCCAGATCGGGCGCCCTCCGACTTCCACCTGTTCAGTCCAATGAAGGACAGTCTCCAGGGACAAAGATTTGATGGCATAGACGAAGTGAAAGTGGCTGTGAAGAAGTAGGTACAACAGCCCACACCTGAATTCTTTCAAAGAGGATTCGAGAGTTGGGTTCAACGTCTGCTCAAATGCACCGCTGGTGATGATGATCTTTGTATAGAGAGGGGTTACTCTACCAATATGCGCAATTTTAACGACTTCTGTCAGTTAATAAAAAAGTTACGCTTACTTTTGCATTACTTTCGGTACAACCTTCGAACATATTGCGAGTTATTGTTTAACATTAGTGCCGTCCAAATTTTCAACCACCGAAAGCCCCCAAAAAGGTTTCGCGTTCCTCATAATTAAAAAAACCGCAGAGCAAGGTATTCTTTTAAGTTATGTCAAATGAACAAAACGTTTGTGGCGGTGTCCACTTAGCCCTCCTTGAAATATATCAGGAAGCAACGAATAAGAATGCGGTACTTTGGTATACTACTCAAGACAGGTGTCGGCTCCTCTTTCACTTGTTTCATCGTTCAGCGGAAAGTCTGCACATTTCACTGAGGAAGCTCAGTGAAGAAAATGGCTTGTCAGAATGCCACCGTCGCCATCTGGTTCTGACTTTCGTTCATACTGTACTCCTAAAAAAGGGTTTCCCATCTGGAAGGAATCAAACTGGAAACGCCGTCTTCAGCTATGAGATTGGATTCTGTCTGGGAAAAACGATGCTGCCATTCACGTATGGGTTACCCTCCTTTGCAGCATTCCGTGACTATTCATAGTCATGGAAAATTAAGCTCCATCGGTATGTGTACTCCACTTTCTTCCTTGTGGCCTGTCTTACTACTCCTTCGGAGCGTCCCAAAAGTCGCATTTCATCAGAAAGTATAAGATCGTATACTGCACACTACGATGAATCGAAAAATGCTTTCTTATAACTTCGACTTATATTAGAGAGCTACAAACGTCATTGCGCCGTTGAAGAGTCGTTCTGTGTCAGGCAATTACTCGGTGAGCATGCGTTATGCAGATAAGAACAACGCAGGACCGGAAAACGGGTATCGTCTAGTTGGTATTAACAGGAGCACACGCTGAACGTTATTTATTGGAACATTTTCTACTGCCAAAAGCTATGGGCGGTATATACACAGTACGAGTGCTGCTATGGTTTTTCTTTTAAAAAGAAGTTGACCGCTGCATGCAGATCCAGGGAACTGCTGTGGAAAGTTAAAGACCAGCATCTGAAAGAACGGCTTCAGCGATTTAACAGTGGGAACTGCAGGCTTGAAGAAAAAGGTACGTGCTGGAAGACATTCGAAGGTGAATTCTGAACCTCTACACCAAGCCGTACAGTCATATCCGTGAACAAGCACTAAATAAATGTCAAATAAGCTGGGAATATCTCAGCCGGAATTGTTCGCGAACTGCACAAGCTCGGCAAGACGCACAGCACCAGTCGACAAGTACACTGGTGTGCAAAAATTAAGGACGAAGAGAAGAAACTAGCATAACATCGGAACGAGCAGGCAGAACGGACCGAAAGACCACTCAGGAGATAGACTAGGGTCCGGTACGGTAAAGCATGCGCATATATGCAGCATGACGTAGGAGGAGGGGAGTGTCGGAAGGGTATAAAGCACACGGGGGTGTACGCTCATCGATTCGGTGAAAGCTATTGCACGTTGTACATCGGTTTGAACGACGTCGAGTTGCTGCCACCGTGTGATATGGCCAACAGGCAATCCAGTAGACGACATCTCGATGACTTTACCTAAAGTCTCGTCATTGGGAAGTTGCAAGAAGATCGAAGTGTTGCTAGTGGGACCGAGGAGTTCGGGATCGCTCACAGCATCGCTTCACAAGCTTGGAGAGCATTTCAAACGACAGGAACAGCTGTACGAGAGTTTAGCAGTGGTCATTCAAGAGCAACCATGGCGGCGGACGACCAGTATATTGTCCTACAGGCGAGAAGAGACAGACGGCAGACAGCGGAAGAAATCGCAAGGCACATGCAACAGACAACTGGACGTCCGTTATCGCGTTTTACCGTGGCCAGGACGCTGCCCATAGGTATCGCAAGGCGCATGCAACAAACAACTGGGCGTCCTTTATCGCGTTTTACCGTGGCCAGGAGGCTGCACAAAGGTGGTCTATTTGCACGACGACCAGTACGGTGCGTGCCATTAACACCTGCTCATCGGAGACGGTAGTTTCTGTGGTGCCAGGAACACAAGAGCTGGACACATCAGCAATGAGGTCGAGTTCTCTTTACGGATTAGAGCCGATTTAGTCTGTCGAGCGATTCTGGACATATACACATCTGGAGTGAGCAGGGAACACGCAATCACACCTCCAACATCGTCGAAAGAGCCCGGTTTAGAGGTGGCGGAGTTCTCGTTTGGGGCGGTATCATGCTTGGTAACCATACTGACCTCCACATTTTCCAAGGAGGTTCAGTCACAGGTGTTCGCTATTGAACCGAGGTTCTCCTGCCTCACGTGCGTCTGTTTAGAGGTACTGTGGGTCCTTAGTTCCTCTTCGTGGACGTCAACGGTACACCTCATCGCACAGTAGCTGTCGCAGAGCTGTCGCAGAGCTGTTGGACAGTGAAGATATTCAACGCATGGATTGGCTCGCAAAGTCCCCGGACCTAAATCCAATCGAACACGTGTGGGACCTTCTCGGGAGACGCTTGGCAGCACGTCACCAGCCACCAGCAATGATTTCGCAGCTGCGATTGGCGCTACTAGAGGAATGGGTCGCGATTCCTCAACAGCTCCTTGACAACCTCGTTCTCAGCATGGAAAAACGTTGTAAATCCTGCAACGCAGTCAGGGATGATCATATCCCCTACTAAAGACTGGATTTTTTTGGCAGCCGCCTATCGCATGGACGTTTCTGTCTTCTGTCCAGTTGTGCTCGAATCTACCTTTTCAATAAAGTGCCTTTGTATCCTTTGGATTCTTTGTTTGGACGGTTTTGCTCACTTGTCCCATATCCTTAAATCTTGGGGATCTTATGGCATGATTTGAGTCGATGTGGAGCACTTCTGCACGACGTTACATTCGAAAATACATCTCGTCCTTAGTTTGTGCACGCCAGTGTATGTCATGAACTAACTGCTGCTCAAGCTCAGCCACGTGTGTATGTATGTCGCCAATTGCTGGAAAGTCCCCAGGGCGACTGTTTGTTTAGGGAAATCGTGACATGTGATGAAAAGTAGATATTTTTTTGGAGACCTGACATGAGAAAACAAAGGTTTGATCTTAAAAAGCCACCAGAACCCCCCTCCCACCCACCCCCCAAGGGGCCAATTTGAGCACAAAGTTATGCTATGCATATGGTGGAACTTTGAGTGGCCCCATTCATTTGGGATTGGTTTCAGTTGGCGGAGGCATTTATATGCATCTGTATTTGTGGCTAGTTGGAGCAGATGAATGCAACTTTAAACCGAAAGTACCCTGCTCTGGTGAACCATAAACGAGTTATGCTCCAATACGATAATGCTCCTGCCCATCGTGCCCGGTCAACTGAGGAAGACAATCAGGAGCTCGAGGATTTTGAGCTAATGACTCATCCTGCTTATAGTCCAGATCTTCAGATTACCACTCATTCCGTTTCATGGCACATTTTCTATGTGGAAAACACTTCAAAAACATCCACGATTTTGAACTTGGGGTCCAAAACGTTTTTACCTCGAAACCAAAGGGATTTTACCGCAGGATGATTCAAGACATGGCATCACGATGGTGTAAGACATCGAACACGACGGACTCTATTCCGAAAATTAAACTTTTGCGTTTATGCATTTATACATGTTTTCATCAACTGTAAGGAAACAGCAACGAGTTTCGAATCACTCTGGTAATACCTCCTAAAACTTGCCAATTGGGATACAAATAAGAGTAGAAACGGTCGAGTTCAGTAGGTCATAATTTTGAAGTGCCCACCAGGTTTAAATATTGGGATGAACTCCAATTTTTGGCTTTCGCAGGTTAGTTTTCTGCTTCCGCGTGGTGACTGTAAAACTTTGTATTAGGTTTAAATTCATTTCGCGTATGGAGTTACATTTCCTTTAAAAAATATACAGAGGTTTCAGACGTCATCTTTAGATGCCTAAACATTCTCACAAAATGAAGAAAAATGTAGGAAAATATCTACGTTGAACGTAAGGACAAACTCTCGAAAACATTCCGATCAAAAATATAGCCCATAATAGCGACCTTGAGAAGTAGGTGGCATATTGGTTTTAATTACGACATTGCTGTTTCACTTTACCGAAATGTAAACGAAAACAAGTACACCCTAAGAAATCTTAGGATACCCCTGAGGCATGGCAGATAACATTGCTTCCTGAGGTAGCAGATGTTTTAAATTTTATTTCTTTGTTAAAAATAATGTAAAGAAAGAAATGGGCGACAGATACCAGATTCTTCACATATTTCAAGAACTGTTGCACAATAAATCAAAAAGATTTTGACAAAGCATCAACACCGATTGTAAGTGAAAACTCATGAATATAAATGTCGGAAGATTGTCAAAAAGAATACAACGGCTGTTTAGCACGTCTTTTGTAAAAAAAAATCGTCCTTATGTTATTGCCTCCTCCGTCCGTCCGTCCGTCTGTCCGTCAGCCTGTAGACATCATATCTCTGCATCTATTAGTCCGATCCAAAAAATTTTGTTTGCATTGGAAAGCTCGAAATATGCAAATGATGATCTTTCATTTTGTTTTTGTTTTTTAAGATGTACAATTTCGCCGCTACAGGACGTAAATGCAGCTAATATCGAATTCAAATTGCATTTTATTCCATACATTTGCTTCTAAACATCCGATTGAAAAAATCTTTTTTCTTTCGATTCCATTTATGTTGAAGAGAATTTCAGGTCTAGTCACTTTATCAAGTTACACATAGATTTTCCGCTAGGGAGAGTAAGAGTAAATCGCATTTTTCCCAATATCTCTACTTCTAAATCTCCAATTTGCAAACTTTTTTTCTTTAGAGGATGCAGGTTCTGATGAGAAATCTTTTGAATATAATTTCTAATTTTTGGTAGAGAATGGTTTGTCCGCCAGGGGGCTTAAGGGTTAATTTCAGCTTCTGACGTGTTTGCCACAAAATCTGAGCTTCTAAAATCTCGACTGAAAAAATTCGTTCGTGAACCGATGCCACTCACGTCGATAAACCATTTCGGTACATTTTCTTTTCAAAATATTGCATGGTTTCTCCGCCTCTGGGGGTAGATGTATATATGTTACCGCTAAAGTGCAGAAATCAGTTATTCTACAGATTATCTAGGTAATGTGCAGATTAACTAATGTGATCCGTTAAAGTGCCGAAAATTGTTTCATTGCTCAAACTACCTAGGTAATCTGCAAATTACCTAGATAATCTGCACATTACCTACTAGGCACTCGTTAAAGTGAAAATAAGATCTTTGCTGGAACAACCACAACGTTTCTGTACGCTTAAATTAACATAATGTTAATTATTTATTTTTCGATATATAAAGAATCAAGTTAAATACAATCAAACAATCAAAAAATTAGTTGATAGAATCAATCATCAATCAATTAAAAAACTATAATAGAAAGAATCAAACGGTTTAAAATATTAGTATAATTAAGGAAATGAATTTGCAAAACATATGATAAAATTATGCTTACTTATTAGTGCAATCTAAAGATTGGTGACACTTTGAATTACATCCCAGCAAAGACAGTCTTGCTGGCCCAGCACTATGTTGCCGCTGCCGAACCGTCAATAAAATGTCCGGGCGGCCAACAGAAGGGCCAGAAGTTCAGGCCAACAGCTGGCCAACAGTTGGCACCCCATCAGTTGTCATATGCCACAACAGGGCCATCAGTGGGCCATCACAGGCAGTAGCTGCCACAAGTGGACCTTCAGTGGCCCTGCAAGCACGTGCCAGAAATGATGGCTAGCCTAATGTGGTCCGCTAGTGTGCCGTTAGCGGCAGCCGGCAACCACGTGACGTAACTGGTGGCTTGCCGAATCTTGTCCGCCAATTTCCCAGTTGTAGCCATAATAATAAAAAAAAGATGCAAAGATAACCGCAGTTTCCCAAAGCTACAATTTGTTTTTTCTACCCTTACAAAGCTTGTGAATTAAAAATGGGACGCTCGGAGTTGCAATTTTTGGAAAATAAAATTTCCAAACTTGCTTTAAACCTCAGAGCATACTGATTTTGGAAGGGAGCCAACTTTTTAGTATCGGACCAAAGTGGAATAGCAGAAGTGTCCGCCATGGTAAGTAGAGACAAGGAAGAGCCTTACAAAGCTTGTGAATTAAAAATGGGACGCTCGGAGTTGCAATTTTTGGAAAATAAAATTTCCAAACTTGCTTTAAACCTCAGAGCATACTGATTTTGGAAGGGAGCCAACTTTTTAGTATCGGACCAAAGTGGAATAGCAGAAGTGTCCGCCATGGTAAGTAGAGACAAGGAAGAGGAAGGTTTCCTGTCCGTCATGGTAAGTAGAGACAAGGAAGAGGAAGGTTTCCTGTCCGCCATGGTAAGTAGAGACAAGGAAGAGGAAGGTTTCCTGTCAGCCATGGTAAGTAGAGACAAGGAAGAGGAAGGTTTCCTGTCAGCCATGGTAAGTAGAGACAAGGAAGAGGAAGGTTTCCTGTCCGCCATAGTAAGTAGAGACAAGGAAGAGGAAGGTTTCCTGTCCGCCATGGTAAATAGAGACAAGGAAGAGGAAGGTTTCCTGTCCGCCATGGTAAGTAGAGACAAGGAAGAGGAAGGTTTCCTGTCAGCCATGGTAAGTAGAGACAAGGAAGAGGAAGGTTTCCTGTCGGCCATGGTAAATAGAGACAAGGAAGATGAAGGTTTCCTGTCCGCCATGGTAAGTAGAGACAAGGAAGAGGAAGGTTTCCTGTCCGCCATGGTAAGTAGAGACAAGGAAGAGCTCAGCGTGATAGCTGAGCTCTCTACCAACCAGACTAATTTGCCACGCTTGACCATATGCTTAAAGATGTCTGTTTGGTATGCAATGTGTAATCGAATGTTTCCCTCTTTCATTTTACAATATTGCGAGGTATTTTTCATAAAAGTCAGTTTCATATAATTCATAAATTAATTTTTTCAACGTAACGATAGTTTTTTGTTTTTTTTACCTTAAGGGAACTTCACTCATTTTCAAGGCGTGTACATACTTAGAGTCACTTTCCAAAGTTTTGTACTGTCCTTGCCGTCTTGAAAAGAGATTGTTGAATAAATATATATTTACCCGGGTTCATGTCACATTCTGTTACATTTTTAACGTTATGTCTTTCCTTTCTGTTGTCCGAAGCTACATTTGTTTTAAAGAGTAAAAGATATTTTATTTTACTTCTCGTTATTTTTAAAAGCGAATTCCTCCCAGTCTTGTGTATTCAACCCATGGATGAGTACACCAAATAGCGTTGCTTTTTTTTTTCTCTTTCAAATAATTAATAAATTTTGTACGCGTATAATTCTTTTTTTCCAACAAACGCTATTTTAATGGTTTTCCAGGATATGTGTTTCAAGCGGTTTCAAATTTTTTTCTTTTTATTCATCCACTCCATTCCATGAATTGTTATTCATGGAATGTAAAATTTAATTAGGAAATTAATTCGCCTCTCCACATATGGATTTTTTCTTAACATCCACTAAAATAACACGATAGCGATAGCGTCGTCTTCAACTAACTGGTACCCTGCGAGCCACAGCAAGTGTTGTTTCTGCGCATGCACAGTCCCGTTGCTACCACCTGCTGTTGAGGGTTGCATTGGTTGCCAGCAACGGGCCACTAGTGGCACTTGCTTGGAGGCCCACAATTCAAGGCGATGCTGCAGGGCCATCAATGACTCGCCAACTCATAGCGCTGCCACCAACGGACCACTACTGGGCCGTGAGCGGCAGATTTCATCCAGCAGTGGCCCATCACTGCCAGCTGGTGGCCAGCAGTTTCCCAGCACTTGTGTTTTTGCTGGGATAGCAATTGGTTTTTGCGACAAGCACACCTATTTGTGGTACATTTAGATTTGCAGTCACATTTTCTGAAACCCTGCCCAGTACCAAGGGATTGTTTTATTGCTGTTTGACGTAAAGATATTTCTACAGCAGGGACATCTTCTTTCGTTAAAAATCTCTCTTTGCAAACACTGAATTCAGATTTTGCATACAATTGTTTTAAAATACCTGTTTTAGTACCAAGTTTATTAAAGCCATCCTCTGTTTTACTAAGAACCACAGCTAAAATCGAGCGGGCATCAGTTTTTGCTCTGTCTACTTCGGGTACTTTAATTCTCACAGTGACACCTCCATCGAAATTTGGGTGCTTTGCGTTAGAAACTGCTAACATTTTCTTTGCTTGCTTTTCTAAACCTTTCTTGGCTTCATCACGCTGTATTTTCTGATCCATATTCTTTTCTTTTTACAGATGTTGCACAATAAATTCTTACCATACCCTTTCTCTTTAGGATCTATTTCACCACAAATTACGTGAACAAACATGTCACACGAAACCAAACTAAAAGTGGAGGGAGAGGGGGAAGGTGTAGGGAAAGGAAATGAGAGAAACAAACTTTTGAACTTTAACGATACGGAAGCCGTTAATGTGCACATTACCTAAGTAAAATGCGGAAAACTCTTGATTCCGCACGTTAACGGAGCAAATCAGTTAATCTGCAGATTAGTTAGGTAATGTGCACATTAACCGCTTCGAGCTTTAGCGGTAACATATACATTTTTTTGTCAATAGCTCTGCTTCTAATGGTTCGATTTGAAGAATTCCTTCTTTATTGGATAGAGTTTCGGGTGCGAAATGTTTTTCACATAATTTTAAAATTTTCAAGTAATTCGCCCAGTTTCCAATAGTAAAGGTAAATTGCGATTCCCCCGATATCTCTGCTTCTAAACTCCGATTTGAAAAATTCCTTCTGCCTCGGATACAGACAGCTCTTGATGGGAAATTCTTGGCATATAATTTCTGATTGTTGGTAAAAAGTAATTTGGCCACCAAAGGGAGTAAGTCTTAATTTCCGTTTCTAATGTATTTGTAGCAAAATATAAGCTTCTAAACTGTGGATTGAAAAACAAATTCGTTTGTAGACTGATACTACTCACGTCGACAAAACTTTTAGGAATATTTTATTGTTAAAATAATGCATGTTTCGTACGCCAGAAAGCGTAGATGTATACCTTAATTTTGTCAATATCTCTACTTTTAAGAGACCGATTTGAAAATTACTTCTTGGTTGGATAGCGTTTCCGGTTCGTAACGGTTTTCATATATTTTCAAAATTTTTAATTCATAGACTTTCCGCTAGGGGGCGTTAAGGTAAATTGCACCCCCCCCCCCGATAACCCTGCTTCTAAAACTTCTATTTGACACATTATTTCTGCAACGTAAATGGACGATGTCATCACTCTTTCCACGTTATTTTTCAGTCGCTATGCGTTGTTTAAAAAATAACGTGGAAAGAGTGATGACATCGTCCATTTACATTATCTCCACGTATTTGATATATATTAACCATTTCTGCAACGGATACAGAGATCAAGATGGGAAATCCTTTGCATATAATTTCTCAATTTTGGTAAAACATGGTTTGGCCACCAGGGAACGTAAGTTTTAATTTCCGGTTTTGATGTATTTACAGAAAAATGTGATCTTCTAAAGTCTAGATTGAAAACAATTCGGTTGTGGACCGATACTACTCACGTCGACAAACCTTTTAGAAATATTTTCTTGTTAAAAAAAATGCATGGTTTCTACGCCAGGGGGCGTAGATGTGTATCCTATTTTTGCAATATCTCTACTTCTAAGAGTCCGATTGGAAAAATTCTTTCTTTGGGGATAGCGTTTCCGGTGCGAAATGTTTTTCATATCAATTCAAAATTTTCAAGTAAATCACAGATCCTCTGCTTGGGGGCGCAAAGGTGAATAGATTTTCTGCTTGGGGCGCGGAGGTAATTGCGTAAAAAAAGCAGTTGTGCCTTTGGAAAGCTGCGGTTAATCATTTTTTACGCTATCCAACCGTAAGTTGAAGAAGCGTATATGCTCCAGCTTTGTCCGTCCGTCCGCACGATAACTCACGTGAAAATGGTTCGATTTCGACGACATTTTAGTATGTGATAGGGAACAACCTAGGGACAAACCCTGTTGAAAATGGGTGAAATAGGGTCAAAGGTCAGGACATAGGAGCTGGATCCATTCCATTGCCTTTATGCGTCATAACTTACGTAAAAATGGTTCGATTTCGATGAAATTTTAGTATGTGGTAGGGAACCACTGGGCACGAAACGTATTGAAAATGGACGAAATGGGGTCAAAGGTCAGGACACTGGAGTGGGATCCATTCCATTGCCTTGTGCATCATAAATTACCTAAAATGCTTGGATTGCGACAAAACTTTACCATGTTGTTCCGGAGGTATAGTGAACCGGTTCTGTTTAATATCATAGAAATGGGGTCAAAGGTCAGGACACAGGAGCGAGATTTATTCCACAGCCATTATCCCTATAACTTGAGTAATAATTTCTGGTATGTTGGAAAGCGTATCATAATCAATGCATTGCATGATTTTACTAACTTGTTTTTTTTTATGGCTACTACTGAGAAATTGGCGGAGAAGATTTGGTAATCCATCACGTCACGTGATTGCCGGCTGCCACTGTCGGGAAACTAGAGACGGCATTAGGCTAACCATAATTATTTATTGCACGTGCTTGCTGGGCCGCTTAAGGGCCGCTCGTGGCATTCTGTGGATCACGTTATCCAGTGATGTATAACGTGATCCACAGAAATGGTTCTGGCATATGACAAGTGATGATGTGGCCACCGGGATATTTTATTGACGGTTGGGCAGCAGCAACATAGTGCAGGGCCACTGCTGGCTTGACTGCTGGCCCAGCAGCACTCCTTTTGCTGGGTAATATATGGGTTACGCACACTCAGTATACAAATTATTAGATATAGAGCTGATGGACATTTAACATGGGCATCCTCCGCCCAGAGTGGAACAGACCGAAACCGAATGCAGGAGATATATGTCAGACAACAGGATTCCCCAACAGTGTATCGCAATCGACGAACATTGGTAAACGTGGTGATTTGAATGGCTTTGGTCGTGGGCATATTGTCGGCGTAAGAAATATGGGGTCATTCTACCACCAATGTGGTAAGAACTCTAAGGTTTCCGAGGGCAACTGTATCAAGGGTGTACAGCGAGTATACCATCGACGAACGTATCAGCGACCAGAGAGCAAGTGGTGGGTGACCACACACCATTGATGACCGGGGTCGACGTAGAATTTTCAGCCTCGTATAGACCGACCTCTTGGTTACGGTGGAGAAAATTACATTCAGATTAAATGTCGGAGGCCCAAGCAGCGTTAGGGAGTGAACGGTATGGCTCACGTTGCATAATCTGTGCTACAAGAGCCGAGGCCCTACACGTGAACCACTACTGACTATTAGGCATTGAAAATTACGCATCGCCTGGTGCCTGGAACATCAAAACGGGACCTCTGAAGATTGGAGCCGTGTCGTCTGGTCAGATGAATCCCATTTTCAGCTGTGCAGAGCTGAAAGAATGGTGCAGGTGTGTCGTGCCAGGTCGAGACTGTCCAAGGTCTTGGTGGCTCAGTTATGGTTTAGTGGGCCTTCTCGGGGGACACATTAGGTCCCTTAGTGTGTCTAGAGAGGTCCTTAACAACCACCAAGTGCTGGCTGATCACCTACACGGTTTCATGGCCTTCGGTTATCCAGCGGTTGATTCAGAAGGACAATGCGCCGTCCAACTTGGCCACAACGACTGTTCTTAAGGCATGGCTCGAGGAACACTATATGATTTTGGTACGATCCAGTTGCCCACAAGCTCCCCGGATTTAAACCCTGTGGAAGCTCTCTGGGATACCGTGGAGCTGAACATTAGGTCCATGGATCCTGGACAGAAGTCTCGGGCAAATTTGTTGACAATGCTGCAAATGTGGCGTTATCTCCAGAAACCCTCTGGTATCTGGTGGAATTCATGGGCTGTTATTCGCGCTAGAGGGTGACCAACACGCTATTAGATAGGTATCTCTGACGTTTTGTCCATTTAGTGTAGTTCCTAAAGTAGTTTGTGAGACAATTTGCTTTATGCTGTTTTATCTTATCTCAATGAGAAATCAGTGAACTTTAAACATTTGGCAGCCAATGGGTGAGACAGGCGCGGCCGTTAACTCAGAAAACACAGGAGGCGGGGTAGGATTCCTTGAAGCACCGATAAATCTGTCATTGCAATGGCGAATTTGTCAACTGCATTCTAACGAGTTTCTTTTTTCGCTTATTGCAAAGTTTACATACAGGTGACCATACAGACTTTACTCTTATTACTGTTACTCTGATGCACTTGGGAAAATGCAAGATGAACGTGAGAAACGGCCAGTGGTTAATTTCGAACCTAAACTATATTAACAAAAGTCGCCGGACACCTAGAAGAGAAACTCAACATAGCATTTATTGACATACATTAGTATGGTGTGGGTCCACCTTTGGCCTCAATGCATGCACTCACCCCTCGAGACATGCTTTCGACAAGGTTTTGGAACACAGCGATAGATACGCGCTTCCATTCAGCACATAATGCTGCAGCTAGCTGTTGCTTAGTAGTAGCCCTTGGTTTCAAACTTCTTATGCGGCTCTCTAATTCATCCCATAGGTACTCTATGGGATTAATATCAGGGCTCTGTACTGGCCAGTCCACACACGATACGGAATTACAGTCAAAACACGCTGTAGCAGTCCTGGCGCATTATCCTGCTGGTAACAACAAGGCTCAGTTCCATAGTATTGCCACAGAGTTGGTAGGGCATAATTGTCCAGAATATCGAGGTAGACGTACCGGTTAACACGTTTGCCCACGATAACCAAAGGGCCGGATCCATACCACGAAAATCACCCCCACACGAGTACACTGTCAGCTCCAAACTTGACCGTAGGAACAGCACACTGTGATAAAGAGCGTTCCCCGGCTGTTGCCATTACCACACGCGGCCATCAGACGGATGGATCGTGTATCTGGATTCATCAGTCCATAGGACCCGTTTCCATTGATCTACGGTCCAAGGTAAATGTTCTTTACACCATGCTAAACGATGAGTAGCATTCCGAGGGGAGATGAAAGGTATATGAGCAGCCGCACGACCACGGTAGCCCATGAAAGGTTTTCTGTGAATGGTACGTGTACATACCAAGTTTCCAGAATTTTTACTCACCTGTACACCGAGTTCTTGTGCAGTACTCCGTCGATTAGCTGTAACGACTCTCCTCAGGCTTCGACGTCCTCTTTCACTGATTTTGTTTGGTCTGAGGTACGTTTTGCTGCTTCAGGCACGCCATGTGTCTTCCACTTTTTCAGTACATCCAAAACAGTTGACTTGGGTATGTTTAAACGCCTCTCGGTTTCTCTTGTGGACAACCCCCTAATATAACACCCATAAATCTTTCCTTTCTCAAATTCAGTTCTCTCCCGCCGCTACATTTTCACTTAACTTCAGAGTGCGGCATGAAACTGTTTTTATGACGTATGCAGCTGTACTGCGCATCTTAACAAAGCAGCGAATCCGTTCATTTGCTTTGAAGGGATATCCTGTGAGTTTTGTCAATATAGTGTATAATAAGAAAAAGGTCAACTATAACTACCAAGACTTATACCTCAGCAAATATCAAGCTTTTTTGTTCCGCATACCTGATGTAGTCAAAAGAGGATACTACTGTGAAGCCCCTGCACACAAAAATTAAGAAAAATTGTTGCACACTAGGAGGTTGGCTTCTGTAAACAGAATTTTACGATTTTACGCTTATATTGTATAAATCCCGATAGCATCCTACAGATGTTGACACAATTTGTGGTGAACTACTATTCCCAATGTGGTTTATGAAACGCTTTTTAGCCTTTATGAGTAAACGACCCAGAAAATAAAGCCTTTGTTGTGAAAAATAATTCGTCTGTCTCACCATTCCGAGGAAGTGACTGAAATATATAGTTGATCCAATTAGTCAATGGAATAGCTTTTTGCTGACCCCAAAAATATTCTATTTGCAATGCTTCTGGAAGAACAACCACGCATCAGATAACTAGCTCTAAAAAGAATAATAAAAGTTCAACTGCAGCTTAGACAAGCAACACTGTCAGGAGATAACTCAATTGATTTGATATCCTGGAAAGACTGTGATATAACAGAACCTCCTTGGACCAAAAATCCAACTATTGAATAATTCCAAAACATAGTGAAGGTGGATAATCCCGATAAATATTTATTATCACTTCCCTGTCATACTCAAGCAGTGGAGAAAACAGCTCAAATTTTTACCTAATTTTCACAAACGATAGTAAATTTGATGCGCGACATGGAATGATGCTGATACATACAGACAAAACCTCATTCTCGTAAAATCACACTGAAATTCCACTTGAAATCGGCTTATGAGATGCATACCAGCTGAACAACCAAACGCACGCACACCTATGATTTTATGTATCAACCGCATTTCCATACATGTCTCTGTAATATATTGTTGCTACACCCCGGCCGCCAGATTATCGAATAAAAGAATAAGCTTTAAGAATTTAGATGTCAGGATGTCAGGCAATGGCTGACGGCCCGAAGGTAGACATTGGAATTTAGAATAAATATTTGTGAGCTCTTTTTATCGCCGAAATCTTATGCACTGGTGAAAAGAATTTAGCCAATCAAAACCAAGAAATTCTGACACTCATTAATTAGTCATGCAACTTCAGGACTGGCACGAGACAACATACATTTAATCAATTAACAACAAAATATCAGGATAACGATGAAGACGTCTATATACAGAGGATTGTGAAGGAGGGGCGTCAAGTAGACTCGCCCCTTTCGGGATAGCTCTGAGGCTGAATTTATCATTAAAGTCAATGATTATTTGTTGGCCTGTACAGTCCAGCTTTAAAAACAGTTCTCAGTCGACGAGAGTCTATTGGCTGACCGGAGCCAATCTAATCACAACTGGCATGCATACATAAGTTCTGTACTTACGGATATGCTGTTTCCTCGGGTATCCATGTTTGATGTATTTATTTTGTTATGCACTCACTAACATTTCATGTGTTTTGGCTTTTAAGCGCATCTGTATGATGACATGCCCATTTCAGAGCGCGCATTATAACCAATAGAGAGGGGAGTCGAACCCCATCTCCCACTTTCTCTCGGTCACGGCATTCACCTGCATGAATTCATGGGCGCTTTTATGCGACCATGTCGTGGTGGAACGAAGCTGCTGACGTGTAGAAGGATCCGTTCGTCTCTCCAAATGTGATTTTCGCATACATCACCGGTCGGCATCTCCGTCATTCGGGGCTGTAATTCCATCACATCGTGTGACCTCCGGGATGCTGGCTTTCTCTTACGTGCAATCTAGCACCAGGAAAAGAGGTATCGTCCTCTCTCTCTCTCCTATTTCCACGCGGTAATATCAACCGCTCGGCCGCTCCTGGTATAGCTGGCCGGCATCTTCGGACAGAAGCTCTTCCACCGAGCTGAATCCGCTTCACCGAGACTCGTTCCCTTCACGGTTCGGAACCAGACTACCATTTTCGCTTGCTTGCATCGTTAACAGATCCCTTGCTCTCCTTCTTAGGGGTCTGTTTAAACACTCTTGTCAGCCTGAAAGCATTCGGCACGAAAAAGAAGTCCGAAAATACATGCCTCTGCATTCGGAATATGTGGTAGGTCCACTTCCCGAAGAGTACGAAAAACACATAACTTAACTAACACTCCTTTGTCCTGTCAAGGTTCGGAGTAGCAAACGCCTTCAGTTTTCCGCTCTCTTGACACTCTTCCCAAACATCCCACCATCTCATACGTGCATGGTCACCCAAACTGACCGACACGCACTTAGGGGGCGACACATCGCGTTCCCCACACCAGGCTAAGATTTCTTCCTTCCACGAATAGGGACCCTTATCTGTGTTCTCCTCTTTTGCAATGCGGGAAACCACTAGCTGTTAATTTTCACCCCATAATTAATGCTGTTCCCGCCTATTGCTAAACCTGCTATTAGACTTCATTTCCGTACCTAAAGGTCGTAACAATATTTTGTATTTAAATCATTTCATATCACATAAGGTTGACAAAATTGAGTTGTTGTTTTTTTTTTATATCTCACGTTTAGTTTTTCAGTTTAAACGGAATGCCGGGTTGGCATTTGAGGATGACCTCTGAAAGCAGTATCTTTATTTCAAAGGAAATACACTGAAGAGCAATTGAATTAGAGATACCTGTCTAGTAACGTGTAGCACCACCTTTTGTCCTGATCACGGCGGCAATTAGCCTCGGCATAGACTCGAAAAGACACCGGAAGCGTTGGGAAGCAATACGGATCCACGACCCCTGAACAAGCTCCACAGTTCACGAAGATTTGATGAAGGGGGGTCAGAGCCTCGAACATCGCTCTCGATGGCATCCCAGATATGCTCGATGGGATTGAGTTCAGGTGACCTAGCTGGCCAAGGAAGCGAGGTCACGTTGGAGTGTTCATTCAACCATTCGGATACAATTCGGGAACGATGGCACAGTGCATTGTCTTGTTGCAGGATAAAGTCCCCAGTGGGATGTTGAAGACGCACAAACGGGAGCAAATGATCGTCCAGGATATCCCGGTAACGTTACCCTGTAAGGGACGATGTCACACGTACCAAGGGTCCCATTTCAGTCCACGTAAACAGTCCCCAGACGAGAATACCACCCCCACCAGCTTGAAGAGTACCCTTCTGGCAAGAAGGATCCATCGCTTCATGTGGTTTGCGCCGTACTTGTACCCTGTCATCCGCATGTACCAACGTGAATCTCGACTCATCAATCCAGGCAACATTTTTCCACATGTCTAGGGTCCAGTGGCGATGTGCCCGCGCCCATGCTAATCTTTGCATCCTGTGATGTGCGTTCAGCAGCGGTACCCTCGTGGGACGATGGCTTCTGTACCCCATAGCGAGGCGATGGTTCTGGATTGTGTAGCTGCTTACACGTTTTTGTGCACCAGCGTTAAATCACCGAGTGATTTCTTACACTGTGACCCGTCTATCTGCTGTTACAATGCGAGCTAGCCAACGATGACCCCGCTGATTCACACGCTGTTGTCCACGGCAGTTGGCCCTTGCAGGGATGGTTTTACGGGATTCGATGTACTCACGGTGCGCCGGTGACACAGTGGCTCGTGAAAATCGCAGTGCCTGTACGACTTCCGAGATGGAGTGACCCATTCTTCGGGCTCCGAAATTTTCCCACTATCAAATGCGCTTAGATCCTTCGTCTTACCCATACTGCGTCCGACTCTTACTGTTTCCCGTCGTATCACTCCTTATATTGTCGGATCGCTGCATACGTCACGTCGTTTCCCTTTACAGGGCCGCCCACAGCGCCACATTTGCATAACGCCAGCTGTCTCTAATTCAATTGCTCTTCAGTGTATAACTCCACAAAATAAATGTAAAAGTATTCCAAACATTTTGTAATCACCTCGCAGCTGTAAAACAGATAAGCCGATTTAGTGTTATGGCTAACATTTAGATCCTGGTGAACACCTCAAAATTATGACTTACTCTTGTTTTTATTCCAATTGACAAGTTTTGGGAGGTATTACAAGTCGAAGTTTGAAAACAGAGTTTTTCGGGGGGATCCGCACTACTACCCACATTACTGAACGGTGTATGCGAGGGTTTCCTGGTTACTAGGACCAATCAGTTAGCCTGATACTTCGCCGATTGAGTACAGCTGTTACTTCATTAAACAACTTCTCCGAAGAGAATTGACTAAAGCGCGTAACGTGGAGAATCTTCATGTGCAAATGCAGTAAATTTGGAGAATCATTGAGGACACTAACATGGTAATTTTTTTACTTAAATTACTAACTTTTAGGTTTGTATCGAGCAGACGACATTCTTCCTACGTGAAGTAATTGGTTGGCTAAGGAGTGCAGACCTTAAGCTCAGGGTCTGGGTCTTTAAACAAAGAGCAAAATCAAAATTACGAGCGCAGACCAAAAGTTTTTCGTTTGGCTTTTCACATTGCCGTTATTCGGATACCCTTTGAAGGAATAAAATATGCGTTCCAGAAAGCAGACTGACCTTTCAAACATTAAAATCTTATTTCTCATTCGAAATATGAACGTGAATTTTCCAGAATTTGAATATGAGCGCAATAGGTTTTCAAGAACAGTCGATTAATTCTCAGCTTCTGTCTGAAGCACAGTAAAAGCCGCCCCGGTGGCGCAGTGGTCTAAGGCGCTTACCTCTGATCATTCGTCCGTAAGGGGTCCAGGTTCGAATCCCGTCAGGCATGGATGCTGTGTTTGTCTTACGGCACTGGCTCTCTCCCTTCCCTGGAACCAGTGGCCCTAAATTAGGAACGGGCGACTGCTTATAGCCCATTGAGTTGCTCACGGTGGGCGTTAAATCTCCAATTAAAAAAAAAAGAAAAAGAAAGAAACACAGCAAAGCAAAAATTCCGTGTCTGTAACCGCAGAGCACAAGGTTTACATTGTTGAGAGTCTGTTTTAGGGCCACTGGTTCCAGGGAAGGGAGAGATCTCGTACCGTAAGAAAAACACAACATTAATCTCACCGGGATTCGAACCCGGACCCTTCTCGAACGAATGGACATAAGCCATCGCTTAGACCACTGAGGCGTTTGAGATTCTGTTACAATGCTGGACATGGAAAACGCCACACCAGAAAGTAAACCGCCATGCAAATTGTTGGGTACCTATCGGCAGTTGGGTTACGTAAAGGATTGCACTTGTGAACCAATCCCATAGTAAGTGACGTAAATAACAGGGCAAAACATCTCAACATAGCTAAACCAATTCGGGTGTCCTCAGCTGAGAGTGTGGATCATTGGAGGGATCTCGGTGGCAAAAGCGCGTGTAAAGAGTAAGAATGCTTGTCGGGAATTCTAACGGCAAGAATGGCGACGAAAACGCATTGGGTTGCGAGAACTGTCGGCCAAATGTAGCGACAGTGGTTAGTTAAAAGCAACTTGCGATGCCGTAGTGGAGCTGGTGCACGTTGGCGGACGTTGAACCGCTTCAATCGCCGTATTCGAAGCAATCGCACAATCCACAGCTAACTATATTCGACGAGGTGTACAGGCCGTTATGGTCATCCCCGTATCTACAAGGAATATGAATTGAGAGACCCACTGAAGCAGATTTGTGCCCTCGCTAGCAATTCCGATGACTGTCACTCACTTCAAAGCACATCGTCGCGCAAGGTTGCAGTGGTGACAAACCAGACATGCGTGACTGCACGAATGAAACCATGTCGTATTCAGCGACGAATCTCGCTTCTGTTTCAGAGCCGACGATCGCTGATTGAGAGTCTAGAGACGTCGTGGTCACAGTGGTCTTGCTGTCAACCGTGGGCGTCATACTGCTCTTCATTCTGTGGCATGATTTGGGGATGCTATCAGTTTCAACAGCCGTTCACCACTCGTACGCATGGCGGATACAATGACAGCACTAAATAGGTCGACGAGGCTCTGCAGCCCCTTTTATCGTTGTATCTCCGTGGTATTCCTGATTCGCAGTTTCAACAAGATAGCTCTCGCCCGCACTCTGACGATATCAGCAGACAGTGCCGAGAAGGTACCCAGGTGTTGTCCTGGTCAGCGCGATTCCCAGACTTCTCCCCATTAGAGAACGTGTTGGACGTCATTGGAAGACCACTTAGAAACACCTCTGAACGACCCCTTCACGATGTCGATGAGTTCTGGAGACAGATCAACGACGCTCATCATCAGAGATACCTCAGAATACCATCAGAGGATTTTCCCATTAGGTGCCACGGCGTCTTGCCGAATGTTTAGCCTAGAAAGGCTTCATATACGACCCACTGACTGCAGTTTCTTTCTTTAAACCCATCATATTCGTGTAATCTCTCAGAAATTAAATTACTCCTTTTCCACTACATGCGCATTAAGTTTCGTCTCATTTTGTTCATTTTCTTATGGTGTGTAATTTTCTATGTCGAATAACGTAGTTTCGGCAAAAGATCGCACTAATAACCACATTTAAATATCTTCTGATGAGTTAAATATATCCTTCTACGATAGTAGGAGATGGTTCCTTTAATATTTTTCGGCCAACCATTAATCAAAGAAGAGAAGCTGACCAATCCTGTTACAACTGGAAAGCAACTTCGAAGGCTATCATAAACTTAGTTTGAGTGCTTAGGAAGTGGATTTTATGGCTTTATTGCTTTTCAATGCTTCTTATCTTGGTGGGAGAATCTCCAAATACATAACCTCATCTTAGAGCTCTTAATCGAAATCGGAAGATCTCGCCCACTTTTCACAAGGAAAAGAAATCGAAATAATGCAACACACGCGTGGAAAAGAAGCCCGAAAAGTTAGATACCGATATATTTTTTTAGAAAACATCTTATGACCGTGATTCGAAGGGTATCAGAGTGTTGAAAGAGGATTGCAAATACGAAAATGGATGGGGGAGGGGGAGAGTAAATCCCAGGTTTCTTGGCTGGTGTATAGAAAGTATGACAAGAGTGTTTTGACGTTTAAGAAAAGCGATTGCAGAGGTTGTTTGTCGTTCGAGGAACAAACTAGAAACAACCCATATCTCTGAAATCCGAGAGAAAAGCAAAGAGATTTTTTGATGTACAATCCGAGGAGATCATCACGAAAATTAAATTAAAGCGGGTATAAATAGGAATATATATCTTTGTAGTCAGGTATGAAGGTAAGTAAGTGAAAAAACAACCCCAAAATCAGCTTGTATAGTAACCATTTCGTAGTGGAGCAATAGAAGCTGTTGCACGAATAAAAAATAGCATCTGGAAATAGCATTTTATGATCAGCTACTAATTTCTTCATTTCATCATAATGGAAGGAAGTGTTAGAAATTAATAACGAGGAATTGTACACCAACTGTGCACAAAATACGAGTAGTAAAACTATGCTAGTAATCAGATTTATTAGCGGAAAAATATAAATACACATTTTCAAGTTTTCGCACATCAACCAGATGGCTTCTTCAAGGAAAGTAGAAAGAAAACTTTAGACTGAATAATAAAAGGCTTCAACAATTTGAATGTAGTGTTTTGACTAGACAATAAACAAATAAATGTGAAGGTAATTTTCATTCAAACGCACGAGACGTCATGTTGGTTGGGCACGCGGTATCCTTTATACACTGCCGGCCACCCAAAATGCAACACCAAGAAGGACACGAGATAGCAAAGCCAGATTTACTGGACACATAACAACAGATACAAAGATGAAACGATTGAGCTTACAGGCCCGTGCGACTTGCGGAACACGTAGACAACAATAGTTCATGTGGCCCCATGGCTGACAATAACGGCCGCTACACGCCGCGGCAACAAACGAAACAGGCTTTGGATGTGGCCTTGGAGTATGTCGGTCCAGGCTGCTTCCACACGTTGCCACAGTTCATCAGGCGTAGCCGCGGGTGGTGCTTGCCGGGCCTCTCGGATGCCGATCAGCGGCCAGACGTGTTCGATGGGCGACATATTGGGAGAACAGGCGACACCTGGTGGGCCGTGAAGAATTGTTCCACGATGCGTCACACGTGCGGGTGCGTATTGTCCTGTTGAAACGCGGCCTCTGGCAGGTCCCGCAGGTAAGGGAGGACTACAGGCTCCAAAACGTCGGAGATGTAGTGGTGGCTGTTGAGTGTACCAGCGATGCGTACCAGAGGGGTGCGGGTGTCATATTCAATTGCGCCCCAAACCATAACGCCAGGCGACGGACCGGTATGGCGATGCATAATGCAGGCGTCATACAGTCTCTCGCCGTGGTGCCGCCACACGCGGATCCGACCATCGTGGTTTTGCAGGCAGAAGCGGGATTCGTCGGAGACGACAATGTCGTGCCATTCATTAGTCCAGGTGCAGCGTTCAACGGCCCACTGCCGCCGCACTCGCCGTTGGTGTAACGTCAATGGTAATCGGAGCAATGGGCGCCGTGCGACAAGTCCCCGCTCCTGCAGACGACGTCGAACGGTACGTGCTGACACAGGTTGTTGCGCAACACACCCTGATTCCTGCGCTAACGTTCGTGATGTGGCGGTGCGAGCCGTCAATGTCCGCCGCGCAACATGCCAGTCCTCTCGTTCGGTGGTGTGCCGCGGCTGCGGCAATCGCTCACGTCGGTCCGTCCGTTCCTCTTGCACGCATCGAATCCATGCTCGCCTCACTGTGGCTGGATGTCGTCCCACACGGGCGCCGATGTCTCGGTACGATAAACCGCTATCTCGATAAGCCACTATTCGTCCTCTGTCGAACTCCGAAACGTGCTGGAATCACTGCCGTATTCTGCGACGAGGCATCAGGAAGCTTCCCACCACAGGTCCTGCAGCACAACACACTTCCACTATTTACACCTCGCCTTCTGTGCACCCTTTTTATAGTGCTTCTCGGTAGCGTGCCGGGCGTACATGATTTGCATATGCCCTGCAATGCTAATCGTTTGCATGTCCTCTCTCGGGTGACTGCTGCGAATTTCAGGCAAATCGGATGCTTCCTTCTTTGTGTTTCATTTTGGGTGGCCAGCAGTGTAGAAAGCAGTATTATTTGAAGAACTAATTTCGAATTCGTACCAACTCTAGAGAGACGCTGTCATTGCAAGTTTCGCTGTTGGTAATGATTTCCAATGTTTCGCGAATGGCTGTAGATTCAGGGGTAGAGTAGGAAGCTAATTTCTTTATATCATCCCACATAGGAGTAATGGGCTAGAATTTGAATTGTCTGGATAGGGATGTAGTTACTTTACCATATTGTATGTCTCTTTTATGCGCGTTGATCCTAATTCTAAGCAAGCGTTTGGTCATTCCAATGTAATATCGTCTGGAGCCGTCCAGATATTGTACGGGGATCGCATAAACACCTGTCTCGTTGGAAGGAGAGGAGATGCCCAAACAACATGATGACGCCTCGTGTCTTGGAATTAAAATGACAATCGCATCCAGTTGTTCATTGTTTAGTCAAATCACCGGTTTCAAATTGTTGAAGCGTTCTATTTTTCAGATTGCGGATTTCTATCTGCCCTCACCGAAAACGCCATTTGGTTATCTGCGAAAGCTTGAAACCGTATATTTATATTTTTACACCAATAAATCGGATTACTAGCATAGTTGTATTACATTTTGAACTATTAGAAGCCCGCTGCTGCTTAATTACATCACAATGAACGCCTTATGAAACCACGCGGCAGAGAACTAAAAGAAATTCTGTGAACAGCCTTATAACAACGATCTAGTGCGAGCACATGACTCACCTTTTTGTGTGTTTGGAGGTTTAACGACCACCGTGAGTAATTTGATGGGCTATAAGCAGTCGCCCGTCCCTAATTTACGGTCACTGGTTCCAGCGAAGGGAGTAAGCCAGTGCTGTAAAAAACACAACATCCATGTCTCACAGGGATTCGAACCCAGACCCTCTCGGACAAATGATCAGAAACCTAAAACTCTGCGTATGTGTCTCCTAAAAAGAAGAGTCTAAATGTAGAAAATAAGAAAAAAGTAATAAAGTGCATATTAATAGATATTAGGGCGACCAAGACCCATAACACGATGTATCGGATTACAGCTTAAGAAAAACACTTTCACTATGGGCTGCATTGTTTATTATGCCTGTATATATTATACATAAGCTAGCAACATTGTAGGTTTTCAAAATCGGTTCATGTATGCAAGCTAATAAGATGAAGGTTTAACAAGTTAGTAAAATTATGCCATGCATTGATTATGATACGCTTTCCAACATACCAGAAATTATTACTCAAGTTATGAGGATAATGGCTGTGGAATAAATCTCGCTCCTGTGTCCTGACCTTTGACCCCATTTCCATGATATTGAACAGAACCGGTTCAGTACACCTTAAGAATAACACATTAATGTTTTGTCGCAATAGAAGCAGTTTTACGCAAGTTATGAGAATAATGGCTGTGGAATAAATCTTGCTTTTGTGCAATGACCTTTGACCCCATTTCGTTGATATTCAACAGAACGGGTTCACTATTCCTCCGGAACAACATGATAACGTTTTGTCGCAATCGAAACATTTTTTGGTAAGTTATGATGTACAAGGGCAATGGAATGGATACCACCCCAGTGTCCTGACCTTTGACCCCATTTCACCCATTTTCAATAGAGTTCATTCCCTGTGGCTCCCTACCTCATACTAAAATGTCATCGAAATCGAACCATTTTTACGCAAGTTATGACGCATAAGGGCAAAGGAATAAATCCCGCTCTTATGTCCTGCCTGACCTTTGACCCCATTTCGCCCATTTTCAACAGGGTTCGTGCCCAGGTGGTTCCCTACCACATACTAAAATTTTATCGAAATCGAACTATTTTTACGCAAGTTGTGACGCATAAGGGCAATGGAACAAAACCCTCTCTTATGTCCTGCCTGACCTTTGACCCCATTTCGCCCATTTTCAATAGGGTTCGTGCCCAGGTGGTTCCCTACCACATACTGAAATTTCATCGAAATCGAACCATATTTACGCATGTTATGACGCATAAAAGCAATGGAATGGATTCCACCTTTATGCCCTGACCTTTGACCCCATTTTGCCCGTTTTCAATAGGGTTCGTCCCCAGGTGGTTCCTTACCAAATACTAAACTTTCATCGAAATTGAACCATATTTACGCATGTTATGACGCATAAAGGCAACGAAATGGATTCCGCTTTTATGTCCTGACCTTTAACCCCATTTTGCCCGTTTTCAATAGGGTTTGTCCCCAGGTGGTTCCTTACCAAATACTAAACTTTCATCGAAATTGAACCATATTTACGCATGTTATGACGCATAAAGGCAACGAAATGGATTCCGCTTTTATGTCCTGACCTTTAACCCCATTCCACCCATTTTCAATAGGTTTCGTTCCCAGGTGGTTCCTTACCACATACCAAAATTTCATCGAAATCGAACTATTTTTACGCAAGTTATTACGCATAAGGGCAATGGAATAAACCCCGCTCTTATGCCCTGCCTGACCTTTGACCCCAATTTGCCAATTTTTAATAGGGTTTGTGCCCAGGTAGTTTCCTACCACATACTGAAATTTCATCGAAATCGAACCATATTTACGCATGTAATGATGCATAAAGGCAATGAAATGGATCCCGCTCTTATGGCGTGACCTTTGACCCCACTTCACCCATTTTCAATAGAGTTCGTTCCCTGGTGGTCCCCTACCACATACTGAAATTTCATCGAAATCGAACCGTTTTTACGTGAGTTATCGTGCCGACAGACAGACGGACGGACGGACATACGGACGGAAAAAGCTGGAGCATATATGCTTCTTCAACCTACGGTTGGAAAGCGTAAAAAAGCATGAGATCTTTCTGGTCCACTCTGGACCCATCGTCAGATGAATAAAACAACAACATGGAGAGAATCATTTAAATATACAAGTATTTACAAATATCTTAATGATTTAAATGTACAGGCTAATACTTGTATATTTAAATGATTTCCTCCATGTTGTTGCTTTATTCATCTGACGATGGGTCCAAAGTGGATCAGAAAGATCTCATGCTTTTTGAACCTTTATCTTATTAGCTTGTATATATGAACCGATTCTGAGAACCAATACTGTTGCTAGCTTATGTATATCATCATTATTGTCAACCATTATCAATCCACTGCTGGACGAAGGTCTCCCCAAGTTTCCTCCACAACGGTCTGTCTTGTGCCAGTCTCCTCCATGTCACCCCTGCATACTTTCGAATTTCATCCACCCATCTCCCATGTGGTCTTCTTCTGGGTCTTTTCCTGTCCCTTGGAATCCAATCTAAAATTTCGGCTGTCCATCGATGATCTGTCCTTCTGGCAGTATGTCCAGCCCATTGCCATTTCAGGGATTTAACTCTGATCATGATGTCTTCCACTCTTGTCATTTTTCGGATCCACGAGTTCCTCTTCTTATCTCTCCTGGTTACACCAAGCATGCACCTCTCCATGCTGCTTTGAGTTGTCTGCAGCCTTTGTATGTCTCTTTTAGTTAAGGTCCACGTCTCTGCACCATACGTAAGCACTGGAAGGATGCATTGATCAAACACTTTTCTTTTAAGACATAATGGCATATTGCTCTTGAAAATTATGCTGTTTCTTCCAAAAGCTCTCCAGGCAAGTTTTGTACGCCGATTAATTTCTTCATCAATGTGACCCTCACTTGATATCTGCTGTCCAAGATAAACGTACGTGTCTGTTATCTCCAGCTTTTCTCCATCAATCGATAAATCTTCATTTCTTGTAAAAGCATTGAACATCACTTTTGTCTTCTGAAAGTTCATTTTTAATCCCACTTCTTTACTCTTGTCAGCAAGTTTCTGGATCATACTCTGCAGCTCTGATGGGGTAGTTGCAAAAATGACTACGTCATCAGCAAAACGAAGGTGGGTTAGATAATCTCCATTAATCTTTATCCCCTTGTTTTCCCAGCTCAGCGACTGAAAAACACCCTCCAATGTGGCATTAAAGAGCTTCGGAGATATGGTGTCACCTTGTCTCACTCCCTTTCCAATTTTTACGTGTGTTGTATTTTCAAATTATGTATATACAGGCATAATAAACAATGAAGCACATATTCAAAATGTGTTTCTTAAGCTGTAATCCAATATATCATGCTATGGGTCTTGGCCGCCCTAATATCTATTAATACAAGTCCGCACAAATACGTAATAATACTAACAAAAGTACATATTATAAACCAAAAACAAGAAAACAGATTGTGTGCTTGGTAAGAGTTAAAATATTTCGACTTTTCATGACTGTAGAGACTTTGCCAGAGTATGACACAACTTTTAGTAGTTGTCATCGAAGCAGAAAAAAAACCCACCAGCACGCGTGACAGGTTCTAAATCATGGAACCGTTTTTTTTCACGGGATCTTGATTTCAAACATAAGCCCAGGAAAAAAGAAGACCTAACGTCTGGCAGATCTTGTGAGCATAAGACTTCGGTTATTGCGTCGGTAGAGAGCTTTTAATAACTTGCATTAGAGAAAGATCTTCACCGTGATACGAAAAAATTACCTCTTTGCGGAGAACGAAAACTAAAAAAGGAGCAATAAAAGCGTATTTTCCAAGTATCGTAAAAGAATACAATTTACTAATGATGGGGAAAAGGAATCCTTATCGTGGGCGACTTGGAGCTTTAATAAGGAATCTGACAATGCAGCTCTGAAAGATAACTTTCAAGATAGAGCCAATAAAAGCCACGTCTCAAGCTTCTATTCTTCCTGACTGAACTTACGGCATCGTGCGTACACCGAGCGTCCCGGGTACTTCGTAATGAATGATCCACAAAAGCCCCCTTTTGTCTTACGCTGGAATATTAAATGCCGCTTTTAATACCCAAAGGAATCCCGCTTTTGTTCCGTTTATAGTCACCTGCTGCGGCGCTGCGATTAAAGACACGTGTTGCCATTCGAGATCGTTGGCGCTTGAATTCATGATAGCCCTGAATGGAAAGAAAATCAGCGTCTGCTCTTTTAACCAGAACCAATGGTGGAGCAGCGAGCCCTCCCTCTCATTTACTCGCAGCTCAGATTCGACGGATAAAGTAGTCTTTACCACAAGAAAAAAAAATGGGGGTTATTAAACATCACGTTCGATCGAAAAATAAGTTAAAATAAGGCTCCTAGGAATACAGTAAGTTTGTGGAAAAGCTGTGATTGAAAAGTCATCTAAAAAATAAAAGATTCATGACAGATGCATTGCTGACGCTCTGATCTGCCCTCATTGTTAAGGAATGGAATCGCTTAAAAAATCGCTCTGAGGTTTTACGTGCTTCGTGGGCAAAAAATTAAATAAATAAATTCATGTTAGCGTTTGAATATAGAGTATTTCTGTTGACAAATACTAAAAATAAATGCAAAAACTTCTCAAACAGCTGTGTTGCTCTTGATGTAAGCGATTTCTCGAATAAAACACCTTGAAGAGCTTTTTTGTTTTAGTAGTTTCGTGGCTTAAGGTAGATGCACCTAAAATCTTTGCCTTGTATTTCCAATGGGAAAACTTCTGTAACCATTTTTTCACAATTACGCGTTCCCAGGGATGAAAATTTTAACATCGATGAAAATAACATCATATTAAAGCCTAGTATACTTAATATGGATCCGAAAAATGACGAGAGTGGAAGACATCATGATCAGAGTTAAATCCCTGAAACGGCAATGGGCTGGACATACTGCCAGAAGGGCAGACCATAGATGGACAGCCGAAATTTTAGATTGGATTCCAAGGGACAGGAAAAGACCCACAAAAAGACCACATGGGAGATGGGTGGATGAAATTCGAAAATATGCGGGAGTGACATGGAGGAGACTGGCACAAGACAGACCGTTGTGGAGGAAACTTGGGGAGACCTTCGTCCAGCAGTGGATTGATAATGGTTGACAATGATGATGATGATGATGATACTTAATATTTCCTAAAATCTAACCATAATTATATTAAAATCAATAACTTTTCCTTTAGTGGTGTTGAGATCAGAAAATAGATGGCACCACATCTACATGTGACTTACTAAATGCTATCACGTCGCATTTTATTTTCAATAATTTTATTCATTTTCGGAAAGGAATCAAAATTTGAGTGTATCTATGCGACAGTCTGGAATGTTTAGAATGATTTGAGCCACTTAGATTAAATGTCCTGATAATAACTTAGCTGAAAATGTTAACAGATTTGTAGATGCTGCTGTTTTTTAACTCTGAAATAAACCAGCAAGTTCATGCTGCAATATTTTCAGCTAAATTTATGTTAGAATATTTAATCTAAATGGGTCGAATCATTTTAAACATTCCGAACTACAGCATGGATGTACACAAGTGTTGATTGCAGTCCACAAACTAATGAAATTATTGAAAGAAATGCGACGTGATAGCATTTAGGAAGTCACATGTAGATGTAGCGCCATCTATTTTCTAAGCTCAACACCACCAAAGGAAACATTATTGATTTTTAATATAATTATGGTTACGTTTTAGAAAATATTAAGTATACTAGGCTATAATATGAAGTTATTTTTATCGATGTTAAAATTTTCATCCGTAGGAACGCGTTAATTGTGTAGAAAACAGCTGCATAAGTTTTTCCATTGAAAACACAAAGCAAAGATTTTAGGTGGATCCACCTTAACTACCACCATGAGCAACTCTAAGGTCTATAAAACCGCTCCGGCGGCGTAGTAGTCTAGGCGATGGCTTCTGACCATTCGTCCGAGATGGGTTCGGGTTCGAATCCCATTAAGGCATGGATGTTATGTTTGTCTTAGGTCACTGGCGCTCTCCCTTTCCTGGAACAAGTGACCCTAAATTAGGGACGGGCGACTATATATAGCCCATTGAGTTTCTCACGATGGTCGTTAAACCCCAATCAGAGAAAAAAGGTTTATGAGCAATCGCCCCCGTCCCTATTTTACGGGCACGGGTTCGAGGAAAGGGAAAAATTCAGCGTCGCAATACAAACACACCATTCATGCCACATCAGGGATTCAAACTATGGCTCTCCTCACAAAACCAGCCAGAGACTGCCTGAGCCGCTAAAATGTTTTAAAGAAGCCCTTTATGGTGAGCAGAAATGGGAAGTTTCATGCACATTTATTTCATTTGCCCCTGAAACAACAGCCTGGTCTCAATGCGTGGAGTACCGTCTTGGTGGGTGAATGGCATGATCATTCACCAGCTCAGGCCTATGATCGTTCGCCTGAGCTGGGCTCGGCTTCCAGTACCAAATGAGGAATAGATGGTGTATTTTTCTTGCCACGCTGGCTCTCTCCCTACCTTGGAACCACTGACCCTAAATTAGGAACGTGCAGCTGCATTTAGCTCCTAGAGCTGCAGATAGTGATCGTTAAATCCCGAAACGAAACAAAACACACCTAAAGATAAATAGATTCTGCTGTCATTGATTCCTCCCATTCTGTTGTTACGGAACTCTCTAACTACTGTGTTTATCCACATACCCTAGATAAGTGTTGGTTGGTGGATGTGTGTTTACGGACGCAAAGACCTCAATGTGCCAAAGTGCGTCAACCCTAAGTTAGTGTATTAACGCATGATAAGAACATTTGGTATCACACGGTAAGAATACCGCATATGAATAATATCTAATACCGCAAGACAAATGCTTTATGGCATGAAACCCCTTCTTATCAGACATATTCATACTGTCATCGTTGTCAAAGTGCCTATTTAGATAGAAATCACGAAATCATACGGTCCTAGATTTGTGTTATGCTAAAGTCAGCCTGTCCGGTCACATCCTGGAAATATTTCTGGGCCGCTCCGGTAGCGCAGTGGTCCAAGCGATGGCTTCTGATCATTCATTCGAGATGGGTCCGGGTTCGAATCTCGGTGAGGCATGGATTTTGTGTTTGTCTAACGGTACTAGCTCTCTCAATTCCCTGGAACCAGTGGCCCTGAATTAGGGACGAGAGACTGATTATAGCCCAATGAGTTGCTAATGGTGGTCGTTAAACTCCCAATCAAAAAAAAAATTCTGGCATCGTTTTAAGTTTGACACCGTTTTAAAGAAGTACTACTTCAATACGCATACTGACGTTAATTGGCTTATAAGTATGTTAGCTTACTACTTAGAAATACTGAAATGTTTCCTCTTAAGAACAGAAAAAAATGTCTTAACGACTCTCGCAAACCATAACACACATAAACAATCTAGAAAATTGTAGAATATTTAGATCTTCTGCGGGTGAAGTTTCGTGATTTGATTGACTGTTTGTTTCAGTTTCAAAATGGCGAAATAACACCCCATTCTTTTTCGCTGCACTCCTGGGAAATTAAAAAATGAATGCTGCCATTAGTAATGAACATATTTTGATTCCCTGCGGTGGCATAATCGTCTTTAACGAACATTTATCCCTGTCATTCCTCGATCAGATTCCACGATTGTCTTTAGAGAACACTTCTCCTTTTTCTCCCAGGATCATGGCATTTTCAGCTTCAACGGACTCTCCACCCTGTCATTCTAGGATCGGACTCAAGGATCAATCCACAATCGGCTTTAACGAACACTTCTTCGTTCCTGTCATACCAAGTTCAGATTCCGGGATCGAGGCATAATTAGTTTTAACGGACTTTTCACCCTGTTACTGCACGATCGGTTTCCAGGATCGTGGTATGATCGGCTTTAATGAACATTTATTCCTGTCATTCCAGGATCGGATTCAAGGATCGAAGCATTATCGGCTTTAACGAACACTTCTCATTCCGGGACAGATGCAGAATTGGCATTAACAGACTCTTCACCCTGTTACTGCACGATTAAGTCCCAGTATCATGGTATGATCAGGTTTACTGAACACTTATCCCTGTCATTTTAGGACCAGATTCGAGGAACGAGACATAATTGGCTTTAACGAACACTTCTCCTTGTCATTGCAGGATCAGATTCCAGGATCGAAGCACAATCGATTTTAATGGACTCTTCACCTGCCACTGCACTATCGGGTTTCAGGATCGTGGCATGATCGGCTTTAATGAACACTTCTCCCTGTCATTCCAGGAACGGATTCAAGAATCGAAGCATAATCGGCTTTAACAAACACTTCTCTTCTCATTCTAGGATAGATGCATAATTGGACTTACCGGACTCTTCACCTTGCGGCTGCACGATCGGGTTCCAGGATCGTGGAAGGATCGGCTTTAATGAACACTTTTCTATTAATCCAGGATCGGATTGAAGGATCGAAAAAAAAAACACTTTTTAAAAAAAATTAACTAACACTTCTCATTCTAGGAGAGATGCATAATTTTCTTTAACGGACTCTTCACCTTGTCGCTGCACGTTCAGGTTCCAGGATCGTGGAATGATCGGATTTAATGAAGTCTTCATATTGTTTTTAATCCAGGAGCAAAGTGCTAAACCTTCCAGCACAGGTCCGGTCCTTGGGCCGGGTCGATCCAGGCTCGTGCAGACCTCTAATTATTACGCCAACCTGCCTTTCCCAACACGAAGCATGCTTGACGTACCGTCACTTGTAAGCTGTATGAGAATTCCCTTACTGTTTTTCCGGACCGTGCTTCAACTGTGGCGAACCTTAATGTAAAAGATGCTGATGCAATCAAAGAAGCTAATCAGCGTCTTTTAACAATAAGAAGATCCAACTATGGTGAACCTTAATGTAAAAGATGCTGATGAAATCAAAGAAGTGAATCAGCGTCTGTTAGCACTAAGAAGATTCAACTGTGGTGAACCTTAATGTAAAAGATGCGGATGCAGTCAAAGAAACGAATCAGCGTCTTTTAACACTAAGAAGATTCAACTGTGGTGAACCTTAATGTAAAAGATGCAGATGCAATCAAAGAAGCAAATCAGCGTCTTTTAACACTAAGAAGATTCAACTGTGGTGAACCTTAATGTAAAAGATGCGGATGCAATCAAAGAAGCGAATCAGCGTCTTTTAGCACTAAGAAGATTCTTTGAAGCAAACTCACGGAGTGGCGATATTTCAAACAAGCTTGTTAATTGCTCGTAGACTAGACTTCGAAAATAATTGAAGTAAAATCTAAAACATAATTGAAAAACGACAAGTTTTTAAAGAGAAACTAAAATAGTATGTTAAATAATTTTGCGTAATGCTATTAATTTTCCTTTGTCAAAGTTTTCGAAATGTAACATGGTTTTGAGACGTAAATGGACTTTTCGCGCTACAACACGCAATAAGACACTACATGTAACTGATTTTTTTCTAATTTACATGTTTTCAACATAATGATAATTATCATTTTTGATGAGCCATAACAAATAATTAGCAAATTTGATATTCAACTTTGACGTAATGCCACAGTATAATGTAATAAACGGTGGCGGTACATCATTCGTTCACAACACTTTCTAATTTAAAGAAAGATAATAACCAACAACGTAACTCTAAAAAAATTCTTCATCATTGTTTTGTAAAATAAAATATTAGTGAAAAATAAAATTTGTACTTAAATTTCGCATGCATAAAATTCTGCCATTTATAGCTGTAACATCCAGGAGTTAACATGGAATCGGATTCCGAGAGAAAAAATATCACGAAGTTAACAAATATGCCCGCATCGTGCCATGTAAGTTAGTTTTGAGGAGACGCATCAAGGTCTTGTGCAAATAGGATTTATACGACTACGCTTCCTCCTCTTCCAGATTCTCAGAGCATACATTTGCCTTGAGAAAGAGTTCACCTGGTGGGATGTGGTGAATCTCGCGACTTCTTAAGTATCACGTGACCATCGCCCTCATCGGGTTCCTCTGCTGCAGGTGTCGACCTTGCGTCTTGTCGTTTTTCTTGCGGTGAGATTACGTGAGTATCCTCCAAAACATCTCGTGTGCTAAACAGAAGAAGGTATTTTGGAAGTAATATAATCATTTAGAGCAACTAAATATGCCATTCAGAAAGATAGAACATTTCAGGAGTTTTGCGTCAACTGCCTCACGAAATCATCTGCTTAAACCCGTCAAAATCCAGAACACTGTGCGTTTTTATCAGTGGCGATTTTGGCGGGATGGACAGGGTGTTAACAACCACCGTGAGCAACTCAATCGGCTATGAGCAGTCGCCTATCTCTAATCTAGGGTCACTGACTCCAGAGAAGGGAGAGAGCCAGTGCCATAAGACAAACACAACATCCATGCCTTATCGAATCTGGAAGTGCCGCCTTGACGATGCAGTGATCTAAACGCTGGCTTATGACCATTCGTCCGAGAAGGGTCCGGGTTCGCATCCCGGTGAGGCATGGATGTTGTGTTTGACTTACGGCTCTGGCTCTTTCCCTTCCCTGGAACCAGTGGCCCTAAATTAAGGACGGGCGACTGCTTATATCTCATCGAGTTGCTCACGGTGGTCGTTAAACTTTCAATAAAAAAACAAAATCAAAAACGGAACTATCTCGGACTAATTATTACCAGAAGCCAGCGCTTAGACCACTGTGCCACTGGGATCAATAACGTTGGCTATCTTCATAGTTTGACATTTTTACGATTTTTTACGAATTCTCACGTCTCTTAGATCTGTCCATAAGATTTTAGCGCTCCACGTAGTGGGCTGTTAAAGCGAACCTGTTAAACTTTTTAAGAATTTCACACTGTAGAGATAAGTTGGCAACACCACATCGAACGAGACATGATGCCGAAAAGCTCACACGTACGGTGAGGAAGGAGATTGTGCATGGCGACCGAAGAGGTGCATATTCATCGGTGTCTTATCTTTAGATAAGTCATCACTGTCTTATCTTTAGAAAACCAATCTTCGGTCGCCATGCACAATCTCTTTCCTCACGTACGGAGAGGAAGGGGGTTGTGCATGGCGACCGAAGAGGTGCATATTCATTGCTGTCTTATCTTTAGAAAACCGATTCTGCACTAACGACCCGACCCGGCTTTGCACGGTAACAATTTAGAATTTACGGCGAATCTAAAGAGAGAAGATTATTAAGTTCAATAGGCGACTGTCTTTCTCTTTGTAAAGCCATTCTTTGTCTGTCATTTGCCAATCGAGATTCTGTTTCTTGGAAAGTTTCATTAATGACAGGATAAACAAATTCTTTTAGCGTCCGATATACTACGACCTACATTCGATTTTTTCTCGGCATAATGTTAATACAATATTTAAATGTTAATTAAAGAGCTATTCAAAGAGATGCATACGTGTGAACAAAAACAATTACGCATGTAGCCTGTGCGAGCGCCGATAAACCAATTCTCTTTCAGCGTCCGATGTAACTACGCATTTAGTCTGCGGCCTTACATCCGCCGCGCATGCGCCTCGCGTCTTTTTCCCAATGAGCAAAAAAGTTTCGTAAACCGGCCGCCGCGCATCGTTGTTTAGGCAGTGGAATCCACGAAAGAATGCGAACGGCGGTTTTTTTCTTTGACTTGTCACTAAATTCGTTACTACTTGACTCCCTTTTGTCATAGATTAATGGTTCATTCACCTAAACCTTCCTCGATAAATGCTCTATGGAATGGTGAAAACCGCATCCAAAATCCGTCCATCGTTTCTCGAGAATAGCCCGAACAAACAGACAGACGCCTAACGCGGACTTTATTTTATACTATGCATAGATGCGGCAAGAAAACTGTACGTGAAAGCACATGTTGGGACTGGTTTGTGAAAGCAGGGTAGCGGACGGACAGTGGAGATGCAATAATCAGCGTAGCGGAGGCCAGAGGAGATGCAGAGCACAGATTTACGAGCTCTTCTGGTCGAAGATGCAGCTTAGTTCACCACAGAGCAGGTACTAAGTCATGCGTAGAGATAAAATTTGTTCATCCGAACACTTAAGTTGAAATATTTTTTTGAAAGTTGTTTTATCACAGACACTGATTTCGAAACAGAATCGAATTGAGGTAACGGGTGCAGTGAAACGTGTCTAGAAAGATCATCCACAGTTCTCTGAAAAACTACCACCTTGACAGGTGATCGCTAAACAAAACAGTTCAATTTGTCAAAATATCCTCTCCCTCTATACGTGAAAATAAAATAAAAACTGCGGTTTTTATGCAGTCTTCTGTGAAGTGCTTCTTGTTCTTTCTTTCCTTCTTTCTTTCTTTCCTGCCATTTTGTTATTTAGGAATGTTTTCACTAAATCTCTCATTAAGGACCAGATGTAAGACTGAGGAACGAGGTCAGGTGTTTGAAATGTCCGTGCGTTGTGGTAAATTGGGCGCTCCAATCTCATACTCCCCAGGAGGAAATAAAACGTAAGGATACACCGTGAGCAATAGCAGCATTACTCAGTTAAGCTTCGAAGTCAGTTCCATTTACCCCTCCTTTCTCTTTCTCAACGTCAGCGATGTGTTCTTTTGCAATCTGCAGTGGACTATCAAGCTTTCTCAAACAATATCAAGATACACCTATAGTGTATTAAATACGTTTATTTTTGTGATGTAGTAAGCACAAAGATTCGCCAAGCTTTCGAACTCCAGTGGGAGGCTTTTCCAAGGCAATGGTATACAAAAACTGTATACCATTGCCTTGAAAAACCCTTCCAGTGGAGTGCGAAAACTTGGTGAATGTTTGTGAAGTCCACCATTGCCTTGTAAAAGCCTCCAAGGGAAGTGCAAAAGCTTGGCGAATCTTTGTGCTCACTACACCACAAAAATAAACGGATTTGATACGCTATAGGTGTCTCTTGAATATTGTTTGAGCAAGCTTGATGGTCCACTATAGATTGCAAAAGAACACATCGCTGACGTTGAGAAAGAGAAAGGAGGGGTGAGTAGAACTGACTTCGAGGCTTAACTGCGCAGTGCTGCTGTGTTTATCATTGCCTTGAAAAAGCCTTCCAGTAGATTGCGAAAGCTTGGTTAATCTTTGTGCTTATTACACCACAAAAATAAACGGATTTAATACGCTATATTCTTCTCTTGAGTATTCAAAGTCTGGTGTATATATAATTATGTTTATCAAACAATATGGCGGCTACGAGATAAGGCTAGTTTCGTTGAAATAAGAGGCATGAACCCACGCGTGGGCTTCACACTCTCATTTATGCCTATCAATGAGAGAGCACACGTGCCCTAGATCCTACGTTCCCAACCGGTGAAGAGCGCCTCCCTCGGGAGACGCGAATCGATGCAATTCAATGGGCTACAAGCTACAGTGGCTACAACAAGCTACCTGTGTGAAGCTGGGTTTTCAGCAACGGCTGCAGTTAAAACGAAGTACAGAAATCGTCTTAATGTGGAGAACGGCCTGCGCGTGGGACGGACACAGTTAGAACCAAACATTGATCGTTTGTGCAATTCAAAACAAGCCCAAGTTTCACATTGATATGCCCAGTTTCTGAAAATATGGAAAACAGTTTCTTAATTTACATTATTATAACTTTATTCAGGAGAACTAAACTCCTGGTTGTATACTATGTACAGATATTACCCACTTTATTTGTGCAAAGTGCTGTGTGTAGGTATATTTCTAGTAGGGCAGTTGTATTTTTGTTTAATATTTTCAATCAAGCCTTATAGGTGTCATTGAATTTGTAATAAAAACATTAAAGATGACACCGAATTTTCGGGTGTAATAAGCACAGCACGTCTTTTGAATCCATTCTGACGCAAATTAAATTTATCAAAGCTATTCAAAGTCAATGGAACCGGCTTGGAAAACAATAGTATCTGACGGAAGAAAGAAGTTTTTCAATCGGGCATTTTTATCCCTCAGATATTGCTGTAAACGGAATCGTGAGCTTATGCCCTCTGGTTGCAGACTTGTGCGTTAAGAAAAACATGAATTTATATGACAAACATTTCGCACCGGAAACGCTCTCCAACACAAAGAATTTTTTCAAATCGGACTCTTAGAAACAGAGATATCGACAAAAATAAGATGTGACTTTACCTCCCCTGGCAAAAAAACCATGCATTATTGTAGGAAGAAAGTGTTCTCAAAAGGGTTTTCCATATGAGCGATATCGGTTCAAGAAAAGAAAAATTTTGTCGAGTTTTCAGGAGCCCAAATTTTGCTACAAATACATCAGAAGCAGAAATTAACACTTATGCCCCTGGTGGCCAAATCATTCTTCACCAAACATTAGAAATTATGTAATTTTTTTTTCCATCAGGTCTTGTATGCGATACAAGAAGAATTTTTCAAATCGGAGTTTTAGAAGCAGAAAAAACTCAGAAATCGCAATTTACCTTTGTGCCCCCTAGTGGAAAGTCTATGATTTACTTGAAAAATTTGAATTTATAGGAAAAACATTTCGCATCCTAAACACTATCCAACAAAGAAGGAATTTTTCAAATCGTACTCCTAGAAGTAGATATATTGACAAAAATAAGCTGTACGTCTACGCCCCCTGGAGTAGAAACCATGCATTATTTTAAGAAGAAAATGTCCCTAAAAGGTTTGTCGACATGAGTAGAATCAGCCGACAAACGACATTTTTTTAATCGACATTTTAGAAGCTCAGATTTTGCTGTAAATACATCAGAAGCGGAAATTAAAACTTACGCCAACTGGTGGCCAAATCATTTTTTACAAAAATTAGAAATTGTGTGCAAATTATTTCCCATCAGGAGCTGTATCCGGTGCAGAAGGAATTTTTCAAATCGGAGATTTAGAAGCAGAGATATAGGGGTAAAGCAATTTACATTTACGCTCCCTAGCGGCAAGTCTATAAATTACTTGAAAATTTTCAAAATATATGAAAAGCATGTCACACTTGAAACACTATCCAACAAAGGAGGAATTTTTCAAATCGGACTCCTAGAAGTAGAGATATTGACAAAAATACGATATACATCTACGTCCCCTGGCGTAGAAACCATTCGTTATTTAAAAAAAAAATGGTTGTAAAAGGTTTGTTGACATGAGTAGTATCGGTCTACAAACGACGTTTTTTTCAATCGAGAATTTAGAAGCTCATATTTTGCTGCAAAACATCAGAAGCGGAAATTAAGATTTACGGCCCCTGGTGGCCAAACCATTTTTTACAAAAATTAGAAATTGTGTGCAAATAATTTCCCATCAGGAGCTGTATCCGGCGCAGAAAGAAATTTTCAAATCGGAGATTTAGAAGCAGAGATATAGGGGTAAATGCAATTTACCTCTACGCCCCCTAGCGGAAATTCTATGAATTACTTCAAAATTTTGATATTATATAAAAAACATGTCACACTGAAAACACTATCCGACAAGCAAGTATTCTTTTTTTAATCGGACTCCTAGAAGTAGAGATATTGACGAAAATAAGATATACATCTACGGCCCCTGGCGGAGAAACTGTGGAATATTTTAAGTAGAAAATATTCCGAAAATGTTTATTGATGCGAGTGGCATCAGTCCACAAAAGAATTTTTTCAATCGATATTTTGGAAGCTCAGATATTATGGCAAATACATCAGAAGCAAAAATTAACACTTACGCCCTCTGGTGGCCAAAGTATTCTTTACCAAAAATTTTAAATTATATGCAAAAGATTTTCCATCAGGAGGTGTATCTGCTGAAGAAAAAATTTTGAAATCCCAGTTTGAAGAAGAAAAATTATTGGGAAAAATATATTTTACTTTTACGCCACTTAGTGGGAAATCTATGCGTAATTTGAAAAAGTAACTATATCTAAAACATTCTTCGACATAAATGGAATCGAAAGGTAAAATAATTTTTTCAATCGGATGTTTAGAAGAAAATATGTAGAATAAAACGCATTTTTGAATTCGACATCATCTGCATTTACGCCCTCTAGCGGCGAAATTGTTCATCGTAAAAAAAAACGAAATAAAGGATCATCATTTGCACATTTCAAGCTTCCCAATGCAAATTTGTTTTTCAAATCTGACTAATATCGTGGGTACAGACGGACGGACAAACCGGTAGCATAAGCACCATCTTTTTTTACAATAGGCGTGCTAAAAATGAATACCGATTATACAGCAAAGAACACCTGTGCGTAATGCTGCCGCAGGGGAGCGCCATTGCAAGGTAGCGCCGATGGGGAAGGAATAATGTAGAAAACGCTGGGAACCGCAGCCCTAGATAATAGAAAATCTCACTACCTGCAAAGAAAATTCCCCGACCACCCACTATTTGCAATGTCTTGAAGGGTAGTGACAGTTAGAGAAAAAAGATGTTTTATGTTTATACACTCACAGCAGTTTCCTTATCTTTCTAGAAATTCCTAAACAAAATTTTTATAAATTCTGCATGTTGGTCACCGCAAAATGCACGTATATTCTTTTATACGCTTCAAAAATGGCTGGCCGAGGCCGCATTCTGCAGTTGTTCTCCAAAAAAGATATCTTATGCATCGTTTCTAATGGTGACAACATCCGTGCCAGACAAAACTGCCCTCTTTGGAAATGACCGCTGTATAAGTCTGACCGTCTACGCAGATTTCACTGCGTTGGAAAAATGCCGAGTGCAATATCACAAATAAATAAATAAATACATCGCTCTTTCCACGTTCTAGAAACACATAGCAACCGAAAAACTTTTTCAGCCGCCGCCGTGGAATTGAACCACGGATCTCTCGATATCTAGCCGAGCGCGTTAGTTTTACACCATGGTGGCCAACAATCCACGGTGCTACGTGTCGCCACGTATTTGGAGGATTTTCACCTTTAATCTGGCCCTCTGTATTTAACTGCTATAATTTATATAGCCAGTGCCGTTAACGCCCACCAGATGGAGACATCTCAGTAGCTGAGCACACCTTACGGATTTATGATTTCATAAGCTGACTTTAAAAATACTCATATCACCTTGGATTGTTGGCCACCGGGGTGTAAAGCTAACGCGCTCGGCTAGATATCGAGAGATCCGTGATTCAATTCCACGGCGGCGGCTGAATAGAATTTTTCGGTTGCTATAAGTTTCTGGAACGTGGAAAGAGCGCTGTATTTATTTATTTACTAACGCCACGTATTTGGAGGATTTTCTCGCAATATCACAATGTGAGACATTTTTGAAGGGCATTAAACAAGATAAACAAGTATTGTATCAATCACAAAATCATATAGAGCAAAATATGTCTTTTTATTGCTTTGATTAAAACCGTATCATCAACGTGCACCACAGCTCTGTAGAAATATGCGTATATTGGTCCAACACAGAACGGGAATACGTAGTGCGATCAAAAAGGTCCGAAACTAGGTACGTAGCGCGCTAACAGATGACATTACGCGGATGCGCGAGCAGCGGTTGAGGGCAGTGACCTTCGTGGGTCATTGAGCCGAGTGCCGTCGTTCTGTGAACATCGAGAGCTGTGCTACAGGATATTTGGTGACCACGTGCAGAACACAGCTGCGATTTCGGTACGGACTGTAAACTAGAGCAGCGAGCGAACATCAAATTCTGCGTCAAAGAGATGTTGCGACTGGCTTATGGCAATGAAGCAAATGAGTCGTGCGAGGTGTTTTGCGTGGCACTCGCGCTTCAAGAGCGGCACTGGAAGATGACGAGTGGTCAAGCCGACCGTCCACGAGCAAAACCGCCGAAAATGTGAACAAAATTAGGGAACTGGTGCAAGAGAATCGTCGGAGAACCATTCAAGACATTGCTACCATCGTCAATGTGTCATACCGAACAGTGAAAGAAATTCTGACGTCGGTTTTGAACATGCACCGCATTGCTGCAAAGTTTGTGCCAAAGATTCTGAACCCCGAAAAGAAGGCGATCAGTGTCGAACTCTGTCAAGATCTTCGTCAGCAGGTGGTGAAGGAGGTTTTGCAGCCTCAACAGCATGACTACCCTGCCTCACCCGCCTTACTCACCGGATTTGACCGCCCTGCGACTTCTTTCTGTTCCCAAAGATGAAGCTGAAGCTCAAGGGTCGCCGTTTTGATACCGTGGGCAAGATGCTTGACACGATTCGCGAACAGGACTTCCAGGGAGCGTTTCAACAGTGGCAAAAACGCTGGTAGCGGTGTATCTCTGCCCAAGGAGACTACTTTGAGGGAGATGATAGCCAGACTTAAGTAACGTAAGTACTTTGTTGATCGGACCTCGTATTTCAATGTAACGTGAATGCGCCATTTCGGTTCCGCAAAGGAATTAACATTTTTGAACACAATGGAAACATAATTTGTAAATTCTCACAGTTTCTATGATAAAATTAGTTAGAAAGAAAAAGATGTTTCTTAAACCTCAGAAGGGTTTAGGTGTAAGAAGCACGATTTCTGTTTACCAGACGTGCCTGTTCGGTCCTCGTAAGTCAGCCTTCCAAGCATATCTCTCTTGCTGTTGCTTCCATAAGGTGAGCAGAAGCATGTGATGGGTGCGCAAGCGGCAAGTCGAAGCAATGTGGCTCCTGTTTACCTACCTAGATAAAAGCAGATGAAAACAAGGGACGCGGAAAACAAAAGCGCCGGACTCGTTATATGCGAAGCGACAAACTGCGTGCAAATAATTGTATTAAGAGCAGGACTGTAGCGGAAAATAAATAAGTACAGAAATACAGACAGACATTTCAGAAGGAGTGATTCTAATTTCAGAAATAAACTGTATATGCAGTTCTTACCTTGTATAACTGCAGTGCATGCCGCTGCTTGTTATGTTTGGAATTGTTGACCCCATTTCGTTCACTTTCAATACGGTCCCTTCCCAGGTGATCCCCTTCCACATACTAAAAGTTCATCGAAATTGAACGTTATTTACGCTAGTTATCGTGCGAACGGACATACACACACAACGTGTGACGTAATGAGGCAGATGGGAATCGCGACCATCTGCTCGCAAGAATGTGACGTCATAAAACTTTTTTTTTTTTTTTTGGATTGGAGGTTTAACGACCACCGTGAGCAACTCAATGGGCTATAAGCAGTCTCCCGTCCTTAATTTAGGGTCACTGGTTCCAGGGAAGGGAGAGAGCCAGTGCCGTAAGACAAACACAACATCCATGCCTGACCGGGATTCGAACCCGGACCCCTTACGGACGAATGATCAGAGGCCAGCGCCTTAGACCACTGCGCCACCGGGGCGGCACATAAAACTTTAATAGGATCCACACACAACGCATGACGTATTGAGACAGATGGCGTGACCGCGCGCCAACATCTGAAGCGCGAGATTGGGAAGTCATACGATCGTCCCCAGGTGGTCCCCTACTACATAATAAAATTTCATCGAAATAGAACCATTTTTACGCACGTTATGACGCATAAAAGCAATGGAATGCATCCCGTTCCTATGTCCTGACCTTTGACCACACTTCACCCATTTTCAATTGGGTTCATTCCCAGGTGGTCCCCTACAATATACTAAAATTTCATCGACATCGAACCATATTTATGTACCTTATGACGCATAAAGGCAATAGAATGGATCCCGCTCCTATGCCGTGACCTTTAACCCCACTTCAACCATTTTCAATAGGGTTTATCCCCAGGTGGTCCCTACAATATACTAAAATTTCATCGAAATCGAACCATTTTTACGCGAGTTATCGTGCCGACAGACGGACAGACGGACGGACAAAGCTGGAGCATATACTCTTTTTCAACCTACGGTTGGAAAGCGTAAAAAACAGAAAGTTCCCAGATGATCAAATGCTGTCAAGTATTTTAATTGAATACAAAACATTGCACGATAAAGTGTAATGAGGAATTCACACAGAACAAATTTTCTTGATGTTAAAGATGACATAATTAAGCAGAGAGAGAGAGAGAGAAAGAGAGAAAGATTACTTTTGAGTTGTTTGCACATCTACTCACATCTACTGCTTGCTTTTCCTGAAGCTTGTAGCGTTACTCAGGTTTAGGTCATGTGACCAACATTTCTCTCTTTCAGGATGAAAAGCCCAAAGTTTTCTCAGCTGGCTGTTTTATACGAATTTTGGGACATGCTCCGATTTAATTCTCTAACATTTACTAACTCAGTTGATCATCTACAGTTTTTGCTTGTTGTGAGTTGTAAGTATTCGTTTGCGGCTTGCCGCGGCGCCAAATAAGAAAGTGTGAGTGTTAAGCATTTGGCAGAGCAGTTCAATTCCGGTAAAACGCAAATTTATGACATTTTTTTAAGGTGAAAAGACGCGATAACAGATTAGTGGCTTGAACGTAACAGCTCAACAAAGAGATAAGATTTTCTGGGAGTCGTTTGATAGTGCAAGAGCAAGAAATTTTCCAATTTCAGACCCTATGCTACAAACACGAGCATAAAATGTAGTAAAAAAACTTGGAAAAGGTTTCCATGCTTCTAATGAATGGTTAGAGGGTTTTCGAGAAATGCGCGACATTTCGTTCAAGAAAATTTGTGGTGAAGCCGCAGAGCTCAATGAGAACACAATTTCGGATTGGATGTGAATAATATCAGCACTCCTTGAAGGCTGTGAACTTCGAAACATTGCTAATGGTGATGGCCGCTCCGGTGGGGTAGTGGTCTCAGCGATGGCTCCTGATCATTCGCCCAACAGAGGAGTCTGGGTTCGAATCCTGGGTAGATCATAGATATTGTTTTGTCTTACGAACGCCCCGGTGGCGTAGGGATCTAAGCGATGGCTTCTGATCATTTGCCCAACGGAGGGTCTGGGTTCGGATCTTGAAAGAGACATGAATGTTGTGTTTGTGTTAAGGCCACCCCGGTGGCGCAGTGATTTAAACTTTGGCTTCTGATCATTCTCCCAACGGAGTGTCTGGGTTCGAATCCCGAGTAAGGAATGGATGTCGTGTTTCTCTTACGGCCGACCCGGAGGCAAAGTAATCTAAACGATGACTTGTGATCATTCTCCCAACGGAGGGTCTGGGTTCGAATCCCGAGTAAGGCATGAATGTTGTGTTTGTGTTAAGGCCACCCCGGTGGCGCACTGATTTAAGCTTTGGCTTCTGATCATTCTCCCAACGGAGGGTCTGGGTTCGAATCCCGAGTAAGGCATGAATGTTGTGTTAGTCTTAATGCCACCCCGGTGGCTCAGTGATTTAAGCTTTGGCTTCTGATCATTCTCCCAACGGAGGGTCTGGGTTCGAATCTTGAAAGAGACATGAATGTTGTGTTTGTGTTAAGGCCACCCCGGTGGCGCAGTGATTTAAACTTTGGCTTCTGATCATTCTCCCAACGGAGGGTCTGGGTTCGAATCCCGAGTAAGGAATGGTTATTGTGTTTCTCTTACGGAAGACCCGGAGGCAAAGTAATCTAAGCGATGACTTGTGATCATTCTCCCAACGGAGGGTCTGGGTTCGAATCCCGAGTAAGGCATGAATGTTGTGTTTGTCTTAAGGCCACCCCGGTGGCTCAGTGATTTAAGCTTTGGCTTCTGATCATTCTACCAACGGAGGGTCTGGGTTCGAATCCCGAGTAAGGCATGAATGTTGTGTTAGTCTTAATGCCACCCCGGTGGCTCAGTGATTTAAGCTTTGGCTTCTGATCATTCTCCCAACGGAGGGTTCTGGATTCGAATCCCGGATAAGGCATGGTTGTTTGTGTTTGTCTTTCGGGGGTTTATTCGCTGTGTTCCTTGTTCACCCGGCATTCTCTATTCAATGTTAACCCTGTACATTGCTGACGACGAAATACAAAATGTATATACTGTATATGTCTGCCTGTGTATGTCAATGTATCTGTCAACCAAATCTAATGAATAATTTAAAAAGCCCAACCAAAATATAAAAAATGGTGATGAAACGAGTTTTTTTTTTCTTTTTCGAGCATTGCCGAATACAATTTTGTGTTTGTAAAGCGAAACCTGTACTATAACTTCAAAGGAACACCTTACATTATTTCCTTTTTGCGTTTATGTCTGTAAAGATGGAGAAACCATAAGTGACTGGAAAAGCAGTTGAACCACGGTGATTCTATAATTTGGATTTTAAAAAAATTCTCGTTGAGTGAAAGGCGAACAATGAAACCTGGATGGCAGCTTAAATTATAGTCCAGTGGCTAACACGTTTTAATTCATTAATGTTCTTTTGTTTTTGAATAACACAAGATGTCATACCCGCCAAACACAACTAACATTTTTCCGCTACTGGTTCTCAATGCGTCAAAATTTCATATGGGAAACTTGTCGTGTAATGGTTTCTTGCGAATATGAAATCGGCATATTTGTCTAGCTAACTAACGAAATCCATAACTGTTCTTGATGCTACCCGATGGCGTGTAAAAGCATCACACGCGGTGTCACCTGAAACGATTAAGCCATGTTTCAAGAATGCAAAATATTTTCTGCAGAACTTAGCAGCCATGTGTGGGAAAGGACCGATGATCTGAGGTCAGTACTAAACAGAACCAGATTGTTAAACTGCCTTTTAGAAGATCAACAAAGCAAAGAGAGAAGACAAACATAATATTAGTCGGCAGTCATGTGTCTTTAAAGAACATTATGAAGCAATCGAATAGCACAAGATGTTCGCAATCTGTAGTAAAAAGCTTTTACCGAAAATATCTCCAGCTGCGACAAATTCACCTTCATCTCTCTTCGTTTCCACAGAAACAAGTAAAGATAAATATGCGCAAATGAGCTTTTACTACCTTCAAGTCGCATAAAAGTCATTAAACTACATTGTTCGATATAGAAAATGCCACGCCATGAAGAAATACATGAAATGAGACAAAACTTATGACATTTATAGACAAATATGTGGAAAAGAAGTTATTTAATTTCTGAGTTAATACGTGAATGCTATGGGCAAGGAGACAGTGTAAGTCGGCCTGAGTCAGCAATTCATATGATAACCATGCTGGGTTCTACATTCGAAACACGGCGTGACATCGGGTGAAAAACTCCCCGGATGTGTTCTGAGGCATCAATGCCCATGCGTCGTTAACCTGTGTCCTCAATTCATCGCCGTTGCGAAGTGGACGTGCAGGGGCGTTAAGTAGTATGCACATAACGCCCCACGCGTTCTCCATTGGAAAGCGTTAAGAAGATTCTATTTTCCAGGGTAGCACTGAACACCTTACAAGCACTGTTGGCTGATGCTGGCACTATGTGGGTGGGCATTGTCTTGTTGAAACTGGGCATCAATTATACCACGGAGATACGGCACCTAAAGGGGTAACGAACTATTGAGAAGCCTACTATTCTAACCACCGGGTCTGTCTGCAACTTCTAATAACAAAAATTCCCTGTGACGTAACTCAAATCTTTCATTCACATCGTTTGCTCTCAACGAATAAGCTGAAACAGACTCGCTAAGACAATGTTTTAGTCTTTGAGATGAACCGATATTAGTTTTGAAAAGAGAGAAATTGGTCCCCACGCAAATCACGGTAAAGTGGCTTACTTATTGACTACAATAAGCAACTATAAGGGCGATATGCAATGGGTGGTTCCTAATTTGGGACCACTAGTTCCATGGGAGAGAGAGGGAGAGAGATAGAGAGCGAGAGAGCTAGCCCTGTAAGAAAATGTCACCTAGCATGCTTCTTCCGGCACTCGAACCCGGGCCCAGATCGGACATCTAGCAAGAAACCTACGCCTCTGACTACTCGGCAGCAGGACGGTGTACTACATACATACATATATATCACTGAGCTGTTCTCTGAGATTCAGAGGTCAGCTGCACAAAGAAATACAAACTACCGGATAATTTTTACTTACTGTTGCCGTATCAAACTTCTCCATTTGCAGCGATCTTGACATACAACTCGGGCTTCACTGACATCCATCACGCGCCGTACACAAGATCTTCTATAATTCATACTCATAATCTTTTTCTTATGCAGACACTCCTGAATCCGATCGTCCCATGACTTTCTTGGCCTTACTCTGCATTTCCTTCCTGCCACTTAGGCTAAAAAGATTTTCTTAGTAAGCATCTCATCCCTCATTCTTTCAACATTGCCAAACCACCGAAGCCTATTAGTCTCCACCTTACTAAAACAATTTTGTTTCACATCACACAACTGCAACACATCTTCATTCCTCACACAATCACAACGTGTCTTGCCATAAATTCCCCGCAAGTAACGCATTTCTCCAGCACACAAACGACTTCTGTATTTCTTCTGCAGTACCCAGGTTTCACTGCCATACATCAGAGTAGGAACGATTACACTTTCAAACAAAGCCATGCCGGACTTTTTTGAGAACCCATCATTCCTGTGAAAACCTTCCAAAGCAGCCTTGATTTTTAATGAAGAATTCACTCGCCTACTAATTTAACCATCCAATTTGTTCTTTCTGTCAAAGATGCTTCCCAAATGCACAAACTCATTCACCTGGTCAACCACTGCGCCATTTAGTACTACCAGTTCCTCTCCCAAAAATAACAACTTTGGGGTTTCCCTTATTTACACTCAGTTTGAATTTCATGCAAATTTTGTACATCCGGGACAACATACTCTGCAACTCACTTTTACTCTCTGCTAACAGGACTGTGTTATGAGCATACTGCAATCTGCACATACGTATATTACCAAGACATAAACCAGTATTGTCTATCTTGGCATCACGCATGCACCGCATCCATAAATATATTAAACAGCTATGGAGACATTACACAACCTTGTCTGACTCCTGCACCAAAAGAAAACCATCTTGATAAAACACCATTCACTCGTACGCAAACTCTACTGCCAGCATACATCGCTTTTACACTATTAATAGGTGTTCCTATAGACTACTATGGGAATCTTGTACAAGTAGCTGTATGGAAAATTCTGTGTAAGCCAAAATTCAACACGGACGTTATTAGCATTTTTTCAAAAACTTCATAGTCCCCAGCAATTTTTGGTAATATTAGCAATGCCTGAAAGGTGAATATACTGCCTATAAGTTTTCCCAGTTTTCGAGGACGGCTTGAGCGAATAATGTATAATATTTTATTCGGATTTCCACAGCAAGGGATATATTACATACTTTATTGTGACATTAAAACATGAGACAATTTTCAGGAAACAGCAAAGCAAGTAACTCTTCCTTCTCGTTTCGCTATCACTGATAGCAAATTCAGTAAAGCTTTAGTTAACAGAGTATCCATACTGAGTATTTTGCAGTGCGTTCACCTTCTTCCTGCCGGGTCGCGTGGGGTAGCTTTAATCGCGGAACTGTTGCGTAATTTAGGGATCAGCAAGGCGGAAGAATGATGGGCCCTTGGGAAACCGTGCAAGTCCAACTTAAGACTCGACGTCGCGAGGGAGCGATGAATGAAATGTCAAGTAATTAACGGCCTCATAATGATGCTGTTTATCATCATAGATAGCTTAAGTCGGATGCAGAATTGCATTAACGCTGTAAAGCGCTTTAATTATGTTCCTACCTCGTTAACATACATTCTCGTGGCGAATCAATCTCGGTAGCTAGCAGCTGTTCAGCTCAAGTGCGCGATTGCTAGGTATATGTATGCGCTACTCACTTTTCTCAAGCGAAAACATCACGCCTCGATACTTCTCACCTTTACTTCGCAAGAAATTTAACAACAGGAAACTCAGCACTTACGAGAATAAACACCATACAAACACCCAGTCTTATTTAAAAACAGTCAGAATAATTATTTTGCAGTCAACTCAATTTCACATAAAAGTTAATTTAATATCGTCTTTTGATGCTATGCATCTTTCCCGTTAGTAGTAAAGTAAATCCTAAGTAAAACATTCCGATGTAACGGAAATGGGTAACGGAAGTAGTCACAAACATTGTTGAAATCTGATTTTCGAATGCTGCCCCATGAAGTGATTCAACAATAGTTAATCTCATGGTTGACCAACAATATGTTTTAGCAAATTAAACTGTAAAAAGTTTTCTGAAATTCACGGGCAACTTTCCGTCATTTCTTTCGTGAATTAACGAAGCATAATTCTGATACAACCTTTTCCGCGAAATGACGGAAAGAAACCTGAGTTTAACGGAATTTTCGTACAATGGAAAAATTCTGAATTTTCAGAAACCTTTCCGCAGTTTCTTTCTTAAATTGATAGTAAATTGTCGGTTTTAAGATGTGTTAACGGAAAATTCTGAAATTTTCAGAAACTTTCGGCAATTCCTTTCTTATATTGACAGTAAATTGCCGTTTTTAAGATGTGTTAACATAAAATTCTGAATTTCAGAAACCTTTCTGCAATTCCTTTCTTACATTGACAGTAAATTGTCGGTTTTCAGATGTGTTAACGGAAAATTCTGAAATTTTCAGAAACCTTTCGGCAGTTCCTTTCTTATATTGGCAGTAAATTGCCGTTTTTAAGATGTGTTAACATAAAATTCTGAATTTCAGAAACCTTTCTGCAATTCCTTTCTTATATTGACAGTAAATTGTCGGTTTTCAGATGTGTTAACGGAAAATTCTAAAATTTTCAAAATCTTTCCGCAATTCCTTTTAATCATCATCATTGTCAACCGTTATCAATCCACTGCTGGACGAAGGTCTCCCCAAGTTTCTTCCACAACAGCCTGTCTTGTGCCAGTCTCCTCCATGTTACTCCCGCATAATTTCGAATTTCATCCAATTATCTCCCATGTGGTCTTCTTCTGGGTCTTTTCCTGTCCCTTGGAATCCAATCTAAAATTTCGGCTGTCCATCGATGGTCTGTCCTTCTGGCAGTATGTCCAGCCCATTGCCATTTCAGAAATTTAACTCTGATCATGATGTCTTCCACTCTTGTCATTTTTCGGATCCACGAGTTCCTCTTCTTATCTCTCCTGGTTACAGTACCTAGCATGCACCTCTCCATGCTACTTTGAGTTGTCTGCAGCCTTTGTATGTCTCTTTCAGTTAAGGTCCACGTCTCTGCACCATACGTAAGCACTGGAAGGATGCATTGATCAAACACTTTTCTTTTAAGACATAATGGCATATTGCTCTTGAAAATTATGCTGTTTCTTCCAAAGGTTTAATACGCCGATTAATTTCTTCATCAATGTGACGCTCACTTGATATCTGCTGTCCAAGATAAATGTGCGTGTCTGTTAACTCCAGTTATTCTCCATCAATCGATAAATCTTCATTTCTTATGAAAGCATTGAACATCCCTTTTGCCTTCTGAAAGTTCATTTTTGATCCCACTTCTTTACCCTTGTCAGCAAGTTCCTGGATCATACTCTGCAGCTCTGATGGGGTAGTTGCAAAAATGACTACGTCATCTGCAAAACGAAGGTGGGTTAGATAATCTCCATTAATCTTTATCCCTTTGTTTTCCCAGTTCAGTGATTGAAAGACATTTTCCAATGTGGCATTAAAGAGCTTCGGAGATATGGTGTCACCTTGTCTCACGCCCTTCCCAACTTTTATGTGTGTTGTATTTTCAAATAGCCGAATCATTGCACTTTCATTTTCATCGATGTTATTAATAATATTAATGTATGCATCTTCAATACCGCAGGATTTCAGAGCCATTGTAACTGCTGATGATTTCAACGAATCAAAGGCTTTTTCATAATCGATAAAAGCCATGCACAATGGAAGTTCATGTTCTCTCGCTCTTTCAATTATTTCTCTCAGTACGTGGATATGATCTATTGTGCTGTAGCCACTCCTGAATCCAGCTTGTTCTCTCGGTTGAGCCATGTCCAGTGTTACCTTCAAACGGTGTGAAAGAACTTTAGTGAAGATTTTATAAACCACTGATAGGAGGCTAATAGGTCTGTAGTTCCTGAGATCCTCAATGTCACCTTTTTTATATAGCAGGATCATTGTAGCGTTGTTCCAATCCTCAAGAATCTTCCCTTCATTAAGGCATCGAGTGAAAATTTATGCGAGTACTGTTTCGATTTCTCCACTTGCTTCTTGTATGATGTCTACAGTAATTCCATCTTCTCCTGGAGCTTTTCCCCGCTTCATGTTCTTGATTGCATGTGCAGCTTCTGCTGGGAGGACTGGAAGAACTCTTGTACTGGTACCTTTCATGATGTCTGGAGTACATGCATCTTCCCTTTCATATAATTTGGAGTAGAAATCTTTCACTCTTGTCAAAATTTCGCCTCTATTTCTTGTTACAGTACCATCTTCTTTTCTCAGTGCCATAATCTGTTTTCTTCCCTTACTGAGATGTCCTTTTGCTATCTTTAGGCTTTGGTTGTTTTCATTTGCTTTCCTCATTAGTTCACAGTTGAATTTCCTTACGTCTTCAGTGATACCTTTTCGTACTGTCTCGCATAGCTCTATATATTCCACTTTAGAAGTCACATATTCTTTAGTTGTCCTCATCTCTATTCTTTTTTGCATCAACATTTTGGTTTTTCCTGATAATTTGTTCACATGCAACTTGTTCTTAGACCCAGCTAATTTTGTTGCTGTTTCCATAAGAGCTTTGGTTACTTTTCTGTTAACTTCAGAAATATCCATTTCTTCCTATTTTAATCCTTCTAAAGCAGAGAATCTGTTCTTCAGTTCCAACTTGAAGGTATTATGGTGTTTTTTAAGGTTGGTTATGTCAATATATTTTGTTTGTTTTATGAGCTTGCCACTTTCGAGTTTAGTGTTGAGGTGCATCTTACATCTCACCAATCTATGGTCACTACTTGTGTTGAACTTGTTTAGCACACTGCAGTCTTCTATGACGAATTTTTTGTAACACATAATAAAATCAATTTCACTTGTCCGATTTGGATGTCTCCATGTCCATTTCCTGTGGGGGTTTTTTCTTGAAAAAGAGTTCAAGATGAAAACCCTTCTGCCTCTGCAAACTCAACGAGAGTATTTCCACGGTGGTTTCTGTTGCCATGACCGAATTTACCTACTGAAGTTTCATTCTGTTTCTGTTGCCCAATTTTGCATTGAAATCTCCCATAATTATCTTCAAGTGACGCAGTGGCCTCTGCCTTGGCCAGGTACATTCCAGCTGCCGGTGACTGAGGGCCAAGATTTAAGTTGTGGAGTCATTTTGGAGGGGTTTGGCCATAACTCACCACGCTGGCCAAGCGGGTTGGTGAGTGTGGGATAGCATTTCCTCTAATCCCGATGGTATAGTTATACCGCTATTGGTGGTCGTCAGAGTCCCTTTAGTGGAAACACGATGCACCACGAGAAGGCGGGGTTGTCATTTGTCAAGAAGAGGCTGTGATGTTAAGCATCACCTGACCTTACATCCTTTTTATATTGACAGTTAATTCTCGGTTTTCAGATGTGTTAACCGAAAATTCTGAAATTTTCAGAAACCTTTCTGCAATTTCTTTCTTATATTGACAGTAAATTGTCGGTTTTCAGATGTGTTAACGGAAAATTTTGAAATTTTCAGAAACTTTTCGGCAATTCCTTTCTTACATTGACAATAAATTGCCGTTTTTAAAATGTGTTAACATAAAATTCTGAATTTTCAGAAACCTTTCTGCAATTCCTTTCTTATATTGACAGTAAATTGTTGGTTTTCAGATGTGTTAACGGAAAATTTTGAAATTTTCAGAAACTTTTCGGCAATTCCTTTCTTATATTGACAGTAAATTGCCGTTTTTAAGATGTGTTAACATAAAATTCTGAATTTTCAGAAACCTTTCCACTATTCCTTTCGTATATTAATGGAAGATCTCCGTTCTCACTTTTTCGGTATGCGTATGATAAGAGATTACCGCTAATAAGAGCGATTCGTGAGAATACTTGACGTTTTATGGCTTTTTAATTTCCATCGTCTGCCGAATTTTGAAGTTCCATAGCGTGATCTGATATTGTGGATAGCATGTCGCAAGGATCTTGTTTATTGTAGCACATGATATTTTTCTACTTTCTCCTATTTTGCGCACCAGCTACTTATTATCCAATGTGTTACTGTAAGAAACCGGGTACTTATTATACAGATGATTATACGATGTCTGTGTATCAGTCTTTTGACAACTGAAAACAAAAGCTATTATAGCCACCAAGAGTAAATTATATATTCAGTTTTTTTTTCATTTATGTGTATGAAATATTACTATCAAAAAGTACATTTCAGTTTTTTTAAAAATAACTGAAAGTCATTGTAAGTTTAAAAAAATCAAGTGGCAAAGCATTTTGGTGCTTCGAAAAATCTAGATGAAAAATGCTTAGTTTGTGAAAAGTCCTCCTACAGGGGAAATAAAAAGGATATTAGAAACCTATTATTTAGCTCAGTGGTCTAAGCGTTGGCTTATGGCCCTTCGTCCGAGAGAGGTCCGGGTTCGAATCCCGGTGAGGCATGGATGTTGTGTTTGTCTTACGGCACTGGCTCTCTCCCGTCCCTGGAACCAGTGACCCTAAATTAGGGACGGGCGACTACTTATAGCCCATTGAGTTGCTCGCGGTTGTCGTTAAACCCCCAATGAAAAAAAATACCTATTCAGAAAACTAAGAAGCTCCAACAGAAAATAAGTTAGTTACATCATGCATTGCATTGATTATGATACGCTTTCCAACATACCAAAAAACATTACTCAACTTATTACTCAAGTTACGAGGATAATGGCTGTAGAATAAATCTCGTTTCTATGACCTGACCTTTGACCCCATTTCGATTATATTCAACAGAACCGGTAAAGTATACTTCGAGAACAATAAGATACAGTTTTGTCTCAATCGAAGCATTTTTATGTAAGTTATAACGCATAAGGGCGATGGAATGGATCCTGACCCTATTACTGACCTTTGACTCCATTTATCCCATTTGCAACACGGTTCGTCCCCAGTTGGTCCCCTACCACATACTAAAATTTCATCGAAATCGAACCATTTTTACGCGAGTTATCGGGCGGACAGACGGACAAAGCTGGAGCATATACGCTTCTCCAACCTACGGTTGGAAAGCGTAAATGACTAAATCACTCGCACTAATGACAAAAAAATTCATTTGCAAACAGAGCCGCGGGTGGCCTAGTGGCCAACGTTCGTGACTGCCACGGGGAACACCTCAGGTTCGATCCCAGGCAAGTACGAACGCTCGAACCACTAAATATCCGCCGTGCATCGGATGGGCACATTAAGCCGTCGGGCCCAGAGTACCAGCCCACCGGTAATAAATAAGGGCGTCTTCCTCCCCCTTTCTACCTCGCTTCCGTGTCACTTCCTATCGGGCACTCTAGCCCAAATCTCCTAGCCTCCTATTTCTAAGTGTTGTTTAAGACCTGGGGTCAGACACTCCCTTCCTAAAATCCTCTACATATGATCTGATCTGATCATCTGCAAAGAATTCGTTTTACGAGGTAGGTGAAGCTGATTGCAGAACATTTGTACCTCAGTGGTTAAAGGCGCGAGTTACCTGTTGAGCCAGCTCAAACGTCAGTGGTTCGGTCTTGACTCATCGGGAGGATTATCTGGGTAAGGGCTGAAAATTTTAGGGCCCTTGTTTTTGCGGAATTTCAATTTCATCAAATACTTCAATTTAAATACAGAAAAAACGGAAAATCTGTGAAAATACGGAACTTAAAATAAACGGGCTCTTCTAAAAACGGAAATTTCTGAAAAAGACTGGCACCTACCGACAACTTTGCTGCACGTTGTTTTCAGAAATTTTCTATGAATTCACACCACTTTTTTTTTTTACAATGTACCGCCAAACATTATTTCATCACGTTTTACACAAACGTAACACTAACTCATTGCAATCTGTGTAAATTACGAGAACCTCATACTAGTTGTGATAAAAGCTATTACAAAATATACGTTTTGATTGGTTCAAATATCTCAAAAACGGTGATACATTGATTTCTTCAAATATCTCAAAAACGGTGCGACATAATAAAATTTGGTTTCTTCTCGTCCTCCCGAACGCAACATTACCTGTTGTTGACGAGGGCTTCGAAAGAATGTATAACACGATTGGGTGTAACCTGTAGATAGACATCCTACACCAAGTTACCAATCCCACTCAATAAAACGCTTGTGATTCAGCATTTCTTTCTACCTTGAGGTTAGATTTTTGCTAGCGCATGCGCAGATGAACTTTCGTAGCTACATCACATTTCACCAGTGTCAGGATCGTTTCTTACATTCGTCTAAATCTGAATAATATACACTGCATTGAACAAAAGCCACCTGACACCCGTTCAAAAGCAAATGAACGGATCCGCTGCGTTGTTAGGATGCGCCGTACAGCTGCAAACGGTATAAAAACAAGCCTGCAGCTGACCGCGATCAGATCGCAGTGTTAGGTTTTTTTATTTATTTTTATTTTTTTTGATCGGAGGTTTAACGACCACCGTGAGCAACTCAATGGGCTATAAGCAGTCGCCCGTCCCTAATTTAGGGTCACTGGTTCCAGGGAAGGGAGAGAGCCAGTGCCGTAAGACAAACACAACATCCGTGCCTCACCGGGATTCGAACCCGGACCCCTCTCGGACGAATGATCAGAGGCCATTGCCTTAGACCACTGCGCCACCGGGGCGGCGTGTTAGGTTCAGTGAAACTGTCGCGGCGGGAGAAAATTTACTTTGAGAAAGGAAAGATTGTTGGCTGTTATATGTATTAGTGTGTTGTCCATAAGAGAACCCGAGAGGCTAAACATACCCAAGTCTAAACATACCCAAGTCAACTGTTTTGGAAGTACTGAATAATTGGAAGACACATGACGTGCCGAAGTAGCACAACGTACCGACAGACCAAACAAAATCAGTGATAGAGGGCGTCGAAGCCTCAGGCTCAGCGGTCACGTTCATGCGAGTTCCGTATATATTGGTTTGTGTTGTGTGATATTAGTGTTTCTTCCTTACCTGTTTGTCGTCGTCGATTCGTGAAAGTCCAGTGATTATTTTAAGTCTACTCCCGAGCGGGTGAGTTTTTTCTTTTGCTATTATCAGTTTATTTACGTTCGACCTTGCAGGCCGGCGATGCACACTTCATCAAATATGCAAATGCGACTTCCGCCGGAGAGAGGCGGAGCCCAGCCCTCGCTTCCCGTGGTCCATCATCATCATCATCATTTCCGACTGATGTCAGCGTCCCTGCGCTATCTTCCCTAGCGAGCACTGATGCACTACCCTCTCCGAGTGGTGCGTTCGGTAGCCTTTCGGGTGTCAATCCGTCGACTTCCCCAGCTACGTCAAACCTTTCAGCTTCTGCTCCAGTTGATGAAGCCATGGATATTACTGGTGGTGAAGCCTCTTCCAGTTCTTCTGTGCCCGTTCAGTCGCCTGCCACGTATTCTAAGGTTGCAGCCTCTTCTACTCCTCGACAGCTTTCCAAGGATCTGTATGCAAGCGCTCAAGCTTTGCACACTTATATTTATCGTGCTGGAAACAACATTCTTCTTGAAATTCCAGCAGGCTCGCCAGCCGCGACTGCTTTTTTGAAAACCTGGCTAAGGGAGTTAGTTTTGAGGCTCTCCCAGATACACCGATGCGGATCTATGCCGATGCCCTTCAAAGCCTGTTTCCCCCAGACGCCATTTCGCATATGTTCCGGCGGGGCCGAGCAGTTGTCGTTTATCTTGCCAAAGTTGAATATGCCAAGTCTGTCCTGACGACAGGCCTAACCATTGGAGATCGCCAACTTACTCCAGAACCAGTGGCCCAACGACCAGTAAATGTTTCCTTTTACCCTGTACCCCCAGAGGTGACTGACGTCATGTTATATGCCGTGCTTTCATCTCTGGGGCGAGTCGTTGGAGGGATTCAAACACACTTAGCTGCAAAGAACGACCCGATGCATGATACCATCCGTGGAGCCCGTCGAGTTGCACGTGTCGTTTTTCCTTCTCAAGAAGCTATTGCTCAGCTCCCAACTCACTTCACAGTTAAGTGTGATGGTCAGACTCGCCAAATTGATCTATTGACTGAATTCTATTGCAGTCAGTGCAAGGAAGTTGGCCATTTCTATAAAGAGTGTCCTATTGCACGGCCATCAACTGGTTCTTCTGCACCACGGATGGATACTCACTACACCCCTGTTGGTGCCTCATCACTATCTTCGGCACCTGCTGATCCTCTTCACATAGAGATCTCTCCTAAGTCGACTGCCTTACCACCACCTGCTTCTGTAGAGCATTATCCTGAATAACCACCGACATCGCCTTTCCTTGCTCCTGCACCACCTGGCGACATTACTGATGCTGATGGAGGGGTGTTGTTTGATACTGAAACTTCCAATGCGGACACCGACACCGCTTACCTGAGCGTCAGTGACCACACCTTAAGTGATGGGTCGGACGCGATCTCTAGGTCTCGCACTGACAAAAGAGAAGCCCCAAAGGCCCCCGACGATTCCTCCAAGCGGCGGAAGCCTCAAGATAAATCGCCACTTTCTACTCGATCCCGTACGTCGGCTTCTCGCCTGAAAAACTGTGATTTGTCTTCGAACCCTGAAGACTTTATCTTACCTTATGAGGATTTTCTTGCAAGACTGCAACAACATGTATTTCCGTCGACTCCTTTATCATATCCGGAGTTATATGACGTTTTCTGTCGGAAATCGTTGCCTGAGGGATTCCCTCCTTTTGTCCAGGCACATACGGCTCAGCTTCCTGCTGTGACTGCGCAGTTGACGGAGTTGGACTGCATCTATCAAGCGCTTTGTAGTCCGTCTTCTAATGATGCTGCTGCTGTGAAAATGATGCATCGTCGATACACTAATCTTCGAGACCACTTGCGTAAAGTGCTCACTCCACCTTCTGATTTGGCGCTTTCACGGTGACGACCTTCAACTGTCGCGGATTTGCGACCCCTGATGTGAATGGCCTTGTCTATGAGGACCTCGCGGCGGATGCCAGTGATGTCCTCCTCCTTCAAGAGACTCGATGTTCAACTGATACGGCGACACACAGATGGCGGTCGTGGCCTTACACATTCTACCATACGTACCGCCAATCTAGGTATGGTGGCATTGCCGTCGGTATACACCGTCGTTTAATGCAACGTACATCTTCTATTTCTGTCAATAACTTATATTCAGAATTTTTGCAATGCCTTACTTTCTGTGTTGATACTGTAACTTTTCATGTGTTTAATGTGTATATACCAACTGAAGAATCATTTGTTGATCCACTTTTTCGGAGTCTACGTGCAGCGATTGCTGCGATTCCCTCCGGGGATTTTTTCATCATTGGAGGGGATTTTAACTGCACGGTGCAGCCCTCTGTAGACCGCTATTTGTCGCACGGAGAACACCGTGCGAATCTTGTCTCCAAGTTAACACAGTTTATTGCTGATTTTCAGCTTGTTGACTCTTTTCGCCAGCTAAATCCTCAAACCATTTCATTTACTTGGTGCAATTCCCCGACGCAGTTTTCTGCTGCCGCTCGATTGGACCGTATTTATGTTGTCTCTTCTTTGATTCCCACTATTACTTCGGTACGGCACCTCCCTACAGAGTCCTCCGATCATAGCGCCGTGTCTCTATCTGTTTGTGTCTCCCCATCACCACCTTCGGCTCGTCGTGGATGGAGTTTTGATGATACAATTTTACAAGATCGGTCTTTCTGCGATACAGTTGAGCAGTTCCTCGCTGCTATGAAACCTCTGCTAGCTACTACTCCGAGTGCCCTGCGCCTGTGGTTCGACATTAAACAAGACCTTCTATTATTGGTACGACGCCTTTCATTTTCCATCACTACTACTTGTGCGATGGCGATCAGCAATCTTTGGGGTTTACTTTCTTCGTTACAAATGTCGGATCCACAGTATTCAGTAGTTCACGATGAACTACACGCTCACCTACAACCGCTTGCCCAACAAGCTGTGCGTCGACTTCGACTTCTGCATCTATCTCCATCGACACAAGCCTTTGAAGTTCTTTCCAAGATGGAATCTTCGAGACGAGCGTCAACCTCACTTCGACATCTTCGCCTTCCTAATGGCTCCACCACGTTCGACACATCTCTTATTTGCTCCCAAGTCCGTCACTTCTTTCAGGAGAAGTTCCGGGCGGTCGCGCATGTTACTGATCTTTCTTCTTCTCCCCTTCTCTCTTCTCTCCCTCAGGTCCCGCCTTCTCTCTGTGCTCCTCTCACTGCTGAGTTTTCTTTGCCTGAACTTCGAGAGGCGTTTTTCTCCCTGAACTCCCATGCCTCCCCGGGACCTGATGGTCTTCCGCTGTCCTTCTACCGTGCTTTTCTTCCGCTGTCCTTCTACCGTGCTTTTCTTCCGTCCCTTCTACCTTTTCTTTCTGCTGGTTTTTTTTTTTTTGTGCTCTTTCTTCTTCTGCGCTTCCGCCGGAATTTACAGTTGCTCATGTCATCCTCCTGCCAAAGAAGGGGGACCTCCTGAATCTGACAAATTGGCGCCCTATCTCCATCCTTAATATTGATTATAAAATTTTCACGAAACTCCTTTCTCGACGTCTTAACTCTGTACTTTCGTTTCTTGTTTCTCCCGACCAGCCATACACTGTGCCTGGTCGGTCTATCGCTAACAACATTTCTTTTCTTATTAATCTCAATTTTCTTGCTCGCAAACATTCAGAACCCCTAGCTCTATTTAACATTGATCAACAGTCTGCTTTTGATAACGTTTCCCATGACTATCTCGCTGCTGTTCTAACCCATTTTGGCTTTCCTTCTGCTTTTGTCTCTCTCCTTCTCAGTCTTTATCGGGGCGCTCATTTTCATGTTCGGGCGGCCTCATTTTTGACGGCCCCCATCCCTTTCCAACGAGGAATCCGGCAGGGTTGCCCCCTCTCAGGGCAACTCTTTGCCCTCGCATTCGAACCTTTCTTGATTGCCAGCCGTTCATCTCTTCTTTCTGCATTGCCGTTGACCGTTTTTAGCACCAGGCATCACTGTTTCGTTGTTTCAGCCTATGCAGATGACGCCACTTTCTGTCTCCGACGAGATGAACAGTTTGATATTCTACACTCCACGTATCAACAGTATGCAGCTCTCTCTGGTGCGTCCTTGAATGTGCTCAAGAGCACCGGGTTGTGGTGTGGGTCTTGGATGGGTCGCACCGATGCCCCATGGGGTGCGGTGTGGTCCTCCTCGACCCAGAAAATTCTTGGCGCCCAGATTGGACATCCATTCACTTCTGGAATTATTACCTGGAATGGACTCCTTCCTCGATTACAACGCTCAGCTGCGTTTTGGCGATTCACGCATTCTTTCGCATCTTACATTCAGAGAGCGCAAATTGTCCAGTGATACCTTATATCCCAATGCTTGTTTTCTTGGAACTCATCGGTGTTTACCTCGGCTCGTCTCTCTACTGTCAACAGCATCTTTACTTCCGTGATTTGGTCAGCAAAGCATTGGGTTGCTGCTACAACTCTCACTCTTCCAGCTTCTTTGGGAGGAATTCGCCTACCGGATGTGCGCCTTTACTACCGAGCCTTTCGCATCGTTTCATTCCTTCGCCTTCTTCTCACTCCTTCTCCATCACTCTGCTCTACTTTTGATATTCTTATCTCTCTCAGAGATCCATCCTTTTCTTTTCTTTTATATCTTCGGATGGACTCTTATCCTTCTTATTTTAATCAATTTCCACCCCTCATTACTCAAGCTCTAGCGTTCTTCCGCTCACTTCCACTTCTTCGCGCAACTCCCTCTACTACTTGTGATCTTCTTGCCGAACCACTTTTCTTTTCGACTCTGATTCACCCTCCTGATCAACCCTACTTCATCTTCCCTCCTTGGGTCCGCTCTGGAATCTTAACTGTTCAAGCTTTAGTTACTGCTGACCTTTCCTGGAAGCCCCTTTCCTCTCTCTTCCCCGCTTCTACTCCCCTACTGGAGGAAGATTATGATCTCCTTCGTTCTACTCTCTGTTCTCTCTTCAACCTTCCCTTGTTTCTGATTCTGGTCTCATCTCTGTTTCTGGTCCTAGCCTCTCTATTCCTTTCTTCCTTCCTCTTCGTGCCTCTGTTGCCCCCATTTCTTCTTTTTCCACTGCTTCTATATATACTCTTCTTAGCACACCCCTCGCTATTCCCCACCCACTCCCGGATGTTTCTTCTTCGCTTTCTTTGACAATCTGGTCTGCATCTTCTTCGTCGCTCTCCTCCCCGCTGGAGCTTAACCTTCAATGGCGGTTTCTCCACCGTCGCCTTCCCGTTCCTTCCTCTCTCTTTCGTATGTCTATTTCTTCTACTTCACTCTGTATTTTTTTGTGGTTCTGAAGGCGATGTTCCACACGTTTATTGTCACTGTCCCATTCTGCTACCTCTGCTTCATACTGCTTTTCGTCTTGCTGGCATTATTTGTTCCAGGGATCTTCCTTTCCAATCATATCCATGGCTACTTCTAACTAAGCATCCTCCAACCAAACTTCCGGATGCTTCTGCCTACCTATTCGTCCTTGTGAAGCATGTTATTCATCTTTACCGCCTTTCTATACGATCACGTTCTGCCACACCTAGCATCCTTTCTGCAGGTGCAGCTCTGCGGAAGATTTTTCGGAATCGCATCTTGGCTCGTCTCCGGCTGGAGTACTTTGCAGCGTCCACCCCCAGTCTCTGGTTTCCTTCCGGTCTGCCTGGGCGCAGGAAACCGGGTGGTTCCGAGTTGACGGGTCGACGCTGTATCTTTCGTGTTAATTGCGTTGTGCTATCTCCTCTTACTTTTCCATGTGCCTTTTGGGACACAGTGTATATTTGTAATTATATTTTGTTATTTTGTCGGATCTGCATTTCTTTGTGTTTGTTCTCTCAAATGGCAGGTTATATAGTTGTCCACCGTGGCGTGCCTTTCTTGGCATAGGTTTTGCGAATTGTTTACTAATGTGACTCGTTTTCTTTTGTTTCGGTACAGGTTTGTACCCGAGTCTAAGCTGCATGTACCACTTTCTTTTTCATTTTCTTCCTGGAGTTTTATAATATATATGTACCATATCTTATGGTCACCTTATTGCTGTCAATTGGCGTGGTATTGTTGGTTGCCTGTAATTGTATGCTGTTGTAACCTATCTTCATTGTACATAATTTCTGATATTGTCACTTTTTTCGTACCTTGGTTTGCCATGTACCCTGTTTATTGTAAATTGTTCGTCCATTGCTTCTTTTTCCCTACTGTTATCTGAGACAGCGAAGTTCTGTTCTCTATGCTTGTAATTTATATAGCACGCACATTGTGTATGAATACTGAAGTTTTGCATCGTTCCTGTTCACTGGACCATTGTACTGTGTATTATGTAGTGTTATGCAACGAGGCACAGCGCTTGCTGGTTCGTACCTCTTACTCGAATGTTCTGTTTCCCTGTGTACCCAGTGTGCTTATTCCTTGTTTTTCTTTCCAGTCATGTAATGTTTGGCTTATCACAGGGTTTATGTTCGAGTCCGAAGTTCCCGGACTCTCGTTCCCCTGTTGTATTTGTGTTATGTTAACGTGACCTCGCTGCACACTTTTCACGCTCTTCGTTCTGTTTAAGTTGGTGAAAGTTCATTGACCTGTAAATACTGTATCATTTTATACGATTTTCTTTTTCATGCTTTTGCCAGTTAACGCGAGCGTTGTGCTTCTTTTTCGCACTCGCTTGCGGTGTTCATCACGGATAAGCTGATAATGTTTACCGTGTTGTTCATGCCTTGTTCTTGTTATTGTGTTTCTTGAATTTGTACAATTTTTTTCAGTTTTCTTGTATGTATACAGTGTACTTTTTTTCGTCATTTCTGTTGATACTAGTTCCTTTGTGATCCTTTGATCCTTGGTCGAGTCCAGGGTCACTATAAATTTTGTATCAATGTTGATTTTTGTGAACTGAGCTTACCATCAAGTGTGAATTGTAATTTTTATTGTTCTGTTTTTGTTTAGTTGGCGCTTGCCATTCACCTGTAGTGCGTATTATGTAAGTTACCGTAATCTGTATTATTTCTCTGGTACTGTGATTGCTGTCATTATTAACTATCTCTCACGCGTATTTTTCCTGTTCACAGTGCACCGTGCTGTTTGTATTTCTTGTTTGTTTTGTATCCCCGTTGTGCCCCGGGGGTTTTGCACTTGCGTTTTTGGCGTTCTGTATTGTATCTCCAAACCTCGTGCGATTTCTGTTCGAGTCGGTGTCATTGGGCTCACATTTATTTGTACCGTTTTTCAAATTGTGCATGATGATTTGTTGTTCCTTTATGTTTTCCCCTCTATGTTCTTGAGTGGTGATGCCCGTTCACTTGTAGATCTGTTTTCTCATTGTTTAGCGTCGCTCAGTGTGGCACGCCTTAATCTTGTCTTCAGAATCACTCACTTGAGTGGTATTCGTGTGAATTTTACCGGGTTTGTTGCGCACTGTTGGTGTACAGTGTTTACTGTATTTATTGTTTATATTTCCGGTTTTCCTTATTGTTAACAGAGTGCCGTGTTGGATGTCCTTTTCTGTTGTTAGGCGTTCCTCGATTACATCCTGGCTATTGCCAGTGCCAATTGTAATTGCTTTCGTGTACTTTGCTGTCTCTGTGTATCGTGTATTTTAAACCACCTTGTTGTGGTTTTTAGCATTTTTCATATTATCTTGACCGGCGTAGCCGCATTCATCTGTTGATAATGTCATTACTTTCATTCATTGTTTAATTATTGTTTTTCCCACTTTGTGGTGCGCCTGTATTATTTTATGCCTAAAAGTTCAATAAAATTTGTTAATACTCAGGCGAATCGTAATAGCTGATCAACGGAGTACTGCACAATACCTCAGTGTACAGGTGAGTAAAAACGCTGGAACCTCGGTATGTACACGTACCATTCACATAGAACTTCATTCCATGGGTTACCGTGGTCGTGTGGCTGCTCATAAGCCTTTCATCTCCACTCGGAATGCTACTCGTCATTTAGCATGGTGTAAAGAACATTGATCGCTGACCGTAGATCAATGGACACGGGTTCTATGTACTGATGAATCCAGATACACGACCCAGCAGTCTGATGGCCGTGTGTGGGAATGATGGCAGCCGGGGTAACGCTATTTACAACAGTTTACTGTTCCTACGGTCAAGTTTGGAGCTGGCAGTGTACTCGTGTAGTGTTGTTTTTCGTAGTATGGTCCCGGGCCATTGGTTATCGTGGACAAACCTGTTAACCAGCACGTCTACCTCGGTATTCTGGACAATTATGCCCTACCAAATGCATGGCAATACTATGGAACCGAGTCTTGTTGGTACCAGCAGGATAATGCACCGAGCCATAAAGCAAGGTTTCAACATCGCTTTAATGAATCTCTCGGGAAGGCACACGAAAAACGGGAGAATACATGGCTAAAAACGGGCAATAACAAAGATATATATACCAAAAATGTTACAATAATAAATACAAGGCTCAAAAAGCGAGCCATAAGCCAGGAGGCGGAGCATCAACAGTCCAAAATACGAAATGCAAGAGTCACGAGGCAGTCACAACAGAGCATCAGGATGGGAGTCCTGAAGTAACAGCGAAGGCCCCCGAAGGGGAGCTCGAAGCAGCAGAGAGTTCAGAGGCATAGGCAACAGGTGGATGATCCCAGGCGAGAAGAGCATCATGGTAAGCAGTCACGTGAGGAAAATCTTCCCGACAGGGGCGATAGAGATGAACATCAGAAGGCGGCAACATTACAGACTGATAAGCATGTTATTACATGCTGCATTGCTAATATTACCAAAAATTGCCCGTGACCCATTCGACATGCCCCGACAATTTGCCCACGATCAAATGCGCTTAGATCCTTCGTCTTACCCATACTGCATCCGACTCTTACTGATTCCCGTCGCATCACTCCTTATATTCTCGGATAGCTGCATACGTCATGTCGTTTCCGTTTACAGGGCCTCCCACAGCGCCACATTTGCGTAACGCCAGTTGTCTCAAATTCAATTGCTCTTCAGTGTGTAACGTAATTGTCTTTCCACTGTAGCTGTAGAACTTAGTCCTTAACGTCAGTGATTACGTTATGTGTACTAAAGTCAATGTAATGTTAGAAGATACCCATAGGCTTTCAAGAAAGAGGTCAATATTTCTACTTACAAAGAAGTTTATTCTGCTTGCATGTTGTTTACTCCACACTCATATCCGGTTCATTAGAGTACTCAATATAATAGCAGCGATTTAACATCTGGAAACGCGGTATCGCATTTTTATCTAACGTCCTTATCGATCCGACCTCAGATTGTTCCCAACGTCATTCTCGTTTGAGGGAAAAGACATAACGTTCAGGTTTGAAAATGTCTAAGAGAACGAACTCCAATTTACATAGAAAAAGAAACTCAAAAGGAAATTTAAAATAGAATATAAGTTACAACATGGATGACCAGTAAGTGTTACAAGGAAATTCAGAATTTATATTCTCTTTGCTTTGAGTATTCTCGAAATAATATTATTTGTTTTAGGGATTTTTTCTAATTATTTTCGTGCCTTAATCAGTTATATCACGTACCTAGCGAAACCATTGGGCACTGGCTCAGGTTAGATAAAATGTAAACTTGCAGAAAAAAATGATCATTTTCCCAGTGTTGATCATGTTGTGAATTCAATTATAGAACTAGATATCATAATTGAAAGCTTCTCCCCAGAAAGTTTGTTTGTCTCACTGAAATTTAGAAGGATACATGTTGATTTAAAAACTCATCTGGGCTTAATTTATCCGGGATTCCATACTAGATTAATTTTTTGTTTGTTTGTTTGTTTGATGTTATTTTTTCCATTCCCAGATTTTTTTTTTGAGCTGAATTAAGCGAACATTTCTTTCAGAAACAAAAAAACATTCGTAACAAATCACATAGTTGTTTTATATGTGAAGTAATTTGAATTACTATGATGATAGTTTTTGAAGGTTTTAACGACCTAGTAACATCTAAGGTTATGAGAAACAGCTGGGACCTAATTTAGGACCGCTGATTCCCGGAAAGGGTCGAACATTCGGCCATCTGGGCAGCCAAATTATGCTCGCGAAAGGAAAAAATATTTAAAACTTCTCTGTTTATTTTTAACTTCTGTTTCCAAATCCGTAATCTTGCGCCATCTGTGCTACATCAAGGTTAGTATTATTCTTCATTGGAACAATGAAGATTAATGATTTCGCGAGTTGTCGTTTAAAATAGAAGCTATTTTTTTCTCAAGTTTAAGACAACAACGTACTTTTTGCATTAAAATGTTGAAACAACGAATTCTCCAGCCTACTGCCGCAACTTTAACATACTGTTTAAATGAATCCTTTTTTTTTTATATTTTTTCAAAGAATTTTGTAAATCGCTGATTACCTATGCCGAAATGTGCTATTTTAATTTTTTGGTGTACATAGGAGAATACGATAAAAAATCGTAGCAACTTTATTCATCGATTACAAACTTCTAGTGTGTAAACAATCTTTGTCATTCCCACTCATAAAAAACTAAGCAGCTCGAGAAAGTCGTTCGATCCTTATGAAACACCGTATGCAAGTATACTTCAGGGCCGAATATGCAAATGATCAGATCAGATCATAAGTAGAGCATTTTAGGAAGGGCGTGTCTGAACCCAGGTCTTAAACAACTCTTAGAAATAGGAAGCTAGGAGATTTGGGCTAGAGTGCCCGATAGGAAAGTGACACGGAAGCGAGGAAGAAAGAGGAAGGAAGACGCCCTTATTTATTATCAGGGGGCAGCATCCGGAGGCCAGCGGCTTAGCGTGCCCATCCGACGCACGGCAGATATTTAGTGGTTCGGGCGTTCGTACCTGCTTGATATCGAACCAGAGGTCTTTTTTATTGGAGCTTTAACGACCACCGTGAGCAACTCAATGGGCTATAAGCAATCGCCCGTCCCTATTGTAGGGTCACTGGTCCCAGTGAAGGGAGAGAGCGAATGCCGTAAGACAAACAGAGCATCCATGCCTCACCAGGATTCGAACCCAGACCCTTTTCGAACGAATGATCAGAAGCCATCGCATTGACCACTGCCCCACCGTGGCTGCCCAGAGGTGTTTTCCGTGGCAGTCACGAACGCTGACCACTAGGGCACCCGCGGCCCCGAATATTCAAATGATTAAAAATAACGACTAAATTGTGGCCCGTTACAGCGCATGGGAACCGCGCATCAAGGAGCGTATACCAAGAGCAAAGCTCGCGCGCAAAGACAGTTGTGGCAGCGGATTGCAGTTACATTAATCTTCACGGACTGTGAGCATGCCTCCAGGTAGTATCGGTGCACAATACGCGCAGTTGAGAGAGTTTGAGAGAGGATGTATAATTGCGCTGAGAGAGGCCGGTTGGTCAAATCGCCACACTGTCAGACGTTTGGATCGGAGTGCCGCGGCATTCGGACGATGTTGGTCAATGGGTAGAGGAGGGCACAACCCACCAGCGTCACACAAGCGGTGGACGGCCGAGGGTAACGACAGAACGCAAGGATCCATCAGTGGCCATATTACGTCGTCTACAGGTATGGAAATGGCCATTCGGCCCGTTTCCAGAAGACTTGCGGCATGGCGACCACATTCGAAGAGGCCACTCCGCAGCCTACCACTGACAAAAGAGCATCGCCAGCACCGATTGCAGTGGTGTCGCGCCCGATCAACGTGGATGGTGCCCAGTGGGGTCGTGTTACGTACAGTGATGGGTCACGGTTTGGCACTTGGAGCCGACGACCAGCACACACGTGTCTGGAGACGTGCGGGCTAGCGCACGGATCCTGGCTTTGCGGTGGAACGGCACACGGTTCGTTCACTGGGAGTGGCTGTTTGGAGATGCCATTTTCTACGATAGCCGGACACCCTTGGTAGTACTCCGTATCACCCTCGCAGCTCAACGGTACGTCGACGACATTCTACTACCTGTTGTGTTTCCATTCCTATCGCAACATCACCGAGCAATTTTTCAACTGGATAATACGCGTCCCCACATGGCACGGCTCTGCCAGGTCTGCCACTTTAATATCGACACTCTTCTACGGCCAGCCCGATCCGCCGACCTCTCACCGATCGAACATGTTTCGAACAGGGTGGACCGTAACGTACGCCTATCCCGGAATGTACGGCGAGCTGGCACGCCATTTGGACAGCATCTAGTATGCTACACTTCAGGACAGTATCCCCGAAATGTATGCGTCTTTGCTACGCCGGGTACCCGCTTGTATCCTAGACAGAGATGGCATTACAACGTACTGTCTAGTTCCACTCGTTTAGCTGTTTCGTCCGAATAAAAGCCCAACTGCTGTGGAATTGCAATGATTATATTTCCTGTACGTATACATTGCACATACTAATTTTCATCTCGATTGCATGATTCCTTCTGGGTGCTTCTCTCTCTCTCTCTCTCTCTCTCTCTCTCTCTCTCTCTCTCTCTCTTTTAGCAATGAGTGCATATAGTTAGAGATAACATATATGTTACGAAACACCAAAACTGAACTCATATTTTTGGATATAAATGCGATGATGATATTGTGAGGCCAGGACTTAAGGATGGCATGCCATCACTATAAGAATTTCGCCTTGAAATGAAAATTATGAAATCTTACAACTATCAGATTTTAAAATGGGGATAAAAAATGACAATGTTGATAGAGAAAACAAGGTGCAATTGTTTTTAAAAGCATTTTGCTAGCGCTAAGTTAATTAAAATTAAAAACTCTTTTTCGAAGAATTGCGGTTTGTGGTGCAAAGTTAAAACATTTTCGTCTTAAAATTTTCCGTCTTCTTGATTGTTTTTTCTGTTATATATACCGCCTTTCTAACTTTCCAGATTAGTTGTATTTTACTCTTATTTATTTATTTTTTTTTTTTTTTTTTGCTGCTTTGTGTTTCTGTTCTGAACGCCACATCTGAAGCTCTATGAGCCTTTTTTTTTTAATCTTTTGGCAATGTCTGGCTTTAAGTCGAGTCGCGACTGTAACTATTATAAAACAACATCACCTTTGGGGGCTATAGTGCTTAGAAATTGATTTTTTTAACGCATGAATTTAAATAGTTTTAACATTTGTGAAGTTTAAAGCTAACGACTTTTGGAGATGCCTACTAAAATACTACTGATTAGTAAATGTTTTAAATAAAGATTTAAACTGATCGGTTACCTCCAGATAAGGTATTTTGCCGAGGTAGGTACCAATTTTTTTCTTAGACCTCTGATTGTATTACGTTATACTTATTTATCTAGATATAAAAGACATTTTTCAATAAATATTAAGAAGTACACCTTTCCTTCTTCGCAGAAAATCCTTAAGTTCAAATTTTTGAGGTACAGCATTCATTACGCATACAATGAGTAGTTTGTGCACGTTACAACCGTGCTTATATATACACTATATTGACAAAAGTCACCAGACACCCCTTCAAAAGCAAATGAACGGATCCGCTGCGTTGTTAAGATGCGCGGTACAGCTACAAGTGGTATAAAAACAAGCCTGCATCTGACCGCGATCATAACGTACTGTGAGGTTGAATGAAAATGTCGCGACTGGAGAGAACTGACTTTGAAAAAAGAAAGATTGTTGGGTGTTATATTAGTGAGTTTTCCGTAAGAGAAACCGAGAGGCATTTAAACACACCCAAGTCAACTGTTTTGGATGTACTGAATGAGTGGAAGACACATGGCGTGCATGAAGCAGCAAAATGTACCGGCAGAGCACAGAAAATCAGTGATAGGGGACGTCGAAGTCTCAGGAGAGTCTTTACAGCGAAGCGACGGAGTACTGCACAAGACCTCAGTGTACAAGTGAGTAAAAATGCTGGAACCTCGGTATGTACACGTACCATTCGCAGATAACTTCATTTCATGGGTTACCCTGATCGTGCGGCTGCTCATAAGCCTTTCATCTCCACTTCGAATGCTACTCGTCGTTTAGCATGGTGTAAAGAACATTTATCGTGAACCGTAGATCAATGGAAACGGGTCCTATGGACTGACAAATCCAGATACACGATCCATCAGCCTGATGGCCATGCATGGGTATGGTGACAGCCGGGGGAACGCTCTTTACCTCAGGGAACTGTTCCTACGGTCAAGTTTGGAGCTGGCAGTGTACTCGTGTGTGAGTGTTTTTCATGGTATAGTCCCTGACCATTAGTTATCGTGGACAAACCTGTTAACCACCACGTCTACCTCGATATTCTGGACAATTATGCTCTACCAACTGTGTGGCAATACTATGGAATCGAGTCTTGTTGGTAGTAGCAGGATAATGCACCGAGCCATAAAGCAAGGTTTTAAAATCGCTTTAATGAGTCTCTCCGGAAGGCACACGAAAAACTGAAAAATACATGGCTGAAAACGGGCAATAACAAAGATATATGCCAAGTACGTTACAATAATAAATACAAGACTCAAAAAGCGAGCCATAAGCCAGGAGGCGGAGCATCAACTGTTCAAAATACGAAATGCAAGAGTCACGAGGCAGTCACAACAGAGCATCAGGATGGGAGTCCTGAAGTAACAGCGAATGCCCTTGAAGGGGAGCTCGAGGCAGCACAGAATTCAGAGGCATAGGCATCATGTGGAAGATCCCAGGCGAGAAGAGCATCATAGTAAGCAGTCACGTCAGGAAATGCTTCCCGACACAGGCGATAGTGATGAACAACAGAAGGCGGCAACATTACAGGCTGATAAGCATCATGCAACTCCGGAGTAGGGGCAATCTTCTTGCAACGTTGACGCGAAGAACTACGACAGCGTCTCTTGGGAATTGCACCCCCAGAGGCGATAGAGGGTTGCAGAACAGGAGACGTAAGGGTAGACACAGCAGGCAAACAGGCAGAGATTGAATCACGGGGCTCGGCAACATCACCATGAGTGCAGAGCGAAGAGGCAACTGAAGCTTCGGGAGAGGCTGGCGGATAGAAAGCATCACACGTCTCAAACAAGGTGGCAGTCTGAGAAGGAGAGAAAGTGGGCCAAGAAACAGCAGGAGCGATCACGGCCTCAACACCAGAGGCATCCGAGGAGTACTTGATAGAAGAGTGATCCGGAGAGAACGGCGGGGTATCATAAACAGATATAACCGAGGCCTAGGTCTCCAGAGGAGCAGCAGCGGCAGGCTGAGAAAGTTGTGCAGAAGAGGAGAATCCTTGGCGAGAAGAGGCAGCAGGCAGGGATGAGGGCATCACAGACGGTGACGGGAAAAATTCCCTAGAGTCAGGCAAGGTTGAACCAGACGAAGGCATGGACGAAAGGATCGAGGGTATACAAGACACCACATATGTAGCAGAGGGCGTTGGCTTCGTGAAGGGAGCAGACGCATGCACAGCAGAGGAACTGGTGGCGGAGAGCGGGCACTGTGAGCAGTGATGACCATAAACTTTGAACGAAAAACAGTGATAAGCGGTGAACACATTGATGACAATTGTACGATGACCTAAAAACACCCGGAAATCAGCAGCGCAAGTAGTAATGGAGTTCACATCAGGAAAAAGGACGAGTACTTGTCGTCGAAAACTCAAATTCGGACGATCACCTTGATCGGTGGTGCGGAGAGGAGCGTGTGTGCACCGCCAACAACGCAACCACACCGCGAAAGAATGGCAAGCAGCGAATCATACACACTACAGGTTCTTGAATGCTGGTGAAAGGATTACCTCAGTCTCATACTGTGAAGAAACTGGCCGAATGCACCAAACGTTGTGTTCCAAACAGCTATGTTTGGTAAACAGGAAGGGTCCTATTCTCCTCCATGATAAAGCAAGACCACACGTGTCACAAATAACGAAACAGAAACCAGAGGAGTAACAAGCACAACGTGCGCCTCCCGTAAGATTTACTTCAGCACTCCTAAGCACAGTAATTTTCCCAGGATTTCGAACACGAGGGAGGATGCATTTTTGCAGTGTGTGTGTGGTGATGGTTGGTGGAGGTGAGGGTTAGGAAGTCAAGGAGAGTGTCCGCAAAAGTAATGGTGGTACATAGAACCCGGTAGTTTTAACTTTTTAAGTAATAGATTTGACAATACGTGTAATTTGCTTTGTCCCAAACTAAAATAAATCACTTGAAGAAATCACCTTATTCCAGATGGCAGATCTGCGGCTTCTCTGAATAAATGTTGACGACTGTCGTGCACGTACTCCTAGGTAACCGACTATTTTCCCACATCCTCCACGGGGAATCCCACTGCGGCCTCGCGCTTTTCTTCAGAAGCGCAAAGAGACGGCGATTGGAGAGCGATCGTATTATTTACAACCCATTGCAGAGCAATCGTATTACAACCAGAAGTCGAAGAGCCGAACATGTTCAATCTGTAGGACATTCAGTGTTTTAAAAGTGAAACTAGGCATTTATTTATGCAAAGCTAATTATATCTTAAAGAAAAATATGCATCTTTGGGTTAATTATTGTGCGTGTTCGAACTTTTTCATAAAACTATAATTGGCAGCTGCAGTACTCTCCTTCGGTACCTGCGCCACCCCCTCCCCCGCGGGGGTTGCGGACGTCGTAGTTACGCTACTGACAAAAACCATATGTACTGAAGCTTCAAACCCTCCCACATCTAGCCTACTCGCCTTATTTGGCACCTACCGATTTTCACCTGTTCTGGCATTTTACCAATTACCTCAAAGACAGGACCTTTAGAAACCGAGAGCAGGTGGAAATTGCATTCCGCGACTTTATTGCGTTAAGAGAGCCATATTTCTTCCGGACTGGCTTTGAAGCACTAGTCACTCACTGGCAGAGATGTGTGGCTGCAAAAGGCGCCTATTTCGAACAAAACACGGTTGTGCTATGAGGTATGTCTCTTTCATTTTTACCCCCACATCGGCATTTTCCGAACGACTTCGTACAAAGAGGCACCAGTTCGTTCCAGGAAGACCCAGTACCTGCGCCGTAGGATATACCTCAACCTGGTCTAGCACCCTATCCGAATTCAAGAGATTAATCAGAGGCCTGCACCTCTGACCACCCAGAGCCACCTGGAGGGAAAACGATGCGTGCTCCTTTCCCGGTTTGTATTCAAGTGAACATTTAGTACATAACGCCCACGACAATATCGTGGGCTATGAATTTGTCAGCAACATGAAGATAGTTGTAAGCTTCATTTTGAGAATTCTTTTTTTCTTTTTCTTTCGCAGAAGTTGCTTGAAAGCAAGTTAGCTCACTATTTCAATGTATATCTCGCCTTTTCCTTTATTTCATTAAGTGGATATTTATTTACAGTCTTCCTAAAGGTAGGCTAAAAACAAATTATATTGCAGCTCTGCCAAGCTCAGTCATTAAAGTTTTGCTGGAAGATAAGAGTATTTTCCACAGTCGAATTTAAGCAAATTAGATGATGGGACAAACCCTGGTTGCTTTGCCCGAAAAGTTTTGACTTTACGCTTATAAGAAAATGAGAATAAAATCTGATGGACTAGGACTCTAAACCGAGCAAAGGACCCTACTTTTCTTTGCTTGGTACCCAAAAGTTTAAAGACTAATTTTACACAGGTGAACCATTACATTATGTCCACCTCCAGCCTAGAGAAATGAGCGCGCCTGGAGACCGAACGGTAGCGCAGGTGAAGTTCACAGAACAGTGTGTATACAACCCGAGGATAGGCTTTCTGTTAGCAGAGTGTTCAGAGTGAGAATGCGAAAAGCTGCCGAATTATCAAAGTTTGATAAAGGACAAATTGTGACGGCACGGTGCCTCGGAACTACGATCTCGGAAACGGCGCGGCTTGTGGGTTGTTCACGTGCCGCTGTAGTGAGTACGTATCAAAAGTGGTGCACAGATAGACAAATGATGAACTATCGTCCAGCCGTGTGTCCTCCGCAGCTCACTGACGCCAGAGGGGAGCGGAGACTGTCGCGCATTGTTCACAGTGACCGCAGAGATACAGTGCTACAAGTCACCCGCAGATACAACAGTGGTGATCAAGGCAATGTGTTACAGCACGCAGGCTCATGCGCAGCCTTCTGCGCATGAGCCTGTGAAGCTGAAGACCCAGCCGGGAACCCATGCTCACTTCAAGTCATCACCAAGAACGCATGAAATGGGCCCAAGATCATTGAGTTTGGACCGTGGATGATTGGAAGAAAGTGGCCTGGTCTGACGAATCAAGATTCCTGGTGCGTCAGGTAGACTGCCGAACGCAGATACGCCGATTATCAAAGAACGGTATGGCACCTGGATGCACTGTTCGTCGGAAACAGGCCGGCGGTGGCGACGATATGCTTTGGGCGATGTTCTCTTGGGACACTTTAGGCAGCATTATGACAGTAGCATAATCCCTGATAGCTGTCAGGTATTCGGACCAAGTTTACCCATTCATGGCAACTGTGTTTCACGCTGATGATGGCCATTACTAACAGGATATTGCGCCATGCCACACTGCCAGAATCTTCAAGGAGTGGTTTCAAGAAACATGCTGGTGATATTCTGTTAATGCTCTGGCCTCCAAATTCACCCAACATGAACACATTTGTATTTCGACTTGGAAAAGCGGGTTAGTGCTAAATAACCACCATCCTTGAAATGTACGGAAACTGGAGGACCTGCTGTTGACATTATGGTACCAGATACCCGAGGATACATATCGGCACCTCATCGAATCGATGCCTTGCCGAGTGGCCGCTGTTTTGCGGGCTAAATTGGGGTCCTACAGCTTATTAGGTAGGTGGATATAATGTAATGGCTCGTCGGTGTAGATATTTGCTGCAGATATGTGAGAACAATATTCCAACACGTCAGAAGTTGTTTAAAGGGCGGAAAGTGCTGCTAAGAAGACAATTAAACTCATGTCACCCTTTCTTTTGCAAAGACATTTACCGAGTACATCAGAACCATACCTTGATAATGTGAGATGTAATAAAGGGCAAGGGGAGGGTATCCAGTAATCAGGTCACGTGAAGGATGCTACAAGGTGGAGAAAAGTGCAGACAATTGATTCGGAGCGTTACAAAAAATGTGGAAAAATAAATGGGTTTGCTTACAGCAGGGAGTGAATAAAACTATAACATGATAATGGCGAAAAAGAAAATCGTTAAGGATTTGTATTTGAAAAGAAGGCGCAAATCGAGCGTGAGCAAAGCTCGTCTATTTTGTTAAGAAAACCAACATCGGAAATTCTTATTGGAGAAATCGTTTAAAAATCAAGAATTCTCTTTGAACAAGTTTCTGTAATTGCACTGAACGTGGTAGTATTGGCAATAATGAAACTTTTGTAGGTTCTTCAGTACGGCTGATATTTCTGTATGGCGTCAGTGCTACACCAACATACAAGGACAAATAAAATGTAACAATTTATTTAAAATATTGATGTAAACCGATTCATGCATTTGCAATGACGTGTCTGACTTACATTTGCATTTAACGCATGTACAGTGCTGTGCAAAAGTATTGCATCACCTGCAAAAACAGTGAATTTTTAAGCTTAACTTTTTTTAACTAACTAATTTTCATAGTTATTTCATTGTTTATTAGATGCGTAATTTGATGGAGATTTCTAAAATGTCTTATTGTTTTCCTGTAGCTACTTCTGTTCTTAAAATGTGATATGAAATATGGGGACAAGCACATTGAAATTCACGTTATCTTCGTATTTGTTGTTACAGCCAATCATAGATATTCTTTTACCTGATTGGCTGCTTCCTGATGCTATTCTAATCTTACTCCAGCCTTTATAAGAGTTGACTGACGCAGAGCTACTAGAGCATTGGGGCAGCGTGTGCGCTAGTGGTCAACGTTCGTAACTTCCACGGAGAAGACCTCGGGTTCGATCCCAGGCAGGTACGAACCACTGAATACCCGCCGTGCGTCGGATGGGCACGTTAAGCCGTCGGGCCGCGGGTACTGGCCTTCCGGTAATAAATAAGGGCGTCTTCCTCCCCCCTCCCTTTCTACCTCGCTTCCGTGTGACTTTCCTATCGGGCACTCTAGCTCAAATCTCCTAGGTGACTGCAAAGGCAAGGGAAAAACCACTGTTAACTGCAAATCAAACACAGCTTAGATTTCAGTGGGCAAGACAGCATGTCTCATGGACAACCAAGCAATGGCAAAATGTTCGTGTCAGTGATGAATCAGAATTTTGCCTTAATGGGAATCAGAGTAGTGCCTACGTAGTCGAAATAATAATCAGTAAATCCTGTATTCAAGCACGAAGAATTAAATCCAAGTTGCTTAATGACTACTGCTAAGCTTCTGGTGAAGGTCATGGTTTGGAGCTACACGTATGCACACGGTGTTGGGAATATCCATATTGTCGATGGTACGTCAAATGCCCAGAAATACATCTGGATATTATAAAACAAGATGCTACCATCATCTAGAAGACTTAATGACGGCAGTTTTATGTGCCACGCTGACATTGCTCTCTGTTATCGTGCTAAAATACTGAAAAAGTGGTTTCAGGAAAAAATGTTCAGAAGCTTGATTGCCCACCACAGTCACCGGACTTAAACACAATCGAACATTTGTGATTCAAAGTGTCGTATGAACTATCAAAAAGAAAACCAACAACCAAAATTCAACTCATTGAAGATGTAATTCAAATTTGGAATCGTAAACCCAATCTTTTACAAAACCTTGTTCACAACATGCCAGCAAGATACAAAGCTGTGATTAAAGCTAAAGGTTGGGCAACAAAGTAATAGGTACATTTTATAATTTTTCTTCATTATATTTCTGTATTTAAATGTTATTTCATTTCTTATGAATTATAAAACATTTTTTTTTTTTTGCTGTTAACCTAAGTATTGGATAAATGATCCTTTTACATAACAATTTCGACTTGGTCATGATTTTTGTAATGCATTTTTAGAACAGAAGCAGCTACAGAAAAAGACTAAGACATTTTTTAAATTTCCATTAAATTTCGCATGCAATAACATATAAATGATGTAATAACTACGAAAATTAGTTAGTTAAAAAAAGAGTTAAACTTAAAAATTCACAGTTTCTGCAGGTGATGCAAAACTTTTGCACGCCACTGTAAGACGTTGTGCATTAATAGAATCAACATTCCGAGGATTCAAACTTAGCAAACTTAACAATAGCGTCCAGACGAAAAGAGGAATCCTAATTTCTTTTTATTATTATTATTATTTTTTTGTTTCTCATTTACCAACTCTTTGATTTTGCGTATTTTTTTATGTTTCCATGCTCTTAATTTGAGAATTTGGCTCCGAAAATCCTTTGCCATGGATTGCTTCCTATGCCTCTCCTGGATGCACTTATTTTCTTTTGGGGGGCGGAAGGGGGTTAATATTTTCGCAGAATCACTGCATTAATATTTAGAGATGCTTGTACGAAATGAAAGAACCTCAGTCAAAATAAATGCATCCAGGAAATACAATAGAAGGCAGTGAAGCTACCATCTAGGTGGCAGACAGCAATAGTAGGTTACCTCTCTTTCTCTTTATTTCTTTCCGTTATTTGTTCTCATCGCTTCCTCTTTCATTCTAATTTACTCTTCCCACAGTCCCTTTATTTCATTTTGTGCTCCGTTTCAGCAATGATTTCCACCCAAGGAATAGCCCGCAGCCGCATCAGGGAACTACTGATTAAATGAAGCAGAAGATCAATCACAATGGGCCGTGTCACATTTTTGGTGATCTTCTTAGTCAAGCAAATAATTAAGCGTTTAAGCACTCTTTCGTTTTATGTGATACTTACAACAAAAAAGAAATAAAGAAAAAGAAAGAAAGAAAACAAGGGCGGAAAATAAATTACATGGTTAATCAACGTAGCTTGAAGTTAAGGTAAATTAATATAGTCTTAACTTAGTTTTCGGATCGACGTTATTTTTTTGTCTCATACTTTAAATGAGTTTTGTAACGTTGACGAGATCAGTGTTTCTCAACTTTTTTCCCGTCTTCAGTATCTGCATGTCTTAATGAAAATTCAACCCCCCCCCCAAAAAAAAAACCCAAGTAATATCACTTTGAAGTCGAAATAATAATCAGTACATCCTGTAGCCAAATTGAAACATGAAAGATGACACCGAATTTTCGGATGTAATGAGCACGTCTTTTGAATCTGTACTGAATCGAATTAATTTATCAAAGCTATTCAAAGTCAACGGAACCTGTTTCGAAAAAATCAGCTGGTTCCAACAATCGATAAAACATCCAGAAATAGGCACATCTACTTAGTTCTACCAGCGGCTAAAAGCATGTTATGAAAATTAACAAATGGCGAACAAAACGTTTCACATACTACAAGGAAGGTACCATAGATAGAGATTTTCAAGTCGGGCAGTTAAAAGGAGAAATATGGAAGGAAACATGATATAAGTCTACGTCTGCTAGCTGAAAATTTTTGCATAGCAGAAAAGTTAAAAATAAGCGAAAAATATTCGTCATGGAAAAAGCTATGCTAAGAGAAAAGAACTTCTCAAGTACGTCCCCCGGGAGCAGATATAGCTAAAAGAAATGGTTCGAGTTTTACGCAGCTAGAGGGAAATCTTTGCATTATTTAATGTTCCACATCTTTGTTGTAGCGAATGGCATACAGTAAAGAAGAAATTTCTCAGTAGAGTTTTTAGAAGCAGCGACACTGTTGAAAACTGCCGAAACAATTTACTGACAGAACTGTGAACTTCAAAATTCCTCATATACTAGCCTAAAGTGTTCTACAAGGGAAATATCATCCGGTGTTGAAAGAAGTTTTTAAATCGTACATGTAAAAGCAGTGATATTGAGAAAAACAGAATAAGAATTTGCGCCCCTAGCGGAGGAAATGTGTATTATTTGGAAAGAAAATACACACACAGAGTTTACGTAGTTAATGGTATCTGACCAAAGAAAGATGTTTTTCAATCGGGTTTTTAGTCCCGAAGATATTGCTCTAAACGGGAACGGGAACTTACGCCATCTAGTGGCAGACTTGTGTGCTAAGTAAAGTTAGAAATACTATGAGAAATATTTAACCACGGAAACGCTCTCCAACAATTTTTTTAAATCGGACTCTTAGAAACAGAGATATCGACAAAAATAAGATACGACTTTACGCCCCCTGGTGGAAAACCATGCATTATTTTAAGAAGAAAATATTGTCAAAAGGTTTTGCGATGTGAGTAGTATCGGTCCACGAAAGAATTTTTCCAATCGAGTTTTCAAGAGCTCAGATTTTGCTGAAAATACATCAAACGCAGAGATTAAGCCTTACGTCCCCTGGTGGCCAAACCATTATTTATCAAATATTAGAAAATATATGCAAAGCATTTCCTATCAGGAGTTGTATGTGATACAGGAATAATTTTTCAAATCGGAGTTTTAGAAGCAGAAATAGTTGGGGGAAACGTAATTTACCTTAACGCCCCCAAGCGGAAAATCCCTGAGTTACTTGAAAATTTTGAAATTATATGAAAAACATTTCGCACCAGAAACGCTATCCAACAAGGAAGGAATTTTTCAAATTCGACTCTTAGAAGTAGAGATATTGACAAAAGTAAGGTACACATCTACGCTCCCTAGCAGAGAAACCATGCATTATTTTAAGAAGAAAATATTCCGAAAAGGTTTATCGACGTGACTAGTATTGGTACACAAACGATTTTTATTTTTTCGAAATCGAAATTTTAGAAGCTTAGATTTTGCTGCAAATGCATCAGAAACGGAAGTTAAGACTTTCACCCACTGGTGCCCAAACCATTCTTTACCAAAAATTATAAATTATATGCGAAAGATTTACCATCACGAGCTGTATCCGCTGAAGAAAAATAATTTGCAAAGCGGAGTTTTAAAAGTAGAGATATCAGGGAAAACCCTATTTACTTTTACTCCCCCTAGCGGAAAATTTATGCATAACTTGAAAAAGTGACTATACCTAAAATACTCTTCGACGTAAATGGAATCGAAAGGTAAAACAATTTTTTTAATCGGATGATTAGAAGCAAATATATGGAATAAAATGTATTTTGAATTCGATATCATCTGCATTTATGCCCTCTAACTGTGAAATTGTACATCGTGACAAAAACGAAATAAAGGATCACCATTCACATATTTCAGGTTTTCCAATGCAAAAAGAAGTTTTCAAATCAGACTAATAGTTGCAGAGATATCGTGCCCACAGGTGAACAGACGGACGGACAAACCGACAACACTAGCACGGTCTTTTTTTTTTTACAAAAGACGTGCTAAACATTGCGTGAATTTGGCTCTGATCCGTCGTTCTCTTCACTGTACCACAATCCTCTTGGAATTTATGCCACTGTCGAAATGACCAGTGCTTTATATGCACGAGCCTTGACGCTTTCAATTTAGATAACACAAGTGACATTGCGGGAGGTTTTGTTTCTTAAATTACTTGCCAACTGTACGAGACTGCAAAATCTCACATTTTAGCTGTAACAACCTAATAAAATTAAGATTTGCTATGTGTTTCGTGGGATTGATTGTAAGACTTTATCAGAGTTGGGCTTACTTGCTATCCAATTTTTACGATGATATTCTGCTCGCTCTAAGTTCGTAACTCTTGCTCTTTTGTAACCAGCACTAATATTTGTTGAAGTTAGCTGTTACTACCAACTAACCGACGCTGGTGAAGTCGCCTTCATTATTATACGTTGCGCGAGTTGAAATCGAGTATCATAAGTGTTCCTGCAACAACCGTGTTTTACAAGTTTGACTTCCTACAATTGGAACTAAAGAGTGGTTGTTTAGAAAAACAACTGTAAGTTCGTTTTCATTTTTTAGTGATAGAGTTTTTGGACCGTTGGGGTTAAGTTACTAAGTTAAAATTATTTAAACAAAACACTACACATATTTGAAGTGTACCACAATATGCCAAAACCTCCACACCCTCCTGGAAAATTCGAAGCCAATGGTTATATAATGTTAACTTACAGTTAATAAGCGTGCACTTCTTTTATTACTTCTTGTTTTGGTGTTCAACGATGACCGTAAGCATTAACGTCTGTAAATAGTCGTCCGTCTCTAACTGGTGCCAATGGTTCCAGGAGACGAAGGAGTCAGCGCTGTTGGACAAGCAGGTTTTCCATGCCTTAGAGAGAACTTATGATCGGATTGGATAGCATCTCAATGCTCTGACTACTCGGTCACTTAGGCGTCAACATCTTTAAAGGTGTTCTGTGTTGTACTGGTACTAATTCATATGTGAAAAAACTGGAAAATCATAGTACCGTTTACTACACTCCAACACTGAAAAATAATTTTTCTCCAGTCCGTCTTCCTGAAACAGTGATGTCACAGAACAAAAAATTCAAATAGATTGCCATCACGTCTAATAAAACTGTGATCCCAAACAATCTAGGAAGTACTGTGGAATTCAGAAATTTGTAGGTGAAGGGGGTCGAGCCCGGCTTCCTCGCTCCGGAATCAGTTGTTCTAACCGACTAAACTACACTGACGGAATGCATCTCTGCAGATTTGTTGTTTTAGCACGAGCTTCACCTCTGCAGTATGGCACATCATCTCCCTCTTAATATTTTTTTTTTGAAGCGAAGAATGAATTTTCAATAACTCCAGACAATGTGTGGAACAAACATCTCACATTTTCCGAGGAACATAACGGCCAGTAGATCCATTTTCCACAATCGGACACCAATGCGAAATTCACAATTTTTGCATGTTACCAGGATGGGAACCGCGCCTGCTCGCTCCGGAGTCAGCTGCTCTAACCAACTAAACTACGCCGATGGATTATATCGCTGCAGATTTGACTCTTAACACGTGCTTCACGTCTGTAGTACACCGTTAGGAAAGTTGTGGTAGGTTGCATCAAAAAGTGGTGCTACGGCAGCTGCACTACTTTCTGAGAAAAAAATACACCATTCTGTGATGCAAACAAAACCCAACAACGTAATGCAAATTTGCTCCACGCTATGGAACAAGGTTGTACCATCACATCTTTCACCATGTTTACCACACAATGGTGTGTTTTTTTCCCAAAAAAGTGGTGCAAGTGGTGTAGCACCACGTCTTGGTGCAACCCACCACAAATATTTTAACAGTGTACGTCACAGTACGCATAGAAAATATGGACTCTGATAGCGTCTAGAGCACATACCGCCTACTGAATTAGAAGACTATTATTCAATACCGGGTTGGGCATCCTTTAGATAGAATTGCAGCCCAAATGAGGTTTGGCATAGAGAATACTACGAGGTGTTGACTCGGACCTTTGGTGGTTGTAGATGAAAACATGTACGCCACGAAGTACCGGGGTATTCTAGACAAAGCAGCATAGTCTGCACTCTACTAGTTTTACGGAGACGGGACCAATTTTGTTTCAAGAAAGCAACGCCCTGTGCCATAAAGCAGGCTTCATTTCGACATGGTTTGAGGATATGGGTTACATATAGGTAGACTGCGAATGACGTCACAATTTATGGCTCCAACATCAGAAAGGGAATGTCACGTGATCTCAGTCAAAAATGTTAAAAAAAAATTCTACAACCAGTAACCGGTGAAAAAACGAATTAAATCATTAAGCAGATTCTATACCACTATGGTAATAACGTGATCCTATCTCCAGTAATTAGCACGTCTTTTGTAAAAAAAGATCGTGCTTCTGTTATCGGTTTGTCCGTCCGTCCTTCAGTACCCCCAATATTTCAGCAATTATTAGACCGATTTGAAAAATTATTTTTGCATTGGGAAGCTTGAAATATGCAAATGAGAATCTTTTATTTCGTTTTTTTTTTTTACGATATACAATTTTGCCGGTAGAGGGCGTAAATGCAGATGATGTCGAATTCAAAAATACGTTTTATTCCACATATTCGCTTCTAAACATCCGATTAAAAAAAATTTTTATATCTTTCGATTCCATTTATGTCTAAGAGTATTTAAGATATAGTTACTTTTTCAAATTCCGCATAGATTTTCCGCTAAGGGGCGTAAAAGTAAATTACATTTTCCCGATAACTCTTCTCCTAAAACTCTGATTTGAAAATTTTTTCTCCAGCGGATACATCTCCTGATGGAAAAGCTTTTGCATATAATTTAAAATTTTTGATAAAGAATACTTTGGCCACCAGGGGGCGTAAGTGTTAATTTTTGCTTCTGGTGTATTTGCCATAAAATCGTAGCTTCTAAAATATCGATTAAAAAATTCCTTCGTGGACTGATGCCACTCACATCGATAAACCTTTTCGAAACATTTTCTTCTTAAAATATTCCACAGTTTCTTCGCCAGGGGCGTAGATGTACATCTTATTTTTGTCAATATCTCTACTTCTAGGAGTCCGATTTGAAAACTTCCTTCTTTGTTGGATAGCGTTTTCCGTGTGACATGTTTTTCATATAATTTCAAAATTTTCAAGTAATTCATAGACTTTCCGCTAGAGGACGTAGCGGTAAATTGCGTTTCCCCTATATCTCTGCTTCTTAATCTCCGATTTGAAACATTCTTTCTGCACCGGAAACAGCTTCTGATGGGAAATCGTTTGCACATAATTTCTAAATTTTGTAAGAAATGGTTTGGCCACCAGGTGGCGTAAGTCTTAATTTCCGTTTCTGTTGCATTTGCAGCAAAATATGAGCTTCTAAAATCTCGATTATAAAAAAAGTCGTTTGTTGACCGATACTACTCATGTCGACAAAACCTTTTAGGAAAATTTTCTTCTTGAAATAATGCATGGTTTCTACGCCAGGGGGCGTCGATGTATATCTTATTTATGTCAATATGTCTATTTCCAAGAGTATGATTTGAAAAATTCCTTCTTTGTTGGATAATGTTTCCGATGCGAAATGTTTTTCCTATAAATTCAAAATTTTCAAGTAAATCATAGACTTACCGCTATAGGGCACATAGGTAAATTGCGTTTTCTGCGTTATTTCTGCCCCTAAACTCTGATTTCAAAAATTCTTCCTGTATCGCATACAAGACCTGATGGAAATTATTTTTCACATAATTTCTAATGTGTGGTAAACATTGGTTTAGCCACCAGGGGTCATATGTGTTAATTTCTGCTTCTGAAGTATTTGCTGCAAAATCTGGGCTCCTGAAAACTCGACTAATTTTCAGCACGTCTTTTGTAAAAAAATATCGTGCTTCTGTTATCGGTTTGTCCGTCCGTCCGTCCGTCCGTCCGTCTGTACCCACGGTATCTCTGCAACTATTAGTCCTGTTTGAAAAATTCTTTTGCATTCGGAAGCTTGAAATATGCGAATGATGATCCTTTATCTCGTTTTTTTTTACGATCTACAATTTTACCGCTAGGGGGCGTAAATGCAGATGATGTCGAATTCAAAATTACGTTTTAATCCCCATATTTCCTTCTAAACATCCGATTGAAAAAAAAATTTATCTTTCGATTTCATTTATGTCGAAGAGTATTTTAGATGTAGTTTCCTTTTCAAATTACGCATAGATTTTTCGCTAGGGGGCGTAAAAGTAAATTACATTTTTTTTTATAAATCTTCTCCTAAAACTCCGATTTGAAAAATCTTTTTTCAGCGGATACATATCCTAATGAAAAATCTTCTGCATATAATTTCGAATTTTTACTAAAGAATACTTTGGCCACCAGGGGCGTAAGTATTAATTTTTGCTTCTGATATGTATTTGCCATAAAATCTGAGCTTCTAAAATATCATTTAAAAAATTCTTTCGTGGACTGATGCCACTCACATTGATAAACTTTTTCGGAATATTTTCTTCCTAAAATATCCCACAGTTTTTCCACCAGGGGGCGTAGATGTATATCTTATTTTTGTCAATATCTCTACTTCTAGGAGTCCGATTTAAAAAATTCCTTCTTTGTTGGATAGTGTTTTGCATGGGACATGTTTTTTTATATAATTTCAAAATTTTCAAGTAATTCATAGACTTTCCGCTAGGGGGCGTAGTGGTAAATTGCGTTTCGCCCTATATCTCTGCTTCTAAATCACCGATTTGAAAAATGCTTTCTGCACCGGATACATCTCCTGATGGGAAATCGTTTGCACATAATTTCTAATTTTTGTAAAAAATGGTTTGGCCACCAGGGGGCGTAAATCTTAATTTCCGCTTCTAACGCATTTGCAGCAAAATATGAAATTCTAAATTCTAGATTAAAAAAACGTCCTTTGTAGACCGATACTACTCATGTCGACAAACCTTTTAGGAACATTTTCTTCTTAAAATACTGCATGGTTTCTACGCCAGGGGGCGTAGATGTATATCTCATTTTTGGCAATATCTCTACTTCTATGGGTTCGATTTGAAAAATTCCTTTTTTGTTGCATAGCGTTTCCAGTAGGACGTGTGCTTCATATAAATTCAAAATTTTCAGGTAATTCATAGACTTTCCGCTAGGGGGCGTAAAGGTAAATTGCGTTTCTCCCTATATTTCTGCTTCTAAATCTCCGATTTGAAAAATTCTTTCTGCACCGGATACAGCTCTTGATGGGAAATCGTTTGCACATAATTTCTAACTTTTGTAAAAAAAATTGTTTGGCCACCAGGGGACGTGAACCTTAATTTCCGCTTCTGATGTATTTGCAGCAAAATATGAGCTTCGAAATTCTCGATTGAAAAAAACGTCGTTTATAGACCGATACTACTCGTGTCAGCAAACCTTTTAGAAAAGTTTTCTTCTTAAAATAGTGCATGGTTTCTGCGCCAGGGAGCGTAGACGTATATCTTATTTTCGTCAGTATCTCAACTTCTAGGAGTCCGATTTAAAAAAATTTTTCTTTGTTGGATAGTGTTTCTGGTGTGACATGTTTTTCCCATAAATTCAAAATTTTCAAGTAGTTTATAGACTTTCCGCTAGGGGCGTAAAGGTAAATTGCGTTTCCCACTATTTCTGTGTTTCTAAACCTCCGATTTGAAAAATTACTTCGGCACCGGATACAGCTCCTGATGGGAAATCCTTTGCACATAATTTCTAATTTTTGTAACAAAATGGTATGGCCACCAGGTGGCGTAAGTCTTAATTTCCACTTCTGATGTATTTGTAGCAAAATCTGGGCTCCTGAAAACTCGACTAAATCTTTTCTTTATGGACCGATACCGCTCCTATGGATAAACCTTTTGAGAATACGTTCTTCCTAAAATAATGCATGGTTTTCCCACCAGGTGACGTACAAGTCACATCTTATTTTTGTCGATAACTCTGTTTCTAAGAGTTCGTAAGCTCAAGATTCCGTTTACACCAATATCTGAGGGATTAAAGACCCGATTTGAAAAACTTCTTTCTGTATCGCGCAGATAGTATTGTTTTCCATACCGGTTCCATTGCCTTTCAATAGCTTTGATAAATGTTAATTTTTGCGTCAGAACGGATTCAAAAGTCATGCTTATTACACCCGAAAGTTCGGTGTCATCTTTCTTGTTTTTTCTTCGGCCGATACCGCTGATACGGATAAACCTTTTGAGAATACTTTCTTTCTAAAATAATGCATGGTTTTTCCACCAGGTGACGTAAAGTCACAACTTATTTTTGTTGATATCTCTGTTTCTAAGAGTTCGTAAGCTCACGATTCCGTTTACAGCAATATCTGAAGGATTAAATACCCGATTGAAAATCTTCTTTCTTTGGTCAGATCAGTATTGTTTTCCATACCGGTTCCATTGACTTTGAATAGCTTCGATAAATTTAATTTGCGTCAGAACGGATTCAAAAGATGTGCTTATTACACCCGAAAATTCGGTGTCAACTTTCTTGTTTTTTATTACAGTTAGTATGGACCACCTGAGTTTTCCATATTTGCAGTAATGATTATGATATATGGAAGAAATTATCAATAATAAGGATCAATCCCTAATCTAGAAAACGTGTTTCTATTAAAGAAATAATATAGTCATTCGTGTTAAAGAAAGAATCTACGTGTTTTAAAGTTTTCTCAAATATTCAGCGCAATATTCCAACCATGGCCTATAATCAAGTCTACCTATGCACATAGGTACATATTTTAAGAAAACTTACTCTGAGTACGGCAACGCCATTTCTGTATATTTTACGTAGTATTTAACTGTATACTTCTGGATGTTTAACATTTTTATATACTGTAGCTCTGTAGCATAAATTATTAATGAGAACACCGTTTTACATAAAGTACTGTACAACCGTAGCCGGTACATACGAGAATACATTAAACTAATGGCCTCCTTCGTCCTAACGACTCGTCTTGTAAATCCGAAATGGTTGCAAATAAATTTCTATAAATGACAATTTCTTAATGAATAGATCCTTAGGTTTATTATTCCTAAAAACGCACTTTTACATACATGATTTACTAAATGGGGATATTTAAAAATAGCCTGTCATGTCATAAGAAAGCATTGAAACTGGTTAGCACGGAATCACTTCTGCCTAATGTCACGGGAACTTACTTAATGGGGATATTTAAAAGTAGCCTGTCATGTCATAAGAAAGCATTGAAACTGGTTAGCACGGAATCACTTCTGCCTAATGTCACGTGATCTAACGGCTCTCATGTTGGGACCACCGCGGCTCAGTGGCAGCCACTACCAGTGAGCGGTCTATCACTATATGTATATGGTCGAAGGGGTGTACAGAATTTGGAGTGGCTAGCACAAAGCCTTCACCTCAATCTCACAGAGGCCCTTTGGAATGAACTTGAACTTCGGATTTGAGGTAGAACGACAAGTCCAACTTCTCTGTCTGAACTGACTACTGCTTCGCGTGAGGAATGGAAAACAGAGGGTGATTCATAAAGTAGTATACAGTTTCAACCCACTATAAAACAAAAACAATGTAAGATATTTTATGTTACCTGTAACAGAATTGTAGGGGAATGTTTCAAGTTTTTTTTTAGAGACAGTCACAGATGTTTTATGTGTGCACCCTTAGTCACACGACATACATCGAGCCGGTAATCCATTTCCGCGCAAATGCGAGGTAAGGTATCTGAATCAAGTACAGTGATAGTGGCTGTGATACGCTGTTTCAGCTCTTCTAGATCAACAGGAAGGGCAGGGGCGAATACCTTGTCCTTTACGTACCCTCGCAGGAAAAAGTCACAAGGTGTTCATTCAGGACTTCTGGGTGGCCATTGCTTCAGTGGCATGTTGTAGTCCGCGGCTAGTCCAATCCATCGGGCAGACGCTGCCATTTTGACTGACTAGTCACGTGGCACACGTGCTATTGCCTACGTCACTTCCCTCAGTAGCGGGACCCAAACTTTATGAGTACATCTACTTAACGGTTCGCAGTTGTGATCCGTGCCGTCAACTGTTACTGTTTTACAGCATCTGGAAACTGTATACTTCTTTATGAATCACCCTGTATTTAGCTGCGACAACATACCAGAATCACATAGAAGGTGTGCCACGGAGAGTGCGCAATGTAAATTGTTAATTGATTTTGCCATAAATGTAGTTCTGTATAGAAAGCACTAGTATATGGAGACTTTTCCGCGTAGTGTATACTGCCATAGGTGACGTAATTATATTCTCTCCTACTCTTTTATATCCGGTTTAGATACTTTCACTGTATTGATATTTTATGATGACAGCTAAAGATACATGAAATTTTGAAATAAGGAACAAAAGCGTCTTCATGTTTTTTGAGAAAAAAAGCAATGTATTTCTTCGAATGAAACATTGCTTTCTCAGTAATTTTACATTCTTGCTAAAAGTATTCTCTATGTGTGTGTTTTTTTTTCAAACAAATCGCGTTTGCTCATACGGCCTCACCGATGCTTTACGAGAATCTCAGATGCTTTGTGTACATTAAATTGTTCCTTGTTTACTCATATGTAGCCATTTATTTTGCTCTGTGTTTCGCAGCTGACTAGCAAAGATAAGTCAACTTCGATATTCATGAAATATGAAGAGCTCGGGAAGCTTGTTATTTATTCATGACATGGCGCGTTGTTTTGTAAATGATTTATTTCTTCCTCGATCCCGCACGGATAAGGGGCACACGTGTGCTACCGAGCGATACAGGACGGCAATTCCGGGGAGAATCCCTTCCTTACCGTAGCTATGAGTAATTCCCGTTATTAATTACACATTAATTCTCTTCACTTCCTTTTATCTCTTTGAAACAAACTCAACATTTTGATTTTCAAATTATTAAAATTTTTTAAACAGATAAATTGTTCGTTTGATATGAACTCCCATCAGTGAAAAACAGATTAAATTAATACAACTTCTGAAGATGACAATCCGTTTTTTGGTGTAAATGTGACAAGGATGGTAAGTCAGATAATTTCCGAAAGCTTGAAAATTTCATCGTCCTGGAGCGGGACTCGAACCCACATCTCCCCGACAGCGCCCGGGTATGCTAACCACTACACCACCCAGAACGACCAAGTCTCAAGTTTCCGATTAATTTGAATAAAACCATCACAGGATTCGCTAGTCGAAGCAACCGGCATTCATGTTTAGTGAATCTGGAGGTTAAAAATCCTATCCCGTGATTGCCCGGAGGAGCACATAAATCATGAATGAAATACGGGTTTACACCATATAATACAAATTTTGAAGATGACAACCCGTTTTTTTTTTTTGTTTTTTTTTTGGTGTAATCCTGTGATGGTTATATTCAAATTAATCGGAAACTTAAGCCTTGGTCGTTCTGGGTGGTGTAGTGGTTAGCTTACCCGGGTGCTATCTGAGAGACGCGGATTCGAGTCCCACTCCAGGACGATAAGATTTTTAAAGTTTTTGGAAATTATCTGACTTACCATCCTTGTCACATTTACACCAAAAAACGGACTGTCATCTTCAAAATTTGTATTATATGGTGTAATCCAGTATTTCATTCAAGATTAAATTAAGTTTATCTCCATACAGCATTTTTCTCGTGACTACTTAGAATGTTAACAATACAGTTACCTATGAATTTTTTCCCTGGAAAGTACACATTCACTTTGTGCAGGAAAAAAACATGATAAATTTTTCTATATAAATCTGATCAAGGTCGTGCTGTTTTTAGAAACTTCAATCAGAAACCAGTCCAAATTTTAGCTGTCAGTATAACAGTTGAGGTAAACTTGTGTTTCTTTCAAATGTAACGTTTGTCAGTCCTTTACTAAACTGTGCGATTGGAAATGGTATGTCGAACCGTTTGAGAGTTTGGACTCAAAGTGGCGATAATCTGAAAAAGTATCTCGCATATCCATGGGAATTTTGAGCAACAAATAATCATTTATTCATCCACTATTTATTCACAAACAATTAAAGAAAAATCAAACCTGCGTGCAGCCAATGCCAACTACTTACTTCTGTTATTACACAAGTACGGATGTGTGCACTGGGTTTACGAGGATTTCAAAACATGCGATACGACGCCACATGTTCTCGCAATCGCCCTGCTAGCCATAAACCGGTGTGAGACGTTTTCTGTAAACACTTGTCATTGCTCTCTTTGGTGCTCACAAGGAGCGGAGGTTAGACAGAAAGTCCCTATTCCTCCTGTTCCGAAGAAAGAGGTGAACGGGGGTGCTACTGTGGTAGTTGAATCTTCTGCCTTTCGTTTGTCGACTAATGTCCCTTCGAGTTATGGCCAGGGAGAATCCTTTCTTGCTCCGTTTTAGACGAATCTAGCAAACTGTAGGCCCTCTTTTAGGGTAGTTTCTTGTCAAGGCGCATTAAGCTGAAACAAAAATTCGAAAATATCCCTTAGCAAGGATTGGGAGTAAAATAACAGATCATTATTCCTCCTGGTCCGGAGAGAGAGGTGAACAGGAGTGCTACCATTCTCGTTGAACCCTCTGCTTTTTGCTTGTCCACTAATGTTCCTTTGAGTCACAGCCAGGGAGAATTCTTCCGCACTCTTCTTTAGACGAACCTGGAGAACTCTCATCTGAAGGCCCTCTTTTGGGATAGTTCCTTATGAAGGTGCATTAAGCTGAAACAAAGTTCCTTCCTCAGTTCTTACTAAAATTCTTTAAGCTATCCCTGACACTAAATATTCGAAATTATCCCTTAGCAAGGAAAGGTGGTAAAACAGCTGGTCCGCCGCCCCGGTGGCGCAGTGGTCTAAGGCGTTGGTCTCTGATCATTCGTCCGTACGGGGTCCGGGTTCGAATCCCGGTCAGGCATGGATGTTGTATTTGTCTTACGGCACTGGCTCTCTCCCTTCCCTGGAACCAGTGACCCTAAATTAGGGACGGGCGACTGCTTATAGCCCATTGAGTTGCTCACGGTGGTCGTTAAACCTCCAATCTAAAAAAAAAAAAAAACAGCTGGTCCCTATTCCTCCTGGTCCGGAGAAAGAGGTGAACGGGCGTGCTGCTGTGGTTGTTGAATCTTCTGCTTTTTGCTTGTCCAGCAATGTCCCTTCGAGTTACAACCAGGGAAAATCATTTCGCATTCTTCTTTAAACGAACCTAGCGAACTGTTATCTAGAGGCCCTCTCTTGAGATAGTTCCTTCTCAAGGCGCATTAAGCTGAAACAAAGCTCCGTCCTCAAAAATTATCTAAGCTATCCCCAACATTCAGAACTGGAAAATATCCCTTAGTAAGAGTTACTTCATTGAGCAATAATGATATTTATTACATATATTTTTACTTATTAGGGGTGTGGTTAGAGAATCAAGGGGCGGTACCGTGTGTCGCGTGTCACCTTGGCACGCGTGTCGTACATTCGCCTCTCTCCTGGCTTAGAAGAAAAACACGTCCTATTAACCGACTCTCCCGTTAAATAAGAACATGATTAATAGGTATTCTAAACACTTCCAGTCTTAAAGAAAGACAAAGTTTCAACTCTTCCTTATGGTGTGGCACCAAAACTTTAAAAGCGAAGAAAAGAAACGTCGAATAAAAAAATTGCTTAGTTGTAGTCATTGTGTTTAAATCAGTGAAGTCCAATCTCTAATTTTAGCTGTGAAGAAACGCAATTATCTCAGACTTGAATGCAAATACAAAGAGCACAACTAGTCTAATTCGCTTGTCTTCAATTAGCACAAGTTACTTGACATCTGCATACGTGGCTTTGGTGTTCTCGTTCGTCTCGCAGTGCAAACATTTCGACTTTAATGAAATGAAGAAATCACAGTTGCATACTTACGAACAAACACTTCGGAAAACCCTTCATTCCGAGCGCTACTTTTTCTTCCGTAAATATTCACAGGATGTGCACTTCATATACACTTCACATTTTATCGTATTTATATAAATGTTGCCGCAAAGATATTTTGTTTGAAATGAGAAATCGCTTGCTGCCTTTTTGTTTCGCACTCACTACAATCCTCGGTTTAATTTATTCACGCATCACAGCCGTTTCGTGGAATAAATCTTGCTTAGCTTATTTCTCAACTGGAATATGGAAACGAGATGGCAAAGTATATTTCACACGTTGATTTTACCATACAAAAATCTCATGAATTTTCTCTGAAATGACAAAATTACGCCTTCTTCTACTAGAGTCTCAAAATTACGCCTTCGCTCTACTAGAGTCTCGGAGTAGAAGCCTTTTGCACACTTTAGCCTCGATTTCTTCACATATTGAGTAGCGAATTTATAGATAGTGAAAACAGTAGAATAAAAGTATTAAATTTCCATACGTATTGTACTTTTAAATTTCCAGTACTAAATTCAGAGTCAAAAAATTTGAATCACATGCTGATACAATAAGAACTTGGACTACGTTTTGTTTGCTTTTAAAAAGTCCAAGTTTTAGGAAATTTTGTTTTCAAGGCTAACGACAAAAATTTGCAAATCTCTTCATTTTCATACACAGTATTGATAAGTTTGGTTAAAATAGAGAAGAACTGTTATTAACTTCATAACAAATTTTCCTCATATTAAAAATGCAAGCGTTATGAATATTGCAATCCTATGCAAACAGAGGAGAGAAAAAACTATCAATGAGATGACGTCTCATGCTTAAATTTTCGCTATTTTTGAGCATGAGAAATAATTAGTGAAAGCTTTAGGCATTGTGAATAATTTGTCATGTCGAAAGTACCTCCTGGAAAAGACTCGGAAATTGAAATTCAAGGGCTACTGCATCAGTAAAGAGATTTTCCTCTTCTCTCGGTGGTTGTTTAGTAGGATGTAGTAAATGTTAAATTTATTACACGTTATTTTTTACAAGAACCGCTGTTTAAAAGTTTGATGCGGCATATCTAAAGTAACTAAAGTCTATATTTATTTGAACAAAAGATATCAAGCGAGCGCCACTTCGAAAAAGAGATTAATATGGAGCATGTTCCCACATTTTTAGAACAATTTTCCAGCAATATAATCAACGTTTAAAATGGAATTATTTCTTTCTGAAATGTTGTATCTGGCAGCCCATTCTCTGGACTATGAACCTACATCTAGATTTTCAAGATAATAGGGCATTTCTTAAAATTTGGAGTGGTATTTTATCCACTCCTCTTCCACTACCTTCCCTAGTCCAATCATTGTTTTAAGTCTGAATTTAGAATGCACTCCTTTTTACAGTCCGATGGCACAATAGTCCATTGATGGACTTTGAAGGAATATTAGCAGATTAGATACCCGTCTATTTTTTCATTTTTTCAACAAACGGAATGGTAGATTTGGATGCATAACTGGTAGCCTTATCCTGATGGAGTTCTACTCCATGGATGCTTTGCGAAAAAAGGAATAATATTTATTTTTTTAAGTATATGGGTTAAGACATTATTTTAGCAATATCTAGAATTGATTTTAACATTCTTTCTAACTTTTCTTAACTATAATTTCCCATTGTATGAGAAGCCAGCAATAATCATGAATCCTTTACTGAAACTTTCTTTGGATTCTTCGAACCAAATTTGAAAGTCTTTTTCTGCTCTTTTGCGATGGTAGCTCGACCTTTTTTTGTTACAGTCGTTTAGATAGATCCATGCCCCATCAATAATCACAATAAATTTCCATCAGTCTCCGGCTAAGTGATTTACATAAAGAAGTCTTCATCGTGTTCTGCGCTCAGCCATGTGCCTAGGCAAAAGGCGGTGGTCATTATGCTTTTTTGTTTTTTTTTCCCCTCAGATTCAAATCTTTGTTTAGTACCTTGTTTACTGTTGATACATAGATCTTTAAAGACCTAGAGATTGCCCTTTGGGTAGGTGGATTTTCCTTTAAGACCAGAGACCTTACTTTGAAATAGTCGAAAAGTAGGTACCTTCTTTGGATACTCGTGTGGTGTTCTGATTCTTTATTTTATGTCTCATGCCCGACTTTAATGAAAGCCGACCCTGAAGGATTCATAAAGAATTGTTAAGAATTTATTGTTTTTTTCCTGAATCACATTTAATCACAACGTTTACTCACTTTCATACCATTTACTTAATCTAAAGATTTATCTAAAAATGCGGAATTTATTTAAGCTACTATTTTGCAGAATAGATGGGAGCGCTATAAACGAGTTCCTGGGTTAAAAGAAAACAAAGAACACCAAGTTAAATTATTTCTCTCAGATATACTATTCAGACTAAATTTCTTGTGTATCCAAGTGACAAAATTTCACAATAAGTACTTTTCCCTCTATCATTAATAATATTGCTTATTTTTTACATTTAGAACAGCTAATTCTATGATTTTCACAGGGTTTTTTTAATTACAGAATACGAATATTTCTCTTCGTAAAGAGCAAAAACATGACATTCTCTCCACAGCTGGTTTACGTACGCCATTTTCTTAGTAGACGATATTTAACTGCAGCAGATGTTTCTTTTGTGTTCATCTAAAACGCTGTTGCCACTTTCAGTTATTTAAACTTCTTTTGTTTTCTGTAATTTCTAATCAAAGACCTTCTAAGAATGTGTGAGCATCCTCTGTAGATGCATAAAACTCTGTTGGAGTACTTTTGGAAATAACAATGCAATTTTCAAGAGCAATTTACCATTATGTCTTAAATGAAAAAAGGTTAATCAGCCTTCCGGTTGTTACTTGCGGATCAGAGATATGGGCCTTACCTAAATAAAGACATACTGAGGCTACAGATAACTCAAAAAGGCATGGAAAGGTCATGATTAAAAATAAAGACCTTTAAGCGGCAATGCGATGGTCATATTGGTAGAACTGGTCACCGTTGGACAATTAAAATGTTATACTGTATACTAAAAGACCCCAAAGAAGACCACGTGCGGCACGGATTAATAAAGTCTGAAAGCATTCCGGAATGATATGAACGATATTTTCTCAAGAGAGAGTTATGGAAGAGACTTAGTGGAACTTCATCCAGTAGACTTAGGATGGCAGTTGATGATAATGATGGTGTTAGCATTTTGATTCAGGATTCAAATTTTTGTTTCACTCGAAATTTTTAAGAGTTCACATTGCTATATATACATACAGTATATATTCTATTAAGAAGAGACTGAAGCAAAACTTTTTTTGACTCATACCAAGTACAACATAGAAAAGGTTATGTATTGACTGGTGTGAGTAGAAAGAGAAAAAAATAGAACAACTGAATGTAGAAAGTGTCGAGAATACTGAGGCCAAGCAGCCGGCCGTTTTATTGTTCTTGTAGTCTGCGCTGTGTTTTCAATGTAGTTAAGATCTTAATAACTACTTAATTATGCACTTAAAGCACTTCTGAAATACTTTGTACATATTGTAACTAATTGTTTATGTCACATAACCTTCACAAAGCATTTCTTTAGTTTATTATTGTCTTTATTTTATTCTCGTTTTTGTGTTGTCAGAAGTTGTGGAGTAGGGGTTTTTTATAATACAGTTTTCTTTCAAGAATCTGTGCTTTAGAAAAAAATTAATATTTCCTTTTTATTGCAATGTTAAGAATTTGTAATACTTTTGTATTGCTATTCAGGTTTAAATTCTCTCTCAGGCGAACTTGGCAATTTGTTATTGCTGAACATTATTTCTGTTTCATTATGTCACTCTTACAACTTGAGTTTTCTATAATCATCTTCTTTCTGTTTAATAGTAACAGATGAAGAGCATGGGTCGGGCCAGGAAAGTTATGGATGAAAGCTAAATTGTTAACTAAAGCTTGGTCATACAACTCTGCGGAGGTCATGACATATATATATTTTTTAATTTTTTTTTGGTGGACTTATTACTTGCATCTGTGACTTTGCAGAAACCCATTTCCAAATAGGTCTTTGTGGAAGTGAGAAAATGCAGAGTTTTTGCTGGTCCTTGATAAAGCCAAGGCTCAGTATTCTCGACACTTTCTACATTCAGTTGTTCTATTTTTTTCTCTTTTTGCTCACACCGGTCAATACATAACCTTTTCTATGTTGTACTTGGTATGAGTAAAAAAAAATGTTTTGCTTCAGTCTCTTCTTAATAGAATGTGAATTCTGAATTTTCATAACTGCGCGTTTTGATCTTCAGGTTACTTTGCAAATTTCATTTTAAATTCTAAAGTTTTTCTTATGTTTTCGGCTTTGCTCTTTAGCACACAGTATATATATATATATATATGTCGTCGTCCTCCTCACGATCGGATAACTGCAGCAATGCGACGGAGCATAGACTCTGCGAGCTCTCTGTAATACTGTGGAGACAGTGCACATCATGCCTCCTGAAGAGCGTCCCATAATTCCGTAATATCCGCCGGAGGAGGATTCCTGGCACATTGAACAGCATTCCAAATGTTTTCGATAGCGTTTAAATCCAACAAACAAGGGGAGGGGGCAAATAACAAGGGGGGAGCTCCACGGAATGTTCCTCCAGCCATAATCGGGTGACTGTGAAGGTGTGCGGTGAAGCATTGTCGTGAAGAAAGAGGTCCCACCTGTCGGAGTGGTTGCATTACATGAACTGGTGCAAATGATCCCCATGGACGGTTACTTAGCTTCCACAGATTAGAGCGGTCTGCAGAAGTATAACGAGTCCTAATGCGTGCCACAGAGCCACCGCCCACCTGCACTGTTCCTTCCAGGCATGCGGGATCAATTGCCTTGTGGGGTTGTCGCCGCACCCGGAGTCGGCCATCTGCCCAAAACAGCTGGTACCGCGATTCGTTGAACACACGTTTCCAGTCATTTCGCGTCCAATTACGGTGTTCCGGACCCCAGGCGAGGCGCACAGCCTTCTGTTGTCGGACCAGGCTACACGTTCCCAGTCATCTTGCTTCCAATGGCGGGGTTCCGAGCCCAGGCGAGGCGCACAGCCTTCTGTTGTCGGACCAGGCTTTACGTTCCCAGTCATCTTGCTTCCAATGGCGGTGTTCCCGAGCCGAGGCGAGGCGCACAGCCTTCTGTTGTCGGACGAGGCTACACGTTTCCAGTCATTTCGCGTCCAATTACGGTGTTCCGGACCCCAGGCGAGGCGCACAGCCTTCTGTTGTCGGACCAGGCTACACGTTCCCAGTCATCTTGCTTCCAATGGCGGGGTTCCGAGCCCAGGCGAGGCGCACAGCCTTCTGTTGTCGGACCAGGCTTTACGTTCCCAGTCATCTTGCTTCCAATGGCGGTGTTCCCGAGCCGAGGCGAGGCGCACAGCCTTCTGTTGTCGGACGAGGCTACACGTTTCCAGTCATCTTGCTTCCAATGCCGGTGTTCCCGAGCCGAGGCGAGGCGCACAGCCTTCTGTTGTCGGACCAGGCTACACGTTTCCAGCCATCTTGCGTCCAATGGCGGTGTTCCCGAGCTCAGACGAGGCGCACAACCTTCTGTTGTCGGAGCAGGCTACACGTTTCCAGCCATCTTGCGTCCAATGGCGGTGTTCCCGAGCTCAGACGAGGCGCACAGCCTTCTGTTGTCGGACCAGGCTACACGTTTCCAGCCATCTTGCGTCCAATGGCGGTGTTCCCTAGCCCAAGCGAGGCGCACAGCCTTGTGTTGTCGGACCAGGCTACACGTTCCTTGTCATCTCGCTTCCAATGGTGGTGTTCGCGAGCCCAGGTGAGGCGCACAGCTTTGTGTCTTCGGACCAGGCTACACGTTTCCAGCCATCTTTGCGTCCAATGGCGGTGTTCCCGAGCTCAGGCGAGGCACACAGCCTTGTGTTGTCGGACGAGGCTACACGTTTCTAGTCATGTGGCGTCCAATGGCTGTGTTCCCGAACCCAGACGAATCGCACAGCCCCTGTCAGGTCAGTAATGACACCCGGGTAGACCGTCGCCTCCGAAATCCCATAGAACACATAGAACGTTGTAGTGTCCGAATGCTGCTACTGCTGGCCTCAGCATTAAATTGCACTGTGATTTGCGGCAATATTACAAGCCGGGCGAATGTTGGGATGCATGCCAGAGGCCGCTGTTCACGATCTCCCAGGGCATTTCTACTGTCTCACCAGTCTTACACTCTGGATTTTCCCCCTGAGATCGTGTAGTCCAGGTAAAACATTCAGAGTTTTGAAATTGTTGACAGCGTGAATCCGAATTGCGTGGTGAATTCGGAAATGGAGTGACCCGTCTCCAGGGCAGCGACTATCATACCACCTTCGAAATCGCTTCATTCCTGATACGCTTCCATCCGAACTGCGAATCCTACTACTTGAGCATGCGGAGATATCTTCTTTTATATAACGTCGTTTGCGGACGATACCATTTACCGCATGGGTAAGGTGGCATGGTTTGGAAATTATATAGCTCTTCATAGCTTTTTATTGTGTGCGTGTGTGTGTGTGTGTGTGTGTGTGTGTGTGTGATTCCTTAAGACCAGGACCACAGATAGACAAACAAAATTTTGTACTGGATACAAAAACACAGAAAAAGACCCAAAATAATATCATATGGGAGATGAGTGAATGAAATTCGAACATGCCGGGATGAAATGGAAGAGAGTAGCTCAGGAGAGACAGTTGTGAAGGAAAGAAACTTGGGAGACCTTCATCCAGCATAATTCTTTGCTGTTGCTTTGTGTGGGGGTTAACGGAAATCGTTATAAGTAGTCGCTAAAGGTTATAAGCAGTCGCCCGTCTCTAAGTGTGGGTTGCTGGTTTCGGGGAATGCCAGAGTCGTAGAGGGACGGTGTCGTATCACCCATGCTTAACCCGGGACTCAGGCCCAATCGGACGAACTGTCAGAGAATATTGCTTACACCACTGCACTACCAGGGCGCGGCATTGATTGCTCTCGATTGGAGTTGCCTGGTGAGATAAATGTACTTTCATACTTCTCGTAACTAAACATGTCTCTGACTTTTCACAGTCTCGTAATGAGTTTGTTCATTAAATCCAGGTAATAGCTATGTACTTGGGCAAGCCTTTCTAAAAGATATCCTCCGACCATCAGGAAGGCTTTCTAAAATATCCGGTGCTGATGTACATATACTGATCCCCAAGAAACTACAATCGCTTGAAGTAAAGAATAAGTGAGGCAAGTGGTCTGCGCTTAAATTTATTGAGGTAATTATTTTAATATAACCATTTATTCTTATTTACCTATTATTATGCTTAGAAATTTTATGAGAATTGATAAGTAGTAATTTTCTCTCTTATCTCCAGTTACGTCACTGGGGTGGGGAAGTATTTAAAGTGCCAACTGTGCCGCCATCCCGAAATTACATAGCATTGTTCAAGAGCATATTTGGATTATCAAAATTTGTTGTGCCATTTTGCAGTTTTTTTTCTTTTGTAGTTTTGTACATACATACATATCACTAAGCTGTTCTCTGAGATTCAGAGGTTAGCTCCAAAAAGAAATACAAACTACCAGATAATTTTTACTTACTGTTGCAATAAAATGAAAATTTATTTATTTTAAAATTTATTTTAATCAGACAAAGCAGTGCCTGTTCCGGAACTTACAGGGGCTTATCATTATAATGCAAACACTTACAGCTTGTGGAAAACGTTTCATTAATAAGCTGTAGGCCCAGCTTTGATTTTCAGAACAGAAGCAATTCCACTTGGAGTAGACTTATACACGTCATTCACATGCGGCAATAGAGAATTAGAGATCATTCTTCCTGTAAATTATGTCACAAGTGTGCCACCGGTTGGGAACATTCTTCCTGCAAAATATGTCACAAGTGTGCCGCCGGTTGGGAGCATTCTTCCTGTAAAATATGACATAAGTGTGCCGGTTGGGATCATTCTTCCTGTAAAATATGTCACAAGTGTGCCGGTTGGGATCATTCTTCCTGTAAAATATGTCACAAGTGTGCCGGTTGGGATCATTCTTCCTGTAAAATATGTCACAAGTGTGCCGGTTGGGATCATTCTTCCTGTAAAATATGTCACAAGTGTGCCGGTTGGGATCATTCTTCCTGTAAAATATGTCACAAGTGTGCCGGTTGGGATCATTCTTCCTGTGAAATATGTCACAAGTGTGCCTGTTGTGATCATTCTTCCTGTGAAATATGTCAGAAGCGTGCCGGTTGGGATCATTCTAAAACATGTCACAATTGTGCCGGTTGGGATCATTCTTCCTGTAAAATATGTCACAAGTGTGCCTGTTGTGATCATTCTTCCTGTGAAATATGTCAGAAGCGTGCCGGTTGGGATCATTCTAAAACATGTCACAATTGTGCCGGTTGGGATCATTCTTCCTGTAAAATATGTCACAAGTGTGCCGGTTGGGATCATTCTTCCTGTAAAATATGTCACAATTGTGCCGGTTGGGATCATTCTTCCTGTGAAATATGTCACAATTGTGCCAAGTTGGGATCATTCTTCCTGTAAAATATGTCACAAGTGTGCCGGGTTGGGATCATTCTTCTTGTAAAATACAGTATGCCACAGCTGTGCCGGTGATAGTGGAAGTAGAAAGTGCGATCTGATCTTTCGCTCCAGATTCTCTCATAAATATTTATATAAAGATAAAGACTCAATCACGTTTCATATTGAGGTCTGGCGATTGAGATGAGCTGGTAGCTGCTTTACCTCATCTTGCTCGGCAAACCAAAACTTAACAAGTTTCGCCCAATACACGCGTGCATTATCTGCTTGAAAGTAGAGGCGGTCATTAGGAGAAAATTCTTGCAAGATTGAGTGCAGGTGGTCCCCAAAACTGGACTCGTGGGTTGCAGATACGAAATGAGCCAGCAGAATAGCCAATGGCCCTAAGGAAAACCTCCCTGATATGTCACCCCACAGTATCAAGGATCCACCTCCGTGCCTCATAGCCCAAACCAAACCGTTCGGAGTGGTGCGCTTCTACAGGTTTTCGCCCATCGTACACTCTACCATTAGTGAAAAAACAATGTAATGCACGATTTATCAGACCAGATGACACATTGCCAGTCTTTAGTATCTCAATTTTTATGTGCTTTGCACCATATTACATGTATTGTTGCATTGATGTTGGGAAACAGATATTTATGGATTGCAGCATGGCCATAAATACCGGTACGATGGAGTGCCCAACGAACAGTTGTGACGGAGACGGGATCATCTCGACCGGTGTTCAACTGTTCTGGTATTTCTAGTGCTGAAATCTTGTGTTCCTGCTGTTTAATCAGGGCTAAGGTTCGCCCACCCTTATCTGACATCTTTGTATAGCGTCCACAATTTGCACGTCTATAGTCAACGCCGTGTTCTCTTTTATAGGTAGTCATAGTCTTCGATGCAGTTTCTCGCGTAGCATCTACTATTTCTGCCTTCTGGTTATTGAAGCTCCTACAAGACACACACCATTGATCATGCCTTTTTTGAGGTCACTGAGATTTGATATTGTCGATAATTACTCCACAACAGCTGTTATACCTGCTATTCCTACGTGATAGCCGATATCGTACTGCGCCCCTTTATATATCTCACATCGCGGATGATGTCGTCCCTATGATTTGCGCATGGCGCATTGCGTGAACTACACTCGCAGTCGGTGTTGCCATTAGTTTGAAAGACTCCCGCATATATACACTCAATAGGCAGAACATTAGAGATAGGGTTGATAGAGTGTTGACATAGGCATGCCCCTGCCCAGATTGGACTCAAACCAAACGCAGGCTATAAATAGGTGGAGAGTAGAGATTCCGAACAGTGTATCGCAGTCGACGAACATGGAAAAACGTTGTGATCTGAGCGACTTTTAAGGTGGACGCTTTGTGGGTGCAAGACAGATGAGTCATTCTATCGCCTAAGTGTTAAGAACCCTAAAGTCTCAGAGGGCAACCGCAAGGTACTTAGAAGAAGGAGAGGTAGGTCCATCGTAACCGCGCCGTCTTTCCGCTTCTCCTCGCTGCGCTGTGACGTCACGGTGGCCATAAGCGAAGCTGTAACGCGCACGGAGCCATACCGAGAAAGAGTCGTGTGCTCTATGAATTTTCAATCGAAATAACAGAGCTAGTTTTGAGTAATTAATTTTTAAATAAAAATTGTACAAACATCCAACTATTTTTCAAAATAGAGTATAAAATTATATATATACTTGGAAAAAACGGGAATATGACATGAATACTCTTCGATGCTTTTTTGCTGAATATCGTTTTTTTCTTCTTTTCTAAAAGCACACTGCAATGGCTCTTTGGAGCTGGGAAATCTACATTACATTACGTCGAATAAGTCATTTACCAATTTTATAAAATTAGCAATTTGTTTTCTTTCACGAAAAAAATACTCTACAGCTTTGCTTACGTTGTTAGATTGCATTTGGGGCGCTAAAACTACTTCTCTGTCTCATGGGGACTCTTACATTTGTGTGGATCCATTTTATTTTATAAAACACCTTTAATTCTGAGTTATTACGTTCCAACAAAAGGTGAAATCTATGGCGAGTGATGGTTCCACACTACAGCGTTTTCCGCGATCAAATATATGATTTCGGAGAAGTTTAATTAGCTGGGGCACATCGGTAAACATCCATATTTTTCGATTTTCATTTACTGGATTTGGAAAAGAATACAATATTGGGGTTATTCCAAGCTGCCTCCAAACCTTGACAACCCCCCCCAAGATCAGCACTAAATAACACGATTGCTCCATGCACTAAATAATCCGATTGCTCAACGGCTCGAATTATGTCACCCAACAGCTTTTGATCCATCCGCTTATCAAAGGAATAATACAGTATATGGTTGTTTCCAAGCTTTTCAGAAGCCTCTCAGCATAACTACTAAAACGTTACTATGCGGTCCTAAAATTTTATTTGCAGCAGCATCATAACAGTATCGGCAATCAACGCTCATTTCACCAAAAGATAAAACTGAAACTTAGTCGAATTCGGTTAGGTGTATAGCATTCATTTTCATCAACTTTCAAATGGACGCAATTAAACCATCGGTAACACAAATTTACCACAATACCCTTTCAGAGAGGAAATGCTTGGAAGCAGTACGTGCATTTTATTTTTGATGAAAATATATGCTTTTCGAGAAATAGCATGCAAAACAAGTGCTTGACTTATATCTTCTTCATTCCATTTTGCTGGTCTCATTTTTGACACAAGAGTTTGAATTTGCACTTCAGTGAAACAATGGCCAAGCAAACTTATGATAGCTGGCCACCATTCACTGTTGCTCAGCAAATTTCTAGTCTTGCATTTGCGTTTCATAATACTAATTTCCGTTTTCAGGCTTCTTTTCTCGAGCTAAAAGCATTGTTTTACCATTACCAACTGTTTTCTTACGTTTGATAATTCTTCCCGTAGTGAATTATTTTCTCTCTTCAGTTGCATTATTTTTTTGTTCAGACATTCGCACTTCTCACATAACGTTGACGGTATGATAAATGTTGATCAGAAATGATGTCACTTTCATTGTGACCTGTGATTTGACGTTTAATTGGAGATATACTTTCAATTCGATTTAATGCATTTTTTTCTGACCTCCGATCTTAAACCGTTCACTTCGAACAGAAGTTTGCTCCTTCATCTGCTAAGGCATATTTTTTGTAGGCACGGCATCTTTTCTCAGTTTTTTTCTGGGAGGCATTTTCAGCAATTAATTTCTTAGATCTCGCTCTTACTTCGAGATATCAAAGTGTTCTGAACACATTCAAGCTTTCTTTGCATCGAAAACATCCTTTCGACAGCATTTCGCTACCCATTGCTTCAAGAAATGTCTGTCCGATGTGGGAAAACACGGTATGTAACATCTAACTTCCTTGAGCTGTTATTACGATAAAGTGTATAACTGTTATTACGACAGGTATTTTCGTGATAGTTCTACACAGAAAACAAATGAAGTAAAAAAATGAATGAAACGACAAAGCAGGTCTAAAATTGACAAAGAAATGCAGCGAGTAATCGACACTACAGCACAAGCTCCGAATGACTCCGAATGCTCAAGGGATCGTTTATGGCCACTGTGACGTCACACTCCAGCTCGTAGAGTGACAGCTCGCCGGCGGCACGGAAACAAAGGCGATTGGACCTACCTCTCCTCTTTCTAAGTACCTTGGGCAACCGTGTCAAGGGTATACCGCAATTATATCATCGACGGACGATCAGCGCCCAGAGAGCAAGTGGTGATGGACTACAAGCGGGGCCAACGTACCTCCCTCGTCCCAAGGAACGAGGGTGGTACGTTGGCCCCGCTACAAGGCACTGATGACCGAGGTCGACGTGGACTATCCAGGCTCGACTGACAGCTTGGCAGTGGCGACGCAATTCACATCTAGATTAAATGTCGGAGGCTCTAGCAGCGTCAGCGAGAATCTAGATTAAATGTCGAAGGCTCTAACAGCGTCAGCGAGACATCTAGATTAAATGTCGGAGGCTCTAGCAGCGTCAGCGAGACATCTAAATTGAATGTCGGAGGCTCTAGCAGCGTCAGCGAGACATCCGGATTAAATATCAGAGGCTATAGCAGCGTCAGCGAGACATCTAGATTAAATGTCGGAGGCTCTAGCAGCATCAGCGAGACATCTAGATTGAATGTCGGAGGCTCTAGCAGCGTCAGCGAGACATCTAGATTAAATATCAGAGGCTCTAGCAGCGTCAGCGAAACATCTAGATAAAATGTCAGAAGCTCTAGCAGCGTCAGCGAGACATCTAGATTAAATGTCGGAGGCTCTAGCAGCGTCAGCGAGACATCTAGATTAAATGTCGGAAGCTCTAGCAGCGTCAGGGAGACATCTAGATTAAATGTTGGAGGCTCTAGCAGCGTCAGCGAGACATCTAAATTGAATGTCAGATGGTCTAGCAGCGTCAGCGAGACATCTAGATTAAATGTCGGAGGCTCTAGCAGCGTCAGCGAGACATCTAGATTAAATGTTGGAGGCTCTAGCAGCGTCAGCGAGCGAACAGTACGACGCATGCTGCATAACTTGGGCTACAAGGAGCTGACGCCTAGTTGTATGCCACTGCTGACTGATCATCATTGAAAACTACGGCTCGCCTGGTGCCAGAAACATCAAACTGGGCCTCTGTAGAGTGGTGCCGCGTCGTGTGGTCAGATGAATCCCGTTTGCAACCGTACTGAACTGACGGGTGTGGCGTCGACAGCATGAAGCCATGACACCGTTGAGCTAGCTCGGCTCTGTTCTGTTCAAGGCGATGGAGGCTCTGTGATGACTTTGGGAAACTTCTTATGGGACGCATTAAGTCTCTTAGTGTGTCTGGAGAGGTCCTTAACTGCTGCGCGTTATCAGCATGTGCTGGCTAATCGCCTACACGCCTTCATGGCCTTCGCGCATCCTCCGGTCGATGGTCTATTTTATTAGGACAATGTGCCGCCCCACTAGCCCGAAGCCACTCAGGTATGGCTCAAAGAATACTCGTCTGAGTTTGGAGCCATCCAGTGTCCCCCAAGGTCAATGGATAATTTTGAATTGAAAGCTCCCTGGGATGCCGTGCAGCACAACATCAGATCCAAGTATCGTGGACCGACGTGTCGGGAGGAGTTGTGGACAATGCTGTAATAGGCATGGCTGGCATTACTTCCAAGAACACTCCGACATCTGGTGGGTCGATGACTCGGCGTGTGCAATCTGTCATTCGCGCTAGAGGAAGACCAACAGGCTGTTCGGAAGGTATCTTTAATGTTTTGTCCATTGAGTATATACACTGGCGGAAAGTGAAAAAAGAACACCAAGAAGGAATTGGCGGACGATCATGAAATTTACATATGTTAATGAGGTCGAGTTTACGTAGGTGTGATGTTAATTTCGGGACCAACCGGTGAACGCTTACGCCACAGCACGACATAATATGCAAATTATCGTCGGTGGTATTTAAGGAGTACGGCGAAGTGAATGTAATCAGTCGTCGGCGTACGGACACGTGCGAAGACCCTGCAGAAGCTGCAATGCCTGGACATGGAAGACGTTTACGATTTAAGCAGTTATCGGAATCTGAGTGAGGTCGTCTAGTCGGACTCCCCGAGGCCGGATGGTCGTATCGTCGTATTGCGGAGCGAATTTGACGGGAAGTATAAGTGGTGGTACGATGGTGGCCTAGATGGTCCGAGGAACATTCCCACACGAGAAGACGTGGAACCGGGAGTCACAGACGGACTGATGAGCGGACCGATCGACGCATAAGAAGAGCGGCGTTGTTAAGCAGAACATCCACTCCGACGCAAATTCGAGCTGCCGTTGCACCTGAGGAGACTGTGCGAACAATCCGCAACCGTCTACTGGAAGCAGGACTACGTGCACGTGTGCCTCTGGCATGTGTACCTCTGACTCCAGCCCACAGTCAGGAACGGCTGCAGTGGTGTCGCCAACGTCTGCACTGGAGAACGCAATGGCGATCTGTCGTGTTCAGCGATGAAAGCAGATTAAGCTTAGGAGCCTCCGATGGCCGTATGCGTGTTCGCAGACGCACAGGGGAGCGTCTCCACCCTTCTTGCATCCGCCAGTGACGCACAGGGCCTACACCTGGTCTCCTGGTGTGGGGAGCGATCAGCTATCACTCCCGTACACAACTAGTGTTTGTACCGGGTGCGTTAAACAGCACCTCCTACATCAACAACATCATTCAGCCCGTTGTTGTGCCATTTGTAAGGTCGGTCCATCGTGGTGTTTTCCAGCAAGATAACGCACGCCCACACACGGCACGTGCAACGCAACGTGCACTTCAGGGTGTGAGACAACTTCCACGGCCTGCACGTTCACTGGATTTGTCCCCCATTGAGCACGTGTGTGATTTTATGGGGCAACGACTTATCCGGTCTCCACGGCCAGCCACGACCATCCCCGATTTACGCGTCCAGGTTGAGGATGCTTGGAACTCAATACCCCAAACTTACATCCAACATCTGTACGACAGACTCCATGCCAGAATTGAACAGTGTGACGCAGTTCATGGCGGTTCAACCTCGTACTAACCATGTTAAATGGAGATGTTATTTTTCTGTTTACCAGCAAATACAGCTGTGTTTTGCCATAATGTTTTGATCACGTTATCCTCTGTATTCCGTTATTATGCTGTATAAATTTCGTTGGTATCAGACGTCTCCTTCTTGGTGTTCTTTTTCACTTTCCGCCAGTGTAATTTGTTTGACATTTCACTTTTTCTTATTCTTTTGATAGCATAAATAATCTTCCTAGTCTTTCCCTAGTCTTTTCAATACGCACTTCTCTCAGTGCACTTTAAAATATTGCAAAATTAGCACTTTAATGGTTGGAAATTATTTTTCTGATCAGTTACGTATGCCGTGCTTTATTTGGGTTTTGCTTATATTTCAACGAATTTTAATGCTATTGGATTTAGGGTTTTCTTAATATTTCGCATCCGATGATCTATAAATTTGATACGGTTGGAATTTTTTTTTCTCTCATAATATATGGTGTTTCAAAACTAATGGAACAAACTTTAAGAGGTGATAGAACACACCGAAACAAGCACTTTTCATCATAGAATGTATGGTCGCAAGTTACACGGTTTGGCGCTTGAGGGAGCTTTCCTTTTTCACCACACACGCCATTTCTCGCAACGCAAAGATAAGAATGGCACAGCAAATTAAAACAAAGTTTTATTGCGGACAAAAATAAAAAACAAAACGTAACATCCCTAAATTACATCAAATTTGCAAACATTAATAAGTAAATACCAAAATGAATTACATTTACCAAAAGCTGCTCAAAACAGCGACAGCCACTCCTGATACACGCTTCGCATCGTCGACGTAAAGATTCCCGTATGTTGTGGAAAATACCAGGCATTTCCGCGACAACTGCAGCAGTGACTGAAAGGCGGACGACTAGTTCCTCTTTAGAATCCATTGGAGTGTCGTGCATTACGGACTTAAGATGTCCCCATAAAAATAAATCCTTAGGGGACAGATCTGGTGATAGTGGGGGGGGGCAAGCGATGGGTCCACCTCGGCCAATCAATTGGACTGGAAATGTGGCGTTCAAGTAATCACGCACCTGAGTGATGAAATGAGCTGGCGCTCCATCATGCTGGAACCACATTTTACGACGGACTGCTGCTGGTACAGGCTGGATCAATTCAAGCAAGACTTGTTGCAGCAAAATAAGGTACGTTGTTCCATCCAAACGTTCCGGTAAAAGATATGGGTCCTTGCGTTGAGAAAGACGGCGTGTGTGGGGTAACAGAAAGCGCCCTCCATCGCCTACCAGTGTAACTTGCGACCATGTATTCTATGACGAAAAGTGTTTGTTTCGGTGTGTTCTATCACCCCTTAAAGGTTGTTCCATTAAATTTGAAACACCCTGTATTGTTGCTTAATTTACAATTTCTTGAATACATTATTTCTGTGTTTCATAGAGACCCCTACTATGTCAGACCCTATACTTCATTTTCTTGAAACACCGACTTATTCGTATTTGATTTAGAAGGAATTATACTGATCACTGGACATGGCTCAACCGAGAGAACAAGCTGGATTCAGGAGTGGCTACAGCACAATAGATCATATCCACGTACTGAGAGAACTAATTGAAAGAGCGAGGGAATATGAACTTCCATTGTGCATGGCTTTTATCGATTATGAAAAAGCCTTTGATTCGGTGAAACCATCAGCAGTTACCACGGCTCTGAAATCCTGCGGTATTGAAGATGCATACATTAATATTATTAATAACATCTATGAAAATGCAAGTGCAAAGATTCGGCTGTTTGAAAATACAACACACATAAAAATTGGAAAGGGAGTGAGACAAGGTGACACCATATCTCCGAAGCTCTTTAATGCCACATTGGAAAATGTCTTTCAATCACTGAACTGGGAAAACAAGGGGATAAAGATTAATGGAGATTATCTAACCCACCTTCGTTTTGCTGATGACGTAGTCATTTTTGCAACTACCCCATCAGAGCTGCAGAGTATGATCCAGGAACTTGCTGACAAGAGTAAAGAAGTGGGATTAAAAATGAACTTTCAGAAAACAAAAGTGATGTTCAATGCTTTTACAAGAAATGAAGATTTATCGATTGATGGAGAAAAACTGGAGATAACAGATACGTATGTTTATCTTGGACAGCAGATATCAAGTGAGGTCACATTGATGAAGAAATTAATCGGCGTACAAAACTTGCTTGGAGAGCTTTTGGAAGAAACAGCATAATTTTCAAGAGCAATATGCCATTATGTCTTAAAAGAAAAGTGTTTGATCAATGCATCCTTCCAGTGCTTACGTATGGTGCAGAGACGTGGACCTTAACTAAAAGAGACATAGAAAGGCTGCAGACAACTCAAAGATGCATGGAGAGGTGCATGCTTGGTATAACCAGGAGAGATAAGAAGAGGAACTCGTGGATCCGAAAAATGACGAGAGTGGAAGACATCATGATCAGAGTTAAATCCCTGAAATGGCAATGGGCTGGACATACTGCCAGAAGGACAGACCATAGATGGACAGCCGAAATTTTAGATTGGATTCCAAGGGACAGGAAAAGACCCAGAAAAAGACCACATGGGAGATGGGTGGATGAAATTCGTAAGTATGCGGGAGTGACATGGAGGAGACTGGCACAAGACAGACCGTTGTGGAGGAAACTTGGGGAGACCTTCGTCCAGCAGTGGATTGATAATGGTTGACAATGATGATGATGATGATACTGATCGGAAACAATATCGGGTATTTGACATTTTCTGCATCATATTCCCGTAGCACACTGTATACGAATTTACCGTTCACCTAGGATGAAAATTCAGATGTAAGGGTTTATTAATATGAGAAATGAAATGCGCGCAAAATAAAATCCATTTTCTATGGAGCAGTTCGTACATATGGTGTTAAGGTGTTAATTATAGCATGTTCGTTATGATAGTTACCTTCTCGTACTTTCTAACAGTACCTTCTTTTTTTAAATGCAACAAAACTACAGGGGTTAAGTGGGGCGTTTTTTTATGACAGTACAAAACTTTGCATTATACTTGAAAGCTGAACAGGAATTCAATTTTTGCTGTAACAATTATGGGTATTTGCCCAAATAATTCACTGATTCTGATGCGCATGTGCTTTAGTTTACTAAAGATACATTTTATATCCTCCAACTGTAAGGGCGTAAGATGTGAATCACATGTTTTTAACAACGCATTTCCGTGGCTTGCAGTGCGAAAAATGAAATAATTTGGAGAACATCTCTTGGACGCTTAAACATTTATCAAACCGCTGGCGGTTTATTTGACAAACTCGCAAGTCTGACAGAATCCACAAACAGTTTTCTCGGGAGACCTTTTTTTCATGTGGTCTAGGAATATCTGGCTTCTTCTTTGTTATTCAGTTACTGGAGGTGTTTATTAGTTTCGGTTTTTCCTGCTGAAGATTCAAGATATACTCTGTCGCCATTGCGCTCATTCGTTTAAAAATATTTCACGAAAACTCTGAGTTTTGAGCAACTGATGATAAATATTTATGAGAACTGTCGGCGCAACTCGCAGTAATGAAACCTGAAGGGGTTTATGCAATCTCTAGACGGTGTTACCAATGAGTAAGTGCCATTAGTAATGGGACTGATTCCACTACATCGTCTGTAATCGCTGGTACTCCGACAGAACTGCAAGTCTGTTAGTAATCTCATGTTTGTATAGAAGCATGAGCTTCTGGAGGACTAAAGACCTATTTCACGAACACTTCTGAGGTCCGGGCGCTTTTCCAGGGAAAAGAAGAAAATACATAGTTGCAGAACTCTATCATACACCCTTTCAACAATACACAGTCGTATCAGAATAATACGAACACCTCCGGAATCACTGTGTACTGGCCCTGGCGCGTCACTGAGTGCACGTGACAAGGTCGACCACACGGAGATATAAGCGACCTGCCAGGACAGATGAGCCATAGTTCGTTACGTGAGCACAATGGATAGAGGTGATGTCATTGACGGTTCTAATAGTGGTTGTTTATATTATTATATTGTTTCTCTTAATGCTTCGAAGCAGAGTATGTAAACCAAAAGTGATCTCCATCCAGTAAAGTAGTAACGGTTTCGGTAATTCAATAGGAATACCTAAAAACATGAACGTCCAAGCGACCAAACGCCCCAAAGGTGCGCCTTCATAAGGGGTTTATTAGAGGAAGTTGGTCTTCAGATAAACAACAGCACTTATTTTGAAAGATAACATCTGTGTAGAAGCTGCACCTTCAGTGAATCTGTGTTACCAGCTGTGTAGAAACTGCATCTTCAGTGAATCTGTGTTACCAGCTGTGTAGAAACTGCACCTTCAGTGAATCTGTGTTATCAGCAGTGCAGAAATTGCACCTTCAATGACTATGTGATATCATTTGTGTAGAAACTGCACCTTCAATGACTATGCGATATCATTTGTGTAGAAACTGCACTTTCAGGGATTTTGTGATACCATCTGTGTAGAAACGGCACCTTTAGAGGTACTGAGAAAGAGCACCTGTGTAGAAAGAGCACCTTCAGTGATTCTGAGATACCATCTCTGCAGAAACTGCATCTTCAGTTATTCTGTGACCATGGCATATATCCTTGAAATCAGTTCAGACATTTTTCTTTACACACATGTGTGTTAAGAAGGGTGATATAGCATAAAATTCATCCATGAGAACTTCTTTCTGGCTATGTTTGAAGAGGATATTATTATTTCTCTTACATGGGCAAAACTGAAATTGTGATAACGATTAGTTCCTCCGACTATAAAACCACTTTATACAGCTCTAGCTATCTATATAAACCATGTCCACTGGAGCCCTGGAGTTTCAAAAAGAAAGCCAGTACATCAGCGCGCCGGGATCTTGTTCAAGTTTTGTGAACCACAGAATGATTTCACAAACTTTGAAAAAGATCTCCGACTTACCTTGAGTATTCTGATTTCTGCCACATGCGACTGTTTCACAAAATGCCGTCTAGCCTTACTTCATAACAAATTTACAGAAATAGCTTCACTGAGACCAAAATATTGTATTTGACTACCTCGATGGTAAAATCCTATTAATTAGGATGTTTTACCATGTTGCATTGATGCATTTCAAACTCATTTATCTTTGTCTTGCATTCTGGATTCGTTTTCATCTGGCTGACTACGCTGTACGTCTCAAGCTGTACTTCAGCATTTGAACGAGTAAATATATTCCTTCCTATTCTATGCTGTATTTTACCTTTATACAGGGTGATTCAGCTAAGCGTGTACAAACTTCTAGGAGGGGTAGGTTGCACAAAGACAAATCGGAACCACATAGCAATGCAGGGTCGGAAACCTTATCTTCATGTGCTAGTGTACAGAGAGGACGAGAAATAAAAGAGCAGCGCGTAAGAGAACAAAATGCTTTTTTATTACTCACAAGACATTTGCGAAGTGCATTGGGATTACAGAAGGTGCTCAAAGTTGCGACCATGAGCTGTAACACACGCTTGACATCGTCGGCGCATAGAATCACGTACATTTTGGAAAATTCCTGGCGTGTCTCGGACTTCCGAAGCAGCTACAGAGATGCGTGCTACAAGGTCCTCATCACTTTCAACGGGGGTGTCGCACACCAGTCCTTTGATATAACCCCAGAAGAAGTAATTAAGGCATGTTAAGTCCGGCAAGCCGCCCCGGTGGCGCAGTGGTCTAAGGCGCTGGCCTCTGATCATTCGTCCGTAAGGGGTTCGGGTTCGAATCCCGGTCAGGCATGGATGTTGTGTTTGTCTTACGGCACTGGCTCTCTCCCTTCCCTGGAACCAGTGACCCTAAATTAGGGACGGGCGACTGCTTATAGCCCATTGAGTTGCTCAAGGTGGTCGTTAAACCTCCAATCAAAAAAAAAAAAAAAAAAAGTCCGGTGATCTTGCAGGCCAATGAACGGGACCACCAAGCTCGATCCACTAATGTCCAAATGTCGTGTTTAAGTGATGACAAACGTCATTGCTGAAATGGATGGGGGCCCCCATCTTGCTGGAACCATATTGCACGGCGCAGCGACTGAGGGACCTGATGTTCGGGCAATAGCTCTGGCAAGTCGCATAACCTCTGTTGCAGAAGTGTAAACACTTGGTGGTTTGGCACTCGTCTCATCGGGTACCGTTCCTGGTACAGTCGTACGGCGGCCCTTCCGTGGCAGTCCGCTGCTCCGTATGCGAGGTGCATATCAGCCATTTCCGCGTTCGTGAACTCGGCCATCCTACTACCTCTGCGACCGGTTTACTAATGACGGTACCTTGAAAGAACGTATGAGCACCCTCGCGGCCGAACAGCGCCATCTACCGCACGAAAAAGGCGTTTCCGACACCTGCATTGCTATGTAATTCCGATTTGGCTTTGTGCAACCTTCCCCTCCCAGAAGTTTGTACACGCTTAGTGGAATCACCCTGTATATACGCTATTCTTGTATCGGAACAGTTATTTCGTATTTTTTTAAATATGGTGTTTACATATGGTACGAATCAGTGTAATAAAGTTCGAAGTATTGCAATAGCTCTAAGGAATGCAGAATCCTTTAGGTAAAAGTACAACACAACAGGGACAATAAGGAGAGTAAAAACTAAAATCTTTAAGGGCTAAACTAATGTACCACAAGGTAGCTTTTGTCTTTGGAACATTGCCCAAAAAATGCTTGAATGCTCCAAGAACGCGTCTAGCCCATGTTTGTTTAGTCTATTAAATTTCTTACCAGATTATCAACAGCAAACACCAAAACACAAAACTCTTCAATTCGAATTCAGGCAGACAACTAGCGGACAACCACATCGGAAACTGCGCATTCACCGCCAAGAGATACCATCTTTAAACAAAAGAACAACGCTGAAATAAACTGAAGTTTATTAAACACCAAAATTCAAAATATTTGTCCAAATCTTCAGAGATTAAGATAGCTATATTTGGCCACAAACAGTTGGTGTTCAACTAATACCACTAAAGAGGCAAATGAAAGATAGTTTTCCACAATTTACTGTTGATTATAGTATGATTTATAACTTATACCAGAAGGTAAAGGGAAATCTCTTGAATAAAATATCTTGACGCATTTTATTAGGAATATATATTTTTCTTCAAGTATTTTTGTATTATAGCGTAGGATATCGTGAATGACAAATAGCAATTTCGCAAGGTTATTGTCCGATGAGTGCCCAAGAACTTGACAGACGCCCAGAAGGGAAAGAGAAAATTGCGCAATTTGGCGGGATGGTGCTCCAGCATCCACCATACAGTCCAGTTCTAGCTCCTTTGAACTTTCATCTGTTTGGTCCCTTGAAAAGGTTTCCTGGGCGGCCAACGCTTCGATGCGGCTGACGAAGTCAGATCGGTTGTCTGCAGGTGGCTATACGCGCAGAAAATGGACTTTTATGAATAAGGTACACTAAAACTGGTACCACGCTGGGATAAATGTCTCGGGCGTCTCGGTCCTTATGTTGAAAAACAGCTAAGAAATATAGTTTCACTATGTACACTGATGTTCAAAATTAAGAGAATTTGCACATTTTGTCGAATTTCTGAAGAACTAATGGACACATTTTAATGAAATTTGGTATGGATACACAGTTATACAAGAGAAAACATTATACCAGACAACAGTCATGGTACGCACTCATGATCCTCAGTAAGGCTCATCAGCGCAGCAATGTGCTAAATCCACGTTGCAAGATCGAACATAAAATGACTCTAATATGGGGTATGGTCCCCTCTCACAGTCATACAGATCTCAGAGCGCGACATCATACTGGAAACGATGCAGTTGACGAGTCCTGTAGTAGTCGGTCCCACTCCTGCAGCAATGCAGTTTTCAGCTCCTGGATGGTTCTCGGAGGGGGTAGCGAGCTGCAATTGCCCTCACAAAAGAGTCCCAGACATGTACGATAGGGTTTAGGTCTGGTGATCTGGCTGGCCAATCCATCCGGCGAATATCCACACTTTCAAGATAATCGTCGACCAGGTGAGCCCTATGTGGACGAGCGTTGTCGTCCATAAAAAGGAACCGAGGGCCAATTGTGCCCCTGAAAAGTCGAACATAGGGTTGTAAGATCTCATCCCTATACCTCGCAGCAGTGAGGGTGCCTCTGCCAAACACATGGAGAGGTGTGCGGCCGTCCAACATGATGCCTGCCCAGACCATGACACCTCCGCTGCCATAGCGCTCCCTTTCTTGGATGTTGGGGGAAAGGTATCGGGTCCCAGGTTCTCTCCAGATGAAGATACGTCGAGAATCAGCGTCCAGGTTGAATCACGACTCGTCTGTGAAGAGAACGTTACCCCACTGAAGTCTGGTCCAAGGCTGATGTTGTCTGCACCGTGATAAACGCGCTCTCTTGCGTGCTGAAGTGAGCGGGACGCAAACAGTGGGTCTTCTGGCAAAAGCCCTCTATCGTGAAACCTTGGGGAAACAGTAACCCTTGAAATTCGGGTTCCAGTGGTGACATGCAGCTCACGAGATAGCTGTGCAGCTGAAGCAGTCCTGTGGGGCCTCGCTGAAAGTGCCAAATAAGGATCTTCATTGGCCGTCGTGGCTCTTGGACGACCTTGCCCAGGCCTTCTCGATATGGATCCGGTGTCCTTAAACTGTTTCCGCAAAATAGCAGACGACACTGGGCGTTACATTGAGCTCTGTAGTAACCTGCGCTTGCGATTGCCCTGCCTCCAATCTACCGACGATTTCCCCCTCATTCCGTCATCAATACGTTCGTTGCAACTCATTTTACCCGATTGTTTATGAAATTGAACCAACTCCTGTAAGAAACACAACGAATGTCACCGAGGAGTACGAGCAAACTAATCGCGGAAAAAGCCACGTGTGCTTTTCATGCCCTCCGCTGTCACAGCTCCGCCCACACGCACGCGCACGCTTACGTATTCGACACTGCAAATTTGCATTCTTATTCGGCGGCATAATTTGTACCTTTGGTTCCGTACTTTTTGTGAAAATCGTCAAAATGTGAAAATTCTCTTAATTTTGAACACCAGTGTATATGTTTTGTTTTGCCTATCTATTAAACTGCCGCCAAAAAAACAAAAAATCTGTAGTGTGCGTTACTTTTCGATCTATCCGCGTAGAAAGTGATACCATAAGCACGCATTTTATTTTATTTTTTTTACAAAAGACGTAGTGAATGGAAATGAAGCTTCTTAAGTGTATAACAGTATTTGCTAATTATTTCCGTTTTCCTGTTATAATCTCCCATTTTTGTAGTTCATCGATTTCTTTGGAACTCGTGTGAAGGAATTTTATCGAATGCAAATTGCGAAACTATCCCTGTGAGAAGCTCGATTGTGGATTTCCTCCGTAACCGTTTTTGTAAGACAGCATTTTTGCCCGTACTCTTTCAGTACAGAATTTTTGACACTGAACTGAACGAGAATTTCAGTAGGTAAGATACAAGTGAAAATCACAGCTCGCTTATAGATGCTTAGCAAAGGCATACGGACCTTAACGATGGTATTTCAAGATTAGTAGAATTCCGATAAACGCAGGTATGACTCAGCCGTGAATGCACAGCGAATAACGCCGTGCCTGTTTTGCCACTAGCTTCGTTATCTATGACAAGCCGAGTGAGAAGCAAACACTTTGGCATTAAATTGGACGAACATGTTCTCACGCGACAGGGCTAATTACATCCCACCTTGTCGCTTATTTGACAGCTTGGATATATCTCGACTTGCTCCACAACTGTGCGTCAACAGGAAATGAAGCTTCGTGTAGGGAAGATTTAAGTTTATAAATACTTGAAGAAGTTTCCACCGTATTCATTCAATGGAAATAGACAATTTATGCTAATGAAGGAAGCAGAATTCTTCATCTACACGGCCCTGCGCTGAATGAAATCACACTTCTGAGTGTATTTATATCTATATACAGTATATATAAGTGAAAGTTTGTATATCTGTTTGTTTGTACGTTTATTTGTCCGCTATACAAATCTATAGTTTTCATCTTAGAACCACCAAATTTGGTATACTATCTCATGGTACTCTAACTTAGACCGTAGCAGGGTTTTGGAAGGCGCCGGAGCCCGGAGGGTCAAGGGGTCTCCATACAAAATTTTCGATATACACTGCTGGACAATTGCTAAAGACGGATCATAAACGGCTATATAGCGCATAAAAAAGTAAGTGTGGTTGGATGCCAAATGAAATAATATACTATCAGAATGCCAGAACAATACAAGAAAGAAAATTTATTGTGCTCTGAAACCCAGAAGGCTTTGGAACGTGTTCAAGGGACAAACAGGCCATTTTGTGCAGAATAGGTAAACGTGAAAAAAATGCAATTACCGTCCGCAGGCGTTCCGCCGTAAGATGTCAATACGGGATATGGCCACCATGGAGGGCGATGCAAGATTCCACACGTCGTGTCATGCTTTGCACAACATTATCAAGCAGCTGTTGGGGTAATTTATCCCATTCCTCTGTCAGTGCACGGATGAGGGTGTCCTTGTTTATTGGAGGGCATTAGCAACCAGCAAGACTCCTCCCCAAAGCATCCCACACATTTTCAATTGGATTCAGATCCGGAGAACGTGCTGGCCATACGAGGCGTTGAATATCCTCGCTCTCAAGACACTTCTAGACAGCGACTGTTCGATGACATGTAGCATTGTCGTCCATGAAAATGAATCTATCACCGACAACACCAAGGAACATGCGAACATGAGGTAGCAGAACATCATTCGTGTATCGTTGGCCAGTCATAGTCCCAGTTGGAAGCACATAGAGGGACGTACGGCCATTGATCATGATGCCAGCCTCTGTCAGTGCACGGATGAGGGTGTCACTACATGACACTACATGTTGGATATCGGTCCCTTTCCTGTATGTTTGCTGGACAATATGCAGTACCACTATCACGCCAGATCAGTTGTCGACAATCAGACGATAGACTGTATCTACTGTCATCTGAGAAGAGGACAGCAGACCAGTCGTTATCAGTCCAATTGCGATGTTGATGGCACCATTGCAAACGGGCGGTACGGTGACGTCTGGACAATGGGATGCACACAACAGGACGGCGGGCGTATAGTCTTCCTTCATGCAAACGTCTGGCGACAGTTTTTCGGGAGATCCGCTTGCCAGTAGCAACCATAAACTGATTTGCTACCTCGCTAGCTGTGCTGCGCCGGTATCTTTTTGTTGATAGCACTATGTGCCGATCTTCTGCAGGTGTTGTACTGCAAACACGACCTCCCCCGTGACGTTTGCTACACTCTTCATTTGTTTGAAATGATTTCCAAAGCCTTGAAACAACACTGTGGCTGACGTCGAACTCCCTGGCAACATCTGTTGTTTTTCGCAATATTTCAATCTTGCCAATAATACGGTCACGCGTAAAATCATCTAGGTGATGTCGGGAAGACATACTGAAAATTGCAAGTTCGTCAATTGATACTTTCTCTTTCAACTTTGCGTTTGAACAACAACGGTTAATACGCGTCAAATTATTTATACACTGCCGGACAATTGCTAAGGACGGATGACAATAGCAACGATAGCAACCATAAAATGGAAGGCAGGAAAATGTGGAAATTAGCATACGTGCGGGATACTGTAAGACGTGTTGTGCGTATGCAAAGTTTGGATTGCCGAACTTGTTCGTGACGTCATAGCGCTGATAAGAGATATAAAGGATTTGACGCGTATTGACCGTTGTCGTTCAAACGCAAAGTTGAAAGGGAAAGAATCAATTGACGAACTTGCAATTTTCAGTATGTCTTCCCGACATCACCTAGATGATTTTACGCGTGGCCGTATTATTGGCAAGATTGAAATATTGCGAAAAATAACTGATGTTGCCAGGGAGTTCGACGTCAGCCACAGTGTTGTTTCCACGCTTTGGAAATCATTTCAAACAAATGGAGAGTGTAGCAAACGTCACGGGGGAGGTCGTGTTCGCAGTACAACACCTGCAGAAGATCGGTACATAGTGCTATCAACAAAAAGACACCGGCGCAGCACAGCTAGTGAGGTAGCAAATCAGTTTATGGTTGCTACTGGCAAGCGGATCTCCCGAAGAACTGTCGCCAGACGTTTTCATGAAGGACTATACGCCCGCCGTCCTGTTGTGTGCATCCCATTGTCCAGACGTCACCGTACCGCCCGTTTGCAATGGTGCCATCAACATCGCAATTGGACTGATAACGACTGGTCTGCTGTCCTCTTCTCAGATGAGAGTAGATACAGTCTATCGTCTGATTGTCGACAACAACTGATCTGGCGTGATAGTGGTACTGCATATTGTCCAGCAAACATACAGGAAAGGGACCGATATCCGACATGTAGTGTCATGGTATGGGCTGGCATCATGATCAATGGCCGTACGTCCCTTTATGTGCTTCCAACTGGGACTATGACTGGCCAACGATACATTAATGATGTTCTGCTACCTCATGTTTGCATGTTCCGTGGTGTTGTCGGTGACAGATTCATTTTCATGGACGACAACGCAACATGTCATCGAATAGTCGCTGTCCAGGAGTGTCTTGAGAGCGTGGATATTCAACGCCTCGTATGGCCAGCACGTTCTCTAGATCTGAATCCCATTGAAAATGTGTGGGATGCTTTGGAAAGGAGTCTTGCTGGTCGCTAATGCCCTCCAATAAACAAGGACACCCTCATCCGTGCACTGACGGAAGAATGGGATAAATTACCCTAACAGCTGCTTGATAATATTGTGCAAAGCGTGACACGACGTGTGGAATCTTGCATCGCCCTCCCGTATTGACATCTTAATATCCCGTATTGACATCTTACGCCGGAACGCCTGCGGACGGTAATTGCATTTTTTTCACGTTTACGTATTCTGCACAAAATGGCCTGTTTGTCCCTTGAACACGTTCCAAAGTCTTCTGGATTTCAGAGCACAATAAATTGTCTTTCTTGTAATGTCCTGGCATTCTGGCATTATTTTATTTCACTTGGCATCCAACCACACTTACTTTTTTATGCGCTATATAGCCGTTTATGATCCGTCCTTAGCAATTGTCCAGCAATGTATGTAAAGCTATGCAAGACAGTACGAAAATGTATCACTGAAGACGTAAGGAAATTCAACTGTGAACTAGTTAGGAAAGCAATTGAAAACAACCAAAACCTAAAGATAGCAAAGGGACAACTCAGTAAGGGAAGAGAACAGATTATGACACTGAGAAAAGAAGTTGGTTTTGTAGCAAGAAATAGAGGTGAACTTTTGGTAAGAGTGAAAGATTTCTACTCCAAATTATATGAAAGGGATGATACATGTACTCCAGACATCATGAAAGGTACCAGTACCAGAGTTCTTCCAGTCCTCCCAGCAGACGTTGCACATGCAATTAAGAACATGAAGCGGGGAAAAGCTCCAGGAGAAGATGGAATTACTGTAGAGATAATACAAGAAGCAAGTAGAGAAATTGAAACAGTACTCGCACAAATTTTCACTCGATGCCTTAATGAAGGGAAGATTTCTGAGGATTGGAACAACGCTACAATGGATCCTGCTACATAAAGAAGGCGATACTGTGGATCTCAGGAACTACAGTCCTATCAGCGTGCTATCAGTGGTTTATAAAATCTTCACTAAAGTTCTTTAACACCGCTTGAAGGTAACACTGGACATGGTTCAACCGAGAGAACAAGCTAGATTCAGGCGTGACTACAGCACTATAAATCATGCCCATGTACTGCTGATAGAACTCATTGAGAGAGTGAGGGAATATGAACTTCCATTGCGCAGGGCTTTTATCGATTATGAAACCGCCTTTGATTCGGTGAAACCATCAGCAGTTACAATGGCTTTGAAATCCTGCGGTATTGAAGATGCATACATTAATATTATTAATAACATCTATGAAAATGCTAGTGCAAAGATTCGGCTGTTTCAGAATATATATATATATATATATACGTATATGTGTGTATGGGATGTAAGGTCAGGTGATGCGTAACATCACAGCCTCTCCTTGACAAATGTCAACCCCGCCTTCTTGTGGTGCATCCTGTTCCACTAAAGGGGCTCTGACGACCGCCAATAGCGTTATAACTATACCATCGGGATAAGAGCAAATGCTATCCCACACTCACCAGCCCGCTTGGCCAGCGTGGTGAGTTATGGCCAAACACCTCCAAAATGACTCCAAAACTTGAATCTTGGCCCTCAGTTTCCTGCAGCTGGAATGTACCTAGCCAAGGCAGCTGCCAGTGCTACATGAAGGCAGAGGGTGGTTAGTATCCCCGGAAGACCGGACTAGGCTGCCATCTGATGCTGACCTTGGCTACGTATAATGGACGCTCCCTATCTTCTGATTCAAGGCTTCTTGAATAGGAAGAAGAACTACAAAGGAGCAAGTGGGACATCGCCGGGCTAAGTGAGGTAAGGAGAAAAGGAGAAGATCTCATTGACTGGAAAAGTGGACATCTCTTCTACTATCGTGGGACAGATACTGGCAGAACTAGTGGTGTTGGATTTATAATAAACAAGAATCTGAAGGATAAAGTTGTAGAAGTTGAAAGTTCCTCGGACAGAGCTGTACGACTCGTTATCCAACTCTCGAGAAGATACAAAGTTAAGATTATTCAAACTTACGCGCCCACCACAAGTCATCCTGAAGAAGAAATTGAAGAATTTTATGAGGAAATTCGTCATCTAAATAATAAAGGTAAGCAGCACTTGAAGATAATTATGGGAGATTTCAATGCAAGAATAGGGCAACGGCAACAGAATGAAACTTCAGTAAGTGAATTCGGTCACGGCAACAGAAACCAGCGTGGAAATACCCTCGTCGAGTTTGCATAGGCAGAAGGGTTTTTCATCTTGAACTCCTCTTTCAAGAAAAGGCCACACAGGAAATGGACATGGAGACATCCAAATGGGACAACAAGTGAAATTGATTTTATTAAGTGTAACAAAAAAGTCATCATAGAAGACTGCAGTGTGCTAAACAAGTTCAACACAGGTAGTGACCATAGATTGGTGAGATGTAAGATGCACCTCAACACTAAACTCGAACGTGGCAAGTGTTACAGTGGACACCCCCCCCCCCATCCTAAAACCTGAAGAAAACTTTAAAATTTGTCCGCCATGTCGCGTATTGTATGAGGCAGCTAGGAATCACAGTTCGGCAGGCTCACATGTTCTTTTACAGTTCAGTTTTTTATTTATTTCTCATTTACGTTGTTTTTTCTTTCGGATGTTCTCTAAATTAATTAACAAAATTGCGGGATAATTGGGAAGTCGCTCCAATGCTCTTGAAGGCAAGAAACGCAATATTTTTGCCATTTTGAATTATTTCTACCTGTGGGAAAAGGTAGCACTCAATGGTTGCTCTGGAAATTGATAAGAGCAAAGCGATAGGCCCAGAAGAGGACTTCTAGATTTCTTGAGGAGGGGCCGATGTTACGACCCACCCCCGCCATTAATTTAGTAATTAATGGGCGTGGTTGATGTGTGAAATTAATTAAGTATTAATTATGTTCGAGGCTTGATTGGAGTTTAAAAGTGTAAACAGCAGATAAAGTTTTATCTGGGGGTTTGGAAAGAAAAGAGGCGACGAATTCTCTCTCTGGCTGGGTGGTCTCAGAATAGCTCTGTTAGGTCATAAATATCAGGGCGCAGCTGACGGGAAACTAAGCAACACGGAATGGTACCTTTCGAAGAGGGGTCCACTTGAGTAAATGAATGAAGATGGGGACAAAAGGTTTAGCGAATAATCGTAAATTAGTCGATTGTTTGGGGCATTTTCGAGAACAATTGCTCTCTGTGTGGTCCGTGCAGAAAAATAAGAGTTCGCACTTGGCATGAAAATAAGGAAGAAAGTTCAGTTGTCTGTGCGCTCTCCGATGTGAAAGGCTGGATGCCTTGGATCTGCAAAAAATGAATTGGGAAAAATGAAGCAGCAAACCTCCCCGCATTTGGTAAGAAATGGAGACAACTCGAGGCAGCTGGAGATGCCAGTTTGCCATAAAGACAGCAGAATGCCTAAATCCGCGGGATAAAGCAGAAATTTCTAGGCTGGAGCGTAATGGAACTCAGCGACTGTTTGGCCTAATGAAAGCCAAGTTACAGGGGAATTAAGAAGTCTGCGAGTGGACAGTGGTCATTCCAATGAGAAGCGAAGCCAAGCAAAAGTCGGGTTCGGATGCCAACCACTGCAGTGTGGAATCGTCACCCCCATTCATCCCCTACTGTGGAGGAAGTGAAGAGATGCGCTTGTCTTACGGGGCGAAGCGAGGCCCCGTGTGTGCGTGTGTGTGGTCGCGTAAGCAGCGAAGCCACTACGTGTAAGTGCGACGGGATAAAAACATGTCGAAAGAAAAATATGAGCGTAAGAGCGGTGGCTTCGATACCTAACAAATATACAGGTGAAATGTTGAGTTGCCGATATACGCTTAAGGTAAAAGCACGTCTGATTTCGCTCGGCCGAGAAAATTAATCTTGGAAACCGCAACATCAGATGTGAGAGGGCCTATTTTGCTTAACGGCCACCTTCAAATCGTCACGAGAATAGATCAGTGTGCACTCTAATCATTGCAACAAAGTGCGGCGTGATATTACCATTTTTAATTGTGTGCTTCATTTACATCAAGCGTCAAAGTGAAGTGTTGAATCATCGGTGCTGCCACATGGTGCAAGTGTCTGTGTGCGTGTTTTTTTTTTTTGTCGAGTGATATTATGTGATGCACAACGGATTTGCACAGCAAAGTCACGAAACTGTAAGTAGATGAATATTTCCTCTTTCTTTCTTCGCACATCTGCGAACTTGTGCCATCCCGACACCCAAAGCTGCATGGACATAGATGCAGTAATGCTGAGTGACTGAACCTCAGAGGAAATACCTGCACATACAGATTTCAATTTCTTACAGGGCCCATTTCCTGATTACTTTTTTTACATGAATAAGGGAGAAGGTGTGGCCACAAATTCCGCTGGGCGGGACAGTTTCTTTTAACTTTGGTTCAGGACCAACGTCAGCGGGGCAGGGTTCTGCATGTGCATGCTTATTAGATTTAGTTAATTAACTTTGGCAGTATTTCGCACCTATAATCTTATACCGCAAATTAACGTGCTTGTGTATTTTGTGTCGCGAGTATTTTTAATGTGATCGTTTGCATATAATTTTTTTTCATTCTCTAAGCAATTGTATATGAATATCACCTGCAGCTCTATTTAGTGTGTAAACGAGTAGTATCTCTTGTTCAGATAGTCCGGTGGAGACTCAGTCGGCTGCGTTATCCGACAGTAAAGTGTGACACCGTATGCTGCCCACATATGAGGGGCAATTGTCTATGCGCCTAGAGAGCGCCGGATCTGTTTAAATCTCGCAGAACGTTATTAAATGTTGTGTTGTGTATTTGAGAATCATGTGTTATTTGCGAAAGTGAGTGTTGTACTGGCTGGTTGGGGATTGAATGTACCGGAGTAAGATCCGGACCACTACACTCAGTCACGAATTGGTGATTGCGGGTGAACCTCATCACAACTCTGATCCCAAAGTATCATTTTTTTTAGATTATTTTATTTTTTATTTGTTGTTGTTATTTTGTTCACAAGGTGGATTCACCCAAGCCTTTTATGCTTCGGGTCATTCTTCAACTTTTCATTTTTATGTTCTGGTGTGAATCTTTGAGTGCAGCAGTGCACCTGAGATTCTCACCTGGTGCCGCGGCCAACTAAATTGTACTTCAGGTCTCAAGCACCGTTACCGGCAGACTCGGCAGGAACACTGCTAGTGCCGTGTAACACAAGCTCATAAGAAAAACAAGATGTATTGACAAAACCAACCTTAAAAACACCATAATACCTTCAAGTTGGAACTGAAGAACAGATTCTCTGCTTTAGAAGGCCTAACATTGGAAGAAGTGGATATTTCTGAAGTTAACAGAAAAGTAACCAAAGATCTTATGGAAACAGCAAAAAAATTAGCTGGGTCTAAGAACAAGTTGCATGTAAACAAATTATCAGGAAAAACCAAAATGTTGATGCAAAAAAGAAGAGAAATGAGGACGACTAAAGAAGATGTGATTTCCAAAGTGGAATATATAGAGCTATGCAAGACAGTACGAAAAAGTATCACTGAAGACGTATAGAAATTCAACTGTGAACTAGTGAGGAAAGCAATTGAAAACAACCAAAGCCTAAAGATACCAAAGGGACATCTCAGTAAGGGAAGAAAACAAATTATGGCACTGAGAAAAGAAGATGGTTCTGTAACAAGAAATAGAGGCGAAATTTTGGCAAGACTGAAAGATTTCTACTCCAAATTATATGAAAGGGATATTACATGTACCCCAGACATCATGAAACGTACCAGTACCCGAGTTCATCCAGTCCTCCCAGCAGAAGTTGCACGTGCAATCAAGAACATGAAGCGGGGAAAAGCTCCAGGAGAAGATGGAATTACTGTAGACATCATACAAGAAGCAAGTGGAGAAATCGAAACAGTACTCGCCCAAATTTTCACTCGATGCCTTAATGAAGGGAAGATTCCTGAGGATTGGAACAACGCTACAATAACCCTGCTACATAAAAAAGGTGACATTGAGGATCTCAGGAACTACAGACCTATCAGCCTCCTATCAGTGGTTTATAAAATCTTCACTAAAGTTATTTCACGCCGCTTGAAGGTAACACTGGACATGGCTGAATCGAGAGAACAAGCTGGATGCAGGAGTGGCTACAGCACAATAGATCATATCCACGTACTGAGAGAACTAATTAAAAGAGAAAGGGAATATGAACTTCCATTGTGCATGGCTTTTATCGATTATGAAAAAGCCTTTGATTCTGTGAAACCATCAGCAGTTACAATGGCTCTAAAATCCTGCGGTATTGAAGATGCATACATTAATATTGTTAATAATATCTATGAAAATGCAAGTCCAAAGATTCGGCTGTTGGAAAATACAAAACACATAAAAATTGGAAAGGGAGTGAGACAAGGTGACACCATATCTCCGAAGTTCTTTAATGCCACATTGGAAAATGTCTTTCAATCACTGAACTGGGAAAACACAGGGATAAAAATTAATGGAGATTATCTAACCCACCTTCGTTTTGCTGATGACGTAGTCATTTTTGCAACTACCCCATCAGAGCTGCAGAGTATGATCCAGGAACTTGCTGACAAGAGTAAAGAAGTGGGATTAAAAATGAACTTTCAGAAGACAAAAGTGATGCTCATTGCTTTTACAAGAGATGAAGATTTATCGATTGATGGAGAAAAGCTGGAGATAACAGACACGTACGTTTATCTTGGACAGCAGATATCAAGTGAGGGTCACATTGATGAAGAAATTAATCGGTGTACAAAACTAGCCTAGAGAGCTTTTGGAAGAAACAGCATAATTTTCAAGAGCAATATGCCATTATGTCTTAAAAGAAAAGTGTTTGATCAATGCATCCTTCCAGTGCTTACGTATGGTGCAGAGACGTGTGCCTTAACTAAAAGAGGCATACAAAGGCTGCAGACAACTCCAAGTAGCATGGAGAGGTGCATGCTTGGTGTAACTAGGAGAGATAAGAAGAGGAACTCGTGAATCAGAAAAATGACAAGAGTGGAAGTCATCATGGTCAGAGTTAAATCTCTGAAATGGCAATGGGCTGGACATACTGCCAGAAGGACAGACCATCGATGGACAGCCGAAATTTTAGATTGGATTCCAAGGGACAGGAAAAGACCCAGAAGAAGACCACATTGGCCGTGGGTGGATGAAATTCGAAAGTATGCGGGAGTGACATGGAGGAGACTGGCACAAGACAGACCGTTGTGGAGGAAACTTGGGGAGACCTTCGTCCAGCAGTGGATTGATAATGGTTGACAATGATGATGATGATGATGATGATATGTGTGTATACAGCTGAATGTTTGTTTGTTTGTCCGCTATGCAAATCTACAGTTTTCAATTTAGAGCCACCAAATTTGATACACTATCTCATGGTACTCTAACTTAGATCGTATTCTGTTTTGGGGAGTATTCGGAAAAGGGCAAGGGCCCTCCATACAAATTACTGTAAAAAAGTTCCAATTTTTAGCACGTCTTTTGTAAAAAAAAATTGTGCTTATGTTACCGGTTTGTCCGCCCGTCCGTCTGTACCCACGCTATCTCTGCAACTATTGGTTTTTTACGATGTATAATTTTGCCGCTAGGGAGCGTAAATGCAGATGATGTCGAATTCAAAAATACGTTTTATTCCACATATTTGCTTCTAAACATCCGATTGAAAAAAATTATTTTATCTTTAGATTCCATTTATGTCGAAGAGTATTTTAGATATAGTTACTTTTTCAAATTACACATAGATTTTCCGCGAGGAGGCGTAAAAGTAAATTACATTTTGCCCGATAACTTTTCTTCTAAAACTCCGATTTGAAATTTTTTTCTTCAGCGGATGCATCTCGTGATGGAAAATCTCTTGCATATAATTTCAAATTTTTGATATAGAATAATTTAGCCACCAGGGGGCGTAAGTGTTAATTTTTGCTTTTGAGGTATTTGTCATAAAATCTCAGCTTCTAAAATATCGATTGAAAAAAATATTTCGTGGACCGATGCCACTCACATGGATAAACCTTTTTGGAATATTTTCTTCTTAAAATATTCCACAGTTTCTCCGCCAGGGGGCGTAGATGTATATTTTACTTTTGTCAATATCTCTACTTCTAGGAGTCTGATTTGAAAAAATCCTTTTTTGTTGGATAGTGTTTTCAGTGTGACACAGTTTTCATATAATTTCAAAATTTTCTAGGAATTCATAGACTTTCCGTTAGGGGGCGTAGAGGTAAATTGGGTTTCCCCCTATATCTCTGCTTCTAAATCTCCGATTTCAAAAATTCTTTTTGCGCCGGATACAGCTCCTGGTGGGAATTCGTCTGCACATAATTTCTAATTTTTGTAAAAAAAATAGTTTGGCACCCAGTGGGCGTAAATCTTAATTTCCGCTTCTGATGTATTTGCAGCAAAATATGAGCTTTTAAATTCTCGATTGAAAAAAATGTCGTTTGTAGACCGATGGTACTAATGTCGACAAATATTTTAGAAACATTTTCTTCTTAAAATATTGCATGGTTTCTCCTCCAGCTGGGGCGTAGATGCATATCTTATTTTTGTCAATATCTCTACTTCTAGGAGTCCGATTTGAAAAATGCCTTCTTTGTCGGATAGTGTTTCCAGTGTGACATGTTTTTCATATAATTTCAAAATTTTCAAGTAATTCGTAGACTTTCCGCTAGGGGGCGTAAAGGTAAATTGCTTTCCCCCTATATGTCTCCTTCTAAATCTCCGCTTTAAAAATTGATGGTAAATCCTTTGCACATGATTAATAATTTTTGTAAAAAATGGTTTGTCCACCAGGTGATGTAAGCCTTAATTTCCGCTTCTGATGTATTTGCAGCAAAATATGAGCTTCCAAAATCTCGATTGAAAAAAGAAGTCGTTTGTTGACCGATACCACTCATATCGACAAACGTTTTAGGAACATTTTCTTCTTGAAATAACGCATAGTTTCTTCTCCACGGGGCGAAGATGTATGTCTTATTTTTGTCAATATCTCTACTTCTAGGAGACCGATTTGAAAAATTCCTTCTTTGTTGGATGGTGTTTCCAATGCGAAATGATTTTCCCATAAATTCAAAATTTTCAAGTAAATCATAGACTTTTTGCTAGGGGGCAGAAAGGTAAATTACGTTTTCTGCGTTATTTCTGCTTCTAAAACTCCGATTTGAAAAATTCTTCCTGTATCGCATACAAGACCTGATGGAAAATCTTTTTCACATAAATTCTAATGTTTGGTAAAGAATGGTTTGGCCACCAGGGGCCAAAGTGTTAATCTCTGCTTCTGATGTATTTGTAGCAAAATCTGGGTTCCTGAAAACTCGATTAATTTTTTTCCTTGGACCGATACCGCTCATATGGAAAAACCTTTTGGAATACTTTCTTCCTAAAATAATGCATGGTATTTCCACCAGGAGACGTAAAGTCACATCTTATTTTTGTCGATATCTCTGTTTCTAAGAGTCCGATTTGAAAAATTATTTTTATGTTGGAGAGCTTTTCCGGTGTGAAATGTTTCTCATGTAAATAATTGTTTTTCTTAACGCACGAGTCTGCAACCAAAGGGCGTAAGCTCACGATTCCGTTTACAGCAATATCTGAGGGATGAAAAACCCGATTGAAAAACTTCCTTCTTCCGTCAGATACTATTGTTTTCCATTGTGGTTCCATTGACTTTGAATAGCTTTGATAAATTTAATTTGCCTCAGAACGGATTCAAAAGGCGTGCTTATTATACCCGACATTTCGGTGTCATCCTTCTTGTTACTTTTTGATTTTGAATTAATATAGTATCTCATGGTATTCTAACTTAGACCATAGACTGATTTTGGAAGGGGTCGGAGCCCAGGGTCAGGGGCCTACGGCAAAGGGCAAGGGCCCCGCATTCAAAATTTTTGTAAAAACTTCCGTTTTGTACTTTTTTATTTTGAATTAGAATTAATTTTTTGTTTGTTTATCCGCAATGCTTATCTACAGTCACCAAATTTGATATACTAGCGAATCGGAACCCGGGGTTAAGAAGCCCCCATAAAAAAATTTGATAAACATTTCCATTTTTTACTCTTTTTTTATTTGTAATTCGAATTTAGTACTTTTTGTTGTTCTACAGTTTTCGATTTAGAACCAACAAATTTGGTATACTATCTCTCTAACTTAGACCGTAGACTGTTTTTGGAAAGGGTCGGTGCCCGGGGTCAAGGGGCCCCCATACAAAATTTTCGTAAAAAAGTTCCGTTTTTTACTTTTTTATTTTGAATTGGCACACTATCTCATGGTACTCAAACTTAGACCGTTGGCGGTTTTTGGAAAGAATCGGAGGCCGAGGTCAAAGAGCCTCCATACAAAATTTTCCATCTTTTTTTTTTTTTTTGTACTTTTTTATTTGTAATTCGAATTTAATACTTTTTGTTGTTCTACAGTTTGCAATTTAGAACCACCAAATTTGGCATACAATCGAGTCGGAGTCCAGGGTCAGGTGGCCCCCATACAAATTCTTGGTAAAAGGTTCCATTTTTTACTGTTGTTGATTTTTTAATTCGAATTTAATACTTTTTGTTATGATAAGCGCAAGAATTGTTTTTTTTTTTTTTTTTTTTTGTGACAAATGCTTTCCAGTGAAGAACTGCAACGCAATTCAGCATCGGAACTGAAGGTAAGTAAACAACAAAGATCAAACGAAAAAACTAAAAATACTGTGTGCCTAAAAACTCTACAGAGAATAAAGTTCAAATTAAATGAAGAAATGAAATACAGTATTAGGTACGGTTCACGCCGTTAGAAATTAATCGTTTTCGTTTGATTTGTACGAAGTTTAGATAGTGAATTATCAGCAAATTTTCTCGAGCAACGCTAGGCAATTCAGCTAGTATATATATATATATATATATATCATCATCATCATCATTGTCAACCATTATCAATCCACTGCTGGACGAAGGTCTCCCCAAGTTTCCTCCACAACAGTCTGTCTTGTGCCAGTCTCCTCCATGTCACCCCTGCATACTTTCGAATTTCATCCACCCATCTCCCATGTGGTCTTCTTCTGGGTCTTTTCCTGTCCCTTGGAATCCAATCTAAAATTTCGGCTGTCCATCTATGGTCTGTCCTTCTGGCAGTATGTCCAGCCCATTGCCATTTCAGGGATTTAACTCTGATCATGATGTCTTCCACTCTTGTCATTTTTCGGATCCACGAGTTCCTCTTCTTATCTCTCCTGGTTACACCAAGCATGCACCTCTCCATGCTTCTTTGAGTTGTCTGCAGCCTTTGTATGTCTCTTTTAGTTAAGGTCCACGTCTCTGCACCATACGTAAGCACTGGAAGGATGCATTGATCAAACACTTTTCTTTTAAGACATAATGGCATATTGCTCTTGAAAATTATGTTGTTTCTTCCAAAAGCTCTCCAGGCAAGTTTTGTACGCCGATTAATTTCTTCATCAATGTGACCCTCACTTGATATCTGCTGTCCAAGATAAACGTACGTGTCTGTTATCTCCAGCTTTTCTCCATCAATCGATAAATCTTCATTTCTTGTAAAAGCATTGAACATCACTTTTGTCTTCTGAAAGTTCATTTTTAATCCCACTTCTTTACTCTTGTCAGCAAGTTCCTGGATCATACTCTGCAGCTCTGATGGGGTAGTTGCAAAAATGACTACGTCATCAGCAAAACGAAGGTGGGTTAGATAATCTCCATTAATCTTTATCCCCTTGTTTTCCCAGCTCAGCGACTGAAAAACACCCTCCAATGTGGCATTAAAGAGCTTCGGAGATATGGTGTCACCTTGTCTCACTCCCTTTCCAATTTTTACGTGTGTTGTATTTTCAAACAGCCTAATCTTTGCACTTGCATTTTCATAGATGTTATTAATAATATTAATGTATGCATCTTCAATACCGCAGGTTTTCAGAGCCATTGTAACTGCTGATGGTTTCACCGAATCAAAGGCTTTTTCATAATCGATAAAAGCCATGCACAATGGAAGTTCATATTCCCTCGCTCTTTCAATTAGTTCTCTCAGCACGTGGATATGATCTATTGTGCTGTAGCCACTCCTGAATCCAGCTTGTTCTCTCGGTTGAGCCATGTCCAGTGTTACCTTCAAGCGGTGTGAAAGAACTTTAGTGAAGATTTTATAAACTACTGATAGGAGGCTGATAGGTCTGTAGTTTCCGAGATCCTCAATGTCACCTTTCTTATGTAGCAGGATCATTGTAGCGGTGTTCCAATCCTCAGGAATCTTTCCTTCATTAAGGCATCGACTGAAAATTTGGGCGAGTACTGTTTCGATTTCTCCACTTGCTTCTTGTATGATGTCTACAGTAATTCCATCTTCTCCTGGAGCTTTTCCTCGCTTCATGTTCTTGATTGCATGTGCAACTTCTGCTGGAAGGACTGGAGGAACTCTGGTACAGGTATCTTTCATGATGTCTGGAGTGCATATATCATCCCTTTCATATAATTTGGAGTAGAAATCTTTCACTCTTGTCAAAATTTCGCCTCTATTTCTTGTTACAGAACCATCTTCTTTTCTCAGTGCCATAATCTGTTTTCTTCCCTTACTGAGATGTCCCTTTGCTATCTTTAGGCTTTGGTTGTTTTCAATTGCTTTCCTCACTAGTTCACAGTTGAATTTCCTTACGTCTTCAGTGATACTTTTTCTTACTGTCTTGCATAGCTCTATATATTCCACTTTGGAAGTCACATCTTCTTTAGTTGTCCTCATCTCTCTTCTTTTTTGCATCAACATTTTGGTTTTTCCTGATAATTTGTTCACATGCAACTTGTTCTTAGACCCAGCTAATTTTGTTGCTGTTTCCATAAGAGCTTTCGTTACTTTTCTGTTAACTTCAGAGATGTCCACTTCTTCCGATGTTAGGCCTTCTAAAGCAGAGAACCTGTTCTTCAGTTCCAACTTGAAGGTATTATGGTGTTTTTTAAGGTTGGTTATGTCAATAGATTTTGTTTGTCTTATGAGCTTGCCACGTTCAAGTTTAGTGTTGAGGTGCATCTTACATCTCACCAATCTATGGTCACTACCTGTGTTGAACTTGTTTAGCACACTGCAGTCTTCTATGACGAATTTTTTGTTACACATAATAAAATCAATTTCACTTGTCGTCCCATTTGGATGTCTCCATGTCCATTTCCTGTGTGGCTTTTTCTTGAAGAAGGAGTTCAAGATGAAAAACCCTTCTGCCTCTGCAAACTCAACGAGAGTATTTCCACGCTGGTTTCTGTTGCCATGACCGAATTTACCTACTGAAGTTTCATTCTGTTGCCGTTGCCCTATTTTTGCATTGAAATCTCCCATAATTATTTTCAAGTGCTGCTTACCTTTATTATTTAGATGACAAATTTCCTCATAAAATTCTTCAATTTCTTCTTCAGGATGACTTGTGGTGGGTGCATAAGTTTGAATAATCTGAGCCTGGTATCTTTTCGAGAGTTGGATAACAAGTCGTGCAGCTCTGTCAGAGGAACTTTCAACTTCTACAACTTTATCCTTCAGTTTCTTGTTTATTATAAATCCAACACCACTAGTTCTGCCAGTATCTGTCCCACGATAGTAGAAGAGATGTCCACTTTTCAGTTCGATGAGATCTTCTCCTTTTCTCCTTACCTCACTTAGCCCCACGATGTCCCACTTGATCCTTTGTAGTTCCTCTTCCAATTCAAGAAGCCTTGATTCAGAAGATAGGGAGCGTCCATTGTAAGTAGCCAAGGTCAGCATCAGATGGCAGCCTAGTCCGGTCCTCCGGGGATTCTTAGCACCCTCTGCCTTCATGTCGCACTGGCCGCTGCCTTGGCCAGGTACATTCCAGCTGCCGGAGACTGAGGGCCAAGATTTAAGTTGTGGAATCATTTTGGAGGGGTTTGGCCATAACTCACCACGCTGGCCAAGCGGGTTGGTGAGTGTGGGATAGAATTTCCTCTAATCCCGATGGTATAGTTATACCGCTATGGGCGGTCGTCAGAGCCCCTTTAGTGGGAACATGATGCACCACGAGAAGGCGGGGTTGACATTTGTCAAGGAGAGGCTGTGATGTTACGCATCACCTGACCTTACATCCCTATATATATATATATATATATATATGCTCGTATGTATGAATTATATTGAACCTAAGCATTTTCCTAGAAATGACACAATTTCGTTTTTGTGTTTCATGAAGTTGAAACTATAAAGCCTATTTTATGAAATTCTCCAGACTGAAATTAATGTAAATAGTATCTGTACCTTAGACTGTACATATTTACAGATCATTCTAAGGGTAAAAATCCTCACGTGGCAATAGGCTAGATATACACCGAGTTGACTACCTAATTTCCGAGAGGGCGCAATTAGTCAACAGACGTAGCATACGTGAGGTAGGAATAGAGAAGTAGGTAGAAGAGTTCGGAGCGTGAGGGTAAACGGCAGGATTTATCGGACTTCGAGAAAGGTTAGATTATAGGAGCTCGGAGAACGGGTGCCTCCTTATCCCAAACGGTTCAACTGGTGGGTTGTTTGCAAGCCGCCGTAGTGTATTAGGACTGGCGTGAAAATTGTCAAAAAAACGAGTCGGAGGCGAAACTGCGCAGAACAACGAAAGGTTGAGGTGTAAGACGTGAGGGCCAGGTGCGTCGACTCATACAGACCAACAGAAGTGCTGTTCATTGTTCAACAGTTGATTATACAAAACAAAAGATATCAACCTTGAAGAGTATCTGTCGTGAGTATGCGTCGCACGCATGGACTAGAACAGCTATGACGAAGTAAATTTCTCAATCATTTTCATGCCAAGGGAGGAATTCGAACCCCCAACTCTCGGCTCCGGAGCGCCGAGTGCTATCCACTATACTACACTGGCATATGCTCTCACTGCTATCTGTCTTTATGTCACGTGCGTTATGCGGGGAAGGGACGTCACACAGCATACGACCCAGACGACATCTTCTCCTGACCACGGTTAATCTGCGGAATAAACTCGCCTGGGGAAAAAATTCATGAAAGTTGGACGTCGGATGAATGGAAAGAAAAAATGTGCTTCTCCGACGAGTCGCGCTTTTTTCTTCACTCCGTGGACGGCCGTGTTCGAATTTGGCGCAAACAACATGAGGCACTTGATCATCCTGCCTGGTCTGCACAAAATAAGACGATGGAGGTGGTTTTACGGTATGGGGTATGTTTATATGGCATGAACTTGGACCCCTGGCGCATATGGAACAACGTATGGCTGGTGTTCACTATCGTGAATTGCCAGCAGACTCTGTACATCTAGCGATGTAGCACTTTTCCCCGAATGGCGCCAATATCTTCTAAGATGACAATCACCGTGCCACAGGTCCAATTTTGTGCGGAAATTGTTTGGGAATCACAGTGCAGATTTCCAGCATATCGATTGGTCACCGAACTCCACTGATATCAATCCATAGAGCACTTGGGACACAATGGAACGGAACATCAGGTGTCTGGATACATCAATCACCTCCATACTTACACTGATAAGCCGCACTACACACAGCTTGATTGGACATACCTACCTGCATCTTATTGAATCGATACCACGTCGGATAGCTACTGTATTGAGGACGAAAGAAGGGCCTACTATGTATTACGTAGGTGGTAATAATTCAGTGATCACTCAGTGTATTTCGAGAAGAGCTGACCACCATTGGACAACAAAAATGCTGGACTGAATATCAAAGGACAGAAAAAGACCTCGTGGAAGATGAGCGGATGAAGTTCGAAGGGAACATGACTCTGAGATAATTTCTCACTACAGAGAGGAAGAGGCTTAGAAGAGGCTTGCAGACTGGAAGAGGCTTTGAGAGACCCTCCAGCAATGGATTAATGATTGGTGACGTTGACATGTTTGCCCTAGTCGAAATCTATTCTCACGTCATCTGTGGAGACACATTCAAGCACTGTAACAGACTAACATTGCAGAAATCACGTTAGAGAAGCAAAATGCAAACAGATATATGCGAAACTTGTGTTGCTCAACTAAACTCCTTTTCCGACTGTGAATAGTAATAAAGATAAATTATTTAGCGCTCAATTCACAGAATCATTAGTCAAGTCATAATATCACATCTCACTCTAATTTTGGGCATTCTGAAAGTATCAACGGTTCAGTAATAAGATATAATATTTCTCAAATCTAAAAGTCCCGCATTGGACTTTTATATAAGAGCAACAAGCTGGTAATATCGAAATCTATGTATTATTTTCATTTTATTCTAGAGATTTATTTACCTAGCAGTTTTCGCTGCGAGATATTTCCAGCTTACATATAAAAAGCTATTTGTGATATTTAAGTAAAAAACAGATAATTTTTAACGGTTGGAAAACTAAAATGCATATTGCCTTTTTTTTCAGCACACAGCTTTTTCTCCGACATATGCTGATCAGAATATGATATTAAACTGATATTTTGTACCTCGGATCCGAGGTACCAAATACAGTACGTTTTTTCTTATATTTCTCGTACACCTTTGATCGCAAGACAGAAATGACACTATGCCATTATCCACTTACGATTCATGCGGTTCTTAAGTGTTTCATTTCATTTCTTCTAAATACCTTGATCAATTAGTTTATACACGGTCGAGTCACAGTATTGTGACCACCAGCTAATATCCAGAGTAACCGCCGTGTGCAGCGCGGACAGCAGCTGGACGGGCTGGGAGTGACTCAATAAGGGGCTGGAAGGTGTTTACAGATTGTTGCAGCCATGCTGACTGCAGTGCAATTTCCAGCTGCTGGAGGGTGCGTGGTGGAAGTTGCATAAAACGAACAACACAATCAAAGTGGTCCCACAGATGCTCAATTGGGTTTACGTGTAGGGAATTAGGGGCCACGAAAGTATTTTGAAGTCTTCATCGTGCTCTCCCAGCCACTCTCGGACATTTCTAGCTGTGTGACACGTCACGTTGTCGTGCTGGAAGATCCCATCCGCCCTAAGGAAGACAATCAGCATGTATGAGTGTACGTGGTCTACAAGTATGGAATTATAACGAATTCGGTCCATACTGCCTTCCACAGATACGACTCGACACAGAGAATGCCACGAAAACATTCCCCAGACTCGGAATTTTGCCTAACTCGGAATTTTTCGACTTCCATTCGCCCTTCTATCTTGCCAGAATCGTGTGACTTTTCTTTATCATCCACATCTTTGTCGACTTTTTTTATACATAGTCGCAGTTTCCGGTTTCGAGTGGTTTTTTCCCGGCCCCTGATTCTTCTGCTTCACCTGTTTCTTCGGAGAATATCTTTCCTGATCATCTACTACCGACAGCTCTCCTAGATGTTCTCCCTTCTGTTCCTACTACACCACTTTGCACGCCTCCATCGAGCCCGTCTTCTGACCGGATCTTGTTGCCATGCCCTCAGTCACCCTCTCCACCTTCATCTCCTGCTCTTGTCAGTCCATTGTCTCCATGTTCGACTGCGGTCTCTACCTCTATGATTCCTCTCTTCGTCTCCACGGAGCCAGCGTCTACCAGTTGCCTTATATCTCCTGCTTCCTCACCGCTTCAGTGCAACTTATCTGTTTCTGTGCCTCCAGATTCTACGTCTTCTCATTTTCCTTTACCGACGGCTGATGTTGCTTCCTCTCCTGCTCGTCTCCTCCAGTCCTCACTCCTAGATGTTCCTGTTACAATTTCATGTTCACCATCGTGCTCCCTTCAAGCAAGTCTATCTTCTACAGGGCCTTCCACAGACAGGCCTGTAGTGTCTTCTGGGTTGCACTTGTCTTCTGTTGATGTCTCCATTCGGCCTTTTTCTCTAGATACTTCTGTTTCGCCAACTCCTAAGTCGCTGGACGAAGATCCTACTCCGCCTGTTATCAGCTCTCTCATGCCGATCGTCTCTGTGAGTTCCTCACTCCCGGCAACTCTTGTCATGTCCATTGAACCTGCATCCTCCGACTCACAATATGCACATTTGCCTTCTGACGTGTCACCTTTCTCTACAGCCGTTCCTGTCGTCCTTCCATCAGCTTTAGCCACTGTTCCTGCCTCATCGACTCTTCCTTCCAGTGCTCCTTCACCTGTGCTTCATCATGCTCCATTGTTGCCTTCCTGGACTTCTGCTGATAGTACTTCCCTTACTTGTACATCTTCTACGGCTCGACGTTCCCGACGGCGGCGTCAGCCTCTTTCTCCAGATCCTCCTTCACAACAAGACTTTGCTTCTTATGGTGATTACTACCGCACTTATGAGCGTTGGGTGAAACGTGCTATGTATAAATATCCAGACTTCTCCTTCCCGTATCCGCTAACACCAGTTCCTTATTATCCCAGTATATTCCAGAGTGTGAGCCCTTAGACTCCTGCTTGACTTTTGCTATGCTTCATGTCTTGTGTATTTCATGTTCCTCATAATATCTCTCTGTTTGAGAGAGTGGCCTGTGTGCCCATAGTTCTTTTTCTTATGTTTTGTTCTCCTGAATGCCTCAAGTGTAAGCCTGTGATTTTGTCCACGTCTTTTTGGCCTTTTGCAAATGTTGTATACCCCCGCTTTTTGTACACTATTAGTTGTCTAATAAAACGATATCGAACGACTAAACTTTTTCATGTTATTTCGGAGATATACTGAACCGGTTCTGTTGAATATCATCGAAATGTTATGAAAGGTCAGGGCACAGGTGCGAGATTTATTCCATAGCCATTATCCTCATAACTTGAGCAGTAATTTGAGTAATGATTTCTTGTAGGTTGGAAAGCGTATCACAATCAATGCATTGCATGATTTTACTAACTTGTTTCAAGAAATAGATTGGTTGATTTGGATGTATGACTGGTAGCCTTATCCTCATGAGCTCTACTCTTTGAAGGCTTTGTGGGTAAAGGAAAGCATTTCCTCTTGAAATATAGGAGTTAAAATTTATTTTGGTAATGCGTAAAATTGATTTTGACATTCTTTTCAACTTTGCTTGACTTTAATTTCCCATTGTGCGAAAAACCAGCAGTAATCATGAATGCTTTACTGAAACTTTTAAAACCAACAATAATCATGAATGCTTTAATGAAAATTTTAAAACTAGCAGTAATCATGAATGCTTTACTGAAACTTTCTAAAACCAGCGGTAATCATAAATGCTTTAATGAAACTTTTAAACCAGCCGTAATCATGAATGCTTTAATGAAACTTTCTAAAACCAGCGGTAGTCATGAATGCTTTACTGAAACTTTTAAAACCAGAAGTAACCATGAATGCTTTACTGAACATTTCCAAAACCAGCGGTCATCATAAATGCTTTACTGAAACTTTTAAAACCAGTAGTAATCATGAATGCTTTACTGAAACTTTTAAACCAGCAGTAATTATGAATGCTTTAATGAAACTTTTAAAACCAGCAGTAATCATGAATGCTTTACTGAAACTTTCTAAAACCAGCGGTAATCATGAATGCTTTACTGAAACTTTTAAAATCAGCCGTAATTATGAATGCTTTACTGAAACTTTTAAAACCAGCAGTAATCATGAATGCTTTACTGAAACTTTTAAAACCAGAAGTAACCATGAATGCTTTACTGAAACTTTCCAAAACCAGCGGTAATCATAAATGCTTTACTGAAACTTTTAAAACCAGTAGTAATCATGAATGCTTCACTGAAACTTTTGAACCAGCAGTAATTATGAATGCTTTAATGAAACTTTTAAAACCAGCAGTAATCATGAATGCTTTACTGAAACTTTTAAAATCAGCCGTAATTATGAATGCTTTACTGAAACTTTTAAAACCAGCAGTAATCATAAATGCTTTACTGAAACTCTATTCGGATTCTTGAAACAAAGTTTAAGCCTTTATTTTACTCTATTGCGATAGTAAATCAAATTTTTTTTGTTGCAGTCGTTTAGGCAGATTCATGATTCGTCAAAAACATCAAAATAAATTTCCATCTGTTTTTCCCTAAGTGATTTTCATAAAGAAGTGTATATCGTGTTCTGCGCTCAGCCACGTGCCGTGGCAAAAGGAGGTAAACATCATGGTTTTTTTTTTGTTTTTCTGACACAAATCTTTGTTTACTGCCTTGATCGCAGTTGATACACAGATTTTTAACGACTTAGCGATTGGTCTTTGAGCTGGTGGATTTGCTTTTAAGACAAGATAAGATACCTTAGTTTTGAAATAGTCGTAAAAGTACGCACCTTCTTTGAATGTTCGTTTGGTGTTCTGTTTCCTGTTAAAAGCAACGCTCGACGATTTTTCCTACTTTATAAATAATATTGCTTGTTAAAATAAGATATGTACGTCCAAATGAGCATTTCTAAATGTAAACATTTAGAAATTCTTATTCTATGATTTTCACGGCGTGTTTTAATTACAGAACACGAATATTTTTCTATACGTAAAGAGCAAAAAGATGGCCTTCTATCCACAGCTTGTTTACGTGCGCCATTTTCTTAGCAGACGATATTTAACTTCAGCAGATGTTTCTTTCGTGTTCATCTAACACGCTGTTGCCAGTTTCAATCCTTGAACTTCTTTTGTTTTCTGCAATTTCTCATGAAAAATGTTCCAAAAGTGTTTGAGCTTTCTCTGTATTTATAGTTACAAATACTTTACCGATTCTCGGAATCCAGCTTAAAAAGATTAAGCTTGTAACTGGTATCGCATACTGTGAAGAATATTGTTGCATATTGTGTGTGTTAAATAACTGGAGGTCTTTTAGCTGGAGTCATGTGCATTTGTTTTTAGCTTATTTTCGTATTTTCTAAAACTCGGCTTTGAGAAATTCTGCTTGTGTAGGAAAGAATTCAAAAGGCATATTCATTGCTCCTAAGGAGAATTCAATGTTTATCTGGAGGTTTAACGGCCACCGTGAGTAACTCATTGGGTTACAAGCAGTCGCCTGTCCCTAATTTAGGACCACTGGTTCCAGGGAAGGGAGAGAGCCAGTTCCGAAAGACAAACACACCATCTATGCCATTCGAACCCGGACCCTGTCGGCCGAATGGACATAAGCCAGCGCTTAGAACACTGCGCCACCTGAGCGGCGGGGAATTCAGTGCCTCTTTCGGTATTAATGACAAGGAACTGTACACCAACTGTACTTAAAGTAGTATAACTATACGAGTAATCCGAATTTCTTTGCGTAGAATAGAAATCAAAGTTTCCAAGCTTTCGTACATCAAGCAGATGGCTTTTTCAAGGAAGGTAGACAGCAAAATTCCTTGAAAAAGCCTTAATGTGCGATAGCTTGGAAACTTTGATTTCTGTACTACGCCAAGAAATTCGGATTACTATTATAATTATACTAAACTCATTGTCATAAAGATCCGCGCACCAAGAAAAAACCGTGCGGTTAACGCGAAATTCTGTGAATAGCTTAGGGAAGGCAGACATGCAAATGTTTCGGGTGATTCCGTATGCCCGCGCGTCCACGACCGGCGCTCCAATCGCGATCCTTGGGGCTTATAAGGCGCCGCTCAGGGGACTCCACATTCGTGCTGAAGTGCACGGTAAGAGCCAGGTAAGATCCCTGAGCCATAAACATGCCGAAGAGCCGCCGTAGATGTGCGTACGGGCAATTGACGAAATTTGAACGAGGTCGTATCGCCGGGATGAGAGAGAGGCCGGCGCGCCGAATCGGCGGCCATTTGGGCCAGTCGGACAGTACGGTGCGATCGAGTTGGGGGCAATGAACACGGGAAGGCACCGAGACACGGCGGACTTGACGGGATCTAGAGGTCCCAGACACATCAGCAGCAGAGAGGACCGTGGGATCGTGAGAGCGGCACGCACAGATGCAACGACGTTCTTGTTCAATATCCAGAGACATGTGGCGGCTGTACAAGGACTCCTGTATCCGCCAGAACCATTTCCAGACGCCTGGCAGAAGCGAATCTGCACTCTCGACGGCCATTACGTTTTCTGCCATTAACACCTGACCATCGTCGGTGTCGATTGCAGTTGTGTCAGTAACGAGCAACGTGGAATACTATGGACTGGCGACGTATAGTGTTCAGCAAAGAATTCCGCTTCTGTATGGGAACGGACGACTACCGTGTCAGAGTGCGGAGGACCGCAGGTGAGCGCTACAGTCCTAACTTCACTGTACAGCGGCACACGTCCCGAACTACAGGCGTGATGGCCTGGAAAGCCATCACGTATGACAGCCGGACTTCCCTCGCGGTAGTCTGGGGGACATTGACAGCCCAGAGCTACGTGCAGGAGATCCTGCGGCACCGTGTGCTGCTTTCCTGGCGGGGCCGCCCGAAGCCACTTTCGAACAATGTACCATTTCGAAAGTTAAACCTACAGATAAACACTGATTGTGGATTGAAATGAGATTTTTGTAGAGAAATGGTACTTGGTATGTACCATTTCTCTACAAAAATCTGATTTCAATCCCACGCCTCCTTGGTGCGCGGATTTTTATTGCAATGAGTATATTTTAAGTCATCTTTCTTGTTGACTCTTATTAAATCATTGCAATGTCACAATAAAGTTTTAGGCATCTTTTGATGTTTTTAATTTCATTGTTTTTAAATGACAGTTTTACTGTAAATGTTTTCAGGCACACTTCGTTCCTCTAGCAAAAATGGATTCGTTGTTTCAGGAAATTTGACGCAATAAAACCAAATGCAGAATAGTTCTCATTAAGACCAGTAGATATCGACTAATACCGGAACGATTAGATTTAAAACACAAGTGAGTAAATGATGGAAATATCACCGAAATCCAGTATCTCAAAGGATTTGTCACATGAATAAGAGCTGATGACAATGATGACATGCCTAGTTATGACGATTTTTATCGCATAAACAGATGATTTATTTTCTTATTTATTTAACGTTATTTGTTTATTTATTTTGATTTAATTAAATGATAATACATAGACATTACACGCTGTTCGACCTCGAAAATTCCACACCAGGAAGTATTTGTCAGAGTTCCTTGCAAACTAGTAAGCAGCGGTTGCTCCGGCTTTTTTAAAGTTTTTGCCAACCCATTCATCAAATTAAGCTTTTTTCGCCAAATGCAATCTGAAGTCGCCATTTCCCCCCACTTTTCATTGGAAATATAAAAACCATAAAAACATAAAAGTTACAATAGTACAAAAACCATAGTTCATAGGTTTTTTTACAATTAAGTAGCAAAATATGTTATAACAAGCGAATCCTAATAAAAAGAAATACAGACACTTGTTTTAAATTTTGAATATATTACTACCTATAAAATTTCGAAACGAAGAATTATTGACAGAATAAATTTCAAATGAAGTGAAAAATTGGGTATTGCATTTATTCTGTGTTTTGGTTCTGAAAGGGCCAGCGTAAAAACAAATGCAGATGTTGAAAAGTTTCACCTTTTTATTTATAGAAGTGTCATTTAATAACTATTTTCATATAAGTTGTGCAATATTGGTTGATGGTTTACATCAAAAGTGAAGAAATCCACAAATATGATCGCATTTAAAAGATTTTATATTAATCTTTATAAATATCTTTGGCATTGCGGAAGCAAAATTTGACATGATATCCGAGCAAAAACAATCTTTTTTAATGACGTCCGAACAAAAACAATCTTTAAAAATAATTTATTTCGATCGGACGTTGTTAAAAGAATTGCCAATATTTTCGCTCAAACTTTTTTCCATCGCTAAGACTATTTCTTCTTCGCAAGTTGCGAAGAATGCGATCAGCGAAGCGATCCATGCTAGTAGGTATGTGTCGACAGTTGGGTTACACAAATGTCTGTAGTTGTGAATTGTTAATAAAATGACCAAGTGAACTAATCACGTGATAGAGGAGACAAGTAAAATAGCAAAACGGCTCTGTGCAGCCACTTCATGAGAGTGATCTCGGTGGCGAAAGCACGTATAAGGAGTGAGAATGCCTTAATTACGTCATCAGAAATCTTACCATCACACGGACACCTTTACTAGAAGATTCATCATAAAACAACATATGACTGGTATTTCTGTACGTTTCATAGCAGCGATAACGCGTCAAGATGCAAAAATTGTCTGCTGAATATGGCCACAGTGATTGGAGGAAAGAAACGTGTGTCGCCGTAGAGCTACTGGTGCATGTAGAAGGACGTCCTTTCCCCCCAATCGACGTCAATCCGTAGCAGACCCCCAGTCCATAGCGCATGATGTTCGATGTGGTGTACAGGCACCTATGGCGATCCCCTCATTGACACATACTGCGATTCGCAGATTGACTGAGGCAGGATTTCACTCACGCCGGTCCCTGTGAGGATTGCCACTAACCCCAGCACAACGTCGTACAACGTTACACTGGTGCTCTACTAGATATACGTGTAAAACTGAGTGGCATCATGCCGTATTCACAGTCGAGTCTCGCTGCTGTCTCAGCGCAAACGATCGGCAATTGAGAGTCTGAAGATGATGTGGTCATCGGAATGCAACACGTAAGAGTCATACGGTTCCTCAGCTTAGTGTCATGGTTTGGGGCTCGATCAGTTTCAGATGCTGTTCGCCGCTCCTAAGCATAGTGGGTACCATACAATATGTCGATGAAGCGTTGCAGCTCGTTTCGTTGCCCTATTTCAGTGGTGTTCCTGATACCCAGTTCCAACAAGATAAAGCCCGCCAGCACACTGTCAACACTAAAAGACAGTGCTGAGGTGATGCCCTGGCCAGCGCGATCAAAATACATCCCCTCAATAGAGAACTTCTGGGACGTTATTGGAAGACGACTTAAAGCCTCTCCACAAACATCTGGAGATGACGATGAATTGTGGAAAGAGGTCAACCATTCATGGCCAGCAATACCTCAGGACATCATCCGGGGACTTTCTCACTAGATTCTACGTCATGTTGCCGAATGTATACCCAGTATGGTGGTTATAAACACACCGGACAAACTTATATGAAATGCTGATTGAAACATGTACATCAGTATAAAGTTGACGAACGTAACGAGTTGTATAAATATGAAGAGTGAAACTGCTGGATCATGATTGCAGATATCTGAGGTGTGTATTTAAAGCTTCTGTAATATTCTGTATTTCCTTTTGCAGGTACATCTATGGGTTGTAAAGGTGACATTACTGAGTGGCGAAGCGAGGTCATTGTTTTTGGCGTGGGAACGTGGTCATTTCTTGCAAGACGTGGCAAAGTTCGTTGGTCTGTCCGAGTCAACAGTCAGTAGTATCCATTTCCAGTTAAAGAAGTATGGAAGCTATCACAGTGGGCTAGGCAACTGGAGTAGAAGCTCTCTGAGGACAAATTGGGATGGCAGGCGTTTGGAACGATTAGTAACTGTTGCATGTTTTCAGACTAGTCAAGAACTGCTTCAATAGTGCAATGATGGACCCAGTAAATCAGTCACAGAACGAACGCTATTTCACGGCTTGGACATTTTCAGTCGCCAGATACATCCGAAGTTAACAACTGTCCAGAAGAAAAATCAGCTTGCTTGCACAAAACAGCAATTGTCACTGGACAATTTCACAGTGGTGACAAATAAGATGGTCCGATGAATCCAGATTCTGCTTGTGTTCTAATGATGGTCGCCCTAGGATCATGCGGAAGAATAAAGAAGCATTTCACCCAGAACGTGTCCAACAGGCAGTGCAAAAAGAGGTGAAAGTGTCAAGTTTTGAGGCTGTATTTCAAGTTCTTGCGTTGTACTATTCGCTGAGGGTAAAAATGTATTTTTGCCATTTGTCCAATTTTTGGACCAGGAAAGACACATAGTAACTGAAGGACACATCCCGTGTTTTAAGATGATACTTCTCGTGTACATCGACCTAGAACTGTGCTGGATTGGTTTAAGTTACATGAGAGAGACGCTCCACATCTCAAATAGCCTGCAAATTCACCGGATCTGCATTCTTCTTCTTGGCTACTCAGTTCAAGGACTGGTCGTTCAGCAGATGTACTCTGTCTCTCCATTAATCTCTGCTCTCCGCCGTTCTCTTCAAGTCATAGTATGTCCTAATTTTGGTGCCTTGAAGTAATTGTGCCACAAAACCATTTCTTGGCAGTCCTCTTTCTCGCTTGCCCTGAATTATCTCTTTCAAAACTTTCAGAATCTGGCCTCCATGACGCAATGTGTGTCCCATCCATAGCATTCTTCTTCTTTTTCACATGTTGATCAGATTCCTGGGTTCTCACACTCTCTCCAGGACCACCTCATTAGTCTTTCTATCGAGCCGATTTATTCTCTCCATTCTTCTATAGCTCCACATCTCAAATGCCTCCAGCCTTTTCACTTCCCTCTTGTCCATGTCTCAGAACCGTAGAGAGCTAGTGGCCAAACGTATGCCTTTAAAATTATCTTCTCAGTTTTAGATCTATATTTTTGGCTGTCAGTAGGCTGTCCGTTCTACATGTAATTGAAAAATCAGGGACATGTTAGAAAGGACCGTGAAGAAGAAAAAACAACATCCTGCAAATTTCATTGAATTAAGGCATCTTTTGAGCATGGAGTGGAATAAATTTGCTACACAGGTGATACTGAGCCATATTGACAGTATGCCTAACAAAAAAGAAGCTGTAATTAAAGCAGGTGGTGATATAACTTCTTATTAGGGAATAAAGTGTAAGTTCCGTAATTTTTTTGTCCGGTGTGTTTACCGACTGAGGACACATTATACTGTTCACTGCAGTCCTGCAATTCCTTAGATATATTCATACAAATTTTATACTGTTCATTGCATTCCTGCAATTCCTTAGATATATTCATACAAATTTTATACTGTTTAATCAGATATATTCATGAAAAACATATATACTACAAAATTTGATGTATTCAAATTTATATATTTCATATAGTGTGAATATATGAATATATATTCACACTATACAATATATATAAATTTATATATATTATATAGAATATATCTGATCTGAATATATAAAATATATTTATTCCTATTTATGACAGGATAATGTTATTTATCCTGTCATTATATATGAATATATGCATCAATATATCTGATTAACAGTATTCAAATATATATTTTTATACTGTTATAATCAGATATATTCAAGAAAATTATATATATTCATAAAATTTGATATATTCAAATTTTTTACTGTTAATCAGATATATTTATGCCACATCATACTGTTCATTGCATTCCTGCGATTCCTCAGATATCAGATTACTTCTTGCTAACCTACTTTTATTATAAGTTTCATCTTATTTCTGGCATTTCTTATGGTGTAGCATATTCGAGGTCGAGTAGTGTATGAAGCACTTCTTTAATTTAACTTCAAATGTTTCGGTTTAATGCTCACAATCAAATCTAACTTCTCAAGTTTTCGTATTTCATCAAGCTTACATTCCGGGATCTCTACGGTTTTCCACTTTGTGAAATTGCACTGTGTATGTCTATAAATATTATGCAATGCCGTTACTCTGCTCCATATTTTGTTTATTCATTTCAGTGGAACGAATTTAGGAGGAAAACAGATTTCACACAAATCTGCAAGCATCATAAAACTGCCGAACTATTTTACTGTTAGGAACCAGTTGTAAAATTTTGATATCAAGCTGTTTCAGTGAGTATAATACATTTGTCTCCTCCATATCTTGTTCACTGGAAACGAAAGAGAACTGCCTTTAAGCAATAGTTACTTCCTAAATTAGTTGCCTACGGAAAGAAACTGTGTTCTTTGTAGATGCGCCTTCTCAGTGCCCGTACGCCTGTCAAGGGGATTAGATGGGGAATAAATCATTTACGAGCATCGTGTTGTTCCATTAATGAAAAAAGACAATAGATCTGTGCGAATAAGATATTAGATCGGCGTGTTCTTGTCTTCATTTATAATACGTTAATACATAGGGAAATGGCGAGCAGAGAGTGTGGTCATTAATATCATACACGTGTCACTGGAACAGCACGCCTCCTAGAAACAACCACAAGGTAAAAAATAATATTTCGGTAATTCATGAATGAATGTACATGACATCAGTCAGTACTGTTCATGAAAACGAGATGCCAGCTGTAAGTTATCTTTTTATTCATCATCAGAAGTACTCAGAAGTTCGGAGAAGATGCTATCTAACAATACTTCCTAAACAGATGTGAAATAAACACAAAGATCTACTTAAAATGGTTTTCCTTTATTTGGTTCCTAACCATCTATAATTTAATTAGGTAATAAAAAAACACTACCCGTAGAAAATTTCCATACAGGATAGATCTCATTATTTTGTAAGACAATAATTTGGCCTAGAAAATTTTCAGCGTAAATAGGATTGTTGTCTTTTCCTGAAAAGAAAAACTAATAAAATTAGAAATGTCTAGAAGGGGTTCATTAGGATTTAAGCCCAAATAAGATGGTGTTACAGAGTAAAACATTGTGTTTCTTTCAATTCCTTATCGCGTGGGTTCGCCAGGACTTCGGTTGTAAGGACATATAGAAGTTTTGGGATTTCAACTCTATTTTTCCCCGATGACAAAATAAATACGTTACCAACGTAATAAGGAATTGCTTTTCTGAATTGGTGCTCTATATTCAATTATGTGTATAGGAAAGGTCACGTATTAGACTAGTCTTGATTTTATATTACTTCATATTCATTCGTCTTACTGTTTAACCATTGATGTGTTTCTCTTTCCAAACTTCTACATGTATTCCATCTAGGCCTCAAAGAAACCTTTTTCCATCCTACAAAAATGAAGAATCCTTTTCCAAATTCTGCTTCTTACCGCGTGCAAACCCCTGGCGAATCTCCCTCTTCTCCCTTCTATGAGAAAAGTCACGGGCTACAATCTCTCTAGTTCACTTTCACGTCTCTCATCCCCCCTTCATTAGAAATTGTCTTTACATATGTACTCTTCATCTTACGGACCTTTTGCTAGTGGCTGAATGCCCATTACCTCTCCATCGATCCATCGTGAGAAATCCCTCATTGAAACCTAAAGTTGCAAGAAAAAGTTATTTGCTTGAATTTTCTCCATACGAGAGCTCTGGCGTTATAAAGCGATAAGAACATTAACCATTCACTAGCACAACAATAAAATGATATAAACTGATATTCTCGTGAATCCGTCGAACACCAATAATGTTTTCCGGACTCTGGCAGCTTAAAGGAAGTGGCTGACTATACATCCTCTTTCATTAAACGGCTGGAAAAATATTAGGTAAAGCAGACCGACTCAAAATTCCCACAAAAACACTGACGAAAAAGCGAAACGATTTTAACTATGAGACAACGTTAAATGTGATTATTAAAACTTCCGCGCCACCCCGGTTACGCAGTGGTCTACGCGCTGGCTTCTGACTATTCGACCGAGTTTCGAATCCCACTGAGACATATCATGTTTGTGTTTCGGCACTGGTTCTCTTCATTACCCCTGGAAATAGTGGCACGAAATTTGCAACGAACGACTGCTTATAACCCATCGAATTGCCCAGCCAAAACAAAACAAAAAAGTAAGGTGAAATTAATGAACCCAGTGCTACAAAGCAAAATTGCACATACATACAATTCTTGTGAAAACTGCAGCTTTTTTTGGCAATATACACTGCTGGCCACCCAAAATGCAACACCAAGACGGAAGCATCCGATTGGCCTGAAATTCGCAGCATGCGTTGCCCGTGAGAGGACATGCAAACGATTAGCATTGCATGGCATATGCGAATCATGTGCGCCCGGCACGCCACCAAGACGCGCTATAAGAAGGGTGCACACAAGGCGGGGTGTAAGTAGTGGAAGTGTGTTGTGCTGCCGGACCTTGAGTGGGAAGCTTCCTGATGCCTCGTCGCAGAATACGGCAGTCATTCCATCACGTTTCGGAATTCGACAGAGGACGAATAGTGGCTTATCGAGATAGCGGTTTATCGTACCGAGACATCAGCGCCCGTGTGAGACGACATCCAGCCATAGTGAGGGGACTATGGATTCGGTGGAGTGAAGGAGGGACGGACGGACCGACGTAAGCGATTGCCGCAGCCGCGGTACACCGCCGAACTAGAGGACCGACATGTTGTGCGGCGGGCATTGACGGCTCGCACCGCCACATCACGAACATTAGCGCAGAAATTTGGGTGTGCTGCGCAACAAGCTGTGTCAGCACGTACCGTTCGAAGTGGTCTGCAGGAGTGGGGACTTGTCGCACGGCGCCCATTGCTCCGATTACCATTGACGTTACACAACCGGCGAGTGCGGCGGCAGTGGGCCGTTGAGCGCCGCACCTGGACTACGGAATGGCACGACATTGTCTTCTTCAACGAATCCCACTTCTACCTGCAACACCACGATGGTCGGATCCGCGTGTGGCGGGACCGCGGCGAGAGACTGTATGACGCCTGCATTATGCATCCCCATACCGGTCCGTCGCCTGGCGTTATGGTTTAGGGCGCAACTGGATATGACACCCGCACCCCTCTGGTACGCATCGCCGGTACACTCAACAGCCGCAGCTACATCTCCGACGTTTTGGAGCCTGTAGCCCTCCCTTACCTGCAGAACCTGCCAGCGGCCACGTTTCAACAGGGCAATGCGCGCCCGCACGTGGCACGCATCGTGCAACAATTCTTCATGGCCTACCAGGTGTCACTGATGCCGTGGCCCGCCTGCTCGCCCGATATGTCGCCCATCGAACACGTCTGGTCGGTGATCGTCAACCGAGTGGCCCGGCAAGCACCACCCACGGCTACGCCTGATGAACTGTGGCAACATGTGAAAGCAGCCTGGACCGACATACCCCAAGCCCACATCCAAAGCCTCTTTCTTTCGATGCCACAGCGTGCAGCGGCCGTTATTGCCAGCCATGTGGGCCACACGAACTATTGATGTCGGCGTGTTCCGCAAGTCGCACGGGCCCGTAAGCTCAATCGTTTCATGTTTGTATCTGTTGTTATGTGTCCGTTAGATCTGGCTTTGCTATCTCGTGTCCTTCTTGGTGTTGCATTTTGGGTGGTCAGCAGTGTATAAACGATAAGACGGTCACTAGATACCAGTTGTTGCATTGGGGGTGGGAGGTTGACGACCACAATGAGAACTCGTAGGGATACAAACAAACCCTCTTCCTTAATTTATCACGACTTGCTCGGGGGAAAGAAGAGGACAAACATACTACCCACACATCACCTGGACTGCCATAAGACACACTATCCATGCCTCACTCAGGACTCGAACCGGGCTCGTCTTGGATGAATGAACAGAAGCTAGAACCTGGACTACCATAAGTCAAACGCATTATTCACACCTCACCTGGACAGGGCTCATAAGATACACCATCCATGCCTCACCCTGTACTCGAGCCGGGCTCATCAGGGATGAACGAACAGAAGCTAGAACCTGAACTGCCATAGGTCAATCACACTCCCACACCTCACCTGGACTGCCATAAGATACACCATCCATGCCTCACTGGGCTCGAACCGTGCTCATCTTGGATGAATGAACAGAATCTAGAATCTAGACTGTCATAAGTCAAACACACCAACCACACCTCACCTGGACTTCCATAAGACACACCATCCATGCCTCATCCTGGACTCGAACCGAGCTTATCTTAGATGAATGAACAGAAGCTGGAACCTAGACTGCCATAAGTCAATCACATTACACCCCCACACCTCACCCGGACTGCCATAAGGCACATCATCCATGCCTTACCCTGGATTCGAACCGGGCTCATCTTGGATGAATGAACAGAAACTAGAACCTGGACTGCCATAAGACACACCATCCATGCTTCATCTCGGACTCGAAGCGGGTTCATCTTGGATGAATGAACAGAAGCTGGCGGCTCAGGCCACTCTGCCAACTCTCCCAACCCAACAAGAAGTTTGAGGCTCTTGATGACATCTTTTTGGGTGGTACCTATTTTCTCCTACGATGTTACATAAAACAGCTAATACTAAATTTTAATTCCACTCTACACTTGCAGAATCGTTAAAATACATGTGGTCGGGCTTTGCCCTCTTGAAAGATCACACAGGGAACCGTTCACCTGATTTAATGCCGTTAGATTTTTTGCCAGAGGTTTAATTAAGTTTAAGGTGTACACTTGTAGAAGAATTGGTGATGTAGCCGTGCTTCGAAATCGTATTATCATTGTAGTTTAGAAAATAATACCTCAAACGATGGAAAGTGAGTTCCGGGAAACAATTTATCGCTTTGAGTTCTGTAGAGACATTGATGGCCGCCGTGTGGAGATAAATAGCACTATTTCTTTGTGGCACTTACATTGAAATAAGTGGTAAATAGAGATAGATAAATAGCCCTAATTCTTTGTGGCACTTACTTTGAAATAAGTGATAAATAGTGATAGATAAATAGCACTAATTCTTTGTGGCACTTACTTTGAAATAAGTCATAAACAGAGAAAGATAAATAACACTTATTCTGTGTGGCACTTACTTTGAAATAAATATATTTTTCATGTCTTAAATCTGTTTCTCTTAATTCCCATTATTTTTTCAAAATAGATAATGACTTTTGAGATACCTTGTATATTCCCATCTATTCAGTGCAAATAATGAAGTTTTTCATAAGATCTCTATCATAAGGTTAGTGCATGAAATTTATTTTGTATTGCCCGTAAGGAATCAAAGAACGAGCAATAGAAATTACTTTTAGCAAGTTGCTTAGCATAAATGGCCTTCAAAGCTGTAAAACCTTTGTCACTTAGCCTTTGTGCTTATTTCCCCATCTGAGCGGTGCAATCTTAACAAGCGGTGAAGCCATCTCTTATTACTTTATTCTGAGTACTGCCTTCTATACAAAAGAGGGTCCTCATTATACTACAACCCTTGTAATGCATGAGAAGCCATACTGTGTGGTGGCGTGTTTCTTGTTGCCATCGCAATCATAAGAACAAAGGACAAACATCAAGTTTCTTGCGAAACTGAGGAAAATTGTGCCTGAAATTCCAAAGATATTAATTCAAGCATATGGGATAATGCAGTAAAAGAAAACTGCAGTGCAAAGGTGGACCGAGCGTTTTGCTGAGGGATAAAAGAAAGTCCCAGACGGCAGTAGACAAAGATAGCCTACAACCAAACAGAACAGAGTCAAGCACTTGGAAAATTCGTGAGTTTTGCTAACTAACACGCCACTAATTGCAGACAATTTTCAAATGTATAATAAATTGAATGGTTTGGGCTCAAGATCTGAAGGTGAGAAACGTTTTTGAAAAATGATATCGAGAAAAATGAATGATGAATAAAACCAAAAGCTTCAAATTTTCACAAACCTTTTAGAAAGGAAAGAAACTGGAGAAGATAACTTGCTTAGACGAATTTATCAATCGGTAATGAATCAGTTTTTTGCATCCAATGCCACACATGAATTAAGAATCATGCTGTACTGCGGAAAAGGGAAAAATCGCCACAACCCGACAAAGTCAGATCTCACAGTCTTTCCTATGAATATTCCTCGCCCCTGTATTCTGTTAATTAAAGTATTGTTCTCAGCCTCTCACAATATTTCTGACTCGTAATTTCTTCTGTTTTTCATTATTTGTGACCATGTATTCCTTTGGTGGAAACATTGCTTTGCTCCAATTACAATGTTTGTAATTTACCATGACTGCGTATATTAACTGCTGACTATTCCCTTGGTGTACTCGGCCTGATGATGGAGCTAGAGTAGCTTCAAAAGTTCTTGCCCTTCATGCATGTTTTGAAGTTGTAAATAAACATCATTTTACTTTGTACGTTTTTAGGGAAAAGTTAAATCGTGTATGAGACTGCTTCACCTTAGTTTTAATGTATGCCTGAAACAGTGTTCATGACTTATAATACGTCTTTGAAAAAAGGAACGTGCTCATAGCATCCAAATGCCCCTCCGTACCTTTCTAGAAATCATATCTCTGCACCTATTAATTCAAAATGATTCTTTTTGTACTAGTAGAACCGCGAGTTCCAAGATCCATAGCTTTTGATCATTTTGCGATGTATAACATTGCCACTAGTGGCGCAAATGCAGATTCTGCTTAATTCAAAATATATTTTATTCCACATCATTACATTTAAAAATTCGATTGAAAAAATATTTTTATCCTTAGAACTTTTTACCAAAAAGATCATTTTGCTTAGTTTCTACTACAAACACTTTACAGTTTTTTTTGCTAGACGGCATAAATGCATATTAAATTACTTCAGATATCTGTGCCTCTAAAAGTCCGATTGGAAACTGTGCCTTCACGGTGAAGAATATTTTCTATATAATTTCAAAACTTTTGTAACGTATACATTTTTGTGTGTGTCACTAAATATTGCAGAATAGCTCTCATAAAAAATAAATTTTTCATATAATGCCAAATTTCTTTGTAACGCACGTTTTTGTCACTAAAGATTGTGAACATTTGTTTTTAATCAGATGCTGCTCACTCAGGAATACATGTTTTTTCCATATTTTTTATTCAAAATAATGAACAGTATAAATGTTTTCTTTTATATCCCCATCTTCCAAAATTCCAATTGGAAAAATTCTTTTGCATCTGATATCATTGACAGCAGGGAATATTTTGCATGTATTTTAATTTTTCATGGCGCACAGTTCTGCCTCCATGTTGCGTAAGAAAGTGTTTCGTTTTAAACTGTATTTCCGCTTCAAAAATTCCATTCGAAAATAAATTTCTTGTACTATGTGCCATTCATTATGGTAAAGATTTCGAATGCTATGCACCTCAAATTATTCACAGTTTTTCACACTTCATGAGTATATGCATGAACTAATTTTTTAATATCCCTGCTTTTAAAAGTAGCGTTTGAAAAATTATTTCCCCCATCCCATAGCTTCCACTGTTAAAAATATTTTGTACATATTTTACATTTTTCCAGGATCTAAAGTTCAACCACAACAGGGAATCTCTAGATATTTCTGTTTGAAAGAGCTCCACCGATTCTAAAAATCTCTGAATGGTCGGTTATGCTTTACTCTTAAAACATTGTAATTCTCTTCTTCAAAGAAATCATAGTCTCTCCTTTAGTGGCTGTAAAGTTATGCAATGTTTTCCTCCTTATTTGTGTTTCCAATTCTTCGATCGGAAAAATTCATTTGCCGGGAATATCGTCCGCTATGAGGAATGTTTGGCGCATAATCTCGGATTTTTCGTAACTAAACTGCTTACCTCTTGTAAAAATATATGATGTGTTGTTTACTCTTGAAGCTATTTCACTGTTGAGTATTTGTACATAAAATGTGAATACATACACTATATTGACAAAGTAACCGGACCCAACATTAGGTGTTCTGCAAATAGCTATTTGCAGAACACCTAATGTTGGGTTTGTTTTGTTTTTTGTATTAGCTGCAAACTTAACTAAGTATTTGCAAATGCCTCAAACTAAACACTTGTACTGTACATATTCCAGAGTCAATGGGTCAGAAGCGATACTTACAGTTCAATGTTCCAGCTTTTTTTGTTTTGTCGGCACATCATAGTAGCACAACGTTGACTGTAATTTACTTCGCAACAATAAAGGCTGATATTCACATACCCTTCACACAATATCAAGACGTTATCTAGATTCAACAAATCTTTAACTCAAAATATACTGCCTTTTAATAAGCAGCTAGGAAGAACTGCTCGTAGCCTAAGCACATGAAATCAATCTGCTCTTATAGTGAACAAAAAATCTCCTCACGCAATAAATCGCTATCGTATCGTTCACCTCTTAACTTTCGCACTCTATTCACTATCTAAAATTAACACAATATATCATTATATTGATCTTTGACTCACTACCAGTGATGCCAACTTTAGAAACTCATCGTAGGAAACACCGTGTTGTTAAGTCAGATGAACGTTGAACGAGAAGAAACACAAGAACAAATTTACGTAAAAATACAGGAACTCAAGAGGAAGGTTAGATTAAAGATGTACACTATATTGACAAAAGTCACCGGACACCTAGAAGAGAAACACAACACAGCATTTATTGATATACATTAGTACGGTGTCGGTCCAGCTCAACTGAGCCTTCGCTGAAACGTCGTGGTTCTTCTCGAAGACGCCCACCGAAGACGCCGACTGCCGCATCACCCCGCACCTCTCCCCGTACTGGTAGTACCTCTCGAAAGAATTCACCATCAAAGGCTGCTACCACTTCTGTCCAGGCCGACGAAGAGCCTCCTCTTAAATTTGAGGATCTTGTCGAATACCTTAAGGATGGCTCGGTTCCTACTGGGCCGATTTCATTTGAAGATTTACATCAATACCTGTCACATAAGACAGACCACTCCACAACGCATGCTTTACTCTCAAAGTATGCATCGTTTCTCCCTCTAGTGCATGATCAGATCCAAGTCCTTAATCAATGCATCTCCCACCTTCGCAAGGAACATCCGTGGGCTAAAACCTATTTTAATCGACTCAAATCATTTCCTCCTGTTGTGAAGGCTCTTCAGCAAGCATTAATGGAAAAAAGTCTTCAAGATTGTATCTCTTAATTGCAGGGGATTTGCATCCCCATTTTCTAATGCCTTGGTACATGAAGACCTCACTCCGTTAGGAGCTGATCTTCTCTTACTACAAGAGACGAATTGCCAATCCACTACGATATTCTCACGATGGCGCCAGTGGAACTACACATTTCACCACGCCTACCAACTATCATCCCATAGTGGTCTAGCTATAGGTATCCGCCATACTTTCAACTCCATAATCACCTCTTTTTCGGTTCGAAACTTATGTCGAGACCTATTACAGTGTGCATCATTCACCATAGCTTCCACATCTTATCATATATTTAATATTTATATTCCAAGCTCTTCAACCCACTTGACAATACTTTTTACTCGCCTTCGTCGTGCCTTGTCTCGCATTCCTCCCATAGATCATGTTTTAATTGGAGGGGATTTCAATTGCACTCTGAATCCTACCCTGGACCAAGTTAACACGGCGTTCTCTCCTTCCACCAGAGAACGCCGTGTTAACTTGGTGAATCTTCTTCAGTCAGTGGTCTCCGACAACTCATTCATTGATGTTCACCGTCACTTCCATCCTTCATCGACTGTACATACTTGGCGCTCGCAGCATAATCAAAATCCGTACACAGCTCGCCTTGACAGATACTACGCCTCATCTACTCTGCTTACAGCTGTGACAGAATCTATTATCACTCCTACAGCTTCTTCTGACCATTGTGCCATCGTTCTTATTATTCAAGCAGTTCCAGCACAACCCCGTACAATTCGTCCATGGACTCTTGACGACACTCTTCTTACAGATCCAGACTTCTGTACTTCAGTACGCTCCTTCCTTGAGGACAAACGACCTCAACTTCAATCAGCTCCTTGTGGTCTGACTTTTTGGTTGGACATTAAACAGCAACTCATTCTCCACGTTCGCAGTCTTTCTTTTAAAGCAAAAACGCTTCAAAACATGCGTCTCAACCATGTCCGTTCCATGATCTCCATCCTAAGCCTAAGTGATCCTCTCTTCTGCCACTATCAAGAAGAACTGCGATCAATCCTCCTTCCTCTGGCTCAACAAGCTCTACGACGTCTCCGGCTACAACATCTATCGCCAGACGCATCCAATTACGATTTCCTTACATCCATGGAAAAAACACGAACAGCATCGAATTCACTTCGGCACCTTCGCCTCGCATCTGGAGAGGTGTCTGATGATCCACTCACTCTATGTTCCCAGGTCCGAAAGTTCTATACAGAGAAGTTCTGTGAATCTCCTCCGCCATCCTCTTCAGCTTTGGCATCACTTCTTTCTAACCTACCACAAGTTCCTCCCCATCTTGCCTCTTCTCTCCTCCTTCCTCCCACGTTCTCTGAACTATCCTCTACGTTTTCTTCTTTAAACTCTAGGGCCGCACCGGGTCCGGACGGCCTCACTTTCCTCTTCTATAAAACCTTTCTACCTCTCCTTCTACCATTTCTCTTTTCTGCACTTTCTGCTGCTTTCAATCACTCCCCTCTACCGAGGCGATTCACAGTAGCATATGTTGTACTATTCCCTAAGAAAGGTGATCTCCTTGACCTGGGGAATTGGCGCCCTATCTCCCTTTTAAATCTAGATTATAAACTTTATACTAAACTTCTTTCCCAACGCCTTAACCCCATTCTCACTCACATTCTCTCCCCAAATCAAACTTACACAGTTCTCGGCCGTTCACTTTCTCATAACATCCATCTACTAAATGATCTAATCCATCTTGCCCAATCTCGCTCTGAACCCCTCGCCCTTCTCTCTCTTGACCAACAATCCGCTTTTGATAATATCTCACATTCCTATCTATCGGCTACACTCCTTCACTTCGGTTTTCCTCCTTCCTTCGTCTCTCTTCTTTTCTCACTCTATCAAGACGCCGTTCTCCAGGTCAAGCTGCCCACCTTTCTCACAGCGCCTATTCCCTTCCGCCGGGGAGTGCGGCAGGGTTGCCCACTCTCCGGACAACTCTTTGCAATCGCAATTGAACCCTTCCTCCGCTCTGTACACCAATCTTTTAAAGCAGTTCTGCCACCACTCTCTGCCTGCACAAGACATCATGCCACTACCTCTGTTGCATACGCAGATGATGTCACCATCTGCATCCGTCATGACTCACAGTTTCCGTGTCTCCAACGTCTATTCGCAGCTTATGCCTCATGCTCCGGTGCAGCGCTCAACTCATCTAAAAGCACTGGTTTATGGTGCGGCTCATGGGCACATCGTGTAGACACCCCTTGGGAGCAAGCTGGTCGTCCACCTCACAGCGCTTCCTTGGAGTTCATCTTGGTTCCTTGCAAGCTGCCCCCTCTACACGTGGAATGCTATTCACCCACGCTTGCTCAGGTCAACTGCCTCCTGGAGGAGAGCCCAGTTCTGCTCATCATTCTTCCAGAGAGCTCGCCTCTCTCGAACTTACCTGATTTCCTTGTGCACACACTCTTGGCTTGGTGTCAAGTCTCTACAACTCCGCCTTCATGAAATGACCCGATGTCTTACTTCTCTGATTTGGACCTGCCACCACTGGGTCAGTGTCACAAAGCTTTGCCTCCCTCCGGATCACGGCGGCATCGGACTCCTTGATACACAGGAGTACTACAAGGCCGTCAGAATTACTACTTTTCTCCGTCTCTTCACGTCGCCAGTACCAGATGCCGTTTTAGCTAGGGACGTCATCGCCTCCCCGAGCAACCCTAACTTTTCTTTTCTCTCCTTACTACTCATGGACCCCCGACCCCTCACCCTCATTCGACTTCCCCCTGTTTACCGTGAAGCTCTAACTTTCCTTCGTTCCCTCCCTCTCTCTCGTTCTCCACCTGATTCCACAACTGAGCTCCTTGCTGAACCCCTCTTTTATTCTTCGATTATTCACCCCTCTCATCTTCCGTACTTTGCCTATCCTACCTGGCTCCGAGCAGGTGTGGTAACAGTTAAAGATCTCACTAACCCGGACCTTTCTTGGCGACCCTTCGCCAGCCTCCCTCCCTCTCTTCTCCTCTCCTCCTCCTCTCGTGATATCTACGACTCTATTATTTCATCTATCATTTCTCAATTTCCTCATCTTGCTTCCCACTCAGGTCTTTCCTTTGTTCCTTCTGCTTCTCTCCCATTTCCTCTTTTCTTGCTTACTTCTGGCTCAGCTCATCCCATTTCTTCTCTCTCGGTGTCAGCTCTTTATCGGTTCCTCTCTATGCCCCATTCTTCTCCTCCTCTCCCCATTCCTGATGTTCCCCCTGCTGCCACTGCTACGGTGTGGTCAGCCGCCCTGTCTCCTCTTTCTGCTCCTCTAGAAATTAATACCCATTGGCTTTTCCTCCATCGCCGCCTTCCTGTTCCCTCCGTTCTTTTCCGAATGTCTCTTCTCGATTCCCCTCTTTGCCCTTTCTGTGCTCGGGAGGCTGATGTCTCCCATGTCTATCAACACTGTGTTATATTACTCCCAATGCTGAACTTGGCATGTACTATCGCCCAATGTTCCATTACAGCAGATCTTACATTTGATGCATATCGGACTCTTCTGCTACAGAACTATCCCCCAGTCAAGCTCCCATCAGTCTGTGCCTATATTTTTATTTTAGCGAAGCATGTAATCTACGTGTTTCATCAACGCTGCAGATATTTGACTACTCCTCTGACTGTGCATGAAGCTTCTACGGCATTATTATGCCATTTCCGCGACCGTCTGACATCTCGACTTCGGCTAGAGTATTCTGTTGCAGTTACTCAGCGTCGGGAGAGCCAGTTCCTTGCCACCTGGTCACCGGCTGCCTCATGGTTTACCAGCTCGCCAGCGTCATTGTACCTGACGGTCGGCAGATTTGGTATTTGACCTTTTTGAATCAGAAATGCATATGTAAATATCAACAATCTGTTTTCAAGATCTTTGCACAGCTTGGAAATTTACCGCATGGGTTTTTTTTATAAAGGGCTGTACGTGTTTACACAGCAAATTGTTTTTTGTGACACTCATCTTGTATTTTTTTTTTTTCCTACATTGACGTTCAAGTTAGTTCGTCTTTAGTTTACATTTTGAGTATAAATATTGCAGTTAGTCATTAGCATGGTGCTGTATAAACATAGATATTGTTTCTGCAGTGTAGTTTTTTGTAATTTTGTTCTATTTTGTTTCCCGAACATGTTTGCACTGTGCTGTATAATCGTACATAGTTTTAAAAATATTGCGGAACAAGTCATCCATCTTATTTGCATCAGAATGTCCAAGTTTAGTTATTTCCTGTTATTAAACATTCCAATGATTTGTCTGATAATCAGTTTTTTAAATTGCATAGTACTGTACATCCTTGTAAATATGTTGTGTTAAAACTCACTGTCATATCGTACCTTCTTTCAAGAGACATGTTGACTAATGATTCTTACTGTATTTATTTTTGCACAAGTTAGTCAATTGCATGGTGTTGTACTCATGAGTAATATATTTTGAAAAACATTTTACCTATTTTGTTCTTTTGTGTGAGGTGATGCTTGGTACTATCATTCTTCTATCACTACATATGGATAGTGAGAATATGTTAAAGCTTTATTCATCGTGTGTTTTCTTATTATACTTACATTTTCTATCTGGTCAACAGAATAGTGTTACATTTCTGTATATGGTCCGATTTTGATTTGTAACATGTTGACACTGTGCTGTATATCTGTACATTGTTTTTGAATATTGCCGAACAGGTAATATATTATATTTACTCCAGGAAGTCCAAGTTTGTTCTTCTCCTGATATTCATCATTTCATTGATTTGTCTTATGATCAGTTTGTCAATTGCTTTGTACTGTACATTCTTGTAACTATGATGTGTTACACCTTACTGTCTTATTGTATTTTTTTTTTTTTTTTTTTTTGCAAGAGAAATGTTGTCTCCTGTAGCTCTCAATTTTCTTGAACAGGTTTGTTAATCGCACAGCAATGCACTTATGAGCAATAAGTTTTTTTGTTAAAATCCTTCCTCAATGCCCAGACATGCTTGTCGCTGTTCATTTATCACGAGCTGTAATTTTGCTCCATTTTTCAACTTGTGCACTATGCTGTATATTTTTATATAGGTTTTAGTAGTTTAACGATCTTTGATCGTATTTTATTTGTATTTAGACGTCCTTATTAGTTCATCTCCTGATTTCTACCTTGAATAAAGATATTTTGAAACCACCTGTGGCCTTAATGCATGCACTGACCCTTCAAGACATGTTTTGGAAAAGGTTTTGGAACACAGCAATAGGTATGCGCTTCCATTCAGTGCATAATGCTGCCGCTAACTGTTGCTTAGTAGTAAGCCTTGGTTCCAAACTTCTTATGCGGCGCTTTAATTCATTCCATAGATGCTCTATGGGATTAAGATCAGGGCTCTGTGCTGGTCAGTCCACACACGATACGGAATTATAGTCAAATCACGCCGTAACAGTCCTTGCTCTATGGCTTGGTGCATTATCCTACTGGTACCAACAAGGCTCGGTGCATTATCTTACTGGTACCAACAAGGCTCGGTGCATTATCCTACTGGTACTAACAAGGTTCGGTGCATTATCCTACTGGTACCAACAAGGCTCGGTTACATAGTATTGCCACAGAGTTGGTAGGACACATTTGTCCAAAATATCTAGGTAGACGTGCTGGTTAACAGGTTTGTTCAGGATAACCAATGGGCCGGGACCATACCACGAGAAACACCCCCGCACGAGTACACTGCCAGTTCCAAACATGACCGCAGGAACAGTACACTGTGGTAAATAGCGTTACCCTAGATGCCGCCATACCCACACGCGGCCATCAGACTGATGGATCGTGTATTTATTGATCTACGGTCCACGATAAACTTTCTTTACACCATGCTAAACAAGGAGTAGCATTCCGAATGGAGATGAAAGGCTTATGAGCAGCCGCGCGACCACGGTAACCTATGAAATGAAGTTCTCTGCGAATGGTACGTGCACATACCGAGGTTTCAGCATTTTTACTCACCTGTACTCTGAGGTCTTGTGCAGTTCTCCGTTGATTAGGTGAAACGACTCTCCTGAAGCTTCGACGTCGTTTATCACTGATTTTCTTTGGTCTGCCGGTATGTTTTGCTGCTTCAAGCACGCCATGTGTCTTCCACTTATTCAGTACATCCAAAACAATTGACTTGGGTATGTTTAAACGCCTCTCGGGTTCTCTTATGGACAACTCACTAATATAACTCCCAACAATCTTTCCTTTCTCAAAGTCAGTTTTCTCCCGCAGCGACATTTTCACTCAAAGTCACAGTGCGATATGATTGCGACCGCCTGCAGGCTTGGTTTGAGACCGTTTGCAGCTGTACCGCGCATCGTAACAACGCAGCAGATCCGTTCATTTGTTTTTGAAGGGGTGTCCGGTGACTTTTGTCAATATAGTGTACGTCACTAAGCAGCTATTTGTGCTTGTAAATATTTTGCTAGTTTTAAAAGTCCAGTTCAAAAAATTGTTTTTGAGATTACTTCCTTTCATTATGAAGAGCAGTGCGCACATTTAAAGAATGCGCTGTTTTTTCGCTTGGAAGCGTAAATGCCCTTCCTTTTTTGCTGATTTTCTCATTTTCTGAAACTCCACTTTGAAACATTCTTTCGGTGTGGAAAACGATTCAAAGGTTGTGTTCATCACACCAGAAGTGAAGATCGCAAGGAATTTTTATCGAAAGGCCCAACTGTCAACAAGGCGCACTACCAGGTGATGATAACAGATTGAAAGAAAAAGTTTGGTTTAACAAAAACAACCGAAACTTAGCTAAAACCAAATGGATTTTGCATTAAGGCAATATTACTGTATACACAACGGTCAACAGTAACATAAATTTTGACTGGTAAACAAACACTGAAATTAAGCAGTCGTCTTATTTACCCGACGTCGCATCATGGGATCTATAGAAAATTCTTTTTGCTGTTATTAGTAATTACACTTGAATTATACAAGCTAGATCAAGTCCATGAAACCGTGCGTTTTGAGTCGAAAGCAAATCCAGTTGGTGGAAGAGAGATTTTCTGGATAATCCCATGCAGGAAAGGGGCTATTAGGTCAAACAGAATCCTTGCTACAGTTGTCACAAGCTATCTTGCAACCCTGCTCAATCTACACCGGTCTCAAGTGTCCGTTCTGTAGTCTTGATTATAGAGCTTGGTTTTTTGCTTTTTCCGTAGAACTACAGAGTTGCTCCAGAATACCAGCTGTGTATACGAGGCCTAATCCAAGTCAAATTATCAGTATCTCTAATTTCGGGGGGCCGCCCCGGTGGCGCAGTGGTCTAAGGCGCTGGCCTCTGATCATTCGTCCGTAAGGGGTCCGGGTTCGAATCCCGGTCAGGCATGGATGTTGTGTTTGTCTAACGGCACTGGCTCTCTCCTTCCCTGGAACCAGTGACCCTAAATTAGGGACGGGCGACTGCTTATAGCCCATTGAGTTGCTCACGGTGGTCGTTAAACCTGCAATAAAAAAAAAAAAAAAAAAAAAAAAAAAAAATTCGGGGGAAATGTCATTGATAGTTGAACTGCGAGAATGTGATGGTACTTCTTGACACTAATCCTTAGCGAAACGCCAGCTCTGTCATTGTCTTTGAGACCAACATGAGAGGGAATCCACAGTTTGTGTATTTTGAAATGATGCGATAAACCAGGAATGGGGAACCCGCGGCCTTCTGAGTTAATCCAAATTTTGCAGAAAAAATCCTTTTATTTTTATTAACACGTTTTTGTTCGAATTTTATTACTTTTGTTTTAATCTTAAAATGACGGTATTTAAAATACCAAAGAGTAAAATTAGATTCAACGAAATAATGTTCGCAGACTGACGGCCCCAATTAAAACATTAGTAAGTCATAAGGGCCATTTTGACACCTGCTACGCTCATGATATCTTTCTATGGCTCCTAAACAACTACAGACGGAATTGATTGAGCTCTCAGAAGATGACATTTGACGCTAAGAGAGGTCCAATTGGAATATAGAGAAATGCAATAGAATACCCACGCCTTCGGCAACATGCACGAAAAATGCTTTCTTGCTTTCCATACTTATTGCAATGAATCTATATTCTCCTACCTAACCCAAATCAAGACGTCCTTAAGGTCACAAATTACGGACACCCATCTAAAGGATCAGCTAAACGTGAGAACCTCCATGTTGCAACCAAATATTCAAATGATTTCCAACAAAAGGCAGTCACAATAAAGTCATTAAAAGGTTGGTTAACTTTAGAATTAACATTTTTGTTTCATTTTTTGAAGTTATAGTAAGATTTTTACAAAATAATGTACATTTCGAAGTATATCTAATTGAAGTTTCTTGAATGCGGTCTCGCTAGATTTCAGCTGACCTAATGCGGCCTTCCAGCATGAATAGTTCCCCACCTCTGCGATAAACACTTTAATTTATCAATAATACTACTGCTATTTCCGTCAATAAGATTTCATCCCTTGCTCAGGTGCTGTATTAAGCTCCGGATATTGGTTGGAATCCAAGTGATATAGTATTTGTTTGTGAATCCTGTGTAACTTAGAGCTACATCAATAGCGAAGAGTTCGGATCTAAACACAAAGAAGTGGTCTGGAATTCTTCTCCTGATTTTAATAGGGTTTCTTGTAGATTTATTAAATACACCACTTTAACCTTACTCCTATCAGTAAAGATAAAAATTCTTTTAATAAGGTAACACCAAAAGAGCTCATATTTCCTGTATGCAAAAGATGTTCAAAGCAGCGCGATGGCGACCATAAAAGCAGCTTTGTAAAATGAGTTCTGGAATTTTTCCAGGAGTAGAAGAAACGCCAGCAATCATGTTTAAGACGCATAAGGAGGTAATTTGAAGGGGTCCACAACGTCCATCGTCAATAAAACCTGTCCCGGAGTTTGCAAGGAGAATTCTAAAATTTAACTGTTAGACCTTGTATGTTAAATTTACAAAGGAGAACATTATACAGTAACGCTGATATATTGTTTTTTAATTATTCTAGAAAGTACTTTTGGGAATATTGTGAAAAATTCCAAATTTCGTTTCTTCTGTTTTGGTCAAATAACTCTTGTTTGTTGCCGGTACAATTTTCTCCTCCATACTGTGACGTATATCTCTAGTTTAATCTTCCTTTTGAGTTTCTGTCTGCTTTATGTAATTTTTTTTACCTCTTAAATTTTCCTTTAGAACCGTTCATTACTTCCTCAAATTTCCTCATATTTGCTTTTTTTTCAATGAGTCAGTGTTATCAAAAGACGAATGTCTAAGGTTATATTATGACGACATACGCTATCTTGTTTATAACGAAGTAAATTTCTCCGTCATTTTTGGTCTACGCCGGGATTCGAACCCGAGTCCGCTTATTCCGGAACAAGTCGCTCTAACAACTGAGCTACGCAGACGTTCATTCTGATTGCTATGTGTCTTTATGTCGTGTGCGTCCTGCTGGCAGGTACGTCACATCATCTCCCCCTTATTTTATTTTTTTTTCGAAGTGCTGGAGAAGGGATTCTCTTATTTTTCCTATCTCGCGGTGTGGAAAGAACATCACACCAATGCAAGATTTTGAACGGTCGGGTCATCCGGATAGTTCGGGCGCCATTATAACGAAGTAAATTTCTCCGTCATTTTTGATCTACGCCGGGATTCTAACCCGAGTCCGCTTATTCCGGAACAAGTCGCTCTACCAACTGAGCTACGCAGACGTTCATTCTGATTGCTATGTGCCTTTATGTCGTGTGCGTACTGCTGGCAGGTACGTCACATGTTATATTGAATATACACTATATTGATAAAAGTCACCAGACACATAGAAGAGAAACACAACATAGCATTTATTGACATACATTATTAGTACGGTGTCGGTCCACCTTTGGCCTTAAATGCATGCACTGATCCTTCGGGACATGCTTTCGATAAAGTTTTGGAACAAAGCGATGGGTATGCGCTTCCATTCAGTACATAATGCTGCCGCTTACTGTTGCTTAGTAGTAGGCCTCGGTTCCAAACTTCTTATGCGGCGCTCTAATTCATCCCATAGGTGCTCTATGTTATTAAGATCTGGGCTCTGTGGCGCAGTGGTCTAAGCGCTGGCTTGTGACCATTCGTCCGTGATGGGTCCGGGTTCGAATCCCGGTGAGGCATGGATGTTGTGTTTGTCTTACGTCCCTGGCTCTCTCCCTTCCCTGGAACCAGTGGCCCTAAATTAGGGACGGGCGACTGCTTATAGCCCATTGAGTTGCTCACGGTGGTCGTTAAACCTTCAATCCAAAAAAACGATCTGGGCTCTGTACTAGCCAGTCCACACACGATACGGAATTATCATCAAACCACGCCGTAACAGTCCTTGCTTTATGGCTCGGTGCATTATCCTGCTGGTACCAACAAGGCTCGGTTCCATAGTATTGCCACAGAGTTGGTAGGGCATAATTGTCCAGAATATCGAGGTAGACGTGCTAGTTAACAGGTATTGTCCATGATAACTAATGGGTGAGGACCATACCACGAAAAACACTCCCACACGAGTACACTGCCAGCTCCAAACTTGACCGTGGGAGCAGTACATTGTGGTAAATAGCGTTCCCCTGGCTGTATCACGTCCTCTAGCACTGATTTTCTTTGGTCTGCCGGTACGTTTTGCTGCTTCAGGCACGACATGTGTCTTCCAGTTATTCAGTACATTCAAAATATGTTTAAACGCCTCTCAGTTTCTCTTATGGACAACCCACTAATATAACACCCGACAATTTTTCCTTTCTCAAAGTCAGTTCTCTCCCGCCGCGACATTTTCACTCAACCTCAGAGAGCGATATGATTGCGGTTAGCTGCAGGCTTGTTTTTATACCCTGCAGCTGTTAACAACGCAGCGGATCTGCAGGCTTGTTTTTATACCGCGCCTGTTAACAACGCAGCGGATCCGTTCATTTACTTTTGAAGGGGTGTCTAGTGACTTCTGGTAATATAGTGTAGAAGTACATTGAAGTGTACGAGTACGCTGTTGTGATATCAACGAATCTTTGTGAATTGTGAAAATAGAATTCGCCGCTGGAATGTACACCGTCAACCAAGACATCAGTAAAGAGTTTTTAGTTGCATTTTTTGTCTTTCCTGCTTATCAATCCCTGAACCAACACTGGTGTTGTGTTAAAATTTAATGGTGTTTAAGCAAATAAGAATGCATAACGTTGCGAGATTACAGCACAACAATTCTCAAAAACCATTCATATTAGCATTAAATTCCGCAATGTCGAGGCACCATATTACCTTCTTTCAATAAAATGAACAAGCAAGACAAAGGGCTTTTAACGAATGAAAGTTTCCTCCGCTTCAGTTCCAGTAGCACTGAAATATTGTACATTCTTCTTCTTGCAGACGTACACGTCCGTATGAAACTGTGGGCATAATTAGTTAGCATCAGAGCTTGCGTCTAAGAATAACTGTGCCTCGATGAGGAAGCTCGTTTCCCTGCTCGTGTTTCGGAGGTAAGAACTAACTTGAAGTTTCTCAATTCATTATTGCTGTGGGAAGGAGGGCATTATCTTTAAGGATTTGGCGAAACACTCGTTAGTAAACATGTTTCCAGACACTAATCACCAGCAGCGAGCGAAAAGCAAAATCTCATCCCGATTCGTAAAGAGGATTAAGCTGAGATACTTCCCAGGAGAAGTGGGTCAGGTTTGACCGCTGACAGCCAGTTTGAATAGGTTCTGCTTGCGTATTATGCGCTGTCATAAAAGGGAGAGAAAGTTACGAAATCCAGGCTTCAGGCGACTTGTTACCATTGAACGGAGCCATTAGCTCCGTTCGCCGACTCGGTGCCCAGAAGATACTTGTGCTAAAGTTTGACATTCATTATTTGTATGCTTTCTTTCAAAGTGAGGTTTTAACTGCTTGCTTCAATAAATCTTTATGTTTTTTTCTTTCTGTCCTCTTCAGAGAAAAGGAATAAGGAATAAAACTGACACAAAAGTTCGTTGCCAAAACACAATTGGCTTATTTATTTCAGATTGTGCAATTCTGCTCAAACTGTAATCCTGAGAAAAAGGGAAAATTAATGGTGTTTAAACGTGAAAACGTTTTACTGCAGTAGATAAAAACCCCTCTAACAAGTTGCTTTTCCCCGTCCCTGCGACTGAGCTGTTTAGGTTGGGGCTTCTGACCATACGTCCGAGATGAACTCCGGTTCGAATCCACGATGAGGCATGGGTGGTGTGCTTGTCGAATTGGTTTGTCTGTGTTTCTTCAGTGGAACCAGTGGCTCAAAATTAAGGAAAACCATAGCGACTGTTCACAGTGCTCGGAATGCATGGTAGTTGTTGAACTACCAAAAAATAACTCTTTTTTTGGTAGTTTAACGCCGACTGTCCTTGTCCAAACGTCTTTTCTGAAAGGGTGTGAAAAGACTTTTTCGACGTGAAACGCAGAGGTATTATTTGGAAAAAGACACAATGCTGAATTTCGTATTGCTGTTGTTTAAATCGTTACAGAACAAGATGAACCACTTCGCTCCCGACATGCAACGATTTCCACGAATACAGTAGCGAGTCAGAGGCATAGCTGGCGAGTTTGCTTGTCTTACTGGGTGTTTAACGACCACCGGAAGCTTCTGAGGCGCTAGGCAGTGTGGTGCCCCTAATCTAGGACGAGCTTGAGCGCCATCCATTCCTCAAACAGGCCCCACACCTGATCCCAACTCAGAAGATTATGCTCTTGTCGCGGAAATTCGGGTCGCAGCTAACGCATGAAAAAATTTCCCAGAATGATAGATGAAGAGAAAAATAATCGGATTAGGTGCGGAGATATCTAGTAATACACTGTTAAAAATTTCAGTTCAACGTTTCCCCATAATATGGTTTAATTGAATGAGTTGCACCAAAAATTTGGTTATTTCAAAATTAAGGAAGCAGACACTTAAACCAATATTTGGTGCAACCCTCAGCAACAGTATTTGTTAGCGATTTGGTTCAAATTCTCAACCAACAGCACGGCTAGAAATCATATGCAATGGCGAAGATAGCCGGAGAATAGCAATGAGCAACGAACAGTGGCGTAGCAAGATGGGGGTTCGGGATTTGAATTCCTCTCTTGAGGGGAGACTGAGCGCGAATTTAAAGCGATGTATACGTGTATACCAGGCTTTCACCAATGAACCATATCCATGGAATCCCCCTTACGGAATTTCTGGCTATACGCCACTGGCAACCACGACCGTGGTTCGGTCGTTCCCAAAGCGAATTGGAATTGTTCGAACGGTCGTTGCAGTTCGTTGTCTATCGTCTATGATGTGTGATCCTACACACACTACTCCATGTGTGTAAAAAAAACGTGAGTAGTTACTTTTTAAAATTACGTTTATTATAATAATAAAAATAACGACATCGGTTACTCATGTTTGTTATTAGACTGACGAACTGTGCACATGTATGCTATTAGAGCCAACAAAAATGGCGCAAGCAAAAGCATGCGATTTAAAATAAAGCCTAGTTTTAATCACGTTTGTGAACAGCGTTTGTTCGCTGTTTTGATAGGTTGATCTCATGACACACCACTTAATGCTAGTCGAATAGCTTTGCCACGGGCAAATCAGTGTAGTGGTTTGCATTGTTAAAGATTCCTTTGACATTGGGTTGGGTATATTATTCTAAAATATGCATATGTTTTACCATCAAATGTGATACAGTTCTTTACTTTTCTGTGCAAGCCTGGTATATACCTGCTTTACTTTTCTTCGTAGTGGAACTTTCCATTTTGCCATATAATAACACGCATGTATTGATTTACATTTTCGTGGGGTTTTTTTCGTGTGGTCTAAGATGGGGTCTGATCATGATTTTGAGTAAATTCATCAAAATCAATCTAGATATGTTGAGTGGAAAATTAACATGTAATTTTTTCTCTTAGTAGTAATTCTCCCATGTAGTTTAAAATCACTGCATTAGTGCACCCAGGAATTATTGTTGGAGGGGGCTGTATATATAAATATATAGTATACGTACACAATGTGTGCACATATATATGTAGCGTACGCCTATAGTTTATATACGGTTGTGGCGTACGTCGCTCTTAATCTCTTTGGGGCTTTGGGAAGAAGACACTATGTAATATTTTGAACATGTAAAATAATATTTTTGAATGTTTCTTACATTAGAAAAAATGCTTTATAATTTTTTCATCAACTTTTATTTTGTTCTGGTGGATTACAAAAACTTCCATTTTTCGTCGAAGAACCTAAACTTCCCCGAAAGAAAATTCAATATACGCCCATGTATTCAGCCCTGACTGAATCCTACAGGAACTTATCAACTTGTTATCCTGAGATTTGGGAGGCATTTACTTCTGCTTCATAGAACAGCAGCTAGATTTGACAGCTTTCTTTTTCTTTTCTTTTTGTTTTTTTCGCATTCTGAATTTGTCTACGTAAAACAACTGCGCGAAAGCACCACAATTTGTGATGTACGTCGCTCTTAATCTCTTTGGGAAAAAGACACTATGTAATTTTTTGAACATGTAAAATACATTGTGTTTCAGAAAATTTGATATCATTTGAGATGTAAATATCTGAGTAACTAAATCGTCTAGGCAAATGAAACTAAACAGGCTCCGTGTTGAGCAAAATAAAATTTATTCCTCAAAATTTAAATGAAAAATTCAAAGGTATGTGGTTTCATGAACGATTTCACAAGTTTTCAATATGCCTGCGACACGGCACATGTCAAATCGGTAGTCCAGCTGCTGCCAAACACAATGCAGCATGTCCCTGATGTGCTCAGTAGCGGAAGAGATGGTCGTGCGCATTTCTGAGCGACGTAAGAGCGACGTACATCACATCGCTTAGACCACTGCGCCACCGGGGCCGCCCCGGTGGCGCAGTGGTCTAAGCGATGGCCTCTGATCATTCGTCCAAACGGAGTCTGGGTTCGAATCCCGGTGAGGCATGGATGTTGTGTTTGTCTTACGGCACTGGCTCTCTCCCTTCCCTGGAACCAGTGACCCTAAATTAGGGACGGGCGACTGCTTATAGCCCATTGAGTTGCTCACGGTGGTCGTTAAACCTCCAATCAAAGAAAAAAAAAGCCCCAGGAAATCCATTAGAAGAGCAAGTCTGGAAACCCAGATTCTTCCAACGACAGTTTGGCGTGTCGCAAGGGAACGCTTTCGAATGACACCCTACAAGCTACAGCTTGTTCAGGCCTTAAAGAGAGAAGACAAGCGTAAGCAATTCTGTGTCAGAGAAACTTGAAAAAGACGAGTTTGAAAATTGTCGTTTTCAGTGAGGAAACCACATTTCATACGGATGGCAAAATCAACAAGTATATTGTTCTCATTTGGGGCAAAGAAAATCCCCATGTCACATTTGAGCACATGAGGGACATGCTGCATTGTGCTTAGCAGGAGTGTGACAGGGACATGCTGCATCGTGCTAGCAGGAGTGTAGCAGTGTCACAGGCGTTCATATTGAAAACTTGTGAAATCACCGTGAATTTAACTCTTGTCGATAACTACATACATGAAAAACTACCGAAATGACACGAAAACTATTTTAACTCCAATGTTAAAATATTTAATACATATATACATTTAAAAATATGATATAATAAAACGTGTACACAATGAGATCTGTCGGTGCCCAAAGTGGGTACCATCTTCAGATGCTGTTAAAACTCACCAAATGAACGTGACAAGCACTGTGATATTTATAATAGACACACAGTCGTAATGACGTAACTAGTATGAAATGGGCTTAACCAATGAGAGTGGGACAACATTTGTTACTGGTCGAACATAATAGTAATAGGTTAAGTCTATTGATTTATTAATACCTAACCCGACAAACCCAAGTGTGTTTCCCACGATATAGGTATAAATTCTGGCAAGCCGCCCCGGTGGGGCAGTGGTCTAAGCGATGGCCTCTGATCATTCGTCCGAAAGGGGTACAAGTTCGAATCCCGGTGAGGCATCGATGTTGTGTTTGTCTTACGGCACTGGCTCTCTCTCTCTTCCCTGGAATCAGTGACCCTAAACTAGGGACTGGCGACTGCTTATAACACATTGAGTTGCTCACGGTGGTCGTTAAACCTCCAATCAAAAAAAAAAATTCTGGTAAATTATCATTACATGCTGTATTCCCATATTTCATAATATACAAACTCTCAACAAATCTTAAAGTTGATCTAGATTTTGGTGTGTTGAGAATTTTAATTTCATCCCCGGCAGGAAGGTAATTCAGGATTTATGGCACTACAGGAGGCTCCAGCAAAGTTGCTGAGATAAGGCACGTACAGTCTGAGGATTGCGGCATTTTTCAAATTCTCAGCCAACGGAAGCAAGCTAATATTTTCAGGATTATGTAAACAAAGTCTGTTTTATTAAAGCGTTGAAATTAAAATTATGTACCAAAGCATAACCTTGGTTTTCAAGTCGTGCTAAAGCTGTGGTTGTATCTATTTTTAACATCATATTTATGTTCTTTTAAACTAGCTGATATTAAACGAAAAGTGGAACCTATGTACACTTTTTGTTGTTCATTTTCTTCTATGCTGTTAAGAGGGATATTATATACACCATGTTTCATATCAAAAGGCACAGGGTCGCCTCTGTCTTTCAGAAGTAAGGACCTAATGTTGTTTGTGTTTATTCCAATATCAAATTCATATTTATGACATATCGTTTTCATGGAATAGCACAATTTCGGTACTAAGGGAAGAGAACCAATGTATTTTCTTTGTTTCGGTTCATATATAGATGTTAATGTTGTAGTCCTGTTCCTTTTAATCTTGGTTACTATCCTATGTATGGTTTCATCTGGATATCCCTGATTACGGGTGATATTATAAATTGTATCCATTTCTTGCTTTTGAAGAGCTGTGGTGGACGAATGAGTGAAAGCTCTTCTTATAAGAAAAGATGTCGATGATTCTTTGTAGCTCCATGGGTGTGCTGATGCCCAAGGTATTAGTATCGTATCCGATTCTGGTTTTCTATTTACTGAATGATTAATAGTTGATTTAGATGATTTTCTAGTGAGCATGATATCTAGAAATGGTAAATTATAATTACTTTCATATTCTGCAGTAAACTTTAGTGTTAAATACATTTGATAACTCAGATACAAATGTTGATAGGTATTCCACAGGATGGTTCCAGAGTACCAAAATATCATCTACATATCTGAGAAATAATATAGGTCTGTAACTAGTTGACTGAAGAACTTTGTTTTCCGATTCTTGCAAGCAGATTTCTGCAATGGTTGGGGAAAGGGGAGATCCCATTGGTGCCCTTCACATTGCTGATATATTATCTCATCGAACTTAAAGTAAGATCTCTTGTAAACTAGAGATAGTGCTTGTAATACAGCTTCCACCCCAGGGGATGGGGTACCCAATGTCAAAAGAGAGGATTTTATGATGTCATGTACCTGTTGTAATGAAACACTCGGGAACAGAGATACAATATCTAAAGAAAGCATGGTAAAGGGTTGTGTAATTGGAGAAATTGATTAAATACGATCCAGTGCTTGAGTGGAATTGGTAACAGAAAAAGTTGGGTTATTAATGAGAGTTCGCAAATATTGAGCTAAAGCTTTTTCCAGTGGGTGGGTAGGGCTATTTTCTGCTTGAGCAGCAACTAATAATCTAATGGGGTGTCCAGTTATGTAACTTTTGTTTTCCAAATAATTCCGGGACTCTAGGTCCTGATGGGTTAAACAATTTTGAAGTAATGGAAGTGGGAAGTAGTGAATGATTTTTTAATCTGTTAACAGCTGTAATTGTAGCAAGACAGCGTACTTAAAGTTTGCGTACCCAAAGGATAAATACAAAGACTTCAATATTGTGCTTCAACTAGAGAAAATTGTTGGAAACTTTCTACCTGCAATTCAACAACAGACCAGGTATGAACATTTAAAAACTTTGAACTCTAAGAACTATGGTATTCATAATGAAGAAACTTTAAACAATAGAGAAGAAATCAAACAGTTACGAACATTACACAACCAGGTAGAATTATCGATATTTTCTGCGGACCAGTCCCCACAAATAGTTATTATGAATAGATGTTAATTTGTTGGCCATCAAATTAAATGCTTACTATAAAGATTGGTTGGTTTTGAAGAGACTGTTAGAAACATGCATTTCGTAAGAAAAAATTCTTAAAAAATATCGAGTCTCTCTTTTTCACTAATCACAAGATATTAAGAACAAAAAAATAAGAATATAATCAAAATGAAATGAGGGGGTAAATAAACAACAACAACAAAAAAGAATATGTAGCTTGGTAAGTAAATTTCAAAATTCTGAAAATCACGAAGCATTATCATCCGTGCTTAAAACAATCATTTTTGGACTGCAATCAAATTGAATAGTAAAGTTTGTTTTTGTGAAGCAGCAAAATACTGGATGGTACAAAGGACAAGATTAATTTAATGGTTTTGTCTCGGTTACCAACTCCAGTTAGAAATCAAAGGGTTATATGTTGACAAATTGAAACTTTCTATTGAATCCATGCCACAATGTGTTATCCCTAAAGACCCAGTCCCTGCTACAATTGCAGCTGTTAACAGATTAAAAAAGTCATTCACTACTTCCCACTTCCATTACTTCAAAATTGTTTAACCCATCAGGACCTAGAGTCCCAGGATTATTTGGAAAACTAAAGTTACATAAGACTGGACACCCCCTTAGATTATTAGTTGCTGCTCAACATAGCATCCCACCCGCCCACTGGAAAAAGGCTTAGCTCAATATTTTCGACTTCTCAATAATAACTCAACTTTTTCTGTTACCAATTCCACTAAAGTACTGGATCGAATTAAATCAACTTCTCCAATTACACAACCCTTTACCATGCTTTCCTTAGATGTTGTATTTCTGTTCCCGAGTGTCCCAGTACAACAGGTACATGAATCCTCTCTTTTGGTACCCACTTTGGGTACCGAAAGATCTCGTGTGTACATATTTTATTATATCATTTTTTAATGTATATATTGAATATTTTAACATTGGAGTAAAAATAGTTATTGTGTCATTTCGGTAGTTTTTCATGTAAGTACTTGTGAAATCGTTCATGAAATCCACATACCTTTGAATTTCTCATTGAAATTTTGCTGAACAAATCTCATTTTGCTCAATACCAAGCCTGTTTAGTTTTATTTGCGTAGACTATTTAGTTACTCAGATATTTACATCTCAAATTATATAAAACTTTCTGAAACACCCTGTAATATTTTTTAATGTTTAATTTGTGATGTACGTTGCTTTTAATCGCTTTAGGAAGAAGACACCATGTCAGACACTATGTAAGTTTTTGAACATGTAAAATAATAATTTTAAATGTTTAACTTGTGACTTACATCGTTTTTAAGCTCCTTGGAGTGGGCTTAAGCCCCCTCCGTGGGTGCGCCAATAATTTGCACGGTTGAATACAAAGATTAGCTATGGGGTACAGATATGTACAGACATATTCTTTTATTTATGTTATATTAATGAAGAAGAAATAGTCAAACAGCTTATGAACTGGCATCTGAGTACATTGCGTCTATAACAGTGGTTCTCAAACTTTTTTCTTAAAGTACCCCTTGGGAATATTTTAGTTAAAAAAACTGCGTCCGCTTGTGTATTAGGGAGATACCTTATTACTAAATGAAAAGTTTATTCTACTGCATTTATGTGTGTATGTATGTGGGTATAAAAAATACAAATACACACATGTGTATTTGCAAAAATTGCATACATTGATGTTACAGAAATTGTATGAATGGCTAGAAAAATCAAATAAAACTGATAAAGTCTCATTTAGTATCAATGAGATGTATGAGCTTTGCAAAGTTCATCAATATTTGGAGTTATCTATAGAAACATGCGATTCAAAACATTTTCTATATTAGGTTCGTAGCCCTTTCAGCAGGCAGTCAGTCAAAGAGGACTGTTGTCTATTTTATCCTCCTAATGAGCACTTTGAATGACAAGGCTAATAACAAATGCCTCCTAATCATCCCCCTAAAGGATTGCTTAAGATAAACTCTTTCTGATATGCAGGCCCAATCGTTTCAGCATTCTTTGGCCCACTTTTGAGACGGCGAACCAGGGTTGGGGTTTTAGTGATTTTAACATGAGCATTTAAAACTGGTTTAAACCGTCAAAAACTGTCAGAAACATATAACATGCTTTTAAACAATTTGTAAGCATTAATAGATATATTAAATAGTGAGAAACTTGCCTTCAAGCAAACTGCAATATTCGTCTTTATTTTTATAATTATTTTATTACAATTATTAAGAGCGGAAAAGTGTCAAAAAAAATTTTTCTTTAAGATTTTTGTTTTGTACAGAATTGATTTCATTGATCTAAAACTATGCAACTGCCAATGAATTGCAGAACCAGTAGTATGGTTCATTTTTCCCTCGTAGCATCCGATAGCACATTTGTTGACACCTAAATGATTCCTGAGCTTAGAGTCTATAAATCCATAGAAAAGGCTTTCAACTGAAGCTGAACTGGCAGGACTTGGCAGCAAAAGCATTGCTAGTTCAGAGGCAGGCTGAGTTGTAAAGCCATTAAATTTAGAAATTCCTTTCCACCAAATCATGGGATTCGTATGGATGAATAAAGTGTGGGTAAATGTGTACTTTAGCGTCCTAAATTATTTTATCGGAAAAATTTAACAGTTTAGGAAAAGTGCGACGTACAATTTTTAAGCATGCAAAATAATGGAGAAAGGCGCAAAACTATAGTATTTGTAGAGAACAGGAAATAATTTCATTGAAGTTTTTACCTGGGAGTGCGATGGTTTGTAAGAGTACGTGCGGTATGCCTAGGACAACAGAGCGGCCACAGTGTCAAGGTGTAAGCCGGTGAATGGAAGCTTCGTTAAGAAGGGCAAGTTACGGGCGGAAGAATACAACAGGAAGTGGTTGAGCAGTACGTAGTCATACAAGCGTCTTGTAGGAATACATTGAAGGAAAGAGGTCCGCTTTACGCAGCATTGTTAGTGGTGTTAGTAGCTTTTTCAACAGCGTTAGTGGCTCTTTCCAAAGTCCTGAATCTCCATACTTCATTTCGGATTTCGTTAGGGCTTAAAATTTCATTTTCCGGTACAATATGACAACAAGCTCCTGGGCTCCCTGCAATACTACGATTTTTGAATTAAAAGAAACTCCTTCATTTTCAAAAATATCCGTTTCAGGAGGGGGAAATGTGTGCTACGATGTACGGAAGAAAAGCACAAATACAAATGAATTGGTTGAACAAATCTACTACCCTGTACATCTTCAAAACGATAATCAAAACTTGCCATTCAACCGGAACCTAAAGTTCATACTGGACACTCCTGTGGTACATGAAAACATTTACATTTCTTCATTTCTTTGCATTTCGGAAACATTGTTAAACTAATAATGACATTTCGCACATTTCTTTCTTAAAAATTAATAAAACATCTGAACTACTTCTTTCTACTTGCACAAAATTACACGATGCATCACACTCCTCCGAAAAATATCCGCCACTCTTGTATTCTTCCGCGCATTCACTACCAACTGTTACTCCCTTCCGACGCACGGAACCTTGACGTCGTGTCCGTTAGCATCGCTTCACCCTGCCACACGAACTGCTGCAAACCATCGTACTAGCAGGTAAATACTTCGGAAAACTTCTTTCCTTTTATCTAAAAGTTCTATTTTTTCGCACCTTTCCCCATTATTTTGCATGCTTAAGAAATTGTACGTCGCACTTTCCCCACACAGTTACATTTTTCCGACGAAATAATTTAGGACGCTAAAGTACACATTAACCAAAGTCGGTATCCCTTCTTGGGATGGTAGAATTTCTGTTTTATTTTCAGATTGACAATGTTTCCACACTAGTGTGTTGCAGTTGCAGTGGCAAGCGGTTTTGCGTATTATTGTGGGGACAGACTTGGAATGCTGTTTTGCTTGGTTAACAAATTATGTGAAGGAGATCCTACTCTGCTCTTTAGGTCCAAAAAAGCCCCCCCCAATAAACTTCTGGAGGGAAAAGCCTTGAGATTGAGATCAAGTATAACGAAGTGAATTTCTCCGTCATTTTTGGTCTACGCCGGGATTCGAACCCGGGTCCACTCATTCCGGAATAAGTTGCTCTACCAATTAAGCTACGCGGACATTTTATTCTGATTCCTATTTGCCTTTATGTCGTGTGCGTCCTTCTGGCAGGTACGTCACATCTCCTGGTACGTTACATCATCTCCCCCTTATTTTTTTTTTTCGAAGTGCTGCTCTTATTTTTCCTATCTCGCGGTGTGGAAATAACATCACACCATTGCGAGATTGTGAACGGTCGGGTCATCCGGATAGTTCGGGCGCCATTATAACGAAGTAAATTTCTCCGTCATTTTTATCCGCGCCGGGGTTCGAACCCAGTCCACTCATTCCGGAATAAGTTGCTCTACTAACTGAGCTACGCAGACATTTTATTCTGATTCCTATTTGCCTTTATGTCGTGTGCGTCCTTCTGGCAGGTACGTCACATCTCCTGGTACGTTACACAAGTGATTCGAGGTCCTTGTATGCTCTCACTCCTGAAAATAAAACAAAAGGACTAAGGAGACCTAAATACTACCAAAACGTGACAGAGATCATACACTACATTTTTTGTGCAAGAAAAGCCTCAACAACCCCTAAATATACTCCTTGAGGTGGCACCTGGGGGTGGAAAGCCTTGAAAATGAGATAAAGTGATCCAAGGTGCTGGTGTGGTTCTCAATCTCCTGGAAAAAACGAATGGAGCTAAGGTTATCTAAATACTGCTAAAAGGTGAAGGTGATCATACACTACATTTTTGGTGCAAAAAAATCCCCCCCCCCCCTCAAAAAAACCTTGGAGGTAGCACGGAGCAAGAAAAAACTTAAAATAAATAATGCAAGCGGTAAATAACACTATCGCTCTGTAAAAATAGAAATGATCCTGAAATACAAGAAGCAGAGATTTGGGTGATAAATACCATGTAGAAAAGGCTGCAAAACTAAAATAAAAACAACACTGAAATATAACTAGACGCTAAAGAGCAAATACTAAGTGAAAAACTACAAAACTATGTAAGAACGATAAATAATATAATTGCTTTAGTTAAAATATAAATGATCCTGAAGTATAAGAAATGGTGATTTAGGTGATAAATACCATGTTGAAAAGGCTGCAAAAATTAAAAAAAAACCAACGCCGAAATCTCCACATGAATTCAGCGAGATATGAATCCGTTCCTCTTTGTTTTTTATTTCGCCATTTGCATGAACTCCACCATCTCGGTGATGATGACCCATGTATTGGGCACCCCACTATGAACCCTCTTTCATGATGTTTATCTTTAGTGATATCATATTACCATCAATATGAGTGCACTGATGACCTAACAAGCGGTGGTTCATTTACTAGCAAGAGGGGTTACAGCATCGTGTTTCCTCAATATGTATACACACACTGGTAGCTTTAAAATACCTATATATCACTCTTCTTAAAATAACTATATAACCAAAAGGGGAAGATTAGTATGAAGATTCTCAAAGTTGTAGCTATTTATATCTATGGGACTGAGGCTAAGCATTGCAGAAATCGTTTAGGAATTGTTAATAATCAGGGCTTGAAAAATACCGTGCCTGAGATGCCCGGGGCATATAAATTATTAAGTAAAGCTGGTTGTATGTGTGTGCCCAGGAAAATTTATCTTTTAAGATAACAAATCAGAACCCTCACTTTTTTTACATATTTTGCATTTTCGTTTTAAGGGTCTATACCCAAAATGTTCAGTACATAAATGCGTGATGATGATGCTGAGATTAGTATTTGAGGAATGTAGTAATCTGCCATGTTCCTTTTGTGGAAGTTTTCACTCTTTGTCAATAAACACAGGCTGCTAGTTCCATCAGAGGCATGCATTCAGTCACTGGCTTTAAACAACATTTGGAGCAAAATATATATGTTTCCAATTTCTGGACCTAGAGCATAATATAATTAAAGAAGGAATATTCTTCTGTTCTTGGCACTCCGTAACAATAATAAAACTTCCAGTGATTGGCAGTGAAAAGCAGCATGACATGAGATGACTTGACTGTCTTTTTTCTTGTAGTAGAAAATTCTATTCTGAACTTCATTTTAAAATTTAATTACCCAGTCTGGGCAACTAGATTTTTTGTTTACCAGCCTAGGCAAATGATTCACATACCCCGGGCATCTCGGGCATGATACCCTGATACATATAAGTAAAAATATGTACAGTACATAATTTCATACGTATAAATTAATTAAAACATATATTTCTTTATTACTACTTTAGCAAAAACTTCCCATTACAAAAAAAATGTCCTTTGCTTGTCTCTATGGGCACTATTTCGCAATTACAGCGTTGCAATCTTATGCGTAACGAACATTTCTATAGTACATACTAACTTTTTAATGAAAATTTCGTAATGTTTTAAGGAAAATATATTGCTGCAGAAATTTTTCTGTTCCCCTTGAATCTTGTTATAACGAGCTTCTACTGTTACTCTTTTTTTGTTGAATCTGGTAAAAGCTGGTCGTGAAAATGACAGGAAACTATATCATGTGCAGTTTCTTTTCTTTGTAAATATTAATGTTAAATGAAAAAAAATCGAATGCGTTCTAAATTTCTGTGAGTGAAATCTTTACCTGTGTCACTTTAAACAGGACTTGAAAAATATCTGATATGTCACATGCCCAGCTGGGTATGTATAAAAATTATTTACGTACCCAGATAGTAAAACCTGAATGCCCAGGAAAATTTGTATGTTAAGATAAATCAGAAGCCAATTCTTTTTAAGTTAAAAGATAGGAATTTTTTTACATGTTTTGCATTTCTGTTTTAAGATGATAGTGCACAAATTGGTACAAATGTTACGATGATATTGTTTTTTGAGAAATTTAAGGATTCTGCTGTGTTCCTTTTCATTGAAGTTTTTTTTTTTGCCCATTGTCACTAAACACCTGATTTGTACATCAATGAAAAAAATTTTCTCTATCTTCAGGTATTCCCAAGATATTATAAATAAAACTATTTAATAGCATTCCAAAAGGTTTTTCTGTTCCGAAATGGTTTCCTTGTGGCAACACGCCAAGGGAAGGACCACCTTAATCACTGAAGTCATTTCTAAAACATCCCATACAGGAAATTTAATATTTTAGAAATATTGATGATATCCGTTAATGTTCTAGAATGATTCATTCAGAATCAGGGTCTAAGCAAGCGTTTTTTTCTCTGGGTGGGTGTCTGAGATTTGAAATGATGCCCCATCAAGTTCAAGCTTCCACTTCTATTCAAGCTTTTTTTTCTTCTGATACCTTAATTATGGGGAAGCAATATGATCTTTCAAAAGCAGCACTTCCAGTTTTTGACATAATTTTACTAAAAATGTGAAAAGTGGGTAAATATCCAAAAATCAGAAATAAGAAACGACCGTAAAAGTTGAGGAAACACTGACAACACAGTGCTCAGTAGAATGTAAAATGAAATAGCACACAAGGTAGTGAATGTGAAAACAAGAAAAGCCTCACTCAACCCTTTGTGAAATGTAGTACTAGTCAAAACCGTAATGAAAAACCAACTTGGACACCATTGTGGATTAAATACCCTGTAGACGCAATGTACTCGGATACCAGTTCGTAGATCTGTTTGTCATTAATATAACGTGTAAATATAAGAATATTCCTGTATGTGTCTTTACTACATAACTGTTCTTTGTATTCATTTATGCAAATACTGTATTAGTACATGTGCAAATGTCTAAAAGGAACAATGTATTGTTCAACTAACTGTGTGAACAGAGTTCGTAAAGCCTAATGTCAAACAAATCTGTGTGTAACTGATGTCATTATTTATCAAATTGTAATAAACCTTAATTTTAAGATATGAAAATATCATTACTCACATTTAAAACTGAATTGATTGGTAATAAACTAAGCATCAAACACTTTCACACTCACACACTTCCACAAAAAACATGCATTTACCTGCACACTCTTCCACAAAAAATGTGCATTTACTGTAAAAGTCGTGTGACTACTTACCATGAGGCTCAATTGAATATGGTCACACTATAAATACAAGGATTGCTCTGAAATTCAAATGAGCAAGGTCAAACTTTTTAATTTCAGATTACGGCTTAACTGAAAACTGTATTCAGTTAATTAAGCCTGTGAAATTCTGTCTTAGCTGAATTCAGTCAAACAGTATTTTTAAGGAATTGCTCTTCAAATTACGGCTTAACTGAAAATGGTCAAATTTTATTTTTACGTGCATTATCCTTCAAATTATGGTGTAACTGAAAGCGGTCAAATTATATTTCTATGAGCATTGCCCTTCAAATTACGGGCTTAGTATTTACGGTTGAGATCGTAATTTTACTGGGATTCACAAAAACAGGCCAGGTCGTAATTTTACGGGTAATGGTCGGACCCCTAGCTGCCGGGCGCTGCTCGTAATCTAAAGGCGAAATTTTTAACAGTGTGTAAGTTTACTTGTTAAACTATTGTTATTTTTTAAGTGACCCCTGCATGTTTTAAAATGTGATGTTTTAAGTTTATTTCAAGCATTTATATAGAACGCTAGATCACAAACCCTAAGCCTTATTTGTTATTAGAAAAGGTATGGCCACAGTTTAGTCTTTTTGTTTATTTTTTCAAATCTTATGATTGCAATAGTTATTTTATAGCCTAAACTTATTACATAATTTTTTAAACAATTTCTCAAATACCTGTATTCCATAATTTTTTGACTGCCATCTGGCGAACTCCCCCATCCCCTTAAAAAATGGCAAGCAATGACCTATTTGCAGTGTTAAAATTAGAAATAAATTTTCTAAAGGCACAGCGGACCACTCAAATTTTTAAATCACTGGTCGCCAAAAAAAAAAAAAAAAAAACAATAAAAAAAAACATACACATTTACAGTATATGTAGAAAATAAGGTATCATTTTCATTGGAGTAGTATATCGCAAATCTAGAACAATGTGTGTGTGTACACATGAAGATATTTCTAATAAATAAAACAAAACATGGTATGCAGTGGGAGAAATTTGAAAAAAAAATGTGACCAGTGTATACCAAAAGTTGGTAGTTCCCTTATTTTTAGTGGTCCAGAAATTGCACCAAATATACTAATACATACTTGCCAACTTTTACGGTTTATCTGTAAGATTTATGGATTTCTGCTTGATTTTACTGATTTATGGATACAGGTCTTTTTTTACGGATTTTTTAATATTTCGATTGCTCAATCAAAATGATTGCAATGAAATTATCAATGAAAACTCAATTAAAATTATGTGCAATGATTGCTCAATTGCGAATCATTGCACATATTGCAATAAGAAAGGTCACACTAAAAATGAATGCTGGCATACTTACACCTAAATATACCTCTATTTATTTTAAATATAATAGTATTTGATTTTATATTTGACAGTAGCTTACTTGCAGTCTAATAAATCATTTGATATGATCTTTATTTACAGCACATTTTATAGAAATAAGGATCAGTACATGTTGTGAGGTTGAACTGAACATGTACTGATCCTTATTTATCTAAAATGTGCTGTAAATAAAGAGCATATCAAATGAACCAAAATTAGGCGTTAGGTTGGTTAGGACGAACCGTTATTTGGCGTTAGGACGAACCATAATTTAGCTTAAAGGTTGAACCATAACTTGGTGTTAAAGGTTGAACCATAACTTGGTGTAAATGTTGAACTATAATTTCGTGTAAAGGTTGAACCATGACTTGGTTTTATGTTACCCCAAGTTATGGTTGCAGCAAATTTTTTCCTTACTTACTCCATATTTTGGTACAACCTGTCATCAAATTTTTAACAGTGTATGCCGAGATAGACGAAGGTGCCAGATAACACTTTCAAAAGACCACTTTTTCAACACGAATTCTTGTGGAAACATGAGCTAAGAAACAAGAGTAAAACGAATATCTGGAACGATTCCATTCCTAAGTGATAGAATTCTGAAGTACAATTCATCCATATTGAACCTTAACCACCTCTACAGGGTGATTCAGCTAAGCGCGTACAAACTTCTGGGAGGGGTAGTTTGCACAAAGATAAATAGGAATCGCATAGCAATGCAGGGTCGGAAACGCCGTCCTCATGTGCTAGTGTACATAGAGGAGGAGAAATGAAACGGCCGCACGTAACAGAACAAAATGCTTTTTATTACTCACAAGACATTTGCAAAATGCAATGAGGTTACAGAAGTTTGTTCGGACCATGAGCTGTAACACACGCTTAACATCGTCGGCGCATGGAATCACGTACACATTTTGGAAAATTCCTGGCGTGTTTCGGAGCTTCCGAAACAGCTAAAGAGATGGGTGCTACATGGTCCTCATCACTTTCAACGGGAGTGTCGTACACCAGTCCTTTGACGTAACCCCAGAAGAAGTAATCAAGGCATGTTAAGTCCTGCGATCTTGCAGGCCAATGGACAGGACCACCACGCCCGATCCAATGATGTCCAAATATCATGTTTAAGTGATGACAAACGTTATTCTGCTGGGCGGGGTCCCCCATCGTGCTGGAACCACATTGCACGACGCAGCGACTGGGGACCTGCTGTTCGTTTAATAGCTCTGGCAAGACGTCCTCCAGAAATATCTTGTAACTCCTTCTGTCCAGACGAGGAGGCATGAGGTATGGGACAATTAAGTGGTCCCCGACAATGCCGGCCCAAACATTAACAGCAAAACGGTTTTGTGCCGCACGTGATCGTACTGCATGGGGGTTCTCCACCGCCCATATATGCGCATTATGTGCATTGAAGCAACCTTCCCGTGTAAAGAACGCTTCTTCTGTGAACAACACAGAAGCAGGAAATTGGGGTTCTGCCGCACTCTTCTGCAGGTACCATTTGCGCAAATGCAATGCGCTGAAAGTAATCCTCAGGGCTTAGTGTCTTAATGCGCTGAGGGTAATCATCAGGGCTTAGTGTCTGAAAGCGCTGCACATGATATGGATGCATTTGGTCTTCGTGCAAAATCCTCCATACGGTGGATTGGCACAAACCGAGCCGATGGGCAATTGCTCATGTGCTGGCACTTGGAGTGTCTGCTGCATGACTTAACACATTTTCTTCTATGACAGGAGTGCGTACACATCGTTCCCGACACCTGGAAAATGACCAGTGTCGCATAACTTCTGATGTTGGTGGTTTGGCACTCGTTTAATCGGGTGCCGTTCCCGGTACAGTCGCACGGCGGCTCGTCCTGTGCAGTCCACTGCTCGGTATGCGAGGTGCATATCAGCCATTTCCCCTTTCGTGAACTCAGCCATCCTACTACCTGTGCGGGCGGTTTACTAATGACGGTATCCTGAAAGAACGTATGAGCAGTCTCGCGGCGGAACAACGCCATCTATCGCATGAAGATAGTGTTTCCGACCCTGCATTGCTATGTGATTCCGATTTGTCTTTGTGCAACCTACCCCTTGCAGAAGTTTGCACACACTTAGCTGAATCACCCTGTATATTTCATCTTTAATTTATTCAGTAAAAATACAGAACCTGCTATTTAGCAGGTTCGTATTGCGAGACAAATGCCAGTCTTCTCAATTTGAGAGAAAGCTTCATGACATATACACTCAGTAGATTAAATATTAGAGATAGGGGTGACGGGCAGTTAACATGGGCATCCCCAGGGATGAGTCGAGCAGACCCAAACCGAATTCAGACGATAAATAGGCAGATAGCATGACTTTCTAACGGTGTATCGCAATCGACGAACATATGTAAATTTGATCTGAACGACTTTGATCGTGTGGACGCATTGTCAGTGTAAGACAGATGGGTCATTCTATAATACAAACGGAAAGAACCCCAGGGTTCCAGAGGGCAACAGTATCAGGTGTGTACCTCGAGTATACCGTCGACGGACATACCAGCATCTCCGGAGCAAGCTGTGGCCGCCTACAGACCACTGAGGATCAGGGTCGACGTAGACTATCCAGGCTCGTATTGATCTTATGACGAAGTAAGTTTCTCCATCATTTTTATGCCAGGGGCGGTATTCGAACTCGCAACTCTCGGCTCCAGAACTCCTAGTGCTATTCACTGTACTACACTGGCATGGGCTCTCGCTGCTATCTGCCTTTCTCTCATTTGCGTCCTGAGGGGCAGGGACGTCACAATCTGAAAGACCGCTTGGCAACGTCCGGGGGAATCACATCCAGGTTAAATATCGGAGGCCTAAGACGCGTCAGCGAGCTAACGTACCCGCTGATACGGCAGCAGATGCCCCACACGTGTGCTCCTATTAGCTGCTCGTCATTGGAAATTACGCTTCTCCGGGTGCCAGGAACATCCAAACTGGACCTTTACAGAGATGCGCCGAGTCGTGTGTGTGGTCAGGTGAATCCTGATTTCAGCTGTACCGAGCTGCAGGGAGGGTGCAGGTGTGGCTCCGATAGTATGAGGCCGTGCCCCTTTCGTGCCACGCCGACTCTGTTTCAGGCGGTGGTGGCTCTGTGATGGTTTGGGGAGAATTTTCATGTAACGCATTATGTCTGTTAGTTTATATGGAGGGGTCCTTAACCGGTACGCAGTACCAGCATGTGCTAGCTGATCATCTACACGCTTTCATGGCCTTCGCGCATCCTGCGACCGATGATCTGTTTCAGCAGCACACTGCACCTCCCCACCGGGCCCCAAACATCAAAGCATAGCTCCAGGAACACACATCTGAATTTGGAACCATCCAGTGGCCCTCAAGGTCCGCGCATTTAAATTCTGTGGAGCGGACCATCAGATAGATGGACCGACGTCTTGAGCGGGGTTGTGGACATTGCTGCAACAGACATGGCTGAGATTACTTCGGGAATCCCTCCTGTATCTGGTGCAGTCGATGCCTCGTTGAGTACACGGTGTTATTCGCGATAGAGCAGGACAAACACGCAATTAGGTAGGTATCTCTGATGTTTTGTCCAATAAGTGCATTAAAATTTCGGAATTTCAAGATCCGATTTGCTCCGAAATTCACCTCTTCCTCGAAATGAACGTAGAATTGATCCGCATGATATTTAAAATGCTTTGTTCATTTAGTGCTTTAATCGTGTTTGAGACTGCCACGAAGAAGACCTCGGGTTTGATCCCAGGCAGATACGAACGCTCGAACCACTAAATATCCGCCGTGCGTTGAATGGGCGATTTAAGCCGTCGGGCCCTGGGTACTGACCCCCGGTAATAAATAAGGGCGTCTTCCTCCCCCTTTCTACTTCGTTTCCGTGTCACTTTTCTATCGGGCACTCTAGCCGAAATCTCCTAGCTTCCTATTTCTAAGGGTTGTTTAAGACCTCGGGTCAGACACTCCCTTCCTAAAATCCTGTACACATGAACTATGAACTAGTGTTTTAACCATTCACGATATCTCAAAATGTGTTTCCTTCAGTTATGCGTGAATGTACTAAACAAAAATATGGGCAGGAGGTGGAAAAAGTTTAAAATGCTGTCCAATCAATCAGTAGAATGGACGGGCCGCGGGTGGCCTAGTGGGCAACGTTCGTGGCTGTGACGGAAGGGACCTCAGGTTCGTTCTCAGCCATGTACGAACGCTCGATCCACTAAATATCCGCCGTGCATCGGATGGGCACGTTAAGCAGTCGGACCCCGAGTACTGGCCCCCGGTAATAAATAAGAGCGTTTTCCTCCCCCTTTCTACTTCGCTTCCGTGTCACTTTCCTATCGGACACTCTAGCCCAAATCTCCTAGCTTCCTATTTCTAAGGGTTATTTAAGACCTCGGGTCAGACCCTCCCTTCCTAAAATCTTCTACATATGAGCATTTGATCAGTAGAATGGACGCTGACTTTGAAGAAAAACAGGCAATCAGTAGAAATAGCCTGTTTTTTCTTCAAAGCCTGCTACGAGACATGAGAGCCTTTTTGTTAAAATCATCAAAAGTTACATTTATCAGTACACTCTGGAAACTTATCTTTCTGCTTTCCACGGTACTTTTCTCTGGTGTATTCTTACTTATCTCCTCAAAATCATTCTTTGCAGGAATATTTGCACCATGCAATAGTTCTTCTTGCAATGCTCTCAAACAAGCAACAACACTTCCGGCATATTTCACTCCTGTCTGTCCTTTCGACGATTCATCATTTGCTTCAAGTTTCACATTTAGTCATTTGTAAGATACGTGTTTTGCTTTTCTTTTTTTTTTTTTGTTACATTGGCAGACATATAATTTCACATTTTGTAGCGACTATTACTAAATCTCCCTGTACATATTTGTTGATACCGAGTTTTGTGGCAATGCGAAATCTTAACCACTGCTTTGGAAGTGATTTCTCCGTAATGCAGTCTTGCTTGCAGTGAAAACTAATTGCCAATTATTGAAACGGTATCACATGAAAATACGTTTTTAACTTTATTTTTCTGCTTCAGGGTTTAGCCTTTTAACTGGTTGGAACGAATTAACTCGGGGTTAGAAAAATGAGCTGAAATCTGCTAAAATGAATATATTCGTTGTGTAAGATATTTCGGGAAAACTACAATATGCATTTAAGTTCCAAGTGGTGACACCACGCATTATTTCAAATAGAAACTCTACGAAAAATTGCCTTCATGGTAAAAAGTATCGGAAGGTAGATGACATTTTTTGAGTCCTTTTTTAAGCAATTGTGAAGCGTAAAATTTGCTTTAAATTTAATAACATGTGCATTTGTGCTCTCTAAATGGCAAGGTTATGCATCGGAACAAGAGCAAAACGTATATATCGTCATTACCACACATTTCAGGTCTTTCTGATGTAATGCTTATGCTTACCATTACACCACAGAAATAAACATTACTTTGGAATGACAAAACGCTCTTTCGCTCTTCGACTAGTCGAACACAAGCGGGACGTCTCGCACGGAAGATTGACAACCGCCTTATCCAGGAAGTGATAACCCATTCCGCCATCCCGAAGTGGGACCACTTAAAGCGAATTGGACCTTATACTACTGCCAGGCAAGAGCACTGCCGTGAGGGAAACCATGGAGATTTTGAGTAACCCTGTGGTTTCGCAACGATGACGCCTCACTTGAGTTCCCCCAATATTGCGCACATTTCTTCACGCTTAGCAGGCTTCTGTTGACATATCTCGTTGTCGCATATACCCGACGCAACATATCATGTTGTTTTTTTTTTTTTTATTGGAGGTTTAATGACCACCGTGAGCAACTCAAGTGGGCTATAAGCAGTCGCCCATCCCTAATTTAGGGTCACTGGCTCCCGGGAAGGGAAAGAGCCAGTGCCGTAAAACAAACACAACATCCATGCCTCACCGGGATTCGAACACGGACCCCTTTCGGACGAATGATCAGATGCCATCGCTTAGACCACTGCGCCACAGGGGCGGCACATATCATGTTCTCAAATTCTGTTCATGTTTATTTTAAAAATTTCTATTGCTTATTCCTCTTGTCTTGCCTAACCACGAACAAGTCTGAAGAAGGCACCCGTTGGTGTTGAAAGCTTACGCTTAATTAATAATATTTATACGTCAATAAACGGATATTTTATTTCCTTTTCATACTAATAATAAGTATTTTTGTTTTTAAAAACTAATTAATATTGTGTTTTGAAAAAAATACTTACTATCGCCACCATTGTTAAATGAATGTTTACTTATATGACACACATATCGTCTTTCACTGACAATCCACCTAACTAAGTACCCCTCAATGTTGGGAATTAGTAAACCTTATTTATTCACTAAACCTTATTGTTTGTTGTTACGATTAAATTCCCTTCAGGGCTACTACACTTTAGAGTTCAGCTTCCAATCGTCTGCTTCAGCTATCGTGCCAATGGAAAGCCGGGAGAAACGTTTCGCGATAGGTGGCGCTGTAGCTGCGTCGGTGTTTTCTCCCGCGCTGTGTGTTACGTAATTGCTGTCTGCTTAGTGCGTCTTCCGTCTTCTGTCATCGCTGTCTTCTGTTCACCCAGTTCTAAGCGATATGTGACTTCTCTTTTTTCCGCGTGCGTTGTAGATATGTCAGTAGCCATGTGGAACTGGAGGCGTTTGTTCGACGAAGTTGGGAAGGATGAAGAAACATGCATTGCATGGTGTGAGCGAAAAGGATTGCTTCCAACCGAACGAAGATGTTCCGCTGGGCATCCAGTGAGTTTGCGAGTGGATATGTGTCATCGTTTAGGACAATTCAAGTGTAGGAAGAATCACGTTACAGGGAAAAGTGAGCAGTGTCCCCGTTTACTTGAGACGTGGTTTGAAGGTGCTTGTATTCCTCTTGATAAGGTGATTACTCTTTTGTATTGTTTCGCCAAAGGATTGTCCTAGGATGATGCAATTCAGGAATCCTCCCAGGGTGGGGTTTCCACATCCTCTGCGACAGTTAGTGACTATTATCAGCCTTGCAGAGAACTATACTCGGGGCAAAGCTATCCTGGCAATGAGGCCAAAGCTACGGTGACCTTTTCACTCCCAGTATTACTCCGCACTAATGGTGTGTAATTAACCTTCACTCGGAAAACTTCTCCCACAAGCCCTCAGGGCTGGCTGTCACCGTGATCCCTTACCAAACCCCTCTATTTTAACCCCCTCCCCACCGCCGCGCGCTTTGCAGACCAGTAGACAAGCAGTTTATTTCTCCCTCTCTTTTTTTTTTTTTTTTTTTTTTTTTTTTGAGATGTTACAGAACGTGTAACGTTTCTTTCTTTCTTACTTTTTAAAATGAAATTATCTTTGCTAAACACGGGAAGCAGTCTTAAGTGGCCTAATTTTGTTTTCACATATTTTTCCATTTTTTTTATATATTTCATATATTTATACTTATTGCTTGAAGATTACCAACTGCGGGATTTAATTAAAAGTAATTTTACCATGTCATCAGTTATGCGTAAAATTTCGTTCTTTCAAAAATTTTGCCTTGATTAGATTTTTTTTTATAACAGACATCCGTTAAATGTGTATGCATTTTTAACTACCCCGTGTTGCCATAAGTACTGGACAAGAGCCCGTCTCTGTGGTAAATGATATTTTAAGGTTCACTGTAAACTGCCACACATCTTTCAGCAACTTGGAAAATTGCTACACATTGGAAAAATTGCCACATGTTTTTCATTGATGGGCCGGGCACAAATTGCTGTTCCTCCGAGGAACACTTTCAATGTGTGGCAGTTTTCCAAGTTTCGAATTATGTGTGGCTGGGGAAGGAACTCTTTCATTTGTCTGAATTTTCATGCCGGTTCATGCGCGTTTAAGGCAACTGCGCACAAAAGTTCAAAAGGAAAAGATGGCCGTTTCTTGGCCTATATTGAGAACTGAATTGGGAACTCCAAACTAATTTCGAGAAAACGTTCTATGTAAGCCAAGCTAGAATTGCATTTTAATTTTAAGAAATAAATTGCCGATGGATCTGAGGTACTTCAGTACTAAATTCAACCTTCATTCTCTCAATGGTGCGACTTGAAACGCCAGTGAGTTCTGCCGTAAGAACTGTTAATTCATTTGATTTATTCGGCGAATGTTTTCCCATCAATTTAGTGAAAACATTCATAATGATCACCTTAGCAGAGCTTCGTAGTGGTTTCCCAGGTTTATGCGGCTGAAATACACTCGAGTGACCGGCAGATGCCATTCGAAAAAACCGAAAAGACAGAAGAGTGTTTTAAAACAACAATCAAGGAGAAACCAGGGGGAGAAACGCGAAATGCCCTCGGAAACACTTTTTTCGCCCTCATCCTTCCACTAATGACCCCCCACCCCCACAGCAATAAATATCCCCTGGGTTGACAGCTTAACTCTGACCCAAACAAGAATGCTGTGACAGAGAACCATCAGTGACGTCACCAAAGCACGAATATCTGTATTTTTTAGAAATGCCGCTGAAACTGAGATCTGAATTTTTTAAATGCACACACACACAACGTATTGAACATCTGTGTCATTTCTAAGTGCCAGTTGAAGCTGGAGTACGAGCTTTTAGACCGGAACTATTTTATGCAGTGGAAGTATACACTCTGTAGCCTTCCTTCCAATGACAGGTTAAGTTTGCCCCGAGTATAGTTGCAGAGTTTATGGTAGCTTACGAACAAGATGAAGAGCAGCTTGGAGGCCCTGGTGTCATCATAGAAGTGGATGAGGCTAAGGTTGGGAAGCGGAAGTATAAACGTGGTCGTCTCGTTGAGAGCACCTGGATCCTTGGCATCTTTGAACGAGATTCGAAACGATTCAGGGTTGAGATCTGCCCGCAGAATAACTGCTCTGCTCACACATTGCTGCCGCTCATCCAGAAACATGTTAAACCTGGAACTACTGTCATGACGGATCAGTGGGCTGCGTACCGTAATCTCCAGTCCTGTGGTTTCCAACATCTGTCAGTAAACCACTCACTCAATTTCGTCGATCTGACTACTGGGGCGCATACGCAAGGTGTTGAGAGCAATTGGCGGCCCCTTAAACGCACACTATCTAATGGAATTCACAAAGACCACTTGGCCGACCACATTCTGGAATATTTATTCCGACGAAATTGTCGTTTTTCCTCTGAACACTGTTTTGAGGTGATGATTGCTATCATCAAACAGTTCTTTCCTAGTACGTAATGTTTTCCACTTAAATATTCGTACTAGATAGACAGGTTCTCAATGAGGAGGAAACACTTCTTTTCCGTCGTTATAAATATTTAACAACACCTGAACTACTCACATTCCATAAAGGCCCTTTTCAGGGCCAGACATATTACAAAATAAGCCCCTTCCTTTCAAAAATACACCCCGCCGCATATTTCGCGTCCCTAGCACTCCTCCCGCACAACACACACACACACACACACCGATTACGTAATGCACGCAGCGAAGGAGCAAATAACGCCGACGCAGCTGCAGCGCCACCTATCGCGAAAGGTTTCTCCCGGCATTCCAGCAGCGCGTTAGCTTGGCTTAAGCAGATGATTGGGGGCCGAAGATTAAAGTGCATCTATAAACACACTATATTGACAAAAGTCATCGGACACCTCGAAGAGATACACAACATAGCATTTATTGACATACATTAGTACGGTGTCGGTCCACGTTTGGCCTTGATGCATGCACTGACCCTTCGGGACATGCTTTCGACAAGGTTTTGGTACACAGCGATAAGTATGCGCTTCCATTCAGTACATAATGCTGCCGTTAACTGTTGCTTAGTAGTAGTAGGCCTTGGTTCCAAACTTCGTATGTGGCGCTCTAATTCATCCCATAGGTGTTCTATGGGATTAAGATCAGGGCTATGTGCTGGCCAGTTCACACACGATACGGAGTTATCGTCAAACCACGCCGTAACAGTCCTTGCTTTATGGCTCGGTGCATTATCCTACTGGTACCAACAAGGCTCGGTTCCATAGTATTGCCACATAATTGGTATGGCATAATTGTCCAGAATAACGAGGTTGACGTGCTGGTTAACAGGACAAACCTGTTAACCAGCACGTCTACCATAACACCACAGAAATATGTCATATACAGAGTCATTTCTTACCTTGTCATATTAATAGGCAAAACATACTGAAGTATAGAATATATAAGACCCAGGAACTAACAATTCTCTGTATATCGGATCAACTTCTAGGAAGTTTCATACTAGACTTGTAGAACATAAATACAATGTTTGGAACGGATCACAAACGACTGCCTTGGCAAGAGCAGTTAACAATGGTAAGTTTTTTCCAGATTGGGACAATATGTCAATACTGGCATCTCCGTCATGTAAATCAAATTTGTTATTTACAGAAAGTTAATTTATACTTAAGAACTTTGACTCTTGTTGCAATGATGATTTACCTAATTACATTCCGGGGGTTTGGAAGAACCTTGTTTTGAACAAACAGTGCCCCCTCCCACAAGACGTTGACTCTCGTGCACAGGCTTTGTGATTGACTACGTTACATACGTGTTTTGCTTCTCAAGTTTTAAATTGTAATCTGGCATTGTTCTTGATATATAACCATATGTAATCTCAGAGTTCGATTATTTCAAATCTGAAGATGTGTCTATAGTAGACCCGAAAGTACTAATGTATTTCAACCTTTTGATTAAAGTTTTATAGTCACCATCATCGTTAGTCACCATCAACCTTTTGATTAAAGTTTTATAGTCACCATCATAACATCGTGTAAAAACAGCAAGTGTTGTTTATAATAATACGTAACTCTAGGACAAACATAACTCATGCTCCTCTCTGTATATTTGTCTTAGAGTTAAGTATGTTTGTCGTTTATATTCTATACTTCAGTATATTTTGTATATTAATAAGCCAAGAAATTACTCTGTATTTGACATATTTCTGCGGTGTTATGTTTAATTATACATCAATTGCTGTATTACTCTAATGGTTATGGTAGGAAAGACAGATGGCTAATAAATTTTGTAAATCGAAATTCGGTTGCAACCACAGTTTGTTTTAAATTAGGTATCAGGCTATCTCATGAAACCCGAACTTGACTGGCTCCGGATTCCCGGATGTCTTTCCATGAACAGTGGTTCGAGAGTTCGGAGCCATTTGATACGATATTTTATTCGGGGTTTTCTTTTCCTTATTAGTATCTTTATATTTTTTGCTGTGTGACTTTTAGGTATCGTTCGTTTATCGTTCTTGTTTTCTTTTGCTGTGGTCTGGAGTTCGTTTGCTGTCATGTACATTTTTGAGAAGTGTTGCTTGTGGTTATTTATATATGTATGATGTATGTATGTAGTGTTTGTTCACTCTTGGTTTCCAGCTGCATTGCGCGGTATCAGAGTGGTATGGGCATATATCAAGGGAAAATATTTTATATTTTGATATATATATATATACATAATTTTATATATATATATATATATTGTCGATTTTTTTGGAAGTGCTAAAAAAGATTTTACGCGTTTCTCGCTCTGCTTTTTGCATTGAATTTCCATGTTTTTCTTCCTGATTAGCGCATTACAAAGAACTTCCATTTCAAAAGCAACTGTCGTTGTCGTGTATCTCTCACTTTATTTATTTAAACGCTAATCAAACGCTCACAGAATTGGCATCTTTCCCAGTGTATCGAAACTCTTTCTATAAAGAACGGATCAAATGAATTTTCGGCAACTCAATTTCGTACAACAGGTAAGCACTCGACACTAGTCGTGAAAACACACTCTAAATTAAATCTCCAGAATTCCGATGGGTTTTTGAGCATTCTTTCTTTGTTGAAAAACACGAGTATCAACTGGGAAAATGCATTCTTTTCACACCTCAGGAAGAGAAAAAAAAAGAAAGAAGTGGAGGACAAAGTGCTGAACTTCTTTTAACAATGTTCCTTCAGCTCATCACTAAATCCCACTTAAATTCATCAAATTAAGTCTTCGGCGTCAAGAGATGAAATGTTCAGTGGCAACCGCATCTTAGTATCAAGGGAAAGAAAAGAAAAAGGCATGCAAGAAAAATCCCGAAACTGGGACAAAATGTTTCTAACCGTACACGAGCGCGTTCAATCTCCCAAAGTCTCCCTCCCCCACATCTTACGTTGTATAGAGCTTCATTTGCCCCTCCTGTTCTACAGCTCCATTTGCCCCTCTTGACCGCAGGAGGGAATGTAAAACAGCAGCATCCGTGGACATCCGCGAGTTCTCCCAAAGCGACATTTAATGACACTTTCGCACAAGTAGATCATGAAAGACCTTACATAAGAAAAAGTAAAGGAAAGAAAAAGAACTACTGCAGAAGACCGACAGTCATTTTAAATCTATTACAGCGAAGAAAAAGAAGTTTGTGTGATAAAAGAAAAAAATTGCGTGGGGAAGAATCTTTGGCTGTTTCTGTTTCTCTTTGTGTCGAGTGTTCTAATGACGGTCCTCCGCTTTCAATGATTTTTTCTGAGTTTCTTTTTCAAAAGTCGGGGTAACAAAATATGGACTGGTAGCTTCTTTTCAGAACAAATACTGGTCGCTGTACATCTTGGTCACCGCGACTGTGTAAATACTGATTTAATTTAATCATTTCGTATGCAGTTTGGACGAAATGTCGAACATGTGTATATCTTTCGAATCTATTTGTGTTAACTGCACTTTACTTCGCTGTTTCGCTTAGCATTGAGCTCCGTTTTCAGTTCGTCAGCAACCCTACGTTATACAACACTACGTTGCAATTTTTCGGCTGCAACGTAGTGTTGTATTAACGTGTTGTTAATTAAAGAAAAACGTGGAAGGAACGATTACTTTTTTTCTCCGCGTATTTGGAAGATTTTTACCATTTTTTTCACTCTTTGGATTTATTAGCTCTCTCTGTCTCTCTGTCTGTCTGTCTCTCTCTCTCTCTCTCTCTCTCTCTCTCTCTGTTTCCCTGTCTCTCCCTCTCTCTGTCTGTCTTCCTATCTCCCTCTCTCTATCTCTCTCTGTCTCCCTCTCTCTCTCTGAGAGAGAGAAAAAGATCTCTCTCCCTCCGTCTCACTCCCCCTCTCTCTCCCTCTGTCTCCCCCCTCTCTCCCTCTCTCTCTCCCACCCCGCTATAATTAAATAGCCTGTGCAGTTAAGCCCTACCAGATGAAGACGTCTCAGTTGCTGAGCCCATAAACACACATAGCGCCGTAGATTGTTGGCACGCTACGGTGCCAACAATCTACGGCGCTATGTTTGTATAACAATCTACGGCGCTATGCCGTAGATTGTTGGCACCGTAGCGTAAAGAGAACGCACTCGGCTAGATGTCGAGAAACATGGGGTTCGATCCAAGTGGTATCGAAATATAATTTTTCGGTTGCTGCGTGTTAATTAAAACAAAACTTGGGAAACAGCGACGACTCTGTCTATATAACGCTACGTTACTCGCGTTGATACAAATGAAACATAAACAGAAGTTATTATTTATGAATGTTAGAGTTCTTGTGTTCGTCAGGAAGAAATTCCTAGTCCTTTTGGCATGAAAATTAGATTGTTTTCAAAGGGGTTTAGGCTATTTTCAAGGAAGAGGTTCCTGGGAAAATGGTTCTCGACCTGCGTCTTTGCTAACTTACATGCCTAACCCAGTGTTATCGGGACTTTTCTTTCCCGTTACGGTTCTGTGTGTATGCTTAGTTGCAACGGATGCTACAAAAGAATTGTACTTCACGAAAAGTACCTAGATCACTTGTGGTACCAAATCAGTTTTTTATTGCTATCTAATTTCAGTATTTTCGGATTGTCCTGTGGAATTATCTTACAAAATTACTACTTGAATCTTTTAGTTCGATACTTATTGTAACCGTGGCTTCCATATTTATCAGAAGTGAAGTTCAGTAGCCATTTTTAGAGATAGTGAATTGTAATCATTTTCCTTCATTTCCCGGAATTTTGATGAGCTGGGAAGCAAACGTCAATATACTTCTTTTCCCACGGGTCGCAGCAGATGGGGTGTTAGATTTCTAGTTTCGTCGATGGGAGAAGAATGAAACTGGACATTATAGTTCTTTCGCTGTCTCGAGAAAAGCGATCTTCTTACTCGATCGCTTTGCTCGGGTCAGCAAAAAACAATAATGATCGAGTAAGAAGATCACTTTGCTTGGGACAGCGAAAAAGGAACGAAGCAAATAAAGAATCTTGCGTTTTCAGAGAGACTGCATTTCTAGGGTGTGGCCACGCTTTCTAGGAAAAATGGGGTTCTTCACTCTTATGACGCAGGGACAGTTTTTTTAGGAGGTTGCTCTCCGAGCAAGGGAACGAGAGACTCGGCTGGTAGGAATCGAGGAAGAAGGAGGATTTTTAGTGAGGTAAAAAGGCCTCGCGGGTACGTCGAAACGGATGAAGTAGGAGGAATGAGACCGGTCAGGAAAAGATAAGTGCAATTCGGCGTGCTGACGAGTAGAGCGAGAAGGACACCGAGGTTCACTGGTGTGCAAAAATTAAGGAAAAAATACACTGGTGTGCACAAATTAAGGACGAAGAGGAGAAATTAGCATAGCAGCGAAACGAGCAGGCATAACGGACAGAAAGACCACTCAGGAGATAGACCAGGGTCCGGTACGGTAGGGCATGCGCATATATGCAGTTTGGCGTGGAGGGGGGTCGGAAGGGTATAAAGCACACGGGTGGTGTACGCTCAGCAATTCGGTGAAATCTATTGCACCGTGTACATCGGTTTGAACGACGTCTAGTTGCTGCCACCGTGTGATATGGCCAACAAGCAATTCAGTAGACGACATCTGGTTGACTTTATCCGAGGTCGCGTCATTGGGAAGTTGGAAGAAGGTCGAAGTGTGTCTAGTGTGGCCGAGGAGTTCGGGATCGCTCACAGCATCGTTTCACGAGCTTGGAGAGCATTTCAAACGACAGGAACAGCTGTCCGAGAGTTTAGCAGTGGTCGTCCACGAGTAACCACGGCGGCGGACGACCGGTATATAATCCTACAGGCGAGAAGAGACAGACGGCAGACAGCGGGAGAAATCGCAAGGCACATGAAACAGACAACTGGACGTGCGTTATCACGTTTTACCGTGGCCAGGAGGCTGCACAAGGGTGGTCTATTTGCACGACGACCAGTACGGTGTGTGCCATTAACACCTGCTCATCGGAGACGGCGGTTTCTGTGGTGCCAGGAACACCAGAACTGGACAATCAGCAATGGGGTCGAGTTCTCTTTACGGATGAGAGCCGATTTAGTCTGACTAGCGATTCTGCACGTATACACATCTGCAGAGAGCCGGGAACACGCAACCACACCTCCAACAAAATCGAAAGGGACCGCTTTGGAGGTGGTAGCGGAGTTCTCGTTTGGGGCGGTATCATGCTTGATAGCCGTATTGACCTCCACATCTTCCAAGGAGGTTCAGTCACTGGTGTCCGCTATTGTACCGAGGTTCTCCTGCCTCACGTGCGTCTGTTTAGAGGTGCTGTAGGTCCTGAGTTCCTCTTCATGGACGACAACGCTACACCTCATCGTACAGCGGCTGTCACAGAGTTGTTGGAGAGTGAAGATATTCAATGCATGGATTGACCCGCAATGTCCCCGGACCTAAATCCAATCGAAAACGTGTGGGACCTTCTCGGGAGACGCTTGGCAGCATTTCACCAGCCACCAGCAACGATTCCGCAGCTGCGACGTGCGCTACAAGAGGAATGGGCTGCGATGCCTCAATAGCTCCTTGACAACCTCGTCCTCAGCATGGACAGACGTTGTAAATCCTGCAACGCAGTCCGGGATGATCATATCCCATACTAAAGACTGGATTTTTCTTGGCAGCCGCCTGTCACATGGAAGTTTCTGCCTTCTGTCCAGTTGTGCTTAAAGCTACCTTTTCAATAAAGTGCCCTTGTATCCTTTGGATTCCTTGTTTGGACGGTTTTGCTCACTTGTCCCATATTCTTACATCTTGGGGATCTTATGGTATGATTTGAGTCGATGTGGAGTACATCTGCACGACGTTATATTCGAAAAACAGTTTCGTTCTTAATTTTTGCACGCCAGTCTATAATAAGGAAAGAGTGAAAATGACAGAGAGAGGGAATAAGCAATGAGGTTGATGATAATAGGCAAATGGAATTGGGACAAGGCTTAAAGACATTCCGCGAAACATCTGAATAACAGTCTTCCTCACTGCACGAAAAGAGTTTGACTAGAGTCGATTAATCATACCTTGTATTTTATTTATCTACTCCAATTGAGAGAATTACGGGTTAAACCCCATATGCATAGCAAACATCAAACGAACCCTCCACACAGGGCGCTGTAATAGAACTTAGCACCAAGCCCTGTAACATATTCTTGTATCCTACGCTCTTTCTAACTTACTCTAAATCTTTTGTATCTAGCAGTTCATATTCCCTCATCTCCTAGTCGGGGAGATCATAACCTGGTGCTTCTCCTGAGAATCTCCTCCTCCCAGCTCTGTCCCTTCCTAGACTCCTCTCTCTTTCTCTTCCTCTCTGACCCCCTGTATCCTTTCATTCTTAAGCTTGACCGTTGTGTCCCTGAGCCTCTTACCTCAGCTAAAAGAGGAGAGTGCTTCTATCTCTGACGCCTCTGATGCAATAAACTAATTAAGCAGTCTGGAATCGCTTGCTGATGACAATGACCATGATTGCATGATATACCAATAAAAGGATGTGCGCACTAAAGGCTTTCTTATACGGCTCTTCAACACAAAGAACGATTCCCTGGGAAACACATTTCCACAAACGCTAATCACCGATGCCGCATTGACAGCATCTTCGAACAAGCCGCGAGAAAATTCCTTGCATGAATACGAATTAATACTAGAATCTATTAAAATATCCTAAATACCTGTAACATAAGAGGCTCAGTGACACGCTGAATAAAGGACGTTCACGGTGGGTCAGAAAGGAAAAGAGAGAGAGAGAAGTCTAGAAAGGGACAAATCTGGGAGGAGGGGATTCTGTGAAGCAGCAAGGTGTGGTCTCCCCTACGAGGAGATGCGGGAATATGAACGGCTAGATACTTAAAATTTAGAGTAAGTAAGAAAGATCGTAGGATACAAGAATAAGTATCGAACTTAGAGATTCAAATAATAATTTTGTGAGATAATCCCACAGGACAATCTGAATACTGAAATTATATAGCAAAATAAAGAACTGATTTAATAACGCAAATGATCTTGATATTTATCGTGAAGTACAGTTCCTTCGTAACACCCGCACAGCGTTGCAACTAGGCATACCTACCGAATTCAGTTTGATGAATTTTAGTTTTTAATTCCTAATTTGTTTTCTTCACGATTATCTTGTGTTAATTATAAAGAAACTGAATGACGATAAATTTAGAGTTACCTCAATTATATTAGAGATGATAATTTCTTGAGATGATTTAATGATAATTTTTTGAATCGCTGAAATCTCAACAGTCCATGGACTGAGTAAGAACAGCAACTACGCTTCGTGCACAATTAATAATCCGTTCACTAAGCGATTAGGACCGAGCTCTTTACCCGTGTGCCTGAGTCCGAGTTTCAGGTTAACGCCTGCTTTGCTATTGCTTCACTTTCCTGATTTTCTCACTTCCCAAAACCAAGAAATCTTAATTTAATGCTTAACGAGCGCTAATGAAGTATAGATACAGAGTGGGTCAGAAGTAAGGAAACACCTTTGAACTGCTTTAGCTATGACATGAGAAAGTAAATTGGTGAAAGTATAGGTTAGCGTCCTAAATTATTTCGTCGGAAAAATGTTAGTACCTGGAAAAAGTGCGACGTACAGATTTTAGAGTATGGAAATTAGTGGCAAATGGCGTACAAATTTCATGTTTTAAATGTGTTTTAAAGTTTTTTATCGTAATATTTACCTGTAAGTGCGATGCTGTGAAGAGACGCTGCGGTAGGTATAACTCATCGCTACCGCGACGAGGTCAAGCTTTGCTCCGTTTAAAGGAAGATTCGCTGCGGCGTGCAATTCACGCGCAAATGACTACAAGTGCATCCGCGTACGTTCTTTCCTGTAGAGCGAAGCATCATGTACTCATACGCTACAGAATATAGTTCGGTTATGTTTTGTCATTGTTGCTTAAGCAGATGTTGAGAAATGTTTCGTTCATTCGCACATGATTCCCTGATTACAAATAGAAAGTACAAATATGCTTTTCTATGTTGTACAGAAAACTAGGGAACTAAAGCTTTCGGTTCTGCATTGAACTTCTTCCATTCGTAGCTGATTTGCTGTGACCCTGTACTTTTGGTTCTCCTGTTAATACTTTGTTCGCAGGTCAGTTTCTGTCTCACTGATACGTACCTTTTACAGATCACAGAGGTTTTTTCCGGTTTTTTCTGCCAACAACGTACAGGATACAACAAAATAAAGGGTGGATAATGTGGACCTATTTTCTGTAGCGTATCACTACAAGATTTAGCGCTCTCGTTCCAACAACGTAATCGCTTTTTCTTGTACTCTTCCGCCCGTCATTTCCGTACAGCAACGAACCTTCCATTTAACGGAGGAAAGCTTGACATCGTCGCAGTAGCGATGCGTTAGTCCTACCGCAGCGTCTCTTCACAGAATCGCACTTACAGATAAATATTACGATAAAAATCTTTAAAACACATTTAAAACATGAAATTTGTGCGCCATCTGCCCTTAATTTCCATACTCTAAAATCTGTACGTCGCACTTTTTCCAGGTACCAACATTTTTTCGAAAAAATAATTTAGGACGCTAATCTACACATTTACCGTAAATTGTTTCTTATCTACTCCTAACACATAACTTACTTTCTTTCTAGGTTATCTGAGCCATGACTGATATGTCTTTTCTTATCAGTTTCTAAAATGACATATCTTCTTAGGTTGCAGCAGGTACAATATTGGATTTTGATTACTCATGGATTTGGAAGGTAATTTAAGAATAATACATCGCCTGATGCCACTTCTACTATGTAAGTTTAAAGCTGCGTGCAAAGCGTCGGCATTTCGTCAGTGTACTAGTTCCAAGGGGGATTGTGTTACAGTGAAAAGGACGTTTATGTTTAAATTTATGTAAGAAACTGACGTGTTCAGTTTTTTTTACATAAATATAAATGTGAACACTGTGCATCGAAAGCGGTCACAAAATTAGTACAGCATTTGAGTTTATTTTCGACGCGAAGTAAGCCTCAAAAAGGAACCACGTGGTAGACCAGAAAGAGCTATCGATGACGCTGAGTTAAAAGCCTTAATTGAATCCTATACATTTTAAACGGCACGAGTACTTGGCGAGAAACTAAGAGTTGCACTATGCAATCATTTCCTGACATTTATTAGCCATAGGCAACAATGGATAAATGAGCTCACATGGGTTGACAGAACAGCACAAAACACAAAAATTTGATGTCTGCTCCTCTCTGCTTAATCACATCCAAAAGAACGACATTTTATGGCGTTTCGTCACGTGTCACGAGAAATGAATTTTGAATGATAATTGCCGACGTACGCGCAATGACTTGACCACGATTAAGCCCCGAAACTGATAACAAAGCCGGTACTCTATCCCAGGAAGACAATGATCTGTGTTTGGCAGGCCACAGCTGGTGTGATTTACTATTCCTTCTTACAGCCAGGTCAAACTTGCACAGTGAGCAGGTACTGTCAAGAACTTGGCATTATGAATTGAAAATTGTCCACTAAACGGACGGCATTAGTCAGTCTCCGTGGGCCCATACATCTCTATGATAATCTGAGCCCCCACATTGTAAGCTTAACGATCGAAAAGCTTCACCAGTTGAGGAACGCAACCTCATTCACCCGCCTAATTCATCTAATTTATAACCAACGGAATATCACTTCTTCGAGCAACTGGACATCTTTTTTCTACACCATAAGCGCGGACTGGGCTGCCGGAATACCGGAAGAATTATCGGTGGGCCGCCATATTTTGGGCCCACGGATCTTATGTTAACCGAAAAGAAAAATTATGTTAGCATATTGTTATGTCGCTGGTGGCCTTCTGCCGCGAATCAATTTCGAGACGCCACATACAGGATGAAACCGAATCGGTCGGGTTCAACCTCTGGATCGGAAAACAGTAAAAATAGTGAGCTCATAAAAATTTCTCTAGAGAGCATGAAATCAACGAAAAGGACAGCAGCATTTAATATCTAAAAATAAACACGAGATCGAGTTGAATAGATAACGCACAGTCGCACTGAATGAAAAGTGAACAACTAATATGTAAAGCAATATGTTGGACTGTCCCAAGTTAATGAGTTCTGTACACATACACGTTTTCCGTGGTACTAGAGGTAATAATTTAAACGCTACAAATCTTAGCTTTAGATCACCAAACATATCGGTCGTCCCTGACATAAAAGTGATATCCTTACCTTACGCATGTTGACCAAAATAATCCGGTATGTTTCTGTTCTACACAGACGCTGACACTAATATAACGCAAGCAAACAAAATAAAGCAAGCGTCTTACATCTTCAAAGGAACACGCTCTCTTTCCTTCTGTCAACCCGTTGCTTTTATCAGCACACACGATGACATCACGTGATTCACACAGGTCGAGGTTCACTGTTTGAAAAGTTTTCCCACAGTAAATGAAAAAGAACAGTAACGTCTCTTGCGTTTGGCGATAGCTGCAATCGCCTGGTTGCGAAACGACCCGTTGTTTATTAAACCACTAACAAATCACTTAAGATGATTTCGTTCTTGGCAGTGAAAAATAGAATTAATAATGCACGTAACAATATATTTGTCCTTCACAATACTTATAGACGCAAAACAAGTTGTGCTAAAACGGTAAAGTTTACCAATTTGGCAGCTTCTAAAAAAAAGATTAACTATCAAATGTTGTGTTGAACCAAACACTGTTTCTGATTCCATTCCTTTTCTCTCTAGACTTTCAAATGTGTGCTCCATTCCTTTCAGCTGACTACCTATACCTTGACCCGCTTCTGCTAATTGCAATTGAAGTTGAAGAATCAACAAAATATAATCAAATATGCTATCAATAATCTGGGATAGGAACTCGAAGTTCGTTGGATACGTAAATGCATTCAGGTTCACTTACAGTAAGAATTTTGGGGTTGCTTTACGCACACACTGTATACTCTTTTCTTTATAACGAGATCTGCGTCTGATTTACTACTTTTTTGGCCTTACATGTACATGAATTCTTGCACTACAGTTTCGGAAGGTATCTTTCAACTACAGTAAAAATGATGCTCCCATTTGAAAGTAATTAAATAAACACAAGTTTTCGCATTCTTTACTTTCTCTCACTTTATAAATTTGCACTGAAATTTTTGCAATTCTAGAAAAAATTTTGAAGATAGTTTTTTCGTGAAAGTTCATTCTATGATCAGTAAATCCCGTAATAAAATTGTTTTGGAACATTTAGATTTTTTATTTCTAGTGAAAAGAAAATCTTACATTTCTATATTCGGCAATCGCTATAAAATTCGTAGGAATGGAATAAAATCTTCGACAGCCTCTCTCAGAGAACGTATCTTGTCTGTTCCTTCAGTAACGAAAGTAATTTTTTTACTTATATTAAATTTAAGAATATCTCATGCTGCGGTCTAAGAAATCGGTAAAATGCTATTTTATTATGTACTCAATTCAGACACTTCAGTAATTCGTATACATGCGCTAAAATGCTAATGCTAAACAATATGTCTTTAATTTTAGGGTAGGGGTACTTCGATAATGTTTTCCAAAATACCACTTCCGGAATCTTTTATGAATCACCATTCCACTGCTGCTTCAGGGTAAATCGTTTCCCAATGAAAATCAATTCAGACCGCGTTCCACGAGTTTATAGCATCCCGAACTTCGGCATTTTTTCACGGCGGCAAACAGAAACTTGTATCTCGTTGGCAAAAATGTGTTTCTACTGGAGGTGATTATTTTGATTAATAAAATTAATTGTGCATCGTATTTTGGGTGTTTAATGTTTCCATCAACACACATATTCCGACATTTCCTGCAACAACTTAATATAAAGTGGTACTGAATTCATTTCTCTCACACAAGTACGCGGCATTATTTAACGTACGCTGCACAATCCACACTATTTTTTAAAACCACAAGAAAATGCACGTCATTCAATACCAATTAAATGCATTTGAATGACAAAAATTCTGCTTTGCTCCATCTTTCCAGAAGGAACTGCACAACAGGAAGTGATGGCGCCAGTATGTCTACTCTCAGAGACACAGCTATCCTGACTGCAGACAGATGTCTCCGTTGAGAAACATAGGGAAATTCCTTTAAGTAACATAACCAAACATAACATTCACCCCAATAGAGAGTTCCATTACAAGAAATTGGAGCCCAGTGGAGGAATTGCGACTTCGCATTTGGTTTCGGCACCCGTAAATACATACAAAACCGTTAAAGTTTTCTTTGTAAAAATATCATTGTTGTTCAGTGATATCTTTCTTGGGTAAGATCCATGTTTGTGATCCATTAGTAAAAACTGGAAGGATGCACTGATTAAACGCTTCGCTTGGGACTTAATGGTAAATTGTCCTTGACAAATCTAATTCTTCTGAAAGCTTTCCAGTCAAGTTTTATGCACCTACTGGCTCTTTTTATTATGTAACCCTCGCTGGATATCTTTTGTCCAAGGTAAGTGTAGACATCTGTTACTTTTCTTTGCTCTTGTGAGTATGCTCCTGGATCATACATTTTAGCTTTGAGTGGATATTTGAAAAAACGACGATGTCTTCAGCAAAATGAAGTGTGTTAAATCATCATCATCATTATGAACCATTATCAAACCACTGCTGGATAAAAGTCTCAAGTTTCTTCTACAACGGTCTGTCTTGAGTCAGTCTCTTCCGTATCACTTCCGCATGCTTTCGAATTTCATCCATCTATTTCCCATGTGATCTCCTGGCTCTTTTTCTGTCTCTTGGTATCCAGTCTAAAATTTCGGTTGTCCATCCCCAAGTAGCACACTGACATTAGCCAACGGTTGGCCCAATGATATTTTTGCGTCTGCAGCGTTGGGCGAAGGTTGTGTTGTTTATCGAAAATTGGCCAACGGTTTTTCCAACCACACATGACCAACCATTTATCAACAAATGACTACTTAACGGTTGTCCGATGGTTGTCCAACAACACATGATCACATTGGAAAACTGTTTGCAACAGTTTTCCAATGTGGGTCCATCCGTTGAACCAGCACATATCTAATTGTTGGCCGCCGAGTAGCCTCGTCGCTGGGCCGACCGTTGAAAGCCCACGGTTGGTCCAACATAATATTGCTACCTGGGTCGGTGGTCGGTCTTTCTGGCAATATGCCTAGCCCATTGCCATTTCAGGATCTTACTCTGATCATGATGACTTCCACTCTAGTCATTTTCCTTATCAACTAGTTTCTCTTCTTATCTTTCCTGGTTACACCAATCATGCACCTCCCCATACCTCTTTCAGTTGTCTGCAGTCTTTGGATGTCGTTTTTAGTTACGTTCCATGTCTCCGCTCCATATGTAAGCGCTGAAAGGATGCATTGATCAAATACCTTTCTTTTAAGACATAATGGTATATTGTCCTTAAAAATTATTCTGTGTCTTCCAAAAACTCTCCAACCAAGTTTTATACATGGACGATTTGATGACAAGTTTGGCACGTCGATTAATTTCTTCCTCAATGTGATCCTCGCTTTATATCTGTTGTCCGAGGTAAATGTAGGTAACGGTTACTTCTTGCTTTTCCACATCACTATATAAATCTTCACTTCTTGTAAATGCATTGTACATCAGTTTTGTCTTCTAAAAGTTCATTTTTAATCCCATTTCTTTACTCTTGTCAGCAAGTTCCTGGATCATACTCTGCAGCTGTGAAGGGGCAGTTGCAAAAAGGACGATGGCATCAAGAAAACGAAGGTGAGTTAAATAGTCAACATTAATCTTCATCCCTTTTGTTTTCCCAGTTCAATGATTCAAAGACATTTTGCAATGTGGCATTAAAGAGTTTGTGAGATATGGTGTCACTTTGTCTCATCCTTTTCTAATTTTTATTTGTTCTGTATCCTCAAATAGCCGAACTTTTTCACTTGCTTTTTCATAGATGTTATTAATAATGCTAATATATGCATCTTAAGTATCGCAGGATTTCAAAGCAATTGTAACTACTGATGGTTTTACCGAGCCAAAGGCCTTTTCATAATCGATAAAAGCCATGCACAATGGAAGTTCATATTCCCTCGCTCTTTCAATTAGTTCTCTCAGTGCGTGGATATGATCTATAGTGCTGTAGTCCCTCCTGAATCCAGCTTGTTCTCTCGGTTGAGTCATGTCCAGTGTTACCTTCAAGAAATGTGAAAGAATCTTAGTGAAGATTTTATAAACCACTGATAGGAGGCTGATGGGCCTGTGGTTCCTGAGATCTTCAATGTCACCTTTTTTATGTAGCAGGAGCATTGTAGCGTTGTTCCAATGCTCGGGAATCCCCTCTTTATTGAGACATCTAGTGAAAACTTGGGCGAGCCTAGATTCAATTTCTCCACTTGCTTCTCGTGGGTGTTAAATAATCTCCATTAATATTCATCCCCTTGTACTCCTAGCTCAGTGATTCAAAGACATTTCACAGTGTAGCATTTCGGAGATGTAGTGCCACCTTGTAGCACTCTCTTTCCAATTTTAAGAAATTCAGTGTCCTCGAACAGCGGCATCTTTGCGCTTGAGATATACAGGTAGATAAATGTACAGAGAGGTACGGAAATTGGTCACTCAAGAAGGGACTCGTGATCTCGAAAGATAAGAGGAGAGAAACAGCACTGGAATTGCAGACATTGGCGGCCTAGCTGAGGAGGTCGCAAAAACAAAAGGTTGTATCTGTTCTCATTGGTTTTGCTTACAATCTCGAAATTGTTTTCGCAGTGTTTACCATGATATGATGATGCTATATCTCACTTACCTTCTTCTACGTGAAATGTACAAGTATTATAAGCCATAAATATTTGTTTATTTTAAAATCTGAAATTTAAGCCTTATTCATGCTGTTTCGAAACCTTTTTTTTTTTTTTTTTTTTCCTGGCAGGTCATTGCATTCTGTACTCCGCTTCAAAGCTCCGTCTTTTCTGTTCTACGGGGCCTAAAACTCAATCAAAAGTTGGAAATATTTTGATCCAGTTTGATGTTACGGCGTTCTTCATGAAAGGATAAAGTTTTGAAACTCATTGTCCGCAAGTTTGCATATATGCAAATAAATGGGGAATGTCCTCATGGAGATGAAGCCGTGAGAAAGAGGGATAGCTATCCTTTTAAGTTTGCATCATAACATGCAAATTCGCAGTCACAAGAGAAGTTACGAGACTTCCGCTTCGAATAGTTCTGTAGAAACATCTATCACAAGGGTGGAAGGGAGGCTGAGGCGTCGAGAGCACTGCCCCACATCCGAGAAATTTATTACTAGAAATTTGCATTGCCAAACTGTTCAAGCATTTTCTCCCATGCAATACTTCAATGTCTTTTTCCAGAGATGACCGAAATCACATTTCTTGCTTCACGAACCCACACATATGGTATTCCCGTTCAGTGCGCCCTTACTTCTCGCGTTTTGGGGTTTTACTATCATTTTCAGCTGCTTTTTCTCTTTGACTAAGAGGTGCAAATGTGCTGGATGCAATGCAGGGCTTGAAAAAGTGAATGAAGGCGTTTTAAGTGTCTGGCTTGGATTTATTTTAATCTGGTAGAATTTCTTTAGTAAAAAAAAATATTAAACTTTAAAAATACATGATATTACCATTTCAATCTCTCTTTCATTTCTTCTTTTGGAGTCCCTTGTTTCCAAACAAGAACTGCCTTATTGCTCTATTTATTTGCGTGTCTTTCATTATCTCCTTTGGAAGAATTTAGAACTGTCTTCAATAAACACTCACGGACAATCAAATTTGAGCACCTAGAAGAATACATGCTACAACCGCGAAACTTAACAAATAGTTAGAGTGCGTGCTGATATGAAAATGATCCACGTTTGGTGCGATTGCGCATGACCGCACACCCTCTGGTGTCGCTGCAAGAACGAAACGACAGCCGTATAAACCGGCGTGTAGTCGATGCCCCATAAAAGCGAAAAGCACCGAACGACACAAGCAATAGTACAGAGTGAGAAGAATGCCGGGTAGACGCCAGATACGTCGATTTATGCAACTTACGGATTTTTGAGAGAGGCCTGATCATCGAGCTGAAAACCGCAGGGTGATCTGCGCGCCGTATAGCCCGACACGTGGATCGTTCTGAACATACCGTCCGACTGGGTTGGAAACAGTGGACACGTGACAGCACTGACAAACAGCGAAGCTTCTCCGGACGGACCAGGAGAACCACCAGTGGAGATAATCGACGGATCATGAGCTAGGCACGAACGGATCCCACGGGTACCGAGTCGACTGTACAGGCAGATGTAGCGGCTCCTGTGTGCCCACGAACCAATTTCAGACGCATCGCGGAAGTGAATCTGCGATCCCAGCGCATCTTATATGTGTCGCTTTTAACGCCGGAACATTCCCTGCTCCGTGTGCACTGGTGCCCAGCCAGAGCGACGTGGAACGCTAAAGACTGGCGACGTGTGGTGTTTAGCGATGAGTCCTGCTTCGTTTTTATTTTTTTTTTTTATTTTTCTTCGTGTCCGGGTGTGGACGGCCCCGCGTCAACGGCGCAATCCCAACCTTGCTATCGAGCTCCACACCTCCCCCACTGCTGGAATTATGATCTGGGGAGCCATTGCCTACGATAGCCGATCAGCTCTAGTAGTGGTACGTGGATCATTGACGGGCCAGCGGCATGCGGATGAGATCCTACGGCCCTCATGTGCTCCCATTCCTGTCCCCGATTCCAAATGCGCTATAGCAGTAGGATAATGCCCGACCGCTCACAGCTCAGGTTGCCCAGGACTGCTTATATCATGTCCAGGAACTTCCATGGCCTGCCCTCTCCCTGGGTATGTCCCCTATCAAGCATGTGTGGGACCAGTTGAAACGCCAGCTGCCGTCGTGCTGCACTAACCGGGATTTGGAGCACACCGTCCAACACGTGTGGGCCAGTCTGCCGCAGGACAACATCAGGCGTCTGTTCGCCTCCGTGCCGGACCGTATTGCAGTATGGATCGCAGCACTAGGCAGTGCGACGCGCTTTTGAAGATGACCGGACTGCGTGGCACAGATCCGTCTGTGCCCCGGTGGCGCAGTGGTCTAAGGCGCTGGCCTCTGATCATTCGTCCGTAAGGGGTCCGGGTTCGAATCCCTGTCAGGCATGGATGTTGTGTTTGTCTTACGGCAATGGCTCTCTCACTCCTTCCCTGGAACCAGTGACCCTAAATTAGGGACGGGCGACTGCTTATAGCCCATTAGGTTGCTCACGGTGGTCGTTAAACCTCCAATCAAAAAAAAAAAAAAAAAAGATCCGTCTGTAATTATCCTGCAGCTCTGTCTTTGCCATCATGTGTATCATTCATCTATATCATTACGTCCATAAAATTTCGGTTCAATCCGAAGCTTCTTTATTGGTGCGCAAATTTCATTGTCCGTAAGTGTAAGTAGAGAAAAATCATATTTTCTTGTGGCTGTAAGTTCTTTTTATTCAGTCCAAACGTTTGCCTCTATTTTTAGAAAAACGAGGTCCAATGACTTCAATTTTCTTTAGTGCAAGAATAACTATTTAAGAAGTAAAATATTTTTTACTGGTGTCAGTCTTTTAACCGTTCTCATTTCTAGAAATCATTGAATAATTCTTGATTAGGAACAATAAAATTAACATAAATTGCAGTCCTGCTGAACGAAGTACTTTTATGCAAAAAAAGGGTATTTTTCTCACATAAGCTTTACAGAATTATACCATGCATCTGGCAGTATAGAAGCATCCTGCTAAGTTTCAGGAAAAAGAGCCCTGAGAGACTGAAACTCCCGAAACTTCAAACGCATGTTTTGTGCGGTGGTTTGATGAACAGAAAGTACACTAACGGAAAAAAATCCCAACACCAAGAAGGGGTTATGTTAGGTAAACGACAGTTGGTAGGCGGTGAGAGTACATCTGTAAGATGACGTCTATGCAAATTTCGCGCTGGACGCATGTGTGTGGCGCTAGTAGCGCCCCTCGGAACATGCAAAGCAGGTTTGCTGTAAATACGCGCTGTAACGTTCGTGAGCGTTAGTTATCGTTGAGATTCGACGTAGGGTGTTGATGTTAGTCAAGAATGCCTTTAAGAAGACGAAGAAGCCATTATCAACAGCTCACGGAGTTTGAACGAGGTCGTGTAATAGGGCTACGAGAAGGTGGATTTTCTTTCCGCAATATTGCAGAACGACTTGGCAGGAATGTAGCCACTGTGCATGATTGTTGGCAGCGGTGGTGAAGGGAAGATACTGCCTCAAGAAGACCGGGTTCCGGCCGGCCACGTGGCACTACTGAGAGGGAAGACCGCCGTGTACGGCGTATGGCCGTGGCGCATCGTACCGCGTCTGCGACAGCAATTCGAGCTGCAGTTGCCACCACAGTGACACAACGAACTGTTACAAATCGGTTACTTGAAGGACAGCTCCGAGCCAGACGCCCTGTAGCGTGCATTCTACTTTCTCCAAACCACTGCTGTTTGCGACGTCAGTGGTGTCACGCTAGAGCTCATTGGAGGACGGAGTGGAGATCTGTTGTGTTTTCTGATGAAAGCCGGTTCTGTCTAGGTGCCAGTGATGGCCGTGTGTTGGTTAGAAGGAGGCCAGGTGAGCGCCTGCAACCAACCTGTCTGCGGCCGAGACACACTGGACCTACACCTGGAGTTATGGTCTGGGGAGCAATTTCCTATGACAGAAGGAGCACTCTCGTGGTTATCCCACGCACCCTGACGGCACAGTTGTACGTCGGTCTGGTGATTCAACCTGTTATTCTGCCATTCATGAACAGCATTCCAGGGGGTGTTTTCCAACAGGATAACGCTCGCCCGCATTCTGCTGTTGTAACCCAACATGCTCTACAGCGTCGACATGTTGCCGTGACCTGCTAGATCACCAGATCTTTCACCAATCGAGCACGCATGGGACATCATTGGACGACAACTCCACCGTCACCCCAACCAGCATTAACCGTCCCTGTATTGACCGACCAAGTGCAACAGGCATGGAACTCCATCCCACAAACTGACATCCAGCACCAGTACGACACAATGCATGAACGTTTGCGTGCTTGCATTCAACATTCTGGCGGTTACACCGGTTATTAATGTACCATCATTTCACATTTAAAATGGCTCTTCTCGCGCTTACAATAAGCTGTGATCTTGAAACCTTAATCGATTAAATATGTTACCTATACGAATGTATTGTGGCCATTTCATTCCTCTACAACTATTTTTTCGTGGTGTTGGGATTTTTTTTTCCGTCAGTGTATTTCCTCTTCATTTCTTTCATTTTCCTCTGAACTGTACTTGGAGCTTCCAGGGTCTGGCATTTCAAATAAAATCTGTGTGCTCCGATTTTTTGCTCTATGTGTGTGTGTGTGTGTGTGTGTCTGTATAAGAGAGAGGGGGATGTTACAACATGAATTCGGTTCTCAAGAAAAACTCGCGTAGGAAGTGTAAAAGGAGGCAATCAAATAATGTTTCAAGTGAAATTCATTGTAAGAAACAAGAAATTCGTCATCTGGAACTCTAGTTTACTTAACATGTTTAAAACAGGAAGTAACCGCAGATTGGTAAGATGTCACACACGTCTTGTTAAAAAAGATTTGAACGGTCCAAGCTTATAAAGGAAACGGAAACTATTGGCATGGCAAATTAAAAGAAAAACGTCCAGAAACTTTCGAAGAGGAACTTAGAAACACATTTCCTGCACTAGAAAGTATAACATCAAAAGGCCTAAGCATCACTGAGCTTACAGAAAAATTACCAAGGCCTTTATGGAAACCGTGACAAAACGAAATCCCTACGAAGTAATTAACAAATCTAACAAAATGCTAATGGGAGAAAATGAGGGGAAAATTAAATAAAGAAAATGTAACTTCCACAGTTAAATATGTGAAACTACGCAGAGTAGTGTGAAAAAGCACCACTGAGGACATATTGAAATTCAGTTCTGAACAAGTGAAAAAAGCAAAGCAGTAAGAAAAGCAGATGGTACTGTAAGAAAAAATAGACGCGACATTTTGATGAAAGTTAAACAGTTCTACGCAAAATTATACGTGAATTGTACGATACATCCCTTACAGACATAAAGAAATATACAGGTACTAAAGTTTCTGTAGTCCTCTTGGCAGAAATTGCCCATGCAATTACGAGCACGAAAAGGGGAAGAACTCCAGGGGAAGATGGAATTACCGTATACATTTTGTAAGAAGCCAGTGCAGAAACAGAACTATGCTCTCCAAAGTTTTTGTTGAATAGCTGAACTGAGAGAAGATTTCTGACGACTGGAACAATGTTGCAATGATCCTGCTACATAAGAATGGGACCCTGAGCATCTCAGGAACTACAGATCCATCAGCCTCCTATCAGTTTAAAATAGCTTGACTAAGATTCTATCACATAGCTTGAATAAAACACGACATGGGTAAAACAAAGAGAACAAGTTGTATTTAGGGATGGCTGCAGCGCTATGGATCGTATTCGTATAGTGATAGGACAAACAGAAGGAGCAAGTTAATATGAATTTTCACTGCGCGAGGCTTTAAGTGATTATGAAAAGGCTTTTGATTCCGTCAAACAGTGATATCAAATACACATACATTCGTTTTATTAGTAGCATCAATAAAAATGCCAGCGCAGAGGTTCGGCTTTTTGAGGACACAGCACGTATAAAACTGGAAAAAAAGTCAAAAAAAGGAACACCGTATCTCGAATGCTCTTCAACGCCACATTGAAGAATTTATTTCGGTCACTGAACTGGGAAGACAATGGAAAAAATATTAATATATATTATTTACCATACACGACTACCGTGAGCAGCGCGATGGGCTATAAGCGGTCACTCGTCTCTAGTTTAGGGCTACTGGTTCTAGAAAAGGGATAGAGGCAGTGCCGTAAGACAAATACAATATCCATGCCTCACCGAGATTCGAACTCGGACCCATCTTGGACGAAAGGTCAGAAGCCAACGCTTAGCCCACTGCACCACCGGGGTGACGATAAAATTAAAAAAAAAAATCTAAGTAAATGACAAATGATCTCATTCAAACACACACACACCTAGTGTTTTGTTTGGTGGTCTGAGCGCTGGCTTATGACCATTCGTCAGAGAAGGGTGCAGGTTCGAATCCCGTTTGGGCATGGATGTTGTGTTTATCGTACAGCACTGGCTCTCTCCCTTCACTGGAACTAGTGACCCTAAATTAGGGACGTGCCCTGTAACCCTAAATTAGGGGCTAATAGCCCACGGAGTTGCTCACGGTGGGTTAGTCGTGTTTTTCTGTGCTCCTCAAGTTTTCGTCGGTGTGTGTTATTTTTCTTCGTTGTCAGTGTTCTATTTCGTGTGTGTGTGTTGTGTGTGAAGGTCCCGTGTTTCTTTTTATATGCCTGCCGAGCTGGTAAGTGCTTATTTTGATTAGTTATCCTTATTTTTCTGCCTTGGCCAAGCTGGCTAAGGGCTAAGCTTCTCCTCGCCATTGCAAATGGCGGCATCCGGGGAGAATGACGTCCTAACCCTTGCTACCGGAAATGATGATCTCCCGATAACAGCTTCTCTCAATACTACTACCAATGACGTGTCTATCTCGATAAATTACTCCTCCTTGCAGCCTTCTGTTGCTGCCCTACCATCGGATATCGCCTCTTCTTCCAAGTCTCCCAGCGGTGATACGATGTCCTCTCTGAAAGCTAATGATGACGCCATGGATGTTTCGCACTCCATGCCGGAATCATCTCCAAAGCAACGTACATCTACCCTCTCATATGCTGACGTAACCGCATCTAAGTCGGGACCTTCCCAGTCTTCTTTTTCTCCTGGACAATATGTGATGACGCATAATGCCGAAGTCATTGAGGTTGTCCTTAAAGAAGATACCCCTTCTGGGCTGAAATTCCTTCAAACTATGGAGAATGGTGTTGTGTTTCCGAGCCTGAGAAATACAAAACTCACTGCATATACTGCTGCTCTTCGAGAGATTGTTCCTGCATCAGCCATAACTCATGTGGGCAGGAAGATTTACAAAGTAGTTGTTTACTTCTCTACTCCTGCCCATTCCCTACATGTACTGACCAAGGGCATCTCAGTTGGTGATCGTCACATCCATACCGAACCTGTTTCACAGAGTTCAGTTGTTGTAAGTTTCTCACCAGTTCCACCTGAAGTTTCAGATGATCTCTTGATTGCCGCTCTTCTTCCTTATGGCCGGATCATTGGAGGAGTAACTACCTACTCTTCGTTTCCAGAGGTGCCAGAAGACAGATACCTACTCGGGTTTCGCCGCAATGTTCGTGTGGTCTTCCCTTCAGAGGAGCACATGCTGCGTATTCCACCCACTTTACGTGTACGCTGCTACACGCACATTAGAGAGATATTCATCACAGTAGGCTCCGTCTGTCCGAATTGTAAAGGCACGGGACATCCCCGCGCTCTATGCCCTCATAATGCGAACACTCTTTCCAAGTCAACAGCACGACCTTCTTCCTCTTTGTCACGTCAATCGGCTTCCTCTTCTGGTGCTAAAGATCAGCAACAGCAGACTTCCTCAAAAAGTAGTGATGCAGCAGTTGGTCAACCGACGACTACAAAAAGTAGTGAGACAACCGTTGGTCGACCAACGTCTACCAGAAGTAGTGAGACAGCCGTTGGTCAGCCGACGTCTACCATAAGTAGTGAGACAGTCGTTGGTCAGCCGACGTCTACCAGATGTAGTGAGACAGCCGTGGGTCGGCCAACGTCTACCAGAAGTAGTGAGACAGCCGTTGGTCAACCGACGTCTACGGGTAAACCCTCGACCTCGGGTGATGCATTGGCGCCCCCATCATCTCTTCAGTCGAAAGAGGCATCAATTGTTAATCCCAAGTCTCCTATAGAGATGGTTGATGACGATTCCCGTCATACTGCTACACCGACCGTTGAGGTTGTTTCTTCAGTTCCTTTTAAATTGCCGGAAGTTCCAATTCCGGTTACAGCACAAAGTCGTGGACGGGCGAAGCGACGTAGAACTTCACGCGCTCAGAATAAGAAGTTTAGAATGACAACCACCCTTAGGGCAGGACGTGATCCTTCTAGTAGTCAGATGCTCACGTCTGAAGGCTCTATGGAATCTGATACAGATGATGGAACAATTATTCCGATCTCCTTTGAAAACTTTTTACATATTCTAGAGGCATCCTTCTCTTCCACAGACACCTGTGTCTGGAGAAAAGGTGTATGCGTTCCTAATAAGTCCCCGTAGAGACAAGCTGTCTCGCAATTTTTTGGAAGGTTACTCCCACTGTCTGTCTGACACCATGAATCAAATGTTGGCGATACATTCTCATTTACGCACCGTTCCGGGCAGAAATCTGGGTGGTCCCTACTGGGCAAAGAAGTTCCATAGCCGTCTGGCCAAGTTACAGAACGCAGCCGACAACATCCTCCAACCATCATCAGACTATTCTGTTCAAGACAGTCTCACTGAATAGTAGGGGTATGTGTACCCCTTTGGCTAATGCTTTAGCGTATGAAGACGTCCACCACCTCAAAGCAGATCTCCTACTTTTGCAAGAGACAAATTGTCTCTCCACTTCACCCTTCCATCGCTGGAGGAGATGGGACTGTCAATTTCATCACGCATATAGGCTCTCTCTTCGTGGAGGTTTAGCGATTGGTGTACATAATAGATTTCGTCAAGCACTCTCCTCTGTTAAAGTTCATAACCTGTGCCGAGATTTATTGCAGGGACTCACTTTCGTCCTAGATGGACAACGATATTTAGTTTTCAACATATATATTCCATGTTCATCTACGCATCTAACGTTGTTATTTTCGTCGCTCCGCACTGCACTTCAGTCAGCATTACCATCAGATCATGTGCTCATTGGAGGAGACTTTAACTGTACACTTCAACCAGAGCTCGATCGCGCTCCTTCGAGGATTGAACATCGTTCACGTCTTGTGGAGCAGTTGCGATCATTAGTGTCTGATTTTGATTTACATGACGTGTTCCGACGATTGCATCCGACATCCATTTCACATACCTGGAGAGCTGCATCTGCATCCTCCTCTCTTTCTGCCAGGCTGGATCGATTTTACGCTTCTGCTCCGTTATTGCCCATTACAACGGATTGTATGCACTCTCCTACAGCTTCATCGGATCATTGTGCCATCACTATCTCCTGTAACTCTTCATCTCGTCTGCATGTTAGGTCTCGGTCATGGACACTAGACACTTCTCTCCTAGCTGATGAGAATATATGCACCGAGATCAGAGATCTTCTTGATCATGTGCGAGAGGGCCTGTCCACTGCACCTTGTGCCATCAATTACTGGCTCGAGGTAAAATCTTACCTAATTTATCTTATTAGACGTCATTCCTTCTCCGAAGGCACGAAGCGCTCCATGGAAGAGCAAAATCTCCGAAACATCCTGTTACAGCTTGGTGCGAGTCATCCCATGTATACAGCTTACCAAGCGGATCTTAGAGCACTTCTTGAGCCTCGTGCACGTCAGGTAATTCTTCGTCTCCGTTTACAACATCTATCACCAGAGGACTGCTCCTTTGAGTTTCTATCCGCGTTAGAAGAAAAACGCCGCTCGTCGCATCAGCTTCGACTACTTCGGCGGCCTGATGGTGAAATCACCTCTGATCCGGATGCAGTTTGCTCTCAGGTTCGTCGATATTTTACTATCAAACACAGTGAAACTCCTCAGCCTTCTGTTTCTGCTTCTGCTACTTTACTCTCTGCTCTTCCCCAAGTTCCTTCCAATCTCTCTGATTCCCTTTTACAACCTATTTCGCAGACTGAACTTCGGACCATTCTAGTCTCTCTAAATTCCCGTGCTGTCCCAGGTCCAGATGGCCTTCCGCTACTTTTCTACCGTACTTTTCTCCCTTCGATGCTTCCATTTCTTCTCGCCGCTTTCAATGCTGCTCTTTCTTCCTCTTCTCTTCCGAGGGGTTTCACAGAGGCTCATATCGTGTTATTTCCCAAGAAAGGCGATCTGCTTGACTTGGAAAACTGGCGTCCTATCTCGCTACTAAACATTGACTATAAACTCTTCACTAAACTCCTTTCCAGTCGACTCAACCAAGTTCTTCCATTTCTTCTTTCTCCCGACCAGACCTACACGGTTTCTGGTCGGTCCATCACTTCTAATCTCAATCTCCTTCGAGATCTCCTACATCTGGCTCGTACTAACTCTGAACCACTTGCCCTCTTTAATCTTGACCAAAGAGCTGCTTTCGACAATATCTCACATTCGTATCTTTCTGCTGTTCGTATTGCTTTCGGCTTTCCTTTTGCTTTTGTTACCTCTATTCTTGCCCTTTATCAGGACGCTGCTTTCCATGTCAAGACTGCCGCCTTCTTGACTGCACCTATTCCTTTTCGGCGAGGCATTCGGCAGGGTTGCCCACTTTCTGGGCAGCTCTTTGCCATTGCTTTTGAGCCGTTTCTTCGGTCTGTCCATCGAGCCTTTATAGATGCACTGCCACCGCCTACTGCAAGTACTAGGCACTTTTCTGTGACATACTCTGCATATGCCGATGACGCGACCTTTTGTGTAAGGACAGACGCTCAATTCGACATCTTGCTCCAGATTTACGATCAATATTCTTCATGTTCAGCGGCATCACTTAATACATCCAAGAGTGCAGGCCTATGGAGCGGAGCGTGGGCCTCTAGGACTGACACCCCGTGGGGCGCCTCATGGACTGCTTCATCCCAAAAATTCCTTGGGGTCCATCTCGGAGTCCGTCTTTCTGCTCAAAATGAAACATGGAATGCTCTCAGAACACGCCTTACTTGAACTGCTGCATTCTGGCGAGGTTCCCAGTTTTGTACTTCTTACTTCTCAAGAGCTAGAATAGCTCAGACTTATATTCTTTCACCATGCCTATATGCATGGTCAGCAGAACGTATGCCCATTTATCACCTCAATGAAATCACTCGAATCATCTCAACGATAATATGGAACAGGTACCATTGGATCCAGGTCTCCACTCTCTGTCGTCGAGTCACTGATGGAGGTATTTCACTGCTTGAAGTTCGCACTTACTATAAAGCACATAAAGTGGTTTCTTTCCTGCGGCTACTAAGTGCACCAGAGTCGCCAGTTACGCTCGTTAGAGATGTCATGATATCGCCTAGGAATCCCAGAATCACTTTCATCACGTATCTTCTAATGGATCAATCTCCTTTTTTTCATTCTAAACTTTCCCCTTTCTACAAAGAGGTCCTTTCCTTTCTCCGTTCTCTACCCCTCTTCCGTGCTCCACTCAAGTGTCAACTGAACTATTAGCTGAGCCCCTGTTCTTTTCTTCCATCCTTCATCCCCCTAATACTCATTACTTTACTGACCTTTCCTGGCTCCCCGCCGGAATAGTATCTGTTCAGGATCTAATTTCTCCAGATCTTTCTTGGAAACCCTTCTCTGATCTGTCCCCCCACATCTCACCTACCTCTTCCTCTCTTTCGCTGTATGATTCCTTCCGTTCTTCAATCATTACCCTCTTCCCTAACCTTGCCTCTCAAGCTGGGTTAACTCTTGTTTCCCTCTGCCTCTCTTCTTCTTCCCTTTTTCCTTTCCGTTCGGGGCTCATCACTTCCTCTCTCCAGTTTTTCTGTCTCGTCTCTTTACCGTTGTCTCATTGATCCACTGTATGCTACACCATTGATGATTCCAGATGTTCCGAATGTCACCCTTTCGCAAGTGTGGTCCATGTCTAATTCGCCACTATCTATTCCAGCAGAAAGAAACATCCAATGGTTGTTTCTTCATCGGCGGTTACCAGTTCCTACCAAATTATTCAGGATGACGCTTGTTAATTCGCCTAACTGCATGTTTTGCTCTACGATTGCGGATGTAGATCATGTGTATCAACATTGCACAGTGCTTCTTCCCTTGCTACATCTGACCTTCACTACTGCACAGTGCCTTAGTACTAATGATCTCTCCTTCTCAGCCTATAGCACGCTACTCAGTTCAAGTACTCCGCCTATTCCTATATCAGAGTCATGTGCTTATGTATTCATATTAGCAAAACATGTGATTTTTTGCTACTATCAACAGCTACGTTCTACCCCTATACAGCCTACCATCTTTCAGACGGGAGCTGCGATGTGCAGTCAGTTCCGGAACAGAATGATTTCACGCTTGAGGCTTGCTTTCACTGTTGCTAAGGCTGCGAATCGAATCCCACACTTTATGTCAGTGTGGTCACCTTTTCGTCAATGGTTTTCTGGTCCATCAGAAGACCTTAGACTTTGTTCTGACTTCTGTGAAATTGTTTGGACTAATTGAAGTATAGTTTTGTGATTATCGTGTTCTTAGGTGCCCATGTCATCATTGCTTCTTAATGTTACTGCACGTTTGCATGTTTCTCACCAACAAGGTCCTGTAGGTGAGTTTCTTGTTATACCACAGGCACTTAGAATAAGTTTAAAGTTTGTTTGTTTTTTCTCGGCACTTTCCTTATGTCTGCCGGGCTTTATAATATATAGTTTTTGCTCACGGTGCTAAGCAACTGTTTGATAGTGTTTAAATTGTATTATTGATTTTGCACAGTGTGGTTTTTGATCATGTTACATGTACATAAAGGTATATGATCAGTCGATTACACCATGTTCTGCAAGGTTTAGCACTTTTGTAGTGCAGGGGGTAATTGTTCACCATTCGGTTATTTGTACTGTACCTGAAGTATAGTTGCTACGCCGAAAGCTCAGTTTTGTATATACTAATGTACTTTCCTAATTGCACTGTAAAATTTATGTTTGGCACATTTCGCATCTTGGGTCACGATTACATGTCTTAAGTTTTATGCTCATGGTGCGGAGCAAACGCTTTGATAGTATTTCAATTATATGTTAATGTTACACAGTGTGGTTTTTCTGATGTCACATGTGCCTAACAGGAAATAATCAGTCTATTAGATAATGTTCTGCGCTGTGTTGCATATTTGCTGTACAAAGAGTCAGTTTCATATTTTCATTATTTGTATTGTACCCGAAGTATAAATTTTCTGTAAAACGCAAGTTCTGTTTGTACTAATATACTTTACTCTTTGCACTGTGAAATTTACAGTTGTACCATGGAATTGTAATTCCTTATTAGTGTCTTCCCTATGCCGTTGCATCTTGTGTGCATATGTTGTTGTTCATTACAAGTTAATCTATAGCACTGTGATTGAGGCACTTGTTTAAGCCTAAGTAATAGTTCTTTTTGTAATTTGACAGCGTTTCACAAGAGAGATATTGCATTCAATTTGTATAGAGTTCACACCATCATTATGGATAGATCATTTATTCGCTTATCTTTCAGATACTAAAAAGTATAAACCTTCTGCTCTTTTCTTCTTTTTTTCAAGATTGCTCAAAATATACATGTTTGTTTTTGCACTGTAAAATATTTAGTTATACCTTGTACTGGTGTTCACCTATTAGAGATGACACTCTGCTGATGCACATTGAGAACATATGATGTACATAGAGTAAGTCAACCCTTCAGTCCAGTATTGTCAGTGTTATGAATTTGCTTACATTGTATATAGTGCATCCACATAGTGTAAATATCTCATCGTCATTGTAAATAGGTCATCTAATTGTTTATCTTTTGGTAACTGTTAAGCACAAGCCATCTGTATCTTCCTGTCCATGTTTGCTCCAAATAAAAATTGTTGAAGCTCACGGTAGTCGTTAAACCTTCAATAAAAAAAAAGGTTTCATATCAATCAAAATGTGTTTCTTTCACAAATTTTTAAGTTTTTAAACGTATCACCTCTACGAACTTTTGTAGCAATCATATGAATTTTCCAAACTGAAATTATTTTTGAACTTTCAGAATCTATTAGTGGACATATTTATTGATATTGCGAGGATGAATTCGTCTAAAACCATGGTAAGGAATGGATGGTTTGTGACTGCTCAGTCTTCCTAATTTTCTTTCTCTAATTAAGTCTATATCAAACAAGCTAGTAAAATCATGCAATGCATGATTTTATGATGCACTTTCAGCATACCAGAAATCATTACTCAAGTTATGAGGAATAACTTGATTCATGATCACACGCCATGTAGTCTCGGTGATCCGTATGTTTATGGTTGGTGGTCCGTATGTATATGGCTGTGGAATAAATCTCGCTCCTGTGTCCTGACCTTTGACCCCATTTCAATGATATTCAGCAGAGCTGATGCAGTATACATCCGGAACAACATGATAAAGTTTTGTCGCAATCGAAGAATTTTACGTAAGATATGACGCATAAGGGAGATGGAATGAATCCCGCTCATATGTCCTGACCTTTGAACCCATTTCGTCCATTTTCAACAGGGTTCGTCGCCAGATTGTATCCTATCACATACTAAAATTTCATCGAACTCGAACTATTTTTACGCGAGTTATCGTGCGGACGGACAGACAGACAGACAGACGGAGAAATCTGGAGCATATGCGCTTCTTCAACCTACGGTTGGAAAGTGCAAAAAATCAGAATAATACCAGCTCTAATAGCCAAGGAAAAAGAGAAAAGGGGCTAACTCTTGGGCAAGAAGAATCTAGCATTCTCTTCTCTGAGGGAAGTGCAACCTGTTGAAGAAGATGAAATGAATAAAACGAAACCATTAACACATCGTTCATAAGTATAAAGATTTTAAGTCAGAAGGCAGAAACAGCTGTTTGAACCAGACATAAATTGGTATAAACCCGACAAGCAAAAACGACTGATTTTTTTAGGTTCACAATTTCTGGAGACTGAAGGTAAATATTTGTCGTTCCGAATAAAATTATTTTCTTGCTCTCTCATTTTTGTCCTACGCATAGGGTCCTAAAGAACTGGATGCCGTTCACACACGCCATGTAGTCTCGGTGGTCCGTATGTTTATGGCATTGATTCCCGCCCGACTCGTGGGTTCTACGTTCGAATGGCGAATATGATATGGACACCGTTTCATTCTTATGATATCTCACAATTTATAGCAGGTATCAAATGTTATCTCCAAAAGAATAGGAAGGTGACTCCTCTGCTCTTAGATTTAATTAAAGAGAAAGAGAAGAGGTACATGCAATGTTTTTGATAAGTCACCTGACTGAATTTTGTTGAGATGCTAACTGCTAAGAAATACGAGAGAATTTGTGTTAGAGTTTGCAGTTTCCATGCCGATCAAATGAAGCATTTTTACTGATATGCCTTTCTAATGACCCTTACATCTCTCTGAGCAGCGATGCTTTTGTTTATTATGTATGCCTACAGACAAACGTGTGGATGTCTAAGCAGTCGCTTCATAGGATGAATTGTGGGTCTCGTACACGAGTCTTGTATGATTCTTTCAACAATGACACCAGGTCCAAAGCTAGCTCGTTCAAATGGGGCCATTGACCAACAGGATAATAGATCCAAGGACACGGTTGCCCACTTTCCAAATGCCAATTCGACGAAAGTCCTTTTAGGTTTCCTACTTATTGTGTTATTCTTAGCTTGTCTTCTTTTAAGAAAGAAAGCGTGCTGATGTTTCTTTCAGGTCCATCTGAATGAGTTGATATCGGAAGTAGTCAATCGATTTCGATTGTTCGTTTTGCGTTGGACAAAGAAAAAGGACACGAATAGGTTTCTATGCACATCAGTCAGCCCACGTAATGTCACGAGAACTAATCACCCGAATGTCTTTTATGTTGAGTAAAGGATCTTGTGCGCCTTTTGAATTCATGGTACCCTTGATTATCAGAAATCTTCAACTCTAGAACGATATGGTTTCCTACTCCGATAGGAAACATGAAAAAAAACCGTTTTCATCTATTGCTTCTGTTTCGATTGACAGAATAATAAACGCTTCAGACATTGCCATTTTGTTTGTCATTCAAGTACAAAATTAATTAATTTGTGAAGTTTTGTCTATATCTTTTTCTTTCTGTTTTTATTAACTTATGCTTTAATGATGACATGTTCTGCGGAAAAGGATCACACTGAACGGGAGTGATTTCACTTATTTGAAGAATCTACAGAGTCGATTAAACATTAATTATTACGAATTTAATGAAATCCAGCAAACCACTCTGTGATGATTCTGTGTGAATACATCTTGACTTTTGAGTCTTGTAGATGGCAAGATTCAATAGGAAGGAGCCCTCTCCATCAAGAAACATCATACATATGTACGGATGTGCCTGGTCCTCAATGACGTTAAGACACCTCAAGGCATCCAAATGCTGTTCCAAAGGCATTTGGAGAACCCCAATGCCCACAATAAAAATAGCCCCTCTGACAATTAAAGTACTTCCACTTACACAGTTAACCCCTGGTCAGCAGGAATACATCGATTCGAGCTGCAGACAACATATTCTGAACCATACGTCGGCTTGTATGAACTGCAAACATGATTCATAGGATCAGAGTTTTTTTTTCCATCAGTTCTCACGTATCCAGTTTCAGTGCTCCAGTTTTCACGTATCCAGGTTTAGTAATTCAGTTCTCACGTATCCAGTATTAGTGCTCCAGTTCTCACGTATCCAGTTTTGGTGCCCCAGTTCTCATATATCAAGTTTTGGTGCTCCAGTTCTCACGTATCCAGTTTTGCTGCTCCAATGCTCACGTATCCAGTTTTGGTGCTCCAGTTCTCACGCATCAAATTATGGTGTTCCAGTTCTCACGCGTGAAATTTTGTTACTTCAAGGCCTACTGCAGACGAATTGGTCGCTTTTTAGTAGAGATGATTGGTATATGAAGTCTGTTGTTTTACGTAGCCATGCATATGTGCATCAAGCTGTGTATGTCGAATTTCTCCCCCGATACCGAGGTCGTACAGCGAAGTTACTTGACGCAATTGAGCTCATCTGTTACCTAGTGTAATCCTCTCCATCAGCCGTTGTCCTCGAACGTTGATCGCTCGATTCTTCCCACAGGAAGACTGCTGATTTGTTGCCCTGAAAGCCCAAGGAGGGCATACAGCTTATTAAAATCAGGTCACCACAAACAGTTAGTGTTTCCATTATTTTGATAAACCCTTGTAACTCTCCTGTGTAAGTCCATGTTTTTAGAATAATACCGTTGGTTCTTAAAAACAAAGTATTATATATGGGTTAAATGGTTTCAGGAACTTCGGAGAGTTAAATAAATTGCAAAACACAAATATATTACACAATTGTGAATTTTGCTTTTGACTTTTCAATAAGGGCTTTGAACATAAGCACTTCTACAAGCCCTATAGCCTTTGTAAAAGAGCTTCACCATTTCCCTTAATCGTCTAACAGAAAATATATCGATTAGATTAGGTCACTTCATCGAATTAGTTCCGTCACATTTTGCATGCGATTTCCAATATTTTAAATTACGCTCATTTTCCATATCAAAAATTCCATTCAGGAAACAATCTTCAGCAATACGGAGAAGCGCTATGAGAATACAAAATCCACCACGCGGAGACTTATTAAAAAAAGTAATTTTTAATAGCTGCCATGTTGAGGCTTTTAGTTCGCTGTCATCGCGTGCAATCCTTTCTCGTTAAGTCACTGGAAATATTTAGGAAGATTATTCATCACTACGCAGCGAAATAATCAGATAGCAAGGGAGAATGAAAGAGCATGTGTGTTGTAAGTGAACCAACGCGAATTTATACTACAACAAAAAAGTATTCCCCGAACAAACGGAAAGACACAGAGAAGATCAAAGCACGACAACAATGACATCTGTCAGAGAGAAAGGGAGAGAGAAGCCATTAAGCGAATGAGAAGGTACCTTAATGGATTGAAAACGCAGCAGAAACTCTTTCGGATGGCTGTTAGCATTAGCAGAAGCAAAAGCTATTTTCCTCCTATGTTTTACATACCGTAATGCCTTTCAGTCATAGGGCATTAACTCGCGCTGATGGATTTGAAAGAAGTTTATATAACAGTAAACCATCTACTAAAAGCTGAAATCCGGAAACATTTCTGAGTAGGAAAAGAAAGATTTTCATAAACAGTTCTGAACTGGAGGAAGACTTAAAATCTGAAATAAAAAAACTGATGAAAGCTCATACAACGTCTTATAAAATACCATTTCGTTTACTTCTTCAAATGAAATATTACGAGATACGTCGAAGTAGTTGATAATGTATTCAACTAATATTTTTGGGCCCAAAACAAGCATGCGTTTGGAAATCTTCCAATTCATTTCAATTTCTTCTTCAAGCACTGTTAAATATTGGTACTTATAAATAAGCAAAATGTACTCGTTTTTGAGTACATTTTGGGGTTATAACAGCTCCGAGGACTAAGTGCGGGAAGCGACCGTGCGCCAAGCGACCCTGTGGAAAATCGTGCGCGAAGCGACCCTGTTATATTCCATCGTGAACGAAGCGACCCTGCTAATCGAATAGTTTTACTTCTATATATAGAGTATGAGAAAAATTGATAGCAACTCCGGAAATTTTATACACTGACGGAAAAAAAAATCCCAACACCAAGAAGGGGTTGTGTTAGATAAACGACAGTTGGTAGGCGGTGAGAGTACATCTGTAAGATGACATCTATGCAAACTTCGCGCTCGGCGCATACGTGTGGCGCTAATAGCGCCCCTCGGAACATGCAAAGCAGGTTTGCTTAAATACGCGCTGTAACGTTCGTGAGCGTTAGTTATCGTTGAGATTCGACGTAGGGTGTTGATGTTAGTCAAGAATGCCTTTAGGAAGACGAAGAAGACATTATCAACAGCTCACGGAGTTTGAACGAGGTCGTGTAATAAGGCCACGAGAAGGTGGGTTTCCTTTCCGCAATATTGCAGAACGACTTGGCAGGAATGTAGCCACTGCGCATGATTGTTGGCAGCGGTGGTCAAGGGAAGATACTGCCTCAAGAAGACCGGGTTCCGGCCGGCCACGTGGCACTACTGAGAGGGAAGACCGCCGTGTACGGCGTATGGCCGTGACGCATCGTACCGCGTCTGCGGCAGCAATTCGAGCTGCAGTTGCCACCACAGTGACACAACGAACTGTTACAAATCGGTTACTTGAAGGACAGCTCCGAGCCAGACGCCCTGTAGCGTGCATTCCACTTACTCCAAACCACTGCCGTTTGCGACGTCACTGGTGTCAAGCTAGAGCTCATTGGAGGACGGAGTGGAGATCTGTTGTGTTTTCTGATGAAAGCCGGTTCTGCCTGGGGGGCAGTGATGGCCGTGTGTTGGTTAGAAGAAGGCCAGGTGAGCGCCTGCAACCAACCTGTCTGCGGCCGAGACACACTGGACCTACACCTGGAGTTATGGTCTGGGGAGCAATTTCCTATGACAGAAGGAGCACTCTCGTGGTTATCCCACGCTCCCTGACGGCACAGTAGTTGTACGTCGGTCTGGTGATTCAACTTGTTGTGCTGCCATTTATGAACAGCATTCCAGGGGTGTTTTCCAACAGGATAACGCTTGCCCGCATACCGCTGTTGTAACCCAACATGCTCTACAGAGTGTCGACATGTTGCCGTGGCCTGCTAGATCACCAGATCTTTCACCAATCGAGCACATATGGGACAACATTGGACGGCAACTCCACCGTCACCCCCAACCAGCATTAACCGTCCCTGTATTGACCGACCAAGTGCAACAGGCATGGAACTCCATCCCACAAACTGACATCCAGCACCTGTACGACACAATGCATGAACGTTTGCGTGCTTGCATTCAACATTCTGGCGGTTACACCGGTTATTAATGTACCAGCATTTCACATTTAAAATGGCTCTTCTCGCGCTTACAGTAAGCTGTGATCTTGAAACCTAAATCGATTAAATATGTTACCTATACAAATGTATTGCCGCCATTTCATTCCTCTACAACTATTTTTTCGTGGTGTTGGGATTTTTTCCGTCTGTGTGGATTTTTGAGTTTTGAGTGTTGCTACAAAAGTAAATATGCAGAGAATATAAACAATATGTACATCATCGGAAAGCAAATTTTATGCAGAATCGAAATCAGGTTACAGAATGGGAATAGTTTAAATAGAACTCAAGTTATGCGCATAAATGTGCTGCGAAACAGAAATCATGGCAAAGTAACGGGATGACATGAAAAGAAACAACGTCCCTAACATTTTGTTGGGTGACCTCTGAATTTAACGACCGCTCCACATCTCTTGGGCATGGAGTCAACCAAGTTACCCAACATCTCGGATGACAAGCAGTTGTCCCAAACGTGAGTAATGGCGTTAATGAGTTCCACTTTACTTGTGGGGTGCCTGTCGTGCACCTTTCTTTTGAGAATGCGCCACAAATTCTCTATTAGGTTCAAGTCTGGGGAATTACCAGGCCAAGGTAGAGGCACAACATTTCCTAAAGACGTCACATAAGCTTTAATGCTTTTTGCACGGTCGCATGGGGCCGAATCGTCCTGGAAGATGTATGGTTGACCCTGGAACAAATCACATCCCGAAGGAACCATCTTGTCCTGGAGGATACTCTTGTACACCTGTGCATTAACAGTGCTGTCACACACATGGATTCTGCCCACTCCAGCAGCAGCGAAACATCCCCAAATCATAACACTGGCTGGCTACTTTGTGGTCTTCAGTGTGCAAGAGGAATTCAGCACCTCGTTTGGTCGGCGAAACACTCGGCACCCCGCGTCGTTACATTCAATGTTCAATTTGGTCTCATCGCTGAATAAAACTTGGCCCCACAGATCAGTGCTCCAGTCCTTATGTTTCTTAGCCCATTCTACACGTTTCTTATGTTGCACATGGGTTAGCAAGGACTTCTTAACCGCCCTATGAGACGTCAGACCCACATCACGTAACCTGTTCTTCACTGTTCGAGGACAAACAGCAACACCACAGCTCTTCCACAATTCTTTGGAAAGAACTGTTGACAATTGGAACCTGTTTCGCAGACATAACCACTGAAAGGCCCTGTCAGTTCCGCCGTTGTTTTCCTTTTTCCGCCACATTTACCCAGCCTGCAGTTGTTGATACCACCCATCTCACGCATCTTCACCAAGTGCCGTTCAATAGTGATCTTGTGCACCCATGCTGGCAATTTCGTCATGCTGGCAATTTTGGCATTGCTTTTGTCACTGTCGCTTAATGTCACCATTCTGGAAGCCTTTCGTGGTGAAGCATCACCTTATCTTCACATACCTGCAACACAGTTTGTAATCGGAAAGGACAAACTTCACATTTGCACTGCAGTCCAGAGCATGCACGCCTACACACACACAGCAATGCACCCGACTACCTACGAGCACGCCGAAAACTTCGGGAATGACCCCAGGTGGAACAGAGGCCAAGTTGGAGTTGTTATTTTCATGTAGTACTGTCGTCCACAGTGAGCAGAGTTTAGGTCCCGCCACCTACAGCAAGTTCGCCTTTTGGGCAGGACATAGAAACGGAAGGAATGAGAGTAATTCTAGCGACTATGACAGAACAGTTTGTAGTGAGATTAGAGTACAGTAGATGGCGCCACCGTACAAGTACGATGTTGCACATAGAGGGGTGAGAGAATTTCAGAGGGGGCATTGGAAAGGATACTCATTTAACCAGTGGGTCCAGCCTGGGGGCCGTCACTTAACGTGCTCGTCCGATACACGGCGGATATTCAGCGATTGTTAGTAAATCACGCCATCTCTGATAGATCAGCCCAGGATCGAACCTGAGGACCTTGCATTGATAGTCTGACTCGCTAACCACTAAGCCATATGCGGCTCGGGAATGACCCCAGGCACCTCGGTTGCCCTTTATATCGCATGTACCTGGACGTCGGAGAAAGCTCCGTCACCTTGTACAACGACGATGACATTTCACATCACGACGGGTGCTTCCTTCGCAGCACATTTCTGCTCGTAACTTGAGTTCTATTTAAGCTATTTCCATTCTGTAACTTGATTTAAATTCTGCATAAAATGTGCTTTCCAATGATGTACATATTGTTTGTATTCTCTGCATATTTATTTTTGTAGCAACACTAAAACCTCAAAGACTTCAAAAATATCCAGAGTTGCTATTAATTTTTCCCCTATTGTATATATATACAAATCGTAGTCAAATTATTTACATCTAATTAATTAATTACTTACATCAAGTTTTTTATACTAAATACAATTTTTAATATCATTTTACACACATATATATATATATATATATATATATATATGCTATTTTGCATGTTATTTTGCACCCTTCGTGTTAAATTCTAAAATTTTTTCCTTAGTCTTCAGTTTTGCTCTTAAGTATATATATATATATATATATATATATATACAAATCGTAGTCAAATTATTTACACCTAATTAATTAAGTACTTATATCTTCTGAGTTTTGATGCTTTCAGACATTTTTTAAGTACTTACATCTTCTGAATTTTGATAGCTTAATGCTGTCAGGTATTTTTTAAGGTCTTTAGAATTTCCAAATTCCGCCATGATATTACGAATGCGTTCTTCTACTTGTATACACATTTTCTTCCTTTTTTTGGACCAAGTTCTTTTAATTTTTTAATTGTTGTTTGTGCATCACACGTCAAATTTGGAAATTTAAAAACCTTAAAAAATGCCTGAAAGAATTAAGCTATCTTACCAAGTTGGGCTAAGGACAAAATTTTACTTATATATATATATATATATATATATATAAGTAATATTATTCGATTAGCAGGATCGCTTCGTCCACGGTGAAATATAAAAGGGTCGCTTCGTCCACGGTTAAATATAACAGGGTCGCTTCGCGCATGATTTCCAGAGGGTCGCTTGGCGCACGGTCGCTTCCGCACGACACCGCTCCGAGTACTGTCTCATTTTTGAAAAAGACACTTACTCATTTTTGAGTACATACAGGGAATCAATTGTGAGTAAATCTGGTATTTCTGATTTGAAATATATGTACTCATTTTTGAGTACATGTATTCCAAATACATGTACTAAAAAAATCCATATATATGTGCGCTAACTTCATTCAGTTTCTGTGCCCTTTCGGGAAGGGCACAGAAACTGAAGGAAGTTAGAGCGAATCTAGCGATTCTAACAGGACAGTTTCTAAGTGAGGGAGAGCACACTACATGCCGCGTGGATACCAGCGTGTGATTTTGCACATAGAAGACAGAGAGAAATTAGGGGAGCCTTAAGAACTTTAACCGGTGATTCTTACCCGGATGGCAGTCACTTAACGTGCTCGTCCGATGCAAGACGGACATTCAGCGATTGTTAGAAATTCACACTACCAGGCTAGGTTTGAACCTGGGGTCCTTCCATTAGTAGTCTGAATCTCAAACCACTAAGCAATCTGCGGCTTGATTTCAAATTTGGAATACGTGCACTCCATACATACTCACTTATTCATAGATCAGATCAGATCATATGTAGAGGATTTTAGGAAGGGAGTGTCTGACCCCAGGTCTTAAACAACCCTTAGAAACAGGAAGCTAGAAGATTCGGGCTAGAGTTCCAGATCATTTATTCATAGAATCAACTGGAAATATATTATTCGATGGAACATCTGGAATAATAGATATACTCGTTGTCACATGCTGGGCAAATTGACAGCACAATATAATGACAAATATAGTGATGAAGCGACAATATATTATTTATGAGATTGACACAAATATAGTTAATGTGAAAACGTACAGAGAGATACTTTATACATAATTAAATTACTTGTGATCAGTGACTTTGTTGTACTAATTATGTATGTGTGTAACTTTACACATTTATTAAACAATTTCTCTTGAAATCTATAATATCTAAAATGAAGTAATACGAGATTATATTTATATTTATTGACGCAGTTATTTGTAAGTACGTATGGTTATTTATATTTGAGCATGTCATGTACTCGTTTACGATACGATTGTACTTAAAAAAAACGAGTAGGTTCGGGTTCTCATTTTTAAGTAGATTTTATTTAACGGTGAGGAAATAAGTCTAACACACTGAAAGAAAAGCCTTAGTTTCTATTAGTGCCTTCTTTATAAGGGCCATCTCTTTATAAGGGAGATATTATTTCATTCCGTGTTATCAGATACGTAACTTTCGTAGAACACAGTACTTTTCTGTTTTTATGTGGATGAAGGAATAATTCCAAGAAAAGGACATGTAGTAGTGTCTCTGTCTGCTTTTATTCCAAAGCACGTCTTTAAGGCTCCAAATTTCTGAATTTGAAAGCAAATACGTGCTCACTTTTTATTTGAAGACTTTCCTTGCGGACACCACTTTATAATACTGTCTCTCTACTGTATCTAAGCCATTCTGATGTCATTATCATAGCCATTAAAACTGTGGCGGAAACAGGTTACCCGAAAAATAATTACTCTCTTTCTATTAAAAAGAGGAAGTCTTTTATAAGTGAAAAACAATCCTATCCAGTTTTATGTACATTTTTTAGCAAGCTTTAGCTTAATGACTGCGATTCGTAAAAGTGCTAAAAAGGTTTTTAAGGTCTCGTTACTTTGAATCCAGATGTTTTATCTTCTTTTCTCTCGTGTGTTCCGCACCCTTTCATGCGCTACGGGTGACCCAAGCTTTTAATTACAGCCATGCAATGAAATGGGAAATAATACGGCTTTCGCCAAAGCGCGATAAAGCAGGAAGAATAATTAACCCTTTAGGGTGAAATGTGAAATATTGCCGGCAGAAAGCAGACTACATTTGCGATAATAAACTTCACCAGGGAACCAGAAAAAAACCTTCCATCGCCAAGCAATTCTTTAGGGCACAAAAAAAAAAATAGATCGTGTGGAACGTTTGGTTTGAAAACGGAAAGAAGGAATTTACCTCGTTATTGTTGGAAAGGAAGCGACTGATTTACATACATTTTCTTCGTGAAGAAAATTCGATAAACATATTTCTTTTCTCAAAACGAACAACTTAACAAATGCAGTGTAGTCAAGATGTTTTAAACTAATTTTTCTTGTAAACTCAAACTGTTTGTATCTTAAGATAACTCACGATTGACTTTAAGTGTAACGAACATTGTTATTCTCTCGCTGAGTCCAATTCTACCTCTGAAGAAAACACTATGCGAATACCGTCAGTTTAAACTCTTAATTGTTAAATACGTCTTTGAAATTTAGTAATGGTGGATTACTGCTTATACACTAACTGATCAAAAGTGTCCGGACACTTGCCTATTCCCAATCTCCCTGCGTAAAAGCCATTTGCCGGAGACGATTTCGAACTCGCAACCTCCTGCCCCGGAGTCAAGTGTTTTCCCAATTAAGCTACACCGACGAGGATTGTCTCTGCAATTTGCCGTCTTGATATATGCGTCACCTCTAGTGTAGATGCGTCACATACACCAATGAGCCAATGCCCCCCCACTCTACTATTATAACTGGTGTTATCTTGTCAAAGCTTCATTATATATATTAAATTTGTGAAACCGAAAAAATACAAGACACGTAACATTTTACTTAAGCATGATTATAATCTCGGTGATATAACTCATAAGCAATGTTAGAGTCCTATCTGGAAACGAGAGCTAAAATAGAGACACTAGGTGTTTTTTGTTGTTGTTTTTTAATTGGAGGTTTAACGACTACTGTGAGCAATTTAATGGGGTAATAAGCAGTCGCCCGTCCCTAATTTTGGGTCACTGGTTCCAGGGAAGGAAGGGAGCCAGTGCCGTAAGGCAAACACAACATCCATGCCTCACCGGGATTCGAACCAGGACCTCTTTATGACGAATGACCAGAAGCCATCGCTTTAGACAACTGCGCCACAAGTCATAGGAAGCCCGTGGTCATGGCTATTTTATAGCATTGAGGAGATCGGTCACATTCTAGGAATGCTGTGATTACGGCCTAAAGCGTTTAAGAGCGCACTGATCGGACAATGAAGAAATGCGCATCTCTTCTGCATTAATTATTCTAAATCTTCATCTATAGATCAGTATACCTCATATGGGACCATTAATTTTTTATCAGATTGTTTATACTGTATAGGCAAAGGCCCCGCCAAAGTACATGTCCAGAGCCTCACATTTCCTAACGCTGTTTTCCTATAGGATAGCTCAAATAATGATAAAACCATACGATGAATGGCAAAATTATTATGACCATTTGGTTACTACGTTGTTAGGCCATCTTTGCTCTTAATACTGCTTGAATTCAAATGGTCTCTATAAAGTGTCTGTAAGTGGCTTTGGGTATATTAGCCCAAATACGATGAATTGCACCCTCCAGCTCTTGAAGACCTGTTGTAACGGATCCAGCTGTTTGATGCCCATTTCGACTTCTTCGCCCAAATTCTCCATTGGATTGAGATCCGGTGATTGAGGAGGTCTGGGTAGCAAGGAAAAGTCTCCGTGATGTTTCTCAAACCATTCGCATGCAACGTAAACACTTTGCCACGGAGCATTGTCCTGCTGGAAGTTTCCGTCTCCATTAGGATAAGCCATCAACGTACTTGGATGGACTTGGCGGGCAACGATATTTAAATACCTTTGGGCGCTCAGACTTTGCTCTACACAAATCAAAGAGCCCAAACACCCCCACGAAAACATGCCCCGGACCACAGCGTTGCCTCTGCCAGCTTGAAGAGTAGTGACGATGCAAGATGGGTCCGTGCTTTCGTGCTGCTTTCTCCATATCTTTACCCTATCCCTTTGCATAGTGTAGTTGAAAATGTGATTCGTGGGACCACATTACCCTTTCCCATTTATTTTCTGTCCAATTCTTCCTGATAGAACTGGGGGTTTGTCTTCTTATTGGCTGCAGATAGCAATGACTTACGGCTATTTCTGCAGCCCATAGATGCAGCGTGCAGCGAACTGTACGTTAAGAGGTCATCGGACTTGGTCCCTGATTCAGATTATCTGTAATCTGAGGAAGTGGTGTTGCACGTCTGTTGGACTAAACAAGTCTGCCTACTCTCCGCTCAGATCGAACATCCACTAACCGTCGACGACCACACGATTTGCTCTTAGACCCGGTTTCTTGATTGGTGGTCCACTCTCTGTAAATTTTAACAACTATTGCCTTCGAACATTTCACAAGTGCAGACGTTTTTCTAATGCTCACGCCAATGCTTCGAGCAGTCACGACCTTCCACATTCAAAGTCCATCAGTCAGGTCGCGTCTTTTACCCATTAATTCTTGCGCAATGCACTTCATTAGCCCCTGCCTGCTTTCATCGATCCCCTTTTTACGCTTTCCAACCGTAGGTTGAAGAAGCGTATATGATCCACCTTTGCCCGTCTGTCTGACCGTTCGCACGATAACTCGCGTAAAAATGGTTCGATTTCGATGAAATTGTAGTATGTGGTAGGGGACCACCTGGGGACGAACCTTATTGAAAATGGGCGAAATGGTGTCAAAGTTCAGGACATATGAGTGGGATCCATTCCATTGCCTTTATGCGTCATAACTTTCGTATGTTGTTCCGAAGGTATACCAAATTAATTCTGTTGAATATCATCGAAATGGGGTCAAAGGTTAGGGCACAGGAGCGAGATATATTCCACAGCCATTATCCACAGAACTCGACTAAAATCTTGAGTAAAAATGCTTCTATTGCGACAAACCTTTAGTATGTTGTTCCGGAGGTATACTGAACGAATCAATAGTCGGGGTAGGAAGGAGGCGCGATTTCTGGTATATTGGAAAGCGTATCATAGTCAATGTATTGCATAATTTTACTAACTTGTCTTATACGCAATATCTTTAAATTGGCGAGACCTTCCGAAATCGGAAACGGAATGAGAGCTGGTCATGTCACCTTACATTGTACTGTTTAACAAATTATTTAAGCTAATTAAGGTAACTACACGAAACCCGTCGGAATCAACGGCAAGTTTGTTTGCTTTTTTAAAGAATAAACTCATATGAAACAACAAATGTAAACTTTATTTGATTGACAAATTCATTCAACCACTTCAGTAAAGACTATATTCAAGGTTCGGGATATTTTTTTTTTTTTTTTGACATAATGTCTAACGACCACCGTAAGTAACTGAATGGGCTATAAGAAGTCACCCGTCTCTAATTTAGGGTCACTGGTAATAAGGAAGGGAGAGAGCCAGTGCCGTAAGACAAATGCAACATGCATGCCTCACCGGGATTCGAACCCGGACTCTTCACGAACAAATCATGATGAGCCAGCGCTTAGACCACCGCGCCACCGGGGCGGCCAGGTTCTTGATGAGCATCACGACTGCACACTTTTCCACTCATCTCGATCGTGTGCAAAAATTCAACTGGATAGTGCACTCTTTCACTCTCATCTTCAGTCACAACTGTGTTTGTAAATATTGTTGAAATGAGATTCGCGTTGCGAATGCTCTTCATCCGTCGGAATCGTAGGTTAGTTTTTTTTTGTTTGTTTTTTTTAAAGAATAAGCTCATATGAAACAACAAATGTAAACTTTATTTGATTGACAAATTCATTCTACCATTTCAGTAAAGACAATAGTCCAGGTTCGTGTTTTTTAATGAATGTTTAACGACTACCGTGAGCAACTCAACGGCCTATAAACAGTCGCCCGTAATATTTGCACTAACAATGGTCAACGGAATGCTTATTTACATCTTTACATAATGGGAAACGTCTTACCTACGTGAATAAACTGGATCGAATGCACACAGTCCAACGGCATAACGTGATCAGGTCTTCGAGAGTGTTCGCTGTTTCGATGAGAAGAACTTTGATACAAATGCCTGCTAGCGTTGCTTTGCGCAACAGTTCGCTCAGAAAAGAGACTTCGGACTTTGGACTATCTCAGTCCGTTCGTGCCAACGCCTTCAACAGCGCGTGAGTCAACCGCAGGCGACCGAATGTCAACCGCACGCTTCTCCCATAGGCTTTACACGGGAATTTTGCAGCCCCACAACACCCCAACCGGTACGACCTTTACTTTATTACCTCAACCATATCTTTACGTTCAGCTATTCTCTCAAAATAGTACTCACAGTAAAAAAAACTTATGGAATTAATATATAGATTTTTAAGTACAGTAGAACTCCAATTATCCAGACTCCAGATATCCTGAACTTCGATTATCCTGATCGCTGCTTCTTCTTTCAAGGCCAAGTAAAATTAAGATTTTTGTTGATTTATTTACGTGTTTTTAGTTTTTCGTTCATTTAAATAATTCAAAATGATGATGCAGTACAGCAGTAGATATTTATTTTTTAAACTTTATAACATTTGTTACTATAAAATACGATACAGGAAAAAATTAAATTCCCTGAATTCGAATTAAAAATACGTATTTGGTCTACGGGAAAAACGACAGGCCAACTATCCTGATTTTCTGAATATCCGGATGGGCTGTGGTCCAGAGTTAATCCGGATAGTTGGAGTTCTATTGTACTTCAAACAAATTTTGGCTGATCATATAATAATTGTTAAGCGTGTACAAAGAGTAAGTAGAGCTAAGTAGGTATGTCCTTCAAAGCAAAATTCTCTCAATGTGCAAATACGAATCTTAATTTTTTTGTCAAGGGCATTATAAACTTTCAGCTGAACCAACTTAAAAGATCAATACCGTTCGCTCTTAGTTAGAAAATTCGAAAAGGAGAATGCAGTTTTGATCTCAAAGACTGCATACAGACTTGTGACGATTATATATATATATTAAGAAAAAACAACGTGGTTTGTCAGAAATATTTATTATTTCAAGTCGACCATGGTTTCGCTGGGTATTGACCTAGCCTCATCAGGACGAATGGCACGTAAATATTCACATTGTATCATCATCATCATCATTGTCAACCATTATCAATCCACTGCTGGGTGAAGGTCTCCCCAAGTTTATTTCTTTTTTTGTTTTTTGATTGGAGGTTTAACGACCACCAAGAGCAACTCAATGGGCTATAAGCAGTCGCCCGTCCCTAATTTAGGGTCACTGGTTCCAGGGAAGGGAGATAGCCAGTGCCGTAAGACAAACACAACATCCATGCCTGACCGGGATTCGAACCCGGACCACTTACGGACAAATGATCAGAGGCCAGCGCCTTAGACCACTGAGCCACCGGGGCGGCTCCCCACGTTTCCTCCACAACGGTCTGTCTTGTGCCAGTCTCCTCCATGTCACTCCCGCATACTTTCGAATTTCATCCACCCATCTCCCATGTGGTCTTTTTCTGGGTCTTTTCCTCTCCCTTGGAATCCAATCTAAAATTTCGGCTGACCATCGATGGTCTGTCCTTCTGGCAGTATGTCCAGCCCATTGCTCGTTCGTGACAGGCGTAATGTTGGTGGCTCCAATATTTTATGCATTTCAGTGTGAAATACCTTGTCCCTCACTCACCTGTTGCGTGGCCCGGCTGTCTAAAGGTACTGTGTACGTTTTGAGCTACTTTTCTAGCGTTCTTATCCTCATATTAGTTCATATTCATCCGTTTTCTTATCGTTTGCTCGTTTGTTTACGTTTGGAAGCTGCCAACATGGCGGCTTCCGGTATTTCCTTATCATCTATGGGCGTGGCGGATGCTCGTCACGTCACACTTCCCACGTCTATGGAAGTTAACATACTCTCGTCCTCAGATGTGTCTGCTCAGATGCCTTCCCAGCTTTCTAGTACTCCTGCACCGGTGCCTTCACTGGACTTGGCTGCGCTTTCTTCTTCAGCTCCTGCATCTGCCTCGGTGCCCTCCCTGGGTACTACTGATTCTACTGCCTTGCCTTCGGCCTGTGCTTCTCTTCCCTCACAGCCTTCTGTGCCTCTCGGATCCGAACAGACTTCTCTTCCGAGGATGTCATTTGCCTCTAAAGTGCAACGAGGCGCTACTTCTACGTCCGATTCCTCTCAACCAGATGGTCTTTTGCAATCAACACCTATTATTCAGGTATCCAGCCACAAGGTGAAGGTAACGATAGATGACAATTCGCAGAATGGTCGTGAGTTCCATAAGCTCCTGGATAGAGGTGTGCTCTTTCATGCTTTACCAAATACTCCATTGCCACGCTACATGGAAGCCCTCTCTGGACATGTGTCGTCTGCGTCCATTGCAGAAATTTCCCGTACTCCTCGGGGTATTTCGGTACAGTTCAATCACAACTAGGATGCTGACTTTCTTCTTGCAAACGGACTTTCGATTGTGATAAACCATCTCATCCCGTCGCCTCTTTCCAAGCGACCGGTGAACATCACGTTCTATCCTGTTCCACAGGAATTGCCGGATAATGCACTTCCTCTCCTTGTCAGTCATGTTTGTAAAATTGTTGGCAAGGTCCGTCGCCTCTCTGACGCTCCCCGCGGAACTCGATTTGCACATGCTGCAGGACCTCGCCGTCAATTATTGGTCGTCTTTCCCACAAAGAAAGCCTTGGCGGATTGCCCTACAGAAGCTACTGTTGAAATTGGCACACGAACGTAAAGTTTCAAGATTTTCACTGCTCAGTGTTGTACACACTGTTTAACACAGAATCACACCACTGCCTCCTGTGACCGCGTTCGACGTGGACGTTCATCAAGTTCGCATCCCACTGCTGACCACATTGGTCTTTCTACTATCCCCACTACCGGTCTGACGCGAATTCTTCGTTTCTCCGTCAGACGAACATTTCCGTCACGGACAATGCTGCCTTTCCTCCTCTCCCGACCGGTACGATTGTGCATCCACCTTCAAGATTGACAAAATATTCTTCGACTACAGATGTGTCTACAGCGGAGTGTTTTGATCCGGGTGTGTTGAGTGGTGGTTTGGCAGATCGGTCGTCTGGCTCTACTCCTAACCTCTCGGATATCGGATCTCCATTTACAACCTTGTCTACCATACTCTTGTTGCAACATCTTCCTGAAGCATCGGCTGTTGTACCAGTCTCCACTAAGGCAGCTCAGCTACGTACTGCTTCTTCAGCGACGTTCGTTTCCTCGTCTCCTGACTTGGGAGGTGAGCCTGATCCACTACTGGATACATCCGCCTCAGTTTCTTCTTCGAAGCGGATTGGAACTTCCAAAGGCGCTGTAAAACAGAAAAAGTTAAAACAACTTTCTGTGCCACATTCTGAGGATTCATCTAGTGTTCCCGAGGTTTCCGGTTCCGGTATTTCTCCACCTGATGATTCTTCAAACAGTATGCTTCTCCGCTCAGGTCCTGTCAATCCTCTCCCTGATGCTGAGGTTCTACAGGCCGTTGATACGTTTCCTCCAGTTCCTGGACCACTATCTCACCATTATTTTACGTCTTTTTCAACCTGCACGTACGATTGTTGGTTCTGAAGAATTCCTTCACTCACCTGATCTGGACCTGTATGCAGCGGTAACGCAATTCGAAGCTTATGTGTCACTTTTTAAATCTCTGTGTGCCACCGATCCTAGGTATCAGCCTTTTTGAGACGTTACACGCGCCGTCTCGCCTCCTTGAAGGAGCTCGTTGAGAAGCATATATGTGATACCTTCTATCCTTTTACCGATGACCTTTAGTTCTCTTCCTCACACCGATTACTTTTTGTTCTCTCAATGCTAGAGGATTTGCGAACCCGTTCGCAGATTCCCTGGTTTTGCAGACTTAGTGCATGTTGATTCTGATGTTTTCATTGTGTGTTTTTACTGTGATTCACAAGTAATGTATTGTAAATTTGCTTTATTTGTGTGTTTGGCTGTGTTTCACAAGTAATGTATTTTAAAGTTGCGATAATTGCATGTTTTTGCTGTGTTTTCACAACTAATCGGTCTCGTTACTTGTGTGATCTCCTCATTATCTCAGTATCATTATCTTATCTGTTGTTTCCTGAATTTGTGCCTGTTTTTTAAATTACCTATAATTGTGAGTGTTTGCTGTGTTAGTGCATTCCTCTATCGCGGCTGATTATAGTGGTACGTTTGTTACCTTTGTTATTTTTATAAAGTTGCTGAGGTACTCAATGTTGTTTTGCGCTTTAACCACATTTCAGTTCCGTTCGGTTGTTTTATCATAGCGTAGTACATTTCATGCATTTGTGCACATGTGTTATAGTGTTTTACATGCCGTTAGGCCTTTCATTGTTCGTGTGCATATTCATTTCCTTTCTGTGTAACGTTGTGCTGCATCGTGGATATACTTACTTTCCGCACTGTTGTTTTCTGTACTGCAGCTTTTAATGAATCTCCTATGTCTGTATTTCGTTATAGCAATAAACTGGGTACCACTATGGTACCCACAGTTACCAATACCATTGCCATTTCAGGGATTTAACTCTGATGATGATGTCTTCCACTCTTGTCATTTTTTGGATCCACGAGTTCCTCTTCTTATCTCTCCTGGTTACACCAAGCATGCACCTCTCCATGCATCTTTGAGTTGTCTGCAGCCTGTGTATGTCTCTTTTAGTTAAGGTCCACGTCTCTGCACCATACGTAAGCACTGGAAGGATGCATTGATCAAACACTTTTCTTTTAAGACATAATGGCATATTGCTCTTGAAAATTATGCTGCTTCTTTCAAAAGCTCTCCAGGCAAGTTTTGTACCCCGATTAATTTCTTCATCAATGTGACCCTCACTTGATATCTGCTGTCCAAGATAAACGTACGTGTCTGTTATCTCCAGCTTTTCTCTATCAATCGATAAATCTTCATTTCTTGTAAAAGCATTGAACATCACTTTTGTCTTCTGAAAGTTCATTTTTAATCCCACTTCTTTACTCTTGTCAGCAAGTTCCTGGATCGTTCTCTGCAGCTCTGATGGGGTAGTTGCAAAAATGACTACGTCATCAGCAAAACGAAGATAAGTAAGATAATCTCCATTAATATTTATCTCCTTGTTTTCCCAGCTCAGCGACTGAAAGACACCCTCCAATGTAGCATTAAAGAGCTTCGGAGATATGGTGTCACCTTGTCTCACTCCCTTTCCTACTTTTATGTGTGCTGTATTCTCAAACAGCCGAATCTTTGCACTTGCATTTTCATGGATGTTATTAATAATATTAATGTATGCATCTTCAATACCACAGGATTTCAGAGCCATTGTAACTGCTGATGGTTTCACCGAATCAAAGGCTTTTTCATAATCGATAAAAGCCATGCACAATGGAAGTTCATATTCCCTCTCTCTTTCAATTAGTTCTCTCAGTACATGGATATGATCTATTGTGCTGTAGCCACTCCTGAATCCAGCTTGTTATCTCGGTTGAGCCATGTCCAGTGTCACCTTCAAGCGGTGTGAAAGAACTTTAGTGAAGATTTTATAAACCACTGATAGGAGGCTGATAGGTCTGTAGTTTCTGAGATCCTCAATGTCACCTTTTTTATGTAGCAAGATCATTGTAGCGTTGTTCCAATCCTCAGGAATCTTCCCTTCATTAAGGCATGGAGTGAAAAATAAATTGTATATAGTCTCTCTATAAATTGTAAATTGTATATCACATTGTATATGATATCATAAATGGTGTTTACAGTCACGTGTTTTGGTTAGATGCTTCCACGTGCTTGATAGAAATGTGGTGGATGCCGTGTCAATAACAAGTTGCAAAGACTTCTGATATATATGGAAAGTTTCCAAAATATCAAGTTTGGTTGTTGAATCTGGCTTGTCACTTAGTTCCTCTTCTTCAAAGAGAATTTTTTGGTCCTTTTCGTAACAGTTTTTAGCCATCGATGACTTCTTTAGGTCACAATTCCGAATGTAGGTCTTGTGTTCCTTAAATCAAAAACGCATGTCTCTACGGGTCTGTCCTATATACGAAGCCACATTCGTATTGAATTTGACAAATACCACACGAGTTCTTGTCTTCAACATATTCCTTTGATCCTAAAAAGTTCATTTTGTTTATGGGTTTAAAAATCACCTTAAAATTAAAGGTATTTCTTACAACAAGTATAACTAAAGAATGCAGTATTTCTTACAACAAGTAACTAAAGAATGCAGTATATCTTACAACAAGTAACCAAAGAATGCAGTATTTCTTACAACAAGTAACTAAATAACCAGAATTGTCGCCAAAAAGCTAGCTGTGTCGAACCGTAGGTTCATTGAAAACCAATGAGTGCCTTAAATGGTCATGTGAACGATAATCATTGGCTGCTTTGACACGTGATGTGCTATCGACAAAGTTTCACCGCGGTGGAAAAAGCATCCAAATGATACTTCGTCAGGAAACCCTAGCCTTGCTAAGCGCTCATTGATTATAGATTTGCACTTTATTCTCAGACGGACCCTTCTAGGGGAAAAAAAGAGTTACAAAATCGTTTAAACTGAATAGAAATGTCGATAAAACAGTATTAGTGTATTGATCTTTCGTTTTTATGAGCTCTTAATCTCTGTACTCAAAGTATCATGAATGCAAACGACACCTCTTGCATAAAAAAAGGATAAGACGTAAGAAAGGGTGCTCGAGTGGAAAAAGAGTGATTAGGGAAGAAGCCGGAAAAAAAGTGAATTCGGAATTCACTAGAAATCTTCATTCCAGAAAGGGACCGTATTGTTTTCCATCAGGCTGAAATTTCCGAATCGTTCGAGGGCAGTTTCGCCGATATGTAAAAGTGGAGGATCGTTTCTTTCTCGATTAATCCCTACTTCAAATAAATTATCTAGTTGTGCGCGAAATGCCTGCAAAAGTCTCTCGAAAAATCAATCACCAACAAAAAAAGGCACTGCCCTGTAGAACATTGCGAAGAAGCCGACGCAAGAAGTTCATTTTTATTTTATTTTTTTGTTAGATGCATTTCTTAGGTGGTCGAGTGGTTACGAGGCTACTTTCCCTTGGGGACGATTTGGGTTTGAGCTCTGAACGTTTCTCTTGTTTTCCTGCTTTCTTTCGCGAAGAAATGAATCTTAACTTTCAGAAAGGCTACCGTTTCTAGCTTTCGATTCTCATTTGGGTAGTTAAACTAATCCCCTCTCCCTCTCCGCCAAACATAAATGTTACTGGCCTACCAAATATGTCCAAGGACAAATCCGTAATGAATGTTACATTAGAAAAGCGAAAGGCCCCTAGTCTCTCTATAAACCATCGGGAAGTGTTTGCTTACAGAAGACATTTTATTCAAATGCAAAACAGCATTGTTATTTTCGACATGAAAATTTTTAACTTGATCTCGAAATGCTTCCTTTTCATCTTTTTCTGATCAGAATATTGTTTGACGGACATAAAGGACTCTTTCTGATCAGGATATTGTTTGAGGGACAAAGGAGAATTTCTGATCAGGATATTGTTCTCCATTTATTTATCGTTATGAGTCATATATTTTTCAGGACTAAAAGTGGATAAACATAAATGAGATTTCCAAGAATAGGTGATAACAAGTTAGTAAAATCATGCAATGCATTGATTATGATACACGTTCCAACATACCAGAAAGCATTACTCAAATTATGAGGATAATGGCTGTAGAATAAGTCTCGCTCTTATATTCTGACCCTTGACCTCATTTCGCACGTTTTCAACAGAGTTCGTCCCTAGGTGGTCTCCCAACACATACTAAAATTTCATCGAAATCGAACCATTTTTACGCAAGTTATGACGCATAAGGGCAATGGAATGGATCACACTCCTGGTCCAGACCTTTGACTCTATTTCGCCCATTTTCAATGGTGTTCGTCCCCAGGTGGTCCCCTACCACATACTACAATTTCATAGAAATCGAACCATTTTTACGCGAGTTATCGTGCGGACGGACAGACAGACGGACAAAGGTGGAGCGTATACGCTTCTTCAACCTACGGTTGGAAAGCGTTAAACAATGAGTTTGAGAATACCTTTGTATGTCTCTAGTAAGGAAGAAAATAATGTTTCAACCGATCAGTGAGTACACAGGATTTTTTTGTGCATGCCTTAAAGTATCGAGTCACAGCATTTATACACTCTTTGCTAAAAAAAAAAGCACCCCTAGTAAGTTGTTCGACCCTGATGAAACTACTCATGTAAGTACTTGAGGGCCGAATATGCAAATAATTGAAAAGTAATGACCACTGACGAAATATTGGCCCTCCACAGCGCATGGGAACAGCGTATAGAGAAAGATACATAACAACAAAGCTCGCACGCAGGGGCAATTGTGCCAGCGGATTGCAGTTCCATTAACCTCCACGGATTGTGAGGATGCCTCGACGTCGGATCCGTGCACAAAAAGAGCAGTTGAGCGAGTTTGAGAGAGGACGTATAATTAGGCTACGATAGGCCATTTTGGTCAAGTGACAGTATTGCCAGGCATTTGGGTCGGAGCGACGCAGCAATCGGACGATGTTGGCGCCAGTAGCTCTAGGAGGGCACAACCCATCGGTACTCGCTGTTGCGAGCTAGTGGACAGCCCAGGGAAACGACAGACCGTCCGGATCGAGCGATTGTGATAGCCGCACGAACAGAAACGAATTATTCGCTCTCAACCATCGGTGGCCATGTAGGTCATCTACATGCACGAAAGTGGCCATCCGAAACTTTGCCAGACGACATGCGGCACGGGGACTACATTCGATGAGGCCACCCCGCCGCCTACCACTGACAAGAGAGTTTCGTGAGCATCAGTGGCAGTGATTTGGGGCCCGATCACCGTGGGATGGTGTCCAGTGGCGTCGTGTTGTCTTCAGCGATGAGTCACGGTTTGCATTTGGAGCAGATGACCAGCACATACGTGTCTGGAGACGAACTGGCCAGCGCACGGTCTCTCATCATACGCAAAATGGCCACGGATGGTTGAGAGCTGTGAATCCTGCCTTTGCTGTGAACGGCTCATGGTTCACAGCATAGGGAGCCATTTCCTACGATCGCAGGATACCCTTTGTAGACCTCCGTACTAGCTACACGGCTCGACGGTACGTCGACAACATTATATGACCTCTTGTGTTGACATTTCTGTCGAAGCATTACCGAGCAATTTTTCAACTGGATAATGCCTAGCCACACACGACACGGCTCTCCCAGGCCTGCCTCTGTAACGCCGACACCCTTGTCCGACCACACACCGATCGAACATGTTTGGGACATGATGGGACGCCACCTGCGCCCATCCCGGAATGTTGGCGAACGTTCCTGGCCCGAATTTCGGACACTATGTGGCATGGTATACCTCAAGAGAGTATTCGTGAACTGTATGGGTCTATACCACGCCGAGTAATGGCTTGTACCGGAGCCAGAGGTGGCTCTACAACGTATTGACTAGTTCTACTCGTGTGACTGTTTCATTTGAATAAACGGCCCAACTCTCTGAAGTTGCAACCATTTTGTTTCCTATACACTGCATGTACTTTGCAAATACCAGTTTTCATCTTCATTGGATGATTCTTTCTGGGTGCTTCGCTTTTTATTTTGTTTTGTTTTGTTTTGTTTTGGCAAAGAATGTACACTGCTGGCTACCCAAAATGCAACACCAAGAAGGACACGAGATAGCAAAGCCAGATTTACTGGACACATAACAACAGATACAAAGATGAAACGATTGAGCTTACAGGCCCGTGCGACTTGCGGAACACGCAGACATCAATAGTTTGTGTGTCCTCCCATGCCTGGAAATAATAGCCGCTACACGCCGCGGCATCGAACGAAAGAGGCTTTGGATGTGGGCTTGGGGTATGTCGGTCCAGGCTGCTTCCACACGTTGCCACAGTTCATCAGGCGTACCCGCGGGTGGTGCTTGCCGGGCCACTCGGTTGACGATCAGCCACCAGACGTGTTCGATGGGCGATATATCGGGAGAACAGGCGGGCCAGGGCAGCCGTGACACCTGGTGGGCCATGAAGAATTTTTGCAAGTTGCGTGCCACTTGAGGGCGCACATTGTCCTGTTGAAACGTGGTCGCTGGTAGGTCCTGCAAGTAAGGGCTCCAAAGCGTGGGACATGTAGCGGTGGCTGTTGAGTGTACCGGCGATGCGTACCAGAGAGGTGCGGGTGTCATATCCAATTGCGCCTCAAACCATAACGCCGGGCAACGGACCGGTATGGCTATGCATAATGCAAGCATCATACAATCTCTCGCCGCGGTGCCGCCACATGCGGATACGACCATCGTGGTGTTGCAGTCAGAAGCGGGATTCGTCGTAGAAGACCATGTCGTGCCATTCCGTAGCCCAGGTGCGGCGTTCAACGACCCACTGCTGCCGCACTCGCCGGTGGTGAAACGTCAATGGTAATCGCAGCAATGGGCGCCGTGCGACAAGTCCCTGCTCCTGCAGACGACATCGAACGGTACGTGCTCACACATATTGTTGCGCAACACACCCTAATTGCTGCGTTAATGTTCGTGATGTGGCGGTGCGAGCCGTCAATACCCGCCGCACAACATGCCGGTCCTCTCGTTCGGTCGTGTGCCGCGGCTGCGGCAATCGCTCACGTTGGTCCGTCCGTCGCTCCTGCACCCACCGAGTCCATACTCACCTCACTGTGGCTGGATGTCGTCTCACACGGGCGCCGATGTTTCGGTACGATAAACCGCTGTCGCAATAAGCCGCTATTCGTCCTCTGTCGAACTCCGAAACGTGCTGGAATGACTGCCGTATTCTGCGACGAGGCATGAGGAAGCTTCCCACGCACAGGTCCAGCAGCACAACACACTTCCACTACTTACACCCCGCCTTCTGTGCACCCTTCCTATAGTGCTTCTCGTTGGCGTGCCGGACGCACATGATTTGCATATGCCCTGCAATGCTAATCGTTTGCATGTCCTCTCGCGAGCGACGCATGCTGCGAATTTCAGGCCAATGGTATGCTTCCTTCTTGGTGTTGCATTTTGGGTGCCCAGTAGAGTATTATTCGCTTTCATTTTCGGTCTCAGCAAGTGTTCGACATTACCGTCCCTCTTGTGGTATCAGCAAGTATTCGACATTTTCTTTCACTTTTGGTCTAAGCAAGTATTAGACGTTCACTTGTCCTTCAGATCTTTTCAAGTATTTCACATTCCCTTTCCTTTTCGGTCTCACCGAATGTTTTACACCTTTTGCGGTCTTAGCAGTTGTTTTACATTTCCTTTGGGTTTCATCAAGTACTCGACATTAGCTTTCATTTTCAGTTTCAGCAAGTGTGTTCGACATTTCCTTCCCCTTCTATCTCAGCAAGTGTGTTCGACATTTCCTCCCCCTTCTATCTCAGCAAGTGTGTTCGACATTTCCTCCCCCTTCTATCTCAGCAAGTATTTGACATTTCCTTTCACTTTCGGTAACCAATTAGGCCACAATCGCTTGTGGTCTCAGGAGTTATTGCGCATTTTCTTCAGGTTTCATCAAGTATACGACGTTCTCTTCCCCTTCCAGCGTCAATAAGTATTCAACATTATCGTCCTCCTTTCGGTCTCAGAAAGTATTCCTCGTACCCTTTCAGTCTTAACAAATATTCGATATTTCCTCCTCCTTTGGGTCTGTAGCACTTGTGGGATGTATCCTAAACATGTCTCATGTGGAGACGTGTTCAGAAGTAAAATATCAAAAGAAGCTCATTTTTAGGGGCAATAGTTCTACGCATCAGTGTTCTGATGCAGGCACAATTTAACCCACGCAGAGTTTTCTGAACTATCTTTGTTTTTGATCATTTCGTGTTCTGCTAGTTATTTCCTTTTTTTTTTTTTTTTTTTTTTTCTTGAAACACAAAACTCGCGTGAAGTTTGTTTAAAATGACCTTCCGTTAACCGTAAAGAGTAAATGCACAGTAAAATGTTAGTGAATATTACATGCAAAGAGAAAGATTTGCTGATCTATAGCTTAAGTTGTGCCAATAAATTCAACTTGCGAATAAAAGCTGTTTCCGAAACATCTACTAAACACTTTCTTTCGATGCCAGAGCCACGAAACGTATACAAAACAAATAACATATCTTTGGTTTTCACACGCATTCTACAGTTTCGTCTTAGGGAGTAGAGGAAAAAAATTACCTGTCGTGTTCATGGCAAGAATAACCAGTGAAATGCCTTTATTTATTTCCACGTGAACTTTTATCCGACAACTTTTCAGATTAATAAGTATGTTGTCATTCATTAAGAAATATTTGTCAGCGTAGTCCATACAAAAAAAGCCACTGAAACTCTGGTCGCCCTCGCTAAATTTTAGCAGCAAACTTATTATTATTATTATTATTATTCAGCATATTAAATATACACTATATTAACAAAAGTCACCGGACACCCCTTCAAAAGCGAATGAACGGATCCGCTGCGTTGTTAAGATGCGTGGTACAGCTGCAAACGGTATACAAACAAGCCTGCAGCTGACCTCGATCATATCGCACTGTGAGGTTGAGTGAAAATGTCGCGGTGGGACAGAACGGGCTTTGAGAAAGGAAAGATTGTTGGGTGTTATAGTAGTGCGATGTCCATAAGAGAAACCGAGAGGCGTTTAAACATACCCAAGCCAACTGTTTTGGATGGACTGAATAAGTGGAAGACACATGGCGTGCCTGAAGTAGCAAAACGTACCGGCAGACCAAAGAAAATCCGTGATAGAGGACTTCGAAGCCTCAGGACAGTCGTTACAGCTAATCGACGGAGTACTGCACAAGACCTCAGTGTACAGGCGAGTTAAAATGCTGGAACCTCGGTATGTACACGTACCATTCTCAGAGAACTTCATTCTATGGGTTACCGTTGTCGTGCGGCTGCTCATAAGCGTTACATCTTCGCTCAGAATGCTACTCGTCGTTTAGCATGGTGTAAAGAACATTTATCGTGGACCGTAGATCAATGGAAACGGGTGCTATGGACTGATGAATCCAGATGCATGATCCATCAGTCTGATGGCCGTGTGTGGGTATCGCAGCAGCAGGGGGAACACTATTTACCACAGTGTACTGTTCCTACAGTCAAGTTTGGAGCTGGCAGTGTTCTCGTGTGGGGGTGTTTTTCGAGTTATGGTCCCAGCCCATTGGTTATCGTGGACAAACTTGTTAACCAGCACGTCTATTTCGATATTCTGGACAATTATACGCTACCAACTCTGTGACAATACTATGGAACCGAGTCTTGTTGATACCAGCAGGATAATGCACCGAGCCATAAAGCAAGGACTGTTGCAACGTGGTTTGACGATAATTCCGTATCGTGTGTGGACTGGCCAGCACAGAGCCCTGATCTTAATCCCAGAGAGAACGTATGGCATGAATTAGAGTGTCACATAAGAAATTTGGAACCAAGGCCTACTACTAAGCAACAGTTAGCGCGCAGAATTATATACTGAATGGGAGAGCATACCTATCGCTGTATTCCAAAAACCTTCTCGAAAGCAAGTCTTGAAGGGTCAGTGCATGCATTAAGGCCACAGGTGGACCAACACCGTAGTAATGTATGTCAATAAACGCTATGTTGTGTTTCTCTTCTAGGTGTCCGGTGATTTTTGTCAATATAGTGTACACTGAAATAGCAAATCATGAGGAACACTCATTAGCAGTCAGAAACGTGTCATTTTCACTTACGTAAGCAACTATGGCGATAGCATGCCCTTTATAAACAAATTACTGCAAAGGATTCAGACGTGTAATCGATGCGTAGATTGTTGCATTATCTATGAAAGCCTGATGACTTAAGAGACTTTGAAAGATGCGTGATAGCAGTCGCCAAGTAGTCAGGTGCAGTCATCTCAGGAATGGCAAACCTTCTCGCCTGTACAAAAACAGTTGTATCGAGGATGTGCGATAAGTGGTGCAGAAATATATATATAAAAAAAGTAATCGGCAGTGTTTCTCTGGGCGGTAACAAAAAGTGGGTGTTTCAAGGGTAACCGTAGCTGAAGAGGATTGTACGAGGTAATAGACGAGCTCCATTACGTCAAGTAACCGCGCAGTACAACAGTGGTATCGACAGGAGAATTTCAGCATACACAGTCCGCCGCACATTGGCTGGGGAGGATTGTACGAGGTAACAGACGAGCTCCATTTGCAACAAGTAACCGAGTAGTACTACAGCCGTAAAAAATGGTGACACTGAATTTTCGGTTGTAATGACCACGTCTTTTGAATACTTTCCGACGCGAATAAAATTTATCAAAATTATTCAAAGTCAATGGGACGAGTTGGAAAAAAAGGTCAACCGGATTCTACAATCGATAAAACATCCAAAAATATAAACAGCTATTTAAAGACGATAATGCTCCACATCTCTGTTCTAGCGAATGGCATACAATGAAAAATAAATTATCAAAAAGTCTTTTTTTTTTTTTTGAAGGAGAGATACAGCTGCAAATAAAAGTTCACAAACAGCACCTAGCTGCAGAACTGTGAATTGTAAATCTCCTCAAATATAAAGCTAAAGTGTTCGACAAGGTAAATGGCATCCAGTGTTAAAATAATTTTTTAAATCGCACATTTAAGAACAGATATATTGAGAAAAACTGATTAAACATTTGAGCCCCTAACGGCGAAATTGTGCATTATTTTAGGAATAAGATAAACACAAAAAGTTTTCATGGTTAGTAGTATCTGATGGAAAAAGAATTTTTTTTAAGTACGGTTTTTAGTCGGGCAGATATTCATGTAAATGAAAACGTTAACTTACGCTCCCTGGTAGCGCATTCATGCATTAAGAAAAACTTGAAATTCTATGAGAAACATTTTGCAGCGGAAAGACTCTGCAACAAAAAAAAAAAATATTTTTTAAAAACGGACCCTTAGAAGCAGAGATATCGAAAATAAGATATACGTCTTCGCCCCTGGCGGAAAAACTATTCACTATTTTAAGCAGGAGATAATGTCGAAAGGGATTCCGAGGTGAGCGGTATCGGTCCACTAAAAAATGTTTCCGATCGAGTTTTCAGAAAATCAGATTTTGCTGCAAATACATCAAAAGCAGAAATAAACAAGCCCTCTGGTGGCCAAACCATTCTTTTTTCTCTTTAATTCGGAGTTTAATGACCACCATCAGAAACTAAGTGAGCTATAAGCAGTCTCCCGTCCCTAATTTAGGGCCACTGGTTCCAGGGAAGGGAGGGTGTGAACCAGTGCCGTAAGACGAACACAACGTCCATGCTTCACAGGGATTCGAACCCGGACCCATCTCGGACGCATAGTCAGAAGCCATCGCTTCAACCACTGCGCCACCGGGGCAGCAAACTATTGTTTACCAAAAATTAGAAATTATATGCAAAACAGTTTCCATCAGGAGTTGTATCCGATGCGTTAAGAACTTTTCAAATCAGACTTTCGGAAGATGAGATATCGAGAAAAACGCATTTTATTTTTATTCCCCTAGGGAAATTACTTTAAAAAGAGGCTGCACCTAAAATAGTCTTCGATATAAATGGCTTCGAAATTAAGAAAAATATTTTCAATCGGATATTTCGAAGCAAATACACTGGCGGAAAATGAAAAAAGAACACCAAAAAGGAATTGGCGGACGATCATGAAATTTACATATGTTAATGGGGTCGAGTTTACGTAGGTGTGATGTTAATTTCGGGACCAACCGGTGAGCGCTTACGCCACAGCACGGCATAATATGCAAATTATCGTCGGTGGTATTTAAGGAGTACGGCGAAGTGAATGTAATCAGTCGTCGGCGTACGGACACGTGCCAAGACCCTGCAGAAGCTACAATGCCTGGACATGGAAGACGTGTACGATTTCAGCAGTTATCGGACTTTGAGCGAGGTCGTCTAGTCGGACTCCGCGAGACCGGGTGGTCGTGTCGGCGTATTGCGGAGCGAATTGGACGGGAAGTATCGGTGGTGGTACGGTGGTGGCGTAGATGGTCCGAGGAACATTCCCACACCAGAAGACGTGGAACCGGGAGTCAGAGACGGACTGATGAGCGGACCGATCGACGCATAAGAAGAGCGGCGTTGTCAAGCAGAACGTCCACTGCGACGCAAATCCGAGCTGCCGTTGCACCTGAGGTGACTGTGCGAACAATCCGCAACCGTCTACTGGATGCAGGACTACGTGCACGTGTGCCTCCGGCATGTGTACCTCTGACTCCAGCCCATCGTCAGGAACGGCTGCAGTGGTGTCGCCAACGTCTGCACTGGGGAACGCAATGGCGATCTGTCGTGTTTAGCGATGAAAGCAGATTCCGCTTGGGAGCCTCCGATGGCCGTATGCGTGTTTGCAGGCGCACAGGGAAACATCTCCAACTTTCTTGCATCCGCCAGCGACACACAGGGCCTACACCTGGTCTCCTGGTGTGGGGAGCGATCAACTATCACTCCCGTACACAACTAGTGTTTGTACCGGGTACGTTAAACAGCACCTCCCACATCACCAACATCATTCAGCCCGCTGTTGTGCCATTTGTAAGGTCGGTCCATCGTGGTGTTTTCCAGCAAGATAACGCACGCCCACACACGGCACGCGCAACGCAACATGCACTTCAAGGTGTGAGACAATTTCCATGGCCTGCACGTTCACCGGATTTGTCCCCCATTGAGCACCTGTTGGATTTTATAGGACAACGACTTATCTGGTATCCACGGCCAGCCACGACCATCCCCGATTTACGCGTCCAGGTTGAGGATGCTTGGAACTCAATACCCCCAACTTACATCCAACAATACGACAGACTCCATGCCAGAATTGCACAGTGTGACGCAGTTCATGGCGGTTCAACCTCGTACTAACCATGTTACATGGAAATGTTATTTTTCAGTTTACCAGCAAATACAGCTGTATTTTGCCATAATGTTTTGATCACGTTATCCTCTGTATTCCGTTATTATGCTGTATAAATTTCGTTGGTATCAGACGTCTCCTTCTTGGTGTTCTTTTTTCACTTTCCGCCAGTGTATGTGGAATAAAATGTGTTTTGAATTCGCTGTCATCTGCATTTTCGCCCTCTAGCGGCGAAGTTGTGCATCGGGAAAAAACCGGAATACAAGCATCATCATTCCCATATCTCAGGCTTTCCAATGCAAAAATAATTTTTCAAATCTGACTAATAGTTTCAGAGGTATAGTGTCCACACGCGGACGGAATGACGGACTGGCAATATGATACTGCATGCGTCAGCACGACCTTTCTTTACAAAAGACGTGCTAAAAAACGAAGCAGTTAGATATATCTATTTCTAGAATATACAACTGATTATGGGGTTTTACTTAGGAATAAAATTGTTTCTTAATGGTCGAATTTTTGGGCAGAACCCCTACCCTTCATCAGGACTACACTATAATAAGTGTTGCCAACCTTGGGTGAAACTTCAACTTTTTAAAATCGTTTAATGTAGCGCCTCTTCTTCTCTCTATTTCTAGACTTTCCAAGAGTAAAAAGGACTTCTGCTGAGTCCAAAGAATTTAAAAAGGACTTCTACTGAGTCCCAAAGAATTTTATGTCCAGTAGCTTGAACATGATTTTCCAGTCAAGTCTTGTTAGTCATGTTTCTAATAGCTGCTTTATGCTCTGCCAGCCTGGTATTAAGTTGTCTGCTACTCTCTGCCGTATAACTGAGACCACATTTGTATTTGACATTGTAGACTACTCCTGCTTGTAATAATATATTAGTTTCTTTCAGTTTTAATTATGTAAGGTACACTCACGGACAATGAAATTTGAGCACCTAGAAGAAAGCATGCTACAACCGCGAAACTTTGCAAATAGCTAGAGGGCGTTCTGGTATGCAAATGATCCACGTTTGGTGCGAGTGCGCATGACCGTGCATGACCACGAACGATTTCCCGACGCCTCGCGAAGCGAATCTGCGATCCCAGCTCTCCTTACGTGTGCTGCCATTAACAGCGGAACATCGCAGGCTCCGTGTACACTGGTGACAGGCCAGAGCGACGTGGAACGCCACGACTGGCGACGTGGAACGCCACGACTGGCGACGTGTTTAGCGATGAGTGCCGCTTCGTTTTGAGGACAGATGATCATCGTGTCCGGGTGTGGAAGTCCCGGTGTCAACGGCACAATCTCAACCTCGCTGTCGAGCGCCACACCTCACCAAATGCAGGCATTATGGTCTGGAGAGCCATTGCCTACGATAGCCGATCAGCTCTAGTAATGGTACGTGGATCATTGACGGGGCAGCGGTATGTGGGGGAGATCGTACGGCCCAATGTGCTCCCATTCCTGCCCGGGTTTCTAAATGCACTATACTAGCAGGATAATGCCCGCCCGTACACGGCTTGGGTTGCTCAGGGCTGCCTATGTCATGTCCAGACACTTGCATGGCCTGCGCGCTCCCCGGACATGCCCCCTATCGAGCATGTATCGGACCAGTTGAAGCGTCAACAGCCACCGTGCCGCACTATCCGGGATTTGGAGCACACCGCCCAACACGTGTGGGCCAGTCTACCGCACGAAAACATCAGGCGTCTGTTCGCCTCCATGCCGGACCGTATTACAGCATGTATCGCCGCACGAGGCGGTGCGACGCGCTATTGAAGAAGACCGAACTGCGTGCCACAGATCCCTCTGTAATTGTCCTGCAGCTCTGTTTTTGTCATCACGTGTGTCATTCATCTGTATCATTACATCCATAAAATTTCAGTTTAATCCGATGCTTCCTTCTTGGTGCGCAAATTTCATTGTCCGTGAGTGTAGTTGCTGATTTTATTTACCAAGTCTAGAGCTAGTCTAATTTGAAATTTTTACTAATCATCTGTAGTTTTTCAAGCAATTCTCTGTGGTAGGTGATTTTTCTAGTTAACAAGTATTACGGAGTTTGTCTCTGATTTTTTTCTTTTTTAGCTAGCATTTTGTCAACTAGAAGAGCAGGGCAATTATTATCCTGGAGAATGACTTTTAATTCTTTCTTTTGAGTCCGTTTATCTACTTCAGAAGAGTCAAGCATATCTATTTTTTCTACAAATTGAAAGACTGCGTTAGATTTTATGTATTCAGGATGGTTTAAATGAAAATCAACATTTTATTGGTGTTAGTGGGTTTTTTGAAAACTATTGTAACTATTCTTCCTCCTTGTAGAATCAACAAGAAAGATGACACCGAATTTTCGGGTGTAATAAGCACGTCTTTTGAATCCGTTCTGACGCAAATTAAATTTATCAAAGCTATCCAAAGTAAATGGAACCGGTATGGAAAACAATAGTATCTGACGGAAGAAAGAAGTCTTTCAATCGGGTTTTTAATTTCTCAGATATTGCTGTAAACGGAATCGTGAGCTTACGCCCTATGGTTGCAGGCTTGTGCGTTAAGAAAAACATGAATTTCTATGAGAAACATTTCACACCGGAAACGCTATCCAAAATAAAATTTTTCAAATCGGACTCTTAGAAACAGAGATATAAAAAAAAATAAGGTGTGACTTTACGTGTCCTGGTGGAAAAACCATGCATTATTTTAGGATGAAAGTATTCCAAAAGGTTCCCATGCGAGCGGTATCGGTCCAAGAAAAAAAAATTTAGTCGAGTTTTCAGGAGCCCAGATTTTGCTACAAATACATCAGAAGCAGAAATGAACACTTATTCCCCCTGGTGGCCAAACCATTCTTTACCCAACATTAGAAATTATGTGAAAAATATTTTCCATCAGGTCTTGTATGCGATACAGGAAGAATTTTTCTAATCGGAGTTTTAGAAGCAGAAATAACGCAGAAAACGCACTTTACCTTTGTGCCCCTAGCGGAAAGTCTATGATTTACTTGAAAATTTTGAATTTATAGGGAAAACATTTCGCATCGGAAACGCTATCCAACAAAGAAGGAATTTTTCAAATCGGTCTCCTAGAAGTAGAGATATTGACAAAAATATGATATACATCTACGCCCCGTGGCGTAGAACCATGCATTATTTCAAGAAGAAAATGTTACTAAAACGTTTGTCGACATGAGTAGTATCAGTCAACAAACCACTTTTTTTTCAATCGAGATTTTGGAAGCTCATATTTTGCTGCAAATACATCAAAAGCGGAAATTAAGACTTACGCCACCTGGTGGCCAAACCCTTTTTTACAAAAATTGTAAATCATGTGCAAAGGATTTCGCATCAAGAGCTGTATCCGGTGCAGAAAGAATTTTTCAAATAGCGGAGATTTAGAAGCAGAGATGTAGGAGGGAAAGCAATTTACCTTTACGCTCCCTAGCGGAAAGTCTACGAATTACTTGAAAATTCTGAAATTATATGAAAAACATATCCCACTGGAAACACTATCCATCAAAGAAGGAATTTTTCAAATTGGACTCCTAGAAGTAGAGATATTGAGAAAAATAAGATATACATCTACGCCCCAGCTGGCGTAGAAACCATGCATTATTTTAAGAAGAAAAAGTTTCTAAAAGGTTTGTTGACATGAGTATCATCGGTCTACAAACGACGTTTTTTTCAATTGAGAATTTAAAAGCTCATATTTTGCTGTAAATACATCAGAAGCGGAAATTAAGGTCCACGCCCACTGGCGGCCAAACCATTTTTTTTACAAAAATTGTAAATCATGTGCAAACGATTTCCCATCAGGAGCTGTATCCGGTGCAGAAAGAATTTTTCAAATCGGCGATTTAGAAGCAGAGATATAGGGGGAAACCCAATTTACCACTACGCCCCTAGCGGAAAGTCTATGAATCACTTGAAAATTTTGAAATTATATGAAAAACGTGTCACACTGAACAAACTATCCAAACAAAGTAAGAATTTTTCAAATCGGACTCCTAGAAGTAGAGATATTGGCAAAAATAAAATATATATCTACGCCCCCTGGTGGAGAAACTGTGAAATATTTTACAAAGAAAATATTCCAAAAAGGTTGACCGATGTGAGTGGCATCGGTCCACGAAAGAATTTTCAATCGGTATTTTAGAAGCTCAGATTTTATGGCAAATACATCAGAAGCAAAAATTAACACTTACGCCCCCTGGTGGCTAAAGTATTCTTTACCAAAAATTTGAAATTATATGCAAAAGATTTTCTATCACGAGGTGCATCCGCTGAAGCAAAAATTTTTCAAATCGGAGTTTTAGGAGAAGAGTTATCGGGGGAAATGATGTAATTTACTTTTACGCCCCCTAGCGGAAAATCTATAGGTAATTTGTAAAAGTAACTATATCTAAAATACTCTTCGACATAAATGGAATTGAAAAGTAATAGAATTTTTTCAATTGGATGTTTAGAAGCAAATATGTGGAATAAAACGTATTTTTGAATTCGACATCATCTGCATTTATGCCCTCTAGCGGCGAAATTGTACATCGTAAAAAAATAAATAAATAAAGGATCATCATTCGCATATTTCAAGCTTCCCAATGCAAAAAGGATTTTTCAAATCGGTCTAATAGTTGCAGAGATAGCGTAGTACAGACGGACGGACGGAAAACCGGTAACATAAGCACGATCTTTTTTTACAAAAGACGTGCTAAAAATAAGTCTGGGAAATTAAATTGGTTGTCTTGCTGCAGTTCTAATTTTCACCCACTGAATTCTAATTTTTTACCCAATGAGTTGAACCAATTAAAGATATCCCTTATTGGTTCACGGTTTTTCAGTTAGGAAACTAATTATTGCTGTCTATAACGAATAATTAGAACTTCTTCTTCAAGCTTACCCATACAGTACAGTATTTTTCCGTGTATAAGACACCCCGATGTATAAGACGACCCCTACTTTTTCGAATCGAAAATTAAGAAATCAATATTTTTATAACAAAAAAGGACACAATTGATATTATTCAGAAATTAGGTAATGTCATTGAAGTACATTTAGAAATTAGATAACATCACAGGCAAAAATCTGTGGTAATATACACTGAGTGGCCAATTTATTATGACCATCCCCTTAGTATTTCGTTGGGCCACCTTTTGCCTTTAATACTGCGTCGATTCTTCGTGGCATGGACTCCACGAGATGTTGATAGGTGGTTTGTGGAATCTGAGATCCGTGCTTGATGAATAGAACGTTCCAGGAGTGTGAGATTGCAGGGTTGTAGATCCAGCTGTCTGATGGCTCGGTCAACTTCGTTCCACAAATTCTCAATGGGGTTAAGATCTGGAGATTGTGGGGGCCACTTAAGCAAAGTAAACTCACCGGCATGTTCCTGAAACTAATCCTGTACAATACGAGCACTGTGGCAGGACGCATCATCTTGTTTAAAGTAGCCATCGATTTTGGGATAAACCATCCACATGACAAGATGCACTTTGTCCGCAACGATGTTAAGATATGATGTGCCAGTCAGACGTTAATCAACACGAATTAAAGGGCCCAAAGCATACCAGGAAAATATTCCCCAAACAATAACGTTAGCTCCACGAGCTTGAAGGGTTGTAGCAATGCATTTGGGGTCCATGCTTTCGTGCTGTTTCCGCCAAATTCTCACTCGGCCATCGGCACGTGATTCATCGGACCATATAATGTTTCCAATTATCGACTGTCCAATCTTTGTGCTCCTGTAGAACTGGAGACGTTTTCTCTTGTTAACTGCAGACAGCAAAGCTGTTCGAACAGGCATTCGGCTGCCATATCCCATCTGATGCAGTGTACGGCGAACTGTGCGTGCAGAGATCATTTGAGAGGATCCTTGATTAAGATGGTCTGTAATTTGCTGCACTGTTACCCTTCTGTTGTCTGTTACCAATCTGGACACTCTCTGTTCCGCCCGAGCAGTCACTAGTCAATGACGAGCACACGCTGCACGTAGAGACCCAGTTTTTTGGCTGACAGTCCAGTCTTTAAACACTTTAACAACAGCTGCTCTGGAACATTTCACGAATGCGTCGGTTTCGGTGATACTCGCTCCATGGCTCCGAGCTCCTACAATCATCCCGCGTTGAAAGTCCGTCAAATCGCATTTTTTACACATCTCGTCACCCAAATATAACTTCTACTATTGTCGCAAACACTAAACTTTTGCCTTTTTATACAAGCCTCGCCCTCTGGCGGTAACAGCGTGTAGCCATAGCTCATTTGCTTAAAACTCTCAGGTGGTCATAAAAAAGTGGCCACTCAGTGTATATAAAAAAGAAGTTCGGAAATTTATATTATTTAAAAATTATGTAATATTTTTAAGATAGAAACTATGAAATTATGTATCACTTTCTTCAGCACTATTTGTTCCAGGCATATCACTTTTTCATCCTCAACTGCATCACTGCTCTCGTCTGAGCCACTATCTATATACACTGCTGGCCACCCAAAATGCAACACCAAGAAGGACACAAGATAGCAAAGCCAGATTTACTGGACACATAACAACTGATACAAAGATGAAACGATTGAGCTTACAGGCCCGTGCGACTTGCGAAACACGCAGGCATCAGTAGTTCGTGTGGCTCCCATGGCTGGCAATAACGGCCGCTACACAACCGAAGCATCGAACGAAAAAGGCTTTGGATGTGGGCTTGGGGTATGTCGGTCCAGGCTGCTTCCACACGTTGCCACAGTTCATCAGGCGTAGCCGCGGGTGGTGCTTGCAGGGCCACTCGGTTGCCGATCACCGACCAGACGTGTTCGATGGGCGACATATCGGGAGAACAGGCGGGCCACGGCAGCAATGCCACCTGGTGGGCCGTGAAGAATTGTTGCACGATGCGTGCCACGTGCGGGCGCGCATTGTCCTGTTGAAACGTGGCCACTGGCAGGTCCTGCAAGTAAGGGAGGACTACAGGCTCCAAAACGTGGGAGATGTAGCGGTGGCTGTTGAGTGTACCGGCGATGCGTACCACAGGGGTGCGTGTGTCATATCCATTTGCGCTCCAAGCCATAACGCCAGGCAACGGACCTGTATGGCGATGTATAATGCAGGCGTCATACAGTCTCTCGCCGCGGTGCCGCCACACGTGGATCCCACCATCGTGGTGTTGCAGGCAGAAGCGGAATTCGTCGTAGAAGACCATGTCGTGCCATTCCGTAGTCCAGGTGCGGCGTCCAACGGCCCACTGCCGCCGCACTCGCCGGTGGTGTAACGTCAATGGTAATCGCAGCAATGGGCGCCGTGCGACAAGTCCACGCTCCTGCAGACGACGTCGAACGGTACTGCTGACACAGGTTGTTGCGCAACACACCTTAATTGCTGCGATAACGTTCGTGATGTGGTGGTGCGAGCCGTTAATGCCCGCAGCACAACATGCCGGTCCTCTCGTTCGGTGGTGTGCCGCGGCTCCGGCAATCTCTCACGTCGGTACATCCGTCCCTCCTGCACGCACCGAATCCATACTCGCCTCACTGTGACTGGATGTCTTCTCACACGGGCGCCGATGTCTCGGTACGATAAACCGCTGTCGCGATAAGCCACTATTCCTCCTCTTTCGAATTCCGAAATGTGCTGGAATGACTGCCGTATTCTGCGACGAGGCATCAGACAGCTTCCCACTCACAGGTCCGGCAGAACAACACACTTCCACTACTTACACCTTTCTTATAGTGCCTCTCGGTGTCGTGCCGGGCGCATATGATTTGCATATGCCCTGTAACGCTAATGGTTTGCATGTCCTGTTGCGGGTGACGCATGCTGCGAATTTCAGGCCAATCGGATGCTTCCTTCTTGGTGTTGCATTTTGGGTGGCCAGCAGTGTATATTAGATCATCCTCAGTTCCATCCAAGGCATTGCTGATTCCACATTTCTTGAAGGACTTCAGAACCACCTCTTGCTTGACTCCATTCCATGAGTTTAGGACCTACTTGCAGACCTCAGTAATGGTTGCTTTTTTCACTCTCCCTGTCGGTGTCATGTTATTACCTGCTTTTTGCATCCATTTATTCCATTCTTCTTTCATCAGAGCTTTGAAGGGGTTGTTGATGGAAAAATCTAGAGTCTGTAGCTGACCTGTAAGTCCACCAGGAATAACTGCTTGTACGTCGTAGTAGGGATGGGGGATAAGAGGTACTGGCAGTTTCGCCGCGGTAACCGCAGGGTTCTCTCAACCGGTTACTCAACCGGTTGAGTAACAGGGTTCTGTCAACCGGTTACTCAGGGTTCTCTCAACCGGTTACTCAACAGGGTTCTCTCAACCGGTGTATAAGACGATATCCAATTTTTGGCCTAAATATTTTGGAAAAAAATATCATCTTATACACGGAAAAATACGGTAATTAGTTAGGAAACGTGCAACAAGAGAGCCCATCTCCAATCTTGAGGTTTGCTTATAGAACTTATTACCAAATTGGAAAATGTTGTGTCTCAACACGAAGATCAGAATTTCATAGAGGCCAGTCAGTTCTGATTTAAAAGCATTTTTTATTCTTAAGTAAAACCACATAATCAGTTGTGTATTCTAGTTATATGTTCTAGGAATACCCATGACTTCAATTTTTACCATTTCATTAACTCTTCATTTTTTCAACTTTTTTCTATTGTGAATGTGCTGTTTTACCATCAGTTTTTCAAGACCTCGGTGCGAAAATTTGCAGCGTATATAGGCTCAAACTTCAAAGAAGACAAAGTTTAACCCGTCTGCGGAAATTTTTAAGAGCTTCAGAATCCCCGACATATTGATCCATCCCAACAAAGCTTTCGTTACCTTTCAGGTCTGCTCTTTATTTACTTATTTATTTTTCGTGTGCTGGTTTTGGTTTCTTCTCCTCTCTGCGTAATGCTTTTAAGAATACCAATATTTGCCTCGGATGACTGCCAGCCTGCCAGATGAAGCCAAATGAAACCTTCTATTGGCTATAAACTGTCACCAAAAGCAATATGACTGCCTTTTGGCCAGTAAAGAGCGAAGCATGCCGTGGGGAAGAAGAAGGGGGAGGGGGTGATCCCACCACTGCTTCCGGAGACCGAGATATTAGAATTTGTCGCGCCTCAGTAGTGATAAATGCCGCAGTTTTATTATTGCTGCTGGGCGTATCAGAAAATGGAAAGTGAGCGATAGAGATGGCCAAGTCCGATTTTCTGCGCAGTAGATAGGCATGAAAAGTAATCGTGTCACAGTAATCGATATCACAGTTATCTTATTGAGAAAACAGATGCGTTAGACATAAACATTCGTCTAATTTTCTGTCTTTCTCGTTAGATACCAAACTTTTCACTGTTTCTCAGTTAGGAAACAAACTTACCTGCAAAATAAATGCTAATTGAACAATTATGCGAAACAGATTTTCGGCAAATGACGAATATTACGTACAAAATGTGTTAATTCGGACGTTTTCTAAAAAGATAAAACGAGAAGAAAGCGCTGTTCTTCCGCCGTTTTACTTAGAGTGTTTTTCAGGCGTTCCAAGATTCTGCGCTCTGTGAGGACGTTACTGTGAAAAATTGTGTTCCTGCTGATAGAACAACAATTTAATTTCCCGTGTTAATATTTGTTTACATGCATTTTCGCTCTTTATCATGACTCTCTCTCTTTTTCTGTCTGTCCTTGTGTGTGTTCTGTTACGCTGATATCACTGGAAAACAATGTTTGATGAAGTTCATGCTTCCGAGATAAAAATAGCCATTTCTTAATGAATTCGATGTGCTGAAACAGAATACGACCATAAAAAAGTTGAATTGGCTACGGTTTGTTTGTAATATGCAGGTACACTGGTTGACCATTGGTCAGGAACACGTGCATGCTATTTCAATGGGAGAGAAGCATATAATTTTCCTGCAACTCTCGATGCGCTTCCCTTATAAATATTTGTTTATGCTGCTAATTAAAGAGCTTCAAACACTTAACAAAATCAAAAATCATAATCAAAATATGTGTTTCTAACAAATTTTCCATGTGTATATGAGGAAAGTTATTATTCTAAATCAGTTTTTAGGACATTTTGATTTCAGTCTGCCAACCTTTATACCAAATCTCTCCCATTGAAATAGCATGCAAGTGTTCCTTAGCAATTTCAACCAGTGTTTATGTACGTCTTCATATATATATATATATATATCCTTCCAGTGCTTACGTATGGTGCAGAGACGTGGACCTTAATAAAAGAGACATACAAAGGCTGCAGACAACTCAAAGCAGCATGGAGAGGTGCATACTTGGTGTAACCAGGAGAGATAAGAAGAGGAACTCGTGGATCCGAAAAATGACAAGAGTGGAAGACATCATGATCAGAGTTAAATCCCTGAAATGGCAATGGGCTGGACATACTGCCAGAAGGACAGATCATCGATGGACAGCCGAAATTTTAGATTGGATTCCAAGGGACAGGAAAAGACCCAGAAGAAGACCACATGTAAGATGGGTGGATGAAATTCAAAAGTATGCAGGGGTGACATGGAGGAGACTGGCACAAGACAGACCGTTGTGGAGGAAACTTGGGGAGACCTTCGTCCAGCAGTGGATTGATAATGGTTGACAATGTTGATCATGATGATGATATATATATATTGCATGCGTTACATTACACTTCTTTTGAAGTAAATACAATCCGAAACAGGAAGTGTAATTTTTTATAGTACAATTAAAAATTGATAGTGTAATTTATTTTTTTTACATTTGTATTAAATGTAGTTTTGAGATATGTACATGAGTTTTTCATGCATAGATAGAAATCAGTTACCAGTTAGATAGAAATCAGTTACCAGTTCATGACGTTTTACTTCTCCTTGCCTTTCGGTTCTACTCCACCAGAAGGGCATCACTGAAGAGTGTCCAAACGTAGTCTGCGAGCATCAAAGTGGACCACTTCCCCTGTGATCGTTGCTCCTTTACGGCCATATTTTAATGAAACCGTTCACCATGCTCATCACTAAATTTGCCACAGTTATCCGGGAAGAAATCCAGGTGAGAAACGAGGAAGTGGAGTTTTAAAGACATATTACAGCCAAATTTTTGACACACAGCCAGCAGGTCGGTAATGAGATCTTCGTCATTTTCAGCCCTGGAATTCGCCAGGAAGTTTGTTGATACTTGACAAAAGGCATCCCATACTTCTCTTTCATCACACTGAAGCATGTCCTCAAACTGCGAATCTTGAAAGATCTGTCTGATCTGCAGACCCACAAAAATTCCCTCTTTTATTTTTGCTTCGCTCAGTCGAGGAAATTTGTCATGCAAGTACTTGAACGCTGGTTTAGTTTTGTCCATGGCCTTAACCAATTGCTTTATAAGACCGAGTTTTATGTGCAGAGGGGGTCGTGGGATTTTCTGAGGATCTGTCAGTAGTGGGTTCTGAACATTTATTTGTCCAGGTGCCAAAGACGTCCTAAGAGGCCAGTCTCTATCGATGTAGTGCAGACATGTAGCTCGGCTATCCCAGTGACAAAGAAAACAGCAGTGCTTTGCGTATCCCTGCTGAAGACCCATCAACAGAGACACTACCTTCAGGTCAACACAGATAAACCAATCATAATTTTTGTAATTAAGTCTGTCCAACAGCTGTTTAAGGTTGTTGTAGGTCTCTTTCATGTTCACCGCATGTGCAACTGGAATGGACGCTAGCTGATTCCCGTTATGCAGTAAAACCATCTTAAGACTCAACTTGGAGGAGTCTATAAATAGACGCCATTTGTGCGTAACATGGTGTATTCCTTGTCCTTGCATTAAGCCGTCATTATTGCAACAGAACACAAAGCTTTCACCTTTTTGGAAGAATTGCTCGAATTGTCGGTGACGAATATGAAACGAACTCACTCGGCCGCCCCGGTGGCGCAGTGGTCTAAGGCGCTGGCCTCTGATCATTCGTCCGTAAGGGGTCCGGGTTCGAATCCCGGTCAGGCATGGATGTTGTGTTTGTCTTACGGCACTGGCTCTCTCCCTTCCCTGGAACCAGTGACCCTAAATTAGGGATGGACGACTGCTTATAGCCCATTGAGTTGCTCACGGTGGTCGTTAAACCTCCAATCAAAAAAAAAAAAAAAAAAAAAGAACTCACTCGAACATTTTGTTCTAGAAGATTCCATTGACGAAGCCTTGACGCTAGTAGCCCTGCTTTAACTTTGGTTAAATTCAAATCACGAACAAGGTCGTTCAGTTCCTCTGATGTAGTTTTATGTGGCATAGACTCAGAAGATGCATATTCGTCATCGCTTTCGTTAATCCGTGACGTTGACGGTTTCGGATTACACAAATCGTCTTCCTGGACCTCATCTAAATCGATAACAAAATTTGTCGGAGGCTTGGGAACAGGGAGTTCTTCAGAATGAGGTACAGGTCGTACAGCAGAAGGTATATTTGGATATTCAACAATCCATTTCTTCTTCTTTGTGATACCTTCAGCCACTGGTAGCACCATACAGAAATAAGAGTCATTTATGTGATTTGTGGGCTCCCTCCAAATCATGGGAACAGCAAAACCCATCGTTTTTCTTTTGCCATTAAGCCACTGTGACAGATTCGTTGCACACGTGTGGCAAATTACATGTGGAGCCAAGTCCTTATCCTCGTCGCCTATCCTGCAGCCGAAATACAAATGATAAGCCTTTTTAATAACCGGAGTGATGGACTTTTTCTGCGGAGCAAACGTCACTTTACCACATATATAGTAAAAGTTATCCGCCTTATTCACACATGCACGCGGCATGGCTACGTAATGTCACAATACAAGGATCACTTTAACAGGCTGCTATCACGAGAGTATACTCACCAATGAAGGGAAAGAAACAGATGGACTGAGCTCTTTACCGTTGGGCTGTTAAAACTGAAAGGATTGCAACACATCTGGTGAAACTACACCGGATGTAGCGGAAACTCCGGACTTCTCACCCAATGATGCAATACTTCCTGGTCTGACGGTGACTAAGAGTACGGAAAACACCGTACGAACCTGATGTTCTTACTATATTTTTATTTCAATACCATTTTAATATGCATTTACTAACATTTATTATATTTTATCATAAATGTATTAATATGTAACATAGAAAAAAATTATTACTCATTATACCTACTTTTTTACTGAAAATCACAAATTTTTAACGTTCCGTTAGCTGTATTTCCGAAACAAGAGCCAATGACAGTTTTTCATGATGATATTCGTGTTCAGTGGGTTAATTTATACAGAGTTGCACACTTTCCCGTCAGAAGCATGTTCATTGTTGTCCAGTGTATCCTTAGTGTCAGTGCAGCACTAATAACCATATTTTAATATTATCTTATGAGCTAAATTCTGTGTTTTCGGGAAATAGAAGGTGGTCTCTTTTTTTCTTTTCAACTAGCAGTTATAAGATACGGAGGGCAACTGACTACTGCCTGCGAAAGCATTTTCACGCCATCATGAACTTCAGTGTTGGAGTGACTAGAATATGGTTTTATTGCTATTTACACTGATGTTCATTGAAAAAATAGAACACCTGAAAGGAATCGAGTTACGACTTTTATTTTTACAGAAAACACCGATGAACCATTAAATTATGGCCACACACAGCCTGGAGAAAAAACCTGCAGCTACAACGGTGGTGATCAGGGCAATGTGTCACAGCACACAGTTCATCGCAGCTTTCTGCGCATGGGCCTGCGTTGCCGAAGACCCATCCGGGTCCTCATGCTCACTGCACGTCATCGCCAACAACACATGAAATGGGCCCCAGATAATCGAGATTGGGCCGTGGGTGATTAGAAGAAAGTGGCCTGGTCTGACGAATCAAGATTCCTGCTGCATCACGTAGACGGCCGAGCGCGGACGCACCGATTACCAACGGACGCTATGGCACATGGATGTTCTGTTGTTTGGAAACAGGCCGGCTGCAGGGGTGTTATGGCGCTATTTATTTGGGACAGTTTAGACCCCATTATCCCAACAGCACACTCCCTGACGGCTGTCAGGTATCTGAAGATCGTTGCGGACCACGTTCACCCATTCATGGCAACTGTGTCAACTGCTGATGATGGCCATTACCAAAAGCATAATACGATATGCCACACTGCCAGAATCTTCAAGGAGTGACTCAAGGAATATGCTGGTGACTTTCTGTTAATACCCTGGTCTCCAAATTTACCTGACATGAACCCAATCGAACATTTGCAGCTCGATTTGGAGAAGCGGGTTTGTGCTAAATCACCACCACCCTGAAATGTACGGGAACTGGAGGACCTGCTGTTGGCGTTAGGGTATCAGATACCCAAGAATACCTAACGCTACCTCATCGAATCGATGCCTCGCCTAGTGACCGCTGTTTTGCGAGCTAAAGGGGGTCCTACAGCTTATTAGGTAGGTGCTCATAATGTTATGGCTAATCAGTGTATGTTCATTAGGCAATCGATACGACTTATTAGCATCTCGGTATCATATGTACCAGGTGCATCGATGTAGCTAATAATCGGTGTGGCCACCTCGGTCTTCTGCCACATGCTGTACGAGCTGAGGAAAAGAATCAAATAATGTGTGAACGGTGTTCTGGGGAATAGCTATCCAGGCTGTATTGGCCTCGTTCAAAGTTTATCAAGAGTTGCTATGGGACAGTCGAACCGCTGCACTTGTCATTTCAGCATATCCTAGAAATTTTTATGGGTGATAAATCCGGCCACGGCAGAAGTGGAACGTTGTTATCCCTGACGAAGGTAAGTGACGTTCCTGCAACATGATGTGTGGTAATGTCCTGCTGAAATATGTCCCAGGAGACATCCTGCAGATACGAAAGTGCAACCGACTGTAAAATGTCACTGACGTAACGGGCACTTGTTATGGTGGTACGGACTCTCATGAGAGATGATCTGCTTTCGTACTCGATAGCACCCTATACCATAGTGCCTCGTGTTGGTGCTGTATGCATGATACGAATACACTCTTCCCGATGCCCCTCCCCTTGTCCTCGGCGGACACAGATGCTGGCCATCATTTTCGCCTAGACATAAGCGCATTTTGTCCGAGAACACCATATTGAGCCATTCTTCACACCATTCCTTTCGTTTGATGTATGATTGCCGCCTTGCAGTCCAGTGCTGCTGTGTCAAAGGTAGCCTGAGAAGGGAACAACGAGCCTACAATCCGAACTGTAATAACCAGTAACGTAGTGTTACAGATGACATGTGAGATTGTATCACAGTTCTCCACGCCTGCGCTAGCATCGCTGATGATGCATAAAGGTCACTCAAATATATCCTCATGCGACGACTGTTGTCCCTCGGCGTTACCTGTGTACGACGTCCAGAACCTTCTCTTCGTATGCTACGCCATTCTTCGTACCATTCCTTGCATACTCTTGCCACGAAGGACACACTGCGCCCTACATGACCGGAAATCTCCGGGAGAGAAGCATTGCAATCTTTCATGCCGGTCGAACTCGCTGATGTGATTGTACGACTCTCTTATACAACGAAAAGGCATCCTTACCCTCTTCTGGGCCCCAGGTGGCCTAGTGGTCAACGTTCGGTATTTCCACGGAGAAGACCTCAGGTTCGATCCCAGGCAGGTACGAACGCTCGAACCACTAAATATCCACGGTGCATCGGATGGGCACGTTAAGTCCTCGGACCCAGGGTACTAGACCCCCCGGTAATAAATAAAGGCGTCTTCTTCCCCCCTTTCTACTTCGCTTCTGTGTCACTTTCCTATCGGGCACTCTAGCCTAAATCTCCTTGCTTCCTATTTCTAAGGGTTGCTTAAGACCTGGGGTTAAACACTCCCTTCCTAAAATCCTCTACGTATGGTCTGATCTTACCCACTGCTGATCAAGCTGCGGACAGCGCTTATAACTTCCCGCAGGAAGCACACGAATGCCCCGCAGGACGCACACTGCTGACCAAATTGCCGACAGCGCTTATAACTTCTACGAATGCCCCACAGGACGCACACGAATGCCCCGCAGGACTCACACTGCTGACCAAGCTGCCGACAGCGTTTATAATAGAAAAACGGCCTGTTTCCGCTCTGTGACTATGCGCGATTTGATTGGCCTAGACGCGATACACATGCACCTATGACGCCGAAATGCTAATCATTTCTGCCATATTTCCTGATTAGCATATCCTGTAAAAATCAAAGTCGTAGCTCGACTCCTTTCAGGTGTTCCTTTTTTTTTTTTTTTTTTTACCATGAGTGTATTTTCCATGTATGGACGGAGAGAGAAGATTCAAACACATTGCTTTTCTTAGAGTTTTAGGTGTTCATGAAAGAATTATCATAGTCCTAAAAAATCTGCGTGATGATAATATAGCAATGAGATTACATGGGCGAGTGGACTGCCTGACCTGATGGTGAAAATGAATGAATGAATGGGAGAAGAAACAACCCGAGCTTTTTTTAGAAAAAGGAATAAAAGAAGGAGTTGGTACTCTCTGGCTTCACTCTCTCCCCAAGCGGGCAGTAAGGCTTTTAGATGTTCGAGATGGAAGGTCGAATGAGAAATTCAGTGTAAGCAGTGAAGACATAACTTGGTAGTTTTAAATATATCAGATCATCCCAGAAGTAATGTCGTTTTGCGCAAGCCCAACAGTAGTGAGCCCCCTGGTGCCCAGACTATGACGTCGATCATGGTGAGTGTAAGAGGGATCACGCGATCAGACCTTCAAGTCACTTGAGATCTCAAACAGGAGTTCTAGGTGCAGTCGTTGTGTACTTAAACCGCATAGGAAATGGCAGTGTCAGAAGACCACATTAGGCACATTATGCTGCATGAGTTCCACCATCGGCATTCAGCGACGGTAGCAACACAAAACATCAATGCCGTATATGGGATGGGTGCCCTGGAGGTCAGGAAATGTCAACGCTGGTTCCAGAAATTTCGAAGAGGGGACACCAGCCTCAAGGATATGCAACGACCCGGACGGCCTGTTGAGCTGCATAACGACGTGCTGAAAGCTGCTGTTGAGGGAAATTCGCAGGCAACAGTCGAGGAATTGGCCGCAATTGTTCATTCAACCCAGTCCACTGTTTACCGACATCTACAGGACCTCGGTTATGTGTCGAAACTGGATAAGTGGGTACCCCAAAATCTCACTCCACAATAGCTGCAACAGCGTGTGGACATTTGCACTTCCTTGCTCTCCCGTGAAAAAAGGGAACCGTTTTTGCACAGAATTGTTACGTGCGATGAAAAATGGATTGTTTAATACAACATTAAGCGTAGACGGCAGTGGTTTCCCAAAGGGAATGTGCCTGCAACAGTGGCGAAACTAGGACGTTTCCCAGAAAAGGTTTTGATGTCTGTGTGGTGGGATATGCAAGGCATAATCCATTACGAGCTGCTGCCACCCAAGAAAACCATTACAGGGGAGGTCTACTGTCAGCAGCTGAAGCGTCTACTCACTGCTTTGCAGGATAAACGTCCAGCACTCGTGAATTGTAAAGGCGTGCTTTTGCTGCAGGATAACGCAAAACCACACACAGTAAAAATGACAAGTGCCACGTTGCAGGACTTCGGATAGGAAAACACTTCCGCATTCAGCATATTTCCCTGACATCGCCCCATCCGAATACCAGCCTGCAAAACCCTCTTCTTGGGACTACACTTCGAAATGTGGAGGAGGTACGGAGAACCCTTTCTGCCATTTTTGCATCGAAACCCATGGAATTTTACAATTCTGGAATTCAAAACCTTGTCGATCGATAAGAGAAGGTTGTAGCTACCGGGGGCACTTCTTATATGGATTAAAACATCTATTCCAGGTACGTTTTTCTTTCCTTTCTTCACTCGCTGAAAACACGACAGTATTTTTGGGATTACCTGATAATATCAATATAGAAATCAGGCAAGGTGATCTTCGACCGTGCTCATATCCTTCACTGGAAAAAGAGCCAAAGAGGTAGTCATTTATCGGTGAAAACGTAGATAAAGAATTACAGGGTGTGCCGTATAAAAGGGGCCCGAGTAAAATGAACGACAACAGTCAGGCAATGTTACTATACATGATAAAGAATAGTTGAAATGACAGAAAACTGGAGTAATTTACCTTCCAACAATTGCTGAAAGTTCTGTCCTCCGACATCAAGACACAGCTGCACACGACGGAACATGTTGTTCGTAACGCGCCACAACTCATCGGCAGTAATCTGGGCTATGGCATCCGTAATGTTCACTTTTAATTCATCAAGGGTGTGTGAATTAGTTGCGTACACTTTATTTTTCAATGCTCCCCACAAAACAAATGTCACAGGTGGAGATATTGGGTGATCTGGGTGTCCATAGTCCTTTCGATATAGTTCTGCCCTCCCCAAAAACTTCGTGCACAGCACGTAGACTGTTCCACGCAGTATGCACCGTTGCGCCATCCTGTTTAAAGTAAGCATATATTCGTTCTTTTTCTGTACGTGCCTCAAAAAATGGGCTGAACATAGCGCTCCGAGTTGATGGTGTCAGTGAAAAAGAGCGGGCCGACTATCCTTTTCGCAGACACAGCACACCAAAGGCCTATCTTTTGGTCGTACAGGGGAGTCTCCATTGTCCGTCTGGATATCGTGTCGGTCCAATTCCTGCTGTTTTGCGCATTGACGTACCCGGATAAATGAAACCATACTTCATATGTCATGTAATAATGTGTTGGGTCCATTTCATCGCTGACAATGGTCTGCTGAAACCACTTACAATATTGCATCCCTTTTGCATAATCAGGAGTTTTAAGTTCTTGGAGCGCCATAAATTTGTACGGCCTAAAATGCATGTCTACCTTAAGTACGCGTCGGCATGACGTGGCAGATATTCCCGTTGCAGACGGTAATCGGCAAATCGAGTTCCGAGAGTTTGAAACATCAGTGTGCACACATCCTTGATATTGTCTTCAGTACGAATTGTCTTGGGTTTGTTTCTTTTCCTGTTGCACACCGTGCCGGTTTCACGAAATTTCCGCACTAACTTCTGTACCACGGATTTCGCCGGTGTGGCACAATGTGGATTTTTTTCTGTAAAGAACTCATTAAAAACCTTGTATGAGTTATTTCTGAAAAACGGTTCTACAATAAAAATCTGCTGTTCCGTACTTAAACCCATTTTCATTGCATTTGTTCTCTCTTCACTTACACATATGACCGCGTACCTACACTGCTCTGGCTGTGGCTAACCACTCCGGAGAATTCCTTTGCAGCTGTACACGCAGAAACCGGTTAGAAGTGAAACAAAGCGGTTTTAACTGGAAACCCGCTAAACAACTTTACCCCGCCTAACAACGTCTGGCCACGGAGCCTCTTTTATACGGCGCCCCCGATAGAGCTGCTTAATTGACAATGCACTGCAAGAAATCCGGTAAACATTCCTGTAACAGTGTATCCGCATGTCGGAATGGATATGCACGTGTTTGAGAAGGTGAATGTAGAAGCAGTCGCCCGTTACTAATTTAGAAGAAAAACACAACCTCCATGCCTCACCAGGATTCGAACCCAGACCCTTCACAGACGAATGGTCATAAGCCAACGCTTAGACCACTGCGCCACCTGGGCGTGCATACGAATGAAGGGGTAAAGATGTGTGTTTGAATGTATGCATAAATTCATTTCCATTCATATAAATATCATGTGCACGGAAAATAGGTTCATTCAACCATTCTGATGAGTGAAATGTTCAGGCCTTCCCTTGAGATATGCAGTTTAACCTCCAGTTGAGCCGTTTGCATTTTTTTTTATGTTTCTCTTATTCTCCTTCGCTTGTCTCTCGTTCGCTATTTTGTTTTGTTTCACTCTCGCCTTCTCTCTCTTTCTCTTTCCCTCTGTATCGCTTTCTCTGTACTACTCCCTCTCCCTTCGCTGTTCCTCGCCTCCAGCTCTCTCTCTCTCTCTCTCTCTCTCTCTCTCTCTCTCTCTCTCTCTCTCTCTCTCTCACTGTTGTCCCTGCGTTCGTGCAACTGTTAAGTAGATAAATGTGTTGGCATACATATGTTTGCGCGCATGAACAGTTTGTTGGCCGTATTAATTTCTTGTTTATTTTTGCAGGAACGCATTTGCGACCGAGTAAAAAGATTCCTTTCAAACGTATTGCTATGATTGTTTTCTAAGGCTTTATTCAACTGAGACGCAGCAAGAAAACTTGACTTTAAAGAAAGAAAACTGACGTTTCAAAGCTGCAGGAAAAATAACCCAAATAAAGGAAAAAGAAGTGTTTTTTTTTTCACCCGTTTTTCTCTTTTCTTTATGATTCCATTTTGTTTCTCCTTTCTCTGCGTAATTCTGTTCGCGAGGTCTTGCATTTGAATTTTTCTCTCTTTACGCTTACTCGTATTACCTTCAAATGCACCTGTGTAATCGCATATTTTTAGATAAAGCTCAAGATTTCTTTACGACACGAAAAAGAAAGCAACGACGTACTGTAGCAACAATTTAGTAACTTTGAAATTTAATGCAGTAAAAGCTGCAATGTTAAAGTGATGTCTCCCATAGAGCTGAGCACAGGCTCGGGCTATAACAGAAAACCCCGAAACGGATTCGGGCCAAGGCGGGCTCTTATATCAAATCTTTTACTTAAACTCAGGCCGTTATAGGTCCGGGCTCGAGTTAATTTTCCCTTTCACTATACACTATATTGACAAAAATCACCAGACACATAGAATAGATACACAACATAGCATTCATTAGCATGCATTAGCACGGTGTCTGCCCACCTAAGGCCTTAACGCATGCACTGACCCTTCGAGACATGCTTTCGACAAGGTTTTGGAACACAGCGGTAAGTATGCGCTTTCATTCAGTGCATAATGCTGCCGCTGTTGCTTAGTAGTAGGCCTTGGTTTCAAACTTCATATGCAGCGCTCTAATTTATTCCATATGTGCTCTATGGGATTGAGATCAGGCTCTGTGCTGGCCAGTCCACACACAATATGGAAGTATCATCAAATCACGGCATAACAGTCTTTGATTTATAGCTCGCCGCATTACCCTGCTGGTACAAGCAATTCTCGGTTCCATAGTATTACCACCGAGTTGGTAGAGCATAATTGTCCAGAATATCGTGGTATACGTGCTGGTTAACAAGTCTGTCCACGATAACCAATGGACCGGGACCAGACCACGAAAAAGACCCCCCCCCCAGACGAGTACACTGCCAGCTCCAAACTTGACCGTAGGAACAATACACTGTTGTAAATAGCGTTCCCCAGCTGCCGCGATACACACACACACGGTTATCACATTGATGGATCGTGCATCTGGATTCATCAGTCCATAGGACCCGTTTCCATTGATCTACGGTCCACGATACAATTTTTTACACCATGCTGAACGACGAGTAGCATTCCGAATGGAGATAAAAGGCATATGAGCAGCCGCATGACCACGGTAACCCATGAAATGAAGTTCTATGCGAATGGTACGTGTACATACCGAGGTTCCAGCATTTTACTCACCTGTACACTGAGGTCTTGTGCAGTACTACGTCGATTAGCTGTAACGACTCTACTGAGACTTCGACGCCCTCTATCACTGATTTTCTTTGGTCTGCCCGTACGTTTTGCTGCTTCAGGCACGCGATGTCTCTTCCACTTATTCAGTACATCCAAAACAGTTGACTTGGGTGTGTTTCAACGCCTCTCGGTTTTTCTCTTATGGACAACCCACTAACATAACACCCAACAATCTTCCCTTTCTCAAAGTCAGTTCTCTCCCGCCGCGACATTTTCACTCAACCTCACAGTGCGATATGATCGCTGTCAACTTCAGGCTTGCTTTTATACCGTGTGCAGCTGCACCGTGCATCTCTACAATGCAGCAGATCCGTTCGTTTGCTTTTGAAGGGGTGTCCGGTGAATTTTGTCAATATAGTGTATATATCTAACATCGAGGAAACAAAGGTATCCGGAATTATATATACACTAGCTGTAAATTCCGTTTAGATAAGAATACAATGGGTTCTAGAAATCACTTATTGCAATTCAAGCGTTCATTATTATCTTTTGCGGAGTCGTCTTAAATAATGAATGTGCATTGAAACTACCCTTGATGTGTTTCATTGTGCATGCATAGAAATACAAAATATTGAAGCATTTGCCGGCTCCCATCGATGCAAATGCAAGAGAACTGTTAATTACCGTATGTTAGCAATAAAACGTTTTGAATGCTTATGCTGAAAGTTCATAAGTTGTCCAAATAATGGGGAAGTGCAAATGGAATCTAATTTCAGTGCTCATTAAGAGCAACATTTAGAAAATTTACCAGTTGAAGGTCTCTCTCCGGGAAACTATTTGGCTTTACAAAATTCACAAATTTGCTCAAGAGTGCCACATGAGTGTCTCGCTACAGTCTTTTCATCGTCTATAATCTTTAACGTCACATGACGTGTAGCATTTCTTTGTTTTCGTTGGTGCGTTAATTGCCACTGAACCTCTCGAGCGCAGCATTATTTCTTTTGTTCGGGGGTCATATTCTGTGTCTCTGCTATATGAACACTTCTCACGCGCTAAGATTCAGCTTCAATATGTTGCGGCGTCATATTACTTCGACGATCACGCAAACATCGAAAATCAGCATTTCTTTCAAATGCACTGCATTTTCATCTCTTTTTTCTGGCATATTCGGCATTGCGGCGGTTAACCTCTTATCTTTCGACTGCAGTGCGTTGTTGCCAACTTGCTCGATCGTAATCGGCTTTGCGGCGTTTAGCTTCAATCTCTTCATCTAATTCTAATGGAAGAGGTAACTTTTCTTTTTTTTTTTTTTTTTTTTTTTTTGGCGCAGCATAGGCGAGGTTTGAAAAAACAGTCAAATCCGCGAAGGAAAGTAACATTCGTCCTTGCCTTACTCAGCGCCAGTAAAGTAAAACATCTAACTTCGAACGGAAGAAACAAGATGTAAACAAAACATTGAACAGGAACTGTTACCGTTAACACGGTGTGAACAACGGAATATAACCGTGTGTCTCCTTCTGATAAACAGCGTACGTAGTAGTAGTTTATCTACGGTTAAAAGGTGATTCACATCGTCGCAAGTCTTGCCTTTTATACAGTAAGATAGCACAAACAACTGTAAATTGCATTGTGAATCATTCATTGCTGTACCTGTATTTTTACATAATTTATATATTTAGGGCAGCCAGAGTAAAGCCAAACCATTGGATCACTAAAGTTCCGTGCTGTATTACATGCACTTTTACAACTTTTAACATGTTAAAAACAGTCAAACTTAATAGTTTGCTAATAAAGTTTATTATATTTATAATTTAGAGTACATGTGATAGTTTCCACCAAACAATAAATAAAATAAATGCGGTAAATCCAACTCTATCCCAGTAGAGCTAATAATACGCGTATGAATTTCCATGTATTTTTTAAAGCACTACGACCTATATATGCACATTTACTCAGTACTTAATCTGACGTAATCCGTCAGCAAAACAAGACATGCATGCAGAAACGACATAGATTTTACAGGAATTTTATAATGACATTTGAGAGTTAAAAAACCTTATTTAAATTTGAATGAAAAAATTAAATACAATTAATTAAGTAAATGTCTAGAACAAACTGATATGTATGTTTATAATGAACTAACTGCTGTTTTTATTTATATATCAAACTCCCATATGTGTGCTGGTCTGTCGTTTTGTTGAGTTTTTTTCATTCTTTGATTAGGGAGAGAAGGGCTATGTTAGGTCTTATGGCTTTCTCCTTCCTCTTCCTGGTTGCTACAGTATTTGTATATTGTTATAATGAAATTATGATGTGCAATATAATGTGGCAACTGAAAAAACTAAATAAATGAAATGAAATTAACTTGATACACTTGGAAACAGAATGAAGGACATTCTGTAACCTGAATAGGAAGCACATAATAATAATCTTTCCTTTTTTCTTTCGGGAGAAGGAGTCTACATTAACAGGGAACACTAGCATTCTTATCTGATGATGAAACTTTAAATAGGAGTAAAACAATATACTTCATTTTTTTTCCTTATTCACATTGGGAAAATGTGCGCAAATATTCAAATCCTGGCAGTGGCCCGGCACGGGTTAACCATAAATAATGATATAACGGATCCGGGCCTTAAAAAAGGAGCTCCTGGCTCATTCTGGTTGCGATACTTCTACGATGATTTCTGGTAGGCTTACCTTTTGGAATCGTCAACTCTCCTTGGGCTATTCCTCAGAACCATTCTCTGAATATTTCTGTGCAACAACAGCATAAATGGTTTATTTGATAGCACATAACGATCAAGTTACGAATTCTGTAGCCAACCTTTAGAATTGTTTTCAACGAATCGAGATAGCGAGTAGATTTTTGCCAGAATCTTCATTCGTGGGGAAAAGTCGTCGTGTTGATGCGGGCTTCTTCACCCAGCATGAAAGCAATTTGGTTCTCAGAGCGTCTCTCGCGGCGTGATCGCAACAAAGTACTACCTTCAAAACTCTTCATAAATTTTATGAATGCCATACACTGCATCTTCTGTCTACCGACTTTTCTGGTTTTTATACAAAACTTCTTCAACAAAGTGAATCCCAAATGTCTCGAGTGTCTTTTTAGCACGTCTTCTGTAAAAAAAAAGATGGTGCTTATGTTATCGGTTTGTCCGTCCATCCGTGGGCACCATATCTCTGCAACTATTAATCCGATTTGAAAACTTCTTTTTGCATTGGGAAGCTTAAAATATGCAAATGATGATCCTTGATTTCTTTTTTTACGATGTACAAATGCAGATGGCATCGAATTCAAAATAGCCGCCCCGGTGGCGCAGTGGTCTAAGATCATTCTTCCGGAAGGGGTCCGGGTTCGAATCCCGGCGAGGCATGGATGTTGTGTTTGTCTTACGGCACTGGCTCTTTCCCTTCCCTGGAACCAGTGACCCTAAATTAGGGACGGGTGACTGCTTATAGCCCATTGAGTTTGTAACGTACCAGGAGATGTGACGTACCTGCCAGAAGGACGCACACGACATAAAGGCAGATAGGAATCAGAATAAAACGTCCGCGTAGCTCAATTGGTAGAGCAACTTATTCCGGAATGAGGGGACCCGGGTTCGAATCCTGGCGTGAATACAAATGACGGAGAAATTTACTTCGTTATAAGTTGCTCACGGTGGTCGTTAAACCTCCAATCAAAAAAATATATATATTTACCTTTAAACATCCGATTGAAAAAATTCTTTTACCTTTCGGTTCCATTTATGTCGAAGAGTATTTTAGGTATAGTCACTTTTTCAAGTTTTAGATTTTCCGCTAGGGGGCATAAAAGTTAATTGCGTTTTTACTTCTAAAACTCCGATCTGAAAAATGTTGTCTTTAGTGGATATAGCATCCGATGAGGAATCTTTTGCATATATTTTCTAATTTTTGGTAAAGAAAGGTTTGTCCACAAGGGAGGCGTAAATCTTAAATTCTGCTTCTTTTGTGTTTTCAGCAAAATCTGATCTCCTAAACCCTCGACTGAAAATACTATTTTGTGGACTGCTACCACTGACGTCGATAAACCTTTTGGGAATATTTTTTTCTTAAAACACATTGCATGGTTTCTCCGCCAGATATATATCTTATTTTTGTCAACATCTCTACTTCCAAGAGTCCGCTTTGAAAAATTCTTTCTTTGTTGGATAGCGTTTTCGGTGCGAAATGTTTTTCACGTAATTTTAAAATTTTAAAATTACGTGAAAAACATTTTAAAATTTTAAAATTACTCATAGACTTTCCGCTAGGGGTCGTTTAGGCAAATTGCGTTTTCCCCAATATTTCTGTTTTTAAAACTCCGATTTGAAAGATTCTTCCTGTATCGCATACAGTTTTTCGAATAATTTATAATATTTTGTAAATAATGGTTTGGCCACCGTGGGGCATAAGTGTTAATTTCTACTTCCTATGTATTTGCAGCAAAATCTGAGCTTCTGAAAACACGAGTGAAAAAATTCTTTCCTGGACCGATACCACTAACATCGAAAAACCTTTTGACAATACTTGTTTTTTAAAATAATGCATGTTTTTCCGCCAGGTGGCGTAGATGCCTATCCTATATTTGTCCATATCCCTGCTTCGAAAAGTCCGATTCGAAAAATTCTTTCTTTGTTGGAGAGCGTTTCCCCAGCGAAATTTTTCTCATATAAATTTAAAATTTTTCTTAAAGCACAAGTCTGCAACCAGAGGATACGATTCCATTCACAGCAATATCTGCGGGATTAAAAACCCGATTAAAAAACTTTCTTTGGTCAGATTCTAGTGTTTTTCATACCGCTTCCATTGACTTTGAATAGCTTTGATAAATTTATTCATCGTCAGAACGGATTTAAAAGACGTGCTCATTACACCCGAAAATTTGGTGTCACCTTTCTTGTTTATTTATCTAATTTAAGCCTATTTAAGCGGAAAGAACACCAGTGAGAAGTTTCAGTACTGACCAAATATAAAATTATTCTAGTCGATGTAAATAAATAAACGATGAAATATTGCAATCACAGGGAAAGATATCGCTTCAGAAATTGTGCAAAGATTTGCCATTCCTCTTAACAGAGAGTTACCACATTTGAAAAATAAATCTTCCATATAAACAGTTCAAACGACTCTTTGATTACTTGTCAAACGAGTCGAAAAAAAAATATGAATTTGAACTGTTTGATTGGAAACAAGCTGTACTGTACATTATCTGATTCCCGGAGCTGCCCGGGCAAAAGGATTATGGTGCATTGTGTGCATTCTGATTTGATTGACGTTGAAAGTATGTGACGTACCACAGAGGTAAAGCATGTGTCAAAACGACAAATCTGCAGCGATACAATCCGTCCGTGTAGCTTAGTTGGGAGAGCAACTTACTCCGGGGTAAGGGATCTCCGTCACAGATAAATTTGTGTTTTCACATTGGCACCCGAACGTAAAACTGGATGTACTGGACGTTGGGTTCTTCGAAAAATGTGTGATGTTTGTTCTACTCATCGTCTAGAATGAATGAAAATTCGTTCTTCCAAAAAAAAAAAAAAAAAAAGGGAAACGATGTGACGTACTACAGAGGTAAAGCACTTGTCAAGACGACAAATTTGTAGCGATATATTTTGTCCGTGTAGTTTAGTTGGGAGAGCAGCTTACTCCGGAGTGAAGGGGCGAGATTTCTATCTCCGTCACGGACAATTTTGTGTTTTCACAAGTACCACATCGTGAAACTCTTAATCACAAAAAAATATCCGGTTTTTATGCAATCTATGTGTGTGTGTGTGTGTGTAAGTCATGTTAGCAATGCGGTAATAGCATCTTTAGCATACATGTATACCAGAAAATTATCAGATGTCAATTCATAATAACTTTGACATACTTCGTTAATCATCCTTCCACTTCGCGCTAAAAAGTGTTTTTTTTTTCTTTGAATTTTTGCTACTTCTGTACCCGTACAGGGACATACTAATAGCTCCCGCAAACCCCGCATTACGGGTAGGGGGCTTCATGGTTAAAAGGGCCTCTAGCTTCCATAAAAAAGATTTTACAAAATTTTCTGCTGAAAATTTTCGTATGAAACTGGTTAAAGAAATAGCCAAGAATAGGCTTCGTTGAATGAAGTATTAAAAACAAGCAATTTTTGCTTCTTTTTTTCAGAAAAATAAATATAATTTTTAGAAATCATTTTCTTTGTTCATAAAAACTAGGTGATGGGTAAGCAGCTATTCCAGAGGACTTGGAGCCCTTTTTCACAGCCTTAGCCATAGTTTTTATGCATGCATGTTAATAAGAGGATGTGAAAGAAATATCGGTTCAGTGAATGAAATTTTTATACCAATGTGGATAAGGTGTTAAGTACAAGATAAGGTGTATTACAGTTGTTTGTACATAACTACGCATCCTTCAGAATATAATGAACTAAAAGGTGATCTTTATAACAGGGTCAAAAGAAAAAAATTACTATGTGAAAAACTTTGTGGCACTATCTTAAATATGTTTTTATATTCCAGAGTAAACAGTTTAAGTAGTTTTACGTTTTCGTGCTGCAGTTCTTAATTGTTACTTAGCTATTTGCTTCTATATATTCTAACATTTCATATAAATCGGAAAAGATCATTAGATACGATCACAGGACAGTTGCATGGCGTGTGTTTGAAATCGTGAAGCATTTCAAACAGGCTGGCCTTAGTTCTTTAAAAGAATAAATTCTGCATCATATCAATAACTTTTCCGTAAGTGTTTTGAAGTACTTTGAATCGGTATAAAACTACGGCAATCATTTTATCCCTCCGAGTGGCAACCACGCATATATACGTTCGGAGATTTCTGTGCCCAAAGCGGCGATAACGCAATAATGCGTTCATCGAAACCCTGTTCAAAAGCGGCGAGAGCCGCGCCTGTGGCGCAGTGGTCTAAGCGATGGCTTCTGATCATTCGTCCAAAAGGGGTCCGGGTTCGAATCCCGGTGAGGCATGGATGTTGTGTTAGTCTTACGGGCACTGGCTCTCTCCCTTCCCTGGAACCAGTGACCCTAAATTAGGTACGGGCGACTGCTTACAGCCCATTGAGTTGCTTACGGTAGTCGTTAAACCTCCAATGAAAAAAAAAAAAAAAAAAAAAGGCGGCGAGAACGTGTGATATTGAGTTGAGAACTCAGATATGCTCATATTAGCTACGATCAATAAATACACTGGCGTGCAAAAATTAAGGACGAGACGGTTTTTCGAATGTCACGTCGTGCAGAAGTGCTCCACATCGACTCAAATCATACCATAAGATCCCCAAGATGTAAGAATATGGGACAAGTGAGCAAAACCGTCCAAACAAGGAATCCAAAGGATACGAAGGCACTTTATTGAAAAGGTAGCTTCGAGCACAACTGGACAGAAGACAGAAACGTCCATGTGACAGGCGGCTGCCAAGAAAAATCCAGTCTTTAGTAGGGGATATGATCACCCCTTACTGCGTTGCAGGATTTACAACGTCTGTCCATGCTGAGGACGAGGTTATCAAGGAGCTGTTGAGGCAACGCGGCCCATTCCTCTTGTAGCTCCAATCGCAGCTGCGGAATCGTTGCTGGCGGCTGTTGACGTGCTGCCAAGCTGCTCCCGAGAAGGTCCCACACATGTTCGATTGGATTTAGGTCCGTGGACCTTGCGGGCCAATCCAGGCGTTGAATATCTTCACTCTCCAACAGCTCTGCGACAGCCACTGTACGATGAGGTGTACCGTTGTCGTCCATGAATAGGAACTCATGACCCACAGCACCACTAAACAGACGCACGTGAGGCAGGAGAACCTCGGTACAATAGCGGACACCAGTGACTGAACCTCCTTGGATGATGTGGAGGTCAGTACGGCTACCAACGATACCGTAAAAAACGAGAACTCCGCCACCTCCAAACCGGTCCCTTTCGATGATGTTGGGGGTGTGATTGCGTGTTCCCTGCTCTCTCCAGATGTGTATACGTGCAGAATCGCTAGTCAGACTAAATCGGCTCTCATCCGTAAAGAGAACTCGACCCCATTGCTGATGCGTCCAGTTCTTGTGTTCCTGGCACCACAGAAATCGCCGTCTCCGATGAGCAGGCGTTAATGGCGCACACCGTACTGATCGTCGTGCAAATAAACCACCTTTGTGCAGCCGCCTGGCCACGGTAAAACGCGATAACGGACGTCCAGTTGTCTGTTGCATGTGCTTTGCGATTTCTCCCGCTGTCTGCCGTCGGTCTCTTCTCGTTTGTAGGACAATATACCGATCGTCCGCCACCGTGGATGCTCGTGGACGACCACTGCTAAACTGTCGGACATCTGTTCCTCTCGTTTGAAAGGCTCTCCAAGCTCGTGAAACGATGCTGTGAGCGATCCCGAACTCCTCGGCCACACTAGTCACACTTCGACCTTCTTCCAACTTCCCAATGACGCGACCTCTGGTAAAGTCTTCCAGATGTCGTCTACTGGATTGCCTGTTGGCCATATCACACGGTGGCAGCAACTCGTCGTCGTTCAAACCGATGTAAAACGTGCAATAGCTTTCACCGAATTGCTGAGCGTACACCTCCCGTGTGCTTTATACCCTTCCGACGTCCCCCCTCCACGTCATGCTGCATATATGCGCATGCCCTACCGTACCGGACCCTAGTCTATCTCTTGAGTGGTCTTTCGGTCCGTTATGTCTGCTCGTTTCGCTGCTATGCTAATTTCTCCTCTTCGTCCTTAATTTTTGCACACCAGTGTACTACAGGAAGACAAGACACTTTTAGGAGAGCCTCCTGTTATACATGTCGACGAAATTTCGCTTTGTCTCTTTCAATGCTCCTGCCACCTGGAGGGTTAATCACAATGTACCCTTTTGTGTTTCATACAAAAGTGTAATAATTTTGGTTTTACGAAAAATACTCGTAGGTTTCAAAGAATTTGATTTATTAAGACGCCAGCAAAGCTCAGTAAATGATATGGAAATTAAATTTTTCAGTAATTGAAAGCTAATAGATATAGGCAAAAGAGCCCTGAAAATATTTTTTGCGGGAGGAAGGGGGGGGGGTTCTGGTACGCTACTGTACCCATAGCTCTAGCTGCAGTTATTAACTTCTTTTTTCAGAAGGAGTGTAATAAGAATAAGTTTGACAAACACACCTTGTATAACCTTTTATGACTGCTAGGTAAAATACAATAGTTTACCCAATTCGAGACCGGAAGTCTGTGTGCATCCCAAGAGCGACGCACAATCGTCCCGCGAAAAATTCTAAGGACTTAGTGGGCCCCTGGGCTAAGACGTCAGAGTGAAGCCCCAAAGAACTTATGATCGGGAATCATTATGATGTCCGTTAAAATACGAAACTGTAGCAATGTGCTTGTCATAATGAATACATAGTGCCTTATTCAAATTAATAAATTATCTGCAGAGTTTTCATAAAAACTCACTGTATTTCCGATTGTTCCTATAAGAACATGAGTTAAAAGCTTAAGATTCCTAGATTTTGCCTTGGATTTTCTAATGATTTAGCGTTGTATACGTTTCTTAACGCATCTTTGTTTTTATGCAATGTGAAACCATAGAGAACTTCGACCATTAACGGTTCCAAGTGCAAATTGGGAGGTGTGGGTGGATGGTGATGAAAGAGCTGAAACTGTCTCGGCCGCCCCGGTGGCGCAGTGTTCTGAAAGGGGTCCGGGTTCGAATCCCGGTGAGGCATGGATGTTGTGTTTGTCTTACGGCACTGGCTCTCTCCCTTCCCTGGAACCAGTGACCCTAAATTAGGGACGGGCGACTGCTTATAGCCCATTGAGTTGCTCACGGTGGTTGTTAAAACCTCCAATAAAAAAAAAAAAAAAAAAAAGAAACTGTCTCGCCGACTCCGTCGTACACAGCGACATGAAACCTTTACCTTTGATGAGTCATTGCCTTGGAATCTGTTCGTCTTCCATCCCCTGTTTCTGACCAAGTGGAAAACATACGAGACAAAAGTGAAACTATTTTATAAACCTCTCTCTCTCTCTCTCTCTACTATCTGCCCAGGCATTCCTCCTGGGCCCTTTGTAATGATGGGCCCCAAGGCTACAGCCCCTATATACCCTTCCCCTTAATTCGGCCCTGCTGTCGAAAGAATTTCTCTAAACAAGCAACGGAAGTTGTTTGGCTTTTCGCGATACATACATGACAGAAAGATTTTCAGAAAAGCGCCAATAGCAGATTACCCACACATATTTTCGAGGTCACGTGCACGATCTCAGGTCTCCCTCGTTCCGACAAAAGCTGCGTGGTAGCACGACAATTTTTTTTTTTTTTTTTTTTTTGCTTCTAGCGATTCACGCTTTTGGAATTTCAACTTGACACTTCCCACTGCAACACTCTTGTCAACACTAAAAAAATAATTTGCCAATTTTTGAAGTATCTACCACGATTTTTTTTCCGGCGCACACATTGAAACATACTCGACACACACGTACATGCATGTAGAGAACATCCTTTCTTATTTCTACAGATTTACTCGCACCCAACCCCCCCCATCCGTCCCCCCTTCTTGTTGCTCTGCTACTGAATCGTCTGTACCGTATTTCTGGTATTACTTTATTAGTCAAAATAATCACCGCCAGCAGGAACACACTTTCGCGAACGAGAAGCAAGCTTTTGTATGCCGTCGTGAAAAATGATGTACGTCGAGCTTCGAGAAGCGATAAACTCATGGAATGTCGTTTTACCTGATGGTTTACGGGTGCTTGAAGAAGCGATAATGAGTAGTGGACCGATCAGCTGAATAAGGTAGATTAGATGAATTTTCGTACATCAACTGGTGCGCTTCTTGATCGTCTGGCTGGAAACGTGGGGGTAATCTCATAATACAGACAACGTTGAAATCCGCCGATAGATGCAGCAAAGTCTCGCGGTGTAGATAGCTGCCAGAGCCGGCAGCTTTCCTCTCTGACAATCGTCGAGTAAGATACTCCTAAGGGACGGTGGGAGGTGGCAGGGGAGCATCACAAATTGCGTTTGTAAGCCAATTCAAAAAAATGCGCATATCCATTTACGGTAAAACCTCTCTAAGGCGACCACTGCTGTTTCTTTTAAAAAACGGTCGTTCAGAGGGGTGAGCGCTTAATAGAGGAAGGTTTTAATGTCATATATAGTGAACAATTCTGAGATTAAACTTTTGTAAACTACTACATAACTTTTATAAATTACGTACTCTGAACTGCTACATTCTTTTTTTTTTTTATTTTTATTTATTTTTTTTTTTGGTTGGAGGTTTGACGACCACCGTGAGCAACTCAATGGGCTATAGCAGTCGCCCGTCCCTAATTTAGGGTCACTGGTTCCAGGGAAGGGAGAGAGCCAGTTCCGTAAGACAAACACAAAATCCATGACTCACCGAGATTTGAACCCGGACCCCTTTCGGACGAATGATCAGAGGCCATCGCTTAGACAACTGCGCCACCGGGGCGGCGAACTGCTACATTTCTAACATGATGCATTCCTGCTTATTTACAGTACAGTACAGTACGTATGTGTATAAATAATAGGAAATACTACAGTATATGTAGTACAGTTACGCATTTAAAAGGTGCCTACAGTAGTAATCTAAAAAAATTTATTTGAAAAACGAATGCAATGTCGTCTGCTAAAGTTTATCAGACTTTTCTTTCAGCTCACGGAATAGTCTCTTAATTTTTCCCCTTCAAGATACTCAGCCCTCTTAAGTGTCCTCTGTCCGGCCAAAAGCGGTAGTGAAGTGAAGATGAATTTTCACTGTAACTTTCTTTTGAGCCTTGGTAGAAAGTGTGGGGACATTCTGTGATACGTTACAACGTAAGCCATTAGATTTGCCTGTCATCGCCGAGAACTCCTTCACCCCCGCCCCTCATCCTCCCCCCCCACTCACTTCCGTGCAGGTGAAAACATCCTAGCCATTTAAAGTGACCCCTCTGAACAAATATGTATTTGTTTAATTTATTGTTTCATGGCTCCAGGGTATAGAGAATATTTAAGCGGGAATGGTAAACCAGACAACGCAGCTCTTCTGCAGTGGTCCTTACGCAAAGATGGTCAGTAAGAGGTCAAAGATGGTCAGTAAGAGGTATTTTAATAGGGGGAAGGTTAGCATTAGCGCTACGGGTTTTGAAATCGGTTCCACAGGAAAACACTCGTAATGAGGGATGGTCGCTAAGAGAGGTTTCACTGTATTTATGCAATTCATAGAAATTGATGTTTCACTAATTACTAAAATATTCCCTGGTGCTTGAACTAGCAATTGTTTATGTAATACGTGTTCAGAGCTTCCTAGTACTAATATTACTTTACAAAAACTTTCATTTCAGCAGCAGCTTTATTTTCACTAGTTGCCTCACTGTTTTACCTGCTGGCAGTGTAATAGCATTTAATAACCTTTTTGCTATTAGCCCATTCCGACAATATACACTATATTGACAAAAGTCTCTGGACACCCTTTCGAAAGCAAATGAACGGATCCGATGCATTGTTAAGATGCGCGGTACAGCTGCAAACGGTATAAAAACAAGTCTCCGGCTGACCGCGATCATATCGCACTGTGAGGTTGAGTGAAAATGTCGATGCGAGAGAGAACTGACTTTGAGAAAGGAAAGATTGTTGGGCGTTATATTAGTGGATTGTCCATGAAAGAAACCGAGAGGCATTTAAGCATACCCAAGTCAACTGTTTTGGATGTACTGAATAAGTGGAAGACACATGGCGCGCCTGAAGCAGAAAACCGTACCGGCGGACCAAAGAAAATCAGTGATAGAGGACGTCGAAGTCTCAGGAGAGTCGTTACAGCTGATCGATGGAGCACTGCACAATATCTCAGTGTACAGGTGAGTGAAAATGCTGGTACCTCGGTATGTACATGTACCATTCGCAGAGAAATTCATTCCATGGGTTACCGTGGTCATGCGGTTATTCATACGCCTTTCATCTCCACTCGGAATGCTACTCATCGTTTAGTATGGTGTAAAGAACATTTATCGTGGACCGTAGATCAATGGAAACGGGTCCTATGGACTGATGAATCCAGATACACGATACATCAGCCTGATGACCGTGTGTGGGTATGGTGGCAGCCGGGGGAACCCTATTTACCTGTTCCTACTGTTAAGTTTGGAGCTGGCCGTGAACTCGCGCGGGGGTGTTTTTCGTGGTATGGTCCCAGCCCATTGGTTAACGTAGACAAACTTGTTAACCAGCACGTCTACTTTGATATTCTGGACAATTCTGCGCTACCAACTCTGTGGCAATACTATGGAACCGAGTCGTGTTGGTACCAACAGGATAATGCTCCGAGCCATAAAGCAAGGACAGTTACGGTGTGGTTTGACGATAATTCCTTATCCTGTGTGGACTGGCCAGCACAGATCCGTGATCTTAATCCCATAGAGCACCTATGGGATGAATTAGAGCGCCGCATAAGAAGTTTGAAACCAAGGCCTACTACTAAGCAACAGTTAATGGCAGCATTATGTACTGAATGGAAGCGTATACCTATCGCTGTGTTTCAAAACCTTGTCGAAAGCATGTCTCGAAAGGTCAGTGCATGCATTAAGGCCAAAAACGGACCGACACCGTACTAATGTATGTCAATAAATGCTATGTTGTGTTTTTCTTCTACGTGTCCGGTGACTTTTGTCAATAAAGTGTACTTCACATGCATTTCTTGTAAGCTCTGAAACAAGTGGTGTTAATTACGTTTCTGTGTTATCACCATTAGTTCTGGAGTGAGCTCATTTGCATAAACTGACCTCTAAGCTTTCTCATTTGCGCTCACACTCGTTTCCCTGCTGCACCACTGCTTGGAACAATTTGTGCCATCAAATACAAATTACAGATTGTGGCATCCTGCTCCAAGTAGTTGCGCAGCAGGAAAACGAGTGAGAGACCAAAGGAGAAAACTAAGGAGTCAGTGTATGCAAATGAGCTGACACAAAGGGGTTATCTCTATAACTAAAATAGATACAGGAATGTAATGCCACTTGTTTTAAAGCTCAGGACAAGTGCTAATGAGAACACATTGTCGGAGTGGACCCTGGGCTAATACAGAAAAAGTTATTAAATGTTATTACCCTGACAGCAGGTAAAACAGTGAGGCAATTGGAGAAAATAAAGCTATTTTTCAACTTAACGTTTTCATAATCAGCATGCATACATTGGATGGTACACGCTGCCTCTGGTACTAGTAATATACCTATTTGGGCTACGTTTGAAAAAGAAAAATGTATCCAATCCTGGCTGTATTTCTTGGGTTACAGTTACAAACGCAGTTCGCAGATGTACCTCTTGAAGATCCAAGCGTCCACGGACGTCAGCACAGATATTTGCCGTTTGTGATCGCTATCTTCGCTGCATCTCCCGGTGGATTACATAGTTGTCTGTATTAGGACATTTTTCATTCGTAATGTCAAGTTCTTGGCAATACGTCTCCGTCGTGGTGATTTGAGAAGGTTGTAAAAACATAGGTTTTGATCACACCATCTGAGGACCCACCAAACACTGACCATCGTCTTCCTTGGATGGAGTACGGACTTCAGGGTGCATTTTGGAGCCTCACCTAGGTCGATCCATTGCGCCGAACGTCTGTATGTAGTGCGATCAAAACGTTCCGAGACTAGGTACGTAGCGTGCCAACAGATGGCAGTACGCGGATGCGCGAGCAGCGGTCGATGGCAGTGACCTTCATGAGTCATTGTGTCGAGTGGCGTCGTTCTGTTAACATTGAGAGCAGTGCTACACGATATTTGGTGACCACGTGCAGAACACAGATGCGATTTCGGTAATGATTGCAAACTAGAGCAGTGAACGAACATCCAATTCTGCGTCAAACTCGGCAAATCGGGAACCAACGTTCCTGTCATGGGTCATCACTGGGGACGAGACTTGGGTCTACGGTTACGACCCGGAGACCAAACAACAGTCGTCGCAGTGGAAGAGCCCGGCATCTCCACGATCGAAGAAGGCCCGACCGGTCCGGAGTGCAACCAAAAGCATGCGCATGTTCATGTTGTTCTTCGACATTCGTGGGGTTGTGCACCGTGAATTCGTCTCCCAGGGCCAGCCCGTCATCACCCTTTTTTAGTGCAATGTTCTGCCACATCTTAGGGAGAACCTTCGCCGGAAATGACCTGAAATGTGGCGCACTGGCGATTTCCTGCTCCATCACGACAATGCAGCAGCTCACAGAGCGTTAGCAACACGCCAGTTTTGCAGCCAAAACAGCATGACTACTCTTCCTCACCCGCCTTACTCGCAGGTAGGATTTGGCCCCCTGCGACTTCTTTCTGTTCCAGAATATGAGGATGAAGCTCACCGGTCGCCGTTTTGAAACCGTGGACGAGATCCAGCGCTAATCGCAGACGGTGCTTGACACGATTCCCGAACAGGGCTTCAAGGGAGCGTTCCAACAGTGACAAAAACGCTGGCAGCGGTGTATCCCTGCCCAAGGAGACTACTTTGAGGGAGATCATAGCCAAACTTAAGTAACGTAAGTACTTCGTCGTATTTCGGCCTAGTCCCTGAACTTTTTGATCGGACCTCGTATTTGTCATTCAGCATCCATTTCTCATTACACGTGACGAGGCATCTCAAACTACCGTTCGTTTTGTTGCGAATAAGCAGATAAGAGCAGACATCAAATCGTTGTGTTTTGTGCTGTTCCATGTAAGATCATGCATTTATCCATCTTCTTTACTTTGCCTATGGACCTTAAGTGTCAGCAAACGGTTCCATAGTGTGCTCTGAGTTTTAAGCCAAGTTCTCTCACCGTTTGACTTGAATCGGATTCAGTCAAGGACTCCAACTCGTCATCGCCGATACCTCCTTCTGGTCTACCGCATAGATCACTTCCGAGTTTGCTCATACCGGAATTCAGCAAGACAACGTTCTGTCCTGACGATACCTTCCCAATTACTATGTTGATGTTCCGAGCTGCCTCCTATGCAACGTGTCCAAATTCAAACTCGCATTAGAAAATGGCACGAATTCAGCTGTCATCCATCGTCCTCTTCACTGCAACACAATCCCTTTAAACTTATTCACTGATGATATAACCAGTGCTTTATAGGCAGCATATACGCTTCTTCAACCTACGGTTGGAAAGCGTAAAAAATGCTTTTATTTCGACAAAACTTTAGTATGTTGTTCCGGAGGTATACTGAACCAATTCTCTTTAATGACATCGAGATGGGGTCAAAGGTCAGAACACAGGAACGAGATTTATTCCACAGCCATTTTCCTCATAACTTGACTAAAAATGCTTCTATTGCGACAAAACTTTAGTATGTTGTTTCGACGGTATACTGAAGCAAGTCTGTTTAATATAATTGAAATTGGGTCAAAGGTGAGGGCTCAGGAGCGATTATCCTCATAACTTGAGTCAAAGGTGAGGGCACAGGAGCCATTATCCTCATAACTTGAGTAATGATTTCTGGTATGTTGGAAAGCGTATCATAGTGAATGCATTGCATGATTTTACTAACTTGTTAATTAACACTAAAGTGCCCAAAAAACTGGGATACCTCTCTAATACCGTGTAGGTCTTCCTCGTGATCGGATAACGGCAGCAACGCGACATAGCATGGACTCCACGAGCTCTCTGTAGTACTGTGGGGACAGTGCCTACCATGTTTCCTGAAGAGCGTCTCACATTTCCGTAATATTCGCAGGTAGAGGATTCCAGGCTTTGACGACACGTCGAACAGCATCCTAAACGTGTTCAATGGGGTTTAAATCTAGCAAATAACGGGGCTAAGTTAAAATGCCATACTCCGTGGCATGTTCCTCCAGCCATAATCGGGTGACTCTGGACCTGTGAAATGGAGCATTGTCGTGTTGAAAGACGTCGAACCAGTCGAATTGGTTGCACGACATGAACGCATGCAAATGATCCCCAAGAATGGTTGCGTAGCCTCCAATGATCAAAGTTGTGTGCCTACGTATGAGGGATCCTAATGCGTGCCAGCTGAAAACATCTCACACCATAACAGAGCTACCGCCGACCTGCATCTGTCCCTTATAGTTATGTTGGTTCTATTGCCTCGTGGGATTTTCGCTCCACTCGGAGTCAGCCATCTGACCGAAACCAGAAGAGTAGCCAGAAATTCGGAATGGGGGGTATAACGAAGTAAATTTCTCCGTCATTTCTGTCCACGCCAGGATTCGAACCCGGATCCCCTCATTCCGGAATAAGTCACTCTACCAATTGAGCTACGCGGACGTTTTATTCTGATTCCTATCTGCCTTTATGTCGTGTGCGTCCTTCTGGCAGCTACGTCACATCTCCTGGTAAGATACAGGGGGATGGGTCCGGCTCTGCAAGTACAAATACTCGTGTATGTGTACTTGCGCTACGTGACTGCTATAATAGGTGTTTTGATCTGTGAAAGAATTTAATACATTGTATTCATGAATTATCCAGCTACAAATGGATTTTTCATTATTGTTTTTACTTTTAATAAAATACATTTTCCAGAAAAAGAGTTAACCACAAATGTATTAATTATTTTATCTATTGCTATATTATAGCTTCAGAGAATGTATTGTAGAACAAATTCTATAATGCGTGATTTCAGCAATTATGAAAATTGAAATTTCCCAATTAGGAAAATTGGAGAACAGTTTAAAGGTTAGGAATCTCTCGTAGTGTGAGACACCGTCTGTGTCAGAATCATATTTCAAAACAATTGGCCTCATGGGGGTCGGATCCGGGGAACCCCTCCCCCCTTGGGTGCGCCCCTGACAGAAACAGATGGTACCGCGATTCGTCCGACCAGGTTACACGATTCCAGTGAGCCTGCGTCCAATTGCGGTGTTTCCGAGCCCATGCGAGGCACACAGCCTTGTGTAGTCGGGTCAGCAATGTCATTCGGGTGGGCCATCGGCTCCGGAACCTCATAGAACACAGCGAACGTTGCACAGTCCGAACGCTAGAACACAGGGAACGTTGCACTGTTCGAACGCTAAAACACAAGGGAACGTTGCACTGTTCGAACGTTAAAACGCAGAAAACGTTGCACTGTTCGAACGCTAAAACACAAGGAACGTTGAACTGTTCGAACGTTAAAACACAGGGAACGTTGCACTGTCCGAACGCTAGAACACAGGGAACGTTGCACTGTTCGAACGATAAAACACAAGGGAACGTTGCACAGTTCGAACGTTAAAACGCAGAGAACGTTGCACTGTTCGAACGCTAAAACACAAGGAACGTTGCACTGTTCGAACGCTAAAACACAGGGAATGTTGCACTGTTCGAACGTTAAAACACAGGGAACGTTGCACTGTTCGAACGCTAAAACAATGGGAACGTTGCACTGTTCGAACGTTAAAACACAGGGAACGTTGAACTGTTCGAACGATAAAACACAAGGGAACGTTGCACTGTTCGAACGTTAAAACGCAGAGAACGTTGCACTGTTCGAACGCTAAAACACAAGGAACGTTGCACTGTTCGAACGTTAAAACACAGGGAACGTTGCACAGTTCGAACGTTAAAACACAGGGAACGTTGCACGGTTCGAACGTTAAAACACAGGGAACGTTGCAGTGTTCGAACGCTAAAACACAGGGAATGTTGCACTGTTCGAACGTTAAAACACAGGGAACGTTGCACTGTTCGAACGTTAAAACACAGGGAACGTTGCACTGTTCGAACGTTAAAACGCAGCGAATGTTGCACTGTTCGAACCTTAAAACACATAGAACGTTGCACTGTTCGAACGTTAGAACACAGGGAACGTTGCACTGTTCCGACTGTAGCATTGAACTGCACTATGATTTGCGGCAATGTTGCACGCCAGGCGGATGTTAAAATGCTTTTCGGACTCCGCTGTTCACGATCGTCCAAAGCTTTTCTACGGCCACTGCACCCTTGAAATTGTTGACCATGTAAATCCAAATTTAGTGGTAATTTCCGAGAGGGAGTGACCCATCTCCGGGACGCTGACTATCATATCACCTTCGAAGTCGCTTAAATCCTGATAAGCTGCCATCTGAACTGTGAATAACTACTATTTGAGACTTGAACTTCAGATCAGATCATATGTAGAGGATTTTAGGAAGGGAGTGTCTGACCCCAGGCCTTAAACAACCCTTAGAAATCGGAAGATAGAATATTTGGGCTAGAGTGCCCGATATGAAAGTGACACGGAAGCAAGGTAGAAAGGGGGAGGAAGACGCCCTTATTTATAACCGGGGGCAGTATCCGGGTCCGACGGCTTAACGTGCCCATCCGACGCACGGTGGATATTTAGTGGTTCGGGCGTTCGTACTTGCCTGGGATCGAACCTGAGGTTCCTCTGTGACAATCACGAATGTTGACCACTAGGCCATCCGCTGCCCGAAAATTGAACGCGCGGAAATATTTGCTTTATACACTGTGTATATTTACCGCAGGAGTGTAGTGGCATGTAATGGAAATGGTAGCACAATTCCCACTTTTTTGGGGGCACCTCAGTGTATATCTTTAATATATTATGTTTCCTTTACCTTTTATTTTATTATCATCATCATGATTGGACTAGTAAAGAATTACTATTTTATTAAAATAAAAACTACAAATACAACTAATTTACATATCTTTATGAACTAAAGAACTAACTGATTGCTTATCAAAGACTTAAATGAAAATGAAACTTATATTTAGATGAAAAATGAAAACTTAAAATGAAAACATGTTTTAGCAAAACCTGTTCAATGGGTAAAAAAGATAAAATATTATAGTAAAAGTCTCAACGGTAAAAACATTATGTTCCTCCAAGAATTCTTAATGCTTTGTTTCACTGAAAATCACTATGTACCCTCTGTAATGTGTTTGCATCACATGAATGAACTTCAAAAATTCATTGCATTGCAAACAAGAAAGGAAGGTACTTTTATTTTTTATTTGTGTATGGTTAAGTGCGTTGTAAAATTGCAACAGTTAGGCCTGCAACCGTTTCGTTTTCTGAAGAAAATGAAGGGATTGAAAGAAAAAAAAACCTTATCGTTGAAGTAAGAGGTGTAGAAAGTACTCCGACTTCTTATCGTTTTCTTCACAAAACACGACTGGAAAATTGTTTATGGCAAAGCCAAAGCGAAAGAAAGTAGGGAAAAAGTAAAAATAAGAAAGCAGACGAAAGTGCAGATCTGCTGCGGCGGTGGACTGTTGCTGTTCTGCCTCCAGCTAAGGTTTTTCTTTTTGGGCTCCGGCTGCAAAGCTAAGAAGACAGATAAAGAGCAAATCGCCCGTAGGGGAGCTCAATGGCAGAAAAAGACACCTGCCGAGATCGCAAAAGACGGACAAACTTTGCCACAGATACGAGGAAAGTTCGTGCATTTTATTGTTTTACTTTCGGGTCTCCTGAAATTGTAGTTCTTTTTTATTTCCAAAGATGTCAGGCAACTGCTTTATGTAAGTTTTGAATAGTTTTGGGATGCTCGTATGTCTTAAACTGATAACTAGTACAAGCAAAGTAAGTTAAAGTTCAAGCATTTTTCTTACTTCATATCGTTTGCTTTCCTCATATGTTTTTTTTAATGAGTATGCGCAAACTCCTGTAGAGGTTGATACTTTTCCCAGAACAATTCCTATTTTTCGCATGAATAGATATTAAATCTAGTCCACGCGAGGAAAAGTGGCCAGCACAGATGACTTCGAAACAACATTTCGTCATAACAACGGCTTATCAATAACTAATTAATTTGGTTTTATTACGCATTGCAAAGATATAGTTCCTATGTTTCCAGAGATAGAAAAACTGGCAATATTTGAATTTGGATTTAATGAAACTTCTGCCAAACAACACAGTACATCTATATTTGACAAAACACAAACATCAAGAATTGTCATATGCACTAAATTAATTTAAATATTAATACAATATTAACACAATGGAATGCAAACATGAAATCACAGTAATATCACAAAGTTCAATGTAAATTAATAACATTTAGTACTAATTTTTTTACTCCAAGAGAAACAAAGGCTCAACCGCCTCAAATATACACCAAATGAATTAAGACTTCTTTATCATTTCATACAAATGTAATCTCTTTATTCGGAAACCAAACCGAACAGGTTTAAAAATTCATTGCTCTTCAAACATTAAGCACGATAAAAAAGGAAAGGTCATAGTTTAAAAAGTAATCACTCCACGTCAAATTTCATAACATGGCCTTAATAGTGATTGGTCATATAAAGTAGGAGGCAGTCACATATGAACCGACAACCACAAGCCTCCAAGATACGGACCCAAAATGCATAGGTGTTTAGTATAGGAAACGTACTGTTAATATAATATGTGACCTCTTTGGAAGTAAAACAGGTTTGGCACCCAACGACAAGGTGTGCTCTCACAAGGAAACGGACATGTGATTGTCGCTGATAGCAAAACCAAAGTGTCAGGTCATCGCTCTTTCCACGTTTTTAAGTGAGTCACGGAAAGATTCTCATTGGCCGCCACCAGGAATCGAACCCAGTTCTTCCAGTTACGCGCCGGATATGCTTCCACTGCACAACAGCGGCCTCGAATTCCTCCAGACTCACACACTAACTGCCAAGTCAATTTGGCAGGTTGCTTCTTGGAGCCCCGCACAATCCTGGGGATTCACCAAAGATGGTAAGCAGCAACTGAACAAATAATTAGAAAGCGAATGAATAATTAATACACACATTTGACGTGGACAGGAACATCAAACAGAGATCATCGCTCTTTCCACGTTTAGTGGAAGCATATCCGGCGCGTAACTGGAAACCCGGGCTTCGATTCCCGGTGGCGGCCAAAGAAAATTTTTCCGTGACTCACTTATAAACGTCAAAAGAGCGATGACCTCTGTTTGATGTTCCTGTACACGTCAAATGTCTGTATTAAACCAAAGTATGTTCTTTAGGTAGAGGATCAAAAGATATGTTTATATCCAAACTTTGAGCTGCTATGGACAACGGGAGAACACTAGAGCCTTGTTCATGAGCATTATACTGTAAGACACTAGAGCCTTGTTCATGAGCATTATACTGTAAGACACTAGAGCCTTGTTCATGAACGTTATACTGTAAGACACCAGAGCCTTGTTCATGAGCATTATACTGTAAGACACTAGAGCCTTGTTCATGAGCATTATACTGTAAGACACTAGAGCCTTGTTCATGAGCATTATACCGTAAGACACTAGAGCCTTGTTCATGAGCATTATACCGTAAGACACTAACTAGAGCCTTGTTCATTAGTATTATACCGTAAGACACTGGAGCCTTGTTCATGACATTATACCGTAAGTAACTAGAGCCTTGTTCATGAGCATTATACTGTAAGACACTAGAGCCTTGTTCATGAGCATTATACTGTAAGACATTAGAGCTTTGTTCATGAGCATTATACTGTAAGACACTAGAGCCTTGTTCATGAGCATTATACCGTAAGACACTAGAGCCTTGTTCATGAGCATTATACCGTAAGACACTAGAGCCTTGTTCATGAGGATTATACCGTAAGACACTAGAGCCTTGTTTATGAACATTATACTGTAAGACACTAGAGCCTTGTTCATGAGCATTATACTGTAAGACACTAGAGCCTTGTTCATGAGTATTATACTGTAAGACACTAGAGCCTTGTTCATGAGCATAATACTGTAAGACATTAGAGCTTTGTTCATGAGCATTATACTGTAAGACACTAGAGCCTTGTTCATGAGCATTGTACTGTAAGACACTAGAGCCTTGTTCATGAGCATTATACTATGAAGTAGGGGCTGTTTGTGCAAACTTTAATGGTTACAAGTCACATAGCAGGATCCCACCACTTGCGGTAATAAAATGCGTTTACCGTCCGTTTCCGGAAAGAAGTAGAATTCGTCCGTGAGCAAGACGATACACCACTGTTCCTCGTACCATCCAGCATGATCGTGACGCCGTCTTCAAAAGGCGCACCGGCATTTGGCAAGTGACCTTACACATGCAACAGGTCTATGGGCAGACAGTCCACAGTTATGGAGCCTTCAGGTCACAGAAGGGGTGAGCACCTGGATTCCTGTGCTGAGATGTGGCCCGAACTCTGATTCAATACTGCTGCTCATTGGCTTATAATACATGGTGATTCATAAAGAAGTAAACAGTTTCAGCTCACAATAAAACAAGAACAATGTAAGATATCTTATGTTACCTATAACAGATATGCAGGGTAATGTTTCAACTTGTTTTAGAGACAGTCACAGATGTTCCATATGTGCACCCTTAGTCGCACGACACACATCGAACCGGTAATCCATTTCCCCCCAAACGCGAGGCAAGATATATGAATCAAGTGCAGTGATAATGGCTGTGATACGTCCTTTCAGCTCCGCTAGATCAACAAGAAGGGGAGGGGCGAATACCTTGTTCTTTACGTACCCCCACAGGAAAAGTCACAAGGTGTTAAGTCAGGACTTCTGGGTGGCCATTGGGTCAGTGGCATGTTGTAGTCCGCGGCTCGTCCAATCCATCGATGAGGAAGATGTTCATCGAGATAATCTTGCACGTCGCCTAACCAGTGTGGTGGTGCACCATCCAATTGGAGAATAAAGTTGTCACTGTCGTCCTGCAACTGTTGCATCGACCAAAGACTTAACATATCCCGAAAAGAGCCTCCCGTGACAGATTTCTCGTGAAAAAAGAAGGGGCCGTACACTTTCTTTTTGGACACAGCACAGAACACATTTACCTTAGGGGTATCTCGCACGTGTTGCACGGTAAATCTGGGATTCTCCGTTCCTCAAAAGCGAACATTGTGCTTGTTTACCTGACCACTCACGTAAAATGTAGCTTCATCGATGAAAACTAAATGATCGGCGAAATCGTCATTTTCAAAACAATGCTCCATTTCGGCACAAAGTTCAAAGCGCTTTGTCTTGTCAAGGTTAGTGAGATTTTGCAACATCTACACTTTGTATGGAATCATTTTCAGCTTCTTTCTCAAACTTCTCCAGACATTGGGCTGTGAAATCTGCACTTCACGACTCACCCCCCGCGTTGATTTTTCCGGGCTTCGTTGAATGGCGATGCAAACACTATAGATTTCCGATACACGCGGTCGACCAGGACTTTTAAGTTTGCACAAACAGCCCGTAGTTTCAAATTTTTTATGCCAATTGTAGATAGATTTTCTGGTTGAAGGCTCTTTTCCGAATCGTGATCGAAAATGCCGTTGCACAACAGTTACAGATTCCGTTTTGCTCAATTCAAGAACACAAAACGCGTTCTCCACTGCAGACGCTGCCATTTTGACTGACTAGTCACGTGCACCCGCGCTATCGCCTACGTCACTTCCCTCACTAGCGGGACATAAACTTTATGAGGACATCTACCTAACGGTGCATCTGGAAACTGTATACTTCTTTATGAATCAGGGTGTATAATGCAGTTGTCACCTTGAGAGATCGCCACTATTAAACGGCTCGGAACAGGTCCCCGAACAACTGATTTATTTGTTTGAAATAAGTTCCAGTACTGCAGTATGATTGAGACCAAAGAATATGACTATCTCCGTGCTTGGTGGCCCGAACCTTCTTAAGGTCCTTCTCCTTCGTAATTTTAGATGTCTTCTTCACCTTCTTTGCAACATGACGTGGAACACTTGCTATTTCCGATTTACGATGGAACATTCCATGCTGTATTGATAACCACTGATGGAAAGAACTCCATGTATAGGACGCTCTGATGTTATACTTTGCACAAATCGCCATCCAATATTTATCTTGACATCTAGATGTTTCAACACAGCACAGTAAAATTACATGTACGACTGCTTTGCTTGTTATTCATAATGTTGCATTTCATGCATTACTTTAGACAGTAAACATAGAAGTCCAGCAATTAATAAAACGTGCCAGAATTACAGACGCATCGTTCATTCGAAGTTGATGCATCAGTTTGTTTGTTTGTTTGTTTGTTTGAGGGAGGCGAAAGGATAAGGTCAATCGTGTGCAACTCTATGGGCTATTAGCAGTTTCGCGTCCCCAATATTGGGCCATTGGTTCAAGAAAAGGGACAGAGTCACTGCCGTAAGACAAGTGCACAGCCCATGCCTCATCCAGAACTCGGTCCCTGTCCCTCTCGGGTGAACAGACATAAGGCCCCTGAACTTCTGTCCATTCGTCCGAGCCGACCCAGACAAGAACATAAACCACTGCGCTTCCAGGGTGGCCATGCATCGTTCATTTCAAGATACGTATTTAGTTCCAATCTGGATGTCTTATTTAAAAGGCAAAATTTTCTTTTAGTAATCACGTCAGTGGTTTTCTACGAATGTACGGACTCATATGATTGTAAAAGTTCGTTCGTTTCAGGATGCCTACACTCAAATTATCCGACGTCACTTCCAAGAAAGGGTAAATATCTGTAACCGGGGCTTCCATATTTATCAGAAGTGAGGTTCAGTAGCCATTTTAGAAATAGGGAACTGTAATCAGTTTCCTTCAATTTCCGCCATTTCGATGAGCTGGGCAACGAACAGTTAAAGTGCTCTCTTCTCTCGCATCTCTTGAAGGGGGTGTTAGATTTATGGTTACGTGGGCACTTTCCTGCGATTGAGTAAAAGAGAAAAGGGGAACAGGGCATTGTTGCTTTTCGACGTCCCAGGCAAAGTGAATGAGTAGAGGGGGACAGCGAAGCAAATTAAAGAATCTTGCGTTTTCAGAGAGAAAATATTTTTAGGGTGTGACCGCGCTTTCTAGGAATGCGTTGGTCTTCACTTATCGGCGAAGGGACAGATTTTAGGGGTGTTTTCTCCGAGCAAGAGGAGAAGAGACTCGCTGGCAGGAAGTCGAGGAAGAAGGAGGTTTTTAGCGAGGTGCGAAGGGCTCGCGAGGGCGAGAGACGAAGATACGTAGAAAGCAATGAAGCCGATGATTAGAGAGGCAGTAGGTGATCCGAGCTGTTAATAAAACAATGAAAGCACGAAAATGACGGACAAAAGCTTGGTGACATTCCCCGCAACATCTGAATAAAAGTCTTCCTCACTGCAAGAGCAAAATTTAACTTTAGTCAATTTTTCGTACTTTGCATTCGATTTATTTGCATCTGCCGGGAGAAATAATACGGGTTAAACCCCATACACCGAGAAAGCATCAAACGAACCCTCCATACGGGGCGGTGCAATATAAGTCAGCACCAAGCCCTGTAACATATCAAACGTAAGGCACTCCGCATTATTAAAATAAATTTTTATCTTAGGAGTCATTGCGATAGATTTGAAAAATTATTTTTGCATCGGATACAGCTCCTAGTAAAACATGTTTTACACATATATTTTCTAATTCTTGGTATAGTATAATTTGTCCACTAGGGGCGCAGCGCAAATGTTTATTTATGTTTCTTATTAATTGCATCAAATTCTGAACTTCTGAAAATTCGATTTAAAAATTATTTCGTGGACTGATACCGCTCACCTTGGAAACCCTTTTAAGAATGCCTTCTGCTTAAAATAGTACGTAGCTTTCCAGCCACGGCGCGTAGATGTATATCATACTTTTGACGATATCTCTGCTTCTAAGAGACCGATTTTAGAAATTATTTCTCTATCGGAGAGTGTTTCCGGACCGAAATGTTTCTCATATAAATTTGATTTTTTTTTTTTTTTTTTTGTAACGCCTAAGTGTGCCATCACTAAAGGGCGTAAGTTCATGTTGCCGTTTGCAGCACGTTTCCAACAATATATGCAGATCGCAAACCCGATTTAAAAAATTTCGGTCCGAAACTACTAACTATGAAACTCATTTTGTGCGTGTTTTCTTTCCCAAAATAATGCACAATTTCGCTGCTAGGGAGCGCAAAAGTTTAACCTGTTTTTCTCGATATTTCTGCTTCTAAATTTCCGCTTTAAAAAGTTATTTTAGCACCGGATAACATTTACCTTGCGGAACACTTTACGTCTGTAATTAAGGAGTTCTTATTGTTCACAGTTCTGTCGCTAGGTGGGGTTTGTGTACTGATATTTGCAGCTGCATCTCCGCTTTTAAAAACCAGATTGAGAAATTTCTTTTCTTACTGTATGTCATTCGCTACAATAAAGATGGGGAATATCATCCATTTTGAGTAATACACGGCTTTCCCGCTAGAGGGCTTAAAGTCCAAGACATTTTTCTCGCTATCTCTGGAGACGTATTCGAAAAGTTCTTTTTCTTTAGCATTGCTTTTCCCATGAAGAATACTTTTCGCATATTTTCAACTTTTCCGTTATGCAAAATTCTTTCGCTAGAAGGCGTAGAGTTATATCATGTTTCCTTCTAAATTTCTTCTTTTAACTGTTCGATTTGAAAATTCTGTTTATCTCCGATATTTGCTATGAGAAATGTTTTGTGCGCCATTTGTTAATCTTCGTAACATACTTTTTAGCTGCTGGTGGAATAAGTATCTGTTTCTATTTGTGCATGTTTCATCGATTTTAGAAATCCTGCTGATTTTTTCTTCTAACCGGTTCCATTGACTTTGAACAACTCTCATTAAAATTTGCGTCAGAGAGGAATCAAAAAACGTGCTCATTACAACCGAAAATTCAGTGTCACCTTTCCTTCGGGACGGATGTATAACTGAGAACGCTCTTCATTTTTCTCATGAAATTTTGCCGTTACATAAGTACTGTAATTTTGGCCCTTTGAATGGCGTATAATTTCTCGAAGTGCACTGTATTTTATTTTCGTGTGTTTCTATATGTATGTATGTCATCATCATAATTATTGGAAACCATTATCAATCCACTGCTGGATGAAGGCTTCCCGTAATTTCTTCCACAACTGTCTGTCCTGAGCCAGGCACTTAAATGTCACTCTGGTATGGTTACGAATTTCCATCTGACAGAAGCTGAGGGATAGTTTTTGAGTTGTGGAATCATTTTGACGCGGGGGTGGGCATAACTTACCACGCTAGCCAAGCGGGTTGGTGAGTTCAGGACAGCATTTCCTGGAATCCCTCGTGGTGTAGGTGTACCGATGCGTGACGGTCGTCAGTGCACCTTCATTGGGAACAGGATGCAACGCGAGAAGGCGGGATTGACATTTGTCAAGAACAGGATTCACAGGGTTTCAAAGAGGACTTTACAATTTTGAAAGCGTATAGGAATGTATTCAGAATACTTACAGAGTTTTCTGAGGCGTTTACCTGCAGCAAAACACATCACGTTTTATCACACATAGTCATTTTGATTAGATGGCGGACTCCCACCTGATTGCCATTGGTGATACGGCAGACTCCTACCTGAAGTCAGTTTCTTCCCAAAGTGATTTTAGTTCGATCTGACTGCCATTGTGACACGGCAGACTCCTACTTGAAGTCAATTTCTTCCCAAAGTGATTTTGGTTTGACCTGACTGCCATTGTGACACGGCAGACTCCCACCTGAAGTCAATTTCTTCCCAACGTGATTTTGGTTCGACCTGACTGCCATTGTCACACGGCAGACTCCCACCTGAAGTCGATTTCTTCCCAAAATCATTTTGGTTCGATGTGACTGCCATTGTGATGCGGAAGACATCCCACCTGAAGCCGATTTCTTCCCAAAGCCATTTTGGTTCGATCTGACTGCCATTGTGACACGGCAGATATCCCACCTGCAGTCATTTCTTCCCATACTCGAAGCAGCATATCTATTGTCACTTCTGCAACTTCGGCCGGGATTCGAGTTTTGAATTCAGTTAGATTCGCAGGTAATCGTGGAACAGAAATTCGATCTTTAATGAAACCCCATAGACAAATATTGAGAGGAGTTAAGCCGGGAAGAGCCAGTTCACTATGCTATCGGCCCAGCTGGACCAGTCCAATGGCCTGGAAAACGTTTATTGAGAAAATCCCGGACATCTGTCTGTAGTGAGGTGGTGCGCCGTCTTGCTGAAATTGAATGCGTTCTTCTTGGTCATCATCGTCCTACTGTGGAATGAGATAATTTTCGAGCATATCCAGATGTACTTATAACGTTGAAGGATTTCTCATGAAAACAGAAGGGGTCTTAAACTTATGTTTGCTAAGAGTGCACAAAACACACTCACTTTTCGGCTGTAGCGAACATGTTCCAGATATTCGCGTGGATTTTCGGCGCCTCAAATGCTGCAGTTATGGGTGCGAACCTTACCACTGACATGAAATGTCGACTCATCACTGAAGATTACTTAGTTCGGGAATGTCCTGTCTTCCTCTATCAACATTTCCGCACAGAATTCCTGATGAGCCACCCAATCTGCGCTACTAATTTCTTGAACCATTGTTAATCTCTATGATTTTAAGTGCAATCCTTTTCGTAACACTTCCCAAACCGTCGGTTGTGAAGTATCCATTTCACGAGAAGCACGTCGCGTTCACTTCCTGAGACTACGAACGAAGATCTTCCTCATTTGTTCATGACAACAGCAGAAACACGCAGGCGACCAGGGGATTTCTCCTGGCGAGCACAACAACCAGTCGCAACAAAATTTTAACGCCAAAAGTAATTTGTTCGTCTGGTGGGAGGATCCCTGCGATACTAAGTGCGAAATTTCCGTTGAACAGTTGTCGCGGATTTCGTTTCTTCACACCAAATCACACAGCGCGCATGCTCAGTACTAGTGAAAGCAGCCATTTTGAAATGCACGCAAGCTGGCGGTTACAGAATTCGGTGCTACGGCGCGGCGCTACGTGAGGTAAAACTTGATGTGTTTTGCTACAGACTACGGTGTATGATAAGTCAGGTGATACGACTCCCGGGGAAAAAATCGTCCGTTAATGTCACTTGTCACTAGATGGCGCAAGGAACGTGTGGGCCGATGATTTCAAACAACCTATGCTTTCTTATGGGAGGAAGCGACAGAAACATTCGTTTTTTACGAATGCTATTTTGCTTGGCATTAAAAAAAACGATCTGGAACGCTTCGCAGACATGTACTTTTGTCCTTATCACGTGGAAATATATCAAATAAGCCATATATATATAATTTTTTAGATACGAAATGAGTACCCGAACGTGTAGATTTCTGAGCAGACGATGCTGAGTTTTTTTTCGGAGGCAATAGGGAATAAACCTTTTATCATAAGAAAAACGTGTGTTTCTTGTAAAATGAGATGATACTGTATATTTTGGAGGAGCAATTATTCACATGGAATGTTAATTTTTCTATTATAAGTTTTGTTTTTGCTGCACTCATTGGAGCCTTATTAACGGAAACTATTCGTTTTGGAACACCGAATTTTTCGCAAAAAATAATTTTTATTACTCTTCCCCTCGAAAAATCATTCACTAATGATGTTTTTATTTACTAATATTCAAGATGTCTTTCGCATGCGTGCTATTTTTGTACCTAATCATACTAATGAATGAGGGTCTTCATCTGTGCTAGCGATGGCGGCAGAGGAAGTCCATCGCGGTGAAATGGTCGATTTTTACCGGCGGAGCTTTCTCAGACCTGCGTGCATATATTGTAGTACGATCAGAGCCCATTTAAGAGGAAGGAGGGCTAGAGGGTCTGCAGCCCCGGGCCCCGTATTTTCGAGGGGCCGCAGAATTATGCAGGATGCTTGAAGAATTGGCAGAGTTCTAGTTCTTTTTTTTTTTTTTCGGATAGGACAGCAAAATATATAAGAAACTGCCTTGTGAAAAAAAAATTATATTTCTTTCTACTTTTTTAGGAGTGTGCAAAAAGTATAGTCGCCCCGTAGTCCATCCTCAATTTTTTTGAAAACATTACAGATTTTTCTTTTTTTTTCACATCTGCAATTGGGGGAAATTTTCGTACATTAAGAATTCGTTTGAATCATGATATTTGGATCATATTATTTCGCCCACTGCTTCGATATAATTTCAACAAGCTGAACCCTGGTGCTGGTAGAGATTAAAGCAGAACTGAACTGGTATCCATTTTTCTACCATGTATCTTTACATTTTCTTGCTAACACCGATTACCCCATGAATTATGGAATACACACTTCAATACAGTGGGGATATTTTTATGGCTTCCTCATCATATTTTGGGAATGTTTTCTCCTGGGTTATCTCCCGCTTAAGTAAAAAAAAAAAAAGGTTGACGTACTCTACCTCCTGTGCAGAAACTTCGTTTCTGGAACTTCATACAATATAATTGCACAAAGTAATAAATTCAAAATACCTAAGATAAACACCAATTTAGCACTGATGAAATGTTAACTACCATGTAATCCTACGACGGTTAGCATGAACTATCAGCCCACAACTCCTCAACGCCCCCTGGTGACCTGTAACATTACCAGTCCGTTTTCAAACTTTAGCAGTACGGAGAGTTGTATCACCTGACTTATCATACACCGTGCTACAGACTAACGCTTTCAAAAATTACGTACGTATTCTGAATAAATTTCTATACTCTTTCAAAGTTGTAAAGTCCTTTTTCAATCACCTGTATTATGTTTGCGCATCTCCTGACCTTACATTCATGTATATATACATATGGCAGAAGGAGGTTAGAATAGATGAAGTAAGGGTACGCCGTTCCCCTCGTGTGATCAAAATGAAGCCAGCGAAACGTCACGATTCTTACGTCACAGCCTCCGCCGCCATGTTGGTGAGACGACTGAGATCATAGCATCACATTGAGAAAGTATGAGCCAACAGAGCTTAGAATGAAAAATAAGCAGTCGAATGAAAATTTTTTGCATTTTAAAATTTTCATAATTAAAATTTCGTTTAAACGTTTACTGGAATTCAATGGGAGTGACCCATGAGGTATCACTTGATCCTTCGTTCTTTGTATTGGCTGCTTATTTTTAAATATTATTTTATGTGTTTTTGAATATATATTTTACCAACAATACAAATTTTAAATATATTTGTTTATGTTTCTGAATATATATTTTCACTTTAATATGCCGGAGATATTTTTATCGTTTCCCAATTACCTTGGGATATGTTTCTTACAGAATGTTTTATTTTGCATCTTCAATATTTTACCGGTTGCATCTTCAATAGTTTTATTTTGCATCTTCAATAATTTGAGCCACCCCTGTAAACAAATCCTGGGTATCCTGCTGGAACTCATTAACATAAAGAGCACAAAAAGTAAAATCACGAATTTATCGCTGTATGTGAAACACGCGTTCATCGTATTATATGCACGCATGTCTGAGAAAGCTCCGCAGAGATAATTCATCTGTTTTGCCGCGACGCACTCTCCGCTGCCGTCAGCACAGAGGTTGAGATCCCATACATTAGTATGAATTAAAAAGTATAAAAATAACACAAATGTGTAAGGTATATCAATTATTAGTAAATGAAAACATTACTATGGACAATTTCTCGAGGGGAAGAGTAATCTAAATTCTGATTTGCTTAAAATTTGGTCAATTTCAGAACCGCCAGTTTTTAATCAAACTATAATGCTTTGCAAAAAAAAGTTTAAATTCAGAGAAAAATTGATATTCTATGCACAACTTCCTAAGGAAGTTACACCAGCAGGTGCTTTAGTTAATGAGTTGACCCATGCAAAGGCACAGCACGATCCCATTTTAAAAAGAGTATAACTTTTTTGATGAAAAACGGTCTATTCCTTATTCCCGCAATGGTAAACAAGTTAGTAAAATCATGCAATGCATTGATTATAATACGCTTTCCAACATACCAGAAATCATTACTCAAGTTATGAGAATAATGGCTGTGGAATAAATCTCGGACATGTGCCCTGACCTTTGATCCCATTTCAATGATATTCAACAGAACCGGTTTGGTATACCTCCGAAATAACATGATAAAGTTTTGTCGCAATCGAAGCATTTTTACGTAAGTTATGATGCATAAGGGCTATGGAATAGATCCCGCTCCTGTGTCCTAACCTTTGATCCCATTTCGCTCATTTTCAATAGACTTCGTCCCCACGCAAGACCCTACAACATACTAACATTTCATCCAAATCGAAGCATTTTTACGTAAGTTATGATGCATAATGGCGATGGAAGTGATTCCGCTTCTATGTCCTGACCTTTGACCCCATTTCGCCCATTTTCAATAAGGTTTGTCGCCAGGTGGTTTTCTACCACATACTAAAATTTCATTGAAATCGAACGTTTTTTAAGTTAGTTATGACGCATAATACCAGTGGAATGGATCCCGATCCTATGTACTGACCTTTGACCCCATTTCGTTCACTTTAAATAGGGTACCTTCCCAGGTGATCCCCTACCAGATACTAAAATTTCATCGAAATCGAACGATTGTTACGCGAGTTATTGTGCGGACGGACACAATCACACAACGCGTGACGTAATGAGGCAGATGGGAATCGCGACCATCGCTCGCCGCAAGTGTGACGTCATAAAACTTTAATAGGATTCACACACAACGCGTGACGTAATGAGACAGATGTCATGACCGCGCACTAACATTCTCAAACGCGGCGAGATTGTGACGTCATAAGTTTCCTAAGCATTGGTAACATTAATGGAATAATGGAACAACGCATGCACTAAAAACATTATAATTCGGGGTGGTTATTTAACCCAGAACGAATTCTCTTAAAGTCGAGATCAAGCTAAATCGATTTCTAGTACCAGAAAACGGCAGGTTAACGACTTTCATCAAATTTTCTTAGAGCTGTTTTCAAAATAAAATGTACATACAAACATAGAAGAATTGCTACTTTAAGGTGTGGACGTCAAGTAATTTTGCTTCCTATACTTCCAATGGAATAACTTCTGCACACATTTTCTTCACAATTAATGCGTTTCCAAGGATGAAAATTTGAACATCGATTAAAATATCTTCATTTTATAACTTGCAATACTTAATATTTTCTAAAACATAACCATAATTATGCAATTCAACATTTGTTTGTCTACTGACGTCATGAAAACACAGTTCGCGCCATCTTTTTTCTGGACAATTAATGCGTTCACAAGGATGAAAATTTGAACATCGATTGAAATAGCTTCATTTCATAACTTGGAATACTTAATATTATCTAAACCATAACCGTAAATATGCAATCCAACATTTCTTTGCCCACTGACGTCATCAAAGTACAGGTCGCGCCATCTTTTCTCTGGTTTCAACACAACCAAAGGAAAAGTTATTGATTTTTAATATGATTATGGTTATGTTTTAAAACATATTAAGTTTTCCAAGTTATAATATGAAGTTATTTTAATCGATGTTCAAATTTTCATCCTTGGGAACACATTAATTGTGAAGGAAATTTTTACAAAACTTTTTCCATTGGAAGTGTAGGAAGCAAAATTACTTGACGTCCACTTTAATAATATGGGATAAGGGCAATGGAAAGGATCACAATCCTATGTCCTGACCTTTGACCACATTTCGTCCATTTTTAATAGGGTTCGTCCCCAGGTGGTCCCCTACTACATACTGAAATTTCATCGAAATCGAACCATTTTTACGCAAGTTATGACGCATAAGGGCAATGGAATGCATCCGGATCTTATGTCCTGACCTTTGACCCCGTTTCACCCATTTTGAATAGGGTTTGTCCCCAGGCGGTCTTCTACCACATAGTAAACTTTCATTGAAATCGAACCATATTTACGCAAGTTGTGACGCATAAGGGCAATGGAATGATCCTGCTCCAACGTCGTGACCTTTGACCCCATTTGTCCCATTTTCAATAGGGTTAGTCCCTAGGTGGTATCCTACCACATAGTAAAGTTTCATTGAAATCGAACCATTTTTACGCCAGTTATCGTGCGTACGGACGGACGGACTGACAAAGGTGGAGCATATACGCTTCTTCAACCTACGGTTGGAGAGCGTAAAAAAGTACTAGTAACGTCTCACTGGGCGCGGCCATCAGCTCCGCGTCGTCTGCTCAAAGTGCTTCAAGTCTGGGACGTCACCCTTACTCCATCTATTCTAACCTCCTTGATATGCTGGCATGAGTTTGAAAAGCAGTTTTTTAATCAGGTTATTTCCATCTTCCTCCGTCACTGTTAGTGTGTGACTCTAAACCTGAATTTTGAAAGTTTTCATAAATACAGTGGATTATGCTCTTTTTTCACGGTAGTTTTTATTCTCATAACTCTATAAACCACTTAACCTTTCATCTTCTGTAAATGTATATCGAGAGATTTAAATATGAACCTGGTTCACAACATACACTCGTTTTGTAATAAACGGTTTTATAGGTAGAAATACTGAAAAGAAAGAAATTATATGTTATCAGCTAACAACACACTGCTGGACAATTGCTAAGGAAGGATCATAAACGGCTATATAGCGCATAAAAAAGTAAGTGTGGCTGGATGCCAAGTGAAATAAAATAATGTCAGAATGCCAGGACATACAAGAAAGACAATTTATTGTGCTCTGAAATCCAGAAGGCTTTGGAACGTGTTCAAGGGACAAACAGGCCATTTTGTGCAGAATACGTAAACGTGAAAAAATGCAATTACCGTCCGCAGGCGTTCCGGCGTAAGATGTCAATACGGGATATGTCCACCATGGAGGGCGATGCATGATTCCACACGTCGTGTCATGCTTTGCACAACATTATCAAGCAGCTGTTGGGGTAATTTATCATATTCCTCTGTCAGTGCGCGGATGAGGGTGTCCTTGTTTATTGGAGGGCATTGGCGACCAGTAAGACTCTTTCCCAAAGCATCCCACACATTTTCAATGGGATTCAGATCTGGAGAACGTGCTGGCCATACGAGGCGTTGAATATCCTCGCTCTCAAGACACTCCCGGACAGCGACTGTTCGATGACATGCTGCGTTGTCGTCCATGAAAATGAATCTATCACCGACAGCACCACGGAACATGCGAACGTGAGGTAGCAGAACATCATTAATGTATCGTTGGCCAGTCATAGTCCCAGTTGGAAGCACATAGAGGGACGTACGGCCATTGATCATGATGCCAGCCCATACCATGACACTACATGTCGGATATCGGTCCCTTTCCTGTATGTTTGCTGGACAATATGCAGTACCACTATCACGCCAGATCAGTTGTCGTCGACAATCAGACGATAGACTGTATCTACTCTCATCTGAGAAGAGGACAGCAGACCAGTCGTTATCAGTCCAATTGCGATGTTGATGGCACCATTGCAAACGGGCGGTACGGTGACGTCTGCACAATGGGATGCACACAACAGGACGGCGGGCGTATAGTCCTCCTTCATGCAAACGTCTGGCGACAGTTTTTCGGGAGATCCGCTTGCCAGTAGCAACCATAAACTGATTTGCTTCCTCACTAGCTGTGCTGCACCGGTGTCTTCTTGTTGATAGCACTATGTACCGATCTTCTGCAGGTGTCGTACTGCGAACACGATCTCCCCCATGACGTTTGCTACACCTCCATTTGTTTGAAATGATTTCCAAAGCCTTGAAACAACACTGTGGCTGACGTCGAACTCCCTGGCAACATCTGTTATTTTTCGCCCTTCTTCATTCTTACCAATAATACGGCCACACGTAAAATCATCTAGGTGATGTCGGGAAGACATACTGAAAATTGCAAGTTCGTCAATTGATTCTTTTCCTTTCAACTTTGCGTTTGAAAAACAACGGTCAATACGCGTCAAATCCTTTATATCTCTTATCAGCGCTATGACGTCACGAACAAGTTCGGCAATCCAAAATTTGCATACGCACAACATATCTTACTGTACCCCGCACTTATGCTAATTTCCACATTTTCCTGCCTTCCATTTTATGGTTGCTATCGTTGCTATTGTCATCCGTCTTTAGCAATTGTCCGGCAGTGTATAAAACGCTTAGGGCGCAGTAAAATCCGTTTATTTGCTAGCGTAAAAAGTATATAGATTCACTAAGCTTTCGCTCTCTGCTAAGAGGCTTTTTCAAAGCAATAGGTAAGCATAAACATGCAGAGAATTAGAACACGTCAGAAACAAAGATATTTTGAAAATAAATGCATCACGAGCTGCATTACGCGCATTTTTATCATGCAGTTATACGTGTGCTGCGATGTGTTTCTATCCTTTCATAATGCATGCTAAACCATTGATAGTTCCATAGACACCATGCCATTTTAAAAATGCTAGTTTGCTAGAGAGGAATTCGGCTTGTTATCTGTACCGATTTTGCTGAAGATACGCGGTACAATAACCTGGGGAGCTGGTGCAACTCAAATCAACTCTTTCTGAATAGCTCAAAATACACTTCTAAAAAAAGAGCTCCTAGTGTTACGTCATACATGGAAGTTCATTATGTGCTGCAAAAATTACATTGAACCAATATCAAGGTGTCATATGGAACGCACAATTTAACTTTCGGAAAATATTGGCGTAATTATTTCTACATCCGAAAAGCTAAAAAAACATCGTATAAATCAGGAAGAGACATAACTAATTTTTTGACATCATATAAGTAAATTGGTAAGTACTAAATAAAAATTATAAGGAAAGAAAGGTCACCATGAATAGTTTAGTATTGTGTAAGTAGAATTATATCCCAGTTTCACAATTTTTAACTACAAATAAGAGTATAGGCATATGAAACTCCAAAAGTAAACAAGATAACCTTCAAAGAGTTAGTCAAAAAAAGAAACTGTGATAGAGCTAGTTCTTCCCCAATAGATAGAGTTTTAGTTTTTTCTTAAAAAGATTAATATTATTAATAGCAGTAAGATGGTGAGGAAAAGTATTCCATAATTTAGGGACAGAGTAATTTATGTTATTTTTTAATTTTTCTGTATGTGTGAATACCAGTAATAGTTTAAATCTATTTCTTGCTGGATAAGTATGAATAGGCATATTGATTGTGATCAAGTTATAGTAGAGGTTGTATTTTATTATTTTAAACATAATCTTTCCCAAGTTATATTCATGTAATTGTTGTATAGTTAATATATTGAAAGTATTGAGATGTGTAGTTGTTCTATATGTCAAATTGAAGATTGATTATTATTAATTTTTAATTCCAATAACTTCGTCCGAAAGGGGTCCGGGTTCGAATCTCGGTAAGGCGTGGATGTTGTGTTTGTCATACGGCACTGGCTCTCTCCCTTCCCTGGAACCAGTAACCCTAAATTAGGGACGGGCGACTGCTCCATTGAGTTGCTCACGGTGGTCGTTAAGCCTACAATCAAAAACAAAAAAATACGTAATTTCTCCACACAGTTTAAAATAAAATAACGCTCAAAATAATTTCTTCTTCAAAAAAAAAATTATGTATCATAAATATAGTATATCCCATGCGTTATCTATAAAAGAAGGTCATAGAAAATGTTTATGACTCAAGTATACCTTTTCTATGAGACGGATATCAGCAATTTAGAATTAGGATCCAAATTTACAATAAAATATTTAACAAAACAACTTTTAAGTTATGCCGATTCTTTTTCAAACATTTCTAGATTTACAATAATACAACCGAGACTTTCAAAGTCAAAGCATTTATTATACAGTTTAACAAATTACCTCTCACGCTCACATTGTTTTTTTTTCTTTTTGAAACTATTAATATTTCACAAATTATAAAAAAAGTTATCCTTAGACGATCATAAAAATATTTAATCTGTAAACTCTGTAGGTAACATTAATAATTCCTCGATCGATTTTTACTGTTTTTAATAGGACCAACAAACAAAATATGATATCCAATGCGTTATCCATAAACGACAGTCATGGGGATGTTTGTGACTCAGGTATGACCTTTCTATTGGAGGGATATCTGCAATTTATAATTTAGAGTCCAAATTCAAAATAAATTATGTAACAAAACAGTTCCAAAATTATACTAATTTTTTTTGCAAATGTTTCTGTATTTACAATAATACAACCGGTAATTCACAGTTCGTTGTGCAGTTCAAAAAATTATCTTTCACACCCACAGGGTTCTTTGTTTTTCTTTAAAAAATTCATATTTACCAAATTATATAAAATAAGAAATTTTTCTTAGAAAATCGCAGAAATATTTACTATTTACTCAAATGTGTAAACTCTGTATTAGTAATTTTTTCTACTTTTATTGTTGTTTTTTTTTGTTTTTTGTTTTTTGTGGGGACCAACAAATAAAAAATGATAAAATAATGAATAGTAAAATTAAGTTTTCTAATTGTATGAAATTCAAACACGGTATTTAATTGAAAAAAAATATTATTTTCCTTCATCCAAAAACTCCTCAGAAACTCCGTTCGCGTATCGGAGTCATAGTCATAAATGACATCACATAGCCAATCAAAGAATATTTTTTATCGCCATGACGTCACATAACCACTCAAATATTATCTTTTTCGCTATTGGTTCCACACAATATTGGATATCAAAGAATCCCTTTTCAGCTTAGAATGAGCACTTCCTTACGTTAAACAAATTATGGCAACCTAAAAAAATTATTTAAAAAAATGTGCGACACATATTCCACAATATATAATCTTCGAAAGACTTACAGTTAGTACATACATTTCTACGCCATTTTTGAGAAAAGAGTCATAGTCATAAATGACATCACATAGCCAATCAAAGAATATTTTTTATCACCATGACGTCACATAACCACTCAAATATTATCTTTTTCGCTATTGGTTCCACACAATATTGGATATCAAAGAATCCCTTTTCAGCTTAGAATGAGCACTTCCTTACGTTAAACAAATTATGGCAACCTAAAAAAATTATTTAAAAAAATGTGCGACACATATTCCACAATATATAATCTTCGAAAGACTTACAGTTAGTACATACATTTCTACGCCATTTTTGAGAAAAGAATTTAGTGTCAGTGGCCTTGAAACGAAACATGTCGCAGTACTGACATCCTTCTTCGAAGCCATCAATAATAATGCTTGCGCTATCAATATCCTTTCTTGCTTGGCGTTCGAATGCCTCTTTTCGCGCTGCGATCCCACGCTGTTTTGAATGTTCCAATATTCAAAACTAGATCTGTCATCCTCCTTCAGTTTAATGTCGTCGCCTGTCCAATATCCTGAAAGGCATAGCATTTTATCGATAAATGCAAAAAGCTGTTTGGTATCGTGAACTCGGTATTTGCTGACTGCCGTGCAGTTTGCATTTAGTATTCGTATATCTTGTTTTTCTTCTTGTTCAGTTTCTTTATTGGTCTTCTTCATTTCAGTTACACTGTCTTTATAATGATTAATGAATGAGGTAGGCAAACTTATTTATCAATTTATTAAGGGAAAAGGGCAGTAACTTTGAATCCCGTCAGCACATTTGTGAATCCGGCATTTATTTCTGGATGGGAGATTTTTAGAAACTTTCATGCACATATATTCAAAACTAGGTCTGTCCAGTTTTGAATACATGTGCACTCGTCCACACAGGATCTCCGGGACCAAGAATTAGCTAAGATTAAAGAGTTTGCCTTTACTTATGGTTACCCTCGTCACATGATTGATCGCTTGATTGTTAAGAAATCAATTGGTCGACCACAGAGAGCTTTACTTGCAGATAAATGTGACTCTCAATTTGTGGGATTCATTCCATACATTCCGTAACCCGTATGTAATATCTTAAATGTCATAAGCACAAACTCAAGTTTGGTGTACGGTCTCGTACTTTATTTAACACTGTTAAACAAGACAGAGGCTGTGTTGAATGTGTGAACCGTCACGGTGTATATTTGGTTCCACTAAAATCTACTAACCCTGCTGTGCCCGATTTTTGTTTTGTGGGCTCTGCCACTCGTAATTTGGGGTGCCGCATTTACGAACATCAATATAATTTTAGGAGGCCTTCTGGTGTTACATCTTTGTCGAGACTTTATTTAAATGGCTGTTACTTACCATGTTGGAATGACACCATTATCCTGGATTCTTACAGGAATCGCCGATCAACACTTTTCTCCGAAAGTATTTATATATTCGTTAATGGCGAAAGATGCTGCAACGATGTGTTTATCTCCCTTCCTTGGAGGACACTTTTGGACCAGGCCACGCCCACCAACTATGCTTGTACCCACTGAACTTGATTTGGACTTTGCCGTTATTGCACATGCACATTAACTGCTATTTGTCTTGTTGAACTATATACAATATATTGACAAAAGTCACCGGACACCTAGAAGAGAAACACAACACAGCATCTATTGACATACATTACTACGGTGTCTGCCCACCTAAGGCCTTAATGCATACACTGACCCTTCGAGATATGTTTTCGACAAGGTTCTGGAACACACCGATAGGTATGCGCTTCCATTCAGTACATAATGCAGCCGCTGTTGCTTAGTAGTAGGCCTTGGCTCCAAACTTCTTATGCGGCGCTCTAATTCATCCATAGGTGCTCTATGGGATTACGATCAGGGCTCTGTGCTGGCCAGTCCTCACACGATATGGAATTAAGGTCAAATCACGGCGTAACAGTCCTTGTTTTATGGCTCGGCTCATTATCCTGATGGTACAAACAAGGCTCGGTTCCATAGTATTGCCACAGAGTTCGTAGGGCATAATTGTCCAGAATATCAAGGTAGACGTGCTGGTGAACAGGTTTGTACACGATAATCAATGGGCCGGGACCAAACCACGAAAAACACCCCCACACGATTACACTGCCAGCTCCAAACTTGACCGTAGAAACAGTACACTGTGGTAAATAGCGTTCCCCCAGCTTCCGCCATACACGCACACGGCCATCAGATTGATGGATCGTGTATCTGGATTCATCAGTAAATAGCACCGGTTTCCATTGATCTACGGTCCACGATAAATATTCTTCATACCATGCAGAACAACGAGTAGCATTCCGAATGGAGATGAAAGGCTTATGAGCAGCCGCACTACCACGGTAACCCATAGAATGAAGTTCTCTGAGAATGGTACGTGTACATACCGAGGTTCCAGAATTTTTAACTCACCTGTACACTGAGGTCTTGTGCAGTACTCCGTCGATTAGCTGTAACGACTCTCCTAAGGCTTCGACGCCCTCTATCACTGATTTTCTTTGGTCTGCCGGTACGTTTTGCAGCTTCAGGCATGCCATGTGTCTTCCACTTATCCAAATCAGTTGACTTGGGTATATTTGAACTCCTCTCGGTTTCTCTTATGGACAACCCACTAATATAGCACCCAACCATCTTTCCTTTCTCAAAGTCTGTTCTCTCCCGCAGCAGCATTTTCACTCAATCTCACAGTGCGGTACGATCGCGGTCAGGTGCAGGCTTGTTTTTATACCGTTTGCAGCTGTACCGCGCATTTTAACAATGCAGTAGATCCGTTCATTTACTTTTGATGGGGTGTCCGGTGACTTTTGTCAATATAGTGTATAGGCCACTCACTTCTGTTCGCACTGCTGCATTGTTTCTGAGGATGACGCCGTTGTGGCGTTGAAAGTTCTTAAACATATACTTATTTTAATTGTACATAGTTTTTATCATTAAAGTGCATCGTGCAGGAGACGGCATTTGTTTTCAATTTAATAGCTTTTGGTGCATGAGTTAATTACTTCATTTCTTCATATTTCATATACAACTTAAACGGAAAACATACATTATCTCATGCAAAAGTGTGGTAATTTAATAATAAGTGCATTACTTCGAATTACTTACGGAATGAAGGGTTTCTTCCCTTGAAACAAATGTACCAAAAAAAAATCTTGCAGGCGACCCCCTTACTGGTTGAGATGTTATCAGTTTCTAACTCAAAGTTTTTGTAAAATGTTTAAACGTACGGAAAAAGCGTTTCGCAAGAGTCAGCCCCATTCTTGGATCCGCTAGTGCGTTATCTTCAATCCCACACTGTGTGATGAAATTGTCCCTTAACCTAAAACAGTCACGTCCTTTATACCATACTGTACTCGAAAATTTTAAAAATGGCAGAAAGAAACCCAAGTCATCTAATTTTATAGGTACTAAGGAAGAATAAATTTTCGTAAATGAATTTGTGAAAATTTATTATTTATATCTGTGATATTATCTGACGAACTGACATAATATGACCTAGGTCCGGTAAGGTGGATTGCTGCTCCTGCGGCCAGTGGTCTAAGCGCTGGCTTATGACCATTTGTCTGAGAAGGGTCCGGGTTCGAATCCAGTAAGACATGGATGTTGTTTTTGCTTACGGCACTGGCTCTTTCTTTTCCCTGGAACGATTCGCTGGTAGCCTAGTGGTCAACGTTCGTGACTACCACGGAGAAGACCTCAGGTTTGATCCCAGGCAGGTACGAACGCTCGAACCACTAAATATCCGCCATGCGTCGGATGGGCACGTTAAGCCGTCGGGCCCCGGGTACTGGCCCCCCGTAATAAATAATGACGTCTTCCTCCCCCTTTCTACCTCACTTTCGTGTCACTTTCCTATCGGGCAGTCTAGCCCAAATATCCTGGCTTCCTATTTCTAAGGGTTGTTTAAGACCTGGGGTCAGACACTCCTTCCTAAAATCCTCTACATATGATCTAATCTGATTTTCCATGGAACCAGTGGCACTAAATTTGGGACGGTCGACTGCTTATAGCCCATCGAGTTGTTCACGGTGGTCGTTAAACCTTTAATCAAAGAAAAAAAGGGGGAAAAAAGAAAAAGAAAAAGGTGGATCCACATAAAAACTCTGCTCTGTGTTTCCAAAAGTAAAATCGTCTGTAGACATTTTCTCCGCAATTAATGTATTCCCAAGGATCAAAATTTGCCGCATGGATAAAAAGAGCTTTAAATTACAGCCTAATATAATCAATATGTGTTAAAACTTAACCATAATAATACTAAAAATCAATCATTTTTCCTTGGGTACTGTTTGAGATTTGCTAATAGTTGGCGCCACCTTATAAGAACCGCTTACTGATTGTAATCATGTCGGATTTTGGTTCATTAATTTTCGAAATGGAATCAACACTTCAGTCAATCCAAGCAGTAGTCTGAAATATTAAAAAGATTTCAGCTACTTGTACAAATTTTTCTAACAATAATTTAGCAGATTTCTAATTCCGAAAAAACCAGCAGTTTCACTCAGCAACATTTTCAGCTAAATTATTGTCAGAAAATTTAATCTAAGCTGCTCAAATCATTAAACCAGACTCTTTTAGTCTCAAGTGTTGATTCCATTCCGAAAATATAAAATAATTGAAAAAAATGCGACATAATTACGATCAGTAAGCTATCTGTACAGGTGGCGCCATCTACTATCAGATCTCAAACACTACCCAAGGAAAAATAATTGCTTTTTAGTATAATTATGGATCAGTTTTAGCAAATATTAAGTATACTAGGCTAAAATTTAAAGTTATTTTTATCGATGTGTAAATATTTATCCTTGGAAACACATTAATTGCGAAGAAAACGTCTACACAAGTTTTTACCATTGGAAGCATGGGACAGGGATTTTACATGGATTCACCTTAATGGATTAGAAACTGTCGTTGCTACGAGAATGCATCGTATGAGTACACTAGCGTAAATTTGATGGTTGCTCAGGTTCCTGTGCATCACTTACTTCGAAGCTCACTTTTCTGAGTGGGGTAGCGTTAGCAAGCGCGAATAACATTGGGGTGAGCTGGTTTTGCTCCAGGGCAATGCAGTATTTGAGGAGGCACAGCGCCTTTTAACAGAAAAATAATATGTCATGTAAACTTGCTTACATGACTGATCTACAAAAACTGCAGGTATTGAGCCAAAATTAGCATTACATGAAATTTCCTTGCGGTAGTTCATTGTGTAAAAATGGTAAGTATTGAGCCAGAATTAGCATTCAATACATTTTACCTGTGGCTAGTGTTGGAATCATAGACTCTCAGGAAAAAAACGCAGATCGTCAAACGGGAATTTTACAGCGCTCCCAATGAATTGCCACGTACCAGGCTCAGCTGTTGTGTACTAAACTACACGTACCTTGAAACGTCACAACGCGGGGATCTCACTCTCTCGTAATCTGTGACGAAAGCAAAGCTGAGACGAATCTTCTCTGGTTACAGTCTGCTGTCGTCTTTGCTTGTGTGTGGTGGTGTGTCAATGACGTTCCGCGCATATGTTCTTTCAAACAGAAGTGCTCTTTTTTTATTAGGAAGCAAACTGTTTTGCAAGATGTTCTTACTCTATAAACTGCAGAACGCTTCATGATTATGTGCATAGTTTCTGTCACCAGCAAGGTGATTAAGTGTGCGCGACTGCTGTGACCTTTATTTCAGCAAACATGGCGTTTGTTGGTGTCTGTTCGAATCAACGTTTATTACAACAATGGTTCATCTATTTGTCAACACATTTCGTCTAATGGATATCATTTTATTAGGATAATTCAAATTCGTGCAGAAATAGTCCAAAGTAATCGAGGTAGTTGCCTTCAATGAACGATCTTAATAACAAGAGGCACTCACAATACAAATTTAAATTCGTTGGCTGAATTTAAAGATTTTATTGTATATACAAATATAAGAATGGGTTCTAGGGAAACCCGAAAGTTCTTATATTTGTATATACAATAAAATCTTTAAATTCAGCCAACGAATTTAAATTTGTATTGTGAGTGACTCTTGTTATTAAGATCGTGCATTGAAGGAAACTATCTCTATTACTTTCGGATATCATTGTCATCTTTTATATTGTTTATTAAATATATTTTATTGCATGCAACTGAGGTCTGTATATGAATGTATTACTGCTAGCATGAAGTAATATGTTTCATTTTACTGTTCAGCTTACATTCTTCTACCATGAATGAAGAATAGCGAAAAGTATTTTACAACTGTGTGCCGAGCAATGGGAGTGTTAGTGTTCTTTTTAATATAATATTTCCACGTCTCAAAAAATCACAACAGTTAGTACCTGAGTGCGAAAAGGACAGGTATTTAGCCAGAACTAGCATTAAATACATACTTGCCGAAGTACGTTCTGTAAAAACGGCAGGAATTGGGACAGAATTAGTTTTAAATGCGTTTCTCAAGCCGTAGTACATTCTGTAAAAACGTCAGGTATTAAGCCAAAATTTGCATTACATTCATTGTTATGGCCGTAGTACATTGGATTCGGACGTCAGGTATTAAGCAAGGATGAGCAATAAATGCATTTTGTTTATGGTGAACAATCTAAATCAACGCCAAGCGTCGGTTGAAGTGGCGTGAAACACGGTTTCAGCGGACTCTGGAGCAGTGGAAACGCGTTCTCTGGTGTGCTGAATCACGCTTCACCATCTGCCAGTCCAACGGACGAGTCTGGTTGTGGAGAATCCCAGGTGAACGCTTCCTGTCCGACTATGATGCGCCAACTGTGAAGCTTCATGGATGAGATATCGTGCTCTGAGGCAACCTTTCATTATTTTAGCTGGGCCTCCTAGTTCTAGTATCCTAAAACTCCGGCATATAACGTCATTCTTGAAAATTTTGTGCTTCCAGCATTCTGGTAACAGTTTGGTGAACGCCCTTTTTTGCACTAACAGAACAGTACTCCTGTCCACAAAGTGTGGTCCCCGCAGGAATGGTTTGATTATTTGGGCGTGGAAGAACTTGATATGCTTGCACAGGGCTCCGATCTGAAATATGTGGAATACGTTTGGAACGAATTGGAAGGCCTATGGCGATCCAAGGCGAGCCACCGACAGCGGTAACGGACCTGACTAATGCTCTTGTGGCAGAATGGAAGCCGATTCCAGCAGCAACGAACCAAAATCTAGTGGAAAGCAACGAACCAAAATTTAGTGGAAAGCAACGAACCAAAATTTAGTGGAAAGCAACGAACCAAATTCTAGTGGAAAGCAACGAAACAAAATCTAGTGGAAAGCAACGAACCAAAATTTAGTGGAAAGCAACGAACCAAAATCTAGTGGAAAGCAACGAACCAAAATCTAGTGGAAAGCAACGAACCAAAATCTAGTGGAAAGCAACGAACCAAAATCTAGTGGAAAGCAACGAACCAAATTCTAGTGGAAAGCAACGAACCAAATTTTAGTGGAAAGCAACGAACCAAAATCTAGTGGAAAGCAACGAACCAAAATTTAGTGGAAAGCAACGAACCAAATTTTAGTGGAAAGCAACGAACCAAAATCTAGTGGAAAGCAACGAACCAAAATTTAGTGGAAAGCAACGAACCAAAATCTAGTGGAAAGCAACGAACCAAAATTTAGTGGAAAGCAACGAACCAAAATCTAGTGGAAAGCAACGAACCAAAATTTAGTGGAAAGCAACGAACCAAATTCTAGTGGAAAGCAACGAACCAAAATTTAGTGGAAAGCAACGAACCAAAATCTAGTGGAAAGCAACGAACCAAAATTTAGTGGAAAGCAACGAACCAAATTTTAGTGGAAAGCAACGAAACAAAATCTAGTGGAAAGCAACGAACCAAATTCTAGTGGAAAGCAACGAAACAAAATCTAGTGGAAAGCAACGAACCAAATTCTAGTGGAAAGCCTTTCCAGAAGATAGAATGCTGCAATGGCAGCAAGGGGTGGACCAACTCGATATTAATTACTTTCCTATTACAGGGAGTATGTGGAAGTGCAAGTATCCGGATACTTTTCTGTGTATACAGTACTCTCGCTAATTCGGCCATTACTTGCACAGACGGGTGCAGGGTTAGCGAGAGTGTCGGATTACTGAGAGTCCATAAAACTTTAGTTTAATTCTTCATTAAATTTAATATTACAATTACAAGTTTACTATGTGTAGTACATATGTATTTAAAAAAACGTAAATAAGAGACAAGCATATGATAATAATAAAATAACACGATCAGTACGTACTATACTGTCTCATTAACAACAATGAAATGGTCTTTTCATATTATCAGTACAGTAAAGCACAATATGTGTGTGTACGTACTATACACAGTAAAAGAAAAGTACAGTTGCAATACAGCACAGATGAAATCTTCCATTTTCTACTCTGTGTGGTCACTTCAAACCATGTCACAGATTTTTGTCCGCTTTAATGAAGATGCTTTTTGTAATATTCCTAATTATTTTGAGGATCCTTCCTGCTTTTATTTTACATTTAATTACATGAACGTTAGTGGCAATTCAAAACATAACATAACATCAAAATTGAAAACTTTACTCGTGCATGAAGTATAATTCATTCCGGTCTGATATTAACACGATTTCGGAAACCAAAAACCACGCAAGGAGAAGGAGGCCGGATTACGGAGAGGCCGGATTATCGAGAGCCGCATTAGCGAGAGTCTACTCTAGTGTTTTCTGTAGTGTATTAGTGTATTGTAGTGTATTTCAATTTGTTTACAAACATTAGCTGGCAACTTAGTTAATCACTTAATCCACTGCAATCAAAAGCTTGAAACACTGCAGTTTCTAGACACATTAACTGTTCTTAAACAGCATTAAGTCCTAACAGCAACAAAGACGGTTTGCACTTGTTCTGTGAAGCTTTTAATACCTCCGCATGAAATTTACTAACGCTTCTAAGTAGCGTGATTTAATGTTAATGTCGTTCTGTGATTCACAATATGAATAATGTCATGGAAATTGCTATAGACCACCTCGGTGGCGCAGTGGTCTAACCGATGACTACTGACCATTCGTCGGCAATGGATCCAGGTTCGAATCCCAGTGAGGCATGGATGTTGTGTTTGTCTTACGGCTATGGCTCTCTCCCTTCCCTGGAACCAGTGGCCCTAAATTAGGGACGGGCGACTGCTTATAGCCCGCAGAGTTGCTCACGGTGGTCGTTAAACCCCCAATCAACAAAAAACGAAACTGCTATGGAACATGGGAGGGAGCATAGAAAGAGACATGTAGAACGCATTGTATGATCACAGGGTGTTAAATCTCGATTTTCAGTGAACTTTTTTCTACATCGTCTTGTACACCAACACTTGGGTTTCACTGAGTGTATCAAAAGCAAAATTTTCAGTTGCTTTAATGCTGGCAATAAAGCATCAGTTATGCGCATTTTAATTAAACACGAAGATAAAGTTGAAAATACATATAAAAATGCTAGAGCAGTTTTACGTTTCTAATGGCTAATCACAACACCGAAAAAAATGGGAAAAAGGGCTTGGTGGATTAGCTATTACTTTTCTTATTTTTCGCTCTCTTTTTCAGGTTTGTTCCAGGAGTGAAATTCAAGCATGAGATTCTCGTCGTTGATTTATACGATAAAGAACCTTCCCAGTTCTACCATCTCTTTAAATAAATTCTGGTAAATTTTACATTAATTTTTTTCTCAGTACATACTTCTTCCCACTTAAGTAGACGTGGATATTCCCTCAAGCAGAAAATTGTAAGCTTCTGCGAAGGAAATTAATTAATCAATGTTCACGTTATTACTGATTCATTGAAAACGAAAATTACTCTAAAAAACCCTGTTTCTCTCTTCGCTTTTTCTGGTCCTTATTACACTAATTTCTTCGGAAAAAGAACTATGTGAAATTTAAATTACTAGAAGTGTCGGCTGGAGTGGTTTACTCCCGGGAGCTTATCCCTTCCAAGGATTTCTTTCTGTAAGAATTCTTTGTCAACATCGAATAGATGAAGTACAGTGAAACTTCCGTTAACGGACACTTCTTAATAGCGGACATCAACGGACAATTATTATTCCCCTGCAGAAATGCATGTCTCCTTATGGGGCATTCACTTCTTAATAGCGGACATTCTAAATAACGGACGTGGGCACACTTAAAGTACAATATAACGGACAATTTGGATCAATTTCAAGTCTAGATTACTAGAAATCACATTTGTTTGCAGCAATCATCTGTAAATTTTTTCATCAAGCGAGCTGTGAAGCAAAGATTTCTCAAACATCGATTTAAAAATCTCGCACAAACGTAAGCGCTTGACTCTAAAACAAAAGGTTGAAATAGTGGAACTGAGTGAAAAGGAAAGATTAAGTGTGCGCGTTTTAGAAGATAAACTGGGCATTGGAAAAATGCAAGTGAGTGAAATCTTGAAGTCTTGGAAAGTTTGTAATGGCAACCAGAAAATTAAGTGGGCTTTCCCTAAAACTGATAATTTAGCTGTGGACACTCTTACCTATGAATGGTTTTTCCGCGCTAGAGCCAGCAACATTCCTTTATCAGGGATTTTAATTCATCAAAAGGCTTTACAAATCGCAAATGAATTAGGATTCACAGAATTCAAAGCTTCAGGAGGCTAGCTAGAAATTCATTTAGAAAACAAAATTTCACAAGAACGTGATAGACAAACACCGATAGTTGATTACAAATTTTGAAGATGGCAATCAGTTTTTTTTTTGTTTTTGTTTTTTGGTGTAAATATGACAAGGATGGTAAGTCAGATAATATCCAAAATACTTGAAAATTCCGTCGTCCTGTAGCGGAAATCGAACCCGCGTCTCCCAGATAGCGCCCGGGTATGCTACCCACTACACCACTCAGAACGACCAAGTCTGAAGTTTCCAATTAATTTGAATATAACCATCACAGGATTAGCTAGTCGAAGCAACCAGCATTCATGTTTAGCGAATCTGGAGGTTAAGAATCATATCCCGTGATTGCCCAGAGAAGCAGATAAATCATGAATGGAATAAGTGTAGTGGTTAGCGTATCCTGGCGCTATAGACGCGGGTTCGATTCCCACTCCAGGACGACGAAATTTCCAAGTTTCAGGATATTACCTGATTTACCATCCTTGTTATATTTACACCAAGAAACGGATTGCCATCTTCAAAATTTGTATTGCATGGTGTAATTCCATTCATGAATACTTGATTATTTTTCTTCTAAGGTTTTAACGGATATTTTTTAATAAAGGTTGGTGCAAGTTTCCTCTATGTATTGCATTTACATACTTATATTTACTTATCTTTTAAACTGCTTTTAGATCATAAACATATTACATGTATATTGTCGTAAAGCCTGATTTTCCCAATAGGGGACACTTCTAAACAACAGACAGTTTTTCTTTCCCCTTCGATGTCCGATATTTGGAAGTTTTTACTGTAATTGTAATGTTACTTTGGTGAATTATTTTCATAATTCTTCGGAGCAATATTGGACTGAGGTACTTCCGGTGGCCAACAAAAACTTAAATACTTTCAGATGCTATAGGATCTCTTCAATGAAAAAACACCATTTGATTCTTGGTATATTATTTGGTGTCTCAAGATGTAAATACGTCAAAAAAAAAAAGGAATTGAATGTTCGACAAAATGTCAACGAATTTCAGCTTCTGCAACTTTGGGATGCCGAAGATAACACTTATTTTTCCTATTCGTTCTCAAACAACGAGAAAAACCTGAAAATAGAGAAGTTTTAAAACATTTTCTAACTATCCCCTCAAATCGCAGTACGAACAAAAAATTCAAATCTTATCAGAGCCTTTCATGAGAATGCAATAAGGCTGGAATGGTTTACTCCCGGGAGCTTTATTGCAAGTCCATCTCCCGTGATTTACTCACCAAAGAAAAATCGAGGGAGCACTAAACAATAGCCATTTGATTTTTCATGACCTATAAGATATATTGGGTAGATGCATAAGTTCATGCCGTTTTTTTCATGGCACAACAGGAATGTATTACATCAGATGGGAAAACGGAATCAATCAATTATGTATCCCCCCCCAATTGTTTGCGATGGTGTCTCAACGTCTGAATAGGTCTGCAATGCATTCTTGAAAAAATTGCAGGTTTTGCTGCGAAGAAATCATCACGGAAATTCTGGAGATCAACATCATTGTTCAACGTTCTGCCACGGAGTGTATTCGACAGAGATCGGAACAGGTAGTAGTATGAACGGGCGACATCTGGGGAATAGGCCGGATGTGGAAGGATCCCCTATTTCATCTCCTTAATGACCATTTTGTTCATGTTAGCACTGTGATGGCGTGCGTTATTTGGAGAAGGATTCCATGGCGCCGATGTGGCCGTTTCTGCTGAATTGTTCCCTCCACACGGCGGAGTTGCTCACAATAGAGTGCATCGTTGTTGGTCCGATTCCTTGGCAGCAATTTTCAGTGACTAATGCCGTCCATGTCCCACCAGACACACAACATAATCTTCACAGGATGAAGGACATGTTTTGGACGTGGTGTGGGCGTCTTGTTTGGACTTAACCATTCCCTCCGATGCCTGAAATTCACGTACAGGCACCACTTTTCATCTCCAGTAACAATACGTGACAGAAAAGGTTTGTGTTGCTGAGAACATTCGCTATAACGGGAGAGAAAGGAACCATATATGGCAACACGCTTATTCTTGTTGTCCTCGGTGAGAGTGTGAGGCACCCAAAACCCCAATTTCTGGACCTTTCCCGTACGTTCCTCGTATCGCACCACTGTGGCCTGATCACAGTCCATCTCATTGGCCAATTCGCGTGTGGTTTGACGCGGATTCAAGTGGATGAGATGGTTCAAACGATCATCATCAATGTGAGATGGACAACATGATCGTGGAGAGTCGGAACCGCTCAAAGCATTTGCGAGCTGTCCTCGGAGCAAAGGCAGCCTCCCAATACACAGCCCAAATTTGTCGAGTGGCCTCTGCGGCTGTGGATCCCTTGTTAAACTCGTAGAGGAGCAGATGTCGGAAATGTTCATTCCTCTCTACTTGACACTCCATACTTCCGGACATGAAAACCAAAAAACCATTAGCTGCAATCACACAACGCAATGGGATTTAGATACACGATGTTACTGGCTACATTTTATATACAACTGTCCATCTGCACCGTCACTACTGACCTGGGAAACATTCGTGAAATAAAACGGCATGAACTTATGCATCAACCCAATATATAGAGAGATGGCTCATAACGGTGGTGGCGCTAATTAAGGAAAGAAACTCAGTGGAAGGTGCCTACCATAACATTACAAAAGCAGCACAGTCATACCAAAAAGTTGTTCTACTCGGAAACACAGTGCGCATTACAGTTACATAGAACACTGACACAACTCCAGCAATCTCGAAAGATACGTGTATCGCATGTTACTGTTGAGTAGCGACTAATTCCTGTTCTGAAAGAGGATGCAAGTCACAACATCTGTACAATCTGGATTGGATCAAGTTACTGTTATATGATGCAATTATTTTCTGTGATTTCGGGTAAGTGGAATTATACAGAGTCATCATCATCAACAACAACAATGGGAAGAATCCCGTAGGTGCCTAGTGCCAGGGAGCACAAGACTTCAATCGTCTTGCAAGGTTTTACTACTAGCGCATCGACACTCATCTGGTAAACTCAGTCATCCTAAGGAAGGTGAATCCAAGGAGAAAGTACTTCCGGGGCCGACTTCAGAGGGAACCATCCATGCATTCACGTCTCCAAGCACGGGGAGTCTGCGGAAAACCCCGGAAAAACCGTAAACTAGATAGTCGGCAGGACCGGGATTCCAACACCCGTCAGAAACGTCCCCCCGCCTCCCACACAATGCACCACGACTTGACCAACTACGTTATGCCGGTGGTTTATACAGGGTGCTGGCTAAAAACTTAAGTCACCCAAATAACATTGAAACGGAGATAACTAGAGTTGAAATGAAGATATCTATAGCTATTGAAGTTTGGTATAGGTATTGTAAAATGGACATGCGCTATCAGATGAGATTAGCGGTAGCTACCCTAGGATCAAAATTAGGAAGTTAGCACACCTATCACAGAAACTATAAGAGATACAAGAAAACATAAATTAGAAGCTGGTAGAGTGTCAACGAATTAGTAGAAAATGACGCACTGTAAAATCAGAGGAGCTCATTTGATGGCTGTAAACACTAACTTTTCGGAAGCCGATTCTTGTCGTTCTCGCTGCAAAAATCTAGCGGAGAAGCTCCGGGTGGTTAGAATGTAATGGGGAAAACGCAGACACTTAAGGGAAACCAAAGATTTATTACGCGCAGCAATGAATACAGCTTAAGTACAGTGTATAAGCATTTAATGCCAAAGCAGTACTTATACTCGCGGACAATGAAATTTGCGCTTCAAGAAGGAGGCATCGGATTGAACTGAAATTTTATGGACGTAATGATACAGATGAATGATACACATGATGGCAAACACAGAGCTGCAGAACAATTACAGATGGATCTGTGGCACGCAGTCCGGTCTTCTTCAATAGCGCGTCGCACCGCCTCATGCGGCGATACATACTGCAATACAGTTCGACACGGAGGCGAACGGACGCCTGATGTTGTTCTGCGGCAGACTGGCCCACACGTGTTGGACGTTGTGCTCCAAATCCCGGATAGTGCGGCATGGCGGCAGCTGGCGTTTCAACTAGTCCCACACATGTTCGATAGGGGGCATGTCCGGGGAGCGGGCAGGCCATGGAAGTGCCTGGGCATGATGTAGGCAGTCCTGGGCAGCTCGACCCGTGTGCGGGTTGGCATTATCTTGCTGGTATTGCGCACCTGGAATCCCGGCCAGGAATGGGAGCACATGGGCCGTAGGATCTCATCCGCATACCGCTGGCCCGTTAATGATCCACTTACTACTGCTAAAGCTGATCGGCTATTGTAGGCTATGGCTCCCTAGACCATAATGCCTGAAGTGGGAGAGGTGTGGCGATGGATAGCGAGTTTGGGATTGTACCGTTGTCCCAGAGACCTTCACACCCGGACACGATGATCATCTGTCGCCAAAGCGAATCGGCACACATCTCTAAACACTTCACGTCGCCAGTCTGTGGCGTTCCACTTCGCTCTGGCCTGTCACCACTGCATACGGAGCCGGCGATGTTCCGGTGTTAATGGCAGCACACGTAAGGGAGCGCTGGGATCGCAGATTCGCTTCCGCGAGTCGTCGGGTAATGGTTCGTGGGCACACAGGAGCCGCTGCATCTGCCTCTATAGTGGACCGGGTCCCCGTGGAATCCATTCGTGCTTAGCGCACGATCCGTTGATCCTGTCTACCGATGGTCCTCTTGGTGCGCCAGGAGCAGCTCCGCCATGTGGCAATGCCGTCACGTGCACACTGCTCCCAACACAGTCGGACGGTATGGTCAGGACGATCCACGTGGCGGGCTATACGGCGCATCAACCACTCTGTAGTTTTCAGCCCGATGATCAGGCCTCTTTCAAAGTCCGTAAGTTGCGTAAATCGACGTCTCTGGCGTCTACCCGGCATTCTTGTCACTCTCTACTCTTGCTTGCGTCGGCCGGAGCCATTCGCTTTCATGGAGCATCGACTACACGCCGGTTTATAAGGCTGTCTGTTCGTGCTTGCAGCGCCACCACAGGGCTTGCGGTCATGAGCAATCACACCAAACGTAGATAATGTGCATACCATCACGCACTATAGCTATTTGCAAAGTTTCGCGGTTGTAGCATTTTTACTTTTAGGTGTGCAAATTTCATTGTCAGTGAGTGTATTACACTGCCGGACAATTGCTAAGGACGGATGACAATAGCAACGATAGCAACCATAAAATGGAAAGCAGCAAAATGTGGAAATTAGCATAAGTGCGGGATACAGTAAGACGTGTTGTGCGTATGCAAATTTTGGATTACCGAACTTGTTCGTGACGTCATAGCGCTGATAAGAGATATAAAGGATTTGACGCGTATTGACCGTTGTTGTTCAAACGCAAAGTTGAAAGGGAAAGAATCAATTGACGAACTTGCAATTTTCAGTATGTCTTCCCGACATCACCTAGATGATTTTACGCGTGGCCGTATTATTGGCAAGAATTGAAGAAGGGCGAAAAACAACAGATGTTGCCAGGGAGTTCGACGTCAGCCACAGTGTTGTTTCAAGGCTTTGGAAATCATTTCAAACAAATGGAGAGTGTAGCAAACGTCACGGGGGAGGTCGTGTTCGCAGTACGACACCTGCAGAAGATCGGTACATAGTGCTATCAACAAAAGACACCGGCGCAGCACAGCTAGTGAGGTAGCAAATCAGTTTACGGCTGCTACTAGCAAGCGGATCTCCCGAAAAACTGTCGCCAGACGTTTGCATGAAGGAGGACTATACGCCCGCCGTCCTTTTGTGTGCATCCCATTGTCCAGACGTCACCGTACTGCCCGTTTGCAATGGTGCCATCAACATCGCAATTGGACTGATAACGGCTGGTCTGCTGTCCTCTTCTCAGATGAGAGTAGATGCAGACTATCGTCTGATTGTCGACGACAACTGATCTGGCGTGATAGTGGTACTGCATATTGTCCAGCAAACATACAGGAAAGGGACCGATATCCGACATGTAGTGTTATGGTATGGGGTGGCATCATGGTCAATGGCCGTACGTCCCTCTATGTGCTTCCAACTGGGATTATGACTGGCCAACGATACATTAATGATGTTCTGCTACCTCATGTTCACACGTTCCGTGGTGCTGTCGGTGATAGATTCATTTTCATGGACGACAACGCAACATGTCATCGAACAGTCGCTGTCCAGGAGTGTCTTGAGAGCGAGGATATTCAACGCCTCGTATGGCCAGCACGTTCTCCAGATCTGAATCCCATTGAAAATGTGTAGGATGCTTTGGGGAGGAGTCTTGCTGGTCGCCAATGTCCTCCAATAAACAAGGACACCCTCATCCGTGCACTGACAGAGGAATGGGATAAATTACCCCAACAGCTGCTTGATAATGTTGTGCAAAGCATGACACGACGTGTGGAATCTTGCATCGCCCTCCATGGTGGCCATATCCCGTATTGACATCTTACGCCGGAAAGCCTGCGGACGGTAATTGCATTTTTTTCACGTTTACGTATTCTGCACAAAATGGCCTGTTTGTCCCTTGAACACGTTCCAAATCCTTCTGGATTTCAGAGCACAATAAATTGTCTATCTTTTAATGTCCGGGCATTCTGACATTATTTTATTTCACTTGGCATCCAACCACACTTACTTTTTTATGCGCTATATAGCCGTTTATGATTCGTCCTTAGCAATTGTCCAGCAGTGTATAATATTGAGTTTAACTTAGAGAGTTTAACGCCGGGGTTTATCCGGCGATAGAGTGTAACGTCACAGCCATAATTTGCATACGAAACTCAAAAGTGGACGACGTTCTCCTTGCGACTTGTCTGGAAGATTTTTACTGCAACGACGACAAAAATTAGCTTCTGCAAAATTAGTGCTTACAGCTTTCTAATCACCTCCTCCTTTGTTTCTGCAATGTGTCATTTCCTCCCAATTCGTTGACGCTCTATAAGCTTGTAATTTATTTTTTCTTGTATCTATCATAGTTTCCGAGATAGGTGTACTAACTTCCTAATTTTGCCACTAGGGTTGCTGCCGTCGATCTCGTCTGATAGCGCATGGTCATTTTACTGTACCTGTACCTAACTTCCATAGCTCTAAATACTTTCGTTCCAAAGTCATTTGGGTAAATTAGGACATTAGTCGGCGCCCTGTATATACTTAAGTAGTAAATTATTAGAAACATTTAATAGCAATTTAATACGTGCGACGTTGGGATGGCTTTATAAACGGCGATGTACAAAGGATTCAGATGGCTTTATACACGGAGATGTACAAAGGTTTCAGATGGCTTTATAAACGGCGATGTACAAAGGATTCAGATGGCTTTATAAACGGCCCTGTACAAAGGATTAGGTGTGCTAACTTTCTAATTTTGACAACTAGGGTCGCTACCGTCAATCTCATCTAATAGCGCATGGCCATTTTACTGTACCTATACCAAACTTCCATAGCTCTAGATATCTTCGTTTTAACTTCCATAGCTCTAGATATCTTCGTTTGAACTTCCATAGCTCTATATATCTTCGTTTTAAAGCGTAGATAGCGGCAATATCTACGAAAGACTCATGATTTAAGCGACCTTGAACTAGGCCGTCGGGAAAACACAAGGCCATAACATTAGAGAAATTAATTCCCTCTTTTAGTGACGTCATGCTGAAACCAAGGCTTCCGATTGGTTTCCATGCTGTCTGACGTCAAACACTACACTGACGTATCTGTCCGTGTAACATGAGAGTGACGTCATAAACGGAGGGAACTCATTTCTCTCATTCCTGGCCTTTTGCTTTCTAGAAGGCCTTGCCTTGAAAGAAACTTCTTAGTAGGTGGGCAGGTGCAAGCATCTCAGAAATGGTACACTTTCTCGGCTAATTAAGAACAACTGTATCGAGGATGTACAAATGTACAATGAATATTGCATAAACACCAAAACAAGCAGTCTTTCTGTATGTGGAAATTCTTAGTCGATATTCGAGGGCAAGGGCGGTTTGGATCACCAGGACACCGGGTAATTTTCCGGTGCACCACTCGGCGTATGACCCATTATTTCTCGTATCCTCATTGTCTGGATTCCTTGAGAGAAGGAATAAATATTTTGCAACTTATGAATAAGAATCGCTTATTCATAAGTAGCAAAATATGTATAAAACAGTATTGTTTTTAAAAAATGGCGTTTCATTCTCTTTATATACACTATATTGACAAAAGTCACCAAACACCGCTTCAAAAGCAAATGAACGAATCCGCTTCGTTATTAAGATGCGCGGTACAGCTGCAAACGGTATAAGAACAAGCCTGCGCTGACCGCGATCATATCGCTCTGTAAGGTTGAGTGAAAATGCCGCGGCGGGAGAGAACTGACTTTGAGAAAGGAAAGATTGTTGGGTGTTATATTACTGGGTGTTGTCCATAAGAGAAACCGAAAGACGTTTAAACATACCTAAATTAACTGTTCTGGATGTACTGAATAAGTAGGAAACACATGGCGTGCCTGATGCAGCAAAACGTACCGGCAGACCAAAGAAAATCAGTGATAGAGGACGTCGAAGCTTCAGGAGAGTCGTTACAGCTTATCGACGGAATACTGCACAAGCACTCAATGTACAGGTGAGTGACATTGCTGAAACCTTGGTATGTACCCTAACTACTCAAAAAGAATTTCATTACATTGGTTACCGTGGTTGAGCGGCTGCTCATAAGCCTTTCATCTCCACTAGGAATGCTACTCGTCGTTTAGCATGGTGTAAAGGACATTTATCGTGGACCGTAGATCAATAGAAACGGGTCCTATGGACTGCTGAATCCAGATACACGATCCATCAGTCTGATGGCCGTGTGTGGGTATGGCGGCAGCCGGCGGGAACGCTATTTACCAGAGTGTACTGTTTCTACGGTAAAGTTTGGAGCTGGCAGTGTACTTGTGCGTGTTTTTTTTTTCGTGTTATGGTCCCGGCCCATTGGTTATAGTGGACAAACCTGTTAACCAGCACGTCTACCTTGATATTCTGGACAATTACGCCCAACCAGCTCTGTGACAATACTATGGAACAGAGCCTTGTTGGTACCAGTATGATAATGCACCGAGCCATAAAGCAAGGACTGTTACGGCGTGGTTTGACGATAATTCCGTATGCATCGTGTGTGAAGTGGCAAGCACAGAGCCCTGATTTTGATCCCATGGAACACCTATTGGATGAATTAGAGCGCAGTTTAAGCAGTTTGAAGTCAAGGCCTACTACAAAGCAGCAGTTAGCTGCAGCATTACGTACTGAATGGAAGCACATTGTTATCGCTGTGTTCCAAAACCTTGTCAAAAGCCTGTCTCGAAGGGTCAGTGCATGCTTTAAGGCCAAAGGTGGACCAACACCGTAGTAATGTACACTGACGGAAAAAATCCCAACACCAAGAAGGGGTTGTGTTAGATAAACGACAGTTGGTAGGCGGTGAAAGTACATCTGTAAGATGACGTCTATGCAAATTTCGCGCTCGGCGCATACGTGTGGCGCTAGTAGCGCCCTCGGAACATGCAAAGTAGGTTTGCTGTAAATACGCGCTGTAACGTTCGTGAGCCTTAGTTATAGTTGAGATTCGACGTAGTGTGTTGATGTTAGTCAAGAATGCCTTTAAGAAGACGAAAAATCCATTATCAACAGCTCACGGAGTTTGAACGAGGTCAATATTGCAGAACGACGTGGCAGGAATGTAGCCACTGTGCCTGATTGTTGGCAACGGTGGTCAAGGGAAGGTACTGCCTCAAGAAGACCGGGTTCCGGCCAGCCACGTGGCACTACTGAGAGGGAAGACCGCCGTGCACGGCGTATGGTCGTGGCGCATCGTACCGCGTCTGCGGCAGGAATTCGAGCTGCAGTTGCCACCACAGTGACACAACAAACTGTTACAAATCGGTTACTTGAATGACAGCTCCGAGCCAGACGCCCTGTAGCGTGCATTCCACTTACTCCAAACCACTGCCGTTTGCGACATCAGTGGTGTCAAGCTAGAGCTCATTGGAGGACGGAGTGGAGATCTGTTGTGTTTTCTGATGAAAGCCGGTTCTGCCTGGGTGCCAGTGATGGCCGTGTGTTAGTTAGAAGGAGGCCAGGTGAGCGCCTGCAACCAACCTGTCTGCTGCCGAGACACACTGGACCTACACATGAAGTTATGGTCTGGGGAGCAATTTCCTATGACAGCAGGAGCACTCTCGTGGTTATCCCACGCACCCTGACGGCACAGTTGTACGTCGGTCTCATGATTCAACCTGTTGTGCTGCCATTCATGAACAGCATTCCAGGGGGTGTTTTCCAACAGGATAACGCTCGCCCGCATATCGTTGTTGTGACCCAACATGCTCTACAGAGTGTCGACATGTTGCCGTTGCCTGCTAGATCACCAGATCTTTCATCAATCGAGCACGTATGTGACATCATTGGACGACAACTCCACCGTCACCCCCAACCAGCATTAACCGTCCCTGTATTGACCGACCAAGTGCAACAGGCATGGAACTCCATCCCACAAACTGACATCCAGCACCTGTACGACACAATGCATGAACGTTTGCGTGCTTGCATTCAACATTCTGGTGGTTACACCGGTTATTAATGTACCAGCATTTCACATTTAAAATGGCTCTTCTCGCGCTTACATTAAGCTGTGATTTTGAAACTTTAATCGATTAAATATGTTACCTATACAAATGTATTGCCGACATTTCATTCCTCTACAACTATTTTTTCGTGATGTTGGGATTTTTCTTCCGTCAGTGTATGTCAATAAATGCTGTGTTGCGTTTGTTTCTCTTCTAGGTGGCCGGTAACTTTTATCAATATAATGTATATATGTTGGGAGTTTGCTCTAAAATGACAAAACAAAACAACTTTAGTGAAAAATTTGCCGTAGGACCAAAAGCCCTACTCTTCTTTTGTAACCTTGAATGAGGCACTAGCGACAATTTTCATAATCCATCACCGGCAGATCCTTACCCACGTACAGTCATAGAGTACAAAGCGATTCTTCTGCAGATATGTTCCGTAATATGTGTCCCACCCACATTTATCTTAAAAGAAGCAACGATTTGCCGGTACTATATCAAAATGGTAGGTCATGAGTCAAAATAATGGGTAGACTTAAAAAAGGACGTCTATTCAAGGAATGGTACGAATACCATTGCGCAGTAGGATTGAATTAGTTTTACAATGCATATTTCAAGAGTTCTCTTTCATCCGAGAGTTAACAGAATCTTTTCATGAGGGAACTTATGAGGTGTTCCCCTGTGGGTACGTGTGTTTCTGTAGTCGACTACAAGACTAAAATTTCCGGCCTGGGTTTGGCGGCCCAATCCGGCCTTGTTCGAAAATTCCCGGCCTGGGTTTGGCGACCCAATACGGCCTTGTTCGAGGGCAACGGCACCTGGAGAAAATTGAACGAGATAACAGGTGAGCTCCAGTGCTTCAAGCTACCGCGAAGAACGATATCAGAACTTCGTTCCTTGAATCCATGCCCCATCGAATCGAGGCTGATTGAATGCCAAGGCTGGCCCAATACGTAATTGGGTAGGCGTTCTTAATATTTTCCTATTTCAGTGTATGTACAGTCATGCGCTGTAACATTATGACCATATACTTAATACCCTATGGGACCGCCTTTCACCGTGATAACCGCTTCCACCTTGTGTAGTACCAACTCCAGTAGACCATGAAAGGCATCCATCGCTATGCTGTAATATCCGGACAGAATAGCATTCCTCATTTCCACGACGAAGCATGGAATTCCTCATTATAACACAAGAGTCATAGGACTCTAAAATCTCCTTTAATAGCGTAAATGCAAACATCCAAATATTTGCCGAGCTTTCGACCTCGGTTGGGAAGCTTCGTCTGGGCTTCATTCTCAGAGATTAGAACGGTCACCGCCAACGCTGAAACAATTCAAAAATCACCCTCCCATCACCTTCTAAAAAAATCCTAAAAAGTCCCCATAATTGTTTTTAAAATAAAATTTTAAAATAGGCGGCTCAAAACCGGCGCTCTCACATGGGTGTCTGAACCAATTAGTGGAAAACCTCAAAAAGACACAAAAATATCAGGAGAATAGAAAACGAAAGGCGAACCAAAAAACTGCCTAACAATTTAGATCTGACTAAAAGAAAAAATGTGGCTCAACCCCTATTAACCAAAACTGAATTAAATGAATTTTGACCTAAGCTAAGGGTTCTCCTCCTACCCTAAGGAAACACTAAGAGAATGAGGGCTAACGTCTCATCTTGTAGTGCGAAGGATATTTCTTTAGCTGGTGGAATGTTGTACCTACTTCCTCATTTGAAGAGGAAGGAGACCTCTTTCTATTAGGGGTATATAAACGTTTCCGCCATTTTAAGGAGAAAAGAGACAGGAACAATTAGGAAACCAGTACACATCTATTCAACGAAATATTGGCCGTTAGCACCAATGACCTTTTGCCATTTTTCAGACAATAAATGAATGTCCCTCTGGTAGAACTCGGGTTTTGAGCGGAAAAACGCAGTGTGGAAATTTTCCAAATCTGGAACTGTGATGAACCGCTCTTGGGCTAGGGCATGTTGCATAGAGCAAAACAGATGAAAGTCTGAGGGTCAATGTCCGGGGAGTAAGCAGGGTGCGGTAAAACCTCCCAGTGTAACTGTTCAAGGGTTGATTTCGTGGTGGCACCAACATGTGGTCTGGCATTATCGTGTAACAGGATGACTGGTCGGTGTCCTTTACCTGTCCATGGGCGTTTTTGCTCGATTGCGGCGTTCAGTTTCGTCAACTGATCGCTATATCGTTGTGGAGTGATTGTTTCGCCCGGTTTCAACAGTTCGAAGTACAGCATTCCATGCATATCCCACCATACACACAACAGCACCTTTTCCCCGTGGATATCCTGTTTTTCAGTGGATGTTGATGGCTGGCCTGGGTCGACCCAGGATCGCTTGCGTACGGGGTTGTAGCAGACAACCCATTTTTCATTCCCGGTGACCACCTCCCACAAGAAATTCTTCCCTTGAAACATCTTCAGCAACGTCATGCAGATGCTCAATCGTTGACCAATATTACGCTCCGTTAAAGTATGAGGAACCCACTTACCAATCTTCTGGATCTTCCCCAAGGCCTGTAGACCCCGTACCACCGTCGATTGAGCCACTTTCAGACGTTTCTCCGGTTGCGTGGTCGATTGTGAGGCATCCTCTGACAACAGCGATTCCAGTTCTTCGTCTGCGAGTTCCTGAGGTCTGCCTGCACGTGGCTTGTCTTCCAAGCTTAGATCACCTTTTTGAAGACGTGACAAACCATTCTCGACACGTCCGCTCACCCATAATCGTTTCGCCGTACGTCCCACATATTGAACCGTATGTTTCACTCGCACTTTTCCCTAAATTAAACATGAATAACAAACAGTGCGGCAAATGAACTTTATCGATCGCCATGTTTGGCTTCATGTACGAACTGACAGCACGGGTCGCCGGCCGGTTAGACCCATACAGCGTCCACTAGTGGGGGCGGTGGAAACTTTTGCATACCCCTAATAGATCGTCTAGGAGAGTCCCTTCGAGACTGGCGACTACGAGAAAAAAGAAGTACCTGGTGATTTGACAGAGAAACTTCTCTCACACACAGTTTTAACAAATGTCCGAACTTCTACGGAATATTTGATGAGCTCAGAAATCTGTGGGGTCGACCATCCGGCGATATGTACTTTAAATGAGATCATTTCCCTTTAACTCCCCAGAACTTTCAAGTCGGTGACGATGATGATAATTTCTTAGATTTAGATCCTATGTCACATTAAGTATGTGATGAAGAACAAAAGAGTACGTTAGGGGTAGAGTCCCCTGATTGTAAAGTGCTTCATAGGAGAAAATTGAAAATTTAGACTTGTGTAGGAATATGTTGATAAAGGTGTGGTTAAATTGACTGTAACTGCGTCCTTATCAGCTGACAAAAAGTAGCACCCCAAATAATTCCTAATAATTTGGACCTGACAAAAATAAAATACCATGCTTTAGGGAAAAGGCAGTAAAGCAAGATACTTCTTGGGGAGGTGTTAGTGGAAGAAAAACATTTTATTTCAAGTGTTAGTAAATTTTTTTATTATCAAACAGAAGTCATCGCTCTTTCCACGTTTATAAGTGAATCACAGAAAAATTCTCGTCTTGCGTAGCATGTCCGGGGCGTAACTGGAAGACCTAAGTTCGATTCTCGGTGGCGGCCGATGAGAATTTTTCCGTGACTCACTTATAAACGTAGAAATAGCGATGACTTTTGTTTGATGTTCCTAATCCACGTCAGTTGTGTGTATTAATTTTTTGACTGTTAGTTGAGGGGAAGGGCGTTTTGCTGGCGTTGCAAGATGCCTTGATCCTGGCCAACGAGTAGGGTTTATTCCATGGTAATTCCTAGGGCGCTGCGCTGGCGTAGGGAAAATTGTGCTGTACTTGGAAATTTGTGAAAGCATAAGTGGAATTTTAGCTTAAATTTTTATTAGGAATTTTAGTTTAAATTTTTTTTAGTAATTTTAGCTTAAATTTTTTTAGGAATTTTAGTTTAAATCTTTTTTAGGAATTTTAGCTTAAATTTTTTTTAGGAATTTTAGCTTAAATTTTTTTAGGAATTTTAGCTTGAAAAAGCTAGTTAGGGAATTTGGTTATGAAGTCATTGGGATATAGAAGCTATTTTTATATAAGCCTTTAGGATATATTTTTAAGTTACTTCGGGAGAAATAGCCTAAAGAAGTAGTTAAGAGAAGTAGCTGTTTCTTCGGAGGGTTTAGATTTTCTCAAGGCTGGGAAGCTTCTTTTAGCAGAGGCACTTGTAGACAAGGCGATACTTAAATGCGAGGGAGAATCAAAAAGGAAAGGCAACATACTCTTTAATTCCGGTAACTGTGACGTGATAAACGTATGGCGCCAGATCAAGTCTCTAAGGGGTGTGTGGAAGACGTTCAAACCGCAGTTGCTGCATTGCCTCCGTGTTGAGGCCGCTACATGCGGACGTGCATTGTCATGGTTGAGCAAGACTGTTTTTGACAACATTCCTCTTCTTTTGCAGGTTTCAGTTTCTCTCTAAGCATAGCACAGTACGTTACACTGCTCACTGTTTGTCCGTGTTCCTGAAAATGCGCTAGAATAGGGCCCTTGGTGTCTCAAAAGAAGGTCAGCGTGATTTTCTTGGGGGTGGGGGCTACCGTTTAAATTTCCTCTCTACTGGAGAAGACGGGTGTTTACCCTGCATGCCTTGTCTCTTGCTTTCTGGGTCTCAGTGATGAACCCACGTCTCGTCGCCGGTGACAATCCGCTCCAAAACACTCGGATCTTTTTCATAACGTTTCAGGAACTGGGTCGCAACCTCCAGGCACTGTTGCTTGTTGTAGGCTGTTTGGGTTCCCATCATGAGTAAACTTTACGGTACCCGAAGTCAGCACGCTCTATGGCATGTGTGGATCCACATATGATATCAAATGTACAGAAACAGCGGACAACGTAATACGTCAGTCTTCTCTGATCAAGCCATTCGCTCTGTTGATTGGGCTTGTGTGTGCGATGCTGATGGCCGACCAAACTGTGCTCCGTCGGTTAAAGTTTTTTATCCCGCTTTAAACTTTCCTACAATTATTCCTTGAATCATGCTGTTTTCACTTCCGTACTGAGCCAATAACCTTCGGTGAAGTTTAGCAGGTTTCGCTGCCTTGGCCCAAAGAAATATCATTACGGCGTGTTGTTCCACAATGGTGCAATCCCGCAGTGAAGCGTCCATGTTTACTTGACCTTGGATTCAACTAGACTAACGGAAGAGCGCTGCGCTGTGCGTGTCCCAAATACCCATAAGTCATCGCGAACGTGGTGTACTTCACCAGCTTCTATCTGATGCGGTTACTCGGAATTTTCAAATTGCCTTTACTTTTCGATTTATCTATAAATTTGCAAAATTCATTATTGTTAACGGCGCATTTGATGGGATCTGGAATCGAGCACGAAGAAATATGTTTTCAGTTTTATGTAATCAAACATCTGGCCGTAAAATTTCATTAAGGACTAAAACGCACTTTCTGAAAAATTTTCGACGTGATTTGAAAAAATATTCGAAGTCCAACAAAGAAAGAAATTCAAGTTTACCTATATCAGAAAATCTATTTGAAATTTTAAATTATGTTGACGTTGTGATCACAATTTCAAAATATAATCGACAGCACGGTATCTTTTTACCATTCACGATAATTTCAACCCTTTTTCTTCTTCTGGGAAGTTTAGCATTGTACAATACTTCAAAATGCTTTATTTTGACCATACACTTTCAAAATTAGCTCTCACAGAATACAAAAAGTTTTGAAACTCTTGTGCCTATTACAGCAAAAGCCAATATCATGCTTTTTTCCTGCAGAATTTCAGATTTTGGGAGAATGGAGGCAAATAAATTTGAAAAAAAAAGTGAAACCCTTACATTCTTATGCAGAAGCCTTTCGCACAGATTTAAGTTTCTCCGTGCTATTCTATTACCTCGTAGTCTTTCATTTCTTTAAATAATTCAAAGAATTTTAGGTTAAGTAGACGGAAAAGCATCTGCCAGAATAAATACATCTCGTAGCGCCCAGTTGGCAAAGTTCGTTGAATTATTTTATCGAGGGCTTAATATCTCATAGATTACATTACACAAGTTTAACTAAAATTCGATTACATAAGTGTAACAAAATGTGCAAAGAAAGAAAATCATACCTCTGATGCGCATAAAAGTTTTACAGGGATTCTTTGTGTGTGTGTGTGTGTGTGTGTGTATGCCGGAGATTATGTCTTAAATACATGCTCTTAAGTTATATCAAGCTTCAATTTTCTTCAGTGAATATCTTCTCTTCAAGCTGCTTTTTAAAATGTTATATTGACAGAGTACATGTTTTTTCCACAGACATAATTTGTAAACATTTTATTAAGTGCAACAAGTGCACATAATACAGTACATTTTATTAAATACTACCTGATCACAACATAAAACAACAAACACATAATTCACGAAGGAAACCGTGCAGAAAAACCGAAAACATAGTTTTGCCTTTGTTGCTCTGAAAGCGTCAGTCGATAATGTTCAGAAACGGATGAATGAACGTGAACAGCAATAACTCAAAAGTATGATGCAACAGGATTTGAAAGTCATGACGATGATAGTGTGGAAGACGGAATATCCGAACAGAGAAAGCGCATAGAATCACTTATTGTGAAGAGTGGTGGTTCTGGTGATTACACTTATTTACTTTGAGCATTTAAGAGAAACTACTTCTACAGACGTATTGTATTGCCTTTCAGGCACTGGGCTGACGTTGCCGTACGGAGACAAAAGGAAACCGAAAACTAAATACCAGCCAGTCACTGCTCTAAAAATGAAATGTTTTACTTGCAGATGTGCTTGTGATGTTATTTGGCGCTTCATATCTGTGCCATTCTGTTTGAATTAGTTATAAACTGATATAGTGAATTTTTGTACACGTATTGGCATGAATTTTAGTCGATATTTCAGTCATCCAGTGTTCCTTCGGCTCCTTTTCGACTTTTTGATACTCAAAAAAAAAAAAAAAATTAGGATTTTGATCGTATTCAGCAAAATGTGGGCGCCTAGGGCTTAGACATCAGACCTTTACTAGCACGTGTGAGACCCTGAATGGGCTGCTATCCCTGGTAATCAAGGACTAATCTGAAGAAATGTGGTTAAGAATGCCCATGTGAACTTCGTGCATGCAGACAAACATTATCAATGGGCATCTTTCTATCTGCTCAAGCCTGAATATCCCATGCCCCAAGCACAACCTGGATAATGGACATCTTTGCTATATCTGTGGCCGGAGAGTGGACTGAAATCTGACTGCCCTTTGTGTGTCATCATCATCAGCAACCAGTCTCAATCCACTGCTGGGTGAAAATTTTTCCAAGTCTCTTTCAGAATTTTCTGTCTGAACAATTCTCTTTCATGTCATAGCATGCTTTCGAATTCCATTCACCCATTTCCCACGAAATCTTATTTTGGGCCTTTTCCTGTCCTTTTGTATCCAGTCTAATATTTCAGTTTACCAATGGTAATATATTCTCCTAGCAATATGTCCAACGGTGGTCTATTCTTCTAGCAATATGTCCAACGGTGGTCTATTCTTCTAGCAATATGTCCAGCGGTGGTCTATTCTTCTAGCAATATGTCCAACGGTGGTCTATGCTTCTAGCAATATGTCCAACGGTGGTCTATTCTTCTAGCAATATGTCCAAAGGTGCCACACTCTCTTAGCAATATGTATATGTCTAACGGTGGTATATTCTAGCAATATGTCCAACGGTGGTATATTCTTTTAGAAATATGTCCAACCGTTTCGGTATTCTTCTAGTAATATGTCCATCGGTTGTCTGTTCTTCTAATAACATGTCCAAATGTGTTCTGTTCTTCTAGAAATATGTCCAATGGTGGTATATTCCTCTAGCAATATGTCCAACGGTGGCAGCATGTCCAACGGTTGTCTGTTCTTCTAGCAATATGTTCAACTGTCTCTTCTTCTAGCAATACGTCCAACGGTAGTCGATTTTCCTTGTAATATGTCCAACGCATTGCCACTTGAGGGTTTTTACTTTAATTATGATGTCATCTAACCTCGTCTTTTTCAGATCCATGGCTTGCTTTCTCTATCTTTCTTGATTACGCCAAGCATGCATCTTTCCATGCTCTATCAGATGACCGCATCATCTGTATGTCCTTTTTATTTAAGATTCACATCTCCGATCCGTAAATAACAGGAAAGACGACACCAAATTTTCGGTTGTAAGGAGCACGTCTTTTGAATACCTCCCGACACGAATAAAATATTTCAAGTTATTCATTGTCAATGTAATACAAAAAAATCAACATTTCTACAACTGATAAAACATCTAGAAACCGAAACAGTTACTTTCCCCACAGGCGCGGTTGAAAGGTCTGTTACGAAAATTAACAAATTGTGCTCAAAATATTTCTCTTAGCTGAAAAAACGTATCAGAGACAAAGGGATTTTTATATCGAGTTAGAAGATCAGATATAGAGGAAAATAGGATTTATAACTTTACGTCCCCTGAAGGAAGAATTTTGAATTATGGAAAAGTAGAAAACATATGAAAGGTATTTTTCACATCAAAAGCTATGTTAAGGAAAACCAGTTTTTCGAATACATCTTTTGGAAGCAGAGATAGCGAGATAAAGGCTTTGACACTTCTGTTGCTAGCGGATAAACTGTACACTATTTCAAAACGATAATATTCTCCATCTTCACTGTAACGGAAGGCATACAGTAAAAAAAGAAAATTTTCAAAAGGATTTTTAGAAACGGACTACAGAATCAAACAAAGATACACACTAACGCCACCTACCACCATAACTGTGAACTACAAAACCCTAAGAGTACAGACAAAGTATTCCACAAAATGAATAATATACAGCTTTCAAAGAATTTTTTAAATCGTGCTTTTAAAAGCGGAAATATTAACAAAAACACGATAAGACATTTGCGCTTTAAGCTGGAAAATTGTGCATTATTTTTAGCACAAAATGTTCGCAAAACGTTTCGGTAGTCATTAATATCTGTCATAAAATGATTTTTTCAATTGGTTTTTAGACGCGCATATGTTGCTGCTAATATGCTGCAAACAGAAACGTGAACTTACTCCCACTTAGAGGCACATTTGTGCTCTTAAAAATTTTTTGAAATGATACGCAAAACGTTTCGCACAAGAAATATTCTCCGGCAAAGAAAAAATTTTCTAATAGGACTTTTAGAAGCAGAGATATGGGGGAAATCTCAATTTAACTTTACGTCCCTAGCGGAAAAACTATGTATTACTTGAAAAAGCAACTCTACTCAAAATATTTTTCGTTATAAAGGGCATCAAGTAGAGGAAGGAATGTTTTCAATCGGAAGCTGAGAAGCAATCATATTCAATAAAACGTATTTTGAAGCCGATAGTATCTGCATTCACGCCCTCAATTGGCGAAGTTTTTCTTCAATGAAACACTTAAAGGCGAGGATCATCCTTCTCACATTTCAATATTCTCAATGCAAAAAGAAAAATATGGTGTCCACATACGGACAGATGGGAAAAGTGATAACATACGCAAGGTCTTTTTTTACAAAAGATGTGCTAAAAACTAGAAGGATGGATTGATCAAAAACTATATTTTAATGTCTATAATATAGGTATAATAGCAAATTTCTCTTGTACTACTTCCAATCGCACTCGGATAAGTTTCATAAGCCTGTTAAATTTTTCTTCGAAAGGAACTCTCTTAACAGCTGTTGCCTCCCGAGTGTACAGTATTTTATTGTACATAATGTACATACTTTTTTGTGTTTGGTTTTCTTGTTGTACACTATGAATTCTGGATTGGATACTACTTACATGAATAAGTAAAATTTCATGAAATATTTATACACGATTACCTTTTTTCCACGCCATGAGTTTAAAAACAATTCGTTTTCGAAGTAAAAGTTCCCGTAAGATATAACTCACACAAGATTGTTGCATACAGTACATTTTCTGTGGCCTTTCTGCTGATTAATTAGTATCAGGATTATGTCTATGCGTAAACTGTAATTAAGAACAGTGGGTGAGCTTCATTTACAGTATTGTTCAGTCAAAAACTTTTGACATGAAGTGCGTCTACGAAGACTATTTTTATCCCGGAAATAGCAGGCACTCCAAATCAGATTGAGTTTCCGTATTATAGCTGATTTTCCTTCGTCGAACAAACGTTGCAAATTATCTTCTGCTTTTCAGAACATGAGGATCAGCTTTACTGTGTTTATCTTCGAACATTCCAATAGTTATGAAAGCTTCATTGAACACCATACGATTCGTTTTGCGTTTAATGAAGGAAATTCTGCTGTTTGTGGGACTTAAAAGATTTAGAAGGCGAGCTTCCTCTCCGGATGAAATTCTTTTATGCCCTATTCCGCTTTTTTACGACCACCGTTTTATTTTGTTTTTTCATGGTACATAAATGCTACAATTATTGACACTTTTTGTGACTTCTATTGGCGTCCAAAATTAAAGTCCGGAAGGTAATAATGCGCAAATAATCCAAAGCGCTCAATGAAATATTACGATGTTTACAGGACATATGCAAACGGACACAAGAAATAAATACCCTCAGTGAAATTTGCATATCAGTGAGAAAAATGCTGTTCAATATGTAAATTGAGTTACATACTTAATAAAGCCAACGGGGAACATACTTTAATAAAGCCAACGGGGAACTAAATTGAGTTACGTACTTAATAAAGCCAACGGGGAATGTAAATTGAGTTACATACTTAATAAAGCCAACGGGGAATATCAATTGAGTTACGTACTTAATAAAGCCAACTGGGAACGTAAATTGAGTTACATACTTAATAAAGCCAACGGGAATGTAAATTGAGTTACATACTTAATAAAGTCAACGGGGAACATACTTTAATGAAGCCAACGGGGAACGTAAATTGAGTTACATACTTAATAAAGTTAACGGGGTACATACTTTAATAAAGCCAACGGGGAACGTAAATTGAGTTACATACTTAATAAAGCCGACGGGGAACGTAGATTGAGTTACATACTTAATAAAGCCAACAGGGTATTTCTCGTTCACAGCGCGTGTGAAAGCAGCCACAGACACACACGTTTGAATGAAACACTTCGGTGTCACGCAAGCAAATGTGGGAGTTTTGGGCCTGAGGCGGCATGCAGCGTGGAGTGAAGAGGATTTCAGGCAGGCGTTGGAGAGCTTTACTCCTGCTTCACTTCACACTATATACCACCTCAGGCACAAAACTCCCCATTTGCTGGCGTGACACTCAGACCTGTCATTCAAACGTGTGTGTCTGTGGCTGCCTTATGAAGCGCTGCAAGTGCCTTCCTTATGTCTCATACACGAATATCTGGGGCTGTACGGTGGCGAGGGATAGGACGATTACAAACAGGTCAGTCTCAGACCCAGGTCTCCAGGGACTATTCACCCCAGACTGGTTTCACGGTAATGGAAGCAGTTCAATAACGCTGTTGGGGTGTAACCTTGGACGACCTGGGATAGGTCGTCCAAGGCGTACACCTCGTGAGGAATTTCATGCTTGTTTTACCGCACGACGTCATAAGTCTTATACAGCCCAGCAGTAGTCTTCGGAGCTCTCCTCTGCCACTGGGATTACGATATCTAGGTAAGTGACATAAAGAAGACTCAATGCAATTCATCTTAATGCCAGGAGACCCATGGTTTCTGTCCCGCTAAATGCATCTCATAGGAAAGCTTGCTTGAACTCGTGCAAGCAACATCGTTTCTGGAACCCTGAAGAGTGGACCTCTGTTAATTTTATAGACAAAGAAATTCAATCTACAAGCGGATTTTAGTTTGCATTTCATCTGGAGAGAACATAGAACACGTAACGATTCTGAAAACGTCCGCGAACGAAACTCTTTAGGAGGCGGTGGTGTGCTAGTGTGGGGTGGAATCGTGTTCAACGGCCTCACGCGGCTCTACATGTTCTCAGGAAGCAATGTTAATACTGATCGCTATAGAGACCAGATCCTGGAGCTCTATGTCAGACTTTTTCGGATAGCTGTTGGACCTCACTTCCTTTTATTGGATGACTAGCGACCCGACCCGACCCGGCAGCGCATGGTAGCAATTTAGAATTTACGGCGAATCTAAAGAGAGACGATTAGTACTTTCAACAGGAGACTGCCTTTCTCTTTGTAAAGCCATTCTTTATCTGTCATTTGCCAATCGAGATTCTGTTTCTGGGAAAGTTTCATTATGGCGGGATAAACAAATTCTTTTAGCGTCCGATACACTACGACCTATATTTGATTTTCGTCTCCGCATAATGTTAATACAATATTTAAATGTTAATTAAAGAGCTACTCAAAGAGATACATACGTGTGAACAAAAACAACTACGCATTTAGCCTGTGCGAGCGCCGATAAACCAATTCTCTTTCAGCGACCGATGTTACTACGCATTTAGTCTGTGTGCAAGCACCGATAAACCAATTCTTTCATCGGCCGATGTAACTACGTATTTAATCTGTGACCTTACATGCTGTAAGACCGCCCACCGCGCATGCGCCTCGCGTCTTTTTCCCAATGAGCAAAAATGTTTCGTAAACCGGTCGCCGCGCATCGTTGTTTAGGCAGTAGAAGCCACGAAAGAATGCGAAAGGCGGTTTTTTCTTTGACTTGTCACTAAAATCGTTACTGCTCGGCTCCCTTTTGTCATAGATTAATGTTTTATACACCTAAACCTTCTTCGACAAATGTTCTATGAAATGGTTAAAACCGCATCAAACTTCGTCCAGCGATGATTCTTGAGATTAGCCCGAACAAACAGATAGACGCCTACTCGGGACTTTATTTTATACTATGTACAGATAACGTTCGCCCGCACAGAGCTCAGCTTGTCGATGATTTCCTGCAGAGTGAGAACATTCGCCGTATGGACTGGCCAGTCAAGTCTCCAGACCGAAATCCTATAGGGCATGCTTGGGATGATCTCGGAAGACACGTTGCAGCTCTTCCGACCCTCCCACTTCTCCAGATACCCACCAACCTGATCGAGGAGGGGAATTCTTTGTCTCCAGAGATCATGAACAACCTCGTGATGAGTATGCATCGTCATTATGAGAGTTGTCTGTCCCTACGAGGTGATCACATTCCTCATTAAGACACTTTTGGAATGCATTCTTACATCTCACTTTGGTGACATTTGCGGATGTGACCCTGCATACGCAAAATGTGTACATACTTGTCTGTTGTTATAAAATGTTAATTACCTTATGATTGTGATTGTTCATACGCCAAACATCGTCCTGAAGAAGCTAGGTCAATACCCAGCGAAACCATGGTCGACTTGAAAAACTAAATGTTTGCGACAAACCACGTTGGATTCACTCAAGAAACGCATCATCATCATCATCATTGTCAACCATTATCAATCCACTGCTGGACGAAGGTCTCCCCAAGTTTCCTCCACAACGGTCTGTCTTGTGCCAGTCTCCTCCATGTCACCCCTGCATACTTTCGAATTTCAAGAAACGCATACAGCGCATTAAATCCGTTTATTTTTGTGGCGTAGTAAGTACAAAGATTCGCCAAGCTTTCCCACTCTACTGGGAGGCTTTTTCAAGACAATGGTAGACATAAAAATGCAGGGAATTGGAACACGTGAGGAACAAAGATGATTTTAGAAAACAAAAATCATCTTTGTTGAGTGACATCACGAGCATATTACACGAATTTTTATCACGCAGTTATACAGCGCGTCGCGATGTGTTTCCGTCTTTTATAGTAACGCATGCCAAGCTCTCGGTAGTTCAGTAGAAACTATATCATTTCACGCTAGTTTGCTGGAAAGGATTTCGACAGTTTCCCTGATGGCAGTCTCTTTAAAATTCGTGAATGAGGTAATTCTTCTAATACTATTCCAGTAGCCGATGAATGCATAACTTCTCTGGCGAGGGCTGTATTCTGCATATCCTGGTTGACACTTCGCACATGCTCTTTACATCTAGTGCCCAAGGAACGCTTTGTCATTCCGATATATAACTTTTCCGTGTTGTCAGGATATACCAGCGGTATAGCGTACACACCTGCCTTTTCTTTCTCACACTGCCTCTCCTTGCAACTTGATATCATATGTGATAACGGGGTCGGGGACTTCGGTGCTATCAATATGTTGTATTTACGTAGTTAATTCTTTAACCGATATGCAAAACCTGTAAATCTTTATAATATGTAAATATTTGTTTCTTACGTGTTCCAATTCCCTGCATTTTTATGTCGAGCATTGCCTTGCGAAAGCCTCCCAGTGGCGTGCGAAAGCTTGGTGAATCTTTGTACTTACTACACCACAAAAATAAACGGATTTAATACGCTATATGCGTTTCTTGGGTGTTCACCGTGTAGTGTATGTATAATTACGCCACGTTGTATTCTCTTAATACGTATTATCGTCACAAGACTAGTTTTTGAGATCAAGAATCTCTATCTATTGTTGCGTGTTTTCCTTTTGTCCTTGCGAATGTTTTCCGGGCTATAATTTCGGATACCAACGTAGATCTGCACTATTTGGGCATATTCAGTTAGACAGAATGAGAAGTTTTCTCGAACAAATAACAGAGGAATTGAGAAGTAACCCCTGTTTACTGTATATCGCATTTCAATGAAATAATTTTGAGTGAACTCTGTGCAAAGTTTGAAGGATTCTTTCCCAAAATGTGGCTAAACTCTGTAGGGCATTTCAGTTGAGAAGACATGAAATATAAGATATTAGACTACGTGAAAGTGTGTCCGCGACGGGCATCGAACCCGTGTTTCCTCACTAGGGAGAAAGTCGCTCTCCCAACTAAGCTGCCTTGCTGCAGATTCGTCGTTTCGACACATGTTTTCACGTCTGTATTATGTCACAACTACCGTACGTAAATTATACGGAATCAGTCGTAACTTTGCAGCATGTAATTGATTTTCGTCCATGTTGTCTGCTTCAAGAAAACTTCAATATTTCATTGCTCTGGAGCGAGAATCGAACTCGTATCTTCCGATCTCCGTCTGAGCATACGACTTTTCCATGGCCAGCCCGACCTGTCACCGATCGAACATGTTTGGGACATGATAAGACGCCATCTACGCCCATCGCGGAATGTCGGCGAACTGGCCAGCGGTTTGGACACAATCTGGCAAGCTATATCTTAGGACAGTATTCTTGAACGGTACGCGCGCGGGTAATCGCTTGTATCCGAGCCAGAGGTGGCATAACAATGTGTGTACTGACTTATTTCACTCGTGTAGCTCCCTTTATCCGAATAAATGGCTCAACTGCTCTGAAATTGCAATCATTTCCTTTCCTATACATGTATACATTGCACATAACAATTTTCATCTCGATTGGATGATTCCTTCTATAAACTTCGTTTTTCTTTTTCTTTTCTTTCTTTCTTTTTCTTTTATTTTGTTTTGGCGAAGAGTGTATATACGTTGCAGGTTTAAAATAAAAATACCTGACCAAAACTTCAAAACCATTGGAAATCTAACCGCGCAAAAGCTGCCGAAAAGAATTTTCAAGAGCTACAAGCAAACAAAAATAATCAGATTGAAACCGCTAATGACAATGACAACAAAAAAATCACATAAAAAAATCACCTAATAACACAGCAAAACTACATTGGTACTAATAGAAAGGATTTCAGAAATTTTGAAAGCTGTTATTAACGGCTTTTTCGAGGACCAGCAGAAATAACCCTCTCCCGTTTCTACAAAGACCCAGGGTTTCTGCTGTAACACATCTGCATATGGGCTAAAGAAGTATAACACCATTAAATATAGCCTAACCCGTTCTAAGTTATTGTGAACTAAGTAAGTGTGTGAAGATACCTCATTAGAGATACTAAAAAGGAACATCCTATTAACTACTAACTCCATAAAAACCTTATATAATTTGCAAGCCTGTTTAGACAAAATTCATATGCACGGTCGAGTCATATTACTGTGATCACAATATCCAGAGTAACCGCCGTGTGCAGTGCGGACAGCAGCTAGATGGATTGAGCGTGATTCAGTAAAGTGCCGGAAGGTATTCACAGGTATGTAGAGCCATATTGACTGCACTGCACCTGCCAGCTGCTGGAGTGTGCGTGATGGAGGATCCATAGAGCGAACAACATGATCGAGGTTGTCCCACATATGCTCAATTGGGTTTAAGTCTGAGGAATTAGGGGCCAGGGAAATACTTTGAAGTCTTCATCATGCACTTCCAACTACTCTCGGACATTTCTAGCTATGTGACACGTCGAATTGTCGTGCTGGAAGATCCCGTCCGCCCCAGGGATGTATGGGTGTACGTGGTCTGCGAGGATGGATTCATAACGCGCCTTCCACAAGTATGAGTGGACCCAGAGAATGCCACGAAACCATTTTCCAGACCATAACGCTGCCCCCACCAGCATGTGTTCTTCCAGCAACGGTTTAAGATTGTTTGTTCTCCGATGTTTATCGCCTTATACGTCAACGTCGATGCGTTCGATGAAGCAGAAAAGGTGACTCATCGGAAAAGGCAATCTCTTTGCCAATCTGCAGAGGTCCAGTTCTGATACTGCCGTGCAAATGTAAGCCATTTCTGCAGATGCGCCTTCGTTAGGAAAGGTGCAGTGACCATCCGTCTGCATGGTAGTCCATGCGCAGCAGGGTTCGCTGAACTGTTGTTTTACACGCACTTCTGGTAGCCCCCTGGTTCATTCGGTCAGTGAGTTGCACCACTGTAGCTCGTCGATTGGCCCTCACGCACCTTCGAAGCCGACATTCACGTCTCACATCAATAGCACGTGATGCTACGCAGTTTCCAGTCGCTTATTGGTGCCTTTTCTCCAATCACGATACACTTTAACCATAACAACGCGCGAACAGTTCACATACTGCTCTGTTTCAGAAGTACTGCTACCTTTGGTCCGAAAGCCGATAATCATCTCTTTTTGCAAATCTGATAAATCGCTTCTTTTATCCATGACAGCAAGGAGTGATATGTTTTCAGAATGCCTACAGCTCACCTTATATACCCTCTCCAAGCCAGCTCACGACACGTGCCTTCTTTCATTGGCTACACACTGTTGACGTGAAAAGTAGGAGGGGGTCACAATAATGTGACTCGACTGTGCATAAATATGTTACACGTGGCCCGAGCCGATATCAACGACCAGATAGTCTTTTCCTGAATAAAAATTTAACACTGAACGTTCAAATATTTACATAAAATTGTGGTTATATTATGCCGGAAAAATGAGTTGAAACAGCTATCCGAAAACCAAGCTGAAAAAAAAACATATTTCAGGAAAGGAAAAATAATGCCAACAGAGAGCGAAATCTCTATCCTGGCAAAAAGCTACAAAAAAGGGCAAAGCCAAAAGAGGACTCATAAGCGTAATAAAAAGTTCTACAACAAGAACAGCTAAATGTGAAATAGGCTAACAACTGTTAAAACCAACAAAATAGTAATCTAAGCAGAAACATGCAAGCTGAGAACACTGGCTGAAAATCCCTGATCTAACCCTTACTTTTCTTAATGCCTAGGTTTTCATGTCATCAAGCGTTCACTTTTGCGAGAGAAATATAACAGTATTTGGGAGAACCTAAATTCAGGAGTAAATTATTTCAACCGAGTGATTAATTAGTACCGTAACGTTAATCGACGAAATGTCAAGGGAACGTTCAGCAGACAAGAGTAATGTCGGATCCTTCAGCGCAGAGAATGAGCGGATGTGGTCACTGAGCAAGAGGTGTACATCATATCTATTCCTTTGTTCCTTACTCCAACGATTCTGCCGTTTTGCTCACAGCACGACTGGAACAGACACACATACATAGAAAGAGGAGGAGGAGGAGGAGAGAGAGGCGCATGACTAATTATTGGAATGTTTTAAAACCATGTCCTCTCAGAGCGGAAATGCAATCAAGCTTCATTCCCAGTACTTGACTTTTCAAGCCGTTTGATTCTTAAAGTTAAAAATTGGCTATAGTTTCAGTAATAAAAAAATAACAGCTTAAAAATAATTAAGAAAAATTAGTTGGCAAAGGTTTAAGTTATCGCCCTTTTTGATGTATTCTATAATGAACAGGGTGGTTTTATGCCTAGTGAAGGCTGACCAAATTTTTGCATTACGTATGATGAATGAAAAGTGTCTGTCTGTGTGCAATATAGTTTTCGCTGCTTTCGTGGAATTAGAGAAAGCTTATGTCCGATTAAGGAGAATACTTCTGTAGAAGGTCTTGAATAAATATAATATAACTGGGAATCTGCATACTAGTGTGAAAGCTATGTATGCTGACAGTAGAGCATGTTTACAAGTGAATGGTGTTTTACCGAAATGCTTCTTTTTTTAGGTTTAATGACCACCTTGAGCAACTCAACGGGCTATAAGCAGTGCCAGTCTTTAATTTTGAGCCCACTGACTCCAAGGAAAGGAGAGCGCCAGTGGCGTAAGCTTCTCCACGATTCGAACGTGGACCCATCTCGGACGAATGGTCATTAGCCAGCGCTTAGACCACTGCGCCACCGGAACACGAAACGCTTTCCTATTGGTGCAGCTGTCAGAAAAGGTTGCATAATGTCATCCTGGCTGTTGAATACTTTTATGCATGCGTGCATGAGTGATGCCGATATAGACAATACTGGTTTATGTCTTGATAATATCCGTGTGGATAGATTCTGTATGCTCGTGACATTGTCAGCTTGGCAGAGAGCAAAAGGAAGTTGCACAGTATGGCTTTCCGGATCTAGAAAGTTTACATGATGTTCAAGCTGAGTAGAAATAAGAGAAAACCGAAAGCCACGGCTCTTAAAAAACGAAGTGTTACAACTAAATGCAAGATCAGTTAAAATAATATAGAGATGGAAAATGAGTTTGCATATTTAGCAAGCATTTTTGACAGAGAAAACAACTGAATGGTGAAATCAGTAGGCGAGTGAATTCATCTTTGAAGATCATAGCTGCTTTAGGAGGATTTCACGGGGTGTTTGTTCTCAAAAAAGTTGGGAATGGCGTTATGTGAAAGTAGAATTGTTCCTACTCTGATGTACGGCAGTGAAACCTGTATGAACACTGCAGAAGAGACATAAAAGTCGTTTGTGCGCGGAACAGATGCGTTACTTATTTTTCATCCACATTTTACGTTTCCGGAGGTGTTATTAAAAGCAATTATCTACTTTAATTGCTGACTATAGGAGAGCTCACACTTTCTTTGTGCGGTATTAAAATTTTGCGAACGCTTTTACGTAAATTTATATCTTACAAAATATCTAAATCGTAAAGTATTCATAACACGTTATATATGAGTTATAGGATGTTAGAAATGATTATCGTGAGAAATATTTTGTAACATATGACATGTAAGCTTCCTTTGCTGTAACACCTAATACATTTTCTAATAATTTATTCAATGATCTTCCGATGTTCCTGATATCATGAGAAGAATGTAATTTATTAAAATTTATGTAACCAGTATGTCACAAGTCTTACACGTGCAAGCATGGAATACGTCTCGGCCTTTAACGTACATTCATATTAAAATAAATATGCTGTCTTCAGGAAAAGACGTCAAATTTTGCCTCTGAGGTTTAAAAGTTAACTTTCGACACAAATGACCGAAACGTTATAAGTGACTGACATTCGCGGCATTCTAGCATGAAATAATAAAATATGCATACAGACGAGACGTTTACACATAATTCAAACAAGAAAAATGACACCGAAGTTTTGGGTGTAATAAGCACGTCTTTTGAATCCGTTCTGACGCAAAAATAAATTTATCAAAGCTGTTCAAAGTCGATGGAACCCGCCGGTATAGAAAACAATAGTATCTGAAGGAAGAAAGAAGTTTTTCAATCGAGTTTTTAATCCCTCAGATATTGCTGTAAACGGAATCGTGAGCTTACGCCCTCTGGTTGCAGACCGGTGCGTGAATAAAAACATGAATTTATATGAGAAACATTTCGCACCGGAAACGCTCTCCAACACAGAAATAAAATTTTCAAATCGTACTCTTAGAAACAGAGATATCGACAAAAATTAGATGTGACTTTACGTCCCACAGGTGGGAATAACATGCATTATTTTAGGAAGAAAGTATTCTCAAAAGGTTTTTCCATATGAGCGGTCTCGGTCCAAGAAAAACAAAATTTAGTCGAGTTTTCAGGAGCCCAGATTTTGCTACAAATACATCAGAAGCTGAAATTAACACTTATGCCCCCGGGGTGGCTAAACTATTCTTTACCAAACATTAGAAATTATGTGCAAAGGATTTCCCATCAGGGGCTGTATCCGCTGCAGAAAGAATTTTTCAAATCGGAGATTTAGAAGCAGAGATATAGGAAGAAAACAACTTACCTTTACGCTCCCTAGCGGAAAGTCTATGAATTGCTTGAAAATTTTGAAATTATATGAAAAGCATGTCACACTGGAAAAGCTATCCAACAAAGAAGTAATTTTTTAAATCGGACTCCTAGAAATAGAGATATTGACAAAATTAAGATATACACGCCCCTTGGCGTATAAACCATGTATTATTTTAAGAAGAAAATGTTTTTAAAAGGTTTGTCGACAGGAGTACTATCGGTCTACAAAGGACGTTTTTTTTCAATCGAGAATTTAGAAGCTCATATTTTTCTGCAAATACATCAAAAGCGGAAATTAAGATTTACGACCCCTGGTGGCCAAACCATTTTTTTACAAAAATTAGAAATTATGTGCGAAGGATTTTTCATCAGAAGCTGTATCCGGTGCAGAAAGCATTTTTCAAATCGGAGATTCAGAAACAGAGATATAGGGGGAACGCAATTTACCCCTACGCCCCCTATCGGAAAGCCTATGATTTACTTGAAAATTTTGAAATTATATGAAAAACATGTCACAATGAAAACACTATCCAAAAAAGAAGGAATTTTTCAAATCGGACTCCTAGAAGTAGAGATATTGACAAAAATAAGATATATCTCTACGCCCCCTGGCGGAGAAACTGTGGAATATTTTAAGAAGAAAATATTCCCAAAAGGTATATCGATGTGAGTGGCATCAATCCATCAAAGAAGTTTTTCAATCGATATTTTAGAAGCTCAGATTTTATGGCAAATACATCAGAAGCAAAAATTAACACTTATGCCCCCTGGCGGCCACATTATTCTTTGCCAAAAATGTGAAATTACATGCAAAAGATTTTGCATCAGAAGGTGTATCCGCTGAAGAAAACATTTTTCAAATCGGAGTTCTGGAAGACTTATCGGGGAAAATGTAATTTACTTTTACGGCAAGGGGAAAATCTATGCGTAATTTGTTAAAGTAACTGTATCTAAAATAATCTTAGACATAAATGGAATCGAAAGATAAAAGAATGAATTTTTTCAATCGTATGTTTAGAAGCAAATATGTGGAATAAAACGTATTTATGAATTCGAAATCATCTGCATTTACGCCCTCTAGCGGCGAAATTGTACATCGTAAAAAAACGAAATAAAGGATCATTATTCGCATATTTCAATCTTCCCAATGCAAAAAGAATTTTTCAAATCGGACTAATAGTTTCAGAGATATCGTGGGTACAGACGGACAGACGGACGGATGGACAAACCGGTAACATAAGCATGATCTTTTTTTACAAAAGACGTGTTAAAAACGAAGGATTATAAATAAAGAGTTTGAAGGAAATTCTAGGTAGAGTTGCTGCCGCTCTCTTCTCATTCGTATCTCTCTTTAGCAGCAGTTGTTATGTATTAAATAAAAGCAAAAATTTGTACTTGCCTTCATAGAAGGTAAAATTCCATTGAGCTGCACAAGAAATTACTGATTCATGTCATTATGCAGCAGTGATACAAAAATCTCAGAAATGTCTTTTGAGCTTAATTCAAAGATCTGAATCGCATTACCAGGCCGAGTCAAAACTTCGTCTGTCCCCTTTGCAGCTAAAAAGTTTAATGATGCAAGAAAGCATACACGCTCACCTTATATTGCAAAGTACAGTCCGTTGTTTTGTACAGTCCTTTGACACCGTTCCACTACAGCTACGATTCCATGGTGGTGCTACTCTGCAGAATTCGAGGACGTAAACTTTCTCATGCCATATTCCAAATCCACTACTGAACAGTGCTGTGTTCGGGCTCAATTTTAAGAGGCCGAGACCGAAGTATGTCAGTCCGAGCCCAAAGTATGTCAGTCCGAGCCCTAAATATGTCAGTCCGAGCCCGAAGTATGTCAGTCCAAGCCCGAAGTATGTCAGTCCGAGCCCGAAGTATGTCAGTCCAAGCCCGACGTATGCCAGTCTAAGGCCGAAGTATGTCTGTCCGAGACCAAAGCATGTGATTCCGAGCCCGAAGTATGTCAGCCGACCCCGAAGTATATCAGCCCGAGCCTGAAGCATGTCAGCCCGAGCCCTATCGAGCCCGAATTTTAGACTGCCTGAAAGAGCACGGGCCCGAACGAGCCCGAAAAATATGACTAATCCGTTTAGGAATTAATTTTAAAAATCTCCTCTCCCATACTTCCCCCGTCTTGCCCATGCAATTAACCAATGTTTTTTTTTTCTCTATTGAAGCTAGAGGAAGGAATATCTTTCTGGCAGAATTTCGTCAGGGTACTATTTGCTATCTGGTGTCTACAATTCTTAAAGAAACTTTTCCTACGCTGCGTAAATCCACTAATGCGTGTCCTATGGCAATTGCCATCCAAACCCAGAAGAAATATCCCTTTCGAGTGCCCACTCCTTACCCAAACCCAGTAGCCATGGAATTATCTTTACTAACTTGAAAGTGTAAGAATATGGTAAATCATTCGAAATCGCATTTAAAAAGAAAATAATAAAATTCTCTCTTGCTCAGAGCCCAAGCCCGCCCGAACCGCAATAAATATTATGCATCCCAAGTCTGCCCGAACACGGTTTGATCCCGGGCTCGACTTCGGGCATTCGAGCTCGGGCTCGGGATAGACCCATCTCAGCACTGTTACTGAAGCGAAGGAAAATGGTCCCTTTCTTGTAGGAAATAGGCCATGGAGCGAAACAGGTAGTAATTGGAGGGTGCAAGCTACTGTATGGAGGACGGGGTATGACCTCAACTCCTATTTTCTGTGGTTTTAGGAAGACCAATCTGCAGGTGTCACATGGGGCATTATCCACTTGCAGCAACGCCGGCTTCCAATTCATGAGCACGGAGATCTAGCTAGCTTTGGTGCAAAGCACCATGCACCTGCTGTACTTGTTCGGCATAGAGGTTCCCGCCCATAGCCTCGTCTCTGTCGCGAGTTCCTAGTGCACAGGACCATCACAATTCCACCAAATGCACATCACGACTTTCCTTTCGAGCCGCTCTGTTTGCATCACTGGATGTGATTCCTAGCACAGCCTCAGCCACTGATTCCCCGAGGTTGGATGACGTAGGAATATCCATTTTTCATCATGAGTGACGTTACGACGCCAAAACCTACCGTCCTGTGGATTTCACAGTAATCTGCGACAGAGACATTGTTTCGCCTGCTGGGGTGTCGTGGGACACCATTTGATGGCCTCCTGGGGGACAAACCAAGCTGGTACACGTGACGAACGGTGGTGGATTGTAAAAATCCCACTTCAGCTGTCTACTATCATGTACTGGTATTGGGGTTCACTATTATAGCTTCGACCAGGCTATCAGTGTTGGTTGTCGTTGGACGTCCTGTCCTCGGTTTGTGTTCGAGACTGGTGTCCCCGGCATTGAAGCGAAGGAACTATTTTTGTACAGTTCTGCTGTCCACTACGTTCTCGCTTTCAACTGTAGAAAATTCTCTCGCAGCTGCTGCCACGTTTAAACTTTTTTCCAGTTATAACGTAAAAGCACCAAAAACAGCATGGTTACCGACATCCATCCTCTGCTCAGTTGATCACGCAATGTGGCACCGTGTCAAATCCACGTCATCAGTCTCGTGTGTTCCACATCATCGCGGTACGTAATGGACGCTTTCCCGAGTTTCTCTCAGGAATGGAGGCATAACTTTATGCGTAGCTCAAAATGTTAAGACTTTTTCACTCACCTTGGTAGATGGGCTCGTTTCGGCAAGAACGGGTGATATCGGTTTAGATGCCTCGGAAGAATTGTTTCAGCAAGAAACGTACGATAGTGGGTGACACTATCTCCAATTATCAATTAAACAAGCTTTCAACTCCAGACGGCGCCAAACAAAGCGTTTTGTTTATAATTATTTGGGAGTGCGTTCGACAAGTGCCAAGGTACAGAAGCGCCACGTAATGGCAAAATTGCGCAAAAATGAAAATCAGAAGTAGTGCGGATAATCATGGCTATGTTTACCGCTATCTAGTAGAAAACAAAGTTCTGACCCGCCTAATCCAAATGGAGAAATTGTTCTGATACGGAGTGCAAATATACTATATAGTTCCATGTCATGGAAACAGAAAAATGGGATGATTTGTATATCCTTCGTCGTGATCCGATGCAAAAAGATATTTTCCAAGGCGTATTGAATTAGTATAGGTATCTCACCTTATACCAATCCACATTTACGCCACCTATATATGAAAGAATACATGAAAATAAGTAGAGAAATACTGCCACGATATAAATTATCCATTTCTTAAAGAATAATTCCAGGAAATTTTTTAGAAGGATACACGTGCTAAATCTTATTACAATCCTAAGCCCGTCTCTGGAAAAGTCATTTATGTTTTGCAATGGGGAGTATGTCCGATTTTAAACGCATATTTTTTCATTCAGTACGCCCTGTAAACGCTGAGATACTATATAAAATGCAGTTGCATATGTGCATTACTTAGCGGATGATTTTACTTCAAGAAAATGTAAAAAAAAATCGCATTGGTCATAATTACAGCTATTCCATAAGATTATTTTATGATATAACTTCTAGAAGGACGAATATCCTACTTAATACAAAGATGAGGGGCATAAGGTCCAAGTGTTTACAACGTATAGCCTCTCTTAGACAAATGTCAAGACCGACTTCTCGTGGTGGTTTCACAAAAGGGGCTAACACCAGGACTACAGGAAATGCCATCCCACACTCACCTACTTTTAGAGGTCGAGATATAGAGCGAAACTGGAAGAAATGACCACTTAGCGAAGAACAACTGCTTCAGAAAAATTGGAAATAAGTGGATCATCATTCTGCGTGTATCAGGTACCAATGGTTTAAATAGCATACTGTATAAAGCCATTATCCTATGGAATAATCTCCCAGAGAGCATCAAATCCCTGGAAAATATCAAAAAGTTTTCCTTGTCTCTGCGAAATTACATTATAAATCACCCTGATCTCCATAACGAATCTCAATCCTATCATTAAATTGTAGTTCCAAGCATGCTTCTAACATTGGTGCTTCTGTTATAACCATCTTACTTGCTTTCATATATGCCATATGTTTTATTCTTTTTCTTACATCTCATAGGGGAGTCGCCTTACAACCAATGTGTTCAGATTCCTCCTGGTATATTGCATTTTCAAATAACTGTAAGTTTTAAATGTGTGCAATAAATAATTGTATTGTATTGTATTGTAAATGAAAAAGGAATTTTTTTCATTACAACTCACATGTATACGGGGGTTCTAACAAACGTTCTTCACACTGCCCATTTTTGAGAAAAGTGTGAAGCGACGGAGAAAACTTATCTTATTGCCGTTCAATGTACTCCCCTCCACTGCTAATGACAGCTTGCCAGCGGTGAGGTAGGTCCTGGATGCCCGGTAGTACGCCATCTTTGTTCAGCTGTCGTATTACTCGGGTCACGTCCAATGACAGTTCGTCCAGCGATTCGTAGCGGATGCCACGGAGCTGATTTTTTAACGTTGGGAAAAGATCACAGTCGGATGGACTGAGATCAGGGCTGTATGGTGGGTGGGATAAAGTTTCCAAGCCGTATTTCAACAAAAGTCTCCGTACCGACGCTTCACCATAACACGATGCGTTATCATGCAGCAAAATCGCTCCCACTTCCAACAAGTGGGAGCGAAGTTGATGAATTTTCAGATTCAACTTTGTTTTCAGAATGTCACAATAATATTGTGCGTTGACATTTTGCCCTACCGGCACTTGATCAGAGACCACAACCCCCTGGGAATAGTACGCAAGAATCATCATTTGCTTCACTTTGGATTGTTGCTGACGACGCTTTGAGGGCAGTGGGGAACTTGGATGCCTACATTCCGCTGATTGTGACTTCACTTCCGGCTCAAAATCACTGGTCCAAGTGTCATCAATTGCAAAAATTCTGTTCAGGAAGGTGTCGTCCTCCCTTTGAAGTTGTGGATGTGATCCTGTGCGATGCTCACCCTGGCTACCTTCTGTTCGGGGGTGAGTTGATGGGGCACCCAGCACGCGGCGATTTTTCTTTTTCCCAGTGAGTCGATCAAAATCCGGTGAACAGATATCGTGAATTAATTTGCCTGATGAGCAATCTCACCCACTGTCAAACGGCGATTCCCTTCGAGAAGCGTTGCAAAAATGGTGACAGATGTTTTGTCTGTCACCGTTCGGCCTGAGTGGTGATCATCTTCGCTGCTGCTTTGGCCATCCCGAATGCGCGATGCCCAGCGAGAAATGGGCTTTAATCAAGAGTTCCTTCCCCAGAAACTTCTTGCTAGGCAGTGCGGATCTGTGTCGCAGTTTCCCCGCAGAGTTTCGATTTTCACGTACGAGCGCTAGTCTAATGCAGTGACTCCACCTGAGGAGCTGAACGCTTCCATTAACAAACCCTCCCAAGTCCACATAGCAAATGATAGTGCGTCGTTCTGGCACCACTGCGTTGCTGAAAGGCTGACCTTGGCATGACGCAATCATTTTCCCGATTGCATCATCCGCTTCCATTTTAGATTAACGTGTGCAGAACTTTTGTTATCACACTCGTATAGATATATCGTGCATACAGACAAACAGACAAAGTGACACTCTAATGACATCATTTTACGGCTTACATTTTTGTGTAAGATTTAAATTGGGAAGTAATTCCAGGCATTTTTTTAAAAAAGAAACATTTTTGTTTGAACGAACCACTTCCTTGAAAGCGTAAACAAATTGCGCAAACGTATTCATTGATACGAAAACCTTTGAAATATAAAAAAAGTGGAGAGCTTTTAAAGCGATGGGAAATCTTTTCCTTGTGAGCATGCTTAGGATTGAGAGAATGCTTACGAAGGGAAAAGCTACAGAAATCAACGTTAAACATTTTTTTTTCTATAATATAAATTTCAAATCCCTAAAATGCAAAAATCTTTCGATGGGAAAATTCTTTCTCTTTAGTTGCAGAATTTCCTACGTTTCTGCTTAACGGAATCAAAATATCAAAGAAATACTACTTCGTCTATGGACTTCTTATAAAGAACACCAGACATCATTTCCAAATGCGTTTCGGTCATATCTCTTAGGAAAGACCTCTTTTTTTTATATCTTTATTAAAAAAAGGGCGCTTATTTTAAGTCCAATAAATCTACTGAACACGACGTTACGACGCTCAGTGCGAAGACGGAACCAACGATCTGGGAGCTGTTTCCGTCGACTTTCTAAAAGCGCAAAAGTTTTCACCGAAATTGGAATGAAAGATAAAGAAAGCAGCAAAGATTCACAAATGTTCCTATTTTAGGTACACGTAAAAGTGTCTTCCCCTTTGGTAATTAAGAAATGAATTGTAGTACATACTTTAAATGGAGGTCGAATAAAATGAAATCGCTGTAATCACTGTGAACTGGCGATAAATTTCCTTGATCGTCGATAGAATGAAGAATAGCTTCATGGAAACAGCGAAATGTATTTGTTTGAGGGCAATTCGTTATCGGATTTCTTTTTTGGCTATGAAAGAATCGATAAAAACTACGAAATGAGGAGACAATGAGTTAAACTGCGAGCGCACTTAATTTTAAAACTCATTAAGTCCATCAACTTTTGGTAATTCCTTAAAACTGAATGGCGTGATGTCAAATATTTCCAATTTACAGTTTGACTCAAATTACGTATTACTTGGTTTCAGTGGTGGCAGCGAATGAATTGACAAAGTGCGCAGTTTAATAAAATATTGTCGTTATATATATAGCCAATATATACTTATATGCAAGTATATAAGTATATATTGGCTTAAATAGTAGTTATATATCCAGCAAAATATTTCTAAGAAATAATATATTTTTCATTAGAAATGAAAGAAATGAACTTTCACTGACATCTCCGAACAATGCAATTGTTTTCTCTTAAATCTGCTGGAACAGCAAAATTATTCGCTTCATAAAGTGTCAGAAATACAGATGCTGATATTTGAATTCGAAATTAGTTTGATTAGCAAAAGGCGAAGGCAACGCTAATTTTTGTAAACGATTTTAGCGCTCGTGGTTTTCTCGAACAAAGAGAAAGAATCCTAAAAGGAGCTTTTTGTTGTTAGAGCAGTAGAACTCGCTGATATGGCGATCCCGCTTTCGGATGTAAGCAATTTGGGTGGCACCGCCACCGCAGTGTTCAGATTCTGTCTTTTCCGGCTGTGGGGAGCTATCGAAATTGTGAAACGCAAAGGATTGGAGGCGACGTAAAGCGATTTCGGTCACGAAAGCGATGTTTGTAAGAACATGCGAACAAGATTTAACTAGGGTTACTAAATTGTGTCACAACCGCAAGGTTTCGAACAAAGTGTGTGGCATTTCCGTCTTGTGTCTCGCAGCTATATTCTATTTAAATGACAACTGATAGGAAACATAGCCCTAGCAACAGAAAAAAAGTCCGAAGATAAGTAATGAAAAAGGCAGCATGAGCTCTGTTGTAAAAGCGAAACCAAAATGTTGGGTCGATTGAGGCCGTGTTACTGAGAACTCGCTGTTGGCTGGTTAGACAGCCAACAGGCCCGGTAAGAAGACTTACCTGTGAGTTGAGACAGAGTGAAAGTGGTTTAAAAGTGTCCTTTCGGAGACTTGACTTGCGTCCATAAAAGATAGGTGGAATTATTCCGTTTGTGACGGTGTGAAGAGCCGTACTGGAGTCGGTGAGAATAGTGCAGACTAACCGTAGTGTTCATGTTAACCAGTAAACGTGAATTTAGATACCAGCATAGCCAGCGGGACCTAGTTTACCCTTGTATGGAGAAGAGCTGAGCAACCTTTGTTTATACGCATGTAGGTGTGAGCCAGCGAAGGTCAACTACCTCCCCAAGAGAAGAGAGAAAGATGCCTAAGTGATACAACAGAGAAAGCTGTTTTCTCCCCTATTGGCCAATTCCCGTAAAAGTAATCAGGGAAGAACAGGAGCAGACAGACTAAGCTGGCTAAAACCTTCTCAGCTAATCAAAAAGTTGGTGTAGAAGTGTGTTTGGAAACACGGAGGGGTTCAACCCATTCTGTGTATCGCATCGAACCAGAGTGTGCTTTAAATAAGGGGTCCCTGATACAGGTCAAATACACCTTTCCATAATTCAGTGCACTTGTGTATTACCATAAAAACAGCTTAAAGCAGTTTCACTGTAAGCAGTCTATAAGGACAGTTGGCATTATCGTCCTGGAAGCACCCAACCCCTCTCTAGGTGGAGGTACAACATTGTTGAGTGCACAATTGGCTGGTAGTAGCCGGTGTCCATACGTTGGTCCACAAGCACCAGAGGCCTCAGCCAAAGCCGTCCCGAGCTCTAGAAGCATTAGTCCCCGATTATTGATGCCACTATCAGGGTCATAACAAAACGCTGGCGTGACTGCCATTTTAGCTAGCAGCGGGGTTACGGCGCGGTGATATCAGGATTCCGTTTTTTCGGTAAATGCAAAAACGTTTGGTAAAAATTCAAAAACACAAACACTTTATGAAACATGGGAGAGATGAATTCAGTGATTATTTTATATCTAAAAATTAAATAAAACATAAAAGGGCTTTAACTTTTTCTCTTTACATCAATGGGTTGTTGATTTGCTCATGTAAATTTACTGGTATTACCGTAGGTATCATGCATATTATCTAAACAAATTATATTCCATTTCGTCCAGATACATTAAGAATAAAAAAGAAAGGCAAAACTTTAAAAAACTTTATCTGATAAGTTAATAAGCGCGATCGCATTATAATTGCCATAGCAATTCCATACGCGTTCAGCAACACAATGTGCGACTGATATATAATTTTCTTTTATTTACGCTTTCCAACCGTAGGTTGAAGAAGCGTATATGCTCCAGCTTTGTCCGTCTGTCTGTCCGTCCGCAGGATAACTCGCGTAATAACGGTTCGATTATGATGAAATTTTAGTATGTGGTAGGAGACAACCTGGAGACAAATCCTGTTGAAAATGGGTGAAATGGGGTAAAAGGTCAGAACATAGGAGCGGGACCCATTCCGTCCCCCTTATCCGTCAAAACTTACGTACAAATGCTTCGCTTGCGACAAAACTTTATCATATTATTCCGGAGATATACTGAACTGGTTTTGTTGAATATCATCGAAATGGGGTCAAAGGTCAGGGCACAGGAGCGAGATTTATTCCACAGCCATTATCCTCATAACTTGACTATAAATGCTTCTATTGCGACATAACTTTAGTATGTTGTTCCGGAGGTATACTGAACCAATTCTGTTTAATATCATTGAAATGGGGTCAAACGTTAGAGCACAGGAGCGTGATTTATTCCACAACCATTATCCGCATTACTGGAGTAACAACTTGAGTAATGATTTCTAGTATGTTGGAAAGCGTATCATAATCAATGCATTGCATGATTTTACTAACTTCTTTCAACATGATGTCGGAAAAGTACTCATCTAAATACTTCATACAAAATAAGGAAACAGCACTGGAGAAAAAACAACGCATAATGATTCATGAAACGTTGCATAAGCCATTTATTTTCGCGTGCACTAATATGTTTTCAATAAAATAGTCCAGTTCATCAATTTATAAGAAATATACAATCTACACAGTGCGTCAAAGAATTTTTAAGACTGGGTCTGTAAAATGAAATAGAAATAAGAAATTATAATTTGTTTTGGTTTGTTATTCAAAATGCGTCATTCCGGCTTCAATGCACTTGTTACAGCGATTTAATAATGATTCGAATGCCTGTTCCAGTTCACTTTGCAGAATTGCCTCCAAAGCATGCGTCGAAGCTGTTTGTATGGTCAAAATATCATAACAAAAACACCCATTTAACGTCCTTTTAAGTTTTGGGAACAAAGAAAAGTCGTAGGGTGCTAAATCAGGCGAATACGGTGGAGGATTCAACACACAGACGTTATTTTTTGCCAAAAATCTACGAACAAGAAGTGAGGCGTGACTGGGTGCATTTTCGTGTAACAAACACCAACTGTTTTCATCTCGACATTCTGGACGAACGCGACAAATTCTGCCCATCAAACGCCACAAAACATTTAAATGAAACTCACCAGTAATTGTTTGTCCACTTGGAACAAATTCTTTGTGGATAATACCCTTACTATCAAAGAATGTAATGAGCATTGTTTTGATTTTCGATGGAACTTTTCTTGTTTTTTTGGTTTGTGGCAAGTTTTTTGACTTCCATTCCGCACTTTGTCGCTTTGTTTTAGGATCATATTGAAAACACCATGTTTCATCACCACTAACATTCGATTTTAAGAAGTTTGGATCATTTTCAGCGGCTGAAATAATGTCTCTGCAATGTGCACTTCTCCTTGATTTTTGTTCATTGGTTAACGTGTGTGGAACAAATTTAGCACAGACTTTTGTTTTGCCCACATCTTCGTGCAGGATGGTTCGAATCGTTTCTTTGTTGATGTTTAAAGACTCTTCCATCATTCTTAGTGACGCACATTGATTGTTCGCCACGAAATCACGCACTTTTTCAATAATCTCAGGTGTCCCAGATGAACTTGGTCTTCCGGTATGCTTATCATCTTCTAGCGTATCTCTTCCGTCCAAAAAACGTTTGTGCCACAGGAAAACATTTGATCTATTTAAACAAAACTCACCGTAAACTTGTTTCATCATTTGGTTCGTTTCCGAGGCACTTTTACCAAGTTTTGCGTTAAATTTAAAAACAGTCCTTTGTTCCATCTTAATAATTCAACATGAAAAAAATTTTACTTCTCTAATGAACGGCCGTTTCGTCTGAGTTACTTAAACAATTGCGCAGTACTTTTGGCAGAAAGCAAGCAGATGGTCACGGTTTATAATGCATTCGTGATTACACTAATGGCGTCACCGTAGGCTGAAATCCAACTCCAGTCTTAAAACGTCTTTGACGCACTGTGTATATTAATAAAAAAAACTAACTCCTCTCCTAATCCTCACACATCACATCAACTCTCCAGCACTCTCACTGAGAAATATATGCCTAGGAGACCAACTGATTCTCGATTTCAATCGTAACGGGGTTTGAGCATTATAGTAAGGTTTGTTATGACCCGGCTACTGACGTCACAAAAGGGAAAATCGTGTAGGCTTAGGCCTCTAGTACTTAAGACGGCTTTGTTCCCGCTCATACCAGCTAAACATGCTTCATATCCTACAACCTCCCTCCTGGATAGTCGATGCCATGCATGAGGGATTCTTGTCCTCATCCTGCTGACGCCAAATACGGACTGGAATACATATCGTCATTCATCGGACCAGCACACCTGTTTCCAGTCCTCTGTCGTCCAATCCGTAAGTCATTGGCACCCGGAGAGTAGTTTAAGCCGATGAACTGCTGTTAGAAAAGGCTAGTGCCACGTACAATTATGCGTGATATTGTTTCTCGTTGACACACATTGTATACGGTCGTCAACTGCGAAATTTTGCTGTGCTTATTGTCCTATACAAGGCAATATATCCACTGTTCATCTCTGGAAAACACATTTCTTTCGTCGCCGGTTGGTTGTTTAGCTATTTTGGCACCACTTCTGGTACACTTCAACAAGGGAGGCCCTCAAACAACCCACATGCGTAGCCTTTTTTAAATTAGATGCACCAACTCTTCGTTCTCGCACAATTTGGCCTTTTCTAAATTCCAATAAACCTCACTTCAGAAACTTTTGATTAAAAAAATTACATTACAGGTATCCCCCGCTTTTCGAAAGTTCGCTTTACTCCACTTTGCTTTTACGAAAGACCTACATTAGCACCTGTTTTCGCTAACCGAAAGAAATCGGAAGAGGATTTTCGCTTTCACACACACAAAAAAAGGCGAAAAGTGAAAATAGCGCTCCGAGTTTGTTTTGCAGCGAACTGTTATAGAGGCAGCGCGCACCCCGAGTAGCGAGAGTGGCGCTGCCAAGCTCCTTGCCCGGGAACTACCCCTCAGGATCTCAACATCAAGCCGCAGTAGATTTAAACTGTGTCTGTGAGCATCTGCGCTTTACCTCGATTTATTTATGCATCCGTTGTTAACAATAGGTGTCCAAAGGTATCAGTAAAGCATAAGAGAGTACGCATGGGTGTTGCACTTAATGTAAAACTGGATGTAATTAAGCGTTTCAAGTGTGGTGAATGAAGTAAAGACATTGTGCGTGCGTTGAACTTGGTAGCGTCCACCATTCATGCAGTTTACACGCAGAGGGAAAGAATGATGAAAGCTGCCGAAGTTACTATTGGTTCTGCTAGTAGCGAAGTGGTCTCTTTTAGTCGGTATCCAGTAATGGATAAAATGTGTATTTATCAATATGTTGTGTATTTATCAATATGCAGTGTATTTATGTAGTAGCGAAGTGGTCTCTTTTAGTCGGCATCCAGTAATGGATAAAATGTGTATTTATCAATATGCTGTGTATTAATCAGTATGCAGTGTATTTATCATGTCATTCCTTCTTTTACTAAATGTTGGTGTTACTTTAAATTTTATGTGTTATTTGGTACGTTAGTTTTGGGTCTGGGAACGCTCGGCAATTTTTCCCGTATAAATTAATGGTAATTGCTTCTTCGCTCTACGCCATTTCGGCTTACGAAAGGTTTCATAGGAACGTTCTACTTTCGGATAGCGGGAGAAAACTGTATTCGAAAGAATTAAAAATGTGTTTCTTTAATATACACTAAAAATAAATGTCTTGTTAACCTGCTTTTTCAGCAGAGTAGCTTCCATCACATTTCTCAACGGTTCTGTCGTGCGCCTCATTTTTAAGGCTCTTTTCAAATTCTAATCAGCTGAAAGTAATACATAGGCCGATGAAATAGTAACTTCCGATTACCTTTGGCGGTGGATTAGGTAAATGCAAATCTGAATCTTCCAAACAACTCTACATCCTTCTGGCTAGAAGGTGTTGTTTGGCACCGGAATTGGAATAAAAGTACAGCGTACTGAAGACAAGATGCTATTAAAAATGAAGGCTCGCCTGCAAATTGGGTCTCATTCGGAGTTGCGCGCTGTGACTGGGTTTCTCTGAGCAAAATGAATGCTGGAAACGAAAATTCGTCGCCAATTGATGCCAGTGGTTCTCAAATCATGAGCGTTCGATGTGTCTCAGAATGGTGTTCAAAATTCGTATACGGGTGCAGTGCGTTGACGGAAGAGAAACGCATCTACAGGCCTTCAACATTAGTGACACACAGCAAAACGGCTTGTGTGAAGGCCGTGATGCAAGAAGATAGACTGCTAACATTGCGTCAGATTGCTGCAGATACAATTGTTTCTTTTCGCGCCACGCTATAGATCGCTCAATCGATTTGCCACGTTAACCTTCGAGTGAAGCCATGTTTCCAGGCGGGTTGTCATTTTCGTTGTCTTTCGATGTTATGCGTTTTTCCCGGTAGTAGTACGTAAAGTAAATCGCCAAATAAAAATTGTCGATGCAACGAAAATGGATAACGGTACATCATTGTCAAAACATTTGTTGAAATCGGATCGTGCTGCATGCTGTCTCATGAAGGGACGCAACAATAGCTAATTTTACTGTTCTTCAACAACATGTTTTACTAAACTATCGAAGACGTTACTTCATACATTTTACATATACACTATATTGACAAAAGTCACCGGACACCTAGAAGAGAAACACAACATAGCATTTATTGACATACATTAGTATGGTGTCGGTCCACCTGATTTCTACCTTGAATAAAGATATTTTGAAACCACCAACCGACACCGTACTAATGCATGCACTCACCCTTCGAGACATGCTTTCGACAAGGTTTTAGAACACAGCGATAGGTATGCGCTTCCATTCAGTACATAATTCTGCGCGCTAACTGTTGCTTAGTAGTAGGCCTTGGTTCCAAATTTCTTATGTGGCACTCTAATTCATGCCATACGTTCTCTCTGGGATTACGATCAGGGCTCTGTGCTGGCCAGTCCACACACGATACGGAATTATCGTCAAACTACGTCGCAACAGTCCTTGCTTTATGGCTCGGTGCATTATCCTGTTGGTACCAACAAGACTCGGCTCCATAGTATTGCCACAGGGTTGGTAGGGCATAATTGTCCGGAATATTGAGGTAGATGTGCTGGTTAACAGGTTTGTCCACGATAAATAATGGGCCGGGACCATACCGCGAAAAACACGCCCACACGAGTACACTGCCATCTCCAAACTTGACCGTAGGAACAGCAGACTGTGGTAAAGAGCGTTCCCCCGGCTGTAACCATACCCACACACGGCCATCAGACTGATGGATCGTGTATCTGTATTTGGCAGTCCATAGGACCCGTTTCCATTGATCTACGGTACACGATGAATGTTCTTTATAACATGATAAACGACGAGTAGCATTCCGAGTGGAGATGAAAGGCTTATGAGCAGCCGCACGACCACGGTAACCCATGGAATGAAGTTATCTTCGAATGGTACGTGTACATACAGAGTTTCCAGCATTTTTACTTACCTGTGCACTGAGGTCTTGTGCAGTACTCCGTCGATTAGCTGTAACGACTCTCCTGAGGCTTCGACGCCCTTTATCACTGATTTTCTTCGGTCTGCCAGTACGTTTTGCTTCTTCAGGCACGCTATGTGTCTTCCACTTATTCAGTACATCCAAAACAGTTGACTTGAGTATGTTTAAACGCTTCTCGGTTTCTCTTACGGACAATCTACTAATATAACACTGAACAATCTTTCCTTTCTCAAAGTCAGTTCTCTCTCGCTGCGACATTTTCACTCGATCTCACAGTGCCATATGACCGCGGTCAGCTGCTGGCTTGTTTTTATACCGTATGCAGCTGTACCGCGCACCTTAACAACGCAGCGTATTCGTTCATTTGCTTTTAAGGATCCGTTTGCAATCTGCGTAAATTACGAGAACCTTATGTTAAATGTGATGAAAGCCATTACAAAAATGTATTTTGATGCTATGCGTTTTTCCCGATGGTAGTAAAATATGCGTTGAACCAAAATTTGGCTTTATCTCGACCCCTCAAGAGGGAGTTACCTGCTGTTGACGAGAGCTTTAAAATGATGCATAACACGATGAAGTGTAACCTGTGGATATCCTAGACCAAACAAAAGCTACCAATGCTCCTCTCTAACACCCTTGCGATTCAGTTTTCCTTTCTACAGAGTGATTCTCTCGCTAGGAAACCAAAACACACCTCAATAACTTCCTCACCGCTCGACGGTTTTCTATGAAAATGTACAGTACATGGATGAAACTTTCGTCTGTCGAAGCAGATCCATCACACACCGCAACGAAGTGGACTTTACTCGCTACCTTGACACGCCCAACCGCCGACCAGATGTTTGACTCAGTGCAGAGTGATTGCTTCTTCTGCAAACATTTACTCAGTTAAACAGCGCGTGTTTATTTTTTGGAGAATACTGTTGAACGAGTTCATTTAAACAATGTCAAAGGGCATTTCGGAATACGTATAGTGAAGCGAGTGTACCGTCAAAATCCTGTATTCATAAACTGGTGAAAACATTAGAGACAACAGGAAGTCTTCTCAATCAGCACGCAAGAGGCCAGAAGATGTCTGAACGCACGGTGCAGGATGTAAAAGAGCAATTACTGGCATCGCCAACAAAATTCTTAAGAGGACTTTCGCAAGAAACTGGTATTCCTTTTTTCTCGTGTCAATGAGCTGCCAATAAAGCGAACCTGCACCCATATCTTGTGTCCGTAGTCCAAGAGTTGGTTCCAAAGCATTTGCACAAACGTGTACAATTTTGCTTATGGTTCCAACGTTTCCTAGGATTTTGGACATTACACGGTTCATGGATGAAGCCTGGTTTCATCTGAGTGGCTACATGAACTCGCAAAACACGCGTATACGGGCTGAAGACGAAGACCCATGTAGCGTTTATACGGAGCCTTTACATTCGAAGAAAATCGGAGTGTAGTGTGCTTTGTCCCCTTGTCACGTAGACGAGTCATCGGTAGGAAATTCTTCGATCAAACTGTTACTGCGGAGGTGTACTTGAACATATTCAGTGAATTTGTAAATCAGTTAACAGATGAAGAATTAACGGGAGGTTACTTTCAACAAGACAGCGCAACGTGCCACACATCTAATGCAAGCATGAAGAAAATTGAAAGTTACTTAGTTGACAGAGTAATCTCGAAAAATCTGTGGCGGACAAGATCAGCAGACCTGGTGTCACCAAAGTCACGTTAGCACTTGTCTTCGCCAATTTGTAGACTCGCGTACAAAAGTGCAAGGATGCTGGAGGTGCCCATTTTCAAAACAAGATCTTCCTTCAGGAAGACGTTGTTTTGCAAGAAATAAGGCAAGTACATGTCAATTTTCATAGGGAACCATACAGAAATAAAAAAAAAATTATTGAGGAATGTTTGGGTTTCCTTGCATGAGAATCATCCTGTATCTGGAGGTCATATTTTAGCTTGCGCATGAGCAGATGTACTTTCGTAGCTACATCACATTTCTTTGGTACTCACCTCCACTCTTGATGAAATTTTCATCACTCACATCTCAACACTTGACGGAATGCTGAGTACAGTGAATACTATGGTTTCTTGCAATAGCATGTTTACTTGTGCATGTGCGTATTTAAGACAGATGCAATGAATACTGGGGTTTCTTACAATAGCATGTTTACTTGTGTAAGTGTGTGCATTTAAGATTGATACAGTGAATACTGCGGTTTCTTACAATAGCATGTTTACTTGTGTATGTGTGTATTTAAGACAGATACATTGAATATTGGGGTTTCTTACAATAGCATGTTTACTTGTGTAAGTGTGTGTATTTAATATTGATACAGTGAATACTGGGGTTTTTACAATAACATGTTTATTTGTGTATGTGTGTGTATTTAAGATTGATACTTGCATATAGTGAGCAAGTTTTAAAAACATTGTGAAAAATGCTCATCAAAAAACACCAGGGCAAGTCAAATCTAAACTTAAAATTTTTTCAAAGTTTGCAGTTGTTAGTTCGGTTCAACTTCTTTTTTTACATGGGGCGTCATTAAGTTCCTGTCGCTGGGGCTTCACTAGTGTTTGCACTGCTCTTTAGAATATTCTTTTGGTAGCACGTGTTACCTCTTGAATTTATCTGTGGTTCTTTACTACCTGTTCGAATGGACCAAAAAGAGAGTAAATGCGAGGAAGTTGCGAGGTCAGACGAGGATGGAGGTGCCAGAAACGCATGAACTCGGTGGGTGCAGTTGTCGCGAGAAGAAATTATGAGGCCGAGAGGTTATGTTGAGACGGAACGTTAGTACTGAGTAGACCGACTGTTCGTTCCAAATGCTTTCGAAAGATATCAAAATACTTGGAGTTGGGCATCATGGTCCCTTTGGACGTGTCTCACTGTAAACGAGGCCCATTGGTGATCTGAGAAAATCGTCAACATCGTTTTTTCCAGTAGACACCTGTGCAGAATTTCTGGGCTCTTGGTTATCGTTGTTAGAGCAGTTCTTTGCTTCCCGTATCGTTTCAAGCTGGAAGTGGATACGCTGGAGGACTCTTCTACCTTCTCTTACATCATCGCGAAAGTTTGTGACAGATGTCCATGACCTTTTCTTTCAGCTCCTACCGAGTCGTCTAGAAATCCACGTTGCAGACACTTTGAAGAACTTCGGTACGCTGTAAATGGCTTGAATTAATACTGGCCGCCCCTGTGGGCCGTGGTCTTAGAGATGACTTATTATCATTCTTAGGAGTGGGCCCGAGATCGAGCCCGGCTGACGCATGGGTTGCGTGCTGGACTTGTGGCACTAGCTCTTTCCCTTCCCTGCATCCAGTGACCCCAAATTAGGAATGGGCAACTTCCCATAGCACTTAGAGCTGCTTACAGTCGGCGTTAAGCGTTAAACTCTCCACCGTCCAATCCCGAGATAGAACAATGACTGAGGCCCAACAACGAGCTACTTCACTGTTAAAAAAATCTACTTAAAAATGAGAACCTGAACTACTTGTTTTGTTTTTAAGTACAATCCTATTGTAAACGAGTACATGATATGCTCAAATATAAGTAACCTTACATACTTACAAATAACTGCGTTAATAGATATACAGTAGTAGCCAAAATTATGGAAACCTTTTAGAAATAGTGTATTTTTAAGATTTGATGGCTCATAACACTACTTTTTTTTGGAGTAATACAATAAAATTATATATCAATGGAAAGATAATTTCATCAAAAATGTAATGCAATAACTTTTATGAAGAATTTTATATTAGAACAGCAGTTATAAAGAAGAAATGTGAAACACATGGAAAAAATGAGATATACAAAAATTCTCACCATGTCAGTTAATACTTAGTTGGGTAACCTTTAGCGTTAATTACGCCTTACACCGCCTTCCGATGGAGTGAACCAAGTTTTTTAGTTCTGCAGCTGTTATAATATGAAACTAAAATTGAATTATTGCTTTAATTAATTGGGTTTTATTGCTGGATTGCTTCTGACTAACAAGTTTCTTTAGTCGGCTCCATAGATTTTCAATGGGGTTAAGGTCTGGGCTATTTCCTGGCCATTCCAGCAGTGGAATATGATTATCTTGAAATCACGTTTCGCACACAGCAGCAGCATGACATGGAGCTGAATCCTGTTTTAATATAAATGCTTCATTATCTTGGAAAAGATCACGTGCGGGAGAATTGCGTTTGGGCTCAAATATTTCAATAATGTATTTTTGGCCATTTATATTCCCATTATTCACGCAAATTCTGCCCACACCTTTTGATGTCATACAACCCCAGATCATAACACTAACTGGGTGTTTCACGGTACATGTAAGGCAATCAGGATGCAAACCTTCTCCGATTCTTCTCCTTACGTATTTTATGCCATCACTACCAAACGGGGAGATTTTGGTCTAATCCCTCTAAATAACACTCTCCCATTGTTCCGCTGTTCAGTTAACATGGGTTTTAGCCCAGTTTAATATTTTCTACCTTTGTTTGAGAGATAAAAATGGATTTTTTGTGAAATTCTAGCTTTTAGAACAAATTCCTGCAGTCTGCGCCGAACAGTCTTTGCACTCAACTTCACATTGCATTGCGCCATTTCATCTTGTATACGCTCAGATTATTTTCTTCTGTCACCTAGGCACATTCTCTTAATTCTTCTATCATCACTTGCTGTTGTGCATCTTTTTCTGCCTTTACCAGTCTGGTTTTCTAGTGACTGAGTCTCCTTACACCTCTTCAAAAATTTAGAAATGCCACCTTTGGTTAAGTTTCCACCAATTTTTTTTCTAATTTCTTAATAACTGAAACCTTGTTCACTTAATAGTACTATTTTTCATCGCTTTCTGGGTAACCAGTCAGCTCTTTACACCATTTCTTTAATTTTATTACGTTTCACAAGCTCACCAAATGGAAGAACACACACAAAAAAAAACTTGATAGTAATCACATAGCACACTGACAAATGTCCTCCTCTCAGCTCCAATACATGACATCAATAGTTGAATCCTACTGTGACCGGATTGGCTCATTGCCAAAACAAGATGACACCTGATTGGCTCTCTACACACTCATGCTCATTGGCTACATTCAAATGAAGGAAAGCTACTTCATATCAACCTAAGCAAGTTGTGCCTCCTTTTTCTGGTTATTTGGCTACACCTTTACAGAGATTACATATAATTAAACAAACTTTGTTGCATTACATTCTTGATGAAATTAACTTTCCATTGATATATAATTTTATTATATTACTCCAAAACAAAGTGGTGTTATGAGCAATCAAACCTCCGAAATACACTTTTTCCAAAAGGTTTCCACAATTTTGGCCACTACTGTAAATATAATCTCGTATCTAACTCAATTTCGTTTTGCTGATGACGTAGTCATTTTTGCAACTGCCCCATCAAAACTGCAGGGTATGATCCAGGAACTTGCTGACAAGAATAAAGAAGTGGGATTAAAAATGAACTTTCAGAAGACAAAAGTGATGTACAATGCTTTTACAAGAAATGAAGATTTATCGATTGATGGAGAAAAGCTGGAGATGACAGATACGTACGTTTATCTTGGACAGCAGATATGAAGTGAGGGTTACATTGATGAAGAAATTAATCGGCGTATAAAACTTGCCTGGAGAGCTTTTGGAAGAAACAGCATAATTTTCAAGAGCAATATGCCATTATGTCTTAAAAGAAAAGTGTTTGATCAATGCATCCTTCCAGTGCTTACGTATGGTGCAGAGACGTGGACCTTAATTAAAAGAGACATACAAAGGCTGAAGACAACTCAAAGCAGCATGGAGAGGTGCATACTTGGTGTAACCAGGAGAGATAAGAAGAGGAACTCGTGGATCCGAAAAATGACAAGAGTGGAAGACATCATGATCAGAGTTAAATCTCTGAAATGGCAATGGGCTGGACATACTGCCAGAAGGACAGATCATCGATGGACAGCCGAAATTTGAGATTGGATTCCAAGAGACACATGGGAGATGGGTGGATGAAATTCGAAAGTATGCGGGAGTAACATGTAGGAGACTGGCACAAGACAGACCGTTGTGGAAGAAACTTGGGGAGACCTTCGTCCAGCAGTGGATTGATAATCGTTGACAATGATGATTACTTCATTTTAGATATTATAGATTTCAAGAGAAATTGTTAAATAAATGTGTAAAGTGACACATATAAATAATTAGTACAGCAAAGTCACTGATCACAAATAATTTAATTATGCATAAAGTATCTTTGTGTACGTTTTTACATTAACTATATTTGTGTCAATCTCATAAATAACATATTGTCGCTTCATCACTATAATTGTCATCAAATTGTACGGTCCAATTGCGTAGCATGTGACAACGAGTATATCTATTATCCCGGATGTGCCATTGAATAATATACTTCCAGTTGATTCTATGAATGAATGAGTATGTATGAAGTACATGTATTGCAAATTTAAAATCGAGTTGTGAATGGCTTAGTGGTTAGAGATTCAGACTACTGATGGAGGGACCCCAGGTTCAAACCTGGCGTGGTGGTGTGAATTTCTATCAATCGTTGAATATTCGCCTTCCATCGGATGAGCACGTTAAGTAACGGCTCCCGGGTAGGACACCCCCGGTTAAAGTTCCTAAGACCCCTAATTTCTCTCTGCCTTCTATGTTCAAAATTGTACACTTGTTCGGTGGTGCCATCTAGTGTGCTCTCTCACTTACAAACTATTCTGTCAATAGCACTAGATTCGCCTAACTTATTTCTGTGCCCTGCCCGAAAGGGCACAGAAACTGAATGAAGTTAGAGCACATATAATTGAAATATATGGATTTTTTTAGTACATATATTTGAAACATGTGTACTCAAAAATGAGTACATATATTTCAAATTAGAAATACCAAATATACTCACAATTGATTCCCTGTATGCACTCAAAAATGAGTACGTGTCTTTTCCAAAAATGAGACACAAGTACCCGGAGCTATTATAATCCCAGAATGTACTCAAAAGCGAGTACATTTTTCTGATTTCTAAGTGCCAATTTTTAACAGTGTTCGATTACTGTAATACGGCAGTTTCCATCGATGACAAGTGCAACTTTCTAAACTGCGAGCGGAGTTATGACTGTGACGTTTTCTTTGCAACGCTAGAGAAATGCTGATGTGGAATAACAGATATTTCTACTGATTGTGTATACTTATTTTTTGTAGATTTTTTCACTACTAAGGAACTGTTAATGACTGCTCATAAATAAGGGCAAAAGGAAGTCTCTCTTTAAAAAAAAAAACATGAGATGGTGTACTGCTATATTTCTGAAAGAAGGTAATCTTTTCTTAACAATGTTTTTAAGACCCGACGACGAAATAATGAGCGATCGAAAGGAAATGCCAAAATGACATAAAAATGAAATAAAAGAGTATAAGAGAAGCAAATAATGGTTATGGTAAAATGAAAATAATGATAGAAATCTGGAAGCCGAAATGCTGGCTTTGATCCAAAACTCCGAAATGAAAAAAGCTTTAACAATTAGAGAAACAGAGAACTCATGTGCTTTAAAGAATATAAGGAAATCAAAACTTAAATTTTGGAAAATATAGTGATATAAAAGTGATATTAAAATGATTGCACACCAATCGAAAAACGATTATGAGGAAATTCTAGAAACGAAAGAAATATCTGCCTTTCGAAAGAATTGGTCCCTGTGGAATAATATTTTTTTATAATAAGAACAACTGCGCGCTGAGAAAAACTTTTGCACAGTAATTTAAAAATATAAATGATAAGCAACTTTGTCTCTTTTTACCGTTGTGCAGAAACAGTTAGGAAAAGAGAAAAGATGAAAAAATAAATAAAAGGAACTATTTACGATTGGCTGTGACCGTATTTCTGGAAAGGTATGATTTCAATTGGGGCATTTTTCAAACCTTAGACAAATGCTTTGCTGTAATTGTATAAAGGTCGTTCCATAAAAAGGGAGAGTATTTTTTTTGAGTTGGCAACAGTGCGAAGGGGTAAAATAACCACGCAGACGACTACCTGAATTAAGGATGTATCTATGGCAACAGTTATTAGCCGTGACTGACGATTCTGGTTTTTTTATAGCGCAGTTGTTTAAAGTACGTCTGCATTTTGCTATACAGCTATGGAGGTGAGTGATTCAGAGCTAAGAAGTGCAATGCGTTGTGCGATAAAATTTTACTATCGTTTGGGAAAACCGCTCCAGAAGCAGTTGATTTAATCAAAAAAGCTCACAAAGATAAATGTTTGGGTGAGTCAACGAGTATTAGATGGCACCATGATTTCAAAAATGGGCGTTTGTGGGCAGAACTCGCTCCTAAGCTTGGTCGACCTGAAAGTGTTGTTACGGAGCGTATTGTTAACACTGCATAGAAAATTCTGCACAAAAATCGACGAATGACATATCAAGACACAGCGGCGTTAACTAATGCTTCTAAAACGTCGGAAATTACGAATTCTACGCGAAACATTACTGCTGCATTGTGTGCGTGTTCCAGATGGATTCTTCATCACCTGACGAGAGAACAATTGTCAGCCGGAGTTCAGATGTGCCATGAGTGGAAACAAATGATTGCAAAGGATACAAACTTTCTAAACACAGTAATAACTAGCGATGAAACACGGGTCCACTATTTCGACCCCCTCACAAAGCGCGTAACGAATGTCTGGGAAAACACAGGCTCGCCTCCTCCGCCAAACCAAATCAGCTGGGAAGGTGATTGTGATAATTTTCTTTGATCATAAATGTGTAGTCTACCAGCATGCCGTTCCTCCACAAATTACTGTCAATGCTGAGTATTACATTTCAGTCTTGAAGATTCTGCGACGACACATATCGATTAAGCGACCGGAACTGGTGGGCAAGTGGGCCCTACACCATGATAACGCCCGCCCAACATGCTGCTGATTGTGTTCAACAGTTTATTACGAAATGCAACATTGAAATCATGCCACAGCCTGCCTACAGTCCTGATCTCACCACGTGCGATTTCTGGTTGTTTCCAACAATGAAGGAGAAGTTTCATAGCAGCGCAACATTCAACACAGATGCTGACGTTATTCCAGCTGTACAGGGAACGCTAAAGTAGCTTCCACAAAATGCCTTCGCCACATGCTTTTGAATGTGGACTGAATGATTGGATAGTTGTATATCGCCCGAGGGAAAATATTTTGAGAAAGAATATCATACATATTGCTGTACCTATATTTCTTTATTTTGTGTGCTTTTACTCTCAGTTTTTATGGAACGGCCGTTGTAGTTTGTGACGTACCTGCCAGTAGGACGCACACGACATAAAGGCAGATAGGAATCAGAATAAAAAAACGTCTGCGTAGCTCAGTTGGTAGAGCGACTTGTTCCGGAATAAGCGGCCTCGGGTTCGAATCCCGGCGTAGACCAAAAATGACGGAGAAATTTACTTCGTTATAATGGCGCCCGAACTATCCCGATGACCCGGCCGTTCAAAATCTCGCATTGGTGTGATGTTATTTCCACACCGCGAGACAGGAAAAATCAGAGAATTCCTTCTCCAGCGCTTCGAAAAAATAAAAATGTGTGATGTTGCATTCCACACAGCAGATTGACTGGGAGTTCTCAAGTGCACGTTCTACAGTGGATGGCTGCCTGCAACGATTCATGGTCACGGCTGACCCGTGGGCCATGCCCCCGGCCCTCTTTCGGGGGGGGGGGAGATGTGACGTACCTGCCAGTAGGACACACACGACATAAAGGCAGATAGGAATCAGAATAAAAAAACGTCTGCGTAGCTCAGTTGGTAGAGCGACTTGTTCCGGAATAAGCGGCCTCGGGTTCGAATCCCGGCGTAGACCAAAAATGACGGAGAAATTTACTTCGTTATAATGGCGCCCGAACTATCCGGATGACCCGGCCGTTCAAAATCTCGCATTGGTGTGATGTTATTTCCACACCGCGAGACAGGAAAAATCAGAGAATTCCTTCTCCAGCGCTTCGAAAAAATAAAAATGTGTGATGTTGCATTCCACACAGCAGATTGACTGGGAGTTCTCAAGTGCACGTTCTACAGTGGATGGCTGCCTGCAACGATTCATGGTCACGGCTGACCCGTGGGCCATGCCCCCGGCCCTCTTTCGGGGGGGAGATGTGACGTACCTGCCAGTAGGACACACACGACATAAAGGCAGATAGGAATCAGAATAAAAAAACGTCTGCGTAGCTCAGTTGGTAGAGCGACTTGTTCCGGAATAAGCGGCCTCAGGTTCGAATCCCGGCGTAGACCAAAAATGACGGAGAAATTTACTTCGTTATAAGTTGCCTAATCACGTAAGTATGATTAAACTCACATTTTACTTTCGATTCAAAAAGCAAACTGAATGCTTTTGATCGTTCTGTGTTTTGCCCCTTTAACCGGCGAGAGATATCGCCTTGGAAGCTCTGCTTGTTCTTTATTTGAACAGTCAAGACATGGTTCAGCCGAAGCGTTCAGAACACGGGCTTTTAATATGGTCGCATTAAGTAATTATTTCGCTCCGTGATCTACTTCTTTAATTGTGCTGTTCCACTTACAGAGTTACTTGAGCGTTTTCTCATTAACGGTTTACGAAGAAATACCCAGAGGTACACTGGTGCCCGAAATTAAAGTCCGTGAGGCACTCGGAGGGATAAATTGAAAAACACATACCAGCGTGTAGAGAGACGTTTGGCATGTTAAGTGGCCCCATCATTAGGATAATAATAACAGTCAAATGTGAACGCAATTTGCGTGTACAGAGTCACGCCCGCAAATGTCACCAAAGTATTATTTAAGAATTTGATAAACTCTTAAGGACAGACAACTCTCACAATGACGATACACCAGGTTGTTAATCTCTAGAGACAAAGAAATCCATTACTCGATGAAGGTGGTGTGTAGCTCGTGTAGGGCTCTGGGATGGAAGCTAACGAGCTGCTACGTGCCGCGCCAAAACAACCTAGGCATGCTCTATAAGGTTCAGGTCCGGTGATCTGGCTGGCCAGTCCACACGCCGATTATCCTCGCTCGGCAGAAATCGCCGATGAGCTAAGCCCTGTGCAGGCGAGGTTTACAAATCATTAAAAAGAACTAAGGAACAACAACTCCACGAAAAAGTGACCTAGGGCTCTAGGATATCGTACCTGTAGCGCTCAGTATGCACATTGCCTCCGGAAAACACATGGAGTGGTGTGCGGTCATTGAAATGCCGTCTCACTCAAGCAGACATCCGCCTCCGAAGGAGTCTCGCTCGCGGATGATTGCAGGATCATTACGACTTCCATATTCCCTCCAGATGAAATGCCGACAAAATACATTTGTATATTGAATCTGGACTCATCGGTAAAAACGGCATTGGCCCACTCGCATGGACTCCAGGAACGATGTTGTTTCCACCAGTTCAAGCGAACTCTCCTGTGAGATGGGGTTAGTGGGAAACAAACCATAGGTCTTCTGGCAGAAAAGTTAAGACTTCTCGTACATAATGCAATAATAGTTCAACTTGCTTGCTTATACTGTTACTCACGTTAACAATATAAGGTACCAACGACTCGCCGAGACAATCCCCATAAAAATCTCTACGCCAAATTATCGTGAGAACATATAGCATTTTATCCGCAATTTTTATTGGTATTATAAAATTCTTACATATTTACAACTGAAATTTCCCATAGTAAAGGTAATCTCAAAATATCACAGGATAAAGTAACAAACGTTTTTGATGAGCATAGTTCAAAGTATTATCACAACGACTCACCCAGATCTATCATGAATCCATAATCCTTTTGGTCAAAATTCTTCATGACTATTGAAGAGTTATTAGTTATCTTGACTGTGCGTATAAGTTCTTGCCATTAGCAAATCCACGTGTAACAATATCCTTGAGAGTTGGAGCATAAGAATCCAGTCTCACAAGAAGATAAAGTGCATAACTGAACCAAATCCACTTCCCGCGAAACTTCCAAGCCACGGCACAATACATAGTAACTGAATATTAAACCTTAAATAATAAAAAACTGAATCAAATTGAACTATTAATCATATGGTAAAATTTGAAGGTTAAACTCATATTGGCATTCACAAAGACGTCTAAAAAGGTCCCTCATCACGCCATCTGTACCTTAATACCGGACATGTTTCGGGTCGCAATATCCGAGCCCATTCTCAACGGTGGTGTAAGGAAGACGTCTCTCAGATCATATATAACTCATTCTTCACAAGTAGTCGTCTATGAAATTACTGCTAGTCTCTTCATTAGGTCATTACATTAAGTTTTTGATATATCATTTGCTTTAATACCGTAGTCCCATTGGCAGCGGAGAGCTCTGATGATAAATGCCGAACAGTATAGGACCTAAGGCTAACGCGCTCGGCTAGATATCGAGAGATTCGGGATTCAATTCCCCGACGGTGACCGAATAACAATTTTTCGGTTGCTGTGTGTTGGTAAAATTTGGAAAGAGCGACGTATTTGTTTATTCAGTAAAGGACCTATGACGCCGTGCGGTAAAAGCGACATAACGGTCCTCACGAGGTGTCGTACGCCTTGGACGACCTTCGCCAGGTCTTCGTGACACACCAATGGTGTTGTTGAGCTGCTGTTCTAACTGCAAAATAACTTAGGGGTGGGTGTTGGCCTTTTGCTAGTCCTCCTATCGTTCGCTACAGTACAGCATGTGATATAAGTTCACGACACATAAGAAAAGCATTTACAACCATCGGAACGCTTTTTACACGAGCTGTCAATGAGAAATGCCACTGCCGTTCACCGTTGGCTATGTAACTCAATTTTCACATTGTCTATGTAACTCAATTTTCACTTCGCTTTTTACACGAGCTGTCAACGAGAAATGCCACTGCCATTCACCGTTGGCTATGTAACTCAATTTTCACATCGGACAGCATTTTGCTCATTGATCTGAAAATTTCACTCAGGGCATTCGCTTCTCGTTCCCATTTGCATATGTTCTGTGAACAAACACCGCACCGTTTTATTGAGCGCTTTTGAATATTTGTCTTTAAATTTGAACACCAGTGTAGTTGAGCCCACGTGATCCAAGTGAAGGAGTTGCAGCTTCATCCCTGGTTGCATCGTCACAACATTGATTGACTCAGTCCAACTAATGAACGATTTGTTAACTGACTAATTAAGCTCCTTATATGACGATACAGATACGGTTCATTAGAAATCGTAGATACATAATGAAGTTGCAATTAGCATAATCAAGGAATTGAACGAATTCGACACGAGATTTCAAAAGTGTGCGCTTATAACATTGATAAAAAATTATGATGAAGAATATGGAACTGCATATTACGAAAGCTTACTACAATACTAAAGGGAGAAAAATTGATCGAAAAGTCTCATCTAACGGTAATTATTCTCAGCAAGAGCCAACAGATATTGTCATCGCCTAAAATTTTGTGAATGCAGAGCTACTATATAGTATATGTGATAAAGCTTTTAATAAAAATAAAGTGACACTTTTGATTACGTGTTGCGCAGTTCGAAAGAAAGTGTTGCCTTTGAGTTGAATAGGAAATAGTAGAAACACTTGTGACGTACCTGCCAGCAGGACGCACACGACATAAAGGCAGATAGCAGCAACAACGAACGTCCGCGTAGCTCAATTGGTAGGGCGACTTATACCGGAATGAGAGGACCCTGGTTCGAACCCCAACGTGGACTAAAAATGACGGAGAAATTTACTTCGTTATAATGGCAGGTGAACTTTCTGGATGACCCGGCCGTTCAAAATCTCGCAATGGTGTGATGTTCTTTCCACACCGCGGGATAGGAAAAATAAGAGAATCTATTCTCCAGCGCTTCAAAAAATAAATGTGTGTGACGTTGCATTCCACAAACCAGATTGACTAGGAATTCTCAAGTGCACGTTCTATAGCGGATGGCTGCCTGCAACGATTCATGGTCACAGCTGACCAGTGGGCCATGCCCCCGGCCCTCTTTCGGGGGAAGGGGACGTGATGTACCTGCCACACGACATAAAGGCAGATAGCAGCAACATCGAACGTCCGCGTAGCTCAATTGGTAGAGCGACTTATTCCGGAATGAGGGGACCCGGGTTCGAGCCCCGGCGCGGACTAAAAATGACAGAGAAATTTACTTCGTTATACACTATACGGTATACACTCATCGTCAAAAAAATTGCATCCAGAAGGAAGCAACTGACAGGAATGAAACTTGGTGGCTAGGTTTGACATCGTGAGACATGCAAATGATTCAAGTATCACAGTCGGCCGCACATGTGACCCCAGCAAGAAAGGGTCGTAGCGCTGTGCCTGACCGGCTATATAAGGTCATCTCGTTGTGCGTGCTTGGCATTCTGAATCGTGGTGTTATATTGGTTGCATCCTTTGCAAGTGAAATATGCCTCGGAGAAAAGTTGGGAAGCAATTCGAGCGGTTGGAAGAGTTCGAGAGGGGCCGTATCGTCGGGCTCCGGGAAGCGGGATGGTCTAATTGCCGTATTGCGCGCCATACCGGTCGTGCGGATGCTACCATAGCACGCCGTTGGCTATAGTGGATGGAACTAGGCACGCGGCAGCAACAGGAAGGGTTTGGCAGATCTAGACGAACCACGGTGAGAGATGACTGGTGGGTTGTCCGACATGCGCGGAGAGACGCAACAGCCGCGATTGTGAACATTTAACAAGCAGTGGTGCCCTCTATATGCATCGTCCGATTAGTGCCAGCACCATTGGCAGAAGGCTGCATGACGTATAACTACACGCACGCAGACCCTTACGACGACTGCCCTTAACATCACTGCATCGTCGCCAAAGACTGCTTGGTATCGTGTCAGACTGTCATAGAGCCACTCAGAATGGCAGCGAGTGATCTTCAGTGACGAGTCCCACTTTTATCTTGGAGGAGACGACCAACGATCGGTGTGTAAAGGCACCGTGGTCAGCGCCAAGATGGAGGGTTTGTTATCGAGCGTCACACGTCCAGAAGGCCTGGTGTCATGGTGTGGGGTGCAATTGCCTTCGATGCCAGATCACCTTTGGTGTTCATTACAGGAACTTTGACAGCCCAACGTTACGTTAATGAGGTCCTGCAACCAGTGGCCCTACGTTTTCTGAACGCTCACTCCGGTACGATTTTCCAACAAGACAACGCTCTTCCGCATACTGCTGCCGTCTCGAGAGCTTGTCTTCAAGGCACTGACACTCTGCCATGGTCAACCGCAACGCTAGACCTATCGCCGATTGAAAATGTGTGGGATGCTGTTGGACGCGCTATTCACTCTCCACATCAACCACAGAATCTGCAAGAACTGCGTTAGAAGATTCAAGCTGCATGGGATATCTCATCGCATGACACCATTCAGATTCTGTGTATCTCCATGCCGAGACGTCTGGTATGCTGTGTGAGTAAACATGGCTGCCCGACGCCATACTGAGAGGCACTAATTCTTGGCGTGTAGCTCAATAGATATTGCCCTTATCAGTCTCAATGTTTAATCATGTATTGTTTCTGGCAACCTTTACCTTCCTCCCGAATGGCATTGCAATCCGACACGTCCTTCAGGGTGCAACTATTTTTTTTTTTTTTTTTTGGACGATGAGGGTATAACTCAGAGGAATAATTGAAATATGTGTACAGAAGTCATGAAAGCATGGGCAATAACAAAACGTATTCAGCAATTTGTTGATAATCACTTCATAATTTTTTTTCCAATCTCTTATGCTGTTTGCACTAGAATGAAGAAAAAAAAAAAAAAAATGAAAAGGCTGCCTACAAAGTTTCCTGAACGTTTAATATGGAAAATGTTTCTTATTTGAAATCAATGTTGTTGTTTTTCTTTTTCTATTAATTTTTAAAGATTTAAGTATCTTGTGAAAGAATTAAGCAGCACTTAGTAGTTTGGAGAGTCCATGCATGGCTTCGCTAATCGCATATATTCTAATTTAATCAATTTCCTTCCCTTTGAGTTCTTCGATTTTGATGAGAAGTAAGAATTCCTGGAAGCTTCCGAGAAATTCAGTTACAGTTATCCGATCCTTTCCCTTTATTTTCTGCTTCCTGAGAGTTCCGTTCTGTTATCTTTCTTAAGATGTTTTAGAGAGTACACGTCACTTTCCTAAATTTGCCAGATGCATTTCTTCTGTATCAGGACACTTCAGAAGAAGCTATTTTGATCGTTTACCTCTTCGTTTGTTGTACTTACTTCTTATATTGTGATTTGTTAATCTTTTCTTTAAAGAACAGTCAGAAGATTGAATTTGTATCTCCTTTTCAATCATGTCTTTCTATGCTCAAAACACTGATTAGGACTAATTGCCTTTGTTCGTTTGTTGTTCTATAGGTAACTGTTGATTCTGCAGCGCGAAACTAATTTCTGGAGCGAGAAGAATTACTGAAATTCTGCAGAATCATTAGTCCTATGTAAAGTCACAGAGACTGGAACTGAAACTTAAATTTCCCAAAAGGAATGTCTCAAGCATGAGGAAAAGCCTTTAAACAAAAGATTCAAACATCATCTCTATCCGCCTGCTTGTATAAACGAAATCATTGAAATTAATGATTCATTAATACAATTTTTAACTATATGAAAACTAGATTTGATAAGAGGAATTGTGGACAGTTCATCCTCTCCATTTGGAGGTCTTTATTTGTTCAAATGGTTCACTCGTTAACTGTAAGACTGAGTGCCTTGCTTCCATTTCTTCTCAGAATTACACTGTGAATTACGATACAAACTTTGCCTATACTTCGGCTCTTTTTGATGTCATGCCTTCTGTTGTGTTCCATCGTAGTAAGATTCCAAAATTTTTTTAAATTTCCTGCATTAATTAAGCCTCAAGTCGAGTATGTATACCCCACGCTTTTCTGAAAACATTTGCACCTCAAATAACACTTGCATGTCGTTTGTTTTAGCTGTTATTTGTTTTGGAAATCTTCAGAAATATGGAAACTTGCTTATGTACAACCTATCGCAAAAGCAGATAATTTATCGTACTCCAGATATATACCTATAGTTCAAATGTGTATTCTGTAGAAAACGCTGGCGAAGCTCAAAGAATGGCACTGGATATATCAGAGGCTTTGAAAAGATCTGGCATCTAAGATTTCTAAGCGAATCCAGTCAACCAACTTGATTCTGCTTAATATCACTAGCTATCTGGATTTCTTGTTGCTGAGAATACATTCTTTTCTTCATGTATCCTTATTTACTTCCGTTCTTTTGCATATTAACGACTTTTTCTGCGTCCTAATTTCACACCCAATTCACAATTTCTGTTTATTTGTTCGTTCTGATTGTAGTACCGTTCATGTATCCTAGATGGCATGTACTTACATATCCCTAACGGACTAATCGAAGGTTACTACGTGCCGTTACATACCTCTTGAATTATTGGGGCCCTTTTTCTTTTACGTATTAGGGGTAAGCAAACTTTTCCGCCGCTTTAAGGAGAAAGAAGACAGGAACAATCAGAGAACCAGTACACATTTATCCAACGAAATATTGGCAGTAAGCATCAATAACATTTTGCCATTTTTTCGGCTACAAATGAATGCTCCTGTGATAGAAGAACTCGGTTGAGTAGAAGAACGAAGTGACGAAATTTTCGGCCTCTGGAACTGTGGTGAACCGCTGTTGGGCTAGGGTATGTTGCATAGAGCGAAACCGATGAAAGACTGAGGGTGCAATGTCCGGGGAGTAAGTCGAGTGCGGTAAAACCTCCCAGTGTAACTATTCAGGGGTTGATTTCGTGGTGTCACCGTCATGTGGTCTGGCATTATTGTGTAACAGGATTACTGGGCGGCGTCTTTTACCTGTCCATAGGCGTTTTTGCTCGATTGTGGCGTTCAGTTTCGTCAACTGATCGCTATATCGTTGTGCAGTGATTGTTTCGCCCGGTTTCAGCAGTTCGAAGTACAGCACTCCATCATATACCACCACACACACAACAGCATATTTTCCCCCGTGGATATCCTGTTTTGCAGTGGATGTTGATAGCTGGCCTGGGTCGACTCAGGATCGTTTCCGTACTGGGTTGTTGCAATAGACCCATTTTTCATCCCCGGTGACAACCTTCCACAAGAAATTCTTCCTTTGAAACATCTTCAGCAACGACATGCAGATTCCCAATCGTTGACCAATATTACGCTCCGTTAAAGTATGTGAAACCCACTTACCAATCTTCTGGACCTTCCCCGAGGCCTGTAGACGCCGTGCCACCGTCGATTGAGCTACTTTCAAACGTTTCGTTCCGTTGCGTGGTCGATTGTGTGGTATCCTCTTGAAAAAGCGATTCCAGCTCCTCGTCTGCGAGTTCCTGCCGTCAACGTACACGTGGCTTGTCTTCCAAGCTTAGATCACCTTTCTTAACCCTGGCAAACCATTCTCGACACATCCGCTCACCCATAACCATTTCGCCATACGCCTGACATATTGACCCGTATACTTCACTCGCACTAAACTAAACATGAATAACAGACAGTGTCGCAAATGAACTTTGTCGACCGCCATGCTTGGCTCCATGTACGAACTGACAGCACGGGTTGCCGGCCGGTTAGACCCCTACAGCGTCCGCTAGTGAGGGCGGCGGAAACTTTTGCTAACCCTTAATAGATAAGGACAACTTGGTGGCATTTCATTCTTGTAAATCTTCATTTCTTAAGCGGGAGAACGTATTTAATGACCACTATGAATGCTATAAGAAGTCGTCTGCCCTAGTTTGGGAACACTGGTCGCTGGAAAGAAAAAGTGCTCGCTCTAAGATAAAGACACGACCCATACATCATACTGGACTCAAACCCGGTCTCAGATCAGACGACTAGGTGTCACATTTTTACAAACAATGAAAAAAATGAAAGGTTTTCGCATCACGTAACTTCTTGGTAATAATTAATGCCTTGTTTGTTTTCTATCTTAACATCTCTTCTAACTTTGGTTTAACCACATTTCTTTCATTGCTCAATCTACTTCGTAGAAATCTAAGCTTTGTGTTTTTGTGTGTAATATGCGTTGCTCTTTCTCTCTTCGAACAACTCTTTGTCCTACTAAGTCCCAAATTTGCCTATTTCACTACTCATTTTGGGACCATTCATAAAAAGATTTGAAGCTGCACAGAAAAGAGCAGTTTTCCTAATTGACAACTCGGCTATCGCTGATTCCTTTTGAAACCTTTCATGCAAGCAGGTTGTAGTAGCTCGTGTAGCTTTTCCTGGACTTCCAGGCTTCGCTCACAAGAATTACCAGCAATTGTCCCTCCTCCTGCAGCTTCCCGACGCTCTACAAGAAACGCAGTCGCTCAACAAGCATTTGTTGTTGCATAAATCGCCTTGGCAACCAATTCGCCCCCGCTACATCAGAATTTCGTAATTCTTTTCCTGCTTACATGTTGCCGCGATGAGTGTAACTCTCAGTTAGTTTAAAACCGGTTGAGAAAATTGCCGCTTACAGTATTTAGAAAAACAAAAAAATCATCGCAGTGCTTATGAACTGCTACAAAAAATACTGGATTAACTTACAACAAAATATATTGCAGAATTATGTAACGGCAAAGAAATTTTAACAAAACATCTTTTCAATTCACTTAGCACGATAGCTTTGAACTTTAGCCTAGGTAGAACACAGTGCATCAAACTCGTATTTTTAATTCATTATCTATTTATAATATGATGCATACGTTAATGTTATTGAAAAAAACCCATCAGAATGAAACTGCAAAAGCTCAAATGCTTGAGAGTACAGCATATATAAGAATTGAAAAGGAGATAAGATGACACAACATCTCCCACGGTTTTCAATGCCACACTGCAGAATGCCTTTCAACTATTGAACTGGGAGAACGACGGGACAATGATAAGATAATGTAACCCACCTTTGTTTTGTTAACACAGTCATATTTTCACGTACTCCCTCAAAGCTGCAAGTATAATCCAGGTACTTGCTGACAACAGCAAAGAAATGTGATTGAAAACGAACTCATAGCAAATAAAGCTGATGTACCCTGATTTTACAAGAACTGATTTTACAAGAACTGATCATTCAAAGGTTAATGTGGCAAACTTAGAAATAACTGATGCCTGCGTGTACCTTGCGAACAGATGAAAAAGAAATGGGATTAAAAGCCAACTTACAGGAAATAAAATTGGTGTGCGATGCTTTTACAAGAACTGATTATTCAAAGGTTAATGTGGCAAATTCAGAAGTACCTGACGCCTACATTTACCTTGGCAACAGATAACAAGCGAGGACCACATCGAAGAAGAAATTAGTCATCGTATAAAACTTGGCTAGGGTACATTTGAATTTTCAAGAGCAATTTATCGTTATATCTCAAAAGAAAATTCTTTGAACAATGCCTACTTCCAGTTCTTACTTACAGATCAGGAGCCTGCGCCTTAGCTAAAGGAGCCATACAGAATCTGCGGTCAACTCAAAGTAACATGTAGAGATGCGTGTTTGGTATAACCAAGAAGGATAGGGAAAGAAACACGTGGACCACGAAACGAAAATAGTGGATGACATCCTGATCCTAGTCAAAACCTTAAATGATAATAGGTTGGACATACACTATATTGACAAAAGTCACCGGACACCTAGAAGAGAAACACAACATAACATTTATTGACATACATTAGTACGGTGTCGTTCCACCTTTGGCCTTAATGCATGCACTGACCCTTCGAGACACGCTTTCGACAAGTCTTTTGAACACAGCGATAGGTATGCGCTTCCATTCAGTATAGAATACTGCCGCTAACTGTTGCTTAGTAGTAAGCCTTGGCTCCAAACTTCCTATGCGGCACTCTAATTCATCCCATAGGTGCTCTATGGGATTAGGATCGTGGCTCTGTGCTGCCCAGTCCACACACGATACGGAATTATCGTTAAACCACGCCGTAACAGTCCTTGCTTTATGGCTCGGCGCATTATCCTGTTAGTACCAACAAGGCTCGGTTCCTTAGTATTGCCGCAGAGTTGGTAGGGCATAATTGTCCAGAATATCGAGGTAGATATGCTGGTTAACAGGTTTGTCCACAATTACCAACGGGGCTGGGCCATACCACGAAAAACACCCCCACACGAATACACTGCCTGCTGCAGACTTGACCATTGGAGTACACTGTGGTAAATAGCATTCCAACGGCTGCCGACATACCCACACACGGCCATCCGACTAATGGATAGTGTATCTGGATCTATCAGTGCATAGGACCTGTTTCCATTGATCTATGGTCCATGATAAATATTTTTTACACCATCCTAAACGACGAGTATCATTTCGAGTGGAGATGAAAGGCTTATCAGCAGCCGCACGACCACGGTAACACATGGACTGAATTTTTCTGCAAATGGTACGTATACATACCGAGGTTCTAGCGTTTTTACTCACTTGTACACTGAGGTCTTGTGCAGTACTCCGTCGGTTAGCTATAACTACTCTCCTGAGGCTTCGACGTCCTCTATCACTGATTTTCTTTGGTCTGCCGGTACGTTTTGCTGCTTCAGGAACGCCATGTGTCTTCCACTTATTTAGTACATCCAAAACAGTTGACTTGGATATGTTTAAACGCCTCTCGGTTTCTCTTATGGGCAACCCACTGATATAACATCCAGCAATCTTTCCTTTCTCAAAGTCAGTTCTCTCTCGCCGCGATATTTTCACTCAACCTCATAGTGCGATATGATCACGGTCAGGTGCAGGCTTGGTTTTATACCGCTTGCAGCTGTGCCGAAGCATCTTAACAACGCATTGGATCCTTTCATTTGCTTTTGAAGGGGTGACCGGTGACTTTTGTCAATGTAGTGTATTTCTAGAAGAACTGACCAGCGCTGAACAACTGACGTACAAGACTGGATGCAGATGGATAGACAAAAGGCCCAGACGAAATTCGAAAGCACGTTGGAGAGATAAGGAGATAAGCAGCTCAAAATAGAGTTGTGGGAGAAACTTTGGGAGCTTTCATCCAGCGGAGTATTAAGCATTGTTGTTGATGATAATAATCTATGAATGCATGACCAAGAATACAATATTAAACGGATATATGAAAACAAATATAAAAACCAGCACGCAATGAAGAATGGATATATCTGTCTTGATGAGTAACATTGTTGTTACAAATTTTTGAAGATGACAATCCGATTTTTGGCGTAAATGTGACAAGGATGGTAAGTCAGATAATATTTGAAAACTTGAAAATTTTCATCGTCCTGGAGCGGGACGCGAACCGCGTCTCCCAGAAAACGCCTAGGTATGCTAACCACTACACCACCCAGAACGACCAAGTTTCAAGTTTCCGATCAATTTGAATTTAATCCTGTGATGGTTAAATTCAAATTGATCGGAAACTTGAAACTTGGTCGTTCTGGGTGGTGTAGTGGTTAGCATACCTAGGCGTTTTCTGGCAGACGCGGGTTCGAGTCCCGCTCCAGGACGATGAAAATTTTCAAGTTTTCAAATATTATCTGACTTACCATCCTTGTCACATTTACGCCAAAAATTGGATTGTCATCTTCAAAAATTTGTATTACATGGCGTAATCCCGTATTTCTTTTATGAACATTGTTGTTATTATTTTGTAGTGTTTACAGGCCCGATTTTGCGACTGCAGTTTTCGTCCATCATTTATTCTGCCCTTCCCCAAAAATATCGGAATCAGGGGGCAATCATCGAAGGATTGTCACTTTCTGCAACTGTGCTGTTGTTAACACTTCAGTTCCAATTTCTTCAATTTCATTCGATGAATTAACAACTTGCGGAATAATTGTCCCTCTTTTCAATCAGAGGTGTCCGACTTCAGTCTGAAAACCTTCACGTTTTTCAATCTTTCCTTGCTCTTCTTATTCATTCTTATTCTGTAATGGCCGTATCTGCTATTGTAACTTTCTTTGGTTTTTTTTTTTTTTTTTTTTTTGAGGTTTAACGACCACGGTGAGCAACTCAATGGGCTATAAGCAGTCGCCCGTCCCTAATTTATAGTCACTGGTTAAAGGGAAGGGAGAGAGCCAGTGCCGTAAGACAAACACAACATCCATGCCTCACCGGGATTCGAACCCGGACCCCTTCCGACGAATGATCAGAGGCCAACGCCTTAGACCACTGCGCCACCGGGGCGGCTAAACTTTCTTTGTTTCAACCACAAGAATATCAGTTTAATGTAATTTTGTTTTTGTCTGTTTGCATTTCAAGATTCCATAAAAGTTTTTCATCTTTATTTTCCCCAATTTTTTTCCAAATCAATGCTCCCATGAATTTCTTGCATATGATAAACCATGTTTTTTGCGTATTTTCCCATGAAGCAATCAATGAGGCTACTTGTAGCGTTTTGTATTTCGTTTGAGCTATCGCACAGAAAGAGTGTCATTCGTAATCTTCTCAATGTTCCCTTTCGTGGTATTAGTTTGAAATACAGAAAAGATTAAGACTTTTGGTTTTTGACTACAATAAAAATATAATTAATGTTATATTGTATAACTTTTCTCCAGTGCCGAATATACACCGAGTAATCATTGAATTATGACCACCCCTAGCAAAATCGGATGCGCCCCATTGACCACGTAATTTCCGAGAGGGCGCGATTAGTCGACCAACGTAGCATATACTGTGTAAGATGTTAGTGGAGAAGTAGGTAGTAAATAAACAAAGACATCGCTCTTTCCACGTTTTAGCGACACATAGCAACCGAAAAAATTTTATTCGGTCATCGCTGCGGATCCGAATCCCAGATCTCTCCATATCTAGCTGAGCGCGTTAGCCTTACACCACGGTGGCCTACAATCCCCGGCGCTATGTGTGTTTTTCTGTCAGCTTCCGAATAAGAATTTTTCGGTTGCTATGTCTTGCTAAACGTGGAAGGATTTTCGCTTTGGATATCGCACTTTGGATTTAACTGCTATAATTAATATATAGCCAGTGCCGTTATTGCCCATCAAATGGAGACGTCTCAGTGGCTAAGCCCATCTAACAGATTTATGATGTCAGAAGCTGTCAGAAAAACACACATAGTGGTGTAAGGCTAACACGCTCAGATCGATATTGAGAGATTTAGGATTCGGATCCCCAGCGGTGACCGAATAACAATTTTTCGGTTGCTATGTGTTGCTAAAACGTAGAAAGGGCGATGTCTTTGTTTATTCACGAACGCCATGTATTTGGAGGATTTTCACTTTGGATCTCGCACTTTGGATTTAACTGCTATAATTAATACACTATCTACCAACAAGTAATTGGACACCTGTGATAGCAAAGGAAAACGAAGTTTATTCACCTTCAATAGTTGGTGGAGCCTCCACGAGCGGCGATTACAGCTGCGACCCTCCGGGGCATACTCTCAACCAGGCTTTGTACGACGGCTAGCGGTATTTTTTTCCACTCGCCTTGGAGAAGACAGGTGAGTTCCTTCACCGATTTCGGACGGTGGGGGCATCCCTTACGTCGACGCTCCAACTCGTCCCAGAGGTGCTCGATAGGGTTCAGGTCCGGGCTTTGCGCAGGTCAGTCCATTCGATTAACCCCATTGTCACCATACCAAGCCATGGTGGACCTCGCAACATGACAGGTGGCATTGTCATCCTGAAAGTAACATGGGTCCATCCCGTAAAACTGCCACAACGTAGGAAGCGCATGGTCATCCAAAATGGTGCAGTAGGTCTCGGCGTTGAGTCTACCAGGAATTGCGAACAAGGGTCCCGTGCCATACCAGGAGAAACATCCCCATAGCATAATTCCATCGCCGCCGAACTTCACAGTTGGCACAATACATTCCAGTGGGAGGCGTTCTCTAGGCCGACGCCAAACCCAGACCCTGCCATCCGAACGGTAGAGGGTGAACCTTGATTCGTCGCTCCAGAGAACCTGTTTCCACTGTTCAACGGTTAACTGTCGACGTTCTTTGCACTGCGTTAGCCGAGCAGCGCTATTGGACTTTGGTGATCAAAGGCTTGTGGGAGGCAGCACGTCCATGATAACCGAGCAGATGGGCTTCCTTACGGATGGTATTCATCGAAAGAACACTCCCGGATGCCTGTTGAAATTCCTCGCGGATGTGGCCCATCGATTTGGTGCGGTTCTTCCGAATTTCTTTGGCCAGCACCCGTCAGTGTCGCACTCCCAGTTTTGTGGGTCTGCCGGGTCAGGGCACATTTCGACAGTCACCTCTCATCTTCCACTTGCCAATCACGTAGGCCACTGTCGATTTTGCGTACTTCAACTCGCTGGATATGTCACGTATGGATCGGCCATTTCTGGGATACCCGACGATTACACCTTTCTCGAAATCAGAGAGCTCCGAACTGCGTGGCATCTTGCATGCGACTGGTTGCGTTGTTGTTTCCCACACGATATTTAACGTGTATCAGGACCACAGATATCGTCAATTGCAGTGGTGACCAATTACTTTTTGGTAGATAGTGTATATAGCCAGTGCCGTTAATGCCCATCAAATGGAGACGTCTCAGTAGCTGAGCCCATCTTACGGATTTATGATGTCAAAAGCTGACAGAAAAACACACATAGAGCCGTGTATTGTTGGCAAACCGGGGTGTAAGGCTAACGCGCTCGGGTAGATATTGAGAGATCTGGGATTCGGATCCCCAGCGGTTACCGAATAACAATTTTTTGGTTGTTATATTTTGTTAAAACGTGGAAAGAGCGATGTCTTTGTTTATTCACTCTTATGTCTTTGTTTCTTCACTGACGCCACGTATTTGGAGGATTTTCACAATAGGTAGTAAAATTCGGAGGGTGATGGGTAAAAGGAAGGAACTATCGGACTTTGAGAAAGGAAAGATTGTGGGATCTCGTAGAGCGAGTGCCTCGATTTCCAAAACGGTTGAACTTGGTTGTTTCCGAGCCGCCGTAGTTAAAGTGTATCAGGACTGGCGTGAAAATGGCCAAACATTGGCCCGGAGGCAAAACTGCACAGGACAGCGAAAGGTTAATGTGAGAGGTCAGCGCAGGGTCCAACGACTCGTACAAGCGAACAGAAGCAGCACTGTTCAACAGTGGACTCCCCGATACAACAGAGATCAACCCGGAATAGTGTCTGTCATGACTATGCGTTCACAACAGCAGACGACAGCAACGTCATCGTCTCTTTAGCACTGTTCATCGGCGCAAAAGACTCCACTGGTACAAAGATCATACAAGTTAGATGTCGGATGACTGGAAAAGATGTTGCTTGTCTGAGGAGTCGAGTTTTTACTCTACTCCGTGGATGGTCGTGTACGTAATCGGCACAAACAACATGAGGCACTCAATCCACCCTACATGGTCTCCACAGGGCAAGCCGTTTGAGGCGTTTGTACGTTGTGGGGCATGTTTACCTGCCGGGAACTTGGACCTCTGGTGCATGTGGGACAACATATGTCCACTATGATGAATTACTTGCTGACTTTGCACACCCAGCAATGTTTCCCGAATGGCGACGGTGTCTTCTAATGCCACAATGCGCCGAGCCACATGTCCTATGTTGTGCAGGAATGGTTAGAGGAACACAGTTCAGACTGCATATCGATTGGCTTCCAAACTCGCCCGATATCAATCGCATAAAGCACTTGTGGGACACTGTGGAATGGCATATCAAGTGTCTGGATATACCAATCGCCTCCATGCCTGCACTGAAAGTGGCATTACACACAGCTTTGTTGGCCATACCTCCCGATTCCTTCCGGCATCTTATTAAATCAATGTCACGTTGGATTGCTGCTGCTCTGAGGGCGAAAGCAGGACCTGCGAAGTATTAGGTAGGTGGTCATGATTCAGTGATCACTCATTGCATATGATCAGCTCCGAAATTGTCATTGTTTTTAGATCTTTTTCTTCGGTTTTCACGCTTTTACGAATCGCTAATTTTACACAAGGTCTGGTTTTCGTAGCGTAAGGCGAACGCACTCGGCTAGATATCGAGAGATCTGATGTATGATCCCAGCAGTGGCCGGATAACAATTTGTCGGTTGCTATGTGTTGATAAACGTGGAAAGAGCTATATCTATGTTTATTCACTGACGCCACTTATTTAGAAGATTTTCACTATTGTTCTCGCCCTTTGGATTTATTTGCTATAATTATTATATAGCCTGAGCCGTTAATGCCCATCAGATTGAGACGTTTTAGTTGTTGAGTCCATCCAACGGATATGTGATGTCAGAAGCTGACAGATGAACGCACATAGCGCCGTTGATTGTTGACCATTGTAGCGTAAGGCGAACGCACTCGGCTAGATATCGAGAGATCTGGGGTACGATCCCAGCAGTGGTAGGATAACAATTTTTTGGTTGCTATGTGTTGATAAACGTGGGAGGAGCGATGACTTTGTTTATTCACTGGTGCAGCGTACTTAGAGGATTTTCACGAATTATGACTTCACTTTTTAACCGGTATTTCTGTACGCATAGCTGCCGGCAGTTTTCATAATAGTAATAATAATGTTAGGAGTATGCGACGCTTATTCAAAATAGACGACTAATCCGACTTTAATTTTCTTTCTCTCCTTGAATTTCCTCAAAGATTTTCTTCACACGCGAACGTCCCTCAGGAATCTTAAGGGAATCACTTAATTGTCTCTGTGTATACCCAGTTGTCAAACATAAATTAGAATAAACGTAAAAAAAAAAAAGGAATAAAGATGCAAATTATGAATTTACCCGGAAGACAAAACATTCTGGAAATAATTCCGCTGCAGCGTCTTTCAGAGAAAAATATTTTACTGTTTTAATACGAATTTTTTCATCTTCTAAAAGCAAAAAAAAAAAAAAAAAAAAAAAAAAAAAAAAAAGAACGAAATAATTCATTTTGCGTTTTTAATTAAATGACATGAAAGAAAAATCTCTTTCTTCTGCTCCAATCAAAACGAAACATAAATTATTTTGGAAAATTAAAAGAAGTTAGGAGGGAGGGATCATTTTTTATTAGTCCTTGGTTGATGCGAACGGAAAATGTTTAATATTAGTTTTTGCTAATATGCCTACAGCCAAAAAAGCAAGTTTAAAATAAAGGTAACGTACCTGTGAAAATAATAAGAAGAGGCTAATGCAAACTTTTGAATATAGTGTCTGTGAAACTTCGTTCGGGAAAGTGCGTGTAAAATAATGTGCAGATAGTTTATAAACTAAATTGAAGATTTATGCTATTGAGAACAGGAAGGAAGCATACACAAACTGGATGGAAAATATAACGGATCATAGGGTATGATTATGAGCACTATAACGAAGTAAATTTCTTCGTCATTTTTGGTCCACGCCGGGAATCGAACCCGAGTCGACTTATTCCGGAACAAGTCGCTCTACCAACTGAGCTACGCAGACGTTCGTTCTCGCTGCTATCTGCCTTTATGTCATGTGCGTCCTGCGGGGCAGGCCTGTCACATGGCCAACGGGTCAGCCGTGACCATAAATCGTTGCAGGCAGCTATCCGCTGTAGAATGTGCACTTGAGAACTCCCAGTCAATCTAGTGTATGGAATGCAACGTCACACACATATATTTTTAGAAGCGCTGAAGAAGGGTTTCTCTTATTTTTCCTATCTCGCGGTATTGAAAGAAAATCACATTATTGCGAGATCTTGAACGGCCGGGTCATCCGGGAAGTTCGGGCGCCATTATAACGAAGTAAATTTCTCCGTCATTTTTGGTCCAGGCTGGGAAACGAACCCGAGTTCACTTATTCCGGAACAAGTCGCTCTACCAACTGAGCTACGCAGACGTTCGTTCTCGCTGCTATCTGCCTTTACATCGTGTGCGTCCTGCGGGGCAGGCACGTTCACAGCACATATTGAGTGAGACTAACTAAATTGGAAATATGCTGTATGATTGCATTGTTTCGATGGCAAGAGACTCCTACGCCTTTTTTTAAGCCCTGGACAATAGAAAATCATTTCTATGGAAAATGTATTCTTCGTTTTGGGGTAGACTGCGCATTTTAATTAAATGTTGAACCGTTATGAAAATTATGTATCTCATTCTTCAGCTACCAATTTTTGGGATTCTTCAGCGACCAATTTTGGGATTCTTTGCTAAACGCGTAGCTAACGCCACGCGTTCAGCAGAACACCCAAGCCAGTGCTCATGTTGTGTTACGCTTTTCCAGCAAGTAACTTCCCATCTGTTTCGCTCCTGCTCCTGTCGCTACCTACTTTAATTAGCATGGAGATGAAACAAAGCCAAAGACAATGTTCGTTTTCAGTTTTTACATACAGGGTTATCCCAAAAGTCTTGCAAAACTTGAAGATCAGTTTTTGGTATTAGAAGATTTCTGTCGATTGCGTCAGCTACTGTCTGTATCACTCAACCTCCTGTCGGTGTTGCATCATCCTACAGCAACAGCTGCTGATAGAGTTGGTGGAAGCCTGCGAGCGTCAGCTTGCTTCTAATTTTCATGCCGAGAGGTTTTGTACATTCCATTTTCTATATAGCAAAAAATGGGCAAAAAAGCATCATTAAGTGTTACTCAGAGGGCACAAATAGTGACTTTATATCCTGAAGGATACTCCGAACGTGACGTACGCAGAAGGGTGAATGTGAGCAAGACTGCTGTTCATAAAACGATCATGAAATATTGAGATACAGGTGAATTTAGCAACAGGAAGAGAAAACAACGTCACGTAATGACAGCACCATAAGGAAAATAGTTTTGCTTTGTGTGGAGCCATGCTGACTGAAGTGCATCTGACAGCTGCTGGAGGGTGCGTGGTGGAGGATCCATAGGGCGAACAACACGATCGAGGTGGTCCCACACATGCTCAATTGGGTTTCTGTCAGGGAAATAAGGGTGCCTGGGAAGTACTTTGAAGTCTTCATCTTGCTCTGCCAACCACTCGCGGACATTTCTAGCTCTGTGACACATCTCATTGTCATTTTAGAAGATCCCATCAGCCCCAGGGATCTTCCAGAACGACAGTACATGCTTATTATGATCCCTGAGGCTCTTCACACCCATAAATGCTAATAAACATGTATGGGTGTGATGAGCCCCAGGGATCTTCTACACCAATACGTGCTTATTGTTCACCCAATAAGCATATATGGGTGTACGTGGTCTGCAAGGATGGATTCATAACAAATTCGGTCCATAGTGTCCTCCACAGGTATGGGTGGACCCAGAGAATGCCACGAAAACATTCACCAGACCATAACGCTGCACCCACTAGCTTGTGTATATCCAGCAATGGTTAAAGAGTGTTTGTTCTTCGATGTTTCTCGCCTTATAAGCCAACGTCCATCCGTTCGATGAAGCAGAAAACGTGATTCATCGGAGAAGGCAATCCTTCGCCAATCAGCGGAGGTCCCATTCTGATTCTGCCGTGCAAATGTAAGCCTTTTCTGCCGCTGCACCTTCGTTAGCATAGGTGCAGTGACCATCTGTCTGCATCGGAGCCTCATACGTAGCATGATTCGCTGAACTGTCCTTTTAGACACACTTCCGGGAGCCCCCTGGTTAATTCGGCCAGTGAGTAGTTCCACTGTAGCGCGTCGATCGGTCCTCACGCACCTACGAAGCCGACGTTCATTTCTCACATCAATGGCACGCGGTGCTTCGTAGTTTCCACGTCGCTTAGTCGCAATGGTGCCATTTCTCCAATCACGATACACTTTAACCACAGCAGCACGCGAACAGTTCATAAACTGCGTTGTTTCAGAAATATTACTACCCTTGGCCTGAAAGCCGATAATCATCCTTTTTTGCCAATCTGATAAATCGCTCCTTTTATCCATGACAGCGAGTGATATGTTTTCAGAGTGCCTACAGCACATCTTATATACCCTGCATGCCAACTCACGACACGTACCTTCTTTCATTGGCAACACACTGCTGACGTCAAAATAGGAGGCAGTCATAATAATGTAACCCCACTTTTTAATTTGCTTACTACTAATTTCAGTTATTTCAAAATATTTGTAAGCGTCAGGCTAACTTCCTTCTTGAAGTTTTTGCTTGCCATGCCAAACCTTCATGCATTTTCATGCTTGAATAGGACGTTTCATTAAGAAGCTCTTTTACGATCATTTTTCCTGCAACTTCATTCTCAACAACAATTAAAACCTTCTGCCTCTTTGCTCTATTGCGATATCAGCGAGAGTAGACCAAGCCGTGAACCCAAAATTGAATGGATCTTTTTGTCGGCCTGGTGATTGAGTAGTTTGAGGTGCAGACTTTGGGTCAGTCGTACGATATTGACCATGGTTTGTGGTCCTGATGAGACATAGGTGGTGTACTTATGCTTGTCACATGGCTCTGATTCTGTCCTATCCCAGGAACCAATGATTCTGTATTAGGGATAGGAAACTGCTTATAGCCCTTTGCTAACGGTTGTCATTAAATCCCGAAACAAAAAAAAAGTGATCTGTCTCCCAATGAATAAGAATCTCTCTATTTGTCCAAAAATACTTCTTGTACTCATCGGCGATGCATAAGGTGAAAATCCTCCAAACACGTGGCGTCAGTAAATAAATAAATACATCGTACAGGGATCACAGCTCAGAGTTAGTTTTATCTAAAATAGACACGGTTAGAATGCATGTAAAAGCTAAGAGGGATTACATTCCCCTCTTTTTCAAAGGTTTAACGGCTACCATCAGCAACTCTAAGGACAACAAGTAATCGCCTGTCTCTAAAGTAGGTCTAGTAAGGGAAATATTCGGCGCGGAATGACAGATGCCCTCCCATGCCTCATCTGGTATTCCAGTCCGGGCCCAGCTCTAAGTCCTGCGCCTCTGACAGCGCAACCACTGGAAGTGAGGATGTATTCTTTTTGAAAGTTACTACTGGTTTTCTGAAGGAAAGATGAGAACAATCGAAGCATGCATACATATAAAACATATATCTGATACTGATACACGTGTGAACAGCTTTTTATCGTTTCAGCTTTAGATAGTCGTCCGAACGGGGTCCGGGTTCGAATCCCGGTGAGGCATGGATGTTGTGTTTGTCTTACGGCACTGGTTCTCTCCCTTACCTGGAACCAGTGACCCTAAATTAGGGACGGGCGACTGCTTAAAGCCCATTGAGTTGCTCACGGTGGTCGTTAAACCTCCAATCAAAAAAAAAAAGAAAAACATAGTCGTATTTTTAGTGATTAATTAAATAGCTAGATAATTGGCTAATGTTTTGAGCTAGCTTGGTAGGACAAAAATCACACTTTAGAAACAAGTAATTAAGCGACCTGGTAAAAAGAATCAGCTGCTGAATTACGTAACTCCAACAGCTTATTCTTCAAGCATTTGTACAATATACACTCATCGTCAAAAAAATAGTTGTAGCCGGAATAAAGTGTCGCATTGCAATGCTATTCGGGAGGAAGGTAGAGGTAACCAGGAACAATAAATGATTAAACATTGAGACTGATATGGGCAACATTTATTGAGCTACACGCCAATGAGTAGTACCTCTCAGTATGGCGTCGGGCCGCCATTTTTGCTGCATGCCAGACGTCTCGGCATGGAGTTATACAGATTCCTAATGAATTCCTGCGATAAGCCATCACATACAGCTTGAATCTTCTCACGCAGTTCCTGCAGATTGTGCTGTAGGGGTAGAGTGTAGATTGCGCGTCCAGTAGCATCCCACACATTTTCAATCGGCGATAGGTCTGGCGATATGGCCGGCCATGGCAGAGTGTCCGTGCCTTGAAGGCAAGCGCTCGAGACAGAAGCAGTATGTGGACGAGTGTTGTCCTGTTGAAAAATCGCGCTGGAGTGAGCGTTCAGAAAAGGTAGTGCCACTGGTTGCAGGACCTTATTAGCGTAACGTTGGGCTGTCAAAGTTCCTGTAATGAAAACCAAAAGTGATCTGGCATCGTAGACAATTGCACCCCACACCATGACACCAGGCCTTCTGGACGTGTGACGCTCGACAACAAACCGTTCATCTTGGAGCTAACCACGGTGCCTCCACACATACGGATTCGTTGGTCGTCTCCTCCAAGACAAAAGCCGGATTCGTCACTGAAGATCATCCGCTGCCATTTAGAGTGGCTCCGTGCCTGTGTGGCACGCCACCATTGCAGTCTTTGGCAACGATGCAGTGATGTTAAGGGCAGTAGTCGTAGCGGTCTGTGTACGTGTAGTCCTACGTCGTTCAGCCGTCTCCCAATGGTGTTGGCACTAATCGGACGATACATAGAGGGCGCCACTTCTTGCTGACTATCCGCAATCGTGGCTGTTGGGTCGGAAAACCCGTCGGTCGACTCTCTCCGTGGTTCTTCTGGGTCTCCCGGGCCCTTTCTGTCGCTGCTGCGTGCCTTGTTCTATCCACAGGCATGCTACGGTGATATTCGCACGACCGGTATGGCGCGGAATACGGCGATAAGACCATCCCGCTTGCCGGAGCCGGACGTTGCCGCCCCTCTCCAACTCCTCCAACTGCTCGAATTGCTTCCGAACTTTTCTCCAAGGCATACTTCAGCAAACACGCGCAACGGAACGACCTTATATAACCGGTCCGGTACAGTGCTACGACCCCTCCTTGCTAACGTCACATGTGCGGCTGAGCGTGATACTTGCATCATTTGCATGTCTCACGATGTCAAGCCTACCCACCAAGTTTCATTCCTGTCGGTTGCTTCCTTCCAGGTGTAACTATTTTTTTGATGATGAGGGTAATATTTCCGGCCACCAATATAATCAACTGCCAGAATATAGTCGCGCTGGTATCAACACAGACATCAGTCGTATGACTATTACCCTTATTCATCGATCATACACTATCTACCAACAAGTAATTGGACACATCTGCAATCGACGATATCTGCGGCCCAGATACACGTCACGGCCGCCGCCGCCGTTCAATATCGTGTGGGAAACAACAATGCAACCAGTCGCATGCAAGATGCCACGCAGTTCGGAGCTCTCTGATTTCGAGAAAGGTGTAATCGTCGGGTATCACAGAAATGGCTGATCCATACGTGACATATCCAGCTAGTTGAAGTACCCAAAATCGACAGTGGCCTACGTGATTGGCAAGTGGAAGATGAGAGGTGACTGTCGGAATGTGCCCCGACCCGGCAGACCCACAAAACTGGGAGTTAGAGGCCGACAGGTGCTGGCCAGAGGAATTCGGAAGAACCGCACCAAATCGATGGGCCACATCCGCGAATAGTTTCAACAGGCATCCGGGAGTGTTCTTTCGATGAATACCATCCGTAGGGAAGCCCATCTGCTCGGTTATCATGGACGTGCTGCCTCCCACAAGCCTTTGATCACCAAGTCCAATAGCGCTGCTCGGCTAACGTAGTGCAAAGAACGTCGACAGTTAACCGTTGAACAGTGGAAACAGGTTCTCGGGAGCGACGAATTAAGGTTCACCCTCTACCGTTCGGATGGCAGGGTCTGGGTTTGGCCTCTGCCTGAAGAACACCTCCTGCCGGAATGTATTGTGCCAACTGTGAAGTTTGGCGGCGGTGGAATTATGCTATGGGGGTGTTTCTCCTAGTATGGCACGGGACCCTTGGTCGCAATTCCTGGTAGACTCAACGCCGAGACCTACTGCACCATTTTGGATGACCATGCGCTTCCTACGTTGTGGCAGTTTTACGGGGTGGACCCATGTTACTTTTAGGATGACAATGCCACCTGTCATGTTGCGAGGTTCGCCATGGCTTGGTATGGTGACAATGGGGTTAATCGAATGGAATGGCCTGCGCAGAGCCCGGACCTTAACCCTATCGAGCACCTCTGGGACGAGTTAGAGCGTCGACTTAAGGGGTGCCCTCACCGTCCGAAATCGGTGAAGGAATTGATCTGTCTTCTCCAAGCCGAGTGGAAGAAAATACCGCTAGCCGTCGTAAAACGACTGGTTGAGAGTATGCCCCGGAGGGTCGCAGCTGTAATCGCCGCTCGTGGAGGCTCCACCAACTATTGAACGTGAATAAACTTTGTTTTCCCTTGCTATCACAGGTGTCCAATTACTTGTTGGGAGATAGTGTATTTATACGCTGGTTTCCATAAATTAAGGTAAAAACAGAAAAATCGTGATTATGTGTGAAAGAAGAGTTGGAAACGCAAAACTTGGGTATATGACGTCAAATGCAAAGTCAGGGTATCGTATGCAAATGAGTCGCGATGGCATCGGTTTAATACAAATGAGCTGTAGCATAAAAGGGGATCTTGCGGAAGTGTGCGTTACATTTTTTTTCGCAATATAAATGAAGAGTTTCGAGTTAGGAGATTTGTTGCAATGGCTGCAGGACATCATTTAACAGAGAAACTGAGGTAGAGAGTGATCGGATGACTAGACGTAGGCCAAAGTCAGGTACAAGTTGCAAGATACTGTATGTGAATCCTTCTGTGGTACACAGACCAATTTTAAAATACGCAATCGGCTTTCCAGAGGTACAGCGAAGGAAAGCCTAGAGCTACAACAACCATGGATGACCGGTATCTCCGATTAACTAGGCAAAGAAACAGGAAGGCTATTTCGACACAACTGCGGTTTGCCCTTGCTGTGTCTACAGGAACGTTAGCATTTGCGTTCACTGTGCACATGTAAGTGATCTTTATGCTAGGCGACCAGCACACTACGTGCTCCTAACGTTCCCGTCACAGAGATAAACGTTTGAATTGAGCAAGACTTCGCATTAGTTGGACTGAAACCATTGGAGGTCACTGCTCTTCACAGATTAATCCAGATTTCCTTTTCAGAGATATTATAGGCGTGCTCTGATCCGGAGAAAACAAGAGACACGCTATCATTCCTCTTTGACCCGTGAAAGGGATACTTGTTGTGGTGGTAATGTGCTATTTTGGAGTGGGTTCTTGCTACGTGGATGCCGCGACCTATGCGTGTTTCTAAGAGGAACCATGAATTCTCGACGGTATAAGGATAACGACCTATGATTGCCCTTATGCAGGTGCATATTTATCCGTCAAAATGATATCGGTCGACCCCACCGAGCGAGGCTGGTATAACAATACCTTCAAGAAGCGGCCGTTGTCCTTATGGATTTACCAACCAGATTTCTCGACCTTAATCCGATCGCGGATATCCGGGAGGCTTGTGTATTATCCTCTAATTAGGAGCACCAGTGTATTTTAAACGGAGCTCAAAATGTTTGTTTTCTTTTAAAGTGATTACACACAAAACTACTTCGTTGGATTTATATCGTACGCGCATATTAATTTGTTACAATCTCCTTTTGATTCTAGTAGTAATTAAACGTGATTTTTTTTCAAATGCTGAGAAATAGGTTTTTCCAATAAAATACCTGAACATTAATCATTGTATATTTTCCATAAATCTTCACTAAAGTTCTTTCACACCGCTTGAAGGTAACACTGGACATGGCTCAATCGAGAGAACAAGCTGGATTCAGGAGTGGCTACAGCACAATAGATCATATTCACGTACTGAGAGAATTAATTGAAAGAGCGAGGGAATATGAACTTCCATTGAGCATGGCTTTTATCGATTATGAAAAAGCCTTTGATTCGGTGAAACCATCAGCAGTTACAATGGCTCTGAAATCCTGCGGTATTGAAGATGTATACTATTAATAACATCTATGAAAATGCAAGTGCAAAGATTGAAGATGCATTGAAGATGCATATTATTAATAACATCTATGAAAATGCAAGTGCAAAGATTCGGCTGTTTGAAAATACAACACACATAAAAATTGGAAAGGGAGTGAGACAAGGTGACACCATATCTCCGAAGCTCTTTAATGCCACATTGGAAAATGACTTTCAATCACTGAACTGGGGGAACAAAGGGATAACGATTAATGGAGATTATCTAACCCACCTTCGTTTTGCTGATGACGTAGTCATTTTTGCAACTACCCCATCAGAGCTGCAGAGTATGATCCAGGAACTTGCTGACAAGAGTAAAGAAGTGGGATTAAAAATGAACTTTCAGAAGACAAAAGTGATGTTCAATGCTCTTACAAGAAATGAAGATTTATCGATTGATGGAGAAAAACTGGAGATAACAGACACGTACGTTTATCTTGGACAGCAGATATCAAGTGAGGGTCACATCGATGAAGAAATTAATCGGCGTACAAAACTTGCCTGGAGAGCTTTTGGAAGAAACAGCATAATTTTCAAGAGCAATATGCCATTATGTGTTAAAAGAAAAGTGTTTGATCAATGCATCCTTCCAGTGCATGCGTATGGTGCAGAGACGTGGACCTTAACTAAAAGAGACATACATCATAGGCTGCAGACAACTCAAAGCAGCATGGAGAGGTGCATGCTTGGTATAACCGGGAGAGATAAGAAAAGGAACTCGTGGATCCGAAAAATTACGAGAGTGGAAGACATCATGGTCAGAGTTAAATCCCTGAAATGGCAATGGGCTGGACATACTGCCAGAATTACAGACCATCGATGGACAGCCGAAATTTTAAATTGGATTCCAAGGGACAGGAAAAGACCCAGAAGAAGACCACATGGGAGATGGGTGGATGAAATTCGAAAATATGCGGGAGTGACATGGAGGAGACTGGCACAAGACAGACCTTTGTGGAGGAAACTTGGGGAGACCTTCGTCCAGCAGTGGATTTATAATGGTTGACAATGATGATGATGATGATATTTTCCAGATATAAATGGCGAAAACCTAAAGTAAAGTTATTTGTTACTGTTAAGGAAACGATTATTATGATTTAACTCTTCAAGCTGGTGTAATACATTATTACAACTTTCTCGAAAAAGTATTGCCAAGAAAAATGATTTTGGATGGCGACGTTAGGTGGAATTTATGCACGTGAAATGCGTACTTTTAAATGATGTAACAGCTGTCGATTTTAGATACAAATTATTCCTTTGGCGATTTAAAGGCACCTAAGAATCAAATAGGCCCATAGTACTGTAGTATCTGAAAAATAATCTTGGGTAAGAAATGGATGCTGTATTAGTTCTTATGGCACTGTGTGCCTCCCATAATGATGGGTTACTCCTTCGATCCTGAATGCTAGAGAACGCCTTTAAGCTCCAGAACAGAAAAAAAAAAGACAACCACAAACCTAATAGGAAACTCCTCGCTGTCCTTCAAGGATTAGGCCTTTCGCCTGTTCCGGCTTCACTGCGTGTCCTCTAGCGGCTGCCTTGCCCTCAGGATTGCGTTTAAAGACGATCTTGGGCAGACGTCTTTCATTCAGCCGTACACCATATTTTTTTCAACAGATGCCAATTAATTGTGTGATAGAAGTAACTCGAAGTCAGATCTCATGTCCTCGTTTCACAGGACTTCTGCAACCTTGCACGGCACTTAGACGTTGCACCTCAGCAGTTTTCAGATGACTGTAGTCTTTTTGACACAACAACCACATCTCACTTTCGTATAACAAGATGGTTACAGCCACCAGTGTAGAAATCAATCTTTGTTTCCCTCCTGGCTTTCTTTCTTCGTGGCTTTTTAACTGTGGCCCATATTTGTCTGAATTTATTAAGCTTTTAAATAATATCATTGCTTTTATCACATGTGTCATCACAGCTGAAGTAAATGAAATGTGAGACTTGTCCGATCGTTTCCTTATCGATAACGACTTTTGTGAGGAGAGGATTTACCTTTGAATCCAATGATCTTAATCCTCATTGAAGAGATTTTTAAGTTGTAACTCTTCGTCAGGTGGCTACGTTACTATTTGAAGTTGATCACGAGACTAATTAAGTACAATTTTGTAATCAGCAAAGAAAGGGTATTGATATAAACGGTGTTGCCGATTTTTATTTTCTGGCGATTTCAACCTTCCCAAGCGTGGATCCCATCGTCTTTACCAAATACCACTAAGGAGAGCCGGTGATATACCGAACTCTTGTCTCTCAAGTTGATTTACGGGAATTTCACCTAAGTGACCGCAGTTAAGGCCTATCTGAATCGTATTTTTTGCTATTCAATCAATGGTCTATAACGTAAATGTCTTTTCGTACTGATTCTTTGTCGCTCTTCTTACGTTATTTTCAAACATCATCAAACGATGAAAGAGTTCCTAAATTACGGCCAGACGAAACATTTAAACAGAAGTCAAACTTACGGAAATTGGCTTTATTCCAGATGTTTTCACTAATACATCATAGCACTTCACAGTTTACAGAACAAATCAGTATCAACCACATTCAACGCTCCACACTCCACATTCCACACGAGCAACTGTTGTTTTGTAGTTTATATCTCTGGTTCTTATCTCATAACAGGCATACGTCACGTTCATTCTACCTCAATTGTGTTGCCAACAGTATTCGTTTGAGAGAGAAGATATCACGTTAAGTGTGAAGTATAACTGAGAACAAACTCAAGATTTACATAGGGAAAGAAACTAAAAAGGAAAGTTAATTTAAAATATACGTCACAGGTCCTAATGAAGGGTTTGGAGCATCCATGCTTTCAGGGAATATTTGATATTTGGGTGCGATAGATTCGGTCAAACGCTTTATCGTAATCTACAGGGTGAGTCAAAAGTCGCAGGACACCCTTGTATTTCAGAAACGGGAAGAAAAGTATAATATCTGAATACCCAGCAGAAACGGTGAGAGGGCCTATCTTTTAGGCCACTTCAAGAACATGGCCGCCATCTTGAAATCAGTCATATTACATTAAGATCAAATTTTTCAAATGGTAAGGGAGTCATGTTGCATATCAGACAAGACCAGAATTTTCTGAGAAATCGATTGCCGTAATCAGATGTGACATATGTGTTGTAGTTCACAAGTTATCAGCGCAGAAAGTTGAAATAACAACCTCTAAATTACCCTGTGATGCGCAGCTATTTGATGTGTTCAGTGTGTTGTCCTTGTTGCTGAACACAGAGTTGAAGGCGTTTGGTCCAGTCGTTATGCACCCACTCGAGAATATCGGGAGAAATGCGGTTGCAAGTCTCCCGGATGCGTTGCTCAATGTGGTGTTTGTCGCGGATTTTCTCGGCATACACTAAGTGTTTCAGATGACCCCACAAATAAATTTCGAGCGGTGTGAGGACGGGGGTTCTGGATGCCCATTCCACAGGACCACACCGGCCAATCCAATGACCATAGTATTGAACCTCTAGCCATTGACGAACATTTGCTCCGTAGTTTGGTGGAGCCCCATCGTGTTGGAAATAAGAGGTGAAACTGCCATCTTCGTTCAGAAGGGAAGAGAACACTGTTTCCTGTAGCATTTCCAGGTATGCTGAGCATTTATATTATTGTCGATGGAAATGGGTCCGATTACACGGGTGCACCACACCATAACCTTTACATTATCAACGACTTTAGATAGCTCCGTCCAGTGAGAGTTTCTGTCACACCATTACCTGTGGTTTTGACAGTTAATCTCGTCACTGACATAAAAATTGGCTTCTTCACTGAACAAAATGCCCTGTTCGAATGAGAGATCCTGCTGATGTTGGTCTAAAGCCTAGGTGCAGGACTCGACACGTCTATCAGGGTTATCCTGTGATAGTTGCTGCTGCATCTGGATCTTGAACCGATGCCAGTGAGTGGGGCGAAGAATGCGTACAATGGCTGACCGGCTGATACCACATTCTGCTGCGAGTCATCGTGTGCTACATTGTGGACTCTTTGCAAAGGATGCGAAGACCATTGTTGAGGTTTTCTCGTCTGTAGAAGTTTTCGGCCGACCACTACGTAGCTTGTCGTCCACAGTCCCAGTTTCTCGGAATTTGGATATCAGTTTTCAACCGGCCACTACGTGGATTCTCGTCCACAGTCCCAGTTTGCCGGAATTTGGATATCAGTTTTCGGCCGGCCACTACGTGTATTGTCGTCCACAGTCCCAGTTTCTCGGAATTTGGATATCAGTTTTCGGCCGGCCACTACGTGGCTTGTCGTCCACAGTCCCAGTTTCTCGGAATTTGGATATCAGTTTTTGGCCGACCACTACGTGGATTGTCGCCCACTGTCCCAATTTCTCGGAATTTGGATATCAGTTTTCAACCGGCCACTGCATGGATTGTCGTCCACAGTCCCAGTTTCCCGGAATTTGGACATCAGTTTTCGGCCGGCCACTGTGTGTATTGCCGTCCACAGTCCCAGTTTCTCGGAATTTGGATATCAGTTTTCGGTAGACCACTAAGTGGCTTGTCGTCCACAGTCCCAGTTTCTCGGAATTTGGATATCAGTTTTCGGCCGACCACTACGTGGCTTGTCGTCCACAGTCCCAGTTTCTCGGAATTGGGATATCAGTTTTCAGCCGGCCACTACGTGGATTGCCGTCCACAGTCCCAGTTTCTCGGAATTTGGATATCAGTTTTTGGCCGACCACTACGTGGCTTGTCGTCCCAGTTTTTCTGAATTTGGATATCAGTTTTCGGCCGACGACTACGTGGATTATCGTCCACAGTCCCAATTTCTCGGAATTTGGATATCAGTTTTCAGCCGGCCACTACGTGGATTGTCGTCCACAGTCCCAGTTTCCCGGAATTCGGACATCGGTTTTCGGCCGGCCACTACGTGGCTTGTCGTCCACAGTCCCAGTTTCTCGGAATTTGGATATCAGTTTTCGGCCGACCACTACGTGGCTTGTCGTCCACAGTCCCAATTTCTCGGAATTTGGATATCAGTTTTCAGCCGGCCACTACGTGGATTGTCGTCCACAGTCCCAGTTTCCCGGAATTCGGACATCAGGTATCCGACAGTGATGTGTGAAATTGGTGGTCTTTCTGGGTGTCGGTTGCTGAAGTCTGTGGCTATGATACGACAGCTGCGTTCCCCAGATATTGGGATCACCTCAATCCTCCCCTCTTCCGTCAATGCCATTTTTCACTTACCTGCAACAAACAATGGATACTTCAAATTTCTGTGACTTGTGAACCACAACACATATGTCAAATCTGATTAAAGCCATCATTTTTTGAGAAAATTCTGGTCTTGTTTGATATGTAACATAACCCTCTTACCAATTGAAAACTTTGAAATTGATCCAATATGGCGAATTTCAAGATGGTGTCCATGTTCCGGAAATAGCCTAAAAATAAGACTCCTCACCGCTTCTTTGTTGGGGGATTCAGATATTTCATTTCCCCTCCCATTTCTGAAATACATGGGTATCCTGCGATTTTTGACTCACCCTGTATATGTGTTTCAAGCAGTGGTTAGGGGTAACATTTGAGATAGTGTTACCAAAATCCTACAATAGAAATATAAGAGATAGTGAATGGTAATTAAATGCTTTTTAAGTGATATTTTATTCTCATGTTAGGTTTTTTAATCACTAAAATTTGTTTTTTTCTGGTCTAAGGGACTTTTTTGTCGTTTCTCTCGTAGAGTTCTTCTTTTTGTTCTTTTGCATTTCCAATCACAAACCTCCGTATTTGTATTTTCAAAAGCCCGATTTTTCTGTAGAAAAGCATAAAACACAAGCACTTTAATTCCCCACTTTGATATTCAAAGCGTCCGTCGTAGATTAAGCTCTACCGTTCAATCTGGTTTGGGACAAGCTATTTTATTCTCAGAATTGTAATGTGATCGCCAGTTGTTGTCGGAAACCCACGTAAACCGGTTTTATCAGCTGTGAGGTGGTGTGCCTGTTAGAACTTGATAGTAAGAATGTGGTTTGACTGGTTTTAAACAGGAAATAGACACTTCAGCTTCAGTTGTGAGCTTTCGTGCGTGACAGGTGGATGTTCGTTTTTGCTCTCTGTGAGTACGTGTTGCTTTCGGGTATTGAAAAATGGATATTTCCCCAAGGAAGCGTGCAAAAATAATTGCTCTGAAGGATCACACTTCTATGGCAGTGAGAGATATCGCTTCTGCAGTTGGTGTAGGCAAATCAAGTGTATCAAGACTGCTTACGCGATACAATGCATCTGGATCATCGTCTCCAAAAAGGAGATGTAAATGTGGAAGAAAACGAAAAACAACTCCCCGAACAGATAAATATCTAATCAGAAATAGTAAATTGAATCCAAAAAAGAAAAAAAACCTGCAAAGAGATTTATTGGCTAGTGGTTGTGATGTTTGTGATTCAACTGTACGCCGTAGGCTTCTGGAAGTTGGCCGGAAGGAAATATGGCCAACGAAAAAACAATATTTGAATGCGAAAATGAAGATAAAATGTTTAGCATGGGCCAAAAAAATATAAATCATGGAGTGCTGACAACTGGAAAAAGGTAATTTTCAGTGATGAAACTCATTTATTTATGCAGGGTTACCAAGAAAATGTCGTTAGACGAAGCAACTGTGAACCCTTAAGACCTGAGCATGTCAAACAAACTGTGAACCCTTAAGACCTGAGCATGTCAAACAAACTGTAAAACACCCTCTGAAACAGATGTTTTGGGGTTTTTTCACATCAAATGGCACTGAAAGCTTAGTTCCTGTTCAAGGTATGATGAATTCAGCCAAATACGTAGAATATTACAACGTAGGATTGTTCTATTCATGCAAACTTTTGACGGGACATTTCAACATGATTTGGCCTCATGTCACAAATCTAAATTGGTCAAGAATTTCATGCTGGAAAATCAAATTCATTTGCTTGATTGGCCTGGAAATTCACCAGACTTAAATCCCATAGAAAACTTGTGGAATATTTTGAAGAGACGTTTAGGTAAAATGGACTGTACAACCAAAGAACGCATGATAACGAATGCTATAAAAGTGTGGTTCCACGATTATGAAGTCAAAAATATGTGCGCTCAATTAGTGGAGTCAATGTCAAAACGAATTGATGAGATCATTTCTGCTAAAGGAGGACATACTTCATACTAATACAGATATTTATCAGTGTGTATCAAGGCATATGGCTCTGAAAACCTGCATCTCCGAAGCTCTTTAATGCCACATTGGAGGGTGTTTTTCAGTCACTGAGCTGGGAAAACAAGGGGATAAAGATTAATGGAGATTATCTAACCCACCTTCGTTTTGCTGATGACGTAGTCATTTTTGCAACTAGCCCATCAGAGCTGCAGAGTATGATCCAGGAACTTGCTGACAAGAGTAAAGAAGTGGGATTAAAAATGAACTTTCAGAAGACAAAAGTGATGTTCAATGCTTTTACAAGAAATGAAGATTTATCGATTGATGGAGAAAAGCTGGAGATAACAGACACGTACGTTTATCTTGGACAGCAGATATCAAGTGAGGGTCACATTGGTGAAGAAATTAATCGGCGTACAAAACTTGCCTGGAGAGCTTTTGGAAGAAACAGCATAATTTTCAAGAGCAATATGCCATTATGTCTTAAAAGAAAAGTGTTTGATCAATGCATCCTTCCAGTGCTTACGTATGGTGCAGAGACGTGGACCTTAACTAAAAGAGACATACAAAGGCTGCAGACAACTCAAAGCAGCATGGAGAGGTGCATGCTTGGTGTAACCAGGAGAGATAAGAAGAGGAACACGTGGATCCGAAAAATGACAAGAGTGGAAGACATCATGATCAGAGTTAAATCCCTGAAATGGCAATGGGCTGGACATACTGCCAGAAGGACAGATCATCGATGGACAGCCGAAATTTTAGATTGGATTCCAAGGGACAGGAAAAGACCCAGAAGAAGACCACATGGGAGATGGGTGGATGAAATTCGAAAGTATGCAGGGGTGACATTTAGGAGACTGGCACAAGACAGACCGTTGTGGAGGAAACTTGGGGAGACCTTCGTCCAGCAGTGGATTGATAATGGTTGACAATGATGATGATGATGATCAAGGCATAGAATGATATAAAGGCATAATTTTGGAAAAAAAGAGTGATTATTTACTTTGTCTTAATTAATTTGCACAGTATAGTACGAGTTTTAATTTTTACAGAATACGCTAACTAGGTAACATCGCAGAAATGGTTAGCATTTCGGCGTCATAGGTTCGTGTGTACCACGTTTAGACAAATCAGATCACGCAACGTCACAGACCGGAAACCGGCCGTTTTTTCTGTTATAAGCGTCGCGTGGCTCTGTCAAGCAGTGGGTAAGAATGCCGACGTCGTGTAAGAGAGTCGAACAGTAACATCAGCGGTTTCCACAGAAGTCGCATTATCGGCATGAGGGGCTGCAATGCTTCCATCCGGGAGATTACTGGTCGTGTGAATCTCAGTGTGTCCGTCGTGGTGGTAAGAGTGTGCAGGGAATGGTTCGAAAAAGGACGTAGGACACGAAGAGAAGGACGTCGTGCGCAGACAACGCCGAAGGACAGCCGTCACCTCATGAGGATGTCTTTGAGTGACTGTTCTGTATCATCAATGGCGTTGGCGCAGCAGTGGCAACTGTGACACATTCTTCCATGTCAGCTATAACAGTACGTCGCTGGTTATTGCAATTCGGACGACAGTCTCCTCTGACTCTAATCAGACTACCTTTGACACAGCAGCAACGGACTGCCAGACCGCAATGGAGCATCGGGCTAAAGAATTGACGTGACGAATGGCACATTATCGTGTTCTCGGACGAAGCGTGGTGGTCGCATTTGTGTCTGCCAAGGACAGGAGCCACCCTGGTGGCGCAGTGGTCTAAGCGTTGGCTTATGACCATTCGTCCGAGAAGGGTTCGTGTTCGAATCCCGGTGAGGTATGGATGTTGTGTCTGTCGTACGGCACATTGGCTCTCTCCCTTTCCTGGAACCAGTGACCCTAAATTAGGGATGGGCGACTGCTTATAGCCTATTGATTTGCTCATGGAGATCTTTAAACCTTTAATCAAAAAAAAAAAAAAAAAAAAAAGAAACAAGGACAGAGGGAGAATGTATTTGCACCAGCCATACTTCACCAACAAGAGGCATTATGGCTTCGGGTGCTATCTGGTACGAAAGCAGATTACTTCTCGTGAGGATCCGTATACTACCATAACAAGTGCCTGTTACGTCAATGCCCTTCCGTACCTGCAGGACGTTCCCGGGGACATATTTCAGCAGGACAGTACCACACCACATGGGCAGTGACAACACATGCCTTCTTCAGGGATAGCAATATTCCATTTCTGCCGTGGCTGATAAGATCGTCATATATATCACCCATAGAAAATCTCTGGGACATGCTCAAACGACAGGTGCAGCGGTATGACCGTCCGCCGGCAACGTCGTTTGGGACATATTTCAGCAGGACAATGCCACGCCACATATTGCCGCGACAACACGTGCCTTCTTCAGTGATAACAATATTCCATTTCTGCCGTGGCAGGCTACATCGTCGGATTTATCACCCATATAAAATATCTGGGACGTGCTCAACCGACAAGTGCAGGGGTACGACCTTCCGCCAGCAACGTCCCTTGGGACATATTTCAGCAGAACAATGCCACGCCACATGTTGTAGCGACAGCACGTGCCTTCTCCAGGGTAATATTCCATACCGTGACCGGCTAGATCGTCGGATTGATCACCCATAGAAAATCTCTGGGACATGTTCAAACGACAGATGCAGCAGCTGTACGACCGTCTGCTCTCAACTCTTCATGAATTTTTGGACGCGGGTCAATAAATTCTGGATGGCTATTCCGTGGGACACCATTCACGCATTATTTGATTCGATGCCTCAGCGCGTACTGCAAAATTTACACATTATTTGACTCGATAAAAACCAGAGGTTGCCACACCGATTATTAACTACATCGAAGCATCTGGCACGTATGACATCGAGATACTAATAATGTATTCTGTATTGCCTGATGAACATAACCTGTAAAAATCAAAGTCGTAGTTCGATTCCTTTTAGGTGTTCTGTTTCTTATGAACATGAGTGTATCTTACACGCCATTTATATATTTAATTGGCGTGCATAAATAAGAAAGGAGTAATTAAAAAAAATTGCGCTGTTACCTTTCTTCAATCTGTGAAGAAAGTAGCTATGGCTTGATGCCATGTTTCTAATCAGTGTCGAAAGGGTGGAATACAGTTTTTTCCGTAAAGTTCCTGGACTCGAGTCTCGCGGGAGGCATGAATTTTGTTGTGTTTGTACTTTGATTAAGATTCTGTCTCTGTCATGCCGTCTGTAACTTTAAATTATTAATTAAAGGCTGTCTTTAAACTTCGATGTTCATCGGGATCAGAAAAAAGAAATGAGTTCTTCTTAACTAACTGTCAATGATACTTTCACTGAGAGAGCATTTCATTATTCAGGACTCATCTGATGCGTCTTTCAAAGAGAGCGAAAGAGAAAAGAAAAAAAAAAAAAAGGAAGAAAGGAGATCGCGTAAATAGCAATGCACATCTAAATGGCTATTGCAACAGCTAGATCATTCCTGTGAGATGCCTATCTTAAAAAGAGTTTTGTAATGATAATGCATGATTGTGTTCGGCTTTCAAATGTTTTCATTCATCATCTTCTAGGGAGTAAATTGTGAAATTTTAGTTTCGAGGAATTTAAAGGATTTACCGAAACTTTTCGATCACGAAGTTCCTTCTTTACGGTACCTATAAAATCATATTTAATTATATTTGATAAGACTAAAGTGTTTCCGCTGCTACAACCTTTCACGGCAATCTTTGCAGCGGGCTTGACAGCAATTTGCTCACCGAATGCTTTTAGTAATCACTGGAAACTCCTCTAAGAATTGTGCACAAGTGTCTCGTTGCAACTGTTCCACATTGTTAAAGCTTTCCCATTTCATGGTTTTTAAACTAGTTTTAAGTCTAGGAGGTAGAAAGATTGCTAAATTTGCTGTAATTCTGTGTTTAATTGAATTGCTGTGTGCACCTTTGTGCAGTAATAAGTTTATGCTCACACGCGGTGGCGCTAACCTAGGTGAAGGGGGACCCTCATCATTAGACCTTTATTTCAGATAAAGCACCTCTTCCGGTGCTTTACGAAAATGCCGATCTGTTTCCATTTTATTCAAAAACAGATATCTTAGTTTAACTACCTAGACTACATTATGAAACCCAAACCTTCTGTCTGTCGGTGGCACCATTACAACATACATAAATCTACTCCGGGGAAGAATGCTTTCCCAATTAAGCTACGCCGATAAGGGCTTATCACTGCAAGTTGCCTTCTTGACATGTCTCTTCTCTTTGTAGTAGGCCACATATATCCATCTTTGAGAAAGGCGGGGGAGTGTGACGTGCCTGCACCGCAGGACGCACATGAAATAAAGGCGGATAGCCGTGAGAGCACATGCCAGTGTAGTATAGTGGATAGCATTCGGAGCTTCGGAGCCGGCCTCTGGCATTAAAATGATGGAGACATTTACTTCGTCATAGGACACAAAATCGCAGGTTTTGTGTCCGCCGCAAACCATGCTTGAAATATCTCACTGTAGAAGAAGGAATTCTCACTAATTCCACATGGTGCGTGGAAGAAGCAATCCCACATTTTTAGAAGTGAAGAAGGAATTCTCATTAATTCCAGACTGTGTAGAAGGAACATCACACACTTTCGAAGAACCTAACGACCAGTACCGGCACTTTGACGTTCGGTCTCAAATGTGAAACCCTAACCCTCTCTCTGCCGGTATCGGGGCTTGGGTTCTGCTATTTGAGGCCACTAAAAATTGGAAAGGGACTGAGACAAGGTAACACCATATCTCCCAAACTTTTTAATGCCGCATTGAAGAATGTCTTTCACTTATTAACCTGGGAAAACAAAGAGATAAAGATTAATGAAGATTATTTAACTCACCTTCCTTTTGCTGGTGACAGTCATTTTTGCAACTTCTCCTGCATAGCTACATAGTATGATTCAGGAACTTGCGGACGAAAGTATATAAGTAGGATTAAAAATATTTTTTCAGAAGACCAAACAAATGTACAATGCTTTTACAGATGAAGATTTATCGATTGATTGGGTAAAGCTGGAGGTAACCGATACTTACATTTACCTTAGGAAGCAAATATCAAGCTTAGGTCACATTGATAAAGAAATTAATCGAAGTATAAAACTTGGTTGGAGAGCTTTCGGAAGCAATAATACAATTTTTAATAGCAATATACCACTAAGCTTTAAAAGAAAAGTATTTGATCAATGCATTCTCCCAGTGCTTACGTGCGGAGCAGAGACGTAGACCTTAACTAAAAAAAGAAATACAAAGGCTGCAGACAACTGAAAGTAGCATGGAAGATACATGCTCGGTATAACCAGGAACGATAAGAAGAGGAAGTCGGGCAAGGAAAACGACACGAGAGGCAGACATCGTGATCAGAGGAAAATCCCTGCAATGGCAATAACGCGGACATATTTTAAGGAGAACGGACCACCGATGGACAGCAGAAATACATTTTAGACTGTATTGCAAGGGACAGAAAAAGACACAGAAGAAGACTACATGGGAGATGGGTGAATGAAATTCGAAAGCATGCGAGAGTGACATGGGAGACTGTCTGAAGACAGACCGTTGTATTGTGGAAGAAACTTGGGGTGACCTTCATCCAGCAGTGGATTGATAATACACTGGCGGAAAGTGAAAAAAGAACACCAAGAAGGAGACGTCTGATACCAACGAAATTTATACAGCATAATAACGGAATACAGAGGATAACGTGATCAAAACATTATGGCAAAATACAGCTGTATTTGCTGGTAAACTGAAAAATAACATTTCCATGTAACATGGTTAGTACGAGGTTCAACCGCCATGAACTGCGTCACACAGTGCAATTCTGGCATGGAGTCTGTCGTACAGATGTTCGATGTAAGTTTGGGGTATTGAGTTCCAAGCATCCTCAACCTGGACGCGTAAATCGGGGATGGTCGTGGCTGGCCGTGGTGACCGGATAAGTCGTTGTCCCATAAAACTCCACACGTGCTCAATGGGGGACAAATCCGGTGAACGTGCATGCCATGGAAGTTGTCTCACACCCTGAAGTGCATGTTGCGTTGCACGTACCGTGTGTGCGCGTGCGTTATCTTGCTGGAAAACACCACGATGGACCGACCTTACAAATGGCACAACAACGGGCTAAATGATGTTGTTGATGTAGGAGGTGCTGTTTAACGTACCCGGTACAAACACTAGTTGTGTACGGGAGTGATAGCTGATCGCTCCCCACACCAGGAGACCAGGTGTAGGCCCTGTGTCTGCGAACACGCATACGGCCATCGAAGGCTCCCAAGCAGAATCTGCTTTCATCGCTGAACACGACAGATCGCCATTGCGTTCTCCAGTGCAGACGTTGGCGACACCACTGCAGCCGTTCCTGACTGTGAGCTGGAGTCAGAGGTACACATGCCAGAGGCACACGTGCACATAGTCCTGCATCCAGTAGACGGTTGCGGATTGTTCGCACAGTCACCTCAGGTGCAACGGCAGCTCGGATTTGCGTCGCAGTGGATGTTCTGCTTGACAACGCCGCTTTCTTATGCGTCGATCGGTCCACTCATCAGTCCGTCTGTGACTCCGGGTTCCACGTCTTCTCGTGTGAGAATGTTCCTCGGACCATCTACGCCACCATCGTACCACCACGGATACTTCCCGTCCAATTTGCTTCGCAATACGACGATACGACCACCCGGCCTCGCGGAGTCCGACTAGATGACCTTGCTCAAAGTCCGATAACTGCTGAAATCGTACACGTCTTCCATGTCCAGGCATTGCACCTTCTTCAGGGTCTTCGCACGTGTCCGTACGCCGACGAATGATTATATTCACTTCGCCGTACTCCTTAAATACCACCGACGATAATTTGCATATTATGCCGTGCTGTGGCGTAAGCGCTCACCAGTTGGTCCCGAAATCAGCATCACACCTACGTAAACTCGACTCCATCAACATATTTAAATTTCATGATCGACCGCCAATTCCTTCTTGGTGTTCTTTTTTCACTTTCCGCCAGTGTAGTTGATTGTATAGACATAAGTATGTAAATAAGAGGTCCGGTCAAAACGTTTCGAGACTATGCCAATATACAACAAAGTACTTACGTTACTTAAGTCTGGCTATGATGTCTATCAACGTACTCTCCTTCGGCAGCGATACACCGCCGCCAGCGTTTTTGCCCCTGTTGGAACGCTCCCTGGAAGTCCTGTTCGCAAATCGTATCAAGCACCGTCTGCGATTCGCGCTGAATCTCGTCCACGGTTTCAAAACGGCGACCCTTGAGCTTCAACTTCATCTTCGAGAACAAAAAAAGTCGCAGGGGGCCAAATCCGGCGAGTAAGGCGGGTGAGGAAGGGTAGTCGTGCTGTTGCGCCTGCAAAACTGGCGTGTTGCTAACGTTCTGTGAACTGCTGCATTGTCACGATTGAGCAGGAAATCGCCCCCTGCGCTACATTTCGGGTCGTTTGCGGCGAATGTCCTCCCTAAGATGCCGCAGAACATCGCAGTAAAAACGGGCTGTGGCGACCTGGTCCTGGGGAACGAATTCACGCCGCACAACCCCGCGAATGTCGAAGAACACGATGAACAGGCTTTGGTTGCGCTCCGGACCTGTCGGGCCTTCTTCGATCGTGGAGATGCCGGGTTCTTCCATTTCGACGACTGTTGTTTGGTCTCCGCGTCGTAACCGTAGACCCAAGTCTTGTCCCCAGTGATGACCCGCGACAGGAACGTTGTTTCATTCACCATCTGTTGACGAAGATTTTGACAAAGTTCGGCATGGAGGGCCTTCTGTTGGGGCTCAGAATATTTGGCACAAACTTTGCAGCAATGCGGGGCATGTCATATATTTCTTCTGCTGGATGGATTGGGAAACGAATTTCCCTGAAGAAATATTTTAAACAATATGGTTGGGATATACATCCTTTAATAATTTTCACTGTACACCATGTTCCCTTCATTCAGAAAATTTGAAAATTTTCATCGTCCTGGAGCGGGGATCGAACCCGCATATCTCGATTTCCGGTCGAGAATGCTAGGCATTACACTACCCAGGACAAGGAAATTCCAAGCAACAGAACATAAATATCTGAGAATCTTCTTATTTGCGCTAGTCAAAGCTATTCCGCTCCATCGTAGCGCCTCAAGACCTTTCCACACATCCACTATCGGATGTAGGTCAGAAATTACAAATTATTTCTTCAGGGAAATTCGTTTCCCAATCCATCCAACAGAAGAAATATACAAATGACGTATTTCCAACAATGTAATTTCATGTTCAAAACCGACGTCAGAATTTCTTGCACTGTTCCGTATGACACATTGACGATGGTAGCAATGTCTTGAATAGTTCTCCGACGATCCTCATGCACCAGTTCCCTAATTTTGTCCACATTTTCGGGGGTTTTGCTCGTGGACGATCGCCCTGACCTATTGTCGTCTTCCAGTGCCGTTCTGCCGCTCTTGACGAGCGAGTGCCACTCAAAACGCCTCGCACGACTCATTGCTTCATTGCCATAAGCCTGCAGCAACATTTCATGCGTCTCCGCTCCCAATTTGCCGAGTTTGACGCAGAATGTGATGTTCGCTCGCTGCTCTAGTTTGCAGTCCATACCAAAATCGCAGCTGTGTTCTGCACGTGGTCACCAAATATCGTGTAGCACAACTCCTGGTGTTCACAGAATGACGCCATCCGGCGCAATGACTCATGGAGGTCGCTGTCTTTGACAACTGCTCGCGCATCCGCGTACTGCCATCTGTTGGCGCGCTACGTACCTAGTCTCGGAACTTTTTGATCGCACTACGAATAATACAGAAAGCAATATGAAGACATACAAGCAACAATTTAGCCAAGAATGAACTTTAACGAAACCCGTATACTGGTGTTTACCCACCAGGAGATGAAAGGATTATAGAACGTATCGGCAGCCGTCACCTGTAGCTTTTTCAAGAACCGACACAGATCAAAACTCTATCATTTCTACAAAGACCTTACGGGTGTGGATTTATATCCAGTTTGCATATTTCTACTATATAACTAAACAAGTTTAATAATTAAGTCTAAAGCAAAAGCAGTTAAATTCATGACTATGCAATTTAGCATACAAAAAGAAAATTTCCCATAGAGAAGAATTCAAAAAAATAAAAATAAAAATTGCAAAAATATTTTTTAGAAAACAGGTTAAGAAACGAGAGAGTAATTTTAAATTTTTTTATAATGTAAACCGAATATATCAGACCCCACGCGCGCACACAACCCGGAATACTTTTTAAATACGAAAAACGAACGAATATATATATATATTCAACAACAGCATCAATTATCAATCCACTGCTGGATAAAAGTATCCTCAAGTTTCTGCCACAACGGTCTACTTTGCTCCAGCCTCCTCCATGTCACTCCCACATGATTTCTAATTGCATCTACCCATCTCCCACTTTTGGATCTTTTCCTGTCCCCTTTAATCTAGGCTAGAATTTCGGTTGCCCATCGGTGGTCCGTTCCACTCGCAACATGTCCACCTCATTGCCATTTCAGAAATTTTATTCTGACCATGACGTTTTCCACTCTTGTTTTTTTTTTATCCGTGAGTTCATCTTCTTATCTCTCCTTCTTACACCAGTATGCATGTCTAAATGCTTCTTTCAGTTATCTGCAGTCTTTGTATGTCTTTTTTAGCTAATGTCCACGTCTTTGCTCCGTACCAAAGCATTGGAAGGACGCATTGCTTAAGCCCTTTTCTGTTAAGACATAATGGCATATTGCCCTTGAAAATTGCACAGCTTCTTCCAAAAACTCTCCAACAATTAATTTCTTCATCGATGTGACCTTTGCTTCATAACTGCTGGCCAAGGTAAATGTACTGTAGGTATCGGTTATCTCCAACTTTCTCCATCAATCGATAAACCTTCATTTCTTGTAAAAGCATTGTACATCAGTTTTGTCTTCTGAAAATTCATTTTTAATCCTACTTCTTTACTCCTGTCAGCAAGTTCCAGGATCATACTGCGTGTGTGAGTGTGCACTGAGATTTCAGTTTATTAAGTACACCTGCCCTCGTCACCTGAACGGCTCATTCCAACAGGTAAGATGGCACGTGAGCGCTGTGTGCGTTGTAAATTAAGCAGACGAACATCATAAGATTTCGATTTAGGGCCGCAATGGGGAAAACGAGAGTTCTGAGTGACTTTAAACGTGGCATGATAGTTGCCGCCAGACGTGCCGTTTCCAGTATCTCGCAAACGGCCGTTCTCCTGGGCTTTTCCCGCACAACCGTAGCAAGGTTGTTTCGTGAATGGTACGACGCATAGAAATATTCTAGCAGTCTCAAATTCTGTAGGTAAAAACAGCTGGTTTATCAGAGGAGTGAAAAGAGAATGGTGACATGGGGTCGGCTACTGTAGCCCATTCTCGACAGGGTCCAATACGTGGTGAGTTCGGAGATGGCTCTTGGCCAACCATTGTTGGATTCTGAAATCATTTGCCGTGTTGTGGTCCGTGTGTTCGCTTGCTCTATTCTCGCTAGCCTTTTTTGACGCCTCTGATAAACCAGATGGTTTCGTTCGCAGGATAGCCGATTGCTGGAATGGTTTTTGCGCGTCACACAATTCACGGAAAGCCCTTGCTACGATTGTGCGTAAAAAGCCTAGAAGGACGGCGGTTTCGGAGATGCTCGAACAGGCCCGCCTGGTGCCAGCCAGTTACATGCCACGTTCAAAGTCACTCAGATCACTCGCTTTGCCCATTCTGACCCTCAATCGAACGGTAGCGTTCACTGGACGAGTTGTCCTGCCTAATTTTTCTGCGCACAGCGCTTACGTTTGAGCTTAGGTGTTGGAGTGAGTCACTTATCTGACGGGGGGCAGGGTGTTCGTGATTAACTGGGAACTCAGTGCACATGCGCAACAAGAAAACCATTGACAAATATAGTCATCCTTCGTTAAAACCCTCTTGTCATGAACTAATATCTACTTTCTCTAAACATTAATGCATGATTAAAATCACTGAGTAGCAAAAACACATTGAATAAAAAGCGAATCGCAAACTCGACAGCACAATAAAAGTTCATCAAGATTTTACCTAGGCGTTATTTTATTTATCGGAAGCACAAGATGTTTCTGTACCTTTGTTTCATACGTTCTTGAATTCTGATAATGCTGTTTCCTAAATTTAAACATTAGCGGATGACGGATTGCGTCTAATGATTTCATGGCCGCGCAGTCAAAAACTTTATCATTATGCCTATAAGCTTCGTGAAACCTCCTAAATAACAAAGCAACAAAACATGTTCATCAGTTGTTTCTTGTTTTTTACTGGGGGGGGGGGAGGAGCGGTTTAACGACCACCGTGAGCTACTCAATGGGCTATAATCTGTCATCCGTCCTTAATTTGGGGTCATTGGTTCCAGGAATTACAGAGAGTCAGTCCTAATTTGGGGCCACTGTTTCCACGAAATTGAGAAAGCCAGTGCCTGAAGACAAGCGCACTGTCAATGACTCATCTGGGATTCGAACCCATACCCATTTCGGAAGGATGAACCAAAGTCAGTGATCTATTTCACTCAGCCATCTGGCAGGCATTAATGGCGCTTTCTAAGTTATCGAAATCATTTTGTCTGTGACTCCGTATTTCTTTCATTTGTAAGTTTAAATATTTATAACCGAACATAATTGACAAATATCCGTTGCTACGTTCGAAAGTGAAAATATTAAAACAAAATTGTAATGTGAAATAGTGAAAACTTCCCAAATTGTAGTTATGCTTATGCCGTTACTATACATACCGGTACAATCAACGACGAGATCAACAGAAAATGAGAAAAAGAGTAAAGGAAACATGCACAGATTTGTGGAATTTAATGAATCCTAGACGAAACACGAAAATTCAAAATATGGATTGTTAGCTGCACTACACGAATGCTGAGCGTTTGACTTCGCAGAATGTTGTTCTCAGCTAATGTAATTTTCTCCAAAACATGATTTAATACTTACAAGAATTACCTACTCAAATTGTGCCACTAAACGAATACATTTGGCTTTTTTTTTCTTATTTTCCAATTTAATGAAGAATTACATTCCGATAAACATTCGTTGGATTTAATATTCTAAAGTAAACTTTTTCGCTTTTTGACAGATTTGTAAGTTTATTAAAGCGTAATTTTTCAATTTTATTCGAAGACGTTTTTCACGTCGATCGCAGTATATTTGTACTGTTTCACTATTAAAAAGAAAGCTTATAGTCTTCTTACATACTTGCATTCATTCATCATCAAGCACATCTTTAGCATCGTGAAATTTTTAATGGCAACTCAATTATTCATTTGGAACTTCCGGTAGTAGATTAATTTCGATTTCAAGTTAGTCATGCAGCAGATGGGTTATCGAAAATTGCATTTAAATACTTTAGTGACCCAACCTTTAGTTAATATTGATCTCTATGTTACTTTTATCGTGAAGCTAAAGAAGTGTAGCAGTCATTAAGTCCCGCAAGTGCGGTAAAAGGGGAGGGAGAAAAGTGAGAGAGAAAGTGAGAAACTTACCTGTCGCCCGAAAGCATGTCACATGGAGCCAGAGGAGGAAAGAGAGCAACCTGAATAAATCCTTTGACACGTCACCAAGCGACATGGTCATCGTGAGAGCAAAGACAACAATGATATGCCAAGCAAGAGAGAGATGGTGTTTGGGGAAGCGACGGAAGAGCTGGATGAGACAAATGCTTGCAACGCTGCCGCTGATAGGTTTAGCGCTCCCATCAAAGAGGGCGGGCGTTGCCTAGGAGACCACAGCTCTCATTCATTACCTTACCGAGCGCCACCCAACTTCACCGAAAGACGCACCTCACTTAATATCCCTTTTCCCACTTCTCCACTTTTTCACACTACATTTTTTTATTTTTATTTCAGTCTTTCTCTCTCTCCCGTCTCCTCCTTTATCACTTTCTGTCTATCTGACGGTGTTCTCTGGGGCGTTTCGTACCAAGGGAGACCATAAATTTAATACAGTATCACTCTGATCGACGGGGAGTTTAGCTCCAGAAATAAGATTATGTTCGGACAATGTTTTTATCTCAGTTATCTGTTTGAGATAAACCTTGAGAAATCACCCTAGTTGTGTGTCAGTTTCATTGCTTATTATCCTACGGTACGAAGCCCATCGGTTTCTAATAGTAATAAAGAACTATTTTACTCAGAAGCAGAGTTTTCATAGGGATGAGCTGACAATGCCGTTTTTGAATGTGGGCCTCGAAGCTTGTTTCCGTTTGCTTCAACAACAAGCACAAACTACTTTGCATTTAAACTCGCTCATTTCCTATAAGTCAATTCAGCTAAATTTCCATATTACACTGAACCCATTTTGTGTTGTGTAGTTTTATATGCACTCGTGGTATCAGTAGGGATGCATGCCTCACAGATCAAAGGCCGTGTACGCATTGTCCCCTTGAGTATCGTGAGCAACAAGATCCTAGTAAGCATCATGTTTGTACTTTTGTTTTTCTATTTCTTATACTCGCACCAAATGGAGCATCAGCATGCTCTCCTGATGCTAACTACCAACCTTTTTTCTACGTAGACATATTCAGATGAGAGCCTAAAACTTAAAGTAAAGACGCTTAATCTCTCTCTCTCTCTCTCTCTCTCTCTCTCTCTCTCTCTCTCTCTCTCTCTCTGTCCCTCTGCTTGTCTGTCTGTCTCTCTACCTGTCCCTCTGCCTGTCTGTCTCTCTCTGTCTTTCTTTCTCTGTCGTTCTGTCCCTCTGTCTGTCTGTCTCTCTCTTTCTTTCTTTCTCTGTCTTTCTGTCTCTCTCTCCTTCTTTCTATCTCTCTCCCCCTTTCTCTCTCTCTCTATCTTGAGGGGGAATACGTTCTTACAATTTTACGTCTCTCTCTCTCTCTCTCTCTCTCTCTCTCTCTCTCTCTCTCTCTCTCTCTCTCTCTCTCTCTCTCTCTCTCTCTCTCTCTCTCTCTCTCTCTCTCTTTCTCCCTCTTTCCTTCTATCTCTCTTTCTTTCTCTGCCTTTCTCCTTCTTTCTCTATTGATCTCTGTCTCTCTTCTTTTCTATATCTCTCCATTTCTCTCTCTCTCTCTCTCTCTCTCTCTCTCTCTCTCTCTCTCTCTCTCTTTCTTTCTTTCGCTGTCTGTCTCTCTCTCTCTGGCTCTCTCCGTTTCTCTGTCTCTGGTTATCTCTTTCTGTCTCTCTTTCTTTCACTTTTTCTCTCGCGCTCTCTCTCTCTCTCCCTCCCTTTCTGTCTGGAGTGGGAATATGTTCTTATAACCACCTACTAGCTACAGCTCTAACTCGTGTTATTGTCCATTCAGCTGAAATGATAAGAAACTACTTTTTCCATTTCTTCCTTTATTTTTATTTTTGTTTTCTGGAACTCGTAATAATAAATATCAGAGAAACTGATCCTTACTTTATTTCTGAAGCACAAAATAGATCTTAGATCACCGCAATAAGACTGATGTGTCTTCAGCGAGCGAAGCCCACATGAAGACGTGGTCATAAAATTGAAAATTGCGATGTCCGGGCTCAGAAATCGAATCCGCGTTTCAGACTTGCTGTTGAAGTAACTTTATTTACGGTGAATTCTCCCTCCATTTTTCGTGAGCTTTGATTACAGTTTAGCAGATCTTGAAATAACCGTTCTAAAAGATGAAAAACGCTACTAAAAACACTTTTATTCAGTTTTTCCAGGTGCAAATCGTCGCACAGTGTCAGCTAGTATGCTTTCTGATTTGAACCCTGGGTTTCCACCTTTTGGGCTTGATACTCAGGAAACATATTTTCCATTCAATCGCACTTAGAGATCTGTGGTGACATCTGCTTTTCGTGCAACGCAATGCCACAACCCACACAGCACAGAATATTTCGTATATCTTACAAGTACGTAGCGCTGAAACATTGAGAATTTTCATATACGTTACGCAATGTAACAGAATTGTTTCAGAAACCTTGCGGTTACGTCAAAATGTCCTCAAACGTTACATAACTTTGAAACATAACCGATACGTGACGGTGAAATGTCTTTGTAACTTCAACATACCGAATTCATGTTACTGTTACGTATTTGAAAGATATTTGTAACTTCGTTACATTACTGTTACGTATTTAAAAGATATTTGTGACATCATCATATTACTGTTACGTATTTACTACGTTGAACATTATAGTTTTAATAAACTTTGTAAAACAACAATAAAAAATATTGCGCTCGACATGTAACGTATACTCTATATTCACTTTCCTTTTGATTTTACTATCTCTGGTTATTCTATTTTACTATGTAAATTATCTTCTTACTGAACGAAATATTATTTCACCCGCTGAATGAGATCTGGCAATGAGTGTAAGTCATGACGTGGTGGTAGCTAGTATATAGGCGCGTTCATCGAGACTTAGGGAGAGCTTTTGTGTTGTTATGAGGGAAGCTTTTGTGATTGTTAAGAGAGAGCGTTTATAATACGAGGAGAGATTATTCATTATTGTACATCAAGTTGTATGTGTGCCTTAGTTGACCAAGAGTCGTATAAATAAAGAAGTAACCGTAAGTGAGTCTTTCTCAATTCATAGTTTTTGTCAGACCTCTGTCTGGCTGTTAGGTTTATAACATTTATTGATTACTATAAATAACCAGCGTTGAGACTTTGTTTACGTTCGTAATTAACTAGTAACAACACCCTTTTGAATTCATTATTTTGAAGCTTAGTACAAGTATATCATTAGCTAGCTGGTAGGAAGAGAATCATTCATAATAATTAGCTTAGCGGAAAGAAAATAAAGCTACTTCGTTATAATGGCGCCCGAACTATCCGGATGACCCGACCGTTCAAAATCTCGCAATGGTGTGATGTTATTTCCACACCGCGAGATAGGAAAAATCAGAGAATCCTTTCTCCAGCACTTCAAAAAAAAAAAAAAAAAAAATAAGGGGGAGATGATGTAACGTACCAGGAGATGTGACGTACCTGCCAGAAGGACGCACACGACATAAAGGCAGATAGGAATCAGAATAAAAATGTCCGCGTAGCTCAACTGGTAGAGTGACTTATTCCGGAATGAGGGGATCCGGGTTCGAATCCTGGCGTGGACAGAAATGACGGAGAAATTTACTTCGTTATAGACAGCTGTTTCAAAAGCAACAACAGTTGTATTACGAGTTGTTTACGTTTTCACAGGTTCAACGCAGTCCGCTGTCCATTGGAAACAATGGCGGCGTTTATATGTATATTGATGACAAAAGAAATAAAAATTGGTCCCAAATGAGGGTGTCGAATTTCTATTATACATGTGGAACAGACTATATTTCAGCGAAAAAAAGAAAGAAAATCAAATTCGTCATTTCTCTAAATACCTACCAATATGAAATTTCTCAGCTTCAAGTAAAAACAACATGTTGGTATAGTATATTAATACAACAACACAGCCATCTACTTAGATTTTATAAAATGCTTTTTTAAAATTTAAAAATTATAATAATTAAAACAATTACTTACTTTCAGATGAACATGAATCACAAAAAAAGGGTGATATATTTAATCAACTAACTAGCTAACTCGAGTACTTTTTTTATGGCTCAGTGCAACTGTTTTGGTAGTTTGGGCTCAGTAAACTAGCTTTTGTCGTTTTAGCTCAGTACAACGGCATTTGTCGTTTCGGCTCAGTATCACCAAAGAATATCCCAGAAGCAAATGGAAATACGACTACGAGAGTGCTTCGGTGAAATGGCATAAATGCGCATGCGCATCCACGCCGTTGCCAAACCAGAAATCTTAAATATCGCCGGAATGTAACATCAAGGTAACAATTATGTACAATGAAAGCTATAAAATAGTATCGGTGAATGTGTAACGTACCAGGAGATGTGACGTACTGCCAGAAGGACGCACACGACATAAAGGCAGATAGGAATCAGAATAAAATGTCCGCGTAGCTCAATTGGTAGAGCAACTTATTCCGGAATGAGTGGACCCGGGTTCGAATCCTGGCGCGGATAAAAATAACGGAGAAATTTACTTCGTTATAAATGCTATTTTTACCGTAATGCACAAAGAGTTATGTTCCAAATTTAAGTTACTGAAAGGCAATTGTAAGGTATATATGAAAATGTAACGACAATGAGAGATTGTAACATTATTGATATACTGTATATCTGAAACGTTTTGTGATGTATGGAAATTCAATCACTTCTCACTTCGCGATAAGGCTCTTCACTTCTCTTTACTTGTGAGATCTTCGTAAAGATTTCTGCTTGAATGTAATGCAATACTCATAATGAGTGATTTATGGACTTTTATAAAGTAAAAGTCGCGTGTGGTAATGTGGTCACAGAACATCAAACTTTAGACAATGAGAAAATAGAGGAATTGAAATAACTACTAAGCGGTTTGTCGACTGAATAAGAGCTTTTACCTTTTTGGCTGAGTGCAACGGCTTTTGTCGTTTTGGCTTAGTACAACAGGTTTCGTCGTTTTGGCTTAGTACAACAGGTTTCGTCGTTTTGGCTTAGTGCAACATCTTATTTATTTTTTCTCAGTGCAACAGTTTTGTTCGTTTTGGCTCTGTAAAATAGCTTTTGGCGTTTAGGCTAGTATTTGTTGTTTTGGCTCAGTAAAACAGATGCTTTCCTCTTGGCTCAGCGTAACAGTTTTCGTTGTTTTGGCTCAGTAAAAGAACTTCTGTCATTCTTGCTCAGTACAACTATTGTCGTTCGGACTCTGTGAAACAACATTTTTTTTATGGCTCAGTGCAACTGTTTTGGTAGTTTGGGCTCAGTAAACTAGCTTTTGTCGTTTTAGCTCAGTACAACGGCATTTGTCGTTTCGGCTCAGTACAAAGAGTTTTCAAACTTTGAAGCAACATGGTACATAACGACATAAAAACGATTTCGTGCAAATTTCGCGTGCGTATAGCGCTCTTGGCTTTCCAATATACACTGACGAAAAAAAAATCCCAACACCAAGAAGGGGTGTGTTAGATAAACGACAGTTGGTAGGCGGTGAGAGTACATCTGTAAGATGACGTCTATGCAAATTTCGCGCTCGGCGCATACGTGTGGCGCTAGTAGCGCCCCTCGGAACATGCAAAGCAAGTTTGCGGTAAATACGCGCTGTAACGTTCGTGAGCGTTAGTTACCGTTGAGATTCGACGTAGTGTGTTGATGTTAGTCAAGAATGCCTTTAAGAAGACGAAGAAGCCATTATCAACAGTTCACGGAGTTTGAACGAGGTCGTGTAATGGAGCTACGAGGAGGTGGATTTTCTTTCCGCAATATTGCAGAACGACTTGGCAGGAATGTAACCACTGTGCATGGCTGTTGGCAGCGGTGGTCAAGGGAAGGTACTGCCTCAAGAAGACCGGGTTCCGGCTGGCCACGTGGCACTACTGAGAGGGAAGACCGCCGTGTACGGCGTATGGCCGTGGCGCATCGTACCGCGTGTGCGGCAGCAATTCGAGCTGCAGTTGCCACCATAGTGACACAACGAACTGTTACAAATCGGTTACTTGAATGACAGCTCCGAGCCAGACGCCCTGTAGCGTGCATTCCACTTACTCCAAACCACTGCCGTTTGCGACGTCAGTGGTGTCAAGCTAGAGCTCATTGGACGACGGAGTGGAGATCTGTTGTGTTTTCTGATGAAAGCCGGTTCTGCCTGGGTGCCAGTGATGGCCGTGTGTTGGTTAGAAGGAGGCCAATTGAGCGCCTGCAACCAACCTGTCTGCGGCCGAAACACACTGGACCTACACCTAGAGTTATGGTCTGGGGAGCAATTTCCTATGACAGCATGAGCACTCTCGTGGCTATCCTACGCTCCCTGACGGCACAGTTGTACGTCGGTCTGGTGATTCAACCTGTTGTGCTGCCATTCAAGAACAGCATTCCAGGGGGTGTTTTCCAACAGGATAACGCTCGCCCGCATACCGCTGTTGTAACCCAACATGCTCTACAGAGTGTCGACATGTTGCCATGGCCTGCTAGATCACCAGATCTTTCACCAATCGAGCACGTATGGGACATCATTGGATGACAACTCCAGCGTCATCACCAACCAGCATTAACCATCCCTGTATTGACCGACCAAGTGCAACAGGCATGGAACTCCCTCCCACAAACTGACATCCAGCACCTGTACGACACAATGCATGAACGTTTGCGTGATTGCATTCCACATTCTGGCGGTTACACCGGTTATTAATGTACCAGCATTTCACATTTAAAATGGCTCTTCTCGCACTTACAATAGGCTGTGATCTTGAAACCTTAATCGATTAAATATGTTACCTATACAAATGTATTGCCGCCATTTCATTCCTCTACAACAATTTTTTCGTGGTGTTGGGATTTTTTTTCCGTCAGTGTATCATAAAATTTATCGATTAAATGTTTGACCTGAATATTAACAGTTTGTGTTTTGGACATGTGGAAGACATTCGTGCGATGTTTGATTCAGTGTATCAACAACAATCCAAAACTGCATTACGACTTCAAACTTCTAATTCCAAAGTAAGAAAATCGAAAAAAGGTTTCATTAATCAAAATAGAAAATATTAATGCGACTATACTTGGAGCAAAGCTAACCTGATTACACTGTTAACGCTGTGAAACCGATTCACCGGCAAGTCTGTATCTCTTGTCTATCTGTATTTCTCTGCGCACTAATGGGGTGCCAAATGTCGCTTCCCCCTAAGACCCTAAAGGGATGGGAGGAAAGATAAAAGGACTCTTCCCGCTCAGGCTTCCACCGCGATGTCCCCCTCAACTCCCAACCACTAGACAAACCATTTCTTTCTTTTCAAAAACGCATTTGGGTGGATAAGATAAACACTAAACACCTTCGTTAAACATATTCCTTACTATTCCATTTCATAAATTATACGTAAACTTTCGGTGTTCCCAAAGTGTTCCAAAGATATTTTTAGTTACGTATTAAACGTGTATTCAGTACGCATTTTTTTTATTAGAAATACATTGCACTGCGCTGTGTTTCCAGATGTACTGATAAGCACCAAACCCAAGACAGAACGAGTATTTTGAGACAGCAACGAGGAAGAAAGAGGAAAGCTTAGTGAGCGCCGCGACCCATTATCTCCCCTTTTACCCTCCTGTTCAATTCTCACCTCCCGCTCGCTCAGTAAATATTCTCCGTGTTTACTGTATAGCCTGTCTGAAGCAAGACAGAAGTGACAATGACGTCGCGAAAATATGAATATTTGTATTTTTTAGAAACGTGACCGAAACTGGGATCTTAATTTTTTTTTTAATATACATGCGTACAACATTTGCAACATCGATATATCCATGTGCTTTTTAGGTCTCAGTTCAAGTTCAAACACGAGCTTTTCAACTGGAACTATATTATGCAGTGGAAGTACACACTCCATAACGTTAACTCCATAGTCAGTTTAGCCTTGCCCCGAGTATAGGTTGAAACTGAAACTGTTTGCCCTTTATATGTAACGTTCTGTGTTAAGGAACTGTCTTTAAAGAAGTCTGAATCCATTTTCTCTAAAATGTAAAGCACTCAAGCACTCGAACCTTGAAATGCAAAACTTAATTATTAATTCTAAAATTATAAAAAGCAAACAAGTAGCCATTTCATGGATTCTTTAAATTTCCATAATTACAGTAGATTTTACGAAGTATCCGTCATTTTTCTTAAAGGAAACGCAATTAAAGTATCCGTCATTTTTCTTAAAGGAAATAGTAATTAAAGTGGACTTCTAGTGATTTTTCTCTTTATACTTCCAATGAAAAAAATTTCGCCCCTATTTCCGTAGCGAAGAAAGAATTTCTCATACATCAAAATTGGCCCAATGATAAAAAGACATCCTAACTTAGATTCGGTGGTTTTTGCAAAAACCTTTTCTGAACTACTGTATATTAAAAATCAATAACTTTACTTAGGCGTAGTGGTAATCAAGATTGGCGCCACCTGTAAGCAAGTAACATAACTACATCGAAGTAAAGTTACTGATTTTTAATAAAATTTCAAAAGACTAACATTCAAATATGTAGGATTAGATTTAAAACAGGAATGTTTCTCTCATGGCCAATTATTTGTCGATTTATTCAGTTCCGAAAGCTCGGAAAATCGCTTCATTTTAATTACTACAAGCAACCAAACTAAAAAAGTGGTATATGTAGAAGCATTGTAACTACACTCATTGTCATAAAAATCCGCGCTCAATGAAAAATAGGTGCGATTAACGCGAAACTCGGCGAATAGCTACGGGGAGGACAGGCATGCAAATGATTAAAATCTTGTGCAATTCCGTATGACCGCGCGTCCAAGACCGGTGCTTCAATCGCAATCCTTGGGGCTTATAAGGCGCCACTCAGGGGACCACATTCATGACGAAGTGCACGGTGACAGCCATGTGAATTACCTGAGTGATAGACATGCTGAGGTGCTGCCGTAGATGTTCTTACGGACAACTGAAGGAGTTTGGACGAGGCCGTATCTTTGGGAATGAGAGAGGCAGGGTGGCCGGCGCGCCGAATCGGTACTACAGCACCATTGCTGTGACAACCGGACTTCCCTCACAGTGATTCGAGGGACGTTGACAGCCCAGCACTACGTACAGGTGATCCTGCGACCCCTTGTGCTGCCTTTTCTGGCGGGGCGGCCCGGGGCCATTTTCCCACAAGATAACACCCGTTCGCACATGGCTTGGTTTCCCAGGACTATCTACGTCATGCTTTGACGCTTCCGTGGCCTTCCAGATCGCCTGATCTCTCACCCATCGTGCACGTGTGGGACCAGACGGGACGCCAGTTTTCTCCATGTCCTAGTGTTCGCGATTTAGAGCGTCAGTTGCAAGAAGTGTGGGCCAATCTGTCCCAGGATAACATATAGCGTTTCTCTGGATCGTGTCTCCAGATCACCGCATGTATCCGAGCACGAGGCTGTCCGACGCGGTACTAACGCTGACCGGAACGTGTACCGTATGTCCGCGGGAAATCGTCCTGCTGCTGTGATATTTTAATCGCTTCTGTCCTTGGTATGTACCATCTCACTACTGAAATTTCGTTTCAATCCGACGTCTCCTTCCTGGTGCGCGGATTTTTATGACAATGAGTGTACAATAGTTTCATAAAATGGTAGGCTACTGCTCTCAAAGGGCGTCTTAGATTGTCCGAATGAATTATTTCGATTTCACCGAGACCTAACTCTTTACTATCTAACTGAAAACTTGACGAACTACAGGCTTAAATTTCGGTTCTACGGCCATCAAATAACCTTGCTTAACTAAACAGCTCAGTTTTCGATTCGTGAGCATGGTTGTTTGTTTGACAGTATCGTCAAATGCTATTTTAAAAATATATATATTGTGCTTGTGTCCCGTACTCTGTTTAAAGATAGCCGCGCGCTTGTGTGTGTGTATGAACTTCTGTTTATCTAGAAATTTTCCTGCAGAGCAGAAGAAATCTTGTCAGCCACCAAAGGCGTTTTATCTACGAACAAGTCGAATTGAATCAATCAAAGCGTTTTTTGCTCTGATACTTTTGACAGCCGGAAACATTTTAACTCGATCTCTCTCCCCTTTTTCTTTTTTTTTTTTTTGTTTTATTTTTATTCTCACTGGAAATAGAGATCCAGTTGCTTAGACGAACTGTGTAAAACACGTCGGAATGCAAGTGATGGAAGACAGAGAAAGAGAGAGAGAGAGAGAGAGAGAGAGAATCAGCTGCAGTTCCGCTGAACTCGATTTACAAAAGAGGTGTCCGTCTGTTACTAAGCAATCGGAGCTAAAGTAAAAGCGGCAAGAACAATCCATATGGCACTTTGTCCTTAGATTAAAATCTGTTCACTTACGCTCGTCGAAGCCCATAATTCGAATGTGTGGAGAATTTTAAATGCATTTAAACATGCACAAAAGAAAAAAAAAGGGGAAAGGAAAAGAGAAATAAATAGAACGCCTCACTAACTGTAATAGCGGTTGTCGCTAATGCAGTTATAGCGATTAATAATTTAAAGATTTTGGGAGATCATTACTTCTTATTTCATTTTTTTTCATTTCTGACGAATATACACTATCTACCAACAAGTAATTGGACACCCCTGCGATCGACGATATCTTCGGTCCTGATACACGTCATGGCCGCCGCCGTTAAATATCGTGTGGGAAACAACTACGCAACCAAGATGCCACGCAGTTCGGAGCTCTCTGATTTCGAGAAAGGTGTTATCATCGGGTATCACAGTAATGGCCGATCCATGCGTGACGTATCCAGCGAGTTGAAGTACCCAAAATCGACAGTGGCCTACGTGATTGGCAAGTGGAAGATGAGAGGTGGCTGTCGGAATGTGCCCCGAGCCGACAGACCCACAAAACTGGGAGTTAAAGACCGACGGGTGAAGGGCAGAGAAATTCGGAAGAACCGCACCAAGTCGATGGGCCACATCCTCGAGGAGTTTCAACAGGCATCCGGGAGTGTTCTTTCGATGAATACCATCCGTAAGGAAGCCCATCTGCTCGGTTACCATGGACGTGCTGCCGTCCGCAAGCCTTTGATCACCAAGTCCAATAGCGCTGCTCGACTAACATGTTGCAAAGAACGTCGACAGTGGACCGCTGAACAGTGGAAACAGGTTCTATGGAGCGACGAATCAAGGTTCGCCATCTACCGTTCGTATGGCAGGGTCTGGGTTTGGCGTCTGCTTGGAGAACGCCTCCTGCTGGAATGTATTGTGCCAAGTGTTAAGTTCGGCTGCGGTGGAATTATGCTATTGGGGTGTTTCTCCTGGTATGGCACGGGACCCTTGGTAGCAATTCCTGGTAGACTAAACGCCGAGACCTACTGCACCATTTTGGGTGACCATGCGCTTCCTACGTTGTGGAAGTTTTACGTGGTAGACCCATGTTACTTTCAGAATGACAATGCCACCTGCCATGTTGCGAGGTTCACCATGGCTTGGTATGGTGACAATGGGGTTAACCGAATGGACTGACCTGCGCAGACCCGGACCTTAACCCTATCGAGCATCTCTGGGATGAGTTGGAGCGGCGACTTAAGGGGTGGCCTCACCGTCCGAAATCGGTGAAGGAACTGACCTATCTTCTTCAAGCCGAGTGGAAGAAAATAACGCTAGCCGTCGTACAACGCCTGGTTGAGAGTATGCCCCAGAGGGTCGCAGCTGTAGTCGCCGCTCGTGGAGGCTCCACCAACTACTGAAGGTGAATAAACTTCGTTTTCCTTTGCTATCACAGGTGTCCAATTACTTGTTGGTAGATAGTGTATAATACTATAGCAGCTCATATGCCTGCCGTATTTCTAGATTCTTGCTTTGTTGTTGTAGGATATGTACACATACAGCCTAAAATAAAATGGCATTATGATCCAGAAATGAACGTCCAGTGGAACGGAAGAAAGAGTTTTGACGTGCCTTTTTTTTTTCATTTACTTCGAAATTTTCGACGGCTTACTTTTCCAATATACTCATTTTTTATATTTACTCAATGAGAGTTTGCAAAATAAGAGGTATGTGCACACTGATACATTATGTGGGTTCCTTACAGGAAGTAACTAAATAGATTTAAATGCAAATTCTTGTGTTCTGGAATTGATGATATATCATAAAGTTGAAAATATGCACTATTGCCTGTGAAAATTGCAACACTATAAAGGGCTTCTGGTGTTAGCTTGAAACTTATAGGATATGTACAATAGGTTGGGATATACAAATGATTACCTAGTCTTACCATAAATACTGTTAAAAAGTGTTAAATGAAATAACAAAAGAAATTCAAAGATATTTTAATATACCTGGTGTCATGTACACTTGTGAATACATGGCACCAGTCACTTTTAAAATGGCACCAGTCACTTTTCAAAATGGCATCCTTTTGCCTTCACAAAGTCCTTCAGTCTCTGTGGCCACTCATCAATAGCTTTGCGCAGGGTTTCCACAGGGAAAACTGCTACTGCCCGCATCAAAGAACGTTTCAGACTGTCAATATTGGGGTGTCTATTTCTATAGGCCATGTTCTCCAGTGTGGCCCACAACTTGTAGTTCAATGGGTTGAGGTCTGGGCTGCTTCTAGGCTAATCAGCTGGAGAAATGAAGTCTGGAAAATTCTCCTGAAGCTACTCCTGGGTTGATTTGGCCTTGTGGACAGGTGCGTAATCCTGCTGAAAGCTCCACTGTCAGTTTTGGAAGAATGTATGACTCACGGTTTTTGACCACTGGCTCCAAAACTTTGTCCTGGTGGACTTTGACGGATCTCATTTCTCACAGAAATGGAGCTCCGTCGTACCCTCGTAGGGCACTCCTTACCAAACATGACAGAAGCAGGATGATGTCTCCTCGTGATCCTTGAAGCTTTCTCCTGAGGTTGACGAATACATTCTGTCATTTTGGCGGCTGAAAGCCTCTTCAAAAGTTACAATTTTTTCATCAGAGAAAAGGATCTGTCTATGGCGATTGTATGCATAACGCTGCAGCAAACGTTTCGCTTTTAGCACCCTCTGTTGGTTCAGTTGTGGGGTGAGGAAGTGTCCTGTACGACGCCGGTAAGCTCATCGACATTCTTAAGATCTAAAATATGAAATGGTTAGCTGATACCGTCATTCTAGAAATGTTCAGCTCACGAGCCATCACTGATTGTTTTCTGACAGGATTCCGTCGAATGCGGGCTGCCTCTGTTTTCACCAGGCAAACAGTCCTCACGTTATGCTGCCGACCCTTTCTGAGGCGGGTCAGCGATGGTCCCAATCTTAAGGAACCTTTTAATGATCCGGTAGACAAACATTTGGCTGTTTTTCAGCTTCTTCAATATGTTGAAAATCTCGGAAACTAATTTTCCAAATTTGAGCATCGCTATTACAGCAACACGTTTCTCATAATTGCCCCACTTCATGACAAGTAATTCACGAAACACGTTTTCTCCTCTGTGACAGAACACACAATGATGCAGTAGCTGCTTCATGCCTACTGGCTGGTCGGTGACGTTGCACACCGATTGCGCGCCATCTGTGGAACGTTTTTAACAGTATTTATGATAAGACCGGGTAAAATTTCAATGAAAATGTGCATGTGGTGTCGGAGTAGCGCCACCTGAACTCTCCGGTCTTGGGTATAAAGAGCTGGCGCAAACAAGATGTTGCAATAAGTGCGGAGCCGTCGTTGATTAGAAAGGGTGTTTCTTGTGTCTCACTATTCCCCGTCACCGAAGAAGGTCGCGTTATGAACATCGGACGGAATTTGAGCGACGAAGAAGTGTTGGGATGAGAGAAGCTGAATTTTCCTTCTCCGAAACTGCCACTCGCCCGAGACTAAACGCCAGTACAGTGATGCGAACTTGGCGTCAGTGGAAAGATGAGGTTCGGACGCACAGAAATGCAAGAAATGGACCGCAAAAATTGCGCTACTGCACAAGACTACAGACACTTATATCGCATCGCCATGACCGATCGCACAGCTACATCCACTGTGTTAGAGCAATAGGGGAGTACTGTCACAGGTTAGGCTTTGTCCTCCAGCGTAGTTTGACGTCCTCTGCTCAACAAAGGACTGGTCGCGACATTGCTGCGCATTCCTTTGACCTTCAACCACATATCCCTCCGGCTCCAATGGGGTCTAGAACATAGACATTGGCGTGCTGATTTGCAACATGTCGTGTTCTCTGACGAATCAAGATTCAACTTGTACTATGATAGTCGCATACATGTTCAAAGACATGGTGGTAAAGCGTTGTGCCGGGTCCAACGCGAAGTCTTATTGTTTAGAGCACCATTGGGTTCAATTCGCGATCTCGCTTGATACGAACTTAGAGAACCTTCAACAGCCAGCGATATATCAAGGATGTTTTAGAGGTACAAGTTGCACCCTTCCTTCAGAGTTGTCCTGGCGCTATATTCCAGCAGGACAATGCTCGATCACATGTGGCGCGCAGTGGTCCAGACCTCTTCCCTCACGGCAGATATCGCTTCTTCCCTGGCCTGCTCGTTCACTGGATATATCCCTGATCGAGCATGTCCGGGTCAGCAGAGCGACTGATCCGTCAAGCGCCTCCGGAAGTCACCAAAAATGAACTCTGGTCTCGCATAGAAGGAAACTGGCAGGCAATTTTCCAGGACGATATCGAAAACTCCTTTCATTCAATGCCACTCCGTGTGGAGATTGTTATTGTTGCTTGAAATGGCTTCACGCGATACTCAGTTTTGAAACGAAAAAATCATGTACAGCTCTACAAATGTAATCAGTTATCTAACATGAGGAATCCAATCTCTGATGTAAATTTCATTCGATTAGGGAGATTCTTTCTCTGTGTTGCAATATTGCAATAAGAAACATGAAACACACGCTCATCACTATAAGTAACTGCCCTGAGGAAAAGTTGTGCATAAAATGTTTCAATATGGTATCGTTAGTTATGAATCATATCATCAGTCTACAAAACGATTTTTTCAGAATGAGCTACGCACTTCTTTTAAGAAATCCAAGTGTTCCAAAAACGTTTATTGCATGTTTTGTATTTTTCTCTAGTTTGATATCATCAATCTAGTGCCCAATATTACCGTAACAAATACAAATTCGAAATATGTACAAACCGATTGCAAAGATTTTTCAGAGACGTGAGGAAGAGGAAGCGCCAAGTCAGTCGCATCGGTGGCGCAGTGGTCTAAGCGCTAGGTCCGAGTTCGAATCCTGGTGAGACATGGATGTTGTGTTTGTCTTAAGGCACTAGCTCTCTCCTTTCCCTGGAGCCAGTGACCCTAACTTAGGGACGGGAGACTGGCTACTTCTTATAGCCCATTGAGTTGCTTACAGTGGTCGTTAAACCTTCGATCAATAAAAAAACAAAAAACAAAACCCCGCTAAGTCGACGTACCCAAGCAATATCGTACTAGCTCCCATGGAAATATGCAAATGAATACCCTACGTCATGAAGCTGGCAATCATGGGACCTTGATAAAAGTTGTTCTGAGTGGGGTGAGGAAATTGAAGCTTGTGTTGGGCTGTTAGAGAAAGAATGTCTCTGAATCAATGTTTGGAAATGTCTCTTAACGGTGGAGAGCGATCGGCAGATTGGAAGCAGCTGAGGAAGCAAAATGGCCGAATGGGTCGAGGAAAGTGGTCTCCAATCTTTGGAGACTGTTTCGGAAAACTGGGGTGACAACAACCCCCACGAGCCGCCACAAATCAAGACTGTAACAACTCGCCGCCATAGCGCGTCCACAGCGAAGTACAGTCGTTAGCAAAAGTTTAAGACCACCTGCCAATTTATTGAAAATTAAGATTTTCAAAGAAACTACTAGTCAGATATAATTATAAAAACGATACCACAGATGAATACTTACGTTCTTTAGAACACAAAAAGACAGAAATCAGTACTTTGTGTGACCACCTTCGTTTTTTATAACGGACACAATACGATGTGGCATAGTCTCAATGAGAGATTTGCAGTAGTCACTTGAAATGCCTTTGCGCCACAAGCACTTTATCGCGTTAATCAAAGCTTGGGAATTTGATGGCTGTTTTTCTGCTACCTTGTCTTTCAAAATGGTCCACAAATTCTCGATGGGGTTAAAGTCGGGACTGTTACAGAGCCAATCAAGCACAGTTATAATTTTCCTCTGCAGGTAGTCCTTCCCTGTTCTTGATATGTGGCATGGAGCACCATCATGCATAAAGATTGTGCATCTGTGCACTTGCATATGAGTTAACAGCTTCTCACGTAACATTTCCACATAAAAAGGACCAGTCATGGTAGTGCATGTCGGCAAAAAGAATAGTGAAGCAGTAACGGATGCTGACATAACACCCCATATCATCTGACTAGGCGGATGTCTCACGGTGTTAACGGCGTATTTTTCATCAAACTTTTTGCCTTTTGGTCGTCAAACAAGTGCTTCACGTGATTCAAATTGATTCACAGTTGATTCATCGGGAAAAAAGAACTTGGCTCCGATTTTCAGAAGTCCACAATTGATGACGCTTCGCAAACTGCAGTCTCTCTTTTCTAACAGAGGTCAGTCTAGGTTTACGTGCAGGTTTATAAGACTTTAATCCAAGATCTTTCCTAGGACGTCGGGAAACAGTGCTGATACTAATATCAGCCCCTTTTGAATGTAGAAAGGCCTTAAATTTCTTGCGCGAACTACTCGGAGAACGCACAACTATTCGCCCTATGGTATTTTCATCACGTGGGGTTGTTTTCCTTGGACGTCCACTTCTTTTTCGGTCGCTAAATTCACCTGTTTCTCGATATTTCATGGTTGTATTATGAATATCAGTTTTCTCACATTCACCTTTTTGCTTACGTCACGTTCGGAGTATCCTTCATGATATAAAGTCACTATTTGTGCCCTCTGAGTAACACTTAGTGACGCTTCTTTGCCCATTTTTCGCTATATATAAGATACGTGCAAAACCTCTCAGCATGAAAACCACAACCAAAACTGACGCTCGCACGCTTCCCTCAACTCCATCAATAGCTGCCGCTGCAGGATGATGCAACACCGACAGGAAGTTGAGTAACACAGACAGTAGCTGACGCAATCAGAAGAAATCTCCTAATACCAACGGGTGCTCTTAAGCTTTTGCAAATGACTTTAACTCTCTCAAGAGCTCTCCTTTGCTATGAAAACCGTGTTATCCAGGAAATAGTTTGTAGGAAACTCCACGAGAGAGGTGTGTATGCAAAAACCCCAATGGTTTGCATCCCTCTAGCCGCATTGCACAAAAGGGTCCGTCTGAACTGAGCCCCACAACATCACCCCTGAACCACTGATCAATGGCCTATGTTCTATTACGAACAGCGGCACAGCCTAAACACGGATTCTCGAGCTGTGTACATTTTGAGAAAGACGGTAAGCCAAAATCTTCTCTCCAACTTTAGAGAAATTTACTCCGATGGTGCTGAAGGACTCCTAGTGTCGGCTGGCTTCATGTTGGATTGATGTATACCGTTGCACGAGCTTCCAGGAGGCCGCTTGGCAGCTGAGAGCTACAGGGATGGCATCCTACATCCCTACGCAAGGCTTTTAAAGGCAGCTGTTGGCCACCAGTTCCTTTTTATGGACGACAACGCCAGTCTTCAGAGTGTTCGGCTAATCGACGAATACGTGGAGAGTGAGAATTTTCACAGGATGAAGGACCCTCGAGATCTCTGGGCTTGAACCCGATAGAGCACGTCTGGGATGCCTTAAGAAGAGTAATTGCAAGCCGGCGGAAGCCCTTTCCAGAACCTTCCTGAGACTTCTACTCGTCTTGGTGGAGAAGTGGCACTTATTATTGTCCCAAGCTCCATTAATGCACAGCCTTGTAAATAGCATGAGTGTTCGTTATGCGAGCTGTACCGCTGTTCGTGGTAACCAAACTCCCTATTAGCATTTCAAAATCCGTGCTACTTGCGGTATCCCTTTTGGGCTGCCATTCTGTCATGCGCATGATTCCTCCAAATGCAGTGATGGCATGCATTTTCTATTGTGTTCTGGATAGATGTACGTCTCCACCAAGTGTCATTAAACTCTGTATGGTGTGGATTTTACGTTATTCGTGATTTTCTATTTGTATCTTAAATTGTAAACACCTGTGTGTAACTGTATATATACTGTACATGTAATATAAGTATATTGAAATTTTGAATTTTTGAAATGTTTTATTTAAAAAAATTTTAAATAAAATTCTTCATTTTTTTCATTTTTAAAAAAAATTAATAATTTCCAACTTCTTAAAGTAAAAACTAACAAGTTACGTGAGGCAGAACTTAGTGGAAATAAAGCTAACAAGTAGCTCCGGCAGAAATTGGTACAAGAAATTTTGCGACACCTTTATTCAGCCATGGATTGATAAGGTCGGTGATGATGACATAGATTTTTTTTTTTTTGGATTGTAAATTTAACGACCACCGTGAGCAACTCAAGGGGCTATAAGCAGTCGCCCGTCCCTGATTTAGGGTCACTGCATCCAGGAAAGGGTGAGAGCCAGTGCCGTAAGACAAACACAACATCCATGCCTCACCGAGATTCGAACCCGGGCCCCGTTCGGACGAATGATCAGAGGCCATCGCTTAGACCACTGCGGCACCGGGGCGGCGATGATATAGATTATAAATGTGCACATATACACTATATTGACAAACGTCACCATATACCTAGAAGAAAAACACAACAGAGCATTTTATTGACATACAATAGTACGGTATCGGCCCACCTTTGGACTTAATGCATGCACTGACCCTTCGAGACATGCTTTCGACAAGATTTTGGAACACAGCGATAGCTATGCGCTTCCATTCAGCACATAATGTTGCCTCTAACTGTTGCTTAGTAGTAGGCCTTGATTCCAGACTTCTGATGCAGCGCTCTAATTCGTCCCATACGTTCTCTATGGGATTAAGATCAGGGCTCTGTGCTGGCCAGTCCGCACACGATACGGAATTATCGTCAAACCACGCCGTAACAGTCCTAGCTTTATGGCTCGGTGCATTATCCTGCTGGTACGAACAAGGCCCGGTTCCATAGTATTGCTACAGAGTTGGTAGGGCATAATTGTCCAGAATATAGCGGTAGACATTCTGATTAGCAGGCTTGTCTACGATAACCAAAGGGCCGGACCCATACCACGAAAAACAAAACACGCACGAGTACACTGCCGGCCCCAAACTTCACCGTACGAACAGTACACTGTGGTAAATAGCGTTCGCCCGGCTGCCGCCATACCCACACACGGCCATCAGACTGTTGCGGATCGTGTACCTGGATTCGTCAGTCCATAGCACTCGTTTCCATCGATCTACGGTCCACGATAAATGTTCTTTACACCGTGCTAAACGCGGAATAGCATTCCGAGTGGAGATGAAAGGCTTATGAGCAGCCGCACGACCACGGTAACCCATGGAATGAAGTTCTCTGCGAATAGTACGTGTACATACCAAGTTTCCAGCATTTTTACACATCTGTACACTGAGGTCTTGTGCAGTACTCCGTCGATTAGGTGTAACGACTCTCCTGAGGCTCCGACGTCCTCTATCTTTAATTTATTTGGTCTGCCGGTACGTTTTGCTGTTTCAGGCACACCATGTGTCTTCCACTTATTCAGTACAACCAAAACAGTAGACTTGGTTATGTTTAAACACCTCTCGGTTCCTCTTATGGACAACCCACTGATATACAACACCCAACAATCTTTCTTTTCTCAGAGTCAGCTATCTCCCGCCGCGACATTTTCACCAAACCTCACAGCGCGATATGATCTCGGTCAGCTGCAGGTTTGTTTTTATACCATTTGCAGCTGTACCGCGCATCGCAACAACGCAGCGGATCGGTTCATTTGCTTTTGAAGGGTTGTCCAGTGACTTTTGTCAACATAGTGTACATACACGGTAGAGTCACATTATTGTGAGCACCAGCTAATATCCAAAGTAACCGCCGTGTGCAGCGCGGACAGCAGCTATATGGGCTGGGCAGTGACTCAATAAGGTGCTAGAAGGTGTTCACAGGTATGTGGAACCATGCTGACTGCAGTGCATCTGACAGCTGCTGGAAGGTGCGTGGTAGAGAATCCATAGAGCGAACAACACGATCGAGGTGGTCTCATAGATGCTCAATTGGGTTTAAGTCTGGGGAATTAGGGGACCAGGAAAGTACTTTGAAGTCTTCATCGTGATTTGCCAATCACTCTCGGACATTTCTAGTTGTGTGACATGCCGCACTGTCGTGCTGAAAGATCCCATCCGCCCCAGGGAAGACATTCAGCATGTATGGGTGTACGTGGTCTGCAAGGATGGATTCATAAGGAATTCGGTCCATAGTGCCTTCCACAGGTATGAGGGGACCCAGAGAATGCAACGAAAACATTCCCCAGACCATAACGCTGCCCCCACCAGCTTGTGTTCTTCTAGCAATGGTTGAAGAGTGTTTGTTCTCCCATGTTTCTCGCCTTATGCGCCAATTTTCATCCGTTCGATGAAGCAGAAAAAGTGACTCATCGGAGAATGCAATCCTTTGCGAATCAGCGGAGGTCCAATTCCGATGCTGCCGTGCAAATGTAAGCCTTTTCTGCCGATGTAACTTCGTTAGCATAGCTACAGTGACCATCCGTCTGCATCGGAGCCCCATACGCAGCAGGGTTCGCTAAACTGTCGTTTTGGACACACTTCCGGTAGCCCCCTGGTTCTATGGCCAGTGAGTTACTCCACTGTAGCGTGTCGATCGGCCCTAACGCACCTGCGAGGCCAGCGTTCCCCTCTCACATCACTGGCCCGTGGTGCTCCGCAGTTTTCACGTTGCTTATTCGCAATGGTGCCATATCTCCAATCACGATACACTTTAACCACAGCAGCACGCGAACAGTTCACAAACTGCGCTGTTTCATACATACTGCCACCCTTAGCCCGAAAGCCGATAATCATCCCTTTTTGCAAATCTGATAAATCGCTCCTTTTATCCATGACAGTAACGAGTGTTATGTTCTCAGATCAGATCAGATCCTATGTAGAGGATTTTAGGAGGGAGTGTCTGACCCCAGGTCTTAAGCAACGCTTAGAAATAGGAAGCTATGAGATTTGGGCTAGAGTGCATGATAGGAAAGTGACACGGAAGCGAAGTACAAAGGGGGAGGAAGACGCCCTTATTTATTACCCGGGGTCCGACTGCTTAACGTGCCCATCCGACGCCCGGTGGATATTTCTTGGATCAAGCGTTCGTACCTGACTGGAATCGAACCTGAGATCCTTTCTTGGCAGTCACGAACGTTGCCCACTAGGCATCCCGAGCCCCTATGTTCTCAGAATGCCTACAGCACACCTTATATACCCTCCAAGCCGGCTCACGACACGCGCCTTCTTTCATTGGCTACGCGCTGTTGACGTCAAAAGTAGGAGGTGGTCCCAATAATGTGATTCGACTGTGTCTATAAGCACACAGGACAGACAAATTAGTCACCCCTAACAGAAATGATAGTATGAAGTTTCCCGTTGCACAGAGGACGCTGTGATAGCATTGTTGGGATATAAATAGCACTGACGTGATCTACTGGATCATTTCTGTCTCGTGCAGTGGTGGATTGCAGCTTTCGCGTCCAATTTAGTCTGCACTATGGATCGTATGGCAAAATGGAGCCGTCGAAGCGTACCCTTTAGCGGGTTTACAACAGTAGTGTAGTTCGCAGCCAACTGAAAATCGACCACGTGACTGATGCCGGAAAACGATTTTCACCAACAGGGACCGCCACCATGTTTCACGCCTAGTAACTGCAAATTGGTTTTGAACCAGCCATCAATTGCTCCAAACAGTTAATGAGAGTCCATTCCAACCAATTTCCGAAAGTACATTGCGACGGGAACTGTGCCTGCGATGGACATCTGGAGCAGCGTACCACGGAAGAGCTGTTAGTCACCTGCTTGAGTGCGACGAAAACGACGAAAACTTTAAAAAAATATATCATAACTGGTGATGAATCATGGGTTTATTGGTACGACCCCAAAACTAAGACCCAGTCTTCACAGTGGAAGACCCCAAACTCTCCCATACCCAAAAAAGCATGAGAGCAGCTGCAATATCAAGACGATGCTGACTGTTTTTATCAATCATGAGAGAATTGTGCATCGTGAATAGGCTTCATTAGGATAGGCAACCAAAAATAAGTACTACTAGTGCTGTCACGTTCTGCGGCGTTTGAGGGATGCAGTCTGTCACCAAAGGCTTGCACTGCATGAGAGTGGCGAGTGGCAGCTGCATCATGACAACGTGCCTCGCCATGCATCGCAACTTGTAAATCAGTTTCTTGCTAAGCACCGCCTTGTACCGGTCCGACAGCCACTTTATTTGCCAGATATCGCAGGTCTGTAGATGGGAGCAGTGTTTATAATAAATTGTGCTTTACCCACAATAATCTTGTCAGAAATTCACAGTTTTTTGTTAATTCCTAAATCTCATTAATCCTTTAAGCGGCCGATGGGAGAGTTTATCAACCACCGTGAGCAACTCGATGGCCTATAAGCAGTCGCACATCCGTAATTTAGGGATACTGCTTGCACGGCAGGGAATGCCATAAGAAAAAAAAATAACATTTATGCTTCACCGGGATTCGAATCCGGACCCATACCGGCTGATTAGTCAGAATCCAGCACTTGGATAACTGTACCGGTTTATTCTTTCTTCCATAACTGACGGCATGATGGCGATGGGCTATTCCCCTTGGCACGGACATCATGCTACTGGACAGAAACAAGTGGCTCAAACATCTTCTCTCTGCTTTCTAGGTTCGTGACCATAGCCTTTTTGACAGGTAATCAATCGCAACGGATTAGTGCCATTCCACTAAATCACCACTTTGAATAACAAAGCTAAGAAGGAAAGCAACACCTTCTGATGTGCAGGTTAGTTCGTTCAATCCGCTTTTGGCCAACTTCTTAGACAGCGAATATATTTCGGCGGCGCAGTGGTCTAAGCGATGGCGTCTGATCATTCGTACAAAAGGGGTCCGGGTTGGAATCCTGGTGAGGCATGGAGGTTGTGTTTATCTTACGGCACTGGCTCTCTCCCTTCCCTGGAACCAGTGACCCTAAATTAGGGACGGGCGACTGCTTGTAGCTCATTGAGTTGCTCACGGTGGTCGCTAAACCTCCAATCAAATATGTATTTATATCATCATCATCATCATTGTCAACCATTATCAATCCACTGCTGGACGAAGGTCTCCCCAAGTTTCCTCCACAACGGTCTGTCTTGTGCCAGTCTCCTCCATGTCACCCCTGCATACTTTCGAATTTCATCCACCCATCTCCCATGTGGTCTTCTTCTGGGTCTTTTCCTGTCCCTCGGAATCCAATCTAAAATTTCAGCTGTCCATCGATGGTCTGTCCTTCTGGCAGTATGTCCAGCCCATTGCCATTTCAGGGATTTAACTCTGATCATGATGTCTTCCACTCTTGTCATTTTCCGGATCCACGAGTTCCTCTTCTTATCTCTCCTGGTTACACCAAGCATGCACCTCTCCATGCTCCTTTGAGTTGTCTGCAGCCTTTGTATGTCTCTTTTAGTTAAGGTCCACGTCTCTGCACCATACGTAAGCACTGGAAGGATGCATTGATCAAACACTTTTCTTTTAAGACATAATGGCATATTGCTCTTGAAAATTATGCTGTTTCTTCCAAAAAGCTCTCCAGGCAAGTTTTGTACGCCGATTAATTTCTTCATCAATGTGACCCTCACTTGATATCTGCTGTCCAAGATAAACGTACGTGTCTGTTATCTCCAGCTTTTCTCCATCAATCGATAAATCTTCATTTCTTGTAAAAGCATTGAACATCACTTTTGTCTTCTGAAAGTTCATTTTTAATCCCACTTCTTTACTCTTGTCAGCAAGTTCCTGGATCATACTCTGCAGCTCTGATGGGGTAGTTGCAAAAATGACTATGTCATCAGCAAAACGAAGGTGGGTTAGATAATCTCCATTAATCTTTATCCCCTTGCTTTCCCAGCTCAGCAACTGAAAAACATTTTCCAATGTGGCATTAAAGAGCTTCGGAGATATGGTGTCACCTTGTCTCACTCCCTTTCCAATTTTTACGTGTGTTGTATTTTCAAACAGCCGAATCTTTGCACTTGCGTTTTCATAGATGTTATTAATAATATTAATGTATGCATCTTCAATACCGCAGGTTTTCAGAGCCATTGTAACTGCTGATGGTTTCACCGAATCAAAGGCTTTTTCATAATCGATAAAAGCCATGCACAATGGAAGTTCATATTCCCTCGCTCTTTCAATTAGTTCTCTCAGCACGTGGATATGATCTATTGTGCTGTAGCCACTCCTGAATCCAGCTTGTTCTCTCGGTTGAGCCATGTCCAGTGTTACCTTCAAGCGGTGTGAAAGAACTTTAGTGAAGATTTTATAAACTACTGATAGGAGGCTGATAGGTCTGTAGTTTCCGAGATCTTCAATGTCACCTTTCTTATGTAGCAGGATCATTGTAGCGGTGTTCCAATCCTCAGGAATCTTTCCTTCATTAAGGCATCGAGTGAAAATTTGTGCGAGTACTGTTTCGATTTCTCCACTTGCTTCTTGTATGATGTCCACAGTAATTCCATCTTCTCCTGGAGCTTTTCCTCGCTTCATGTTCTTGATTGCATGTGCAACTTCTGCTGGAAGGACTGGAGGAACTCTGGTACTGGTATCTTTCATGATGTCTGGAGTGCATGTATCATCCCTTTCATATAATTTGGAGTAGAAATCTTTCACTCTTGTCAAAATTTCGCCTCTATTTCTTGTTACAGAACCATCTTCTTTTCTCAGTGCCATAATCTGTTTTCTTCCCTTACTGAGATGTCCCTTTGCCAATTTTAGGCTTTGGTTGTTTTCAATTGCTTTCCTCACTAGTTCACAGTTGAATTTCCTTACGTCTTCAGTGATACTTTTTCTTACTGTCTTGCATAGCTCTATATATTCCACTTTGGAAGTCACATCTTCTTTAGTTGTCCTCATCTCTCTTCTTTTTTGCATCAACATTTTGGTTTTCCTGATAATTTGTTCACATGCAACTTGTTCTTAGACCCAGCTAATTTTGTTGCTGTTTCCATAAGAGCTTTGGTTACTTTTCTGTTAACTTCAGAGATGTCCACTTCTTCCGATGTTAGGCCTTCTAAAGCAGAGAACCTGTTCTTCAGTTCTAACTTGAAGGTATTATGGTGTTTTTTAAGGTTGGTTATGTCAATAGATTTTGTTTGTCTTATGAGCTTGCCACGTTCAAGTTTAGTGTTGAGGTGCATCTTACATCTCACCAATCTATGGTCACTACCTGTGTTGAACTTGTTTAGCACACTGCAGTCTTCTATGAAGAATTTTTTGTTACACATAATAAAATCAATTTCACTTGTCGTCCCATTTGGATGTCTCCATGTCCATTTCCTGTGTGGCTTTTTCTTGAAGAAGGAGTTCAAGATGAAAAACCCTTCTGCCTCTGCAAACTCAACGAGAGTATTTCCACGCTGGTTTCTGTTGCCATGACCGAATTTATCTACTGAAGTTTCATTATGTTGCCGTTGCCCTATTTTTGCATTGAAATCTCCCATAATTATTTTCAAGTGCTGCTTACCTTTATTATTTAGACGACAAATTTCCTCATAAAATTCTTCAATTTCTTCTTCAGGATGACTTGTGGTGGGTGCATAAGTTTGAATAATCTGAGCCTGGTATCTTTTCGAGAGTTGGATAACAAGTCGTGCAGCTCTGTCAGAGGAACTTTCAACTTCTACAACTTTATCCTTCAGTTTCTTGTTTATTATAAATCCAACACCACTAGGTCTGCCAGTATCTGTCCCACGATAGTAGAAGAGATGTCCACTTTTCAGTTCGATGAGATCTTCTCGTTTTCTCCTTACCTCACTTAGCCCCACGATGTCCCACTTGATCCTTTGTAGTTCCTCTTCCAATTCAAGAAGCCTTGAATCAGAAGATAGGGAGCGTCCATTGTAAGTAGCCAAGGTCAGCATCAGATGGCAGCCTAGTCCGGTCCTCCGGGGATTCTTAGCACCCTCTGCCTTCATGTCGCACTGGCCGCTGCCTTGGCCAGGTACATTCCAGCTGCCGGAGACTGAGGGCCAAGATTTAAGTTGTGGAATCATTTTGGAGGGGTTTGGCCATAACTCACCACGCTGGCCAAGCGGGTTGGTGAGTGTGGGATAGAATTTCCTCTAATCCCGATGGTATAGTTATACCGCTATGGGCGGTCGTCAGAGCCCCTTTAGTGGGAACAGGATGCACCACGAGAAGGCGGGGTTGACAGTTGTCAAGGAGAGGCTGTGGTGTTACGCATCACCTGACCTTACATCTATATATATATATATTTCGCACTGATTTCAGCCAATTTTGCCAACCCCGATTCAATTCGTTCCAGCCGGTTAAAGGGTTAATACAATTTGTAAATAAAAAAAAAAACTAGTTTCGTCAATTTGAAATGTAAGTGATTCACACGTGACTTTCATTGAGATCTCACTTCTGTGAAAAGCTTATTTCCATGGCATAATCCTGCTCATAAAGAGGATTTGAATCGACATACGTTTCTTCAAAAAGAAAATCTTTCCGATTTTTTTATCATTCGATAGTGAGTTACGGTCTGAGTTCCACAAAAAGAATGCACACAATGATCTTATCGAACAGAAAGGAGAAATATTTTAAAAACAAATTCAGCGTAGCGCTGTCGTTGGGGTTGGGGTTCAAAACACAACATAATAACAAAACCCCCTACCGAAGCTTGCGAAGGATCATTTGTATTATTGTCTTTATTTATTGACGGTATTTCTCCTCCAGAATTAGGCACTTGATGCGAAATTTATTTCCCCAGCACCGGGTATCAGTGCAATTGTTTTCTTAGCGTATGTGCTCTCCGATGAATCATCAATAATCTCAAGATGAGCAGCAACTGCGAGATACAGAGCCAAGATGCATTATTCATCATCAGTCGAAGATAAAATTAGACCACCTCTATCCATGCTCCGTGTAATTCTCTGTCCACTGGATAGAAAGGTGGGCATGAAAACATTTCATGGGGAAATAAAACAACATATTCACTACAACCGAGGGGGTTTTTTTGTTCAATATTAAAATTGCGCTCTTTTGATTGAAATTGAAATACACGAAGAGGAAGAGCCTGGTTCGTACATCGATAAATACCCATGGGTGTTCAGAAAGGATGCTACAAATTCGAAGGAACGTATTTTGTAGATACGAAAACTTTTGGTCTCGAAAACTAGGAATGAAAAAAAAAAAAAAAAGAAGCACTTATGTTATTACTTTGCTTCTTCTGTCTGTCCGGTTGTAGCCCGATATTTTCGCATTTAAAAAATACACTGCTCGATATAGAAAATGCTACAACGAAAAGTGTTTGTCTGAATATTATGCAAATTTATGGATGTGTGTCCACAGTTGGGTCATGTACGGAAGATGTTGACACATTTTTCGACTATTTTCCAGCAATATAAATAATGTTTAAAATAAAATTATTTCTTTCTTAAGTTGGACCTCAAGGATTTTTCTTCCTATACTTCGAATGGGAAAACTTCTGTACACATTTTCTTCAAAATTAATGCGTTCCCAAGGATGAAAATTTGAACATTGATTAAAATAGCTTCATTTTATAACTTGAAGTACTTAATATTTTCTAAAACATAACCATAATTATGCAATCCAACATTTGTTTGTCTACTGGCATCATCAAAGTACAAGTCGCGCCATCTTTTTTCTGGTTTCAACACCACCAAAGGAAACGTTATTGATTTTTAATATAATTATCGTTATGTTTTAGAAAATATTAAGTATTCCAAGTTGTAATATGAAGTTATTTTAATCAATGTTCAAATTTTCATCCTTTGGAACGCATTAATTGCGAAGAAAATGTGTACAAATGTTTTTCCATTGGAAGAATACGAAGAAAAATTATTTGACGTCTATCTTAAATGTTCTATCTGATATCTTTGGACTACGAACCTGCATCCACATTTTCAAGATAACAGGGCACCTCTTAAAATTGCTACTAGTATTTTATTCCACTCCTCTTCCACTGCTTTCAATAGTCCAATCATTGTTTTTAGTCAGCGTTTAGAAAGCGCTCCTTTTAGCAGTCCGAAGGCACAATAGTCTATACGGGACACATCACGGGACTTTGAAAGAATATAAGCAAAAGATCACATCAGATCATATCAGATGTGCAGGATTTTAGGAAAGAAGTGTCGGACCCCAGGTCTTAAACAACCCTTAGAAATAGGAAGCTAGAAGATTTGGGCTAGAGTGCCCGATAAGAAAGTGACACGGAAACGAGGGAGAAAGGGGGAGGAAGACGCCCTTATTTATTACCGGGGTACCAGTACCCGGGGTCCGACGGCTTAATGTGACCTTTCGACGCACAGTGGATATTTAGTGGTTCGAGCGTTCTTACCTGACTGAGATCGAACCTAAGGTTTCTCCGTGGCAGTCACGAACGTTGACCACTAGGCTATCCGTGGCCCATATAAGCAAAATATTTGATATCCGCCTTTTGTTTTCAGTTTTTCAAGAAATAGGGTGGTAGATTTTGGACGTATCACTATTAGCCTTATCCTGACGAAGTTCTACTCTTTGAAAGCTCTATGAATAAAGGAATGGTATATTTCCTCTTTAAATATATTAATAGGAGTTAAAACATTATTTTGGTAACATGTAGAATTGATTTTAACATTCAACTGTTCTTGCCTTTAATTTCCCATTGTACAAAAAAACTAACAATAATCATCAATCCTCTACAGAAACTTCCTTTGGATTTCTGGAATCATGTTTGTAATAGTTTTTCTGCTCTTTTGCGATACTATTGTGTGGGTGCGAATGAAATGTCAGGCGTGGTTTGTTTGAAGATAACGTGGCTTGCAAAGGAGACATGCAGACGCTGGGTTTGAGAGTCATCTTCCTGTATGAATTTAAACTGGGCCATTCTGCAGGAATTGCCGCTCGAAACGCTAACAAAGCATTTGGGGAGGATACAGCCAACGAACGAACCATTCGGCGATAGTTTGTGATGTTTCAAAGCGGAGATACGGACCTGCAAAACGAGGCACGTGATCATCGACCTGTTTCTGTTTCTGACGATGTTCTGTTACGTGTGGTTGAAACGGACCACCGAAAAACGTCTCGTGAGATAGCGGCAGAGACAAGAGTCCACTACACACCGTTTGTTTGGCGTCTGGCTGCGCTGGGTAAGGTCAAAAAGCTGGAAATGTGGCTGCCGCATGAGTCGACAACTGCCAACAAGACTAGGCGTTTGGAAGTCTGCACGTCGCTGCTTGCCAGGAATAAACAGGAATCTGTACTACATCGAATCGTCAACTGCGACGAGTAGTGGGTCTTTTATGATAATCGAAAACGATGTGCGCAATGGTTAAGCAAGGCACAGCCTGCTGGACTGCATCCTAAGCCATCCCTACACACCAAGAAGATGATGCTCCTTGTTTGGTGGTCCACAGGCGGGTTAATTCATTGAGGTTTCTTGGCAAGAGGCCAAACCATCACTGCAGAACATTATTGTATTACACCAGATGCATCGGAAATTGCTGCAGAAACAACCGGCTTCGGTCAAAGACATGGTGTTCTCCTTTCGTGGACTGATGCCTTTCACATTGACAAACCTTTTCGGAATATTTTCTTCTTAAAATATTCCACAGTTTCTCCGCCAGGGGCGTGCTTGTACATCTTATTTTTGTCAATATCTCTACTTTTAGGAGTCCGATTTGAAAAATTCCTTCTTTGTTGGATAGTGTTTTCCGTGTGACATGTTTTTCATATAATTTCAAAATTTTCAAGTAATTCATAGACTTTCCGCTATGGGGCGTAGGGGTAAATTGGGTTTCCCCCTATATCTCTGCTTCTAAATCTCCGATTTGAAAAATTCTTTCTGCACCGGATACAGCTCCTGATGGGAAATCGTTTGCACATAATTTCTAATTTTTGTAAAAAAAATAGTTTGGCCACCAGGGAGCGTAAATCTTAATTTCCGCTTCTGTTGTATTTGCAGCAAAATATGAGCTTCTAAATTCTCGATCGAAAAAAACGTCGTTTGTTGACCGATACTACTCATATCGACAAACCTTTTACGAAAATTTTCTCTTTGAAAAAATGCATGGTTTCTACGCCAGGGGCGTAGATGTATATCTTATTTTTGTCGATATCTCTACTTCTAAGAGTACGATTTGAAAAGTTCCTTCTTTGTTGGATAGTATTTCCGATGCGAAATGTTTTTCCTATAAATTCAAAATATTCAAGTAAATCATACACTTTCCGCTAGGGGCACAATGGTAAATTGCGTTTTCTATGTTATTTCTGCTCCTAAAGCTCTGATTTGAAAACTTCTTCCTGTATCGCATACAAGACCTGATGGAAAATATTTTTCACATAATTTCTAATGGTTGGTAAAGAATGGTTTGGCCACCAGGGGTCATATGTGTTAATTTCTGCTTCTGAAGTATTTGTTGCAAAATCTGGGCTCCTGTAAACTCGACTAATTTTTTTTCTTCGACCGATACCTCTTATACGGATAAACCTTTTGTGAATACTTTCTTCCTAAAATAATGCATGGTTTTAGCACCAGGGGACGTAAAATCACATCTTATTTTTGTCGATATCTCTGTTTCTAAGAGTTCATAAGCTCACAATTCCGTTTACAGCAATATCTGAGGGATTAAAAACCCGATTGAAAATCTTCTTTTTTTGGTCAGATCTATTGTTTTCCACACCGGTTCCATTGACTTTGAATAGCTTTGATAAATTTAATTTGCGTTAGAAAGGATTCAAAAGACGTGCTTATTACATCCGAAAATTCGGTGTCAACTCTCTTGTTAACAGTTTACACAGACATTTTTAGCGACTTGGCGACTGCTCTTTGGGTCGGTGGATTTTTTTAAGAGCAGAGGCCTTACTTTTGAAATACGGTAGTTGTAAAAGTACCAACCTTTTTCGGACATTCGTTTGGTGTTCTTTTTCCTGTCAAAAGCAATGCTTGACGATTTTCCAATTTACATTTAGAAAAGCTAATTTCATGATTTTCACAGCGTTTTTAATTGCAGAATACGAATATTTCCCTTCATAAAGAGCAAAAACAAAACATTCTGTTGCAGCTTGTTTACGTGCGCCATTTTCTTAGCAGACAATATTTCACTGCAGCAGATGTTTCTTTCGTATTCATGTAACACGCTGTTGCCAGTTTCAATTTTGGAACTTCTTCTGTTTTCTGTAATTGCTTACCAAAACCCAAAACCGTTCTAAAAATGTGTGAACATCCTCTGCAAATTACTACATTTGCAAACCAATCACGTGATGAGTGAGAGAGATGAAAGCGCAAAACTTCTTTGTGTAGAGGATAAATTTGGTCGTCCTTATCTGGGGATATTGGCCATTGCATCGGAGAGGTCTCGGTGCCGGAACTACGTGTAAGGAGTGAGAATGCCTGGACAACGTCATGCGGAAGCCGAGTTTCATACGGGCAGCTTTATCAGAGGCCTCATCATAGAACTACATACGGCTGGTTGATCAATGCGTCGCCGAAGTGGAACTGGTGCACATAGGCAGACGTCCGAACGCCTGATCATTGCATTCGACTGCAAGCCGTAGAAGCTCCGGAATCCATAGTGGACGACATTAGGTGTGCAGACAACTACGAGTATTCCTCTATTAAAACGTACTGTGAATCGAAAATTGGCTGATGCAGTTGTGATCACACAAGCCATTCAAGCGATTGCCACACACGAAAACGCATCGTCGCGAAAGATTGCAGACATACCGGACATGACATCCATGATGAGGCGAATGGGACCATTCACCGGCGAGTCTCGCTTCTGTCTCCACGCGGACAATCGCTGATTCTGCAGACGATGTGGTTACCGGGCTGATCTTGCTGCCACACATGAGCGTCATATGGCTCCTTAGCTTGGTGTCATCGTTTGGGGTGCTATCAGTTTCAACCCCATCACATGCATAGCACAGTAGGTTCAATGACAGCACGGCGATATGCCCAGAAGGTGCTGCAGCCCGTAGTTTTGCCGTATCTCCGTAGTATCCCTGATGCCCAGTTTCAACAAGATAATACCCACCATCTCACTGCCTACATCAGCAGACCGTGCCCATAAGGAGTTCAGATATTCCCCTGGCCAGCGCTATCTGCAAACTTCTTCCCAATAGGTAATGTGTGTGGGACGTCATTAGTTGACGACTTAAAGCCACTGCATGACCCCACGCAATGTCGATAAATTGTACATAGAGGTCAATGACGCATGGTTAGCTTTACCTCAGAACACCATCCGATAACTTTTCTACTCGGTGCCACACCGTGTTGCCGAATGTACAAAAGCCGGCCGTTCCATAAAAACTGAGAGTAATTTTTTTTAATGCAGAAAAACATTCGTGCACATGAACCAATTAGATGAATACCGTCTTCACAAGATTTTAATGATATTAAAATATGAAATATATGTACAATTAAAAATACCCTAAAACACACTAGCACTTTCAGAGCGACAGTCGCCCCATCATCAGGTGTCCACACCTGATGATTTTTCCACTTCGCACTGTTGCGAACTAAAAAAAAATTAATTAGATGAATACCGTCTTCACACGATTTTAATGATATTAAAATATCATTAAAAGCATGTGAAGACGGTATTCATCTAATATTTTTTTTTTTTGAGTTCGCAACAGTGCGAAGTGGGAAAATAACCTAGCAGACGACTGACTGAATTAAGGAAGTATCTATAGCAATAGTTATTAGCCGTGACAGACGATTCTGGTTTTGTTATTGCGCAGTTGTTTAAGGTACGTCTGCATTTCACCATACAGCTATAGAAGTGAGTGATTCAGAGTTAAAAAGGGAAATGCGTTGTGCGATAACATTTTGCTATCCTTTGGATAAAACGTCTCCAGAGACAGTTGATTTAATGAAAAAAGCTTACAAAGATAAATGTTTGGGTGAGTCAGCGATTTTTAGATGGCACCATGATTTCAAAAAAGGGTGTTTGTCGGCAGAACCCTCTCCTAGGCCTGCTCGAGTGTTCTTACGGAGCGCATTGTTAACACTCTTTGGGCAATCCTGCAAGAAGATCGAAGAATGACGTGTGAAGACATAGCGGCGTCAACTTATATTTCCAAAACGTTGGCATTCCGCATTCTAAGCGACAAATTGCTGCTGCATTGTGTGTGTCCCAGATGGGTTCTTCATCACCTGCGAGAGAACAATTGTTAGCCAGAGTTCAGGTGTGTAATGAGAAGAGACAAATGATTGCAAAGGATTCAAACTTTCTAAATACAGTAATAACTGCCGATTAAACATAGGTTCACTATTTCGACCCTCTCAGGAAGCGCGCAACGAGTATTTGGAAACACACAGGCTCGCCTCCTCCGAAAAAAGTCCGCCAAACCAAATCAGCTGGGAAGGTGATGATGATCATTTTCTTTGATCATAAAGGTGTAGTCTACCAGCATGCCATTCCACCACAAATTACTGTCAATGCTGGGTATTACATTTCAGTCTTGAAGTGTCTGCGACGACACGTATCGATTAAGCGACCTGAACTGGTGGACAAGTGGACCATACACCATGATAACGCCCGCCAACATGTGGCTGCTTGTGTTGAACAGTTTCTTCCGAAATGCAATATTGAAATCATTCCACAGCCTGCCTGCAGTCCTGACCTTGCCCCGTGCGATTTCTGGTTGTTTCCCTACAATGAAAGAGAAGTTCCGTGGCGCAACATTCAACACAGATGCTGACGTTATTCACGCTGTACAGGGGTCGCAAAAGCAGTTTCCAGAAAATGCCTGCGCCACATGCTTTGAAAAGTGAACTGACCGATGGTACCGTTGAATATCATCCGAGAGAATATAGATGTCCCACAAAGGACACCCTGATTTCAAAATGAAATAACTCGGAAAAGAGATCGATAGAAGAATGAAACAAGTGGTATGTTTATTTGGAAAGCCATAAAAATCTGATACAGAAGTTTCAAAATTACTTACAAATGTTACCGACAGGTGGCGCTGTACACTGTAGTCGCAGTACGGAGTGGAGTCCGAGAAATTGTCTATAAACTGTCATTTGCAAGCAGTCGTTGCAATCACATGACAATCGATTCAAAATGTGCACCTTTCGCAGCACAGAGATGGCGCAAACAAAGAATGAAATGTTTAGTCACCCTTTGTAGTGTGTCAACGGAAATGGACGCACATGCCTCACCGATCAACTCTTCAAGCTCGTCCATTGTTGCAGGATAGTTCCGGAAAACAGTATCCTTCAATGTGCCAAACAAAAAGTAGTCGCAAGCGGTAAGATCGGGTGAGTATGGAGGCCAATCCATGCCTGTTCCAGCAAATGTGGAACAGTTCAAAGCAATGACTCTATTCCCGAAGTATTCCTCAAGAAAGGCAAAAACCGTTGGGGTACGATGTGGTCGGGCCCCATCTTGCATAACCCACAAAGTGCCTGGTCGATCCTCCAACGCTTGTAGTGTGGCGACAAATTGTTCCAAAACCGCAACATACCGTTAAGTATTGATGGTTTCTCGCAAGAAAAAAGGGACCAATGATGCCTTTGCTGGAAACTGCAGCCCAAACGGTAACTTTTGGGGAATGTAGTGGTCGTGCTTGACACAAATGCGGGTTTTTGGTACCCCAAAATCGCCAGTTTTGTCTGTTCACGAAACCATCCAGGTAAAAATGGGCCTCATCTGTGAACCATATGCAGCTAACATCGAATCCATCATGATCAATCATTGAGAGCAGATCGTTCGCGAACTCTTCTCTTTGTCGCACAGCTCGACCTGTTATGGCCTGGTGACATTGGATCTTGAACGGAAACATGTGTAGGGTGTTCCTCGGTATTCTGTGCGTGCTGGATCGCTTTAATCCGGATACCGCTGCAACTCTTCGAATGGATTTCCTCGGATTATGCTGAATAACTGCAGAAACTGTCGCGACATTTTCATGAGTAACTGCAGATTGCCTGGGGCCAACATTTCCCACTAAATCATCAGTCACGCTGCCTGTCCGTTGAAATTTGTCGAAAAGCTGGCGAATTGTTTTCGCATCAGGACCTTTTGCAACTTTAAATTGGGATTGAAAACTACGCCTTGTTGCCGTAGGACTTCGATTTAACAGGTGATACTCGAGTACCAGAAAAACACGTTGCTCCACGGAATACATGACTTCATCCACTTCCTTCAGTACTTTAACCTCCTTTCACGTTTCAGCAGCGAAACTGTCCGAAGACTAATCGCTCTCCATTCCATTTGTCATTTTCTTGTAGGACTTCCTTCCACAGTGAGTAGAATTTAGGTCCCAGCCACCTACAGCGAGATCGCTTTTCGGGAAGGACACAGAAACGGAAGGAATGAGAGAAAGTCTAGTGACTTTGGCAGAACAGCTTGTAGTGAGATTAGAGTACAGTAGATGGAGCCACCATACAAGTACGATGTTGCACATAGAGGGGTGGGAGAATTTCAGAGGGGGCATAGGAAAGGATATCCATTTAACCAGTGGGTCCAGCCTGGGGGCCGTCACTTAACGTGCTCGTCCGATGCACGGTGGATATTCAGCGATTGCTAGTAAATCCCACCATCTCTGAAAGACCAGCCCAGGATAGTCTGACTTGCTAACCACTAAACCATCCGCGGCTCAACTGATCGCTCTGTGCTTCACAGCATTATTTATAGTACTCCGCACTGTGACTACAGCGTACAGAGCCACCTGTCGGCAACATTTGTAAGTAATTTTGAAACTTCTGTATCAGATTTTTACGACTTTCCAAATAAACATACCACTTGTTTCATTCTTCTATCGATCTCCGTTTCCGAGTTGTTTCGTTTTAAAATCAGGGAATCCTTTATGGGACACCCTGTACTTTAAGAAAGAATAACATATATTTTGCTGTACCTGCATTTCTTCGTTTTCTTTTATTTTACTCTTAGTTTTTATGGAATGGCCGTTGTACAAGGTTTGTCCCAAAACAACTGAGAATGATTTTATAAAAAAAATTACCCGGTACCATAATTATTAGAGAAGTAGTCATCTTTTTCGAAAATACTATCCATTGCATCAAACACACGTGTCCCAATGTTCCTCCCAGTTTTTGAATGTCTTCTGGAATTTTTTTTCTTAAATGCTGTTGGCGCACCCTCCGCAGCTGTAATAAGTTATTGATGAGTCTCAAATTGTCGTCCCCGTAATGTCTGTTTTAAAAGGGGAACAACTAGAAGTCACATGGGGACAAGTCTGAACTACACTATCTACCAACAAGTAATTAGACACCCCTGCAATCGACGATATCTGCGGTCCTGATACACGTCACGGCCGCCGCCGTTAAATATCGTGTGGAAAACAACAATGCAACCAGTCACATGCAAGATGCCACGCAGTTCGGATCTCTCTGATTTCGAGAAAGGTGTAATCGTCGGGTATCACAGAAATGACCGATCCATACGTGACATATCCAGCGAGTTGAAGTACCCAAAATCGACAATGGCCTACGTGATTGGCAAGTGGAAGATGAGAGGTGACTGTCGAAATGTGCCCCGACCCGGCAGACTGAAAAATCTGGGAGTTAGAGACCGACGGCTGCTGGCCACAGATATTCGGAAGAACCGCACCAAATCGATGGGCCACATCCGCGAGGAGTTTCAACAGGCATCCGGGAGTGTGCTTTCGATGAATACCATCCGTAAGGAAGCCCATCTGCTCGGTTATCATGGACGTGCTGCCGCCCACAAGCCTTTGATCACCAAGTCCAATAGCGCTGTTCGGCTACCGTGGCGCAAAGAACGTCGACAGTGGGCCGTTGAACAGTGAAAACAGGTTCTCTGGAGCGACGAATCAAGGTTCACCCTCTACCGTTCGGATGGCAGGGTCTGGGTTTGACGTTTGCCTGGAGAACGCCTCCTGCCGGAATGTATTGTGCCAACTGTAAAGTTTGGCGGCGGTGGAATTATGCTATGGGGGTGTTTCTCCTGGTATGGCACGGGACCTTTGGTCGCAATTCCTGGTAGACTCAACGCCGAGACCTACTGCACCATTTTGGATGACCATGCGCTTCCTACGTTGTGGCAGTTTTACAAGGTGGACCCATGTTACTTTCAGGATGACAATGTCACCTGTCATGTTGCGAGGTCCACCATGGCTTGGTATGGTGGCAATGGGGTTAATCGAATTGGACTGACCTGCGCAGAGCCCGGACCTTAACCCTATCGAGCACCTCTGGGACGAGTTGGAGCGTCGACTTAAGGGGTGGCCCCACCGTCCGAAATCGGTGAAGGAACTGACCTGTCTTCTCCAAGCCGAGTGGAAGAAAATACCGCTAGCCGTCGTACAACGCCTGGTTGAGAGTATGCCCCGGAGGGTCGCAGCTGTAGTCGCCGCTCGTGGAGGCTCCACCAACTATTGAAGGTGAATAAACTTCGTTTTCCTTTGCTATCACAGGTGTCCTATTACTTGTTGGTAGATAGTGTATATGCAATTGGGGCATCAAATTAATACCCATTTTCTCCAAATAAGAAACAACAGAACTAGTCATGTGCGGCCTTGCACTAGGGCGCACATGAAAAGAAATTGGAAACACAAATTGGACAAACGCCTTTCATACCCAATTGCTCTATTAAGATTCTGTGAATTGATTATTTTGAAATGTGAACCATATCTTCGATATCTCTAACTGAGAGGTGTCTGTCTTTCCGTATAATAACGCCTATTGTATCGATGTTTGCCTCTGTAACACTCGTTGGAGACCTTCCTCCATGCGCGATTAAAGACACCAACGTAAGGCCATCCATACATTCTTTATGCCATCTGTAAATTGTTGATTTTCCTAGACATTCATCTTTATAAGCCTCTTGCATAAGATGGAAAATCTCTATGACAGACTTCTTAAGTCGACAGCATAAATTAATGGCTCATCTTTGTTCCTCTTCCACACCCTTTTTTTCGAGAAATCGCAGCGCGAAAACACTTGTTAGGGGTTCACGAAACAACGCTTATTAAACTGCGCTCTACCGACGACGCATGCATGATAAGCAGGTGTGGCCTGTTGCTATGGTTACTACAATGAGTACAGTTTTTTCGAGACTCGTGCCAAGGTTGAACGCAGTATTGCGCATTTCTTATGAAACCGTTCTCAGTTGTTTTGACGCAAGCTACGAATAATAGTCTCGGCTGTCATACGACCTACCTACTCAGGCCACATTCTACTGTCTTCTCGCCCGTTGCATTCATGTGATCTCTGAAAAATTAAGTCACCTCTTTCTCAGCTGTTTGTCTACATGTGTAGTACGTTTCATCTTATTTCGTGCAGTCTCCTTCATGGTGTGGCATTTTCTATATCCAGCAGTGTAGAATCAATTGGTTCACCTGCTCGCATGAAAAACGTGTTAGTATAATGCAGTTCTTCGATAGCGTGGGTTAATGGCAGAATCTGGAATCGAACACGAGACAAGAGAATTTGAAATCACTCACCTTAAAGCAATGGCGATACTTCCGATTTTATTAACAAATTAAAAAACATCGTTTTAACTCATCAACGGTAATAAGTAAAATCATACAGTGCATTGATTATTATGATACCCTTTCCAACATACCAGAAATCGCGCGCACACAAACCCTCCTCCCTACACCGACTATTGATTCGTTCAGTATATTTCCTGAACAACATACTAAAGTTTTGTCGCAATAGAAGCATTTTTACTCAAGTTATGACGATAATGGGGTGGAATAAATCCGCTCCCGTTCCCTGACCTTTGACGCCATTTCAATGATACACTGCTGGACAATTGCTAAGGACGGATCATAAACGGCTATATAGCGCATAAAAAAGTAAGTGTGGTTGGATGCCAAGTGAAATAAAATAATGTCAGAATGCCAGGACATTACAAGAAAGACAATTTATTGTGCTCTGAAATCCAGAAGGCTTTGGAACGTGTTCAAGGGACAAACAGGCCATTTTGTGCAAATACGTAAACGTGAAAAAAATGCAATTACCGTCCGCAGGCATTCCGGCGTAAGATGTCAATACGCGATATGGCCACCATGGAGGACGATGCAAGATTCCACACGTCGTGTCATGCTTTGCACAACATTATCAAGCAGCTGTTGGGGTAATTTATCCCATTCCTCTGTCAGTGCACGGATGAGGGTGGCCTTGTTTATTGGAGGGCATTGACGAACAGCAAGACTCCTCCCCAAAGCATCCCACACATTTTCAATGGGATTCAGATCCGGGAACGTGCTGGCCATACGAGGCGTTGAATATCCTCGCTCTCAAGACACTCCTGGACAGCGACTGTTCGATGACATGTTGCGTTGTGGTCCATGAAAATGATCCTATCACCGACATCACAACGGAACATGCGAACATAAGGTGGCAGAACATCATTAATGTATCGTTGGCCAGTCATAGTCCCAGTTGGAAGCACATAGAGGGACGTACGGCCATTGATCATGATGCCAGCCCATACCATGACACTACATGTCGGACATCGGTCCCTTTCCTGTATGTTTGCTGGACAATATGCAGTACCACTATCACGCCAGATCAGTTGTCGTCGACAATAAGATGATAGACTGTATCTACTCTCATCTGAGAAGAGGACAGCAGACCAGTCGTTATCAGTCCAATTGCGATGTTGATGGCACCATTGCAAACGGGCGGTACGGTGACGTCTGGACAATGGGATGCACACAACAGGACGGCGGGCGTATAGTCCTCCTTCATGCAAACGTCTGGCGACAGTTTTTCGGGAGATCCGCTTGCCAGTAGCAGCCATAAACTGATTTGCTACCTCACTAGCTGTGCTGCGCCGGAGTTTTGTTGTTGATAGCACTATGTACCGATCTTCTGCAGGTGTCGTACTGCGAACACGACCTCCCCCGTGACGTTTGCTACACTCTCCATTTGTTTGAAATGATTTCCAAAGCCTTGAAACAACACTGTGGCTGACGTCGAACTCCCTGGCAACATCTGTTATTTTTCGCGCTTCTTCAATCTTGCCAATAATACGGCTACGCGTAAAATCATCTAGGTGATGTCGGGAAGATATACTGAAAATTGCAAGTTCGTCAATTGTTTCTTTCCCTTTCAACTTTGCGTTTGAACAACAACGGTCAATACGCGTCAGATCCTTTATATCTCTTATCAGCGCTATGACGTCACGAACAAGTTCGGCAATCCAAAATTTGCATACGCACAACACGTCTTACTGTATCCCGCACTTATGCTAATTTCCACATTTTTCTGCCCTCCATTTTATGGTTGCTATCGTTGCTATTGTCATCCGTCCTTAGCAATTGTCCGGCAGTGTATTTGACAGAATTGGTTCAGTATGCTTCCGGAACAACATATTAACGTTTTGTCGCAATAGAAGCATTTCTACAAAAGGTATGACGCATAAAGGCGATGGAATGGATCCCGCTCCTATGTCCTGACCTTTGACCCCATTTCGTCCATTTTCAATAGGGTTTGTCCCCAGGTTGTTCCCTACCATATGCCAAAATTTCATTGAAATCGAATAATTTTTACGCGAGTTATCGTGCTGACAGACGAAGCTGGAGCATATACGCTTCTTCAACCTACGGTTGGAAAGAGTAACAGTATACCTCCGGAACAACATACTAAAGTTTTGTCGCAATAGAAGCATTTTTTACTTTTAAAGATAATCGTTTTGCGATATTATATTAAAAAGCGGAAAAATACTCTGCTTACTGGTTGGAATGCAAATAAAGTGTGAACACTTAAATTGAATAGAGGGTAATATTCGGGATTGTTCCCTTACTTTAGACAGTTGTGGAATTTATCAGCGATGGAACGCTATACAGGATTGTTATAATTAAGCTATTCCTATTCAGACCATTTACATTAGGTAACCAAAATGTTCGTGCGGTTTTCGGTAGAGTTCTCTGCAATGACTTTTTTTTTATTTTGTAGTGGTTTGCAGAGCTTAGTTTTTGATGTGCGTCATAAGGCACAGAGACGCGTCAGTCAGTCGGTGCCCTTTAACTTAGCGTGTGTGTATTCTTTTTTCTATGATTTTTAACCCTTTTAAAATGTCTGCTGAACCTGGTGGAACTCGAGCTTGTTTGCTTTACGAATTCAAACTGGCTTCGAAGGCTTCAGAAGCGTCCCGTAAGATATGTGTGGCATGTGGAAAATGCTCGGTAACAGAACATACTGCGCAGAAATGGTTTAAAAAATTTGTTTCTGGTGATGAATCATTTGGAGATGCACCACGTTCAGAAAGACCCACCATTATTGATAATATTAACATAACTGATGATTTAACGGCGTGAGGCGAAAACGATATTATTGATAGTTAACAAAATATTGATAATATTAACATTATTGATAATTTAACGGCGTGGGACGAAACAAAATCACGCGAAATTTAGTTTAACTTATTAACATTATTGATAATCAAACAGAGGTAATCGCTCTTTCTACGTTTATAAGTGAATCACGGAAAAATTCTCATTGGTCGCCACCGGGAATCGAACCCAGGGTCTTCCAGTTACGCGCCGGATATGCTTCCACTGCACCACAGCTGCCTAGGATTCCTCCAGACTCACATACACTAAAAGACTCACCTGCCAAATTGGCTTAGCAGTTAGTGTATGTGAGTCTGGAGGAATTCGAGGCCGCTGTGGTGCAATTGAAGCATATCCGGCGTGTAACTGGAAGACCCTGGGTTCGATTCCCGGTGGCGACCAATGAGAATTTTCGGTGACTCACTTATAAACGTGGAAAGAACGATTACCTCTGTTTAATGTTCCTAGCAGGGCTGAGACTGGCTGAACTCGAGCCCGAAAGCCCGGGCCCGAATCGGGCTCGTGCTGTAGAATATTTGCTGCGGTTCGGGCTCGGGCGGGCTCGGGCTCTTAGGGAGTGGGAGAGCGAGAGACGTTTTTTATATATAAATGTGATTTTATATGGTTTAGCAAATGAGACACTTAACAGTTGGTGAAGGGAATTTTTCGGCAACTGGTCCTGTTTGGGGAGCGGGCATTCGAGATGGCTATTTATTCAGGCCTTGGGGAGAAAATGCCATAGGACGCGCATTACTGTGTTTCTTCAAAGAAGAAAAACACTTTTTCAAGAACTATGGATATTGGATAGTTGATAGCTTGGCGACAATAATTTACCCCCTATCTCCACACAGTAGCTCCCTGCTAATTCTATTTAGCAACGTACATATTGCAGCGTATTATGGAGCGATGGTATTAGCAGTATTTGAGCAACATACAATTTCGGCTCCGCCCGATCATTTTGGATGTCCGACCGCCCGAAGCACTTCAGGTGGAAACGAACGGTCAAAGAAGATCATACAGTTACACTATAAAAATAGATAGAGGTCCCTTCCCCACTCCCCATTTGAGAAATACATTGGTTAATTGCAGGAAGACCTGTGACGTATATTCTAAATTACCTTTCCTTTTTAGTTTCTTTCCCTATGTAAATCTTGAGTTTATTCTGTTATTCTTCACTCTTAACGTGATATCTTTTCTCTCAAACGAATACTGTTGGCAACACAATTGAGGTTGAATAAACATGACGTATGCCTGAGTATTGATAAGAACAAGAGATAAAAACGACGACTAATCTATTGCTTGAGAGCGTTGGATTGTAAACTGATTATTGAAAGGAGCGTTGTGAAAAGAGCGTTGTGTGGTGTGTGGAGAGTTTAGTGCAATATGCTATGCTACGATGTGTTTGCTACATCCTGAATAAAGAATCTCTTTCCGTAAGTGTGACTTCTGTTGTTTACATGTTTCGTCTGGCCGTTAAGGTTTCTTTCATTTAGGAAATATTTCTTAGTATGTTGATGCTTTAAATTAACGTAGAAGTAAGACAAGACTTCTACGCCATAGACCAGAGAGTGGAAGTCTGGAAAAGGAGATTTTTTTGTTGATGGTTGAACAGGTTAGCAAGATTTCGGGCTCTATCTTGCAAAATAAAATTCGGGCTCGGGTGGGCTCGGGCTGATATACCACGGGCTCGGACGGGCTCGGGCGACGAAAATTGAGCCCGAACTCAGCTCTGGTTCCTAGTCCACGTCAAATGTCTGTATTAATTATTGATAATGTTCATAAAGACCCACCCACCATTATTGATAACGAAGAATTACGTGCCGCTATTGAAAATAATGCTAGATTAACATGTCAAGATCTTTCACAAATGTTTAAAGCGAGTCGTGAAATCATTCGTTTACTCTTGCATCAACTGAAAAAAATCATGGAGCTAAGCAAATGGGTACCACGAACTTTTTGGTTACCTGATAAAAACAGTCAGCAGGTCAATCTCAGCCAAATGTGTAGGAACACTTTCCAAAACGTGGCGAAGAGATTTTGAAAATTAGAATACCGGAGATGGCCTTTTAAAAATCACTGCCGGGGTAAAATTTCGCACGATGAATGGGAAAAAAGGACAATTATGCCATCCGTATAACTTTATGATTGGCAAATAAATCGTAGTCAACGGCATGTGACGCATAGGGTACTCTCTCGTTTTTTAACTTTTTGTGTTTCTTCCCAAATATTGATAGACAGGGTTACAAGGAAAGTCCGTGATCAGAACAATATCTCACGAACTATGGCAGTTAGCGATTTACTTCTTGTGCAGTTGCATAGGAAATCCTCTACGGCGCACACAATAACACCACGAAGAATCCCCTCGCCCCCTTTGGAGGGGCTGAGGAGGCTATTGCGTCCCCCCCCTTGCATATAGGGCAAAAACTTCAATTACAAACTTGTTCAGCTAGGCAAAAAGGTACATAAATATTTTTGTCCCATAACAAAAGATGGAAGGGGACTCTCCAAATGCGAAAAAGCCGCCCCGGTGGCGCAGTGGTCTAAGCGATGGCCTCTGATCATTTATCCGAAAGGGGTCCGGGTTCGAATCCCGTGAGGCATGAATGTTGTGTTTGTCTTACGGCACTGGCTCTCTCCTTTCCCTGAAACCAGTGACCCTAAATTAGGGACGGGCGACTGCTTATAGCCCATTGAGTTGCTCACGGTGGTCGTTAAACCTCCAATTAAAAAAAATGCGAAGAAAACGGAAAGCCACCTGAGTCGCTGTATCCCAAGCATATTTGCATGGATTTTAAATGTACTTTCTGCTCCGTTGTCAGAATACAAAAAATATATGCGTGGCCGGATGCCAACATTACGTGAACCAGTGACGGGAAGTCGAAAGCTTTGCTACGTACGCAAGTCAATTAGATCTGCATACAGTTTTCCTATCGGATGCGTATTTCTCCACTTATGCTATTTCTCCTTGTCTCAGTGTATTTTTTACTGTACTGGACATCAAAGTCTGATATTGAATATGTCAAAGAACTGCGTTTAATTTTAGAACAAGAACTGTTGATAAGGTTTGTAGCAAAGATTTTGTTTTGTGCTTTCATTTGCTTAGAACTTACCAGTTTAGATAAGTTCGAATTAATAAGTTCTTGTCTAAATGTCGTTGCTTCCGGATATTGGGATTTTCTTGGGGCAACATTTCCGGTCCCCTTCCGTCTTTTGTTATTGGACAAAAACATTAATGTACTAGTTTTGCCTCGCTGAACAAGTTTGTAATTGACTTTTTTGCCCTATCTTCAAAGGGTGGGGAGGTGCGATAGCCCCCTCAACCGCCGCTAAAAAGGGGGGCAAAGGGATCTTTCGTGGTGTTATTGTGTGCGCCATAGGGGGTTTCCTATACAACTGCACGAGAAGTAAATCGCTAACTTCCATAGTTCGTGAGATATTGGCCTGATCGGGACTTTCCGTGTAACATTGTATAACGAAATAAATGTGGTTCTATGAATCTTTGAAATCATAAAAAACGAGAGAGGGTCGTGGTACTCTTTGTAGATAATTTATGCTCTTCATCTTTTCCATGCCAAGATTTTTATGAAGGGTGTGAAATAAAACGAATGATTCGAGAGTGTACATTTATTTACGTATAACACATTGCGTTTATTTGCGTCACTCCCGATCACACCTAGCCACGGTGGTACATACTAAGTGGAATTAAATCACAACAACAAACAATAAGGTTTACTAATTCATGACATTGAGCAGTACTTAGGTACGTGGATAAATGAAATTTATTTTTGTAAAACCAAAGAAAGAAGATATGTGAGTCATAAAAGCAAATATTTACGAAACTATGGCAGCTGCAATAGTAAGTATTTCGAATGTAATATTAAATGTTTTCGTGCTGAGATGTAGAGAAAAATAATTCAAAGCTGTCGAAGCACGGTAGTATTTCTGAAGCAGCCAAAGCACGCATAACACACATTAAATTTTCTTTTAAAAAACGTAGGATCTAAAAAACGTCTTTATTTACAATTTGAAAATGGTAGATAAAAGCTCTGGTGAACACTTTCGCGACCCTATGGCCGCATCATCAGACCATTGAGTGAAACCAGATGATGATGATCATATGTAGAGGATTTTAGGAAGGGAGTGTCTCACCCCAGGCCTTAAACAACCCTTAGAAATAGGAACCTAGGAGATTTGGGCTAGAGTGCCCCATAGGAAAGTGACACGGAAGCGAAGTAAAAAGGGAGGAAGACGCCCTTATTTATTACCTGGAGGTGGGGGCTAGTACCCGGAATCCGACGGCTTAACGTGCCCATCCGACGCACGGCGGATGTTTAGGGGATCGAGGGTTCGTACCAGCTTGGGATCGAACCTGAGGTCATTTCCGTAGCAGTCACGAACGTTGCCCACTAGGCCACCCTCCGCCCCGAATGAAACCAGATTAGAACGGCACAAGGTTAAATAGTAACAGACAGGTGCATAATCAATACACATTATGTAAATGAACACATAAATCACTGCCATTCACTACAAATTATTGTCAATAGTTCGTTGGTAATCATTGGGATTATTCTTCCCCAAAGTACCGCAAAATAAGATTCCTCCAAGTAGAGGAAATGTATACATGCACGTCGTCATTACAGCATTTGGGCCCAAGTTAAATAATACATATATAGACTCTCAGTAAAAAGCATAGAACGTTATTATAAGCAGTCGACAGTAAGCTAGCAATGCCCCAATCAGGACTTAAGTCTCTTTCAGTAACTATTTTTGACAAGGTCGAAGCAGCAGATTTTTTACCGATGGCCCATCGTGTTCAGCCCAGCGAGTACGCAGGCTTCAATAGTTCGAGCCCACATAGCAAAGACTTGCCAATTGTCCATTCCTGTCCAATATAGGGATGTTTTAAACACCAAAGCGGGAAGTAGTTTGAACTACATCTCTATCACGCATTTGCTATGTGGGCTCGACCTATCGAAGCCTGGGTACTCGCTGGGCTGAACACAGATTTGCTATCCGTAAAGAATCTGCTGCTTCGACCTTGTCAAAAATAGTTACTAAACAAGTTGATAAAATCATGCAATGCATTGATTATGATTCGCTTTCCAACATACTAGAAATCATTACTCAAGTTATGAAGAAAATGGCTGTGGAATAAATCTCACTCCTGTGCCCTGACCTTTGATCCCATTTCGATGATATTCAACAGAACTGGTTCAGTATACCTCCGAAATAACATGATAAAGTTTTGTTGCAATCGAAGCAATTTTACGTAAGTTATGATGCATAAGGGCTATGGAATAGATCCCGCTTCTGTGTCCGAACTTTTGATCCCATTTCGCTCATTTTTCAAGAAGATTCGTCCCCAAAAAGGTCTCTACAACATACTAACATTTCATCTAAATCGAAACATTTTTACGAAATTATGAAGCATAATGGCGATGGAAGTGATTCCGCTCCTATGTCCTGACCTTTAACCCTCACTTCGCCAATTTTCAACAAGGTTTGTCCCCTGGTGGTCTCCTACCACATACTAAAATTTCATCGAAATCGAACGATTTTTACGTGAGTCATCGTGAGGACGAACATACGCACACAACGCGTCACGTAATGAGGCAGATGGGAATCGCGACCATCTGCTCGCAAGAGTGTGACGCCCTAGAACTTTAATAAGATCCACACACAACGCGTGACGTAATGAGACAGATAGCGTGACCGCGCGCCGACATCTAATGGAACGACGCCATGACACTACACTAAAAACGTGGTAATTCGGGGTGGTTATTTAACCCACTAAACCAATTTTCGTAAAGTCGAGATCAAGCTAAATCGATTTCTAGTACCAGAAAACGGTAGGTTAATAACTTTCATCAAAATCCTTAGAGCCGTTTTCAAAATAAAATTTACATACATACAAGAATTGCTTCTTTAAGGTGAACGTCAAGTAATTTTGCTTCCTGTACTTCGAATGGAAAAATTTCGGTAAACATTTTCTTCCCAATGAATGCGTTCCCAAGGATGAAAATTTTAGCATCGATTAAAATATCTTCATTTTATAACTTGCAATACTTAATATTTTCTAAAACATAACCATAATTATGCAATTCAACATTTGTTTGTCTACTGACGTCATAAAAATACAGGTCGCGCCATCTTTTTTCTGGACAATTAATGCGTTCACAAGGATGAAAATTTGAACATCGATTAAAATAGCTTCATTTTATAACTTGGAATACCTAATATTTTCTGAAACATAACCATAATTATGCAATCCAACATTTGTTTGTCTACTGACGTCATCAAAGTACAGGTCACGCCATGCTTTTTCTGGTTTCAACACCACCAAAGTAAAAGTTATTGATTTTTAATATAATTATGGTTATGTTTTAGAAAATATTAAGCATTCCAAGTTATAATATGAAGTTATTTTAATCGATGTTCAAATTTTCATCCTTGGGAACACATTAATTGTGAAGGAAATGTGTACAAAAGTTTTTCCATTGGAAGTACAGGAAGCAAAATTACTTGACGTCCACCATAATAATATGGGATAAGGGCGATGGAATGGATCGCAATCCTATGTCCTGACCTTTGACCCCATTTCGTCCATTTTCAATAGGGTTCGTCCCCAGGTGGTCCCCTACCACATACTGAAATTTCATTGAAATCGAACCGTATTTACGCAAGTTATGACGCATAAGTGCAATGGAATGGAACCGGTTCCTACGTAGTGACCTTTGACCCCATTTGTCTCATTTTCAATAGGGTACGTCCCCAGGTGGTCCCCTACCACATACTAAAATTTCATCTAAATCGAACCATTTTTACGCCTGTTATCGTGCGGACGGACGGACAAAGCTGGATCATATACGCTTCTTCAACCTACGGTTGGAAAGCATAAAAAAGACTTAAGACCTGACTGGGACAATGCGAGCTTTCTGTCGACTGCTTATAATAAACGCTCTATGCTTTTAACTGAGAGTCTGTATATTATTAAATTTGGACCAAAATGCTGTAATGAAGACGTGCCTGTCTGTATACATTGCCTCTACCTGGAGGAATCTGATTTTGCAGTACTCTCGGAAAGATGAATCCGAATGATTACAAACGAACTTTTAACAATAATGTGTAGTGAATGGCAATGATTTATGTGTTCATTTACATAATGTGTATTACTTATACACCTGCCTGTTATTATTTAACCTTGTGCCGTTCTAATTTGGTTTCACTCAATGGACTGATGATGTGGTCGCGAAAGTGTTCGCCAGAGCTTTTACCTACCATTTTTAGCACGTCTTTTGTAAAAAAAGATCGTGCTTATGTTACCGGTTTGTCCGTCCGTCCGTCCGCCTGTACCCCCGCTATCTCTGCGACTATTAGTCCCATTTGAAAAATTCTTTTTGCATTCGAAAGCTTGAAATATGCGAATGATGATCCTTTATTTCGTTTTTTTTTACGATGTATGATTTGGCCGCTAGAGGGCGTAAATGCAGATGATGTGGAATTCAAAAATATGTTTTATTCCACATATTTGCTTCTAAACATCCGATTGAAATTTTTTTTTATTTTTCGATTCCATTTATGTCGAAGAGTATTTTAGATATAGTTACTTATTCAAATTACGCATAGATTTTCCGCTAGGGGCGTAAAAGTAAATTACATTTTTCCCGATAGCTCTTCTTCTAAAACTCCGATTTGAAAAATGTTTTCTTCAGCGGATACACCTCCTGATGGAAAATCCTTTACATATAATTTCAAGTTTTTGGTAAAGAATAGTTTATCCACCAGGGGGCGTAAGTGTTAATTTTTGCTTCTGATGTATTTGCCATAAAATCTGAGCTTCTAAAATATCGATTGAAAATATTCTTTCGTGGACTGATGCCAGTCGCATCGATAAACCTTTTTGGAATATTTTCTTCTTAAAATATTCCACAGTTTCTCCGCCAGGAGGCGTAGATGTATATTCTATTTTTGTCAATATCTCTACCTCTAGGAGTCCGATTTGAAAAATTCCTTCTTTGTTGGATAATGTTTTCAGTGTGACACGTTTTTCATATAATTTCAAAATTTTCAAGTAATTCATAGGCTTTCCGCTAGGGGACGTAGAGTTAAATTGCGTTTCCCCCTATATCTCTGCTTCTAAATCTCCGATTTCAAACATTCTTTCTGCACCGCATACAGCTCCTGGTGGGAAAGCGTTTGCACATAATTTCTAATTTTTGTAAAAAAAATAGTTCGGCCGCCAGAGGACGTAAACCTTAATTTCCGCTTCTGATGTATTTGCAGCAAAATATGAGCATTTAAATTCTCGATTGAAAAAAATGTCGTTTGTAGGCCGATGGTACTCATGTCGACAAACCTTTTAGAAACATTTTCTTCTTAAAATAATGCATGGTTTCTCCCCAGGGGGCGTAGATGTATAACTTATTTTGGTCAATATATCTCTACTTCTAGGAGTCCGATTTGAAAAATTTCTTCTTTGTAGGATAGTATTTCAAGTATGACATGTTTTTCCTATAATTTCAAAATTTTCAAGTAAAGCATAGACTTTCCGCTAGGGGGCGTAATGGTAAATTGCTTTCCCCCTACATCTCTGCTTCTAAATCTCCTATTTGAAAAATTCGTTCTGCACCGGATACAGCTCCTGATGGGAAATCCTTTGCATATAATTTATAATTTTTGTAAAATGGTTTGGCCACCAGGTGGCGTAAGCCTTAATCTCCGCTTCTGATGTATTTGCCGCAAAATATGAGCTTTCGAAATCTCGATTGAAAAAAAGTCATTCCTTGACCGATACTACTGATGTCGACAAACGTTTTAGGAACATTTTCTTCCTGAAAAAATGCATGGTTTCTACGCCAGGGGGCGTAGATGTATATCTTATTTTTGTCAATATCTCTACTTCTAGGAGACTGATTTGAAAAAATCCTTCTTTGTTGGATAGTGTTTGCAATGCGAAAAGTTTTTCCTATAAATTCAAATTTTCAAGTAAACCATTGACTTTCTTATCGTTTTCTGCGTTCTGCGTTATTTCTGCTTCTAAAACTCCGATTTGAAAAATTCTTCCTGTATTGCATACAAGACCTGATGGAATTTTGCACATAATTTCTAATGTTTGGTACAGAATGGTTTGGCCGTCAGGGGCATAAGTGTTAATTTCTGTTTCTGATGTATTTGTATATTTGTAACAAAATATGGGCTCCTGAAAACTCGACTATTTTTTTTTTTTTTTTTTTTTTTTTTTTTGGACCGATATCGCTCATATGGAAAGTCCTTTTGAGAATACTTTCTTCCTAAAATAATGCATGGTTTTCCCATCAGGGAAACGTAAAGTCAAATCTTTTTTTTTTTTTTTTTTTTTGTCGATATCTCCGTTTCTAAGAGTCTGATTTGAAAAATTATTTCTGTGTTGGAGAGCGTTTCCGGTGCGAAATGTATCTGATATAAATTCATGTTCTTCTTAACGCACAAGTCTGCAACCAGAGAGTTTAAGCTCACGATTCTGTTTACAGAAATATCTGAGGGATTAAAAACCCGATTGAAAAACATCTTTCTTTCGTCAGATACTATTGTTTTCCATACCGGCTCCATTCACTTTGAATAGCTTTGATAAATTTAATTTTCGTCAAAACGGATTCAAAAGACGTGCTTATCACACCCGAAAATTCGGTGTCATCGTTCTTGTTAAATTGTAAATAAAGACGTTTTTCAGGTCCTACTTTTTTTTTAAAGAAAATTAAAAGTGTGGTATGTGTGCTTTGGCTGCTTCAGAAATATTACTATGCTTCGGCAGCTTTGATGTATTTCGAATGTTTAGTTTTTTCAGAAACAATATTTATCAGTATTGCTATTATTATTATTATTATTATTATTCAGATTTAAACGAACTTAAGAAACGACAATGAGGAGATTCGATCTGATTTAAACGAACTTAAGAAACGACAATGAGGGAGATTCGATCTGATTTAAACGAACTTAAGAAACGACAATGAGGGAGATTCGTAAGTTTCGGTGTAGGATATATTTAAGTTACAACACCCTATCGTGCTATACACCATTTTAAAGTTCTTGTCAGTAGCAGGTATTCCCCCGGGGGAAGTCCAAAGAAAGCCAAATTTTAATACGATGAACCGTTTTCGTAGCATCAGAAGCTCATTTTCGAAATTGCTCTTATCACATTTATCATCAGGTTCTCGAAATTTTTAGCAGATTGCATTGAGATATTGTTACGTTTATGTAAATCGTCAAAGTAATGTTCTGCGATATTTTAGTAAAATACTAGTATATTGTTGAGTAACAATGAAAGAAACTATTGTACGGAACTTCATAGGACAGCATTTAAAAATCAGATTTCAACAAGGGTTTTGACTACTTCCGTTACCCATTTTCGTTACATCGAAATGTTTTACTTGGGATTTACTTTACTACTGTCGGGAAAGATGCACGGCATCAAAACTTACAGCAGTGTTAGGCTTTAGGAGATAAAAGTGCACTGCGACAAACACTGAAGTCCCAGCACGGTCAGCTTTCTTTCGCCTGCATGAGTTCAGAAATGAGTTCCCAGCAAAAAAAAAAAAAAAAAGGAATTCGTGGAATTACAGAGGGTGAGTCGAAAGTTTTGCAATATTTGCATAAACGCATGTGCTGCGGCGGTCACGTGTTTAAACTAGTTCAAGTCGCGCAATGCAGTCAGTCAAAAGGGACATAAAGTGGTAGTCGTTGCTTTGAACAGCATTGCCTGTCGTCGATCTGTCTGTGGTCGAAAGATGAACAGCCACAACCGGCTAATTAGGGAACTTTTGCTTTTCAAGTTTGAACTCGGCCATAACGCTGCTCAAGCAACACGAAACATTTGTCATGCGAAAGCGTAAAGTTCCGTGGACCAAAGCACCGCAATCAGATGGTTCAAGAAATTTCGCTCAAGTGACAGAAACCTCGACGGTCAGCCAAGGTCAGGTAGGCTGCGAACTGTGGATTCGGAGGCTGTGCCCAAGTCCGTAGAGGCAAATCCGACAACCAGCACTCGAGGATTATCCGGCGAGCTGGGAATATCACAGACCACTGTGGTTTGTAACCTTCGGGACCTCGGCAAGGTCTACAGGAGATGCCGCATTGTCTCTCACGAACTCACGCCAGCTAAAGCAAACCGCAGAGAGGAAGTGTGCACGAAAATGCTAGAAAACCCGCGCGATGAACTTTTCATCAAGAGAATTGTTACGTGCTATGAAAAGTTGGTATATTCCCGTAATCCAAGCACACAACGGCAGTGGTTGAGCCAGGACCGGATTCCAGAACCTGTTGCCAAACGTGGGCGCTTCAAGCCCAAGGTGATGCTCTGCGTCTGGTGGACTTTCGAGAGGATAATCCGTTGTTGTTCCAGATGGTCGGACTATCAACGTTAACCTCTATTCTGAACAGCTGGAGCTGATGTATGCCGTTTTGGAAGAGAAGTACCCAACACTGGTGAACAGAAAACGAGTTCTCCTACAGCAGGACAACTCCCGCCTGATGCCACCCCCAGCATATAGTCCGGACCTTGCACCATCAGATTATTACTTGTTCTGGTCCATCATTGCTGATTTCCTTCACGGGCGGCACTTCAACAATCAGGAGGAGGTGGCAGCTGGGGTGAAGGAGTTCTTCGCCTTGACAGACAAGAACTGGTACCACCGTGGAATCAAAGAACGGGCATACAAATAGCTAAGGACGGTGCAACACGATGGCCTATACTTTGAATGCTAGTCAGCTTTCGTCGTAAAGGTACGTACTAGGGGTGTTCAAATGAAAAGGTACGAAATGACACTGTGGGTATAAATGAAGACTTTATTTAAAGTATACACCATAGGCCGTAGCACAACGATCCCATTGATTAACGAGCCGAAGGATTCCTTGTTCCCAGAATTCCTGTGGCCGTGACGAGACCCAGTCCTGCACAGCGTCCTTGAGATCGTCGTCCGAGTGGAAGCGCTTCCCTTTCAGATGTTTTTTCAGGGGACCAAACACATGGAAATCGCAGGGCGACATGTCCGGGCTGTAGGGCGGATGGTCAAGCTGCTCCCACTGTAACTTGGCCAGTTCCGCGTGTGTGACTCTGGAGACGTGTGGACGCGCGTTATCATGGAGCAGAACCACACCCTCAGTGAGCAGCCCTGGTCTTTTGTTCTTGATGGACCTGCGTAGGCTTCGGAGTGTCTCACAGTACACATCGGAGTTAATGGTTCGTCTGTGCTGGAGGAATTCAACAAGTAGTCAATTGGACGGCGCTCTTTATAACAGCCTCTGCTCTCTCCTGCGCATGCGGGCGCCCGCGCATGCTCCGATCCACGCCGGCGACTCCAATCGCATCCCTAGATGTGTCGCTACGTTCTCCCATAGCGGCATAGGCAAATATGTTAACGGTTACGTTCTTATGACGTTTCGTACCTTTTCATTTGAACACCCCTAGTATGAAGACATAAAGTGATCCAAATATTGCAAAACTTTCGACTCACCCTCTGCAATAAGTGCCAACCGTTTTGTGAATGAGTAATAAGCAGTCAGATAGGAAATAATGGTGGAACTAAGAATGGGAATGATACGTGACTATCATTCGTTTGAATAGTATAACTGAATCGTTCGACACGAGCCGACTCGTGGCAAATCATTCGTCGTGAACTGTTAATTATTGAAGAGCTCGAGCTCTTTTGAGCGGTTGGGCCAAAAACAGCTGTGGTCTTGAGAGCGAAACACGAGATCCCTGCAATGAATGATAATAATGACAACCTGGAAATAGGATCATTCGCAGAGATTCCTTTCAATGAATGATGAATGAAATCTCAAGAAGGAATGATTTATGCCATTACTCATTTGCATTGCTATAGAACCCTCTAAGTTTGAACACCAACCTTCCCCTTCGGGGACATGTTTTATGAACGTATATTGAGAAATTAAAGTTCTAAATGTGTTTTAAGATAACATTCATTTGTTATTCAGTTTTTTTATGCGTGAGTGCATGTGTTTGCCCTGTGACATTTTAACGTTTCGCTTTCTCAACCAATTACCATGAATGAAATGAATAAATTTCTCTCCAAAATAAAAGTTTAAACGAATGGGATGAAATAATTGATAAGAATATCTCACGTTACAACGCTTAAAATATTTTCATGTATTATTAAAGCGAATCAAATGGAGTTGTCGTGCTTAATTAACATGCACAGCGGAAGAATTTCGATGATCAGAAGACACGAAGCAATCGTTAAACAGCATTTTTTTATACCAGAATGTCGTCATTTTATACCTCCTTTCTTCTGAAAGCCTCGCGCATTATTTAAATAAGAAATTTGTGCGAGAATTTTTTTAATCCGTGTTTACTCATCCTTTTTTTTCCTGAAATGTCACAGACAATCTGAGTGGTTATTTGCATTTTTGAAGCCAAAGACATTTTGCTGGAACAAAAGTTTGTGATTGCGCTTTTACCTATTTTTTTTTCTTTTTCGTTTCTCAGGAAACATCATAGGCGAAAGGAAAGTAAAATATTTTTTCGAATGTATTCTGAACATCGTATGTATATAAAAAGGCGATTTGGTTTATTTGTCTTTAGTATTTTTTTAATATATCTTTATCTTCTATTAGGGAACATTAACCCAACAAAACGAAAAAGAAAATTGTTCTTTCATATTCCTTCTCGACAGCAATGTGATTAAAAAACCATATTTATTCGTTCCGCCTCTTTTTCCCTACTTTCTTTTCTAAGGCCAACAGTGTGTTTCATCTTATGCAGTAAAACGTTTTTATAGATATGCGAAACTTGGGTGCCTACACACATGTTGATTACAAAGTAAAATCCTCCACCATCGAAACACTAGCTGATTTCCTACTAAATTTTTGAAGATTAAGGTGATTCCACGTAAAAACTCTGCCCTATGTTTCCAACAGCAAAAACTTCTGTAGTCATTTTCTTCTCAATTAAAGTATTCCCAATGATGAAATATTGTACGTTGACAAAAATAATTTTGAGTTAAAGCATGGCATGCCTAATATTTACTAAACTTAGCTATAATTATATTAAAAGTCAATTATTTTTCTTTGGGAGTCCTGCTAATAGGTAGCGCGACCTGTACAATGATGACGTCAGTGGGCAAACAAACGTTTAATGACTTATTTCGAAATTAGAAATCAACAGTACTTACAGTTCTGTTGCTATTTTCAGCTAAATAAGTGTCAGAACATTTAATCTAACTGTCTCAAATCATTCAAAATTTTCCAAACTATCGCATGGATAGACCCACATTTTGATTCCTTATTCCGAAAATTAATAAAATTATTGAAAACATCAACAGTACTATAGGTACTACTGATTTCTAATTCCGAAATAAGCCATGAAACATTTGTTTGTCCACAGACGTCATCAATGTACACATCGCGGCATCTATTAGCAGGTTTTCACATTATTCAATGAAACATTATTGATTTTTAATGAAATTACCGTTACGTTTTAGCAAATATTAAGTATGTGATGTTATAATTTAAAGTAACTTTATCGATGTGTGCAAATTTTTATCCTTGGGAATACATTAATCGCGAAGAAAATGTCTGCAGAAGTTTTTATCATTGGAAACGTAGTGGAAAGTTTTTAAGTGGAACCACTTTAAGGTTGCTGGAAGGCAAAGCGTCCTAGTTGTGTGTCATTCTTTAATTGTTAGAACCGTGGTACTACACTGCCGGAAAGTGAAATAAGAACACCAAGAAGGAATTGGCGGACGATCATGGAATTTACATATGTTAAAGGAGTCGAGTTTACGTAGGTGTGATGTTAATTTCGGGACCAACCGGTGAGCGCTTACGCCACAGCACGGCATAATACGCAAATTATCGTCGGTGGTATTTAAGGAGTACAGCAAAGTGAATGTAATCAGTCGTCGGCGTACGGACAAGTGCGAAGACCCTGAAGAGGCTGCAATGCCTGGACATGGAAGACGTGTACGATTTCAGCAGCTATCGGACTTTGAGCGAGGTCGTCTAGTCGGACTCCGCGAGGCCGAATGGTCGTATCGTCGTATTGCGGAGCGAAAAGGACGGGAAGTATCGGTGGTGGTACGATGGTGGCGTAGATGGCCGAGGAACATTCCCACACGAGAAGACGTGGAACCGGGAGTCAGAGACGGACTGATGAGTGGACCGATCGACGCTTAACAAGAGCGGCGTTGTCAAGCACAACTTCCACTGCGACGCAAATCCGAGCTGCCGTTGCACCTGAGGTGACTGTGAGAACAATCCGAAACCGTCTACTGGATGTAGGACTACGTGCACGTGTGCCTCTGGCATGTGTACCTCTGACTCCAGCCCACCGTCAGGAACGGCTGCAGGGGTGTCGCCAACGTCTGCACTGGAGAACGCAATGGCGAATTGTCGTGTTCAGCGATAAAAGCAGATTCTGCTTGGGAGCCTCCGATGGCCGTATGCGTGTTCGCAGACGCACAGGGGAGCGTCTCCACCCTTCTTGCATCCTCCAGCGACACACAGGGAATTCACCTGGTCTCCTGGTGTGGGGAACGATCAGCTATCACTCCCGTACACAACTAGTGTTTGTACCGGGTACTTTAAACAGCACCTCCTACATCAACAACATCATTCAGCCCGTTGTTGTACCATTTGTAAGGTCGGTCCATCGTGGTGTTTTCCAGCAAGATAATGCACGCCCACACACGGCACGTGCAACGCAACTTGCACTTCAGGGTGTGAGACAACTTCCATGGCCTACACGTTCACCAGATTTGTCCCCCTTTGAGCACGTGTGTGATTTTATGGGACAACGACTTATCCGGTCTTCACGGCCAGCCACGACCATCCCCGATTTAAGCGTCCAGGTTGCGGATGCTTGGAACTCAATACCCTAAACTTACATCCAACATCTGTACGACAGACTCCATGCCAGAATTGCACAGTGTGACGCAGTTCATGACGGTTCAACCTCGTGCTAACCATGTTACATGGAAATGTTATTTTTCAGTTTACCAGCAAATACAGCTGTATTTTGACATAATGTTTTGATCACGTTATCCTCTGTATTCCGTTATTATGCTGTATAAATTTCGTTGGTATCAGACGTCTCCTTCTTGGTGTTCTTTTTTTCACTTTCCGAAAGTGTATATTTGCAATACAGTTCTTTATTCCTGCATCTCTACAGATTTTGAAATCATTCATTTGGTAACGGAGATTCTGATTCATGGCATGATTGTATCTTCTGCAACTCAGCACTGAAATTCAAGTACTGGTCCCAGCTGTGTACAAGTAGAAGATCGGTATTACTTCTGAGAACTCCAACATAAAGATCGTAAGAAGTTCTCACAATTGCTCATATAAACGAATGTTTCGTTTCTTCTTGCAAGAAGAAACGAAGCATTCTAGATACAATGGGAAATGAATCTCCCTGAGGAAATAATTAATAAATACATGGATAGTGTACGTAAATGTCGTTATCAGCACGAAGGTGTTGCAGTTCCACTGTTTTCCATATAGGCTCTTCAGAAAACTGGAAGATTTCAAAGCCTGGAGCGAAAATCGAAGCCACATCTTCCGACTCCCGCTTGAGCACACTATCCGTTACACCACCCTGAAAAATGAAGTCGTGATTGCTTCGACTAGCGCAAATTTGAATGATATTCAGAATTTTAAATAACGTCTTCTTAGCTTTGTTGTATGAGGCTTTCTTTTCCTGGATGATGTAACAGAACGGTAGCAGCCTCCCTCGTGGCGCAGTGGTCTAAGCGATGGCTTCTGATCGTTCGTCCGGAAGGGGACCGGGTTCGAATCCCAGTGAGGCATGGATGTTGTGGTTGTCTTACGGCACAGGGTCTCTTGCTTTCCTGGAACATGTGACCCTAAATTAGGGACCGGCGACTACTTAAAGTCCCACTGAGTTGCTCACGGTGGTCGTTAAGCCTCCAATAAAAGAATAAAATAAAAGGTAGCATGCTCGAATGGAAATCGGGTGATGCGAGTTCCGTTTCAACTCCAGATTTGATTTAATTTTAAAGTTATCCAAAGAGGTGGCTATATGGAATACCATTGGATAACTTGAAAATAGTTTGGATAACTGAATGTTTTGTCCAAATATCATTATCAGCACCTTGTTTTGTTCAAAAATCATTATCAGCACCTTGTGCTGATAATGATTTTTGAACAAAACATTCGGTACGAAATAAATCATTAGAAACTGCTCGTGAAGACGTGTTAAGGAAATTATGGCTTCCGTGGTTCAAATTTTCTTTGCTTTCCAGCATTTCAATCAAGTCACAAAGCATTAACACACACAATTGACGTGGATTAGGAACAACCATATGTCTTCGCTCTTTCCACGTTTATAAGTGAGTCACGGAAAAATTATCATCAGCCGCCACCGGGAATTAAACCCAGGGTCTTCCAGTTACGCGCCGGACATGCTACCACTGCACCACAGTGGCATCGAATTTTCCAGACTCACATACGACTAACTACCAAACCACAGGCAGGTTGCTTCTTGGAGCTCCGCACAATGCTGGGGATTCACCAAAGTTGGAAAGCAGCAACTGAACAAGTAACTAAGTTGGAAAGCAGCAACTGAACAAGTAACTAAGTTGGAAAGCAGCAACTGAACAAGTAACTAAGTTGGAAAGCAGCAACTGAACAAGTAACTAAGTTGGAAAGCAGCAACTGAACAAGTAACTAAGTTGGAAAGCAGCAACTGAACAAGTAACTAAGTTGGAAAGCAGCAACTGAACAAGTAACTAAGTTGGAAAGCAGCAACTGAACAAGTAACTAAGTTGGAAAGCAGCAACTGAACAAGTAACTGATGTACCTAATCCACGTCAAGTGTGTGGATTAATTATTCATTCGCCTCCTAGTTACTTGTTCAGTTGCTGCTTTCCATCTTTAGTGAATCCCCAGCAATGTGCGGTGCTCCAAGAAGCAACCTGCCCTATGGTTTGTCAGTTAGTCGTATATGAGTCTAGAGAATTCGAGGCCGCTGTGATGCAGTGGTAGCATGTCCGTCGCGTAACTGGAAGACCCTGTGTTCGATTCTCGGTGGCGGCCGGTGAGAATTTTCCGTGACTCACTTACAAACGTGGAAAGAGCGAACTTCTGTGTGATGTCACAAAGCATTTTCATGAAAACGCAACCACTCACACGTTAAATACAGATCTTCGAGGGTCTGGCTGAAGCCGTTTAAGGAAATGATATGGAGACACTCAATTTCTGAATATTCATAACACTTTATAATCCAATAGAACATCCTAGGCAGCTTTCATGAAAAGTTGATATATTGCCTACTGTGAAATACCTAACACAAGACAAAGTTGATATACAGTGCCTACACTTTGAAATACTCATCTTCAAGGCAAAGTTGATATAGTGCCTACAAGAAGATATGTAAAGTATCTAACTTCGAGGCAAAGTTAACATAGTGCCTACAAAAAAAGCACTATGAAACACTTAACTTCAATACAAAGTTGATCAGTCAGTAGCGTATCCTGAAATTTCCCAAGGGGGAAGCTCTGGGCCATGGCACACAGAATTGTTTCAAGGTGAGGGTGCCCCCACCCCTAAATTTACCAGAAAAAAGTTAGTTGCCATAGCAATTAAGAAGGAGGTTGACTTTTGTACATTTATTTTTATCCAGTTACTAGTAATGTTACAGCACAAGAAAGTTAAATGTTCAGAAAAGCAGTAGATGAAATTATTTTTCTAGTTAGATTTTTCTATATTTTTTAACACAACTACTCCCTTATAATTATTGTCGTATGTTATAATTATACGGTATATGATTAAGAAGTATACATGGTGTAACCAAAAGTCCGGAAACAGCCACATAACTGGTGAAATAATGGTCGTACAGGAAAAAATCTTGTGGCTAGGTATAGGTAAAGAGCCATGGTCGATCAAATGTGACCAACAGTGGTGCCCTCTGGCAGATATTTGCCGTACTTATGAAAACTATCTTCGAAACAAAGCAAGATAGAGCAAAAAGTAAACTGCAAAGTTGTAAAGCATCCGCTGTTTAGTACGAAACGACGCGTGGTTTGCCGTAAACCAGCAAGGGAACGCCTGTAAACACAACGAATGGAAACGTTTGCCAGACGGTGTCAGTTGGAAAACCGATGGCTACCGCGTCACGGTTTGCAGGCATAATTGCATTTTGTATGATTACATAAAAGTGCTTACTCTGTTTCAATAGCGTCATCATTCTTTCGTCCCTTATGCTGTATCGTGCGTGCTGCATGTCGGTTTCTAAGCACAGTTTTCCGACTGACACCATCCGGCGAACGTTCGCATTCGTTGCGTTTACAGACGTTCCCTTTCTAGTTTTCGGCAGCAGGTGCTCTACAACTTTGCGATTGACTTTTTTGCCCTATCTTGCTTTGTTTCGAAGCTAGTTTTCATAAGTACGGCAAATATCCGCCAGAGGGCGCCGCTATTGGTCCTATTCAATCGACCATGGCCCCCAGTTTCGTTCCTCTACGACCAATATTTCACCAGTTATGTGGCTGTTTCCGGACTTTTGGTTACACCCTGTATGTAGATCGCGTATCGTGATTTTCCACTCTGTCAGCCTAGGGGGAGCCCGGGCACCGTCGGCCCTTTCCTTGGGTGCGTCACTGGATACAGTGCCTACAAACAGAATGTTAAATACCTAACTTCAAGGCAAAGCTAAAAGGGTATCTACAAATAGCAATGTGAAGTATTTATCTTTAAGTCAAAGTTATATAGTGCCTACATGTGAAATACTCATCTTCAATGCAAAGTTGTATAAAAAATGCCTAAAAATAGATCACTGCTAAATATTCATGTTCAAGGTAATGTCGTTATAGTTCCTACAAAATGACGCTGTAAAGTGCCTTACTTCAAGGTAAAGTTAAAAGAGTACCTACAAACAGACTGTGAAATACCTATCTTCAAGTCAAAGTTGATATAATGTCTACACTGTGGAATACTCATCTTCAATGCAAACTTGATATAGTACCTACAAACGGACACTATGAAATGCCTAACTTCAAAGAAAAGTCGATATAGTGCCTACAAACTGACACTCCAAAGAGCTTAAGGTAAAGTTGATGTAATGCATATAAGCAGACTGTGAAATAACCATCTTCAAGATAAAGTTGATGTAGTGCCTACAAACAGACACTTTAAAATTCGTAACTTCGAGGGAGAGGTGATATAGTGCCGACAAACAGACACTGTGGAATACTTGTGACCATTTGTCCGAGTTGGATCCGGGTTCGAAACCCGGTGAGGCATGGATGTTGTATTTGTCTTGCGGCACTGGCTCTCTCTCTCTCTCTCTCTCTCTCTCTCTGGAACCAGTGGTCCTAAATTAGGGATAGGTGACTGCTTATAACCCATCGAGTTGCTCCCGGATGTCGTTAAACCTTAAAAATACCAGCAAGGAAACTAGGGACGAGACCCCAGCGAAAGATCGTCAAATGCCACAACACGGTTGTCAGATGTAGCGGTTACTTCCGTCGTGAATTGAAAATAAAAGTACTTTTCAGCCAGTTTAAGTTCAAGCAAAATTTGTACGTTTCACGAATGGATTTTTCCGAAAATTACGCCTGCACAGTATATAGGTTACCATGAACGAATAATATCTTTGAGTTTTGTCCACAAAAGTTCTGCATAAACCGAAGAATTTGCAGCAGCGATAATGCACCTCCAGTTTGCTGGTTGCTATCTTAAGCATCTGGTATATGATGCTCGTCCTGAGATGCCGTTTTTTTCACTTCTTTTTTAACCACTTTGCTTTTTAAAAGAATTATAATATTCATTTTATGTCCGTTGCAGATCGCTGTGTTCAATATATGAGGTATGTGCCTAAACTGCATTTTACATCATTAATTCACGAACGCACAGGTATATACGTGGGAACAAATACGCATCTAGCACGATAGCAGGCCTGGCTCATAAAAAAAACATCCGCGTAGTTAACAATGGATAAACGTAAAATTATAGTACATACAAGCATTCACGATACAATGATGTTATAGAAAAAGTGCAGAAGAATATCAATTACTGTGCCTAAGAAAAAGCGATAACATTTTAAACTCAGTTAGCAGTCTTTATAGCAGCATACATAACAGTGGGGTATCCACACAGGGGTTAGTTGAGGTCAGAACCACCCCTTGGTCTAAGACCCGGCGTTTTTATTTTAAAAAAAATAAAAGTTTTGATAGCAAAAAAAAAAAAATGAAATTTAAATTTCAAAAAATTTTACGGTTTGGTGGAAATCCAAAGTTCGCACAAACTTTCACGAAAGCTACTCAATTTAAACTGAAGTGAAAAATATAAAAAAAAAAGGTTCAGTTTTATTTCCTTTTAACCGGTGAAGTAGCAGGACTTTGGGAGATCCACCACAATATCGCGTGGATGGTGACACCACATCACGCAGTCAACGGCACCACACGTCACAAATAAAACAGCGTGTTATTAGTTGTTATTTGTTGCAGAGGGCTCTGCCTCTTCTTGCTGCAAAGGTCTTATATTTGACCTTGGCTCATTCTCTTGACCCACGTGCTTCTGAGTTCTGACTAAGTGATGAACTATCTAAAACAGCACGGTGAATTGAGTTACGTTTTAAGTAAGTCAGGAATTAAATATTTCATGCTGTAATGGGGGAATTGTGTATTTTTAACATTTAAAATTGCGTATACCGTGCGATGTTGGGGTGTGAATCGACTAAAAATTTTAAATGATTAATCAAAATTCGTTTGTCGATTAATTGGTTGGTTAAGCGTCCCTTTTAAATAAAATCGCCAGCAACACAATTTCTGGGAAGCCATTTTTTTTCGCTAAACCTTCCCCATATAGCATAATCCTATATACGCCGCCGTACATGTTCTTGGCGATAATAATAGCCTTCGGTATATAAGACGCAGGGGGATTTTCACACCACAGTTTTGGGAAAAACAGCTTATCTAATATTCCGAAAAATACGGTAGTTGCTTAGATCACGTGGAGACGCACGTGATCATGTATTTTGCATATACGATGGGCAGGGTAGTAATTGTTTCGCAGCGCGAACTTCCGCGATTTTTTCGCGAATTTTAGGAGTTTTTCTGTAATTTTGCGAATATCAAATATATCCGCGAATTTCAGATTTTTTTCCTATTTTTGCCTAATTTCTATTATAATTTTTAGATTATTTTTCATATTTAAATAAATTTTAGTATTGTCTTTATTATTATTTACGCGAAAAATATACTCCAAAGTAATCCTACTACAAAGTCCAAACCTGAACTTTAAACTTTAAATTACCCCTCAAGATACGTAGTTCGTCACGAAAAGACTTATCGAGCAAACTTGATAGGTAATTCTAGATCACATGCACTCTGCTGATGTACGCACGTGTGGTTTTTAGCGATTTCCAACCCCTGCTACCGTTGAATGACCTTGGCGACTTTCCACACTAGTAAACCGAATGTCATCAATTGTACTAGCAGTTGTATCTGGGAAAAGCAGCTCACGGAAAAGAGTGTTTAAGTTTCGCAGACGCTTAGCTTAGAAATCTTTTGTGCTTGTATGAGTATTTAGTTTAAAAAGTTTGTAGATATTGTTTGTCAATTTGAGAATGAGCCCCGTGAGTAAAATAAGCGCATCTGAAAGATGCAAGCAGTACAGCAAGGGAACGTTTCATATGAACAAAAATATATTATTCTGTTCGTGCTGCAACATACCAGTGAATTGTTCAAGAAAGTATGGTTGTGAAAAGCATTAAGCAAACAATCTGCATAAAAAAAGATTGTCCGAAATGTCAACCGAAAATAATGCAGAAATGTGTTGATGAATTAATTGAGGAAAGAACTGCAAAAACAAGAACGGCGTCAAACAGAAGTCATTGCTTTTTCCACGTTTATAAGTGAGTCACGGAAAAATTCTCATTGGCCGCCACCGGGAATCAAACCCAGGTCTTCCAGTTACGCGCCGGATATGGCTTCCATAGTGGCCTCGAATTCTTCCAGACTCACATACACTAACAGCCAAGCCAATTTGGCAGATTGTTCTTGGAGCCCCGCGCAATGCTGGGGATTCACCAAAGATGGTAAGCAGCAACTGAATAAATAATTAGAAGGCGAATTAATAATTAATACAGACATTTGGCGTGGACTAGGAACATCAAACAGAAGTCATCGCTCTCCAACGCGTAACTGGAAGACCCTGTGTTCGATTCCCGTGGCAGCCAATGAGAATTTTTCCGGGACTCACTTATAAACGTGGAAAGAGCGAAGACCTTTATTTGATGTTCCTAGTCCTCGTCAAATGTCTGTATTAAGAACATCATCGCCTAACTGAAAATTTTAAATTAACTGGTGCCTTTTGTGCAGCTAACATAACACTTTCCAAACTGGATAACCCTACATTAAAAAATTACTTGGAAAATTTGTTGAAAGATATTGGTTTTACTCCAGATGCAAATTAGATGCGGAAATGGTTTTTTTTTTTTAAATCACTATCAGGTGTAAGCACAGTAGCAGACGAAACAACTGATTCAGAAGATAGGTACATTTTGAATATTCTTGCTGTTCCATCAGCTGAAACGAATGTTGAAAACTGTAATGCTGAAACCTCTTTGAATGCAATCTTTCTTCAGTGCATCACTTTGTAATCCGTAGATTTTAGAGCAGTCAGCGGGGCTTCAGTGCGTTAATAACGATGAAATACCTTTTGCGAATATAACAGCTTTTGTGTCAGACAAACGCATCTTACACATCCAAAGCGTGGGATAAGAGAAAACCGAAATTTTGAGTAAATACAGAATTTCGAAAAATTTCGCGAAAAGCCGAGAACTTTTCGCGAAATTTTGGGATTTATCCCCCTAACTGTCCCGCGAATTTTGAGTTTTTTCCCGCGGTAAAATTACTAGTGTCGTTCCACATTCGTACGTTCCATTTCCGCACACATCCAGATCGTCTAGTGCCATATCCGTACAAATGGATTTCTGTCCCATTTCCGTACACATCCAGATCGTCTAGTGCCATATCCGTACAAATGGATTTTTGTCCCATTTCCGTGCACTTCCAGATCGTCTAGTGCCATATCCGTACAAATGGATTTTTGTCCCATTTCCGTACACATCCAGATCGTCTAGTGCCATATCCGTTCAAATGGATTTTTGTCTAATTTCTGTACATATCCAGATCGTCTTGTGCCATTTCCGTTCACAGATGTGAGTGAGATATGCGTGAAGAAAGACAGAGGATCAGGGTGGTACTAATAACTCCCCGAAACCCTCCCCCTCTCCAGTGCTGGAAGGTTCACGGCTGTAGGCGCCTCTGCTGTATGAACTCCAGTCTCAGGAAAAGATTTTACAAAATCTGTAGTGGAAACTTCATGCGAAACTAGTAAAGAAACAGTCAGGAATTTCTGAGGCAGGTTCGAACGAAATATTAAAAAGAACAGCATTTTTTTTTTTTTTTTTTGCGCTGCTTTAGTTTTTAAAACAAGGATGACGGTAAAATAGCTATTCTAAAGGACTTGAGGCCCTATTCACAGTCATGGCATTTTTATTGTTTTGTTGTTGTTTTTTCTTCTCTCCCCTTAAAATTGTTAGGAGAATAAACTTCGTGTTTGCGTTTTTCAGGCTTTTACACTTCTATATTTTTGAGACTTCTGACTCTGAGCTCACAATCTAAATTTCATCTTTGGTACACAGAGCGAATTCGCTTCGCTGGCGCCACTGTTGAGCCCTTTTATTTAAATTTAATTATTTATAATTTTTTATGGGATTTTCTTTCAATGGGCAAAACGTTGCTGCATTACGTTCAGTGCCTTTTTTTTTAATATTCAAGAACATAAAATTTAAGCGTTTCTACTTTTTTGTCCTACAATTCTTAATTGTTATTTATTTGCTTATGAACGTTCTGTATTTTCTTACAAATAGCTAAATGTCATTAGACAAGTATTTTGTGTGTGTGACCGTGAGGCATTTTAAAAGAGGATGATCTTATTTCTTTAAAAGGAATAAAAGTTGCATGATATGATTTACTCTGGTCTGACTGTTTGCAGTACTTTCTATTGATATACAACAGAGGCAGTCATTTTAATTGCCACGTAAACATTTGTTTACGTGCAATAAAGTGCAGTAATTGTGGGTTTACGAAACATGCCTGTAGGTACCAAACAATTTTAATTATCAAAACGCCCATAAAACCTATTATTAAGCGCTCAGAAAAACTAATATGGAGTTTTAAAATTTCAGTAATGGAAAGCTAATAGATTTTCACGGAAGAGTCTCGAATTTTTTTTTTTTTTTTTTTTGCGGGATGATCCCGTGTTTTTCTGCTACGTCACTGCAAGGGGTTAAGTCAAAGGTCGTATCTTTCTTTTTCATTTGAACTATTACCATGTACGGAAAAGTCCCCCCACATTTGAAAATTACTCATAGGAAAATTCTTCCGCCTTTTTGAGTCAAGGGCCGTGCGCAAATTGCATTTTACGCGAAATACCGAATGTGGGGGAGTAATCCGGAGTCGGCATTTCCATTTTTATCGCAACTTACAGATATTTCATAAGTACACTGGTGTGCAAAAATTAAGACGAGGAGGAGAAATTAGCATAACAGCGGAACGAGCAGCCAGAACGGACCGAAAGATCACTCAGGAGATAGACTAGGGACCGGTACGTTAGGGCATGCGCATATATGCAGCATGACATATGGGGGGGGGGAGTGTCGGAAGGGTATAAAGCTCACCGACGGTGTACGCTCAGCATTTCGGTGAAAGTTATTGCACGGTGTACATCGGTTTGAACGACGTCGAGTAGCTGCCGACGTGTGATATGGCCAACAGGCAATCCAGTAGACGACATCTGGATGACTTTACCCGAAGTCGCGTCATTGGGAATTGGAAGAAGGTCGAAGTGTGACTAGTGTGGCCGAGGAGTTCCGGATCGCTCACAGCATCGTTTCACGAGCTTGTAGAGCATTTCAAACGACAGGAACAGCTGTCCGAGAGTTTAGCAGTGGTCGTCCACGAGCAACCACGGCGGCGGACGACCGGTATATTTTCCTACAGGCGAGAAGAGACAGACGGAAGACAGCTGGAGAAATCGCAAAGCACATGCAACAGACAACTGGACGTCCGTTATCACGTTTTACCGTGACCAGGAGTCTGCACAAAGATGGTCTATTTGCACGGTGACCAGTACGGTGTGTGCCATTAACGCCTGCTCATCGGAGACATCGGTTTCTGTGGTGCCAGGAACACAAGAACTGGACACATCAGCAATGGGGTCGAGTTCTCTTTACGGATAAGAGCTGATTTAGTCTGGCGAGCGATTCTGGACGTATACACATCTGGAGAGAGCAGGGAACACGCAATCACACCTCCAACATCATCTAAAGGGACCGGTTTGGAGGTGGCGGAGTTCTCGTTTGGGGCGATATCATGCTTGGTAGCCGTACTGACCTCCACATCTTCCAAGGAGGTTCAGTCACTGGTGTCCGCTATTGCACCGAGGTTCTCCTGCCTCGCGTGCGCCTGTTTAGAGGTGCTGTGGATCCTGAGTTCCTCTTCATGGACGACAACGCTACACCTCATCGTACAGTGGCTGTCGCAGAGCTGTTGGAGAGTGAAGATATTCAACGCATGGATTGGTCCGCAAGGTCCCCGGACCTAAATCCAATCGAACATGTGTGGAACATTTTCGGGAGACACTTGGCAGCACGTCACCAGCCGGCAGCAACGATTCTGCTGCTGCGATTGGCGCTACAAGAGGAATGGGCAGCAATGCCTCAACAGCTCCTTGACAATCTCGTCCTCAGCATGAACAGACGTTGTAAATCCTGCAACGCAGTCAGGGATGATCATAGCCCTTACTAAAGACTGGAATTTTCTTGGCAGCCGCCTATCACATGGACGTTTCTGTCTTCTGTACAGTTGGGCTCGAAGCTACCTTTTCAATAAAGTGCCTTAGTATCCTTTGGATTCCTTGTTTGGACGGATTTTCTCACTTGTCCCGTATTCTTACATCTTGGAGATCTTATGGTATGATTTGAGTCGATGTGGAGCACTTCTGCACGACGTTACATCCGAAAAACCGTCTCGTCTTTAAGTTTTGCCCGCCAGTGTATATTGACATGCTCTGCAGTTGGTGGTTGCCTTGTTTCTCCAGTCGCTTTTCTTCTGATTCTGTATTAAGAAGATTTCAGTGAAGGTAACAGTGGAATTTCTGTTACGAATTTGTAACCTTGTCTTAAAAGGGGATCCATTTCTTCCAAGTATGTTTGTGAAATTGTGAAATAGGCTCCTCATCCTCTCTCGTCCTTTTTTTTTTTTTTTTTTGCGTGAAAAATGCTTTTCTTTACCTCTGTCATCGCTATGTCTGGCTTGCAGACGTGTGGAGACACGTTTATGACGATACCGTCTTTATTCTTCAATGTTTCACTGCAATTCTCATTTCTTTCTTTATACACAACCAACTAATGACGCCCTGTTTGGTTTTTCTATGCTGCTGGTACTGATGCCCTTCGTATATGGCAGCGGGTTTATTTTTAGTCGTCTGAATGATTTCCATTTAAATTAAAAAAAGCAAAAAATCACAGATGAAATTAAACATCTCCGACGAATGCTGAAGACTGTAAAGATTGCATTAGTTTGTGTGCAGCCTGTTTGCCCTTCAGTTTTATTGCTGTCCCCGCTTACCCCACCATGAGCGCCCATTGGTTGACGAAAACAATGAATAGTGATCTCTTTCTCTGTTACGTAGGAGGAATTCGGACAGTGGATCGGCATTTACTTTCTCCCTTTGTATTCCTCCCGTCTGTTACCAGGCGCGGTTCCCTTCCTCTTTGCCGGGCTCCTCCTGTCACAACTCTTGACCTCCTTGTCGAACCACTCTTCTTTTCCTCACTGATCCACCCTCCTAACCAACCTTTCTTTCTCCTCCCACTCTGGGTTCTTTCTGGTATCTTAACAGTCAACGTCCTGATTACTGCTAACCTCAGCTGGAAACCCATTGCTTTCCTTTTTCCTACTCCTACTCCTTCTCTCGAGGAGAAGTATGCCCTAATTCGCACTTCCCTCCTCTCTCTTTACCCTGCTTTGGTTACTGCCGACGGACTCCGTGCTGTCTCTGGACCTAGTCTTCCTATTCCGTTCTTTCTTCCTCTCCTTGACTCTGTCGCCGATGTTCTTTCCTTCACCACTGCCTCCCTCTATCGTTTCTTCCGTTCACCTTCGGTCCTTCCACAACCCGTCTCTGACTTCTCTCCCTCGCTTTCCATGACCGTCTGGTCAGCTTCCTCCTCTCATCTCTCCTCTCGGCTCAAGCACAATCTTCACTGCCGTTTCCTTCACCGTCGTCTCGCTGTTCCCCATCTTCTTTTCCGTATGTCGCTGGTCTCTTCTCCACTCTGCTCTTTCTGTGGTAATGTCGGTAATGTTTACCACACCTATTACCACTGCCCCATCCTGCTACCGCTTCTCAATACTGCTTTACGCCTGGCTGGTCTCATTGTTTCTCAAGACCTTCCATTCCAAGCATATCCGTGGCTTCTATTAACGAAGCATCCGCCAACACGTCTACCAGATACGTGCTGTTTTCTTTTTGTACTTGTCAAACATGTCATTCATATGTTTCATCAATCACAACGTTCTGCATCGCAGCCACTTTCAATTCTGCAGGCCGGAAGTCGTTTGCTATCGAGCTTTCAAGGCCGAATAGTTGCACGCCTTCGACTTGAATATAACACCGGCCGATCGTCAAATTCTCTCACAACATTTCACACCACCTGGGCCGAGCACTCAGGATGGTTTACGATGGATGGGAATTCTGTCCGTCTCGCCATTTGAGTATATGTTGTGTATTTTTTTTTTTTTTTTTTTTTTTTGTGTTTGGTGCACTAAGTCCAGTGTGTCTTTCGTTCGTTATTTGTTTCACCGTGCAAAGAGTGCTCTGTGTTTTTACTTATTTTTTTTCTTTTCTGAGTAGCCACACTGTGGCAACCTACGTACGCATAGTTATGGTACCATGTTAACATTGTATTGTGTTGTACATACTTGAGTTTCGCACCACAGTACGTGTTTGGTTTTCCCTATTGTGACCCCATTTATGATTAATGTTACTTGCCTGCAGTTTTCTGTACATATCGTAATTGTTTGTACGTACTTATACATAGTTATTATAGCTTTTATCCGTGTTATAGGCGATCACGTTATTATCGCATCACTTTGCAAATGTGCTGTACATTTTTCTGGTGTATTCTTTCTTGTTCTCTGTTTCAGCATCATGACATTGTACCTCTTTCATAAGCTAGGGTCTGCACCTCTCTTGTAGATTTCATTTGCATAGCTTCCCTGAGTGATAATTTTGTTACATATGTACTTTAACGATATTAACCACTCTGAGTGTTCTATTCATTTTAGTAGTCGTGTTTCTTCTATTTTTATGAACAGAGTGTAGAACTCCATCACCCTTTTCTTTCTTTCAATATGTTGAAAACAACATGACTTTATAAAGGTGGTATACTGTTCACGAGACGTTGACTCATCAAGCTTTTTGACTTTTGTTTCCGCCAGGTTGTATACACTGTTCTCTAATGTTTTTCTTTTTTACTCACCGTACCTAGTGTGTATTGTGTCTTTACTCTTTCCTTCAGTTTCCCTTTTTTTTTTCACCAATGTCGAATAACGTTGTGTGTACTGTTAATTAACTTTATTTGTGTGGCAACATGTCGTACATACACTGACGGAAAAAATCCCAACACCAAGAAGGGGTTGTGTTAGATAAACGACAGTTGGTAGGCGGTAAGAGTACATCTGTACCATGACGACTATGCAAATTTCGCGCTCGGTGCATACGTGTGGCGCTAGTAGTGCCCCTCGGAACATGCAAAGCAGGTTTCCTGTAAATACGTGCTCTAACGTTCGTGAGCGTTAGTTATCGTTGAGATTCGACGTAGGGTGTTGATGTTAGTCAAGAATGCCTTTAAGAAGACGAAGAAGCCATTATCAACAGCTCACAGAGTTTGAACGAGGTCCTGTAATGGGGCTACGAAAAGGTGGATTTTCTTTCCGCAATATTGCAGAACGACTTGGCAGGAATGTAGCCACTGTGCATGATTGTTGGCAGTTGTGGTCAAGGGAAGGTACTGCCTCAAGAAGACCGGGTTCCGGCCGGCCACGTGGCACTACTGAGAAGGAAGACCGCCGTGTACGGCGTATGGCCGTGGCGCATCGTACAGCGTCTGCGGCAGCAATTCGAGCTGCAGTTGCCACCACAGTGACACAACGAACTGTTACAAATCGGTTACTTGAAGGACAGCTCCGAGCCAGACGCCCTGTAGCGTGCATTCCACTTACTCCAAACCAATGCCGTTTGCGACGTCAGTGGTGTCAAGCTAGAGCTCATTGGAGGACGGAGTGGAGATCTGTTGTGTTTTCTGATGAAAGCCGGTTCTGCCTGGGTGCCAGTTATGGCCGTGTGTTGGTTAGAAGGAGGCAAAGTGAGCGCCTGCAACCAACCGGTCTGCGGCGAGACACACTGGACCTACACCTAGAGTTATGGTCTGAGGAGCAATTTCCTATGACAGCAGGAGCACTCTCGTGGTTTTCCCACGCACCCTGAGGGCACAGTTGCACGTCGGTCTGGTGATTCAACCTGTTGTGCTGCCATTCATGAACAGCATTCCAGGGGGTGTTTTCCAACAGGATAACGCTCGCCCGCATACCGCTGTTGTAACCCAACATGCTCTACAGAGTGTCGACATGTTGCCGTGGCCTGCTAGATCACCAGATCTTTCACCAATCGAGCACGTATGGGACATCATTGGACGACAACTCCAGCGTCACCCCCAACCAGCATTAACCGTCCCTGTATTGACCGACCAAGTGCAACAGGTATGGAACTCCATCCCACAAACTGACATCCAGCACCTGTACGACACAATGCATGAACGTTTGCGTGCTTGCATTCAACATTCTGGTGGTTACACCGGTTATTAATGTACCAGCATTTCACATTTAAAATGGCTCTTCTCGCGCTTACATTAAGCTGTGATCTTGAAACCTTAATCGATTAAATATGTTACCTATACAAATGTATTGCCGCCATTTCATTAATTTACAACTATTTTTTCATGGTGTTGGGATTTTTTTTGCCGTCAGTGTATTTCCTTTTTTCTTACATTGCATATTACTTGTGATCTTGCTCACAAACATATTTTTATTCTGTGGTATGTCGTTATGTCTTATTAGTTGAGTCGTGTTCTGTGACATTATTATCTCCGTTAGCATCCCTGAATTTTATGATCAAAGTTCTTGATGTGTCACCGACTTTGCGATGTTGTATCTTGTGTTTTGTGTATCGTTCTCGTTTATTACATACATCGTAGTATTTACTTACATTCTCTGTTTTAGTACATTCTCCCGATATCATTTTGTTATTTCCTCTCATATGCGAAATATGCTTCCTGTGTTTTTCTAGTTGTATTTCACGTATTATGGGGTTGCACTTGACCCCATATTCCGGTACCTTTACGATACTCATAGAATGCTTGCTTGCATTCGTGCTTTTATTATTTTAATCTGGGTAGCTTTACCCTCTTTCATGTGTACATAACATTATAAATGTCATGTGTATTTTTATGTTTTTGATGGGCGCGAACTATAATGATGTAACGGCCTATTTTCTTAAATAAATTATGTTGAAAACCAGGCGCGGTGAAACTGTACGGAAATGGCACTAAGCGATCTGCAATGTACGCCCAGCAAAAACAGTCTTGCTGGCCCAGCACTATGTTGCCGCTGCCGAACCGTCAATAAAATGTCCGGGCGGCCAACAGAAGGGCCAGCAGTTCAGGCCAACAATTGGCACCCCATCAGTTGTCATATGCCACAACAGGGCCATCAGTGGTCCATCACAGGCAGTAGCTGCCACAAGTGGCTCTTCAGTGGCCCTGCAAGCATGTGCCAAAAATGACGGCTAGCCTAATATGGTCAGCTAGTGTGCCGTTAGTGGCAGCCGGCAACCACGTGACGTAACTGGTGGCTTGCCGAATCTTGTCCGCCAATTTCCCAGTTGTAGCCATAATAATAAAATGCAAAGTTAACCGCAGTTTCCCAAAGCTACAATTTTTTTTCTACCCTTACGAAGCTTGTGAATTAATGCACTGCACTGGGGAAATTTTCTCAACAGATCGGAAAAACACCCGTTTGTATCTGAGTAGATTTGAACCTGAGGCGTTGGCGTGACCGCTGAGCTCTCTACCGACTGGACTAATTTTCCACGCTCGAGCATATGCTTAAAGCTGTGTGTTTGGTATGCAATGTGTAATCGAATGCTTCCCTCTTTCATTTTACAATATTGCGAGGTATTTTTCATAAAAGTCAGTTTCATATAATTGATAAATTAATTTTTTCAACGTAACGATAGTTTTTTGTTTTGTTTTTTTTACCTTAAGGGAACTTCACTCATTTTCAAGGCGTGTACATACTTAGAGTCGCTTTCCAAAGTTTTGTACTGTCCTTGCCGTCTTGAAAAGAGATTGTTGAATAAAAATATATTTACCCGGGTTCATGTCACATTCTGTTACATTTTTAACGTTGTGTCTTTCCTTTCCGTTGTCCGAAGCTACATTTGTTTTAAAGAGTAAAAGATATTTTAATTTACTTCTCGTTATTTTTAGAAGCGAATTCCTCCCAGTCTTGTGTATTCAACCCATGGATGAGTACACCACATAGCGTTGCTTTTTTTTCTTCTTTCAAATAATTAATAAATTTTGTACGCGTATAATTCCTTTTTTTTCCAACAAACGTTGTTTTAATAGTTTTCCAGGATATTTGTTTCAAGCGGTTTCAAATTTTACTTGTTATTCATCCACTCCATTCCATGAATTGGTATTCATAGGAATGGAGTGGGTGTATTTCATGGCTGTAATCTAGTATTTCACGGCTTAATCTGATATCTTCGTCGACGTAAAATTTCATTAGGAAATTAATTCGCCTCTCCACATATGGATTTTTTTCTTAACATCCACTAAAATAACATGATGGCGACAGCGTCGTCTTCAACTAACTGGTACCATGAGCAACACTGCTTCTGCGCATGCGCAGTCCCGTTCTTCCACCTGCTGTTGGGGGTTGCATTGGTTGCCAGCAACGGGCCACTAGTGGCACTTGCTTGGAGGCCCACAATTCACGGCGATGCTGTAGGGTCATCAATGGCTCGCCAACTGATAGCGCTGCCACCAACGGACCACTACCGGGCCGTGAGTGGCAGATTTCAGCCAGCAGTGACCCATCACTGCCAGCTGGTGGCCAGCAGTTTCCCAGCACTTGTGTTTTTGCTGGGCGGAAATGGGACAAAATTCCTTTTGTACGGAAATGGGAGACAATCAAAATTACGACCCTAACGATGGGTAACTGACGTTCATGTATACCTGGATAAAGGTTCCTAATTCAGGTGTGTGTACATAGCTTTTTTCTCTTTTTTGGAGGTTTAACCCCCACCGTGAGCAACTCAGTGGACTATAAGCAACCGTCCATCCCTAATTTAGGGCCACTGTTTCTAGGAAATGGGGAGAGTCAGTGCCGTAAGACAAATATAACATCCATGCCTCACCGGGATTCGAACCCGGACCCATCTCGGACGAATGGTCATAAGCCAGCGCTTAGACCACTGCGCCACCAGGGTGGAGTACCTAGCTTAAATACACTCCTTCCAAGGTAACTTTCTGTCTCGGGGCCGCGGGTGGCCTTGTGGTCAGCGTCCGTGACCGCGATGGAGATAACCTCAGGTTCGATCCTGGGCAGGTACGAACGTTCGAACCACTAAATACCCGCCGTGCTTCGGATGGGCACGATAAGCGGTCGGACCCCGGTTACTGCCTCCACCGGTAATAAATAAGGGCGTCTTCCTCCCCTTTCTACCTCGCTTGCGTGTCACTTTCCTATCGGGCACTCTATCTCAAATCTCCTATCTTCCTATTGTTTAAGACCTGGGATCAGACACTCCCTTCCTAAAATCCTCTACATCTGATCCGAACTTTCTGTCTCTACATCGCGTTTTTCTCCTGTTTTAGCTTTCCACAGAAGACAGAATTAATTCCACGTCGAGTCGTATGATCCTTTGATGTGATATGTATTACTTTTCGCGTTCCTTTTTATTCAGATGGACCTTTCGCTATTCCCGTGAAATATTCTGGATTTCATAGCTCTTCGTTTCCATATGCCATGTGTATTAGATAGTAAAAGTTTATTGTCTGAGTGAAATGAACGTGACTGGCGCCTGTATTAATGCATTCATTCCAAGTGATTTTGAATTGCACTGCTTTATCAGTGACCCGAATGAGTGATTCCTTTCAGGAGCTCTTCATCAGCAGATCGCCATACTTCCTTCCTCTCTTCATCTCTACCTTCCCCATGGAATATTTTTGAAACAACTGAGAACAGAAAAGAAGTCCCGGAAACATAAGAGTCATTCATGCGTGCAGTGTGGCCACGCTCCGAATATTTCCACCTCCGGGTTACTCCCGGCCCATTAAGCTTCCGGTTTTGCGTGAAGTTTTCAGCATCCCAGTGGGACAGTGTGAAGCAGCATCCGGTGCGTTAATTTCAAAATAATTCCTCTTCCACACCGCATTAATTACGAAAGCCTAAAGAAAGTCGGATGAACAATCAATAAGGAGATAAATAGCGCACTGATTATGAATTTCGAAGAAAATATGGTATCTGCTTATGATAAATTTGGAAATTAAATAAACTATTTTTGATTAGTTTGTGCAATCATGTAAATTTTGATGCTTCAAGAAAAACAAATGTGAAGCATTTTTTCTTTTTTTTTTTTAGTTTTCCGATGGGCGGGTGTACTGAGAGGAGAACTCCTCGTACTGTTGATCCTAATCAGAAAACAATGTACAAGCATGATGCAAATGTTTTCATTTTTTCATGTTTGGAACCGCCATAAAGTACGACCGTGATCTTTTACTATTTTAAGACCCCCTCCTTCCCATGTCACATTTTGCCCGATTGTTGACAACCCCCATCCTAAAAAGTACATCCTAATTCCCGCAACTCCCTTTATTTCTGATGACTGCTTTTAGAAGTCCGTTAAGAAATAGAAAGAAAACATGTAATTATTTAAAGTAATCTTCCATATATTTACACGTTTGCTTCCGAAAATATTTATTATTTAGGCATTAATTTATTCCCAAATGTTACCCGAACTTTATCATTCTGAAATAAAGATCTACAAATGAACGCACGCATTCAAGGTTGCAACTCTCCCAATCAACCCATCTACAAAACACGATAGATTTGGTAGTACAAATACGAGAACTTAATATTAATGTTCTGATTTAGTTAAATATCATCAGAAATCTGAAATATTTCATACGTTTTTTTAACTATTAAGGTGGACGTCAAGTAATTTTGCTTCTTATACTTAAAATGGAAAAACTTCTGTACACATTTTCTTCACAATTAATGCGTTCCCAATGATGAAAATTTTAACATCGATTAAAATAACTTCAGATTACAACTTGGAATGCTTAATACCTTCTAAAACATAACATTAAATATATTAAAAATTAATAACTTTTCCTTTGATGGTGTTGAAACCAGAAAAAAGATAGCGCGACCTATACTTTGATGACGTCAGTAGACAAGCAAATGTTGGATTGCATAATTATGGTTATGTTTTAAAAAATATTAAGTATTCCAAGTTATAAAATGAAGCTATTGCAAACGATGTTCAAATTTTCAACCTTGGGAACGCATTAATTGTGAAGAAAATGTGTGCAGACGTTTTTTCCATTGGAAGTATAGGAAGCAAAATTACTTGACGTCCACCTTAAAAGGAGAAAACAAAATGAAATAATGCCATCCACTATACTTTTGCAGCTGGACGCACGAATTACTGAACCTTCCCCCTCCCCCATGTCACATTTTGTCCGGATGTCAGGAATCCTCCTCCCCTGTAATCTCGGACGTACTTTATGGACGGCCCCTTTGCAGCCGTGGCTCTCTCGTTTCAGTGAGCCGTAATTTGGGACCGAAAACTCCTTCTGTGCTCGAGGATGAGTGTGTGAGTAAAACTGATATCTCGCCAAGCGTGTTGGGTTTTAAACAACAAATAATGTAAGGGTCGTCCAAATGAAACTGAGACTGTCGATTTTTTGCTACATAAAGTTGCCTTGTCGGTTAAAACAAATGGTCCAGCGACGCACGAGATTGTGAATACCCTGAGCCAAGAACGTCAATGGTTGACTGTGGAAACAGTCTTCAACGGCATCCCAAACAGTGGCCCGAAGATGTGGTAGTCGCAGGACTACAGATCGGAGCTATAAGGGGAAGGGATGGTCGAGGACCTCCCAGCGGAAACTCCACAGCAAATCTTGGTACACTGTCGCCACATGCGGGAGTGGGTTGTCGTGCAACAGATCAGCCCCATTTGACAATATACCGGGTCGCTTATGCTTGATGGCCGTTTTGAGATTGCGTAACGTATTGCAGTATGTGGTTGCGTTGACCGTACTGCCTGCTTCCAGCCAATCCAACAGCAATGGGCGATTCTCATTGAAGAAGACCGTGAGCAGCACTTTTCCAGCCCTTAAGGAGGGCTGAGCTTTGGGGGGGCGTGGAGAGTTGGGATGCCGCCATCCCATACTCATCCGTTCTGTGGCCGGATCGAAGTGGTGGCACCAAGTTTCATCTGCGGCCACACACTCATGGAAAGATAATGTCCCCCTCTGCGTGGTAAGGATGCAGATGCTCCAGGCAAGCATCATTCGCCGAGTCTTCTGATCCTCCTGGGCTTTCAAAAATTGCAAAACTGCCAGCTGGGCCTGTTTGGACGAACCCATGGCACGACACTACGTAGTCAACTTGACTCCGCACGTGTAAACAGCACACTGTCACGTGCCGCCGGTAACAGCGTGCTTCCTGACATGACACGCTATCTACCGGCGCAAATTCACGGCTCTGTGTAATTATACAACTACGCTATGACACGAGTCTGACCTTCATTTGGGTGACCCTTATCAAATAGTATAACAATACTAGTAGTCTGGGGTGTTCGTCCGATGCGCGGAACATCGCAAATCTTATCTACAGCAAAACGCAATGAACACAAAATTCTGATGTAACTGGCGTCGCGTGCCCGTTTCGGTTGGGGGTGCGCTGTTACGGAGGAAAAAGACACGCGAAAATTTTATTATGTAACCTGAGTTGAAAAATTCACGCATTGATTTTGCACATACGAAAGCATTTTTTTTTATTTAGCTGTCGCTGAATAAAAATTTTAATGAATGAATTTTTGTTATTATATCCTAATATGGATAACAAAAATTCAAATTCTGTTTTTTAATCTGTGTTCATAAACACCTGGATTTGCACTGCGATGAAAAGACAGAAAAATTACAACTCGTGGAAGAACGTTGAATTGTATGTATTTACGACTCTGCGCGATTCCAAACGTAAACCCATGGCTAGTAGTGCTTTTTTAGTAGCGTACCCTGGGAAATCTGCATTGAAACTGCAAGAAAGTAAAAATGTCACTTGCAGCGCCATATGGAGAGCTTTGTATCACAGTCGCTTTACTTATCTAGTGCATTCCCCCGGCTAAACCGCACAATTGCGGATGCGAAAATTAATGTGTTTTATTTGTTCAACGAACCTTCTCGTCTTTACGAAAACATTGTATAAGAGAATTAAGTTTTGACACCACGCGAAAGCTTAGAACAAAGTTTGGCCGGTTTCGTTATCGAAAAACATAATACAACAGCATCTCCTATCACAACGTTGAATTGTGTTGCTCCATGGGATTGCAAGCGGTGCTCTATTTAGCTAGCACACACTGACAGATCAGCTGTAATATTTGAAACCAGGGAAATAAACACGTGACCGTCAGCACCCTCTAGGGAGCGCTTGTACCACAGTTGCTTGAACATCGTCGGACGGTCCTGAAATCGCACACCTGAGGATCTTAGCGCGAATGTGATACTATGCTTACAGAACGAACCTTCTCCTCTTAATGAAAACATTGTGTGGATGGAAGGGATTAATTTTAGCCACTACTCGAAGCCTTAGGACAAACTCTGGCGAGTTTTATTAGAAATAAATCCGAAAATGTAATATTGATAGTATACACTATATCGACGAAAGTCACCGGACACCAAGAAGAGAAACAAAACATAGCATTTTTTATTGACATACATTAGTAGGGTGTCGGTGCATTTTTGGCCTTAATGAATGCACTGACCCTTCGAGACATGCTTTCGACAAGGTTTTGGAACACAGCGACAGGTATGCACTTCCATTCAGTATACGCCGCCCCGGTGGCGCAGTGGTTTAAGCGATTGCCTCTGATCATTCGTCCGAACGGGGTCCGGGTTCGAATCCCGGTGAGGCATGGATGTTGTGTTTGTCTTACGGCACTGGCTCTCTCCCTTCCCTGGAACCAGTGACCCTAAATTAGGGAAGGGCGACTGCTTATAGCCCATTGAGTTGCTCACGGTGGTCGTTAAACCTCCTATCAAAAAAAAAAAATTTAGTGTACAAAGCTGTCGCTAACTATTGCTTGGTAGTAGGCCTTGCTTCCAAACTTCTTACGCGGAGCTCTAATTCATCCCATAGGTGCTCTGTGGGATTAAGATCAGTGCTCTGTGCTGGCCAGTCCACACACGATACGGAATTATCGTCCGACCACGCCATACTAGTCATTGCTTTATGGTTCGGTGCATTATCCTGCTGGTACCAACAAGGCTCGGTTCCATAGTATTGTCACAGAGTTAGTAGGGCATAATTGTCCAGAATATCGACGTACACGTTCTGGTTAGTAGGTTTGTCCACGATAACCAATAGGCCGGGACCATACCACGAAAACCACCCACACACGAGGACACCACCAGCTCAAAACTTGACCGCAGGAACAGTACACTGTGGTAAATAGCGTTCCCCGGCTGCCGGCATACCCACACACGGCCATCAGACTGATGGATCGTGTATCTGTATTGATCAGTCCATAGGATGCGTTTCCATTAATCTACGGTCCCAGAAAAATGTTCTTTACACCATGCTAAACGACTAGTACCATTCCGTGTGGAGATGAAAATCTTATGAGCAGCCGCACGACTAGGGCAACCCATGGAATGAAGTTCTTAGCGAATGGTACATATACATACAGAGGTTCCAGCATTTTTACTCACCTGTACACTGAATTCTTGTGCAGTACTCCGTCGATTAGCTGTAACGACTCTCCTGAGACTTCGATGTCTTTTATTACTGATTTTCTTTGGTCTGACGGTGAGTTTTGCTGCTTCAGGCACGCCATGTGTCTTCCACTTATTCAGTACATCCAAAACAGTTAACTTAGGTATGTTTAAACGCCTCTTGGTTCCTCTTATGGACAACCCACTAATATAACACCCAACGATCTTTCCTTTCTCGAAGTCAGTTCCCTCCCGCCGCGACAATTTCACTCAACCTCACAGTGTGATATGATCGCGGTCAGCCGCAGGCTTGTTTTTTTACCCGTTTGCAGCTGTACCTCGCATCTTAACAACGCAGCGGATCCGTTCATTTGCTTTCGAAGGGGTGTATGGTGACTTTTGTCAATATAGTGCAGGCTAAATTGCGACTCTGTGTGGGTGTGCGCCGCATACTTAGCACACCCCAGATATTCCTCCCTGATTGATATAGCCGATCATTATAAGAATATCATTAATGCACAACAGAAATGATTCCATAATATCAGAGAGAAAATTTTTTTATTTTATATTCTATAGATTCAACACCTTTCCGTGTTTTTAAGAACAACTAGGGAACTTATGTTCATTGGAAATCAGTTGTTACCTATGCTAAGCAGCGATTTTTGATCACCGTAAGCAATTCTGGGTCAGGAAAATTTTCAGAGTGATTCACAGTTTTATGAATAAAATATCCCTCTTCAGAAAAATGGGCATAGGCCTTCAACTGATCAGATATTATTGCTGTTCCCTTTGTGCCCTTTGCTACATACGTTTTATTATGGGAATAAGATGTTCCGGGGAACGTTTTTTCTCAGGGCATATCTCCAATCGGAATTCTTTCGTATCCCTTTCAAACATTCCATGGATCTACGTTCCCTCCACACATCCTCCAACATATTTTTTTCTCTTTCTAATTTTTGTCTCATTAATCTCAACTGTTTTCCCTAATCCTGCAATTTGTCCCTTCTCTTCCACAAATTGCAACATATGCGAACTTATTACTTCTCTACAATAGTTATACCAGTCACTCATTGTTTTCAAGCAGGTTTTCAAGATATCGTGAATGGATGTCTCCCTTGCAACCGAATTGTTGTCTAAATTAGAAGCAAAGCTGTACGTTATCAACAAATCCTTCTGAGGAGATAATACTGTTTTAGCAAACCAGGTTCCTCGTACTCTTGAAGCAGGTTTTCCTCGACGGCCATCAATATGATACTTCGGACAACTGAACATTCCAAGTCCATACTCTTGGGAACACAATTTCATGTTGTACCCTTCTGAACATTTCCTTGTCACAGGGATTGAACCTTCGTTCTCACACCACGTAATACATGTTTGTCTGTCTTTGACATCTTCAGTACACAACCTGAAAACTTTCCAGTGCACTATTTTTACTCAACAGATACTGAAATTGAAATTGTATGAAACATACTGTAAAACTCTGTGCACAGTTTCATCACTTATGGCGAAAGGAAGATACCACACCAGTGACAGTGGCTTAATGGATTTTTGAATACATAACCCAAAATTCTTTGTAATCTCTGAAACGTGTAGTTATTTTAATTACACATGATCTACAAAAATATTTATGCAAGTCTTTCAGATTGCGAAATATGAGGTAAGAACATACTGTTCTAAGGTGAATTGAATGAATTGCACACAATATTGTGGTATACTAAAAACAGTCTGTTTCACTAAAACCTAGCTGCTAGCTAAGATCTATTAAACAATAAAAAACCTTGTTCCTCTGACTTCGAATGAATTTTCCGTAGCTGGCACTATGCTTTCTCAGAGGTATTCCAATCTCTCGTTCAATAGTCAATCTGTGGACTGTGAGCCTATAGTTAAAATCAAATGAAGAAGTAAAACTACACTACTGTCACTGACATCACCACACCACCCCGTCACAAGTACATTAGTGTGATCTTTCTGACACGCGCGATGCATTTCGGTATGTGTATTATGCAATTATCAAGCGGTTCTTAGTATTGCTAGTAAAGCACCTGGGTATTTATAACCCATCGATACATATCATTGGTTGTCACGTCTTGTCAACGCCATCTGTGATGTCATGTATTGATTCGTCATAGTGAATAACTTCGTTAACAATTTGCTGTAAGCCGACTAGTGAACTCAATTCAGTATCATAGTTAAGCGGACAGTTCCCAACATATCTAACATTTCTATAGATATGCTGAGTCTTTTTATTTTGGGGTTTATTTTGAGTTTCTTTTTCCAATATAAGTTTTCATGGGTATGGAACTTCGATGGGGTTGACCTTAGTGCAGTTGTCCTTCCATGTTTTCTGAATGACGAGGGCTTCTGAAAAACGTATTAGTTTCCCTGAACGCTGATCAAGAACAATTTTCGCCCCTTCAAAATCAGGGTTATATGCATTATCCATGCAAAATTCAATTAGAGCCCTCTTCCGTTTTTTTTTTCTTCCAATTATCTTGGTGCTGTTGTATTTTAGTTTTTAATCGATTGTTTGTACTTCCCACATAGAATTATTTTGGTTTGGTACCATTTTGATCTATCACTGGCATAGTATATACACCAACTTTATTTAAACCCTCTTTAGGTCCTTTATTTTTTAAGAGAATATCAGCATAAGTGGTAACATTGGTACCGAAACTCGTATTAACTTTATCACGTTCTCTATGTAATATTAAAGTAATGGCTGGTAGATATGGAAATGTACCACAAAAGATCTTTTCCTTTCCTTCAGACTTCTGTTTCTGCTTGTGGTCAAAAATAAATTTGTACACCATTGTTTTTCTATATCCATATCCAATAGCTGTGTTCAAAATCCAATCGAGTTCTTCATTTCGTAGCTTACTACTGCTACATTTGTGAAAGCTTTTTGTACTAAATACCTAAACGCGTAAAGTTTATGGGATATTGGATCAACAGATACTGTTAAAATTTTGTGATAGGTTGCACCAAAAAATGGTGCTACACCAGCTGCACCACTTTCTGCGAAAAGATACACTATTGCGTAACGCAAACAAAACCAAGCAACATGGTGCTAACTTGCACAATAATGTGGTGCAACCTTGTACCATAGCGTGGTTCAAAGGTGCATCACGTCGCTGGGTTTCGTTTGCACCACACAATGGTGTATCTTTTCTCAGAAAGTGGTGCAGCTGGTTAGCACCACTTTTTGGTGCAACTTACCACAAATTTTTAACAGTGAGACGCTTCATCGTTTCCAGTACACCATTTTGACTCAACATACAGACGCGTCGTCATTTACGGCGATAACATAAGCTATGTTATAGGTGGGATTCGCGATGATCCGCACGTCGGAAGAACACCCGTAGTCTGAATTTATTGGCGTGGAACAGAAATAAAAGTTTCCAAGCTTTCGCACATCGACCAGATGGTATTTTCAAGGAAGGTACACAGCGAACTACAAAACTGAATAATGGAATACTTCAACAATTTGAACGCCGTGACTTGACTAAACAATAAACGAATAGATGCAAATATAATTATTCATTCAAAGAAACAAGTTCAAGTCCGCTGATCCTATGTGGGATGATATAAAGAAATTAGCTTCCTACTCCACGTTTAAATCTACTGCCATTCGCAAAACCTTAGAGATCATTACCAACAGCGAGGCTTGCAATGATATCGTCTCTGTAGAATTGCCACGAATTTGAAACCAGTTCTTCAAGTACCGCTGCTTTTCCCTTCCGCGGTACTGTGCGCAACCAACATGACGACTCGGTTCTTTGAATGAATGATTGCATTCGTATCTGTTCATTTATTGTCTAGTCAAGTCACCGCGTTCAAATTGCTGAAGTGTTCCGTTTTTCAGTTTTGAAGTTTGCTGTCTACCTTCCTTTAAAAAGTCATCCGGTTGATGTGTGAAAGCCTGGAAACTTTGATTTCTATTCTACGCCAAGAAATTCGTATTAATAGTATTGTTATACTACAGGGTGTCCGAAAAATAGCTGTGCACTGACAGTAATACTTATCGTGTCGAACTGGTTCCTGCATGAGATGTTGGAAATGGGCTCCACCGACATCTAAACATGTCTGCACACGCTTCTACATGTTGGTGAAGACCTTTCTCAGGGTATTTCATGTGATTTGTTGGACGTGGGTCGTTATTGCAGCCTGCAGCTCTTGACGTGTATGCGGATTATCTGCGTGCACCTTCCCCTTCAGTAATCTCCGCAGAAAAATGTTAAGCGGTGTCAGATCCAGCGACCGGGCAGGCCACACTCCCCGGGAGATGAAGCGATTTCCGAAGAATTCCTCCAGAAGCTGTATTGATGCGTTGGCGGTGTGAGCAATCGCGCTGTCTTGCTGGAACCATCCTTCGTTGATTTCCCGTTTCGTGAGTTCGAATATGAATGGTTGGATAATCTGGGCATGGTACTGTTCTGAGTAAATATTTTCACTGAAAATGGGGCCCAATGCACTGCCAGATTCGCTATGAGCTGACGTACCGCATTACGGTGGGGGACGTCTGCATCACAAAATTTCCCAGCGTACTGGTTTTTTTACACGTCGTCCGTGTACTTGTCGTCATGGCGAAAGATATGTTTCACCAAAAAACACTCTCTGTTCAACCGTCAACACCATTGCTCTTGTGCCGAGACAAGTGATCAATCCACACGTCTGCCTCCTTCGGCCAAGCGTTCGGGAACGACCTTTGCTCGGAATGACAGCTGCGCGCGCCTTGGGGTGGGGGGACATGAAGGTTACCAGACACGAAGCACTTCCACGTGGCGGATCACTTTACTGTAATTCCATTCAAAATTTCTATGTTATTACATTACTGCAAATCGTACATTCAGTGCACTTTCATTATTCGGACACCCCGTGTTTCAACAGTGGCGTCGGTTTATTGTGGACATCCGGGACAAAGACCGGCATGAAAATGAGAACTTTTTTTTTCTTTTCAATTGGAAAACTTCAGGAAGAAAATCCGTATTCGTAACCAGTTCCTAGACTATCGGAATCAGACGTGAGCCACTACAATAGCTGAGTAAGTGGATAGCACATTACAGCCTTTCATGTCAGTTCACTAGAGCGCAATGACTGCCTAGACGAAACTTCGGAGAACAGTAATGAATGAGCAGATGCGTGCTGAACTACGCATGCGTAAAGCTGTCTTTCGGGACTGATCGCCTTTCTGTTTGACAGTATCAATTTTCCTTCCGGTCGTCGGACAGTGAGGGCCTGATTTTCGTTTGTGGAATTAAGCTGTAATGATGTTCTCTCGTGTAAGTAAAACGAACAAAGGGACTTTTTATTGGAACACCCATTTAGTTTAATACACTGGTGTGCAAAAATTAAGGACGAAGAGTAGAAATTAGCATAACAGCGGAACGAGCAGGCAGAACGGACCGAAAGACCACTGAGGAGATAGACTGGGGTCCGGTACGGTAGGGCATGCACATATATGCATCATGACGTAGGGGAGGGAGGAGTGTCGGATGGGTATAAAGCACACTGGTGGTGTACGCTCAGCAATTCGGGTCCGCGGGTGGCCTAGTGGGCAACGTTCGTGACTGCCACGCGAAGGGCCTCAGGTTCGATCCCAGGCAGTTAGGAACGCTCGATCCACTAAATACCCGCCGTGCGTCGGATGGGCACGTTACGCCGTCGGACACCGGGCACTGGCCCCCCGGTAATAAATAAGGGCGTCTTCCTCCCCCTTTCTACTTCGCTTCCGTGTCACTTTCCTATCGGGCGTTCTAGCCCAAATCTCCCAGTTTCCTGTTTCTAAGGGTTGTTTAAGACTAGGGGTCAGACGCTCCCTTCCTTAAATCCTCTACATATGATCATCAAGCTCAGCAATTCGGTGAAAGCTATTGCACGATGCACATCGGTTTGAACGACGTCGAGTTGCTGCCACCGTGTGATATGGCCAACAGGCAATCCAGTAGACGACATCTGGAGGACTTTGGCCGAGGTCGCGCCATTGGGAAGTTGGAAGAAGGTAGAAGTGTGACTAGTGTGGCCGAGGAGTTCGGGATCGCCCACAGCACCGTTTCACGAGCTTGGAGAGCATTTCAAACAACAGGAACAGCTGTCCGAGAGTTTAGCAATGGTCGTTCACGAGCAACCACGGGGCGACAGTGTAAGGGATGAAGAAAAAAAAACGTTAAAGACTTGGCCATAAATTTACCAAATATTTGCTTGGTGCAAAAACATAAGAATCAGTCTGAAACTTTCAATGTGGAGTTATAGCAAAATATCCTGGTTAACTGGAAGCAAAAGCGAACATACTTGGTTTTGTTTCTACTATTTATTTTGTGTTATACAATACTGCATATCAGTGCCGTATTTTGGGTCCGAAACCTGGGTTATCCCCCCCCAGTACTGTTTTATTTTTAATTGCAAAGTTTAATTTTAAGTATTTCAAAATATACTTTATTGGCAAAAACATAGGGAATACAGGCGTACCACATATGGCAAAATAAACAACAAAACAATAAGCGATACTGATGAAATATTACAGGTGAATGTGATACGGCTATCAACTAAGGATGACAAAATGTTAAAATCGTTGATAAGGAACAATATATGCTTGAGGAAGATGATGCACAAGCAAAAGTAATGATTAATTTATATGGCAAAATAAATAACAAAACAATAAGCGATACTGATGAAATATTACAGGTGAATGTGATACGGTTATCAACTAAGGATGACAAAATGTTAAAATCGTTGATAAGGAACAGTATATGCTTGAGGAAGATAATGCACAAGCAAAAGTAATGATTAATTAATAAAGCATGTGATGACGTGCAGAGTGAAAGCAGAGCACAAAACAACAGGTAAATATATTTACAAGAACATGGCTGTACAACGCAGTGCACAAAAAGAAGGGAACATGTAAAACACAACAAAAGCATATACTGCGACAAAGGTACAGAAGTTCCCACAATCCAGGAAACCACACGATATGTGACAAAAACATGATAAGTATTACAGAACATAGTGGAAACTTGGGCAAACTCCCCAAGTGAAACACAAGGATACACAAAATACAAACAGCAAGCCGTGCAGTATTGCATCGGTCCAAAAAACAATGACATGGGACGAGCAAAAAATACATGACGTCAAAGAATGTGAAAATGCAAGACAAAAATAAGGTATAAATTAAAAGATACAACACAATGCAGCAAGAAAAAACAGAAAGAACAAAGTATCGTAGGGCAATACCTCTCGTATTGCTCCTAGAGAACAAATACACGGTGCGCAACTCAATGAAGGTACAGGCAGCAAAAGCAGACACATGAGTGAAGAATAAGTATTAAGGACAGGTGCAACGAAGAAACAAATACAACACGGTACATGCACACGAATTACACAAAAATTGCAGAAAACCCCTACAATACAAATCATAAGCAGTTACATGACAAATACTTAGTAGACGCTGTGACGAAGCACCAGGAAGAGAGAACACAAAATCTCGACTGATGCATTCAGATCTTCGAAGCTGGAAAAAAACAAAAAATCAGAAAGAAAGATGAATGGAAGATCCAGTGATTTCGAACCAACCGGTCCCCTGCGCCCAGCTAGACCGGAAAGAGGCTTGAGATTGAGGGTGGAAGCAGCGAAGTTCTCCAGGCGTAGTCGAGACACGATGCGATTCCTAAAAATCGACCGTAAGGCCGCGCCAGCAGAGAGGATACTAGGTGTGGTAGCAGGAGAGCGGAGAGATTGATGATAAAGAAAAACGACATGTTTCACAAGTACGAAGAGATAGGCACAGGCATCCGGCAAAATAGCCGGGGGATGTTTGGTAAGCAATAGCCACTCGTACGCTTGAAAAGGGATGTCTCTGGAACAAATGGTACCTACAAGACGAAAGGCAGTATTGAGAAGTGGAAGGAGAACGGGACAGTGACAGTAGACATGAGGAACATCACCTTCAACACCACAAAAGCAGCAGAGAGAAGTAGAAGAAATAGACATGTGAAAGAGAGAAGGAACAGGAAGGCGGCGGTGAAGAAACCGCCAGTGGATGTTTCGCTCTAACGGGGTAGAAAGGGGAGAGAAAGAGGCAGACCAGATAGGCAGCAGAAGAGAAGGAGAAGCATCAGGAAGACCATGCGGAGAAGTGAGGGGCGCACGAAGGATCGCATAGATAGAGGCAGTGGAAAAAGAAGAAATGGGAGCAACAGAGTCCCAAAAGGGAAGGAAGAAAGGAAGAGAGAGGCTCGGTCCAGAGACAGAAATAAGGCCAGTGTCAGAAACCAGAAGTGGGAAGAGGGTACGGAGAGCGGAGCGAAGAAGGTCATACTCCTCTTCCAAGGTGGAAGAAGGGTCAGGGAAAAGAGAAGAGAGGGGTTTCTAGGTCAAATCGGAAGTTAATAAAGCTTCGACAGTGAGAATTCCTGAGCGGAACCAAGAGGGGAAAAGAAAGTATGGTTGATCGGGTGGATGAATCTGAGCGGAAAAGAAAAGAGGTTCTGCAAGCAGATCCAGGGTGGTAGAGGGAGGAGCGCGGAGTAGCGGGAGAGAATGAAATACCGTTAGAACGTCGATAAGAAGTGGTGGGAGGCGTTTAGAAGTAGAAGGAGATGAATCCATCCGAAGAAAAAGGAGGAAAGTGAAGGATGGATTATGAAGAGAAATAAGAGTATTGAATGTAGAAGAAAGTGCAGGGGAGGGCGAAAGGAGAAGACGAATGAAGGAGACGATTCGGTGAGCTCGATAATATGTTCGGACATCCGGGAAATGAAGACCACCAAATGATGTTGGCAGAGAAAGCGTTGCAGCAGAAATCCAATGTCTAGATGACCATATCACTGAAGTGAAAATACTATTGATGGCAGAGAAATGATGCGATTTAAACACACAGGAATCCCAGGGATAGAAGCATTGTGAGAGAAGATATCGATGAACAATTTGAGCACGTTGAAAGTAAGAGGAAAAGGAAAACGTAAATCGCCAAAAAACCAGCCATGCGATGAAGTCGTGGGCGAAGAGCTTGCCAAGTGACGTTGCTTGTGGTAAAGGAGTGTCCAAAATGAGCTCCAAGAAATTTTTGGGTCGAGGAGGACCACACTTTTAAGTAATAGAAGTAACTTTTTTTTTTTTTAATTTTAGGTACATGGTATTGCTAACATGATACCAAATAATTATAAGGATTAGGATTTGAACACTTCTTTGTACATGAACTCCATTCTTCTTCTGAATACTTTATTTGTACATGAACTCCATTCTTCTTTCCTTTTGTGTGAACTTGAGTGTTACGTTTTCACAAAAATGTTTCTTCCGAGTACTTTTTCATATTTAAAAATAATGTTTTTTTCTATTGACAAATCAGCCAAGTTGCTCAAATGCGCATGTCCTTGTGTGGCTCTAAGATACATCTTGATTCTTTTTATACAGATAAACTTCTTTCGGCAGTTGCAGTTGTTGATGGAAAGTTTAATATGAGGTCTGCAAATCTGTGCACCTCACTAAACACTATGTCCAATTTATTCAACTTTCTGTAACAAGTAATGTCTTACTAATTTGTTTTGTATTCATCAAGAGAATAAAACACCTTCAGTTCATTTTTCAATCGAGCTGCATCAAATTTGAAGCATAGTTTTTTTAAGTTCTGACAGTAAATGCTATGGAAAACTTTCACAAAATTTATCAAAGCCACGAATTTAAAGATATAATGTCACTGATTTTAATTCATTGACACTTCACACTAACTGAAACAACTCTCGCGAAACACGTGCTATTACACGCGGAAACATGCGAGTGACTGAGATCAGATCAGATCATATGTAAATGATTTTAGGAAGGGAGTGTCTGACCCCAGGTCTTAAACAACCCTTAGAAATAGAAAGCTAGGAGATTTGGGCTAGGGTGCCCGATAGGAAAGTGACACGAAAGCGAAGTAGAAAGGGGGAGGAAGACGCCCTTATTTATTACCGGGGGCCAGTACCCGAGGTCCGACGGCTTAACGTGCCCATCCGACGCACGGCGGGTATTTAGTGGATCGAGCGTTCGTACCTGCCTGGGATCTAACCTGGGGTCCTTTCCGTGGCGAGTGACTGAGATAGTCCAAGCTTCTCTTTTTCTGTGCGAACCGTTGCGCAAAGCAATGTCCAATTCACCTCTATACGCGCATTCATGTTGTCATGGAAACGCTAGCAGTCTGTTGCATCGAAGCTCTTCCCATCAGAACAGCGAAAACTCTCGAAGGCATGTTTGGGTTATGCAGTTGGTCATCGCTCGCCAGACTGATTTTCATAGTCGAAAGAAGCGAATCCGCTCGTTTTGGGAGGGGGGTTCACACCGAAAGCATCGACATATCTTAATACCGTTGATAACTGACTTTTATTTGTGCATTCTTTGGGCTTCGCAGCTAGCCTAGAATATACGCCACTGCTGCATATATATATATGAATAAAATTTCTATTTCATTCTTTGTGGTTAAGTACGATTCCAACAGGTAGCTTTTGGAAGCCTCGCAGTCCACTAAAATTATACACAGTCGATTCATATTATTGTGATCACCTCCTACTTTCGAAGTCAACAGCGCGTAGCCAATGAAAGAAGGCACGTGTCGTCAGCTGGCTTGGAGGGTATATAAGGTGTGTTGTAGACATTCTGAAAACATATCACATCTTGCTGTCATGGATAAAAGGAGCGATCTATCAGATTTGCATTAAGAGATTATTATCGGCTTTCGGGCCAAGGGTGGCAGTATTTCTGAAACAGCGCAGTTTGTGAACTGTTCGCGTGCTGCTGTGGTTAAAGTATATCGTGACTGGAGAAATGGCACCACTGCGAATAAGCGACATTGGAACTGCGAAACACCACGTGCCATTGATGTGAGAGGTTAACGACGGCTGCGAAGGTGCGTGAGGGCCGATCGACACGCTACAGTGGGGCAACTCACTGGCCGAATGAACCAGGGGGCTACCGGGAGCGTGTCTAAGACGACAGTTCAGCGAACCCTGCTGCGTATGGGGCTCCGATGCAGACGGGTGGTCACTACACCTTTGCCAACGAAGGGGAATCGGAAGAAAAGGCTTACATTTGCACGGCAGTATCAGAATCGAACCTCCGCTGATTGGACAAGGGTTGCCTTCTCCGATGACTCACGTTTTCAGCTTCATCGAACGGATGGACGTTGGCGTATAAGGTGAGAAACATCGGAGAACAAACACTCTTCAACCATTGCTGGAAGAACACAAGCTGGTGGGGGAGCGTCATTGTCTGGGAAATGTTTTCGTGTCATTCTGGGGATCAACTCATACCTGTGGATAGCACTATGGACCGAATTTGCTATCAATCCATCCTTGCAGATCACGTACACCCATTGATTGTCGTGCTGGAAGATCCCATTCCCTGGGGCGGATGGGACCTTCCAGTACGACAATGCGAAGAATCACACAGCTAGAACTGTCCGAGAATGGTTGGAAGAGCATGATGAAGATTTCCAAGTACTTCCTTGGTCTCCTAATTCCCCAGACTTAAACCCAATTGAGCATCTGTGGGACAACATCGATCGTGTTGTTCGCTCTATGGATCCTCCACCACGCACCCTCCAGCAGCTTTCTGATGCACTGCAGTCAGCATGGCTCCACATACCTGTGAACATCTTCCAGCACATTTTGAGTCACTCCCAGCCCATCTAGCTTCTGTCCGCGCTGCACACGGCGGTTACTCTCGATATTAGCTGGTGGTCACGATAATGTGACTCGACCGTATATTTCACAGTACGGAAAAAGGTTGAAAGCCATTTTTAAAATATTTAGCCCCGGATAAATTTTAGGTCACCCTAAACCACTGTATTTTAAGTATAGTTGGTGAACATTTCCTGTTATTAATTAATTGATAAATAACTTTTTTTAACTTTCTGCGTCATTGGTAGAAAGTTTATGAATATCTGTCTATCTCGGTGGACAAAACAAGTCATCTGGTTCAGATTACACGATCGCCACCTAACACAGTTAACAAGAAAGATGATAAACATTAATGTCAATATGTCTGAAATATCGCTCCTTCGCTAAACAGTTCGACTCTGTTTGACATCAAAAACGTAGTTTTAGTTTCATAATTTCTTAATCATACAGCCATAAGCCATTACATTATGACCACTTACATAATAAGCTGTGAGACCCCCTATCTCCCGTGAAACAGCGGCCACTCGGCGTGACATAGATTCGATGAGGTGGCGATAGGTATTCTGGGCTATCTGGTACCATAATGTCAACAGCAAATCCCTCAGTTCCCGTACATTTCGGGGTGGCCGTGATTTAACTAGAACCCGCTTTTCCAAGTCGAACCACAAATGCTCGATTGAGTTCATATCAGGTGAATTTGGAGGTCAGGGCATTAACAGAAAGTCACCAGCCTGTTCCTCGAACCACTCCTTGACGGTTCTGGCAGTTTGGAGTGACGCATTATCCTGTTGGTAATGGCCATCACCAGCAGGGAACACAATTACCATGACTGGTTGAACTTGGTCCTCAAAGATGTTCAGACACCTGACAGCTGCTATTGGGATAATGGGACCAAACGTGTCCCAATAAAACTCCCCCCCAGCATAACAACGCCGCAGCCTGCATGTTCCCGCCCAAACAATGCGCACAGACGCCATAGCCTAAATTGGTAGTCGGCGTATTCGCGCTTCGCCTTCTACGTTATGCACCAGGAATCTTGATTCGTCAGACCGGTTCACTTTCTTCTAAGCATCCACGGTCCAATCTCGATTATCTTGGGCCCATTTCATGCGTTGTTGACGATGACGTACAGTCAGCATGGGGACCCGGCCGGGTCTTCCGCTACACAGGCCCATGCACAGAAGGTTGCGATGAAATGTGTTCTGTGACACGTTGCCCTGATCACCACTGTTGTAGCTGCGGGTGGTTTGTCGCACCATGGCCCTGCGGTCGCCGTGAACAATGCGCGACAGTCTCCGCTTTCCTCTGGCATCAATGAGCTGCTGACTACAGACGGCTGGACGACGGTTCGTCGTTTAGAAATCTGTGCACCACTTCTGATACGTACTCGCTACATCGGCACGTGAACAACCCACAAGCGGCGAAGATCGTAGTTCTGAAACGCCATGCCATCACAATTTGTCCTTTATCGCCAGCTTTTCCCATTCTGATTCCGAACATTCTCCTAACCGAATAGCAGTCCTGGAGTTGTATATATATTTCTCTGTAAACTTCGCCTGCGCCACCGTTTGGTCTCCCAGTGCGCTCATTTCTCTAGGCTGGAGATGGTCATAATGTAATGGCTGATCGGTGTATGCCGTATAATGATTTTTATTCCTTGATCCTTATTTCAGCAGTTTCTAAATGTAACACCCCTGTTAAACGTAATTGCCGTCCAAAATACTCTAAGCAATGGATTCTAACAGAAGGCCAAAGAAACTAATGAAAACAGGTTAGAAACTAAAATAGTCAACCCGAAATACCAATTTTCTATTTAAACTGCTGGCCACCCAAAATGCAACACCAAGAAGGACACGAGATAGCAAAGCCAGATTTACTGGACACATAACAACAGATACAAAGATGAAACGATTGAGCTTACAGGCCCGTGCGACTTGCGGAACACGCAGACATCAATAGTTCGTGTGGCCCCCATGGCTGGCAATAACGGCCGCTACAAGCCGCGGCATCGAACGAAAGAGGCTTTGGATGTGGGCTTGGGGTATGTCGGTCCAGGCTGCTTCCACACGTTGACACAGTTCATCAAGCGTAGACGCAGGTGCTGCTTGCCGGGCCACTCGGTTGCCGATCAGCGACCAAACGTGTCCGATGGGCGACATATCGGGAGAACAAGCGGGCCACAGCAGCAGTGACATCTTTTGGGCCGTGAAGAATTGTTGCACGATGCGTGCCACGTTAGGGAGCGCACTGTCCTGTTGAAACGTGGCCGCTGGAAGGTTCTGCACGTAAGGGAGTACTACAGGCTCCAAAACGTCGGAGATGTAGCGGTGAGTGTTGAGTGTACCGGCGATGCGTACCAGAAGGGTGCGTATGTCATATCCAATTGCACCCCAAACCATAACACCAGGCGACGGACAGGTATGGCGATGCATAATGCAGGCGTCATACAGTCTCAAGCCGCGGTGCAACCATACGCGGATCCGACCATCGTGGTGTTGCAGGCAGAAGCGGAATTCGTCGGAGAAGACAATATTGTGCCATTCGTAGTCCAGGTGCGGCGTTCAACGACCTACTGCCGCCGCACTCGCCGGTGGTGTAACGCCAATGGTAATCGGAGCAATGGGCGCCGTGCGACAAGTCCCCGCTCCTGCAGACGACGTCGAACAGTACGTGCTGACACAGGTTGTTGCGCAACACATCCAAATTCCTGCGCTAACGTTCGTGATATGGCGGTGCGAGCCGTCAATGCACGCCGCACAACATGCCGGTCCTCTAGGTTGGTGGTGTGCCGCGCCTGCGGCAATCGCTCACGTCGGTCCGTCCGTCCCTCGTGCACCGACCTAATCCATACTCGCCTCACTGTGGCTGAATGTCGTCCCACACGGGCGCCGATGTCTCGGTACGATTAATCGCTGTCGGGAAGCCACTATTCTTCCTCTGTCGAACTCCGAACCGTGCTGGAATGACTGCCGTATTCTGCGAGGAGGCATCAGGAAGCTTCCCACGCACAGGTACGGCAGCACAACACACATTCACTACTTACACCCCGCCTTCTGTGCACCCTTCTTATAGAGCTTCTCGGTGGCGTGCCGGGCGCACATGATTTGCATATGCCTTGCAATGCTAATCGTTTGCATGTCCTCTCGCTGGCGACGCATGCTGTGAATTTCAGGCCAATCGGATGCTTCCTTCTTTGTGTTGCATTTTGGGTAGCCAGCAGTGTATTTATTTTTAACCATACGGTATAAAAACAATTGAATTGTAAGACGAGCGCCTAAAGATGTACATAAAAAGCGAAGAGATTTTTCCGTGTATAAGACGATATTTTTTTCCAAAATTTTTAGACCAAAAAAGGAGAGAACCCTGAGAACCCTGCGGTTACCGCGACGAAACTTCCAGTACCTCTTATCCCCTCTCCCCACTACGACTTACAAGCAGTTATTCCTGTTATTCCTGGTGGACTTTCAGGTCAGCTACAGCTTCTAGATATTTCCATCAACAAGCCCTTCAATGACCTGATGAAAGAAGAATGGAATAAATGGATGCAAAAAACAGGTAATAACTTGACACCGAAAGGGAGAGTGAAAAAAGCAACCATTATTGAGGTCTGCAACTGGGTACTAAACTCATGGAATGGAGTCAAGCAAGAGGTGGTTGTGAAGTCCTTCAAGAAATGTGGAATCAGCAATGTCGTGGATGGAACTGAGGATGATCTAATATATATAGACAGTGACTCAGACGAGAACAGTGATGTAACTGAGGTTGGAAAAAGTTATATGTCTTTAATTAATAGTGCTGAAGAAAGTGATGCATAATTTCATAGTTTGTATCTTAAATATATTACCTAATTTCTAAATAATATAAATTTCCAAACTTCTTTTTTTTATACACTGAGTGGCCACTTTATTAAGACCACCAAACAGCTTTAAGCAAATGAGCTATGGCTGCACGCTGTTGCCGCGAGAGGGCAAAGCTAGAATAAAAAGGGAAAGCTCACTGCTTGCGACAGTAGTAGAAGTGATTTTGGGGTGACGAGATGGGTAAAAAATGCGATTTGACGAACTTTCAACGTGGGATGATTGTAGGAGCTGGAGCCATGGAGCGAGTATCACCGAAACCGCCACATTTGTGAAATGTTCCAGAGCAGCTATTGTTAAAGTGTTTAAGGACTGGACTGTCAGCCAGAAAACTGGGTATCTACGTGCGACGTGTGGTCGTCATGGACTAGTGACTGCTCGGTCGGAACGGAGAGTGTCCAGACTGGTAACAGACAACAGAAGGGCAACAGTGCAGCAAATTACAGACCATTTTAATCAAGGATCCCCTCAAATGATCTCTGCACGCACTGTTCGCCGTACACTGCATCGGATGGGATATGGCAGCCGAAGCCTAGTTCGATCCCTTTGCTGTCTGCAGTTAACAAGAGAAAATGTCTCCAGTTCGCACAGGAGCACAAGGATTAGACAGTGGATAATTGGAAAAAATTATGTGGTCCGATGAATCAAGTTTTCAGTTGCACCATGCCGATGGCCGAGTGAGAATTTGGCGGAAACAGCACGAAAGTATGGACCCCAAATGCATTGCTACAACCCTTCAAGCTGGTGGAGGCAACATTACGGTTTGGGGAATGTTTTCCTGGCATGCTTTGGGCCCTTTAATTCGTGTTGATCAACGTCTGACTGGCACATCATATCTAAACATCGTTGCGGACCAAGTGCATCCTGTCATTTGGATGGTTTATCCCGATGGCGATGGCTACTTTCAACAAGATAATGCGTCCTGCCATAGTGCTCGTATTGTACAGGATTGGTTTCAGGAATCATGCCGGTGAGTTTACTTTGCTTAGGTGGCCCCCACAATCACCAGATCTCAACCCCATTGAGAATTTGTGGGATAAAGTTGAGCGAGCCATCAGACAGCTGGATTCACAACCCTGCAATCTGACACTCCTGGAAAGTGCTATTCATCAAGCATAGTCTCAGATTCCACAAACCACCTATCAACATCTCGTGGAGTCCATGCCACGAAGAATCGACGCAGTATTAAAGGCAAATGGTAGCCCAAAGAAGTGCTGAGGGGTGGTCATAATAAAGTGGCCACTCAGTGTATATTACCACTGACTTTGTCTCTGATATTACCTAATTTCTAAATGTACTTCAAAGATATTACCTAATTTCTAAAAAATATCAAATGTGTTCTTTTTGTGATAAAGATATTGTTTTCTTAATTTTCGGTTCGAAAAAGTAAGGGTCGTCTTATACATGGGGGTGTCTTATACACGGAAAATACGGTACTTGTTTTCTAACATGAAAAAAGAAATCAGTTTTAAAAGGGCTTATGCCTGCATGGAAATGCTCTCACGAAATGTCTGTTGCAAATGAATATTTGCTAATTCCAAAAACAGACAATGATAATCTGTAGAACAAGTGGAAGTAACATATGAATTAGATCGACAACTACACACTCAGAAGTGTTTTCATTTTTTAATGTTAACAGTTTTACCTACGTAGGAAGTATAACACATAGTGATGAAATGTCTAAACAAAATTTAAAGGCAACGATCGCAAAGCCAAATCTTGTACTCAAAAAGACTAAAATCTCTATGCAGTGGCAAAAGAGTTCCAATGAAGACTCGTCTGAACCTAATAGACATTTTGGTCAACTTGTCGTACTTGATGACAATAAGACGTGAACAATAGCAACAGAGCTCGAGAAATGACTAGTGGCATTCGAGATGAGATTCACGTGATTTCTTCTGAGGATTTCATAGGCAGACTACATAACAAATGTCGAGGTTAGAGGCGAAAATAAACAAATTGGAGTAAAAAAAATGATAACATCCTGACAGGGATAAGGATCAACTGAGATTGTTTTCTTTACTTTAAGAAAGCAAACTGCCTCCGCAGACAAATGATGGAAAAACTTACTTCTGGATGAAGACGAAGCAGAGACCTCGCTATACTTCGAAATCAGGATGAGCGAAGGGTGAGTGGGTATTATTTTTGCCGGGAAAGTTTGACAGCAACTTTTTCGGTGAGCGAAGTAATTACTGCCCACATGTCATTTATTCAGCAAACAGAAAAATAATCATTACAATATAAAGAAAACAGATGACATAGAACAAATTGTTCTCTAAATTACATACAAGAAGGATAAACAGTTCTCATGCTTAAAATCTTATTTTTACAGGCTTTGTGGACGTCCAAGTGATAAAGAAAGTGAGAAATTATTGTGCTCCATTGGGCTTTTAATTCATGTGTGCCACTTTTAGAAGCAAGGGAGTCTTTAATTGTCCAACCAACAGCTTCCATTCCACGAGGGAAGCTGTCACACAAGTCCTGATTACACACTGGTGAGCCATTCCATTATGACTACCCCCAGCCTAGAGAAATGAGCGCGCCTGGCAACCGAACGGTGGCGCAGGTAGCATTCACATAGCGGTGCATATATATAACCCGAGGACCGGCTTTCGGTTAGTAGAATGTTCGGAGTCAGAACCGGAAAAGCTGCCCACTTATCGGAGTTTGATAAGGGATAAATTGTGACGGCACAGCTCATCGGAAGCACGATCTCGGAAATGGCGCACCTTGTGGGTTGTTCGAGTGCCGCTGTAGTGCGTACGTATCAAAAGTGGTGCACAGACAGATAAATGATGAACCGTCGTCCGCAGCTCATTGATGCCACAGCGGAGCGGAAACTGTCGTTATTGTTCACAGCGACCGCAGGGCCACAGTGCGACAAATCGCCCGCAGCTACAAGAGTAGTGACCAGGGCAATGTGTCACAGCACACAGGTTTCTTTTATTGGAGGTTTAACGATAACCGTGAGTAACTCAATGGGCTGTAAGCAGTCGCCCGTCCCTAATTTAGGGCCGCTGGTTCCAGGGAAGGGAGAGAGCCAGTGCCGTAAGACAAACACAACGTCCATGCCTCACGGGAATTCGAACCCGAACCCCTTTCGGACGCATGATCAGAAGTCATCGCTTAGACCACTGCGTCACCGGAGCGGCCAGCACAAAGTTCGTCGCAGCCTTCTACGCGTGGGCCTGCGTGACCGAAGTCCAAGCTCAGTCCCCATACTCACTGCACATCATCTGCGTGACCAAAGTCCCAGCTGGGTCCCCATACTCAGTGTACGTCATCTGCGTGACCGAAGTCCCAGCTGAGTCCCCATACTCACTCCACGTCATCTGCGTGACCGAAGTCCCAGCTCGGTCCCCATACTCACTGCACGTCATCAGCGTGATCGATGTCCCAGCTGGGTCCCCATACTCAGTGTACGTCATCTGCGTGACCGAAGTCCCAGCTGAGTCCCCATACTCACTCCACGTCATCTGCGTGACCGAAGCCCCAGCTGGGTCCCCATGCTCACTCCACGTCATCTGCGTGACCGAAGTCCCAGCTGGGTCCCCATACTCACTGCACGTCATCTGCGTGACCGAAGTCCCATCTGGGTCCCCATACTCACTGAACGTCATCTGCGTAACTGAAGTCCCAGCTGGGTCCCCATACTCAGTGTACGTCATCTGCGTGACCGAAGTCCCAGGTGAGTCCCCATACTCACTCCACGTCATCTGCGTGATCGATGTCCCAGCTGGGTCCCCATACTCAGTGTACGTCATCTGCGTGACCGAAGTCCCAGCTGAGTCCCCATACTCACTCCACGTCATCTGCGTGACCGAAGCCCCAGCTGGGTCCCCATGCTCACTCCACGTCATCTGCGTGACCGAAGTCCCAGCTGGGTCCCCATACTCACTGCACGTCATCTGCGTGACCGAAGTCCCATCTGGGTCCCCATACTCACTGAACGTCATCTGCGTAACTGAAGTCCCAGCTGGGTCCCCATACTCAGTGTACGTCATCTGCGTGACCGAAGTCCCAGGTGAGTCCCCATACTCACTCCACGTCATCTGCGTGACCGAAGTCCCAGCTGAGTCCCCATACTCACTCCACGTCATCTACGTGACCGAAGTCCCAGCTCGGTCCCCATACTCACTGCACGTCATCTGCGTGACCGATGTCCCAGCTGGGTCCCCATACTCAGTGTACGTCATCTGCGTGACCGAAGTCCCAGCTGAGTCCCCATACTCACTCCACGTCATCTGCGTGACCGAAGCCCCAGCTGGATCCCCATACTCAGTGTACGTCATCTGCGTGACCGAAGTCCCAGCTGAGTCCCCATACTCACTCCACGTCATATGCGTGACCGAAGTCCCAGCTGGGTCCCCATACTCACTGAACGTCATCTGCGTGACCGAAGTCTCAGCTGGGTCGCCCTACTCACTGCACGTCATCTGCGTGACCAAAGTCCAAGCTGGGTCCCCATACTCACTGCACGTCATCTGCGTGACCGAAGTCCAAGCTGGGTCCCCATACTCACCTCACGTCATCTGCGTGACCGAAGCCCCAGCTGGGTCCCCATACTCACTCCACGTCATCTGCGTGACCGAAGTCCCAGCTGGGTCCCCATACTCACTGCACGTCATCTGCGTGACCGATATCCCAGCTGGGTCCCCATACTCACTGTACGTCATCTGCGTGACCGAAGTCTTAGCTGGGTCGCCCTACTCACTCCACGTCATCTGCCTGACCAAAGTCCCAGCTGGGTCCCCATATTCACTGCACGTCATCTGCGTGACCGAAGCCCCAGCTGGGTCCCCATACTCACTCCACGTCATCTGCGTGTCCGAAGCCCCAGCTGGGTCCCCATACTCACTCCGCGTCATCTGCGTGACCGAAGTCCCAGCTGGGTCCCCATACTCACTCCACGTCATCTGCGTGACCGAAGTCCCAGCTGGGTCCCCATACTCACTCCACGTCATCTACGTGACCGAAGCCCCAACTGGGTTCCCATACTCACTCCACGTCATCTGCGTGACCGAAGTCCCAGCTCGGTCCCCATACTCACTCCGCACGTCATCTGCGTTACAGAAGTCCCAGCTGGGTCCCCATACCTACTCCACGTCATCTGCGTGACCGAAGTCCCAGCTGGGTCCCAATACTCACTGCACGTCATCTGCGTGACCGAAGCCCCAGCTGGGTCCTCATACTCACTGCACGTCATCTGCGTGACCGAAGTCCCAGCTGGGTCCTCATACTCACTGCACGTCATCTGCGTGACCGAAGCCCCAGCTGGGTCCCCATACCCACTCCGCGTCATCTGCGTGACCCAAGTCACAGCTGGGTCCCCATACTCACTCCACGTCATCTGCGTGACCGAAGCCCCAGCTCTGTCCCCATACTCACTGCACATCATCTGCGTGACCGAAACCCCAGCTGGGTTCCCATACTCACTCCACGTCATCTGCGTGACCGAAGTTCCAGCTGGGTCCCCATACTCACTGCACGTCATCTGCGTGACTGAAGTCACAGCTGGGTCCACTTACTCACTGAACGTCATCTGCGTGACCTAAGTCCCAGCTGGGTCCCCATACTCAGTGTACGTCATCTGCGTGACCGAAGTCCCAGCTGAGTCCCCATACTCACTCCACGTCATCTGCGTGACCGAAGTCCCAGCTCGGTCCCCATACTTACTGCACGTCATCTGCGTGACCGATGTCCCAGCTGGGTCCCCATACTCAGTGTACGTCATCTGCGTGACCGAAGTCCCAGCTGAGTCCCCATACTCACTCCACGTCATATGCGTGACCGAAGTCCCAGCTGGGTCCCCATACTCACTGAACGTCATCTGCGTGACCGGTCTCAGCTGGGTCGCTCTACTCACTGTACGTCATCTGCGTGACCAAAGTCCAAGCTGGGTCCCCATACTCACTGCACGTCATCTGCGTGACCGAAGTCCAAGCTGGGTCCCCATACTCACCTCAACGTCATCTGCGTGACCGAAGCCCCAGCTGGGTCCCCATACTCACTCCACGTCATCTGCGTGACCGAAGTCCCAACTGGGTCCCCATACTCACTGCACGTCATCTGCGTGACCGATGTCCCAGCTGGGTCCCCATTCTCACTGTACGTCATCTGCGTGACCGATATCCCAGCTGGGTCCCCATACTCACCGTACGTCATCTGCGTGACCGAAGCCCCAGCTGGGTCCCCATACTCACTCCACGTCATCTGCGTGACCGAAGCCCCAGCTGGGTCCCCATACTCACTCCACGTCATATGCGCGACCGAAGTCCCAGCTGGGTCCCCATACTCACCTCCCGTCATATGCGTGACCGAAGCCCCAGCTGGGTCCCCATACTCACTCCACGTCATCTGCGTGACCGAAGCCCCAGCTGGGTCCCCATACTCACTCCACGTCATCTGCGTGACCGAAGCCCCAGCTGGGTCCCCATACTCACTCCACGTCATCTGCGTGACCGAAGCCCCAGCTGGGTCCCCATACTCACTCCACGTCATCTGCGTGACCGAAGTCCCAGCTGGGTCCCCATACTCACTCCACGTCATCTGCGTGACCGAAGCCCCAGCTCGGTCCCCATACTCACTGCACATCATCTGCGTGACCGAATCCCCAACTGGGTTCCCATACTCACTCCACGTCATCTGCGTGACCGAAGTCCCAGCTGGGTCCCCATACGCACTCCACGTCATCTGCGTGACCGAAGTCCCAGCTCGGTCCCCATACTCACTGCACGTCATCTGCGTTACAGAAGTCCCAGCTGGGTCCCCATACCTACTCCACGTCATCTGCGTGACCGAAGTCCCAGCTGGGTCCCAATACTCACTGCACGTCATCTGCGTGACCGAAGCCCCAGCTGGGCCCTCATACTCATTGCACGTCATATGCGTGACCGAAGCCCCAGCTGGGTCCTCATACTCACTGCACGTCATCTGCGGTACCGAAGTCACAGCTGGGTCCCCATACCTACTCCACGTCATCTGCGTGACCGAAGTCCCAGCTGTGTCCCCATACTCACTGCACGTCATCTGCGTGACTGAAGTCACAGCTGGGTCCACTTACTCACTGAACGTCATCTGCGTGACCGAAGTCCCAGCTGGGTCGCCATACTCACTGCACGTCATCTGCGTGACCAAAGTCCAAGCTGAGTCCCCATACTCACTGCACGTCATCTGCGTGACCGAAGTCCCAGCTGGGTTCCCATACTCACTGCACGTCATCGCCAACAAAGCATAAAATGTGCCCAAGATCATGGAAATTGGACCGTGGATGATTGGAAGAAAATGGCCTGGTCCGGCGAATCTAGATTCGTGAGGCATCACGTACACGACCGAGCGCGGATACGCCGATTACCAAAGGAGGATATGACATCTGGATGCACTGTTGGGCAGAAACAGGACGGTGGCGGCGGTGTTATGCTGTGGACGATGTTTTCTTGGGACACTTTTGGCCCCATTATAGCAATAGCACAATCCCTGACAGCTGTCAGATATCTGAACATCGTTGCGGACCAAGTTCACCCATTTAAGGCAACTGTGTTCCCTGCTGGTGATGGCCATTACCAACAGGATAATGCGCCATGCCAAATTGCCAGAATCGTCGGAGAATGGTTTGAGGAACATGCTGGTGACTTTCTGCTAATGCCCTGGCCACCAAATTCTCCTGACATGAACCCAATTGAACATTTGAGGTTCGACTTGAAAAATCGGGTTCGCGCTAAATCACCCCATCCCAAAATGTACGAAAACTGTAGGGCCTGCTGTTGACATTATGGTACTAGAGATCCCAGGATACCTATCGCTGCCTCATCGAATCGATGCATCGCCGAGTGGAGAATGTTTTGTGGGCTGAAGGGGGTCCCACACCTTATTAGGTAGGTGGTCGTAATGTAGTGGCTTATCCGGTACTTAATATCGATAGAATTCCATGAATCAAGAATGGCTGTTTTCAAACTGTTTTTATTCGTGAGATGTCAGCTATTTTCATACACCTTCCGTGACAGCATATACCATACATTAGCTATTACATTTAGATCAGGTGATTTTGCCGGCCGAGTTTCGAGTAATTTAATTGTTGTCGACTTAAATTAAATCTGGGATGCTTTCGACACATGAATTTTGCAGTTGATCCTTCTGAAACTTCCAATTTCTACCGGTCATTTTAAATCTAATTTGAGGAAACTGTTTGCTTAACATTAGTTCGTAACCAGAACTGTTCATTTTTTCATCTACGAATGCAACATTGGTTTTCTTTTTCCAGCCAATTGTACCCCATATCAAAGCTAAACCACCTCCCTGACGTCGAGTGGAAAACACTATCAGTACCTGTTCGTCATCCTTCCAATAAATGTGCATATCATATCGATAGAATTATCCAGATTAATTTTTTTTCGTCGGAAAAGATATATACAGATATTTGACGTGGACTAGCAACATCAAACAGAAGTAATTGCTGTTTTCACGTTTATAAGTGAGTCACGGAAAAATTCTCATTAGCCGCCACCGGGAATCGAACCCAGGGTCTTGTAGTTACGCGCCGGATATGCTTCTACTACACCACAGCGGCCTCGAATTCCTCCAGACTCACATACACTAACTACCAAGCAATTGGCAGATAAATGAATCCAAGAAACAATCTGCCAGTTGTCTTGGCAGTTAGTGCACGTGAGTCTGGAGGAATTCGAGACCGCTGTGGTGCAGTGGAAGCATATCCAGCGCGTAAGTACAAGACCCTGGGTTTGATTCCCGGTGGCGGCTAATGAGAATTTTTCTGTGACTCACTTATAAACGTGGAAAGATGTTTGATGGAAAAAATACATTTTCGCCACTCAGAGCTCCAACTCATATGGCTGCGAGCGAATTATTTTCGATTAGCTTTGTGGACTGAAGACAGCATTCGTTTCCTCTGGAATTTTCTCGAAGTCCTAACTAATACAGCAGATCTAATTCGTCGCGCAGTTATCGAGCTGTTACAATTCTGTTTGATGCTATGCGCCTCAAAAGACGAAGTTCCCGATTCATAACTTTGGATCGTCTGGTCTTCTTTTTACCGTACTCTGATGAATCTTTCAGGTAATTTCAAACGACTGTTGAGCTCCTATTGATTGCTGGGGCAATATCTGTACCATCATGCTCAGATATTTCCCGATATATGTATAAATATAATATTGCTTCAGTTTTTGCTCGTAAGACATCAGTCTTTCCCGGTTCGATGTTAGACAGTCAAGAGCCGGATGGCATGCATATTTTTTTAAACCTCACACTTTCAACAAGTTATTTCGTTAATTCTGTCTTCGGATTGTTGGTATACTAACACCTGTTTCTCTGAAAGAGCACCCGTATCGTTAAACATTGAACTGAGTAAGGTCATAACTGCTTCGCTTTTTAAAGGCTGCTTTCACTGATCAGCTTTCGCCACACTCGCGCAGAATATCTTTATGGACACCAATGAATGCATTTCGAGTTTGCATATGACAGTGGTGTATACAGGGTGATTTTAAACTCTTTCAACAAAACAAGAGGGTTGATAGTACACATCAAGACGAACAATATTTGCAGTGGAACCTAGGGCCGCATTCCACTCCTAGTGCCATAAAAGAGCACGTTCGAAAAATGTTCAGCAAGCGCGCTGAGTTTCAACCAGTGCGTGAGAAGCACAAGATGCAAATGATGTGTGCTGAACACGTGCGTAGACGATGAAGAGCAAACGTTTTAAAACGCAGCCGAACCCGTTTAGCGATATTACCGTGCGAACATCACATGAGAATTGACGTATTCGTGAAGGGCATGGAGGACTACACATATGACATATCCTAGCCGGTGGAGTGGACGCGGTGGACGTTTGGCTCGGTCTCCAAGCTCCCCGGACTAACTGGAATCCACTGGACTTTTTCTTCTGGGGGCACACGAAATCTTTGGTGTACGAGATACCTGTGGACTCTCTGGAAGATCTCGTTCCGCGAATCTCTGTTGCTGCGGGCAAGATCAACACCACACCTGGAGTCTACGAGAGGATGCGACAGTCCTTCATTCGCCGGGGTGGGCTGTGCAACGACGCCCTTGGACGTCAGTTTGAGCAGCTCCTTTGAGTCTTTCTCTTATGCGATTGAAATTGTGCAGCTCATTAATTAGGTATGTCTCTTTGTTTTCACTGTTGAAGACTCAACGTGGATATGTAACTTGACTCTTTTCGGGCACTAGGAGTGGAATGCGTCCTTAGGTTCCATTGCAAATATTGTTCGTCTTGATGTGTACTATCACCCCTCTTGTTTTGTTGAAGGAGTTTACAATTAAACATAAAATTGTCCTTCGTGTCTATTTATATCGGTCAAAAATACTAAGGACCATTATTATTTCGTCTACTGTATTTTCAAAAAATACTGAATCAAAGAGAGAATTTTCATGCTTTTTACTACCTGCTGCAAAAGAATTCGAAGCGATTCCCCGTACTTGGATGTATTCACATTCACTAGCATTAGACTAGTTACGCCACTAGAAAACCAACAAAATAGCATGGTAATGACTAATGGATTAGTAGTGTAAGATGTAAGTGTTCGTCGAATGCCGCCTTCAACTTCGTTCTTGTTGTGAATGCATTGTATTAATTGCTTTTCAAAATTTTGTATTTTTTCTTATGAAAATACTGCAGTACTTGAACAATTTCGTTTTCAAAGACCGTTCTGTTTGTTTACCTAAATCAAATTTTAACGTTGTGGCATCCAGAGACAACACCTCCCTACTCTTTCATTTCCTTCAAGCCAGCGATATTTCCTTGCACTCCTCTCCTCTTTCCCCTCAAGCCAGTGACATTGCCTTGAACATCTCTCCTCTTTTCCTTCAATCCAGCGACAGTGCCTTGCACTCCTCTCTTCTTTTTCTCCAAGCCAGCGACCTTCCCTTTCACTCCTTTCTTCCAAAGTGGCCGTCAGCCACTTCTGGTTACCTCACTGCCCTGGGGTAATCTTAAAATTACTTTATATCCTTAGACTTCACTTTTCATGCTGGAATCCCCTGCTTGGTAGGAAAAACAGCAGAGCAATTACTAATAACATCCCTCGGGGAATTCCTATCCAGCCCCTCTCATTCGCCCATGGCCATATTAACATGAAAAGAGGCTTAAACTAAAGATTTGGATGAGTGGAGAACAACTGAATTTTTATTATCCTGCGACTTTTATTTGTTAATCTTCCTACCGAGAAGTAAGGAACGCACTTAACGGGGGTGGATACGTTGGGCTAAACCACAAAAACACCAGACTCGTTATTATTAGCAAAGTCGAGATTATATTTAATGTTAGAAAATTGAGTCTTGAACTGGGTGGGTGGCAGGGACGTAGCCAGGGGCTTGCATCCCTTGGCTATGTCCCTGAAACCAAGGGGAAAACTAACAATTAAATATTGTGACAGCATTACTGGAGGAATTGGTGCCACCTTTAATGACCTGCCAAATAGATGCAGAGATAGAAGGGATTGGCCCAGCTTTCTGAAGAATATAAATTATGAATGCCCCAAGGGTCCTGGCGTGGTTTAAAAGAGGGTGAACAGAGAACTGCGTTGCAGGTTTCGGAACAGTTTTCGTTACAGGCTCGCAATCAATAAGCAAACAGCGCAGAAGTAGAGACAAACAGTAATATCACATGCTTTTATATCCCTTGTCGGCGACCAGCAGAATTTTCCAAGAATTATCCTGTCGTCAATGGATATGTTGAGGCTTCGTGGCTGAAATTGTGGAACCTCTTGATAGAATACTAACTGCTTCGAAGTAAGCCAGTGCGTTCTAGCTTTCGCCATAACAACAGACAGAATGTTGTACTTATATTGTTTCGCTCACTGGTCTGTGGGTAGATAGTTCCCTTACATGTGGGACACTGGTGTTCAAACGTTACACATAATTTAAAACGAGACATTTTAGAACAAATGAAGAGAAAGAATGATCGTAAAGTAAAGTACAGAGGGCGTGGGAATATTCAAATGTGTAAATCATGACGCAATATCATGTGACGAACGATAATACGAACGATTATTGGCACTCGTGGAGTTGGGTAAGAGTTGAAAAAACGCGAAAAGGGACATTTCTTTTAGTCATCGCGCCCTGCTAGTAGTAGAATTTATTTTTTATTAAAAACGGATGTCAGAAAGACGGCATGTGAATATAATTACACGTGGTCGAATAATCGGAATGTTTTAGTCTGCCCAGATGCAGAGCAACGTTTCTAGAGCAACTGGCGTGAATCAATCCGTTGTATCCAGACTTTGCAGAAGGTACCAGGACACGGTATATGTTAATCGTCAACCTCTTGCGGGTGGTACACGGATTACAACGGCTCAGGATAATAGGTATGGGGCACTAACTGCGAGACGTGACAGGTGGATGTCAGCGAGAGCGCTGGCTTTAGAGTTATCTGAAGCTGCTGGACCAGCTGTTTCAAAGCAAACAATATACAGGACTATACGCGGGAAGACCTGCAGTTTACATCCCACTCGCTCCATCATCAAGAAATGTCAATGTACTGTGGTGCAGGCAACACAGAGACTGGGAAGAAATCAGTGGATCAATGTCCTCTTCTCCTATGAATCCAGATTCAGTCTCAAAAGTGACAGCCGTTGTGTTCTCATCTGGAGAGAACATGGAACACGTTATACCCCACAAACATCCGAGAAATGCACCATTACACATGTGATGGTGTACTTCTCTGGAATGACATTATGTCCAACAGGCGTACGCAACTCCATGTCTATTGTAGTGGAACTTTAACAGGTCGGAGATACAGAGACAAAATCTTTGATCTGTACGTGGGACTTTTTCGGGATGCTGTTGGCCCAGAATTCCTGTTTATGAAACATAACGCGAGACCACGTAGAACTGCTATTGTCGATGATTACCTGGAAAATGAAGGCATCCACCGTATGCCATGGCTAGCGCATTTCACATATCTCAACCCAATAGACAATGTGTGGGATGCATTGGGGAGACCTATTGCTGGTCATCAACCTTCTGCCAGAATTCTCGTGTAGCTCCGATCTGCTCTTGTTCAGGAGTGGGATTTGGTGCGAAAAAATCTTCTTGTTTCACTTGTCAGCAGCATTAACACTTGTACCGCTGTAAGAGTTACTATATGCCTTACTAGACCATCGTACAAATCAGAAGCGCCGCCGGAAAATTCTTGCTGTTTTCACCATTTTGGACTATTGGTAGGTTTTCCCGGTTCATCATTTTTTTAATGTAATTTGTACAGCGTATTTATTTCTTTACTAAGATATCTATGTATAATTAACAGCGTATTTGATTTTTCCTTCCCGTTTTTTTGTAATTTAACAATTTTTTTTTGTTTTTATGCTTAACTTTTGGACATCAGTGTAATTTACCTCTCACTGTTTGTCATATTGCGCTGCGCATTGATTTTTTTTTTTTATTATTCCTGAGCATTTTCTCTTTTTTGTTTCTTTTGTCCTTTTTACAGAGGGTTCAAAAACACTCGTTTGCCTTTTAAGTGATTAATGTGGTATGTCTTACATATTGTCCTATTTTCATTTCACACTGTAAAAAGTAAGCGGTGCGAATTCACGGAAAATTCCTGAAAAAACCGTGCAGCAAAGTTGCAGGTATAGCTGTCCGTCATTTAACAAAATCTCCGTTTTCGAACATTTCCGGGGTTTTTTATTATTATTATTATTATTATTATTATTATTATTATTATTATTATTATTTTGACGGATTTTCCATTCTCGGTAACTCCGCTTATTTCAGAAAAGTCATTTTCAGGTTTTTCCGTATTTATACATAAATTCTGCAAAAAAAAATCGGTTTTGACTTCCCCAGCTCGTTTACCAGAGACTATTTATTTTTTCCTGGAGAATGAAGTTAACAAATCCCTTCCATTTACCAGTGATGGCGTGCGAACCGGGTACGTCTTCAGCGGCAGCCGAGCATGCTCCCGAGTGAGGTAGAAAGACACGTGTAACGCATAGTCAGGTATTAGATAGAAAAGAAGAGGTACTCGAATCACGCGATGATGAGATGTTTTTCGCCATTAGTGGGGGTAAAGCCGTTTTATTTTTTGTTGAAGCTCATTATATTTCTGAGTTTATACTCATTTCATTTTTTCGGTTTTTTTTATTAAGATGGTCAGGACAGGATAAATCAAGGTGTAAATGTTAATTGAGTTCTCACTTATTAACGTGGGCTCCACCATATCTTCTATTTGCGCATGACAAGAAAGAATAAATGAAAATATGAACACTTTTCTTTATTATCCTTGCTCGATCCAAGCTCGTACACTTGAAGTTGAAGAAACAAACAGGTAAGTCGTTTAATACTTGAACAATAATTAACAACTAAGTCAAGGAAAATATAGTAACAAACGCTTTTCAAACACCAGTTACTTATCTCAAAAGAAATTAGAGTATGATACAAAAGAGCAGCCAGTCAGAAGCACGCTATCTCGGTCACACAAGCCGCATCCATTGCCCAAGCAATGACCTTTTGTGTACGTCTTACAGATTTCACTGTCTGCCAGAAAATTTCCGAAGACGCAAACACTTGCGTCATCTGAAGTGACACCAAATATTCGGTTGTAATGAGCATTCCTTTTGGATCCTTTCCGACACGAAACAATTACTTCTAAGCAGGTTTTATAAAACCTAAAAGCTCAGCTAAAATGTTCCGTAAGGTGAGTGATATCAGGCGTTGAAAGAATATTTTAAATCAGACTTTTAGAAGCAGAGATATCGAGAAAAACAGATTTAAACATTTGCACCCGCTAGCGGAAAAATTGTGCATTATTTGGGGTAGGAAATGCGCATAAAATGTTTTTGTGGTTAGTAGTATCTGACCTAAATCAAGTTTTTCCGATCGGGTTTTCAAACGCGTAGATATTGCTGCAAATACATCGGAGACCTAAATATCCGCTTAGTGGCAAAACAGTTCTTCACCAAAATTAGAACCTATATGCAAAAGATTTCACATCTGAAACTATCCGACGAAAAAAAAAAAAAAAAGAATATTTTTCAAATCGGACTTTTAAAGCAGAGATATGATAGAAATCGCAATGTATGCTTACGTCCTCTAGCGGGAAAACTGCGCATTTCTTGGAAAAGGAATCCTACCCAAAATAGTTTTCATATTGAATGGTTTCGAATGAAAAAAAAACATTTTTGTTTCAATTGGATATGTAGATAGAAAGGTACGGAATAAAATGTATTAATGCATTCCATAGCACCTGCATTTATTACGCAAACTATTATGAATCCCGTAGCATCTGCATTTACGCTCTCTAGTGGCGAATTTATGCTTCAGAAAAGGACCGGAAAGCAGGGATCATAATTCTCATATTTCGTGCCACTCGATGCAAAAAGAATTTTTCAAATCGGACTAATAATTGCAGAAATATGGCGTCCACTGACAGACGGATGGACAATGTGAGCACTTAATTTTTTTTACAAAATACGAGCTGAAAAGATAACGAAAAGTTGCATAATTTAAATAAGGAGACAGAACCAAATCGTGAAGTTAAATCAGAGCACATACTGTACATCATAAAATCTAAGGTGCGAACGAGTATAGACGGAAAGATTTCTTCTTATCAACCTTTTATATATGTAATTCAGATATTGAAACTGATTATGGAATCTTCCCTAGACATTTTATCGTTTTCATACCTGCGACAGACAATAGTAACTGATGACGATAGATAATACAAAAGAATACATGAATTGTGCATAAACCGTTTATTACAATTGGTCATTCCTACAATGGGTTGTTCAACATTACTCCATTCAGTTCATAAATAATTCTGACGTTAACGGCATTTAAATTTCAAAATCTGCTAAAGTTTCCATGGACTGTGGGAGCAAACTTCGTTCTGAGTTTGAGGAATATTCGATAAGCACATATAATATTGACGCCGAATTCGCTTTAATTACGTTGCTGCCTGGCACAATGCCGAAAGTGCAGAAGACAAGAATGAGTTCAACAATAGCTACGAAACCGTACAGATTTTAATCTCATCGGAAGCTGTAGGAAAATTATGGGTACTAAACTTTCCCTAGTAACAACCGCAGACGTTAACGCATGCGCATGAGTATATCATTCGAATTTGGTTCCGCAATATGGAGCTTATTCACACGGGAATTAAATTCGTCGGGGCGATAATTACAGCTGAGAGGACAGGGCAGTGAAACGAAATGTTTCACTGTTCTCTGTAAAACACAATGAAAACATGGAAACAATATGATTCTATTGGTTTTATCGGTGTGCGAAATCATACAAGAGATATTAAAATTTTCTTTTAAAATCATCTATAATGAAACGGATGTTGTTATTGTAAAGTTTGTAGAACACTTATACTGACTCATTCACAGTTTAAAATCAACATTTTTGCTCACGTTTGGCTTTGTCTCCTCTCCTTTATTTAGCCATATGTTTTTTTTTTTTTTTTTTGGTTTTTTTTTTTTTTTTGCGACTGATATTTTGTTTCTCCCTGCCTTGCATTTAACAAATATTTTTGAAGTTGGATTTTTACTTATACTTTTTGTTGTTTAGCAGCCCTTAAAGCGTATTCTCATTTGAATTCACATCTCCTCTTTCAAAATGCCAACGAAAAAAAAAAAATTCCCACTGGATACATTCTATTATTAAAAACATTTTCGCACACATTCTACTGATAATTATTCTGTTTTTCCGCTAGAAAGCGTAAATGGCCATTTTTGTTTGAGACAGTATCTCTGCTTCCATATGTCCAACTAAGAAAATTCGTTTTCCGTTCAGTTGTATAAGGATTTTAAGTTCTGAAACTGTTATTTAAATAATTTACTGATCAGTTAATGTTAGTAGATATGTTGTTGAACATAATAATTAATCTCACTTCTGAAAAAGCAAAGTAAATGATAATAATTCACTTTGCTTTTTCAATCGTTCCATGCACGATCGGAAAAGCTGTTACTGAATTTTGTTCTCGTCGTCTAACACGAATCGTAATAAAATGCATAACTATAATAAACGGGTGAATTATTAATGGGCAATGCATAAGATGGGTCACCCACAACAAAATTTTCATAGCATATCCATTCATTTTTAATTTTTCAAACGACTCGTATACTAATTTCACGATGGCGTTCCTCAATATTATATAAACACTGAGAAACAGCGCGAAATAAACTGTTACTCTCACCGAGAATAGGGATAACACGGCGTTCCATGACAAACCAAAACAGCTCTTTACTAAAAGTAAGCTTAAACGCATTCATATAGAAAGCAAAGTCCAAGGCGCCGCTGTTCCGTTTCACTTTGAACTTCGATTACAACTACGTAGTTGATAGGGGAGGGATTAGTTCCAAGTCCGACTTCCGCAGAAAGGCAGACTGCGCTGCAAGTACTAAAGCGAGAACAAACGCCAGAATAACGAATGGCGGATTGTTCAAATAAAATGCCATGGTAACATAAAAAAATTTACTTATGACAAGAAAAATTAGCGATGAGAAATCTGTGGGTCAGTAGCTTTCATTTAAAAAAAAACATTAAAATCGCTCCAGTAGGTGACGCTGGTGGATTGTAGAAAGAAGCGGCCTAGTGTTTTAAATATATAGATTCACTGGCGTGTAAAGCTTAAGAGCGAGCCAGGTTTTGACCTGTAGCGTCGCACATGTTCCGCTTGGATATATGAAATTGAAACCATAGGAACTGCATTACTTACCGAAATGATGACGGAAACAACACCGACACAACTGCAGGTACTAGAGGATATAGTGGAAATTTGTTCAGAATTTGCTGCACAGCACTCTGTGCCATGATACAGATGCATCACTGCCAAAGACGGTACGAAGAGAAGAGGAGGTCCTTAGTAAGAGATATAATCACCCCTAACCTCCACACATAATTCGCACCGTCTGTCCATACTTCGCACTAGGTTGTTGATGAGTTCTTGCGGTAACATCGTCCATTCCTCCGCCAAGGCCGCCTTCAGCTGCTGGTGTGTATTGACGTGCTGCAACGTGAATCCACAGAAAGGATTACTTCATTACAGTAGCGCGCACGGTTACAGTGCCTCCTTCGAATATCTGGAGCTCCGTACGTCCATCGATCAGAACGCCTCCCCATACGAGAACACCGCGGCGGCCATATCTATCACTTTCATTGATGTTTTCGGGGCAATAACGAGTATACCTACCTCACTCCAGATTAGCTAACGTCGAGAATCACTAGAGAGACTAAATCTACTCTCATCACAAAGAGTACTGTGATCCACTGTTCTGCTATGCAGTTCTTATATTCTCTGAACCACTGCAGACGGTGAGCAGTTGTAAATTGAACACAGTGTACTGGTCGTCAGGCAAATACTCGCCTGGTCACTGTAAACTGCGATATCGTGCGTTTTGTAGTCATGGTCTGTTGTTTTGCGAGATTACTTGCTGTCTGGTGTCGATCTCTCTTTGCCTGTAGAAGCAGATAGCAGTCCTCACTGGAGATTGTGTTTGTTGGACGACCACCACCGATCACAGCTGCACTTGTAATCCTGAAGGCTGACTACGCTCGCAATGCAATGCTACGGGTTATACTAAACCATAGGCGTAACCAATGGGGGTCGGGGGTCAGGACCCCTCCAGATTTCAGAGTCGGAGATTCCCAGTGTAAAGGATCCCCTCCCCCCCAACTTTTTGGGAATATAATGATATAATGCACATTTTTTTATGATGTGAACCGACTAAATTTAATAATATAAGATTGTGATTTTCGTAGAATGCAAACACGTGTATAATGTGTACTTAATAAAACAGCAATATCGATTCCTGATAAGCAAAGGCAGCTCTACAACTTTGTAATTTGCATTTCTGCCCTATGTATCATAGTTTTTCAGTTGTGTTCCCCAAGTTTTACAATTCGCCAACAGAGGCGCCTATGTTGTGCCCTTTAGATCACGCCTCAGTAACTGCTGTGCTCATGCGTGTGTGTGTGGGAGGGGGGGGGTTCCAAACTATTTTATACGGTATGTATATATGATTGTATATACTGTATATGTACATACAAAATTGAAAGCCCTCACTGACTCATCACCGAATCTTAGAAACTACTGAACTTAGAACTTTCATATTTGGCAGGAATGTTCCTTTTACTACATAGAGGCGAACTAAGAAAGAATTATTTCCTATACGATAACCTTAAGGGGGTCGAAATGGGTTTTTTAAATAACCTAGCTTTGATAACGCTACGATGGACCGCCCCGGTGGCGCAGTGGTCTAAGGCGATGGCCTCTGATCATTCGTCCGAAAGGGGTCCGGGTTCGAATCCCGGTGAGGCATGGATGTTGTGTTTGTCTTACGGCACTGGCTCTCTCCCTTCCCTAGAACCAGTGACCCTAAATTAGAGACGGGCTACTGTTTATGGCCCATTGAGTTGCTCACAGTGGTCGTTAAACCTCCAATAAAAAAAAAACGCTACGATGTTTTGCAATGATCGAGCCATTGTTGCCCAGCAACATGAAACCCCACCCTAAGTTTTGAATGACTTACGTTGACCCGCTCAGTAAATATTTTGTCCTGAATTTATTTAATAAAAAACTTTAAAAATCAAGTAAAAAGCGCTATAACATAAAATGCTTTGCATTTAAACATTTATATTATCGTTTGACATATCGAATGTCAAGGCTTTTCAGTCAAAATCAAATTACCAACTTTCGTTTTCACCGAAGCAACGGTAACGTCATATAAGTGTTTTTTTTGGGTTTTTTTAGTCAAAATCAACATTCGTTTTCACCAAAGCAACGGTAACGTCATATAAGTGGTAAGATGATTGCAATAAATATAAATATGCGGGTAGATTTCCATAGTAATTGAAATTAAAAAAAAAGTTTCCCTCTTGAGTTATAAGCCGTGGCAACACAATTTTGCTCACGCTTCCAAAAACATCTGACTTGCTAGCTTCTAAATGTACAGTATCGAACAAAATTTTATATTAGCAAGGTTCTTTTTTCATTTATGCTGAAAGTAACAACGTATTTTGTTCTGTTTTCTATTATTCTTTGTTCTGTTGTCTATTAATATTATAACGATGAAAGTGAAGAGTAACGACGTATTTTTGATTTGTTTCGTATAGGCTTGATGTTTTAAATTTACAGTTATGAACGATGAGTAATAATGGAGGATGACGTCATAAGGGAGGATGCTTAAGTGTCGTCTGGCAGAATAAGTCAGGCACACATGTGTGCTTCCCAAAAGAACGAAGAAATATGCAGTGTATGGCCATTTCAACTGTATATCATATACACTGAAGTGCCAGAAAAACTGGTACACCAGTCAAATACTTGGTAGATCACCCACTGGAGCGCAGGACTGCAGAAACACGACGGGGCATGGACTCCACTAGCTTCTGGAAATATGCTGTAGGCAATGCACACCACACTTCCTGCAGAGCGTTCCACAATTCGGGTGTATTCCGAGGTCTCGGATTCCTGTGTTTGATTTAGGACATAGGAACGGGATCCATTCCATTGCTATTATGCGTCATAACGTGCGTAAAAATGGTTCGATTTCGATGGAATTTTAGTATGGGGTAAGGAACCACTTGGGAACAAACCCTGTTGAAAATGGGCGGAATGGGGTCAAAGGTCAGGACATAAAAGCGGGATCCATTTCATTGCCTTTATGCGTCATAACATGCGTAAATATGGTTCGATTTCGATGAAATTTTAGTATGGGGTAGGGAACTACCTGGGCACGAACCCTATTGAAAATTGGCAAATTGGGGTCAAAGGTCAGGCAGAGCATAAAAGCGGGATTTATTCCATTGCCCTTATGCGTCATAACTTGCGAAAAAACGGTTCGATTTCGATTAAATTTTGGTATGTGGTAAGGAACCACCTGGGAACGAAACCTATTGAAAATGGGTGGAATGGGGTCAAAGGTCAGGACATAAAAGCGGGATCCATTTCATTGCCTTTATGCGTCATAACATGCGCAAATATGGTTCGATTTCGATGAAATTTTAGTATGTGGTAGGGAACCACCTGGGCACAAACCCTATTGAAAATGGGCGAAATGCGGTCAAAGGTCAGGCAGGACATAAGAGCAGGATTTGTTCCATTGCCCTTATGCGTCATAACTGCGTAAAAATGGTTCGATTTCGATGAAATTTTAGTATGTGGTAGGGAGCCACTGGTGACGAACCCTATTGAAAATGGGCGAAATGGGGTCAAAGGTTAGGACACTGGAGTGGGAACCATTCCATTGCCCTTGTGCATCATAACTTACCTAAAAATGTTTCGATTGCGACAAAACGTTATCATGTTGTTTCTGAGGTATAGTGAACCGGTTCTGTTGAATATCAGCGAAATAGGGTCAAAGGTCAGGACACGCAGGAGCGAGATGTATTCCACAGCCATTATTCTCATAACTTGCGTAAAACTGCTTCTATTTCGACAAAGCTTTAGTATGTTATTCTTGAGGTATACTGAACCGGTTCTGTTGAATATAATCAAAATGGGGTCAAAGGTCAGGACACAGGAGACAGATTTATTCCACAGCCATTATCCTCATAACTTGAGTACTAATTTCTGGTATGTTGGAAAGCGTATCATAATCAATGCATTGCATGATTTTACTAACTTGTTTTCCCTATTGTTACAGTCTATGTTCATCATTTAATTATTGTCAATTTTTCCCACTTTTTTTTCTTCTAAGACCATGCAACGATAAAAATAAATAAATAAATAAATAAGTAAATACTTTCTGTTCATGGATGGCAACGGGACACCTCATCGTACAAGATCAGTGCAGACACTTCTCGTGACCAAGGATATTCATCACATCGACTGACCAGCATGCTCTCCAGACCTCAACCCCGTCGAGCACGCCTGAAACGTAATAGCAATGCGCGTTGGTGCTCAAAACCCCCTCCAGAAAACAAGCAGGTCCTCATCCGTTTTTCTAAGGAAGGGGTAGCCAGTCTACCTAAGAAACTCTTGAATCACTTGATGCTCAGCATGCCACGACATTGTAACATTATAAGAGCTCCATCGCAGTTCGGGGTGGACATTTTCCATACTGAAATATCTCTCCGCTTGATTATCGGTGTGCATAAATACAGCCATTCTCGAACTATGTCCTCCGTAAATTTATAAATTTTACTAAAACACTGATTACAGTGTAATGTGTGCGTTATGTATAAACATTTTTTTTTTGGGTGTCTTTTCACGTGTCCGTATGCTTATTATCGCTCGGGTTCCTAATTGGGTTCACCTGGCGTAATATTGGGAGCCAAGGGGTGTCGAGTGGATTGTGATTCTGCGATTCCCTGATTTAGGTCTGACTCAGCTTCAGGATCCACTGACGGGGCGTTGTGATTCACACAGCAGATTTTCCTTTGGGAGTCAAAGGGTCCGCTGTGTGCCGCAATGTTTTTGTGAACGTCTAGATTTAAAATAAAAAAAAAACCATAAATGAACAGATTTGCTAAGTTCCGGTTCCAAAAGTTATATATATTCTCCAAATAATCTAGGGTTGAGCACACATATTGTAGTTAACGACACACTCATCATAGAACTTATAGACAAAATTAAGTAACAAAAACTATTTATTGGTTATGATTTGGCATAATAATAAATATATTGGTTATGATTTGGCATAATAATAAATATACGCTCATGATACTAGCAAGAAATGATTTCCGACTCTCTGACAGGAACCTGTACTCAATTAACTATTTGCTTATGAAAATATTAACTCTATGTGTGGACTTAACCGATAAAGATTTTATGAGGGGACACCAAAGAAAGAATAGGATGGATTTCCTACCTTAACATCCGAATCTGGCCTGGATATCGCGCTGCTGACCACTCCTGATCCGGGAGAATTCTCGTCCGGTGGGTATCAACTTCCATCCGCAGCTGCGACCGTCGTATGGGTCCTAATGGTCCTTAAGTGGGGGTCCGTTCATCCGGAAACCTCGGTTTCGATCTCCCATCCGCAGCTTGGAAAATTTGTCTGCAGCTTACGGTGACAGTCATGGAGGACAGTGCACGAGATGCACGCCGCGAAACAAGCCAAAGTAAAGTTTCGTGTAAAAACTGTAAACGTGAAGTGACGAAGTTCATCTCTTCTCTTGTAAAATCTTTCGACGACCCCCAAGAAGACCCACACTACCTCAAAATATCCCATCATCCAATCACTAGCTGGCAAACGCAAGCCTCCCTGAATTAAATTCCCCAGTGTAAATCTTACTGGTCAGAGAATTAACATTTTGTTCTTCCATTCGTTAGGGGGTCAAGATCCCTACCCGTTCCAGTGAAAATTCTGAGAACCCCTCGAGTTACGTTTCCCGCGTGATACTACCCCCGGCCGTAAATTCTCTACCCAATTAAACTATTAGGCCCGGTTCCAGCAAGTCTAAGGTCTGCCCAACACGCATTGTGGAAGCTAGACACGGTGGACACTTTTATTGCCACAATAAAACATACTACAAAGTCAGCTCTCCGATGGCTGTCGCCAGCGTTTTCTTACAATGTCGGTCCGTCCATGGTGACGCCAACGCTGTCTAGCTAATCTTTCTCTATGCGACGCCTTGTGCTGGGAGAGGGGGAACGGTGAGAAAAAAAAAATAAAAGATTCACCCGAAAGTATATGGCAAAATAAAACGTACTCTTTCTTCAAAAAATACATGAATTAATAAAAATTAATAAATAAATGAATAAATAAATAATTAAATAAATAAATAAACTAGGGAATGGATTTTCGACCTAAATGCGCAGCGCTCGAGTCTAGGCGCTGTCACATGCTGGCAATATAATTATTTCCCCATTTGGTTATGATCATGTGTTGTTTTCCTTATACAGGTAAAAATGTAGTTCGTTTTTAGGTTTTAGACACCAGAGTGTACGTATAATAATTTTTACATTCAGTGTAACATGGCTTTACCCTTTTCACCAAAGCTTTTTATTTAAAATTTCCTTTCCCTCGAAGTTTAAACTGTCATCTTGAGAAATTTCAAGTAATCGGTTAATATCTCCCATTATTGAAATAGTAGAACACCCAAATTTATCAAGTTTTTCAAAAAATAACTCTAAAAGTCGAAATGGAAAAAGGAGACGGGTGCTGTAAAGTGGTTCCTCTTTGAAGAAGGCGCAATAAAAACGTGGATCGCTATATTCTTTAGCCACTCTTTTTCGAAAGACTCGGTGTTCCGTTGCTCCTTGCCTGGTCGTAACAATCAAAACAAACACACATATGCTTCTGAAGAGGAGTGACGCGGGAGGTGGATTGCTATCATAGTTCTTCATAATGGAATCCGGAAGGAGCAAGAAAGAAGTGCCCAGTAGTTTGTCCTTTCATTGTCGTCAACAGATGACTCGATTGATAACGACCCCTCGTTAACACCTTCAGCCCGCCCGTCCTACCTCGCTTCCCAGCCTCCTCTGTGAGCTCCAGCTGCAAACATTTCTCTTAGAATGTCCTGCCGATGACACTAAGAGTCATCTAAATCTATCAAACTGCCTCCCGCACTTGCCCATTAATTGCCGCATTAAAATGCTTTTAGACTTTTCGTACTCAAGAAGTCAGATAGAGATGTCAGGCAACTTTAAGAACTAAAACTTCTTTCCTTTAAATCAGTAATCAGGACTAAGTTGCTGGGGAACTCTTTATTACTTTTTTCTTAACCAAACTATCATAATTATTGTTGTTACTGATATCACTGTTTTATAGAAACAATAGACTATTGCGATAGAGTTTCACGATTCAAAATGGAATTTTATATTAAATAAATGACACGAGCCATTACTGTGTGTTTTTCAATGGATCGTATAAAATTTTCTGCTTTCAATTGTTTTAAAGGTCACATACGAATTTTTAATAATTCAGATGAAGTTTCGAAATTTAATCTACCATGCAAAGTGCGTCTAAAATCTTTTAGAAATACACGCAGAGGCTGATTACTCTACCAGATAGCGAGATATTTCTCGGTGGACTCGAGAAATGGCTCACTTCCTCCTGTCCTTTTTTTGTACTGTTTATCTGGAGCAAAGAAATAATCATATTAAGGCTAATGGACAATTACCGTTAATTTCATTCAGCTTCATTTCTGTCTGGAAAGTTACTTCCTTAAGAAAAATCTGAAGAGTTTCTTTTTGTCTATGTTGGGCATTGGCTCTGAAACGAAACGGGAAAATTCACTGTACATACATGAGAAAACTGTCGCCCAACCAAGCACGCTCTTATAAATTAGCTTAGCTATATCTAACTGCAGTTAAACTTGTGTCTTGGAGCCCAGAGTCATTGGTGTGTCCTACCCTCCTTTTGTAATCTTAAAAGAAATAATACATATAACGATGGCCCATCATTCTCACCAGGCTATCCATAGACTGAAAAAGAGCACAAAGCGATTCTTCCGCAGATATATCCGGAATCCGTGTCCCATCCACATTTATGTTTAAAAATAACAACCATATACCAGTAATGGTTCGTTGGGTGAAATGGGAGTTAACGGGTTCAAATAATGCGTAGACTCAAAAAAGGCGTCACGCAAGGAGGTGATGCCAATACCATTTTTTGAGATAAAAATACTGTTCGTCATCTGGTAAGTGACTATTAGATTTTAAGCTTATGTTAAACAACTTCCGCGTTATCAATTGCCTACTAGGAAGTGTTGTCGTGGAAACATTTTAGCTAAATGTAACCCTCTAAGCATTGAAAATAGTACTAGAGGGAAATCTTTGTGAGTGAGAAACAGAGTGTTTAGCCTGTTCCTACTTCTTGCTCTACTATCAGTAGAAGTGGTTTTATGATGCTTTGTGTCGGTGTAAAAGGTTTTGTTGGCGGGAATCTGAAGACCATTGATTTTTGAATATTAAGGGAAAGAGAGATTGCTTATTGACCACGCTAAGAAGAGGCTACCTCCGAACACCAGCTGCGGAGAATGCGCAATTCAAGCTGGAGAAAAAAGTGGAACCGAGGAAGAGAAGTAGAAAGATTGGAAATACGTCACAAATAGGCATGGATGCTACTGCGTGAATCCACAGAACGTGAGCAGAATATTAAACTAAAAAACTAGCAGGTTTTTTTAATTTAGTTGGTAGTTATTTGTCTCTAGTGATAAGGAACCTCCAACGCAACTACCATCAAGGAAATTAAGAGAATACGATTTAATTTTTATATTTTAAGAAAGTTCAGTTCTCACTCTCTCTCTCTCTCTCTCTCTCTCTTTTGTTTTTGATACTTCTGTTTTATGCTATTGTTGTTACTTTTCTCATTGAGAAATTATGCAATAGTGAAGGAAATTAACAAAGGAGCAGAAAACGAAGAAAATCTTGCATCTGTTTTCGCCGAGAAAAGCAATTTGTAGTTGAGTACGACATCCCCCATTCACCCCAGCCCACGATGCTGAGGTTACGCCTTGAAACTTCCTATCTGTAGGCTTGATATGCAATGGACTTCAGACGTTTCCCGGTGGCAGGAGCGTATCCAGGAATTTCAAATTGGAAAGATGCTGAAAAAGCCTGGCGAGATGTTGAAAAAATTGGGGAGTGAGGTAGTGAAGGGTGAAAGCAAATTTTGCCGCCCTGGTGGCGCACTGGTCTAAGCGATGGCCTCTGATCATTCGTCCGAAAGGGGTCTGGGTTCAAATCCCGGTGAGGCATGGATGTTGTGTTTGTCTTATGGCACTGGCTCTCTCCCTTCCCTGGAACCAGTGGCCCTAAAGTAGGGACGGGCGACTGCTTATAGCCCATTGAGTTGCTCACGGTAGTCGTTAAACCTTCAATTAAAAAAAAAAAAAGCACATGTTCCGAATGATACAAAAGTTTTAAAGTGATATATTTAGGCTTTAATCCTACGTTAGAAATAGGGAAAACTTGATTTTGAAGACCTTTGTTTAGGGGGAAAACTGGAGAACTGTTGAACTTTTTATACATAAGAATGGTTAAAATCAGGTATCTTTTTTCCATAACTACACACCGTTATTTCGCTTTTGTGCTGTTTTCATTTTTTATCTGTCATGTCTAAATGCTTTCCCCTAAACAAAGAAGTATTAGCATAGGTTGTTAAAACAGCAGACATTGATATTTCGAGAAATCTTGTGCATGTTAAAATGATTCAGAAGGGGTATACCTGCAAAATCAATAACAGACTACGATGAAGAAATGCGTACTTTCGTCTTGTGGTTGTAATACTGACTTTAAAGGTACACAGTCTGTATTATTTAAACAAGAAAAACTAAAAAAGAAACATTAAACTACTGTATACATAGACTTCAGATAAAATAAATTATTGCGTTACAGTAGAAGATACTTCATGGTAGAGCTGAAGAAGTGATGTAAATCCCATAACAGCTACTGACAATTGTGCTATATGACAATATAGAAGGCAAATAGCAAGAAAAAAATATTAAGGGCATGCATTTGCGTGTGTGTGTGTGTGTGTGTGCCGTAGTCAGTAACCCCGCTTATTTCAGAAAAGTCCGTTTCAAGTGTTTCAGTATTTATACAGAAATATAACAAAATCAAAGCCCCTGAAATTTTCAGCCCTTACGCCAGACAATCATTTCGCGCTAGTAGCTGCGATTAAACCGAGGTCGATTGGGTCTACACAGCCGCGCGCCTTAACTACTGAGCCAGAATGCCTTCGGAATTGCACTCACGTTCAAGATAAAACTTATTGCGCGATGATGATTTTTTTTTTCTGTTGAAACTTATTATTTTTTGAATATGTTTGAAATAATTTTATTTTTTCTGCTGGAGGACTTTTCACAAATTAAGTATTTTTTATATTTTTTCAACGTGATATTTCGGAGCAACAGAATGCTTTGAAACTTGATTTATTTTTTTCAACTGACAATAACTTTCAATTGTCTTTAACACAAGGTTGAATGTATTGCTTTTTTACATTATTATTAAACAAAACTTCTAAATATAAAATTTACTTTTTTGGCTATACCAGCTTTTGTTTTAAGGATTCCACAGACTGATACATAGACATCGTACAATCATACAATAATTTAAATACCCGGTTTCTTACGGTAACACGATATATAACAGCTTGTGCACAAAATACGGGAGAAGAAATATCCTGGGCCACAATGACCAATTTCATGCGATATGCTATCCACAATATTCGATCTCGCTACAGAACTGCAAAATCAAATACTTCGACAGGCTATTGCAATTTAAGTTAATCAAACCCCCAAGTATTCCCGTGAAATTTCTTATTATCGGAAATTTTTTGTCATATAAATAGGGAAAAATTGAGAACGGAGTTCTTCCATTAACATAAGAAAAGAATTGCGGAAAGGTTTCTGAAAATTCAGAATTTTGCGTTGACACATCTTAAAAACGACTATTTACCGTTAATATAAGAAAGGAGTTGCGGAAAGGTTTCTGAAACTTCAGAATTTTCGGTTAACACATCTCAAAAATGACTACCGTCAATAAAAGAAAGAAATTGCGGAAAGTTTTCTGAAAATTCAGAATTTTCCGTTAACACATATTTTTACCGTCAATATATAAGAAAGGAGTTGCGGAAAGGTTTCTGAAAATTCAGAATTTTCGGTTAACACATCTTAAAAATGACTATTTACCGTCAGTGTAAGAAAGGAACTGCGGAAATCATACAGAAAATTTAGAATTTTCGGTTAACACATCTTAAAAACGACTATTTACTGTCCATATAAGAAAGGAGTTACGGAAAGGTTTCTGAAAATTCAGAATTTTCCATTAACATATCTTAAAAATCACTACTTACCGTCAATAAAAGAAAGAAATTGCGAAAAGGTTTCTGAGAATTCAGAATTTTCCGTTAACACATCTTTTTACTGTCAATATAAGAAAGGAGTTGCGGAAAGGTTTCTGAAAATTCAGAATTTTCTGTTACCACATCTTAAAAACGACTATTTGCCGTCAATATGAGAAAGGAATTGCGGAAAGATTTCTGAAAATTCAGAATTTTCCTGGCGTACGAAAAGTCCGTGAAATACAAGTTTCTTTCCTTCATTTCACATAAAAGGTTGCATCGGAAACATGCTTCGTTAATTTATGAAAGGAATCACGAAAATGGCTGGTGAATTCCAGAACATTTTTTACAGTAAGCGAATATCTGGATTAACACATCGCTCCTTATTTTCAAGACAGTTATGCAACCAACTCTAAGCGTGGCGAAAGGGATGCCAGTTCTATATACAACGGTTTATTTACAAAGTGAATAGCAATGCATCTACATTGCTATCTGTGCGGAAGGCCTTATATGCGCCCAACGAATTGTCTAGGTTTTCCTGCTCAGGATAGGAACAAGCGAATGTCTACTCACATTAGTCCTAGGGCAAATATTATCCTGCCGCCTCAGTGGCGCAGTGGTCTAAGCGATGGCCTCTGATCATTCGTTCGAACGGAGTCCGGGTTCGAATCCCAGTGAGGCATGGATGTTGTGTTTGTCTTACGGCACTGGTTCTCTCTCCTTCCCTGGAACCAGTGACCCCAAATTAGGGATGGGTGACTGCTCCGAATGTCGCCCTTTCACAAGTGTGGTCCATGTCTAATTCACCACTATCTGTTCCAGCAGAAAGAAACATCCAACGGTTGTTTCTTCATCGGCGGTTACCAGTTCCTACCAAATTATTCGGGATGACGCTTGTTGATTCGCCTAACTGCATGTTTTGCTCTACGATTGCGGATGTAGATCATGTATATCAACATTGCACAGTGCTTCTTCCCTTGTTACATCTGACCTTCACTACTGCACAGTGCCTTAGTACTACTGATCTCTCTTTCTCAGCCTATAGCACGCTACTCAGTTCCAGTACTCTGCCTATTCCTATATCAGAGTCATGTGCTTATGTTTTCATATTAACAAAACATGTGATTTTTTGCTACTATCAACAGCTTTGTTCTACCCCTATACAGCCTACCATCTTTCAGGCGGGAGCTGCGATGTGCAGTCAGTTCCGGAAGAGACTGATTTCCCGCTTGAGGCTTGCTTTCACTGTTGCTAAGGCTACGAATCGAATCCCACACTTTATGTCAGTGTGGTCACCTTTTCGTCAATGGTTTTCTGGTCCATCAGAAGACCTTAGACTGTTGTTCTGACTTCTGTGAATTTGTTTGGACTAACTAAAGTATAGTTTTGTGATTAACGTGTTCTTAGGTGCCCTCTTCATCATTGCTGCTTAATGTTACTGCGCGTCTGCATGTTTCTCACCAACAAGGTCCTGTAGGTAAGGTTTCTTTTTTTTTTTTTTTTTTTTTTTTTGTTACACCACAGGCACTTAGAATAAGTTTAAAGTTTTATGTTCAACGCTTTTCTTATGTCTGCCGGGCTTTGTAATTTCTGGTTTATGCTCACGGTGCTGAGCAAATGTTTGTTAGTGTTTAAATTTAATTATTAATTTTGCACAGTGGGGTTTTTGATCATGTTACATGTACATAGAGGTATATGATCAGTCAAATACACAATGTTCAGCGAGGTTTAGCACTTTTGTTGTACAAAGAGTAATTGTTCCTCGTTCAGATATTTGTACTATACCTAAAGTATAGTTGCTATGCCAACAGCTCAGTTTTGTATATACTAATGTACTTTCCTAATTGCACTGTAAAATTTATGTTCGGCACATCTCGCATGTTGGGTCAAGATTAGATGTCTTAAGTTTTATGCTCATGGTGCGGAGCAAACGTTTTGATAGTATTTCAATTATATGTTAATGTTACACAGTGTGGTTTTTCTCATGTCACATGTGCCTACCAGGAAATAATCAGTCTATTACATAATGTTCTGCGCTGTATTGCACATTTGCTGTACAAAGAGTCAGTTTCATATTTTCATTATTTGTATTGTACCCGAAGTATAAATTTTCTGTAAAACGCAAGTTCTGTTTGTACTAATATACTTTACTCTTTGCACTGTGAAATTTACAGTTGTACCATGGAATTGTAATTCCTTATTAGTGTCTTCCCTATGCCGTTGCACCTTGTGTACATATGTTGTTGTTCATTACAAGTTAATATATAGTATTGTGATTGAGGCACTTGTTTAAGCCTAAGTAATAGTTCTTTTTATAATTTGACAGTGTTTCACAACAGAGATATTGCATTCAATTTGTATAGAGTTCACACCATCATTGTAATTAGATTATTTATTCGCTTATCTTTCAGATACTGAAAAGTATAAGCCTTCTGCTCTTTTCTTCTTTTTTTTTTCAAGATTGCTCAAAATATACATGTAATATACATACCTTGTACTGGTGTTCACCTATTAGAGATGGCACTCTGCTGATGCACATTGCGAACATATGTTGTACATAGAGTAAGTCAACCCTTCAGTCCAGTATTGTCAGTGTTATGAATTTGCTTACATTGTATATAGTGCATCCACATAGTGTAAATATCTCATCGTCATTGTAAATAGGTCATCTACTTGTTTATCTTTTGGTAGCTGTTAAGCACATGCCATCTGTATCTTCCTGTCCATGTTTGCTCCAAATAAAAATTGTTGAAGCTCACGGTGGTCGTTAAACCTCCAATCAAAAAAAAAAAAAAATTATTATCCAAGTGGGAAAAAAAAGGTGAAGAATGAGGTGTAATCCAAAATCGTCACAATATGGAATCAACACAACGTTTGCAGAAGCACTTCCGAATCACACAGGTTCTCTTCGCTGGAGGGAGGGGATGGCAATTATACACAGTTGGCCGCAGAACATTTTTTTCTTTTTTTTTTTTTTGATTGGGGGTTTAACGACTACTTTAAGCAACTCAGTGGGCTGTAAACAGTTGCCCGTCCCTAATTTAGGGCCACTGCTTCCAGAGAAGGGAGAGAGCTAGTACCGTAAGACAAACCACAACATCCATGCATCAACGGGATTCGAACCCGGACCCATCTCGGACAAATGATCAGAAGCCATCGCTTAGACCCCGGAGCGGCGCAGAACAATCGTCCAGGCCGCCCCGGGGGCGCAGGGGTCTAAGGCGCTGGCCTCTAATCATTTGTCCGTATGGGGTCCGGGTTCGAATCCCGGTGAGGCATGTATGTTGTGTTTGTCTTACGGCACTGGCTCTCTCCCTTCCCTGGAACCAGTGACCCTAAATTAGGGACGGGCGACTGCTTATAGCCCATTGAGTTGCTCACGGTGGTCGTTAAAGCTCCAGCCAAAAAAAAAAAAAAAAAAAAAAAAAAAACAATCGTCCAGCGCATGGGCGGGGGGGGGGTCTCTCTCTCGGCGCCCGAGCAACTGTCCCAACAGGAGGTCCTTTTCCTTCGGAGAATTTTAGCCAACCCCTTCACAGTTTCTTTCCAGAGTTCACACTTCTTTTAGTCCATCATAAATCTCGTGCTGGTGTATTCTTTCTTTCCCACCCGTGGTAGAGGTGCAACAGGCAAGTTGCCTCTTAGCCGCTTTTTCTCATTTTCTCTTTCAGTCTGAAGTGCCGGCTTGTTTACTCTCTCACAAAAATGTCGCTCCGTCCTCCTCCACCGAAAACTAAAGAAATGCGATGGCCTCTCTGCCTTCATGCCAGTGAAAGCATTTTGCTTCAACTTTTGCACTCAAAAATCCTCAACAGTGTGGGCATCCAGTACAGCTGCTTATTTTAAGATGGTATATTGATGAAATCAAAATGCTAAAGAACATTTTAGGGAAGGAAAAATTATCAGTTTTTTTTTCTTTTTTTACTGTTCAGGCAATGCGGTTAACATGAAAGTTCATGTACCCTGTAAAATATTTACACTTTAAATGGCCGATGTTCCTAAACCAAATGGTACGCAAAAATTTCTCCGATCCACAAACAAAAATGCTCATATAGTGGCCGAGTTTTACGATAAATACTGCAAAATAATTCCTTCTACTCCTAACAACTACTACAAAACATTCCTGTGGCAAAAACCATTGTTTCCCGACTCTCACCTCAGTAGTGCTGAACATCTGTTAATAGTTATAATAGCTGGCTTTTAGTGTTCTATTTTCTACTCCATGACACAATGCATGTTGAGGTAAAGCTAGTTCCCATGTTATGAACATCATGCCGCTGGATAGAAACAAGTTACTCAAACAGCGTCTCTCTCTCCTTTCTTGTATTCGTCGCCATTGCTATAGTCCTTTCAGCATGTCATCAGTCCAAAAGGATTAGATGCGCTGATCATTCGTTCCAGACGCGTTCAACCCACTCTTTAGACAGACAGCAAATGCACTCACGGACAATGAAATTTTTCGCACCAAGAAGGAAGCATCGGATTGAACTGAAATTTTATGAACGTAATAATACAGATGAATGATACAGATGATGGCAAAAACAGAGCTTCAGGACAATTACAGACGGATCTGTGGCAGACAGTCCGATCATCTTCAATGGCGCGTCGCTCCGCCTCGTGCGGCGATAATGCTGCAATACGGTCCGGCATGGAGGTGAAAAGACGCCTGATGTTGTCCTGCGGCAGACTGGCGCACACGTCTTGGACGGTGTGCTCCAAATCCTGGATAGTGCACCACGGCAGCAGCCGGCGTTTCAACTGGTCCCACACATGCTTGATAGGGGACATGTCCGGGGAGCGTGTAGGCCATAGAAGCGTCTGGACATGACGTAGGCAGTCCTGGTCAACCCGAGCCGTGTGCGGACGGGCATTATCCAGCTGGTATAGCGCACCTGGAATCCTGGGCAGGAATGGTAGCACATGGGGCCGTAAGATTCACGTACCACTATACTAGAGCTGATCGGCTATCGTAGGCAATGGCTCCCGAGACCATAATGTCTGCAGTGAGGGAGGTGTGGCGCTCGATAGCGAGGTTTGGATTGTGCCGTTGACCCGAGGACCTCCACATCCGGACACGATGATCATCTGTCCCCAAAACGAAGCAGCACTCATCGGTAAACACCACACGTCGCCAGTCTGTGGCGTTCCACGTCGCTCTGGCCTGGCACTACTGCACACGTAGCCAGCAATGTTCCGGTGTTAATGACTGCACACGTGAGGGGTGCTGGGGTTGCAGATTCGCTTCCACGAGGCGTCGGGAAGTGGTTCATGGACACACATGAGCGGCTACATCTGCCTGTATAGTGGACCGGGTCTTCGTGGGATCCGTTCGTCCCTGGCGCACGATCCATCGATCCTCTTCACCATCCGGAGCCGCTCCGCCGTGGAGCAGTGCCGTCACGTGTCCACTGCTCCCGACACAGTCGGATGGTATGGTCAGAACGATCCACGTGGCTGGCTATACGGCGCGCCAAACACCCTGCGGTTTTCAACCCGATGATCCGGCCTCTCTCAAAGTCCGTAAGTTGCGTAAATCTACGTCTCTGGCATCTACCCAGAATTCTTGTCACTTTGTACTCTTGCTTGCGTCGGCCGGTGCTTTTCGCTTTCATGGGGCAATGACTACACGCCGGTTTATAAGGCTGCCGGTTCATGATTGCAGCGCCACCACAGGGTGTGCGGTCATGCCCTCTCGCACCAAACCATGATCATTTGCATACCATCATGCACTCTAGCTATTTGCAAAGTTTCGCAGTTGTGGCATGTTTTCTTCTAGGTGCGCAAATTTCATTGTCCGTGAGTGTATATTAGTTCGTGTTTATTTCAGCACATTTTGTTCTAATCCCGCGTTAATCAGTTCAAGCCGGTTAAAGGGTCACAGAGAAAGTGGAGTACTTTGAAATGTTTCTTAAATCTGGGATAACGTCCTATTTTGCAGTGGTTTCCTTTTTTAACATTTGTGTACCGACTTCCATGAGCCATAACACTTCGGTGACATTTGTTAATTTTCCTCTTCTCGCATTGCGACTGCATTCAAGATAAGATTTTATCTCTAAATGGCTTTAGTGATGATTCGCTCTAGAACAGCTGTGTGTGTGTTCCGACAAACAGAAGCTGGAGCTCTCATTCTTAGCATGTATTTTGTAAAAACAGATCATCGAGTAAATAAATCCATCGCTCTTTCCACGTTAAGCAACGCACAGCAACCGAAAAATTATTATTCGGCTGGATATCGAGAGATTCGGGATTCGATTCCCCGACGGCGGCTGAATAACAATTTTTCGGTCGCTGTGCGTTGCTTAACGTGGAAAGAGCGATGGATTAATTTACTCAACTGACGCCAGATATTTAGATGATTTTCAACTTGGATCTCGCCTTTTGGATTATTGCTATAATTATATATAGCCAGTGCCGTTAATGCCCACCAGATGGAGACATCTCAGTAGCTGAGCCCATCTTACGGATTTATGATATCAGATGCTGACTGATAAAGAAAAACAACATAGCACCGTGAATTGCTGGCTGCTGTGGTGTAAGGCTAACGCGCTCGGCTGGGTATCGAGAGATCCGGGCTTCGATTCCCCGACACCGGCTGAATGACAATTTTTCGGTTGCTGTGCGTTGCTTAACGTGAAAAGAGCGATGGATTTATTTACTCAATTGACGCCACGTATTTAAATGATTTTCACCAAAAAAGATCGTGATTATGTTATCGGTTTGTCCGGCCGCCTGTGGACACCATATCTCTGCAACTTCTCCGATTTTTTTTTTTTTTTTTTGTAATGTGGAGCTTGAAATGTGAGAATGATAATCCTTGCATTCCGGTTTTGTTTTGTTTTCAATGCACAATTTTGCCGCTAGAGGGCATAAATGCAGATGATATTGAATTCAAAATACATTTTATTCCATGTATTTGCTTCTACATATCCGATTGAAAATTTCTTTTCACCTTTCGATGCCATTTTTATTGAAAACTGTTTTAGGTGCACTCTCTTTTCCAAGTAATGCGTACTTTTTCCGCTAGGCGGCGTAATAGTAAACTACGTTTTTCCTTTTACCTCTGCTTCTAAAACTCCATTTTGAAAAATTCTTCCTGCGTAGGGTACAGCTCTTGGTTGGAAATGTTTTGCATATATTTCTAATTTTTGGTAAATAATGGTTTGGGCTCTGCGTGTCTTTTTTTCTGCTTCTGATGTATTTTCCGCTGGCGCAGTGGTCTAAGCGATGGCCTCTGAACATTCGTCCGAACGGGGTCCGGTTTCGAATCCCGGTGAGGCATGGATCTTGTGTTTGTCTTACGGCACTGGCTCTCTCCCTTCCTTGGAGCCAGTGGCCCTAAATTAGGGACGGGCGACTGCTTATGGCCCATTGAGTTGCTCAGGGTGGTCGTTAAACCTCCAACCAAAAAAAAAGTCTGAGCTTCTGAAAACGCGATATTAAAAAATATTTCGTAAACCCATGCGCTCACCTTAAAGAACCTTTTCAGAATACTTTCTTCTTAAAATAATGTATAGTTTCTCCGCCACGGGGCGTAGGCGTATATCATATTTTTGGAGTCCGATTTGAAAAAGTCTTTCTTTGTTAGAGAGCGTTTCTGATACGAAATGTTTCTCATATAATTTTGAATTTGTCTTAACACATAAGTGAGCCGCTAGAGAGCTTCAGTTCACGCTTCCGTTTTCAACAATAATTTAGAATTTTTCTTAACACATAAGTGAGCCACTAGAGAGCCTGAGTTCACCCTTCCGTTTTCAGCAATAATTTTGAATTTTTCTTAACACATAAATGAGCCACTAGAGAGCCTGAGTTCACGCTTCCGTTTTCAGCAATAATTTTGAATTTTTCTTAACACATAAGTGAGCCACTAGAGAGCCTGAGTTCACGCTTCCGTTTTCAGCAATAATTTTGAATTTTTCTTAACACATAAGTGAGCCACTAGAGAGCCTGAGTTCACACTTCCGTTTTCAGCAATAATTTCGAATTTTTCTTAACACATAAGTGAGCCACTAAAGAGCCTGAGTTCTCGCTTCTGTTTTCAGCAATATGTGAGGGACTAAAAACCCAAATGAAAAAGAAATATTTTTCGGTCAAATACTACTAACTATATAAAAACTATTTTGTGTGTATTTTCTACCCAAAATATTTCACAATTTCGCCGCTAGGGCCACTAATGTTTAATCCGGTTTTCTCAATATCTCAGCTTCTACATGTCCAATTTAAAAACTTCATTTAACACCGGATGTCATTTAGCTTGTGGAACACTTCAGGTTTGTACTTGAAAAGCTTTATAGTTCATAGTTCTGTAGCTAGGTGGTATTTTCGTACTTCTGTTTGCAGTTGTATCTCCGCTTTTAAAAAGCCTATTGTGAAATTTCTTTTTTTACTGTGTGCCATTCGCCACAACAGAGATGTGAAGCATTATCGTCTTTAAATAATGCACAGATTTCCCGCTAGGGGCGTAAAGGTCAAAACCTTTCTCTTGCTATCTGTGATTCCGGGAGACCTATTCCAAAAGTTTTTATTCCTTGGCATAGCTATTCCCATAAAAAAATATTTTTCGCCTTTTCAACTTTTCCATTATGCTTTTCCATTATTCTTCCGCTAGAAGTTGAATAACTTTGATAAATTTTATTCGCATCTGAACGGATTCAAAAGACGTGCTCATTACAACCGAAAATTCATTGTCATCTTTCTTGTTTAATTTAGCAGCCCTGACGCTACGAGTAATTAAATTTTACTGCCAGGAGTGACACTGTAGGCTCCTTAACACGGTTTCACAAAGCATTACGATGTTACTTCGCTCCAGAGCACTAACCTACGAACAAAAGAAGTCAAAATCCGAAACACTAATTCCCACAAGAAATAATGTAAGCAGCTTCTTATTAGCTCAGGGGCTTCGGTACTCAATGGATTTAAGAATCTCATTAACGTTTCCCCAACATAACTCTAACTCTGCTTTGGAGAATTTTAGAACAATTGGACCGTAATTCTCGGGCTAAGCGCCGCTATTTAGGAAATAAATAAATTGTAAGAACTGCAACAACATAAGCGCAGCACTGTAAAATTTTGTAATTTCTTAGCCGTCGAAGTAAGAGCTTCCACAAATAACATCATAACAGTTTTGTATTTCCGTCTGAACTATATGCATATTTTTAAAGACATTTTTACATATTTTCACAATATCTATTAAGTCATTTTTGGAAGTTTAATGAGTAAAAATAAAGCTTAAAAGGATGACGGCATTGGAAATCTTGAATGCTTTCCCGTTTATTATTTTTCTGATATATTTGCGATTAAGAGTCGTTCGTAGAAGGTGATACAGAATTTAAATTCCAGCTAGTCCATTCCATTTTTCACGGCATGAATTCCCATAGCTATTTTCAGTTGAAAATAGAAAGATTTGTGTTACCAAAAAATATCTGAACGAAAGTAAAGTGGGAAACATTAAACATCCATTTCTTATAATAGGTTGTCTATGAATTAAGTGTAAACAAATGGATGAAAGTAGCAGAAACGTGCTAAAAAGAAGAAATAAAAATCAATTCCGTTTTTAATTTCGGGTACTTTTTCTACGTGTGTAAAACCACGAATGCTAGTTTTGATAACAGTCTTAGCTTTGTTAAGTTGGACAACAATAAATACTCATACAGATTTCTGCTATTTATATTTGGCTTTTAAGTTACTGCTCACCGTGAATGAGAGAAATGTCTTCGAACTCCATCATGAATGGTGGTCCCGATCCTTGGCTTTTGCCTATGGTGGTCATGGTCCTTGGCTTTTACCTATTGTAGTCACTCTCCTTGGATTTTACTTATGATTGTCACTGTCCTTGGCTTTTGCCTATGGTAGTCACGGTCTTTGGCTTTTATTCTCTCTTTAGACAAAAGAGAGAATCACCCGAGAGTCAGGAACGTCGTATATTGGTTGACTCCATCTTGATCTTATACAATCTTTAGTTTTGTTTTTTGTGCTACTTATTCTGATCACTGCTTCTCTGATCGCTACCGTGACGTCTCAGGCGAAGGCACAAAAGCCGTGGCTTGCCAATGAAAGAGGCTAAAGTCGGCTCCCCTTTAGAGAGTGTACATTTCTGCGAGCTGTTTTCATTAAACTATGATGCTTGTATTATTTTAAACTGAACATTTTTTAGAAAATAATAAAGCTAAATTACGAGTTCCATTAATGAAAAAGTGTTATTGCGTTCGAGGCCTGGTAATCTGTTCCTTTTTATTAATATTAAATTTAGTAACATAACGCCGAACATCGATATTTTTCATAGATTTCTCTGTGTTCTAAAAATATTGATCAATGTAGTTTTGTAAGAAAACGGCAAAAAACAAGTCACTGGGAAAAAATGGCGGTGATGAATCTACCTTTCATTCGCAATACGTCGTCGAAGTGTGACGTCACAAGATGGTGCTGGGCACAAACAAATGCCTGTTCATTAATGATTCTCATAAAGTTTCAACGTGATTGATGAAATGTGCTCATATTTGGCAATTTCTTCATTTTTTTTTTCTGACAATTTGAAACTAATTCAACGCGGTAAAAATGCTGTGAAGTCCTCTCACACCCAGTCATTTTATTATGAACCGCATAGTGAGGAAATACGTGGTCAAATTCATGCTTCTATGAAAGATAAGCTATATGCATAGCATAGATGTACTGTCCGCTTTTTATGCTTATGTTTCGTAAATTATTTTATCTTACTTCCTTCAGTTTTATATCATATTTGAACTGACCACCCAAAGAGCCCAGAACTTTAAGGTTGGACCGTTTTATCATGTTTGTAGCAAAGATGAATGAAATGCCTGGCCAGGTCGTAATTCTGTAGGAGCATTTGCTGAGAAACCTCACCAATGCACAGTATGCCAGAAGACGTTTTTACAGAAAGGTAGTCTGTTACATCATCTGCTGATTCACACTGCTGAGAAACCTCACCAATGTACTGATTGGATTTAACCTTACATTATTTAAATAGTAACGATTTAATTCTAACGCATTTTGGTAAATGAATTTTATCTTACATTATTTTAACTTTTACGCTTCGGCCTGGTACCTAGTATCGTGTAGGACCACTTCTAGCCCGGCGAAGAGCAGCAACTCGACGTGGCATCGATTCCGCAAGTGGCCGGAAGACTTCTGGAGAGTTATTGAGCCATGGCGTCTGAACAGCCGCCCACAGTTTCCTGGTATTTGTAGGTGCAGGATCTTGGGTGAAAATGGATCTCTCCACCACGTCCCATAAATACTCTATTGGGTTCATGTTGAGCAAACGAGGTGGCCACACCATCCGTCGGAACTGTCCAGAATGCTCTTTGAACCAATATTGGACAACTTGGGCCCGATGACATGGTAAATTGTCCGCCTGGAAAATCTCATCGTTATTGGAGTGCATGAAGTCCATGAAGGGATGCAAATGTTCGCCCAGCAAAGCAAACCAGTTAATGACGTGTTTACGAGGACCAGAGGACTCAAACCGTGACGCGTAAAGACACACAAACCACACATCTATGGAACCACCACCAGATCGCACAATGCCTTGTTGACAGCTTGGCTCCTTGGCCTCATGGGGTCTGCACAAACCCGAACCTTACCAGCAGCTCGTAACAACTGGTAGCGTGACTCATCGGACCACGCCACATGTTGTTATTCTTCCAAGGTCCAATTACCGTATTCATGAGCCTAGTTGAGGCGCAGTGTCCGATGTTTTAGTGTTAACAAAGGCACTCTGTTGGGTCTTCTCCTACATACCCCATGGAAGCTACATTACGCTGCAATAACGTGATGGATACGTCTCTGGTACCTCCTGCGTTGAATGCGGATGTTAATTGAGGCAGTGTCGCTTGTCTGTTAGCATGAACAATCCTGGACAGGCGCCACTGGTGACGGTCATTCAGCACCCGTGGTCGGCCACTGTGCTGTCCACGGTGGGTGGTAATTAATTCCTTCCATGAGGTATTCTTGGTGCACGCGTGACACCATGGATCGAGGAATGTTGAATGCTGGCACAACTTCAAAAAGTGAATGTCCCATCCGTCTGGCCCCCACTAAAATGCCTCGTTCAAACTCCGATAATTCACGTCGGCTTGCCATAATCCTACTGGCGGTTGTTCAGCCTGATTCACGAGATTACCCCTCGCAGCTGATAAAAAACGTGGCGTCCGTCGAAGACTTTACACGACGGCAGCGGCACTTAAAAATTTGCATACTGCTGTTCCATGACTTTTGGCACTTCTGTGTATTTCTGAATGTTCAGATTGCATCCTAAAAATTATAACCCAGGCAATACCGAGTACAGTTCAACTACAGTATTAAATACATGCAGTAATCCATCGTAGGTAACATATCAAGTGGTTTTGTGTAATGTTTATCTCAATGGGATATTCTCAAATGTAATCAATAAAAATGCTTCTTACAAGCTCTACAGATAACAGACAATGTTTCTTGTCGCTGCTAACCGCGAATCATTACGAAATGTAGCAGCTAGTCAGAAAGTTATTATTGTTGTACAGTCTGTCGTATTCAGTGAGTGTTTAGTTTACAAACTTCCTGCAAAGGCTGCACTTCCAATTAAAACTGCTGCTGATGCCTTGGAGGAACAACAGATGGTACGTGTCTGTTATCAGATCGGGGTGCCTTTAGAACTTCATCCTATTTCATGGCAGCTAGATACTATCCGACATCGAAGCGGTCTACCGAACAGTCATGTAATCAATTATCAGTTAGTCATACCTTCGCTGTTATCCTGTTCCAAATATCGGCATCATGCTAGCACTGCAAATGTGAAAAAAATATAATAATGCGCATGCCTCACGTGAGATTTATTTAATTGCTATCAAGAAGAAAGAACACAAAAAATGGGGATGTCTTTTGAAATTCTTTCTACGCGTAAACAATTTTTAGAAAAATCAGCAAAAAAAAAATGCATTGTAAGACCTAGGATATAAACTGCGCATTATTTAACACTATAGCAGAGGTACCCGGTTTTACCCGGGTTTAACAAAATAGGCATGAATCAGCTTCTGGAACTCGTTTTCCGAGCTTTCCTGAAATTATGAATAGGATTTATTGCACGGAAGTAGTTAATTAAGATGTGTTCCAATAATGAAAAGAAAAAGATTTAAAAAACGAACAAAATCTATATTTATGCCGGCACTTAATTTTTAATTGCATTAAACCAACAGTTTTTATTGACTGTAAATGTAGGAAATTTGATACATCTACATTTTTCTCGTGATTAGCCTAATGTATAGTTAATTCGAAGCGCAAGTAAGTTCATCCTTGAAAAGCCTCTGGGTCAACGGCGTTGAGTGTTCTTTTATTTGGAAACAAGACTAAAAGGTTTTTATTCATATTTTTTCCAAATCTGGAACAACCAGCTAGGTTTTTCCAAATCTAGGAAAAACCTGAATTTTTCAGGTTGAATCCACAAACTTTTAATGATTAAACCTGTGTCTTGTTGATATTACTGGCAAAACTGAGGAGAACAGGAAACTGTAGGCGTTTAAACTAAAATGGAAAGTCAGATTACACGATTGGAATGCGTGGAATGAAATCATGGTCTTCTGCACCATCGCCAGTCATGATAGTAGCTCCGATGACATTTGACATGAGTTTCTTCACTGTTAAAATTAAGTTGTGTGAATTCAAGGAAACTTTATGAAAACCAGTTCGTAGTCCGTGCCATGCACGGTTGAAAAAGCTGTGACTGGAATTTTTTCTTATCATATAACACGAATCGTAATAAAATTCATAACTGTAATAAACGGTTGAGTTATAAATGGGCAGTGTACACTGAAGTGCCAGAAAAACTGGTACACCAGTCTAATACTTGGTAGGTCCCCCACGGGAGCACAGGACTACAGAAATATGACGGGGCATGGACTCCACTAGCTTCTGGAAATATGCTGTAGGCAATGCACACCATACTTCCTGCAGAGCGTTCCACATTTCAGGTGTATTCCGAGGTCTCGGATTTCTGTGATCGATAGCGCGTTGCATGGCATCCCAAATGTGTTCTATCACGTTCAGATCTGGGGACTTGGGTGAGAATGGCAACACATCAAACTCAGATAAATGCTCCTCTCACCATAATGTGGCGTCCCAACACTTGTGTGGAGGTGCATTGTCCTTTTGGAACAGACCCAACCCAACAGCATGAATACAGGACATGAACGGGTGTACCTCGTCAGAAAGAATGCGCATATAGCTTTACGCCGGTCACAGACGTTTGTAGACGTACCAGAGGTCCCAGTGAAGTCCAGCTAAACACCCCCATACCATTACGGACCCCCCCTACCAGCCGGTAGAGTTCCCTCTTGACAGGCGGGATCCATGGCTTCATGGGGTTTGCGCCACATACGAATCCTTCCCATCTGCCCGATACAGTTGGAAACGCGACTCGTCAGACCAGGCTACTTGTTTCCAGTCATCAAGTGTCCTGTGGCGTTGTTGCCGTGCCCAAGCGAGGGGCATAGCTCTGTGTCGTGCACCCATCAAGGGGACTTGAGTTGGGCGTCGGCACCCAAAGCCCATATCATGCAGGGTACGTTGCACAGTCCGAACGCTGATGCGTGTTGAGGCTCCAGCACTGAATTCCGATGATACCTGCGAGAGTGTTGCACGTCTATCGCGTGAAACGATTCTGGACAGCCCGCGATGGTCACGTTAACCCAATGTCTTTTTACGGCCACACTGGCATCGTAGGTTGGAGGTTTTGCCGGAATTCTTGTAGTCACGGTACACCCTTGCAATGGTCGTCCGTGAAAATCCGAACTTCGTTTCTACCTCCGAAATACTATGGCCCATCTCACAAACGCCAACTATGACACCGCGTTGAAAATTGCTTAAATCGTTATTACTTGTCATTATCATGCCGAAAACAGCTCTGACAGCTGGCAAGGATGTCTATCGCTTTATATACGTACTGGCGGACGCAAAAGAGTACGCGCATAGGTGACGTTGCTATTTATTTTGCATAAGCTCGTCTATACCAGTTTTTCAGGCACTTCAGTGTATATAATATTTATATTTAAGGTAATTGAGTGAAAAGAGGTTCCCTACTTCAATATCTCGAAAATATACTCACATATCAAAGCACCTCCTTAAATACTACATTCATAGTCCTATGACTTTTTGGCAATATTTGTACTTTCAAATCGTCAAATGATCCCACTCTTAGTTTCAAGTCCTACTACCGCAGAAAGGCAGATGGTGCTGCGAGTACTGAAGCGAGAACAAACGCCAGACTGACAAACGGCGGATTGTAGAAAGAAAATGCCATGGTAACATGAAAAAAATTACTTATGACAATAAAAATTAGCGATGAGATATCTGTAGGTCAGTAGCTTTCATTTAAAAACAAATCATGAAAATCGCTCCAGTGGGTGACGCTGACGGATTGTAGAAAGAAACGGCCTTGTGTTTTAAATATATAGATAACGTGCAGCAAAGTTGCCGGTAGGTGTCTGTCTTTTAACGAAATTTCTGTTTTTAAAAGTTCCCAATTTTTTTAACTTCCATATTTTCACGGATTTTCCGTAGTCAATAATTCCGTTTATTTCAGAAAAGCCCATTTCAGGTATTTCCGCATTTATACAGAAATTTCGCAAAATCAAAGACGCTGAATTTTTCAGCCTTTACACCAGAGAAACCTCTCGCTTCAGTGGGACTCAAACCGATATCATTTGAGTTGGTTCAACAGATACCGCGCCTTAACAACCGAGCTAGAAACACTAAAAAACCACATTCACGATCAAATTAAACATCTTTCTTTTCGCGCGATGAAGTGGGGGGGGGGGCTTCTGTCATTGGTGGGCGTGAGTCAGTCATCTTATTTCTGTTGGAGCTTATTTTTTTTAATATATTCAAAATAATTTTATTTTTTCTGTAGGAAAGCTTATCACAAATCAAAAATTTTTGTTCATCGAGATTTTTCGAAGTAACAGAATTCTTTGGAACTTGAGATCTTATGAAATTGATAATTACTTCCAATTACACAACACCAATTTGGTAGTTGTGAATCCGTTTATTGGTATAATTATTACATGAATGGTAAGTAAGATAATATGCGGAAACTTGAAAATTTTATCATCATGGAGCGGGAACCGAATCCGAGTCTCCCGGATTGCACCCGAGTATGCTAACCAGTCAGAACGACCAAGTCTCAAGTTTCCGATTAATTTGATTATAACCGTCATAGGATTCGCTAGTCGAAGCAACCGGCATTCATATATAGCGAACCCGGAGGATTAGAATTCATTCCCGTGATTGTGCGGAAGAGCAGAATATCAATGAATGAAATACGGGATTACACCATTGTACAATACAAATTTGGAAGTTGTGAATCCGTTTATTGGTGTAAATATGGCATGAGTGGTAAATCAAATAATATCCGAAAACTTGAAAATTTCGTGAAATTTTTATGAATGCCGGTTACTTCGACTAGCTCCTGTCGCGTAGCCTCACTTCCCCTATAATCCGTTTCACCTAATTCCCGTTTGCCCTTATCACGTTTGCCCCAGTCGCTTTTACCCGAAATCACTTTTTCTCGAATTCCCATTCCCCCTAATTTCGTTTGCCCTAATCTCGTTTCCCCTAATTCACGTTTGCCCGCATCGCATTTATCCCAATTGCTTTTACCTGAAATCGCTTTTATCCTAATTCCTATTTCCCCTAATTTCGTTTGCCCTAATCTCGTTTCCCTTAAATCTCGTCTCCCCTAATTCACGTTTGCCGAAATCACAGTTACCCCAATCACGTTTAGTCGAAATCGTTTTTAACCTGATTCCCATTTCCCCAAATCTGGTTTGCTCTAATTCCCGTTTGCCCTAAACATGTTTGCTCGTATCAAGTTTGCCCTAATTTTAGTTAACCGAAATAAAACGGTGGGTCTTGATATTTCAAGAAAAGTCTTCTTTCCATTCTTGTTGATGGTGTCGACCACCATGCGAGCAAAAGTGTAAAGAAGTGCACGTGGTTACTACCATTATGCGGCTACTTTTTAACGCAGCCATTGTAGCCGTCACATTCAGCTTTTATCAAAGCAAGAAATAGTATTATAATGAATTCGCTGAATTGCAAAGGCAGAAGGCCTACTTTAAGATGTTTTAGTGTACTAGAACCCCCCCCCCCTCCCACCCCGTACGAAACTAAACTCCAGCTGTAAAAATGCCTTTTGTTAATTCAGTTCCACCTTAATAGTAAACGTTAGTCTATCCCGCTCGAGCGTTTTCCCATTTGCCTCCATCAGTAATTGTATGTCATGGAATTGTCCGTCTGTCCGTGCCTGTGTTTCTTTATTAATGTGGCATATTTTCCGTATCTCGAAAATCAATAAAAATTAAAAAAAAATTGCAAGTGGATTTTTTTTTTAATTTAGATAAAAAGTTTTCAAGATGTGCCCTTCAGAGCTATAGAGTATGATCCACGAACTTGCTGGATTAAAAATGAACTTTCAGAAGACTAAACTGATGTACAATGCTTTTTCAAAAAATGAAGATTCCGCGATTGATGGGAAAAAGCTCAAGGTAATCGATACCTACATTTACCTTTGACAAAAAATATCAAGCAAAGGTCACATTCATGAAGAAATTAATCGGAGTATAAGACTTGGCTGTCGAGTTTTTGGAAGAAACGGGGCAATTTTCAAGAGCAATATCCCATTACGTCTAAAAGAAAAGTGTTTAATCAATGCATCCTTCCAGTTTTTACATATGGAGTAGATACATGGACCTTAACTAAAAAAACACATAGAAAGGCTGCAGACAACTGAAAGCAGCATGAAGAGATGCATGCTTGGTGTAACTAGGAAAGATAAGAAGAGGAACTCGTGGATAAGGAAAATGACTTGAGTGGAAGATATCATAATCAGAGTAAAATCCCTGAAATGGCGATGGGTTAGACATGCTGCCAGAAGAACGGACCACCGATGAACAACTGAAATTTTAGACTAGATTCCAGGGGACAGAAGGTGAACAAACCATATGGGAGATGGATGGATGAAATTCGAAAGCATGCCGGAGTAACAAGAAGGAGGCAGATTCAAGACAAGAAGCTGTGGAAGAAACTTGGGGAGACCTTCATTCAGCACTGGACTGATAATGGTTGACAATGACAAAAAATAAAATAAAAGAATAACTATAAACAATATATAAAAATAAAAGAATAACTGTGTCGAACAAAGAAACAAAACTTTTCTGTGTTAAAACAAAAAGTCTTCGAAACTCTTATCTAAAGCGAAAACATTTTCATTTGCCGTTTTTTTAAATAGTTTTATTGATTTTCGAGATGTAGAAAATATGCCAGATTAATAAAGAAGCATATGAACACAGAGGCAGCCTTTTCCATGAAATATAACCAGTGATGGTGGCAAATGGGAAAACATTCAAGCAAAACAGACTGACGTTTACTTTATTAATATAAAGATGGAACTGAATTAACAAAAGGCATTTTCATAGCTGGAATACGGGGTGGGAGGGAGGTCTAGTACACTAACAATACAACATTTATTTGTCTACTGACGTCATCAAAGTACAGGTCGCGCCATCTTTTTTCTGGTTCCAACACCACCAAAGGAAAACTTATTGATTTTTTTATATAATTATGGTTATGTTTTAGAAAATATTAAGTATTCCAAGTTATAATATGAAGTTATTTTAATCGATGTTCAAATTTTGATCCTTGGGAACACAATAATTGTGAAAGAAATGTGTACAAAAGTTTTTCCATTGGAAATATAGAAAGCAAATTTACTTGACGTCCACCTTAAAGTGGGCCTTCTGCGTTTGCAATTTCAGCGAATGCATTGTACAAATTGTAATACTATTTCTTGCTTTAATAAAAGCTGGATGTTACGGCTATAATGGCAGAGTTAAGGACTAGCCGCTTAATCGTAGTAACCACGTGCACTTCTTTACACTTTTGCTGGCATGGTGGTCGACTTCATCAACAAGAATGCAGAGAAGAATTTTCTTGAAATATCAAGACCCACCGTTTTATTTCGGTTAACCAAAATTAGGACAAACTTGATACGGACAAACGGGAATTAAGGAAAATGAGATTAAGCGAAAACGGAATTAAGGTAAAATCGGTTTCAGGTAAACACGATTCGAACAAACGTGAATTAGGAGAAACGAGATTTAGGGGAAACGAGATTAGGGCAAACAAAATTAGGGGAAATGTGAATTAGGGTAAGAGCTATTTCGGGTAAAAGCAATTGAGGTAAACGTGATTCGGGCAAACATGAATTAAGGGAAACGAGATTTAACGGAAACGGGATAAAGGTAAACGAAATTCAGGGAAATGGGAATTCGGGTAAAAGCGATTGTGGTAAACGTGATTATGACAAACGAGAATTAGGGGAAACGGGTGTTCACCAATCCTGTGTTGGTCATATTCAAATCAATCGGAAACTTGAGACTTGGTCGTTCTGAGTGGTGTAGTGGTTAGCATACTCGGACGCAATCCGGGAGAGGCGGTTTCGTTTCTCGCTCCAGGACGACTAAATTTTAAAGTTTTCGATACTATCTGTCTTACCATTCATACCATATTTACACCAATAAGCTGGTTCACAACTTCCAAATGTGTATTGTACAATGGTGTAACCCCGTATTTCATTCATTGACTTCCAATTATCTTTAAGAAAAGATGAAAAGCACTGTTTTGCAGCATTATTTCACGAAATTCATAAATATAAAATTTTCTATTGATAGCTACTGTCTTCAGAACTCCATAGACTGATACATACATATTGTACAATCACCTGTACAATAATTTAAGCACCAGTTTCTTATGGTAACACAATATATAACAGCTGGTGCACAAATTGGGTGAGAAAGGAAAAGAAATATCGTGTTTTACAATAACTAAAATTCATGCGATATGCAATCCACAATACCCGATCTTGCGACAGAACTTCAAAATCAGATTCTTCGACGGACTATGGAAATTTAGGAATTCATGAAACCTTAATATTTTCACGAATCTCTCCTATTACCGGGAAGTTTTCGTCATATGGATACGTAAAAGATGAGAACGGAGTTTTTCCGTTATTATACGAAAGACATTGTGGAAAAGTTTAGAGAAATTCGGAATTTTCCTGGCGTACGAAAATTCCGTGAAATTCTGGTTTCTTTCCATCATTTCATGGAAAAGGTTGCATCAGAAATATGCTCCGTAAATTTACGAAAGGAATTACGGAAAATGTTTCGTGAATTTCAGAATTTTTTTTTTTTACAGTGTTGATAGTCAGTCGTGTTCCATTGTAGAATGCTGGAGGATCTTTATGTCATCACAATAAAATAAAAAAATCTTTAAGATGATGTGGGAGAATGCGCGAACGGAGGAATTGCAATATTAAGCTTTGAAGAAATGAAATACGGGAAAATTCATATTTTCCTCACATTTCATTTCATGTATTCAGTTTACATTTCATTGAAATATATTTTCTCTCTAAAAAAAACGCAGAACTACTGTTTTCTAAACGCCAAATTTGAAGGTGTCTCCGCAATTTTCTAACGAGTCGTTGCTGCTACAAGAGCACATGCATACTCTTTTACTGTGCCACTTTTTCAGAAATTAATAAAATATATACTTCGCTCTATGTGATTTCAAATAAATGCGGAAACTTTTTTTTTTTAAATTGCAAAGTTGAAAGAGCACTGCCATGTTATGAAAAATGTCGCCGTATCTAGCTTTTTCGTACGCTGGTTTCCAAAACTCAAGAGACACTATTATACTGAGTAACATTATTAAAAATACTGAAGAACATGCCTGTTTATTTATTTATTAAGTCTTCTGCGCAGAGCCCATTTAAAAGAGGGTCTAGGGGCCTACAGTCCCGGGCCCCGCATTTTCAAGGGACCCCAGAATTATGCAGGATGCTGAAAGATTTGACAGAGTTCTACAGTTTTGTTGTTGCTGTATTTTTAGCACGTCTTTTGTAAACAAGTTAGTAAAATCATGCAATGCATTGATTATGATACGCTTTCCAACATACTAGAAATCATTACTCAAGTTATTACTCAAGTTATGAGGAAAATGGCTATGGAATAAATCTCACTCCTGTGCCCTGACATTTGATCCCTTTTCGATAATATTCAACAGAACTGGTTCAGCATACGTCCGAAATAGCACGAAAAAGTTTTGTCGCAATCGAAGCAATTTTACATAAGCTATGATGCATAAAAGCTGTGGAATAGATCCCGCTTCTGTGTCCTAACCTTTGACCCCATTTCCCCCATTGTTAACAGGATTCGTCCCCAGGCAGGTCACTACAACATACTAACATTTCATCCAAATCGAAACATTTTTACGTAAGTTATGATGCATAATGGCGATGGAAGTGATTCCTCTCCTATGTCCTGACCTTTGACCCCCATTTCGCCAATTTTCAATAGGGTTTGTCCCCAGGTGGTCCTATACCATAAACTAATATTTAATCGAAATCGAACCTTTTTTAAGTTAGTTATGACGCCTAAGAGCAGTGAAATGGATCCCGCTCCTATGTCCTCACCTTTGACCCCATTTTGTTCACTTTCAATAGGGTTCCTTCCCAGGTATTCCCAAGGAGGTAATATTACTGGAGACACCATTGGCTCTGCCGCCATAGGTCACAGCTAATCTGTGGTGTGACGTCACAAGCAGGCAAAAATGAACTAAATTATACCGTTGATGATACAGTCAGCTTGTGTATCATTCACAAAGATTATTGAATTACTCATTTTATCTGTTTATACGCTTAGAAGCTTTTGTTCCATTGGTTTCCAAGCAGCTTCTCTTTTGTGGCTGCGTCGTGCCTGCTCATAACGTCATTTGCAGCACAGACGGTGACTTATGGCAGCCAATGCTGCGCGGATAGGAGTGGTGTCTCCAGTAATATAACCTCCTTGGGTGTTTGTTCCCCTACCACATACTAAAATTTCATCCAAATCGAACGATTTTTACGCGAGTTATCGTGCGGACGAACATACGCACAAAACGCGTGACGTAATGAGGCAGATGGGAATCGCGACCATCTGCTAGCAAGATGTGACGTCATAAAACTTTAATAGGATCTACATACAACGCGTGACGTAATGAGACAGATGGCGTGACCGTGCGCCAACATCTAATGGCTCGACGCCATGACACTGCACTAAAAACGTAGTAATTCGGGGTGGTTATTTAACCCACTGAACGAATTTTCCTAAGTCGAGATCAAACTAAATCGATTTCTAGTACCAGAAAACGGTAGGTTAACGACTTTCATCAAAATCCTTAGAGGCATTTTCAAAATAAAATTTACATACATACAAGAATTGCTCCTTTAAGGTGAACGTCAAGTAATTTTGCTTATCATACTTCCAATGGAAAAACTTCTGTACACATTTTCTTCACAATTAATGCGTTCCCAAGGATGAAAATTTAAACATCGATTAAAATAGCTTCATTTTATAACTTGGAATACCTAATATTTTCTAAAACATAACCATAATCATGCAATCCAACATTTGTTTGTCTACTGACGTCATGAAAATGCAGGTAGCGCCATCTTTTTCTGGACAAGTAATGCATTCACAAAGATGAAATTTGAACATCGATTAAAATATCTTCATTTTATAACTTCGAATACCTAATATTTTCTAAAACATAACCATAATTATGCAATCCAACATTTGTTTGTCTACTGACGTCATGAAAATACAGGTCGAGCCATCTTTTTTCTGGACAATTAATGTGTTCACAAGGATGAAAATTTCAACATCGATTAAAATAGCTTCATTTTATAACTTCGAATACCTAATATTTTCTAAAACATAACCATAATTATGCAATCGTTCATTTGTTTGTCTTACTGACGTCATCAAAGTACAGGTCGTGCCATGCTTTTTCTGGTTTCAACACTACCAAAGGAAAAGTTATTGATTTTTAATAAAATTATGGTTATGTTTTTGAAAACATTAAGTTTTCCAAGTTATAATATGAAGTTATTTTAATCGATGTTCAAATTTTCATCCTTAGGAACACATTAGTTGTGAAGGAAATGTGTACAAAAGTTTTTCCATTGGAAGTATAGGAAGCAAAATTACTTGACGTCCACCTTAATAATATGGGATAAGGGCGATGGAATGGATCGCAATCCTATGTCCTGACCTTTGACCCCATTTCATTCATTTTCAATACAGTTCGTCCCTAGGTGGTCCCCTACCACATACTGAACTTTCATCGAAATCGAACCTATTTTACGTACGTTATGACGCATAAGGGCAATGGAATGCATCCCGCTCTTATGTCCTGACCTTTGACCCCAATTTACCCATTTTGAATAGGGTTCGACCCCAGGCGGTCCCCTTACCACATAGTAAAATTTAATTGAAATCGAACCATATTTACGCAGGTTATGGCGCATAAGTGCTATGGAAGGGATCCCGCTCCTACGCCATGACCTTTGAGCCCATTTGTCCCATTTTAAATAGGGTTCGTCCCCAGTGGCCCCCTACCACATAATAAAATTTCATCGAAATCGAGCCAGTTTTACGCCAGTTTTCGTGTGGACAGACGGACGGACAAAGCTGGAGCATATACGCTTCTTCAACCTACGGTTGGAAAGCGTAAAAGAAGATCATGCTTATGTTACCGGTTTGTCCGTTAGTCCGCCTGTACCCACAATATCTTTGCAACTATTAGTCCGATTTGAAAAATTCTTTTTGCATTGGGAAGTTTGAAATATGCGAATGATGATCCTTTATTTCGTTTTTTTTTACGATGTACAATTTTGCCCGTAGAGGGCGTAAATGCAGATGATGTCGAATTCAAAATACGTTTTATTCCACATATTTGCTTCTAAACATCGGATTGAAAAAAATATTTTATCTTTCGATTCCATTTATGTCGAAGAGTATTTTAGATATAGTTACTTTTACAAATTACGCATAGATTTTCCACTAGTGGGTGTAAAAGTAAATTACATTTTTCCCGATAACTCTTCTTCTAAAACTCCGTTGCCGCCCCGGTGGCGCAGTGGTCTAAGCGATGGCCTCTGATCATTCGTCCGAAAGGGATCCGAGTTCGAATCCTGGTGAGGCATGGATGTTGTGTTTGTCTTACGGCACTGGCTCTCTCCCTTCCCTGGAACCAGTGACCCTAAATTAGGGACGGGCGACTGCTTATAGCCCATTGAGTTGCTCACGGTGGTCGTTAAACTTCCAATCAAAAAAAAAAAAAACTCCGATTTAAAAAACATTTTCTTCAGCGGATACAACTCCTAATGGAAAAAATCTTTTGCATATAATTTCAAATTTTGGGTGAAGAATACTTTGGCCACCATGGGGCGTAAGTGTTAATTTTTGCTTCTGATGTATTTGCCATAAAATCTGAGCTTCTAAAATGTCGATTGAAAAAATTCTTTCGTGGACTGATGCCCCTCACATCGATAAACCTTTTCGGAATATTTTCTTCTTAAAATATTCCACAGTTTCTCCGCCAGGGGCGTACATGTATATCTTATTTTTGTCATTATCTCTACTTCTATGAGTCTGATTTTAAAAATTCCTTCTTTGTTGGATAGTGTTTTCAGTGTGACATGTTTTTCATATAATTTCAAAATTTTCAAGTAATTCATAGACTTTCCGCCAGTGGCCGTAGAGGTAAATTGCGTTTCCCCCTATATCTCTGTTTCTAAATCTCCGATTTGAAAAATTCTTTCTGCACCGGATACAGCTCCTGATGGGAAATCCTTTGCACGTAATTTCTAATTTTTGTAAAAATGGTTTGGCCACCAGGTGGCGTAAGTCTTAATTTCCGCTGCTGGTGCATTTGCAGCAAAATATGAGCTTCTAACTTCTCGATTGCAAAAAAAGTCATTTGTTGACCGATACTACTCATGTCGAGAAACCTTTTAGGGACATTTTCTTCTTGAAATAGGGTATGGTTTCTACGCCAGAGGGCGTAGATGTATGTCTTATTTTTGTCAATATCTCTACTTCTAGGAGTCCGATTTGAAAAATTCCTTCTTTGTTGGATAGTGTCTCCGATGCGAAATGGTTTTCTTATAAATTCAAAATTTTCTTGTATATCATAGACTTTCCGCTAGGGGGCACAAAGGTAAATTGCAGTTTCTGCGTTATTTCTGCTTCCAAAACTCCGATTTGAAAAATTCTTCCTGTATCGCATATAACACCTGATGGAAAGTATTTTTCACATAATTTCAAATGTTTGGGTAAAGAATGGTTTGGCCACCAGGGGGCATAAGTGTTAATATCTGCTTCTGATGTATTTGTAGCAAAATCTGGGCTCCTGAAAACTCGACTAATTTTTTTTTTTTTTTTCTTGGACCGATAGCGCTCATATGGAAAAACCTTTTGAGGAAACCTCCTTCCTAAAATAATGCATGGTTTTCTCACCAGGGGACGTAAAGTCACATTTTGTTTTTGTCGATATCTCTGTTTCTACGCGTCCGATTTGAAAAATTCTTTGTGTTGGAGAGCGTTTCCGGTGCGAAATGTTTCTCATATAAATAAATGTTTTTCTTAACGCACAAGTCTGCAACCAGAGGGCGTAAGCTTACGATTCCGTTCACAACAATATCTGAGGGATTAAAAACACGATTGAAAAACTTCTTTCTTCCGTCAGATACTATTGTTTTCCATACCGGTTCTGCTTTTTAGGAGGAATTCGCAAAAATTATAGTCGCAACCCAGTTCATCCTCAAATCTTTCGAAAGCATAACAGTTGTTTTTTACACATCTGCATAATTGGGAGAAATTTTCATATTTAAGAATTCGTTTGAATCATGATATTTGGATCATACTGTATTATTCTATCCACTACTTTGATCTATTGGGTTGGCCAGAAAGCAATTGCGTCCCCCCCCCTTGTAAATGAAAGGCGAATTTTGAAATGGGAAGCAAAAACTGTAGTCAACAACATATTGTCCATTTTGTTCGATGACCTTTTGCCATCTCGCAGGCAAGCTGATGATTCCGCACTCAAAAAAGTTTTTTTTTTTTTTTTCGGCAAAAAACAGTTTCAAGAACGATTTGATAGTCTCATCAGTAGTGTAGATTTTACCATTCAATACGTTTTGCAACGAAAGAAACAACTAGTAGTCTGATGGTGCCATGTCTGGCGAATATGGTGGATATGCTAACACATCCCATCCGAGCTGCAACAATTTTTGACGAGTGACCAAACTTGTATGTGGTTTTGCGTTATCATGGCGAAACACAACATCTTTGCGATTCACCAATTCTAGACGCTTCTGTTTGACTGCATCACTTAATTAATCCAGCTGACGACAATACACGTTCGAATTAATGATTTGGTACCTCGGAAGCAATTCAAAGTACACAATACCTTTGAAATCCCACCAGACTGACAGCATAACCTTCCTTTGGTGCACATCAGCTTTTGAAGTGCTTTGAGCAGGTTCATCACGCTTGCTCCACGATTTTTTTAATTGGATGTTGTTGTAGACGATCCATTTTTACCGCCTGTTATCATACGTTTCAAAAATGAATCGTTTTCTTCACGATGCAAGGGCGAATCGCAGATGTCAACCCGCTTAGTGAGATGAACTTCATTGAGTTCATGTGGTTTTCAACATAATTTATTTAAGAAAATAGGCTGTTACATCACTATCGTTCGCGCCTATCAAAAAACATAAAAATGCACATGACATTTATAATGATATGAACTCATGAAAAAGGGTAAAGCTACCCAGATTAAAATAATAAGAACACGAATGCAGGCAAGCATTCTATGAGTATCGTAATGGTACAGGAATCTGGGGTCAAGTGCAACCCCATAAGACGTAAAATACAACTAGAAAAACACAGGAAGCATATTTCGCATATGAGAGCAAATAACAAAATGATATCAGGAGAATGTACTAGAACAGAGAATGTAAGTAAATACAACGATGTATGTAATAAACTGGAACGATACACAAAACACAAGATACAACATCGCAAAGTCGGTGACACATCAAAAATTTTGATCATAAAATACAGGGATGCTAACGGAGATAATAACGTCACAGAACACGACTCAACTGATAAGACTGTGACGTGCCTGCCAGCAGGACGCACACGACATAAAGGCAGATAGCAGCAATAACGAACGTCTGCGTAGCTCAGTTGGTAGAGCGACTTTTTCCGGAATAAGTGGACTCGGGTTCGATCCCCGGCGTGGACCAAAAATGACGGAGAAATTTACTTCGTTGCAATGGCGCCCGAACTTCCCGGATGACCCTGCAGTTCAGGATCTCGCAATGGTGTGATGTTCTCTCCATACCGCGAGATAGGAAAAATAAGAGAATCCCTTCTTCAGCGCTTCGAAAAATGAATGTGTGATGTTGCATTCCACACACTAGATTGACTGGGAGTTCTCAAGTGCGTGTTCTACAGCGGATGGCTGCCTGCGACGATTCATAGTCACGGCTGACCCGTGGGTTATGCCCCCGGCCCTCTTTCGCGGGGGGGGAGATTGACGTGCCTGCCAGCAGGACGCACACGACATAAAGGCAGATAGCAGTCAGGACGAACGTCCGCGTAGCTCAATTGGTAGAGTGACTTAATCCGAAATGAGGGGACCGGGTTCGAGCCCCGGCGGGGACCAAAAATGACGAAGAAATTTACCTCGTTATAAGACATAACGACATACTACAGGATAAAAATATGTTCGTGAGCAAGATCACGTGTAATATGCAATGTGAGAAAAAAGGAAATTTGTACAACATGTTGCCACACAAATAAAGTTAATTAACAGTGCACACAATGTTATTCGACATTAGTGAAAAAAAAAGGAAACTGAAGGAAAGAGTAAAGACACAATACACACTAGGTACGGTGAGTAAAAAAGAAAAACATTAGAAAACAGTGTATACAACCTGGCGGAAACAAGAATCCAAAGCTTGATGAGTCAACGTCTCGTGAACAGTATACCACCTTTATAAAGTCATGTTGTTTTCAACATATTGAAAGAAAGAAAAGGGTGATGCAGTTCTACACTCTGTTCATAAAAATAGAAGAAACACGACTAATAAAATGAATAGAACACTCAGAGTGGTTAATATCGTTAAAGTACGTAACACAATTATCACTCAGGGAAGCTATGAAAATGAAATCTACAAGAGAGGTGCAGACCCTAGGTTATGAAAGAGGTACAATGTCATGATGCTGATACAGAGAACAAGAAAGAATACACTAGAAAATGTACAGCACATTTGCAAAGTGATGCGATAATAACGTGATCGCCTATAACACGGATAAAAACCATAATAACTATGTATAAGTACGTACAAACAATTACGATATTTACAGAAAACAGCAGGCAAGTAACATTAATCATAAATGGGGTCACAATAGGGAAAACCAAACACGTACTGTGGTGCGAAACTCAAGTATGTACAACACAATACAATGTTAACATGGTACCATAACTATGCGTACGTAGGTTGCCACAGTGTGGCTACTCAGAAAAGAAAAAAATAAGTAAAAACACAGAGCACTCTTGGCACGGTGAAGCAAATAACGAACGAAAGACACACTGGACTTAGTGCTTCAAACACAAAAAAACACCCAACATATACTCAAATGGCGAGACTGACAGAATTCCTATCCATCGTAAACCATCCTGAGTGCTCGGCCCAGGTGGTGTGAAATGTTGTGAGAGAATTTGACGATCGGCCGGTGTTATATTCAAGTCGAAGGCGTGCAACTATTCGGCCTCGAAAGCACGATAGCAAACGACTGCCGGCCTGCAGAATTGAAAGTGGATGCGATGCAGAACGTTGTGATTGATGAAACATGTGAATGACATGTTTGACAAGTACAAATAGAAAACAGCACGTATCTGGTAGACGTGTTGGCGGATGCTTCGTTAATAGAAGCCACGGATATGCTTAGAATGGAAGATCTTGAGAAACAATGAGACCAGCCAGGCGGAAAGCAGTATTGAGAAGCAGTAGCAGGATGGGGCAGTGGTAATAGGTGTGGTAAACATCACCGACATTACTACAGAAAGAGCAGAGTGGAGAAGAGACCAGCGACATACGGAAAAGAAGATGGGGAACAGCGAGACGACGGTGAAGGAAACGGCAGTGAAGATTGTGCTTGAGCCGAGAGGAGAGATGAGAGGAGGAAGCTGACCAGACGGTCATGGAAAGCGAGGGAGCGAAGTCAGAGACGGGTTGTGGAAGGTCCGAAGGTGAACGGAGAAAACGATAGAGGGAGGCAGTGGTGAAAGAAAGGACGGGGGCGACAGAGTCAAGGAGAGGAAGAAAGAACGGAATAGGAACACTGTGTCCAGAGACAACACGGAGTCCTTCGCAGTAACCAAAGCAGGGTAAAGAGAGAGGAAGGAAGTGCGAAGTAGGGCATACTCCTCCACGAGAGAAGGAGTAGGAATAGGAAAAAGGGAAGTAATGGGTTTCCAGCTGAGGTTAGCAGTAGTCAGGGCGTTGATTGTTAAGATGCCAGAACGAACCCAGAGTGGGATGGAGAAAGAAAGGTTGGTTAGGAGGGTGCATCAGTGAGGAAAAGAAGAGTGATTCGACAAGGAGATCAAGAGTGGTGACAGGAGGAGCCCGTAAAAGAGGAAGGGATAGGAAAAACGTAAGAGCTTCAGAGATAGTAGACGGAATGTTAGAGGAAGGAAGGGTGTAAAACTCCATCCGGAGGAAAAGAAGAAAAGTGAAGGACGGATCATGAACAGAAAGGATTGCATCAAAAGAAATCACGAGAGCATAGGCAGAGGTAAGCAGACGAAGAAAAATGGTAATACGGTACGCTCTATAGTATTGATGAATATCAATGAGCCGGATGCCACCATGCGACCCAGGAAGATACAATGTCTGGGCCGCCGACCAATGCTTGGACTGTCAGATGATGGAAGTGAACTGACTATTGATGTCAGTAAGACGAGAGGCCAAGAAAACTGTCGAATTCCAGGAATATGTACATAGTGAGAGCAGGTAACGCTGGACAATATGAGCACGTTGAAAATAAGATGCAAATGAAAAGACGAAACGCCAATACGCAGCTCGGCGCCGAAGCCTTGGGAAAAGCTTGGTCCATATAGCTTGTCCTGCGGTAAACGGATGACCAGCATAGGTGCCGAGGATCTTCTGGATCGAGGATGACCACACGGCTCCCCAAGGGGAGTCAGTGCGGCCTATCCAAGACCCACACCAGAGACCAGTACTCTTACAGACATTAAGTGATGCTCCCGAAACAGCAGCATATCGGTGATAGGTGATGAGTAGGTCCTCAAACTGAGCACCTCTCCTGATGCAAAACGTCGCATCGTCTGCATAAGCGGAGAATGTATACTCGTGATGTCGCGTACTTGCTACGGTAGGCGGCAGCAAAGATCGAAGAGAGCGATGAGCAACACTCAGGAACGGTTCAAAGGCTAATGCAAAAGGTTGCCCAGAGAGGTGGCAACCCTGCCTAATCTCACGTTGAAAAGGAATTGAAGCCGTCAGAAAGGAGGCCGCCCGGACATGAAAATGGACGCCCCAATAGAGACTAAGTAAAAGAGTAACCAAAGAAGAGGGGAAACCAAAGCTAAAAAGAGTAACAGAAAGATAGTCGTGAGAAATGTTATCGAAGGCTGATTTTTGAGCAAGGCAAGTGGTTCAGAAAGCTTACGAACAAGAAAAACAAGGTTGTGAACAAAAGATATGTTATTAGCGATAGACCGACCAGGCACAGTGTATGAATGGTCGGGCGAAAGGATGAAAAGAAGAACAAGATTCAAACGACGGAAAAGGAGTTTGGTAAAGAATTTATAGTCGAGATTTAGAATGGAAATTGGACGCCAATTTTGCAGGTCCAGGGGTCTCCCTTCTTCGGCAAAAGAATGACGTGGGCCACCGTAAACTCCAGCGGCAGTGCAGAAGACGATTGAGCTGCGGAGAAACAGGCAAGAAGGAAGGGGACAAGAGATGGAAGGAAAGCACGGTAAAGGAAAGAGGCAGGCCGTCAGGTCCAGGAGAGGCCTGAGGATTCAGAGAGGCTTTTGCCTCTCTAAGTTCAGCGGAGGAAAAGGCAGCGAGAAGAGAAGGACAGAGTTGTGAGGGGACCTGCGGAAGAGCACGAAGAAGGAGGATGAAGAAAGAGAGTGAGTCTGCACTACCGATCGGAATTTATCTCGGAAAAATTGACGATAGTGGCTGAGTCTGATAAAATAGTTCCACAGACAGACGGAGATGTCGGAGGGTATTAGATGAACGCCGGAGTCTTTCCGTGCGAGAGAGAAATTCACATGATTGAGCTGTAGAGGAAAGATGAAGTAATTTCATCCGACAGAGAGCTTGCTGTGCCATCGGATGTAGCAGCGCTCTAAGGGCATCCTGTACTTCAGGATATGATGGATCTGTGAGAGACATCGAGGAAAGGATGTGACGTACCTGCCAGCAGGACGCACACGACATAAAGGCAGATAGGAATCAGAATAAACGTCTGCGTAGCTCAGTTGGCAGAGCGACTTGTTCCGGAATATGCGGCCTCGGGTTCGAATCCCGGCGTAGACCAAAAATGACGGAGAAATTTACTTCGTTATAATGGCGCCCGAACTATCCGGATGACCCGGCCGTTCAAAATCTCGCATTGGTGTGATGTTATTTCCACACCGCGAGACAGGAAAAGTCAGAGAATTCCTTCTCCAGCGCTTCGAAAAATAAAAATGTGTGATGTTGCATTCCACACAGCAGATTGACTGGGAGTTCTCAAGTGCACGTTCTACAGTGGATGGCTGCCTGCAACGATTCATGGTCACGGCTGACCCGTAGGCCATGCCCCCGGCCCTCTTTCGGGGGGAGGGGGAGATGTGACGTACCTGCCAGCAGGACGTACACGACATAAAGGCAGATAGGAATCAGAATAAACGTCTGCGTAGCTCAGTTGGTAGAGCGACTTGTTCCGGAATAAGCGGCCTCGGGTTCGAATCCCGGCGTAGACCAAAAATGACGGAGAAATTTACTTCGCTATAAGGATTCCACGAAGGTTGCTGATTTGCATACCACGTTCAGTACGGGCAGCAAATGAGTATTGTCGGATTAACATACGAAGCTCAAACTTAATGTCGAGCCACAACTTGAGTGCGCTTGGTGTTGTGGCGAGAAGGTGATGACGATCATCCAAGAATCGACGGATTGTGGTACAGAAAGTTTCGTCCTGAAGCAAGACATCATCAATGGACCAGGTACGCTGTACAGTAATTGGCAGTGCAGAAACGCAGATAGACAGCGTCACCGCTCTGTGATCAAACGAGGTTGTTGGCACATGCCGTGCCTCCGTAGATGCAGGGAGCAGCTCGGAGGAGACGTAAATTCGGTCCAATCGGGCAGCTGACGTACCTTGCCGAAGTGAATTGCTCCAGGTATATGAAACCATGTTTGGATGAAAATGACGGAATGAGTCAACAAGATGATGGTCGGAGAGGAGTAGCTTAAGCAGATCGACTAGGATAGGACGAAATTCACTTAGAGATCCGCTGCGGTCCAACGACGGGAACAAAGTGCAATTGAAGTCTCCTCTCCTCCTAAGACATAAAAATCATCGGGAGAAATTGCAGTAAGTGCTGAACGTAAACATTGAAAAAGGGGGTCAATGAGAGATTCATCTGCAGGAATATAAATATTAAATGTGTGATAGGTAATATGATCAATACAGAATACACAACATTGTAACAAATCAAGGTATAAATTGTTTACAGAGACTGTAGTCAGTGAGTGAAGCAAACGGTTGTGAATGTCAATGGCAACACCACCGGACTGCAACCGTCTGTACGCATGGAAGAACTTAAAAGGTCAACTACGCCAACGATGGAATGGCGTTGTAGGAGAGCATTTCGTTTCTTGAACGAAAAGAACGTGTCGACAAGTCTTCATACACTTATGAGTTAGCGTCAGGGGTGCTAAACCCCCGACAGTTCAGCGAAACTGCCTTGAAAGTGGTAGGTCACTTATAGGGGTCGCAGCTTTTGTGACAGTAGTTTGAAGCGGATGAATGTGCTGCCGGATGTGTTTGCCAGCCGCACTCAGGTGGCCAGACGGTTTGGCATAGACATCAAGAACCCGATCCAAAGAGATAAGTTGCTGAAGAATATTTGGCAAAGCATTCTCATGTCGCTTGACAAAGATATGTGCTGTAGCAGGATATTGTTTGACACACATGAGAGAATAAAGTTCCTTGTATGACAATGGTGTAGGCGATAATTCAAGGCTAGACATTTGGGCAGCAAACTCGTCAAACGACACCACTACATCGGTGGGGTCCGGTGACGTTTCAAAATCAACGACTCGTGGTGGCGAAGTACGGGTCCTGGGAGAAGATCGAGTGGGGCTCCCGCGAGCTCGTCCCCTCTTGGCGGAGGCACGAGCTGGTTTCGGGGGTTGACGCTTTTCCAGTCGTGCTTGGCGTTCAGGCTCCGAGCTATCACTCATGGTTTGATCCGCACTGTGATATGCAGTTTCATTATCCGGAATAGAGAGATCTGCCTCTGACGTAACACCCCCTTTAGCTGACTCCACTGGTGGATAGGGAGCACGAAAGTGAGTCTGAGCAAGTATAGGAGGGAAATTTGTCTCGTCCACTGGTGGTGGGAGAACAGCAGACGAAAGGACAGTGTCTAGGCTTGGTAGAACGGCAGTCGGACGCACTGGAGCGGAAACCATCTCCGGGTCTGTTTGGGAGTCTCCGCTGGAACTGCAGACTTGGGAGACGTGGAAACTTTGGGACACTCTTTGTAAAAGTGTCCAAATGCTTTGCAGGTGCTGCAATGAAATACAGTTAGGAGATCAACATAACGCACCTGCCCAGAACACTTTACTTTAAACTGTACTGGGATCGTGCTAATGCTGTCAGGAGTTGTGAAGAGGACCCACGCAACGCGACGTATGCCACAAATGGATTTGTCGTCGGGATCCTTTGGTGCTGCTGAGAATGTCTTCACCGTGCCTACAACACGGCCAAGGATAGAGAGGACGGCATACAACATTGTGTCTGTGACTCCCGGTGGCACTGGATATAATGACACGTTGATGGGTCTCTGCGCTGCAGGCGTAGGCTCTAAGAACTGATCACCGAGAGTGAGACCTGTTTGTAGGATGGTAATAGCATATTCAGCTTTAATGAAGTACACAACAACTGTCCCGGCCAGCCGGAACATATGAGAAATGGCTTGCGGATTGAACCTGTTCTTCAGGGCAGTGTAGTACACTTTTATCCAAGGCAGAATTAAAATTAGCACTAGCTGCAGTATCATCAGGAATGTCAAGAGTGATGGTGTTTTCTTCTCGGCGAACATAGGACGCCATGCCCGCTGCTCCGGCGTACTGTGTTGGAGTGGAGTGGATAGGAATAGAAGTAGTGACTGCTGTAGAGTAGGTGGTGGAGGATGACTGCTGTGCAGGAAAAGAAGGAATGCCACCACAATCGATGACGTCCATAGCAACGTCAGTAGTAGCAGGGTCAGTAGAAATTGATGTATTAGGAGAAGGTAGCGAATCGACGTGATAAGAGAGTACGGACGTACCGTTAGATGAGGGAAGCGCATAACCGCCAGTTGGATCGGACAGCGTAGCGACGCCTCCTCTGGAAGAAGAAGTGGAGTTCTTCCCGGAAGTGAGGACAGTGCTAAGTCCCCCACCACCGAAAGACGCCATTTGCAATGGCGCCTCAGTGATAAGCAACGACCAGCTCGGTCGAAAATAAACACAACGTAATAACTCAACTAAAAATGCACTCACCGGCTCAGGAGTCAAACGGAAAAAAGCTCTGGACCTTTATACTTCGTACACACACAAAATTAGAGAACTTAAAGCGCTATATACGTGACTTTAGACACAAAAATGAGGAGCAAAACAAACGAGCTCGATATGTGGTTACCCACATATCGAGCTTACTAACGTATCCCCATTGCTTTGAGTGGTTTTCAATGCTTAATTTCGATATGTTCAGATTTACAGCAATCTCTCGTGTCGTTAAACGCCGATTGGATTCGATCAATGCCTTTATTTTGCTGTCGTCAGTTTCGGTTGGCCTTTCTGAGCGTGGTGCATCTTTCACATCAAAATTTCCAGAACGAAATTTCGCAAACCAATTCTGACACTGTCGTAGTTTTAAGACATCTTCACCATACACATCACATAACTTTTTATGCGCTTGCACAGTGTCTTTTCTTTTTCGGAAGTAATACAGCAAAGCATGACGAAAATGTTCCTTTTGATTGTCCATTTTGGAATCGACGCCAAACAAACACTTGTTAACGAAATCATGCACATTCTGTTCCTGAAACAAGCTTGAACTGTCAGCTGTCACGTTACGTAATGAACTTTCGGTTTCAAATTTCGTTAGTTACATTTCAAGACATGTTTTGCCATCAATGTGTAAAAAACGCAATGACGTTTTGGCCAACGCAATAATTTCAACAAGCTGAATACTGAAGGGGTAGGGGAGTGAAAGCAGAACTGAACTGTCGTCCATTTTTCAACCATGCATTTTTACATTTTCTTGTTACCGCTGATTCGTCGGATATTTTTACGGCTTCCTCTTCATATTTTGGGAATGTTTTCTCCTTAGTATTTTTATTCATCCACCCATAGTGAAATCCTGGATGTGCCACAAATACTGGGACACAAGAAGGCTATCCACACACACACACACTCCTGCCCCCCTGTCTTCTTAAATGTGCTCTGCTCCTGGGTGAAAGAATATGTGGAATATCGTCATTCTTATTATGGAAGATGTCGCTAACAGACGGTTGTCTTATATTCATCTTTTTGACGTTCTGGTGTTCTTAAGTCATACTTATATCCAAGTAACATTTGAAGTACCAGTTTAGCAAAAGAACTGCGTTAAGAGAAATTTGAGATTCAAATATCTGAGGTATCAAAATGAAATATTAATTGTTCACGAAATTATGCGTATACAAAATTCTAAAGGTTTCAACCCTGATTATCATCAAGTTAAGTCTGGGCTAAAATTGGAAATAAACGAAAAATTCATTTTATGGGCAAATTCGCACACGATTTTCAGGAGAGCAGCATTTCTTCTGTTTTCGTTTCTTTTTCTTTCTTTCGCGGCGGAGAGGAAAATGAGGTTCCTAAACTATGAAGAAAATCCTACTTCTGAAGAAATAACGCTTTATTTGATCCTTTTTTTCTTTTAAGTTCGGTTCTTCAGAAAACTGTTTCGAAATTTGCAACTAAGTGAACGAAGATTTCCTGACAGTTTAGTGCGTGCTATCATCAATACAAAAAAACGTGTTCCTTTTTTTCTTTGTCCATATTCTTCTAATTCAGCTTAAACCCACGAACTGAAGGGATTTTTTTTTGCTTCTGTTCATTTCTCTATCCCAGCTTTATTTCGCTCAGCCCCACTAACACAGCCTCAAAGAGGGGGAGCCCCTCATGAAACGATACTGAAAGTACCGAGTAAACATCTTTTCTATCAATGCGGTTTCTTTGAGGAGGCTCTTCGAGCAAATTTGGGGAAGATTACTTTTAGTAGCCAATGCGTGGGCATATGTGGCAATAAATGAAGTACGTGACTAATAGAAGAGTACTTCGAAACGGCTAAGAAAGTCTAGGATGATCCTGAAGTTTTTTCCTTCTACTTTCCTGAGCTCTTTTCTCTGGAGTCTTTTATGCCTTTCTTTCACGGGCTTCTTTATTTTACTCCCCTTTCTATAAAAGAAGACAGTGAAAGCAGCGGCGACGGGGCAAAAGTCGCTAGGCCAGATAAAAAGAGAACAGTTCGTTTCGAAGAAGGGAAGGCGTTCTCTTTCATCGTTAACTTTCTGTGATGCCAAGAGAAGTAAGGCTTAAAGACTATGTCACTTGAGCTGTGACTCTAGAAATAAGTGGGCCTTTGTAGACCTTTATATGTTTTGCAGTACAGAAATGAGTCTTGTTTGCTCCAGCAAAATGTGATACTTTTTCGTCCATTAAAACTATTTCTTGAAAGATAACTTACTAAACCCAGCATCCTTTACAAGAAGCAAAAACAGAAAATCCCCGACGTAAGAAGTTCTGTACCGGGATGGATTCGGTTTTAAAATATTTTGCAATGCAATGAACGTTAATCCACGAGAAAGACAGGAGCAGAACGCTGCCGATTTGTGATTCCCACAATAGACACATTCTCTGTTCCTGTCTTGGGTAGCGTACCGACTTTCTGTTCGTATTGGGTTGTTGCAAAGGAAATGTTGGAATATTCATGGAAACTTCAAACTTGCGAAATACACTGTATTAATCAAAATTGCCACATCCAGCAGCAGCACACTTTTGCCAATGAGAACTAAACGTCTGCATGCCATCTTAAAAAATGTCGAGCTTCGGGATGAAATATCAGATTTTACAGACTCGTGCATTTTGGAGGTATTTAAGGAATTAACGCGCCACACGATGTGTCTGGTGATATGTGTATTTAAAGCGTCTGCCTACAAATCACTGGTCATTTCGTCGTCAGTAGCACCAGGTTTGGTTCTCTATCACTCTGTCAGTGTTAATTTCGTCCACGTTCACTTGGCCCAGTTCATTTCCTCCACGGTTCACTTTGTACACCGTTCACTTTGTCCGCTCTTAATTTCGTCCACCGTTCACTTTGCCCACCGTTCACTTTGTCCGCTCTTAATTTCGTCCACCGTTCACTTTGCCCAGTTCATTTCGTTCATGTTCACTTGGTCCAGTTCATTCCGTCCACGGTTCACTTTGTCCACTGCTCATTTCGTCCATCGTTTACTTTGTTCTTGTTCATTTCGCCCACGTTCACTTAGTCCAGTTCATTCCGTCCCCGGTTCACTTTGTTCAACGTTCACTTTGTCCGCCGTTCACTTTGTCCACAGTTCACTTTGTCGCTGTTCATTTCGTCCATCATTCACTTTGTACAGTTTATTTCGTCCACGTTGACTTCGTCCAGTTCATTCCGTCCACGGTTCACTTTCTCCACCGTACACTTTGTCCGCTGTTCATTTCGTCCATGTTCACTTGGTCCAGTTCATTTCGTCTACAGTTCACTTTGTCCACTGCTCATTTCGTCCACCGTTCACTTTGTCCCTGTTCATTTCGTCCACGTTCACTTAGTGCTGTTCATTTAGTCCGCTGTTCGTTTCGTCCACCGTTCACTTTGTCCATATTCATTTCGTCCTCAGAATGGATGGAATACCGTGAAAATTTTCTGTTATGATGGAATTTTTGTTACTGGGCAGAAAAAAAATGGTCAGTGGACGTTGCTTACGTGTGATTTTTTTTCCTGTTTAAGTTTTTCGATTAAAACATAACGATTTATGTCTTATTTAAAGTAAAACGAGGAACTGAACTTTGAAGAGATTTTTAAATCTTTTGTGTGGTACGATGTGAATCATTATGACATAAATCCAAGTTTTATAAAATCTTTTAATGTTTTAAAATACATATTGTTTTTGATGGTGTAAGTTAAAACTAAGAAATGATTTGCAATGGTAACTATGTTCGTAATCGACAGACTGTTGAAATAATTTATCGTTATTTACTCTTGAGAAACCACACGACATCCAAAATGCTAATGCAAATTCACTGATAATGCTAAACTTAGAATGAATGAGTTATTAATCAACGACGACTCGGCACTTTAAGTTATTGCGTATTTCTGCTTTCTATTTAGTAAGTTTTAAACAGGCTTATCGGGAATTATTACCCATTTGGCACTTAAGGCTGTCTTTGAATGAATGTGAGAGAAATTCTATCCTATATCTGCAATGTAAATTCTTTTGTACACATTTTCTCGAAGACTATTACTTTGTAGTGTTTGAAATTTTGAGAACAAATAAAAACGACCTATAGCTAATATGTGCCACAGTTACTATACCGTGCAAATTAATTGGGACAAGCTATTTTATTCTCAGAATTGTAATGTAATCGCCAGTTGATGTCGGAAACATACGTAAACCAGTTTTATCAGCTGTGAGGTGGTGTGACTGTTAGAATTTGATAGAAAGAATGTGGTTTGACCGGTTTTAAACAGGAAATAGGCACTTCACCTTCAGTTGTGAGCTTTCGTGTGTGACAGGTGGATGTTAGTTTTTACTCTCTGTGAGTACCTGCTGCTTTCGTGTATTGAAAAAGGGATATTTCCCCAAGAAAGCGTGCAAAAAATATTTGCTCTGAAGGATCACACTTCTATGACAGTGAGAGATATCGCATCTGCAGTTGGTGTAGGCAAATCAAGTGTATCAAGACTGCTTGCGCGATACAATCCACCTGGATCATCGTCTCCAAAAAAGAGGTAAATGTGGAAGAAAACGAAAAACAACTCCACGAACCGATAAATATCTACTCAGAAATAGTAAAATGAATAAAAAAAAAAAAAAAAAACAAGCGCCGACCTTCAAAAAGATTTATTGGCTAGTGGTTGTGATGTTACTGTACGCCGTAGGCTTCTGGAAGTTGGCCGGAAGGCAAGAAGACCAACGGAAAAACAATATTTGAATGCGAAAATGAAGATAAAACGTTTAGCATGTGCCAAAAAATATAAATTATGGACTGCTGACGACTGGAAAAAGGTAATTTTCAGTGATGAAACTCATTTATTTGTGCAGGGTTACCAAGCAAATGTCGTTAGACGAACCAACTCAAAACAAACAAACTGTAAAAATCCCTCTGAAACAGATGTTTTGGGGGGTTTTTCACATCAAATGGCACTGGAAGCTTAGTTCCTGTTCAAGGTATGATGAATTCAGCCAAGTACGTAGAAATATTACACCGTAAGATTATTCCATTCTTGTACACTTTTGACGGGACATTTCAACATGACTTGGCGCCATGTCACAATTCGAAATCGGTCAAGAATTTCATGCTGGAAAATCAAATTCATTTGCTTGATTGGCCTGGAAATTCACCAGACTTAAATCCCATAGAAAACTTGTGGAATATTTTGAAGAGACGTTTAGGTAAAATGGACTGTACAACCAAAGAACACATAATAAAGAATGCTATAAAAGTGTGGTTCCACGATTATGAAGTCAAAAATATGTGCACTCAATTAATGGAACGAATTAAAAAAACGAATTGTCAAGAGATCACTTCTCAAAAAAAACGAAAGAGTCAAGAGGTCACTTCTGCTAAAAGAGGACATACTTCCTACTAATACATGTATTTATCAGTGTATATCAAAGCATAGAATGATATAAAGGCATAGTTTTGGAAAAAAGAGTGATTTTTTTACTTTGTCCCAATTAATTTGCACAGTATAGCATTATTCCGAAAAAATTGTTAGAAACGTTTTTAAAATTCAATTTACCTGACTCGAAAGTACTCCAATTTGGGCGCTAGATGGCGCAACAAGTTATCTTAGCAGTTTTTCTGTCTCTGGAAAAAACGAAATCTCTCATTTCTGTCTGATTTTTTTTTTTTTTTAGTTATTTAGGCCAAATATAAATAATTGAATGGGGCCAAAAGTGAGACTGGACTTTTGTCTCCCATAAATCATCTGAAATCCTACTGTACGTTCATTGTTTGAAGAGAAAATGTGTACATTAGCAGAGAACCCCTGAATCTGAGCTATAGAAACTCCACCTACCTACTAAACTCCACCCCAAACAATGTTATTGGTTAAAACATAACAGCACGTATTTTGTTTTCTCATTGTGGAGCCAACGAGAGACCGCTTCCATTCAGCATATGGCGAGGTCTGCAATGATTCGGTGACGCCAACTTCTGGGACAGTCCCTCAAGATGTAAAAGCCACGCCCAAGGAGTGATCTTTTGCTCCATCTATCGCAGAAGAGTAACTCTAACACTCATTCAAAGACAGCCTTAACATAAAACAGTTTATATTCCAGTGAGAATCCTTTTAGGAGATTATAATACTCTTTTAGAGCTCTTTCTGTAAGAACAACAAAGAGCGAGTTCGCACACATCACAGCGGCGCCATTACAACTAATCCAGGGTCGTGATCCCATAATTCTCTGCAATAAGCTGCTGGCTGGTCAGCATTCACGCAAACACGAACTGAAGCTCACAAATGTAAACTTGAAGCAGGTGTTCGACGAAAATAAAAGAAATAAGCAAAGGACGCCATCATCTAACAGTTTTCATATAATTCTTAGCTCTTCAGTATATTTATATTTTTCTTCTCATTATTAATTGCTTATAATTTTCATATTACGAGGGTGGATCGAAAAGTAACGCACACTATTTTTTTGGCAATAGTTTAATAGATAGGCAAAACAAAATATATGCATAGTGAAACTACATTTCTTGGTTATTTTCGAACATAAGAACTGAGAGGCTCAAGACATTTATCCCAGCATGGTACCAGTTTTAGTATACCTGTGACGTAAAACAGAGGTGAATCACGTGTGAAGACGACAAATCAGCAGCGGTAAATTCTGTCCGTGTAGCGTAGTCCGGAGACCAACTTGCTCCTGAGTGAAGGGGCCCGGATTCGTCACGGACATATTGGTATCTTTTTTTTTTTTTTTTTTTTTATTGGAATTTTAACGACCACCGTGAGCAACTCAATGGGCTATAAGCAGTCGCCCGTCCCTAATTTAGGGTCACTGGTTCCAGGGAAGGGAGAGAGCCAGTGCCGTAAGACAAACACAACATCCATGCCTCACCGGGATTCGAACCCGGACCCCTTTCGGACGAATGATCAGAGGCCATCGCTTAGACCACTGCGCCACCGGGGCGGCCATATTGGTATCTTCTCCTTGGCGCCCGAACGTGACTACTGGCTGTTGGGTTCTTCGAGAAATGTTTGATGTTTGTCCTACACGTCGTATAAAACGAACAAACAAAAAGTGAGAGAGAGAGAGAGAGAGAGAGAGAGAGGAAAGATAAGAGGGATATAATGTGATGTACTGCATAGGCGAATCGCGTGAGAAGACGACAAATCTTCAGCGGTACATTCCGTCCGTGTAGCTTAGTTGGGAAACCAACTTACTCCGGAGTGAGGGGGGCGGACAAATTTGTGTTTTCACATACCTTGTTCGTAAAAGTCCTTTTTCTGGGGGTATAGCCACCTGCGGAAAACCAATTTGACTTCGTCAGCCGAATCGAAGTGTTGGCCGCCTAGGAATCTTTTCAAGGAACCAAATAGATGCAAGTCCGAAGGAGCCAGGTCGCGACTGTATTGTTGCCGCGACAATTATTCTAATTTCGGGCACATTGCTTTCAGTATAGAAATTCTCCAATTTGGTATTCAAATACAAAATTAATTGTTTTTAATTACGTTAATTAATTAACATAATTAATTACGTGACTGCTTAATTAGAGAATTTTTTAATTAGGTGCACGAACTATCATCCCAACCCAGGCGCATAGGGAGTCGCGGGGTTCTTTTCTTCTCTTTTCTCCATTTTCCCTTCCACGGGGGAAAGAAGATCTAAATTGCAAGCGCCAGGCCAGGTGCAAAATTTCGGAAACTAGGCGAAAGGCATTTTCTTTCATTCCCGGCATGTGAGAAGCAACAGCATTGCGAATTGCACAATGCTTCCGAAACAACAATGGCGTTGCGGTGGCTACACGATGAAAATTTAAGAAAGAAATCTTAAAGCGGTAAGAAGCTAAGGCTAGGCAATAAATGTCACCCAAGAGCGTTGTCGGAGAACATATTTCAGTCGGGCATATGTGACTTCGAGCAGTTTTCAAGTTTCAAAAAGGGTTTGCTCGGAGTCTACTATAATAGAACCCAACAACGGGGTGACAGTTACGGCCAAATAAATTTTTAAAGGGCTTAGCTCAGCAGATGGTCAGCAGGCCCAGGGAACATCTGCTCCAGTGTAGCCACTGGTCAGCCGCCACTGGACAAGCGGTCTACTTGCGTACGAGGGGAGGAAATCCAGAACCAATGGTGGTGCGAGGGATGTTTTCTCGAGGTAAGGACACGCCTAGCCGCAGGGCGAGAAGGGAAAGCGAAAACTAGAATAAAGGCAGAAACTTAAAATTTCACGGGACGAAAAAAAAAGCACGAAAAAGAACGAAAAAAAAGTGAAAGAGGAGAAAATATATAGTAGCGAAAAACGGACAGAGAGAGGGAGAGACGGGGTAGGCAAAGAAATGCCAAACTATGCGGAGTGCCAGAAGTCCGTCGACTTGAAATCAAGAACTGTAGAACAGTAAAGTTCCGAGAAACCATCGGCTGTGTTTTATCCATGGAGGACACCAGACCACCAGCGTTTTTCTCAAACCACCGGATCTATGAGCCCAGCAGAAGTTCTATATAGGGTAAGACATCATCCTAATATTTCAATCCCTTGCATGCTGAGTATTCAGTTAAGTTTTAGAAATGACACCTTATTGCTCACCCCGTACTGGTTGGGTTGTTAGGGATATTGGTAGTTTCTACATTTTCTCAAGTGAACCATAACTTTCTTTCGTAGAGATGTGTTATAATTTAAACCGGTCCCACCATTTAAGTTGTTCTAAAATTAAGCATTATACAGCAAATAAATTTTATATTTGTTTTCTTAAATCAACGTGTTTTTCTTCACGCTGCTCTGCAAATGGGTACGAGTGTCTGTGTATTAGTTTAAAATAAGCCATAGTTTTCTTCCTTTACAGATACCCCTATTCAAGCACATAACCGAATTGTTAGTTCTTTTTTAAATTTAATTTCTTTTGCGGCATATGAGTTCTTGCGACAACCTCATACGAGCTCATATGAATCACAACGCTTTTAAGTCCCAACGATGAGACTGGGTCGCCTATACTAGGAAACCCAATGTCATTGTTGCAAATCTAGATGATCGAGAATCGCTAACAAATTCTATGCCCCTCAAGTTCCCACCGGGACTTGGCGTGGTGACAGTATGGTGGGTGCTGGAGTATCACCCACCTAAACTGCGCAATTTTGTCACGAACGTGTTGTGCAGCAGGTGAGTGAGCGTTCTCACGAAGCAGTCTGAGATTTGTAAGGTCTCTGTTGGATTTTTTTGTCACGAAGGGCATGACGCAACTTTGTCAGTGTTGTTAGCGTATGTTTTTACATTCGGAGTAGTCCCTGTTAGATGAAACTCCACCAGAAGAACGCCATGCATGTCCCACAACACCGTCGTGAGGACTTTTTGTGCAGAATGGGTTACTCTGAATTGTTTTGGTAGCGGGGAATCGGAATGTTTCCACACCATACTGGTATTCTCTGTTTCGGAAGTGTAGTGGTACGCACAGGACTCATCGCCCGTCATGACACCTGCCAGAAATTAATGTATTTCTTCTGCGTAACGCATCAAGTGGTCCAAAGATGACATCATTCTCTGTCATTTCTGACCGTCTGTCAAGTTCTTGGGCACACATCGCGCACTGATCTTGCGAAACTGTAATTTGCCATACACACTATCCTATGCTACATATCGTACGAAATGTTGAACTTCTGTGCCAATGTACGCAGACGAATCCGCCAGTCACTCAGGATTGCCTGTTCAATGCCTTTCACAGTAGCAAGTGATGACGCAGTTACAGAACGTGGCGAATCGGTAAAGTTGCCACTGCCCTCTGCAAAGAAACTGCACCATCTGTAGACGTTGCTGTGGTCCACGCAATTACCACCATACACTTCGAACATTTCTTTGTGAATTTCCATCGAAGTATTTCGTTTAGCATACAAACATCGGTCTATGTGTGTTGCTCTTCATTCGTAGACGACACAAACAACCGCGGCATCTTTGTGCCGTCATTCACACTGTCTTCCACCACTGCGACACCTGGTCCAGCCAAACCAGTCTGTAGCGTAATATTCAAGCTCATTGGTTGCCAAACTGCAACCTACAAAGAGAAAAAGAATTGTTATGCGTTACTTTTCGATCCTACAGTTACTTTTCGCTCCTAATTAGTTACTTTTCGATCCTCCATAGTTACTTTTCGATCCTCCATAGTACTATTTTTCATACGAATGAACTGTAATGCTCTCGATATGTGTCATAGCTATTTAACGTAAGAAAAAGTATAATAACGAAAAATGTTCAGATTGATATTTATTGTGAATTTGCAGTGTGAGAAGGAAAATAGAGACTTTTTACGTAAAGAGGAAAAGGGTCTAAATTTTTCCTCTTCAATCGAAACACAGTTTATGGCCATTGGAATAATATTTTTACAAATCTGATTTTGCGAACAAAAAATAATATTGCTCAATTAATACTTAATGCATTTTATTATTGCACTTAGGGTATAACAGTAATAAAATTCACTGTAACTGGGGTATCAAATGGTACACAGCTTTCTTCTCCCTAATAACGCTCGCCTTGTTATTGTACACTGTCTACCAACAAGTAATTGGACACCTGTGATAGCAAAGGAAAACGAAGTTTATTCACCTTCAATAGTTGATAGAGCCGCCACGAACGGCGATTACAGCTGCGACCCTCCTGGGCATACTCTCAACCAGGCGTTGTAGTACGGCTAGCGGTATTTTCTTCCACTCGGCTTGGAGAAGACAGGTCAGTTCTTTCACCGATTTCGGACGGTGGGGGCACCCCTTTAGTCGACGCTCCAACTCGTCCCAGAGGTGCTTGATAGGGTTAAGGTCCGGGCTCTGCGCAGGCCAGTCAATTCGATTAACCTCATTGTCACCATACCAAGCCATGGTGGACCTCGCAACATGACAGGTGGCATTGTCATCCTGAAAGTAACATGGGTGCACCCCGTAAAACTGCCACAACGTAGGAAGCGCATGGTCATCCAAAATGGTGGAGTAGGTCTCGACGTTGAGTCTACCAGGAATTGCGACCAAGGGTCCCGTGCCATAGCAGGAGAAACACCCCCATAGCATAATTCCACCGCCGCCGAACTTCACAGTTGGCACAATACATTCCGGCAGGAGGCGTTCTCCAGGCAGATGCCAAACCCAGTCCCTGCCATCCGAACGGTAGAGGGTAAACCTTGATTCGTCGCTCCAGAGAACCTGTTTCCACTGTTCAACGGTCCACTGTCGACGTTTTTTGCACAACGTTAGCCGAGCAGCGCTATTGGACTTGTTGATCAAAGGCTTGTGGGCGGCAGCACGTCCATGATAACCGAGCAGATGGGCTTCCTTACGGATGGTATTCATCGAAAGAACACTCTCGGATGCCTGTTGAAACTCCTCGCGGATGTGGCCCATCGATTTGGTGCGGTTCTTCCGAATTTCTCTGGCCAACACCCGTCGGTCTCTAACTCCCAGTTTTGTGGGTCTGCCGGGTCGGGACACATTCCGACAGTCACCTCTCATCTTCCACTTGCCAATCACGTAGGCCACTGTCGATTTTGGGTATTTCAACTCGCTGGATATGTCACGCATGGATCTGCCATTTCTGTGATACTCGACGATTACACCTTTCTCGAAATCAGAGAGCTCCGAACTGCGTGGCATCTTGCATGCGACTGGTTGCGTTGTTGTTTCCCACACGATATTTAACGGCGGTGGCCGTGACGCGTATCAGGACCGCAGATATCGTCGATTGCAGGGGTGTCCAATTACTCGTTGGTAGTAGTGTATGTGAACAATGCAACACTTTGATTCATGCCAAGTGACATATCGTACCACACAAAAAAGCTAAAAAGCTCTTCAAAGTTCAGTTCCAATTTAAAAAGGAAAAAAATCGCATGTCAGCAATATCCACTAACTTTTCTTTTCCTGCTTACGCTGTAAAAAACAAGTGGTGTGAATTCACGGAAAATTTCTGAAAATAACGTGCAGCAAAGTTGCCGGTAAGTGTCTGCCTTTTATCATAAATTTCAGTTTTTAAAAGTGCCCGTTTATTTTAACTTCCGTATTTTCACAGATTTTTCGTAGTCAGAAATTCCGTTGATTTCAGAAAAGTCCATTTCGAGTTTTTCCATATTTAAACTGAAATTCTGCAAAATCGAAAAACCAGCAAATTTCAGCCCTTACCTCCAGGTAATCCTGCCACTACAGCCAGAATCGAACCCCCGTCGGTTCGGTTGTTCCAGCAGGTAACGCATGCCTGTAACCACTGAGCCAGAAACGCTCGGAAATCTGAAACACGTACATCGTAAAACAAACTGCGCGACGATGAAATTTTTGTTCTGTTGTTAATGCGAGTGATTTAGATATTTTATTTTCTGTTGGAGGTTATTACTTTTCTGAATAGGTTTGTAATATATTTTTTCTATTGGAGGACTTTTCACAAATTAAATATTTTTCATCTCGTTTTTTCGAGCAAAAACATGCTTTGCAACTTGATTTTTTTTAACTGACAATGACTTTCAGTAACTATAACAAGTTAGTAAAATCATGCAATGCATTGATTATGATACGCTTTCCAACATACCAGAAATCATTACTTAAGTTATTACTCAAGTTATGAGGATAATGACTATGGAATAAATCTCGATCCTGTGCCCTGACTTTTGATCCCATTTCGATTATATTCAACAGAACCGGTTCAGTATACCTCTGAAATAACATGATAAAGTTTTGTCGCAATCGAAGCATTTTTACGTAAGTTATGATGCATAAGAGCTATGGAATAGATCCCGCTTATGATTCCTAACCTCTGACCCCATTTCGTCCATTTTCAATAGGATTCGTCCCATGGCAGATCCCTACAACATACTAAAATTTCATCCAAATCGAAACATTTTTACGTAAGTTATGACGCATAATGGCGATGGAAGTAATTCCGCACCTATGTCCTGACCTTTGACCCCCATTTCGTTCACTTTCAATAGGGTTCCTTCCTAAGTGTTCCCCTACCACATGCTAAAATTTCATCGAAATCGAACGATTTTTGCGCGAGTTATCGTGCGGAAGAACATACGCCCACAACCAAGGAGGTTATATTACTGGAGACACCACTCCTATCCACGCAGCATTGGCCGCCATAAGTCACCGTCCGTGCTGCAAATAACGTCATGAGCAGGCACGACGCAGCCGCAGAAAAGAAGCTGCTTTGAAACCAATGGAACAAAAGCTTCTAAGCGTATAAACAGATGAAATGAGTAATTTAATAACCTTTATCAATGATACACAAGCTTACTGTTTTATCAACGGTATAATTTAGTTCGTTTTTGTCTGCTTGTGACGTCACGCCACAGGTTAGCTGTGACCTATGGCGGCAGAGCCAGTGGTGTCTCCAGTAATATAACCTCCTTGCCCGCAACGCGTGACGTAATGAGGCAGACGGGAATCGCGACCATCTGCTCGCAAGTGTGTGACGTCATAAAACTTTAATAGGATCCACACACAACACCGTAACGTAATGAGATAGATGGCGTGACCGCGCGCCAATATCTAATGGGACGACGCAATGACATTACACTAAAAACGAGGTAATTCGGGGTGGTTATTTAAAGCCCTAAACGAATTTTCCTAAAGTCGAGATCAAGCTAAATCGAATTCTAGTACCAGAAAACGGTAGGTTAACGACTTTCATCAAAATCATTAGAGCCGTTTTCAGAATAAAATTTACATACATACAAGAACTGCTCCTTTAAGGTCAACTTCAAGTAATTTAGCTTCCTGTACTTCGAATGGAAAAATTTCTGTACACATTTTCTTCCCAATTAATGCGTTCCAAGAATGAAAATTTGAACATCGATTAAAATATCTTCATTTTATAACTTGCAATACTTAATATTTTCTAAAATATAACCATAATTACAGTGCCTAGAAAAATTATGCAATCTAACATTTGTTTGTCTACTGAGGTCATGAAAATACAGGTCTCTCCATCTTTTTTCTGGACAACTAATGCGTTCAGAAGGATGAAAATTCAAACATCGATTAAAATATATTCATTTTAAACTTTGAATACCTAATATTTTCTAAAACATAACCATAATTATGCAATCCAACATTTGTTTGTCTACTAATGTCATTAAAGTACAGGTCGCGCCATCCTTTTTCTGGTTTTAGCACCACCAAAGGAAAAGTTATTGATTTTTAATATAATTATGGTTATGTTTTAGAAAATATCAAGTATTCCAAGTTATAATATGAAGTTATTTTAATCGATGTTCAAATTTTCATCCTTGGGAAGACATTAATTGTGAAGGAAATGTGTACAAAAGTTTTTCCATTGGAAGTATAATAAGCAAAATTACTTGACGTCCACCTTAATAATATGGGATAAGGACAATGGAATGGATCGCAATCCTATGTCCTGACCTTTGACCACATTTCGTCCGTTTTCAATAGGTTTCGTCCCCAGGTGGTCCCCTACCACATACTGAAGTTTGATCGAAATCGAATCATTTTTACGCACGGTATGACGCATAAGGGCAATGGAATGTATCCCGCTCTTATATCCTGACCTTTGACTCCAATTCACCCATTTTGAAAAGGGTTTGTCCCCAGGCGGTCGTCTACCACATAGTAAAATTTTATTGAAATCGAACCATATTTACGCAAGTTATGATGCATAAGGGCAATGGAAGGATCCCGCTCCTACGTCGTGACCTTTGACCCCATTTGTCCCATTTTCAATAGGATTCGTCCCCAGGAGCTCCCTTACCACATACTAAAATTTCATCGAAATCGAACCATTTTTACGCCAGTCATCGTGCGGACGGACGGACAAAGCTGGAGCATATACGCTTCTTTAACCTACGGTTGGAAAGCGTAAAAAAAGGGTGAAAATATAGTATTATTTCACAAAAAAATTCCTAAATATAAATTTACTTTTGATATCTATAACAGTTTTTGTCTTAAGTAATCCAAAGACTGATACATAGACATCGTATAATCAGCTGTACAATAAGTTAAGTACCCGGTTTCTTACAGTAATACAATATATAATAAATAGCTGGTGCACAAAATAGAGAAGAGGAGAAGAAATATTCTGTGCCACAATAAACAAAATTAATGCGATATGTTATCCACAATATTCGATCTCGCTACGGAACTTCAAAATTCGACAGACGGTTGAAATTTAGAATTTTATCAAACCTCAAGTATGCATTCCGACGAATTCCTCCTATTGCCGGAATGTTTTGGTCATATGAATAAGGAAACAAGTTAGTAATATCATGCAATGCATTGATTATAATACGCTTTCCAACATTTCAGAAATCATTACTCAAATTATCACTCAAGTTATAAGAATAATGTCTGTGGAATAAATCTCGGTCCTGTGCCCTGACCTTTGATCCCATTTCGATTATATTCAATAGAACCGGCTTGGTATGCCTCCGAAATAACATGATAAAGTTTTGTCGAAATCGAAGCATTTTTACGTAAGTTATGATGCATAAGGGCTATGGAATGGATCCCGCTCCTGTGTCCTAACCTTTGACCCCATTTCGCCCATTTTCAATAAGGTTTGTCGCCAGGTGGTCCCCTACCACCTACTAAAATTTCATCGAAATCGAACCTTTTTTTACGTTAGTTATGGCGCATAACAGCAGTGGAATGGATCCCTCTCCTATGAACTGACCTTTGACCCCATTTCGTTCACTTTAATTAGGGTTCCTTCCCAGGTGATCCCCTACCAGATACTAAAATTTCATCGAAATCCATCGGTTGTTACGTGAGTTATCGTGCTGAAGGACATACGCACACAACGCGTGACGTAATGACGCAGATGGGAATCGCGACCATCTGCTAGCAAGGTGTGACGTCATAAATCTTTAATTGGATCCACAAACAACGCGTGGCCGCCCCGGTGGCGGAGTGGTCTAAGGCGATGGCCTCTGATCGTTCGTCCGTAAGGGGTCCGGGTTCGAATCCCGGTGAGGCATGGATGTTGTGTTTGTCTTACGGCACTGGCTCTCTCCCTTCCCTGGAACCAGTGACCCTAAATTAGGGACGGGCGACTGCTTATAGCCCATTGAGTTGCTCACGGTGGTCGTTAAACCTCCCATCAAAAAAAAAAAAAAAAAAAAAAAATCAAGGTGTGACGTCATAAATCTTTAATTGGATCCACAAACAACGCGTGGCCGCCCCGGTGGCGCAGTGGTCTAAGCGATGGCCTCTGATCATTCGTCCGTAAAGGGGTCCGGGTTCGAATCCCGGTCAGGCATGGATGTTGTGTTTGTCTTACGGCACTGGCTCTTTCCCTTCCCTGGAACCAGTGACACTAAATTAGGGACGGGCGACTGCTTATAGCCCATTGAGTTGCTCACGGTGGTCGTTAAACCTCCAATCAAAAAAAAAAAAAACCTCCAATCAAAAAAAAAAAAAAACAACGCGTGACGTAATGAGATAGATGGCATGACCACGCGCCAACATTCTCAAACGCTAGTTGTGACGTCATAAGATTTCTAAGCATTGGTAACATTAATGGAACAACGCCATCACTCAAAACGTAATAATTCGGGGTGGTTATTTAACCACTAAACGAATTCTTCTAAAGTCGAGATCAAGCTAAATCGATTTCTAGTACCAGAAAACGGTAGGTTAACGACTTTCATCAAAATTCTTAGAGCCGTTTTCAAAATAAAATGTACATACATTCATACAAGAATTGCTTTTTAAAGGTGGACGTCAAGTAACTTTGCTTCCTATACTTCCAATGGAAAAACTTTTGCACACATTTTCTTCACAATTAATGCAATCCCAAGGATAAAAATTTGAACATCGATTAAAATATCTTCATTTTATAATTTGCAATACTTAATATTTTCTAAAACATAACCATAATTATGCAATTCAACATTTGTTTGTCTATTGACGTCATGAAAATACAGGTCGCGCCATCTTTTTTCTGGACAATTAATGCGTTCACAAGGATGAAAATTTGAACATCGATTAAAATAGCTTCATTTCATAACTTGGAATACTTAATATTTTCTAAACCATAACCGTTATTATGCAATCCAACATTTTTGTGTCCACTGACGTCATCAAAGTACAGGTCGCGCCATCTTTTCTCTGGTTTCAACACCACCAAAGGAAAAATTATTGATTTTTAATATAATTATGGTTATGTTTTAGAAAACATTAAGTTTTCCAAGTTATAATATGAAGTTATTTTAATCGATGTTCAAATTCTCATCCTTGGGAACACATTAATTTGTGAAGGAAATGTGTACAAAAGTTTTTCCATTGGAAGTACAGGAAGCAAAATTACGCCGCCCCGGTGGCGCAGTGGTCTAAGGCGTTGGCCTATGATCATTCGTCCGAAAGGGGTCCGGGTTCGAATCCCGGTGAGGCATGGATGTTGTGTTTGTCTTACGGCACTGGCTCTCTCCCTTCCCTGGAACCAGTGACCCTAAATTAGGGACGGGCGACTGCTTATAGCCCATTGAGTTGCTCACGGTGGTCGTTAAACCTCCAATCAAAAAAAAAAAAAAAAAAAAAAGAAGCAAAATTACTTGACGTCCACCTTAATAATATGGGATAAGGACAATGGAATAGATCGCAATCCTATGTCCTGACCTTTGACCACATTTCGTCCATTTTCAATAGGGTTCGTCCCCAGTGGTCCCCTACTACATACTGAAATTTCATCGAAATCGAACCATTTTTACGCACGTTATGACGCATAAGGGCAATGGAATGCATCCCGATTTTATGTTCTGACCTTTGACCCCACTTCACCCATTTTGAATAGGGTTCGTCCCCAGGCGGTTTCCTATCACATAGTAAACTTTCATTGAAATCGAACCATATTTACGCAAGTTATGACTGATAAGGGTAATGGAATGATCCGGCTCCTACGTCGTGACCTTTGACCCCATTTGTCCCATTTTCAATAGGGTGCGTCCCCGGGTGGTCCCCTACCACATACTAAACTTTCATCGAAATCGACCCATTTGTACGCCAGTTATCGTGCGGACGGACGGACGGACAAAGCTGGAGCATATACGCTTCTTCAACCTACGGTTGGAAAGCGTAAAAAATGAAGACGTAGTTTTTCCGTTAATTTACAAAAGAATTGCGGAAAGGTTTCTGAAAGCTCTGAATTTTCCCGTCTTACGAAGAATTCGCGAAATTCAGATTTCTGCCAGTAATTTCACGGAAAAGATTTTGCATCAGAAATGTGCTCCGTTATTTCACCAAAGAAATGGTGGTAAGTGGCTCGTAAATCTCAGAAAATGTTTTGCAGTGTAGTGAGAAAAATTCCATCAAAACAGAGAATTTCCACGTTATTCCATTCTGAGGAAGAAATGAATGTGGACAAAGTGAAAGGCGGACAAAGTCAACGATGGACGAAATGAATAGTGAACTAAATAAGCAGTGAAAGGTGGAAAAAGTGGCCATGAACGAAATGAATACCGACAAATGATCTGTCACCCCAATTTCAAGAGGATTATTTGAAGAGGACGATGGGTCATAGCCAAATTCATATCGTTTTCTTATATCAATTTAAAACTTGGACACTGTGCATCGGAGACGGCTCGCAACTTAATTGTAGCATTTGGGAAAGCAGCGTTAGTGAAAGCAAGACACGACGTTAACTTTCTAAATTCTGGCCCGACGATTCGAACCGCGGGAATGAACCACGCGGTACACTAGAAGGACCTATCTTTGGCACTGATTGAATCCGACCCACGTCAAAAGTTACGAGAACTTGGTGAGTAATTCGGAGTACGCTATGCAACCACTTCCCGACTTTTTAACACGTCTTTTGTAAAAAATGATCGTGCTTATGTTATCGGTTTGTCCGTCCGTCCATCAGTCTGTCCGTCCGTCCATCAGTCTGTCCGTCCGTCCGTCCGTCTGTACCCACGGTATCTCTGCAACTATTAGTCCGATTTGAAAAATTCTTTTTGCATTCGAAAGCTTGAAATATGCGAATGATGATCCTTTATATCGTTTTTTTTTAAGATGTACAATTTCGCCGCTAGAGGGCGTAAATGCAGGTGATGTGGAATTCAAAAATATGTTTTATTCCACAAAGTTGCTTCTAAACATCCGATTGAAAAAAATCGTTTATCTTTCGACTCCATTTACGTCGAAGAGTATTTTGAATATAGTTTCTTTTTTCAAATTATGCATAGATTTTCCGCTAGGGGGCGTAAAAGTAAATTACATTTTTTTCCGATAACTCTTCTTCTAAAACTCCGATTTGATTTTTTTTTTTTTTTTTTTGTAGCGGATACATCTCCTGATGCACAACCTTTTGCATATAATTTCCAATTTTTGGTAAAGAATACTTTGGCCACCAGGGGGCGTAAGTGTTAATCTTCGCTTCTGATGTATTAGCCATAAAATCTCAGCTTCTAAAATATCGATTGAAAAAATTCTTTCGTGGATTGATGCCACTCACATCGATAAAATTTTTCGGAATATTTTCTTCCTAAAATATTCCACAGTTTCTCCGCCAGGGGGCGTAGATGTATATCTTATTTTTGTCAATATCTCGACTTCTAGGAGTCCGATTTGAAAAATGCCTTCTTTTTTGGATAGTGTTTTCCATGTCGCATGTTTTTCATATAATTTCAAAATTTTCACGTAATTCACAGACTTTTTGCTAGGGGGCGTAAAGGTAAATTGTGTTTTCCCCTATATCTCTGCTTCTAAATCTCCGATCTGAAAAATTCTTTCAGTACCGGACACAGCTCCTGATGGGAAATCGTTTGCACATAATTTCTAATTTTTGTAAATAATGGTTTTGCCACCAGGGGGCGTAAACCTTAATTTCCGCTTCTGACGCATTTGCAGTAAAATATGAGCTTCTAAATTCTCGATTGAAAATAACATCGTTGTAGACCGATACTACTCATGTCGACAAACCTTTTAGAAACATTTTCTTCTTAAAATAGTGCACGGTTTCTACGCCAAGGGGCGTAGATGTATATCTTACTTTTGTCAATATCTCGACTTCTAAGAGGCCGATTTAAAAAATTCCTTCTTTGTTGGATAGTGTTTCTAGTGTGACATGTTTTTCCTATAAATTCAAAATTTTCAAGTAATTCATAGACTTTCCGCTAGGGGGCGTAAAGGTAAATAGCGTTTTCCCCTATATCTCTGCTTCCAAATCTCCGATCTGAAAAATTCTTTCTGCACCGGATACAGCTCCTGATGAGAAATTGTTTGCACGCAATTTCAAATTTTTTAAAAAAATTGTTTGGCCATCAAGTGGCGTAAGTCTTAATTTCCGCTTCTGATGTATTTGCAGCAAAATATGAGCTTCTAAAATCTCGATTGAAAAAAAGTTCTTTGTGGACCAATACTACTCATGTCGAAAAACATTTTAGGAACATTTTCTTCTTGAAATAATGCATGGTTTCTACGCCAGGTGCGTAGATGTATTTCTTGTTTTTGTCAATATCTCTACTTCTAAAAGTCCGATTTGAAAAATTCCTTCTTTGTTGGACAGTGTTTCCGATGCAAAATATTTTTCCTGTAAATTCAAAATTTTCAAGTAAATCATAGACTTTCCGCTAGGGCGCACAATGGTAAATTGCCTTTTCTGCTCCAAAAACTCCGATTTGAAAAATTCTTCCTGTATCGCATACAAGACCCGACGGAAAATATTTTTCACGTAATTTCTAATGTTTGCTAAAGAATAATTCAGCCACCAGGGGTCATATGTGTTAATTTCTATTTCTGATGTATTTGTAGCAAAATCTAAGCTCCTGAAAACTCGACTAAAATTTTTTTTCTTGGACCGATACCGCTCATATGGATAAACCTTTTGTGAATACTTTCTTCCTAAAATAATGCATGGTTTTCCCACCAAGTGACGTAAAGTCACATCTTATTTTTGTCGATAACTCTGTTTCTAAGAGTTTGTAAGCTCACGATTCCGTTTACAACAATATCTGAGGGATTAAAGACCCGATTAAACAACTTATTTCTTCCGTCAGATCTATTGTTTTCCATACCGGTTCCATTTACTTTGAATAGCTTTGATAAATTTAATTTGCGTCAGAACGGATTCAAAAGACGTGCTTAGTACACCCGAAAATTCGGTGTCATCTTTCTTGTTTTTTTGTTTTTTTTTAATGGAGGTTAAACGACCACCGTGAGCAACTCAATGGGCTATAAGCAGTCGCTCATCCCTAAATTAGGGTCACCTTCAGGGAAGGGAGAGAGCTCGTGCCGTAAGACAAACACAACATCCATGCCTCACCAGGATTCAAAACCGTGCCCCTTTCTGACGAATGATCAGAGGCCATAGTTTAGACCACCACGCCACCGGGGCGGCGATATTTAACAGCCATATGTAAAATGAACATGATGCATAAATGGGCGCCATATGAGTTGACGGAAGAGTGCAAAACATGGCAATTGGATGCCTCCCCTGCTTAAGGCAAGCAGACGAACAACGTCTTGAAGCGTTTCGTCACGTGTCATGATAAATGGATGCTGAATAGCAATCGCCGATTGTCCACGCAAAAGGCTCTGAAAGGCCCCAGTGAAGCCCTGAAACACATTCCAATGCCGGTACTACATCCCAAGAAGATGAAGGTCACTGTTCCTTGATCCGCAGATAGTGTAATCCACTCCTTCTTACACCTGCGGCATACAGGGTGATTCATTCGGGACTGAACGCTTATTTTTTAGCAAGTTTTTTTGTATAAAAAGATCGTGCTTATGTTACTGCTTTGTCTGTCCGTCCGTCAGTCCGTCCGTCTGTACCCACGATATATCTGCAGCTATTAGTCCGATTTGAAAAATTATTTTTGCATTGGGAAGCTTGAAATATGCGAATGATGATCCTTCATTTCGTTTTTTTTTTTTTACGATGTACAATTTCGCCGCTAGAGGGCGGATGATGCAGATGATGTCAAATTCAAAAATACGTTTTATTCCACATATTTGCTTCTAAACATCCGATTGAAAAAATTATTTTATCTTTCGATTCCATTTATGTCGAAGAGTATTTTAGACTTTTTTAAATTACGCATAGATTTTCCGTTAGGGGGCGTAAAAGTAAATTACATTTCCCCCTATAACTCTTCTTCTAAAACTCCGATTTCAAAAATGTTTTCAACGGCGGATACACCTCCTGGTGGAAAATCTTTTGCATATAATTCCAATTTTTTGGTAAAGAATACTTTAGCCACCAGGGGGCGTAAGTGTTAATTTTTGCTTCTGATGTATTTGCCATAAAATCTGAGCTACTAAAATGTCGATTGAAAAAATTATTTCGTGGACTGATGCCACTCACATCGATAAACCTTTTCGGAATATTTTCTTCTTAAAATATTTCACAGTTTATCCGCCTCCCCCGCCAGTTTCTCCACCAGTATATCTTATTTTTGTCAATATCTCTACTTCTAGGAGTCCCATTTGAAAAATTCCTTCTTTGTTGGATAGTGTTTTCAGTGTGACACGTTTTTTAAATAATTTCAAAATTTTCAAGTAATTCATAAACTTTCCGCTATGGGGCGTAGTGGTAAATTGCGTCTCCTCCCTATGGCTCTGCTTCTAAATCTCCAATTTGAAAAATTCTTTTTGCACCGGCTACAGTTCCTGATGGGAAATTGTTGGCACATAATTTCTAAGTTTTGTAAAAAAAAATTGTGCGGCCGCCAGGGGGCGTAAACCTTAATTTCCGTTTCTTATATATTTGCAGCAAAATATGAGCTTCTAAAATCCCGATTTAAAAAAGGCGTTTGTTAACCGATACTACTCACGTCGACAAACCGTTTAGGAACATTTTCTTCTTGGAATAATGCATAGTTTCTACGCCAGGTGGCGTAGATGTGTATCTTATTTTTGTCAATTTCTCTACTTCTAGGAGTTCGATTTGAAAAATTCCTTCTTTGTTGGATAGTGTTTCCGGTGCGAAAGGTTTTTCCTATAAAATCAAAATTTTCAAGTAAGTCATAGACTTTCCGCTAGGGGGCAAAAAGGTAAATTGCGTTTTCTGCGTTATTTCTGCTTCTAAAACACCGATTTGCAAAATTCTTTCTGTATCACATACCAGACCTGATGGAAAATATTTTTCACATAATTTCTAATGTTTGGTAAAGAATGTTTTCCATTGACTTTGAATAGCTTTTATAGCTTTGGTATAAGTGTTAATTTCTGCTTCTGGTGTATTTGTAGCAAAATCTGGGCTCCTGAAAACTCAACTAAATTTATTTATTTTTTCTTGGACTGATACCGCTCATATGGAAAAACCTTTTGAGAATACTTTCTTCCTAAAATAATGCATGGTTTTCCCACCAGAGGACTTCCGATTTGAAAAATTCTTTCTGTGTTGGAGAGCGTTTCCGGAGCGAAATGTTTCTCATATAAATTCATGTTTTTCTTAACGCACAGGTCTGCAACCAGAAGGCGTAAGCTCACGATTCCGTTTACAGCAATGTCTGAGGGATTAAAAACCCGATTGAAAGACTTCTTTCTTCCGTACTATTGTTTTCCATACCGGCTCCATTGACTTTGAGTAGCTTTGATAAATTTAATTTGCGTCAGAACGGATTCAAAAGACGTGCTTGTTACACCCGAAAATTCGGTGTCATCTTTCTTGTTTAATTATCTCACGATTGCAAAGGCACGTTTGAATGAAATTCATGTGAAATATACATTGATCCATAATAAAAAGGGATGATTCCTAGAAGATGCTGGAAGTGCCCATCGCCAGAGTCTAGTCAAATATTCACCCGACGCTCCATATTGATGAATGTGCAATGTAGCGTAGTAACATCAATGGCAGCAATTTCACGTGTGATGTCATCTTTCAGTTCCTCAATCGATCTTGTCTTGTTGGTATAAACCTTGCTCTTTAAAAGACCCTAGAGAAAGAAATCTTAAAAGTCCCTCGGGAAAGAAATCTGGGAAATCAGATTTCTTCCTTAGAAAAAGAAACCTGTGAAGTCGGGAGACCTAGGCGGCCACAGGTCTTTGGAGATAATCCAGTCCTGGAAAAAGCTGCGAATTTATACCGTGCTCTTGTTGGAGGTGTGGCACGTTGCACCGTCCTGAGGAAAGCCACCATCTGCAAATTCCTGATCGTCCAGCTGGTTCACAAACTCATTAAAGATTTCCAAGTATCGGTCGGTATTTACCATGTCTTTAAAAAGATTGGCCCAATGATACGGCATCTGGACACAGTGTCATTGAGCCACTCTCCAGCTTCTTCGCCAATTTCGAAATGGCCGCTCTAGTGGATGATTTGCGCCCACCAAATTTCATCAGAAACTCCTTCTGACATTGTTTAAAGGAACTGGTTACCCAGTACTGACGCACAATGAACACACGCTCTTCAATTGAGTACCCCACATTCATTCGACCTCCTTGCTTAAACTGTCTGCGGAGACATGCTATTCCCCCACCACTACGAGACAGATGGCGCGTCCGTGCGGCACACCTAGCTTCCAGGGAGACATTTTATTCATAGGTAATGCATGTCGACTGCTTTGTCAGAAAATAAAGAACCGCTTCGTTAGGGTTTCCCGCTCATCATATATTCCTCATCTCATATATTCTATTTAATAAGTGTTCAGTCCCTAGTGAATCACCCTGTACTATCAGGGAGAACGGGTATTATCAAAAACTTGATATCATGCGTGGAAAATTGTCCACAAAACAGCCGGCATTAGTCAACCGTCATTGAGCCATACTTCCCCATCTTAACGCGACACCCCACGTTGCAAGCCGGACAATCCAGAAACTGCAGCAGTTAAGGTGCGAAACATCGTCCGCCTTATTCACCTGTTCTGTCTCCCACTGACTAACATTTCTTCAAGCGCCTGGGCACTTTCTACACAGTAAATCGTTTCACAATCGGACATCAGTTGAAACTGCATTCCATAAGTTTCTAGCATCTCAAAGCTGTACATTTTATCAGGACGGCATAGAGAAGCTTAAAGGCCGCCCCGGTGACGCAGTGGTCTAAGCCATGACTTCTGATCATTCGTCCGAGATGGGTCAGGGTTCGAATCCCGGTGAGGCATGGATGTTGTGTTTGTCTTACGACGCTGGCTCTCTCCCTTCGCTGGAACCAGTGGCCCCAAATAGCCTATTGGGTTGCTCGCGGTGGTCGTTAAACCTCCAAACAAAACAAAAAAAAAGCTCACAGAAGCTGGCAAAAGTATGTTGCTGCGAATATTTTGCTATACAAAGTTTATTTTGCATCGCATTGTGGGTGTTTGAAGTTTCTGCCAATGTTCCTATATTTCCTCTGCAACGATCTGTGGTTATAACTCCAAACTTTTTAAATAAAGACTTTTCAGTGTCATAGTGCCTTTGATTATTTAAATATCTAAGTAAAAGAAAAGAAATGCAAATAAGGATAAATTTAGCAAAGAAGATTTTGAAAATGCTTCACAACTGTTTCATTTAGTAATAATTATCTAAGCAACCGATCAAATAATGCAGTCTAATAATCTACGGTATATCTTTGGTCTTTGATTTAATTATTGCATTGTGACATAGTGTGTGACCTGCCTAGCGTGACCTGCTACTAGAAAACTTCTTTTCGCGTTGTTTAAAGTCAGTATCTTTCAGAACGTATTCTTACGGAATTTTTTCACAATTTATGTCTGAAGAATATAGCTAAAAAAAATTTTTTAAGCAATGCGCTTCTACAAACATCGAAATGAGCGGATTTTAGAGTTCTTTTCGTTTTTCCAAAAAGTATGTGTATTAGTATTTCAGTTTCAAACAAGATTTATTGACGCTGAAACACAGAAAACTATTTTTAACGTTATGAAGGTAAAGCTTTTTCAGCCTGTTTCTCGCTTGTGAATAAATGGGAGGTCGAAATCTGAAAGTATTTGCTCCCTGAGGCGCAAAGCAAGCTCACTTTGCAGCGGAGGAACTGAATAAGCATATCTGTTTACTCTTTTTTTCTTCTAACATGAGTTTTTTGCAAAAGAATGTTCTTCCTAAATATTCTCGTTCTATAAAGACTCCTTTCTTCTGTTCTATCAAAGTTTTTTCGACAGTCTATTCTACACTGCTGTCCACCCAAAATGCAACACCAAGAAGGAAGCATCCGATTGTCCTGAAATTCGCAGCATGCGTCGCCCGCGAGAGGACATGCAAACGATTAGCATTGCAGGGCATATGCAAATCATGTGCGCCCGGCACGCCACCGAGAAGCACTATAAGAAGGGTGCACAGAAGGCGGGGTGTAAGTAGTGGAAGTGTGTTGTGCTGCCGTACCTGTGCGTGGGAAGCTTCCTGATGCCTCGTCGCAGAATACGGCAGTCATTCCAGCACGTTTCGGAGTTCAAGAGAGGACGAATAGTGGTTTATCGCGACAGCGGTTTATCGTACCGAGACATCGGCACCCGTGTGGGACGACATCCAGCCGCAGTGAGGCGAGTATGGATTCGGTGGGTGCAGGAAGGACGGACGGACCAACGTGAGCGATTGCCGCAGTCGCGGCACACCACAGAGCGAGAGGACCGGCATGTTGTGCGGCGGGCATTGACGGCTCGCACCGCTACATCACGAACGATAGCGCGGGAATTAGGGTGTGTTGCGCAACAACCTGTGTCAGCACGTACCGTTCGACGTCGTCTGCAGAAGCGGGGACTTGTCGCACGGCACCCATTGCTCCGATTACCATTGACGTTACACCACCGTAGAGTGCGGCGTCAGTGGACCGTTGAACGCTGCACCTGGACGACGGAATGGCACGACATTGTCTTCTCCGACGAATCCTGCTTCTGCCTTCAACACCACAATGGTCGGACCCGCGTGTGGAGGCACGGCGGCGAGAGACCGTATAACGCCTCCACTATGCATCGCCATTCCGGTCCATCGCCTGGCGTTATGGTTTGGGGCGCAATTGGATATGACACCTGCACCCCTCTGGTACGCATCGTCGGTACGCTCAACAGCCACCGCTACATCTCCGACGTTTTGGAGCCTGTAGTCCTCCCTTACCTGCATTTAATTGCCACTGTAGCGTGTCGATCGGCCCTCACGCACCTTCGAAGCCGACGTTCACCTCTCCTATCAATGTCACGTAGTGCTCCGCAGTTTTCACGTCTCTTATTCGCAATGGTGCCATTTCTCCAATCACGATACACAGGATCACGGGAACAGTTCACAAACTGCGCTTTTTCAGAAATACTGTCACCCCTTGGCCCGAAAGCCAATGATTATCCTTTTTTGCAAATCTGATAAATCGCTGCTTTTATCCATGACAGCAAGGAGTGGTATGTTTTCAGAATGCCTACAGCATACCTTATGTACCCTCCAAGCCAGCTCACGACACGTGTCTTCTTTCATTGGCTACGCGCTGTTGACGGCAAAAGTAGGAGGTGGTCACAATAATGTGACTTGACTGGGTATTATGAGTTCTAAACTTTTGTTTGACAGATGAGCCTTCTTAGAGGTGCTAACGTCTGAATCTCACAGAACAACTAAATGATATGTGTGTATTAAATTCCCCATAGCGTTCTTAATATTCTTTTATCTGCGGAAGAATTTATTGCGGATGCATGGGTTCAACCTTCAAAATTGTAAAAAAAAAATCAATATTTTCTTCATCCGCGTGAGAGATGTTTTCTCCTTAAAAAGTATTTTGTGTTTCTGTAGCACTCGCATACATGTCTCAAAAGCCACTGATCTGTAGTTCACTGCAAAATGTACTCTTCTCGAGCTGAATATGTAAAAACTTCAATGTGCTTACAATACTGAACCTTACTCCAGAAAAGCCATATTTTGAAAACAGAAATGTCAATAAAATCCCCAGATTTCTGCCAAAAAGACGGAGGAAAATGCTTCGTATTTCTTCGCTCCAGATTCAAACCAATATCCTTCACCCTGGCACTTTTTGCGAGGTACATTTCTTCACAGTCAGCATCTCAAGTCTGTATTCTCTTTTAAGCCATAAAAAGAAATGAATTCAATGGAGCTGTTCGTGACCTATAAGGATAGGAAATGTTAAGAATATGTAGATTTTTCACTTACTTCGTAGTACTTCCTTGTCTTTGCCATTCTTTCGCAAACTCGTGGGAATAAAACAATGTACTCTGAGGCAGTTTCGAAGTTTGAGTTATGGTAATAGAGAATATATCAGGCTTCTTCAGTAAAACAAAATTTCATGCTAGTATTGCTTTTCAGATTTTTGAAACAGTTTCACTTCGCTTGTATTTTTAGTTCAATCAGCAGAGAGAGAGAGAGAGTGAAAGAAAAAGAATGGAAAAAATGACAAAAGTGAATCTCTGTCGAATTTTAATGTCTCATGTTATGCAAAAGAGGCGTAGCTGCCTATATAAAATTATACCGCGACGCAGTCATACGGTCTTCCTGGTACGTAATATGTGCTTTCATAAACCTTTTGATAGCAGCTATTCTTCTACTTCAGGAATTGTGACATGTGGTAAGGTTATCCAAAACTAGCTGTCTTTTGGATTCGTATGCGTTAAGATGATTTAATGTTTTCTGATTAAAAAGTGCTTCTATTCTTAACACATCAAAAGCGCAGGTGGGTCATTTTAGTTGAGGTGAAACTCATTGAAAACGTTAGAGTGCGAAAGGTAGCGGTGGAACTGTAAAAAGGGTAAATTAAATTAGCAATTTTTGCTCTTATAATGAACAAGTTTGTCCGCGCCGTGCACCGAAGCCGGGTCCTCTTCCTCCACAGGAAGTCGCTCTCCCAACTGAGCTATGCGAACATGTTTTCATAATATTTTTGGTTGGTTGGTTGGTTGGTTGATTTTTATGGCGCAAGGGCCATGTTTGGCCAAAGAGCGCCAGACATAAGACAGACAAACAAACAGTATTAAAAACGTGCTATGAAGCGTAAAATATGGCTGATCAAATAAAACTGAAGAATGAGAACGATGGAAGGGCTAAAAAAGATAATGGAACAAACAGTATTAAAAACATGATACAATGATTAAAATCTAGCTGATTCAGTAAAACTGAGAAATGAGGATGATGATAAGGCTAAAATCTAGATACGTTTAAAATAGTCAATTTCTTTAAAAAATTAAAACACGGCAACAGTATCACAGTGGTCATTGAGGAGCCGCTGCAATGTAGCGGCGTCCTCGGTCAACAAATGAGAATGAAAATAGTGAAAACGTACACCACGAAAACGAACACAGCTACACAAAAGATGAATGACAGTGAGTGGGCAATTGCGCGTCTCACACATCGGTGCAGTGTCGCCACACAGCAAAAAGCGGTGAGTGAAACGACAATGCCCAATGCGGAGACGCGCAAGCACCACTTCCTCCCTGCGGTTCCGACGAGATGAGGAATTCCAGATTTCAAGAATAGGTTTTATACGATGCAGTTTATTTTCCACCTGTTGGTCCCACAGACCCTGCCACGTTCGTTTGATATGATCACGAACAAGAAATCGAAAATCGCGATGAAAGAGTGGCAAGGGTGTGACGACCAAAGGGGAAGCAGATCTAGCGGCCGCATCAGCACAGTCGTTACCCGAGATTCCAACATGCCCAGGAATCCAGAAGAATAATATTTTTATGCAGAGCAAATGAAGGGAATTTTGACACAGATGGCACGGACAATATAGTGCCAGAAAAGTAGACAAAAGATGTAAAATGTACAATGAGATCGTACGAGAAGCGTATGTACAATATATACAAGGTGGTACAACACTAAATGGAACAGCTCTTGGCTGGAGCATGTGCAACAAATGATAAATATGTATAGATATTCCAAGCGACGTGATATTTACAAGACGTATATGTACAAGAATCAAAGCTAATAAGAATAACAATAGTGACAACAAGAAAACAATAGGACGAAAATGCGTCAAAGACGAGACTCTGAGTACATAGTGTACAAGATACAACATTGCAATGTACACAGGTATAGTGAAAAACAAGAGATGTATGGAAGATATATGCACAGATATATGGTAAATAATATGATGAACAGCGAAAACAGTGCATAACCAGAACATGCGCGGAAAATACATAATATCGTGCAGGATTACAAAGAGGGTGTAATATATACAAGATGCATATGTACAATATAATGTAGGCGTAATAATATGAGTAGAAAAATCGGATAAGAGAAGATTGCATGAGTACCAAATAATGCTGGCAACAATAATAATCATGATAATAGTAATGATAACAAAACTAGCAGCAGGAAGACATACGAAGGATCCAAGAAATATGCACAGGTCAAAGAGAAATGCAAAAGTACATTGAAAGCATGCAATGTGCAAAACAAGTGTGTATAAATATATAACAAATAATATAATGAAAATCAAAGAACATTGCAGAGCTAGTGCATCTGCTGAAAAACACAATATCGTGTATGAATACGAACAGGATGTAATATACACAAGATGCAAATGTACAGAATCCTATGCAGGCGTAATAACATGTGCTGAAAAACATGAGAAGAAAGAAATTCATTGGTACACAATAAGGCTGACAACAATGTTAATAATAATAAGTAAAATGCAGAAACACATAAAGAACAAACATAATTCTAAGATCAGGTATGTATGAGGAGGCATAGTCAGATTGACGCTGAGAGGACGTCGCTAGACTTCGAAATCAGGATAGGCGACCGGAGGGGGCGAGTATTATTTTTCGTGGGGCAAGTTTGATAGCAACTATTAAATTCACTGATGGCCACCCAAAATGCAACACCAAGAAGGAAGCATCCCATTGGCCTGAAATTCGCAGCATGCGCCTCCCGCGAGAGGACATGCAAACGATTAGCATTGCAGGACATATGCAAATCATGTGCGCCCGGCACGACACCGGGAATCACTATAGGAAGGGTGCACAGAATGCGGGGTGTAAATAGTGGAAGTGTGTTGTGCTGCCGGACCTGTGCGTGGGAAGCTTCCTGATGCCTCGTCGGAGAATACGGAAGTCATTCCAGCACGTTTCGGAATTCGACAGAGGACGAATAGTGGCTTATCACGACAGAGGTTTATCGCACCGAGACATCGGCACCCGTGTGGGACGACATCCAGCCACAGTGAAGCGAGTATGGATTCGGTGGGTACATCAGGGAAGGACGGACCGATGTGAGCGATTGCCGCAGCCGCGGCACACCACCGAACGACAGGACCGGCATGTTGTGCGGCGGGCATTGACGGCTAGCACCGCCACATCACGAACGTTAGCGCAGGAATTAGGGTGTGTCGCGCAACAACCTGTGTCAGGACGTACCGTTCGACGTCGTCTGCAGGAGCGGGGACTTGTCGCACGGTGCCCATTGCTCCGATTACCGTTGACGTTACACCACCGGCGAGTGCGGCGGCAGTGGACCGTTGAATGCCGCACCTGGACTACGGAATGGCACGACATTGTCTTCTCCGACGAATCCCGCTTCTGCCTGCAACACCACGATGGTCGGATCCGCGTGTAACGGCACCACGGCGAGAGACTGTATGACGCCTGCATTATGCATAGCCATACCGGTCCGTCGCCTGGCGTTATGGTTTGGGGCGCAATTTGATATGACACCCGCACCCCTCTGGTACGCATCGCCTGGTTCACTCAACAGCCACCGCACCATCTCCGACGTTTTGGAGCCTGTAATCCTGCATTATCTGCAGGACCTTCCAGCGGCCAAGTTTCAACATGACAATGCGCGCACGCCCGTGGTACGCATCGTGCAACAATTCGTCACGGCCCACCAGGTGTTACTGTTGCCGTGGCCTGCCTGTTCTCCCGATATGTCGCCCATCGAACATGTCTGGTCGCTGATCGGCAACCGAGTGGCCCGGCAAGCACCACTCGCGGCTACGCCTGATGAACTGTAGCAACGTGTGGAAGCAGCCTGGACTAGCATACCCCAAGCCCACATCCAAAGCTTCTTTCATTCGATGCCGTGGCGTGTAGCGGCCGTTATTGCCAGCCATTTGGGCCACACCAACTATTAATGTCTGCGTTTTACGCAAGTCACACGGGCCTGTAAGCTCAATCATTTCATCTTTGTATCTGTTGTTATGTGTCCAGTATATCTGGCTTTGCTATCTCGTGTCCTTCTTGGTGTTGCATTTTGGGTGGTCAGCAGTGTATATTTACGAAACACTGAAAGAAATATTTTTTATGCTTTTCCCTGCCGGCTACAGAGGAATTCGTGCAATCTCCACCCCCTTGGCGTAACTAGTCAGGGATCTGACTAGTTACGCCAATGGTGTAAGATACAAGTGCTACTAGAATGTCGCCTTCAACTTGTTGCTTGCACTGATGGCATTGCCTTAATTGCTTTTTCACAATTTTGCGCTTTTGCTTACAAAAATGGTAATGTACTCGGACAATTTATTTAAAGAAAAATGCCGTTTTTGTTTATCTAAATCATAATTTAACGTCGTGCCACGCAGGCATAACCCTTTCTCCTTAATTCCCTTCCTTCAAGCCAGTGACTTTCCTTTGCACTCTTCCCCTACAAATAGTCGTCAGCCACTTCTTACACACACACACACTGCCCCGGTGCAGTCTTAAGAACGCTAGTGTAGCTTTAGGCTCCATTTTCCGGGTTTATCTTTTTAATGGGAGTTTAACGACCACCGTGAGCAACTCGATTGGCTATAAGCATTCGCCCGTCCCTAATTTAGGGCCACTGGCTCCAGGGAAAGAAGAGAACCAATGTCGTAAGACAATCACAACATCCATATCGCACCGGGGTTAGAACCCGTACCCATCTCGGACGAATGGTTAGAAACCATCGCTTAGACCAGTGTTTTTCAACCTTTTCACAGATTGTAGCACTTTTACGACATAGCAATATTCTAGTACCAGCAGTTTCTTAGCAAGGTGTCAAAAACTTGATGACCAAAAAGAATGGAAAACAAGTTAGTAAAATCATGCAATGCATTGATTATGACACGCTTTCCAACATACCAGAAATTATTACTCAAGTTATGTGGATAATGACTGTGGAATAAATCTCGCTCCTGTGTCCTGACTTTTCATCCCATTTCGATGATATTCAACAGAACCGGTTCACTGTACCTTCGGAACAACATGATAAAGTTTTGTCGCAATCCAAGCATTTTAGGTAAGTTATGATGCACAAAGGCAATGCAATGAATCCCACTCCAGTGTCCTGACCTTTAACTCCATTTCGCCCATTTTCAACAGGGTTTGTGCCCAGCTGGCTCCCTACCACATACTAAAATTTGATCGAAATCGAACCATTTTTACGCAAGTTATGACGCATAAGGGCAATGGAATATATCCCGCTCTTATGACCTGCCTGACCTTTGATCCCATTTCGCCCATTTTCAATAGGGCTCGTGCCCAGGTGGTTCCCTACCACATACTAAAGTTTCATCGAAATCGAACCATTTTTACACAAGTTATGATGCATAAAACAATGGAATGGATCCAGCTCCTATGTCCTGACCTTTGACCCAATTTCACCCATTTTTAATAGGGATCGTTCCCAGGTAGTTCCCTACCACATACTAAAATTTCATCGAAATCGAACAATTTTTACGCAAGTTAAGACGCATAAGAGCAATGGAATGGATCCCGCTCTTATGTCCTGACCTTTGACCCTGCTTCACCCATTTTCAATAGGGTTCGTCCCCAGGTGGTCCCCTACCACATACTAAAATTTCGTCGAAATCGAACCATTTTCACGTGAGTTATCATGCGGACAGACGGACGGACAAAGCTGGAGCATATACGCTTCTTCAACCTACGGTTGGAAAGCGCAAAAAAAGGTGATAAAGTAAGCCCACTTACCACACATTTAATGGGAAACTTGTGCCTGTTTCTCTGACATTAATCTTTGCACTGGTGGCTGGAGAGTGCTTACTGATAGAATTAAGTCAGATTCCAGCTGAAGACAATTCCTCTCCTTAGTCTTTATTCACGTCAATGAAGAAAACGTCTTTTCGAACAAATATGCGGAACCAAATGGCAGTAACGCTACGATAGCTCCTCCCCCCTTCCGAGTATAGTTTTGCAACTTGGCTTCAGAACTTGGTCAGTGTTTTTTCATTAAAAAGTTCCTTCAAATAGCGGTCTAATGTCAATTCCAGAAGTGCTTCTCGGTCTAAAGAGGAATGGTCAGAGTTCACAGCATTGTGCATAATGAAGGGCGATGAAACCAAACGAATTCCAATGTGACATCCTCTTGCCGCGGATGGAAAATGCAACGCAAACTCGGTATGCAAATTTTCGAAGTGATTTTTGATGGCAGTTTCAATATCTTCAGTGTCAACAACAGAATTTAATTCAATAAAGTCTGACACATTGGGAAATGATGCAATATTTCCTTTCTTTACTTGGCCTTGCCACAGGGAGATTTTTTGTAGAATGCACAAACTTTGTCTTCCATGATAAACACGCTATGCCCGTGGCCCTACAGCGACAGATTAAGTTCATTTACGTAGCTTTTTAGCACGTCTTTTGTAAACAAGTTAATAAAATCATGCAATGCATTGATTATAATACGCTTTCCAACATTACATAAATCATTACTCAAGTTATGAGAATAATGTCTGTGGAATAAATCTCGGTCCTGTGCCCTGACCTTTGATCCCATTTCGATGATATTCAACAGAACCGGCTTGGTATACCTCCGAAATAACATGATAAAGTTTTGTCGCAATCGAAGCATTTTTACGTAAGTTATGATACATAAGGGCTATGGAATAAATCCCGCTCCTGTGTCCTAACCTTTGACCCCATTTCGCCCATTTTCAATGAGGTTTATCGCCAGGTGGTTCCCTACCCCATACTACAATTTCATCGAAATCGAACCTTTTTTACGTTAGTTATGGCGCATAATAGCAGTGGAATGGATCCCTCTCCTATGTACTGACCTTTGACCCCATTTCGTTCACTTTAAATAGGGTTCCATCCCAGGTGATCCCCTACCAGATACTAAAATGTCATCGAAATCCAACGGTTGTTACGCGAGTTATCGTGCTGACGGATATACGCACACAACGCGTGACGTAATGAGGCAGATGGGAATCGCGCCCATCTGCCCGCCGCAAGAGTGTGACGTCATAAATCTTTAATAGGATCCACACACAACGCGTGATGTAAAGAGACAGATGGCGTGACCGCGCGCCAACATTCTCAAACGCGAGTTGTGACGACATAAGATTTCTAAGCATTGGTAACATTAATGGAACAACGCCATCACTAAAAACGTTATAATTCGGGGTGGTTATTTAACCCACTAAACGAATTCTCCTAAAGTCGAGATCAAGCTAAATCGATTTCTAGTACCAGAAAACGGTAGGTTAACGACTTTCATCAAAATCTTTAGAGCCGTTTTCAAGATAAATGTACATACATACATACAAGAATTGCTACTTTAAGGTGGACGTCAAGTAACTTTGCTTCCTATACTTCCAATGGAAAAACTTTTGTACACATTTCCTTCACAATTAATGCGTTCCCAAGGATGAAAATTCGAACATCGATTAAAATATCTTCATTTTATAACTTGCAATACTTAATATTTTCTAAAACATAACCGTTAATTCTGTAATTCAACATTTGTTTGTCTACTGACGTCATGAAAATACAGGTCGCGCCATCTTTTCTCTGGTTTCAACACCACCAAAGGAAAAGTTATTGATTTTTAATATAATTATGGTTATGTTTTAGAAAATATTAAGTTTTCCAAGTTAAAACATGAAGTTATTTTAATCTATGTTCAAATTTTCATCCTTGGGAACACATTAATTGTGAAGGAAATGTGTACAAAAGTTTTTCCATTGGAAGTATAGGAAGCAAAATTACTTGACGTCCACCTTAATAATATGGGATAAGGACAATGGAATGGATCGCAATCCTATGTCCTGACCTTTGACCACATTTCGTCCATTTTCAATAGCGTTCGTCCCCAGGTGGTGCCCTACTACATACTGAAATTTCATCGAAATCGAACCATTTTTACGCACGTTATGACGCATAAGGGCAATGGAATGCATCCCGATCTTATGTCCTGACCTTTGACCCCACTTCACCCATTTTGAATAGGGTTCGTCCCCAAGTGGTCTCCTACCACATAGTAAACTTTCATTGAAATCGAACCATATTTACGCAAGTTATGGCGCATAAGGGTTAATGGAACGATCTCGCTTTTACGTCGTGACCTTTGACCCAATGTGTCTCATTTTTCAACAGGGTTCGTCCGTAGGTGGTCTCCTACCACATAGTAAACTTTCATTGAAATCGAACCATATTTACGCAAGTTATGACGCATAAGGGTAATGGAATGATCCCGCTCCTACGTCGTGACATTTGACCCCATTTTCAATAGGGTTCGTCCCCGTGTGGTCCCCTACCACATACTGAAATTTCATCGAAATCGAACCATTTTTGCGCCAGTTATCGTGCGGACAGACGGACGGACAAAGCTGGAGCATATACGCTTCTTCAACCTACGGTTGGAAAGCGTAAAGAAAGATCGTGCTTCTGTTATCGGTTTGTCCGTCCGTCTGTCTGTACCCACGATATCTCCGCATACTATTAGTTCGATTTGAAATTTTTTTTTTGCATTCGGAAGCTTGAAATATGCAAATGATGATCCTTTATTTCGTTTTTTCTTACGATGTACAATTTTACCACTAGGGGCGTAAATGCAAATGATGTCGAAATTAAAAAATACGTTTTATTCCACATATTTGCTTCTAAACATCCGATTGAAATTTTTTTTTATTTTTCGATTCCATTTATGTCGAAGAGTATTTTAGATATAGTTACTTTTTCAAATAACGCACAGATTTTCCGCTAGGAGGCGTAAAAGTAATTACATTTTTCCCGATAACTCTTCTTCTAAAACTCCGATTTGAAACCTTTTTTTCCTTAAGCAGATACATCTCGTGATGAAAAATCTTTTGCATATAATTTGGAATTTTTGGTAAAGAATACTTTGGCCACCAGGGGCGTAAGTGTTAATTTTTGCTTCTGATGTATTTGCCATAAAGTCGGAGCTTCTAAAATATCGATTGAAAAAATTCTTTCGTGGACTGATGCCACTCACATCGATAAACCTTTTCGGAATATTTTCTTCTTAAAAAATTGCACAGTTTCTCCGCCAGGGTGCGTAGATGTACATGTTATTTTTGTCAATATCTCTACTTCTAGGAGTCTGATTTGAAAAATCCCTACTTTGTTTGGATAGTGTTTTCCGTGTGACATGTTTTTCATAAAATTTCAAAATTTTCAAGTAATTCATAGAATTTCCGCTACAGGGCAGGGCGTAGCGGTAAATTGCGTTCCTCCCTATATCTCTGCTTCTAAATCTCCGATTTGAAAAATTCTTTCTGCACCGGATACAGCTCCTGATGGGACATCGTTTGCACATAATTTCTAATTTTTGTGAAAAAAAAATAGTTTGGCCACCAGGAGGCGAAAATCTTAATTTCCGCTTCTGTTGTATTTGCAGCAAAATACGAGCTTCTAAATTCTCGATTGAAAAAAACGTCGTTTGTTGACCGTTACTAGTCATGTCGACAAATCTTTCAGAAACATTTTCTCCTTAAAATAGTGCATGGTTTCTACGCCAGGGGGCGTAGATGTATATCTTGTTTTTGTCAATATATCTACTTCTAAGAGTCCGATTTGAAAAATTCCTTCTTTGTTGGATAGTGTCTCTAGTGTGACATGTGGTTTATTTAATTTCAAAATTTTCAAGTAATTCATAGACTTTCCGCTAGGGGGCGTAAATGTAAATTGCGTTTACCCCTATATCTCTCTGCTTCTAAATCTCCGATTTGAAACATTCTTTCTGCACCGCATACAGCTCCTGGTGGGAAATCCTTTGCACATATTTCTAATTTTTGTAAGAAATGGTTTGGCCACCAGATGGCGTAAGTCTTAATTTCCGCCTCTGTTGTATTTGCAGAAAATATGAGCTTCTAAAATCTCGATTGAAGAAAAAAATCGTTTGTTGATCGATACTACTCATGTCGACAAACGTTTTAGGAAAATTTTCTTCTTGAAAAAATGCATGGTTTCCACGCCAGGGGGCGTAGATGTATATCTTATTTTTGTCAATATCTCTACTTCTAAGAGTACGATTTGAAAAATTCCTTCTTTGTTGGATAGTGTTTCCGATGCGAAATGTTTTTCCTATAAATTCAAAATTTTCAAGTAAATCATAGACTTTCCGCTAGGGGGCACAAAGGTAAATTGCCTTTTCTGCGTTATTTCTGCTTCTGAAGCTCTGATTTGAAAAATTCTTCCTGTACCGCATACAAGACCTGATGGAAAATATTTTTCACATAATTTCTAATGTTTTGTAAAGAATGGTTTTGCCACCAGGGGTCATAAGTGTTAATTTCTGCTTCTGAAGTATTTGTTGCAAAATCTGGGCTCCTGAAAACTTGACTAATTTTTTTTTTCTTGGACCAATACCGCTTATATGGAAAAGCCTTTTGAGAATACTTTCTTCCTAAAATAATGCATGGTTTTCCCACCAGGGGACGTAAAGTCACGTCTTATTTTTGTCGATATCTCTGTTTCTAAGAGTTTGTAAGCTCACGATTCCGTTTACAGCAATATCTGAGGGATTAAAAACCCGATTGAAAATCTTCTTTCTTTCGTCAGATCTATTGTTTTGCATACCGGTTCCATTGACTTTGAATAGCTTTGATAAATTTAATTTGCGTCAAAACGGATTCAAAAGACGTGCTTATTACACCCGAATATTCGGTGTCATTTTTCTTGTTAAATATGTCAGCCAAATAGCCAAGGTAGGACACCCAGAAGACATTTTCAAACTTTTCTGCTGATCGTGATGAAACATTCGTCAGGAACAGTTGCATTTCATCTCGTAGCTCGACTAATCTCGATAATGTTTCACCTCTCGACAACCAACGTACTTCTGTATGAAAGAGGAGAGTGCTGTGCTCAGAATCCAAATCCTTGCATAATTGTCGGAATAAACGTCCATTCAATGGCCGGCTTTTGATGAAATTTATTATTTTTGCAGCATCCTCCAAAATCTCATGTAACAATGGGCTCATCCGTTTAGAAGCAAGTGCATGTCTAATTATTTGAAACCGTTGAACTGTTTCCTGTCTTGGCTCGTGCTATCACGTCCGAAGCTCTTCCTGTAATAACGGCTTCACCATCGGAACAAATTGCTGCACACCGAGTCCATAATATTCCATGTTCACAGAAAAAATTATCGATAATTGTGAATATTTCTTCCCCAGTCGTTCTGCCAGGTAGCACGTGTTCCAGTATATCGTCCGAATCAGGAACACGCACAAAAAAGACAATTAATTGCGCTTCATCAGCGATGTCAGTGCTTTCGCCCAATTGAAATGCAAATTTTTCTGCTGCTGTGATCTTTTCCACCACTTGTTGAGTAACATCTGTAGCCATATCTTGTATTCGTCTTTGGACGGTTGTGTTAGAACATGGAATGTTACGAATAGCATCAGCCATTTTTTTATCAAAGAGAATTGATGCAATTGCAATGGTAGAGGGACCCACGACTTCTTCAACGATTGTGTGAGGCTTATTTCATTTAGCTGCTATCAAGGACAATTCATAAGATGCTTCCAGACATTTTCTGGACATGATTGTGGACTTCACGAAAGCAGCACGGCGTTTTATAAATTCGTCTCTCTTCTTCACGAAAAATGCTACTGGCATTTCGGTGTGCTCTGTTTTGTTGTTAAATGTCTCTGGAGCAAAAAAGGCTGCATGGAATGCTTGGACAGTACTTCATTGCAGATAACACAAACAGGAAGCTGCTGATCGTTTTCTTCCGCGAACTAAAATCCAAACTTCAAATAATCTTCACTGTATTTTTGATTCGGTGTCGGTTCCTTTGCTGAATCACTTTCCCTTTGCACTTACGAACGTATGACGAATTTATCCATATTCATTAACCCTTTAAGCGGCCGATGCACCTTAATCAATTGATGCTCAAAATTTTCTGCGCTCCCTAAACAGAAATGTTCATATAGCGGCCAGGTTTTTCTTTCTGAACGGCACGTCAAATGTTTTGTTGTGCCAAAATCTACAACTAAACAATTTATATCTCCTTCTCATCTCATCATTACTGATAATAAACCTCCCTCAAGTAATAATCTCTCCCTTTTTGTTCTTCATTCTTTGATATATTACCGAGGTTATAAACGCATGATGTCCCTCCTGACATGGACATCATGCCACTGTGCAGAAACAATTGACTCAAACATTTCTCCTTTCTTAGCTTCGTCGCCATTGTTATAGCCCATTTTGAAGGCAATGAATCAGTAAGGATTAGTGTTAATCATCCCTCTGAATCACCACTTTGAAAAATAACGCCCAAGGGAAAGCAACGCCATCTGACGAGGAGGCTCACTTGTTCGATCCGCGTACGACTAGTTTCTTAGGCCGCGAATATATTCGTTCGAACTGATTTCAGCCGACGTTTTTAACCCCGAGTTAATTCGTTCGAGCCGGTTAAAGGGTTAATATGCACCACTACCTTGGTCTCACACCGTCACACACAGCGGTAGCAAAATTGAATGACTTGAAAGAAGAAAAACGACAAGCCAGACGGCGATGAGAAACCCGGTGACATGTCGTGATTGATGAAGAGTAGGCGGGTAGTCGTGAAGCCGACATACCAGCCCTAAATAGACACTTTGACCTTGAACTTTCCTGCCTTTTCTTATATGTTCTCCGGATATTTTGAGCGCAACAGGGAATGATGAGTCATGGGTTGAAAGCCTTTTAGCTCCTCCATGGAAAACGCGGAAACAAGTCCACGGCAAGTCTTTCCAATTCAATGAATAATACATGATGACCCATGCATTTGACTGTGTTTCACATTCAAAACGCTGAGAAAATTGTAATGGTATTATCTTGTCTAGGACGATGTCGCGTACCACCTGCCAGGTGCCGAAGTACCACCAGTGGTACGCGTACCACCGTTTGACAAGCACTGGCTTAGACCACTACGCCACCGGGGCGGAACTTTCCGTGTTGGAATCCTAAATTTTGTAAAAAAACAAACAGCAGAGCTATTAGTAATGACCTCACCCAGTGAATTTCTATCCACCCTCTTCATTCGCTCCCTGGCCATACAAACATGAGCAACAGGCTTAAATTAAGGAATTCGAAGAGTGGAGAACAACTGCATTTTCATGGCCCTGCGGTTGCTATTTTGATAACCTTTCTAGGGAGACGTAAACAAAGCACTTCCTAGGAGAAAATACGTACAGCTACATGAAGTAAAATTCAAGACTTATTATATTATTTAGCAAGTCCAAATCATATTTTGAAGTTAAATATAATAAAAAATGGTACATTTTTTAACTTGGTGAGCGGCAGGGTGGGCAAGACAAATCTCAGGGTAGGCTCAAGCCCACCCTCGCACACCCTTGGCGACATCACTGATAAGGGCAAGTATAAAACCGTGTGTCACAGTTATGGATATGTACTACTGGCTGACGTAGTTGTTCTCAGGTGCAAACGTAAATTTTCACTTTGTCCAACTATTCGGTTAAGAATAGTTGCAAAAACCAAAAAAAGACTGAAAAAAAGATTTCTGAAAAAGATACATATTTTCCTAAAATACCCTGAAACCCTAATAAAAAAATTTTTAACTAAAAAGAACCACAAATTACTCTAAAACAAGGAAATTACCCTAAGAGTGGAAGCAATGCTAGCAAAGAATTTTTTTTTATCATAATTAAGTTGGACTATGACTGTGTCTCTCCTGGCTGGAATAAAATAAAAATTGCAGTATTCAATTGATTTGCCCGAATCGGTCGACAACTTTTCTTATAAAATCTGCCTTTCCGTACACCCAATTTTGATGAACACTCATTATACACACACCATCTCGTCTCTCTTCGGTCATGGTTGATCTCTCGGAAGACTTCATCCTACGCAGGGTAGAGATGAGCGATATTTCACTACCTGTAATTTGATCATTGTTATCAAAAAATCATAGGTAGCGCCTGCTACTGAAAACCTTAAGTACAAGGTTTTCAGTAGAACACCTTGTACTTAAGGTTTTCAGTAGCCTTAAGTACAAGGTGTTCACTTAATGTGACCTTAAGTACAAATTGCAACAATGATCGCCCAGCCAACAGTATACATTCCATCACAGCGCCGACTGTTAGGTGTTCCGAATGAATTCTGCTCCTGTTGCTCGTTATCTACTATTGTTTACGCTTTCCAACCGTAGGCTTAAGAAGCGTATATGCTCTAGCTTTGTCCACCCCTCTGTCTGCACGATAACTCGTGTAAAAATGGTTCGATTTCGATGAAATTTCAGTATGTGGTAAGGGACCAACTGGGGACAAACCCTATTGAAAATGGACGAAATGGGGCCAAAGGTCACGACATAGGAGCGGGATCCATTCCGTTGCCCTTATGCGTCATAAATTGCGTACATATGGTTCGATGTCGATGAAATTTTAGTATGTGAAAATGGACGAAATGGGGTCAAAGGTCAGGACATAGGATCGGGATCCATTCCTTCGCCCTTATCCCATACTATTAAAGGAGCAATTCTTGTATGTATGTAAATTTTATTTTGAAAACGGCTCTAAGGATTTTGATGAAAGTCGTTAACCTACCGTTTTCTGTTACTATAAATCGATTTAGCTTGACCTCGACTTTAGGAAAATCAGTTTAGTGCGTTAAATAACCACCTCGAATTATCACGTTTTTAGTGTCATGGCGTCGTCCCATTAATGTAACCCATGCTTAGAAATCTTATGACGTCACAATCTCGCGTCTGAGATGTTGGCGCGCGGTCACGCCATCTGTCTCATTACGTCACGCGTTGTGTGTGGATCCTATTAAAGATTTATGACGTCACACTCTTGCGAGCAGATGGTCACGATTCCCATCTGCCTCATTACGTCACGCGTTGTGTGCGTATGTTCGTCCGCAAGATAATTCGCGTAAAAATCGTTTGATGTCGATGAAATTTTAGTATGTGGTAGGCAAACACCTGGGAAGGAACCCTATTGAAAGTGAACGAAATGGGGTCAAAGGTCAGGACATAGGAGCAGAATCCATTCCACTGCTCTTATGCGTCATAACTGACGTAAAAAAGGTTCGATTTCGATGAAATTTTAGTATGTGGTAGGGGACCACCTGGCGACGAACCCTATTGAGAATGGACGAAATGGGGTCAAAGTTCAGGAGATAGGAGTGGAATCACTTCCGTCGCCATTATGCACCATAACTTATGTAAAACTGCTTCGATTTCGATGAAATTTTAGTATGTGGTAAGGGCCTGCCTGGGGACGAATTATATTGAAAATGGACGATTTGGGATCAAAGGTTAGGACACAGGAGTGGGATTTATTCCATAGCCTTTATGCATCACAACTTACGTAAAAATGCTTCGATTGCGACAAAACTTTATCATGTTATTTCGGAGGTATACTGAACTGGTTCTGTTGAATGTCATCGAAATGGGATCAAAGTCAGGGCACAGAACCGAGATTTATTCCACAGCCATTATCCTCATAACTTGAGTAATGATTTCTGGTATGTTGGAAAGCGTATTCTAATCAATACATTGCATGATTTTACTAACTTGTGCGATTTGTACTCCTGCTACGGGCGGTTGCATGCTCGTGATATTTTCACAGCGTTGTTTGTCAACTGAATTTGTGAATTTCCCCATTACCTCGTTCTCAGTGAGTACGCTTCGTCACAGGTGATCGAAATGGCTAACCGTAAAAAAAAGTATGTTGTTTCTAAACATCCGACGGTTAAACTAAAACTATCGACGGCTCATTCGTAGATTTCCAGTACACTCTTATATTCTTATTTTATGTTTTTCTCGGGGTGGGGGGTGGAGGTCAGGATGGGGTAACAGGCCGTCCGAAATCAAATTAAATTTTTCTCAGAATTATAATGAAAATATGTAAAAGAAAAATATAACTGAATGCTAGATATCTAAATCAAAAATCTAAAAACAATAATTTTAAGTTGTTTTTTTAATTTTTTTTAATTTTTGACATTCACGCGGCTGTAAGGTTCAAGTGTACTACTGGAATACGATTTACATTATTTTCTCTTAACTCGGCACTGAGGCCCGGTCTGCAATTCTAATGTTAATTATTAATTTCCAATTTGTTGGTAATGTGATAATTCATCTATATAATATGCAAGCTATAAATGTACCTTCACGGAGATCCCGTTCATGGGGAGGTAATGAGTTTCTCAAATTAAAGGCAATATCCCCCTTTACTTACAATTTATTTATAATTATTTCCTTGCCCATAATTTTCTAGGATTGCCTCCTCTATCCCCTACAGAAATCATCCGGTATTAACAACTTTGAATAATCTAATATTCTGACATTGCAGAAGGGTACATAAAGACCAAAAATTTCTGTCAGGCAACTTTATGTGTCGTGTGTCCGTATCTTCTTCTGAATCAGAAAATTAACAAATTCATGATTTTATAGTCTGTCTCAGCCAGTAGTATATATACGGCCGAGACACACTATGCTCAATTATATGTATGACAGCAAACTCACACACTCGTCGTTTGTTTTTTTTTCGATTAAAGGTTTAACGACCACCGTGTACAACCCAGTGGGTTATAAGCAGTCGCCTGTCCCTAATTTAGGGCCGCTGGTTCCAGGGAAAGGAGAGAGCCAGCGCCGTAAGACAAACACAACAACCATGTTTCACCGGGATTCGAACCCGGACCCATCTCGGACGAATGATCAGAAGCCATTGCTCAGACCACTGCGCCAAGTTCTTAGACACACCCGTCGTTCTTTTAGCTGATTCTGCTATTACGTTCCCGTATATAATAGTGAAAGAACCGGTCGTAAACTGTCATTTAATCACGGTTAAAAATTACTGTCGCTTTTGAGTAGCAGTCACAGTTTGCGCCGTGATCGTCAAGTAACAATTAAGCCCATCTCTAACGCATGGTACTGAAAGATCTTTCAATGGCACATGTTGTTGCGGAGAGAGTGGCTGAGTTTTGCGGTGCCCTTGAACCTGACAAGCAAACTTCCTTTGCTTCTTGCATTCTTTTTGAAAGGAAAATATTTTCTGTTTCTACTACCAACTTGTCTTTCCAAACGTGGTGCCGTCACCTGCATTCTGCGTTTCAATTATCAAGGTGCATACCGTACGTTGCTGAAATGCCTTTGACCGACGAATTAAAATTAGCCTCATCAAGTTTGCTAATATTTTTGGAAAGTCAATTAAAAACAAAAACTGAAGTTTCCTTCTCTTTCGAGAATCTACTTTCAACAGAAGTTATCAAAGAATCAAAATTGGGAGTGTAGATTGATGGACGGCATTATTCTTCCCCTAATTTTGATGGTACATTAGAGATCTAGGCACTTGTTGGCCAAGTTGGGTGGGGGGGGGGGGGGTAGAAAAAGATTTTCGGTGGTTGATAGGCTCACTAGGATGACAGCGAAAGAGAACTATGCAGCTCTTGGTTTGCCGGTGAGCGTAGCGAGCAAGATCGGAGGCGTAGCCTCTAGTCTTTAAGAAAGAAATCGAAATTCATCCCTTCTCTATTCTACCTTTATTTTTGTTTTATTTTTAATTTAAATTTAATATTTCGGGGGATTTCAGTGTCCAAGAAGTCGCTTGACCCTCGCTGCGGGCGACCATAGATAGAGGTTTACGTCAGAGTTAGAAACGGGTCAAAAATTTCGGATCCAGACCTGTAACTGACACGGACAAATTTGCATTGAACTATAAATTCGAAACTCAATTTATATATATATATATATATATATATATGGGATGTAAGGTCAGGTGATACGTAACATCACAGCCTCTCCTTGACAAATGCCAACCCCGCCTTCTCGTGGTGCATCCTGTTCCCACTAAAGGGGCTCTGACGACCGCCAATAGCGGTATAACTATACCATCGGGATTAGAGGAAATTCTATCCCACACTCACCAACCCGCTTGGCCAGCGTGGTGAGTTATGGCCAAACCCCTCCAAAATGATTCCACAACTTAAATCTTGGCCCTCAGTCTCCGGCAGCTGGAATGTACCTGGCCAAGGCAGCGGCCAGTGCGACATGAAGGCAGAGGGTGCTAAGAATCCCCGGAGGACCGGACTAGGCTGCCATCTGATGCTGACCTTGGCTACGTATAATGGACGCTCCCTATCTTCTGATTCAAGGCTTCTTGAATTGGAAGAGGAACTACAAAGCATCAAGTGGGACATCGTGGGGCTAAGTGAGGTAAGGAGAAAGGCAGAAGATCTCATCGAACTGAAAAGTGGACATCTCTTCTACTATCGTGGGACAGATACTGGCAGAACTAGTGGTGTTGGATTTATAATAAACAAGAAACTGAAGGATAAAGTTGTAGAAGTTGAAAGTTCCTCTGACAGAGCTGCACGACTTGTTATCCAACTCTCGAAAAGATACCAGGCTCGGATTATTCAAACTTATGCACCCACCACAAGTCATCCTGAAGAAGAAATTGAAGAATTTTATGAGGAAATTTGTCATCTAAATAATAAAGGTAAGCAGCACTTGAAAATAATTATGGGAGATTTCGATGCAAAAATAGGGCAACGGTAACAGAATGAAACTTCAGTAGGTAAATTCGGTCACGGCAACAGAAACCAGCGTGGAAATACTCTCGTTGAGTTTGCAGAGGCAGGAGGGTTTTTCATCTTGAACTCCTTCTTCAAGAAAAAGCCACACAGGAAATGGACATGGAGACATCCAAATGGGACGACAAGTGAAATTGATTTTATTATGTGTAACAAAAAATTCGTCATGGAAGACTGCAGTGTGCTAAACAAGTTCAACACTGGTAGTGACCATAGATTGGTTAGATGTAAGATGCACCTCAACACTAAACTTGAACGTGGCAAGCTCATAAGACAAACAAAATCTATTGACATAACCAACCTTAAAAAACACCATAATACCTTCAAGTTGGAACTGGACAACAGGTTCTCTGCTTTAGAAGGCCTAACATCGGAAGAAGTGGACATCTCTGAAGTTAACAGAAAAGTAACCAAAGCTCTTATGGAAACAGCAACAAAATTAGCTGGGTCTAAGAACAAGTTGCATGTAAACAAATTATCAGGAAAAACGAAAATTTTGATGCAAAAAAGAAGAGAGATGAGGACAACTAAAGAAGATGTGACTTCCAAAGTGGAATATATAGAGCTATGCAAGACAGTAAGAAAAAGTATCACTGAAGACGTAAGAAAATTCAACTGTGAACTAGTGAGGAAAGCAATTGAAAACAACCAAAGCTTAAAGATAGCAAAGGGACATCTCAGTAAGGGAAGAAAACAGATTATGGCACTGAGAAAAGAAGATGGTTCTGTAACAAGAAATAGAGGCGAAATTTTGACAAGAGTGAAAGATTTCTACTCCAAATTATATGAAAGGGATGATACATGCACTCCAGACATCATGAAAGATACCAGTACCAGAGTTCCTCCAGTCCTTCCAGCAGAAGTTGCACATGCAATCAAGAACATGAAGCGGGGAAAAGCTCCAGGAGAAGATGGAATTACTGTAGACATCATACAAGAAGCAAGTGGAGAAATCGAAACAGTACTCGCCCAAATTTTCACTCGATGCCTTAATGAAGGAAAGATTCCTGAGGATTGGAACACCGTTACAATGATCCTGCTACATAAGAAAGGTGACATTGAGGATATCGGAAACTACAGACCTATCAGCCTCCTAACAGTAGTTTATAAAATCTTCACTAAAGTTCTTTCACACCGCTTGAAGGTAACACTGGACATGGCTCAACCGAGGGAACAAGCTGAATTCAGGAGTGGCTACAGCACAATAGATCATATCCACGTACTGAGAGAACTAATTGAAAGAGCGAGGGAATATGAACTTCCATTGTGCATGGCTTTTATCGATTATGAAAAAGCCTTTGATTCGGTGAAACCATCAGCAGTTACAATGGCTCTGAAAACCTGCGGTATTGAAGATGCATACATTAATATTATTAATAACATCTATGAAAATGCAAGTGCAAAGATTCGGCTGTTTGAAAATACAACACACGTAAAAATTGGAAAGGGAGTGAGACAAGGTGACACCATATCTCCGAAGCTCTTTAATGCTACATTGGAGGGTGTTTTCAGTCGCTGAGCTGGGAAAACAAGGGGATAAAGATTAATGGAGATTATCTAACCCACCTTCGTTTTGCTGATGACGTAGTCATTTTTGCAACTACCCCATCAGAGCTGCAGAGTATGATCCAGGAACTTGCTGGCAAGAGTAAAGAAGTGGGATTAAAAATGAACTTTCAGAAGACTAAAGTGATGTTCAATGCTTTTACAAGAAATGAAGATTTATCGATTGATGGAGAAAAGCTGGAGATAACAGACACGTACGTTTATCTTGGACAGCAGATATCAAGTGAGGGTCACATTGATGAAGAAATTAATCGGCGTACAAAACTTGCCTGGAGAGCTTTTGGAAGAAACAGCATAATTTTCAAGAGCAATATGCCATTATGTCTTAAAAGAAAAGTGTTTGATCAATGCATTCTTCCAGTGCTTACGTATGGTGCAGAGACGTGGACCTTAACTAAAAGAGACATACAAAGGCTGCAGACAACTCAAAGCAGCATGGAGAGGTGCATACTTGGTGTAACCAGGAGAGATAAGAAGAGGAACTCGTGGATCCGAAAAATGACAAGAGTGGAAGACATCATGATCAGAGTTAAATCCCTGAAATGGCAATGGGCTGGACATACTGCCAGAAGGACAGATCATCGATGGACAGCCGAAATTTTAGATTGGATTCCAAGGGACAGGAAAAGACCCAGAAGAAGACCACATGGGAGATGGGTCGATGAAATTCGAAAGTATGCAGGGGTGACATGGAGGAGACTGGCACAAGACAGACCGTTGTGGAGGAAACTTGGGGAGACCTTCGTCCAGCAGTGGATTGATAATGGTTGACAATGATGATGATGATGATATATATAAACGTAATACATAAATTCATCCCAATAACTGCTTGATATTTAATAACTGAACTCCCTTTTAATAGTAAAATTTGGTTATTTGCTAAATTTTAGTGCCACTTTTAGTGCCACTATTTTGTATGAGATGCCCACCAGATGGAGACGTCTCAGTAGCTGAGCCCATCTTACGGATTTATGATGTCAGAAGCTGACTTGAAAATACACATAGCAGCGTGGATTGTTGGCCACCGTGGCGTATATGTAACGCGCTCGGCTAGATATCGAGAGTTCTGTTGGTTCAATTCCACAGCGGCGGCTGAAAAACAATTTTTCTGATGCTGTGTGTTTCTGGAACGCGGAAAGAGCGATGTATTTATTTATTAACTGTCGCCACGTATTTGGAGTATTTTCTACCACTCTGTTTCTTGAAAAATGAAAAAACAGACGGGTATCAAGTGTATAATAATAAACAAGGATTTCGTGCCACATAAACTACTCAGGGTAAGAAACTTGCTGTTAACGCACGATGTACAAACTTGCCGAATGGTTCTAGTTCCATGCAAACTTTAATAACTAAAATCACACACACACAAGTTAAAATCTATTTACATGGTTTAAAACAACATGAGTACTTTCGTGCTCGCTACGAGCACATCATCAGATGAAAGACAAGTTGGAGTTCCAGAAAACACATTTATGTATCGGTGCCGTTGCCAATCGTTCACACTGAGGAAAGAAATACAAGAAAGTTCACTTGCTCTAACGTAATGTGAGCAAATAGAGGCCTATAGAGTTCTATTAATGATGGTCAGAGTCTGCTATGTTAGAAGAAGAAACAGGAATCGAGGACAGTAAAGTTTTCCAGGCCTGGGAAATATAGCTGGGTACTTCATCGTTGCAACAAGTGCCCACTCGATGCAAAATGTGCAGACTCTCTGTAAAGAGCACTGTTTCCCTCGTAGTAGGGGTAGAAAGAATGGAGTCGTCTGTCCAAGATGGGTAATGTGTACCAGCTGAAGAAAGCCTGGCTAAAGCAGTCGATGACAAGTCATTTTTTACACTATATTGGTGTTCCTTAATTCTTGTTTGCAGTCTCCGTAGGGTTGAGCCGATATATATGAGGTCCTTGTCTTGAGGATCGACAGATTTCATAGAAATGGAATAGGTATATCAAGAATGCAAAAGGTATATCAAGTGTATACCTTTTGCTGAAAGTCCCCTGATGTGTCATTGTGCCTTCTGACTGCAAAAAAAGCGCTTTCTAAGCACAGACATAAAACAATGATTGGACTATGGAAAGTAGTGGAAGAGGAGTGGAAGAAAATACCACTACCAATTTTAAGAAATGTTCTGTTATCTTGGAAATCTAGATGTAGGCTCATAGTCCAGAAAAAGTGCTATCGGCTAGAATATTTAAGAAAGAAATTATTTATTTTAAACATTAATTATGTTGCTGGAAAATCATTCTAAAAATGTGTGAAAATCCCCTGTACTTAATAGTACAACTTCCTCCGTATGTGTCTAAGGTTGCGAAGAGAACCCGTCATGCCTGATTTACAGTTACCGGTTTCGGGGAAGGAAGAGTGAAAATAGCAAAACAAACACACATCCATTTTGATTCCGAAAGAGCTGTAGGAGGACTCTTCGCTGATTCCGATTCCGTCGTTATGCGGAAAATGATATCTTCCTGAAAACCAAAGCGCAGACAAGCGTGACTCGTAAGTATTGCCGATATAATGTCACGCAGAATGATATTTCAGGAGAGGTAACAACGCGGAGAGATAAATAAATGTGGACAAGATGATTTTCGGCAAAGGTAACTATGTTGATTTACATAAGCATTTCCATGACACATAAAATGCTACATTCAGGATACGGCGGTAATCTGAGGGCTAAAATGAAACTCTTTGTGGCGCTTATGGAAGACTGATCCAAGGAATGACATTTTTATCGCTGTGCTATAATAATTGGAGACGATATCAATTCCTTATTATTATCATGTGAGTGATGATGACTGGAGACAGTGGCGTCTGAATCGCGGGGTCAGATGCCCCTTACATATTTCCCCCTTCATTTTTCTTCATTTCTAATTATGTAATCGGAAATTAGATAAATATTTGGATTTTTTTTTCTTTACTGCCATTCAAATTTTCTTATGATAAAACTAAATATCATTTTCAATTTTAATTATTAACAATCTAGAAATTTTAATTTCATTCCTGAGTCGCGGGTAAAACTCACCTCGCTGTGTCCAACATGGGAAGAAAAAATGTTTCACGAAGTTTAAAGCCCTTATACACAGTCTGGAAATTAAGTGATGAGATTGATTTTTTTTAAAGACCGGTAAAACACACCTGATCGGGAAAGCGTGGTTTTTCGATAAGTCATTTATCAGCTATGCTGTGGCAAGAGCGTGAGATCAGATCAGATCATATGTAGAGGATTTTAGGAAGGGAGTGTCTGACCACAGGTCTTAAACAACCCTTAGAAATAGGAATCAAGGAGAATTGGGCTAGAGTGCCCGATAGGAAAGTGACACGGAAACGTGGTAGAAAGGGGGAGGAAGATGCCCTTATTTATTACCGGGGGCCAGTACCCGGGGTCCGACAGCTGAACGTGCCCATCCGACTCACGGCGGATATTTAGTGGTTCGAGCGTTCGTACCTGCCTGGGATCGAACCTGAGGTTTCTCCGTGGCAGTCACGAACGTTGACCACTAGGCCATCCGAGACCAGCGTCTGCGTGAGAATTGAGCAGGTGATTAATTACGCTGCGCATGACATCATTGACATAGACATAGAGGAGATTCTTGAGCCATGTGTAAAGCTTTTCAGGCCTCTAATTCAATTGTATGGACGATAACGTTAGTCCTCATAAGGCTTTGCTCGACTGCTATTACCTCGAGAGGATGAAGTGGGTAGCCAAGTCTCCGGATCGTTTAACACATACTTGCCTTGGCGATCATACTCCATGTTAATTACCTGAATAAGGAATTATGCTACCACCCTACAGCGAAGGACTTTTTTTTGCGCATCAGCATGATCTCTGGCCATCCGTTTTTGTGCATCCCATGTTTGCATGCAATTTTTGTCCTGGTCTGACGCACTTCTCGTTAGTCGTCATGTTGCTATGTCAACTCATGTATCTGTATTTTAAAAAATCACTGTGTCTGTCTCTCTGTCTGTCCTTCAGTGGCTTGCAAAGGAAACTACTGAACGTAGAGATTTGAAATTTGGAAGACAAAACGATACCCTAATGGGATGATGCACCTAGGAGTTGGATTTTTGAAATTCCGATTTCGTGGGTTTTAATTTTTTAATTTAGTTTTTAAAGCATTCAAGGATTCTTGAAGAAACCATTGTTGAAGTCATATTTTATGAATTTCTGTACCACAGTCGTACCCAGCCTTAGTTTATTTCATTGTTACGCAGTTAGCAAAATCTTTAGACTATTGAACAACAAAACTTTATGACACCTTGAACAAACGCAACAACATTTGATCGTTCTATAGTGCTTAAACTGCAAGAACTACGCTCTGATAGTATAAGAAAAAAAGCAACGTAACGTCTCACTAAACGTGACAATAAACTCAATGTCGTGGACACTGAGCTTATTGTCATGCTCAATGAGACGTTAAGAGTACTTTTACACCATTATGATATTATATTGTCGGAAACTTCACCATTGTGATACTATATTATTGACTTTTATTGTTGGAAACGTATGCTTCAATTGAAATTGGAAAGTGCTATACATTTGGACATGTCAACTTATTAACTAAATCTTCAACTGGTGTAACTTTCATCGGTAATTTTACATGGAATATTAATTTTTCCATTACTTTTGTGTATTTTAAAAAGTAACAGGAATGCCGTTAAGAAACTTTTGGTTCTGAAACTTGCCAAATTTTTAGCAACCGGGAATTTAACTTAACCATACCTTTAAAGAATCGTTTACCTAGTCTTACCATAAATACTGTTACAAAGTATTCAGTAAAATAGCAAAAGAAATTTAAAAAATTTTAATATGCCAGTGATATGACGTAAATAGTACACTTGTGAATACATGGCACCAATCACTTTGTGACGTGCCTGCCCTGCAGGACGCACACGACATAAAGGCAGATAGCAGCGAGAACGAACGTCTGCGTAGCTCAGTTGGTAGAGCGACTTGTTCCGGAATAAGTGGAATCGAGTTCGATTCCCGGCGTGGACCAAAATTACGGAGAAGTTTACTTCGTTATAATGGCGCCCGAATTTCCCGGATGACCCGGCCGTTCAAGATCTCGCACTGGTGTGATGTTCTTTCCACACCGCGAGATAGGAAAAATAAGAGAATCCCTTCTTCAGAGCTTCGAAAAATAAAAATGTGTGAAGTTGCATTCCACACACTAGATTGACTAGGAGTTCTCAAGTGCACATTCTTCAGCGGATGGCTGCCTACGACGATTCATGGTCACGGCTGACCCGCCTGCCATGCCCCCGGCCCTCCCCCGGGGAGGGGAGATGTGACATGCCTGCCCCGCAGTACGCACACGACATAAAGGCAGATAGCAGCGAGAACGAACGTCTGCGTAGCTCAGTTGGTAGAGCGACTTATTCGTGAATAAATGGACTCGGGTTCGATTCCCGGCGTGGACCAAAATGACGGAGAAATTTACTTCGTTATAACTTTTCAAAATGGCACCCGTTTGCCTTCACACAGTCCTTCAGTCTCTGTGGCCACTCATCAATAGCTTTACGCAGGGTCTCCACAGGAGAAGCTGCTACTGCCCGCACCAAAAGGCGTTTGAGCCTGTCAATACTGGGTGTCTCTTTCTGAAGGCCATGTCCTCCAGTGTGGCCCACAACTTGTAGCTCGAGGTCTGGGCTGCTTGATTGCCAATCAGCTAAAGAAATGAAATCAGGCAAATTCGAATGAAGCCATTCCTAGGTTGACTTGGCCTTGTGGGCAAGCGTGAATTCCTGCTGAAAGCTCCACTGTCGGTTTTGGAAGAGGGTGTGACTCACATTTTTGACAACTGGTCCAAAACCCTGACGTGGTAGACTTTGGCAGATGTTTTCAATCCTTTCTCACAGTATAATGAAGTTCCGTGGTACCCTCGTAGGAGACTCCCCACCAAACCATGACAGAAGCATGATAATGGCCCCTCATGATCCTTGAAGCTTTTTCCTGAGCTTCTCCTGAGGTTGACGCCTACACCTTGTCATTTTGACTGCTGAAAGCCTCTTCAATAGGGAAAATGTTTTCTCAGAGAAAACGATCTGTCTGTGGCGATTGTCTGCGTAACGCTGAAGCAAACAATTAGCTTTCAGCACCCTCTGCTGCTTTAGTTGTGGGGTGAGGAAATGCCCTATACGCCGTCGATAAGCTCTGACCCTTAGGTCACTCCACAGCGCGCACGACATCGACATTCTTGAAATTTTCAGCCCATGGGCCATCACTGATTGTTTTCTGAAAGGATTTCGTCGAATACGGGATGCCACTGCTTTCACCAGGCGAGCAGTTCTCATGGTACGCGGCCGACCTTTTCTGGGACGGTTAGCGACGGTCCCAAAACTTTGGTCCGGTAGACAAAAATTCGGTTGATTTTCAGCTTCTTCAGCATGTTGAAAACCTCAGAAGCTGATTTTCAGCTTCTTCAGCATGTTGAAAACCTCAGAAGCTGATTTTCCCACTTTGTGCAGCGCTATTACAGCAAAACTACTCTCATAATCTTCCCACTATATGGCACGTACTTCACGAAACACATTATCTCCTCTGTGACACACAGTGATTCACTAGCTGCTTCATGCCTCCTAACTGGTCGGTGACGTTGCACACCGGTAGCGCGCCATCTGTCGAACGTTTGTAACAATATTTATGCTAAGACTGGGTAGAATAGTGTACACTTCTACAGATAATCGATATAACTTGCACATTTGTTTTATCTTTATACCTAAACACACTGATGTGTGAGGATCTTGATCTGTGCTTTCGGCGGCGGAAAGAGTGCATCACGACAAAATGGCTATTTTTTTTTCTGCAAATCTCTCTCAGACATGCGTGCATACAGTGGCGAAGCCAGTTGCTCGGAGCTGGGTGGGCTATTAGAGGTGGAGGGGTAATCGGCTCGGCGTATAAAACTTGCCTAGAGGGCTTTTGGAAGAAATAGTATAATTTTCAAGAGCAATATGCCATTATGTCTTAAAAAGAAAAGTGTTTGACCAATGCACCGTTCCAGTGCTTACGTATGGTGCAGAGACGTGGACCTTAACTAAAAGAGACCTACAAAGGCTGCAGACAACTCAAAACAGCATGGAGAGGTGCATACTTGGTGTAACCAGGAGAGATAAGAAGAGGAACTCGTGGATCAGAAAAATGACAAGAGTGGAAGACATCATGATCAGAGTAAAATCCCTGAAATGACAATGTGCTGGACATATTGCCAGAAGGACAGACCATCGATGGACAGCCGAAATTTTAGACTGCATTCCTAGGGACAGGAAAAGACCCAGAAGAAGACCACATGTGAGATGGGTGAATGAAATTCAAAAGTATGCGGGAGTAACATGGAGGAGACTGGCACAAGGCAGACCGTTGTGGAAGGAAAAATTTGAAGAGACCTTCGTCCAGCAGTGGATTGATAATGGTTGACAATGATGATGATAATGAAACATCTCAGAAAACAAATCCATTAACAGGGTGATTCAAAAGTCCCCGAACTCTAAATTCAAATATTTCTACCACGAATATAGTGATGTTAACGAAGTCACTCGCATGTTCCGGCCGAAAACAGCACGTGTTTCTTGAGAGTTGTTTAAGTTTGTGTGAGGTATCAATGAATTAAAATCGGTGATATTATATCTTAAATTCGTGGCTGTGTTGGATTCGGACTGTTTCGATAAACGTTGTGAAAGCTTTTCTGAACATCTACTGTCAGAACTTAAAGAACTCTATGCTTCAAATTTTGATACAACTCGACTAAAAAATGATCTGAAGGTGTTTTATTCCCTTGATGAATACAAAAAGAAATCAGTAAAAGACATTACTTGTTACATAAAGTTGAATAAATTGGGTATAGTGTTTAGTCAGGTGTACAAATTAGCAAACCTAATATTAAAGTTCCCATCAAGAACTGCAACTGCCGAAAGAAGTTTTTCTGTGCATTAAAAAGAATCAAGATATATCTTAGAGCCGCACAAGAACATGTACATTAGAGCAACTTGGCTGGTTTGTCAGTAGAGAAAAACATTCTTTTTAAATACGAAAAGATACTCAGAAGAATCTTTTCATTAAAACGTAACACTCAAATTCGCACGAAGGAAAAGAAGAATGGAGTTCATGTACAAATAAAGTAGTCAGAAGAAGAATGGAGTTCATGTACAAATAAGTGTTCAAATCTTAATCCTCACAGTTACTTGGTATCATGTTAGCAATAGTATGTACCTAAAATTTAGAAAAAAGTTACTTCTATTGCTTAACAACTAAAAATTAAACTTTGCAATTTTAAAAAAAATAGTACGGTGGGGTACGCTTTAGATAGTCCGGGTCTCGTACCCAAGATAAGCCACTGTCACACACCTACGGGTGGCTTTTCGAGGCAGACTGATGCCTATGCAGCAGAATACTTGACGGGAGAATAGAAGCGACAGTATTAATAGGTTGTGCCAAAATTTTGGGATGCACTGCCGAAGTATCCTTTCGCTGCAGTCGTCGGTGGATTTGTTTACGTTTCAGATCGCGGCTGTCTGTGTGTTACCACGCACTTCAAACAGTGGCAAGGTTCCAATTCATTTCTACGGGAAGATTCTGACGAGGTTTATTCAACTCAGGGCCGGCGTAAGGCATGTGCGAAGTGTGCCACAGCACAGGGCGGCGTCCTCTGGGGGGCGGCAAAATTACCTTTCTTTTTTTCCTTTTTTTTTTTTTTAACAGCGGAGAAGCGTAAAAAGGAGAAAGCAACCTATCCTATTTCTAAAGGACTTCTTTCATCCAATATTAAAAATATTCAGAAAGAAAAGAGTTGGGTTGTTTATCCTTTTAGTGTTGCTTACATGAAAGGAAGCGTTAGGATCATGTGCGCTTGTCCACAGCAGACGCAGGTACGTTCGCGCCCTTGAGGGCGAGATGAAAGGGGAATGAAGGCTCATCATCCCCTTCACTTATGAAGGAGATGATGAGTTTATTGAAGATCTAACGATGCGTTATAAAGTTGAATTTTACTTCCACCTTTTAGACATTATAATTACATCTTTTCAAGAAAGATTCATACAATTGAAATCTCATTGTGATACCTTTTCTTTTCTTTATATTAGTGCGAATGAAATTTCAGGCGCGAACGAGCGGTGAAGACAGCCCCCCCCCCCCAACGGAATGGAACCACCCACAGGTGTTGGGGTATTACGACACAGAGTTAATATAAATAGTTAGCTCATGTGTGATGAACAAGGTTCAGGCGTGCTTTATTTGGACGTATCGTAGCTTGCAAAGAAAACATGCAGACGCCGGATTTCAGAGACATCTTCCTGTATGAATTGAAACTGGGCCATCCTGCAGGAGTTTCCACTCGAAACGTTAACAAAGCATTTGGGGACAATACAGCCGACGAACAAACCATTGGCGATGGTTTGTGAAGTCTCGAAGCGGAGATGCTGACTTGCAAAACGAAGCACGTGGTCATCGACATGTTAGTGTTTCTGACGATGTTCTGTTACGTGTGGTTGAAGCGGACTCCAGAAAACCGTTTCGTGAGATAGCGGGAGAGGTAGGTGTCCACCACATGACAGTTGTTCGGCGTCTGCTTGCGCTGAGTAAGGTCCAAAAGCTGGACATGTGGCTGCCACATGAGTTGACAACTGCCAACAAGACTAGACGTTTGGAAGTCTGAACGTCTCTGCTTGCCAGGAATAAACAGGAACCTCTACTGCATCGAATCGTCACCTGCGACGAGAAGTGGGTACCTTATGATAATCGGAAACGATCTGCAAAAAGGTTCAGCAAGGAACAGCCTGCTGGACGGCATCCTAAGCCACCTCTGCACACCAAGAAGATGATGCTCCTTGTCTGGTGGTCCACAGCCGGAATAATTCATCGGAGTTCCTTGGCAAGAGGCCAAACCATCATTGCAGGACGTTATTGTGCTGAATTACACCAGATGCACCGGAAATTGCTGCAGAAACAACCGGTTTTGTTCAACAGACATTGTGTTCTTCTGCTCCAGGACAACGCTCGCTCTCGTGTCCCACAACGAACGATGTTGACACTAAGTGCCTTGGGCTATGAAGCACTGTCTCATCCTGCATATTCCTTGTATTTGTCTCCGACAGAGTATAATCTGTTTCATCGCCTGGATCACTATCTGTCCCTGGAAACAATTCACGACAGACAACGAGGTTCAACGTGCAGTTGATGACTTCTTCGGGTCCCAGGCACAAGACCTGTTTCGTTCCAGGATCATGGCCTTGCCGGGCAGATGGCAACTATGTGTCGATGCCAAAGGGGGATTATTTTGCCTAGGTAAGTTTTTCTACTTTCCCATTCTCGCCGTCCACATGTGCTGGTCCTTTGCCGGACATTTCTTCGCACCAACCCAACAATGTAAGCAAGCTCCAAGAAATGGCCATTGATCGGCTCAGTGAAAAATGTTCTAACCTTTGCAATGTTTCACAGGACAAAGATTCGAAAGACATAAATTTTGATGAGTTGAAAGATGAAATGAAAGTGCTCTCGATTTTAGCGGAGCCTGGTCCGATAGAAACTTCAAAATTCATTAACCCACACAATTTTGCCCCAAATGTAAGTGCTGCACTCCGTATCCTACTGACTCTACCTGTAACTTACTGTACTTGTGACTTTTTTTGTAGCTAGTGGGGAGAGAATTTCCTTAAAAACTTAAGCTTATCAAGGCATACTTGCGGTCAACTATGTCAAAGAGCCGTCTGAGTGGACTTACAGTGATTTCAATTGAACATCAATTGGCTAAAAAATTAGAATACACAGAAGCAGTCAAAGAATTTGCAAGATCTAAAGCCAGAAAAGTTCCTTGTATTTGAACTATCTTTACATAATTTTCTTCTTTTCCTGTTTAAACAAAATTAGCAATTATTTTGGCTTAATTTATTGTTTACGAAATTCTGTGATGTAATGAAAATGTAGGTTTTTTCCGTTACATTACAGAATTTCATTGGTACGTTTAATTTGTAATGTATTAAAAGTTCAATAAATCCGTTTATTAACAAGTGGGCTCATAAATGTCTATTTTATTTCAACTTTTGTCAAGTACTAAGCTTCCAGTCGAGTGCTAAGTTTCTTTTTTAGAATACTTAGTACTCCACAGCAAGCAGGCTTTTTGCAGCTAAAGGAATAAAAATGGAAATAAAAAAAGTCTAATTGCCTTCCTTATTAATCCAATAGTATCTTTACACCGATGATTCATTACATTATGACTAACCCTAGTCTAGAGAAATGAGCGCACCTGGAAACCGAACGGTGGCGCTGGCGAAGTTCACAGAGCAGTACATATATACAACCCGAGTACCGGCTTTTGGTTAGTAAAGTGTTCGGAATCAGAATGGGAAAAGCTATCAATTTATCGGAGTTTCACAAATGACAAATTGTGATGCGACGGCGCCTCGGGATCTCGGAAACGGCGGGGCTTGTGGGTTGGTCACGTGACGCTGTAGTGAGTACGTATCAAAAGTGGTGCACATGTGGCCAAACGACGAACCGTAGTACAGCCGTGTGTTATCCACAGCTCATTGATGCCAGAGGGGAGGACAGAGTGTCGCTCATTGTGCACAAGGACCGCAAGGACACAGTGCGACAAATCACCTGTAGCTACAACAGTGGTGATCAGGGCATTGCAGCCTTCTGCGCATGAGCTTGCGTACCTAGCTGGGTCCCCATGCTCACCGCACGTCATCGTCATCACCAAAAACGCATGAAATGGAACCAAGATCATCGAGATTGGACCGCTGATGATGGGAAGAAAGTGGCCTGGTCTGACGAATCAAGATTCCTGGTGCATCGCGTATACGGCCAAGCGCGGCACGCGTATTACCAACGGAGGCTATTGCACCAGCGTGCACTGTTGCGGTGATACAGGCCGGCAGCGGCGGTGTAATGCTGTGAGCTACGTTGTTTTCTTGGCATACTTTAGGTCCATTTATCCCAATAGCACAATCCCTGACAGTTGTCAGGTATCTGAACATCGTTGAGGACCAAGTTCACCTATTTATGGCAACTGTGTTCCCTGCTGGTGATGGCCATTACCAACAGGATAATGCGCCATGCCACACCGCCAGAATGGTGAAGGAGTGGTTCTAGGAACGTGCTGGTGACTTTCTGTTAATGCCCTGGCCTCCAAATTCACCGACATGAACCCAATCAAACATTTGTGGTTCGACTTGGAAAAGCGGGTTCGCTCTAAATCACCACCACCCCGAAATGTACGGGAACTTTAGGACCTGCTGTTGACATTATGGTACCAGATACCCCAGGATACCTATCGCCACCTCATCGAATCGATGCCTCGCCGAGTAGACCCTTTTTTGCTGCCAAAAGGGAGACCTACAGTTTATTAGGTAGGTGGTCATAATGTAATGGCGAATCAGTGTATATACCATATCATTGGGGTTTGTGACAGTGTTTCTCTCCAAAATTTAAACTTCGTGTGATTGGTGTAATAATTATAAAATGTTTGCGAAATGTAAACTTTATTTATGAAGGAAAAATATTTAACATATTTTGTATTGAAATATGAAGTTGAGAGGGAAGGAAAAAGAGCCCATGGTTGATTATGAGCTAAGAAATATTAGCTATAAAAAAGAATAAGAACGACGAATTCGCGACAATGTTGCCGCAATTACAAAAGGGAAGGGGCGGCAAACTGAAAGTCCCACAAGACGGAAATTCAACCGTTGTTTCGAATTTGATATAGCACGCGCGATTTACGATTTGAAATTTGATCTTGCTGTTTACTGCGCTAGACTCCCAAAGTAATACGTATATCCTTCCCAGCAGTTGCCGGAGGATTTTTTTACGTTTCAGACCACGTCTCTCTGTGTTTATTACGCGCTACAAATAGTCCCAAGTTATTTTTTACGGGAAGATTTTGAAGTTTCTTTAACCATCGTTTCGAAATTGACACAACACGCGCAATTTACAATTTGAAATTTGAGCTGTCGTGTGCAAGTTGCCAGCGGCTTTGTTGTTCACGTTCCAGACAGTGGCTCTACGTGTACTACTACGCGCTATAAATAGTTCCGCTATTTAAAAAATACAGTAACACAATTCTTTCTGAGAGGAAATATATTTCACTGAAATGGAAATAGAATACAAGAAATGGAAAGTGAGAAAAATGTAAATTTTCTTGCATTTCGTTCCTCCAAATATCAACATTTTTATTCTTCCATTCGCGCGTTCTCCCACCTCATCTTGCCTTTTTTTTTTCTTCTGTTTTTATCTTAACGTAATCTGGATCCGCCAACAATCTGCAATAGAAAACGTTTGACTGTCAAGAAACGCATGTAAAATGTCATTGAAGCTACCATCCGCTTCGCATGAGGCATAGAAGCCCATGTTTCTATTCGACGCATTCCAGTCATCCCATCTGACATCCTATTTTAGTTTAAACGCCAACAGTTTCCTGTTGTTCTCAGTTTTGCCATGAGTACCGACAAAACAGAGGTTTAATCGTTAGAAGCTGTTGGACTCAGCCTGCAAAATTCATACTTTTCCCATGGCCAGTTCTACGTTAGTAGCTTCCGAGTTGATAAAAATAAAAACCTCTTCATCTTGGTTCCAAATGAAAGAATACTCAACATCGTTGACCCAGAGGCTGTTCAAGGATAAACTTACTTGCGCCTCCAATTAAGTGTACGTTACGCTGATCACAATACGATAGAAAAATGTAGATGTTCTGATATGTCACATTCCTTATATTCACAGTCAATCAATACAGAGTGCTGGTTTAAGTCATTCTGCCTGTAATGCCGTCCCGGTGGAGAAGTGGTCAAAGCGATGGCCTCTGATCATTCGTCCGAAAGGGATCCGAGTTCGAATCCTGGTGAGGCATAGATGTTGTGTTTGTCTTACGGCACTGGCTCTCTCCCTTCCCTGGAACCAGTTACCCTAAATTAGGGACGGGCGACTGCTTATATATAGCCCATTGAGTTGCTCACGGTGGTCGCTAAACCTACAATAAAAACAAATCTGCCTGTACAAGTACAGATTTAATCTTTTTTTATCCTTTTCTTTTTATTCCCGGGACACATTTCAATTAAATGTTTCCGTGCAATATAGCCTATTATTGTTATTTTTATTATTATTATAAAACAAATTATAGAGATTCTACCTCTTCCTTCCGGGACGGGTACGACGTACCAAGTCTGGGAAGTGGTATTTCTTTTCTCTCAATTGTTCAGGAACTTCCTCACTATCCTAAAAGTGTTCAGGATAGATGCCTTCTGTATTTGTATGTATCTGTCAGGTTGAAGGTCTAGCGTATGTATAGAGCTGTGAATGGTCTTAGGTACAACTCCTGTGGCTGATATTACTATGGGGACGGTTGTGACGTTCTCCATATGCCACATTTCCATGACTTCATATAGTAGGTCGTTATAGTTTGACAGCTACTCTCCGTGCGTCTTCTGGATGTTGCACGTGTTGAGCACGGCTATGTCAATGAGGTATGTTGACTTCTCCTTATCGAATAGGACAATGCTGGGCCGATTGTGCGGGGTGGTCTTATCAGTTCGGATCGATCTGTTCCAGTACATCTTCTGGGTGTTGTTCTCTGATAATAATAAACATTATTTTTTTTTATTATTATTATTATAAAAGGTGATTCCACCTCTCTTCCTGAGGTTTTTCTCTTCCTTTCGGGACAGGTACGACGTACCAAGTCTGGGAAGTGGTATTTCTTTCTCTCAGTTGTCCAGGAACTTCCTTACTATCCTACAAGTGTTCAGAATAGTTGCCTTCTGTAGTATTACTATGGGGACGGTGGTGACGTTCTCCATATGCCACATTACCTTGACTTCTTTTTCTTCTTCTTCTCCTTTTTTTTTTATTGGAAGTCTAACGATCACCGTGAGCAACTCAATGGGCTATAAGCATTCGCCCGTCCCTAATTTAGGGTCACTGGTAGGGAAGAGAAAATTATTATTATTATTATTATTATATTCATACACTTTCTATTAAACTCAGGCAGCGCCGGGTATCTCCGTTAGTATCTTAATATCACTGAAAACATCAAGGAAAACCCAAATTTAATCGCCACAGTACTTTTGCTTGGTATACTGCATCGTTACACGCATTTCAAATTATAGAAAAATAGAAGGGAGAAGTTTCGTCATATTAAGTCATTTTTGCGATTGGTGGCAACGTCGCACTTGTTTGAAAGGAATCCTTAACGTGGCATCTTTCCTTTTCGTGCCGAGATAAAGAAACAGTTGAGAGTGTTCTGCGATATTTGTGGTTATTGTGTCTATTTATCATTTAATATATCTCCTCCAGGTGTACCTGCTGCTCATAAAAACATATAAAAGGTACAAGTAAAAGTATAAACTCTTTCAGCAGGATCCAAGATGGGATTCACACGTTTCACAGATTGTCAATGAACAACCGTTTTCTGAAAAATGGAAAACCTCAAAACCTCAGGGAGTTTTAACAGTACAGCCTAGAATACAAAAATGTATATGAGAGGCAATCCTATATTTCCCAAAAACGGAATGGCATATTTATGGAAAAAAAGAAAAAAGAATTTTCCTCAGATCGGCCTGAGATTGGAGATTAAGCACAAAGAATGTTTCGCAGGAAAGCACAGCAGGTGACACCCGGTCCTTAAAAATCGATGAATCTGCGAAAACAGAGCCAACTTTTCTACGACGAAGAATATCTTAAGGAGAATGCTGTAATAAAAAGAAGAAATTATTTGGTAAGGTTCCAAATGCCCAGAGGTTTTTCAGTGTTGAGATTTCGTTCTTTCCGTAAATTTATTAAACATAAAGCACTGCAGCGATATAATACATATGCACACACACAGGCATGTTTGTGTGTGTGTGTGTGCTTTAAGTAATTGTTTGTTGAGTTCACGGTTTTTCAAATTCATATTTTGTGTGCGAAATATTGCTGGTAGTTAACGACTTTCACAAAGAAAAAGGCAATTATACGAGTCTCATACAATAGATACAGGGTGATTCAAAAGTCCCCGAACTCTATATTTTAAAACGTATTTGTTGTAAAACCATAAAGGATATCCGAGTATTGCTGCTTGTGGATGTTGTGTGTGACCCTGGGGAACGAGCTGCGCCACGTGATAGCACCACGTGATATGCTTACGCTGGCGCTGGCAAGAAGTAACGTTCAGTATCAGCCATGAGTCTCACGCAAGAACAGATAGTCGCTTTGTTAGAAATTTATTTTGCGAAAAACTCTTACCAACGTTGCATCCAGCTCTTTCAAAGGAAGTTTCTTGATGTTCCTATACCAGGGAAAGCTACTGCGTATGACGTTGTGAACCGGTTTCGCAAAACAGACAGTGTTCAGGATAAGCTAAAAAGAGGCCGGCCATCCGTGGAGACGACCACGTTTCTGGAGAAAATTCAGGTTTCCCTGCAGGGCTCTCTCCGGAAGTCACTTCGGTGGCTGTCTCAAGAGTTAGGGACATCGTATTCAGCCTGCCAGAGGGCTACTAAACGTCAAAAGCTACGGCCGTACAGAATTCGAGTAGGGCAAGATCTACGTCCTTTGGACTCGGAAAATCGCATTGCCTACTGCCAATGGTTTAAGTGTTTCACGCGCAACAGTGTGACTAACCAGCTTAACAACACTTTATTCAGTGAAGAGGCATGGTTTCATTTGAATGGATATGCCAATAGCCAAACCACTCCCATATGGGATGCGGAGAATCACACGCCCGTTGCATGAGGTTGGACTTCACTGTCAGAAAGTTGGAGTGTGGTGCGCCATGTCTAGACGGCGAATTGTAGGGCCATTTTTTTCGACACTAACTATAAATTCCGCTGTGTATGCAGACATCATCCATCAATTTCTAGCGATGCTGGAAGAACACGAACGTTACTGTAGGTTTCAACAAGATGGAGCAACGTGCCACACATCAAATGACACCATGGAGATGCTCCGTGAGTATTCTTCTACGATCGATTAATCTCGAAAAAACTTTGGCCGCCTCGCTCATAAGACTTGAGTCCTCCAGCATTTTATTTGTGGGGCTATCTGAAAGACACGGTTTACCACAACAACCCTAAGACGGTACAGTACCTGCGGGACATCATTATAGCCGTGAGGGACATACCAGCCAACACGCTGAAAAAAGTGTCCGCCAACATGTGTCGTCGGGTGAATTTGTGTCTTCAACAGAATGGCTGACAATTCCAGCATATATCGTAAAGTGGTTTTCATTACCTGTAAGTGTGAGTGTCAATATAACAGCATGTAAAAATAGTTATACCTCACTATTTCGTGGTAGAAATATTTGAATTCAGAGTTCGGGGAATTTTGAATCACCCTGTTATCACATTCTCATACTCTCTCTCTCTCTCTCTCTCTCTCTCTCTCTCTCTCTCTCTCTCTCTCTCTCTGTCTCTCTCTCTCTCTCTCTCTCTCTCTCTCTCTCTCTCTGTCTCTCTCGCTCGCTCCCCTTCCCCTCTCTCCTCTCTCTCTCCCTCCCCTTTCTCTCACCTCCCTTTCTCTCCCCCTCTCCCTGCCCTCTCTCTTTCTTTCTCTCGTTTCTTTCTACTTTCGTAAGAAACGCAGTGAAAGCTCAGCTTTTATCCTGTAGCCCTCGGAAAAGAAACATCAATAATATCAGTTAAGAAAGAGAAATAAATGAGACGTAACATGTCAGATTCTGTAATCGGTGATATAGTATTAATGCATTCATGTGCATTAAAACAGATCACCTGAAAGGTGTGGAGCTACGAATTTGATTACTTTGATTTTTACATGATATATTCATTAGGCAATACCAGAACAAATGATTAACATCTCTGTGTCACAAGTTCCAGGTGCGTCGATGTGTATAGCTAATAATGGGTGTGGCCAACTCTGGCTTCTATCACCTGCTGTACACGCTGAGGCATCGAATCAAATAATGTGTCAATGGTGTCCTGTAGAATAGCCATCCAGGTTATATTGAACCGCATCCAAAGTTCATCAAGAGTTTCTGGCGGACGGTCGTACCGCTGCACCTGTCGTTTGAGCATGTTCCAGAGATTTTGTATGGGCGACAAATTCAGCGATCCTGCCGGCCACGGCAGAAGCAGAAACTTGGTATCCCTGAAGAAAGCACGTGTCGCTGCTGCAACATGCGGCGTGGCATCGTCCTGCTGAAATATGGCTCAGAAGACGTCCTGCAGGTACAGAAAGGCGACCGACCGTAAAATGCCATTGACGTAACGGGTACTCGTTATGGTGGTACGGACTCTCACGAGAGGTGATCTGCGTTCGTACCCGATAGTACCGTAGGTGATAATGCCTCCTGTTGGTGAGGTAATTCCGGTGCCAATACACTCTCCCTTACGCCTCTTCCCCTGTCGTTGGCGGACACATTTTCGCCTAAACAGAAACGCGTTTCTCCCGAGAATACGCTATTGTGCCATTCGTCAAGCGACTCCTTCGTTCGATGCACCATTGCAGCCTGGCAGTCCGTTGCTGCCGTGTCAAATGTAGCCTGAGAAGGGGCGGACGAGTCTGCAGTCCGAGCTGTGATAACCGGCGACGTACTGTTACAGCTGGCATGAGAGAATGCGTTGCATTTCGCGACTGATGTACCAACGTCGTTGATGCGGCCACTGAAAAACATCCTCATGAGACGACGGTTGTCCCTTGGCCTTGTCTGTGTAGTACGTCCAGAACCTTTGCTTCTTATGCTACGCTCTTCTTCGCACCATGCCTTGCGCACTTATGTCACGACGGACGGACACACTGCACCGCCACACGACCGGCAGTCTCCCGGAGGGAAGCAACGCAGTCTCTCATTCCGATAACGCGACCTCTGTCTAACTCTTTGATATAACTGTACGACTGTCTTACACGACCACGAGGCATCCTTACCCCCTGATGACCAAGCTCTGACATGCTGATAGAGCCAAGCGGCACTTGTCACAGAAAAAACTGCCAGTTACCGGTCTATGACGTTACGCGATCTGATTTTCCTACTCTCTGTACGCATAAACCTATTACGCCAAAATGCTAATTTGTTCTGCGGTATTGTCTGATCAGCAAGACGATATACGTAGGTCGTTCAAAAAGTAAAGACAAGTTTACAGTATTTCATGAAACGGATACTCCAGGATTTTCAAACTCCCGCTCAGGGAAGATACATTCTTAGAGAAGGTGTTGACACTGCCCAATAGATGGTGTGGAGTGCTTAAGCGGAATGGCAGTATAAACGAAATGGCGGTGCCCTTGGCTGTTTGCTCCGTAGAGGAACAGAGGGCAATCATCAGGTTTTTGTGGTCCGCAGATGTGAAACCTCATGAAATTTGTAGAAGAATGCTGAAACAGTATGGAGATGCCTTCATCGCCGAAAGGCGAGTGTACCTGTAGGTAGATGCGTTTAAAAATGCTAGAACATGTCCAGTCGTCCCAGCACGGCCTTCACATGAGACGGTAGGTCGCGCTGACGCCATTATTCGTGAAAACAGGCGCATTTCTTTAGAAGTTCTGGCCATGGAATAGAATGTCAGTATCGGATCTGCTCATGTCATTGTCACGGAAGTTCTCGAGTATCGCAAGTTTCGGCAACATTGTTCAGATAATCTTTGGAGGACACCTGACGTTCCAGCAATACCACGAGACCTGTTCCGTACTACCAGAAGGTGTTGCGCACCATGACACCACCTCCAGACCCTTGAGTTGTGTGTCTATTGCTTCATCGGGTACCCGCAAAACTCTCTGTCTACCGTCGATACAGAACAAGGTGCATCACAACTCATCGAACCACATTACCTTTTCCGAGTGTTCAGACGTTCCAGCAATACCAGGGGACCCGTTCCGTACCACCAGAAGGTGTCTCACACCATGGCACCACCTCCAGAACCTTGAGTTGTGTATCCATTGCTTCATCGGATATCCCCAAAACTCTCTGTCTGCTGTCGGTACAAAACAAGGTGTATCGCGACTCATCGAACCACATGACCTTTTTCGAGTGTTCAAACGTTCCAGCAGTACCAGGGGACCCGTTCCGTACCACCAGAAGGTGTCGCGCACCGTTGCACCACCTCCAGAACCTTGAGTTGTGTGTCCATTGCTTCATCGGATATCCGCAAAACTCTCTGTCTGCCGTCGGTACAGAACAAGGTGTATCGCGACTCATCGAACCACATTGCCTTTTTCGAGTGTTCAAACGTTCCAGCAATACCAGGGGACCCGTTCCGTACCACCAGAAGGTGTCACACACCATGACACTACCTCCAGACCCTTGAGTTGTGTGTCCATTGCTTCATCGGGTACCTGCAAAACTCTCTGTCTACCGTCGATACAGAACAAGGTGTATCGCGACTCATCGAACCACATTACCTTTTCCGAGTGTTCAAACGTTTCAGCAGTACCAGGGGACCCGTTCCGTACCACCAGAAGGTGTCTCACACCATGACACCACCTCCAGAACCTTGAGTTGTGTGTCCATTGCTTCATCGGGTACCCGCAAAACTCTGTGTCTACCGTCGATACAGAACAAGGTGTATCGCGACTCATCGAACCACATTACCTTTTCCGAGTGTTCAAACGTTTCAGCACTACCAGGGGACCCGTTCCGTACCACCAGAAGGTGTCTCACACCATGACACCACCTCCAGAACCTTGAGTTGTGTGTCCATTGCTTCATCGGGTATCCGCAAAACTCTCTGTCTACCGTCGGTACAGAACCAGGTGTATCGCGACTCATCGAACCACATTGCCTTTTTCGAGTGTTCAAACGTTCCAGCAATAACAGGGGACCCGTTCCGTACCACCAGAAGGTGTCACACACCATGACACCACCTCCAGACCCTTGAGTTGTGTGTCCATTGCTTCATCGGGTACCCGCAAAACTCTCTGTCTACCGTCGATACAGAACAAGGTGTATCGCGACTCATCGAACCACATTACCTTTTCCGAGTGTTCAAACGTTTCAGCAGTACCAGGGGACCTGTTCCGTACCACCAGAAGGTGTCTCACACCATGACATCACCTCCAGAACCTTGAGTTGTGTGTCCATTGCTTCATCGGGTACCCGCAAAACTCTCTGTCTACCGTCGATACAGAACAAGGTGTATCGCGACTCATCGAACCACATTACCTTTTCCGAGTGTTCAAACGTTTCAGCAGTACCAGGGGACCCGTTCCGTACCACCAGAAGGTGTCTCACACCATGACACCACCTCCAGAACCTTGAGTTGTGTGTCCATTGCTTCATCGGGTATCCGCAAAACTCTCTGTCTACCGTCGGTACAGAACAAGGTGTATCGCGACTCATCGAACCACATTGCCTTTTTCGAGTGTTCAAACGTTCCAGCAATACCAGGGGACCCGTTCCGTACCACCAGAAGGTGTCACACACCATGTCACCACCTCCAGACCCTTGAGTTGTGTGTCCATTGCTTCATCGGGTACCCGCAAAACTCTCTGTCTACCGTCGATACAGAACAAGGTGTATCGCGACTCATCGAACCACATTACCTTTTCCGAGTGTTCAAACGTTTCAGCAGTACCAGGGGACCCGTTCCGTACCACCAGAAGGTGTCACACACCATGACACCACCCTCCAGACCCTTGAGTTGTGTGTCCATTGCTTCATCGGGTACCCGCAAAACTCTCTGTCTACCGTCGATACAGAACAAGGTGTATCGCGACTCATCGAACCACATTACCTTTTCCGAGTGTTCAAACGTTTCAGCAGTACCAGGGGACCCGTTCCGTACCACCAGAAGGTGTCACACACCATGACACCACCTCCAGACCCTTGAGTTGTATGTCCATTGCTTCATCGGGTACCCGCAAAACTCTCTGTCTACCGTCGATACAGAACAAGGTGTATCGCGACTCATCGAACCGCATTACCTTTTCCGAGTGTTCAAACGTTTCAGCAGTACCAGGGGACCCGTTCCGTACAACCAGAAGGTGTCTCACACCATGACACCACCTCCAGAACCTTGAGTTGGGTGTCCATTGCTTCATCGGGTACCCGCAAAACTCTCTGTCTACCGTCGATACAGAACAAGGTGTATTGCGACTCATCGAACCACGTGACTTTTTTCGAGTGTTCAGTCACGATGTCCCTGACATCACTGTAGAGGAACTTTCCAGTTCTTTGAAAAAATCAGTGGTTTCCGTATAGGTACGGGGATCCTAACAAATGTTCTGCACCCTGTCCATTTTTGAGAAAAGTGTGAAGTAACGAAAGAAACTTACTTTATTGCCGTTCAATGTATTCCCCTCTGCTGCCAATGACAGCTTGCCAGCGGTGAGGTAGGTCCTGGATGCCCCATAGTACGCCATCTTTGTTCAGCTGTCATATTTCTCAGGTCACAGTTCGTCCAGCGATTCGTAGTGGATGCCACGGAGCCCATTTTTTAACTTTCGGAAAAGATCAAAGTCGGGTGGACTGGGATCAGGGCTGTATGGTGGGAGGGATGAAGTTTCGAAGCCATATTTCGACAAAAGTCTCCGTACTGACGCTGCACCATGACACGATGCGTTGTCATGCATCATTATCGCTCCCGTTTCCCACAGGTTGGGACGATTTTGACAAATTTTTAGTCTCAACTTTGTCCGTTGACATTTTGCCCTACCGGCACTCGATCAGAGACCACAACACCCTGGGCATCGTACGCAAAAATCATAATTTACTTTACTTTGGATTGTTGCTAACAACATTTTGAGGGGCGTGGGGAACTTGGACGCCTCCATTCCGCTGATTGGGACTTCAGTTCCGGCTCAACATCACGGGTCCAAGTCTCATCAATTGCGACAATTCTGCTCAGGAAGGTGTCGTCCTCCGTTTGAGCCTGTGGAGGTAAACCTGTCCAACGCCTTCTGCTCGAAGGTGAGTTGATGGGGCACCCAGCTTGCGGCGATTTTTCTTTTTCTCAGTGAGTCGGTCAAATTCTGCTGAACAGACATGGTGGACAGATTTGCCTGATAAGCAATCTCCTCAACTGTCAAACGGCGATTCTCTCCAAGAAGCGTTGCAACAATGGTGACAGATGTTTTGTCTGTCGGTGTTTAAAGTCGAACTGAGAGGTGATCATCTTCGCTGCTGCTTCGGCTCTCCCGAAAGCGCGATGCCCAGCGAGAAATTGTGCTTCGATCAAGAGTTCCTTCCCCGCAAACTTCTTGCAAAGCAGTGTGGATCTGTGTCGGAGTGTTTCTTCGCTGAGTTTTTATTTTCACATACGATCGCTGGTCTAACGCTGTGACTCGACCTGAGGAGCTTCACGCTTCCATTTTCAAACCCTCCACGTCCACACAGCAAATGATAGCTCGTCGTTCTGACACCACTGCGTTGCTGAGAGCCTGACGTTGACATGACGCAATCATTTTCCCGATTGCATCATCCGCTTCCGTTTAAGATTAATGTGTGCAGAACTTTTGTTATCACCCTCGTATGTGACTGCCAATACCGAGCGTCTTCAATTCCTTGCATATACTTCCCTGAGGTCCATATCTCAGGTAAGGTGTGGTAGAGAATAGCTTTCATCGAATGCGTCGGTCAATTGCTGCACGCAGGAAGTCCTGTTTCTCCGTACAAGCCTTCTCAGATGACGGCGATCTCGTATCTGACAAATTGCCTCCACATTTAAGCCTCTTAGACAAACAATGTGGTTCTTTTTCCACTGATTGAAGACCAGGGATATCTCACCTTTTGAGAAACCAGTCAGCTCCGCGGTTTTCAAAATCGTCACTCCAACTGGACAGGCCACAAGCGAACCCCTAAAGATGTTTTGTTTCTCCCATTGTAATCAACACTACTGACGAGCAGCAGTCTTAAGTAAATAATTGTCTTGGTCACTTGGTGGCGCATGTGACTAGGTATTTTACATATACGCTGCGTAAGTGACGTTTCCGTACATCTGCATAAAGGTTTCTAATTCATTGACCGGTGTGTGTACGTTATCGTGTCTTGTACAATCAGATGTTATGTAATGCTTGCAATAAAGTGCCGTGTCCTTTATCACTGCAAAGAAATTTCAGGGCTGACTTTCGTGAAAACGCTCCTTTGGCCGCACCGGTGGCGCAGTGGTCTAAGCGATGGCTTATAACCATTCGTCATGAGGGTTCCGCGTTCAAATCCCGGTGAGGCATGGATGTTGTGTTTGTCTTACGGCACTGGATCTTTCTCATCCCTGGAACCAGTGGCCCTAAATCAGGAACCGGCGACTGCTTATAGCCCATTGAGTTGCTCACGGTGGTCGTTAAACCACCAATTAAAAAAACGAACAAAACCCGCTCCGTTGGCCAATTTTTTTTATGCACTGCAAAAGCTAATGGAAGACAATGTTATATCTCACTATTTTAAAATGAAGGATAAGTACAGGGTGAGCCAAAATTACTGTGCACCTGGCACAGTTGCCGCGTTTATGGTCCCTTCGAAGAATGTAGGCGTAATTATGCGCCTTCGAGATGTCGCACACCACACACCAATCTTCTGATCATGTAATGCATTTCGTGTACCTGATGCGGATTTTTGGAAGATCCATTTGGCTGTTTACATATCCCGAAAAGTGGAACAGCGTCTCATCGGATAAAAACGTGACGTCCAGAATATCCTCTCTGTTGTCATTAACGTAGTCCTTGAACCATCTGCAATATTCCACACGCTTATCGCAGTCTGTGTGTTACAGTTCGTACACTGTTCTGATGTTGTACGGGTAGAGCTGCAGTCGCGTCTTCAGTGCCCTACGGGTGCTGCTGTACCTGCTTTGCCAATTTTCGAACCGATTTCTTTGGACTTTTAGTGATGCGAACGGAAATATCCTCTACCTTTTCCTCTGTTAACACTCGTAGTCTACCGCTTCTCGGAGCATATCTCACTGATCCGGTTTAACGAAACTTTTTAATTAACCGCCTTGCTGCATTGCGATGAGGTGCTTCACTATCGGGAAATTGTTCTCTGTACTTAGTTTTACTTCGTCCGTATATTCATCTCCACTACGGAACACATGTTCAATCAGAAACACTCGACCCTCAAGCGACAACACCATGTTCAACCGGCTACTGTGACGCCTCACTACTGACTAATTCAATCACGGCCAAACGCCGGAAATACCGGCTGCGTCGTTGGCAGGATGCGCGTAACCCCACCCCATACACACCAACATTCTCCTTTCACAATATTTCATGTACGTGCGCGGTAACTACACTTTATATATTTCGTATTATTATTTCTCATCACAGTACGTCAGGTGCACGGGGAATTTTGATTCACCCTGTATATAATGTTTTTTTTTTTTTTTTTGTTCATCAGCATCATTATCAATCATTCTCAATATATTCCTATGTGAAGATCGTCCCAAGTTTCTTCCACAACTCTCTGTCTTGAGTAATTCTCTTCCATGTCACTCCGACATGCTTTCGAGTTTCATCCACCCATCTCCCTTGTGGTCTTCTTATGGGTCTTTTTCTGTCCCTTGGTATTCCATTCATTAGTTCAGTTGTCTAACAGTGGACAGTTCCTTCAGCAATATGTCTAGCGTATTGCCACTTGAGGGTCTTTACCTTGATCATGATGTCATCCAATCTTGTCATTTCCTTGATACATTAGTTTCTTTTCATATTTTGCTTGGTTACACCAAGCACGCATCTCTCCATACTTCTTCGAGTTATTTGCAGCCTTTGTAATCTTTTCTTACGCTTTCCAACCGTAGGCTGATGAAGCGTATATGCTCCAGCTTTGTCCGTCTGTTTGTCTGTCTGTCCGTCACTCGCGTGAAAGGGGTTCGATTTCGATGAAATTTTGATATGTTGTAGGAGACAACCTGGGAACGAATCCTATTGAAAATTGGCGAAATAGGGTCAAAAGTCAGGACATAGGAGCGGAATCCATTCTATCGCTTTTGTGCGTCATAACTCACGTAAAAATGCTTTGATTGCGATAAAATTTTATCATGTTGTTCCGGAGATATACTGAACCAGTTCCCTTGCATATCATGAAAATGGGGTCAAAGGTCAAGGCACAAGAGCAAGATTTATTCCACAGGCATTATCCTCATAATTTGACTAAAAATGCTTCTATTGCGAGGAAATTTTAGTATGTTGTTCCGGAGGTATACTGAACCAATTCTGTTTAATATAATCGAAATGGAGTCAAAGGTCAGGGCACAGGAGCGAGATTTATTCCACAGCCATTATCCTCATAACTTGGGTAATGATTTCTGGTATGTGGGAAAGCGTATCATAATCAATGCATTGCATGATTTTACTAACTTCTTTAATTAAAGTTCATGCCTTTTATCTATAAGAAAGAACTGGAAGGATGCACTGATTAAATTGTTACATTTTAAGACATAATGGCAAATTGCTTTTGAAAATTGTACTGTTCTAAATTCACTCTAGTCAAGTATTATGTGCCTATTAACTCTTCTTCGATGTGTCTCTCGCTTGATATCTGCTGTCCAAGTTAGATGTAGGCATCAGTTAGTTCTTAAAAAAATTTACTTCTAAAAAATTACTTTGTAAGTTCATTTTTAATTTGTAATTTTTAATTATACCAGTTCAAAAAATTAGCTCCTCCTGTTAAAATTTTGATGGTTTCTCTTCTGTCCTTTTGGCACTGTGTGACATATTGATGCTTTTACGCCAATAAAAACATATCGGTCAACCAACCAACTTTTTTAACTCCATTGTAGTGTAAGGATAATGTTTAAATTCATAGGGTCTCAAAAGCAGGAGTAGAAATTCCAACTGAAAGTGCTTCTTAATCCTTAATTGCTATTTTGTTAAAATTCTGAATATAAAATGGTCTTAGATGCATTTGGCTTTAAGTATGGAAGTTCTGGACAGGAAAAGGGAAAAAAGCCACCATTGCCTTTATGCCAGCTTTCTCTTCCCGAGCATCTTAACTTCAAATGCTTTCGTCTGCGGTCACCAGTAAAACAAGTTAATAAAATCATGCAATGCATTGATTATAATACGCTTTCCAACATACCAGAAATCATTACTCAAGTTATGAGAATAATGGCTGTGGAATAAATCTCGGTCCTGTGCCTATATCCATGATATTCAACAGAACCGGTTTGGTATACCTCCGAAATAACATGATAAAGTTTTGTCGCAATCGAAGCATTTTACGTAAGTTATGATGCATAAGGGCTATGGAATAGATCCCGCTCCTGTGTCCCTAACCTTTGACCCCATTTCGCCCATTTTCAATAGAATTCGTCCCCAGGTAGGCCCCTACAACATACTAATATTTCATCCAAATCGAAGCATTTTTACGTAAGTTATGACGCATAATGGCGATGGAAGTAATTCCGCTCCTATATCCTGACCTTTGACCCCATTTCGCCAATTTTCAACAGGGTTTGTCGCCAGGTGGTCCCCTACCACATACTAAAATTTCATCGAAATCGAACCTTTTTACGTTAGTTTTGACGCATAACAACAGTGAAATGGATCCCGTTCCTATGTACTGACCTTTGACCCCATTTCGTTCACTTTAAATAGGGTACCTTCCCAGGTGATCCCCTACCAGATACTAAAATTTCATCGAAATCGAACGATTGTTACGCGAGTTATCGTACGGACGGACATGAGCACACACCGCGTGACGTAATGAAGCAGATGGGAATCGCGACCATCTGCTGGCAAGAGTACGACGCCATAAAACTTTAATAGTATCCACACACAACGCGTGACGTAATGAGACAGATGGCGTGACCGCGCGCCAACATTCTCAAACGCGAAATTGTGACGTCATAAGATTTCTAAGCATTGGAAACAGTAATGGAACGACGCCATGACACTAAGAACGTTATAATTCGGGGTGGTTATTTAACCCACTAAACGAATTCTCCTAAAGTCGAGATCAAGCTAAATCGATTTCTAGTACCAGGAAACGGTAGGTTAACGACTTTCATCAAAATTCTTAGAGCCGTTTTCAAAATAAAATGTACATACATACATACATACAAGAAGTGCTACTTTAAGGTGGACGTCAAGTAATTTTGCTTCCTATACTTCCAATGGAAAAACTTCTGTACACATTTTCTTCACAATTAATGCGTTCCCACGAAGTAAAATTTGAACATCGATTAAAATAGCTTCATTTCATAACTTGGAATACTTAATATTTTCTAAACCATAACCGCAATTATGCAATCCAACATTTATTTGTCCACTGACGTCATCAAAATACAGGTCGCGCCATCTTTTTTCTGGTTTCAACACCACCAAAGGAAACGTTATTGTTTTTAATATAATTATGGTTATGTTTTAGAAAATGTTAAGTATTCCAAGTTATAGTATGAAGTTATTTTAATCGATGTTCAAATTTCCATCCTTGGGAACACACTAATTGTGAAGGAAATATGTACAAAAGGTTTTCCATTGGAAATATAGGAAGCAAAATTACTTGACGTCCACCTTAATAGTGTGGGATAAGGGCGATGGAATGGATCCCGATCCTTTGTCCTGACCTTTGACTCCATTTGTCCCATTTTCAATAGGGTTCCTCTCCAGGTGGTGTCCTACCACATACTGAAATTTCATCGAAATCGAACCATTTTTCCGCACCTTATGACGCATAAGGGCAATGGAATGCATCCTGCTCCTATGTCCTGACCTTTGACTCCACTTCACCCATTTTCAATAGAATTCGTCCCCAGGTGGTCCCCTACCACATACTAAAATTCCATTGCAATAGAACCATATTTACGCAAGTTATGAAGCATAAGGGCAATTGAATGGATCCCACTCTTATGGCGTGACCTTTGACCCCACTTCACCCATTTTCAATAGGGTTCGTCACCTGGTGGTCCCCTACTACATACTAAAATTTCATCGAAATCGAACCATTTCTACTTGAGTTATCGTGCCGACAGACGGACGGACGGACGGACGGACGGACAGACGGACGGAAAAAGCTGGTGTATATACGCTTCTTCAACCTACGGTTGGAAAGCGTAAAAAACAAAAAACTTGGTGTAGTTGACAAGGTCTGTTCATGAACCATTTCTAATGATGGTTAACTTATCCTATATTTCCGTGGTTTTGATGTATTAATATTGTCAATGGGCTTGGTTTTCTACTTACCTAGTCTTCATATTGTTATCGCTAATTATTATTCTGTTTTTGGGTCTTGCTATTAACGACATTTTTTGGGGTTTTATATTACTCCATGATCATTTATTCAATAAATCAGGTGGTTTACACCTGCAACATTTATCCATTTCCTATTTCTCTTTTATCTCTATAGATCCTTTCTTTTAAACATCAAAGTGAATACAATGGATTATGAAAAACACTGAGTTTGGAAACTCGCAAAAAATAAAATAAAATAAAATAAAGTAGGACTCATAAATTAAAACGAATGAGCAGCACTTAATGCCACATTTGAAGAATTACATGAGAACAGTAGACGTCGTCATTTCCGAGTTTTATTCTGTTTCTTTCTTGTGCAACAAACCAGGTAGATTCGAAATCTCTCAGAGTTTGTCAATTTGGGGAATAGGAAGCTGAACCGAATTACAAGTATGCTTATAAGTCGGATATTTCCATGTGATTGAGAAATGTAAACATTTTATGTTTTCCTGCTCACCCGTTCAGAGAAAACTAGATAAGCTGTAAACGAATCATCATCACCATTGTCAACCATTATCAATCCACTGCTGGACGAAGGTCTCCCCAAGTTTCCTCCACAACGGTCTGTCTTGTGCCAGTCTCCTCCATGTCACTCCCGCATATTTACGAATTTCATCCACCCATCTCCCATGTGGTCTTTTTCTGGGTCTTTTCCTGTCCCTTGGAATCCAATCTAAAATTTCGGCTGTCCATCTATGGTCTGTCCTTCTGGCAGTATGTCCAGCCCATTGCCATTTCAGGGATTTAACTCTGATCATGATGTCTTCCACTCTCGTCATTTTTCGGATCCACGAGTTCCTCTTCTTATCTCTCCTGGTTATACCAAGCATGCACCTCTCCATGCTTCTTTGAGTTGTCTGCAGCCTTTGTATGTCTCTTTTAGTTAAGGTCCACGTCTCTGCACCATATGTAAGCACTGGAAGGATGCATTGATCAAACACTTTTCTTTTAAGACATAATGGCATATTGCTCTTGAAAATTATGCTGTTTCTTCCAAAAGCTCTCCAGGCAAGTTTTGTACGCCGATTAATTTCTTCATCAATGTGACCCTCACTTGATATCTGCTGTCCAAGATAAACATACGTATCTGTTATCTCCAGTTTTTCTCCATCAATCGATAAATCTTCATTTCTTGTAAAAGCATTGAACATCACTTTTGTCTTCTGAAAGTTCATTTTTAATCCCACTTCTTTACTCTTGTCAGCAAGTTCCTGGATCATACTCTGCAGCTCTGATGGGATAGTTGCAAAAATGACTACGTCATCAGCAAAACGAAGGTGGGTTAGATAATCTCCATTAATCTTTATCCCTTTGTTTTCCCAGTTCAGTGATTGAAAGACATTTTCCAATGTGGCATTAAAGAGCTTCGGAGATATGGTGTCACCTTGTCTCACTCCCTTTCCAATTTTTATGTGTGTTGTATTTTCAAACAGCCGAATCTTTGCACTTGCATTTTCATAGATGTTATTAATAATATTAATGTATGCATCTTCAATACCGCAGGATTTCAGAGCCGTGGTAACTGCTGATGGTTTCACCGAATCAAAGGCTTTTTCATAATCGATAAAAGCCATGCACAATGGAAGTTCATATTCCCTCGCTCTTTCAATTAGTTCTCTCAGTACGTGGATATGATCTATTGTGCTGTAGCCACTCCTGAATCCAGCTTGTTCTCTCGGTTGAGCCATGTCCAGTGTTACCTTCAAGCGGTGTGAAAGAACTTTAGTGAAGATTTTATAAACCACTGATAGGAGGCTGATAGGTCTGTAGTTCCTGAGATCCTCAATGTCACCTTTTTTATGTAGCAGGATCATTGTAGCATTGTTCCAATCCTCAGGAATCTTCCCTTCATTAAGGCATCGAGTGAAAATTTGGGCGAGTACTGTTTCAATTTCTCCACTTGCTTCTTGTATGATGTCTATAGTAATTCCATCTTCTCCTGGAGCTTTCCCCCGCTTCATGTTCTTGATTGCATGAGCAACTTCTGCTGGGAGGACTGGAAGAACTCTGGTACCTTTCATGATGTCTGGAGTACATGTATCATCCCTTTCATATAATTTGGAGTAGAAATCTTTCACTCTTGTCAAAATTTCGCCTCTATTTCTTGTTATAGAACCATCTTCTTTTCTCAGAGCCATAATCTGTTTTCTTCCCTTACTGAGATGTCCCTTTGCTATCTTTAGGCTTTGGTTGTTTTCAATTGCTTTCCTCACTAGCTCACAGTTGAATTTCCTTACGTCTTCAGTGATACTTTTTCGTGCTGTCTTGCATAGCTCTATATATTCCACTTTGGAAGTCACATCTTCTTTAGTTGTCCTCATCTCTCTTCTTTTTTGCATCAACATTTTGGTTTTTCCTGATAATTTGTTTACATGCAACTTGTTCTTAGACCCAGCTAATTTTGTTGCTGTTTCCATAAGAGCTTTGGTTACTTTTCTGTTAACTTCCGAAATATCCACTTCTTCCGATGTTAGGCCTTCTAAAGCAGAGAATCTGTTCTTCAGTTCCAACTTGAAAGTATTATGGTGTTTTTTAAGGTTGGTTATGTCAATACATTTTGTTTGTCTTATGAGCTTGCCACGTTCCAGTTTAGTGTTGAGGTGCATCTTACATCTCACCAATCTATGGTCACTACCTGTGTTGAACTTGTTCAGCACACTGCAGTCTTCGATGACGAATTTTTTGTTACACATAATAAAATCAATTTCACTTGTCGTCCCAATTGGATGTCTCCATGTCCATTTCCTGTGTGGCTTTTTCTTGAAAAAGGAATTCAAGATGAAAAATCCTTCTGCCTCTGCAAACTCAACGAGAGTATTTCCACGCTGGTTTCTGTTGCCGTGACCGAATTTACCTACTGAAGTTTCATTCTGTTGCCGGTGCCCTATTTTTGCATTGAAATCTCCCATAATTATCTTCAAGTGCTGCTTACCTTTATTATTTAGATGACGAATTTCCTCATAAAATTCTTCAATTTCTTCTTCAGGATGACTTGTGGTGGGTGCATAAGTTTGAATAATCTGAGCCTGGTATCTTCTCGATAGTTGGATAACGAGTCGTGCAGCTCTGTCAGAGGAACTTTCAACTTCTACCACTTTATCCTTCAGTTTCTTGTTTACTATAAATCCAACACCACTAGTTCTGCCAGTATCTGTCCCACGATAATAGAAGAGATGTCCACTTTTCAGTTCACTGAGATCTTCTCCTTTTCTCCTTACCTCACTTAGCCCGACGATGTCCCACTTGATCCTTTGTAGTTCCTCTTCCAATTCAAGAAGCCTTGAATCAGAAGATAGGGAGCGTCCGTTGTAGGTAGCCAAGGTCAGCATCAAATGGCAGCCTAGTCCGGTCCTCCGGGGATTCTTAGCACCCTCTGCCTTCATGTCGCACTGGCCGCTGCCTTGGCCAGGTACATTCCAGCTGCCGGAGACTGAGGGCCAAGATTTAAGTTGTAGAGTCATTTTGGAGGTGTTTGGCCATAACTCACCACGCTGGCCAAGCAGGTTGGTGAGTGTGGGATAGCATTTCCTCTGATCCCGATGGTATAGTTATACCGCTATTTGCGGTCGTCAGAGCCTTTTTAGTGGGAACAGGATGCACCACGAGAAGGCGGGGTTGACATTTGTCAAGGAGAGGCTGTGATGTTACGCATCACCTGACCTTACATCCCGTAAACGAATATAAATTTGATAAAATAAAAATATCAACGTTTACCACAATCAAAGGTTTATTATACATCGACTATAGTTTCGCAGAGCTTCTGGCTCGGCTTCAGCAGGACGAATGGACTGATGAAGCTGATGAAGCTAATGAACTGATGAAGCCGAGCCAGAAGCTCTGCGAAAGTATAGTGGATGTATAATAAACCTTTGATTGTGGGAAACGTTGATATTTTTATTTTATCTCAACACCACAAGTTTGTAGTCATAAATTATAATATAAATTTAATAGCCTAAATGTTCAAAATTCTGATAGTTTTACTTACGGTGAAGTCTCTGCTCGCTATAAACGACCTGTTTGTACGTGTACTTTGCACTTTCTCCGTCACAAGAAAAAAATATTTCGTTCATGATTTGTCCAAACACTCTTAATGGAGAAAGTTGCTCCCACAGGGTTAGTTTCCCGTTCGAGATGTCAAAAGTTTTGCTGTACCACCATCTGCATAGTTTTCCAGATCTGCTGCTTTACAATGTCTTTACCTGCTTTTGCGCTAAAAAAATCAAATATTTTACAGGCCAGTTAAGCATTTCAGTTCAAAAATGAGTGCATGAATTAACGCCGTGTTATAGTAATTGTAAATTAAGAGAAATGACGAGGAAAAGACATAATTTCCTTTTTTTTTAGTTTTGCCTTAGTTCAGCGTATCGGTTCTGAACAGAATCTAAAAGTTCTCTGTATCAACTTCCTCGCATTAAGCATGAAGAGCGTTTCTTGTATACATGTGTGCGTGTGTGTGTGTGTGTATGACATCTGTCGCAATCGAACATCCATCATGCCTCGGGAAAATGAACAATGATTCATTCTGAAAAACAAAGCAGAACCACTGGGGAAGCACATGCCGCCCTCCGCTAAACCAAGTGAGCTTCGCGTTGCCCTGTAACAATGCCAGAAATGGATTTAACATCGATCAGAAGAGCTCAGTGCCGTACTGAGCGTTAATGGTTCTTTGATATATGTCAGAATTAATAACGGGAACTTAATCATAACTGATCAGGCTAAATGTAGCTACTGCTTCGTCGTCTCTAATCGTATTTGAATTCGACTATCAGGGTCGTTTTGTTGTCCTTAGAGAACAGCTAGATACGCGTTGTTGAACCTCATTTTGAGCATCGCAGAGTTGTGTTTCAAATGAGTTGTGTTTGGATCACTGCAACGCGCTTTCTCATGGGTACACTGTCTTGACTAAATTCTGCATAACTAGCTATTAAACATTTGTTTGAACGTCTGTTGTTCTGGTTACTAGGCGACTGCTGTTTAGTGCTGTTTAACCTTCAACGAAGTAGGTAGTTACTTAATTCAAAACGTACGGGAAATGACTGTAATGGCGCATTAGTTTTACCATCCGCAATATAAAAGGTATGTGTGTGTTCATATGCATGCATACATATCATCGACCACTGTCAATCAACGCCAAACAGAAATCCTCGCTCTTGCCACGTTAATAAGTGAGTCTCGGAAAAATTCTCATCGGCCGCCACCGGGAGCCGAACCCAGGGTCGTCTAGTTACGCGCAGGACATGCTACCACTGCATCACAGCGGCCTCGAATTCTCCAGACTCACATGTGACTAACTGCCAAACTACATGGCAGGTTGCTTCATGGAGCCCCGCACAATGCTGGGGATGCACCAAAGATGGGAAGCAGCAACGGAACAAACAACTAGGAGGTGAATGGATAATTAATTCAAACACTCGACGGGAATCAGGAACGCCAAACAGTAATTACCGCTCTTTCCACGTTAATAAGTCAGTCTCGGAAAATTTCTCATCGGCCGCCACCGGTGGCGGCCGATGAGAATTCTCTTATTAACGTGAACTCACATATTAATGTGGAAAGAGCGTTAATAAGTGAGTCCACGTCAATAAGTATTAACGTGGACCGATGAGAATTGAACCATGGACCGTGGGCCGATGAGAATTCTCTTATTAACGTGGTCTCACTTATTAACGTGGAAAGAGCGTTAATAAGTGAGTCCATGTTAATAAGTATTAACGTGAACCAATGAGAATTGAACCGTGGACCGTGGACATTGTTAGCGTAGACCGATGAGAATTCTCTTATTAACGTGGCTCACTTATTAACATGGAAAGAGCGTTAATAAGTGAGTCCACGTTAATAAGTGAGTCCACGTTAGTAAGTGAGTCCACGTTAATAAGTGAGTCCACGTTAGTAAGTGAGTCCACGTTAATAAATGTATTAACGTGAACCAATGAGAATTGAACCATGGACCGTGGACATTGTTAACGTGTACCGATGAGAATTCTCTTATTAACGTGGACTCACTTATTAACGTGGACTCACTTATTAACGTGGAAAGAGCGTAATAAATGAGTCGACGTTAATAAGTATTAACGTGTGTTATTAACGTGGAATAAGACTCACTTATTAGCAACGAAAGAGAGATGATTTCTGTTTGATGTTCCTGATCCACGCCGAGTGTTTGAATTAATTCACTATCAATCAGCTGCTGGATAAAGGTCTCCCAAGCGTCTTCCTGAACTCTCGGTCTTGAGCCAGTCTCTTCCTCAACTCTCTGTCTTCCGCAAGTCTCTTCCTCAACTCTCTGTCTTCCGCAAGTCTCTTCCTCAACTCTCTGCCTTTAGCCAGTCTCTTCCTCAACTCTCTGTCTTCCGCAAGTCTCTTCCTCAACTCTCTGTCTTCCGCAAGTCTCTTCCTCAACTCTCTGCCTTTAGCCATGCAGTCTTTTCCTCAACTCTCTGTCTGCAGCTAATCTCTTCCTCAACTCTCTGTCTTCAGGCAGTCTCCTCCATGTCACTTCGGTATGCTTTCGAATTTAATATATCTCCTACGTGGGAATTTTCCTGTTCCGTGGGATCTTGTTTAGTAGTCCAATTGTCCAATGGTGGTCTGTTCTTCTAGCAACATGTCCAGCATATTGCCACTGGATTATCTTTATTTTCATCATGATGTCATCCACTCTTCCTCATCCATGAGCTTCTTTTACTATTTTTCATGGTTACACCAAGCTTCCATCTCTCTAGGGTTTTTTAAGTTACGTGAAGCCTCTGTAAGCCTTTTTAATTAAAGTCCATGACTTTGGATAAGACTGGAAGGATGCACTGATGAGGTGCGTTTCTTTTAAGGCATAATGGTAAATTGCTTTTGAAAATTGTGCTGTTTCTTCCAAGTGCACTTTATCCAAGTTTTATGTGCCAATTAATTTCTCCTTCAAGGTGTTCCTCACTTGAGATCTGTTGGCAAGATAAATGTAGGCATCAGTTACTTCTAAATTTGCCCACGAACTTCTCAGTTCTTGTAAAATATTAGCCTTCAGTTCTTGTAAAAATATTAGCCTTCAGTTCTTGTAAAAATATTTCATATCGATTGCGTTTTCTGTAAGTTCATCTTGAATTCCAGTTCTTTGCTCTTGCCAACAAGTTCCTCGATAACACTCTGGAGGGAGTATCCACAAGAATTAGGTCGTCAGCAAAATAAATATAGGTTAAACAGTCTCCATTAAACTTTATGCCCTTGCTTTCCATATCCATGTCCATAGAAATTCTGTAATGTGGCTTTGAAAAGCTTTGGAGACATGCTGTCACTCTTGTCTCACCCCCTTCTCCAAAAGCTCCCTACAACACACAGTATTTGCAGTTAGATTACTCGCACATTACCTGCTCAACAAGATATTCAATAAAAGATATAGTACCTCTAATTAATACTAATCCGTCCAGATCAAAACTCACATGTTCCTAGATGTAGAACCTCAATTTGTGCAAAAATTATTTGTCCGGCACTCATTCAAAATCCCCCTTTTAATCAGAGTTGTTTTTTACATGTGTAGCGTTTGTGTGTAATCGATTTACTAAAACACTACATAAATCAAAACTTCACCTGCGAGTCACTCAAATAAAGTTCAAGAGCTTTTACTTACAGCTAATCCTTTATCGCTGTTCACTTCAACACGGTAAAATCAACTAAACGTGGGTTAATATCCACGATGATTATTAATTATGAAGCACAACACTGGAACTTGAGTTAATATCCACGATGATTAATAATTATGAAGCACAACACTGGAACTTGAGTTAATATCCACCAAAATACTTAACTACGAAACACAACACTTTCATTAAGTTATAACACGTAGCCTTCAGCAATACTTTTACGATAATTAAGCAGTCGCGTATCAAAAAGGTGTATTAACATTCAGATTCAAAATCCCCCTTTTAGCAACCGCTGCATTGCTTTTTTTATCTATCGTTCTTATCCGGCCACACATACGTCACTCTTGCTTCAACCTCAGGGTGTTGTCAACATTATTCTTGTTTGAGGGAAAAGATATAACGTTAAGTTTGGAAAGTGTGAAAGAGAACAAACTCCAATTTACATAGGAAAAGGAACTAAAACTGAAAGTTAAATTAGAATATACGTCACACATGCCATGTAAAGAAAGGAAACATTTTTCTAACTTGTTCCTAATTGATCCTAATGATTTTCTTTCGGTAGGATAGCTTACAAAAATGCCATCAGACCTATAGTGACACGTTTTCATTCTTTGGGGGGAAAATTTATTAAGAGAACGTTTTAGACTAATCTTTTATCGTACATTCTGTTCATACTAACGCAATAAGTCCAGAAAAAATTACTGGTAAGGATTTTCCTTTTAGTATTAACAGAACGTACAATAAAAGTTATTTGGGAAAAAAACAGTGCGTAATTATAGTGTTATTATGACCGTTCGTCTGTGGACATCGTATCTCTGCAACTATTAGCCCTATTTAAAAAATTTCCTTCTGCAGTCGAAGGCCTGTATGGTGAGAACGACGATCTGTAGGGTTTTTTATTTTTTCGATGTATAACCCAGCCTCTAGAGGGCGTACATATCCATGCTATTAAAGTCCAAATATATTTTACTTTATACAATCGCTTAAAAAAACGCTTCAAAAAAAAACGCTTCAAAAAATTATTTTACCTTCCATTCTATGTGCATTTTCTATTTGAAACAGTGCATGGTGCCACCGCTAGGGGGCGTAAATGTATATTGTACTTTTCCTGAAATCTCTGCTTCTAAAAATCGGGTTTTAGAAGCAGACGTTTCAGGGGGCAGATAAGATCAGTACGAGGTAGCGAAAAAAATTAAGTCTGGTTCAGCTCCCTCGATGTAGTCTAACGACTCGAGCGAATGACATACACTATATTGACAAAAGTCACCGGACACCTAGAAAAGAAATTCAACATAGTATTAATTGACATACATTAGTACCATATCGGTCCACCTTTGGCCTTAATGCATGCACTGATACTTCGAGACAGGCTTTCGACAAGGTTTTGGAACACAGCGATAGGTATGTGCTTCCATTCAGTACATGATTCTGCCGCTAACTGTTGCTTAGTAGTAGGCCTTGGTTCCAAACTTCTTATACGGTGCTTTAATTCACCCCATAGATGCTCTATGGGATTAAGATCAGAGCTTTGTGATAGCCAATCCACACACTATACGGAATTATCGTCAAACCACGCCGTAATAGGGCATAATTGTCCAGAATATCGAAGTAGATGTGCTGGTTAACAGGTTTTTCCACGATAACCAATAGGCCGCGACCATACCTCGACCCCCCCCCCACACACACACACACACACACGTGCGAGTACACTTCCAGCTACAAACTTGACCGTAGGAACAGTACACTGTGGTAAATAGGGTTTCCCCGGCTTCCGCCGTACCCAAACACGGCCAACAGACTGATGGATCGTGTATCTGGATTCATTAGTCCATAGGACCCGTTTCCATAGATCTACGGTCCAAGATAAATGTCCTTTACACCATGCTAAACGACGAGTAACATTCTGAGCGGAGATGAAAGGCTTATGAGCAGCCGCACGACCACGGTAAACTATGGAATGAAGTTCTCTGCGAATGGTACATGTACATGCCGAGGTTCCAGCATTTTGCTCACCTGTATACTGAGGTCTTGTGTAGTACTCCGTCGATTAGCTGTAACGACTCTCCTGAGACTTCGACGTCTTTTATCACTGATTTTCTTTGATCTACCGGTACGTTTTGCTGCTTCAGGCACGGCATGTGCCTTCCACTTATTCAGTACATCCAAAACAGTTGACTTGGGCATGTTTAAACGCCTCTCGGTTTATCTTATGGACAACCCACTAATATAACACCCAACAATCTTTCCATTCTCAAAGTCAGTTCTCTCCCGCGGCGACATTTTCACTCAATCTCACAGTGGGATATGATCGCGGTCAGCTGTAGGTATGTTTTCATACCGTTTGCAGCTATACCGCGCACTTTAACAACGCGGTGGATTCGTTCATCTGCTTTTGAAGGGGTGTCCGGTGACTTTTGTCAATAGTGTATGGTACCAAAAATCTGTTTCTCAATCGGATTGTTAAAAGAGGAGATGCAGGGAATTACGCAGTGTCGCCATGTAACGCCAGAACTGCGTGTTTTGAAAGATTCAAAAATACAAAAATATGGAATATGTTCCCCGCAGTGAATTGCATTCGATGTGAACAAAACTTTTCAAATCGGACTTTTGGAACAATGAAGAGCGGAGAGATCCACATACATTTGCGCTTCCTAGCAGAAAAGCAGTGTAATGCATAATAGGTCATAAATAAAATGTAATTGTAGGATTAGCATAAATTTTGATCTACATTTTTAGCACGTCTTTTGTAAAAAAAGATCGTGCTTATGTTACCGGTTTGTCCGTCCGTCTGTACCCACGATATCTCTGCAACTATTTGTCCGATTTGAAAATTTCTTTTTGCTTTAGGAAGCTTGAAATATGCGAATGATGATCCTTTATTTCGGCTTTTTTACGATGTACCATTTCGCCGCTAGAGGGCGTAAATGCAAATGATGTCGAATTCAAAAATACGTTTTATTCCACATATTTGCTTCTAAACATCCGATTGAAAAAATTCTTTTATCTTTCGATTTCATTTATATCGAAGAGTATTTTAGATATAAGTACTTTTTCAAATCACGCCTAGATTTTCCGCTAGGGGGCGTAAAAGTAAATTATACTTTCCCCGATAACTCTTCTTCTAAAACCCCGATTTGTGAAACTTTTTTCTTCAGCGGATACACCTCTTAATGGAAAATATTTTGCATATAGTTTCAAATTTTTGGTAAAGAATACTTTGGCCACCAAGGGGCGTAAGTGTTAATTTTTGCTTCTGATGTATTTGCCATAAAATCTGAGGTTCTAAAATATCGATTGAAAAAATTATTTCGTGGACTGATGCCACTCACATAGATAAACCTTTTTGGAATATTTTCTTCTTAAAATATTCCACAGTTTCTCCACCAGAGGGCGTAGATATACATCTTATTTTCGTCAATATCTCTACTTCTAGGAGTCCGATTTGAAAAATTTCTTCTTTGTTGGATAGCGATTTCAGTGTCACATGTTTTTCATATAATTTCAAAATTTTCAATTAATTCATAGACTTTCCGCTAGGGGGCGTAGAGGAAAATTGCGTTTCCCCCTATATCTCTGCTTCTAAATCTCCGATTTGAAAAATTCTTTCCGCATCAGATACAGCTCCTAGTGGGAAACCGTTTGCACATAATTTCTAATTTTTGTAAAAAAAATGGTTTGGCCACCAGCGGGCGTAAATCTTAATTTCCGCTTCTGATGTATTTGCAGCAAAATATGAGCTTCTAAATTCTCGACTGAAAAAAAACGTCGTTTGTAGACCGATAGTACTCATGTCGACAAACCTTTTAGAAACATTTTCTTCTTAAAATAATGCATGGTTTCTACGTCAGGGGGCGTAGATGTATATCTTATTTTTGTCAATATCTCTACTTCAAGGAGTCCGATTTAAAAAATTCCTTCTTTGTTGGATAGTGTATCCGATGCGAAATGTTTTTCCTATAAATTCAAAATTTTCAAGTAAATCATAGACTTTCCGCTAGGGGGCACAATGGTAAATTGCCTTTTCTGCGTTATTTCTGCTTCTAAAACTCCGATTTGAAAAATTCTTCCTGTATCGCATACAAGACCTGATGGAAAATATTTGTCACAAAATTTGTAACGTTTGGTAAAGAATGGTTTGGCCACCAGGGGGCATAAGTGTTGATTTCTGCTTCTGATGTATTTGTAGCAACTCCAGAAAACTCGACTAAATTTTTTTTTCTTGGACCGATACCGGTCATATGGAAAAATCTTTGGAGATTACTTTCTTCCTAAAATAATGCATGGTTTTGCCACCAGGGGACGTAAAGTCACATCTTATTTTTGTCGATAGAGTCCGATTTGAAAAATTCTTTCTGTGTTGGAGAGTCTTTCCGGTGAGAAATGTTTCTCATATAAATTAATGTTTTTCTTAACGCACAAGTCTGCAACCAGAGGGCGTAAGCTCACGAATTCCGTGTACAGCAATATCTGAGGGATTAAAAACCCTATTGAAAAACTTCTTTCTTCCGTCAGATATTATTGTTTTCCATACCGATTCCATTGACTTTGAATAGCTTTGATAAATTTAATTCGCGTCAAAACGGATTCAAAAGACGTTCTTCATCTTTCTTATTTATTAATGTCTTCATAAATATACATAACGAAAACTCTCTGTGTTGTAGGTCGGGAGTTATGGAACCCGAAATTAGCATCAGAATAAGACAACGGTCAGCTGCCGAGTTTCCTTTGAAGACCGCGGAACTTAAGCAACTCTAATTCATGAAAAACTTTCTACTGTTTATGGTAAAGAAACTATTGACAGATGCAATCCAGAGACAGATCCGGAGCTTCAAAATCATTGATTTTGATGTAAGTGATAAGGCTAGGTCGAGTAGACCAACGACGTTAACAACGGACGAAAATATTGCCCTTGTCAATTGAACGAATGATTCAAGCTGACGGAACAATGGCAACAAATCTGAAAACGGAAAAACTTTCGATGTCTAAAGCAATATTTCCCAAAAGCCGGTCCGCGAGTGTGTTTTTTTTTGCTGACGGTCCGCGAAAACCGAATGAATTCATTAATTTTTCCTTTGAATCCAAATAGAGCCAAAGCAAGAAGGACTCTAGATCTAAATTCTTTTCTGGACACCTGTCGCGGAAGATTAAAGGAAGCTTCAATGGATCGCTAATCTCTTCACAGAATACCTTAACTCCTTCAGGCTAACTCACCAGAAAGAGGAAAGCCTTGTTGAACTTCACACAACACTCACATCTTGATCATCCTCAGTTTGTGGCTATACTGGTCCCATAGAATGAGTACGGGTGCTAAAACTAAAGATCGAGTGCAACACTCATGTTTTGACTGTCCCCGATTTGAGGACACTGGTTCCAGAGAAGGAGCAGGGTGCTGAAACCAGAGAACTAAAGCAAATTTAATATCTTGACCGGGATTCGAAGTTCTGGCTGGGATGAAGTGTGCGCTTCTACCCTGGTGATCCAAGAAAAGCACTATCTTTACAAATTATGTGCTTTTAAACTAGCATATACCATGCTACATACTCAAGCGCAATTTCATCTCGACCAAATTCTTCACTTAAAAATGCGGCTATTTTCTTTTCAATAAATACACAGTTGACGTGGATTTGGAACATCAAATAGAAGTCATCGCTATTTCCACGTTTATAAATGAATCATGGAAAAATTCTCATCGGCCTCCAAGGGGAATCGAACCCAGGGTCTTCCAGTTATGCGCAGGACATGCTCCCACTGCACTACAGCATCCTCGAAATTCTCCAGACTCACATACGACAAACTGCCAAACTACCTGGCAGATGCTTCCTTAGGAGCCCAGCACATTGCTGGGGATTCACCAAAGATGAACAGTAGCAACTGAACAAATAACTAGAAGGCGAATCAATAAAAGATGAGAATTTTGATGAGAATTTTTCCGTGACTCACTTATAAACGTGGAAAGAGCGATGACTTCTATTTGATGTTCCAAATCCGCGTGAACTGTGTATTTATTATTCATTCACCTTCTAGTTATTTGTTCAGTTGCTAGTGTTCATCTTTGGTGAATCCCCAGCAATGTGCGGGGCTCCAAAGAAATCACCTACCCGGTGGTTTGGCAGTGAGTGTATGTGAATCTGGAGAATTTCGAGGCCGCTGTTGGGCAGTGGAAGCATGCCCGGCGCGTAACTGGAAGACCCTGCGTTTGATTCCCGAAGGCGGCCGATGAGAATTTTTCCGTGACTCACTTATAAACGTGGAAGTAGCGATGACTTCTATTTGATATTTTTTTCTTCTTTCTAACGTCAGTCAAATAAGTAAGTACATTAACTTTCCGTATTATTAATGCAGCGCAAATTTCGCGAATTTTGCAATAATTCCTTGGCCATCACAAAAATGCATTCTTTATAAAGACTTTTTTTTAATTTCATGATAGGATAGATTCAGTTTATAGAAAAATGAGCCTCGTTAGCTCTCAGCAAAATTACTCCCTTTTTTTTTTTTTTTTTAATCTTTATAGCGATTAAATTCGACGTCCGTGTCTGTACTCACTATCAACTTCAGTTCATTTCTTTTCTCTTTTCGTTATTTTTAATAGCTTTCTGTCAAATGTCGCTTGCCCTCGGGCGATTAGTGGAAAGAAGGAGAGTTCTATTTTTAATCTGGCCGTATTTTTATTGCAAAACTCTCCCCCATCTGTTGGTACGACATTTTAAGTAAATCACAGCTGCATTTAATCGTTGGAATGCTCCGCTGATTTCGAAAGGATGGCATAAAAGGAATTCTGCGGTATTGTTAGATTAAAAGCCATCCGTGCGCCGATAAAGGCAGACTCGGATGTCGGAAGAAATTAAAGTATCTCCTGTTCCATCGTGACGTTCCGAAGTTGATCGGGCGTCATGCATCCGTAAAAAGAAAAAGAAAGAAAGAAAAAAGGGAAACGAAAAGAAGAAGATACAAGTCAAATCTTTCTTTGTCGAATTAATATTGAGCTTCTTGGGATTTAATTCTGACTTTAAGTGAAGTCACTCTAAACACTAAAAATAAAACGCATAAAAAATATTGGCATCTTAATGTTCTTCACAGCGAAACGATGCCATTAAAAAGCGACACGAGCATGGCCTGCGCAACATCCAATTTTTTGTTCCCTATCCGCCTATGGAAAGGGAATAAAACAAGTTGAGTTTTTATTTACCATTGAAATAGCCTATTCCAACTATGAAATACGGGATTACACCAGTATGCAATCCAAATTTGAAGTTGTGATTCCGTCTATTGGTGTAAATTATGACAAGAGTGGTAAGTCAAATAATATCTGAAAACATGTAATTTTCATCGTCCTGGAGCGGAAATCAAACCCGCGTCTCCCGGTTTGCGCCCGGGTATGCTAACCACTATACCACCCAGAACGGCCAAGTCTCAAATTTCCGAGTAATTTGAATTTAGCACATCAAAGGAATCGCCAGTAGAAGCGACGGCATTCATTCCTGTGATTTTCGAATCCTGGGATGTGTTAAATTCAAATTACTCGGAAATTTGAGACTTGGACGCTCTGGGTGGTGTAGTGGTTAGCATACTCGGGAGCAAACCGGGAGACGCGGATTTGATTCCCGCTCCAAGACAATGAAATTTTTCAAGTTTTCGGATATTATTTGACTTACTATACTCTTGTCATAATTTAAACCAACAGACTGAATCACAACTTCAAATTTGTACAGCCTATTGTCACTTTCCCTAGAAAACCTTTTCGACGAAATTATCTTTTTCGAAGATAGCACCTTCTATTCCTTACTCTATATTAATCCGTCGTTGGTCGCTACATGTTGAACAATGCCAGTGGTCGCGCGTTAGGGTTCTTCTCACACTACCTTTTTTCGCTGTTTTAAGTAGTCTACTTAATAATAACACATCAGGATTCTTTCTTTGTAAGAAATATCGTTAATATATATAGTTACCAATTAAAATAGGCGAAAAACGCACTCGTACCTTCGCCTTATCTATAAAAATACAAAACACAAACGCCAGTGGTCACTTGATGAGAGAAATGCTCACACGAAGCAAACGGGACCAAAGAGCAGACTGTTTGGAGGTCAAAGAAATGCCAATCCTTATCGGAACTGATAAGAGATGGTTCAGATGATTCAAAAAGTCAACTAGAACGGGGTTGGTGGTGTCCCCAGGGTCACTAAATGGCGCTTGTATGCGAAGCGTGAGAGAAATGCTCACATCGCGACTAACGACGGGTTGAAATCAAATGGTTATTCAAAAAAACAGTACATTCCAGTTGTTCAATGTGTTAAACTCTCTAAGCCACCCTCAAGAGAATCACAGTCTCTGTCATAGCATTTTGACAAGAAAAGTTAGATAGCAACAGCAAACAGATAGATAGATTCTTAGATGACTTAGCAGGTCGTCCGTAAATAACACAAAGACTGAAATCCCAGTATAAGACAACCCAAAAAATGCATCATTACTTGGAGAAGAAATACTAACGTTGAGAAATGTGCTGTTTTCTTAACGAAGTATACAAGCCATTCCAGCAGTTTGCAGAGAAACGCTGAGCTTAACACAGGCTGTAAGAGAAACACGAAACTTACTCAAATGCGCAGTAAAGTTTACGGAATCGAATGCTTTAGCAAAATCTGTATATACCAGCGTGAGTAAAACGTTCGACAAGTTTTGATCTACATACGAGGTCTGACAATTAAGTAATGAGACTGGGTCAAAAAAACACATTTACTTACACTTTTAATCAACTACAATGTGATCACCTTCGAAATAGTTCCCTTGAGCTTGCACACACTTATTCCAACGGTGCTGCCATTGCAGGTAGCAGCTGTGGAACTCATCAGCTGAGACACTTTTCAAGGCCTGCGTCATAGCATTTTGGACGTCTGCTGCTGTGTCAAAATGGCGTCCTTTCACAACTGATTTCAGTTTTGGGAGTAAAACAAAAGTCGCAGGGAGCCATGTCAGGTGAATAAGGAGGATGCGGTAGTGTTATATTTCACCGTTCTTCTCGCTGTTGTTCTGTGAGATTTTTTGGAACCAATTTCTCAAAAAATTTTCTCGTTCCCAGATCTTCAGTCAGCATTCGGCAAACACTTTCGCGATTCATGTTCAGTTCTTCCACTATCATTCTCACTGTTAATCGCCTATATCACGTCGCACAACTTCACTCACCCGGGCTGTGTTGTCCTCCTTCCGTGTTGTTGTTGGTCGCCCACTCCGGTGTTCGTCTTCCACATTGGTTCTGCTCTCACAAAGCATTTTGTGCCAGAGGAAGGCTTGTGCTCTTGACATTAACCTCATTGACGAAAGCCTGCTGCAGTTTTCCGTACGTTACCGCCGCGTTTTCACCGAGTTTCACACCAAAAAAATATCGCATACCGCTGCGCAATATTACGCGAGTCCATTTTCCTGACGAGGAGCACACACACACAACTTAACGAACCAAGCAGCTACTACACAGAGAGACCTTCCAGGGTGCTGCCACTTGGACTACGGGTGGGGGAAGAACCAATGCCACACATAGGTTATAACGAAGTAAATTTCTCCGTCATTTCTGTCCACGCCAGGATTCGAACCCGGATCCCCTCATTCCGGAATAAGTCACTCTACAAATTGAGCTACGCGGACGTTTTATTCTGATTCCTATCTGCCTTTATGTCGTGTGCGTCCTTCTGGCAGGTACGTCACATCTCCTGCTTCGTTACAAGGTGACGTACAAGGCTGGAGCGTTGCCACAGCGCGCGCGACGAAATCAGTCTCATTACTTAATTGTCAGACCTCGTATAATGTTGCGAAATGTGCCTGTGTATCGACTGAGCCCCGCGATGACATGGAACACACGAGCTGATGATGTGCATTTGGCAAGGAGTCACACTGCGTTGTCAGGTGATCAGAGGATGGAAATTGGTTAACGTGCTGTTCTGGTGCTCCTACGCCATTACTGGAAAAAAGATCGAGAGTACCCTGGTAACCTTTGTAGATAATTTATACCATACATCTTTCGTATTCCAAGATCTTTGCGCGTGTGAAATAAAACGAGTGATTTGAGAGTATACATTTATTTACGTAGAACACATTAAATATTTGCGTCACACACGACCACAACGAGCTTCTGTCCGATACATATTAAATGGAATAAAATCATAACAATAAACTTAACTAATGCGTGACATTGAACGGTACTAAGGTAGGTGCATTTATGAATGTTGTTGTCATAAAAGCAATGAAAGAAGATGTGTTAGTCATAAAACTAAATGTTTACTAAGCTATTTCAGCGGGAATGTTAAGTATTTCGACTGTTTAGTTTTTCAAAAACTAAACTGTATTATTATTTTTATTATTCAGATTTAGGCGAACGTAAGAAACGACCCTGACACCGGTAAAATGTGATGTAACTACGAAAGTCCATTTACGCATGCGCGAGATAAAATATAACCTCAAGATAGAAAATAAAGTTGAATCGCAAGTGTGTTAGTGACTGGGATTAATAAATTTTGGTCTATGATTAATTATTATTATTCATATTTAGGCGTCACTATTATTCACACTATTTATTCAGATTTAGGTTACACCTCATCGTGTTATTCATCAATTTATAGATCTCGTCAGTAGCAGGTGCCTATGGTGGGGAGGAGGTCGAAAAGAAGCCGAATTTCGCTATGACGCACCGTTTCCATAGTGTCAAACCTCATTCTGCGGACTCACTGAAGAACTTAAAGTGGACGTCAAGTAATTTTGCTTCCTGTACTTCCAATGGAAAAACTTCTGTACACATTTTCTTTACAATTAATGCGTTCCCAAGGATGAAAATTTAAACACCGATTAAAATAGCTTCACTTTATAACTTGGAATACTTAATATTTTCTAAAACATAACCATAATTATGCAATCCAACATTTGTTTGTCTACTGATGTCATCAAAGTACAGGTCGCTCCATCTTTTTTTTTTTTTTTTTTTTAGTTTCAACACCCCCAAAGGAAAGGTTGTTGATTTTTAATATAATTATGGTTATGTTTTAGACAATATTAAGTATTCCAAGTTATAATATGAAGTTATTTTAATCGATGTTCAAATTTTCATCCTTGGGAATACCCTAATTGTGAAGGAACTGTGTACAAAAGTTTTTCCATTGGAAGTACAGGAAACAAAATTACTTGACGTCCACCTTAACTTTCCATCTGACGGGCTCTCAAATTTACTTACTGGGATATGTTGCTTGAAAGAATGAATCGTGGTGAAACGACACCGACGTGGATTTGTATATGTAAATAGTCTGCACCCCTCTGCAAATAGAGGATGGACATTCGTCCGAAAGAGGTCCGGGTTCGAATCCCTGTGAGGCGTGGATGTTGTATTTGTCTTACTCTCTCCCTTCCCTGGAACCAGTTACCCTAATAAGGCTCTCTCCCTTCCCTGGAACCAGTTACCCTAATAAGGCTCTCTCCCTTCCCTGGAACCAGTGACCCTAAAGTAGGGACGGGCGACTGCTTATAGACCATTGAGTTGCACACGGTGGTCGTTAAACCTCCAATCAAAAAAAAAAAAAAAAAGAGAGAGAGAGGATGTTGTAAATAAACATCTGTAAATAGAGCCGGTGAGTCTTGTTTTCGTGGATCTAGTCTGACACCTAAAAAGTGTATGTAAAAGATAAGTTTTGTCAGACCGAGAAACTTTTGGCTGGTGGCAACAACTACTAGTGAACGCAATCTGAAATTCCAGTAATTGCCTGATTGCAACGCTACGCACCAAGGCGATACCAACATAAATAATAACCACACCACACCCTGCATCAAAGAAGGCTGCAGCCTGGGAACTCAGTCATGATTGGACGCCATTCTTCAACTCTTCATTGCCATTGAAGCGCTGCGATCCCAACCAGGTTTTCACGTGGGTGAGGAAGTGATGATTGCTCGGTGCCAGGTCCGGGCTATTCGGAGGACGGTCGAACTCATCCAAGCCAAACTGCTCCAGCAACGCTCGTGTGCATTCAGCCGTGGGTGGCAGTGCGGTGTCATGGAAGAATACAACGCCTGACGTCAGAATTTCCTCTGATTTTATTCTGAATTGCCCTGCGCAATTTTCTTAGTGTTTCACATTGCCACTCTGTCGTCATTGTGGTTCCTGGTTCCATGAAGTCAGTCAGAAGCACTCCTTTCCGATCCCAGAAAACGTTTGTTTGCACTTTTTGCGCTTATTTGAGGAATATGTGTGCATCTATTACTTTGCGTTCGACATTCACGAATTGAGCCCACGTTTCACCACCCGTCACGATATGGTCAAGAAATGCATCTCCAACTTCATTGTAACGCTGCAAGAATGCGAAGCTGATTTCATTCTCTGCATTTTGTTCACATCAGTAGGCATTTTTGGCACCCAATCTGGCACAGAACTTATGGTAGCTTAACATACCTGTGATTAATCTCGTACAAAACAGTTCAGGAAGTTTGGGAAAAATCACACGACAGTTCTGATATTGTGAAGCAACGTCTTTCGCACACTTTTTGGTCAACACTTAGAACAAATTCAGCAGTCACCACAGATCGCCGACCTTGACCCACTTTACCGTGTAGGTCTGTTCCCCGATCTCTAGATTTTCTACACCACTCTCTCAGACATCCTTCACTCATAAATTTCGGACCGTGTACTCTATCTACTCATTCTCCGATGAATGTTTGCAGCACTTTTCCCTTCAGCGTTTAAAAAAACGGATGACAGAGCGAATTTCACAGCTGACGGGATGACTGATTGCAGCTCATATGTTTACTCGTCCATACGACACTGGCAACGAACGCTATATGGCCGATCGCGTGGCGTGTGGAGAGGACGATCAACACGTGATGCTATGGCGCATGCGCGAGCTGGCTACTGTGCTTGCATCACGTGGTACATTATAACGGAAGTTGAAATTCGAATAGCCCTCTCATATTCCTGAGTAACGATGAAATTAACTATTGTTGCGTCACTTCGTGGGATAGCATTCAAAAATTAGATTTCAACAATAGTTTTGACTACTTGCGTTACCCATTTCCGTTACATTGAAATTGCATGCATGGGATTTGCTTTACTGCTCTCGACAATGGTGCATAGCATCAAAGCAGTCGTGTATAGGCATCCCTTATAGCACCCATCTGAAGAACAAATCTATTGTCTGTGAAATGCTCTGGAAGCAGCAAAATCACAGACCCTGGGCCTCCGAATAGTCCAGCAGCGCATTTTTAGCACGTCTTTTGTAAAAAACGATCGTGCTTATGTTATCGGTTTGTTGGTCCGCCCGTCTATAGACACGATATCTCTGTAACTATTAGTCCCATTTGAAAAATTCGTTTTGCATTATGAAGCATGAAATATGAGAACGATGATCCTTCATTTCGTATTTTTCTTTTTACGATGTACAGTTTCGCCGCTAGCGGGCGTAAATGCAGATGATATCGAATTCAAAATACATTTTATTCCAAATATTTGCTTCTAAATATCCGATTGCAAAAAATTATTTTATCTTTCGATTCCATTTATGTCGAAGAGTATTTTAGGTATACTTACTTTTTCATGTTACGCAAAGATTTTCCGCTAGGGGCGTAAAAGTAAATTACGTTTTCCCCGATATCTCTTCTTCTAAAACTCGGATTTGAAAAAAAAATTCTTCAACGAATACAGCTCCCGATGGAAAATCATTTGCATATAATTTCTAATTTTTGGAAAAGACTGCTTTGGCCACCAGAGGGCGTAAGTGATTATTTTTCCTTCTGATGTATTTGCATAAAATCTGAGCTTCTAAAATGTCGATTGAAAAAATTCGTTCGTGGACCGATGCCACTCACATCGATAAAACGTTTCGGAATACTTTCTTCTTAAAATATTGAATGGTTTCTCCGCCAGGGGGCGTAGATTTATATCTTATTTTTCTTAATATCTATGCTTCTAATGGTCCTTTCTGAAAACATTTTTCTTTATTGGATAGAGTTTCCGGTGTGGCATGTTTTTTCAAATAATTTCAAACTTTTTAAGTAATTCATAGACTTCACGCTAGGGGGCGTAAAGGTAAATGGAGTTTCCCCTCATATCTCTGCTTCCAAAAAGTCCGATTTGAAAAATTCTTTCTTCGCCGGATACAGCTCCTGATGGGAAATCATTTGCATATAATTTCTAATTTTTGGTAAAAAAATGGTTTGGCCACCAGGGATCCTAAATCTTACTTTCCGCTTCTGATGAATTTGCAGAAAAATTGAGTTCCCAAAAATCTCGATTGAAAAAAAATCGTTTGTTGACCGGTACTGCTCACGTCGACAAACCTTTTAGGAATATTTTCTTCTGAAAATAATGAATGGTTTCTACGCCAGGGGACGTAGATGTATATCTTATTTTTGTCAATATCCCTCCTTCTAGGAGCCCGATTTGAAAAATTCTTTCTTTGTTAGAGAGCGTTTCCGCTGCGAAATGTTGCTCATATATTTTCAAATTTTTCTTAAAGCACAAATCTGCAACCAGAGGGCGTAAGTTCACGATTGAAAAACTTCTTTCTTCAGTCAGATACCATTGTTTTCCATACCGGTTCCATTGACTTTGAATAGCTTTGATAACTTTAATTTGCGTCAGAACGGATTCAAAAGGCCCCATTACACCCGAAAATTTGGTGTCATTTTTCTTGTTTTAATTTCTACTTACTTTTGCTCGCAGCTTTCGCATTTATGAAACGAAGTTCTTAAAGTATCGTTAGGGTACAGTATTTTCCCTTTCACGATTGTTCGTAGAGTATAGTCATAAAGATGTTGCTATTAATAGAAGCATTATCCTTCATCATCATCACTCTCAACCATTATCAATCCACTGCTGGATGAAGGTCTCCCCAAGTTTCCTCCACAACGGTCTGTCTTGTGCCAGTCTCCTCGTGGTCACTCCCGCATACTTTCAAATTTCATCCACTCATCTCCCATGTGGTCTTCTTCTGGGTCTTTTCCTGTCTCTTGGAATCCAATCTAAAATTTCGGCTGTCCATCGATGGTCTGTCCTTCTGGCAGTATGTCCAGCCCATTGCCATTTCAGGGATTTAACTCTGATCATGATGTCTTCCACTCTTGTCATTTTTCGGATCCACGAGTTCCTCTTCTTATCTCACCTGGTTACACCAAGCATGCATTTCTCCATGCTGCTTTGAGTTGTCTGTAGTCTTTGTATGTCTCTTTTAGTTAAGGTCCACGTCTCTGCACCATACGTAAGCACTGGAAGGATGCATTGATCAAACACTTTTCTTTTAAGACATAATGGCATATTGCTCTTGAAAATTATGCTGTTTCTTCCAAAAGCTCTCCAGGCAAGTTTTGTACGCCGATTAATTTCTTCATCAATGTGACCCTCACTTGATATCTGCTGTCCAAGATAAAAGTACGCATCTGTTATCTCCAGCTTTTCTCCATCAATCGATAAATCTTCATTTCTTGTAAAAGCATTGAACATCACTTTTGTCTTCTGAAAGTTCATTTTTTATCCCACTTCTTTACTCTTGTCAGCAAGTTCCTGGATCATACTCTCCAGCTCTGATGGGGTAGTTGCAAAAATGACTACGTCATCAGCAAAACGAAGGTGGGTTAGATAATCTCCCTTAATCTTTATCCCTTTGTTTTCCCAGTTCAGTGATTGAAAGACATTTTCCAATGTGGCATTAAAGAGCTTTGGAGATATGGTGTCACCTTGTCTCTCACTCCCTTTCCAATTTTTATGTGTGTTGTATTTTCAAACAGCCGAATATTTGCACTTGCATTTTCATAGACGTTATTAATAATATTAATGTATGCATCTTCAATACCGCACGATTTCAGAGCCATTGTAACTGCTGATGGTTTCACCGAATCAACGGCTTTTTCATAATCGATAAAAGCCATGCACAATGGAAGTTCATATTCCCTCGCTCTTCAATTATGCTTACAAGCTGTTAAATGTGAGAGATGAAATATTTCACATTTCCAGTTATTTTTAGAATTAGTATTATTTTCCGTTTATGAATAATTCCTGTACTTCATTGCTTTCAGAAGTGTGTTTTAATACTGATTTTTTTTCTGTCATATTGATTGGAACGATATTACCCAACCGAATCACATTGTTGCGTTCTGAGATATTAACACTGCTGGCACCGTAATCTTCATGTCTCCGAGTCGATGCCATTATTTTTCAGCCACTGTTTAAACGCAGAAGTGGAAATCCCCACTAAGAAGGAAAGTCACAAGAAAATGATCATATGCCTTTCTCTTTCACCTTCTCTTCCTTTTCACCTTAGCTTGCCAACATGTCGAGATATGGACAATAGCTTTCCTCCGTTGTGCTCAGAGATAGTTTTTGCAACCCATTTTTTGCCGCGAATCGAATGTTTCGCGGCAAAATGAAGAAGATAGTGAAGAAGATTATTCAATCATACATATTGAAGAAGAGTGAAGAAGATTATTCAATCATACATATTGAAGAAGAGTGAAGAAGATTATTCAATCATACATATTGAAGAAGAGTGAAGAAGATTATTCAATCATACATATTTAATAATCGCTAAAATGTTTTTAACTAAAGCTTATGATTGAGGAACACTAATGTTCACTGGAAGGCTGTACAAATGACAGAAAGACCGAATAAACAAAGACATCGCTCTTTCCACGTTCAGCAACGCACAGCAACCTAAAATTGTTTATCAGGCGCCGTCGGGAAATCGAATCCCGAATCTTTCGATATCTAGCCGAGTGCGTTAGCCTTACACCACGGTGGCCAACAATCCACGGCGCAATGTGCGTTTTTCTGTCAGCATCTGACATTATAAATCCGTAAGATGGGCTCAACTACTGAGACGTCTCCATCCGGTGGGCATTAACGGCACTGGCTATATATTAATTATAGCACTTAAATCCAAAGGGCGAGATCCAAAGTGAAAATCCTCCAAATACGTGGCGCCAGTGATATCGAGAGATCCGGGATTCGATTCCCCGGCGGCGGCCGAATAACAATTTTTCGGTTCCTGTGCGTTGCTAAATGTGGAAAGAGCGATGTCTTTGTTTATTCACTGACGCCACGTATTTGGAGGATTTTCACTATGACAGAAAGACCGTTCTTGTCGTCAGCACTAATCCCTTGTGGAGATAGTGTCTTCCGAGTCAGGACTTGCAACCCAATTTGAAATATAGTCTTGTTGTTTTGCATTTTTAATTTTATAAACTATAGAAAAGCAAATGTGCAGCAAATCTGTTACTACACGGATGCCTTCTTCACTGAAATCATTGCACAATCTCGCCAGTTCTTCAAATGATAATAAATGCAGTTAATTTTATACAAAAAACACGAGCTTACAGGACCCTTTGTAGCTGACGGAAATATAGAGACTCGAAATCTCCCAAAGAAATAATGGAAAACGACAAGGCGTATAAATGAACCATCAATAATTCCAATTTCACTGAGCTTTCTTCCCTTCCTTTAACGAAGCACGAGTAAAGAGACTGAATAAAATTTGCGATTGTAGCGATTACAAAATGATGTTTTCGTTTGACTGATTTTCCTGGGATGTACTTTTCACTAAGAAACCTTGTACAAACAACAACTCGAAATTCCCGAACGCAGCAATTCTGTAGGAAATTCGGTTCACACCGTCGGTGTAAAAGTTTCTGTTCACATCTTCTTAGATACCGAATCCAATTCACACCCTCTTAGACACCGAAGCTGTCTCAAAAGATTTTCAACAATTAGAACTGACTCGAAAACTGTTCAGGAACTGCAGCTGAATGGAGTCATGGTTCATTTGATGGGTTTTTCAACAATTAGAACTGACTCGAAACCTGTTCAAGAACAGCAGCTGAATGGAGTCATGGTTCATTTGATGGGTTTTTCAACAATTAGAGATGACTCGAAAACTGTTCAGGAACTGCACCTGAATGGAGTCATGGTTCATTTAATGGGTTTTTCAACAATTACAACTGACTCGAAACCTGTTCAGGAACAGCAGCTGAATGGAGTCATGGTTCATTTGATGGGTTTTTCAACAATTAGAACTGACTCGAAACCTGTTCAGGAACAGCAGCTGAATGGAGTCATGGTTCATTTGATGGGTTTTTCAACAATTAGAGATGACTCGAAAGCTGTTCAGGAACTGCACCTGAATGGAGTCATGGTTCATTTGATGGGTTTTTCAACAATTAGAATTGACTCGAAACCTGTTCAGGAACTGCAGCTGAAGGGAGTCATGGTTCATTTGATGGGTTTTTCAACAATTAGAACTGACTCGAAACCTGTTCAGGAACTGCAGCTGAATAGAGTCATGGTTCATTTGATGGGTTTTTCAACAATTAGAGATGACTCGAAAACTGTTCAGCAACTGTCGATGAATGGATTCATGGTTCATTTGATGCTTTTCTACTGGAACTGTGACATTCAGCAAATGAGCATCTTCGGAAAGAATTCTTTTGAGTTTGTGTCGTGAAGTGCAAGTAGTTATTAGCAGCGCAAGAGATGAGGCTATACCTTGGCAAATTGGAAGAGATATTTTGACCCAAACGGGTGCAGTATTATTTTCTCAACCGGTTGGTTAACATAGGAGAAGAGCTTTGATATTTTTTTTCAATCAGAGAAAAGGACTTAGTTTCTCAGGAATTTAACTTTGCATGGTTGTCTTCGTTCCAGAGATGAATGTCTTTAGTGTAAGAACACTGGGAAATCGTAACATTACGCCGCAAATGCTAATGTTAATTAGAACTGTGGTAAATAACCCAGACCTGAAAACGTATGAATGCACTGTTTTACAGATTTGGAATCGGATTAATTGAATAAATAAGTGGTCACTCACACTCACTTGCAATAAACAAAATTTGCATGTCACGTTTGTCAGAGTGCATTGCTACATGAAAATTAGCTGCGCATGCTAAATAATGAATGTTACTCTTCCCTCATCGCTTCAAAACATAAGTATTGCCTTTTCACCAACCAAAGAGCAAGCATCAGGCTCGCCCAATAATTTAGTATTGTAAAAGAAGAACAGTCAGCGACCAAATGGTAAATACGTAGAATTTTGATTTGCAATTGAAAAGTCTGTACAAGGGAGGTAGGGCTCTCCGATCTTCAGGCACCAATACAGTAAACCATATTTCAGCCTCCCGGCAGTTATCATTTATCTGGAGAAACAGTGGACCCGACACCATATCGCTAATGACAGGAAAGAAAACAGACATGCATTAGAGAAAAGGTTTGTCAATATAAGGTTATACACTGAAGAGCAATTGAATTAGAGATACTTGTCTAGCAATATGTAGCACCTCCTTTCGCTCTGATGACGGCGGCGATTCATCTCGGCATGGCCTCGACAAGACACCGGATACGTTGGGAAGCCTTACGGATCCACGACCCCTGAACAAGCTCCCACAGTTCACGAACATTTGATGGAGGGGGTCACAGCCTCAAACATCTCTCTCGATGGCATCCCAGATGTGCTCTATGGGATTGAGGTCAGGTGACGTAACTGGCCAAGGAAGCGAAGTCACGTCGGTGGAGTGTTCATCCAATCATTCGGATACAATTCGGGAGCTGCATTGTCTTGTTGCAGGATGAGGTTCCCAGTGGGTTGTTGAAGACGCACAAACGGGAGCAAATGGTCGTCCAGGATATCCCGGTAACGTTGACCTGTGAGGGACGATGTCACGCGTACCAGGGGTCCCATTTCAATCCACGAAAACAGTCCTCAGAAGAGAATGCCACCCCCACCGGCTTGAAGAGTACCCTGCTGGCAAGAAGGATCCATCGCTTCATGTGGTTTGCGCCGTACTCGCATCCTGCCATCCGCACGTGAATCTCGACTCATCAGTCCAGGCAACGTTTTTCCACATGTCTAGGATCCAGTGGCGATGTTCCCGCGCCCATGCTAATCTTTGCACTCTGTGATGTGCGGTCAGCTTCGGTACCTTCGTGGGACGATGGCTTCTGTACTCCATAGCGAGGAGATGGTTCTGCATGGTGTCGATGCTTACACGTTTTTGTGCACCAGCGTTAAATTGACGAGTGATTTCTTGCACTGTGGCCCGACTATCCGCTGTTACAATGCGAGCTAGCCGACAATGACCCTGCTCATCCACACGCTGTTGTCCACGGAAGTTGGCCCTTGCAGGAATGCTTTTACCGGATTCGATGTACTCACGGTGCACCCGTGACACAGTGGCTCGTGAAAATCCCAGTGCCTGCACGACTTCCGAGATGGAGTGACCCATTCGTCGGGCCCCGACAATTTGGCCCCTATGAAATGCGCTTAGTCTTACCCATACTGTGTCCGACTCTTACTGATTCCCGTCGCAGCACTCCTTATATTGTCGGATCGCTGCATACGCCATGTCGTTTCCGTTTACAGGGCCGCCCACAGCGCCACATTTGCATAACGCCAGCTGTCTCTAATTCAATTGCTCTTCAGTGTATATCCCTAAAGAACTACATTCTTTTGTGTTATTAAGTTATGGCTTCATGTCAGTTACGGTATCCATATCAATTACGGCTTCCTGATGTGAATACGTGCCTATTCACAAGATCCCAGTAATAGGAAAGGAATTAATATCGAGTTGGTGCATCTTTTTCTTACTATTACACCAGCCATATTGCTGGAAAGGTTTCCCACTACATTTTGGCATGGAGGTTAGAATAGATGGAGTGAAGGCTAGCCGTTCCGCTCGTGTAATCAAAGTGAAGCCACCGAACCGTCAAGATCATGACGTCACAGCCGATGATAGTCTCTGCCGCCATGTTGGTGAGACCAGTGAGACGAGTCGCATCCACTCACAGCCTCTGCCACCATGTTGGTGTGACAATTGAGAATTAAACTCGTCTGCTCAAAGTGCTTCAAGTTTGTGACGTCATCCTTACTCCATCTATTCTAACCTCCTTGGATTTTGCTAAGTTCCTGCGGCAACTCCATTCTACCGCAAGATCATTAATCATGTCGGACATTTCGGCTTGGCTCTCAGTAGGCTTTCCAATTCACCCCAAAGGTGTCACATCGGGTTTAGGTCAGGGCTCTGAGCTGGATGTTCAAGTTCCGCACACCCATCTCATGACACACCTGACATTAAGAACAGATGCATTGCCCTGTCGGTGAAGGAAAGGGCCTTCACCGAATTGTTTCCATAGTGTTGGGAACACAGAACTGTCGAGAATTCATTATAGACTGCAGCGTTAAGATTCCCAAGCCATGGAATCACGAGGCCCAGACCAAACCATGAAAATGGCCCCAGAGCACGATTCCTCCTCTACCAAACTTCACTGTTGGCACAGCAGGGAGAGTTCACGTGCATTCTTCACACCCAGTCTGATCAGTCTCATTGTCAGACGCTGAAGCGTGATTCATTACACCAGAGAGCGCGTTTTCACTGTTCCAGAGTCCGCTGGCGCTTATTTTTTCACCACTTCAACCACCGCTTGTCGTTGATCTTACTGATACTAGGTTTGTGTGCGGCTGCTTGGCCATATAATCCCATTGTCTTCAGCTCTTGCACCGTTATGGTGCTAGCATTGCTTCCAAAGTCATTTTGGCACTCGGCGGTGAGTGTTGCAACCGAAAACAGGCGATTTTGTTGCATCATCCGCTTCATCATTTGGCGGTTCCGCTATTTCATTGTACGTGGCTTACCAGGTCGCTACTGCGCTGTTGTTGCTCCTAAGCGTTTCCACTTCGCAATAACGTTGTTTACAATTAATCGAGGCAGCTGTAAATGGGCAGAAATTTCCCGAAATCACTTGTTGCTAAGATGGCTTCTGTGATCGTGCCCTCGTTGAAAGTCACTGAGATCTGCCGTACGGCTGGCCCATTATACTGTTCATATTTCTCTATGATGTTTGCTAGACTACGTGTGTCTTTTTGGTACCTGTATGAGCCATGGCTGTGACGCATATGGGCAAATTCATTGTTCAAAAGTGGTGTCGGGGTACTTTTGATCATATAAGCACACCGGACAAAATTTTAGTCACCCCTGGCAGAACTTACCTAATAAAGGGTGACAGGTGACGGCGCTTCTTGCCTTGAAAACAACATGAATCTGGTGTGGTAGAGACCCCACGAGGTTGTGGATGTATTGAACATCGATTTGCAGCCACTCGCCCGTTGTACCCGAAGTTCCGCCAGAGTACGTAGGCGTCTATTCCGACGTTTCCTCTTCTGTTCCAAATGATCGCATAGATTTTCAATAGGATTTAAATCTGGGGATTTGGCGGGCCAGTCGAGGTGAAACAGTGTTGCTGATTGTTCGTCGTGCCCCTCAGACACAGTTTTAGCCCTGTGCACACGGCAAATGTCGTCTTGGTAGAAATACCTGGCAATTTGATGCTGCTCCTGGAGATACTGTAGGGCAAAGGGCAGCACTTCGTCATTCAGAACGCGGAGGTACGCATGCTAGTTTAAATTCGTCGTCACTGAAACGGTAGGGCACATTTAGTTGGGAAAGCATCCCCGAAACATCACAGAACCTCCTCCAGCTCGAACAACACCTTCGACACAATCAGGATTCTTCATTGGGCCAGCGATGCACTCGTCGCCTCCTATCATTGGAGTACAAACAAAAACGAGATTCATCAGATCAAATTACTCCTTACCAATACTCCACAGTAAAGTTTTGGTGCCTCTGAGCCCATTGATAATGTGCGACTTTGTGACTTGCTGTTAAAAGAGGCCTCTTCCGTAGCACCCTGCTCCAGATGTCCATCGCATGCAGTTCTCGTCGCAATGTCCTTTCGGAAATTGGTTGGAGTGGATTTTCATTGACTGTTTAGAGCAATTGTTGCCATGTTTGAAACCTATTTGCAGTTACTAGGCGCGAAAAATGGAGGCGGTCCCTTTTGGTGAGAATCGTTTTCCGACCACAGTTACGTCGCCGATTTTCAGTTGACTGTGAACTACACCACTGTTATAGACCCGCTTGACAGTACGCTTCGACACGCCGACAAATTGGGCGACTTCATTCATCTTGCGTCCGTGGGAACAGCCAAACCCGATGGCTTCTTTTTGGTACTCATTAACGTCTGTCTTACGACACGTATTGCAGATTAAATTCAACACACACGTTGCTCTTCACCCCACTGCACGAGACAGAAATGATCCTGTAGACCATGTCAGTGCTATTTATCTCCCAACAATGCTATCATGGCGCCCTAGGTGCAACCGGTGACTTCCTACTGTCATTCCTGTTAGGGGTGGCTAATTTGTTATCCGGTGTGCTTAGTGTACATTGATATCATCATCATCATCATTGTCAACCATTATCAATCCACTGCTGGACGAAGGTCTCCCCAAGTTTCCTCCACAACGGTCTGTCTTGTGCCAGTCTCCTCCATGTCACCCCTGCATACTTTCGAATTTCATCCACCCATCTCCCATGTGGTCGTCTTCTGGGTCTTTTCCTGTCCCTTGGAATCCAATCTAAAATTTCGGCTGTCCATCGATGATCTGTCCTTCTGGCAGTATGTCCAGCCCATTGCCATTTCAGGGATTTAACTCTGATCATGATGTCTTCCACTCTTGTCATTTTTCGGATCCACGAGTTCCTCTTCTTATCTCTCCTGGTTACACCAAGCATGCACCTCTCCATGCTTCTTTGAGTTGTCTGCAGCCTTTGTATGTCTCTTTTAGTTAAGGTCCACGTCTCTGCACCATACGTAAGCACTGGAAGGATGCATTGATCAAACACTTTTCTTTTAAGACATAATGGCATATTGCTCTTGAAAATTATGCTGTTTCTTCCAAAAGCTCTCCAGGCAAGTTTCGTACGCCGATTAATTTCTTCACCAATGTGACCCTCACTTGATATCTGCTGTCCAAGATAAACATACGTGTCTGTTATCTCCAGCTTTTCTCCATCAATCGATAAATCTTCATTTCTTGTAAAAGCATTGAACATCACTTTTGTCTTCTGAAAGTTCATTTTTAATCCCACTTCTTTACTCTTGTCAGCAAGTTCCTGGATCATACTCTGCAGCTCTGATGGGGTAGTTGCAAAAATGACTACGTCATCAGCAAAACGAAGGTGGGTTAGATAATCTCCATTAATCTTTATCCCCATGTTTTCCCAGCTCAGCGACTGAAAAACACCCTCCAATGTGGCATTAAAGAGCTTCGGAGATATGGTGTCACCTTGTCTCACTCCCTTTCCAATTTTTACGTGTGTTGTATTTTCAAACAGCCTAATCTTTGCACTTGCATTTTCATAGATGTTATTAATAATATTAATGTATGCATCTTCAATACCGCAGGTTTTCAGAGCCATTGTAACTGCTGATGGTTTCACCGAATCAAAGGCTTTTTCATAATCGATAAAAGCCATGCACAATGGAAGTTCATATTCCCTCGCTCTTTCAATTAGTTCTCTCAGTACGTGGATATGATCTATTGTGCTGTAGCCACTCCTGAATCCAGCTTGTTCTCTCGGTTGAGCCATGTCCAGTGTTACCTTCAAGCGGTGTGAAAGAACTTTAGTGAAGATTTTATAAACTACTGATAGGAGGCTGATAGGTCTGTAGTTTCCGAGATCCTCAATGTCACCTTTCTTATGTAGCAGGATCATTGTAGCGGTGTTCCAATCCTCAGGAATCTTTCCTTCATTAAGGCATCGAGTGAAAATTTGGGCGAGTACTGTTTCGATTTCTCCACTTGCTTCTTGTATGATGTCTACAGTAATTCCATCTTCTCCTGGAGCTTTTCCCCGCTTCATGTTCTTGATTGCATGCGCAACTTCTGTTGGAAGGACTGGAGGAACTCTGGCACTGGTATCTTTCATGATGTCTGGAGTGCATATATCATCCCTTTCATATAATTTGGAGTAGAAATCTTTCACTCTTGTCAAAATTTCGCCTCTATTTCTTGTTACAGAACCATCTTCTTTTCTCAGTGCCATAATCTGTTTTCTTCCCTTACTGAGATGTCCCTTTGCTATCTTTAGGCTTTGGTTGTTTTCAATTGCTTTCCTCACTAGTTCACAGTTGAATTTCCTTACGTCTTCAGTGATACTTTTTCTTACTGTCTTGCATAGCTCTATATATTCCACTTTAGAAGTCACATCTTCTTTAGTTGTCCTCATCTCTCTTCTTTTTTGCATCAACATTTTGGTTTTTCCTGATAATTTGTTCACATGCAACTTGTTCTTAGACCCAGCTAATTTTGTTGCTGTTTCCATAAGAGCTTTGGTTACTTTTCTGTTAACTTCGGAGATGTCCACTTCTTCCGATGTTAGGCCTTCTAAAGCAGAGAACCTGTTCTTCAGTTCTAACTTGAAGGTATTATGGTGTTTTTTAAGGTTGGTTATGTCAATAGATTTTGTTTGTTTTATGAGCTTACCACGTTCAAGTTTAGTGTTGAGGTGCATCTTACATCTCACCAATCTATGGTCACTACCTGTGTTGAACTTGTTTAGCACACTGCAGTCTTCCATGACGAATTTTTTGTTACACATAATAAAATCAATTTCACTTGTCGTCCCATTTGGATGTCTCCATGTCCATTTCCTGTGTGGCTTTTTCTTGAAGAAGGAGTTCAAGATGAAAAACCCTTCTGCCTCTGCAAACTCAACGAGAGTATTTCCACGCTGGTTTCTGTTGCCATGACCGAATTTACCTACTGAAGTTTCATTCTGTTGCCGTTGCCCTATTTTTGCATTGAAATCTCCCATAATTATTTTCACGTGCTGCTTACCTTTATTATTTAGATGACAAATTTCCTCATAAAATTCTTCAATTTCTTCTTCAGGATGACTTGTGGTGGGTGCATAAGTTTGAATAATCTGAGCCTGGTATCTTTTCGAGAGTTGGATAACAAGTCGTGCAGCTCTGTCAGAGGAACTTTCAACTTCTACAACTTTATCCTTCAGTTTCTTGTTTATTATAAATCCCACACCACTAGTTCTGCCAGTATCTGTCCCACGATAGTAGAAGAGATGTCCACTTTTCAGTTCGATGAGATCTTCTCCTTTTCTCCTTACCTCACTTAGCCCCACGATGTCCCACTTGATCCTTTGTAGTTCCTCTTCCAATTCAAGAAGCCTTGAATCAGAAGATAGGGAGCGTCCATTGTAAGTAGCCAAGGTCAGCATCAGATGGCAGCCTAGTCCGGTCCTCCGGGGATTCTTAGCACCCTCTGCCTTCATGTCGCACTGGCCGCTGCCTTGGCCAGGTACATTCCAGCTGCCGGAGACTGAGGGCCAAGATTTAAGTTGTGGAATCATTTTGGAGGGGTTTGGCCATAACTCACCACGCTGGCCAAGCGGGTTGGTGAGTGTGGGATAGAATTTCCTCTAATCCCGATGGTATAGTTATACCGCTATGGGCGGTCGTCAGAGCCCCTTTAGTGGGAACAGGATGCACCACGAGAAGGCGGGGTTGACATTTGTCAAGGAGAGGCTGTGATGTTACGCATCACCTGACCTTACATCCCTGATATGATATATGCACGTGTATATACAGGGTAATTCAAAATTATTCATCCGATTTCATTAGATCATAGCTTTGTCAAAATCAAAGTAATAATAGCGTACCACACATTAAAATGAAGGAAAACGCACCGAGTTTACGAATATAACTGCCAGATGGCGCAATGTTACCCGTGTATCAACACCTGGGCGAAAGACTGTCATTATGAAAAAATGGCGACCGCACAACAGAAAGTGTTTTGTGTCCTGTGGACACGACGACAAGGCACTCTACTAGAGGTGGCCCTCCAGGTCTCCGGGCCTGACCCCTTGCGACTTTTTCTTATGAGGGTATGTTAAGGATAATGTGTATGTGTCACGATCGCCCACAACGCTAAATGAACTTAGAATTCGCATTCTGCAGTCGTTGATAACAGACATGCTAGATCACGTATGGCAGGAATTTGATTATCGCCTAACGAAGTCACATAGAACATTTATAAGGTATGGAAACACAATTTGGACAGTTTTCTCTTTATCCTATATTGTGACGTACTATAGAGGTAAAGCACGTGTCAAGACGACAAATCTGCAGCGATATATTCCGTCCGTGTAGCTTAGTTCGTTAGAGTAACTCACTCCGAAGCAAGGAGACGCTGGTTCGATCCCTGTCACGGACAAATTCCTGTTTTCACAATGTACATTTAATCTCTGTATATTTACAAACACATAAAAAACAGTCATTTGAAATCGGATGAGTCGTTTTCAATCACCCTGTATATTAAATCTGAGTGATCAACAGGCCCCGATTTCAACAGAATCGGGCTCTAGGCACAGCACGAGATGAGGCCCGCTCACGTTCTTTAAAGAGTAAGTACATTTGTTCCCACTAAATATTATCAATTAATTTAAAAGTTATGTTAATAAATGGGTCACTGCGCTGGGGAAAACAAGAAATGATATCCACTTTTATTAAATCTTAATATTAGCAAAACAATTCGCGCTTAAAAATATAAACGGGTAAGTAAAACACTATTTAATGGTTTAGTATTGCTATTTTCGCATTTATTTATATAACAATTCAAATATCTACAGATGTTAAGTTACTCATCCCCTTTTAATTTTATTTTTAACCGATGAACATTATTAGACTTGGTACAGATTGATTTTTTGGGGTCAAGGTGAACTTCCATGTAGCTGATTAATCATTTGTGATGTGTTCAATATTATAGTAGAATAATTCTATTAACAGAGGAATGATACTTCGATTTGAACATACATGTATAATTGGATAATTCTCACACTCATGAAAGCACATTATTCAGCTCATTAATTCACTTAATTTAGACCCAAGTAATTTTAAAATCTGATATTTTACAAAAAGAAGAAACTCCTTGAACGTCCTAAACACGTGTTTGTAAACCGCAGTAAATACTTCTTAGATGCTTACACGTGGCAACCAGCAAATAACATTGACAAGCAGGGTTGCAGTTGCGGTTATAGAATGGCTGCTCCTGTTAGCTACTCTTGTTCCGACACGACATGATGTCACTGAGCTGCATTTGAAATGAGGTGGTAGTGAAAGAGCCTAGTAAAAACACCACTGTTAATAATCATTTCAGGAAAAACAAAAGACTTTTTTCCCCTAAGTGTTTTTTTCATTCACAATAATTAATTATTAAAAAAAAGAACAAAAATTCATTTCGCGTTGCGATTCTGCACCTTCCGCCCCCTGAAATGCGGGGCTCTAGGCCCAGGCCTTGCTGGCCTAAGCGTAAATCAGGCACTGGTCATCAATCGTCGTGAAAGTCTTTCATGTGAGTAATAAACCAGATCATTTGCACCATTCATTGCATTATTTTAAAAAGATCACGATTTCGCAATACCCATCCAGGCTAATCTTTAGAGCCGCGGTGGCGCAGTGGTCTAAGCGATGGCCTCTGATCATTCGTCCGAAAGGGGTCCGGGTTCGAATCCCGGTGAGGCATGGATGTTGTGTTTGTCTTACGGCACTGGCTCTCTCCCTTCCCTGGAACCAGTGACCTTAAATTAGGGACGGGCGACTGCTTATAGCCCATTGAGTTGCTCACGGTGGTCGTTAAACCTCCAATCAAAAAAAATAAAAAAATCTTTAGACAATACCCCGCTCTTGTGTCGCCACTTATCGGCATCAATTTTCATGACCCTCTTCTTATATCCGCAGTTGTCTCTCAGCCGTTATGGGCGGCATAGCTATGGATAATAATTGGCACCTATGGTCAGTAGTATGATCCTTTCTCACGGAGAATTTGCTCTATGTGTACGAAATCAGCATTGTGCGATACCAAAGAGTGTGACGTACCTGCCAGCAGGACGCACACGACATAAAGGCAGATTGCAATCAGAATGAACGTCTGCGTAGCTCAGTTGGTAGAGCGACTTGTTCCGGAATAAGCGGACTCGGGTTCGAATCCCGGCGTAGACCAAAAATGACGGAGAAATTTATTTCGTTATAATGGCTCCCGAACTATCCGGATGACCCGACCGTTCAAAATCTCGCAATGGTGTGATGTTCTTTCCACACCGCGAGATAGGAAAAATAACAGAATCCCTTCCCCAGCGCTTCGAAAAATAAATGTGTGTGACGTTGCATTCCACACACCAGATTGACTGGGAGTTCTCAAGTGCACGTTCTACAATGGATGGCTGCCTGCAACGATTCTTGGTCACGGCTGACCCGTGGGCCATGCCCCCTGCCCTCTTCCGGGGGGGGGAGAATGTGACGTACCTGCCAGCAGGACGCACACTACATAAAGGCAGATTGCAATCAGAATGAACGTCTGCGTAGCTCAGTTGGTAGAGCGACTTGTTCCGGAATAAGCGGACTCGGGTTCGAATCCCGGCGTAGACCAAAAATGACGGAGAAATTTACTTCGTTGTAAGAGGAGAAGCACTTTGGCCATGCAGCTGCTCTCCTCCTAAGACATCGCAGTGTAACGCCACTCCTTCATCCACCAATGGCGTATGTGTACCGCAGAAGGATGCCGTGATATCGCACCTTCGTACAGCCAAAGACTATCGTCGTTGATAGGAAGACCATTCATTCTGTTTTATTGAGGTGTCACCATCTGTCGATATTCTGTGTCACGCAGGAAGTTCAAACGACCGAGGTATAATCTAAAACTTTACATTACATCCTTTATGGAAGAAACTGCACGAACCATTTTTTCGACAACTATTCCTGCTTCCTGAAATCTTACACTCATGAGCCATTACATTATGACCACACACTCTCCTAGAGATATGAGAGCGCCTGGTGAACGCACAGCAGTCTCGTAGGTGAAGTTCATAGAGCAGTATACATACAACCTGAGGACCGGCTTTAGGTTAGTAGAGTGTTTGGGTTCATAATGGGAAAAGCTGCAGATTTACCGGAGTGTAAAGGACAAATTCGGTGCCTTGGAACTGCGATCTCGGAAACGTCGCGGCTTGTAGATCAGCTTGTCGTTGTGTGAGTGTAAGCGGGAGTCAATGCGATTAGTCTTCCTCAATAGTGCAATAGGGAAAAACAAGCATAGTCTCAGTTAGATGAAAAAGAAAAATGCACTTTCTTTAGCGGGATGATTCAGCAAATACAATGTACAAATGAGAACTCACCTGATGAATAGTTAATCCATTTTTATATGCACAAGATGGCACTACATTAATAGTTGAAGGATAATAACAGGACTGATGACTCAATATAATATAAGTGTAATTACATTTTAACACGTAGTATGGTGTGAGAAACTAAGCTCCATTTTCTGGGCTTGTTGACACGATATTTGTCATTCTGTTCACTTCAAATACTCAGGACTTTCACTCACACGGAGAAGTACGGAAGAGAAGTGTTTACAATCTGCCACAAAAGTAGGTCACAGATGTTTTTCTCTGGGTTTTGATGCGCCCGCACGCATTAGTTCTGCAAAGTGTGAAAAAAAGTCGTGGGAAAGCGTTTTGTTTATTTTTCTCGAGTTACTCTGATGTATCGGCACATACGCGCGGAATCTTCCAACAGTGAGTACGCATCAAAAGTTGTACATAAATGGCCAAACAACGAACCGTAGTCCAGCCGTCTTTCCTCCGCAGCTCGTTGATGCCAGAGGGAAGCGGAGACTGTCGCGCATTGTTCACAGTGACCGGAGGGCCACAGTGCAAAAATGCACCCGCAGCTACAACAGTGGCGATAAGGGCAATGTGTCACAGCACAGTTCATCGCAGCCTTCAGCACATGGGCCTGCGTAGCCGAAGACCCGGCCGTGTCCTTATGCTCACTGCACGCCATCGCCAACAATGCATGAAATGGGGCAGAGATCATTGATATTGGACTGTGGATGATTGGAAGAAAGTGGCCTGGTCTGACGATTCAAGATTTCTGGTGCATCACGTAGACGGCCAAACGCGGATACCCCGATTACCAACGGAGGCTATGGCACCTGGAGACACTTTTGGGCGGAAACATGCTAACGGCGGCGGTGTTAAGCTGTGGGCGATGTTTTCTTGGGACACTATTGGCCCCATTATCCCAATAGCACATTCCCTGACAGCTGACAAATATCTGAACATCGTTGAGGGCCAAGTTCACCGATTCACGGCAATAGTGTTTCCTGCTGGTGATGGCCATTATCAATAGGATAATGCGCCATGCCACACTGCCAGAATCGTCAAGGAGTGGTTCGAGGAACATTCTGGTGACTTTCTGTTAATGCCCTGGCCTCCAAATTCATCTGACATGAACCCAATCGAACATTTGTAGTTCGACTTGGAAAAGCAGGTTCGCGCTAAATCACCACCAGCCACCATCCCGAAATGTACGAGAACTGGAACACCTGCTGTTGACATTATGGTACCAGATACCTCAGCCACCTCATCGAATCGATGCCTCGCCGAGTGGCCGCTGTTTTGCGAGCTAAAGGGTCTCTTACATCTTATTAGGTAGGTGGTCATAATGTAATGGCTCTTCGGGGTATGATGGGTGTAAAAATAAAAATGTTCCATTATTTATTTATATTTTTAACTGTCTCGCGTATAAGCCGACCCTTTCATTCTGGAAAAGAATTTCTTCCAAATATACACTACATATATACTGCTGTTTGTTGAAAATGCAACCACAGGAAAAACGTATGTAATCGGACTGAAGCTCACAGAATCGGTAGGTCACGTGAAGAGGCGCAAATGATTAAAACCACAGCGCACGTACAAATCAATTGTGCCAACCATGCCCTCGTAGCAGTACCGCAGAAGGTATAAAAGCAGGACGCACAGGGCAAGTTGCCATGATCGATTCGCGGGAATTGTAGTAATAAGATAGTGGTAGTAACTCAGTATGCCCCGTAGCAGCAGACGAGACCCGTGCGTACAGCTGACGGATTTTGAAGGAGGACGATGTATTGGACTGCGGGAAGGCGGTCTGTCCTTCCGCGACATCGCTGCTCGTATTGCATGAAACCCGAGCGCAGTGATGCGTATATGGCTTCTGTGGGAAGAGAAAAGTCTGACGCACCGACATGAGGGGTCTTAAGCCTTGCGATGAAACAACGCAAAAGAAGACCGTCATCTCCACCGTACGGCGTTCGCGGACCCAACAGCCACATGCCGAAGATCACGTGATTTTTAAAGGAATCTGGCCACCTCGATCTCATGACCTAACACCCCCTGATTTCTTTCTCTGCTGGTACCTCAAATCAGTGGTGTTCCAAAACAAGCCGACAACCGTTGAGGTATTGAAGAACAACATCTGCGAAACAGTGGAAACGATTACGCAGGACCAACTGCCGCGAACTTTTAGAAATATGGAATCTCGTGTTCAAGCCCATCTCGATGCACCGCAGGGACGTCGCTAGGGGGTGCGAGGGGGTGCTTGAGCCCATCCTGAAATATACTATATTGACAAAAGTCACCGGACACCCCTTCAAAAGCAAATGAACGGATCCACTGCATTGTTAAGATGCTCGGTACAGCTGCAAACGGTGTGAAAACAAGCTTGCAGCTGATCGCGATCATATCGCACTGTGAGGTTGAGTGAAAACGTCGCGCCGGTAGAGAACTGTCTTTGAGAAAGGAAAGATTGTTGGGTGTTATATTAGTGGGTTGTCCATAAGAGAAACCCAGAGGAGTTTCAACATACTCAAGTCAACTGTTTTGGATGTACTGAATAAGAGGAAAACACATGGCGCGCCTAAAGCAGCAAAACGTACCGGCAGAGCAAAGAAAATCAGTGATAGTGGACGTCGAAGTCTCAGGAGAGTCTTTACAGCTATTCGACGGAGTACTGCACAACACCTCAGTGTACAGGTGAGTAAAAATGCTGGAACCTCGGTATGTACACGTACCATTCGCAGAGAACTTCATTCCATGGGTTACCGTGGTCGTGCGGCTGCTCATAAGCCTTTCATCTCCACTCGGAATGCTACTCGTTGTTTAGCATGGTGTAAAGAACATTTATCGTGGACCTTAGATCAATGGAAACGGATCCTATGGACTGATGAATCCAGATGCACGATCCATCAGTTTTGGCCGTGTGCGGGTACAGTGGCGGCCGGGGGAACACTATCGTGTATGGGCTGGCCAGCACAGAGCCCTGATCTTAATCCCATAGAGCACTTATGGGATGAATTAGAGCGCCGCATAAAAAGTTTGGAACCAAGGCCTACTACTAAGCAACAGTTAGCTGCAGCATTATGTACTGAATGGAAGCGCAAACCTATCGCTGTGTTCCGAAACCTTGTCGAAATCCTGCCTTGAAGGGTCAGTGCATGCATTAAGGCCAAAGGTGGACCGACACCGTACTAATGTATGTCAATAAATGCTATATTGTGTTTATCTTCCAAGTGTTTCAGTGATTTCTGTCAATATAGTGTATGTCTTGCCCATCCTGCCGCCCACACAGTTCAAAATGTGCCATTTTTTCAGTATATTTAACTTTAAAATATAATCTGCGCTTTGTCAAGTAATAAATCTTGTGTTTTATTTCATGTAGCCCTACGTATTTTCCCTAAGAAGTACGTTCTTTTCCTCTCCAAAAAGGATTATCAAAATAGCATTCGCAGAGCCACGAAAATTCAAATGTTCTCCACTCTTCCAATTCCTTAGTTTTTTTTTATTCGAGGTTTAACGACTACCGTGAGCAACTCAATGGGCTATAAGCAGTAGCCCGTCCCTAATTTAGGGTCACTGGTTCCAGGGAAGGGAGAGAGCCAGTGCCGTAAGACAAACATAAAATCCATGCCTCACCGGGATTCGAACCCGGACCCCTTACGGACGAATGATCTGAGGCCAGCGCCTTAGACCACTGCGCCACCGGGGCGGCAATTCCTTAGTTTGAGCCTCTTTTTCATGTTCGTATGGACAGAGTGCTACTGGGGATGGTGAATATGAATTCACTGAGAGAGTCACTATTAATTGATCTGTCGTTTTCTTTACAAAATAGGGGATTCCAACGCTGAAAGTTGAGTCTAAAGCTACTCTATATCGCTCTTAAGGCTGCTCCTGGAGAATGAAAGGGCAGAAAGTGGCGGCGACTGTTTTGTAGGATAGGAGTGCAAGGCAAAGTCGCTTGCTGGAAGGAAGTAAGTTAAGAAGTAGAGAGGTATTGTGTCTGCGTTGCACGACGTTAAAATTGATTTAGGTAAACAGAAACCGTATTTACTTTTAAATAAATTGTTTAAGTACAGTATTGTTTTTGCAAAATTTTGAAAAGCAGTTTATGACAAAGCATTCAGGGCAAGCAAAAATTTGAAAGCAGCATTCTAACAACACTTCTATCTTACACGAGTGGCGTTACTAGTCAGACCCGTGTATGCCTCTGTGTCCAGGTGGAGGAAGTGAGGATTGCGTGTATTCCTTTGTAGCCTGTCGGTGACGTTGTGATCTAAGCGCTGGCTTCTGACCTTTCATCCCAGAAGGGTCCGGGTTCGAATCCCGGCGAGGCATAGATATTGTGTTTGTCTTCTGGAACAAGTGACCCTAAATTAAGGACGGGCGACTGCTTATAGCCCAGTGAGTTGCTCACGGTGGTCGTTAAACCCTCAATTAAAAAAAAAAAGCATTAAAAACTCTTTTTTTTCAGTGTTTCGTAAATAAAGTTGCTATCAAACTTGCCCCATCAAAAATAACGCTCACCCATCGTGATTTCGAAGTCTGGCGATGTCCCTGATGCACAAGGCGGATGCTTGGAGAGATATGACAAGTTAGTAAAATCATGCAATGCATTGATTATAATATGCTTTCCAACATACCAGAAATCATTGCTCAGGTTATGAGAATAATGGTTGTGGTATAAATCTCGCTCCTGGTCTTTGACCCCATTTCGATTATATTGAACAGCATTGGTTCAGTGTACCTCCCGAACAGCATCCTAAAATTTTGTCTCAATAGAAGCATTTTTAGTTAAGTTATGACGATAATGGCTGTGGAATAACTCTCGCTCCTGTGCCCTGACCTCTGACTCCATTTCGATTATATTCAACAGAACCGCGGTTCAGTATATCTTCGGAACAACATGATAAAGTTTTGTCGCAATCGAAGCATTTTTTACATAAGTTATAACGAAGTAAATATCTCCGTCATTTTTATCCGCGCCAGGATTCGAACCCGGGTCCACTCATTCCGGAATAAGTTGCTCTACCAATTAAGCTACACGGACATTTTATTCTGATTCCTATCTGCCTTTATGTCGTGTGCGTCCTTCTGGCAGGTACGTCACATCTCCTGGTACGTTACAAAGTTATGACGCATAAGGGCGATGTAATGGATCCCGCTCCTATGTCCTGAGCGTTGACCCTCTTTCTTCCTTTTTCAATAGGGTTCGTCCCCAGGTTGTCCTCTACCACATACTAAACTTTCATTGAAATCGAACCATTTTTACGTGAGTTATCGTGCGGACAGACAGACAGACGGACTGTCAAAGCTGGAGCCTATACGCTTCTTCAACCTACGGTTGGAAAGCGTAACAAGTTAGTAAAAACATGCAATGCATTGATTATGATACGCTTTCCAACATACCGGAAATCATTACTCAAGTTATTACTCAACTTTTTATGAGGATAATGGCTGTAGAACAAATCTCGCTCCTGTGTCCTGACCTTTAACCCCATTTCGATGATATTCAGCAGAACCGGTAAAGTATACTTCCGGAACAACATAATGAAGTGTTGTCTCAATCGAAGCAATTTTACGTAAGTTACAACGCATAAGGGCGATGGAAGGGATCCCAATCCTATGTCCTGACCTTTGACCCCACTTAACCCATTTTCAATAGGGTTTGTCCCCAGGTGGTCCTCTAAGACATACTAAAATTTCATTGAAATCAAACTATATTTATGCACAAGTTATGACGCATAAGGGCGATGGAATGGATCTCGCTCCTATGTCGTGACCTTTGACCCCATTTCGCCCATTTTTAATAGGATTCGTTCCCAGGTGGTCCCCTACCACATACCAAAATTTCATCTAAATTGAACCGTTTTTACGCGAGTTATCGTGCTGACAGACGGACGGACGGACAAAGCTGGAGCATACACGCTTCTTCAACGGGTATCGCTCATTTCACCTAAACATCACTTCACCGAAATGACCCTTCGGTGAAGTGAACCTTTCGGTAAAGTGAACCTTTTGGTGAAGTGAACCTTTTGGTGAAGTTAACCTTTCGGTGAAATGAATTTTTTCGGTGAAGAGAACCATATCTCATACTGTATGATATGTTTCTGTTTTCCATGGATGAAGGTATGTTCTTACCAAATGTAATACAATTACGGTAATTATTCACGATGTTATTAATAAAAACTTGGGAAAAGTAGTGTATGGAGTACCCTGTATATTCACCTAAGAAGCGTTTCCTCAGGTAGCAAACGCAATCTACCTGTTCGATCCTATAGTTATTGAATTATTGCGGCAGATATTCATGCATACTTTATTTTAAAAATGCTAATTAATACAGACATTTAACGTGGACCAGGAACATCAAACAAAGATCTTCGCTCTCTCCACGTGAGTCACGGAAAAATTCTCATTGGCCTCCTACGGGAGTCGAACCCAGGGTCTTCCAGGTACGCGCCGGATATGCTTCCGCTACACCCCAGAGACCTCGAATTCCTCCAGACTCACACGCTAACTGCCAAGCCAATTTGACAGGTTGCTTATTCATTCGCCTTCTAATTATTTCTTGAGTTGCTGCTTACCATCTTTGGTGAATCCGCAGCATTGTGCGCGGCTCTAAGAAGCAACCTGTCAAATTGGCTTGGCAGTTAGCGTGTGTGAGTCTGGAGGAATTCGAGGACGCTGTGGTGTAGCGGAAGCATATCCGGCGCGTACCTGGAAGACCCTGGGTTCGACTCCCGTAGGAGGCCAATGAGAATTTTTCCGTGACTCACGTATAAACGTGGAAAGAGCGAAGATCTTTGTTTGATGTAAAAAATGCTCCTTGCGTTTGTTTACTTGGAGTGTAATCTAAGATTCGTTTCATCGATTTTTCATTCTATCGCTCTAACCATAGTTTGCAGGAGGGCTTTTGGGTGGCTGCCAACGGTACATTGTCGTCAGTATATCTTAAATTATTTAGAGCCACACAATACCTTCCCTCTCTTGATACTTTCCACCCTACTATGAGAGCGTCCTGTGTTATTTTTTTAAAGCAAAGTTTCTATTAAGTTAGGGTTAAAGTTGCACCCATGTAGGTCTCCATTTTATGATGTCACTAGAGTTACTGCTTTGCTGTCTGTTAAGGAATTTGATTAAGTAATGTTACAATGTATTCTAACACAAATTATTAAAATAATTGCTACACAATTATTAAAGAAATTATCAACGGAATAGCACATTTTCCCCAATTATTGTGTTTGTTTTGATTAAGTAATGTTACAATGTATTATAACACAAATTATTAAAATAATTACTACACAATTATTAAAGAAATTATCAACGGAATAGCACATTTTCCCCAATTATTGTGTTTGTTTTGATTAAGTAATGTTACAATGTATTATAACACAAATTATTAAAATAATTGCTACACAATTGTTAAAGAAATTATCAACGGAATAGCACATTTTCCCCAATTATTGTGTTTGTTTTGATTAAGTAATGTTACAATGTATTATAACACAAATTATTAAAATAATTGCTACACAATTGTTAAAGAAATTATCAACGGAATAGCACATTTCCCCAATTATTGTGTTTGTTTTGATTAAGTAATGTTACAATGTATTATAACACAAATTATTAAAATAATTGCTACACAATTGTTAAAGAAATTATCAACGGAATAGCACATTTTCCCCAATTATTGTGTTTGTTTTGATTAAGTAATGTTACAATGTATTATAACACAAATTATTAAAATAATTACTACACAATTATTAAAGAAATTATCAACGGAATAGCACATTTTCCCCAATTATTGTGTTTGTTTTGATTAAGTAATGTTACAATGTATTATAACACAAATTATTAAAATAATTACTACACAATTATTAAAGAAATTATCAACGGAATAGCACATTTTCCCCAATTATTGTGTTTGTTTTGATTAAGTAATGTTACAATGTATTATAACACAAATTATTAAAATAATTACTACACAATTATTAAAGAAATTATCAACGGAATAGCACATTTTCCCCAATTATTGTGTTTGTTTTGATTAAGTAATGTTACAATGTATTATAACACAAATTATTAAAATAATTGCTACACAATTATTAAAGAAATTATCAACGGAATAGCACATTTTCCCCAATTATTGTGTTTGTTTTGATTAAGTAATGTTACAATGTATTATAACACAAATTATTAAAATAATTGCTACACAATTATTAAAGAAATTATCAACGGAATAGCACATTTTCCCCAATTATTGTGCTTGTTTTGATTAAGTAATGTTACAATGTATTATAACACAAATTATTAAAATAATTACTACACAATTATTAAAGAAATTATCAACGGAATAGCACATTTTCCCCAATTATTGTGTTTGTTTTGATTAAGTAATGTTACAATGTATTATAACACAAATTATTAAAATAATTACTACACAATTATTAAAGAAATTATCAACGGAATAGCACATTTTCCCCAATTATTGTGTTTGTTTTGATTAAGTAATGTTACAATGTATTATAACACAAATTATTAAAATAATTACTACACAATTATTAAAGAAATTATCAACGGAATAGCACATTTTCCCCAATTATTGTGTTTGTTTTGATTAAGTAATGTTACAATGTATTATAACACAAATTATTAAAATAATTACTACACAATTATTAAAGAAATTATCAACGGAATAGCACATTTTCCCCAATTATTGTGTTTTTTGATTAAGTAATGTTACAATGTATTCTAACACAAATTATTAAAATAATTGCTACACAATTATTAAAGACATTATCAACGGAATAGCACATTTTCCCCAATTATTGTGTTTTTTGATTAAGTAATGTTACAATGTATTCTAACACAAATTATTAAAATAATTGCTACACAATTATTAAAGAAATTATCAACGGAATAGCACATTTTCCCCAATTATTGTGTTTGTTTTGATTAAGTAATGTTACAATGTATTATAACACAAATTATTAAAATAATTACTACACAATTATTAAAGAAATTATCAACGGAATAGCACATTTTCCCCAATTATTGTGTTTGTTTTGATTAAGTAATGTTACAATGTATTATAACACAAATTATTAAAATAATTACTACACAATTATTAAAGAAATTATCAACGGAATAGCACATTTTCCCCAATTATTGTGTTTGTTTTGATTAAGTAATGTTACAATGTATTATAACACAAATTATTAAAATAATTACTACACAATTATTAAAGAAATTATCAACGGAATAGCACATTTTCCCCAATTATTGTGTTTGTTTTGATTAAGTAATGTTACAATGTATTATAACACAAATTATTAAAATAATTACTACACAATTATTAAAGAAATTATCAACGGAATAGCACATTTTCCCCAATTATTGTGTTTGTTTTGATTAAGTAATGTTACAATGTATTATAACACAAATTATTAAAATAATTACTACACAATTATTAAAGAAATTATCAACGGAATAGCACATTTTCCCCAATTATTGTGTTTGTTTTGATTAAGTAATGTTACAATGTATTATAACACAAATTATTAAAATAATTACTACACAATTATTAAAGAAATTATCAACGGAATAGCACATTTTCCCCAATTATTGTGTTTGTTTTGATTAAGTAATGTTACAATGTATTATAACACAAATTATTAAAATAATTACTACACAATTATTAAAGAAATTATCAACGGAATAGCACATTTTCCCCAATTATTGTGTTTGTTTTGATTAAGTAATGTTACAATGTATTATAACACAAATTATTAAAATAATTACTACACAATTATTAAAGAAATTATCAACGGAATAGCACATTTTCCCCAATTATTGTGTTTTTTGATTAAGTAATGTTACAATGTATTCTAACACAAATTATTAAAATAATTGCTACACAATTATTAAAGACATTATCAACGGAATAGCACATTTTCCCCAATTATTGTGTTTTTTGATTAAGTAATGTTACAATGTATTCTAACACAAATTATTAAAATAATTGCTACACAATTATTAAAGAAATTATCAACGGAATAGCACATTTTCCCCAATTATTGTGTTTGTTTTGATTAAGTAATGGTACAATGTATTATAACACAAATTATTAAAATAATTACTACACAATTATTAAAGAAATTATCAACGGAATAGCACATTTTCCCCAATTATTGTGTTTGTTTTGATTAAGTAATGTTACAATGTATTATAACACAAATTATTAAAATAATTGCTACACAATTGTTAAAGAAATTATCAACGGAATAGCACATTTTCCCCAATTATTGGGTTTGTTTTGATTAAGTAATGTTACAATGTATTATAACACAAATTATTAAAATAATTACTACACAATTATTAAAGAAATTATCAACGGAATAGCACATTTTCCCCAATTATTGTGTTTGTTTTGATTAAGTAATGTTACAATGTATTATAACACAAATTATTAAAATAATTACTACACAATTATTAAAGAAATTATCAACGGAATAGCACATTTTCCCCAATTATTGTGTTTGTTTTGATTAAGTAATGTTACAATGTATTATAACACAAATTATTAAAATAATTACTACACAATTATTAAAGAAATTATCAACGGAATAGCACATTTTCCCCAATTATTGGGTTTGTTTTGATTAAGTAATGTTACAATGTATTATAACACAAATTATTAAAATAATTGCTACACAATTGTGAAAGAAATTATCAACGGAATAGCACATTTTCCCCAATTATTGGGTTTGTTTTGATTAAGTAATGTTACAATGTATTATAACACAAATTATTAAAATAATTACTACACAATTATTAAAGAAATTATCAACGGAATAGCACATTTTCCCCAATTATTGTGTTTTTTGATTAAGTAATGTTACAATGTATTCTAACACAAATTATTAAAATAATTACTACACAATTATTAAAGAAATTATCAACGGAATAGCACATTTTCCCCAATTATTGTGTTTTTTGATTAAGTAATGTTACAATGTATTCTAACACAAATTATTAAAATAATTGCTACACAATTATTAAAGACATTATCAACGGAATAGCACATTTTCCCCAATTATTGTGTTTTTTGATTAAGTAATGTTACAATGTATTCTAACACAAATTATTAAAATAATTGCTACACAATTATTAAAGAAATTATCAACGGAATAGCACATTTTCCCCAATTATTGTGTTTGTTTTGATTAAGTAATGTTACAATGTATTATAACACAAATTATTAAAATAATTACTACACAATTATTAAAGAAATTATCAACGGAATAGCACATTTTCCCCAATTATTGTGTTTGTTTCCTTGGATCTTTTTTTTTTTCTTTTTGGATTGGAGTTTTAACGACCACTGCAAGCAACTCAATGGGCTATAAGCAGTCGCACGTCCCTAATTTAGTGTCACTGGTTCCAGGGAAAGGAGCGAGCCAGTGGCGTAACACAAACACAACATCCATGCCTCACCGGGATTCAAACCCGGACCCCATTCGGGCGAATGACCAGAGGCTTTCGCTTAGACCACTGCGCCATCAGTGCGGCCCTTGGTTTCTTGTACTAGTAGGATATCTTGAAACTCCTGTTATTTCTCCGATTCCTTTTTCCAGATAAATTAGTTTCTTCATTGTCTATGAAAAGAAAATTGGAATACATTTTTACGTTCGCTATATCTTTTTAAAATATGAAACTAATCAACTCTTTTGTTTCAAAGTTTAATTTCGTATGTTCCTATTTCCTTTAAAAATCTACACTAAAGGTATAGCGATTGCAAATGCTTCAGATTTTCTAATGCAAATTTGGAATCACAAATTCAGTTATATGGCGTACTCTTTATGAAAACACAAATTGGCACCAAATGCCTAGAAAACAATTTATATAATTTCACTTGAAAAGTCGTCGGTCTGACAAAGGAATTCATTAAGTATGCTGTCGCAGAAAATTCAATCAACAGTCAAATGCGTTTTTAAAAACAAACGACTTATTAATCCATTTGCCACGACGCTCCCCACCAAAGGATTCGCGCGTTTTTCTTTCTCTTTTCTCTGTTTTTGTTTCTATGTTAGCTTAGTTTCGTGGTTAAACAACCAATGTAGGCAACTACACTATCTACCAACAAGTAATTGGACACCCCTGCAATCGACGATATCTGCGGTCCTGATACACGTCACGGCCGCCGCCGCCGCCGTTAAATATCGTGTGGGAAACAACAACTCAACCAGTCGCATGCAAGATTCCACGCAGTTCGGAGCTCTCTTATTTCGAGAAAGGTGTAATTGTCGGGTATCACAGAAATGGCCGATCCATACGTGACATATCCAGCGAGTTGAAGTACCCAAAATCGACGGTGGCCTACGTGATTGGCAAGTGGAAGATGAGAGGCGACTGTCGGAATGTGCCCCGATCCGGCAGACCCACAAAACTGGGAGTTTGAGACCGACGGGTGCTGGCCAGAGAAATTCGGAAGAACCGCACCAAATCGATGGGCCACATCCGCAAGGAGTTTCAACACGCATCCGGGAGTGTTCTTTTGATGAATACCATCCGTAAGAAAGCCCATCTGCTCCGTTATCATGGACGTGCTGCCTCCCACAAGCCTTTGATCACCAAGTCCAATAGCGCTGCTCGGCTAACGTTGTGCAAAGAACGTCGACAGATAACCGTTGAACAGTGGAAAAAGGTTCTCTGGAGCGACGAATCAAGGTTCACCCTCTACCGTTCAGATGGCAGGGTCTGGGTTTGGCGTCTGCCTGGAGAACGCCTCCTCCCGGAATGTATTGTGCCAAGTGTGAAGTTCGGCGGCGGTGGAATTATGCTATGGGGGTGTTTCTCCTGGTAAGGCACGGGACCCTTGGTCGCAATTCCTGGTAGACTCAACGCCGAGACCTACTGCACCATTTTGGATGACCATGCGCTTCCTACGTTGTGGCAGTTTTACGGGGTGGACCCATATGACTTTTAGGATACCAATGCTACCTGTCATGTTGCGAGGTCCACCATGGCTTGGTATGGTGACAACGGGGTTAATCGAATGAACTGACCTGCGCAGAGCCCGAACCTTAACCCTATCGAGCACCTCTGGGACGAGTTGGAGCGTCGACTTAAGGGGTGCCCCCACCGTCCGAAATCGGTGAAGGAACTGACCTGTCTTCTCCAAGCCGAGTGGAAGAAAATACTGCTAGCCGTCGTACAACGCCTGATTGAGAGTATGCCCTGGAGGGTCGCAGCTGTAATCGCCGCTCGTGGAGGCTCCACCAACTATTGAAGGTGAATAAACTTCGTTTTCCTTTGCTATCACAGGTGTCCAATTACTTGTTGGTAGATAGTGTATAAAGGCTATGATAAGCAGTCGGCCGTCCCTAGGTTAGGGGCACTTTTTTGGGAGAACAGAATCCTCGCTCTACTCGGAATTTGATCTTAAAGATAATAAATATTGCCTTTGGAAGCCAGTAACGAAATAGAAATTATACTCCCCCACTTCTTCACTTAACGCATAAACGAAGGGAAGATTCCTTATTATTGGAACAATGCTATAGTGATCCTGCTGCACAAAAAATGATTTCATCAAATACAGTGCTGGAAAAAAGTTTAACGCCACTGGAAGAATGCATAACATTGCTCGGCGTTATAAATGAGGTGTAGACAAATGAGTTTAGAAAGCAAAATATACAAGAAATCAACCTAAAGTATTTTAATGCTAATATGCCACATTGTATGAGACATATTGTTGTTTACATACAGGGTCGTACCAAAATAATATGACATTCCCCGGAATCACAGTGTACCCGCCCAGGCGCGTCACAGATTGCACGTGACAAGGTCGACCACACGGAGATATAAGCTGCCGGCCAGGACAGATGAGCCATAGTGTGTGAAGTGAGCACAATGGGCAGAGGTTGCGATTTGACGGACTTGCAAAAAGAAATGATCATCGTCTACCGCGCCAAGGGTGGAAACATCTCAGAGACAGCAAGCTTCGTGGGCTGTTCGCGAAGTGCTGTAGTAAGGGTGTACCAAGAATGAAACGCTGGCACACCGAGTACTTCCTGACGTCATAACTGTGGAGCCCCAAAGGCCATCGACACCAGAGGAGAACGTCGCCTGGTAAAGGGCAATCAACGTGCAACAGTGCAGCAATTGATCACGCAAATAAACGCTGGGGCTCCCAGGTACGTGTCTCCCGATAACAGTAGAGCGAACTCTGTTACGCATGGGGTCTCCGGAGTCAACGCTGCTTCAAGGCGCCCATGTTAACCCAGGTCCATCGGCAAAGATGCCTGCAGTTCGCATGGGACTACCGTCATTGGACAGTGAAAGAGCTGATAAAAGTTGCCCTCTCCGACGAATCGAGGTTTCAACTCCACAGAAGAGACGGGTGGTGGCGATTATGGCGTTAGACACACGAGAACCAACAACCGGACACGCTTGTCGGTCAAGTACAGGCCAGCGATTGCAGTGTGCGTGTCTGGGGGATGTTTTCCTGGTATATCCTGGGACCTTTGGTACCACTGGATGGGTCTCTGAACGCCAATGGCTACCGGTCCATCTTCGCTCACCGCATGCATCCTTTCATGTTGGACGTTTACCCTGGTGGAGATGGTGTCTACCAACAGGACAATGGCCGTGCCACGTCGCTAAGAGGGTGCGGGACTAGTTCCAGGAACACGACAGCGATGTCTCCGTATTCCCTTGTCCAGCGAAATCGCCCGACCTTAATCCCATAAAGAACTTGTGGGACTATTTGACAGGTTCGACGTGCCGATACACATCCACACGTCATCTTCGGTACCTCCGTGCTCTACTGCAGTCCGAATGGACACGTGTGCCTTGGGCAACCTTCCAGGGCCTCATTGCGCCCATGCTACGCTGTCTCCCCGCTCTCATCCGGGCTAAGGGTGGTTATTCCCATTATTAGGTAGGTGGTCATTTTATTCTGGTACGACTGTGTACTTTCATCATGGAAAAAAACTGTAAGGCCAGTAAGGATTTTGGCCAAAAATAAACTAACAACTAAGAAAACTGCCCCGTTTCTCCATGATTTGGATCATTCGTGTAGTCAGAGAACCCATAATTCCCGGTAAAATATTTTTGGAAATGTTTTCGTTTGGTGACTGTAATTAGCTCATCTTTGTTTTAATACTGCTGACCGTTTTTCTATACTTCGCTAGCCAATATGCCCTACAAATTTTCCATGCGTTCATATCGGACATCTGGCTTTCCATTCAAGCAGCTTTGCGTCATTGGTCTCAAACCATGATTTTGTGGAACCACAGACATGAATCGAAGCATAATCCTTTTGCAAGATGCAGTATAGTCCCCAGATTTGATGATCCGTGCCTGAGGCAACAAATGTCCGGCCAATATACTCTGAAAAGTTTCAGAATTTGTTCTTGGCGGAAGAAAAGCAAGTGGTGGAATTCCTTTGGCTGGAAAACCACCCCTTACCATCACAGAACCACTGCCGAATTACCCCTTTGAAAACTAAGCATTTCGTGACGGAAGTCATGCTGGTAATGCCAATAACAATCCGGACCGTCTAAATTAAACTTTTTTCAACGGAAGGCACAACTTTCTTCTACTTAATACGAAGAGTCAGATGCTTTTTAGCAAATCCAAATCCACACTCCTTTTTGAGTGTGTGTGAGAGAGAGAGAGAGAGAGGTGGTTATGCTTTTATTTTTGAACACCGACTGTTCGGATTTTTCAGTAACACATTACGCGCTATTCGGCTGGAACAAGATAATCTTATATAACTTCTAATTTTGGATGACGATTCGTTTTTACGACAACCCTGGTAGAAAACGGCTCTCTTTTGGCGAGAAGTGAGAGATGATGGCCTACCTGAGCGTCTTCGTTTGTCATAATTTCCGGGATCCTGCAGAAAAGTATTTATAGCAAACTTGGACCAAATCATTTGTCGTGCAGTTTCACGTCCATTCATTCCACATGCTTCGAAAGCAAGGATTTTGCCTGGTTCAATCTTCGATAAATGTTTCCCTTTCGGTGTTGTACAGCGTACAGACGTACACTGAAGAACAATTGAATTAGAAATACCTGTCTAGTAACGTATAGCAGCACCTTTTGCCCTAATGACGGCGGCGATTCGTCTCGACATGGACTCGACAAGACACCGGAAGCGTTAGGAAGCCGCCATACGGATCCACGACCCCTGAACAAGCTCCCACAGTTCACGAAGATTTGATGGAGGGGTCAGAGCCTCGAACATCTCTCTCGATGGCATCCCAGATGTGCTCAATGGGATTTAGGTCAGGTGACCTAGCTAGCCAAGGAAGTGAGGTCACGTCGGTGGAGTGTTCATCCAACCATTCGGATGCAATTCCGGAGCGATGGCACGGTGCATTGTCTTGTTGCAGGATGAGGTCCCCAGTGGGATGTTGAAGACGCACAAAAGGCAGCAAATGGTAGTCCAGGATATCCCGGTAACGTTGACCTGTGAGGGACGATGTCACACGTACCAGGGGTCCCATTTCAGTCCAGGTAAACAGTCCCCAGACGAGAATGTCATCCCCACCAGCTTGACGAGTACCCTGCTGGCAGGAAGGATCCATAGCTTCATGTGGTTTGCGCCGTACTCGTATCCCGCCATCCGCATGTACCAACGTGAATCTCCACTCATCAGTCCAGGCATTATTTTTCCACATGTCTAGGGTCCAGTCGTGATGTTCCCGCGCCCATGCTAATCTTTGCACCCTGTGATTTGCGGTCAGCAGCGGTACCCTCGTGGGAGGATGGCTTCTGTACCCCATAGCGAGGAGATGGTTCTGGATGGTGTGGCTGCTTACACGTTTTTGTGCGCCAGCGTTAAATTGCCGAGTGATTTCCTGCACTGTGGCCCGTTTATCCGCTGTTACAATGCGAGCTAGCCGACAATGACCCTGCTCATCCACATGCTGTTGTCCACGGCAGTTGGCCCTTGCAGGAATGGTTTTACCGGATTCGATGTACTCACCGTGCACCCGTGACACAGTGGCTCGTGAAAATCCCAGTGCCTGCACGACTTCCGAGATAGAGTGACCCATTCGTCGGGCCCCGACAATTTTCCCAAGATCAAATGCGCTTAGATCCTTCGTCTTACCCATACTGCGTCCGACACTTACTGATTCCCGTCGCATCACTCCTTAAATTGTCGGATCGCTGCATATGTCATGTCGTTTCCGTTTACAGGGCCGCCCACAGCGCCACATTTGCACAACGCCAGCTGTCTGTAATTCAATTGCTCTTCAGTGTATATTGCGCAATCGATATATACAGTGATTCACGGCATGCGACTTTAAGATCCCCACAAGATAACATATGGCGATTTAGAAAAAAATATTTGTTTCCAAGCTATATAGCATCCGCAAATTACAAAATGCTGTATTTAAAACAATTTCAAATATCTTAAAACAAATACTAGCGTGAAATATTCCTTTCTGTCTCACATCATGTCATTTGCACAATGTGCTGTCCTCTGGTGTTTTAGAATTTGCGATTTTTCGGTTGGCCTCAAAGTTTTTTCCAGCACTGTATCGGGATGTCAGGAACATTGAAGAAGTACACACATGTGGAGTAAGAAATATTTTGAAAATGCAATAATACCAGGAACTACTGATCCATCACGCTCTTATCAGTTGTGCATATAGCCTTCACTCTGGTACTGTTACGTTGCTTAAAAGAAACACTGGACATGGCTGAACCGAGAAAGCAATATGAATTCATCAGCGGCTACTATACTATAGGTCGTTTCGATGTACTGAGAGACCTAATTGAATGACCGAATGAATATGAACTTCCACTATGTATAATTTTTATTGATTATAGAAAGGCATTTGATTCCGTGAAACCATCAGGACTTATAGTATATTGTCTTTGAAATTCTGTGTTTGGGCGATACTGAAGATGCATACGTTAATATTATTGATAACATTTATGAAAATATGAGTGCAAAGGTTCGACTATTCGAAAACACAGCACGAATAAAAAATTTAAGTGAAGTAAGACGAGGTGACAACATATCTCCCTAGCTCTTCAGTGCCCAACAGCAGAATGCCTTTCAATCTTTGAACTGGGGAGGCAATAATGATTAATGAAGATAGTTACGACGTACACTGAAGAGCAATTGAATTAGAGACAGCTGGCGTTATGCAAATGTAGCGCTGTGGGCGGCCCTGTAAACGGAAACGACATGACGTATGCAGCGATCCGACAATATAAGGAATGATGCGACGGGAATCAGTAAGAGTCGGACGCAGTATGGGTAAGACGAAGGATCTAAGCGCATTTGATCGGGGACAAATTGTCGAGGCCCGACGAATGCGTCACTCCATCTCGGAAGTCGTGCAAGCACTGGGATTTTCACGAGCCACTGTGTCACGGGTGCACGGTGAGTACATCGAATCCGGTAAAACCATCCCTGCAAGGGCCAACTGCCGTGGAAAACAGCTTGGGGATGAGCGGGGTCTTCGTCGGCTAGCTCGCATTGTAAGAGCGGATAGATCGGCCACAGTGCAAGAAATCACTCGGCAATTCAACGCTGCTGCACAAAAACGTGTAAGCAGCGACACCATGCAGAACCATCTCCTCGCTATGGGATACAGAAGCCATCGTCCCACGAGGATACCGCTGCTGATCGCACATCACAGGGTGCAAAGATTAGCATGGGTTCGGGAACATCGCCACTGGACCCTAGACATCTGGGAAAATGTTGCCTGGACTGATGAGTCGAGATTCACGTTGGTACATGCGGATGGCAGGATACAAGTACAACGCAAACCACATGAAGCGAGGGATCCTTCTTGCCAGCAGGGTGCTCTTCAAGCTGGTGGGGGTGGCATTCTCGTCTGGGGAATGTTTATGTGGACTGAAATGGAACCCCTGGTACGTGTACCATCGTCCCTCACAGGTCAACGTTACCGGGATATCCTGGACGACCATTTCCTCCCGTTTGTGCGTCTTCAACATCCCACTGGGGACCTCGTCCTGCAACAAGACAATGCAACGTGCCATCGCTCCCGAATTGTATCCGAATGGTTGGATGAACACTCCACCGACGTGACCTCGCTTCCTTGCCTAGCTAGGGCCCCTGACCTCAATCCCTTCGAGAACATATGGGATGCCATCAAGAGAGATATTCGAGGCTCTGACCCTCCATCAAATCTTCGTGAACTGTGGAAGCTTGTTCAGGAGTCGTGGACCCGAATGGCTTCCCAACGCTTCCGGTGTCTTGTCGAGTCCATGCCGAGACGAATCACCGCCGTCATCAGCGCGAAAGGTGGTGCTACACGTTACTAGACTGGTATCTCTAATTCAATTGCTCTTCAGTGTATATTCTAACTTAACATTCATTTTTTGGTTGTGTTTCACTATGTAAATTTTGAGTTCGCTCTCTTTTAGCCTTTCAATCTTAACGTTATATTTTTTCCTCGCTTAATGTTGTGTGGCAACAGTCTTGAATGATATGTACATGTTTGACAAGCTAAAAACAAGATATATATTATATTAGCTAGCAGCAGAAAGTGCGCGGTACTCATGGAAGCTGTACACTGCTTGCACTCGTTTGAAGTAGTTTTAGGAAGGGAGTGTCAGATCCCAGGTCTAAAACTGCTCTTAGAAGTTGGAAGCTAGGAGATTTGAGTGAGTGAAAGAGAAATAGAAGACTTAGAGACACGGGAAGAGAGCTGATCTTTTGGGCAAACCGCGATACCAGCCCGGGAGGTAAGGGAGGAGAAGGCACGGGTGAAGGAAACAAAAACTATAGGTAAACCACCTCAGGTTGCCACAACCACCCAACCGCCGAAGGCTTCAGGAAGAAGTGATACTCGCGAAAACCCCATCCGGATGCCGGAGAAGCACTCACAAGGAACACCCGCGGGTTCGAACAAACAAAAGCGCACCAAACTTCCAGTCAAGTCATTTACGTACCTCCGAACTCAATGGTGATATTCGTTTTTTCTGTAAAACTCCGCAGTTGTTCACTAGAGAGCTCCGTCGAATCACCCGTCGCTCGCCAGCTGCTGCGCCAGTCGAGAGTGTGCAGGTGCTTGTATCACATGCCTTGTTTGTCTATGTACGTAGTGAGACGACAAAATGGTTCAACTTTTTTTGCGTCAGTTATGAATACCCATTTGTCTGACAAGTCACTCGTACTTTGTGATTCCTGGTCTGGACACAAGGATGAACGAATACTTCAGGAGGCCTACGGGGGAAAACAAGTTCATTTAAAAATCATTCCACCAAAAACAACTACGAAATACGTTCCACCTCTCGATGTTCATTTTTTCAGACAGTATAAAATTTCCGCAAAGAGGATTACAGACTACATAAAACTACGATACAGTATGCCGCAGACCAAATTACATGACAGAATATTCCTTCTGAAGATGCATTCTGTGATGTACAATCAACTATCTGCGGAGATCTATAGAACGATGCTTCGTTACGCATGGCCGAAAGCTAGCTACCATTGTAGGGAACCTATGCAAATTTCAAAAGTGTCATCGACGTGGCTTTCAACACGAATGTTTTTCGTGAGTGTGCATTCTGTGGGTGTACCGATGTTGCATTTATTAATTTTTGTGCATTTTGCGGCAATGGTTATTGCTTTGGTCATTTTATAGACAGCCCTCAAATGAATTAATCTTTTGACACTTCCACACTCTGACCCTTCGTTATGATATCACGGACGTCAACAGTCCTATGTACGTGATAATTACTGTATTTTCGTGCAGATCCGCTCTTTACGCTTCGACGTGGCACCTATCTTCAGAGACCTCTACTGGTCAACTGCGGAGTTTTACAGAAAAACGAATATCACCATTGAATTCAGAGGTACGTAAATGACTTAAAACTGAAATTTTGTGTGGTTTTGTTTGTTCGACCCCGGCGGTGTTCTTTGTCAGTACTCACCGTCTCACGCCAAACTGAAAAAAAAGGGTGTGTTGGTTTGTCTAACACCCACCTAATGATCACACACTTACTTTCTATCAGATCCAGTTCTCCATCTGATCCAAGACCTCCAGCCCAGGAAACAATGCTCAATAGCGCTTCCCTTCCACATGTCCCGGTCAGGGAGAACAACGATCGCCGCTTTAGTTCTTTCATGCATAAGGAATTCGCTGGGACCGTAGTCAACCGCACCCCTAACCAGTTCATTAGGGTGGGCTTCCGCCCTCTTAAAGAACTTCTTCGCGTGTCTGGTGGAGAACTCATGTATCTTCTCAACTCCAAGCCTGTTCCTCAAGTTCCGAAGAGGTGTCCAGATGGTTGACCATACGAAGTGCTGGGTTTTGCACCCTCTCGATTCTCTCTAGCTGACTCCTACTAATACCTATTGTGACGTGCCTGCCAGCAGGATGTACACGACATAAAGGAAGATAGCAGTCAGAACAAACGTCCGCGTAGCTCAATTGGTAGAGTGACTTATTCTGGAATGAGGGGATCCGAGTTCGAGCCCCGGCGTGGACAAAAATGACGGAGAAATTTACTTCGTTATAATGGCGCCCGAACTTTCCGGATGACCCAGCCGTTCAAAATCTCGCAATGGTGTGATGTTCTTTCCACACCGCGAGAGAGGAAAAATAAGAGAATCCCTTCTCCAGCGCTTCGAAAAATAAATGTGTGTGACGTTGCATTCCGCACCAGATTGACTGGAAGTTCTCAAATGCACGTTCTACAGCGGATGGCTGCCTGCAACGATTCATGGTCACGGCTGACCCGTGGGCCATGCCCCCGGCCCTCTTTCGGGAAGGTGGGGAGATGTGACGTACCTGCCAGCAGGACGCACAAGACATAAAGGCAGATAGCAGTCAGAACAAAAGTCCGCGTAGCTCAATTGGTAGAGTGACTTATTCCGGAATGAGGAGATCCGGGTTCGAATCCTGCGTGGACAGAAATGACGGAGAAATTTACTTCGTTACACTAGCCAGATCGGGGTGGCGTAGTTGAGCACTGGCCTGACGACCGTCTTATAAGGCAGTACTTTGTGCCGTGTTGCAAGGAAGCTCCTCCGGTGAAGTAATGAAGCTAGCTTGCCAAGGCACTGTCTAGCTATGGGAGCTGTAAGCTGACTTTTTTATACAGCTAGCTTCTGTTAATTTGAGTGGTGTTATTGCATATTTCGTGTACGAATTTCTTTAATCTACTATTGTGTTTACTAACTCTCGTTAATCAGATTAAGTTACTATTGCTGATAAAAGTTGTTTGAGTAGTTTTCATTAGTAAAGTGCCTGAATAAAAGACAAACTGTAAGTAATTACTTCTTTGAGGGACTTTTTTTATGCCGTGTTCCATCCAGGGTTTCAATTAGAGTGATTATGACGAAGTAAATTTCTCCATCATTTCTATGCCAGGGGTGGGATCCGAACCCTCAACTCTCGGCTCCGGAGCTCCATCCACTATACTACACTGGCATGTGCTTTCACTGCTATCTGCCTTTATCTCATGTGCGTCCTGAAGGGCAGGCATATTTATGTTGCATATGATAAATATATGTCCATGGGTCAGCCGGGACCATGTGTCGCTGTAGGCAGTCATCCGATGAAGAACGTGAATTTGAGAAATCCCAGACAATTTGTCGAAGCACTGAAGATGGGATTCACATTTTTCCTATCTCGCCGTGTGGAAAGAACATTCCACCATTGCGGGAAACCTAACAGCCAGACCGTCTTGGAAGTTCGGGCGCCAATATGACGGAGTAAATTTCTCCATCAATTTCATAGGGGCGGGATTCCAACCCACTACTCTCGGTTCTGGAGCTCCGAGTGCTATCCCCTATACTACACTGGCATGTACTCTCACTGTTATCTGCCTTTATCTCATATGCGTCCTGCGAGTCTGGCACGCCACATGATGTAGGACAACTTAACGTAGTGTTTCTGGGGTTGAGTCGACATTTGTACATATACACGTTTAAAAACTAGAAACATTCCATAGTAGAGTGGGTCGAAAGTACCGACATGTTTTTGATCAAATGGCTATAGTGTGGAAAAGTTGGCCCTGGTATAGCTAAAAATAATGTAAAAAAAGAATTTAAATCCGACTATTTTTCGTTAGCGCATGACGATTGAGATTATAGAAATTTCCAAAATTTGCGCGATTTTATTGATTTTTTGTTCAAGTACCTAATAAATTATAATCGAATCACTATAGTGAGGAAAAGTTGTATAGATAAATATAATGTAACAAAGTTTTTTGAATTAAAACAATATTTTTCGTTTGCGCTTGACGATCAAAATTATAGAAATTTCACAAATTTAGACAATTTTCCAGTTTTAATTTTACTCCTTTTTTTTCCTTTTCATTTTTGGGGATCACTTTGAAGGCAACCTTATGTGAGAATTCAGGCACTATAGATTTCATAGCAGTGTAGCTCAGATGTACCCGTCTCTGACCTGAGAACCACAAACCTTGCCCCCCCCTCCCCGTGGCGCAGTGGTCTAAGGCGCTGGCTTATGATCTTTCGCTCTAGTTGGGTCCGGGTTCGAATCCTGGTGAGACGTGGATGTTTGTGTTTGTCTTTCGGCACTGGCTCTTTATGTGTTACTTGTTCAGCACTGAGTTTCTTTGTAAATGGGTCATTTACCATACTGTAAAACCCTTGTTCGATGTATACTTGTTCACAATGTTTTACATCATCAATTCTGTCTATATCTGTGTACATTGATCATTTGGCGTACTGTTAAATCCATGTTTGATGTATACTGTCGATCATGTGTTACATGATCAACCCTGTCTATAGCTGTGTACATTGATCATTTGGCATACTGTTAAATCCATGTTTGATGTATACTTGTTCACAATGTGTTACATGATCAACCCTGTCTATAGCTGTGTACATTCATCATTTGGCATACTGTTAAATCCATGTTTGATGTATACTGTAGATCATGTGTTACATGATCAACCCTGTCTATAGCTGTGTACATTGATCATTTGGCATACTGTTAAATCCATGTTTGATATATACTTGTTCACAATGTGTTACATGATCAACATTGTCTATAGCTGTGTACATTGATCATTTGGCATACTGTAAAACCCATGTTCGATGTATACTTGTTCACAATGTGTTACATGATCAGCACTGTCTATATTTGTGTACATTGATCATATGGCATACTGTCAAATCCATGTGTGATGTATACTGTTGATCATGTGTTACATGATCAACTCTGTATATAGCTGTGTACTTTGATCATTTGGCATACTGTTAAATCCATGTTTGATGTATACTTGTTCAGAATGTGTTACATGATCAACACTGTATATAGCTGTGTACATTGATCATTTGGCATACTGTTAAATCCATGTTTGATGTATACTTGTTCACAATGTGTTACATGATCAACACTGTCTATAGCTGTGTACATTGATCATATGCCATACTGTTAAATCCATGTCTGATATATACTGTTGATCATGTGTTACATGATCAACACTGTCTATAGCTGTGTACATTGATCATTTGGCATACTGTTAAATCCATGTTTGATGTATACTTGTTCGCAATGTATTACATGATCAACACTTTCTGTGTAAATTGATCATTTGGCATGCTGTCAACCATGTATAATTTGTACTTGTTGCTGTGTAATCTCTGTACCCTGTGAAATATCTGTATCATGTTTGTCATGTCTGTACCACCAGGTCCAATAAATCATTTTTAAACCTCCAATCAAAAAATAATAACAATAATAATAAAACCCGTGCTCGATTCTTAGTCTGTCCACTAGAAGGAAACTCAGAGTCAGAAGTGGCAGCGATTGACATATTGTGGAGGGTTTGTTCTTTTCTTTGTTTTTCTTTCTAATTTTTTGGGTTTCCGTACAGCTATTCATCCAATCTTTCCTAACCCATGCTGTCTTTGGAGATATAGGAACTTCATTTCAATCGAAGGGACTTTTTCTTACTTCTCACAGGTGATAAATGCTAAAAGTCTATCGTACGAAAGGTCACTAAAGTAATTCACCGATGCTGTCACACGTACGGTCATTCACATATTGGGCAAGTACAAGAGTCACGTTTTTTATTACAGAAAACCCGTGACTCTTGTATTTGTAGCGTCGTAAAACGCTTGCATACAATAACATTAAAAAAGTACCTTAGATTCTTTATTAAAACTGTCAAGCTTGTTTTGAAAGTTATTTTTTTCCCCGGGTTGTAACACCTTTCTTAGTTTGCAATATATATCATGGTAGGCCTTAATAAGCTGCACTATTCTATTCTCAGATACTGTATGGATGCATGCTTTATCAAATACAGGTTTTATTTTGTTTGCCACTGCCATCGCAACAGATGACAAGTTAACGTTCTTATTGTTACAGTCCAATGCCAGCTTATATCTCTCTTCAAAACAACACCGTAATGTATCCTCATGTGAAGCCAGTTTACTTGGAACAGGATCTCTTAGATGACCAAAAAAGGGCAAATGAATTCTTGTATCCTTATATGTTTATGTGCTGCTTTCATAATTGCAAAACACACAATTAAACTGTGTCATCACATGATAAAGGTAAGAACGCGTATTTACTTAAGTAGGGGAGTTTATGCATGCGCAGTTCAGAAGATGCGTGCTGAACTGCGCGCGCGTAAACTCCTCTACTTTCGGGAACGGTCGCTTTTCTGTTTAACAGTAGAAATCGCTCTCCCGTCGTCCGCTAGTGAGCGGCTTATTTCATTTGTGGAGTTGTAAGGTTCTCTCATGTAAGGAAAATAAACAAAGTGGGTTTTTTAATGGAACACCCTTTTAGTTTATTAAAGAATGAAGAGAAAAACTCGTTAAAGACTTGGGCTGAAATCGACCAAATATTTGCTTGGTGCAAAAACATAAGAATCTAGAACTTTTAATGTGGAGTTATAGCAAAATATCCTGATTAACTGGAAGCGAAAGCAAACATTCTTTACTTTGTTTCTACTGTTTACTATTGTTTTTTTTTCTTTCATGTTATACAGTGTACTGCATATAAACTACTGTTTGTGAAAATTGCAACATCATGAAGGAATGATGGTAATCACGTGAAACTTACAAGATATGCAGAGCAGAGTAGGACATGCAAATGATTAGAAGTGCAGAGTCATTGCGCTCGTCTGGACCCTGCAGCGACCTCTGAACCGTCGGGTGAGGGGTATAAAGAGAGGGCTGTTCAGGATATACACCAGTAGACGGGCCACGGGTGGCCTAGTGCTCAGCGTTCGTGAGTGCCGTGGAGATAACATCAGGTTCGATCCTGGGCGGGTACGAACGTTCGAACCACTAAATACCCGCCGAGCGTCGGACGGGCACGTTAAGCCGTCAAACCCTGGGTACTGGCCACCCGGTAGTAAATAAGGGCGTCTTCTACCTCGCTTCCGTGTCACTTTCCTATCGGGCACTCTAGCCCAAATCTCCTAGCTTCCTATTTCTAAGGGTTGTTTAAGACCTGGGGTCAAACACTCCTTTCCTAAAATCCTCTACATATGATCTGATCTGATATACACCAGTAGTGCATCGCGGACAGAGAATTGCAAAAAGTCTCCAGGATTCAATAACGCCTGAGCGACGACGAAGGGTGCAATATCACCACACGACAGAGTTTGAACGGGAACGAATGATTGGTGTGTGTGAAGGTGCATTTTCGTACTGCGACATTGCGGCTCGGACGGGACAAACGCCACGACAGTGGTGCGCGTGTGGCAGCAGTACACTGTGGAGAATCAGGTGCATCGACAATCCAGCAGTAGACCGAGAAATGTGACAGCACTTCTGGATGACGGACACGTCAACCGCATGGCAGTGACGAACCGTTTCGCATCTTCGCAAGTGTTAGCACAACAGTGAGCCACTGCAGCACGTGTGGCATTGTCTGCCTGCGCAGTTTGACGCCGTCTATTACACAGAGCACTAGTCTCACGCATCACTTTGCAGCAGATTCCTTTGACCCTGAACCATGGACGCCTCAGGCTGGAATGGGGATTTCAATACAGACAATGGCGTGCTAATTGTCAACATGTCGTGTTTTCGGACGAGTCTCGATTCAACTTGGATTACCATGATGGCCGCATACGTATTAGACGGTATTGTGGTGAGCGCCTTCTTCCAGCAAGCATTGTCGAGCGCCATGCTGGCCGAACGCCAAGTGCGATGCTGGTGTGCGGTACCTTTGGGTAACATTCGCGATCTCGGCTTTACGACTTGAGGGCAATCTCAACAGCGACCGCTACATCAAGGACGTTGTACAGGCAGAAGTCATACCCTTCCTTTAGAGCACTCCTGGCTCTATATTCCAGCAGAACAATGCCCGACCACATTTTGCCGGGGATGTTCAATCCTTCTTCGCAGCACAGTTGATATCGCTTCTTGCTTGGCCTGCACGTTCGCCAGGCATGTCGCCTATTGAACATGTCTGAGATATGGTCACTCGGCAACTGGCCCTTCAAAGTCCTCCAGCGGTCAGTACCAATGATCTGTGGACTCTCATACATGCCGCCTGGCAGGCAATTACCCAGGACACCATCCTACGCCTTATCAATTCAATGTCACGCCGTCTAGAAGCACTTATTGCAGCTTGCGGAAGCTTCACGCGATACTGTTTTTTTTTCAGATAAAAATTGTTGTATTGTTCTGAAATTAAATCACTTATGTACAGTCATATGAGTAACGTGTGGTATAAATTCCATTCGAATCGCATGGTTCCTTCTTGGTGTTGCAATTTTCACAAACAGTAGTGCACATAAATAAAATTGCTACCTTATTTAACGTGGTTAAGTATGATTTCAACAGGTGGCGTTTGGAAACCTCACAATCCACTGAAATTATATTTCACAATATGGAAGAAGGTTGAGAGAATTTTTTTTAATATTTAGCGCCGGAAAAATTCTAGCTCACCCAACGCCACTGTGAAACAGTAAGGGAATACTTTTTGGCTTCAATGCAGGTTCAGAAATTGAAATTACTAATATTTCCATAAAAAAAAAAAAAAGAACTGACCAGCGTTTGACAACTAAAATATTAGGCTGTACACCAAAAAACAGAAAAATTCAGGAGAAGACTATGTCAGATATATGTGGATGAAATTCGAAAACTTGCGTGAGTGACTTTGAAGATAACTGCTCAAGATAGAGAGTTGTGAGAGAGACTTGGGGACACCTATCCAGCAGTGGATGAACAATGGGTAATGATGAGATGTGGTCTTTAATAATATCTAGACAATTATGGACTGCAAATTATTTTTTATATAGTAATAGTGTTACATAGGAAGTCCCAGCTTTGCATAGTTTCAGATACATGTCGTCGAGAAGCGGATCCACTTTCCTTCTGATTTCCATAATTCAATTGTATGCGCTAAAGTAAAGCGAAACTTCGACGCGTTTCCTCAAGTAGACTTCGTTACAGGGAAAGACAGTTGGTGAAGTAAAAATCTCGTAAGTCAGGGTTTCCCCTCCGTTTTTATTTCACAGGGGGAAGTGCATTAACAAGAATGGACCTTATTCACCTCGCATTGGATTATGGGAAAATTTTCCGTGGCCGCGGACCAACAATAGTTTGTTTTCCCATTGATTAAAATGGAGTTACGTTGCAGGGGCTCAGGAAAATCGCGATTTTTATAAATTTATTAAATACATGCCTAACTTTTTCTCATCGCATGGTTGTGCCAATAAATCCTGTCACCTAAAATGTACAGAAAAAGGAATAACTCTCCATAATTTTCCTCTGAAAAGACCTAAACTGTTAAAGAAATGGCTAAGATAAAATGAAACGTGACGATTATCATCCTAATGCTCATTCTCGAATACGTTCTGCCCACGTTAACGAAAAAGATTTTGGATATTATTAAACTACGAAACAAAGGCAGTTGAAACCTTGTGTCCCTTCGAATTTCAATTTAAAAAAAAAAAAGGTAGGAGAAAACTGATGGCATATTAGGATCGGTAAATTACGAATTAAGTTCTACGTTCTTTCCCCAAAGAACGAAACAAACATATCTACACTGACGGAAAAAAAAATCCCAACACCAAGAAGGGGTTGTGTTAGATAAACGACAGTTGGTAGGCGGTGAGAGTACATCTGTAAGATGACGTCTATGCAAATTTCGCGATCGGCGCATACGTGTGGCGGTAGTAGCGCCCCTCGCAACATGCAAAGCAGGTTTGCTGTAAATACGCGCTGTAACGTTCGTGAGCGTTAGTTATCGTTGAGATTTGACGTAGGGTGTTGATGTTAGTCAAGAATGCCTTTAAGAAGACGAAGAAGCCATTATCAACAGCTCACGGAGTTTGAACGAGGTCGTGCAATAGGGCTACGAGAAGGTGGATTTTCTATCCGCAATATTGCAGAACGACTATGCAGGAATGTAGCCACTGTGCATGATTGTTGGCAGCGGTGATCAAGGGAAGGTACTGCCTCAAGAAGACCGGGTTCCGGCCGGCCACGTGGCACTACTGAGAGGGAAGACCGCCGTGTACTGCGTATGGTCGTGGCGCATCGTACCGCGTCTGCGGCAGCAATTCGAGCTGCAGTTGCCACCACAGTGACACAACGAACTGTTACAAATCGGTTACTTGAAGGACAGCTCCGAGCCAGACGCCCTGTAGCGTGCATTCCACTTACTCCAAACCACTGCCGTTTGCGACGTCAGTGGTGTCAAGCTAGAGCTCATTGGAGGACGGAGTGGAGATCTGTTGTGTTTTCTGATGAAAGCCGGTTCTGCCTGGGTGCCAGTGATGGCCGTGTGTTGGTTAGAAGGAGGCCAGGTGAGCGCCTGCAACCAACCTGTCTGCTGCCGAGACACACTGGACCTACACATGGAGTTATGGTCTGGGGAGCAATTTCCTGTGACAGCAGGAGCACTCTCGTGGTTATCCCACGCACCCTGGTGGCACAGTTGTACGTCGGTCTTGTGATTCAACCTGTTGTGCTGCCATTCATGAACAGCATTCCAGGGGTGTTTTCCAACAGGATAACGCTCGCCCGCATACCGCTGTTGTAACCCAACATGCTCTACAGAGTGTCGACATGTTGCCGTGGCCTGCTAGATCACCATATCTTTCACCAATCGAGCACGTATGGGACATCATTGGACGACAACTCCAGCGTCACCCCCAACCAGCATTAACCGTCCCTGTATTGACCGACCAAGTGCAACAGGCATGGAACTCCATCCCACAAACTGACATCCAGCACCTGTACGACACAATGCATGAACGTTTGCGTGCTTGCATTCAACATTCTGGCGGTTACACCGGTTATTAATGTACCAGCATTTCCCATTTAAAATGGCTCTTCTCGCGCTTACAATAAGCTGTGATCTTGAAACCTTAATCGATTAAATATGTTACCTATACAAATGTATTGCCGCTATTTCATTCCTCTACAACTATTTTTTCGTGGTGTTGGGATTTTTTTCCGTCAGTGTATAATTTTCTTTTATTTAATGTTACGCATTCATTTAATTTTTAAACAGATTGCTTAGCGTGCGAACCCTAGTTTTTTTCCATATTTGTCTGGGCTTCTAATGTTTTGTTTTGCAAAAAAAAAAGGTTCCCAAGTTTATGTTTCAGATGTTTCGCCAAAGTCTGACATAAGAACATATAAAATTAATATACCGTGTACCAAATATGCTCCATTAAAAACTTCATGATTACTAATGCCGATATTCTCCTGCGTCATGCGAAATAAAACATCAAACACAAAATTGTCTTGGTATATTTTTGCAACCTTGATTTGTTCTTCTAAGGAATTAATTTCTTCTTCTTCGCCCTAAAGATCTATTAATTCGTTGGCAGACTCCATGACGTTAAGATTGCAAAAATTAGCCAACAGTAAGGGATAATCAAATAGCGCCAATATTGAATCAGCAGCCATGCTGGTCCGCAGAAATCCACTTTTGACGTCACATGAATAACGTCCATTGCACATTAGTTTTTTCGTCTTGCCAGCCTCCTAAAACCGTCTTTCCGGAATCTCCTTGTCGTACTCAGCGTGAGTTTCTATTATAGCATAACACAAGTAGTAAGGTAGGGACAATAAGCGTAGTGATATTAAACTAGTATTTAAAGGACTTAAATATTTCTGAAAAATAATGTTTCAGGTTCTGTTTATGCGTATGCGTTGATAAATATGTGTAGCTCTGAGGCTAGAGCTAGCGTGGATGCAGATAGAACACATGATTAGGTGAAATAATTGGGCCCGAACAACTGATAAAGTATGACGGAGCGACACATAACCTAACCCTTATTTATTCTATTGAATCAGCTGTGCTAAGAGTACGTCGCAAAGCGCAATTAAATGTCTCACGGGAAAATTCGCGTATTATTGTGTTTTACGTCGTACCTTTTGATTTTCTGGGACGCATCCATGCCGTTTAGAGTTGTGGTACTCTGTCTTGTTATTTTTTGAACTTCCCAGTTTCGATAAGTCATAATCTGTGGTGTGAAAATAATAATTCCATTTTTTCGAAAATTCACAAATGAACTTCAACTGACGCAAAACATCAGTAAGTATTTAATCAAAGACAGGAAGGGCGTTTGCCCTCTCAGAATGGTCATTCCAGGAGCGTAAATTCATGCTCTGGTGGGGGGGGGGTGTAAAAAATTGAAATTGTAACTAAAAAGAAAGGTAACACCCTTCAGCCTTTTCTTTTTAAAGATTTTTGTTAGACTCATACAGTATTCCATGCAGCCAACCAAGGTATAGACTAGAGTAACATACACTATGAGGTGTGAACATCTTATATCCATGAAAGGAATTTTCCAAAACAGTGAATGGAGGCATAGGAAACAATATGCTGGTATGCCTAACATCCATGTCCTTTCCGAACATGTCATTGGGATGAAGAGCTAATTAACCATATGTGCTCTGTCGCAGAAAGTTCTCTAAACGTTTAACATTGAACAGAATTTTTCCAAGCCCTAACCCTAAAGTCTCTTACTATTGTTACATTCACTATCCGTTCTGTTTTGCGTTCTGCATTTCTGGAGTGTTGTGTTGTCGGCGTTCACATAACTCTTACGCTTTACTTGGTATTTACAGACTTTGGTTCTTGGGTATTTACCTAGTTTTTACATTTTTAATAAAATTGTGTCAAAAACCTGAAGTGCGATTTTTGAACGATCGTGATACTTTCCTATAACGGCGGTGTGTGAGACAGTAAAAAAAACACGTAATTTTTGAGTGGAACGCAAAGGGGCGTTATTTTAAGTCTCGTCCTCCCAGATATGAAAAGCTTGCTAGGGTCCTGATCAAAGGTAAAAGTTTTCCATCGTTATTTTCAAAAATAATACCAGAAATAAGTTCTGTTCTGAGCCCAGTTGCATCCTGTTAGACTTTGCAAATAATAGAATTTGATTTTATGTATTTTCCCCCTTTATTAATGCTTTTGCTGTCGAAAAGAAAACCTGCGAGTGCGTGACTTTCAGACGTTTCAAATTTCGATGTGTACTTTGGGTGTCAGATGCTCATGTGCTGCCATCTTTCGCTTGAATTCGTCAACTTAGTTTTCGTGCTATGCAATTTCATTAGGTTCTGACAATATGTTGTCCTGAATGTCCGTTGAGGAGGGGGATAACAACCATGAGCATTTTGATATCTTCAGTTTCTGACAATATGGTGTTCTGAATGTCCGTTGGGGAAGGAGGGGTGGAGGGTGGCTAATAACAACAATGAGCATTTTCGAAGGCTAGTGATCCAATTTCTTATTTGGAACTCCTGGATCCGGGGAGGAGGCACTCTAGCGCCGTACGAGAAGCTAATCAATCATCTATGGTTCGAGCTTGGTTCCAGCTAGAACGAATAACCAGAAATCGTTGCTCTGGCCATGCTGCCACTGGGGCTGAGTGTTCTCTCCGCAGTTCAGTAGAACGAAAGTGACAGCGTGAGTAATTCGATTTCGCTAAATGCTTCACCAGTAGTTAATTAATGTTTTTTTGATCGCTTAGAACAGTGTTTCTCAAACTTTGGTAGCTCATGGACTACTTTAGGCATTTCTTTACTTATCGCGGACCAAAAAGCGGAGAAAACTGGGGAAATTCCCTGGGAGAAATTTGAAATTGAAAAATATACTGTCAGAAACTAATGTTGCCACAAACTTTGGGTTAATAATATAATAATATTACGACATATCGGACACCTTCATCGACCGGTGAGTGATGACGCCCCCCCCCCCCCCTCCAAGGAAAGACACAACTAAAGTATCCCCCGAGAGTATAGGATGTTCACACCTCATAGTAAATATGTTTCCGTAAAAATGTAGATTTTCAAGAGCGCGAGTGGGAAAGCATGCATTAAATTATTCGAATTTGGTTGTGTCAGCAAGTCAGACAAATTGAAGTTTCTTACAGTCTTGAAATCTTATATCCATTTCCATAAGAATGTGGTCCAAAATTTCAAAATACAATTGTTTATAATTTTGAAAAATTGTTTCCTGTGTAAGAGCAGCATATTCCCGTGCTTATTTCTGCGATTTTGCTAGCTTTCCCAAACTGTATTCCAAAAAACTCATAGTTTCTTTTATGGCTCAAAATTTCACGAGGTTTTTTTTTTTTTTAATTTGAGTTACACAATAGTTTATGTTCAGTTATTTTTTCTTCAAAAGTTCGAATAATAGATCGGTAGAGCCAAAAATGTAAATTCGAAAGTGTTCATATCATTCAAAAACCCCTTGGCAAGATGAATTGATTTTTTGTCTGATTATTCGCTATTCGTCAGAAATCCGAACACTTCCTTCAATTTTTCCCAATCTTCAACAACTACACTTACTAATTTCGAAGCGGAGGAGCATCGAGTTTCTGTTATGGTTGGTCTGCATCTTGCGGTTGTTGATATAAATGTATAAGACCGCTTCGCAGAATGGTGAACAAACGAAGCAATTCCACTGAGGCTTGAAAAAAGTATTCGACACTTGGAAATTTTAGAAAAACTCTGGTGTAATACAAGATTCAAACGATGAACTTTATCCTTGACTTTTTTTCTGAAGCCCATTTAAGTGTCCAGACATTATACTTGCCCCATCGTAACATTGTCCTATTCGATTTTTGGCGTAAATGTGACAAGGATGGTAAGTCAGATAATATCCGAAAACTTGAAAATTTTCATCGTCCTGGAGCGGGACTCGACCGCGTCTCTCAGAAAAAACTTGGTCGTTCTGGGTCGTTCTGGGTGGTGTAGTGGTTAGCATACCCGGGCATTTTCTGGGAGACGCGGGTTCGAGTCCCGCTCCAGGATGATGAAAAATTTTCAAGTTTTCGAATATTATCTGACTCACCATCCTTGTCGCATTTACGCCAAAAATCGGATTGCCATCTTCAAAATTTGCATTATATGGCGTAATCCCGTATTTCTTTCATGATTGTCCTATTTATTTGTGTTGGTAATCAGACTATTTCAAAATTTTGTCTAGCATTTTGCATAAAGTTCCTGACGTTCTATCTTCATTCGCATCATAGAAACCCAAAAATCCCTCAACCAATACACCTTCCGAATAAACAATAAAAAATTATTTAATTTTTGACCTGATCGTTCATATATTCAGAAATACATTCAATTAATTCATTTTGAATAGTTTTTTATCCTTTCGTATTGATTTTCAATTTCTAAAGAACTTCTTCATATCAACAATGAAAGTAATTCAATGAAATTCCCACGATTTATCGAGCCCATGCTTTCGTCATGGCCATGGAATGCTAGTTCTTGTTTGCTCAAATACAGTATAAACTAATACTGCATCAATCACTGTCTGCAGGAAAAGTCTACTTAAACGAACGTTTTCTTTAAAATGAGTTTTCAAAAGCCTAGCATTCTTCCTCAGGGCATCGGCAATGGTGTTTTGAATTTTATCAAAATTCCTTAACATTAATCCGCATTTCAGGTGTTCGCTAGAATCACGATGTTTATGAAGTGACCGTGTTACGCTTCATAAATCTGAGAATCCGTCTTTATTCCACGCCGAATGTTTATTACTAAAAAGTAAGAAGGGTCAAAAAAAAAAATTAACACAGAAGTGCTGCAAATCCATTTATATTCAGTAAACCAACAATTTTTAAAATTAATATTGTTAGATTTACCGCTCTTTTTGATTTCGTTCTTGGCAACAATTGTCAGTGAATCCGTTGGTCGTCCTTGAAGCAAAATGTCTCTTTTATCTTCATCTTTCCACAGAGTAAAAGGAGTTTGCAATAAATTACAAACAATGTCGTCCACAGGATGCATACTAAAAACTATCATCATCATCATCATCATTGTCAACCATTATCAATCCACTGTTGGACGAAGGTCTCCCCAAGTTTCCTCCACAACGGTCTGTCTTGCGCCAGTCTCCTCCATGTTACTCCCGCATACTTTCGAATTTCATCCACCCATCTCCCATGTGGTCTTCTGGGTCTTTTCCTGTCCCTTGGAATCCAATCTAAAATTTCGGCTGTCCATCGATGGTCTGTCTTTCTGGCAGTATGCCCAGCCCATTGCCATTTCAGGGATTCAACTCTGATCATGATGTCTTCCACTCTTGTCATTTTTTGGATCCACGAGTTCCTCTTCTTATCTCTCCTGGTTACACCAAGCATGCACCTCTCCATGCTGCTTTGAGTTGTCTGCAGCCTTTGTATGTCTCTTTTAGTTAAGGTCCACGTCTCTGCACCATACGTAAGCACTGGAAGGATGTATTGATCAAACACTTTTATTTTGCGACATAATGGCATACTGCTCCTAAAAATTGTACTGTTTCTGCCAAAAGCTCTCCATCCAATTTTTATACGCCGATTAATTTCTTCATCAATGTGACTCTCACTCGATATCTGCTGCCCAAGATAAATGTAGGAATCGGTTGTCTCAAGCTTTTCACCATCAATCGATTAATCTTCGTTTCTTGTAAAAGCATTATACATCACTTTTGTCTTCTGAAAGTTCATTTTTAATCCCACTTCTTTACTCTTGTCAGCAAGTTCTTGGATCATACTCTGCAGCTCTGATGGGGTAGTTGCAAAAATTACTATGTCATCAGCAAAACGAAGGTGGGTTAGATAATCTCCATTAATCTTTATCCCTTTGTTTTCCCAGTTCAGTGATTGAAAGACATTTTCCAATGTGGCGTTAAAGAGCTTCGGAGATATGGTGTCACCTTGTCTCACTCCCTTTCCAATTTTTATGTGTGTTGTATTTTCAAACAGCCGAATCTTTGCAATTGCATTTTCATAGATGTTATTAAAAAAATTTTCATAGATGTTACTAAAAACTATCACTATCAGTTAAATTGTACACAAACCTAAAATATCAGTTAAAGCTTTCAACAAATAATCACAAAGCACGAAAGAACAAATTCCTTTCGGAAAATAATGTACCACAGCACCACAAGGAAAAAGCCCTAGCAGATTGCATGGTACCCTGGCAGTCCGCCCACTCCACCGTGATCTCTCACGACTTTACGCTCAAAAACGAAAGATGCAGAGGTAAGGCGCGTGAAGCTGAAACACTTCACTTGAACGAGCAGATTGGGGAGGGTGACGTCACGGTTACCATGGCAACTCGGCGGAAAATTGCAAACTTCCAAGCATTCTCATTTCGGCTCTTCACTTGCACTGTTTTGCGTATAAGGATTTGTTTTCCGTATTGAGCGCGCCATGTGAATTAATATTTATTCAAAATTTTGAGTATTTTGAAACTGAATAAAGGCAAAAAAGAATATATTATAAAAAAAATACTGAATAAAACTTTATTTTGAGTAAAATAGGTGAAGAGGCACTTCACCTACTTCACCTGAAAAGCCGCCACTGCTTCCACGGATTATGCACAGTTACGATGCGTAAATTTAAAACAAGTTGTTTACTTTGAAATCTAACAGCGATAACGACCGCTTTACATCTGAGTCAATACAAACTGCGTAAATCCTAATTATTATTATTATAAAATATTTTACCTTTTTGATATTTATAAAATATTTTCACAACAAGAAATTTCGTGCCAATGTAAAACAATACTAGTGATAAGAAACACATTCGACGTCTTCGCACGATTATTTTATGAAGCAATAAAATTAGATGACGCAAGTTAATTACAATACTAAACTCAAGTTAAGATTGCATAAGAACTTTCGGATCCACTATGGATCCATAATCAGATGCAGAAACCAATTGAGAACAAAGTCACGAGAGTTTATATATAAGTGCATACAACACACTCGGTGACGTAAGACATATGACGCTGGCAGATGCAGCGCACCATAGCTTTCGGTGATATGGACCGTCATAACTCAACTCTCTAATCATCGTGCTCGACCCGGGCATGTTCGGCGGTTCCACAACATTTCTATCGTTTTGCGTGAACAACATGAGCCTCCATGCTTGTGGCACATGTTGTGGTGCTGTGGCACATTATCATTGCAGCATTGTTGGCCATAGCTTAGGATATATAAACTTTCCGTTAACAGTAGAGGGGATCGTGTATACTTGGGGTGGTCAAAATTGATACCTCATTCCAAGCGGGGTAATATAAACCTCGATTCACTAAACGTGACAGGGAAGTTGCTTCTAAGCCTGAACTCAAACTATATTTATGTTCTTTAATCCTAGTTTGTGATCTGCGGGAAGTTGATCCGATGTACACAAGTTGTTTACTTTGAAATCTAACAGCGCATCGGGTTCCGTAGGCTCACGAGCTCTCATAGGGATTTTATAAATTTCATATCTACTGTGCTTCTGTATAGGATCCCGGTCTTTCTTGACCAAGCAAAGGGTATTCATTGTCTTTACACCAAAATCGATGTCATTTCTTTCTTCTTTTTTTTTTTTTTTTTTTTTTTGAGTGGAAGTTTAACGACCACCGTGAGCAATTCAATAGGCTATAAACATTAATACAGCAAACAGAGGTCATCACTCTTTCCGCGTTTATAAGTGAGTCACGGAAAAATTCTCATTGGCCGCCACAGGGAATCGAACCCAAGTTCTTCCAGTTACGCGCCGGATATGCTTCCACTACACCACAGCGGCTTCGAATTCCTCCAGACTCACACACACCAACTTCCAATCCATGACCTCTGTTTGATGTTCCTAGTCCACGTCAAATGTCTGTATTAATTATTCATTCGCCTTCTAATTTTGTTCAGTTTCTGCTTACCATCTTTGGTGAATCACCAGCATTGTGCGGGGCTCCAAGAAGCAACATGCCAAATTGGCTTGGCAGTTGGTGTGTGTGAGTCTGGAGGAATTCGAGGCCGCTGTGGTGCAGTGGAAGCATATCCGGCGCGTAACTGGAAGACCCTGGGTTCGATTCCCGATGGCGGCCAATGATAATTTTTTTTTTTTTTTTTTTTTTTATTGGAGGTTTAACGACCACCGTGAGCAACTCAATGGGCTATAAGCAGTCGCCCGTCCCTAATTTAGGGTCACTGGTTCCAGGGAAGGGACAGAGCCAGTGCCGTAAGACAAACACAACATCCATGCCTCACCGGGATTCGAACCCGGACCCCGTTCGGACGAATGATCAGAGGCCATCGCTTAGACCACTGCGCCACCGGGGCGGCAGATAATTTTTCCGTGACTCACTTATAAACGTCGAAAGAGCGATGACCTCTGTTTGATGTTCCTAGTCCACGTCAAATGTCTGTATTAATGGGTTGTAAGTAGTCGCCCGTCCCCAATTTAGGGTCACTTGTTCCAGGGAAGGGAGAGAACCAGTACCGTTAGACAAACACAAAATCCATGACTCACCTGGATTCGAAGCCTGACCTCTTTCGGTCGAATGATCAGAAGCCATCGCTTAGACCACTGTGGCACCGGGGAGGCTGTTATTTTTTCTACAGATGTTTTAATGACAGGTGTGATTTTTGGATTGTAACTCATTGTACCCACATCCCCCTCCAAGGTAATTTTTGAACTAACCTCCTCCTCCAATGTCATTTGCTGGGCTACAATTATTGTATTAAGAAGTCCGTTTGCTAAATACTCACTGTAGCCATGTCTCTTCGCTACAGCCTTAATTATTTTAATTTTCCGTTGTCGCTGTACATAGGTAGCGGGGTGTTTTTTTTTTTTTTTTTTGTTTGTTTGTTTTTTTTTTTGAGGTTTAACGACCACCGTGAGCAACTCAATGGGCTATAAGCAGTCGCCCGTCCCTAATTTAGGGTCACTGGTTCCAGGGAAGGGAGAGAACCAGTGCCGTAAGACAAACACAACACCCATGCCTGACCGGGATTCGAACCCGGACCCCTTACGGACGAATGATCAGAGGCCAGCGCCTTAGACCACTGCGCCACCGGGGCGGCGTAGCGGGGTGTGTTCTGCATCTGTGGACGGATCCATAGTAGATCCGAAAGTTCTTATGCAATCTTAACTTGATTTTAGTATTGTAAATATTATTTTAACTTGTATCATCTAATTTTATTGCTTCATAAAATAATCGTACGAAGACGGCGAATGTGTTTCTCATCACTGCTATTATTGAAATATTTTAACTTTTTGGTCGTTTTTCTTTCTGGAGATATATTTCATATACAATTTATTCTTCTGTTGAAAGAACAGAAGAATAATTTATTGTAATGGAATCGGATTCAAATATAAAAAATCGAATTTAGAAGCATGTTTTTTCCATTGTTCGTGAAGACGACAATTTTCTCTCTCTTTCTCTCTCTCTTTCTCTCTCTATCTTTCTCTGTCTCTTTCTATCTCTCTCTTACTCTCTCTCTCTTTCTCTCTCTCTCTTTCTATCTCTCTCTCTCTTTCTATCTCTCTCTTTCTCTCTACGTACACCGAAATTTCTTGCGTGTGCATTTTTAGAGAGACATGTTTTTTGTTTTGTTTTTTAACTTCCGTGAAAACAATAGTTTTTAAACTTGGTGATGCGAAAAAAAGGGTTGGTAATATTAAAATTATTTTGGGGAATCATTTAAACTGTGGACCCCAAGCCCGGGCGTTAAACATCTTCCCGGTGATCAGTCTCTATCAGCAGCCATGATCGCAGAAATGGCAAAAAGAGGCTTGCGGTAGGAGATTACTTACTCTCTCTCTCTCTCTCTGAAGCCTTCGAGAAGCAAAACTCTCAGCCAGTGACGTACCCAGGATTTCTTTATGAGGAATGGCCCAAAATATTAAACGCGCAAATGAAAATACCCCAGAGAGAAGAAAAACATCTCCCAACATATTGGGAAGAGATAAAAAATATCTCCGCCATATTAAAGTGCTTTTCCAATTATTCATAAAATATACACTATATTGACAAAAGTCACCGGACACCTAAAAGAGAGACACAACGTAGCTTTTATTGACATACATTAGTACGGTGTCGATCCACTTTTGGCCTTAATTCATGCACTGACCCTTCGAGACATGCTTTCGACAAAGTTTTGGAACACAGGGATAGGTATGTGCTTCCATTTAGTACATAATGCTGCCGCTAACTCTTGCTTCGTAGTAGGCCTTGGTTCCAAACTTCTTATGCGGCGTTCTAATTTATCCCACAGGTGCTCTATGGGATTAAGATCAGGGCTCTGTGCTGGCCAGTCCACACACAATACGGAATTATCGTCAAACCACGCCGTAACAGTCCTTGCTTTATGGCTCGGTGAATATCCTGCTGTTACCAACAAGGCTCGGTTCCACAGTATTGCCACAGAGTTGGTTAAGCATAATTGTCCAGAATAGCGAGGTAGACGTGCTGGTTAAGAGGTTTGTCCACGATATCAAATGGGCCGGGACCATACCACGAAAAACACCTCCACACGAGTGCAGTGGCAGCTCCAAACCTGACCGTAGGAACAGTACACTGCGGTAAGTAGCGTTCCCCCTGCTGCTGCCATACCCGTACACGGCCAAGACTGATGGATCGTGTATCTGGATTCATCAGTCCATAAAACCGTTTCCATTGATCTACGGTCCACGATAAATGTTCTTTACACCATGCTAAACAACGAGTAGCATTCCGAGTGGAGATGAAAGGCTTATGAGCAGCCGCACGACCACGGTAACCCATGGAATGAAGTTCTCTGCGAATGGTACGTGTACATACCGAGGTTCCAGCATTTTTACTCACTTCTACACTGAGGTCTTGTGCAGTACTCCGTCGATTAGCTGTAAAGACTCTCCTGAGATTTCGACGTCCACTATCACTGATTTTCTTTGCTCTGCCGGTACGTTTTGCTGCTTCAGGCAAGCCATGTGTCTTCCTCTTATTCAGTACATCCAAAACAATTGACTTAGGTATGCTGAAACTCCTCTGGGTTTCTCTTGTGGACAACCCACTAATATAACACCCAACAATCTTTCCTTTCTCAAAGTCAGTTCTCTCCCGCCGCGACGTTTTCACTTAACCTCACAGTGCGTTATGATCGAGGTCAGCTGTAGGCTTGTTTTTATACCGTTTGCAGCTATATCGCGCATCTTAACAACGCAGCGGATTCGTTCATTTGCTTTTGAAGGGGTGTCCGGTGACTTTTGTCAATACAGTGTATATTAAAAAACATAACCAAATATATTTAAAAATAAGCAGCCAATAACAAAGAATGAAGGACCGAGTGATACCTCGTGGAGAGGGAGAGGACCCCTGGGCAACCCCCAACCTATAACGTTGAGGGTTGTGGCTGAATGCGCCACAGCCCTCAACGTTATAGGTTGCCTTGAGCTAAGTCCTATAAAATATCTTTTTGAAGCCAGAATTATGCTCTGTACTGTGTCCCAAACTTTGCCAAAGGGGTGACATTATTAATATGCTGTTGCAGGGCCTCTCTCTCTCTCTCTCTCTCTCTCTCTCTCTCTCTCTCTCTCTCTCTCTCTCCGTCCATCCTTAGCGTAATCCTATTGCAATAATAATTTCACCAGCCTTTCAGTTGATTTGTTCGTTGAAATCCGGATATTTACATGTAAAACGCAGCAGCATACGTGCTAAGTTAGAAGTACAGCAAAATCCCAAATTTAGCATTTCTGAATTACAGCTATTAAATGAAAGAAAGCTTTAATTTCATTAGTTTATTCCTGTACAATCATGGTTTCAAGTTGCAGAAAATTAAATGAGAGTATATTCAGTCTTTCGGTGTTTATCAGTGTTTAATACTTATTTTTCATTATTTCATATGCATTAATTCTTATACAGGGTGATTCAAAAGTCCCCGAACTCTATATTTTAAAACATATATGCTGTAAAACCATAAAAGATATCCAAGTATTGCTGTTTGTGGCTGTTGTGTGTGACCCTGGGGAACGAGCTGCACCACGTGACAGCACCACGTGACAGCACCACCTCACACTACGCTTACGCGGACTCTGGAAAGCAGTAACGTTCACTCAGCCATGAGTCTCACGCAAGAAAAGAGATTCGCTTTGTTAGAAGTTTATTTTGCAGGAAAATCTTACCAACGTTGCATCCAGCTCTTTCAAAGGAAGTTTCTTGATGCTCCTATACCAGGGAAAACAACTGTGTATGACATTGTGAACCGGTTTCGCAAAACAGGCAGTGTTCAGGATAAGTTTAAAAGAGGCCGGCCATCCGTGGTGACGACCACGTTTCTGGAGAAAATTCACGTTTCCCGGCAGCGCTCTCCTCGGAAGCCACTTCGGCGGCTGTCTCAAGAGTTAGGGGCATCATATTCAGTCTGCCAGAGGACTACTAAACGTCTAAAGCTACGGCCGTTCAGGATTCGAGTAGTGCAAGAGCTACGTCCTTTGGACTCGGAAAAGCGCATTGCCTGCTGCCAATTGTTTAAGTGTTTCACGCGCAACAATGCGACTAACCAGCTTAACAACTTTTTATCAATGACGAGGCATGGTTTCATTTGAATGGATATGCCAATAGCCAAACCACTCCCATATGGGCTGCGGAGAATCCACGCCCGTTGCATCAGGTTGGACTTCACTGTCAGAAAGTTGGAGTGTGGTGCGCCATGTCTAGACGGCGAATTGTAGGGCCATTTTTTTTTCGACACTAACTATAAATTCCGCTGTGTATGCAGACATCATCCATCAATTTCTAGCGATGCTGGAAGAACACGAACGTTACTGTAGGTTTCAACAAGATGGAGCAACGTGCCTCACATCAAATGACACCATGGAGATGCTCCGTGAGTTCTTCTACGATCGATTAATCTCGAAAAAACTTTGGCCGCCTCGCTCATAAGACTTAAGTCCTCCAGCATTTTATTTGTGGGGCTATCTGAAAGACACAGTTTACCACAACAACCCTAAGACGGTGCAGTACCTGCGGAACATCATTATAGCCGTGAGGGACATACCAGCCAACACGCTGAAAAAGTGTCCGCCAACATGTGTCGTCGGGCGAATTTGTGTCTTCAACAGAATGGTGGACAATTCCAGCATCTATTGTAAAGTAGTTTTCATTACCTGTAAGTATGAGTGTCAATATAACAGTGTGTAAAAATGGTTATACATCACTATATTCGTGGTAGAAATATTTCAATTCAGAGTTCGGGAACTTTTGAATCATCCTGTAATTATTATCTCATTGTAGTTAACCCCTTAAGCAGCCGATATACCCGAACCAAATGGTGCCCAAAATTTTCTGCGCTCCCCAAACAGAAATGTTCACATATAGAGGCCCGGTTTTACGAAAATTAAAGTGAACGATTTCTTTTATCTTGTCATCTCAGCAGTGCATGTCATAAACTAGTCATAAGTAATAAGTGCTCCCTTCTAGTCTGTATTCTCTGCTCTGTAACCCAAGGCATGGCTGTGAAGTGCTAGACCCCCTGTCACTGGATAGAAACAAGTGACTCAAACATCATCTCTCTTCATTCTTAGGGGTTTGTCGCCATTGTTATAGCGCTTTTATCTGGTAACCAGTTTCAGAGGATAAGTGCTAATCATCTCCTAAGTAATATAACTTTAAATAACAAAGCTGAGAGGAAAGCAACGCTTTTTGATGCACAGGTTCACTAGTTCCAGTAGCGTTCGGCCCATTTCTCAGACAGCGAATACATTCGTTCCAACTGATTTCATCCCATTTTGCTAACCCCGAGTTAATTCGTTCCAGTTGGCTAAACGAAATTTTATTTTACTTTATTTTATTTTATTTTATTTTATTTTATTTTATTTTATTGTTTCGTTTAACATATTATGGAAACTCACGAATATCCCCATTCACAAAACGGAATCTTACATTTCTGTCACAGCCTCTAAATATGCACCTTTCTCTGAAATACTCAAAAGGCGTGGATTGTTTCTTTTTCTATACATATTCAAGGGTAACAAAATTTCAGGGAAATTATCGACAGCAATAAGCACTGGAAGGAAACTGTATCTTTTGAAACGCAATTATTTCTTCTGAAACATTCGCTTTGTAGGTTTGTGACTAGTGGTTCAAGCAGGGCCTGGGTTCGAATCCCATATGAGGCGTGGGGCGTGTGTTTGTCTTGCAGCACTAGATCTCTCCCTTCTCTAGAACCAGTGGTTCCAACTTAGGAGCAGGTGACTTCCTGTAGCCCATGCCCGACCCGTTGAAAACTTATCAACCTACATCTCGTGCTCTACCCGTTCCAGACTTACCAACTTACGGCCCGTGCCCGACCCTGCAGGCTTATTAACATACACTCCATGCGCGACCCGTTGTACGCTTACCAACCTACAGCTTGTGATCGACTCGTTGTAGACTTACTAACACACAGCCTGGCCCGACCCCTTTTAAGCTTACCAACTAACGACCCGCGCTCGACTCGTTTTTGGCTTAACAACTTGCAGCCCGTGCCCGACCAGTTGAAGACTTATCAACTTACAGCTTGGCCCAACGTATTGAGACTTGCCAAATTACAGCCGAATCCCTTTTAGATTTACCAACTTATAGCCCGTGCCAACTTGTTGTAAACTTACCACCTTACAGTCCGTGCCCTAACACTTTCTAGAATTTCTAGAAAACACAACTTCCATAACTCACCGGGATTTGAACCCGGACCCTTCTCGGACGAGTGGTCAGAAGCCAGCGCATAGACCACTGCGCCACCGGAGCGGCTCACGTTTAAATCAACCATGAATTTTTCATACCGCCCCAAACGCTCTTATGAACATACTATTGGGTTGTCCGAAATTTCATGACGTATTTTGGCACCCGATGGCTGTTGGGCGGTTTTGGAAGTACTAGAGGCATGTGCAGCTTTGTTATCGCTATGGCTGTCGATAGGTGCCAGTTCTAGCTGCAGTCTAAAAGGAATGGTGAGCGGTTTGGTTGATTTGCCGAGATTTGACATCAAGTTGAAGATGGAAGACCAAACTGTGCATTTTCGCCCTATTTTACTATTTTACTTCCGTAAAGGGAGATCGTGCGTCAAGCTTGTGAAAAGTTGCGTAAAGTGTACGGTGATAATGCTCTACAAGAACGTCAGTGCCAGAGGTGGTTCGCAAAATTCCCTGCTGGTGATTTTGACTTCAACGATGCTCTTCGGTCCAGGAGGCCAACCGAGGTTGATGATGACCAAATCAAGGCATTGATCCAGACAAACCCACGTTACACGACACGAGAGATTACAGACACATTGCACATCCATCATTCAAGCGTTCACGTCCACCTGAAGAAGTTGGGATACGTAAGCAAGCTCGATGTGTGGGGTTCCTCTTGCACTCAAAGAAGCTCAATTGACGGCGCGTATAAACATCTGCGATATGCTCCTTAAACGTGAGGAAAACGATCCTTTTTTGAAGCGACTGATAACTGGTGACGAAAAGTGGATTGCATACATCAATGTGCTGCGCAAACGGTCTTGGTCCCGACGTGCTGCTTCGCCTCAAACGACATCCAAAGCAGACATTCATCAGCGGAAGGTTCTGGTCTTAGTGTGGTAGGATTTTAAAGGTGTCGTGTTTTTTGAGCTCCTACCACGGAACCAAACAATCAATTCGAATGTGTACTGTCCAGAGCTCGTTCATCGTGAAGGTGTTGTCATCACGACAACGCGAGACCACACACAAGTTTGATCACCCGCCAAAAATTATTGGAGTTTGTTTGGGATGTGTTGTCATACCCAGTATACTCGCCTGAACTTGCGCCGTCAGACTTCCACTTGTTTCGCTCGCTTCAACAGTCCTTGCGTGGTATAACGTTCAATTCAGATGAGGCTGTAAATCAGCACCTTGTACAGTTTTTCGCCACGAAAGACAGGTCCTTCTATGAACAAGGCATTCTGCAGCTCACTGAAAGATGGCAAAAGGTTATCGAACAAAACGGGCATTATATAATTGATTCTTTGTTCTTTCTATCAATAAATGATCTTTGCAAAACATGGCTAAAATACGTCATGACTTTTCTGACAACCCGATAGATGGAACTGGACGCAAAGAAATCATTAATATAATTTGTACTAGCAGGGTGGTATTTCCCTGGTACGGACTAATTTAGAGTACCATGAGATAGTATACCAAATTTGGTGGTTTTAAATTTAAAACTATATTTTACGATAATTTTGAATGAGGGGCCCTGGACCGTTCCAAAAACCGCCTGCCGTGTAAGAGCACCATGAGGTAGTACACCAAATTTGGTGGTTCTAAATTGAAAACTGTAGGTTTTACGAAAATGTGGTATGGGGGCCCCTTGACCCTGGGCCCGACCCGTTCCAAAAACCGTCTACGGACTAAGTTATAAAGTACCGTGAGATAGTATACCAAATTTGGTAGTTGTATATTGAAAACTGTAGATTTTACGAATATTTTGCAGGGGGCCTAGCGCCCGGGCCCCGACCCGTTCCAAAAACCGTCACCGTCTAAGCTAGCGCACCATGAGGTAGTACACCAAATTTGATGGTTCTAAATTGAAAACTGTAGATTTTACGAAAAATTTGTATAGGGGGCCCCTTGACCCCGACCCGTTCCAAAAACCGTCTACGGACTAAGTTAGAGTACCATGAGATAGTATACCAAATTTGGTGGTTTTAAATTGAAAACTAGATTTTACGATAATTTTGAATCAGGGTCCCGGCCCATTCCAAAAACCGTCTACCGTCTAAGTTAGAGCACCATGAGAAACTATACCAAATTTGGTAGTTGTATATTGAAAACTGTAGATTTTATGAAAATTTTGTATGGGGACCCCTTGACCCCGGGCCCCGACCCCTTCCAAAAACCGTCTATGTTAGAGTACCATGAGGTTGTATACCAAATTTGGTGGTTCTATATTTTCAAACTGAAGATTTTACGAAAATTTTGTATGGGGGGGCCTTGAACCTTGACACTGGGCCCCAACCCCTTCCAAAAACTGTCTACTGACTGCCAACAGTGATTAACGTGATAATATCTATCCTTAGGAAGCAGACAGATGTAAAAATCAGACCTCGTTGATGACCTTGAGCAGTAGGATATAAATAACTCCCACGTGACTACCGTTCCAAGAATGGAGCATGAGGCATAAAAGGGTTAATTAGTCCCCCCGCCTCCCCAATATTTTGATAAATGCCACAAATATTAGTCTTCTGCAAATTAAGCCAGTCTCTGAGCGGATTTTTCCCACCAAAGATCAAATGTTTAGAAAAATCCGAAAAAAAAAAAAAAAAAAAAAAAAAGCTCTATGGGGAATGCCCACTTCCGGTTTCCCAGATTTTTCTACCAAAATTCTGTAGACACATGAAAGTGTAATATAACTCCTAAATATAAAATTTCGTGTTGATAGCTACAATAATTTATCAGCTACACAGAAAAATACTTTCGGAAAAGCGGTACGGGGAACCCCGATTTCTACCAAAATTTAATTAGGACATCAATTTCTATGAAGTCCCCCAACCCCTTAAATATACTTTTTTTGGCAATTCATCAAAATCTATCTCAAATAATTTATTTAGAGCTTACCACGATGTTTTGACCTGCGATGTAATGGTGCCGCGATGTTTTGACCTGCGATATTTTACTACCGCGAAGTTTTGACCTGCGATGTTATGTCGTAGACCCATTTGCAGTTTCTCTGGTGAATACAAGTCGAAATCTATCTTAATGTTAAAACTGAGGACGACTTCAATAAATAGCTAGTAGAATACCATACCCAGCATACTCCGTATCGACCAATAGATGGCAGCACGTCAACCTAGTGTCGTCACGATTCGTGCTGTGCGTATATAAGGATGCAAAAAAGTACACTTTTAAAGGTCCTTTCATAAAAGTGCGTATATAAGGATACTAAAAAGTACCCTTTTAAAGGACCTTTAAAAATGAAAAGTATGTCTCCTCACCGAAATATTTATTCTGACGATCAAGTTTTTTTCTCATGAATGTGAAAAGGTCTAGCTAGAAGAAAAAATCAAATAGAGTGATTATGAGCAAAGAACTACCTAATGACACGATGTAAGATCTCAAAACAGTGTTCTGTTGAAATAAGACAGTTCTGTTGAAATAAGACAGTTCTGTTGGAATAAATACTGCAGAATGTTGTTTGCCATATATTGTGTGTGGTAAAATAGTAAGTGATCTGCCATATATATTTTTTTCTAATATTTAGGAAATTCCTCATATTTTTGTCCCTCCAAACTTCATCAAAAATGCTTCCAATTCCACATTTCAAACCCCCTTCTCCTCGAACATTAAAAAATGAACATTAAACAACTAATGGTTCTCCATACAAAACAGATCTGTACTAATCCTGAGCTAAAGGAGGAGTGAGCACTGATGTGCTGACATCTCTCGGCTCTGTGAGAACTATATAGAGTGTAGGTACTTCGGAAGATACCCCGCACGGGGATAAGTGGTTTTCCAGTTATTTGGGGAGCGGCGCCCCCACGGCCCGAGCTAACCTTGTGACGGTTTCTCTTGCCTCTGCGGCTTTAACGTTTACATAACCGAAAAGACAGCTGTTCATCCAGCTTATGGGGGGTGGCGTCCCCACGGCCCGAGCCGATTTTCTCTTATCATTTTGCTTTTTCGTCTTTAGTTCATTTCTTGACATGTACCCGCCTCAGTTGTAGACTGCTGAGGTTGTGATGAGGCGCCAGCTCCAGATTTTGTTCCTCGTTTCCTTCCCTGTCTCCGCTGACTCGGATCACTGTGTCAATTGCGAGGGATCTCACCCGGCTTCTTCTAAGCAGTGCCCAAAGTGGATCGAGGAGCAGGCTATCCAACGCCTGAAGACGACAGAACATCTGTCTTATCCTGAAGCCAGACGGCGAATAGCTCCTCTACCAACAGGCCGGCGCTCCTATGCATCGGTTGTGGTCCAGAAGGCTACTGTAGCGGTGCAGACTGAGGTGACCATCGCAGCGCGGTGTCCTTATGTTTTTGAGGACATCGTTGCTGCCGGATTGGAGGCACTGAAGTCTCGCCGCTTTGAATCCAATGCGCCATCAACATCGACGCCTAAAACATCCTCTGTGCAGAACACATCCTCTGCCAGCACTGGGACCCAGGCCCAGGGCGCAACTAAGAAGAAACCGGAAAAAGTGAAACCAGGATCCTCCCCCTCGAAACAGAGCAGGGTAAAACCACCAAAACCCCCGGTAGCGCAGCCCTGTGTGAGTAAGCACAGCCCTGTGTTGCCTCCGGACATTGCAGATGGTCAGGAGCTGATGGACGACTCGGAGACATTCTAGTCGTCTGTCATTTTCGTTTTTCACCCTTTCCCTTTATTTTTCATTATGGCTGCTACGCTCATTCAGTGGAATTGCCGAGGTCTGCGACCACGAATTGATGATCTGAAAGGCTTACTGTCTTCGCACACACCTGTGTGTGTTTGCCTCCAGGAGACAAAGCTTCGAACAACGGACACTTTTCCGCTGCGGAGATATTCAATTTTCCGCAATGATCATGAGGACGGTGTTATCGCCTGCGGAGGAGTGGCCGTTGTTGGCCCTCATGGTATTCCTGTCACTGCAGTTGCCCTTCGGACGTCTTTGCAGGCGGTGGCAGTGAGACTTTCTGTGCACATCCTGTTCACAGTCTGTTCCATTTACATGCCACCAGCTGAAACTGTGAGCCTTTCGGATCTGGAGGATTTAGTCGACCAGTTGCCGCCTCCTTTCTTCCTCCTCGGAGATTTTAATGCACACAATCCGTTGTGGGGTTCTAGCTCTCGTGACCCCAGGGGCCGTGTTGTTGAGTCTCTTCTCTGCAACACGTCCCTGTGTCTCCACAACACTGGGGCTTTAACTTACTACCATGAACCCACCCGCTCGTACTCAGCCATTGATCTGTCCTTGTGTTCAACGTCGTTATATCCAGACTGGTCCTGCAGCGTGTCTGCTGATCCCCTTGGCAGTGATCACTTTCCCATCTTTCTCCGTCTAGCAGGTGACGGGTACCGTCATCCTACTCGCCCTGCTAGATGGGCTATCGATCGAGCCAAGTTGGACTCATTCACGGCTTCAGCAACCATTCCTCCAGACATGGTGACCTCGGGTACGATCGATGAAGCTATTGCGGCGGTAACGGATTGTCTTAGCGGCAGACTTTATCATCCCTAAGACTTCGACTAAACTTCCACGTTGCCCGCGACCTTGGTGGAATTCCACTTGCAAGGCAGCTCGTCAGGCCCAACATCGGGCTTGGGGTAGGTTTCGTCGGTACCCCACCGACGCGAACTCCTTGCTTTCAAGAAAGCCAAATCTTACGCTCGTTTGGTACGTCGTCGTAGCCAACGGGAATCTTGGATACGCTACGTATCCGGGATTAACACCACTACCAGCTCTAAGATCGTTTGGGACAGGATCCGCAAGATTCGGGGTAAGTACCCTTCTGGGGAAATCTCCATTCTTGAGAGTGGTGGAGGAACTGTTGCTGATGCTCAGGGTATTGCTGACTGTCTGGGCGCCGCATTTTCTTCGGTGTCCAGCAGCCGCAATTACCCTGCTTCGTTCCGACAGGAACAGCCGCGGCTTGAACGGTCCAAGGTTTCCTTTGGACCGTTTTCCGCTCCCGATTATAACAACCCGCTGACTGCCGTCGAACTGAAGATTGCCCTGAATCGGTCCGGCCGAACATCTGTCGGACCGGATAACATCCATTATGAAATGCTGAAGTACCTTTCCCCGTCCTCTCTTGAATGTCTGCTGGTCCTGTTTAACAGGATCTGGCACGAGCGTGACTTTCCCGAATCTTGGCGCACTGCCATTGTCGTTCCTGTTCTCAAACCTGGTAAAGATCCCGCTAACCCGTTGAACTACCGACCTATTGCTATGACGAGCTGCCTCTCCAAAGTCTTAGAGCGTATCATCAATTTGCGTTTGGTTTTTTATTTGAAATCACGTCACCTTCTTTCACCTCATCAGAGTGGATTTCAGAAATTCCGATCCACCTCAGATCATCATCTTCGCCTTGAGACATCTGTCAGGGAGGCGTTTGTCCGGCGTCAGCACACATGGTCTCCGTGTTCTTCGACATGGAAAAGGCTTACGATCGTACCTGGAGATACGGCATTCTCCGTGATCTGCGTGACTGCGGATTGCGGGGAAATTTGCCTACCTTCATTGCCGGATTTCTCCAGAACCGGATGTTCCGTGTGCGCGTCGGATCGACCCTCTCTGCGTTATACCCACAAGAGCAGGGTGTCCCTCAAGGCTCCATTCTTTCTGTGACATTGTTCATCCTTCGTGTTAATCATATTTTCACTCTACTTCCTCCGACGGTTCGTGGCTCCATGTACGTGGATGATCTGCAGATCTCTTGCGCATCTGTCAACATGCGCACCATGGAGAGGCAGCTGCAGTCGGCCATTACTAAGATCTCTATCTGGGCTTCCCATAATGGATTTGGTTTCTCGACGCAGAACACCGTTTGCGTGGATTTTTGCCGCAAACGGGGTCTTCACCCAGACCCCAGCCTCCGTCTTGGGTGTTCTACCATCCCTGTGGTGTCAGAAGTCAAGTTCCTTGAGCTAACTTTTGACCGAGCACTCACCTTCCGACCTCACATCCAGTCTTTGAAGGTGAAGTGCACGATGTCATTGAGTATCCTGAAGGTCCTCTCTCGAACATCTTGGGGGGCTGACAGGTGCTCAATGCTTCGCATTTACCATTCTCTGATTCGGTCAAAGTTAGACTTCGGTTGCATAACGTACGGTTCGGCACGTCCTTCCGTGTTGCGGCCTCTGGATCCTGTCCATCACCAGGCTCTGCGGCTATGCACTGGTGCTTTCCGTACCTCTCCCGTGCATAGCCTGTATGTCGAGGCCCATGAACCGCCGCTGTGCATCCGACGTAAGCAGCTGTCTCTTCAATTCTTCACCAAGTTGAAGTCTCTTCCTGATCATCCACTGCATGGTTCCATTTTCCAACCGCAATGTGTCCGCCTATTCTCACACCGGCCTTCCTGTGTTCCGACGTTTGGGATTCGGTTGTCGAACTTAGTGCGCGATGCTGGTCTAGACTTGTCAAGGATTGGTTTGACCCGGTTCTACAATGAACCGCCTTGGCAGCCGGTTCAAGCAACGGCTGACCTTTCCCTTTGTGTGTGGCCAAAGTCTTCCACTCCTGCTCTGGTGTACCAGCAGCTCTTTGCCGAGAAACAGTCTCTCTTCCCGGATTTCGTGCCTGTATTTACTGACGGGTCGAAATCAGGTGAGGTTGTTGGATCCGCTTTCGTGTGTGGCGATGCCTCCCATGCTGAGCGACTTCCGCCTGAATCCACCGTCTTTTCGGCTGAGATGCGTGCGGTACACCACGCTTTGTGTCACATACAGTCTAGATCATATCGTCGCGCTATGATTTGCTCCGATTCCCAGTCCGTCATCCACGTCCTATCTTCTCCGGAGGACACGGACTCACCGGTCGTCCATGATGGACGTCGTCTTCTTGGAACTTTGGAAGGTGCTGGATTCCTGGTTCGTTTCTGTTGGGTTCCTGGCCATGTTGGGATCCGGGGTAACGAGCTGGCCGATCTCTCTGCCAGGTCTGTTTCCTCCATGTCGCCAGCTCGGCTGCCACTGTCTTTCCGAGATTATCGCCCATTGATCCGGAAATTTGTTATGGATAAGTGGCGGTCCCTGTGGTCTCAGCAGGACAGCAATAAACTCTATGCCATCAAACCACAGATCGGACTATGGGAGTCTACTTTGCGGAAGAACCGTCGTGAGGAAGTTGTTCTTGCCCGTCTCCGCATTGGGTACTGTCGTTTTACTCACCGCTTTTTGCTGTGTGGCGACAGTGCCCCGATGTGTGAGGCGTGCGACTGTCGTCTCACCGTCCTTCATGTTTTGTGTACTTGTGTTCGTTTTTGTGATCATCGTTTTCTTTATTTTCATTCTCATTTGTTGGACGAAGGAGCAGCTACGCTGCATACTCTCATTGGTGAGGACTGCGACCTGACCGCAGTGTTCTCCTTTTTTAAGGAAATTGACTTTTTTAACCTTATCTAGTTTTTACCGTATTCATTTCCATCTTTCATTTTTACCGCTTCATTCTGTTTTTAACCTTGTGTACGTGTTTTATTGATTTTGTTCTCTTCTGATGTCTTTTGGTTGGCGTTCTTTGGCCAAGCATGGCCCTTGCGCCATTAAAATCTACTTACCTACCTACCTACCTACTTCGGAAGATAAGTCACAAGTTCATGAAGTCATGTTGATATAAAAACTGTAAAGTTCCCCTACCAGTAAAGTACAGGGTTCAGCTCCTCTTCTCCTCCTGTCCCATTCCGACTGTATGAGTAAAACAACTGAAGGTAACCAATGTCGCAATGAAATCACCCGAACAAAGCCTACAAGTCTCTGTCACGTGACTCTAATCATAGACTCTCCTGCGCGCAATCTCCAAAGTAACTCTGAACCAATCGCGTGACGAAAATGGCCTTAATCGCAATTCCGTACATTCACTTGTGAAATACGCCAACGGGGCGGCTAATATAAATTCTGAATTTGCTTGTAACTCTTACTAATCACCCATGTAACACCACTCAGAAAACAAAAATTTCATCAACCCGCATCTCCCGATTTCCGTTTGAGTATGCTAACTCGAATGGAAAATCGGGAGATGTGGGTTCATACTCGAACGGAAATCAGGAGATGGGGGTTCGATTCCCGTCCAGGGCGGTGAAATTTTCAAGTTTTCTGAGAGATGTTACATGAATGACCAGTAAGTGTTACAAGCAAATTCAGAATTTATATTATGTTTACTTTGAATATTAAATCGATTTCCCATGCATTATGAGGAATATTTCTTCCTTCATTGAAAAACAAAAAAATGAAAAACATATATTTTTATTGAAAGTTTAGCGACCACCATGAGCAAATCTATGGGCTACAGTGACGCACCCGCGGGGAGGTCTTTGGGGTTCAGGTACTCTCCCCCTGGGCTGACAGAGCGGAAAATTATTACGTCGAAGTTTGAAACAAAAAATCACGATATGTGATCTACATATATCACGTACCGCATAGTTATACCGCACAATAATTATAAGGGAGTAGTTCTGTTAAATAAATTTAGAAAAATCTAACCAGGACAAGAATGTATTCATCTGCCGCTTCTTCTAATCATTTAACTTTCTTGCACGGTAACATTACTAGTAACCGGATAAGAATACATGTACACATAGGCGTAACCACTGGGGGGTTCGGAGAATCAGGACCCCAGATTTTCAGAGTCGGGGATCCCCAATGTTAAGGACCACCCCTAATTTTTTGGGAATATAATGATATAATGCACATTTTTTTGTGATGTGAACAAAATAAATTTAATAATATAAGATTGTAATTTTTCGTAGAATGCAAACACTTGTATAATGTGTACCACCCTATCTATCATAGTTTTACAGTTGTGTTCACTAAGTTCCCTACCCTAGGGAAGTTTGTTGGGGAACAGCAGAATGTAAATGACTCACTATTCCATTCACACGATAAACTTGAGGAATTCACACTTACCCAAAACATAAATTCCAAGAAACAGGCCAAAGTTTCACGTTTTTTTACAAAAAAATTGTAAATTTACCGTACTGCACGTTTTTTTTTTTTTTTTTTTTTGTATATTATGAATAAATATGTTGTTTTCTATAGAACTTGAATGTGCCCACATTCAAACTTGCCCAATTCGAATTTGTCGATAACTCGAATTATTTTTGTAGTCCCTTCAGCTTCGAATTATCCAAGTTGCACTGTATATACACTGGCGTGCAAAAATTAAGGAAGAGAAAGTTTTTCGAATGTAACGTCATGCAGAAGTGCTCCACATCGACTCAAATCATACCCCAAGGTGTAAGAATATGGGACAAGTGAGCAAAACCGTCCAAACAAGGAATCCAAAGGATACAAATGCACTTTATTGAAAAGGTAGCTTCGAGCACAACTAGATAGAAGACAGAAACGTCCATGTGACAGGCGGCTGCCAAGAAAAATCCACTCTCAAGTAGAGGATATGATCACCCCTGACTGCGTTGCAGGATTTACAACATCTGTCCGTGCTGAGGACGATTTTGTCAAGGAGCTATTGAGGCATCGCGGCCCATTCCTCTTGTAGCGCCAATCGCAGATGCGGAATCGTTGCTGGCCGCTGGTGACATGCTGCCAAGTGCCTCCCGAGAAGATCCCACACGGGTTCGATTGGATTTAGGTCCGGTGACCTTGCGGGCCAATCCATGCGTTGAATATCTTAACTCTCCAACAGCTCTGCGACAGCCACTGTACGATGAGGTGTACGCACGTGAGGCAAGAGAACCTCAGTACAATAGCGGATACCAGTGACTGAACCTCCTTGGAAGATGTGGAGGTCCGTACGGCTACCAAGCATGATACCGCCGCAAACGAGAACTCCGACACCTCCAAACCGGTCCGTTTCGATGATGTTGGAGGTGTGATTGCGTGTTTCCTGCTCTCTCCAGATGTGTATACGTCCAGAATCGCTCGTCAGACTAAATCGGCTCTCATCCGTAAGGAGAACTCGATCCCATTGCTGATGTGTCCAGTTCTTGTGTTCCTGGCACCACAGAAACCGCGGTCTCCGATGAGCAGGCGTTAATGGCACACATCGTACTTGTCCTCGTGCAAAATAGACCACCTTTGTGCAGCCTCCTGGCCACGGTAAAACGCTATAACCGACGTCCAGTTGTATGTTGCATGTGCCTTGCGATTTCTCCCGCTGTCTGCCGTCTGTCTCTTCTCACCTGTAGGACAATATACCGGTCGTCCGCCGCCGTGGTTGCTCGTGGACGACCACTGCTAAACTCTCGGACAGCTGTTCCAGTCGTTTGAAATGCTCTCCAAGCTCGTGAAACGATGCTGTGAGCGATCCCGAACTCCTCGGCCACACTAGTCACATTTCGACCTTCTTCCAACTTCCCAATGACGCGACCTCGGGTAAAGTCATCCAGATGTCGTCTACTGGATTGCCTGTTGGCCATATCACACGGTGACAGCAACTCGACGTCGTTCAAACCGATGTACACCGTGCAATAGCTTTCACCGCCCGTGTGCTTTATACCCTTCCGACCCCCCTACGTCATGCTGCATATATGCGCATGCCCTACCGTACCGGACCTTAGTCTACCTCTTGAGTGGTCTTTCGGTCCGTTCTGCCTGCTCGTTCCGCTGTTTTGATAATTTCTCCTCTTCGTCCTTAATTTTTGCACACCAGTGTATGTATACATATAATGTGTGTATGTGTGATCGGACGCCCCCAGATTTTGAAACATGGTTACGCCACTACATGTACAAAAGTTAACCTTCTTCTTAATTGTTATGGCACCTGACTATTTTTCCCAGTAAATTTAGGGGGTCACCCCCACCTTGGGAAAATTCTGTGTGCCACGGCCCTGAGCCCACACGGGCCCCTCCTCGCCTTGGGAAATTTCTGGGTGATAAGACTGTATGCATTGACGTCACGAAACTCCGGTCGCGTCACTTTTTCGTCTGTTGCTTTTTTGCAGAACAACTGGTGTACAAGTGAGATCAAAGATGCATTGCACGGGCTACGTAAGTGGGTTATCTGGTGACCAAAAACTGCTTTATTCTTATAAATTAAAGTTATTGGACAATTATCGGGACCCACATGATATTCCATGCACAATTTTCCTGAACAATATTGTAGGAAGGGGAATGGTTTTGCTTGAAAGGAACTCGAAATTTTGCATTCCCGCACAGCCACCAACTTCTGTGCTAACAGCATATTCACACAGTTAATTAAGATAAAAGTCCTTTCATCTTTGCCTAATTATTTAATTTAAAAGTTTATCTTTCAATAATTTAGATCTTCCCCCAACCTGAAACTTAAGGCAAGGTATCACCAGGGCGTCTGCTACGATGGTTTACCTAAGGTGACCAGATATTGGAACACTGATTTGAGAACAAAAGAGCGTGGCGTCCCCAAGTCAGCAGTTCATTTGGGGACATATACGTACTGAAAATAAATATACAAATCTTTTTGTCATAAAACTGCATTGCTTCAATAAGTGTGATATTACATATGAAAATGCGTGTCTTAAAAGGATATATCTTGTAGAATGTTGGTAATTTGTATTGACAAAGTAGAATTACGATGGCGAGAACATATTAGCAAAAGTGAAATGCTTTACCTTTGATATGTGCCGAATTAAAATCAAGCTGCACACCAAACTAATTGCATGGCGAATTTTTCATTTTGCCAAAGTTTTTGGAGAAACTTAGATCAAGCACAGTCGAAATTTGACCGCGCCAGTAGTTCAGTGTCCTAGTGCTGGGCACTGACCATTCGCACAAGTGGGTACGGGTTCGAGTCCTGACTGAGACATGGGTGGTGTGTTTGTCTTACAGCACTTCCTCTCTCCCTTCCCTAGAACGAATGTTTCCAAATTAGAGACAGGTGACTGTTTATAATCCTTAGAGTTGCTCGCGGTGGTCGTTAAACTCGGAAAGAAGAAAAAAAAAGTCAAAATTTCTTTTCACAAGAATCATGTCGGAAAATTAATACAATGAAAACCACTTTTAAGAACATTTCTCATTAGAAATCTACCGATCTAATGAGGAAGAGTAAATTCGAGGACATTTGAGGACAAACATCCAAATTTGAGGACAATTTGAGTCCCTAAAGGCATCAGACGTTTTTGGGGACAGTAAACTAAATTCGAGGACTGTTCTCAAAAATTGGGGACTTCTGGTCAGCTTAGGTTTACCCAAATTTAGGTCCACTGGTTCAGGGAAGGGAAAGAGCCACTGCCGTACGACAAACACACCATCCATGCCCCACGGGAATTCGAACCCAGGCTTTTCGTACGAATGGTCATAATCCAGCGCTTAGATCACTGCGCCACCGGGGCAGCATATTGAACATTTTAAGCTGCGTTTTCAAAGACTACCATGTGCTGAAAACCTTATGTACCAGCTACTGAAAAAAGTAAAGAAAGAAAATACCTGAGAGTTCACTGCAGATTCAGTTTTATTTTAGAAGTTTTTGAGTAGATAGAATGAGGAAAGTGTAACCGTATCCAATTAAGATTGTTACACAAGAGTACCAACAGATGCGTAGTCAGAAATCGGAATCACAGAAATTCTGAGATAAACATTTTCTCACGGTACAGATATCACTTAACCGTGATGAAACAGCTGCTTATGGTGATTGGTGTTTGGTGTGGTGGGGTTCCGCTGTTAATGCGATAAGTCACTCATCCACATATGTAATATGAATTAATGAAGCGCACAAACAAATAGCACATGTTGTAATTTAGTAATTACCGTCCTTTCACTCCTTCCTTAACTCTAAGTAGTTTTAATCCTTAACTCTAGGCTTCCTCCTTTTCTTAACACTGATGGAGTTCAATATGAAATCTATTCGAGGGTTTGCTGCTGAGGCTGCTACCGTTTTCAGTCGTGCAGTTCAAGTAAGTTTCGGCTTTTTCACTTTAGTGCAAGATTAAGTTATTCCTGTTATTTCAGAGACCACTGTAGTTTGTCCGTGGTTATAACTTCATTCCATGTTCTTCGTAAGCATACGTTTTTGTAGACTGCATGTTATTTTGCTATATCAAAGGTACCAGATGACACCGTAAAAATCAGAATCGCCTTTACTCAGGAGTGGCTACATTGTGAACTAAACATTTCTCAAACATTTAGCGCATGTTTCTTTAGTATTTAAAACTTGGACAGCATTTGGTCCAGTTTAAATGATTTAGATTGAGTAGGCAGAAGTTCCTGGAGTGTTACATTATGAAAACGTGTAACTTAACCATGAAAATAACAAAGGCCCATCGCACAGAAGTTTCATATTACCTATCATTTGTGAAATGATATAAGTTAACATGAGCAGCGGCAAATAATGTACCGTGTGCCGCAGATTTAATAGCAGTTGAATTATTTCAGGTTCATACCCTGTTTAAAAGTCTGTGCAAATGTAGGGGTAGGTGTTGCTATATATATATATATATATATATATATATATATGGGATGTAAGGTCAGGTGATGCGTAACATTACAGCCTCTCCTTGACAAATGTCAACCCCGCCTTCTCGTGGTGCATCCTGTTCCCACTAAAGGGGCTCTGATGACCGCAAATAGCGGTATAACTATACCATCGGGATTAGAGGAAATGCTATCCCACACTCACCAACCCGCTTGGCCAGCGTGGTGAGTTATGGCCAAACCCCTCCAAAATGACTCCACAACTTAAATCTTGGCCCTCAGTCTCCGGCAGCTGGAATGTACCTGGCCAAGGCAGCAGCCAGTGCGACATGAAGGCAGAGGGTGCTAAGAATCCCCGGAGGACCGGACTAGGCTGCCATCTGATGCTGACCTTGGCTACGTATAATGGGGGCTCCCTATCTTCTGATTCAAGGCTTCTTGAATTGCAAGAGGAATTACAAAGGATCAAGTGGGATGTTGTCGGGCTAAGTGAGGTGCTCATTTAGAGAAAAGGAGAAGATCTCATTGAGCTGAAAAGTGGACATCTCTTCTACTATCGTGGGACAGATACTGGCAGAACTAGTGGTGTTGGATTTATAATAAACAAGAAACTGAAGGATAAAGTTGTAGAAGTTGAAAGTTCCTCTGACAGAGCTGCACGACTCGTTATCCAACTCTCGAGAAGATACCAAGCTCAGATTATTCAAACTTATGCACCCACCACAAGTCATCCTGAAGAAGAAATTGAAGAATTTTATGAGGAAATTCGTCATCTAAATAATAAAGGTAAGCAGCACTTAAAGATAATTATGGAAGAATTCAATGCAAAAATAGGGCAACAGCAACAGAATGAAACTTCAGTAGGTAAATTCGGCCACGGCAACAGAAACCAGCGTGGAAATACTCTCGTAGAGTTTGCAGAGGCAGAAGGGTTTTTCATCTTGAACTCCTTTTTCAAGGAAAAGCCACACAGGAAATGGACATGGAGACATCCAAATGGGACGACAAGTGAAATTGATTTTATTATGTGTAACAAAAAATTTTTCATAGAAGACTGCAGTGTGCTAAACAAGTTCAACACAGGTAGTGACCATAGATTGGTGAGATGTAAGATGCACCTCAACACTAAACTCGAGCGTGGCAAGCTCATAAGACAAACAAAATGTATTGACATAACCAAACTTAAAAAACACCATAATACCTTCAAGTTGGAACTGAAGAACAGATTCTCTGCTTTAAAAGGCCTTACATCGGAAGAAGTGGATATTTCTGAAGTTAACAGAAAAGTAACCAAAGCTCTTATGGAAGCAGCAAAAAAATTAGCTGGGTCTAAGAACAAATTGCACGTGAACAAATTATCAGGAAAAACCAAAATGTTGATGCAAAAAAGAAGAGAGATGAGGACAACTAAAGAAGATGTGACTTCCAAAGTGGAATATATAGAGCTATGCAAGACAGTACGAAAAAGTATCACTGAAGACGTAAGGAAATTCAACTGTGAACTAGTAAGGAAAGCAATTGAAAACAACCAAAGCCTAAAGATAGCAAAGGGACATCTCAGTAAGAGAAGAAAGCAGATTATGGCACTGAGAAAAGAAGATGGTTCTGTAACAAGAAATAGAGACAAAATTTTGATAAGAGTGAAAGATTTCTACTCCAAATTATATGAAAGGGATGATGCATGTACTCCAGACATCATGAAAGGTACCAGTACCAGAGTTCTTCCAGTCCTCCCAGCAGAAGTTTCACATGCAATCAAGAACATGAAGCGGGGAAAAGCTCCAGGAGAAGATGGAATTACTGTAGACATCATACAAGAAGCAAGTGGAGAAATCGAAACAGTACTCGCCCAAATTTTCACTCGATGCCTTAATGAAGGGAAGATTACTGAGGATTGGAACAATGCTACAATGATCCTGCTACATAAAAAGGGTGACATTGAGGATCTCGGGAACTACAGACCTATCAGCCTCCTATCAGTGGTTTATAAAATCTTCACTAAAGTTCTTTCACACCGTTTGAAGGTAACACTGGACATGGCTCAACCGAGAGAACAAGCTGGATTCAGGAGAGGCTACAGCACTATAGATCATATCCACGTACTGAGAGAACTAATTGAAAGAGCGAAGGAATATGAACTTCCATTGTGCATGGCTTTTATCGATTATGAAAAAACCTTTGATTCAGTGAAACCATCAGCAGTTACAATGGCTCTGAAATCCTGCGGTATTGAAGATGCATACATTAATATTATCAATAACTTCTATGAAAATGCAAGTGCAAAGATTCGGCTGTTTGAAAATACAACACACATAAAAATTGGAAAGAGAGTGAGACAAGGTGACACCATATCTCCGAGGCTCTTTAATGTCACATTGGAAAATGTCTTTTAATCACTGAACTGGGAAAACAAAGGGATAAAGATTAATGGAGATTATCTAACCCACCTTCGTTTTGCTGATGACGTAGTCATTTTTGCACCTACACCATCAGAGCTGCAGAGTATGATCCAGGAACTTGCTGACAAGAGTAAAGAAGTGGGGTTAAAAATGAACTTTTAGAAGACAAAAGTGATGTTCAATGCTTTTACAAGAAATGAAGATTTATCGATTGATGGAGGAAAGCTGGAGATAACAGACACATACGTTTATCTTGGACAGCAGATATCAAGTGAGGGTCACATTGATGAAGAAATTAACCGGCGTACAAAACTTGCCTGGAGAGCTTTTGGAAGAAACGGCATAATTTTCAAGAGCAATATGTCATTATCTTAAAAGAAAAGTGTTTGATCAATGCATCCTTCCAGTGCTTACGTATGGTGCAGAGACGTGGACCTTAACTAAAAGAGACATACAAAGGCTGCAGACAACTCAAAGAAGCATGGAGAGGTGCATGCTTGGTGTAACCAGGAGAGATAAGACGAGGAACTTGTAGATCTGAAAATTGACAAGAGTGGAAGACATCATGATCAGAGTTAAATCCCTGAAATGGCAATGGGCTGGACATACTGCCAGAAGGACAGACCATCGATGGACAGCCGAAATTTTAGATTGGATTCCAAGGGACAGGAAAAGACCCAGAAGAAGACCACATGGGAGATGGGTGGATGAAATTCGAAAGTATGCAGGGGTGACATGGAGGAGACTGGCACAAGACAGACCGTTGTGGAGGAAACTTGGGGAGACCTTCGTCCAGCAGTGGATTGATAATGGTTGACAATGATGATGATGATGATATATATATATATATATATATATATATATATGGAATCGTTTTGCTGATGACGTAGTCATTTTTGCAACTACCCCATCAGAGCTGCAGAGTATGATCCAGGAACTTGCTGACAAGAGTAAAGAAGTGGGATTAAAAATGAACTTTCAGAAGACAAAAGTGATGTTCAATGCTTTTACAAGAAATGAAGATTTATCGATTGATGGAGAAAAACTGGAGATAACAGATACGTATGTTTATCTTGGACAGCAGATATCAAGTGAGGGTCACATTGATGAAGAAATTAATCGGCGTACAAAACTTGCCTGGAGAGCTTTTGGAAGAAACAGCATAATTTTCAAGAGCAATATGCCATTATGTCTTAAAAGAAAAGTGTTTGATCAATGCATCCTTCCAGTGCTTACGTATGGTGCAGAGACGTGGACCTTAACTAAAAGAGACATACAAAGGCTGCAGACAACTCAAAGAAGCATGGAGAGGTGCATGCTTGGTGTAACCAGGAGAGATAAGAAGAGGAACTCGTGGATCCGAAAAATGACAAGAGTGGAAGACATCATGATCAGAGTTAAATCCCTGAAATGGCAATGGGCTGGACATACTGCCAGAAGGACAGATCATCGATGGACAGCCGAAATTTTAGATTGGATTCCAAGGGACAGGAAAAGACCCAGAAGAAGACCACATGGGAGATGGGTGGATGAAATTCGAAAGTATGCAGGGGTGACATGGAGGAGACTGGCACAAGACAGACCGTTGTGGAGGAAACTTGGGGAGACCTTCGTCCAGCAGTGGATTGATAATGGTTGACAATGATGATGATGATGATGTGTGTATGTAATTATCAAGTCACCTCAGTATCTGAATGGTGCGAGGCACTGCTTACTGGCCTTTTGCCCAAGACTTCTTGATGAAGCATAGATGCATGCTTATCTGATGGCACTGGTTCTGACCCTTTCATGGAACCAGTGTACCTAAATTAGAGATGGGGACTGCTTATATAGCCCTTTGAGTTGTTCGTGGTTTTAGTTAAACCCCTAAACAAACAATCAACCTTTCTTAATCCATTGCTGGATGCAGGGCCTGATTTCTGCACGTACACAGGGCCTCTAAACTACCTCTAAAAATCAAATATATTTTTAAGTCCCTTCATGCCAAATTAATGAAAAAAGGGACTGCTTTGTTAATGATTATCTGGGACGATATTGCAACGAATCAACAAAGTGAGCACTTCCCTGTAATCTTCCATGGGCAATTTGTCATTAGTTCTACCATTATATGAGTCAATCATTGTCTTCATCCTGAATTTTCTGAGAAAAAATTTCGAACTGTTCAAAATAGAATCCAACCAGTTGCTAGGTAGAGAAATGGATAATGAATCCTCAAGAAAGTATAAATACCCTTCTTGATGATTCATCAACTCCAGATGTTTTTAATAATCAAGATTTCTTCATCACTCAAACATTTTACGTAATATGTGAATCTTGTTTCACAGTAGCAAACCAGAAGGAAGTCATATGAGGAATTTGACTCTAGATTTGGATTTGTCTACAAGAATGACCTAAGTGATGTGATGGAAGCAACTGAATTGTTGCAAAAGCAGTATTCAAATGTACTTGAAGATGACTTTGCTGAAAGGTGGGCCACGGGTGGCCTAGTGGTCAATGCTCGTGACTGCTATGGAGAAGCCTTAAGTTCGATCCCAGGCAGGTACGAATGCTTGAACCACTAAATATATGCCGTGTGTCGGACGGGCACGTTAAGCCGTCGGACCCCAGGTACTGGCCCCCGGTCATAAATAAGGGCGTCTTCCTTCCCCTTTCTACCTCGTTTCTTGTCACTTTCCTATCGGGCACTCTAGTCCAAATCTAGCTTCCTATTTCTAAGAGTTGTTTAAGACCTGTGGTCAGACACTCCCTCCCTAAAATTCTCTACATATGATCTGATCTTTGCTGAAAGGTTCGTTCAGTTTTAAATGCTGACAAAAAAATTCATTGAGAGCACAGATTCCCACATTTGCCTTGGGAAGTTAAGGGAGTTGAATTTAATGAATTAAATACAAGATTACACCATTATACAACAAATTTGGAAGATGTGAATCCATTTATTGGTGTAAATATGACCTAGATGTTAAGTCAGATAATATCTGAAAACTTCAAAATTTCATCTTCCTAGAGCAGAAATCAAACCCATGTCTCCCGGATAGCGCCCAAGTATGTTTTGATGTTTTCGGATATTATCTGACATAACATCCATGTCATATTTGCACCAGTAAATGGATTAACATCTTCCAAATTTGAGTTGAATTTAGTTCATATTTTTCCCAATGTTAACACATGCCTCAAGATTTTTTTTTTTTTTTTTTAACAATACCTATTTTCAACTGTTCAAGCGAACGCTCGTTTTCGGTTCTGAAAAGAACTGAGTGTAGACTTAGAGCAAGTTTAAAAAAAGTGTCCATTGATGCTCTTGGGGTCATTCCATGTCAAATCAACAAGGCTCAGAACCTGACATTTTTTTATTTTTGTGAAACTTGGTATAATTGTAATATTCATCAATGTAAACAAACATGATTTTTTTCAGAATTTTTAATGCATCCATTTTTGAGTTATTGATTTTTGAAATTTCATCATCTGAGCAAACTTTAACTGCCAATTACTTGGGTTCTAGTAGAGCTAGGGTCATGAATTATGGCTCATTTTAAAGATCTTGAATTGGGCTTTCATTTGATATGCCACATGACACTATTAAAAAAAATTTAACGTCAATTTTAGGATTTTAAAATTGAAATATTTAAAAATGTGTTTTTTTTTTTATCTGAAAAAATTATATGTTTAACAAACATTATTTTTCTACATATCCTGAAAGCTTCATAATGGGATCACTATAAACAAAATAATAACATAGAACAATGCAACTGAAATGTGCCAGATGTACTTACTAGTTCCACTCATGACTGGAAGGGTATTTATGTGGTTTGTGTAAAATGTCATACTTGTTCTTTTAAACATTGTGAGTGTTAAAGAATGAAAATAAACATCTAAGTAATTTGAAACTGTGTCCCAAAGTAATTCATTTCATAATTCAGTATAAGGTTCTGTGTGCATACAAAATTATTTTATCTTCTATATGAATCCTGCTTTTTCTCTTTCTTTTAAATGTTGCCGCACTTGTGTGCCAATGCTTGATTTGCCTTCTTTGTCTCAGTCATTGTTAAATTATATACTCTTCCAGTAGCTGTTGTCGGGTCAACTTTTAACAAAACATCAGATTTATGAACCAACAGTATATCCGGTGGTTGAACTTGTATGATGGAGATGGACCATGCGGCTCCAGGAAGCTCACTTTCACCTCTTCTGTGTCCTCATTCACACCAAGTACACATCCCAACCACCAGTGCTCTGAGTACTTACTAATCACAAAACCTACCATATTTTCAAAACTAATGTTCTCTTTCCCTTCATCTATTGCACATATCTCTTCTTTAAAATGCTCAGAAAGTGAGTAAGTTTTGACTAGTAATTTGTGTTTTCCTGCAGGAATGAAGCAATGGAGTTTCTTAGTACTACTTATTGTCTTAGCAGAAGCTATTCTACTTTTAAGGATAATTTCCTTCCCTTTGTAATTTTCTGTTGTTGCAAACCGAAAGTGAATAGAGGCAATATTAGCAGCGGCCCATTCAAAGAGTTGGCGTGGGGTCACAATTTGATTATTATAAACAAGTTGTAAACTTGCCTTTGCAGCTAATTGCTTCACAGTACCCCCTATCCTATCACATGCATTTTTGCCATGTGCTATTGCAAAAAAATTCCATTCTGCTTTTATATTAAAGTCAGCCTTGTGGTAGCAGAAGCTTAGTAAGTTTGACTGGTTTTTGTATTGTGAAGCTGCTCCATCCGAAAAATAATCTTTTCAGGTTTTTGAGAAAAGTGTGACTGCATGAAATTAATTAGGTAACGGTGAAACAGATGGACAGCTATACTTTCGTGAATTAGGCAGTCGGATATAATCACAAAACTTACATGTCCTAGGTTCTGAGTTTTCTCATCTCGATAGTATATAACTATAGGATGCAGGGTTGCTTGGGCATTGTTCCAGTGAAAACCCTGAGCTGCATCTTGCAATACAAAAGAATAATTTTCAGCAAAGTCACAAATTACTATGTATTGATTTTCTGTTATTGTGTCTTTAAGATGTCTTAAGTAACTTGACTGTTGAGTTTCTATAAAAGAATGGTGAAGCAGGGCTGGAAGTTTTCCAAACAACAGGTCCAAAAACTCCTGTGTGGATTTTGATAATGTTTCAAGTACTGTCTTCTTCTCTAATTGCATCCATTGCTTGAATGTCACATTTTCTATACTATTTAGATCAAAACAATCTTCAAATCGTTGCTTGAGCTGTTCTAATCCTGGACAGTTGTTGCATTGACTGAAGTAACATGCAGGTGTAGGGTTTCCACAAATTATGTTTGCAAGGACATCTTTATAGGAGTTTGTTGGCTGAACAGTGTCTCCTGTTAATTCAGGTAACTTGCATTGTGTCATCATCAGTGTAACATTCTGATGCATTGTACAAACACAAACAGAATGTGTGCCACTTGCTCCTGGAAGAACGCAGTGCTTAGGGCGAAGTTCGCAGAACTTGGAGAACCCCACCTTTTTCTCTTGAAATCTCTCTTTAAACAGAGTATACAATTCACGCAAATTACTCGGAAGCAATTTTTTTTTTTTTTTTTTTTACCTGTTGACGCTTATTATCTATTTTAATGGAAACAAAGTCTTTTTTTTTTCCTGGCATTTGGCAGCTTACATCGTCACTCTCATAAAATTATTGTATACAATTTGCTGTGTCTTTGTCAAAAGTCTTTCCTGGCTTTGGATCAGGAGAATACATGATACCTTTTTCTTCTACTAGCTTTTTAGGCTTTCTGGCCATAAAATTTGAAACTCTAAATTCTGTTTCAGTCACCAAGATTTAGGCAGTGTACTCAAAATATTCATTCTTATGCTTTTATTTTCTGTGGAATGAAATTTTTCTTTCAACTGTCTTGTAATTGCTGGTTCAGGAGATGAAATATCCTTTGGTTCCGACACAGGACTTAACTTTAATAATTTTGCTCGAAATGCTTCTTGGGCTTTTTTTATATTTCTCTTCAGGATATTTTTTTTCATGCAGGTGTTTTTTCTTGATTGGCGTTTCATCCAGACATCGTAAACTTCTGTTAAATGCTTCTATAGCATGTTCTTTTTCAGGAGTTGATACTTCAATGTTTTCAGATGGAACAGCATGGCCTTCGGCTTCTTGTTCATTATAGCTGTCTTAAGGTGAAGAGGAATGTTCAGCAGCTTCAGAGTGAAATTTCTGGATTGCTTTACGACAACTGTCACAGATCTTGTCTCCAGTTTTGAGCAACTTGTTCTGTGGCAATAGATTCTTGGAAACGGGTCGCAGATTTTTTTGTTATATTTATGGTTTGGTTTCCCAAGGTGGTTGCAACAGTAAACCACACTTGAAACTTTTGATGTGGATGGTCTGCTGGCATCCATTTTTTACTTTGCTGTTACTTTAAAACCTAGGAAAGAAACACAATTTGTTACCCTTATGGATATATATTAACTTTTTAACTAATTATAATTAATTCATTAACATTTGCAGTGTTTGTAAGACCAGGGATAACATTTTAAACAGACAAAATAAGCAATTCCTCAGTCACTGATGGCACGTTTAATAACATCCTTCTATGTTATTTATTTTTTTATAGTGATCCCATAGCGATCCCATTATGAAACTTTCAGGATATGTAGAAAAATGTTTGTTAAACATATATTTTTTTCAGATTTTTTAAAAAACGTGTTTTTTTAATATTTCAATTTTAAAATTGACATTAAATTTGTTTTAATAGTGTCATGTGGCATATCAAATGAAAGCCCAATTCAAGATCTTTAAAATGAGCCATAATTCATGACCCTAGGCTCTACTAGAACCCGAGTAATTGGCAGTTAAAGTTTGCTCAGATGATGAAATTTCAGGGTTTTTTTTTAAATTTCAAAAATCAATAACTCAAAAATGCATGCATTAAAAATTCTGAAAAAATTCATGTATGTTTATATTGATGAATTCTACAAATATACCAAGTTTCATAAAAATCAAAAATGGCTAGGTTGAAAATGCAATTTTTGCTGGTTGATTTCACTTGGAATGACCCTAATTTCCCCTCTTCGTCCTTAAGTTTTGCACACCAGTGTAGTATGGATATCTTTCATTCCTAGAACCAGTGTTCCTAAATTAGGGATGGTGGTCTCCTTATTGCCTGAGTTGCCCATGGGGATTGTTAATGAAAAACAAAAGTGGTAAAACTTTTTTACGGGTCTTATAGAGGTTATTGTTCAAAAAAGTTGGTGGTCAAATTTTTGAACTAAAGCCTAGTTCGTCATCAGGACTACATCACTGGAGTAGTTGCTGCCACTCAGTTGGAAGTGTCCAACCGCAATTATCATTAATTGTGGTATTTCTTCTTGCTATTTCGATCCCTTCTGGTTTCCTCTTTAGACCCTTTCCATCTCAATTCAGGCAGGGGGTGTCAGTTGACCACCTCCAATTTTTTTGAAAAAATTATGGTAGCTACTCCTAATAGAGTTATGAAGTACTGTAAAAGGATTTTTCACAAAAAAAATGTTTGGTCGAGCTACAGCATTTTGAAAATAGGCAAAAAATACACCCGTGACGAAAATAATGTGAAACACCAAATTTTTAAATGTACACTGCTGTACAGGTAGACTTGAATTTTTTTTTTTATTTTGAAGCTATTGAATTGGCCTTTCTTTATGTTCCCAAAAATTGGTCAAAGGAATATTGCTAGATGGCAAAAAAGTTTATATTTATTACAAAAAATTTTAATTTTCCAGAAATTTAGGATTTTTTTTTTAAGAAAGATTTATCAGGTGGGTAAGTGTACTAACCTGCACTCCTACTAGGGTTGTCTTAGCAGTAATTTTATTTTTATCCTGTGATGCATGCAACTCATGAAATTAATTTTTAAAGTATACAAAATTTCAAAAAATCAACATTTTTGAATTGCAATATATCAAAAACCCCATTTTTTAAAATTCTGAAATTTTGTCCAAATAATGTCCTAATGAGTAGGTAGTTAACTGGGGGAATCACGTTACTGGATTTTTGCCTTGAAATTTTCTTACAAATTTTTGAAAATTCACTTCTCTCCTGTTCAAACCTCACGGTTGGGTTATTATTAAAAAAAAAAAAAAAAAAAAAACTTTGAAAGATATTTCTGAAAAGTTTACCCGAGTATATATTCCAAATTACAGTGTCAATCTATATTTTAAAGTCATTTTTATGATTTTTAATAATTGTCACCTATGTACATGTTTATTTTTTTTTTTAAATCCATAGTCTGTACACATACAATACATTATCTCAGTTGCAGTTAAGATTCAATTTCTATTTCCATAAGAAACAAGAAAGATGACACAGAATTTTCGGGTGTAATAAGCACGTATTTTGAATCCGTTCTGACGCAAATTAAATTTATCAAAGCTATTTAAAAGCAATGGAACTGGTATGGAAAACAATAGTATCTGACGGAAGAAAGAAGTTTTTGAATCAGATCTTTAATCCCTCAGATATTGGTGTAAACAGAATCTTGAGCTTACGAATTCTTAGAAACAGAGTTATCGACAAAAATAAGATGTGACTTTACGTCCCCTGGTGGGAAAACCATGCATTATTTTAGGAAGAAAGTATTCTCAAAAGGCTTATCCGTATAAGCGGTATTGGTCGAAGAAAAAAAAATTAGTCGAGTTCTCAGGAGCCCAGATTTTGCAACAAATACTTGAGAAGCAGAAATTAACACATATGACCCCTGGTGGCTAAACCATTCTTTACCAAACATTAGAAATTATGTGAAAAATATTTTCCATCAAGTCTTGTATGCGATACAGGAAGAATTTTTTCAAATCGGAGTTTTAGGAGCAGAAAACGCATTTTACCTTTATGCGCTCTAGCGGAAAGTCTAAATGATTTACGTGAAAATTTTGAAATTATAGGAAAAACATGTCACACTAGAAACACTATCCAACAAAGAAGGAATTTTTTAAATCGGACTTTTAGAAGTCGAGATATTGACAAAAATAAGATATACATCTACGCCTAGCGCAGAAACCATGCACTATTTTAAGAAGAAAATGTTTCTAAAAAGTTAGTCGACATGAGTAGTATCAGTCTACAGACGACGTTTTTTTCAATCAAGAATTTAGAAGCTCATATTTTGCTGCAAATACACCAGAAGCGGAAATTAAGATTTACGCCCCTCCGAATGTAAAAGTGATTTTTCAAATCAGACTAATAGTTGCAGATATACCGTGGGTACAGACGGACGGACGGACGGACAAACCGATAACAGAAGCACGATCTTTTTTTACAAAAGACGTGCTAAAAAGGCCTCAAAGAAAAAAAAAACAATTATGAGCTTACCATCATAACTACAAATTATTCAAACTGAGAAAAGCTGCTGGATTTCATTGATTTCCTTCTCATCAAAGGTATGAAGTCTTGCAGAATGTCCAACAGGAGTTGGGGCATTCACCTTTAGAAGTACATTTTTTAAGGGCACTGGACACTTGACCTGTTTTCTTGCCACATTCTTCTGGCCACCAAAAACCTCTGGCTGGTCCATGAGGGTGCATGAAAGATACTGTTATGTCCTCGAATTCTTTATATATGTTTGTAATCTGTCCCATCCATCCACCAGTTATCGTCATAAATGCATCCTATAAATTCTCCTATTTGAAACAATTCACAGAAAATGGGCTCTTTTTTTGTTGGCTTGAAAATTGCACTGCTTTATGTGGGTGCCAGATTGTTCTGGCCATTGATGGTTTATTTCCTTGTACTAACCAGGAATGCTGTGACTGTATTCCAACAACATATTTTATTGTATCCCACTCTTCTACTTTGCCGGTTCGATAGAATTGAACTTCCCAAGTTGTGAGGAGTAGAAGTTTAGTCTTTAGGATCAAGGGGGAGACAGTTTCAACAAATGAAGGTGCATCTCTTATAGCTTGTGAAGCTTCTTTCTGTAAGTTGAATTTAGTAGCAAAATGTTTACACAGGCCACCCACACCATCACATGCACTCTTGCGTTGGCCTGTGGCTGAGAAGATCCACTTCCTTGTTACATTTGGGTCCCTCTTCATAAGTTCATAGAACTGATATTTGTTTTGGAAGTGTGGGGCTGCTCCGTCTGAGATGTAAACAATTGTTTTAAATTCTTCCAAAGGACAAGTCTTAGCAATTTCACTTTTTATGAGCAGAATGGCACACAGCATGTGCTGTGTCATGGCTTATATCATTGCATGCACCACAGAAGACTTAGTCTCATTTGGAAAGTATGCAGTGCATGTAAAGAGTGAGATCTGGACATTGTTTGCCAGTAGTACCTTTGCACTTCATCAGGTAGAATTACAGATCAGTTTTGAGCAAAGTCAAAGTGCAACACCAACACTGGACTATGTGCTGCAGACTGTTTAACCGCTGCTATCCCATTTCTCTGGATCCGCTCATTATAAATTACAGGAGAGTTTCTTCCGTCTCGATATCCCCCTCCTTCAGTAGCTCTTATTTTCATTGACTCCCCCAATGACTCTCAAGCAGCCTTAATAGGTGTTTCACAGTACTCCATAAAAAATTGCACCGAGCAGTACCATTTTTAGCGCCACAGCTTTGGAAAATCAAACTTTGAAATCACATTGAGCTGCAGTTTAGCCCAAAAATTACTGCAAATTGCAGTTTACCCATGAGTCAAAAATTGCCCAAGTTTCATAAAATCATTCACCACCATTTTCACTGTTACAAATTTTTTTCTTGCCATATTCGGATTTAGTCACATTTGGCGACTTGGTGAATGCTTAGTGCGAGCCCTGCCAGGAATTGTGTTCTCCTGCTATTAAAAATTTACTAAATGTTAACAGTTCTCATTTTTTCACTGAATTCAAAAATTTGAAAAACAAATGCCATTTTTCAAAAATTGGAAAAAAAAGTGTTTCAAAAATATGTAAGGAAATTTCAAGACAAAAATCCAGTAACCTGACTCCCCCAGTAAACTACCTACCATTAAGACATTGTTTGGACAAAATTTCAGAATTTTTAAAAATGGGGTTTTTGAGATATTGCAATTCAAAAATGTTGATTTTTTGAAATTTTGTGTATTTTAAAAATTAATTTTATGAGTTGCAAGCATCACAGGATAAAAATAAAATTACTGCTAAGACAACCCTAGTAGGGGTGCAGGTTGACACACTTACCCACCTGATAAGTTTAAAAAAAAAAAAAAAAAAAACTAAATTTGTGAAAAATTAATTTTTTTGTAATAAATATAATTTTTATTTGTGAAAAATTAAATTTTTTTGTAATAAATATAATTTTTTTTTTTGCCATCTGGCAACATTTGTTTGACCAATTTTTGTGAATTTGGAGAAAGGCCAATTCAATAGCTTCCTCTACCTGTTGTAATTCAGGAGCAGTGTGCACTTAAAAATTTGGCGTTTCGCATGATTTTCGTCACGAGTGTATTTTTTGCCTATTTTCAAAAAGCTGCAGCTCGACCAAAAACTTTTTTATAAAAAATCCTTTTGCAGTACTTTATACCTGTAGAGTAGCTAGCATAATTTTTTCAAAAACATTGGAGGTGGTCAACTGACACATGTTGGTCATGCCTGCCTGAATTGAGATGGAAATGGTCTTTTAAAGTTTGACTGGTGGGCGATTATTCTTACCAAGTCTCAATTTATGGAGTGTCCACTTGCTTGTATAGGTGTGTCTAGCCCTGTTTTGTTACTAATGTTGCTACTAGCTGCTTGGTGTTCTTTCATTCGAACTTTAATACTTCTCCCTGTTTCTCCTAATAAAGCTGCGTCCGCAGTTACAGTTGATGCAATATATTACTACTCCTTGCAATTGGATGTCCACTTCTTTCTGCTTTAAAGCTGGCAGGAATTTCTTTAATTTGTTGTTTAGATCTGGAACAAGCCTGATATTATATTTAATTATTTTGCTCCGATCCTCTTCAGTTTTTCGAAAAGTCCCTTGTGGTACGTAATTTTGCTGGTGAATTTGAAGTTGTTTATTTCCTGCTTTTTTTTTTTTTGGCACTTGCCTGAATAATTTCTCAACATATGGGGAGCAGTAATTGTTTTCTACCAATATTTCTTTTAATTCTTCTCTGTGAAGATCTTTTTGAGCATCTGAAGAGACCAGGACTTCAATTTTTTCCAAAAATTGTCTCGCTGTATTCGATTTAATGTAGTCAGGGTGGAATGAGCAGAAGTCTAACATCTTCCCTGTGTTAGTGGGTTTTCTAAAAAGCTGAGTGAATATTCTCTCTTCTTGAGGTCAAGGTTAAATCAAGGAAATTGATGCCATGGTCTTTTTCCAGTTCCAGGGTGTACTGCAGGGTGTTTTCTAGCGAGTTAAATTCTGCCAGAATCTGAGAGGGTAGAGATTGGTCCACATTATCTACAATAAATATTGACAGTTGTACAAGGATTTGTGCCTCTAGTTTACTTACATAATAATTTGCTAGCAGAGGTGCTAGTGCAGAAAGTATTAAAGTCTGAATGAAAGAACACCAAGCAGCTATTAGTAACATTAGTAACAAAACAGGGCTAGACAGACATATACAAGCAAGTGAACAACTCCATAAATTGGGACTCAGTAAGAATAACCCACCAGTCAAACTTAATTAAGTTAGAGTAGAATGAAGTATATTTATCTCAGTAAAGTTTTAAGTGGTTTAATTGCTGTAAATAACATTTTTATTGTTTTTCATCTACAAACAGAAACTATCTGCAAAATATGTTAATAATTTGGAAACTATCCACATACAGTGTATGCTCGTGCGTCTACATTCTGCTACTCTGCCCATTCTGTACTGTCAGGAAAACTTCGTCTCACATGTACTCTCCTTCTGGTTAATACAAACTTTTTGTCCAACCTGTATAATATGCAGAAATTAACATGACTATTGCATTCAGGTATTGGATAAAATTGGATTAACCATTGTTATGATGATAAATTATGAGGCATAAAATCATCATAGCTGTGGGTAAAAGAAAGACTATGTTTAATGAAGTAACCAATCAAAATTTGAAGGTTTTTAAGGTAGCTAGCATTAGTTTGTTTTACTGCCAGAAATGCATAAATTTCCAGTATTATAACTTTTAGCTGTTTTACTGCTTTACTATATCAGATACTCTTTAGTATTTGGTGATGGTTTCAATGTTATGATATGGTTTTAAGTTAAGCTTTATTAATGAATGTATCAATGAAATAAAGATTTAAAAACAAATGTTCTGTAGCAGTGAATCTTGATATAAACTTATTGGTTTCTTTTCAGTATACTGAAGAAAAACTTGGGACCTCTGAAAAAACGGAACTTGATGCTCACTTTGATGGGCTGGCTCTTCGATCTGACAGGACAAAGCACTGGACTGAAAGGATTGTTTCAAGAACAGATGCTGTCCTTCAGCCTAATCCAAGTAATATTTTTTTCTTTTTCTGCCAGCATTGGGGGGAGGGGGCAACCATTTATCTTTTTAAACATAAACCATGAAAATGTAAGATTTGAGAAAATAAACAAAGAGTTGACATACATTTTTCACTTATGTGCAGTTCATTTTGTAAACTGCAGAGTTTAGTAAATATTTTCTTTGACCTTTTCACCATATTTGACATGAATTTTTATGTAGCACCTGTAGTTTATCTTTATAAAGCCACATATATTTCCCCATTGGGAAATGTATTCTTTTCTTTGCTCACAAAGAAACTTCTGTCTCTAAACTGGCATTTATGACAATATAAATTGTCATAAATGCCAGTCACATGGTTTGATAAACGTATGTGACTGGGTGAACTGTAGAACAAAAAGAATGTCAACATTGCTGTGAATCATATTCCCAGTATTAACACAATGTTTCCTTTCTTGCCAACTGTTAAAATCCAGCAACAAAGTATTACTCTAACTGCTGATATTACAGTCGACTAGGTTCTGTTGTAAAAGACCATTGCTGACGCTGGGATTTTTTAGCATTACGGTTCTTCCTTTTTGCAAAAATCATTGATGAAATTGCATTTTGGGTAGTTTTAAAGGTGACTAATATGCAGAACAAATGCACAGAAAGCCTTCATTTATGACTAAAGAAATTGTTGCAATATAAAATTATGTGTAATGTTTAAACAAGGCAAAATTCACTCAATACATTCAAATTTATCTGCTCTTACTATGGGCACTAGAATGTACTTCAGTTCACTGTCTTGCAATTTCTGTTTACATACATTAAAAGAATAAACAAACAAAAAAATTCTGAAATTTGTAAGAAAAAATATAGTACTTTTGGCTAAACAAGCAACTCTCAGGGAAGTAATTTCGTTAATAACACCCAAAGAGCAGTGTTTTAGATAAAAACAAGGGTATATAAAATTCCAGTTAGACAGAATCCATCTAAGCTTTCATATATAAGCAGTACAAAAAATAGGTTAAAATGTAGATTAAATCAGCATGTTACTAACTGGTTTAAAAAAAAGAAGAAATTGCTTTAATCTAACATTGTAAAAACTTGTAATGATACCACAAGAATTGAAGAAATCAAGCATCTACTTTGAGTCTTTTTGACCTTTGGATTCTTTGGACATGAATATAAAGAAGAAATGCCACACTCACTTCCCTCAGAGCATGAATGGACTCCAGCAGGCAAGGTCGTCTGAATGGTGTGTGAAAACAGAAAGAAGTGTTCATGACAGATTTTGCATGCATCTTTTTGTAAATAAAGCTCATTTTGAACACTGGTTTCCTAGTTCATTAAACTGAAAAAAAAAACGAAAAACTAAAATGGAAACTTGCATGGGGTTTTACTATGAATTATTCTTAATAAATTTGCAATTCCCCCCCCTCTCCCTTTGGTATTGCTGTTGTATTTAACCTTGACAGTTAATTTTTTTTTTTTTTTTTTTTTTGTTGTAATACCAGATTTTACATAGTGACAAATCCATACAATCATTGATGATGGAGTCCTTTTTCTTTTCAAGTTCTTTTAATTTTGTGTTTAAAAAGATGTTTTAAAGCTGATGAACTGGGATTCCATAAAGGTCATTAACTGCATGAAGAAGAAGAGTTTGGTCTGAAAATTTGCAAATTTATTAAAAATAATTCCTGGCAAAACCCCATACAAGTTTCCGATTCAGATTTTAATGCATCTTTTTTGGTTTTCATTATATACACTGCTCGGCATAAAAATTGCCCCACCCAGAAGGAGTGAAGATAGATGGATGAAATTGAGCATGCAAATAGGAATACATAAGGGTTTGCCTTTATTTCATTTTCATCCATGTAGAGTGTTTATCAGATGAGATAATGCAGCACAATGGGTATGCCTCGGTAAGTCGTTGCACCGCCATGAACAGCAATACAGGCAGCAATATGGCGTGGCAATGGGTCATGCAGTCGATGAATATTATACCCTGAGGAATGAAACACGTAGCCTGGTTGACTTGCTTCCATAATTAACTGAGATCGTGTGCAGGCCGATTTGATTGCAGACGACGTCCAATGTGGTCCCACAGATTTTCAATTGGGTGGGAGAGGGGTCAGGAGATCTTGCTGGCCATGGCAGCATTTAAACATGTTGCAAACAACCATTGTCTGCAGACTCGAGCAGTGTGTGTACACATGTTATCTTACTGGAAAATGGGGTGCTGTAGGCCATTCAGGAACAGTATCAGAATGGACTGTCGAACCTTGCCCACATATCGTGCAGCTGTCAATGTGCCTGTGATTCAGATAAGAGGTAACCTGCAGTCATGCACAATAGCACCCCATACCATGATGCCTGCCTGATGGGCAATGTGGCGGTCGCAAACAAAACCAGGATCTGTCCGCTCACCAAGGTGTCGCAAGGCACAGATCTTTCAATCGTCAGCACCCAGACAGAAACTGAATTCATCACTGAAGACTACAGTAGTCCGTTCATGACCCCAGTTGGCATGACTTTGGCACCAAGCCAGACGAGTGCTGTGATGGTTGGCTGTCAATGTAACATTTGCCTACTGCCCAGGTTTACCACATGTAACCTTCGGTTTACAGTTTGGGTCATTATGACGATGTCCATGACAGATGACACAGCACATAGAATATCGGCTGCTGTGCTTTCTGGTGACAAACGAGCGTGTCAAGCCATCCACTGATTGAGGCGTGCTGATGTCGGCCAGACTGCACCACTGCCACTCCGACGCACATATGAACTTCCCTGTAGCCACTGGTGCCAACAGCGTCCAACAGTTCATGCATCCTGTTGCACCTGCACTGCAATACAATGTGTAAACCAGCCTGCTTCACACAGCCACCCCGGTGGCGCAGTGGTCTAAGCGATGGCCTCTGATCATTCGTTCGAACGGGGTCCGGGTTCGAATCCCAGTGAGGCATGGACGTTGTGTTTGTCTTACGGCACTGGCTCTCTCCCTTCCCTGGAACCAGTGACCCTAAATTAGGGACGGGGGACTGCTTATAGCCCACTGAGTTGCTCACGGTGGTCGTTAAACCTCCAATCCAATTCAATCCAATCCGCTTCACACAGGCCTACAATTCTTCCTCTTTGAAACACATTCAAATGATGACAAACCTGCTGATGGCAGCATGTACCCGGCATTTTCGGCCTTCTCTGAACAGTTTCCCCAGCACAAACAAATCTGAAACATCCGCAACACTTCCACCTGCGACCACACATTACCGTCCCTGTTGCCTCTGGCACCTTTATCTCATGAACATGTGACATAATTGGCTCCAGTTTAACAACATTTGCATATCTCGAGTGGGTACACCTGCCCAGGGATTTGCATGTTTGTAGCACACTTCCTTCTGGGTGGGACAATTTCTATGTCAAGCAGTGTATACACACACAGACTGCAGTTATAGGAATGTACCGCAAAAAAAAAAAAAAAAAAAATTCAAAGTTTAATTTTCACGAATTAAAAAAGCATGGTTTTCTAATTCTATGTTTCAATCACAATCTTTTACCCTGTCTGGATTTTTGCACAAATGAAATTGCATGGCTACAAATTGTTGTTTAACATGTGCAAGCCATCTGAAATCCAATTTTATCAGTAGGATACCTTTTTAATGCTTGTAAGTTCTTAATAAACATAAATACAGTTAATTATTAATGTTTTCTTTTAGCAAGAAAACCCATAAAAAAATGCTTTTAGTGTATTACTTTCAGAAGTTACATTTTGAGCTTTTATTTCACCCCCTGAAGAATCAGTTTTTGTTTGTTTTTCCTTTAAGCAACCTATCAGTTTTCTTTCCTTTTAAAAGCTTAATGAGATATGTTCTCAGCATTTAAGTTCAATTTTTGAGATCGGAAACTGGGAGCTTCTGCCCTTTGTTTGAGATAGTTGTTTCAATTATTTAGGGGTATATCAGTGTATTGATTTATTGTTCAAGTGATTTTCTTAATACCTGCAAAATTTGAAATGGATTTAAAAAAAAAATTTGAACTTTTAATAATAAAAATAGATCTTATCTAAAAAAAAGTTGTTGCATACATACATACATACATACATACATACATACATACATACATACATACATACATACATACATACATACATACATACATACATATCACTAAGCTGTTCTCTGAAATTCAGAGGTTAGCTCCAAAAAGAAATACAAACTACCAGATATTTTTACTTATTGCTGTCGTATCAAACTTCTCCATTTACAACGATTTTGACATACAATTCGTGCTTCACTAATATCCATTACACGCCGTACACAAGATCTTTTATACTTCATACTCATAATCTTTTTCTCATGCAGACACTTCTGAATCTGATCCACCCATGTCTTCCTTGGCCTTCCTCTGCCTTTCCTTCCTGCCACTTGGGCTGAAAAGATTTTCTTAGTAAGCATTTCATCACTCATTCTTTCAACATGGCCAAACCACCGAAGCATATTGGTCTCCGCCTTGCTAACAACATTTTGCTTCACATCACACAACTGCAATACATCTTCATATCGTGTCTTGCCACAAACCCCACGTAAGTAACGCATTTCTCCAGCACACAAATGACTCCTATGTTTCTTCTGCAGTACCCAGGTTTCACTACCATACATCAGAGTAGGAACAATTACACTTTCAAATACGGCCATGCGGGACTCTCTAGAGAACCCATCATTCCTGTGAAAACCTCCCAGAGCAGCTATGACTTTCAAAGAAGAATTCACTCGCCTACTGATTTCACCATCCAATTTGTTCTCTCTGTCAAACATGCTTCCTAAATACACAAAGTGACTCACCTGGTCAATCACAGTGCCATTTATATTTACATTACATTCAGTGCTACCTGTTCCTCTCTCAAACACCATAACTTTGGTTTTTCCCTTATTTATACTCAGTTTGAATTTCATGCAAACTTCGTGCATCCGAGTCAACATACTCTGCAACTCACTTTTGCTCTCTGCCAAAAGGACAGTGTCATCAGCATACAGCAATCTGCACACACGGATATCACCAAGACATAAACCACTATTATCTATTTTGGCATCACGCATGCATGCATCCATAAATATATTAAACAGCCATGCAGGGCCCGATTTACTACATGCGAGGCCCAGGGCACAAAACATTTCCGGGGGCCCCCTCCTTATTCTCTTTCGACCAAATAATAGACACTGTGTGCAGAGTAGCAGAATGTACACATACATGCGTACGCTGATAGTTTCCAAATCACTAGCAGGTTTGCAGATAGTTTTTGCATGTAGATTAAAAAAATAAAAATGTTAAGCCTATATACAGCAATTAAAACACTTGCTCAACGCTGTACTCAGATTAATATACTTAATTCTATTTTAACTGAAGAACTTAATTATTTTTCACATCTTCTGAGTTCTTTTGTTTTTAAAGGCCTGTTCTCAATGTATACGAACTGTACTATAAGTTTTGTTTACACAGAATTTAAATTTTATTGCCAGGTTCCTCTTTCAGTTGCCAATTAAATAAAAATATTTCCTTATGCATTTTGTAAGTCCAGTATTTTTGAATTAACTTGTTGAAAATCATATTTATATTATTATATTTGCACTTTTAAGGTATTAACCTCTTGCAAAGTGCGCATAGTTTACGTGCAATTCATAAATGAAACAACCATGAGGAATAACCACTCACTCACCATAAAGATCATGGTAACCTCCAATGACCACACACTTCCAACACGTCGTTCATCGTGATGTAACTGGGCTTCCACAGGTTTACAGCCTTCTTGCTTACGCTTCTTATTTTCGGGTGTGAAACATAGTTTTTTTTTTCCTTTGCCTTATAAGATGTTACTATAATGCTTGTCAATTCGATAAAAATCACACATACAACTCATTCATACAATTCAAGTAAAAACTATGTACATAAACCTTACATTCACAGGTGATTAAACCTTGGTCAACTCTAATTATGGAACTCCTCCTTCTGTTTCACAACCTCTGCTACTCCCACTGCATCATATTTATAATTTTTGAAGGTTCATTGATAGAACTGTTTTTCTGGATATAAAAACTTTCTTTAATTAATCTCTTGTTTTTATGAGGTTCGTAGTCCAATATTTTAATATTTTGCCATAATATTTTGCAAGTTCATTTTACACACATTGCTGCACATCAGATTGGAATGTACTATATTGTCCTCATTGGAATCTGTAATGTTCTAATAATTATTTGTTTTATTAATTTTACTTTAAATTATCTAATTCTATTGTTATCATGGTTTGTGGGTTGGCAGCGAGTTTTCTGTTTCAATAGCTGTGTACACAGATACATTTTATTTTTATACAACTCTGGCTGTGCGGGGACAACTGGTTGATCAGTAGTTTGTGGTGTTAATGACCCCCATAGACTCTAACTGTAACAATATATCTAGACATCTTAATTTTAGTGAATATTGTGGTCTTGCAATGTACTGATTCTTGCGTCTAGAACATCAGAACAATGCATCCAACAAAAAATTTGAACTAAAACAAGAAAAAAATCCATGGTGACCTCCACTGGACTTCCTCATAAATAGAGATGAGAAGCTGCATAAAAAATTAAAAAAGTGCTATGGGAACTCCTACTTCCAGCTTCCCGGTTTCTACCAAGATTAAATCAGCGCATCATGATCAATATATCAGAAAACTGCAAAACATAAAATTTTGTGTTGATGAGAAAAAGTCTGAGTTACAAAAAAAAATAACAAAACAAAAAACATAATAATAATAATCTGAAAAGCTGAGAGGAACACCTAGTCCGGTTCAATTTTTGGTAAATGTGTTGTACTTCGGCGTCCTAAATTATTTGGTCAGAAAAGTTGTAAAATTTAAAAAAAAAAAAAAAAAGCATATTAAAGATTTAATAATCTAAAGCAACTTATGGGAATTTACTAGGAAATTTTTTTTATTTATAGCAAATTTTCGGAGAAAACTCTTCTCCTTCTTCAGGCTCTCTTGTTGTTGTCACTTTTTGCTTGTCACTATCATGGTTACGGTTTACCTTGACGGTTACGGTTAACCTTGACGGTTTAGGTTATTTTTCAACAAATCCTGCCAGATGTTAGGCAGGGAAAATCCTTTGCAGTCATTGATGATGGAATTTTGATTTTTCTCAATCTCTATTCCTTCTTTCAGTTTTCTTTTTTGGAAATTGCTTTGGAAACTGATTACTTTAAGGGAATTCCAATCCATGCTGTGCCCAGTTTCTCTAACATGCCTATCTAATCCAGTCTTGTTGGAGCAATTTTTTATAGCTGCTTTATGCTCAGCTATACGAGTTTCTAGTCTGCGACCTGTTTCACCTATGTAAGATAGTCCACAACTACAATTTACTTCATAAACTACTCCTTGCATTTTTAAAATATCTTCTTCTCTTTGAACTATTTTAGGGGAAAAAATTTTTAACTTTGTTCTCTAAACTTGGAGCTAGCCTAATATTGTATTTTTTACTAATTCTCTTTAAAGCCTCAAATAAACCTTTGTGATAAGAAATTTTTCTAGTGAATTTTACTTCTTGCTTTTGTGGGTTCTTCTTACCATTAAAATTCAGAAGCTTCTCAATTTCTTCTTTAGGATAGTTATTTTCTGCAAGTATGACTTTAAGCTCTTCTTTATGGGCTTCTTTTTTATCTGCAGTAGAAACTATTTTATTAATTTTTTCTAAAAACTGACTTGCTACATTTTTCTTAATAGAAACTGGATGATACGAATTGAAATCCAGTAGTCTTTTAGTATTCATTGGTTTTTTATACCAACTAGTGAGGAATTTTTCATCTTCATAATAGATAGTAATATCTAAGAAGTTTATTCTTCTTTCTTTATGAAGTTCAATAGTGAACTTAAGGGAATCATCTAATTCATTGAATGAGTCTAGAATTCTTTCTGGAACAATTTCTGAGCTATCTATTATAAATAAGATGTCATCCATGTATCTGCTATATAAGCAGAAGTATGTGGGTTGTACTAGTATCTTTTCTTCTAGTTTTCCCACATAATAGTTAGCTAAGAGTGGGGAGAGTGGGGAGCCCATAGCTAGCCCCGATTTTTGAATGAAAAAAGTTTTCCCAAATTGAAAGTAGTTGTTCTGCAAAGAGAAAGTAAGCATTTCAAAAATTCCTACTAATATGTTTTTTTCCTTGTTGTGAAAAACTATTAGGTCTGCCAAGTCTTCTTCCGCTATAAAGTCTATAAGTTGATCTATATTAATGTGAGTATACATAGACACTATATCTAAACTACCCATAATAGGAGAATCTAATTTAGGAAGAAGTTCTAGTTTTTCTTTTAGCTGCATTGAGTTTTTAATCAAGTTAGGTGGCTCTTTTAAAAGATTCTGAAGGTGTGACTTTAAAAATAGTTTAGATTTGAAAGAATAGAGTTTTTTGAGTCTATTATTGGTCTAATTGGTTGGTGTTCTTTATGCAGTTTGACTATTCCATATATTTGAGGTAATCTGAACTGTAATTTTGAGAATTGTTTATAGTTTTCTGGCAGCTGGTTTTTCTTTTTTTGAAGTGAAATAAGCTTAGAGACTTTTTTAATCAAATCTGGTAGTGGGTTTTCTTTTACTTCTTCATACATAGGTTTTTTTTTTTTTAGTTCTTCTTCCATCTTTTCTAGATAATCTTTCTTATCCATAATAGTAATCAACTTACTTTTGTCTGTTTTCACAGCAACTATACTTTCATTTTTTCTGAAATCTTTAAGAGCTTTTAATTGACTATTATCAAAATTTTTTTGAGGTTTCCTTACTTGCTTCTGGAATTTTGTAAGGCTATTGTAGTAATCTTTTCTGAGGAGGTCTGCTTTAATTGCTTTAGATTATTAACTCAATTAAACTAGGAAGCCATTTCTCAATATGAGCTTTATTCAAAATATTAAAGATGTTTACCGAAAAACTTACCGTCAAGTAGTCCAAGTAGGATGAGTAAACACACGCTGCGGTGACGACCTGAAGCTTTGCTCTGTTGAAAGGAAGGTTTGCTGCAGCTGGGAACTCATGGGCAGAAGAGTACAACAGGAATCAGGTACGCTCTTGTCAGGAAAGAGTAACAGAATATACTGCTACGCTAAAGAATGTAGTTTGTAATTTCTGTCTCACTTTTTAAAGAAGCATGCAGAGACTGTCTTCGTTCTTTGGCATGTAATTCCGTGATACGAAATAGTAAGTATGCACATGCCTTTCTTGTTTCTAGAAAAGCGTTAGAGTAAGTGTCGCATTCTCTCTAACGGAAGTTAGATGGCAAGTTTAAAAGTAAAAGTTTGATTACTAAATAAAAAAAATAAAAAGCTTCCACGGAGAAATGAGTTCATACATTCAGCATCAAAAAATCCCATGTGAAAAAAACAAACTGTCCGATTGCGATGTCAAGAACTGACACCGAAATGAACTATCTTCTGTAGCGTAGCACTACACTCTTTCCTGACAACAGCGTACCCGGTTCCTGTTGTACTATTCCGTCCGTGAATGTCCTGGCTGCAGCGATCCTTCCTTTCAACGGAGCACAGCTTCATGTCAACGCCTCAGCGTTGTTTAAGGCCTCCCACAGCGTCTGCTGACTCGTCATACTTGGATTTCAAGTTTTTCGGTAAACATCTTTAATATTCATTCTAACGATGAAATTTTTTCACCATTTCCCCTTAAATTGCATATTTTAGAATCTGTACGTCACACTTTTTAGAAATTTTACAACTTTTCCGACCAAATAATTTACCACGCTAAACTACACATTTACCCAATTTTTACCAAAATCTAATGAGCACATAATGACATGAATGTATAAATTGTCCAATGTCAAACAAAACTGACAATACGATGACAAAGGGCTGTGTTTGGGCACCAGATCTTTTTATTTGTAATAACTCGGTTACTATTCTTTATTTTTATAAATGAATAAAAACAATTGAAAATTTACCTCCTATATCAGGACGAAACAGTTGGGTTGAATATTTTTCTTCTACATTTCCTAGATGCAAAGTCATGTATCAGAGAATCATAATTTAAAGACTGTGTCACATCACTCTCCAAAGACAGCAGAGCTAATGATGCCAGTTTCGTTTGTCGCATGGTTGATCGTAAGGGATTTTTAAGTCTTTTCAGCAAAGAAAATGATCTCTCACTTGTACAATTTGAAATCGGTAATGTCATGAACATTCTAAGTGCAGCCTCAGTGTTCGGAAATGTGGCTTCTAAATTGTTTACCTTCAAAGTTTGCAGCATCTGGGGAATGGTTGCATGCTCCCCCATCATTGAGGAGAATTGCAAAAACTCATCTGCAAACTGGTCGTCAAGGTCATTGTTATAGTATTCCTGCAATGCTTTTGCCCCTTCAAAAATGTCAGATCTTGATTTTATTGTAAAAATTCAAATTTTCTCATTATATTTTCATAAGCCCTTTTTCTGCTTGAAAGCTGAGTGACTAAAGCATCACAAAGCACATTATGAACCTGAGTTCTAAATATATCCCTTGCACTGAGTTCTATATGTTCACTGTTACATTCATCTAGGTGTTTATTCTTGGGCACTTTCTTTCTTCGGGAATCATGACTATGGTATTGCACATTTTCAGACACTAATGTTTTAGCTTCTTCTTCATAGACTTCAAAATTTTCCCTCACAAACTGAATGAATTCAATTAATGACTGGAAAATTTTAGGTACTTCAGAAATATTTCCTTCTGGATTCTGGCAAGTTTGATTTACACAGTTTAATCTCTGAAGTATTGTGTCCCAAACTACTGTGCTGATCTATATTTCCATTGTTCGCATTTTCTTCAGCAGTGATTTTGCTTCATCTCTTGTCTGTGGAGAATCATCTACATTTTCTGACAGAAATACTAAAACTTTCTCTATTTCACGATAATTTTTCCTCACTGATCGTGTAGCTGCAGCATCTGCACTCCATCTGGTAACTGACCGACTCTTCAGTGTGAGTGATGAATTTCCATGTGCTTCGTGGACTTTCTCCTGAAGCATCTTCGAACTGAGTTGATGCAGAAAAAAAAGTATAGAGTTTTTGCAAAAATGTGAAAAAAGAGAGAACTTTACCACAACTATCTATGCTATTCACACCAATTAAATTTAAAGTGTGAGCAGAACATGGCACATATTCCGCTAGTGGATTGATTTCCCTAATGCGTGGTTGAACACCAGAATACTTCCCAGACTCGTTGCTGGCATTGTCATAGCTTTGGCATCTGACATTCATAATATCCAGGCCAGCCTCCTATAGAAAAGATATCATGGCATTTGTAATGTTTTCTACAGTATGTCCATGGAATGGAATAAATGTCAAAAACCGTTCTTTTGCTTCACAATCTTTGTTGACATACCTTATGATAAAAGCCAGTTGATCTATGTGTGTAATGTCTGGAGTAGAGTCAACTATGACAGAAAAATATTTTGGCATTTTTATTTCATCAGTGATGGCATTAAAAACACGTACAGCCATTAATTCAACAAATTCATCCACACATGTTGAAGATAAGTAACTGGTGTTACCACTTCCTGGATTCCCACATTTTTCCAAGTGTTGAGCTAAGAATGGATCAAATTCTGCAATTAATTCTAAGCAGCCCAGGAAATTTCCATTCTGAACTGATCCAATTGTTTCATCATCACCATACATTGACAACCTACAAACTGAGAGATACTTAACTGTTGCAACAACTCTATGCAAAACATCTTGTCAGTACTTGGATTCATTCCGATACTGCATAACTCTCTGACAGTCAATGCGTGCAGAAGCATTCATGCGTGATGAATAGTCACATACTGCTTGCCTGTGTATGTGTGAATGTTCATGCTCTGTAAGACTTTCACTTGCATGCTTCCATTCAGAAAAACCTGTGGGTCCTAATGCTGTAGTGCTCCTAGCATACAATTTGCATATCCAGCAGAATAGTAAACAAGTTGATGGGGATAAAAGAAGCCAGTCACGTTTTACCTTTTCATTATTTTTTTTTATCCTGAAAAAATTACCTTCTGTTAGAAAACGTTTTTTACCACATATATCCTTCCCTGTGAATGCCAGCAACTTTAAATCTTGGACTGGTGGATTGCTGAAAAAGCATTCGCGCATTTCTTCTGTAATTTCTCCCCATAAGGCAGGAACCACTGCATTCATTGTGGAACTTGTGCTCTCTTCATTAGATGAATTCAAAAGATTTCCCAAATTAGGAGCATTTGTGATGTTAGATGATTCTGAAGTCAGATTACTGGCTTCCAAAAACAAATTACACTCAAGAGACTCACCAGTAGTAAAATTAGATGAATTTGTAGAACTTTTGGGACCAAGTGAAATATGCAATTTTTTAATGGCAAAACGTTCAATGCTACCATGCTGCAGGTCATTATCCTTCAGTTTCAATTGTTTGGCTTTCCGTTTAGCACTGCCTGATAAATATGTACGTTTTGACATAATTTAACTGTTAAATAATTCAACTTAAATATATTGTTACAACTAACTCAATTTGATTATATATAAAATTAACAAATATTCAACATTCCATCAGACTACAAAAACCGCAATGCAAAATACAACCAAGCCTTCGTATTTACAGTTACGACAACGACAAGCAGTGTGCAGGAAGTTGAAGGATCAGTTGAGTTTAGGTGCGTTCGGAAAAGCAAGAAAAGGCACGTGAATCAATGGAAAGTCCGATGGGGTCCGGGTTCGAATCCCGGTGAGGCATGGATGTTGTGTTTGTCTTACGGCACTGGCTCTCTCCCTTCCCTGGAACCAGTGACCCTAAAATTAGGGACGGGCGACTGCTTATAGCCCATTGAGTTGCTCACGGTGGTCGTTAAACCTCCAATAAAAAAAAGAAAGAATCAATGGAAGCGATCCTCCTTCTCAATGGCCACCTGAAGATTATTAAACCACTGAAACTCATTAATTGCCATGTGTTTACGTGAAATTCGAAACTCAAACTCACTGCGTGTAAGTACCACATCTATAGACACATGACTCATGAGCATGCAAAAGTAAAAAATAAATTTTGAATATACACACACAAAATTCCCATTAACTAAGTACACATTTAATTCAAATTTGGGGGCCCCCAAAATCAGGGGGCCCTGGGCACGTGCCCCGTGTGCCCTCCCGTAAATCAGGGCCTGTAGCCATGGTGACATTACACAACCTTGTCTAACTCCTGCACCAATGGAAAACCATTTTGATAAAACACCATTCACTCATACACAAGCTCTACTACCAGCATACACTTGTTGCAACCCTTTCAATTTACAAGGATATAGCAGAATGCAGAAACAGTTTAAGGAAATTTCAGTCATGGACAATAGAAAAACAACAGTTAACTTCATGCTAAAATGAAAATATGTTCAAGTTAAACAAAACTGTCAACAATGCCTATTACTGCTGCAGGATTATCTGAATCAAACAGGAAGTTGGATACAGGAAGTAGAAACATAGCAGAATCAGAAGATAATAATTCCAGTTCTGCTGAACCCACACAAAAAAAAAAAGTAAGAAAAAAATGCAAAGATAAAGTTAGAATAAATAAAGTGTGCAGTAAAAAAGAAAGTTCTCGCTTTAGAATTAGAGGATGAATTGACAGAAGATCCACAGTGTGAAATGTTGCCCTAGTTAAAGGATAGTTGTTTTTCAATCAGCCAGTAAAAGAAGTGAAAAATTCCAGATTTTAGTCATTCTTCCAAACCATTGAAGCATTTAAACCAAACAGAATGAGTTTAGTGCATCTAATTATAATGGGTGAGAAAAGTAAGAGAGATAATAAAAGAAAGGTATCTTCACAACACCACATTCTAAACCTTTCAAATATCTCAATGAAAGTGTTGCAAGCAAAGTGTAAGCATTTTATTGTGATAGGGTGTAATAAGTTGCTATATATGGCAGGGAAAAATTGATTTTGTCTCCATTTTTATTGAAGGGCAAGCTTACACATTTACAGAAAACATTAATTTAAACCAATATGAAGAAAGCATACATATTTTGCAAGACAAAGTATCCAAGCACCAAAATTAGATTCTCTAGGTTTTGTAGATCAGGGCCTATAAAACCTGTTCTTGCTGGTGTAAATGGCATTCACACCAGCTGTATATGTGCAGTTCATCAAAATATTAAGTTAATGCTAACTGAATGCAAAATGCAAGAGTTATCTGCCATGAGTAAAACAGGTGCACAAACTGAAACATACAAAGGCTACATACCATTTGTGAGTCACCTTTACCAACTTTTTATCTACATGAATGTGAAAAATGACCAAGTACTGAAAAATTAGAGATCATTTTTTTTTATTCCAATGGAATTCATGACATAACATATCGTGCTGTTTATAGAAATCGCAACACCAAGATAATGAGGTGCAATTTATATGGCAGATTACTTACAATACAAGACATGAACATCAGAAGTTCAGTGCTGTGCAAAGGAAGACACAATATTCAATGTACTCGCCACAAATGGTGATAGTGGCATGGCATTCAACTGAAGAGTTCTTGAATGTATGTATGTGGAAAGTCCTGCCATGCTGCCTTGATTGGGACTCAAAGTTCATGTTTGGTAGGTGCCGACTTGGCTTAATGGGCTGGTCACCAAGCTACCATATCCCAGACACGTTCAATAGATAATAAATCTGGCGAGCTTATATGCCGAAGAAGAAACAATATGGCGAGCCAACTTGGCTTAATGGGCTGGTCACCAAGCTACCATATCCCAGACACGTTCAATGGATGATAAATCTGGCGAGCTTATATGCTGAAGAAGAAACAATATGGCGAGCATCCAGAAGATCTAACACATTTCCTGCCATGTGTTGCTGGGAATGGTCCTGTTGAAAAATGGAGCCTGAGACAGAATTCAGACATGGTAGGGCTTCAGCCTCCAAAAAGTCCTCGATGTAGTGCTGGCTGTTCAGGGTTCTGGCAGTGCATACGAGGCAAGAAGATGAATGAAACCAAATAGCACTCCAAACCATAATGCTTTGTGTCGTGTGGGAGTATGAAGCTTCAACAGCTGTTCACCAGAGTTTCTTCATACAAGGGTCTGTCCATCGTGGTGCATCAGGTTAATCCATAACACATTCATAAACACTACAGTACCATTCATCATGGCAGTGTGTCTATTCTGAACACCATTGCAGTTTCTGGTATAGGATCGATGGCAGTCGCAGTCTCAACAGATTGTGATCATGGAGTCTTAACAGTGTCAGACAGCATGTAGACATCTGATGTGTGACAAACCTCCTGTATTGCACCAATGTTTGCAATGTGGCCCTGCAGTCTGCCAGTGCCATATTTCATAAGTGCAAGTCTTCTAGTTCAGTTGCATGACATTGCATTCCAGACCCCTCGTGGTGGTGCGTCCTACCTTTCTCTTTCCACTGCCTCCAACTGGACTGGCATTTCTTTTGACACAAGTGTTGATGTCACAAAAGGACAATATGGCTTCCTGCAGTCCTTCAATTCAGCTTCACTCAAAGTCTGACAACTGTACATACATATTTCTTCTACTCCAGCATGACATGGTTACTTGCTAACAATGCTGCACTGCCTGCATTTGTGTGATGTAATTATTAAAACATTCTCTGCTGAGCTTGCTTTAGTACCTACACAGGATCATTTGAGAGGGCACAGCTTGCACATGGAATTTGGCGCTCTTTGGCTAAACATGGCCCTTGCACCATAAAAATCAACCAACCTGAACCACATGGAATTTGTGCATGTGCTGCAGATGTAATAATTTGCATGATATTGGTAAGTATTCTATATTATTATCATGGTTTGTACGCTCCTTGAAAACCTTGAAAAGTCCTTGAATAAAAAAGTTTATTTTCAAGTCCTTGAAAGTACTTGAAAAAGTTTAAGGCTCTGTAAATAGTACTTGAAAAAATTGCTTGTTTGTTAAGTAATGATATGAAAGAGCATGTGTAAAATATTTGTTTGTGCTAAAAAGCTGTATAGGAGATTTCTGTGTAGTTCCAATAAAACACCAAGCTGATCAAATAGCACAGAACTTGCATTCAACCCAGGGAAGTGTGTGTACAGCTTGGCACCTTGGCTATGATATCACTACAGAGTAAAGAATCAGCCATGTGAGTAAAATAAGTGGAATGATATATTCACAAATTGTGATGGGCTTCTGCTTACTGGGGTTAGGGATGCATTCTTGCCGGAGGGTGGAACTTCCACGAATTGCTTGTGCTTCATGCGTGGACCCTTTCTTCTCCTCACTGCATTAAAAATATCCATCAAAGCATCAAAGTCATTCATCAAAAATAAAAGGTTTAAACAAGTAATAAGTGTTATACCAGCAGATGAATACGAAAATAGTGTACCCTTTCAAAATATTTCGCAAGATAAAATTATTTCAAAAAATAACAAAACAGAGGGGCAATTCAAAGTTTATAAAATAAACGAACTGTGGGTAAAAGGGGAAGTGGTAATGGCAGGTCATTGAAGGTGTGCCAACCCCAGCTGAGATTAATGGTCTGAACTTGCTAAAACACCTACCTACTGACTGACGGACAGTACACACATATGATAATTCGGGTTTAAAAAGTCCTTGAAAAGTGCTTGAATTTATTTTGCTTGGAAGAGTACGAACCTTGATTATTTGCAAAGTCAGTCCTGGAACTTCTTGGCCTGTATTTGATGCTTTTAAAAATAATATGATTTGCAAGTTTTATCTATTGCTGTGTAAATCCATTATAGTCAGTGTACATAGGGGAGTATAAGAACTTCTTAAAGAAATATAATTCTACTTAGAAAACATTGTAAATTTTTAAAATTATTTTTAGCTTTATATGATGTATTGATTATGCATGAAGTATTTGTTTCTTTTAGATACTCGGGTGGAAGATTATCTGTTTGAGAAGTTGGACAAAAGGCGTGAAAGGCAGTCTAATTTTGATCTCCTTGGCCAAGACATGATAGATGCTGGTGCAGATATTGGGTCTTCAACTCCTTATGGTATGCCATACATATAATTTACACATTATTGCCTTTTGGTTGCCTTTTAATACAAATACTATATGTTAACCTATGTAGAATTTATTTTACGCAATTACATATTTATTTTTTCTTTACAAACAAGTCTTTTGTGTTTTGATATCATGATATAAATACTGGAGTTTACAAAGATCTTGAAATAAGTAGTGATAATTTGTAGTAGCATCTGCTCTTAGGGTCAGTTGTTAAGTTGCTAAAACCCCAGCAAAAATACATTAAAACTCCTCAGTGTTGTTAGACTGAATAATATGGAAGTGAAGTAGAGTGTTGAAAATGTTTTAGAGTGAAAACACAAGTCTTGCAACAATAGGGATGGAAGGAAGCTACTAAGTGGTTTGAAATTAGCTCTGTAATAAGAAAAAAATGTTGGTTATCTCTATTTTTTATTCTGATTAATATGAAGGAATAGTTTAAAGAAAGGAAGTATTAGCAGAGTGCTATATATGTTGATGACTTAGGGTTAATTTGGGTCATTCCATGTCAAATCAGCACAGCACTCAACCTCGGTATCTCCAATTTTAACAAAAATTGATGATAAGGTAACCTTACATAGAAAAGTAATAAACAAAATTGAAATTTTTGTTTGGATTGCTTTAAAAATAAAAGTCAAAATTTTGAATTTTTCTGCATTCTTTGAAAATTTTTAACCTTTCAACTTTTTTAAACTTGAATGGCTACAAATATCTTGATAAAATAATTATGGTTTCAATAGAAATCTTATTAAACAAGCTTTATGGTAATACAAAACTCATAATAAAATTTCCCTTCCAATTAAATTTTTTTTAATTTTAAAAATTTAAATTTTTCAAAAAGTGACATTTTAATTTTTTTTAAGAAATTATATGTTGAACTTGTTGATATCCTTTACATATGATAAAATTTGAGAGTGGCAATCTAGCAATTTCTAAAGGTACAAAGAAATTTTGTTTTCAATAAGTTGAAGCTTCAGAATGTATAGCATATATTCCCACCTGTATTCTTAAAAAAAAATTACAATACATGGATTAAAGTTTATTATGTAACATTTGGGTTAGGGGTCAATGTTCACCCATATAAGAAGCCCTTTTAATGCTTAATTTCTTGAATGGTTAAATAAGGTTCCTTATTACTGTTTATTTACAGTTTAAAGAAAAAAAAACTGCTTTATCCAATGTGACAGTGGTCTTTCCTTCTAAAAGCTAGTCAGATTTGTCCTTAGTGTACAGTTACAGTTCAGATTTAAAAATCAGAAACTTAGAGCTGTTCAGGGCCATATATATTTAAAGGAGCACCCCCCCCCCCCCCCCCCCCCCACACACACACACACTTTTTTTTTTTTTTTTTGTTAAAATGCAATTTGTAAGTAGAAAAATGCTTTAATTTTTTCTTCTATTTTCCATTAACTTTTATTTAATACAGTGGATTTCAAAAACTTCCATTTTTTGCATTGCTCCGATTTGCGGGAAGCATAGATATTTTGCAAGGCATATCCCACTCTGAAAATTGGATTTTCCAAGTTTTGTGAATGAAGGCCTAAAAATTGTGCTTTGCTGGCAAAGTGGCACTCGCATTATCTGTGTGGTATTATTCAACAAAATGTCAAATTAATGCTAGTTGGATACAAAATGGAAGAGTTATCTGCCAAGAGTGATGCAGGTCAAAAAGTCGAACATATAAAGACTGCACGGTGAATACTATTGTGAATCACCTTCACCAGCTTGCTATTGAGGTGAATACAACAAAATGCCCAGGAAATGAAAACTTTGAAACTAATTTTAATGATTTGTTTGATTCTAATGTAATTGATGATATAACTTACAAGCAGTGAATATCCACAAATGTTTCAACAATTATAATAACAAAAACCATTGATGATTCTGTAGTTAAGTTTGTTTTATTGAAAAATCTAAGATGTTTATTTATAGCTAAATAGCAGGCAGCTTTTCATAAGAACTAAAAGCAAATTTGCAAGCTGGCAAATTTTTGGTAATGTGTGATGTTTCTTTCTAAGAATTGTTCATTTCTGTCGCAAGATTCTGCTCGAGCAATTCATTGAAATAACTTTTCAAGCCACAATTCACCCATTTGTTGCATATTACAAAAAATCAGGGCAAACTAAATGCACAAATTATGACATAATTTTGAGAGATTGCAACACAATGCAGTAGCAGTTCATCTTTTTCAACGTTGCTTGCATATCTCAATAAAAGTTTTAAAAAAGACAAACATTTTTTATTATTCGAATGGATCAGCAGCACAATATAAAAACAAAAGAATTTGATCAATTTCTGCTAAAATTAATAGATTTTGGAACAGTTAGTGGAACTTATATACAACATGTTAATAGTGTTTGTGATGGTGTTGGTGCTAGTTTTTTAAGTCTTACAGCTAAAGCAAGTTTACAAAGGGCCATATAATAATGCAGATTATTATACCCTATCAATTGTGTTACTGAACAACCAAACACATACCAGCCTGTGATTTTCGATACCTCAGTGAAAGTCAGTAAGAAGCTGAAAAAAAGCTGTTGTAGCTACATTTTGGAACATCAAGGAACAGTACCCAACACTCACAAACTTATGTTTTGTCCTAGTAGACAAAGCAGAATATGCGTTTATTCAAATTCTACAGCCAGCAAAACAGAATATATTATTTCTGATAAATGTGTAATAGCACTTGTGGGTTGGCTGTATCTTGAATATCTTGAATATATTTGAAGATACGGATGGAAGGATAATTTTGTTTCATTATCTTCATAGCCCTTTCTCGTCATATGTTGGGTTGGTGCGAATGAAATGTCAGGCAAAGGACCAGCACATGTGGACGGCGAGAATGGAAAAGTAGGACAACTCACCTGGGGAAAAAAAAAAAACCCCGGCATCGACACATAGTTGCCATCTGTCTGGCAAGGCCATAATCCCGGAACGAAAAAGTCTTGTGGCTGGGACCCGAAGAAGTCATCAACTGCACGTTGAACCTCGTTGTCTGTCGTGAATTGTTTTCCGGACAGGAAGGGATCCAGGTGATGAAACAGATGATAGTCTGTCGGAGACAAGTCCGGGGAATAGGCAGTGTTTCATAGCCCAAGGCACTTAGTGTCAGCATCGTTCGTTGTGCGGCATGAGGGCGGGCATTGTCCTGGAGCAGAAGAACACCATGTCTGTTGACCAAAGTCGGTTGTTTCTGCAGCAATTTCCGGTGCACATCTGGTGTAATTCAGCACAATAACATTCTGCAGTGATGGTTTAGCCTCTTGCCAAGAAACTCCGATGAATTATCCCGGCTGTGGACCACCAGACAAGGAGCATCATCTTCTTGGTGTGTTGGGGTGGCTTAGGATGCCGTCCAGCAGGCTGTGCCTTGCTTAACCATTGTGCAGATCGTTTCCGTTTATCATAAAGGACCCATTTCTCGTCGCAGGTGACGATTCGATGCAGTCGAGGTTCCTGTTTATTCCTGGCAAGCAGCAACGTGCAGACTTCCAAATGCCTAGTTTTGTTGATAGTTGTCAACTCATGCGGCAGCCACATGTCCAGCTTTTTAACCTTACCCAGCGCAGCCAGGCGCTGAACAACTGTCGTGTGGTGGACACCTACCTCTGCCGCTATCTCACGACACGTTTTTCGGGGGTTCGCTTCAACCACACATAACGAAGCTTTGTCAGAAACAGCAACGGGTCAGTGACCACGTGCTTCGTTTTGTAGGTCCGTATCTCTGCTTTGAACCTGAGGGAGTGTGAATGGTTTTCATTGAATATTTTAATTTCTTTGTTCTGGTCTTGTCACTTTGATGTTAAAGCATACATTCCGTAAGTAATCCACTTCTTTCGTAAATACATCTAATTTCAACGAAAGGTTCGCTTTTACAGTTGGCTGTCAGTCATGGGAATTCATCTTTCACTGATTTTACAGCCATTTCTTATTATACAGCCTCCTTTTCATGGAAGCTTTCTCGTTTCGTGCAAATAAGTTTGTTCCATGCTGTCCAAAGCGGCAACCTGTTCAAATTTTTACTTCACGCTACTCATCGTACGAATCTTCATATTTTCAAAATGTGCAACCTTTGGCCAAAAAAGGAAGACTAATCTCAAGCACTGCAATAATAAACCTATTGGAATATTCAGCTGAACTGAAGTCTGATGAGTACTCCTTAATAACATTGAATAATACTATAATCGAATGCATATTATTTTATATATTACAGTGCATACAACATGCTCCTGCGGATAGTCGACATGTTCATGAATAATGTGTGAAACAGTAATATGAGCACCACAATTATATTGTTGATAGCTATCATAAAGTGACATATAGTTAGGGTTCGATAAGCTCATTGTACGAACTGTCAGAACGTAAATTGTATTGTGAACTGTTTCAAAACACTAATGCTGTCATCAAGTATATTTTTGCAGCCTATTTGAATGGTAATTGAGTTTCTGAAAATGACATTTTGGCTCATCAGTTAGATCACAGTAGTATTTTTTAGGTAAATGTGTTATAAAAAATTTGCTGTCCTTGGATTTCAGAAGTCATTCATTTGAATGTGAAGGCACATTATCTAATAGCAGTATATGCTTTCTCTAGTAAACCATTTGACTTTAAAAGATCATGCAGAGTTCCCACGGTCCTTGAAAGTCCTTGAATTTTGTAAGAGTCCTTGAAAAGTACTTGACACCCCCCCCCCCCCCGTTCATTGAAGAGAAGCTAAGCTATTGCCAAAATGTCACTGGCGGCCGTGCTGTATTATAGAACACTCTCTTGGAATCAGGAGCACGTAGCTGTCACATTTCCAGTTTTCACATGGCTGTGATTCTGAACTGCAATAAGTGAACACGAGGGAATTCTTCTGAACTGCAATAAGCGAACATGAGGGGAATTCTTCTGAACTACAATAAGAGAATGTGAGTGGGTGTAAGTGTAAGGTACTAGCAGCTGAAACTGGGTTTGCGATCTGCTGAATGCTTTATAGCCCAGGAATCCAGTCTAAAATTTCGGTTGTCCCATCGGTGGTATGCCCTGCCAATATGTCCACACCATTGCCATGTCAGAGATTTTACTCTGATCATGATATTTTCCATATATATATACAGTATACAGGGTGATTCAGAACTCATGGAACAAACTTTAAAGGGTGGTAGAGCACACTGCAACAAACATTTTTTGTACAGGAATGTATGGGCGCAAATGAGGCGTTGAGGCACAAACACAAGAAATAGACATGAAAGGAAACATAAACGTGTACTTGCAGCATCGTTGGCAAGTGCTTCTTTACAGCAATGTTAACAATAATTGCTCAAAATTGCGTCCACCAACAGTAATACATGCGTGGCAGTGTCAACGTACCAAGAACGATTCTCTGTGAATGTGTGTGCGGGTATTGTGAACGACTTCGTGCATGGCCCATATCTACTGCCAACGAGACTCGATGACAGATGTTATCATATTTTTCTGGAAGAGGTTTTACCAGAATTGCTTCAAGATGTACCACTGGCCGTCCGACAAGGACTGTGGTTTCAGCATGATGGTGCGCCAGCTCATTTCAGCATTAATGTGCACAATTACCTGAATGCCACTCTTGGGGTGTGATGGATTGGCCAAGGTGGACCAGTCCGTTGGCCACCCTGATCGCCCGATTTATTGAGCCTCGATTACTTCTTATGGGGACATCTGAAGGCCCTCGTTTACGAGACTCCGGTTGACTCTGTTGAGGACTTCGTCGCTCGAATATCCGTTGCGGCTTCACGTGTGTGAGAAATACCTGGCATCTTTGAAACTGTACGGCAATCACTCCGTCGTGCTGCCACGCATGTATTACTGTTGGTGGATGCAATTTTGAGCAATTATTGTAAACATTGCTGTAAAGAAGCACTTGTCAATGATGCTGTAAGTAAACAATTTGTTTCCTTTCATGTCTATTTCTTGTATTCGTGCCTCAACACATCACTTGCGCCCATACGTTCCTATACAAAAAATGTTTGTTGCAGTGTGCTCTACCACCCCTTAAAGTTTGTCTCATGAGTTCTGAATCATCCTGTATATATGTATTTGTAGCTCTGTGCAAGAGATCTTGTGGAACAATAACACCTCACCACAGTATCTCCCTATGTTTAGATATAACTATAATTTTAATTGAATGTTTTGACTGTTTGTTACAACTTATTTTAGTGTTTCATGAGAGTTCTTATTGGGCATAAATATACTCTTAAAAATTTTATGAGTCCTTGAAAAGTTCTGGAAAAGTCCTTGATTTTTTTGGGTTGGAAAAAAATGGGAACTATGTCATGTGCTTTTGTCGCACATATATTTTGTTGAAACATTCCTTATAAATAAATGTCTGTGTTCATCCATTTATATTTGTGTGTGAAGTAGTGAACATTCAAGTTTGAAGCTTTATTAATTCAAAAATATGATTTTTTTTTACTAGTCATATTAAATTTTGGGCTTGTGTTCTGTAGAGCATTTAGGAAACATAACTTTTCCATTTTAAATTTATATTCTGGATCATGTCATTTAATTTGGATGAACAAAATTTGGTAAATAAGTATTTTCAAGAGAGACCAGTTTCATCAGTGTTGTGTATTTATTCTGCCAGGTGACTCTTCTGGTGTGTTGGACTCCTGGAATTCAAGATGGAATTTATGAACAGGTGTTACACTCTCAATGTTCTTCATTAAACAACACCTTTATGAAACTCATTTATTGTTTGACTCTGATTAGCTAGTCAGAACACATTACAAGTTGCCTCTAGTTCCGAAAGTTCCAAAGAATTATTTTACTCCTTTAGCATACATTAGTCTAGGCACTGCATTTTCCAGATCTATTGCTAATTGAATTAAGCTATTTCTGTCTTATCAAGATTGTAATACAAAGATGTTTAAGGTCCTCCCTGCCCCCTCTTTTTCAGTCAGCTTAAATTGATAAGGAAACAAAAAGGAATAAATTCATCTTTTTTTCAATTTATGTGTTCAACCAACTGTTTTGTGTTGCTTTTTTTGTTTGTTTGTTGTTGTTTGTCAGGAATTTCCATCAACAGCGAGTTTCCTGAATCCATTAAAGGATCTGCTGCCCCCATTCTTTGGATAATCTGCAGGGAATACTACAGATTAGGTGGGCAGCCAAATGGAATGTTGTGCTAGGGAGAGTTCAAATTACAGGGGCAACTGCTGTAAATGGCTGAGATGTCCAAGGCCAATTTTCAGGGACCCATCCATGCATTCTTGTTACATTCAGAGGAAACTGGAAAAACCTCTCATTGGATTGTTGACAGCGGGATTAGAACCCCCAACTGTCACCTACCACACAAACATGAGGCAATCATCCAAGTGCACAACATATATGATGTGAGTTAATTTAATATTTTTCCTCTTTTCCAATAATTAGAAAGTTTGAGATTCTTAAATGTTTTGTACTATGTATTTTCATTTGGGATTCAGACATTATAAATACTGGAGTTCTTTTTAATGGACATTTCAGGTGTGGAAAAGCTAAAAGGATTTGAAAAGAAAACCAAATAGCTGCAAATGTATTTCACCATCACAAAAAAAAAAAAAAAAAAAAAAAGGCAGGCATTCAGGAAAGGAAAAACTTATGTTTTATGTGATTTCATGCTCACAGAAATCACCAAATTGTATAATCCTTTGGGTGATGCCACAAGAGTTATTCATTGATTTTTTAGAGCTCCTTGCTTTCCAGTATTGGCATAGACAGGATGTAGTTATGTGAACTTCCTGGTGATGTGCAGAGTGTATTGATAAAGTGACATGTCAGTGACCACAAGTCATTATGTTTGTTTTTGACAGTTATTGCTCAATCCACTAACCAAATAATTCAGCTCCCGGTAATTGAGGATTGATTTTATTTCTTTTACAGTAATTCAAAAACTAGTTGTAATGTATCATTTCATGAGTTGATTTTTTTTTTTTTTTTCCTTGTATGTGAAGTGAAATTTTTAATTTGTAGGTAGTGCTTTGATTAAAGTTGGTCGTGCACAACAACGACTTGGTACAGCTGAAAGAGATTTTATTCGATCATCGATGACAACATTTGTTGGTCCTCTAAAACGTTTTCTTGATGGTGATATGAAAACTATCATGGTTAGTGATTATCAATAGATACATCCTCGTTGTTCTTTTCTTTTTATGAAAAGTAGTATATAATTATGTTTAGAATGGTTATATCAGTGAACTCTAAATTTTTGTTAAACTTCCAAACTAGAACTGTACATGAAATTAAAAGTCAAGTACAACACATTCACTCCGATGAGTTTTGCTCTCACCTTTCTTTACCATAACTTGCTCACATGAATGATGTGTAATCTTCCGTGGCCGCTTCCAGATCGTCGTAGATGGATTTAATTTTATTATGCTTAGCTGTCTTGGATTTGGTGTCACTCTTAATTGGGTGCAATCATAAAAAGTATCCAGACTGGGTGCATAAGTTTGGAATCACTCAACACAGCAGGAAGTTGGCACATGCTGACCTTGGAAAATTAGCATGTGCCATAAGTCACGTCTCCCTGTTCATCCAGGTTTTTGTACAGTAGTGCTTTGTTTTTACGTGTGAAGCTGTTCATCGCATTTGTCATGTCAGAAAAAATTGATCAACAAATTTGCATTAGATTTTGTCAGGAACTTGGCGAAACTTACAAAGACATATACTTAAAGTTACAGAAAGTCTATGGTGAAGATTGTGTGATTCATGCACAAGTTTGTGAGTGGTATAAACGTTTTAAAGATGGTCATAAAAGTGTTGAGAGTGGTGAATGGTCTGGGAGATCCGCAACCAGCAGAAGTGAAAACAACATCGAACTTGTGTGCACAGCTGTGCATGGAAAATTGCCGAATCGAATCACTGTTCGTGAGTTATCTGGAAACTTCAACAGTAGTTTTGGTTCAGTTCAGTCAATTCTTACAAACAATATGAATATGAAACGCGTCTCAGCCAGATTTGTGCCAAAATTGCTCTCAGCTTAGCAAAAGCAAGCTGGTGTTTCGGCAACTAGTGACCTAAAAGTGTGTTGAAAATAATGAAAACTTTTTAAAAACTGTCATAACTGGTGATAAATCGTGGGTTTATGTGTGTGACCCCAGAACTAAGGCCCACTCATCACATTGAAAGACCCCAAACTTCCCCAGACCCCCCCCCAAAAAAAAGCATGACAGATGTCAATCAGAAGTCATCGCTCTTTCCACGTTTATAAGTGAGCCACAGAAAAATTCTCATCTGCCTCCACCGGGAAGTGAACCCAGGGTCTTCCAGTTACGCGCCGGACATGCTACCACTGCACCACAGCAGCCCCGAATTCACCAGACCCGCATACAACTAACTGCCAAACCACATGGCAGGTTGCTTCTTGGATATTCCTAATCAACGTCAATCATCATCATCATCATCATTGTCAACCATTATCAATCCACTGCTGGACGAAGGTCTCCCCAAGTTTCCTCCACAACAGTCTGTCTTGTGCCAGTCTCCTCCATGTCACTCCCGCATATTTACGAATTTCATCCACCCATCTCCCATGTGGTCTTTTTCTGGGTCTTTTCCTGTCCCTTGGAATCCAATCTAAAATTTCGGCTGTCCATCTATGGTCTGTCCTTCTGGCAGTATGTCCAGCCCATTGCCATTTCAGGGATTTAACTCTGATCATGATGTCTTCCACTCTCGTCATTTTTCGGATCCACGAGTTCCTCTTCTTATCTCTCCTGGTTATACCAAGTATGCACCTCTCCATGCTTCTTTGAGTTGTCTGCAGCCTTTGTATGTCTCTTTTAGTTAAGGTCCACGTCTCTGCACCATACGTAAGCACTGGAAGGATGCATTGATCAAACACTTTTCTTTTAAGACATAATGGCATATTGCTCTTGAAAATTATGCTGTTTCTTCCAAAAGCTCTCCAGGCAAGTTTTGTACGCCGATTAATTTCTTCATGAATGTGACCCTCACTTGATATCTGCTGTCCAAGATAAATGTATGTGTCTGTTATCTCCAGCTTTTCTCCATCAATCGATAAATCTTCATTTCTTGTAAAAGCATTGAACATCACTTTTGTCTTCTGGAAGTTCATTTTTAATCCCACTTCTTTACTCTTGTCAGCAAGTTCCTGGATCATACTCTGCAGCTCTGATGGGCTAGTTGCAAAAATGACTACGTCATCAGCAAAACGAAGGTGGGTTAGATAATCTCCATTAATCTTTATCCCTTTGTTTTCCCAGTTCAGTGATTGAAAGACATTTTCCAATGTGGCATTAAAGAGCTTCGGAGATATGGTGTCACCTTGTCTCACTCCCTTTCCAATTTTTATGTGTGTTGTATTTTCAAACAGCCGAATCTTTGCACTTGCATTTTCATAGATGTTATTAATAATATTAATGTATGCATCTTCAATACCGCAGGATTTCAGAGCCGTGGTAACTGCTGATGGTTTCACCGAATCAAAGGCTTTTTCATAATCGATAAAAGCCATGCACAATGGAAGTTCATATTCCCTCGCTCTTTCAATTAGTTCTCTCAGTACGTGGATATGATCTATTGTGCTGTAGCCACTCCTGAATCCAGCTTGTTCTCTCGGTTGAGCCATGTCCAGTGTTACCTTCAAGCGGTGTGAAAGAACTTTAGTGAAGATTTTATAAACCACTGATAGGAGGCTGATAGGTCTGTAGTTCCTGAGATCCTCAATGTCACCTTTTTTATGTAGCAGGATCATTGTAGCATTGTTCCAATCCTCAGGAATCTTCCCTTCATTAAGGCATCGAGTGAAAATTTGGGCGAGTACTGTTTCAATTTCTCCACTTGCTTCTTGTATGATGTCTATAGTAATTCCATCTTCTCCTGGAGCTTTCCCCCGCTTCATGTTCTTGATTGCATGAGCAACTTCTGCTGGGAGGACTGGAAGAACTCTGGTACCTTTCATGATGTCTGGAGTACATGTATCATCCCTTTCATATAATTTGGAGTAGAAATCTTTCACTCTTGTCAAAATTTCTGCCTCTATTTCTTGTTATAGAACCATCTTCTTTTCTCAGAGCCATAATCTGTTTTCTTCCCTTACTGAGATGTCCCTTTGCTATCTTAAGGCTTTGGTTGTTTTCAATTGCTTTCCTCACTAGCTCACAGTTGAATTTCCTTACGTCTTCAGTGATACTTTTTCGTGTTGTCTTGCATAGCTCTATATATTCCACTTTGGAAGTCACATCTTCTTTAGTTGTCCTCATCTCTCTTCTTTTTTGCATCAACATTTTGGTTTTTCCTGATAATTTGTTCACATGCAACTTGTTCTTAGACCCAGCTAATTTTGTTGCTGTTTCCATTAGAGCTTTGGTTACTTTTCTGTTAACTTCCGAAATATCCACTTCTTCCGATGTTAGGCCTTCTAAAGCAGAGAATCTGTTCTTCAGTTCCAACTTGAAAGTATTATGGTGTTTTTTAAGATTGGTTATGTCAATACATTTTGTTTGTCTTATGAGCTTGCCACGTTCCAGTTTAGTGTTGAGGTGCATCTTACATCTCACCAATCTATGGTCACTACCTGTGTTGAACTTGTTCAGCACACTACAGTCTTCGATGACGAATTTTTTGTTACACATAATAAAATCAATTTCACTTGTCGTCCCAATTGGATGTCTCCATGTCCATTTCCTGTGTGGCTTTTTCTTGAAAAAGGAGTTCAAGATGAAAAGTCCTTCTGCCTCTGCAAACTCAACGAGAGTATTTCCACGCTGGTTTCTGTTGCCGTGACCGAATTTACCTACTGAAGTTTCATTCTGTTGCCGTTGCCCTATTTTTGCATTGAAATCTCCCATAATTATCTTCAAGTGCTGCTTACCTTTATTATTTAGATGACGAATTTCCTCATAAAATTCTTCAATTTCTTCTTCAGGATGACTTGTGGTGGGTGCATAAGTTTGAATAATCTGAGCCTGGTATCTTCTCGATAGTTGGATAACGAGTCGTGCAGCTCTGTCAGAGGAACTTTCAACTTCTACCACCTTATCCTTCAGTTTCTTGTTTATTATAAATCCAACACCACTAGTTCTGCCAGTATCTGTCCCACGATAATAGAAGAGATGTCCACTTTTCAGTTCAATGAGATCTTCTCCTTTTCTCCTTACCTCACTTAGCCCGACGATGTCCCACTTGATCCTTTGTAGTTCCTCTTCCAATTCAAGAAGCCTTGAATCAGAAGATAGGGAGCGTCCGTTATAGGTAGCCAAGGTCAGCATCAAATGGCAGCCTAGTCCGGTCCTCCGGGGATTCTTAGCACCCTCTGCCTTCATGTCGCACTGGCCGCTGCCTTGGCCAGGTACATTCCAGCTGCCGGAGACTGAGGGCCAAGATTTAAGTTGTAGAGTCATTTTGGAGGTGTTTGGCCATAACTCACCACGCTGGCCAAGCGGGTTGGTGAGTGTGGGATAGCATTTCCTCTGATCCCGATGGTATAGTTATACCGCTATTGGCGGTCGTCAGAGCCCCTTTAGTGGGAACAGGATGCACCACGAGAAGGCGGGGTTGACATTTGTCAAGGAGAGGCTGTGATGTTACGCATCACCTGACCTTACATCCCCAACGTCAATAGTGTGTATTAATTATTCATTCGCCTCCTAGTTATCTGTTCAGCTGCTGCTTTCTATCTTTGGTGAATCCCCAGCGTTGTGCAGGGTTCCAAGAAGCAACCTGCCATGTGGTTTGGCAGTTAGTCGTATGCGAGTCTGGTGAATTCGAGGCTGCTGTGGTGCAGTGGTAGCATGTCTGGCGCGTAACTGGGAGACCCTGGGTTCGTTTCCTGGTGGCAGCCGATGAGAATTTTTCCGTGACTCACTTATAAACGTGGAAAGAGCAATGACTTCTGTTTGATGTTCCTAATCCACGTCAATAGTGTGTATTAAAGCATGACAGAGTTGCAGCACATCAAGACGATGCTGGCTGTTGTTGTTTTTTTAATCATGAGGGAATTCTGCATCATGAATATGCTCCATCAGGCCAGACAATCAACAAGGAGTGTTACTCTGAAGTTTTTGTGGCATTTGAGTCTTAAGGCCAGCGTTGCGTGAGAGTGGCGAGTGACAACTCCACAACACACCTGCCCATGCATCGCAACTTTTACAACAGTTTCTTGCTAAGCACTGCATTGTAGAAGTCCAACAGCTACCCTAATTCACCAGATCTCATTTCCTGCAACTTTTTTCTCTTCCCAGAAATCAAATGCCACTTGAAAGGGAAAAGATTTCAAGATATTGAGGAGGTACAACAGAATGCAATGAGGCATCAGTTTGCTATTTCAGATGACTTCAAAAAATGCTTTCAGCAGTGGAAGCAGTGCTGATCTAAGTGTGTGTGACTTTGAAAGGAGACTTCTTCAAAGGCAATTAAGTTTGAAATCTGTAAGTCTTGTACTTTTTTTGTTTAATAAATCCAGTCTGGGGACTTTTTTTGTTCACACCTTGTAAGTATAAGGAATAAATTAAGTTATTTTTTATACTTACAAGTATACACTGAGTGGCCACTTTATTATGACCACCCCCTCAGTACTTCGTTGGGCCACCTTTTGCCATTAATACTGCGTCGATTCTTTCTGGCATGGACTCCACGAGATGTTGATAGGTGGTTTGCGGAATCTGAGACCATGCTTGATGAATAGCATTTTCCAGGTGTGTGCGATTGCAGGGTTGTGGATCCAGCTGTCTGATGACTCGTTCAACTTTATCCCACAAATTATCAATGGGGTTGAGATCTGAAGATTGAGGGGGCCACCTAAGCAAAGTAAACTCACCGGCATGTTTCTGAAACCAATCCTGTACAATACGAGCACTATGGCAGGATGCATTACCTTGTTGAAAGTAGCCATCGCCATTGGGATAAACCATCCACATGACAGGATGCACTTGGTCCGCAACAATGTTTAGATATGATGTTCCAGTCAGACGTTGATCAACACGAATTAAAGGACCCAAAGCATGCCAGGAAAACATTCCCCAAACCATAACGTTGCCTCCACCAGCTTGAAGGGTTGTAGCAATGCATTTGGGGTTCATGCTTTCGTGCTGTTTCCGCCAAATTCTCACTCGGCCATCGGCATGGTGCAACTGAAAACGTGATTCGTCGGACCACATAATTTGTTTCCAATTAGCGACTGTCCAATTCTTGTACTCCTGTGCGAACTGGAGACATTTTCTCTTGTTAACTGCAGACAGCAAAGTTGCTCGAACGAACCTTCGGCTTCCATATCCCATCCGATGCAGTGTACGGCAAACAGTTTGTGCAGAGATCATTTGAGGGGATCCTTGATTAAGATGGTCTGTAATTTGCTGCACTGTTGCCCTTCTGTTGTCCGTTACCAGTCTGGACACTCCGTTCCGCCTGAGCAGTTACTAGTCTATGACGACCACATGTTGCACGTAGAGACCCAGTTTTTTGGCTGACAGTCCAGTCTTTAAACACTTTAACAACAGCTGCTCTGGAACATTTCACGAATGCAGCGGTTTCGGTGATACTGGCTCCGAGCTCCTATAATCATGCCACGTTGAAAGTCCGTTAAATCGCATTTTTTACCCATCTCGTCACCCAAAAATCACTTCTACTACTGTCGCAAGCACTAAGCTTTCCCTTTTTATACTAGCCTCGACCTCTGGCAGTATCAGGTGGTCATAATAAAGTGGCCACTCAGTGTATGTTGTGTGTGTGCAAAAGTTCTGCCCATTTTTGTAATAGATGCAAAATTGCGATTGGAGTAGTTACGTCACAGATGACGCTGCGTGGAGCAGTAGAGCATATAGAGGCAGTAGATTTGTCTGTGTAAGTCATTCGTAACGGAAATCACGGACTGTGTAACATGGCATGTGATAAGGAGCACATTAGACATTGTTTACTGTACGAGTTCGATAAAGGCAGTACTGCAGCCGCTGCTTGCCGCAACGTTTTTCAAGTCTATGGGAAGGATGCAGTTGATGATAGCACATGTTGCCGTTGGTTTCGGAAATTCCGGGACGGATACAGAAGCTGTAAAGATCGACCACATCCTGGACGTCCATCCGTGGTTTCTGACAAGGATGTGGACCAAACCATAACAGATGACCCACATCCAACCATTCAGGAATTAGCGGAAACATTGTTGGTACACAGAACAACGGTTGAAAGACGGATGCCTGAGCTTGGGTTCATCACCAAGTTTGATAGCTGGGTTCCGCACAAGCTTTCTGCAAAGCAGCGAAAGGAGATAATACGTACCTGTGTTTCTTTACTTTCTCGTCATAAAAATAAACTGTTTTTGGTAGGAATTGTAATGGGTGATGAGAAATGAGTACTGTACCGTAATGTAAAGCGTCGACGGACTGTGTGACAAGGTGCGGAGTCTGCTTCGTCGACCTCAAAAGGACAGAACAACGGTTGAAAGACGGATGCCTGAGCTTGGGTTCATCACCAAGTTTGATAGCTGGGTTCCGCACAAGCTTTCTGCAAAGCAGCGAAAGGAGATAATACGTACCTGTGTTTCTTTACTTTCTCGTCATAAAAATAAACTGTTTTTGGTAGGAATTGTAATGGGTGATGAGAAATGGGTACTGTACCGTAATGTAAAGCGTCGACGGACTGTGTGACAAGGTGCGGAGTCTGCTTCGTCGACCTCAAAAGGAAGACTTTTCATCTGAAAAAGGTTTTGTTGAGTGTTTAGTGGGATGTCAAGGGAGTAATCCACTGGGAGATTTTTGCACCTAACAGAACGATAAATGCTGACCTGTACTGCCAACAGTTGGATGGATTGCGAGAACAGCTGACATCGAAGCGGCGAACACTCGTCAATCGCAAAGGCGTGATTCATGCTGCTTTAATCACTCAGCAAAAATTACTGGACTTCGGTTGGGAAGTGTTACCTCTCGGCGTATTCCCCTGACCTGGCACCTACGGACTGCCATCTTTTTCGATCGTTACAGAACATCTTCGCTCTTCAAACCTTCGATGATGTGGACAATATGAAAACGGCATTACATTACTTTATTTTACTCTAAAACATAGGTTTCTCTGGTGTGGGATTGACCTACTCATAGATAGATGGCAAGAGGTCATACAGAATGATGGCAATTATGTGAAATCCTAGGTACATTATGTGTTTGTTCTCCATCTTTCTTTGTAGCCTACAAAAATGGATAGAACTTATGTGCACACCCAATATTTTATTGCTTTGAGGAAATGAAAGAAAAATCTACTTTTTTTTTTATATACGCCACCATTGAAAATGACAGTTACAGAATTAATGTGGTAGAATGAGGTATCTTAGTGAGAGATGGGTTTGCCTCCAAGGGGCACTGCACTCCTCTGGGCAACGAGGGCCTCTGTGAATCTGAGAAACTGACTCAAAATTAAGCTCTGGCATAAGTATTGTTGAGGTACTAGCTATCCAAAAGACTCCAACTTACTGGGTTTTGTTCCTCAACCCTTAGGTGAAATGGCCAACCGGAACTGTTTGCTGCTGGATAGTTCCCCACATGGTGTGTTTTTAAGGATTTTCGAGACTCAAAGATATTGAAGGACTCAAGTGTGGGATCTATTATAGTAGGACTACTGCACTTGAGGAGACTTTCCCACCACATAATTGACCTGGAACTAATAAGCAGTATATGAGAAAGAGATCTCAGCAGAGTGAATATAATATTATAAATTTCACAAAATTATGTGATGTACTCAGAAATAAAAGGATATTACTTACAGTCGAATTTTCGGGTAGCACCCCTTTCCTTCCTCGGGACTACAACTGTAGTAGGTGTTGCCATTCGTGAGATAGATTCCAACCTTTCAAATCATTTAGTGCATTTAATCATTTAATGTCATTTAATTTCATTTGAAAGCTTAAAATTTAGCTCGTGAAGGGCAACACCTACTGTAAGTTTTAGTCCTGAGGAAGGGTAGAGGTGCTACCCGAAAATTTGACTTAGTACTATCCTTTTATTCCTAAGTAAATTTCATAATTTAGTGAAATTTATAGTGTATCAAATCTAGGAATAGCCATGCCATCCTGAGTGAGTATAAGATTGGTGTATGGATTACTAAAGGGATGAAGGAGGTGATTGAAGAATTGAATAAGTATAGATTAATAGATTAGATGTGGTTTGTAAGTGAAACTGCCAGTGTGAAATGTGAAGTAAAATTGTTGTTAGCACAATGGAGGCAAATGTGTTCTGAGGTGGTTTGGCCATATTGGAAAAATGAGTGGCAACTTGCTGAGTGAATTTATTCAGCCCAAGTGGCAGGAAAGAAAGATAGAGAATGGCCAAGGAAATCATGGGAGGACCAAATTCAGGAATGTCTGCAAGATAAAAAGATAATGAGTATTGAAGTACAAAAGATCTTGTGTGAGCCATGTGATGGATGTTAGTGCTGCTTGAGTTGTGTGCCAAGATCACTGTAAATAGTGATGTTTGATACAACAGTTAGTAAAATCTAGCACCATTAGTAACTTAAATTTTGCAGATGAACTTTCTTTGAGGAGCTAACCAGAATCTGTAGTGGTTGATCAGAGAGAGAGAGAGAGAAAAGTTTAGTGATATATGTCAATAAGTTGTCTACTATTGGGTTGTCGGAAAAGTCATTGTATTTTAGCCATGTTTTGCAAAGGTTGTTTATTGATAGAAAGAATAAAGAATCAATTATATAATGCTCGTTTTGTTCGATAACCTTTTGCCATCTTTCAGTGAGCTGCAGAATGCCTTGTTCATAGAAGGACCTGTCTTTCGTGGTGAAAAACTGTACAAGGTGCTGATTTACAGCCTCATCTGAATTGAACGTTATACCACGCAAGGACTGTTGAAGAGAGCAAAACAAGTGGAAGTCTGACGGTGCAAGGTCAGGCGAGTATGCTGGGTGCGGCAACACATCCCACCCAAGCTCCAATAATTTTTGGCGGGTGATCAAACTTGTGTGTGGTCTAGCGTTGTCGTAATGGAACACAACACTTTACGATGATTGAGCTCTGGGCGTTTCTGGATCATAGATTCATTTAAACTGTCCAATTGCCTACAGTACACATTCCAATTGATTTATTGGTTCCGTGGTAGGAGCTCGAAAAACATGACACCTTTAAAATCCCACCACACTGAGACCAGAACCTTCTGCTGATGAATGTCTGCTTTGGATGTCATTTGAGGTGAAGCAGCACGTCGGGACCAAGACCGTTTGCGCAACACATTGTTGTACACAATCCAACTTTCGTCACCAGTTATCAGTCGCTTCAAAAACGATCGTTTTCCTCACGTTTAATGAGCATATTGCGGATGTTTATACATGCCGTCAATTGAGCTTCTTTGAGTTCATGAGGAACCCACATATCGAGCTTGCTTACGTATCCCAGCTTCTTTAGGTGGTCGTGAACACTTGAATGATGGATGTGCAATGTGTCTGCAATCTCTCGTGTCGTGTAACGTGGGTTTGACTCGATCAGTGCCTTGATTTAGTCATCATCAACCTCGGTTGGCCTCCCGGACTGAGGAGCATCGTTGAGGTCAAAATCACCAGCATGGAATTTTGTGAACCACCGCTGGCACTGACGTTCTTGTAGAGCATTATCACCGTACACTTTATGCAACTTTTCACAAGCTTGATGCGCGTTCTTCCCTTTACGGAAGTAAAACAGTAAAATATGGCGAAAATGCACAGCTTGGTCTTCCATCTTCAACTTGATGTCAAATCTCTGCAAATCAACCAAATTGCTCACTATTCCTTTTAGACTGCAACTGGCACCTGTCGAATGCCATAGCGATAACAGATCTGCGCATGCCTCTAGACTTTTCCGACAACTCAATAGTAAGCAAACTTGTCAGATTTTCCAGTGCATCTCCTGATATCCTAGCATTCCATATTAGCAAGTATGTTGTGATGTTCACATTCAGAAATGACAGTATTTGAAGAAATTACTTTGCCCATGCTATTTGAAAATACAGTCAACCCCTGTTTAACGGACTACGATTTAACGAATTCCGTGATTTTACGTACATTTTTTATGGTCCGAACAGAACCACATTGAAATTAATGCTTCATGTTTCCCGATTTAAAAAACATGTTTACTCAATTTAGCGAACATTTAAAAAATTTTTAAACCACCAAACTATGTTAACCAGCATTTTCATATTAAAAGTTAATAACTAGAAAGATAGCCTTGCGTAACACGAAGATTTTACGTATGAAGTTAACCAACGTTTCAAAAGAACGCCATCTATGACACAGCTTGACGGAATCATAAATCAATTCGCCTTTCCTCCGACTATCAAGCATAAACTTCTTGCAGGAGGAAGCAAATGACCAACAAGTTACAAAGGAGCGCAACATTTTCTTGCATGAGTGGGAAGCAGAAAAAAGAAAGGTGGTGTGGGATAGGAAATCTAGAGTACCCTGGGGATTCTTGTTTTCAGCTATAGACAGAACGATAGCTTTCTTTGAAGTCGGGGGACACACATTGTACATACCCATTACTGAACTTCTGGAATTCTTCCCCAAATTACACTTTTCTTGTCAGTGTTAAATCTACAGGTCAAATTAAACAACACAATACTTTTATGGATAAAGTTTTGATGAACATAGATAGAACTAGAAAAGTTCGAAGTGAAATTTACTAATCACTGTAATTTGCAAAAAAACATTTTATGGGAGCATTAAAAAAAAATGACTGCAGCACACAAAAAAAAAAAAAAAAAAAAAGCAAAAGTGATTTTTAATCAGTGAAAAAATGTACATTTTGTTGCAGCTTGATGCAAATCCCGGACCACAGACTGCTGTAGCAGAGAAACTCGGAATTTCCAAGTCAATGTTGTGTAACATAGTGAAAAATAGAAAAGGAATTGTAGGCTGTGCATCAAAGTGTGGGCAATTATCGAGTAAGAGGAAATCTTTGAAAGCATTGCACCTGAGTTGGAACATGCTCTTGTCACTTGGTTCCAATAAACACGGGCTGGCAATTTGTCTACTAGTGGATCACTTTGAAGGAAAAAGCAGTTCATCTTGCCCAGCGACTCCAAATAAAGGAATTCACCTCATCAAATGGATAGATTGATCGTTTTAAGCAAAGACATAACATAGTGTATAGAGCTCTATCCGACGAAAGTAAAAGTCTTGATTCTGTGATGGTACAAACGAGGAAAAATGAACATTGAAGTCGTTATTTAAGAAGCTAAATGCTCGGGGGAAAAATCAACTATAATATTTTTCTTGCAATTTTAGAGTACGCCAAAATTTTGATGCTACATATTGAAATCTAATATCTACGAATTTTATGTAATTTAATATGCAAGGTAAATGTGTACGTATGATAACATTTTTTATAGTAAATTTCGTAATTAAAAGTGTTATACATAATTTAAATTTCACTGAAAGAAAGAACTTAGCTGCTTACATGTTCTGTTATGAACACTAGCTTAATTTGAATTTTTCATTCAAAAGGCCTCCTCGATTTAGCGAATTCATCGATTTTACATACAAGACTGTTGTTTTCTTGAAGTTCGTTAAATCGAGGTTTTACTGTAAGGGTCAAATATGTCTTCGTAATATTCATTTTTTATGCTTTTTTTATTTTAAATTAATGACATAAAAGTTACTTTTATTTAACATCTACTATTGTTTTATGGAATAGTATATAAATTTAAATGTTTGAATACTGTGGAATTTAATGGGAGGAGAAAAGCATATGATTTAAATGTATAGCATGTGGTTAGGCAAAATTATGCAACCCATTTGTCTGCTTGGCTTGTCCTCTGAACATTGCAACATCTAATCAAAGTATAAATTTTAATGCACCACCTCAAAAATGTTTTCTTCTCATTTGTGTGTTCTATGCTTTATACTAGTAAGCTTGCAAATTCAATCATATTTGGCTACAGTTATTCTTGCTGGTAAGGAATGCTGGTTACCCACTTAACTGTTAAGAGTGTCCTCTCAACATTCTACCTCATCAAAATACATATTTTACTTTACCATTACCTAAAGGTACTTCTTTGACTTTTGCATATCTTACTGAAATTTAATGGCCATAGCTTGCAAATCCACATGATTCGTATGCGTCTTGGAAATCCTGCAAAAGTCCTGGAATTTCATTTTGTCCTGGAAATGTCCTGAAATTCTGTTACATGTCCTGGAATTTTATCCATTCCTGCCTTTTTGTCACTGTGCAATGTTTTGTAGTTGAGGATTTTTCTACTGACATAACTTATGTCTGACAAATTTCCCTAACCCACCCCCTGCAAAATGCAGGGGGGCTTCTGGTTTTCTTGTCCATTCGGAGGACTGTAACTTTTGTATCGCATCTTTTTGCGTCGTGCTTATGTTATCACTTTGTCTGACTGGCCGGGGAGGCCATATCTTTGCAATAATTAGTTTGATTTGTAAAATTATTTTTGTATTGGGAAGCTTAAATTAAATGTGAAAATGATGATCCATTCGTTCCGTTTTTGGGTTTTTCCGATGTACAGCTTCGTCACTAGAGGGCGCAAATGGAGATCTGTCGAATTTAAAATGCATTTTATTTCATATATTTGTTTCTAACTATCCAATTGAAAAAATTATATGCATACATTCGATGACATTTATATCGAAGACTATTTTAGTTGGTTTTTTTTTGTTTGTTTGTTTGTTTTGTTTTAATAATGCATATATTTCCTGCTAGGGGCGTAAAGGTAAATCGCAATTTTCCCAATATTTCTGGTTCTAAAAGTCCAATTTGAAAAATTCTTCCTGCGTTGTATACAGCTCTTGAGGGGAAGTGTTTCGCATACAAATTCTGATTTTTTGTAAAGAATGGTTTAGCCACCAGGGGGCGCAAATGTTTGATTTTGCTTCTGATGTATTTGCAACAAAATCTGAGCTGAAAACTCGATTGCAAAAATTCTTCCATGAACTGATACCGCTCACCTTGGGGAAAAAAATTTCAGGATGCATGCATAATTTTTCCATCAGAGGCATACACGTATATTTTATTTTTCTCCATATCTCTGTTCCTAGTAATACAATTTGAGAAATTATTTCTTTGTTGGAGAACATTTTCGGTGCAAAATGTTTCTCATATAAGTTTAAATATTTCTTAAAGTACAAGAGTGCCACTAGAGGGCGTAAGTTCACATTTCCGTTTACAGCAATATCTGCGGGACGAAAAACCCAATTGAAAATATTCTCTTTCGATCAGATACTACTAACTATAAAAACTCTGTATGTATATTTTATTCTCAAAATAATGCACAATTTCGCTGCTAGGGGAGCGCTAATATTTAATCTGTTTCTCAATATCTGTACATCTAAATGTCTCATTTAAAAAAAAAAATTAACACCAGATACTGTTTACCTTATGGAACACTTTAGGTTTGTATTTGAGGAGGTTTGTGGTTTACAATTCTGCTGCTAGGTGGTGCTTGTGTACTTCCGTTTGCAGCGTATCTCTGCCTCTAAAAATCCTATTGAGTAATTTCTTTTTTTACTGTATGCCATTCACTATAATAAAGATGAGTGAATAAGATATTTGCTACAATAAGAAGATCCTCTTCAAATAATGTACAGCTCTCTCCCTGTGGGTTCAGCTCTCTCCCTGTGGGTTCTAAAGGTCAAAATGTTTTTCTTGCTGTCTCTCCTTCTGGGAGGCATATTTGAAAAGTTATTTTTCTTTAGCATAGCTTTTGCTATGAAGAATGTTTTTCGCTTGTTTTCATCTTTTCCATCATGCAAAATTCTTCCACTAAAAGGCATAGAGTGTCATGTTTCCTTTTATATCTCTTCTTTTAACTGTTTGATTTGAAAATCTTTTTGTCTCTAATACCTTCCTTCTGCTATGGGAAATGTTTTTCGTGTCATTTGTTAATTTTCATAACATACTTTTTAGCCACTGGTGGAAGTAAATAGCTGATTTACTTAATTTATTTTTTGTGGGTTACTTTGACCTTTACTGAAATTTTCTAATGAGTACTTTATATAAAAATTTGCCTTAAAATCAGATTGCTTTCTAATATCAGAAACAAATCTAATTTTGTAGTATTTTCTGAACTAAGTAATCACCTTGCATCTTCTATAATTAGTTTTCTAATCGTGCCTAGTTAAATTGTGTTGATCACTAATTAATGCAGTTGTACACAGCCCTTGGATTTAAGATTTTCCTGTTATTCTTTTTCATTTCATGTGGAAATTTTTGTGCATGCTTTGTTTGCTTGGAAAGTACAAATTTAAAACATATCTACAGCATCAATATTATGTTGAAAATTCCATCCTTAAATAAAATGTAACACAAATACTTGCTCCCATGGTTATGTGTTTAAGAAATAACAATCCCTTTGGTCCTTTGAAAAAGTTTCAAATATTTCACCTTTCCTTATCCTTAAATTTCCACTTTAAGCATTATTTCAAAATAATTAAATATGAATAGCATTTTATGTATTGATTGTGTGGTATATAAAAGCATTTCAAGGGTTATGTCACATACTTTTGTATTTTGGAGTTTTATGGGGGGGTTATTCTGTAATTTGCTTCAATAATTGAACTAAATCCAAAGTAGAAAAATATTTTTTTCTCAAAATCAGTGTAGTATGCTGTATATAAAAGTTTAGTAGATATTGAACCTGGTTACATTTTCAGTGATGGTTTTGGTATTTCAGTATATTTATCTGTGATTCTAAGTTTCTGATTAGCTACAGTGGACATTATTTTTAACATTCTGTATAAAGTTTGCCCAAGCATGTAGGAAGTTGTTTGTTGTAGGTTACAGGTTGAACAGACCTATGGTTTCACTATATTTATACTTTTGGATTTAGTAAGAACTTTTGGTTCAAAAGTCCTGGAATTTTGTGATTGAAAAAGCGTATGAGCCATGAATTAAGCCATGTGCTTAAATTTTGTAAGTAGTCTTGTTGAATTCTTCTTGACTATGGTAATTCTTCTCAACAAAAGATTGATCAAACTGTTTGAAGAGATTTTTCTGATGCTCTTGCTGTGAAAATGTACAAAAAAGATGCTCCTGAATTCTAAGCACAGTTTTGGGAGAAAGACTTAAATGTAGAATACTAAAGATATTTGCTCTCAGAACTTCACAAAAATGTGATAAATTGTTTCTCTTTTTCCCACTGTCTCTTCTGAAAATGCTGCTTAGAAAGCATCTTAGGACAGTGTAATGATTTGTTGCTGAAATTATGTTCAATGATTAAAATTACTTGTTCATGAGACAGAACTGCCTGCTTTGATTAACATAAATCACCCTATTTTGCAATATGATATTTCAGTGAATGTCTGTTTTCCATGCTGCTTCTAGCTGTTCAACAGTGTGAAATCATGTATGATCAGAGATCATCTGCATAGGGATCAGTCAGATTCCTCTGCAGATGATTGTTGAAATGTTGCATGTGCAGTGTACAGAAACTGAGAATTAGAGTCCCATTTTAAAATTAACACTGTCATTTAGTATTTTACTAATGAAAGTGAAATTTAGTGAGCACATTGTTTAAATGTGGAGCTGTTTGGGTGTAGAAGAAATTCAAAATCATTTCTTCACGACGCAAGTTGGCAGATGTGTTGAAATATTGGAAATATTGACCCATTCCCTATTTCCATTTCATTTCACACCTTAATTTTATGTATGTTTTAATTGAGTGTTTACACTGGGTTGAAGAATTGTTCTAATAATGTCAAGGGTCTTTGAAAAAAAAATTCTGTGTTGCAGCACTCAAAAGATTGTCCAAAACTGGGAGAGGGCCATCCTGAAGGGGGAAGTTGCTCTGTATTTAAGTGCATTATATTTTATGAACTTAATTTTTCAATAAAAGAGATTTGTATAGCACTTAATTTTTTTTTGGCTCTGTGGGGGGTAAAGATGTGTGAGATTTAATAAATAGAATTACATCATGTATGAAAAAGAGCTGATAATTGTTATGACTTTTTAATGTAGTAATTTCACATGCCAGGCATTTTTTTTTACTGATAATATTCTTTTGTTGGTGATATGAATGCATCTGATTTCTCATTTTTATCTTATGTGACTTTTTTTGTTTTTTTGTTTTTTGTTTTTTTAGAAAGAAAGAAAAATTTTAGAAAATAAAAGACTTGATCTTGATGCTTGCAAGAATAGGCTGAGAAAGGCAAGGTCAATGGAAGGGCAAGCTAATGTAAGTAAACTTAGAAGTATTGCATTGTATATCTTGCCATTGTATATCTTTTCAAAATGATTGGAATCTATTCTGCCTGGGTAGAATAAGAGTTTGCAGGCTTGCTCAGTAGCAGAGCTCGAACTGCTTAACCAAAACTAAGTAAGATATTTGAGATCTTTCCCACTGATACTGTAAAGGTCAACTAAAAGCTGGGAAACTGAACTTTCCGTAGATTTCCATACTTAATGTCAGCTCTGTGTTCTGTTGATCTGCTGTGTAATGTTTTTATGTGTGATACTTACATACTGGTTTCTGCAGAGAGTGGAGATCAGTATGTAAAATACACCTGGATTGATTTATTTTATTATCTCCATTTTCCAGCAGTTTCATATTGCTGTGCTAGTTTGATTACATGGTAAGATGGTAACACATTGAATATATTTAGAAGCCTGTTAGCTTGCAATAATATCGAAAAAAAAATTAGGTTGAAAAACTGTTTTTCTATTGGCAAAGATGTTTCTGCTTGGTTTTTTTTTTACCAATACTATTTAATGATGCTATTGAGTTTTGCTAAAGGGGTGCTATATGAGAAAATTACATATTTGTTTTGAAGTGAAGCAGAACTTTCACAAACTGTATGAGTTCAATGAATAAAAAATGAGGGATTTTAATGTAACATACAGTGTCCGAGAATTATTGGACACACTACAAAATTATGTACAAAAAAACAAAACCTATGAGCGCTGTCTGTTTTTCTATGTCACGTATTACTAACACAGTTTCTATATTTTTGTTTTGCAGAATTGTTATTCCCAGAATCCGATAGATGGTGCTAGGTGTGGCCTAATGAGGAATGTATGAGATATGCCCAATCAGTAGTCATGTCATCCGTACAGCAGAAGGCGATGTGTGTGTTATGGCTTGCGTAATTAAAGTCTGTCATTAAAGTTAAAAGACTGTACTGTTTAGAGTATGGTTGTAATCCTCCGTCAACGAATTCAATTAAGCGGTGGATGAAACAGTTTAAAGAAACTGGCAATTAAGAACATCGTGGAGGAGCCAGCAGGCCTAGCGTCAGCAATGAGACGGTTGACCAAGTTAATGAAAATTTCCGACGAAGCCCCAGGAAATCTGTTCGTAAAGCAAGCAGAGAACTGTGCATTCCGAAATCGACAGTTCACCATATTTTGCACAAGAAATTAAAGTTTTATGCTTTTAAAATTCAAATAGTGCAAAAGATGTATGTAAATGATCACACTCTGCGATACGCTTTCGCTGTGGATATGCTGAATCGAGTGAAAAACGATGAAAACTTTCTCAGTACTGTAATTTTTAGTGATGAATCCACATTTCATGTATCAGGTATTGTGAAACATCACAACTGTAGGATATGGGGCAGTGAACCACCTCATGGGACGTTGAATTATCTTGATGTGGCACTCAGAAGAAATAGAACATCCAGCTTCGATTTTGACATTTATTATAAACCGACAGCAATACTGAACCCTGTTCCTCCTGATTCGCACTGCCCAAAAGAGTGCAAACTTTCTGCGTTTAGAGCCTGTTTCTGTAGGGCATTTAACGTATGCAAACCCAACTTCCTAAATAATAAGGAAATTGATAATATTTATAGCAAAGGTCTAAAGGCTGGATATAAGAAGGATGACATAGACAATATACATAGAACTGTAAGAAATCATATAATGTCAGTCATAACAAAATCACCTAGTAAGACGATGAGATACGCAGGATCCATCACATATGTTCGAGGCTTTACATATTGGTTAAAGAATTTATTATGTAAATACAACATAATTTAATAGCAATGAAGTCCCTGACCCTGTTATCACATAAAATATCAAGTTGCAAGGAGAGACAGTGTGAGAAAGGAAAGGTGGGTGTGTATGCTATACTGTTGGTATATACTGACAACACAGGAAAGATATATATCAGAATGACAAAGTGATCCTTGGACACTAGATGTAAAGAAAACGTGCGAAGTGTCAACCAGGACATGCAGAATATAGCCCTCTCCAGAGGAGTCGTGTATTCATTGGCCTCTCCTGTATGGAATAGTGTTAAAAGAATTGTTCCTTACGTGAACTTAAAAGAGACTGCCATCAGGGAAACAGTTGAAATCCTATCCAGTAAAATAGCGTGTAATGATACAGTTTCTACTGAACTACCAAGGGTGTAGCATGTGTTATTAAAAGACGGAAACATGTTGCGACGCACCATATAATTGCGTGATAAAAATTCATGTAATATGCTCGTGACGTCACACACGTTATTTTCAAAAACATCTTTGTTCATTATGTGTTCCAATTCCCTGCATTTTTATGTCTACCATTGCTTTGAAAAAGCCTCCCAGTGGAGTGCAAAAGCATGGTGAATCTTTGTGTTTAATACACCACAAAAATAAATGGATTTAATACGCTATATGCATCTCTTGGTTAATGGGCTTCTGTCTCGGGGGAAGCAACTTCAGAGTGCAAAGATTGAAAATTCGAAGACGTCACATTCAACACTAGAATCAGAGGTTTAGACAGGGGAACATTATTTTACTTTCAAGATGTGGAATAGTCACTTTGCCATGCAGTAAAAATGTGTAGGCCATAGCAGTAACACAGCATACTGATAATGGCAATAGTAGCTGCAGGAAAGTCAAGAGTTCTCATTCAATTAGTAGTGGAGCATGTAAATACAATCTGTTGAACAGATTCATATTGCACTAACAGCCACACTAGTGACAATACAATTAGCTATAACTTCCACTGGCTGTCACTCCATCTCCTGTTGAAATGTTGCACAACAACTGAAAGAGCGGAGCCTTCGTGCGTACCAGCCATTGCATCAGTTCCCACTGACTGCTGCCTATTGTCAACAGCATCTGGAATGGTGCCTTCCACAGGCCACCTTGGACACAGAATAGCCTCATCTTCACTGATGAATCCTGCTTCTGCTTGAGGCCCAATGATGGGTGCATACATGTGTGGCAATGAACATAGAACCATTGTGGAATGCTGTGCTGTGTATAACCTTTCTGGCTTGGATGGTTTATTTTTATGGTGCAAGGGCCATGTGTGGCCAAAGAACGCCACTTTCTGGCTTGTGATAGCATAAATTCCTTTTTAGCTGTTCATTCATCGTTCACACAAAAGAGCCATTCACGAATGACCATTCTATTTCCAAGTTGCCGCTATGCTTACTGAGTAAATTGTTCGGTGCAGGGATCCAGTGTTGTGCTTTCAAAGCCACAGCTCTTTTCGGCAAACTGCCCAAAAGAACATGAACTCTTCAACCAGTCACTATTCACAATAAATGATTTGCTGTGAGCTGGCTCATGGCAAATGATTCAGGCACACCATTCAAATAAATGGCATTCACAAATCATTGATATTAAATTTCATCATTATTTCTTAGCTGACTGCTGGTTGCTCACTCACATAACAGTTAGCACATATTAATTCTCAACATTACTTTTCTTATTGGGAATTTGTTTCTGAACTTATGGTGGTGCAATAAGTTAAGTGTGTGGTGTGACTTCAGTGTGTGTCACAGTAATGGCAGTTTAAATAATCATTTCATGGCAGTGAGAGTGAACCATTCATAGTGAAGAGTGATTTGATGTGAACCAATTGTGTGTCCATCACTACTGCTGGCATTATGACATGGGAGTCATCAGTTGCAATGATCATTGCATTGCTGTTTGTCAACAGCAATCTACCTCCCTGCTACTGTGTCACCAAGTTGCTGGAAGCTGTCACTCTCCTATTTCTTAATTGGATGCCTGAGGCCATTTTTCACTATAATAACACCCACATAAAAGTGCCACAGGGTCTGAATGTTTTTGTGGTATCAGCATGTGCTGTCTAGTGCTTTGTCCAGTCAAGCATGTGATGTCTAGTGCTTTGGCCATCCAGCTATTTGGATTTCTCTCCAGTCAAGCATATGTTGCCATGATTGAACGCCATATACATACCCATCAGCAGCCAGACTGGTCCATGGCTGATGTGTCGAATCTGGTGCAAGTGGCTTGGTGGGAAATATTACAGTAAGCTATTCAACATTTGTATGACTCCATGCCGAGATGCTTAGCTCAGTGTATATGCTATCAAGGGGATTTTATATTATACTGCTCTGTCCACAGTAAACATCATTTGTCAATAAATGTGTCCATTGACATCTGCAAATATTATTGTGTGTTCCTTACCTCATGTGCTGTCATCTTATCTGTATTCCTTTTGCTTCAGAGTGGTGCAATTTTAATGTTAGAGTATTAACTTTATGACATTGTATATGCGTGTGTTCAGTAAATTGTTAATTTTGTTGCACTTAAAAAAAGAAAGAAAGAAAACCCACTCTTAATTTTCTTGAGTCTTTACCTTATAAACTCTGTGTCATTTATTTTGTAGTGTTGAAATTTATATATAGCTTTATTAATTCCTCTGTTGCAATAAATTCTATATCTAGCATTTGAATGCAAGTATTCCTGTAGTCTTGGAAACTTGTATGCATAATTTTTCAGTGATTTGAGCTCTTTATGAAATAATATTTTCTTGTCTTTTAACAAGACTAAACCTGACTTGATTCAAAGGGAAATACAACAGGTAAATTTTTCACATATGTGAAATCATAATTTTTTTATTGTGTTTTGTGCATTAAAAATGTCTACTTTTTACTTTTTTATATATATATATATTTTTTTTTTTGTGTATTTTTTTTTTTTCATATTAAGGCTTTCCTGTTGCTCTCATTTGACATTTTGAACTTAGTATAAAAATACATGTCGTGTAAGTTTGCTTAGATATCAAGTATTAATATATATTTTCAATGTAAAAACAAATTTAATCTTTTATGCTTTGTGCAAGTTTTTCTGAGTCCCTAAAACATGGGTTTATGGTGGATGATGTATTTGAGTTTTATGGTGCAATACATAATTTTACATGTTGCTTCACATTCACAAGGAAAGATTTAGAATTAAATAAGTTGAAGTGAGTATAAATTCACAATATCACATGATTCTGAAATGTCAAAACACGGTTCACAACTCTGATAAATTCACAATGTCCAAAATTAGTAAAATATAATTAAAACTGGAAAAAAACCAAAAAAAACATGCTGAAATACAATTTTATAACATTGCTTATTTCACAGTGCATGAAACTGTTGAAATGCAGGTAAACAAACCCTTAGTAACATAAGATGATGATTAACATTCTTGCATGTCTCGTGGTTATGTTCAGTTAGCCTTCGTCCCCGAATTCAGCTTGTCATTGAACTGAACTCTATTTAAATGTAAATAAAAAAAAAACTGTCTTTCAGTTAAGTTAATCTGGTTTGTGTCTGATTTCTGTATTTTAAAAATTTCAAGCTGTCTTCAAGCATGTGTTGTTTGAGCTAGTCTTGCATAATCTGGAAAGGTTTTTGTATATACATTCAAATCCTGGCAGCCTATAATTTATGTGCTGCCACCTGTATGCTACAACTTTTAAGAAGAAAATCTGTGTGGTCTTTTCTTGCATGGAACTTAACTAGAACTGTTTGTTCCTTGCTTCATTTGTTTCTTCATCCCTGAGTTTAAACATTTGTTTGCAAGTGTTGATAAGCATGAACTTTTTTTAGGGCTACCAGGACTAATTGATCAATTTGCAATGCAAATTTTCTATGTTTATAGTGTGATAACATTCCAGAAAGCCTCATAGCTTTTTTGGCGATGGGTACCATCTTGCTGAAAGAAAGCAGTAGCACAAATATTCTGTTTAATATTGGTTTTCCTTTGTCAAGATTCAAAGGTTTTGTAAACACTGGGTGTTAATGCAGGTGGATTAGTTATAAAACCATAAATGTTGAAGCATAAAAATTAATTAGAAGAAACAGAATGAATATTTTTATTACTCAAAGAATGTAGTAGTTTGAGATTGGTTTTTGTCTGTCTGTCTGTCTGTTTGTTTGTAATTAGAAACCACTTTCAGTTTTCATTAGAAGCATAGTCCACATAAGTATGTGAGTAAATAATGGTAGCAGTTACATTATGGACACACAAGTATTTGGACACCTCTACATATGCAAATAAACATGCATTTGCAGAACCAGTTGCACAATTTCAGTGCTGTATATAAAGGGGAGGCATTGGCACAACTATCAGACCACATTTGAAATGACTGTGCCATGTGGAGATGAATTGATAGACTTCAAAAGGGGCTTGGTGGTTGGATCCGACCTGACTAAGCAATCAGTGCATAGCTTTTTGCTGTTCTTTTAAGATTCCCCAAATTCTTTGTCGCTGAAATTTTTCATTGATGGAAGCAGATGGTGCTACTATACAACAAAGTCACATGCTGGGAGGCTGTACAAACCAAGTGATTATACCCAGCAAAGTGTACTGCTGAATGTGAAGAAGGCAGGCACATGTCTTCTACAATGTCACACAAGCCACTGGAACAGCTGTTGCTCCAGAACAATCTGTTATGCAGTCCCCATGCTAGATCAGCTGTGCTCAAACCCTACTTCATACTAGACAATGCTAGATGGCAACTGCAGTGATGCCTTGCTCATCATTTGTGGACAACAGAAAATTGGAAGGGGGTTGTGTGGAGTGACAAATCACACTGCTCATTCTTTCATTTGGGTGTGACATTTTCCTGGGGAATGCTGTCTGTCAGATTTCATTGTCTCTACAGTCAAGTTTTGAGGGGGATCTGTAATGGTGTGAGGCTGTTTCTGCTGGGAAGGACTTAGTCCTTTAGTTGTGGTACCCCCCAGCCTAACAGCCAACATGTATGAAGGCATTCTGAACAGTTCCACACTACCTGCACTGTGGCAGTACTTAGGCATAGATCCATACCTGTTTCAGCAAAACATAGCACTTTGTCACACTGCGAGGTTTGCCCAGGCCTGATTTGAGGAGTTAGTTCGACCAGCCCAATGTCCTGATCAAAATCCAGTAGAATATCTGTGAGCCAAGCTAGATCATCGAATCCCGTCTCTGCTGATAAGACCTTCCCTTACAGCAATTCTTGCAGGAAAAATGAAGGAAAATTCTGCTGCAGTCATGTCCAAAGGTAGACAACTATGTATGGCTTTCTACTAAGAAATGCTCTAGTTTCCATTTGACCTAGGTGTCAGAGTACTTTTGTTTGTTTGTATAGTGGAATTTACATAATTTCGTGGTTGATATTGCATTTGTTTAACGAAGTGGGTAGCAAAAAAAATTAGTGCCCCGATCACTTTAGTTGTGCCTCAGACCTTGATTTCACACATACAGGAATCTTTATAGAGAAATGTGAAAACATAGATGTGTGGAAAACAGTGGATACATCTTGAGGGTGAAACGACAGCAGTTCCAAAAACATGTTCATGTTAATAGAATGCTTAAGAAATGTCAAGATTTGCATGGGACCTCTGTGCTTTTTTAAGATGTTTAAAGGTTTTAGGTGTGGTTTGGTTTTTAAGTACATTATTTTACTTGAGTTTAGGGTTAAGAGGTAGCTAATATGTGATGGGGAATGCTGTATTTCACGACGGACACATGGTTGAAGTGAGGCAAAGTACAACAGCCATTTCTCATAATGCATTTCAGTTATGATTTTTAAGTGTTTTTTAATAGTTTTAAATGAGAAGTCCTACTAGTTTTTAAGTAACAGTTAAGTGAGTTACACAGGTGAATACTTTTTATTGATGAATTTAGCAATGTCAAGTACCACAAGCTCTTTTCATAAAGAAGATAAACATGCAAAATATTGTAATTTTCTACTAATAATGTAGGATAAGTGTTTTAGATTAATTTTTAATCTGAAACTTACAAATAAACAAAGCAATATTTTTACTTCTGTTGTTCTTGAACATAGTTTACACTTGTCTACAATATTTTACTCTGCATGGTCATCCACAGCATAACTCAGTCATTAGGATACACTTTGGACATATCTTGTAATCATCATTTGTGTCCCCACAACAGCCACTGCATACACCCATTCTGTTTATGGAACATCCATGTCTGTCATGGTATAGGATGCTGAGATCAATTTGTTTATGAGTAGTTTATTGACCATGAAATTTGATGAGGCTTCATTACTCCTTGTGAATGTTAATGCTGATTATTCTCCCTGAGATTGGCTTATAGTTTTAACTCCTATGTCTGTCAGCAGCTCTTAGCTGTTAGACGCAGGAATACATGCATCAGTATACCACCTTTAGGTGCAGGTTAGCACTCGCCACCCGGCGATTAACTGGCAACTTTGACGATTAAATTTATGGTTAGTGTTCTCCAGTTTGGCCATTTGCCATTTTTAGTGCCAATTTACAAAAGTATAATAATTCAGAAGTAAAGGTAAAAGGAAGTGAAACCAGTCTAACTAGGGATGACAAAGCCTCGATAGTTTTTAACATCGAAGTTTTAGCACAGTAATCAATGTTTAAACCTCAATGTTGCAAAACAAATTTAGTGCGACACTGCCGACTCGTCGGCCCGCGCATGTCATGCTAAAAGTGCGGTGGGCTGAATGATTGGCCCTCGATTTTGACCAAAGTAGTTCCTGAATCAGACAACAGATATTGGCATGAATGATCATATCATTTATTAATCATCGTTTTGAAATGAAATCTCCATAAATCATACTGTCAAACAGCAATATTATTGAAGAAATCAGAAGAGTATCAGTAAGAATCATATCATGATCACTTTCACTAGGCTGCCCAAGTGCACTTTCGTCGCGTGACGGGAGGAAGGCTAATTTTAGCCACAACTTTTCCTACTACAGTTGAGGCAGGGCTGTTCACGTGGGATTGTGGGTGAATTATAGAACGTGACACTGTCTGAAATCACTTTTTCAAGCCCTGTTCAAAGTGCAATAACACGCAACTCGTCCCAACTCGCAAATCACATGACAGTGGCGTGTTTATTTTTGTTCTACATGTTCCATGTTCTTAAATAGTTTTATGAATTCTGTCATATTACTGATATTGTTTTTGTAATTTGTTAAATGGATTGAAATTATTTAGTGTATACCTGTGTAAAACCAATGCATAAAATGTGTGATTTGTTTTCTTTATGCAAATGAGCATTATCTGCTGCACCTGTGTGTTACTAGCAGCAGGAAGATTTCTATGTGGAAGAATGGCAACAGTTGCTATCTAGTGTTCAGTGGGTGTGGTTGTCTGGCTTTCTTCTTCAGTTTATGTTGTGTTATGCCACTAACGGCGATGAGATGTGGTGTTGAATGATGCATACATAATCCTTTTGCATCTGCTGTTTTACTAATGTTTTTGTTCCGTGTTTGCATTTGGAGAACAAATGGCAACAAACTACTATGATGTGACTAAGTATTTGTTGCAAGCTTCTTAAATTGCCTGAAGTGTGGCTTTAGCCTGACTTGGGACATACACTTCTGCAAATCTGGAAGCCCATTGTTTCTATGATTTTTCTCGTGGACTTTCGCTGCACTAGAGAACGAAATATGGTATTTTATTACCAGAAACTCTTCACATTATTCATTTCTTTTTTTCCCAAACAAACCGACACAATTGCAAAACTCTGCAAATTATAAACCCCCCACATTTTTTTTTCCCTAACTCGTGTGTTAGCTGAGGACGAACGTTACTAACAGCTTGTTCCTCAGTATTTCCAAACATGCATTTTGCTATGGCACTGAATTTTTTCATAAGATTGTTTGAAATGGCTAGTTGTAGTGAGAGTGAAAGTTTGCCAAGTGACAGTGATGATTTTGAAACATAACATCAGTCTGTGAGGGTATATTCAAAATTAAGTGAGTTATCATTATATTTCCTCATTTTGTTTTGTTTTTTATTTTTTGCAGAAGAATAAAATTATTTCATGTAAAGTTATGTTTTTAAAAAATTCAGTTATCTGAAATGTGATACATATTTTTTTTATATATTACATTAATAGAAATGTTAAGAAAAATCTTTTAAAGTTAAGGGGGAAATTTTTGGCTCAGAATATTAAAATTTATGGAAAGTACAGCACTTTTTCTTGAAGCTTTCAATTTCTAAGAAAATGGCTTAGCATTTTTGGCATATACACACACATTACATGTAGCGCTAAAAGGGCTTAGATCTCAATGTTGCAGAAGCCGATACGTCAAAAAACATCGCGGTTTCATAACCGATGTTTGAACTTGATAATGCTTTCTACATAAAGTAAATGAATTTCTTTTTGTTGCGTTCTTGTAAAGAGGAATGAAATATCATCTTTTTATGTTGTGAATTGGCTGTTTTGGTCAATGTTTTGTCATTAAAATAGAGTTCTTTTCCTTGATGCTACAGTAACTGATGCATAAAAAAAAACGGAGGTTTCCACCGATGCATCGAGCGTTTTAACAAATATTAGTTATTCGATTTGAATTGGTGAGTAATCACCAATCAATATATTGAGCAGAGATTTTGCCCACCAATGTGCCCATTTGCTGCTGCAGATGGGAAAGTGTGAATTCTTCAGCTTATTAGCCAAAAACATTGAAACATCGAGGTTTTCACTGATACATCAAAAATTTCCGCCGATACTATTGATGTTTTGGGAATAAGTAAACCCAGAGGGGAAAAGAAATTTACAAAATGGTTTTTATTTTGTGCAGCGACTGGCTTCTTTTATGTTCAGATATAGCCATCCATGTAAATAATTGCAGTTACATTAAAGTTTCTATTAACACCCCCCCCCCCCCCCCCCCCCGCCGCTCTATTTTTTATGATGGAGACTTCTTCTTTGGCCACTAAGATTAAACTTACCAGCCTTTTTTTTTTTTTTTTTTTTGGCCACTAACGTTTTGGAATTACAGGTCACTGGCCACTTAACCAAATTTCCAGTCTGCACCTCTAACACCACCCCTTTCATACCAATTTCATTCCAGTCTTCACTGGTTATGTTAGATCTTTGTTAATCAATTGAGATGCATATCATACATTACTCAAAATAGTAAAAAACTCTATTCACATTTTTCTTCATGTGAGAAACAAAGTCCAATTCTTTAATGGCTATAAGCAAAGTGTGAGAATTAACACAAAATTATGGAAGTGAATGTTGCAAAACTGAAGCACTTTACACAAAATAATATAATGTTAAAAAGGTACCTTAAGTCCGACAAGCAACATAGTTCTGCATAGATGTAATAGTAATCAGCTCTGTACCATTGTCCAATATATCGGAGTAACACTTCAAAAAGGCTAGGACTAGGTTGTAGGCCGAAGTGTGTAGTATAATACTAGTCCAGTTCAGCTCCATTGTCCTATATATCGGAATATCACTTTGCAAAGGTTAGGACTCAATTGCAAGTTGAACTATGTGGACAGTTCAAAAGGCACATCCAAACTCGCATTTAGTGTAAACGCATATAACAAATGAAAGGTGAACAAAATATTTTAACTCCCCACTTGGCTACGGAAAAAAGAGACGGAAACTTCACTTCTTCACAAAAATATAAGCAAACATCGTGCGATATTAGTGCACATGATATGCATTTCGGTACTTGTTTGTACCATTATCAAGCTGTGTTCTGGTGGCTCTGCTGGGGGATCGGGTAATTATATCCGAAGACTGCCAATCAGTGGCTGTCATGCCACTGCCCACGTAATCCTCGATGTCACATGTTTAGTTCGTCTGACCGAGCATCTCGCCGACAGGTTGCTGCAAGTCGACTTGTAGATTCAGACCATCAAACCGATACTGAATTTTATCAAAAAGAACACCATGCTGGCCTGATTTACATCTTTTTTATGTTTACTATCAATTTCATCTTTCATAATCTGCTTCCAAGGGTATGGAATGTCGACTTTGTGTGTATGTAATGTATTCCACTGGAGAAAACCATATACAGTAGAGATGAATATTATGTACTTTGCTTTGCATCTCATCCAGTTGGAGCCTTACCATTATGCTGTAATATATGTGGAACTTCCTTAAGTATTCTTTAAATTCTTTCATTTCTGGAGGCCAATTCCATTGCTTAGGCATATAATGCAGACATTGACTGAGGGTGGACTCTTAATGCAGTTTTAGTTCATTGCTGCTCAAGTTGGAATCAGGGAAAACAAGATAACAGGCAATTTTAGCCAGTGTTGCTATAGTGGTAGTGGCTTTCAACTGTATTTTTCTGGAACTGATTTGAGTATTAATGACCAGATTCTGCAGAGTGGCAGTGTGTGGAGTCAATATTGGACTGTGAACATTGTGAAAACATTTTATACTGTAGTATTTAATGAGTCATTGTACTTGCTCATTTTTGTATTGATCATTGTTGCTGTGTTCTAATTTCTTTTTTTTTTTTTTTTTTTGCTGTGTTTTATTACTTACCCATATGTGTTGAACACACAACAAACTGTTATTTAAACAATATATTGTATTTATTTGCATCATTTGTTATTTTTTCACTGTTTTTGAATTTGGTAACCTCTGGATTTCAATGATATATCTGTTGCTAAACATATTTTGTTTTCTTAAGACAGTCAATGCTTTTTTTATAAATCATATTGAATGAGTTTTTTTTTTTTTTTTTTTTTTTATAGAATTGCAGTTTTTTTTATAGAATTGCACACATTTTTATGGTGATTTTTAACAAGTCTTTTCACTTCTGACTATTTTTGAAAAAATTGCAAGAATGCTTTGTCAATTTTTTTTTTTTTGCTGTTTTTAAATTAAAAACTATTGCTGCTGTTATACAGTATATATATTTTGCTCCCCATTATTTTCACATCTGCTGTGTGTTTATGTATAACATTTTATATTTATTTGCGGATTAGTTTGTTGTATGTTTTTCTGCACTTAGGGTATGGGCACATGTTAATCATTTCTGCTTTTTCACTGCAAAAAACCCAGCAACTTATAAATAAACTTTCTTATCCTCCATATCCCTGAGCCATTATCCTTTAAACAGGTTGTGCAAGTGTATGTCACTGTTGATTATGAGTAAACTTGTAAATGCAGTGACCATCTCATGCTGTAGTTTATGCCGACAAACATAAGCTGAGAGCTCAACTTTTTTCTGCAATTGATTTTTAATGTATTTTCGTTTCAGGCTGAAACAGAACTTAGGATATCTCAAGCTGAATTTGACAGACAAGCAGAAATCACAAGGCTCCTTTTGGAGGGTATCAGCAGTGCTCATGTAAGCTTTTTTTTTTTTTTTTTTTTTATCTTTTTATCTTCTATATGTCATTACTACCATGCATACCATTTATGCATTTTTGTTATGACTAAATTTATTTTTCATTCAGGTGTAGGAATGTGTTTGCACATGTATGCAAATTGATACAAAAAAAAAAAAAGATAATTTTGAATCATTGTTGAACAGAACCACCTCTGTTCCATATAACAGACTGAACACTGTCTAGCATAGCTTTCATGAAATATCAGGTATCAAAACAGATTCAATTGTTTTCGATGTGATTTCTTGTTTGAAGGTGCATAGCTGACGCCAATGGATATGTCAAATAGCTGATTCTAGTATGCCCCAGATGTACTCAATGCAACTGAAATCTTTTAATGAAGATTGCTATGAAGATAATGCAAAAGTTATTGTGTATAACACTTAAAACCCAGGGCTGTTTGTGTTCCGGGTCTAACCCAGATTTCCAGGTTTGGACGATCTTTCATACCCGGAATTCCGGATGTTTAGCTTTGAAGACATTTTTAAGACTGTTAAATTTTGAGTTCTAATAAGCGGCAAAGCAAAAAAAAAAAAAAAATTTAAAACGATTCATGGCAAAAGTATGTACTAAAAAAAAATTGCTTTTCACCAATGAATTAATGTGATAATAATATTGTCTTTCACGCCAATGCAGCCGATTCGAGCTTGACGCCTGAAGTCTCGACATGAAGCCAGCAGTTTGTGCTGTGGTTGTCCGTTGTCCTGTGGAAAGGCCATGCGTGCAAATTCTGTCATTTCATTGGCGCTTCTGCTCCTCGATGCAAAAAAATGGATTTTCGCTCTGATGAGTGATGTGGGATTGGAACTTGGAGATGGCGGGGGTAGCGAGTTAAAGCAAATAAAGTATGTCACTCACGCGTCTGCACCTACACGTGGGAGCAGCCTGCCTCATTGTATTAGTAAGTCAGTGACGGAGGAGGTGTCTTTGTTTCCCTGATGAAACGTTTGTGGTTTTTTGTTTAGGCAAAAGTGTGCGTGCGTGTGTGTCAGTGTGTGTGTGAATGTTTTTAGAGATTTGAAAGTTTACACGATTTCAGTTTGTTAAGTTCGTCATCAACGATGAAATTTTTAACCAAAACTGATCTCAAGACGTTAGAGGCCTCAGTCAAAAATAAATTCCGGTGGGATTGGATAGGAAAAAAGACACCCAGAAGGAGAAAGCTGGGATATGGTGTCGGAAAATTGATACAGCTGGGTCATGTTTCTGCATATATAAATGGAGTACATGCTACAGTTCTGCCTCCAAAACCTGTTGAAGCAATTATAACGGCTACTTGTAATAGTAAAGGTTCTTCCTCTTCGGTACACAAGCAAGACACTGCAAATGAAGGATGTTGTAAACGTAAGCATCAGCCTGATAGCGTCTCCGCTAAAAAACAAATGAAGATTGCACGTTTTTTTAAATAGTGTTATTTTATTAGTGAATATAACTTTAGATTAACACCACACCAGACTGATGTTTTTTTTATTAATAAATGGGACTTTAGATCAACATCCAATTTGCTAAATATACTGTTATTTTATTAGTAAATAGAACTTTAGGTCAATACCACCTGATTGAAACTTAACGACTAAAATTTCTGTTAAAAAAAGATCAATATCCTATGAAAATGAGGAGTTGCCCGTCTAGTGACATAAAAACTTGACTGCAGATTTTCTTTTATTTATTTGCCAAATGGGTAATTTTGTAATTGGAAAAAAAGGCAAAACTTTTTTAAAAGGTATGCTATGTGTGTAATTGGTTTATTTTATACAAATGCAAAATTTTTATTAACATTCTTAGTGTGGTATATGTTAAAGACAATATCATGTAGTTGTCGAAATCAAAGTTACTTAAGTTTCACTGAAGGAATTAATTTTTTTTAGCAACAAATTAATACTGCAAGCTCAACCCCAAAATAATTTACTGTTGTGAGCAAAAGATTTAGGTAGGTAGGTAGTAAGTAATTCCCAAAGTGAAACCATTTTATCTTTCGAAGTATTGGTAACAGCTTTGCTGATAAGTATAATAATTAGAGGTACTAATAGTAACGGAAATACTTTTGTTGTGCTGGGGGGGGTTACCCACATATGTTCATTTATGTCTCTAGTTTATGCATTTTCACCGTTGGGAGACGCCGATGATTTCAGGGTTTCGTGCCTTGCCTTGCAAACACCTCTGAAAACCATTTGCACACACATGTAGTGAAGGAGTGGTGGATGGATGCATTGTTATCTTGGAAGTATCCTGATTTGTCAGGATCGTACACGAGATTCTTCAGCGGAATCGCGGAATTCCACTTTTTCTGTCATCATTTGGGTTATCCTTGAGATCGATGCAGAAATGAAGAGAAAATTTGGGGGATTAATGTGGGGGTGTCATTTTCCATCTGGGAATGGTATTTCGTCTTCCAAAACTTTCAAAAACGGAAGTTAAATGCAGTGAAGATTTTTCCCCGTAATCGTAATTTTTGTTCTCACGATGTTACCTCTGTCCAGTATTGTTGTTAAATGTCATTTTACTGTATAAATGTTTGTATTTTAGTATGAAATTGAGGGCAACGAGTTCCGAAAACGGAAGTTAAGACGATGTGAAGATTTCCATGTAGTCTTCAGGCATGAGATTCGTCTGTGGATTCGAGAAATTCTGCCATTTCCATTATCATTTGGGGCATTCTGGAAATCAATGCCCAACTGAACAGAAACTTTGGGAGGGTTGGTGTTGGGTGGAGGGATTCATTTTCTGTTTGAGGACGGAATTCCGTCTTTTGAAACTTTCAAAAATGGAAATTAGATGGAGTAAAGATTTATCCCGTAATCATAATTTTTTTTCTTGCGATGTTTCTTCTGCCCCCCAGTATTTTTGCTAAATATCCTTTTATTCCATAAATATTTGCATTTCAGCTTAAAATGGGGAAGAATTTCTGAAAACGGAAGTTGGAAATAAGATTTTTCTTCCGTAATTGTAATCCCCCCCCCCGTTCGCGATGTTTTCACTTTTCTGTGTTATTAAATCTTACTTTCCCTCATAAATATTGGCATTTAAGTTTTGCGAGAGAGGGGAAATTTGTAAGATCTGATGCATGGTGTTCAAAATATTCATATTTTCAAAGTTATGTAAAATAGTGAAAGCTATGATATCATGCATTCATTTTCCTCAGACTGAAAGTTCTTTCAGCATGGTGGATAAAATTGTCATCTGAGGGGTGGGGGAAGAAAGAAAGACAGAAAAGGGACGATGAAAAAATGGGAAGGAAGTGATATCAACAGAAAATAAAATTAAGCAATGAATGCTTTGCAGCTACAGAATGAACAAAGAAGACAAATATGAAATACAGCCATGAAACTTGCTAAGAAGAAAGCAATACAAGAGGAAACTTGAGCTGATGTTCTAGCAAGTACAGCAACACAACAAAACAAAAAATAGCAATGCCGTTTAAAACCATATTTTGTTTTGAACTCTATTTTATGTTGTAAATACAGCAGTGTGCTCCACTTTAATATTTACATAAATGAGTTACAGTAAACAATTCCATCTCGTACTGTGTTATATTCACATTTTTCTCATTGCACATTTTGATTTTTCATTCGGTTAAAAAGTTCAGGGTTTTTGTCTCTTGGTCAGCCTCGTGTATGCAGGATAAAAGTTCATCATCACAAATTTACTCATAGAACTTAATACCTGGACATTACACAACCAGCCAGCCAGCAGTCTTCTGAACGTTCGTTCGAGGAGGGCCAGGTTTGAGTCTCGGGTGAGGTATAGGTGTGATGTGTTTGTCTTATAACACTGGTGCTGGCTTTCTCCCTTCCCTAGAGCCAGCAACCCTAAATTAAGGATAGGCTTATAGCATTTAGAGTTGTGCATAGCATTTAGAGTTGTGCATAGCATTTAGAGTTGTTATTAAGGATAGGCTTATAGCATTTAGAGTTGTGCATAGTGATCATTAAACCCTGAAACAAACAAACAAAAAAAGCCAGCTCGTAGAGTATAAGAAGTGTAGATCCAACCTGTACCACCTAAATGGTGCTCCGTACAGGCACAGTTCTGCCAGCAGTTCAGACTGTTGACTTCAGACATGATGGCACCATGTATGTGATTTCTTGCAGTTCATGCTACACATGTATATGGCTATTTCAAATGATGAACTACAGACATTGCATTAACACACTTTTCATTTTAATATAACGAAACAACATTTATAAATTCAGTTATTTATAACTTAGTGTCTACTATAGTTTTGTGTGGAACCCTGATTCAGCTTTTGTAGTCCTGAGGAAGCTAAACCAGGGTTTAAGGAAGCTTCCTTAGTTCTTGCTTAGTCCTGAGGAAACTCAACCAGGGTTCTATGTGAAACTATAATAGTCATTAAGTTACAGATAATTGCATTTGTAAATGTTTCTTTATATTAAAATGAAAAATACACTGAAGTGCCAGAAAAACTAGTACAAACGAGCTTATGCAAAATACATAGCAACGTCACCTATGCGAATACTCGATTGTGTCCACCAGTGCGTATATAAAGCGATAGACATCCTTGCCAGCTGTCAGAGCTGTTTTCGGCATGAGAATGACAAGTAATAACAATTTAAGCGATTCTCAACGCAGTGTCATAGTTGGCGCTCATGAAATGGGCCATAGTATTTCGGAGGTAGAAACTAAGTTAGAATTTTCACAGACGACCATTGCAAGGGTGTACCGTGACTGCAAGAATTCCGACAAAACCTCCAACCTACGATACCAGTGTGGCCATAAAAAGACATTGAGTGAACGTGACCATCGTCGGCTGTCAAGAATCGTTTCAAGCGATAAACGTGCAACATTCTCGCAGATATCATTGGAATTCAATGCTGGAGCCTCAACGAGCATCAGCGTCCGGACTGTGCAACTGTACCCTGCACAATATGGGCTTTGGGAGTTATGCACCTCGCTTGGGCACGGCAATACCGCCACTGCACACTTGATGACTGGAAACAAGTATCCTGGTTTGACGAGTCGCGTTTCCAACTGTATCGGGCAGATGGAAGGACTCGTGTGTGGCGCCAACCCCATGAAGCCATGGATCCTGCCTGTCAACAGGGAACTGTACCGGCTGGTGGGTGGTCCGTAATGGTATGGGGTGTGTTTAGCTGGACTTCACTGGGACTCTTGGTACATCTACAAACGTCTGTGATCGACCAACGCTATGTGCACATCCTTTTTGACGAGGTACGCCCGTTCATGTCCTGCATTCATGCTGATGGGTTGGGCCTGTTCCAACATTACAATGCACCTCCACACAAGTGTCGGGACGCCACATTATGGTTAGAGGAGCATTCATCTGAGTTTAGGGTGTTGCCATTCCCACCCAAGTCCCCAGATCTGAACGTGATAGAACACATTTATTATATTTGCACTTTTAAGGTATTAAACCCCTGCAAAGTGTGCATGGTTTACATGCAATTCATTAATGATATACTATTATATCATTAATGAATTGCACGTAAACTGTATATAGTTTTTTAATTGAATGTATGAATGAGTAGTATGCTTGTGTGGTTTTTATGGAATTGACGAGCTATGGTTACATCTCATATGGCTAAAAAACCCAGCGTTGTTTGCCTAGCAAATAAAAATATAAAAATAATGTTTCATCCCCGGAAGAAGGAATCGTAGGCAAGGTGTCTGTAAACCTTTGAAGGCCAACAACATTACGATAATTGACGTGCTTGAAGTGTTTTGTGGATGGAAATTTCCATGATCTTTAGGGAAAGTGATTGGTGATTTTTAATAGTATATCAGTGATAGAACACATTTGGGATGCCATCCAACGCACTATCGAACACGGGAATTCAAGACCTCGGAATACACCCGAATTGTGGAACACTCTGCAGGAAGTATGGTTTGCATTGCCTACAGCATATTTCAAGAAGCTAGTGTAGCCCCGTCGTATTTCTGCGCTCCTGTGGGGGACCTACCAAGTATTAGACTGGTGTACCAGTTTTTCTGGCACTTCAGTGTACATGGTTATTGGTGCAAAAGAGCACACAGTGACTCTCATCAGACATTATGATGTTTCTTCATTGGTCTGCCATCCACTCTTTGTATTCAGAGCAACAATGGCAACTACACTCATTGTCATAAAAATCTGCGCACCAAGGAGGTGGCTTTGGATTGAAATGAGATTTTAGTAGTGAGATGGTACATACCAAGGGCAAAAGTAATTACAATATCACAGCAGCAGGACGATTTCCTGCAGACAGGTACACATTCCGGTCAGCGTTAGTACCACTTCAGACCACCTGGTGCTCAGATACATGCAATGATACTGTTGAGCATGGAGTCAAAGAGACGCTGTATGTTATCCTGGGACAGATTGGCCCACACTTCTTGCAACTGATGCTCTAAATCACGAACACTCTGACATGGAGAAAGCTGGCATCCCTTCTGGTTCCACACATGCCCGATGGGCAAGAGATCAGGCTATCTGGCAGGCCACGGGAACATCAAAGCATGACGTAGACAGTCCTAGGAAAACTGAGCTGTGTACAGGCGGGCGTTGTCTTGTTGGAAAATGACTCCAGGCTGGCTTGCCAGGAAAAGGTAGCACATGGGGCCGCAGGATCTTCTGTACGTAACACTGGGCTGTCAATGTCCCTCGGATCATTGCGAAGGAATTCCAGCTGTCATACACAGTGGCTCCCCAGACCATCACGCCTGCAGTTCGGAACGTGTGCCACTGTACAGTGAGGTTGGGATTGTAGTGCTCACTTGTGGTCCCCCACACTCTGACACAGTGGTTGTCCATTTCCATACAGAAGCGGGATTCGTCGCTGAACACTATAAGTTACCAGTCCATAGCATTCCATGTTGCTTGCTGCTGACGCTACTGCAATCGATGCCAATGATTGTCAGGTGTTAATGGCAGAAAATGTAAGGGCTGTTGAGAGTGCAGGTTCTCCTCTCCCAGGCATCTGGAAATGGATCTGGCTGACACAGGAGTCCCTTGTACAGCGGCCACATGTCTCTGGATATTGGACAAGGACATTGTTGCATCTGTGCGTGCCGCTCTCACGATCCCACAGTCCTCTCTGCTGATGGTGTCTCTGGGTCATCCAGAGCCAGTCCGCCATGTCTGAATATTTTCCTATGTCCATTGCTCTCAACATGATTGCAATGTAGTGTCCAACCGGCCCAAATGGTGGCCAATTCGGTGCGCCGGCAACCCTGCCTCTCATCCCGAAGATACAGTCTCATTCAAACTGTCTGAGCACTGTGAATTAGGGCATTGTCATCTTGATAGATGGCATCCCCTGCAGGAAACAATGCCTGAGTCATTGGATGTACTTTGTCAGACAAAAATGGTTTCATACACCCTGCCAGTCATTCATCCTTTCAAGGTGATCATGGGACCTACTGAAAACCACAACATGACCACCCAGAGCATAACAGAACCACCACCATGATGCACTGTTGGGAGCAGCAGACAGTCTGGGTTGTACGTTTCTGGCGGTGTTCTCCACATGTAAACACATCCTGCGGTGGGAAATAGTGTGAATGTGGGTTCATCCGACCACAATACACGCTTCCATGCATCGGCAGTCCACGTTGTATACTCCTGGCACCACTGCTGCCCACCATTGTGCATTCCCCTGTGTCATTAGAGGGTTTTGCAATAGCAGCTCTGCCATGAATATCTTGTTAATTCCTGTGCACTGTTTTTGTTGATACTGGGGTCCAAAATTAGTGCGGCACTCAATCTGGAGGTGCAGATTGAGCTCCGCACTAATTTTTGTCACCGTGATCATCTTATTGTGGGTAATAATCCTCTTTAATGCTCTCCTGTCTCTATCGGTCAGGATCATTTTCCAGCCACTCTTGTGTTTTGCAGACTAGGTTTTACCCCAAACACAGTATGCTGTCATGACGCTAGACGCAGTAGCTCTCGGTACCCCCTCTACCCTGGCGACTGTTGCCATGGAGGCACCAATAAGCCGGCCACCAACAATTAGCCTTCTTTCAAAGTCTGTTTGGTTGGTTATTTTGTCATTACCCTGAAAGAAATTTTGCAACATACTTTCAGTGCACTTAAACAGGACTTTGGTTCTAAACAAAGCTATTACTATCAAAAAGTGGATACCTTTGCATATTGCGGTGTACGTAGCTGCATTAAAAGTCACGTCTCTGAGCGTGGTGTTCACACTATTCTGGCCAACCCCTGTAATTAGGATTTGTTTATGTCAGGGAATTGGTGGGAAAATGGTAAAATTAGTGAAGGAATTAGCATCACCCAACTCCAACCTAAATGTATTTTGTATTACAGAAGTGTGAATATCAATCCATCGTACTTAAATGGCAGATTTAATAAAGATGTGACATTGGCTTTGATTGTACAATGGCTGCCATGTTGATTTAAACTCTGTAGGAACAAAAAGCAGTGGATGTGGATGTAATTATAAAGAAGTATTTCCCCTTTTCCAGAGTTTACATGTACAAGAGTGGTCAGTTTATTAAGACTACCTACTTAATAATGAGTTGGAATATTTTTGACTTCAGAGCAGCAGAAGCCCTCCTCAATATTGATTTGACTAAATAGTGGCCAATAGATGTCAAATGGCATCATTATATTCTTGCAGATTGAATGGCAATGTATCCACATCCTATGTCCCATTTTATTTCATACTACAAATGCTCCATAGGATTTTCAAACAGTATAGCATCACCTTATTCGTGCAGATTGAATGGCAGACATCTTGTATCCCATTTGAAATCATCCCACAAATGTTCCATAGGATTTGCCAACAGCTAAACTGTGTCAAAAATTTTGCTCTAACAATAAAGATGAGACAAGTTATTGACTTTCTGATTTAAAATTGTTTGTTTTTTAATCATAATTTACAGTATCTGTGCTGTCTGTTATTGTAATTGAAAAAAGACCACTTATTCTTACTTTGTTTCAGGCATATTCTGTATTTATTCTAATGTAAATTATAACAAATATGATACTATTTTGGTGTTGCAATGTGCATTTGAGTGTACTGAGTATGTGTACATTATATTGCCAAGAATTATTGCTTATATATGTCAAGCAAATATAGTATTTCAGAAAAAAATTTCATCTGAGCTCTGTTATTTCAATATAATTAATTTATGCAGTCCCTTGAAGCTCATAACAGGATTTCATTTGTTCAAAATCCTTCTATTATGTAAAAGTCTGTTGTTTGTAAAGGATGTGTGATTATCATTGTGCTTTTCTGTTGCTCTTAAAAGTGATCAGTTGTACCAAATCAAAAAGTGAAAACTTTTGGCAGCAGCATAGCTAAGGTCAGAAAGGACTTGAACCAAACTTAATATTCCAAAAAATCACTATTCTGAATAAAATGCAGCAGTACAACATAATGTGATATATATATCTAGAGTACTGCTTTCTAAAAAATAGAAAGAATATCACATGGATGAAAACTTTACTCTTAAAAAATATATGCCCATATTTCTCATTCCTTTGTTTGATTTGCATTAATCCATCTGAATGCTTGCATAAGTTTTTGTGTTACAAAGATAAGCCTTGGACAAATTCTCTTCTGATGACAGATAAGAAACTTTATAACAACTTAAATAATTAGATTCCAGTTTTAATTATATTTTGCTAAGCAAATAAAAGTTTTAGTAAAAAATAATTTGTCAATATATCTGCACTGTTCATCTAAATTAACCAGGAGTATCTAGAATAATGAATTTGAAATGTTTACGTTTTGAAAATGCTAGATCCAATCCAATCCACTTTTTCATGAACTTATCCTAAACCCTTTCTTGCTTTCAATTTACTAAAGTACTGTTACCACTAGAAGAATGATTTTGTTTATTCATAAATATGAATACATCATGCTAATTACAAAAATGAAAGCAATTATAATTGTTTTTATAATTGTTTTAAATTGTTTCTCCATTTTTCACTTAGGCTAATCACCTCCGCTGTCTTAATGACTTCGTCGAGGCTCAAGTTGCATATTATGCACAATGCCAACAATTCATGATAGATCTACAGAAAGAGTTGTCAAGGTATGTGTCTCCTATTCACATAATTGTGACATTGTTGCAGTACTTTTATATATTGTTTTACTATAAATATATTCTGCAGTGGCCATTTTATGAATTTTTTTAAAGGGAATAATCATAGAATTTTTATACATATGTATCACTATGCTGTTCTCTGAGATTCAGAGTTTAGCTCCAAAAAGAAATACAAACTACCAGATAGTTTTTGCTTACTGTTGCCGTATCAAACTTCTCCATTTACAGCGATCTTGACGTACAACTCGGGCTTCACTGACATCCATTACACGCCGTACACAAGATCTTCTATACTTCATACTCATCATTTGTTTCTCATGCAGACACTCCTGAATGTGATCCTCCCATTACTTCTTTGGCCTTCCTCTGCCTTTTTTCCTACCACTTGGGCTAAAAAGGTTTTCTTAGTAAGCATCTCATCACTCATTCTTTCAGCATGGCCAAACCACCGAAGCATATTAGTCTCCACCTTGCTAACAACATTTTGTTTCACATCACACAACTGCAACACAATCAGAATGTGTCTTGCCAACCCCACCCCCACCCCACACCCCCTGTAAGTAATGCATTTCTCCAGCACACAAATGACTCGTATGTTTCTTCTGTAGTACCCAAGTTCACTGCCATACATCAGAGTAGGAACAATTACACTCTCATACACAGCCATGCGGGACTCTATTGAGAACCCATCATTTCTGTGTAAACCTCCCAGAGCAGCCATGACTTTTAATGAAGAATTCACTTGCCTACTAATTTCACCATCCAATTTGTTCTCTCTGTCAAACATGCTTCCTAAATACACAAACTCACTCACCTGGTCAATCACTGTGCCATTTACACTTACATTAGATTCAGTGCTACCAGTTTCCCTCTCAAAAACCATTACTTTGGTTTTTCCCATATTTATGTTCAGTTTGATTTCATGCAAACTTCGTACATCTGGGACAACATACTCTGCAAATCACTTTTGCCCTCTGCCAAGAGGACAGTGTCATCAGCATACAGCAATCTTCACACACGGATATCACCAAGACATAAACCAGTATTATCTATTTTGGCATCACACATGCACGCATCCATAAATATATTAAACAGCCATGGTGACATTACACAACCTTGTGTGACTCCTGCACCAATAGAAAACCATTTTGATAAAACACCATTCACTCGTACACAGGCTCTATTGCCAGCATACATGGCTTTTACACTATTAAGTAGATTACCAGTAACACCATATTCATTCAATACCTTTCACAAAAGTGTCCTATTTACTCGGTCATAAGCTTTCTCTAAATCTATGAAGGCAGCAAAAATTTGGTTGGTGCAGCATTTACCAGGCACAAAACCACACTGAACATCCCACACTTTCTCTGATGTAAAACCCCATACTTTTTCAATAACGACCTTATCAAACACTTTCCCTGGCACACTTAATAGGCTTTCCACCTTCTCCTTCCTATCATAGTTCTTGCAGTCAGTCTGATCACCTTTTCCCTTATACAAGAGAACAATGATAGCATCCTTCCAATCCCGAGGGACCATTCCTGACTCCCAGCACAACTGGCAAATTTCAGTTAACCAATCAATTACAGAGTCACCACCATATTTCAACATCCTCACAGTTATGCCATCAACTCCCGGAGCCTTACCATTCTGAAAAGATTTTAGAGCTTTACGCACTTCTTCTCTTTAGATCCCTCCTGTGCTTTCATCCTTCACTGTGTCATCATCTGCATCTGTCTCAGAATTATCTTTGCTTTCCTGATCTAATAACTCACAGAAGTATTCACCCCATCTTTCACTTAACTCATTGGGCTCCCATATCATTTCCCCAACCCTATTCCTCACACAACTTAACACTTTGCTTCCCCTACATTTCCTGAGTCTCGTGTTCTTCCAGAAAGACTTCCTATCTTTCCAAAAAGCCAATTCATGCCTTTCCACCTTCTCCTTCCTATCTTTTGCCTTACTCTGGCGAACCAGCTTAGCGGCTTCACGCTTCTTACAGTGATATTCATCCACAGAAACTCTACCTTGCAACATCCCCAAATAGGCTTCCTTCTTTCTCTTTACTGCCTCTTCAATTTCACTATTCCACTAAGCATCACCTCTATTGTTACCCACTGTTGTGGTGCCACAGACCTCTTCAGCAGCAGTGACCACACAGTTCTTAAAACATTCCCATTTCTTTTCTACATCCCTCTCATTCTTCAGTCGTTCTCTGAGTACGTCAGAATAATGCTGATGATTTTCAGGGAGCCTTTCAACCTTTATTCTTTCCATCCTGAGCCTCTTCCTATTCCTTTTCCTCCAACCAACATTCAGTTTCGCTCGTGACACTACCAAGTAATGATCAGAGCCAACATTCGCACCTCTCATCACACAAGTGTCAACAACTAAGTGTTTCAGATGCTGATTGTAGATAACAAAATCTATCGCACTCTTTTGACCAAGAGTACGATTTTCCCAAGTATATGTGTGGATATACTTGTGGTTGAGAAATGTATTAGATACATACAAACCATTCTCAATTCAGAGTTCAATTAATCTTTCACCATTATCATTCACACAAGGATCATTAAACTTACCCAGAACATTGTCAGAAATTGCATTCTGCACACCTACTCTAGCATTGAAATCCCTTGCTATTACAACTTTCTCTTTAGCACTAAACTGGCTCAAAACAGCTTTTAGCTCATTCAAGAAATCTTCCTTCCTATCAGAGGGTTCAGAGTCACAAGTAGCATACGCTACAACAATTACTATTCTCTGAAGTTCCACTTTCAAACGAATCCAAAGAATTCTCTCGCTTATGCAACTATAGTGAATCAAGTTGTTCTTCATCTTTTCACTTAAAATCACACCTACACCAGCCTGTCCTCTCACATTATCCAATACTCCAGACCACACACTCATCATTCCATTCACTTCTTCTATACCCATTTCCTTCTTTTTGGTTTCACTTACACACAGCACATCCAATCTATACTTATTCATCTCTTCAATCATTTAATTCATCTTGCCATTTATACCTCTAGTATTCCATACACCAATCTTACACTCACTCAGCCGAGATCTCTTTCTGATTTTCCTTCTTCCAGTTCCAGGTCGATACCATGGTGGACCATCCTTCTCAAGTGTAGTAGGTCCACCATATCCCACACTTGAGTCCATTTTTGCATTTCTTTGTCTTTTTAATAAGGTAAGTACATCAGGCTGGGGATTAGCCCACAGCTGACGATTCTAGTTGGTCATTCAACCTAAAGATTCTGGAACAAAACCCTGTGAGTTGGTGTCTTTTCGCCAATGCCACTAGCTGGAACCTCTCCAAGATTCACAGAGGCCCTAGTTGCTGTTGTGTGTGCCGTTTTTACCATGGAGCACCCCGAGGAGGCAAACCCATCTCTATTTTGAAGGAAATAATAGCACAGTGAAAGTTGTATGCATGTGTCTTTTTCCAGCTGTTAGGTAATTACAACAGTTGGATTATTTTTTATAAATAAGGAATAGTGGCACTTTTTTATGTACTAATGTTTAGGGAAATCTGCCATGAGTGTACAAAAAACTTTCCTTATAGGAGGGGAGGAGGTTTCAAAAAACTTGGTATTATGTGTGTGTGATTCAGGATTGGGTCTTTCAATATATTTTTTTTTTTTTGCTCCCAAGTGTATATTGATACCATCATCTAGGGACAGCTGATTGGTAAAGGAAGTAGGTGTTCCTTTCACTGCTTTTCAGGTGAACAGGGTTCAGACACCTCCTGGATTTCCTGGAATTAAATTTTTATTTTCCAGGGCCCTGGAAAACTGGGGGGAATGCAATTTTTAATGACTCCTGGAATTTTTGTATTTCTTTATATACTGAACTACTAATTTGGTTAAAAGATTTAGCAGCCAGTGTTGCATCAGAAACAGTAGCTCTTCTCCAGCTGTGAACTGGAGTGAGAGAGTGTGTGTGTGGTGGGGGTGCAGAGAGAAACTTCCTTGCATAAAGGGGGTTCGGTTTGTGAGGCCAGCACAGCTCTTGACTGTTAAGCATCTTCTACCCACTACAGGGATAAAAAATATGATTTTCTATCTTCGCATAATTTTGACAAAACTCTCTGAAAATTTAGTGTGCTTAATAATTGCTAAAAGAAACAAACCCACCAAATATTGGATGAATAACATAAAAATTGTGAAAACTAGCCACTAAAATTTTTAATCACATTTGCAATTGCGGGCAGTGGCAATATATCATAATAAAAAATTGTATGCACAATTCAAAAAGTTTTCATTTGATTGTAGTGAAATTTGCAGGGCAACCTTATATGACCCAGTTATGACATCTGTGAAAATTTCAGATCTTTTAATTGAAAATTCATAAAATTAATTTTTCCACACTTTAAAAAAAAGCATGTCTTTTGTAAAAAAGATAGATCTTAAGTTATGGTCCATCTGTCTGTGGACACCATATCTCTACAACTAATAGTCCAATTTAAAAAAATATTTTTGCATTGAGAAGCTTGAAAAAATGTTCGAATGAGATGATCCTTTATTTTATTTTTTTTTTCATGATGCACAATTTTGCCACTAAAGGGCATATAATAAATGCAGATTATATCGAATTCAAAATACATTTTATTCCATATATTTGCTTCTGAATGTCCGATTGAAAAATTGGTTCACCTTTCGATTCCATTTTTATTGAAGACTATTGTAGGTATAGTCACTTTTTCAAGCTACGCATTGATTTCCCATTAGGGGCTTAAAAGTTAACTGCATTTTCCCCGATATCTCTGCTTCTAAAACTCCATTTTGAAAAATCCTTTCTCCAGTGGATACAGCTTCTGATGGGAAATCTTTTGCATATAATTTGTAATTTTTGGTAAAAAATGGTTTGGCCACCAGAGGGCAGAAGTATTAATTTCTGCTTCTCTTGCATTAAAAGCAAAATGTAAGCTTCTAAAATCTCAATTGAAAAAATTTGTTTGTGAACCGATACCGCTCACTTCGGTAAACCTTTTCTGAATATTTTCTTCTTAAAATAATGCATGATTTCTCCGCCTGGGGCGTAGTCTTATATCATATTTTTTTTTTTCGATATCTCTGCTTCTAAGAGACCGATTTGAAAAAAAAAAAAAAATCTTTCTGTGTTGTGTAGTTTCCGCTGTGAAAAATTTTCATATTTCAAAATTTTCTAGTAATTCACAGATTTTTGCCAGGGGGCGTAAATGTAAATTGTATTTTCCCCAATCTTTCTGCTTCTAAAACTCTGATTTGAAAAATTCTTCCTGTGTTGCATACCGCTCCTGGCGGGATATGTTTTTCATATGATTTCTGATATTTGGTAAAGAATGGTTTGGCCGTCAGGGGGCATAAGTGTTTATTTCTGCTTCTGAAATATTTGCACCAAAATTTGAGCTCCTGAAAACTCGATTGAAAAAATTCTTCCGTGGACTGATACCGCTCACAACAAAAAACCTTTTGAGAATACTTTCTTAAAATAATGCATGGCTTTTCTGGCAGGCAGTGTAGATGCATATCTTAGTTTTGTCAATATCTCTGCTTTTAAGAATCCGATTTAAAAAATTCTTTCTTTGTTGGAGAGCGTTTCTGGTGCATAATGTTGTTCATATAATTTCAAATTTTTCTTAACGCAAAAGTCTGCCACCAGAGGGTGGAGGGTGTAAGTTCACATTTCCGTTACAGCAATATCTGCGGTACTGAAAACACGATTGAAAAACTTCTTTCTTCGGTCGGGTACTACTAACTATGCAAACTCTCCCAAAATAATGCACAATTTCGCCGCTAGGGTGCACAAATGCTTAATCTGTTTTTCTCAATACCTCTGCTTGTACATGTGCGATTTAAGAAATTATTTCTACACCAGATGCCATTTACCTTGTAGAACACTTTAGGGAGTGGAGGAAAAAGAATTCTGTGTGTCATTAAAGAAAGTTGCCTTGTGATTCATCTAGGGTCTGCTTGACATGTTTAATGCTAACATTAAATATTCTGATATTTAAGAATATTTCAAGTTTCTTCGATTTTTGACCAAAATTTTTTTTATTTAACATAAGATGCTTTTCAAATTACCTTGATTGTTCTAACATAGCAAAGTATTCTGTCAGAAGATATGGCATTTAGTCGAATACTAAAACTACAGATTATTACATAGTCTCTCTTTTGTAACCAAGCGGTGGTGAGGATTATAAAGCATCCCCTCCCTTTCCAGTTTGTTCCAATTGTATTAAAAGCATGCCTACTGCTTCAAATTGCTTTTTCCTGAATCTTTGAGAGAATTCTTTTGTCCACCCTACCGTACGATCGACTGTAGTAATTCCAAAGACAACAGCGTCTTTAGGCAACTTAAAACCTTGCATCCTGATATCACTCAAGGGAGTTTTACTGACGAATGGTACCTTGATACCTGCTATCTGTCGCCTCTAATTGTGGGAGAGTTCAATTCCGCCAACTGCCTAAGTTCGTACGGACTGAGAATAAATGTAGAAGGTAAAGGAACACTTACCATTTGAAAACACAACTGCTATTGAAAGTGGAAAACATTATTATTACCAAGTCAAACATTCTCATGTATTAAATTACCTAAAATTTTTAACCAGTAGCCATTTTTCAGAAGTGAAATATCAAAAAGAAACAATAAATCCAGGTAGAGAATGTAAAGTACATGTTGTAAAAATGTGCATTTAAATGTTTCCCCTCATACTAAGTAGGCATACAGAAACATAAATATTTCACTGTCTGCATTCAATGAAGGCGTGTTACACGTTGAAAATAGAAAGTTAATATTTTTATACAAGTAAAAAAAAAATCTTTTGTTAGAATTCTTGAAATCGTCAAATCATGCGTAAGTTACGTTGAAAATTATAAGCGGGACGTTTCGGTAGTGACTTCTACCTTTATCAGCCATGGAATGAGACACGTGGTAAAAGCGTCAGTTGTTGCCATTTGACCATTTCAAGAATTCTAATGTTTTGTGTGTTACATGTTTTCCTGCCAATTCTTCTCACAGAATATATATTTTTTTTCTTTTTGTTTCCTGGTTCCCCCAAAGGGTTGGCATTCCAGCTTTTCGGGTTTTTGTTTCTGTCTGGTTTCTTGAATTCCAGAGTTTGGAATATCCTGCCGTTTAGGTTTGTGCCAAATGGATAGGAAAAAGACTAAATCCTGTGAGGCTTGGTGATGCACAGTGCCATTGAGGTTTACATGATTCATGATGCTATGTGAATGCTTTGGGGTCTTTCACTTTAGCTCAGTGCCTGCACTCTGATATGTAGGCACTATGAAAAAATATTGTGTTACAGGGAAGAAAATTGTCAGTATTATGCATGTATTTATTTATTATTATTTTTTTTTTTTTTCAGAAATGCAAGGAAGCATGTTTAAGGTTTTAATGAATCAGAATGTCCCATCTCTACTAATGTGTATACATCTTTTCTGTTTTCAGTTGATGTATTCTAAAAGTGTAATACTGCCCCAGTAGCCAAATGGTCTGATGCACTCCTGTGAGTATTCGCCCAAGATAGACCTGGTTTCGAGTCCCGTATGAGGTATTGATGGTGTATTTCTCTGATGGCACTGGCTCTGTCCCTTCTGTGCAACAAGTAGCCCTAAATTAGAGATGCACGACTGATTATATCACCCAGAGTTGCATATAGTGGTAAATAAACCCTGAAGCACGAAAAAAAATAGTAGTAGTAAACTTCACCGAAATAATTTGCAATATAGGCAACAAAACTGTAATTCCAGCAAAGGTTTGGGTTTCTGGAATTTTTTATGAACTCCTGGAAAAGTCCTGGAATTTATTTTCTGTAAAAGTGTACAAACCCTGGGTGAATCTTGGGGAAGGGGGTGGATGCTCAAATATTAGTAGTTTTTCTTCCTTCAGTTGGAGTTAATAGCTTGTGATTGTATATTGCTGTGCATCTGCACTTTCCAAACATATCTTTTCATGTCATGTCTGAAGCATGATGTTTTGTGTCACTGTTGTGTGCCAAATAGCGTTTATTCAGAATGCTGCGCAACACAAATGCAGAAATAATCGTGGGTATGTGGAAGGGTAGGTCAAAACAATGCCCTGGATTGTGAAAATTTATGAGAAAGAAAGAACTAAGCACAAAGGAACTGAATATACATGGTCAAGTTACATTATTGTGACCACCAGCTAATATCCAGAGTAACCGTCGTGTGCAGCGTGGACAGCAACTAGATGAGCTGGGAGTGACTCAATAAGGTGCTGGAAGGTGTTCACAGGTATGTGGAGCCAAGCTGACTGCAGTGCGTCTGACAGCTGCTAGAGGGTGAGTAGTGGAGGATCCATAGAGCGAACAACACGATCGAGGTGGTCCCACAGATGCTAGATTGGGTTAAGTCTGGGGAATTAGGGGGCCAGGGAAGTACACTGATGTCCTCATCGTGCTCTTCCAACTACTCTCGGACATTTCTAGCTGTGTGGCACGTCGCATTGTCGCGCTGGAAGATCCCATCTGCCCCAGGGAAGACAGTCGGCATGTGTGGGTGTACGTGGTCTGTACGGATGGATTCATAACGAATTTGGTCCATAGTGCCTTCCATAAGTATGAGTGGACCCAGGGAATGCCACGAAAACATTCCCCAGACCATAGCGCTGCCCCCACCAGCTTGTGTTCTTCCAGCAGTGGTTAAAGAGTGTTTGTTCTCTGATGTTTCTTGCCTTATACACCAGCATCCATCTATTCGATGAAGCAGAAAACGTGGCTCATCAAAGAAGGCAATCTTTCGATAATCAGCGGAGGTCCGATTCTGATACTGGCATGCAAATGCAAGCCTTTTCTGCCGATGCATCTTCGTTAGTGTAGGTGCAGTGACCATCCATCTGCATCGGACCCCCATGCGCAGCAGGGTTTGCTGAACTGTCATTTTAGACACGCTTCCGGTAGCCCCCTGGTTCATTCAGCCAGTGAGCTGTTCCACTGTAGCGTGTCGATCGGTTGTCATGCACCTTCGCAGCCGACGTTCACCTTTCACATCAATGGCGCGTGGTGCTCCTCAGTTTCCACGCCGCTTATTCGCAACGGTGCCATTTCTCCAATCAGGATACACTTTAACCACAGACATGCGAACAGTTCACAAACTGCTCTGTTTCAGAAATACTGCCACCCTTGGCCCGAAAGCCGATAATCATCCCTGTTTGCAAATCTGATAAATCGCTCCTTTTATCCATGATAGCAACCAGTGATATGTTTTCAGAATGCCTACACCACAACTTATAATACCCTCGAAGCCAGCTCACGACACGTGCCTTCTTTCATTGGCTACGTGCTGTTGACATCAAAAGTAGGAGGTAGTCACAATAATATGGCTCAACTGTGCATGTACACCCTTTGTAAAAAACATTTATCTAGTTTTATTGTGTGCATGCATCAGAAGTAACAGCAGGAGCAAAGTTGCTTACTTTTGCTTTACTCAGCAGTAAATTAATTAAAATAATCTTTCACAAAGAAACTGTGACACAAAGAGTATTCTTTAAAATGCTGAGCTTTGTTTATTTTAATTACTAGTGTTTCTGGCCTTTAGTTTTTCTTCAAAGCCTGCCATCTGTGTTATGATAGCAAATTCGAACAATGGAGGGCTAATTAACAGCACTTGTTGCTAGTTCATTTCCACCTTTCATTAAAACTTAGTAATTTTGAGTGTAATGTTGTATGAACGGGCAGTGACTATTGTTGATTAGTTAGTTCTCCAATTTATTTTTAGTTTATTGTTATAACACTAATGGCAGGCCTTGAGGAGTGACTATAAAGCAAATCTCTGTAATTAAAATAATATTAAGTCTGTGTATAAGTTTCCAGAGTTTTATGTTCAAATAGATGTATTTACACAAGCAGGTCACATTTAATCGTCACTGAAGATGTCTGTGCTCCATACGGACAGCCTGCTTCAGCCATCCTGCTGCTTGTCTTCCATACTGCAGTCACCACTTTTGAGGTTCACAAATTACTCACAACACATTCTTGTACCTACAGCTTTCCGGCCATATGCAGAGCCCGACTTAAGACTAGTGGGGCCCTGGGCACAAACAACTTGGGGACCCCCAGGCATGAATCATACTCTTAATAAATTAACAATGGTACTTGCGTATTAAGGAAGCACCCCTGGTGCTTCGCGCAATTATTCTATAATTACGCGTATAATTGTATAAAGTACAAGAAGTGCTGCCTTAATACACAATTACTATCTACTTTAATAGATGCAAGAAACAAATGTTCCAAAATTGTAAATTAGAAGTACTCATTTTTATCTCCAGTCGCTAACACAAAAGTACATGAACTCACTTTGTATTAATCGTAGTGGGCTTTCCTTGCCTTCTTTAAGGCAAAATCAGTAATCAGCGAGCTAAATTTTTCTTCTTCTTCCGAGCGAGTTATTTTTACTAAACCGTGAGGTTTATCCCACGATGTGGCATAAACCTCAAACACGGGTTAGTAAAAATATTTCTTTAAATATTCATGTTATTTTTTAAAAATAAAACTGATTTAAACAAGTGTAGTCCGCCGAATTGCCATCTTTCAAATGGATATTTATAATCGATTTTTTAAGCAACAAATCGATGCATATTTGCACTCAGTGAAAATTAACTGGTGCATGCTGTCGTCGCTATTTTTGCTGCCCATAATAATAAAAATTAAATGTTAGTGCTTAAATTGAGGCCCCCGAGTCCATTGGGGCCCCGGCCACGGACCCTGTGTGCCCTTGCGTAAATCAGGCTCTGGCCATATGCGAAACAAATCCACTCTTATGCTTCAGTAGCAGTCTTTTCAAGGTTAAGCGTGAACAACAGGTATTGGCAAATATGTACTTTGTCAGTCACCATGTCCTAGCTCAACTAACTGCACATATGAGCTGTCTGCCAACACATGTTGTTCAACATAATGTTACCACGTTGAACCCCCCCCCCACACACACACACACACACACAAATTGACAAAAATTCAACCAGTTTGCTTCTATAGACCACTCTATGAAATGCAAGAAACTTAGATCCATTAATAAAGCATAGACCCAATGATAGCTCAGCAGTTTAAAGAATCTTCTTTGTTTCTTAATTCCTTTATAGAAGATAATTAGATAATTTTAAGTGATTGCAAGGTTTTCTGCTGTTTTGCAGAGCAACAGAAAAATTTTAAATCAGTAGAACAGGCATTTCAAGTTTAGGTCAACCCCCCACACACACACACACACACACACACACACACACTCACACTCACTCTCTCTCTCTCTCTCTCTCTCTCTCTCTCTGGTTTGTCAGGTCAGAATCTTCCAGCATAAATTTAAAAGTATCAAAAAGCACCACAAGAGCAAACATCTATTCAAAAATCATGCCTCAAGTTTTGGGGAAACTAGTTGCACTTGCAAGCTGTATATAAGGGAGAAACCATTGATCATGTTTGGCAGTAACTTCTGTTAAACCCATGTAGGCCAAAACATTGGTATAGCAATGACACATGACCTGAATGTACCATAGAAAATTGTATGGAAAATTCTTCGAAAGTTTTTTACTCTCTTGCTTTATCAACCGCAGCTTTTGAAACGATATGAAAAAACAGCAAAAAGTTGTCACAAATTTTGCGTCAATATGACAGACCCTGTGGGAGAAGCTGTATGATTTGGCTATCTCTCTTTAACTTTTTACATAATTATAAACTATGTACAAATTGTTTGTTTCTGCACTTCATTATTGTTGAGAATCAAGAAAAGGAATTTCTTATGTTAATCCAGTGGGGAAATGCAAAAACATCTGCATTTTAATTTTGAGAAGTTGGTAATTATTTTAAAATTTGAATTACCGTAATTTTGGGTCTAAGCCGTGGCGTATATGAGTTCAAAATTTAATTTTCGGCCTGCGCAGCATAGACAGCTTTTTTTTTTTTTTTTTTTTTTTGTCGGAGCGAAATTATGTAACGAAAAACGTTTTGGCTTGTTCCATTCTTTTTCCCCTCAGGAAGATATCTCAATTGAGAGGGAATAGATAACGATGCTACAGCCACGTGCAATAAATTCCACCCAACCCCTCTTAAAACAAGACATGACAATAATAGGCTATAGGATTGAGGTGGGACAGGTAAGAGAGAGGTGACTCCGATAAAACTTGGAAAAAATCCGTTGCGGGGGGGGGGGGGACTTTGTAGGGAATCGGATCATGTTAGCAAGGATCGTTCTTGTTTCGTGCTCCAAGCAACTCTCTTTGAACTTATGACGTCATCAGCTTTGCTCCTTCTCCCTTCTTGAAACGGGATATTCGACTACCATCCAAGATCGATTGTCATTGGTCAATCACTCCAGGACAGCACGTGCAAATTTGTCAGTGACTTGTGCGTTCTTTGCATTCAGTTCGCCAAATCACATTTTCTCGAGTACGCGTAGTTCTACGTTATCATGGAAAGTAAAATGACGAAACGCAGAAGTTATGCTTCTAGTTTTAAGCTAATAGTAAATAAATATGTTTTTCTGAATCCTGGAAAAACATCAAAACTTCGATTATTTCAGGCTTCACTGAGGCAAACATTATTTCTAAAAACTGCGGTGAAACGCCTAGGACAGCGAAAGTGATGCGGACGACCCCGAAGTTTTTTTAGGTGATGAGCTTTTAAAACTTTTTAATTCGGACAGTGAAGTTTCCAATTTTGATGGATTTGATTGAGAAACTATGTGTACCATATATTTTCAGAATGTTGTGTGTCAATTTTTTAAACTCTTGAGACATGTCTTATCATTGGTTTAAGTGCCTTATGAATTCTTTGAGTAAATTTTTATAAAATAGGTAGTAGGTAGGGTAAGTGTTATCCTTAAGATTGAATCTTGTTTAGTTGATATTTTTATTTATTATTTGAAAGATCAGGTACTATATTTTTATCTACTTAATGTTTTCAAGATTCCGCCGTGGTACTACCCCATCTTACTGCGAAGGTGCGGCATATATGGAGGTGCGGCGTTTCTGGTGATTTTTTTTTTCATTCCGCCCCTTTTTTTTTATACGCCAGTGCTGCTTATTTACCCAAAATTATGGTACTGGCTGGATTCAAATCCTGTGAATTAAGTTTAGAATAACAAGTTTTTTTTCCTGAACATTATTGTACAGTAAGGCACTTGTAATTGTTAGTTTCTGATTGTAGTTTTAATGTCACTGTGTAGAGGTAATAATGAAACATCGAAATATCTGTATTTTAATAAACAAAGGGCTGGACATCGTCAGCTTAAAAAACATATTTTGAAGTAGAACTGTGCCGCCCCGGTGGCGCAGTGGTCTAAGCGATGGCCTCTGGTCATTCGTCCGAACGGGGTCTGGGTTCGAATCCCGGTGAGGCATGGATGTTGTGTTGGTCTTATGGCACTTGCTCTCTCCCTTCCCTGGAACCAGTGACCCTAAATTAGGGATGGGCGACTGCTTATAGCCCATTGAGTTGCTCACGGTGGTCGTTAAACCTCCAATAAAAAAAAAAAAAAAAAAGCGGTTGAACTGTGCAGATGGGTTTCCTTCTAAAACTCACTTATTGTATCTGGTAACTTACATACCATCCTAAACATAAAAGTATTTTTTTAAGCAAAAATTTACACCAAGTAGAATAATTTCACCAAGAGTACTGAAATTTGAGCAATTTTCAAAATGTTAATTGGTTGTTTAGATAAATATTTCAGGCATGGGGGTGTTGCTTTTTTTGATTAATACTTCTAGATCTGCAGATGGCAACAAACTTTATTTCCTGGTCTATATATCTCCACTTAAGGATGCTTTGTTATCATGATTTTTAATGAATGTTTGTGGAAAGATTTCATCTTGTGAGAATTATCTCTTGCTTTTGATGGATGGTATGAAACTGTGAAACAAAGTTATGTCAAATATTTTATAAATGTGTTATGGGTAGTGAAAATTAAAAACTGGTATTGCTCATTGGTGTTTCAATTACTTTCCTCAGTTTTCAAAATTGTTTATTTTTGACTAAATCTTTTAATATGGTATCAAAGATTGCCGTGCATATGTACCTGGTTTAGTGCTTCTTGCTCATTGAATTATTTCTTGTAAAAATGTAGCTGCAAAATGGTTGATAATTAGATATGCTTTGTGTTCTGTATAGCTCTAGCACAGCAGCTACTGGTAATGCAACTGGATCATTCCAAGACTTGTACCCACCCTCACCTGGCAGCCCCTCTGCTCCAACCATAGAAGCTTCTCTACCAGCTGACAAAAAGAGAGCTCGAGTTCTGTATAATTATGAAGCTTATGATAACAGCGAATTGTCTTTGACTGCTGATGAGGTAAATTTGTGGTACTTGTGCAGATACATTTTTTTTTTTATTCCTGTGGACTGTTTATTTTCAATTAAATTATATCTAACAAGAATGAGAAAATCACACTTGCTAAGTTTTGCAGTTTACCTGTAAACTTTACTAAACATCAACTTATTTTAAAGGAGACATGTTTCATAGGTTTTCACCCCCCCCCCCCATTAGTTCGATTGGGGGGGGGTGAGAACAAGAACCACTGGGCCTGTATATTGTGATTTACCTGATCACCATTTCACCCACTTCTCTGTCCCCAACTTCCCCTACTCTCAGCCTAGTGTAAAAGATGGTAAAAACTCTGTAGGATTGGCAGTAACTGCTGAAAGAAAGAGAGAGAAAGAGAAATAAAATATATATATATATCATATATCATCATTGTCAACCATTATCAATCTACTGCTGGACGAAATTCTCCCCAAGTTTCCTCCACAACGGTCTGTCTTGTGCCAGTCTCCTCCATGTCACTCCCATATACTTTCGAATTTCATCCACCCATCTCCCATGTGGTCTTCTTCTGGGTCTTTTCCTGTCTCTTGGAATCCACTCTAAAATTTCGGCTGTCCATCAATGGTCTGTCCTTCTGGCAGTATGCCCAGCCCATATATATATCATCATCATTGTCAACCATTATCAATCCACTGCTGGACGAAGGTCTCCCCAAGTTTCCTCCACAACGGTCTGTCTTGTGCCAGTCTCCTCCATGTCACTCCCGCATACTTTCGAATTTCATCCACCCATCTTCCATGTGGTCTTCTTCTGGGTCTTTTCCTGTCCCTTGGAATCCAATCTAAAATTTCGGCTGTCCATCGATGGTCTGTTCTTCTCGCAGTATGTCCAGCCCATTGCCATTTCAGGGATTTAACTCTGATCATGATGTCTTCCACTCTTGTCATTTTTCGGATCCACGTGTTCCTCTTCTTATCTCTCCTGGTTACACCAAGCATGCACCTCTCCATGCTTGTTTGAGTTGTCTGCAGCCTTTGTATGTCTCTTTTAGCTAAGGTCCACGTCTCTGCATCATATGTAAGCACTGGAAGGATGCATTGATCAAACACTTTTCTTTTAAGACATAATAGCATATTGCTCTTGAAAATTATGCTGTTTCTTCCAAAAGCTCTCCAGGCAAGTTTTGTACGCCGATTAATTTCTTCACCAATGTGACCCTCACTTGATATCTGCTGTCCAAGATAAACGTACGTGTCTGTTATCTCCAGCTTTTCTCCATCAGTCGATAAATCTTCATTTCATGTAAAAGCATTGAACATCACTTTTGTCTTCTGAAAATTCATTTTTAATCCCTACCTCACTTAGCCCGACGATGTCCCACTTGATCCTTTGCAGTTCCTCTTCCAATTCAAGAAGCCTTGAATCAGAAGATAGGGAGCGTCCATTATACGTAGCCAAGGTCAGCATCAGATGGCAGCCTAGTCCGGTCCTCCCGTGATTCTTAGCACCCTCTGCCTTCATGTCGCACTGGCCGCTGCCTTGGCCAGGTACATTCTAGCTGCAGGAGACTGAGGGCCAAGATTTAAGTTGTGGAGTCATTTTGGAGGGGTTTGGCCATAACTCACCACGCTGGCCAAGCGGGTTGGTGAGTGTGGGGATAGCATTTCCTCTAATCCCGATGGTATAGTTATACCGCTAATGGCGGTCGTCAGAGCCCCTTTAGTGGGAACAGAATGTACCACGAGAAGGTGGGGTTGACATTTGTCAAAGAGAGGCTGTGATGTCACGCATCACCTGACCTTACATCCCATATATATATATATATCATCATCATCATCATCATCATTGTCAACCATTATCAATCCACTGCTGGACGAAGGTCTCCCCAAGTTTCCTCCACAACAGTCTGTCTTGTGCCAGTCTCCTCCATGTCACCCCTGCATACTTTCGAATTTCATCCACCCATCTCCCATGTGGTCTTCTTCTGGGTCTTTTCCTGTCCCTTGGAATCCAATCTAAAATTTTGGCTGTCCATCGATGATCTGTCCTTCTGGCAGTATGTCCAGCCCATTGCCATTTCAGGGATTTTACTCTGATCATGATGTCTTCCACTCTTGTCATTTTTCGGATCCACGAGTTCCTCTTCTTATCTCTCCTGGTTACACCAAGTATGCACCTCTCCATGCTTCTTTGAGTTGTCTGCAGCCTTTGTATGTCTCTTTTAGTTAAGGTCCACGTCTCTGCACCATACGTAAGCACTGGAAGGATGCATTGATCAAACACTTTTCTTTTAAGACATAATGGCATATTGCTCTTGAAAATTATGCTGTTTCTTCCAAAAGCTCTCCAGGCAAGTTTTGTACGCCGATTAATTTCTTCATCAATGTGACCCTCACTAGATATCTGCTGTCCAAGATAAACGTACGTGTCTGTTATCTCCAGCTTTTCTCCATCAATCGATAAATCTTCATTTCTTGTAAAAGCATTGAACATCACTTTTGTCTTCTGAAAGTTCATTTTTAATCCCACTTCTTTACTCTTGTCAGCAAGTTCCTGGATCATACTCTGCAGCTCTGATGGGGTAGTTGCAAAAATGACTACGTCATCAGCAAAACGAAGGTGGGTTAGATAATCTCCATTAATCTTTATCCCTTTGTTTTCCCAGTTCAGTGATTGAAAGACATTTTCCAATGTGGCATTAAGGAGCTTCGGAGATATGGTGTCACCTTGTCTCACCCCCTTTCCAATTTTTATGTGTGTTGTATTTTCAAACAGCCGAATCTTTGCACTTGCATTTTCATAGATGTTATTAATAATATTAATGTATGCATCTTCAATACCGCAGGATTTCAGAGCCGTGGTAACTGCTGATGGTTTCACCGAATCAAAGGCTTTTTCATAATCGATAAAAGCCATGCACAATGGAAGTTCATATTCTCTCGCTCTTTCAATTAGTTCTCTCAGTACGTGGATATGATCTATTGTGCTGTAGCCACTCCTGAATCCAGCTTGTTCTCTCGGTTGAGCCATGTCCAGTGTTACCTTCAAGCGGTGTGAAAGAACTTTAGTGAAGATTTTATAAACTACTGATAGGAGGCTGATAGGTCTGTAGTTTCCGAGATCCTCAATGTCACCTTTCTTATGTAGCAGGATCATTGTAGCGGTGTTCCAATCCTCAGGAATCTTTCCTTCATTAAGGCATCGAGTGAAAATTTGGGCGAGTACTGTTTCGATTTCTCCACTTGCTTCTTGTATGATGTCTACAGTAATTCCATCTTCTCCTGGAGCTTTTCCCCGCTTCATGTTCTTGATTGCATGTGCAACTTCTGCTGGAAGGACTGGAGGAACTCTGGTACTGGTATCTTTCATGATGTCTGGAGTGCACGTATCATCCCTTTCATATAATTTGGAGTAGAAATCTTTCACTCTTGTCAAAATTTCTGCCTCTATTTCTTGTTACAGAACCATCTTCTTTTCTCAGTGCCATAATCTGTTTTCTTCCCTTACTGAGATGTCCCTTTGCTATCTTTAGGCTTTGGTTGTTTTCAATTGCTTTCCTCACTAGTTCACAGTTGAATTTTCTTACGTCTTCAGTGATACTTTTTCGTACTGTCTTGCATAGCTCTATATATTCCACTTTGGAAGTCACATCTTCTTTAGTTGTCCTCATCTCTCTTCTTTTTTGCATCAACATTTTCGTTTTTCCTGATAATTTATTTACATGCAACTTGTTCTTAGACCCAGCTGATTTCGTTGCTGTTTCCATAAGAGCTTTGGTTACTTTTCTGTTAACTTCAGAGATGTCCACTTCTTCCGATGTTAGGCCTTCTAAAGCAGAGAACCTGTTCTTCAGTTCCAACTTGAAGGTATTATGGTGTTTTTTAAGGTTGGTTATGTCAATAGATTTTGTTTGTCTTATGAGCTTGCCACGTTCAAGTTTAGTGTTGAGGTGCATCTTACATCTCACCAATCTATGGTCACTACTTGTGTTGAACTTGTTTAGCACACTGCAGTCTTCTATGACGAATTTTTTGTTACACATAATAAAATCAATTTCACTTGTCGTCCCATTTGGATGTCTCCATGTCCATTTCCTGTGTGGCTTTTTCTTGAAGAAGGAGTTCAAGATGAAAAACCCTTCTGCCTCTGCAAACTCAACGAGAGTATTTCCTCGCTGGTTTTTGTTGCCGTGACCAAATTTACCTACTGAAGTTTCATTCTGTTGCCGTTGCCCTATTTTTGCATTGAAATCTCCCATAATTATTTTCAAGTGCTGCTTACCTTTATTATTTAGATGACAAATTTCCTCATAAAATTCTTCAATTTCTTCTTCAGGATGACTTGTGGTGGGTGCATAAGTTTGAATAATCTGAGCCTGGTATCTTTTCGAGAGTTGGATAACAAGTCGTGCAGCTCTGTCAGAGGAACTTTCAACTTCTACAACTTTATCCTTCAGTTTCTTGTTTATTATAAATCCAACACCACTAGTTCTGCCAGTATCTGTCCCACGATAGTAGAAGAGATGTCCACTTTTCAGTTCAATGAGATCTTCTCCTTTTCTCCTTACCTCACTTAGCCCCACGATGTCCCACTTGATCCTTTGTAGTTCCTCTTCCAATTCAAGAAGCCTTGAATCAGAAGATAGGGAGCGTCCATTGTACGTAGCCAAGGTCAGCATCAGATGGCAGCCTAATCCGGTCCTCCGGGGATTCTTAGCACCCTCTGCCTTCATGTCGCACTGGCCGCTGCCTTGGCCAGGTACATTCCAGCTGCCGGAGACTGAGGGCCAAGATTTAAGTTGTGGAATCATTTTGGAGGGGTTTGGCCATAACTCACCACGCTGGCCAAGCGGGTTGGTGAGTGTGGGATAGAATTTCCTCTAATCCCGATGGTATAGTTATACCGCTATTGGCGGTCGTCAGAGCCCCTTTAGTGGGAACAGGATGCACCACGAGAAGGCGGGGTTGACATTTGTCAAGGAGAGGCTGTGATGTTACGCATCGCCTGACCTTACATCCCATATATATATATATATATATATATTTATTTATATATATATTTTTATGTGTGTTGAAAATACAACACACATAAAAATTGGAAAAGGAGTGAGACAAGGTGACACCATATCTCCGAAGCTCTTTAATGCCACATTGGAAAATGTCTTTCAATCACTGAACTGGGAAAACAAAGGGATAAAGATTAATGGAGATTATCTAACCCACCTTCGTTTTGCTGATGACATAGTCATTTTTGCAACTACCCCCTCAGAGCTGCAGAGTATGATCCAGGAACTTGCTGCCAAGAGTAAAGAAGTGGGATTACAAATGAACTTTCAGAAGACAAAAGTGATGTTCAATGCTTTTACAAGAAATGAAGATTTATCGATTGATGGAGAAAAGCTGGAGATAACAGACACTTACGTTTATCTTGGACAGCAGATATTAAGTGAGGGTTACATTGATGAAGAAATTAATCGGCGTACAAAACTTGCCTGGTGAGCTTTTGGAAGAAACAGCATAATTTTCAAGAGCAATATGCCATTATATCTTAAAAGAAAAGTGTTAGATCAATGCATACTTCCAGTGCTTATGTATGGTGCAGAGACGTGGACCTTAACTAAAAGAGACATACAAAGGCTGCAGACAACTCAAAGCAGCGTGGAGAGATGCATGCTTGGTGTAACCAGGAGAGATAAGAAGAGGAACTCGTGGATCCGAAAAATGACAAGAGTGGAAGACATCATGATCAGAGTAAAATCCCTGAAATGGCAATGGGCTGGACATACTGCCAGAAGGACAGACCATCGATGGACAGCCGAAATTTTAGATTGGATTCCAAGGGACAGGAAAAGACTCAGAAGAAGACCACATGGAAGATGGGTGGATGAAATTTGAAAGTATGCGGGAGTGACATGGAGGAGACTGGCACAAGACAGACCGTTGTGGAGGAAACTTGGGGAGACCTTCGTCCAGCAGTGGATTGATAATGGTTGACAATGATGATATATATATATATCAGCCTTACATAATACTTAAAATTGCATATTTTAAAGGTATTGTTACATGTTGGGACAAAAAACCTCAGCTAAGTTAAAATAAAAAGTTACTGCAATATATCACAATAATTTCACGGTTACAAATGAAATTTTTTTCTGTGAATGTAGTCTAATGATAACATACTAATGAGGTGATTATGATTGCATTTTAATCATTGTAAGCCTGAAATAGTGTCAGATATCTTAATAATAACATATAAAATAATAACATTAAAATTGATTAATCATTTGGATGAGACATTGGCTTTTAATCGATATGTTCAAAACATTTAATTAATATGTTGGATACATTGGTTAATTGAACAGTAATTAAACATTCACTGATATATATATATATCATCATCATCATCATCATTGTCAACCATTATCAATCCACTGCTGGACGAAGGTCTCCCCAAGTTTCCTCCACAACGGTCTGTCTTGTGCCAGTCTCCTCCATGTCACCCCTGCATACTTTCGAATTTCATCCACCCATCTCCCATGTGGTCTTCTTCTGGGTCTTTTCCTGTCCCTTGGAATCCAATCTAATCTAAATCCAAGTGACATAATTTATCCAATCACGCCTGTTGCTCACTCCATCAGGAGTAGACAGAGCATTCAGTCAAGAAACGTGAACACAAAATAGCTTCTAGCAAATGAAGGGAAATTAAAAAGGAAGAAACTAAAGTTCACTTTCTGCCTACCAAATCAGCAACAGAAAACATGAAAAAGTTTGAAGTACAATAATTTACAAGAGTCAAAATTAAATTTAAAGACCTTCCTATGAGCCAGAAAGGGTAATTAAGGAGAAAAATATTGGTTACGGAGTTCTCCTTAAACTCTAGGAGGCATACAACAAACCTGATGAAATTTAGACATAAACATGTAAAGGTTAATAATAAGTATGAAACTTTAAAACAGGCTTAAGTTACATTACAAAGTTTAATTTAAAGGAGCTTCTGAATGATAACTTCAGTTTTCATTAGCTTCGTGGCAGATGGACAATGACGACAGTAGTGGTTGGCACACCTGTAAAGTCGCACACATTTCTTTTTTTAAAATTGACTTGATGTATACGACTTTACGGATCTGACAACCATTGCTTTCATCAATGTTCATCTGTCACAAGGCTGAAGTTATCAGTCGAAAGCTCCCTTAGATTAAACTTACGTAACTTAAGTGGGTTTTAAAGTTTCATACTTATGACATACAAACCCTCTGTAGGCCTATGTACCTTAAAATGATTTACTTATTTCGTACAAAGTTTGCACCGGAAAAGTTTAGCTTTTACAGTGAAACCTCCATTTATTGTAATTACATCAAAAATTTAATATAAAAATTACCGTATGCCACAATTTGGAGAAAATAACACTGTTTGCTGTGATCTGCAATGCATTCTCATTTCTTTTGCATCATCGTCATATCTGTTACTACAGAGGAAGATGATAGCACTCCCATTCCCATTTTCTTCTGAGGTAATGACTGTGAGTGCAAACATCACTGATTTCAGAGTGGAATATTTTTTAAGGAATGAAGTGAGTGCATTAAAATCTGCGATGTCTCAAGGTACTTCCACATCCCTTAGCAGCACATAAAATATTAACATCTCAGTTCTAGTTATGCGACTCATTTTGAAGCATTACATTATTTCCATTTCTGTGCTTGTCAAACAATAAGCAGCCATTGCATAACAGTATTATTTTATCACTGTATGTTCCTTTAAAATTACATTCAACAAGAGCAGGAAAACATTTCAAGATGTTTTCCAGACCTTCTAACTTTCAAAAACTGAAATCTGAATAAAAAAATATATATATATATATATTTTTTTTATTCAGATTTCAGTTTTTGAAAGTTAGAAGGTCTGGAAAACATCTTGAAATGTTTTCCTGCTCTTGTTGAATGTAATTTTAAAGGAACATACAGTGATAAAATAATACTGTTATGCAATGGCTGCTTATTGTTTGACAAGCACAGAAATGGAAATAATGTAATGCTTCAAAATGAGTCGCATAACTAGAACTGAGATGTTAATATTTTATGTGCTGCTAAGGGATGTGGAAGTACCTTGAGACATTGCAGATTTTAATGCACTCACTTCATTCCTTAAAAATATTCCACTCTGAAATCAGTGATGTTTGCACTCACAGTCATTACCTCAGAAGAAAATGGGAATGGGAGTGCCATCATCTTCCTCTGTAGTAACAGATATGACGATGATGCAAAAGAAATGAGAATGCATTGCAGATCACAGCAAACAGTGTTATTTTCTCCAAATTGTGGCATACGGTAATTTTTATATTAAATTTTTGATGTAAATACAATAAATGGAGGTTTCACTGTAAAAGCTAAACTTTTCCGGTGCAAACTTTGTACGAAATAAGTAAATCATTTTAAGGTACATAGGCCTACAGAGGGTTTGTATGTCATAAGTATGAAACTTTAAAACCCACTTAAGTTACGTAAGTTTAATCTAAGGGAGCTTTCGACTGATAACTTTCAGCCTTGTGACAGATGAACATTGATGAAAGCAATGGTTGTCAGATCCGTAAAGTCGTATACATCAAGTCAATTTTAAAAAAAGAAATGTGTGCGACTTTACAGGTGTGCCAACCACTACTGTCGTCATTGTCCATCTGCCACGAAGCTAATGAAAACTGAAGTTATCATTCAGAAGCTCCTTTAAATTAAACTTTGTAATGTAACTTAACCCTGTTTTAAAGTTTCATACTTATTATTAACCTTTACATGTTTATGTCTAAATTTCATCAGGTTTGTTGTATGCCTCCTAGAGTTTAAGGAGAACTCCGTAACCAATATTTTTTCTCCTTAATTACCCTTTCTGGCTCATAGGAAGGTCTTTAAATTTAATTTTGACTCTTGTAAATTATTGTACTTCAAACTTTTTCATGTTTTCTGTTGCTGATTTGGTAGGCAGAAAGTGAACTTTAGTTTCTTCCTTTTTAATTTCCCTTCATTTGCTAGAAGCTATTTTGTGTTCACGTTTCTTGACTGAATGCTCTGTCTACTCCTGATGGAGTGAGCAACAGGCGTGATTGGATAAATTATGTCACTTGCCACAGCACTTCTTCAAAAAATTCCAGACACTCCAGTGCTACAGATTCTCAATAGTTCAATAGTCGCTACAGAAATCATTGGTCCAATATGGAGAACAGGAAGCCAAATGTACTATGGAAATCAAAAATCTCAGTGAAATAATGTTATTCTACATCTGTGTTAAGTGCATTTTCATGCTTTCAAGTTTCTAACATTTACTAAACTTTTGGGGGGAGAGATTGTTTATTTGAGGTTTTTAATGTCTCTCATGATGTGTCTTAGATATAATTTTTGTACATCCTCGTGCCTTCTGCTGGTTGAAAATGTGAGTTCTAGTAGGGATAAAAATTGTTTTGTGATTTTCAGAATGTTGAATTTTTCTGAACAAGCTTCATTTTTTTTTTTTTTTCATTTTTTTTTTGTTTACTGATTGTATTATTACTTTTTATAGTTTTCTGATCATGTTTCTCATTTTTAATATCTTTGGTAATATTGAAAAAGAGCAACTTCGTATTTCTTAAAAAAAATTTCTAATGAAATACATATTTTCTTATAGTATCTTCTTCAAAACCAATCAGTAGAGCAAGTGTCTTTTTTTTTTTTTTTTTTTTTTGTTTAAGGCAGAATTAATGTTCAAAAACAATACTGCATGCTTATGTGCAGATAACAATGGCTTTACAGAGAACGAAAGAGGCAACGGAGAGTAGAAATTTCAATTTCAAACTTGAATTTTATTAATACACACGTATTTCTCGATGTATCAAGATTTTTAAAAAAGCATGTTTTCCATACGTTATTTTTTCAGGTAGAACCATTTAATGGTGGCTTTAACTGTTGTAACTTTTTACATGTTATATTTCCTGTGAGTGAAAAGCAATTTCTCAGTTGGAAGTTATTAATATTCGCTGCAAATATATATCGTGGTAATCAGTTGGAAGTTATTAATATTCGCAGCGAATATTAATAACTTCCAACTGAGAAATGATTACCACGATATATATTTGCAGCGAATATTAATAACTTCCAACTGAGAAATTGCTTTTCACTCACAGGAAATATAACATGTAAAAAGTTACAACAGTTAAAACCACCATTAAATGGTTCTACTTGAAAAATATTCAACTTTTTTGTAGACAAAATTTAAAATGCTTGGTCTTTTTGTCTTTTGATATAAGAAGTGACTGAGCGATAGGAAACCCTGCAGTTTCAGAGAAATTAAACTTTAAAAAGTTCTGATGTTTACTCCTGGAAAACATCTTAAATGGACTTCTGAAAATCAGTGTGAACCCTGCATATGGTATAATTCACCATATAAATAAAAAATGTGGCATGAAGATTGAAACTGTGCTTACTTGAGTATAGACATAGTCCATGAGCAATAAACATGGGAGGAAATAATATTCTTTTAGTGTAACAACTACAAATGCATTCGTTCTTACTGAAAGTTTCTGCACTGATCTTTCTTGCCCATAGTCTTACCTCTACACTTATATATGCATCTAGGCTAATACACTTCAGTGGTTTGGCCATGTTTAAAGAATGAGTGATAAGATGCTTACTAAAAAAATCTTTGTAGCCCAAGTGGCAGGAAGGAAAGGCAGAGGAAGTCATGGGAGGATCAGATTCAGGAGTGTCTGCATGAGAAAAAGATTATGAGTATGAAGTATAGAATATCTTGTGTACGGCACGTGATGGATGTCACTGAAGCCTGAGTTGTATGTCAAGATTGCTGTAAATGGAGAAGTTTGATACGGCAACAGTAAGTAAAAATTATCTTGTGATTTGTATTTCTTTGCGAAACTAACCTCTGAATCTCAGAGAACAGCTTAGTGATATGTATGTATATGTATGTAAAATTATTTAGTTAGCTGCATCTGTATCAAATAATTTGGTTATATCAGATTCAGTGAGTCCTATAAACTACCTTTAGATTTAATGGAAACCACTGTAAGAGTTTCAAGACTGAACTGATCTCCATGGACTACCCAAAGGAGCTGAAGTTTGAAGTCCAGTTTAAAAATGCAATTTTTGAAGAATTTATTATGTTGTATGTAGGCTTTCTTAATAGCCTACATACAACTGCAGCACACACACGCACACAGAGTAGAAATTCATTTATACATGTCTCACTTATATTTATATGTTTATCTCATTTATATGTAAAATGTTGCTTATCCAAAAATTCTGAATTGCCCTTAATGTGAAACTTTCCCCATTTCATTTATACATTGTTTTTTATAATATTATTATTATTTGTTAATCGTATGTGGTCCCATGAAAATTTTATAAATAAAGTTCTGCTGTATATACATGGTCGAGTCACATTATTGCGACCATCAGCTAATATCCAGAGTAACCGCCGTGTGCAGCGTGGACAGCAGCTAGACGGGCTGGGCATGACTCAATAAGGTGCTGGGGAAGGTGTTCACAGGCATGTGGAGCCATGCTGACTGCAGTGCATCTGACAGCTGCTGGAGGGTGCGTGGTGGAGGATCCATAGAGCAAACAACACGATCAAGGTGGCCCCACAGATACTCAATTGGGTTTAAGTCTAGGGAATTACTGGACCAGGGAAGTACTTTGAAGCCTTCATCATGCTCTTCCAACCACTCTAGGACATTTCTACCTGTGTTAAACATTGCATTGTCGTGCTGGAAGATCCTATCCTCCCCAGGGAAGACAATCAGCCTGTATGGGTGTACATGGTCTGCAAGGTTAGATTCATAACGAATTTGGTCCATAGTGCTTTCCACAGGAATGAGTGGACACAGAGAATGCCATGAAAACATTCCCCAGACCAAAACGCTGCCCCCACTGGCTTGTGTTCTTCCAGCAATGAATGTTCTCCAATGTTTCTCGCCTTGTATGCCAATGTCCATCCGTTTGATGAAGCAGAAACGTGACTCATCAGAGAAGGCAATCGTCAGCGGGAGGTCCAATCCCGATACTGCCGTGCATGTATCTGAATTGGACCTCCGCTAAGGATTGCAAGCCTTTCTGTAAGCCATTTCTGCTGATGCGCCTTCGTTAGCACAGGTGCAATGACCATCCATCTGCATTGAAGCCCCATACGCAGCAGGGTTTGCTGAACTGTCATTTTAGACACACTTCCGGTAGCCCCCTTGGTTCATTCGGCCAGTGAGTTGCTCCACTGTAGCGTGTCGATCAGTCCTCGCACACCTTCGCAGCTGACGTTCACTTCTCACATCAATGGCACGTGGTGCTCCGCAGTTTCCACATCGCTTATTCGCAATGGTGCCATTTCTCCAATCCGGATACACTTTAATCACAGCAGCACGTGAACAGTTCACAAACTGCGCTGTTTCAGAAATACTGCCACCCTTGGCCCGAAAGCCGATAATCATCCCTTTTTGCAAATCTGATAAATCGCTTCTTTTATCCATGACAGCAATGAGTGATACGTTTTCAGAATGCCTACACCACACCTTATATACCCTCCAAGCCAGCTCACACATGCTTTCTTTCATTGCAGGGATCGCATTCCTCCTAAAATTCCTAATATTTTGTGACCCTCCTTAAATTCCTAAAATTATACCTAAAATTTGCTATTCTTCCTAAAATTTTCGTAAGCTTATTTATTAAAAATACAACCGTTTTTAACGCCAATAAATTTACCATTACGGTAAGGTAAAAAGACCTGTTATTGTAGAAACACAGCCTATATGCTGTGCTGCTGAAGGGAGGGGAAATGACGCCATCGAGATGCACTTGCTTTGGGGCGGGCGCTCCAATTTTGTGCCTTCGGACAGTTTTCGAGAGTAACAAGAGATCTAAGGGAAAAGGGAAGGGGTCATTTTCACCCCTGGTTTGCGCTTTGCAGACGAACTCCGTGGCACGCAGAAGATCGTACTTTATTTTTGGACATGCCTCGTGGAACCTCCTCTTTCTGCTGATGTTTTGTTATTGTAAACCGCAGGTGGGTGGAAGCAAAGAGGAAACATGTGGTCTCCTTCTGTAACCTCCGGTAATGACGATGGGATGGTAGCTGAGTGTTATCGTGGCAGGCAGTACAGCACGTGATCATTAACCTTCGGTCGTGCGTCGGCGACAGCGACCTTCGATGCGCAATGTATCTCGGCTCCGACTCGCTTTGACTGAACTTGCGTGAGATGCGTATGATAGTTTCTGGTTTTGCGTCTTTTATGGTGTTCTCTGTGCTGTGTGCAGGTTCAGTTCTCTAGTGGTGACCTGCTTTTTTTTTTTTTTTTTTTTTTTCTATCTTCTGACATCCTCGCAGCCAAACTTCGGGAAATTGTCTGGTTTTGCAATATTGGAACGTGTTTTTGTACTTCCCTTTCATTTTCTGGTCAGTAATACAAGTGTTTAAGATGCCTAAATCCAAAACGAAATTTCAAGATGCGTGGCTCGCCAAAGTATTGGACGGAGTGAAGTTGAAAGAATGGTGTTCTGCAACTGAAACAATATTTTCTGCTAAGTGTATATTGTGTTCAGAAATTTTCAATATTTCTAATAGTGGCTTTTCACAAGTAAAAGCGCATCATAAAGGGAAAAACATTTGCAGAAATTTCAAAGTAAATTTCAAAATAAGTCCATCCTGTGAAAGCTTTTGGAGGACGGGATCTTCAGCCCAAAACCAATATTAGTGAAGTACTGGGTCATGATTTACAGTTGGCTAAAGCCGAAGCATTATGGGCCATGAAAGTTGCTAAGGACAATATGTCTTTTGTTTCATGCACTGAAACAGTTGAACTTTTCAAAGAAATGTTTCCTGATTCTGCTATTGCAGCCAAAATGCAACTTAAAGAAAAAAGTTGCTTATGTGATATCACATGGATTGTCAAAATATTTTGAAAAGGATTTGAAAAAAGGCATTGCATCTAGTAGCCCAGGAAAGGTTACTATAGCATTTGATGAAACTACAAATACACAAGTGAAACGGCAGTTGGATGTGTATCTCAGGTACTGGTCTTCAGAAATAAATTCAGTTTCTTGCCGATACCTAACAAGCGTTTTTCTGGGTCATGCAACAGCAGATATTTTGCTAAAAGAAATTCTTGATGTGTTATCATCCTTCAATATTTCGTTGAACAGAATTATTTGTGTATCCATGGACAGCCCAAATGTAAATAAGTGCTTTTTACGCAAATTCAATGAAGTTGTAAAACAAGAAACAGGCCAGAAATCTTTGGAACTAGGTTTTTGCAACCTGCATGTTGTTAGTAATGCATTTAAAAAATTTTTGACAAGCTTAAATAGCCGCCCCGGTGGCGCAGTGGTCTAAGGCGCTGGCCTCTGATCATTCGTCCGTAAGGGGTCCGGGTTCGAATCCCGGTCAGGCATGGATGTTGTGTTTGTCTATTGGCACTGGCTCTCTCCCTTCCCTGGAACCAGTGACCCTAAATTAGGGACGGGCGACTGCTTATAGCCCATTGAGTTGCTCACGGTGGTCGATAAACCTCCAATCAAAAAAAAAAAAAAAAAAAAAAACAAGCTTAAATATAGATTTTGACAAATTTGCTACTGATATGCATTACTTTTTAAAGAGTAGTGCTGCAAGACGAGAGGATTATAAATCTGTCGAGGATATAACATTGGTCACCGCCAAATTTCTTTTGCGTCATGTCAGCAACAGATGGTTAACCGTTGGTTCTGTAGCCCAGAGGCTCTTAGATTAATGGCTAAATATTACAGAATATTTTTTAAACTTCTTGCCATCTCAAAAAATATTTGAAAAACAACTACGCAATTCGGCAAGGTATAAAAGAATTCACTGTTTCCTGAAAAATGAGCTAACTCCTTGCTATTTAGCATTAATTTCATTTTCACACCAAAATTTTGAAAAGTTTTCATTATGTTATCAGAGTGAAGAACCAAAAATACACCAGTTATATTCTGATTTAAATACTTTAATGAGAAATGTTATGGCTCAGTTTATCCAAGATGATGTTATTGCAGGGAAATTTGGAGAAGACCTAAAGAATGTAGATTTTGAAAACAAAAATTGATGGAAAAAACTAGGGGAGTTAGAAGTTGGTATGAAGACAAAAAATCTCCTCAGGAATGTTCAGGAGACCAGGCAGAAATTATTTCTCTTAGATGTAAGATCATCACTAATTGCAACCACAAAATATTTAAAGTCAAATTTGCCATTCTGCAATCAAAAGCTAAGAGACATAGAAGTTTTAAAGGTAAAAGAACCAAAGAAAGAGTCAACTCAACTTTCAGTCACTGAAGCACTTTCAGAAATAACCAGAATTTCAAGTGTTTTGCATCTTTCTGAGGAACAAATTGATAGAGTAAGAGAAGAGTGGAAACTTTTAGATTGCGATAAGCCAACTCTAGATGAACTAGTGAAATTTTCAGAGGAAGGGCATATTCCAGTGCAGATTGATCATTACTGGCGTAATATATTTAGTATTAAAGACTCTAGCGGAAAAGAAAAATACTCAAATCTTGCTAAACTCATCAAGTCAATTTTAGTTTTACCTCATGGTAATGCTGATGCAGAAAGGGGATTTTTGGTTAACACTGCTCTGTTAAGGAAGGACAAGGCTAACTTAAAAGACTCAACTATAACATCATTAAGAATAGTTAAAGGGGCCATTAAACACTATGGATGTGTAAGTAAAGTTCCCATAACAAGAAATTTGTTAAATAGTGTTCGTGATTCACATAAATTTTATAAAGAGTATGTTGATAAGCTGAAGGAAGAATAATAAAAAAAGGTAAAAGAAAGGAAGCAGAAAGAGAGGGAAAATAAGGTAAAGCAGCTAGAGAAAAAAGAAAAGCTGAGTTTGATGACAAAATAAAAGAAAATGATGCAGAAATAAATAGGCTTAAAAAAGATAAAGAAGCCTCCCTAGCAGTAATTCAAGAGGGAACAGAAAGAATGAGAAAAGCTGTAGAAAAACAAAATACTGTTGAAATAGCAGTTGCCTCTAACTTGATCATACAAGGTTCAGCTGAAATAAAGAAAACTGAAAGTAAATTAGTTGTGGTGGAAGCAGAAAAAGATAGGCTTATCAGGAAAAGGTTAAAACAATAATATGAAAAAAGTAATTCAGTGAACAATTGTACATAGTTCTTGGTTTTCAATTACCTTTTTAGGATATTATAATTTAATGTGAAACCTGAAAACTTTACTGTGAAAATTGTGAATTGCTTCTGGTTCAACAGCATATTAATGTTCAAAGTGAAACTTGAATGTGGTAAATATACTTGAATATGATAATAACACGTGAAAAGATAAGAACTGAACATTAGAAGTAAATCATACTTAAACTTTAGACATTAGACGTTATGCAAAAAATTTGGGTGTGAACTTCGACCATATATACTAATGGACTGCGCATTGGCAATAGCTGCATCAAAGCCGCCATGGCTCCAACATTGGGCACGTCATCAACAGACTCCAAATTTCGTGTAAAAATGCTGTTATGATTACTAATTTACGCTGCAGAACTTCAGTGTTTTCGGTGTATTCTGTGAATGCGCCTCATATATAATGAAAACTCTTCAGGTAAGTTTACTTATGAGCTATATACATGCATGATCGGGTTGTTTACATTTCGTGATTTATAATGTGATGAACATTTGTGAAGAATTTGGAACATGCATTCCATTTTTTTTTTCCTTAAGTTACTATATTTTTATATCAGTAGCTGCAAGTTTCTGGTTAAGTAATTGAACTTTGTTGACTTAGGTATTTATTTCTGTTTCTTACCCATGAAAAATCATAGAACTTCCTTTACTATATCGCTCAGAGCAGGTGTAACCCATCTTTTTGACTGATGTCATGTGATTTTATGTTGGAGCCAGAAATTTTGATGTCATGCGCAGTCTATCAGTATATATGGTTGAAGGGGTGTGAAGCAAACTCTTTACAATGTATACAAAGTTGTTTTACTAGATGTATACAAATATACATCTAGTTTTTATTGAAATACACTCCTTAAATTTTCCTAAAATTTTTCTAAAAATTCCTAAAATTCCTAAAATTCTTACCTAAAATTTTCCAGAAGTATGCTATGATCCCTGTCATTGGCTACGTGCTATTAATGTCAAAAGTAGGAAGTGGTCACAATGATGTGGCTCAACTGTGTATATATGATGACATTGAGGTTAGAATTTCAGCGTTCATTGATTCATCTCACAATCGCCCTTGTTCAAATAAAAACAACCATATAACAAACTTTAGTGAGTCGGATTAAATTTCTGACAGATTTTTGAAGGAATAAATTTTCAAGTTTTTGGATATTATCTGACTTACCATCCTTGTCACATTTACACCAAAAATCGGATTGTCATCTTCAAAAATTTGTATTATATGGTGTAATCCCGTATTTCTTCAATAATCTTGTGTTATAAATAAACTGAAATAGATTTTAATTTTAGTTAAAATGTCTACTGCAGTTGGAGACTCAAAATTGTTGCAGATTTTTTGCTTGCTCTTGAGTTCTTGTCAAGATAAAGCCGTATAAATGTTCTGTAACTTTCTTGGGTCAGTGTCATTTACATATGCCAGAATGTATTTTCTGTTCAGGATTTGGAAGTCAATGTCTTCTTAGATTTCAAGGGATTGCAGATTCGGCATATTTGTGCTTTAGATAGACATTTTTGGATCTTTAAATTTTTATGGTCACAAAGTACATAATATATATATATATATATACCAGCATTATAAAGGAGCTCCACCTGCACAATCAAGAGGATGCTAGTTTTCAAACTGTTTGAATTTTGCTGTAGCCATGTATTAAAATGGTTTTTGCTAGACAAATTTTTATGTACTTTTAATATATGCCCATAAATTTTATGTACTTTTAAATTTGGGCTTTATAATTTAAATTTATAGAATGGTAGATTACAATTTGTTAAAATTTTGTGGGCATATATTACATTATTTAACTATGGGCAGGTATATTTTCATATGTGTTCCAATATCAAGCTATCTGAAATGATGTTTCTTCGTCTATGCTGGTTATTTATTTGTAAAATAAAAAGGAAGTAAAACTTATGTGTGTCTTTATGAGATCAAAACAAAATAAGGGTTGGAGCAAAATAATAATTTGCCAAAATTAGTACCATATGTTTTGCTGAGACTTACAGTTGTACGTAGGCTATTAAGAAAGTAATGCCTCCATGTTTGTATCTTTACTCCTGAACAAGATATCAAAATGAAACAAAAAACATATGTAGCTCAAAATGTGCAATTTGTTTTTATTCCTCTATGAATCTTGAAGAGGTGCCAGCTAGTTCTGTGTGACATTGGCGAAAAGACCCCAACTCACTGGGTTTTGTTCCAGAATCCTTAGGTTGAATGACCAACTGGAACCCTCAGTTGTGGGCTAATCCCCCACACTGATGTACTTACCTGATTAAAAATACAAAAATAAATCAATATCCGAACTCAAGTGTCGGATATGGTGGACCTACCACACTTGAGAAGGACAGTCCACCACAGAATCGACCTGGACTTTCTAAACGGCGTATGAGAAAGATATCTCGGCTGAGTGAACGTAAGATTGGTGTATGGAATACTTGAGGTATAAATGGCAAGATGAATGAGGTGATTGAGGAGATGAATAAGTATAGACTGGATGTGCTGTGTGTAAGTGAAACCAAAAAGAAGGAAATTTGGGTAGAAGAAGTGAATGGCACCGTGAGTGTGTGGTCTGGAGTATTGGATAATGTGAGAGGACAGGCTGGTGTAGGTGTGATTTTAAGTGAAAAGATGAACAACTTGATTCACTATAGTTGCGTAAATGAGAGAATTCTCTAGATTCGTTTGAAAGTGAAACTTAAGATAATCGTAGTTGTTGTAGTGAATGCTCCTTGTGACTCTGAACCAGGGCCGTAGCCAGGGAGGGCGACCCGACCTGTGTTTCCTTTTGCCCGTTCTAGCGACTCGCACAATAGTATAGTGCCCGACCTCTTTCACAACTTTTGCCCGACCTCTTTCACAACTTTTGCCCGACCACTTTACATCCTTCGCCCGATCTCAATCGTCAACCACCCCTTCCTGCTTGCTTGTCTAGCTACGGGCCTGCTCTGAACCTTCTGATAAGAAGGAAGATTTCTGGAATGAGCTAAAAGCTGTTTTGAGCCAGTTTGGTGCTAAAGAAAAAGTTATAATAGCAGGGGATTTCAATGCTAGAGTAGGTGTGCAGAATGCAATTTCTGACAATGTTGTGGGTAAGTTTAATGATCCTTGTGTGAATGATAATGGGGAAAAATTAATTGAACTCTGCATTGAGAATGGTTTGTGTGTATCTAATATATTTTTCAACCACAAGTATATCCACACATATACTTGGGAAAATCGTACTCTTGGTCAAAAGAGTGTGATAGATTTTGTTGTCTATGATCAGCGTCTGAAACACTTAGTTGTTGACACCCGTGTGATAAGAGGTGCGGATGTTGGTTCTGATCATTACTTGGTACTGTCACGAGTGAAACTTAATGTTGGTTGGAGGAAAAGGTGTAGGAAGAGACCCAGGATAGAAAGAATAAAGGTTGATTGGCTCCTTTAAGATCATCAGCATTATTCTGACTTACTCAGAGAACGACTGAAGGAGCTGAAGTCATGTGAGAGGGATTAGAAAAGAAGTGGGAATGTTTTAAGAACTGTGTTGTCACTGCCACTAAAGAGGTTTGTGGCACCACAATAGTGAGTACCAATAGAGGTAATGCTTGGTGGAATAGTGAGATTGAAGAGGCTGTAAAGAGAAAGAAGGAAGCCTATTTGGTGATGTTGCAAGATAGAGTTTCTGTGGATGAATATCTCTGTAAGAAGCGTGAAGCTGCTAAGCTGGTTCGCCAGAGTAAGGCAAAAGATAAGAAGGAGATGGTGGAAAGGCATGAATTGGCTTTTTGGAAAGATAGAAAGTCCTTCTGGAAGTACAGAAGACTCAGGAAAAATAGGGGAAACAAAGTTGTAAGTTGTGTGAAGAATAAGATCGGGGAAATGATATGGGAGCCCAATGAGTTTAGTGAAAGATGGGGTGAATATTTCTGTGAGTTATTAGATCAGGAAAGCAAAGATGATTCTGAGACAGATGCAGATGTTGTCACAGTGAGTGATGGAAGCACAGTAGGGATCTCAAGAACAGAAGTGTGTAAAGCTCTAAAATCTCTTCAGAATAGTAAGGCCCTGGGAGTTGATGGCATAACTGCCGAGATGTTGAAATATGGTGGTGACTCTGTAACTGACTGGTTAACTGAAATTTGCCAGTTTTGCTGGGAGTTAGGAATGGTCCCTCGGGATTGGAAAGGATGCTATTATTGTTCCCTTGTATAAGGGAAAAGGGGATCAAACTGAATGCAAGAACTATCCTGGTATTAGCCTACTAAGTGTGCCAGGGAAAGCATTTGGTTAGGTTGTTATTGAAAAAGTATGGGTCTTACATCAGAGAAAGTGTGGGATGTTCAGAGTGGTTTTATGCCTGGTAAAGGCTGCACTAACCAGATTTTTGCATTACGCTCGATGATTGAAAAGTATCTCGCTGTTGGTAAGAAAGTTTTTACTGCCTTCATAGATTTAGAGAAAGCTTACGACCGAGTAAATAGGACACGTTTGTGGAAGGTATTGAATGAATATGGTGTTACTGGGAATCTACTTAATAGTGTAAAAGCCATGTATGCTGGTAGTAGAGCTTGTGTACGAGTGAATGGTGTTTTATCAAAATAGTTTTCTATTGGTGCAGGAGTTTGACAAGGTTGTGTAATGTCACCATGGCTGTTTAATATATTTATGGACGTGTGCATGCGTGATGCCAAAATAGATGATAGTGGTTTATGTCTTGGTGATATCCGTGTGTGAAGATTGCTGTATGCTGATGACACTGTCCTCTTGGCAGAGGGCAAAAGTGATTTGCAGAGTATATTGTCTCGGATGTACGAAGTTTGCATGAAATTCAAGTTGAGTATAAATAAGGGAAAAACCAAAGTTATGGTGTTTGAGAGGAACTCGTAGCACTGAATGTAATGTAAGTATAAACGACACTGTGATTGACCAGGTGAGTGAGTTTGTGTATTTAGGAAGCATGTTTGACAGAGAGAACACATTGGATGGTGAAATTAGTAGGCGAGTGAATTCTTCATTTAACGTCATAGGTGCTGTGGGAGGTTTTCACAGGAATGATGGATTCTCTAGAGAGCCGCATGGCTGTGTATGAAACTGTAATTGTTCCTACTCTGATGTATGGCAGTGAAACCTGGGTACTGCAGAAGAAACATAGGAGTCATTTGTGTGCTGGAGAAATGCGTTACTTACGGGGGTTTGTGGCAAGACACGGTCTGATTGTGTGAGGAATGAAGGTGTGTTGCAGTTGTGTGATGTGAAGCAAAATGTTGTTAGCAAGGTGGAGACCAACATGCTTCGGTGGTTTGTCCATGTTGAAAGAATGAGTGATGAGATGCTTACTAAGAAAATCTTTTTAGCCCAAGTGGCAGGAAGGAAAGGCAGAGAAAGGCCAAGGAAGACATGGGTGGATCAGATTCAGGAATGTCTACATGAGAAAAAGATTATGAGTATGAAGTATAAAAGTTCTTATGTACGGTGTGTAATGGATATCAGTGAAGCCCGAGTTGTATGTCAAGATTGCTGTAAAGGGAAAAGTTTGATACGACAACAGTAAGTAAAAATATCTGGTAGTTTGTATTTCTTTTTGGAGCTAACCTCTGAATCTCAGAGCACAGCTTAGTGATATGTATGTATATATGTTTCCTCTCCTTTGATATGCTGCTGCCGCCACAAGTCTTGAACAAGTTTTTTGAACGCGCTCTGTAAAACTCTTTAGGCTGTTGAGAAAACCATTTTCTCATAGCTGCTTGAACTTCTTCATTGCATGTGAAATGAATTTCTTTGAGATGCTTCTTTGAGTGCTGCAAACAGCCAGAAATCAGATGGTGGTAAATCCGGGCTGTAGGGAGGTGTGGAACAATTTCATTTTGGATGCTCGCTATTGCCACTGAAGTAGTTAGTAGCATTGGTGTAGGGTCTGGTATTATCATGTTGAAGAAGGATAGGCCTTTCCCCCTGCAAACATAATTGATTCTTTGTTTTGAACCTTTTTAGGGTGTTCACTTAAATCTTGAGGTTGGATTTTCATACCTTCGACCATGTACTTCTGGTGAATAATGCCTCTGTATTGCCAGAAAATGGTGAGTATGCATTTTCCAGTTGAAGCTTGAGTCTTGAATTATTATTATTTTTTTATTGTTTTTCTTTCATTTCTGGGTTGTAGTGATGTGCCCAACTCTCACCGCCCTCAATGCTGTATAAAAAATCATAACCTTGACTCTCATAGCAAGTGAGTAATCACTGACATGCTTCTTGTCTTGCTTTCTTCATTTGGATATAAGCCGACATGACACTCGTCAAGTACACTCTTTATTTTGACCAGAACTGCAGTAATCTCATTGACATTGCACCCCTTGGTACAGTGGTCTAACTACTGGCTTCTGATCATTCCATACCTGCCAACACTTCTGGATTTTGCGGAAGGTTTTCTGATTTTTTACAGTCTGAGTTTTCCAGCCAGAAGAACTTTTCTTCTGGATTTTAAAATTTTCTGTGTTTTTTGCAAAAAATATTCCTATAAATAAAATATATGACAGAGATGGGAATTCGGCACCAATTGCACCATCTTTCTACAAAAGGCAGATTTTGTGTCATTGTGCGCCAGAGCCCCCGTGCCCCGTCGTCGTCATCGAGACTTCGTTAACAGTAAATTCTGCATACACAGCGTTTCGCTTGACGCTGAATAAGACATGCAGTGGGAAGAAAGATTCAGACTGTACTGCAGATTTTACGTAGTTACTATAGAAATCGTCAGTCCTCTACAGACGATGGAAATCGTCGGTCCGCTATGGACGACAGAAAGCATCGAGTTTGTTATGGAAATGGTCAATCTGCTAAGGATAAAGGAAAACATCTAGTATACTATAGAAATTGTCTATCCTCTGCGGACGACGGAAAACGTCGAGCATGCTATGGAAATCATCGATCTGCTACAGACGACGGAAAACACTGAATATGCTACGAAAATCGTCTGTCTTCTATGGATGACGAAAAACATAGAGTATGCTATGGGAATCGAAAATCTCAGTGAAATGACGTTGTTAAACATCTGTGTAAAGTTTATTTTCATGTTTTCAAGATCCTAACACTTATTAATGGGTTCTAAAGACCACCATGAGCTACTCCCAGTCTGTGTAAGCACTTATAACATTTACTGCAGGATTCCACCGGTGTTTGAGGAAAACTAGAAAAAGAAAAATCTTTAGCTCCACTTAGTGTTTTTCAACTTCAGAAGCAGGTGTCCCTGATAATGTTAAATAAAGCAGAAGAAAACAGTTTAGCTTTGAAAATAAAATAAATTTGGACATTGAAAGTGGCCAGGAACTTCTTAAGGAATTGAAAACAAAAAATTTCCGATATCCTGGCACGTATTGGAAAAAAAAGACAAAGAGCAGCAAGAAAATAAGTGAAATTCTGCATAGAATTTTCTAATCTTGCTGACTTGTATAGATAGTGTGTTTCAAAATCTAGTAAACAGACGTACCAACTCTCTGGATTTTCAGCCATTCCTCTTGCCCTCCGGATAAATGTTAAATTCTCCCGATTTTCGCCGATAATTAGCCGTTACGATGGTCGAAATTCCATCAACCACCACCTTGGATCGACGCAGAAGAAAAAGATTTCGAACCGCTTGTGAAATCTTTTTCTTTCTGCGTCGATGCAAGTTGGCATTTACAGTCATCAGTATCGTACTTTTCCTCTCCTCATATCTGCAAAAAGAATGCCACCCCCAGTGGCGCAGTGGTCTATTTTATGTTGGTTACAAACACACTCGTGCGCCAACTGTGACCTACTTATCATTTCACGTCTCCTCGCTCTTAGCTGCGAGCTCTGTTTGTTTTCTTCAGAGTTTTGCGGAATGCTTTTCAGTTTTGCTTCACTGTGGAGATTTTTATTTCTTGTTTTGTACCATGTTTGTCTCTTTTCCCTTCTTCGTTGTATTTTGTAGAAGATTAATGTGCTCCTTTGTTCATCTCTAATCGTGAAAGTCAGCTTTGTTGTAGCATTTTGTGTACACTTAGTTTGTGAATTTTTTTTTTCTCATTCCTTTTGCCTACTTTTTGCGGGAGATTTTTCCTTTTGCATTATGCCACTTTCACGGTGTTTAATGTTTTATTTTATGTCATATCTTTGGCAATTTGTTTCTTCTTTACATATTAGCTGTTATTGTCTTTGCTGCATAATAAAGTTGTGAAACTGAGTGTCAGCTTTCGACAAATTGTCTGAGATGGATCCGGGTTCGAATCGCAGTGGGGCATGGATGTTGCATACCTGCTAACTTTTATGGATTATCCGTAAAATTTACGAATTTATGCTTAATTTTACTGATTTACTGATAGAAGTCTTTTTTTTACAGATTTTTTAATATTTCGATTGCTCAATCAAAATATTTCAATCCCCTGCAACCATCCGTTTAGATTTTCTACTGGACCTTATGAGCGCCGTGTTACGTGATGATGTCATCTTTGACTCGCCGGCTTCGTGTGGAGCCATCAAGTATAACGATGGCTCCGCTTCCTGGCGTGCGGTAGTTCTCTCTCTCTCTTCACGGGAGTGCTCAAGTGACGTGCCGACCAGAGTTCTTCAAAATGTGTAATCTAATTATGCGTCTAGTACGCATCAAAATTTTATCAACGTGTAAAAATACGCATCAGGAATTTTTCTCGACGCATAAAACTACTCATCGAAGAATTTTACCAATTCGTAAAAATACGCATTGGGACGTTGTTTCGTCTTTCAGAGACAGAAGTAAATAAAATGAAGATTTTTCCCGTAATCATAATTCCTTTTTCCTGTGGTGTTGCCTCTGTCCAGTATTGTTGTTATATATCATTTTATTCTGTAAATATTTGTATTTAAGTTTGACGATGATGGGCAAAACATGTTAACAATCTTAACAAATAAAGGTAACTTGATCACGCTAGTTACGTTAAATTAAAACTTTTACAAAAAGTTCGTAAGTTGGAAGCTTTTGACCTTATCTTAGGACTTCATCACGCCAATGGAGGACTAAGATTGTTGCCAGATTCTACATTTGAATTTTTCTCATTTTTGTTGCCAAAACTTAGAATTGATCTCCAGATCATCAGAATGTAGAGAGGAGATTCGGAATTGCAAGTCATTGAGTTGAAAATAATTTCCAGGCTTTCATGGTAACGGAGGGCAAAACAATTGTCAAAAGAAGCAATTCGTTTTGCTTCGTTCCAGTGGGGAACTGCAGATGTGTCTTCCATTGTCAAAATAGACAAGGCAGTATTAGGATTGGCTTTCAAACATCTTTTTTATGTTCTAAAATTCTGTGGCTAATGCTCCTGTATGTGCTTCCAATATATAAGTTATCCCCAGTAGAAGAAGAGATAGGAATGCAGTAAACTCCTGGGAGGTTCAGGCTTTCAACTTTGTCCCTATCCCTTTGTAGAAGTTTCAAGATGTTTGGGGTAGATTTAATGGCAAGATGGTAGCCAAAACTTCTAAAAAGAATCTGTAACTTATAAGCATAGGAAGGATGGTAAGGAACAGAACCACAGAATTTCAGGTCTTCTTTCTTTTGAGGAAGGAGGCATTCAATTTTCGAATGGTTTTCATATTTCTTTATGAGGGAGTTGACTGTAAGAGCAGGGAAACCATGAGAGAGGGCTATTGTAGATATTGTGTTTGCGAAAGCTTCCAACTTATGAACTTTTTGTAAAAGTTTTCATTTAACGTAACTAGCGTGATCAAGTTACCTTTATTTGTTGTATTTAAGTTTGAAAATGGAGGGAAAATTTCCGAAATCGGAAATTCGAGGGCGAAAAAAAAATGCTACTAATTGTATCTGATGGACAACTATTTTCACTATGCTTTTTATTTTGCATATAAACATACAGTCTGCATTTAGAATAACTTTTTAAACATTAAAAATGATGTGTACCAATAATACTACTTCTGGAAAATTGCTGCTGCATCTGAAAAATGTCTATAAAAAATAGCGCTCCGTGATTTTATGAGCTGTAAAAAAATCTCCTGATTTTTAGATTTTAAAGTTGGCACGTCTGAGTAAATTATACATAATGAACTTCTTTATTAACCTTTCCTTTGTTTTGTTGAAGTGCATATAAAAATTCGTGTGTAACTATTGCAAAACAAGATATACAGTTTTAGCTCTGTGTGGACATTTTATATTGTATAACAAACTGTCAGAAAAATCTTCCTGATTATTACGCAATTTTCTGGATTGTTTTTTATTTTTTTATTTTTTGGGGGCGTTCTGATTTTTCATTAAATTTAGTTGGCAGCTATGCCATTCGTCTGAGGCAGGGCCGTGTACAAAGCCCAGAAAGGTATAGATATTGTGTTTGTCTTATGGCACTTGCTTTCTCTCTTCACTGGGAGCAGTTGCCCTAAATTAGGGATGGGCAAGTGATTATTGCTCTCTGAGTTCCTCACAGCGGTCATTAAACCTCCAAACAACACCAACAATCTCATTGACATTAGCTAAACCAATGTTTAACTTAACCAGTATGGCTCTCCGACTAATTTGTCATTTTTCTTGAATAATTTCATTGACATTTTGCCTGTTTAAATCCTGAGTTGCAGTGACAGGTTTTTCGGACCTCTACTGATCATTTAGATCTGAATTTCCACCACTGCCCCTTAATTTTCTAACCCAGTGATGCACAGTACTTACGTTTACAGTACCTTCACCATAAAAAGCCAATAATTGTCAGTAAGTTCCAATGGAAGTTTCGTATTCATTCATCAAAAACTCTAACAGCTTGCTGTTTAATGCACTTTGACAAAACTGAAAATGAGCCATCCTTTTTGATCCAAATACAACACAAACCACTGTTTACCAAGATGTACACCACAGCAAACTGAAGTTCGTGGAACAATAAACAAGTTGAGAGAGGTTCAGCTTCAAGGTCACATCAGTTGTATGAGATACCTGCATGGAAGCATTACTTTTTAAACATCCCTTGTAGTTTTCTAGGATTGTTATTATTGTCAACTTTGAGTTTTTTACTGATTTTGATACTTGTCATCCTTCTTGATATATGTTTTCCATATAACAGAGATTTATGCAGTCTCAAAAAAATATGTGGATGTGCATGATGGACAAAGTTCTTGCTATACTTAAAAAAAAAAATTTTGTCTTTCAATTTTAGGTCATAATTGTTAGCTCGCCACCAGGGATGGATCCAGATTGGATGTTAGGAGAACGTGGAACATCAAAAGGAAAGGTTCCTGTAGCATATTTGGAAATTCTTAACTAATTCAGGATGTATGAAACTAGTATCAGAACTTTTAAAATTAGGAAATAAAGTGATAATCAGCAAGGGTGGACAGCAATCTGAGCCTTATAAGTCATATTATGACTATTTTCATCAGTCATATTGACATTTTTCCAATTAATCTTTTTTTTTTCTTCAGTTTAGTAATTTATGATGTAGACAATTGTTTACATGTTCATCAGTTTGCTGCTGTATTTGTGTTTCTGTGTCAAATACTTGAAAGCTGCTACATGTGCATGTAAAATATTTTCCTCTTTATCCATCTTGATCCTAGCTAAATGTTTTGCCAACCTTTACACCATAAAATTTACAGTTGCATTCAAGAAATATTTCAAGTACATTTTATCTTGAATGGTTTCACTTTTTTTCTTTCTTTTTTTTTTAGATTTTTCAGCCTCTTCAATGTTTACAATTATTTTATTGTAACATTAACCATTTTCAAGTATTGTAACCAAATTATTATATTACTCAGTGTGTCTAATAAGACAGTTTGTCAACTTTTTTGAGTGTACATGAAATTGTTTAAAATATCTGATTTTCCTTTATAAAGTTTTATTACAAATGCATTTTTGCCATGGTATACCATATGTCTGATGGAACTCATTGCTGCATAAACACACAGCAATTTTTCTCTATCAGTATTTTTTTTTTTTTTTTTTTTTTTAGAGATCGTTATTTCACAATCCAGACAAAATACAGCTAGTAAAATATTTCATGGTATTTCTATATATAGTTGGTTCTTAAATTTCCATATAAAGACCACAGAGCTTTTCATCTTTTTGTTCAAACACAGCTGAAAGGAGTGAAAATTAATTATTCTGAAGTATTGAATGTCAGTATGTAATTAATGATGTACTTAATGAACTGTTAAGTACTTTCATCAATTTTTTCCTGTATACTTCTCATTTGATCCCACAAAGATTCTGTCCATGTGTGAGAGAGTACCATGTTAATATGAAATTTTCATGTGTGTAAGCAGATGTTATTAATATTTATGTAACCATTCAGTCATAGGATAATTAATCATAATAGTTATATGTAATCAGTTTATGGTCCACACTTGCCTGGCATGTTTGTTGATCACACGTTTTGGTGACACTATGCATATCAGTGAAAATAGATGCAGTGTGTACTGCCATCCAGAAAACATGCAATAATTAAATTTAAAAGGTTTAGCTACTCTTCGTACTTAGAGAATATTGTAGATGCACAACTATGAAGAGGTTTAAAACAAGTTTGCGTAAATAATTAGTTTTGTGCATGTGACATTGTTCATATATCAGCAGTACCTTTATGCGAAAAGTGTCGAAAGCAGTTGGCTGAGAGTGAACTATATGTTAAATCTGCTTAGTAGCGGATTTAACATATATTGCTTATTAGGCATGGTTGGAAAGCTGTAGTCATTATTTTTTTTTTTTTTTTTGTTCAAAAAAGTGGATGATCATGCCAAAATGCAATTAAAACAGTTGAACTTTTTCATTCGGCAAAGTTTGTCAATTTTCTAGGCAGATTTTTCATGTAACAAGTGGCACAATATTCTGTTGGTGCATAAGGCTCATCATAGATGTGTGAGCAAACAGTGGTTGATCTCACCAAAACTGTTTTGAGAATTTTTGGAATCACTGTAAAATTAATTAAATTGAAATGTTAAAATCTTTTTGAGACTTACTGTTCTGGTTACTTGCATTCTTTGCAGGTGCTCAACATTTAGGTGTGATGGAATACATCCATTAAGTACTGGTTATTAACAAACTTTGTATTTTGTCATATGTAGGTGTTTTTTTTTTTAATTTCATTGATTGGCTGATAATTTGGAAATTTAAAAGAAAATGTTTGGAACTGAATTTGTCTTTATACTGCCCCCAAACAATATGTTAACCTTTGCAAATAATATACCCCTCAACCAAACATTTTTTTGTAGAATTTGTGCAGTTTGGTTGCTTTGTTTTGTTACCTTTGCCTTAACTTATATGAAATTAAATTGGGTTAGATAAAATTAATAAGTACTACATTGTGATCATACACATTCCTGAACATTTTGTATGATTGAGGAAGATATCTGGAAGGGCAAACATTTTGTTTGGGGAAAATGTAAAGACAATTCAATGTGTCGCACTTCAAAAATTTTGTCATTTGTTACTTGTAAGTTGTTACAGTGAAAATTTAAGTATTACCGTAATACAGGAATCAAAATCTGAACACACACATCTTCATCATGACATACATATTTGTAAGTTGGATTTATTTATTTTTTTAAAATCAGTAGCATGAAATTATAGTATTAAATCTCATTTTGTGGTTTAGGAGTCTCATTATGACTCATATTAAATAATTAGCTGAAATCATTAGTATTAATGTTTGTCATTATACACCATCAGTGGGAAGTTATCAAATTAATAAGTAATGAACCATAAAATATACCCTCCTCTCATAAATTAAAGCACTTTGTCTTCATGTGTACTAAACATGAGCACTTTGCAAAATAATTTGTATGAATCAGCATATAGTTTAAAACTGTTGTGTTGATATCTGATTCAGATGTCATTGAAAATATTCAGGTTTACTCTTTTAACAGATTTCTGTAATTGCAGAAGTACAATATAGCCATTACCAAACTGCCTGTATTAGAAGCATTTGAAATCTTGATGTTCTAAATTTTTCATTGAGAAATAATTGCAGTTGTGGTATAAAAGTCTGAAGTACATGGAGCCATTAATTGTTCAGTATTATTTTTTATTAACTATTTATCAATGTACTGATAGGTGTACTGATTGTTAATAACAAAGTACTGAGTTGCAGCAGTACTTACCTAATCTTCAGAATCAAGTACCTACAATTGACATTGTAGTTTTGTAATCCAAGTCTGAAAGAGTCAAACAGGCATAACTGTTTTCAAAACAATTTTCAGTTATTTAAATATTTGATGCATTGTATTGGAACCAATGATGTGAGCTATGTATCATTCAGAGCCTTATTATGATAACAGAAATGTCAGAAAATTGTAGTGTTTTCTGTGCATTGTTTTACTTGTTTTATTCAAAGTAACATGTATTCTCATTGTTTGACATTTTTTGTTTTAATTTAGAACTTCACTGTGATAATCAAAAAATGTCAGTTGTAGTGAACTCAAACACTGATTTAGTCAAGTGAAACTTTTACAATTCAATTGGTGCAAAGTGGTGTTCACTGAGTAAGGGTCGACAATGGTATGCATTGATGGTACAATAACACTCTTGCATTCAGAGACATATAGCTTATGTTCATGACAGATTCCTATGCTGATTCTCACAAGCCATTTGTGGCTGTTAGTCAAACTTATTTGTAATGAGCACAAATACATTTTATAATGATGTTGCATGTATGATGAGCAGATGTTAGCCCTATGTTTAGGCCACAAACATTTTGTATTTATATTGAGCAAAAACTTGTCTCTCCTGAAACAGAAAAAAAAATTATATTTGCATGAGTGCATTTAGATTCTATATCGTATCTGTCCGTGATTTCGTTATTCAAACTTGCAGTTGTACAAAAACATCAGCCTTACAGCATTGGTCACAAAAATCAAAAATTCTTTAATCTTTATCCCTCTCCTTCTCTGCTTGTATTTTTGTGAATCTCGTGTACTTCTATACTGTTTGCTAATTATTTGCATGCACAAATAAGCACAAGGCACTAATGACAGGGGTGGAATCAATCGTAAAATATCGGCAAAAATTTTACCTTTCACCCAACACTATAAATAAAAAGAGCCTGTGTACTTGTTAGAAACACAGCAGAAAAAGAAAACATGCAGATTTCTTTAATTTGTAATTACTTTCAACTTCCACTTTATAAAAAACTAAGACCAGACGTTTTCTACAGTAGAAAACAATCTCACGGGGAAAAAAAAAGTAGAATGAAGTTAATCAGAGAAGATGAGATGAGTTTGGTGTTGAAATTAGTTGATGTTTTTAAAATAACACTTTCAACAGTGTCTTTAATTTCCAACAATGAAATATCAAACAAGCCATGATTCTGAAATTGTGTAAGAAAAAGAGAATAAGTATTGTGTCTGTAAGTTATTTTTCGATTTATTTACTTTTAAAAGCTTTTATTTCTTTGTATATTTTTGTTTACTTAGAAATGTATTAAATATAGTTCTTATGAAGATTTGTCAGTGTGAAATATCCTAAATATGCTATACATACGTACCTTTACTTTCACATTTATAATGAATAATAGCTCTAGCAAGTAAAATTGTCCAGCCTCCTAGTTACCAAGTTTTGTCATATTTACCGTAATTTCTGGTAGATAAGCCGCGGCGTATATGAGTTCAAAATTAAATTTTCGGCCTGCGCGGCTTGCACACCATGGTGGCATATACAGCTTTTCTTTGGGGGGGGGGGCAGAGGGAAATTATTAACAAAAAACGTTTTGGCTTGTTCCATTCTTTTTCCCCGCGGGAAGATATAGAATAATGATGTTACAGCCACGTGTAATAAATTCCACCAACCCCTCTTAAAACAAGACATGACAATAATAGAATATATCGTTGTTCAAATTTCGCTGATTTGCGATGAACATACTTTTTACGTGGCTACGATAATATAACTTGATTGACATTAAATGTCAGTCATTACTGTTTCACACGTTATGCAAGTTCGGCAATCAGGAGATTATTAATTGTTAGATCAAGAAACATGTTTCTTGATATTAATTGCCGATATTATGTATCTAACATAATTTAATAATCTCCTGCTTGCCAAACTTGCATAACGTGTGAAACAGTAATGACGTACATTTAATGTCAATCAAGTTATATTATGACGATAATAGGTTATAGAATTGAGGTCGGACAGGTAAGGGAGAGGTGACTCCGATAAAACGCGGAAGAAATCCGTGGCGTTGGGACTTCGCAGGAAATCGCCCTTGTTTCATGCTCTGAGCAACTAACTCTTTTAATTCATGACGTCGTCAGCTTTGCTCCGAGGCTAATGCAAGGGCAGCAGCACGTGCAAAATTTGTCAGTGACGTGTGCGTTCATTGCATTCAGTTCGCCAAATCGCCTTTTCTTGAGTTTGCGTAGTTCTAAGTTATCATGGAAAGTAAAATGACGCAACGCAGAAGGTATACATCTAGTTTTAAGCTAATGGTAAATAAATATGTTTTTCCAAATCCTGGAAAAACATCAGAACTTCGATTATTTCGGGCTTCACTGAAGCAAACATTATTTCTAAAAACTACGGTGAAACCCCAGAAGACAGCGAAAGTGATGCGAACGACCCCAGTTTTTTTAGATGATGAGCTTTTAAAACTTCTTAATTCGGACAGTGAAGTTTCCAATTTTGATGGATTTGATTGAAAAAATATGTGTACCATATATTTTCAGAATGTTGTGCGTGTATTTTTTAAATGCTTGAGGTATAAATGTTTTATAATTGGTTTAAGCGCCATATGAATTCTTCGAGTAAATTTTTATAAAATAGGTAGTATGGTGAGTGTTATACTTAAGATTGAATCTTGTTTAACTGATATTTTTATTTATTATTTGAAAGATCAGGTACTATATTTTTATCTACGTAATGTTTTCAAGATTCCGTGGTGGTACTCCCCCACCTTACTGGGAAGGTGCTGCGTTTCTGGGGATTTTTTTTTTTCATTCTGCCCCTTTTTTTTTTTATTGCTGCGCCGTATATGCCAGTGCAGCTTATTTACCTGAAATTACGCTAATTATTCCCCTTCTAAACATCTAATTTTTCTTTGCCTGCTACTGTTTGAGCAACAGCTAATTTGTTCAAAAAAACTGATCACATCAGCAGCCTCTGCTACTGAATCATGATGCAGTCACCAAGCACCCAGTCAGTTAATTATTATGCTGGCTTTGCACTCCATAAGCTGCATTTGTGTACTTGGTGCAATAAAAGTAGTGTCTGATATTTAATCAAGACAACCATATAGTCATCCTGTACTCTGTGTGTTAATTAGAATGCTGGCTTCACATACCATAGATTGCATTTGAGTTGTGGTGTAGTGTGGGTACTGTGCCTGATTTTTAGTTCTTGTTTTTCCTTTTTATTAACACACATCAAAACTGGAGGAAACTTTTGGTCAAACCCATTCATTGAAATGGTCTCATTACTCTGTGAATTGATGTAAACCATAGTGCACACATATGTCAAAACCAGGAATCTTCTACCTCACATTCCAGGCATTTGCTGAGTTCTGGAACTGTTTTCACAGTGCTTCGAGATGTTTGCTACACCTCAATTAATTCTAAATACATACATACAGGTTGAGCATTTTTTATCTAAAATGCTTGGGGACAGAAGTGTCTTGCATTTCTTTTCGGGATATTTGCGTATGGTATCCCTAATAGTGAAATAGTTTGTGGATAGGATCAAATCAGAACACTTAATTGATTTATATTCGATAATATTTAAAAAATAAACTGAAAATTACCTTCACTAAACCAGAAGAATCAATGAATGACACAAGTGGATCCAAGTCAATCCATGATAGTCATTGCCTGCAAAAATTTTTCACTGGAGTCAACCAAGAAATCAGTGTGAATAAATTGGTTCAGTGATTCGAATAGCTTCTTTCAAAAGAATTGGTTTGTTCATCATTACAACAGAACAGAGCGATTGGAGCCCCACCCAGGGTATCTGAGGTCATGTGTCGTAACCTGGGGCACAAAGACCTGCGCAATGCCTAGGGTCTTTCCATTTGTGATGTCATGCCAGTGTTCAAAAAAAAAAAGTTTCAGATTTTGGAGATTTTCGGATAAGGGATGGTACCTGTATATTCAAATAAATATGCGTGAAAATGGGGATAAAGTTGAAATTTAATTTGGGAGAACCAAGGTGATATAAAACAAATTTTTAGCCAACACTGGAAGAGAACAGGCAATATGTGTGTTTACATCGAATAAGAAAACAACTTTTGTTTCTAAAGGTTGGCTTATTTATTAAAAGTTGAACTCTGCTCTTCTAGTTTTCTTCATGAAATGTTCAAAGATGGAATCATTAAACTTGATGTGAGCATCAGATTTCCTCAGTTTGTGTAGCATTTTTTTTTTTCATCATTTTGACATTACTTCTAAAGCAGTCTTGTTCTTGATTAAATCAGCAGTATGTTTCAGTTCTTTTTAATTCTGAGAACAAACATTTAAATCCCACCCTTAGACCAGATAACTTAGGCTTTGGTCTCCTTGTTTCTTAATATGAAGTTTCTAATAAAAAAACTTTGATAACTGGAAGCTTCATTTCTTAAATCTTCAGTAATTCAACAACTTAAGATGGAGATAAAGGAATATCCAGGGCAGCCTTCTGCTCGTAGATGACGCTGAAAATCGAGCTGTTTTTTGCAACCCCATCTTGTGGGTGGGGTCTTAGTTTTGTGAGTGAATTCCGTGGAGTCTCTCCCTTATCAGATGGTGATTTCTGAAAAAGCTTCTGTCAGAAACTTAAGATTACCAGCATCTGATTTCTGACTTACATAAGTTTACAGGTAGAAAAGCCAATAAACTGTATTGTAAGTGATTTAAATAATTACTGACATCCTAACCACTCAGTTATTATTGTTTGTTTGCAAACTTTTAATATTAAAAAAAAGGTAAGGAAGTGCCACGTTTTCGGTACTTGGCGTGCTTATAGCGCCACCTATTAACAATATGTAACACTATTCCAACACGCAGAAATTTAATTTTAGAATATCCCTTATTATTTTTTTCTCAAATTTGCGAGCCACTGGCTATAATTCAGTGTCTTCTTCGTCCGTGTGCCAATTTTCATGAGTCAGGAAGCATTTTTTTGTATGTGAACTTATGTAACTCAATTTTTACCATTGCAAGATAGCGGCACATTTTCACTTCATGTTCACCTTAAACTAGTATCTAAAGAAGCACTGTTGTTAACCAGGCAAGTGGTACCAGCATTCTTCACTATTATTTTTTTCCACACACAAATGAAGCATCAGGCCAAGACCCCATGCCTTAGAAGACAGCTCTCCTCATCTGTATGCCACAAGACTGTGTGACCAACCACTAAGAGAAATCAACTCATTTTATAGCTGAATTGCTCCTCTCCGAAGTTGGTTGAAACCAGTTTCTGTGCTATGGAAGAGGTTGTAGTCCCAGTAACAAGTATTTGTTGTAGGAAGGCAATAAACACCATATCACACATACACTTGTCCAACAGCTTTGCGAGCTCTTGGAGAACCAGGCATAAATTTGCTGGATAACTTGAAACCCAAAAATACCAACTTCACATTTGTTAAAAGCTGGTGTTTTGATGTTTCTGAAACTGTTTTATCATCGATAAATGAGAAATCCCACAGAACACACCACTGAGATATATATAATAAGAAACATACAACCCACGACTCGCAATAGGTCAAAAAAAAAAAAAAAAAAAAAACCTGAACACACTAACAGAAGCGAACCTACAATGAAAAGGAAGACACAAAATCCAATCAAAAGTAAAAATACCTGAACAGTCATCAACAGGGGAGCACCTGTTCTATGAAGTGGCTTTTCAGATGTCGACATCTGAAACGCCTTTATCACTTCGTCTTTATTTTTGTTCTGAGTTGGAGCTATTTTTAGACATTTGTTTTCGGAATTAAAAATGTTAACCAACTTGCACAGACTGGATTGGAACTTCAGTTTTTTTTTCTATTTAACTCCTGGAATTTGTTTTCTGTATATGTGTACGAACTCTGTGTAGTGTATATTGAGCCTTGTTTCTCCTCCCTGTACTGTAGGTAATGTGCATTACTCATATAGGAAAATAAATAAATAAATAATTTTTACTGGCAGGCCAAAAATCTAAGACTGGAAGATTCATCCATCTGCAGTTACTGGACATTCTATCAGATTATTTTACCCCCCTCCCCCAAATGATCAGAGGATAGGTTTCTGTTCAGTCATCCTCAGCTAGGCTCGGGTTATGGTGTGTCATACAATGTTGGCTCTTTCTCTTCCATGAAACCAGTGACCTCAAATTTAAACAACAGAATATATATTTATTTATTTATTACACATAGTTACTGTAATTTTAGTCACATTACCCGCCAACCGCAAAATTCACACAAAAAAAAAAAAAAAAATTCCTTTGTATAATCTGCAGACATTGACATTCAGGAAAAAAAAAACATATAATCCTCACATCATAGATGTTGAACCAGAAGTGGAATTTCCGAAAGAAAAGTCGGTCACACAATGACCCACGAGTCCAAAGAAGTAAGAGAAAAAAACGATATGAAGAAATTCATTTTTAAAAGTTACGGTTTTAATTTTTCATCTCTAGACAGATAAGGGGTGTGGCATCCATAGATCACGTCGATGCAGCTCCAGAGTATTGCATTACACCTTGCCAATGATGAAAGGCTGATACAGAACAAGTCGTAGAAATACTGTATGTACTCACGTATAAGTCGAAAGTTTTTGAAGAAATTCCTGCTTTCAGAGTTGGGGGATCGGCTTATTCGTGGGCCAATAAAAAACTTCTGTGAATTCTCCCGCGGAATTTACCTACGGATTTGTTTATGTTTCAAACCGCAGCATAGAGGCTTTCCGCCTGTTAACGCACGATTGTTTTCTGACCTCAAAACTATCGCACAGTGACACGATCATATCCTCAATTCTGTCCACCACTTTAAGTTTAAATTCAGCAGTGTAACTGAGACATTTCCTTTTCAGAGACATCATGAATAGCAATGAAGGAAAATGGCAGCAACAGCGTTCGTCAAAACGGTAAAAACAAACGAAACACAAAGCAGCGCACGAGATCCGAAAAGAAGAACGCATACGTTCATGCAGCAAGTGTTGTGCATACATCTTTGTCTTTTTGCCAAAAACAGAGACAGTCGGAGCTGTCCTCAACGATAACAAAATGCCTGCCGTCCCTCCCCACAACTTACCCGATCTTTCGTTACGACATTCCTCCCCGCTCCATACAAACTCCTGAACTGAGGAAAATTCTTCCGTGGGAGTTCTTTTTCCAATTATACCCCCTCCCCTGCACAATTACGCTGTTTTGTTAAAAATCGGGTCGTAATATATATACATATATATATATATTTTAAATCTGCATATTATCCACATCCGCGTATAATCCACAGAACCTATATATTTTAACTTTTTTAGCAGAAAATCCGCGGATTATACGACGAAAATTACGGTAATTTGCATTTTAATCCTTTGCAACTACCCAAAATCAAAGATTGCCTGAAATGTACTATGTTGAATTCAGGATATCCCCAAAGTGCATGAATGCAAAATTCATATATTACTTCATTTGTCACCATTGTGTTTAGATGTCCTTCCTTGAATTCAACTTTTGGGAGGGGGGTACTGTTTCCCTCTATAGAACAATGGCAATTCAGAATATGTTAGACTGTTAAACAAAGTATGATTTTTCTTCATCATGCTGCTCAAGTCATAACCTATTAGTTTTAAACAATTTTGGGAGGCGCATTGAAAATGGCCGATCCATTTTATTCCCATTGTCATGCTTTATAATGTCTAGTTTGATTTACTTCCTTCTCCCTTTTTATTGTAACAGTTTCAGTTATTGTACTTGAAAAATAAGTGCATGTGTGAATGCATAGGCTGTGCCACACACAATTTTGGGAATATGTTAATTGCAGGCTAGTTGTTTATTCAGCAAATTAACTATGCTAGAACAGAACATAAAATTAATAAATCATTAAATACTTTTCATGCGTGCGTTTAAATTTAGGCAGTCGTATTAATCTTGGTGTCATGTTGCTTTTAATAAGGTTTTTGATAACAGTACCTAAATCTTGATAAGAATTACATGTAATTCAATGATTTTCCTCATGTGGAGCTCTTGATAAGAATTTTCTTGCAATTTTTTGTGAAGCATTATTGATCCACTGCATGTTCTTATATATTTATCAGTTATGTGGTGTACTTGAGTAATGACCTTTCTGATCAGTTCCTATAGAAAACTGTGAACTGTAGCAGGCAATGTATAAGTATTGCTCTAAAAACTAAGCATTCCATAAATGTTGGAGTTTAATCATCGAAAATATTTAACTTTTTTATGATAGGAGGTTTAATCAAACATGGCTTCCGAGCTTCTCAGACTTGTTAGGCAATGAGCAAGTGTTCACTATGTAATATTTCAAGTTTAAAAGTGTAATATATTATTTTGCTCTGTGAGTAATGTCTTTGTCATTACGTATAATTAAATGTGTAGTGAAACATTTCAGCTTTGTTGTAGCATCTGTAAATATAAGTTTTAGTTTGTTTATATTTTATTAAACAATTAGACAATCCAGTCTGTTATTTCTCAAATGCTTGTCTTAATTAACTGTAGTTGTTTGGAGTTGATTAATTTTACAATTAACAATTTTAAAATTCATTAAGTTAATGTCATCCTCCACATCAAAAGTATTAACAATATTGAAGTTTGCTTACTGTTCACATAAGAAACATTTCAATTTACAGCAATCTTGGCACACCAGCATCACACGTGCAACACACCACCTTTTGTATTTCATGTCAATTATCTTTTTGTGTTTAGGCATTCTTGAATCTGGTCCTTCCATGAATTGCTTCTAATAGGGTTGAATAAAGTGTCTTAATTAGCACCTTATTAAACCATCATATTTAAAATTATTTGTAATCACCATAATATTTTTCTTGACATTAAATATCTGAAAAATATCTTTGTTAAACATTGAAGTAGGAGCAATAAGACTTCCATACACAGCCCATTCAGGGCCTTTTTGACAATCTACCAGTCTGTAATCCTCATGTAGCAGCTATAACTTTCAAAGCCAAATTCACTCGCCTACTAATTCCATATATAATTTTGGAATTATAAACAAAATAAAACAGCTCTGAATTGTGTAAGGATAATACTACATCTAATTGGGAGAATATATTGGGTTGGTGCGAATCAAATGTCCGGCAAAAGACCAGCACATGTAGACGGCAAGAACAGAAAAGTAGGACAACTTAACTAGGCAAAATAAACCCCCTTGGCATCGCCACATAATTGCCATCTGTTCAGCAAGGCCAAGATCCCGGAACAAAACAAGTCTTGTGGCTGGGACCCAAAGAAGTCATCAACTGCAAGTTCAACCTCGCCTGTCGTGAATTGTTTCTCAGACAGGAAGTGATCTTGGTGACGAAACAGATGATAGTCTGTCGGAGACAAGTCCGTGGAATAGGCAGGATGAAGTAATGCTTCATAACCCAAGGCACTTACTGTCAGCATCGTTCGTTGTGCAACATGAAGGTGGGCGTTGTCCTGGAGCAGAACACCACCATGTCTGTTGACCAAAGCCAGTTGTTTCTGCAGCAATTTCTGGTGCAATTCAGCACAATAACGTTCTGCAGTGATGGTTTGGCTTCTTGCAGAAACTCTGATGAATTATCCCGGCTGTGGACCACCAGACAAGGAGCATCATCTTGGTGTTTAGGGGTGGCTTGCTTAACCATTGTGCAGATTGTTTTTTATTATCATAAAGGACCCACTTCTTGTTGCAGATGACGAATCAATGCAGTAGAGGTTCTTGTTTATACCTGGAAAGCAGCGACGTGCAGACTTCCAAATGCTTAGTCTTGTTGGCAGTTGTCAACTCATGCGGCAGCCACATGTCCAGCTTTTTTACCTTACCCAGCACAGCCAGACGCCGAACAACTGTCGTGTGGTGGACACCTGCCGCTATCTCATGACACATTTTTTGGGGGTTCGCTTCAATCACACATAACAGAACATCGTCAGAAACAGCAACAGGTTGGTGACCATGCTTTGTTTTGCAGGTCCATATCTCCACTTTGAAACTTCACAAACCATCGCCGAACGGTTCATTCGTTGGCTGTATTCTCCCCAAACGCTTTAATGTTTCGAGCAGCAATTCCTGCAGAATGGCCCAGTTTAAATTCATACAGGAAGATGACTCTCAAATCCGGCATCTGCATGTTCCCTTTGCAAGCCACGTTACGTCCAAACAAACCACGCCTGAACCTTGTTCTTCACACACGTACTAGCTATTTATAGTAACTCTGTGACACAATACCCGCAACACCTGTGGGTGGTTCCATTCCGCTGTGGTGGGGGCCTGTCTCCACTGCTTGTTCACGCCGGACATTTCATTCGCACCAACCCAATAGTAACTCTGTGACGTAATACCCGCAACACCTGTGGGTGGTTCCATTCCGCTGTGGTGGGGGCCTGTCTCCACTGCTTGTTCATGCCGGACATTTTATTCGCACCAACCCAATAGTAACTCTGTGACGTAATACCCGCAACACCTGTGGGGTGGTTCCATTCAGCTGTGGTGGGGGCCTGTCTCCACTGCTCCTTCGTGCCAGACATTTCATTCGCACCAATCCAATACAAGTCATGGTGTACAACATAAAAAAATCTAATGAAATATTAACTGCAGAAGCCATTCATACTAATAAAACCAAGAGGTGTTGTACTACAACTAAACCTTATTCAACAGGACACTTTGCAGTTAATTTCACTCTTTAAATGTTTTTAATCATCTAAAACTGAATTGCTGGTGACTGAATTTTAGGAAGGAATTGTTCAGAAATTTGGTATTTCAACTATTTAAACACTTTGCACCCTGTTAAAACAAATGAGCAGTAATAAAAAAAAAAAACATGAGAAGAGGTCATTTTAAAAGTTCATATTCTAAAATTCGTGGAGATCCGTGTCAATAAATTATAATAACTACCTTCACGATGCTGTCGTTAAACGATTTAAAAATCAGGTCTCAGTTGCAATTAAAAAATTAACTTTATTTACATCTAAAACCATGCCCGTCGATGGACCCACACTGGGTCTATCATCGGACAACATATTGGTCCAAACTCCTGTTTATAAGGAGGTGGTTAGTCACCTAAATCACTGGTTGGATGACGTAGTTCTATTTGACGCAAGCGCACTTCAGCATGATATACACATACACAAATAAAAATCACTACAGGTTAATATGATGATATGAATTGTGATAAAATGTACAATGATTAAAAATTAAATTTCTCCATGACGATGGTAATATACATGGTGAGTCATCGTTACAGCATTGGTTGGAGAATAAGTTGATAAAAATGCTTTCCATAAATAGTAAATTAGTTTTATTGGATGCTGTTGCTAAGTATTTAACATTGTTCCAATCTGGTATATGGCAGCCCTGATTAACCAGTCGAGACAATGCTGTAGCGCACGATCCTTTCCTTACATTGTAGGCATGTTCAGAAATCCTAGTCGAAATATTTCGAAGGGTGGATCCTATATATCTGGAGTCGTGCACATTAGGGAGAGTAGCCTTTAGAGGTATAGCGTACACTCCGTGTCTATGTAAAGGGTTGACTTTATCACGATCTCTTTTGACCAAAGAAAGTAATTTTTGAGTCTGAATTTCTAATATCCATATTTTGCTTGGCACACGCTTTTTTCAGGATCTGTACAACATCGGGGATGTAATCAATGGAACCTACATAGGTGTTAGCTTCACCATTTCTTTGTAATGTAGAGAGTTTAGAACGTTGGCATTTATGCAGTTGTTTTAACACGTAATGGCGAGGATAGCCAAATCAAAAATATTTTGAATTTCACTGGTCTTTAGGGTGGCAGAAGATGAGTGAGTATAAGCTCGGTTAAACAGGAATGCAAAAGTTGCATTCTTGTGTTGTGGAGGACCGAATGAAGAAAAAGGTATCAGAAAAGGGGGGCTGAAGGTTTACGAAAAACCCGGAAAGAGAACGACCGAGTGGAGGGAAACAGAGTCAAGAACAGATCCAAGAAAGGTAAAGAGTTCTGATCCTCCAATTCAACAGTAAAATTGATGGTTGGAAAGGGGCAGATAAAAGGTTGCTGAACTCATGTAAATCATCAATCATCAACAGAATGTGGCCATGCTACCAAAATGTCATCAACATATCTCTTAATAAAATAAAGGTTTTAGAAGGCACTGTTGAAGGACATTATTCTCAAGTTGCTGTAAAAACTATCTCAGCTAAAAGTGGTGAAAGAGGTGAACCCATGGGAGTGCTGGCAGTCTGACGAAACATGGTATTATTGAATCAAAAAAATGTTCGCCGAGTAATTAGTCTTAAAGCTTCAATGATTGCCATACTCTCGGTAGGGGTTACACCTAAAGTCGGGAGCATATCTTCAATAATAGAATGGGCAGAATCAAGAGGGATACTAGAAAAAAGGGAAACAACATGATGAAAGGGTGATGGATGAAAAGATGAAAGGGTGATCCCAAAAGTCAAAGGACTTGATTTTGGCAAGTGCTTGGTTCGAACTATGAATGGAAAAGTGAGAATGAGAAATCAAAGGTTTCAAAAACGAAGTAAGGCTTTTTTCTAAGGGCAGGGTGGGGTTAGCATAACCCCATAAACCAATGGGCATTGGTTCCAATAATTTTACTGCATACAACATCGCGAGTAAAAAGAAATTACGATTAGGGGGTGGGGGGCTGAACTTCATCGACTTTCCGTTTTCAAAAGTTCTGTGAAGAAGGAATTCCGTCCTCCAACGGACATCTTACCCCCCTTCTGTTTAATTATGCATCGATCTCCTGTATGGCCAAAATAACGAAAAAGGTGGATTTTCACGATTTGGCGGAAGAATCTTGTGCCCGAAGATTAGGAGAAAATTTTCGCGGCTTCTAACTTCTGTTTCCGCAAATTCTTGCCTACAGTTTCAAGCTATAGTATGAAAGTATATGCCATAACATGATATTTAACAAGAATACTTGACACAAATGCAACATCGGGAGAAAAAAATTACGATTAGGGCAAATTCTTTTTACTCCATTTAACTACTGTTTTTGAAACACGAAATACCGTCCCCCAAATTCTCTACAGTTTTGAATAAATCTTGAGAACGATATAAATAACAAAAAAAACTGTAAAATTCTGCTGAAGAATCTTATGTATGTCATAAAGTAATGGCAAAATAATTTCTTTTAAACAAAATGAACATTCGTAGAATCCGTAGTTTCGACAGCGAGTTCCATAGTCAGACAACTAAATCCATAGAAACTATGGACATTCCGTAGTAATTGGCATGTATGACAGTCGTATAATCCACACCTATCATGTTAATCGTGGATCGTAATTTCCGGCAGAAAACAGCGATTCACAGGACCGACTCAGAAATCCAAAGATATAAGAAAGAAATTATCGTCTTATTGAATTAACTGTCATTTTGAAGTGCTTTTATGTTATTTTTAAGTAAATAAGAACTAAAATCGCTAGCTGTTGCAGCATTACCGTAGTTCATTATTTACACTAAAAAATTCATTGAAATTGCGGACAGTCCATAGCATTGAAAGAAATACGGGATTACACCATATTATGATTTATCTGCTCCTCCGGGCAATCCCGGGATAAGATTCTAAACCTCCAGATTTGCTAAACATGAATGTCGGTTGCTTCGACTAGCGAATCCTGTGATAGTTATTTTCAAATTAATCGGAGACTTGGTTGTTCTGGGTGTTGTAGTGGTTAGCATACCCGGGCACTATCTGGGAGACGTGGGTTCGTGTCCCACTCCAGGACAATGAAATTTTCAAGTTTTCAGATATTATCTGACTTACCATCCTTGTCACATTAATCCATAGCATTGTCTTATTTCTGAATACGTTTCAACTGAATACCGAAAGATAAAAATATCCTTAACTAATACAATTAGCGCACCAAAACTGGGCAATGCGATTCGCATTTCACCGATTTAATAAAGGAAATTAAGTGAACAGTGTTGGCCAATGCGATCACAGAATGGTTACATGCTACGGAATAATAGCTTTGCGGGATTCACGAATTCTCACATGTAGGCTTCCGTATGTGCAAATAGGCCTTCCTTGTGTCATATTTACTGTCAAAATGCTTCTAAGTAAAAAAATATATGTTCTTACAATTTCTTTGTGGTCTTCTATCTCGCTGTTATGTTGCATTTTTTCTGTTACCGCATTTTCGGTACTTTCCCAATAACACCAACTCTACTGACAATTACCTTGCAGACTTTTTAAAACGCTGCACCGTTTTTTTTTTTGTTTTTTTTTACTGATGTCCACAGTACCTAAATTTATAACTTTTTAGTAGATAATCTATGGATTATGCAACAAAAATGACAGTATTTCCTGCAAATTACGAAATCTCAAGTAAGAAGAAAATTAGGCGCCACGGCCCGGGATTTGTCAAGCCCTGATCACAAAAGGTGTAAAAAACCAAGATGGAAATAGTTTGTTAATATCATCAACAATATGCAGCTATGTTGATACTCAGTTTTTTAATAAATGGAAGCAAGAGTTCAATGTATCAGCAGAATGCACAAATGAACACCCATGACCAAAATTAAACTTCTTTAACATACTTATTTGTGATGGCCCCCGATTTTCTCTGTGCTTATGGCACTTCATTTCTAGGTCAGTGAGAACAGATTTGTTATTAGAAAACAAACAAAACTAACAGCAACCCTGCTGTTACCTCATCAAAAGCAAATGAATCTGGAGGGAAAAGTAATGGTGAAAAAATTGTAACAGTGCCAAAAAAAAAAAAAAAAATGAAAAACAAGAACCTGAAAGAATGTGCCTTAGAAATTTCAAGACATTTAGGAGGTTGAATTTGTTGTAGTGCACGTTAATGACAAACCAGTCTTTTGGGCAGCAGATTGTTCAGTCAAATCATTGCTGTAAGAAGAGAAACACTTAAAAAGTCAGCACAGTGATTTTGTGCTGGCTCTGTGATACTCATTCTTGGGCTAATGAAATTGAATGTAAATATCTTATATGAACCCAAAATTTGTGTTTCTGGGTCATATAGTGATAATTCACACCAAAAATTCTATAGTTAGAAATAAATATCTTCACTTATGGACCTAAATACTATTATGTACCTTATAATCCATAGTTGATATGAAGCACATTGTTGGTGTGTTAATTTATTTTCTTTGTGAACACACTGATACTAAGTGAAACATCTGGGTTTAGATTTTCACCTACTGATGGAGTTATAATTGGAAGAATCTTGGTATGGTTGAGATTCATAAGTGTGTCCACAAAGAAAATAAATTAACACAGCAACAATGTGCTTCCTATCGGCTATGGATTATAAGGTACGTAATAGTATTTAGGTCAATAAGTGAAGATATTTATTTCTTAACTATAGAAATTGAATGTCTGAAGCTGAAAATCTTGCAGCAGTTCTGAAACATTTCTTGTCACTGACTAAACGTGTAACATTAGCATGCTACAGAGTTGCCTGGATTTTAGCCCATAAAAAAAAAAAAAACTTCTTCTGATGGAAAAATGGTGAAAGAAATTCTGGTTTCTGTTCTGAAAATTTTGAAAAAAAAAAAAAAAAAAAAAGTGGGACAAAATCTTAGCAAATGTGAAAAACTTGCCAAATTATTCTTTGTAGAATAATGGATGTGTCTTAAAATATTCAGATTCAACTGGTTTTCAGACATTTCTGGACACTAGATATGTATCAAGGCCTGTTTTTAATGATTGAGAACAAATCTAGAGGGCAGAAATGTCTTGAGACCCACAAATAGAACTCAGGAAATTTGAAGAATGCTTCAAAATTCTTCAAGTTAAAACTGACTTTGTTTATCAATAAACTTGGGCTCTCAGCTTGCATACTAATACAAAATTCAGGTAGAAATGTGATTTGCAAAAGTGTAACAAAGCAGATATTAAGTAACTGCTCCTCTTCAGGGAATATACGAGGAGTGTTCTACAAGTATCCGGATTTTTATTCCTATCAATACAAAACTATGAGTATAATTGTATGTATCCGTGAAACTTTCAGTGAAGCACAATAAAAGAGGAGCGGCTTGATACTGTTAGGTGGCGCTGGCAATCAAAAACAATGGTGGCTACGTTAAGTGTTCAGTTCGAGCAGCAAGCAGTAGTGAAACTTTTTTAAAAAGAAGGTGTAAAGGTCGTGGACATTACGAGTGTATGGTGATGCGTCTATGTTGCATTCCAGTGTTTATGAATGGGTTACGAAGTTCAAAGCTGGCCACGAGAGCCTTGAAGATGAGGCACGGTCAAGTAGGCCTAACACGGCAGTGACTGAAGAAACAAATGGGTTGACGACTTGATTAAAGGTGACAGATGCATTCGTGTTTGGGATATTGCCATGAAATTGGATATCAGTAAAGATTCTGTTAGACAAATTATTCATGAGCATCTCAACTATAGGAAGATCTGTGCCAGATGGGTACGCCCAAATGCTTACAGCGGTGCATAAACACCAAAGGCTAGACATTTGCAACGAACTGGTGCAGCGCTACGATGAGGAGGGTGACGCATTCCTGGGATGCATAATCCCAGGTGACAATTCATCAGTTCGAATCGGAGACAAAACTGCAAAGTGTGCACTGGCATCATTCGAATTTGCCCCCGTCAAAGAAGCTCAAAGTTAGTTCGTCAGCATCCCAGGTCAAAGCTGCTGTCTTCTGGGACAAACACTGTATACTTCTGGTTGAGTACTTGGCAAAAATGAAACAATAAATGTGAAGTCCTATGTGAAGACACTGAAAAAACTTGCACAGTGTATCTGGAAGAAATGGCCAGCATTAAAAAACAAAGTGTTGCTTCAGCATGAAAACGCTCACCCGCGTGTTATTAAACCAGTACAAGCAGAAATCACAAAACAGAGGCAGACCATTCTTCCGCACCCTGCTTACAGTCCGGACTTGGCACCTTCCGATTTTCATGTTTTCAGTCCCTTGAAGGATAGTGTTCATGGCCACCACTGTGAGAGCATGGACAATCTGCAAGCGGCTGTCCATTAATGGATTTGCAACATCCCTGCTGATTTATTCGCTACCGGAATGAATCGGCTTGATCGGTGGAGGAAATTCCTTGTGCTGAACGGAAAATATGTGGAAAAGTGACTTTGACTGTTCATACCACCGTATTACATATGAGAGTATCATATTAATGCATCTTGTATTTTTTACTCCTGTAATTGATAGAAATAAAAATCCGGATACTTATCAGACACTCCTCGTACGTTTTGACAGTTCAGCATCAAAAGGTTTCTTGACAAATAAAAGTCAGTTTTATCCTGCTGCAAATGACATTCCAGACAAAATCTGCACCTGAATTTTGGATTAGTGAGCAGGTGTAGTGCATGGGTTTATGGAAGCAAACTTTGATATGGGAATTCCTCCTACATATCCTATCTGTATGAATCACATTTTCAAGGAGCTGCCAATTTAAAGAGCAATACTAGTCAAAAATACTTACATACATCATACATATCACTAAGCTGTTCTCTGAGATTCAGAGGTTAGCTCCAAAAATAAATACAAACTACCAGATAATTTTTACTTACTGTTGCTGTATCAAACTTCTCCATTTACAGTGATCTTGACATGCAACTCACGCTTCACTGACATCCATTACACGTAGTACACAAGATCTATAATTCATACTCATAATCTTTTTCTCATGCAGACACTCCTGAATTTGATCCTCCCTAGACTTCCTGCCACTTGGGCTAAAAAGATTTTCTTAGTAAGCATCTCATCACTCATTCTTTCAACATGGCTAAACCACTGAAGCATATTAGTCTCCACCTTGCTAACAACAGTTTGCTTCACATCACACCACTGCAACACATCTTCATTCCTCATACAATTGGAGCGTGTCTTGCCACAACCCCCCCCTCCATAAGTAATGCATTTCTCCAGCACACAAACAACTTCTATGTTTCTTCTGTAGTGCCCAGGTTTCACTGCCGTACATTAGAGTAGGAACAATTACACTTCAAACACAGCCATGCGGGACTCTCTTGAGAACCGGTCATTTCTGCGAAAACCTCCCAAAGCACCCATGACTTTCAATGAAAAATTCACTCGCCTACCGATTTCACCATCCAATTTGTTCTCTCTGTCAAACATCCTTCTCAAATACACAAACTCACCTGGTCAATCACTGTGCCATTTAGACTTACATTACATTCAGTGCTGTCAGTTCTCTCAAAAACCATAACTTTGGTTTTTCCCTTATTTATACTTAGTTTGAATTTCATGCAAACTTCATACATCCGAGACAACATACTCTGCAACTCACTTTTGCTCTCTGCCAACAGGACAGTGTCATCAGCAATCTGCACACACTGATATCACCAAGACATAAAAGCCAGTTTAGTGCCATTAAACAAGTGTCTATCTCAAGGGCTTAAAAAAAAAAAAGCAGTGTTAGGGGTTCATAAGTTGTGAGAGAACAACATGAACTGTATCTTAAAATTTTAAGCAGTGCTACATGATTTCATCCTTATAAAATTAAAATGCACAAAAGAAAAACACACAGATACAATTTTTTCTTTGAGGAATTAAAAATAATCCACTTGGTTTATTTTAATATATATTATATATACATGCAAGGTATGTTGTTACATTTGTTTGTTTTTCATATACTTACTGTCCTAAATATGTCAAATCCAGTTTGTGCTGTGCTGATAACTACACCAGGCATTTGTGGATGCCAGTGAACCTCTTTGATCTCTTTCTGTCCCTGATGAATAAACAGCACCTGTGGAGGAAGCTCAAGTTCTTCTTTGGATAATGCTTTAGAACTTTCATCTTCAAAATCTGCTTCCACAGCCAAATCCCACAATGTCAACTGGTCATCTGCACCTGAAGCAGCAAACACAGTAGCATCTTTTGGATGCCATTGAACTGAAGTGATTGGTGCCACATGATGCTTAAATGTACACAAAGGTGAACCTTTCTATGTGAAAAACAAAACAAAAAAGCATTAGATATCTTGATACGACAACAGTTCAGAGGAAGAAAAAAATTAGGTAAAAATAGATACATATGAAGATGTTTGCCTTGACTAATAGAAACAGCACAACTACATTTTAAATCAGAAACAAGTTAACAATATGTAGAGGGCATTGTAATGGCTAAATATTAGTAGATACTAAAAGATTCTAAAAACTAAACCAGGAATTTTGTACTACAATCAAATACAGTAAAACCTCCTTAACCGACACTCCCTAATAGCGGACACCTCCATTTAACAGACAGTTTTGTAATCCCAAGTCCCAAAGTAAAGGCGGCTCTGTGTTTTTACCTCCGAATAGCGGACAATGATTTCAGTCGGAAAAGCTGAAAATGCATCCACTGAAGGGAGGCAGGGAAAAAAGGTATGCAAAATTTTATCGCGATGCCAAGCCCAATTCGCTGAAACCATTCCTAGCTATTGTTTACCATTTCTTTCGTGAAAAAGAATGTGATGTTGGCCTCGACCCTAATCCAGGTCATCATGAAATGCGTTTCCCTTGCTGACCTCTGCTTTGCAGTGAAGGTCGGTAAATCCCCCATACAAACGAGTCAACCCCTCGAACGGTATTATACAGGGCCCTTTGCCTGACACCCCTTTCTGAGAGTGAACCATTCACGGTCTCTCATCTTTGACTGCATGTGGTCATAACCTCGAACGAAGATCAGTACCCCCTTTTCCTCTTGCTTTAGTTGGGGAACTGCTGAATTCATTTGTTCTCGTCAAAACTGGAACGACTGATGTTGAAAGAAAAAATCGAAATTATAACTCTAATTTGACTCATTGCACTCTCACCGTACACTGACTTTAATCATTTGAAAAGTCTCAGCGAAAGATTTTCCGAGCAGAACACAAAATTTTACACTTGAACGCTGTTCAAAATTCGACATCGTTGTCCTTGCGACGGAGAGCCTCGAATGCCTGTAATCACGAACTACGCACGTACACTGTATATGTTGGATCTGGATCAAACCAGTTCTGACTGGTCGGTCACATTATGCTCTTCGTTTGTTTTGCGGGGAATGACGTAATTCACTGACATTTGGCAAATATTCAAAAAGTTCTATTGGGTTGTCGGAAAAGTCATGACATATTTTGGCACCCGATGGCGGTTGGGTGGTTTTGGAAGTATTGGAGGCATGTGCAGCTCTGTTATCGCCAAGGCATTAGACAGGTGCCAGTTCTAGCTGCAGTCTAAAAAAAATAGTGAGCAATTTGGTTGATTTGCGGAGATTTGACATCAAGTTGAAGATGGAAGACCAAACTGTGCATTTTCGCCACATTTTACTTCCGTAAAGGGAAGAACGCGCATCAAGCTTGTGAAAAGTTGCGTAAAGTGTACGGTGATAATGCTCTACAAGAACATCAGTGCCAGCGGTGGTTCACAAACTTCCGTGCTGGTGATTTTGACCTCAACGATGCTCCTCGGTCCGGAAGGCCAACCGAGGTTGACGACGACCAAATCAAGGCATTGATCGAGTCAAACTCATGTTACACGACACGAGAGATTGCACACACATTGCACATCCATCATTTAAGCGTTTACGACCACCTCAAGAAGCTGGGATACGTAAGCAAGCAGGATGTGTGGATTCCTCGTGAACTCAAAGAAGCTCAATTGACGGCGTGTATAAAATCTGCGATATGCTCATTAAACGTGAGGAAAATTATCCTTTTTTGAAGTGACTGATAACTGGTGATGAAAAGTGGATTGTGTACAACAATGTGCTGTGCAAACAGTCTTGGTCCCGACGTGCTATTTCGCCTCAAACAACATCCAAAGCAGAAATTCATCAGCGGAAGGTTCTAGTCTCAGTGTGGTGGGATTTTAAAGGTGTCGTGTTTTCCAAGCTCCTACCACGGAACCAAACAATGAATTTGAATGTGTACTGTCGGCAATTGGACAGTTTGAATGAATCCGTCATCCAGAAACATCCAAAGCTCATTCATCGTAAAGGTGTTGTGTTCCATCACTACAATGCAAGACCACACACAAGTTTGATCACCCGCCAAAAATTATTGGAGCTTGCGTGGGATGTGTTGCCACCCCCTGCATACTCGCCTAACCTTGCACCGTCAGGCTTCCACTTGTTTCACTCTCTTCAACAGTCCTTGCATGGTGTAACGTTCAATTCAGATTAAGCTGTAAATCAGCACCTTGTGCAGTTTATCGCCACAAAAGACAGGTCCTTCTATGAACGAGGCATTCTGCAGCTCACTGAAAGATGGCAAAAGGTTATTAAACAAAACTGGCATTATATCATTGATTAATCTTTGTTCTTTCTATCAATAAATGACCTTTGGAAAACATGGCTAAAATACGTCATGACTTTTCCAATAACCCAATAGAACTTTTTTAACGTACTGGTATATACAAAGTTATTTACCTGTTCAACCTTTGTGCCATTTAGACTTATCTTACATCCAGTACAAACAGTTCCTTACTCAAAAATCACAACTTTGGGTTTTCCATTATTTATACTCAGTTTGAATTTCATATAAACTTCGTACATCCGAAACAACATACTCTGCAACTCCCTTTTTGCTCTCTGCCAACAGGACTGTGTCGTCAGCATACAGCAATCTGTGCATGTGAATATTACCAAGACAAACCAGTATTGTACATCTTGGCATCATGCATACACACATCCATAAATGTATTAAACAGCCATGGTGACATTATACAACCTTGTCTGACTCCTGCACCAATAGAAAACCATTTCAATAAAACACCATTCACTCATACACATGATCTACTGCCAGCATACATGGCTTTCACACTATTAAATAGATTTCCAGTAATATTATATTTGTTCAGTACTTTCCACAGAAGTATCCTATTTAATTGGTCATAAGCTTTCTCTAAATCTATAAAGGCAGCAAAAACTTTCTTACCTGACCAACAGACAGATACTTTTCGATCATCATATATAATACAAAATTTTTGTTAGACCTTACCAGGCGTAAAACCACTCTGTGGCAAGGGCTGCATTAACCAAATTTTTTGTCCAATTTTGGTGAGAGGTGGGTTTGCCTGCGTGGGGTGCTCTGCTGGGCAACAATGACACACACACAAGAACAACAAGGGCTTCTGTGAATCTGAAAAGCTGACACAAATTTAAGCTGCAGTATAAATATTGTTGAAATATTAGCTAGTTGTGACATTGGCCAAAAGACTCCCAACTCACTAGGTTTTGTTCCAGAACCGTTAGGAGAAATGATCAAATGAAACTGTCAGCTGTGGGCTGATTCCCTGCACTGGTGTACTTTTATGATTATGATGAATGATACATCAACATGAAGTAAAATCTAGCTCCATCGGTTTTAAACTTTAATCTGGCAGATGAACTTTGGGCTTTACAAAGCATGTGCACAGTAGTGTATCTACAACTGATGCATCACTACATACAATAACTGGGTCATTTTCACAACAGTATTTTGTCAAGCATCCACAATGTCTCAATTACAATATCTCAAGAGATGAAACATGGTTCATGACTTAATATTCTGGACACAAACCATGTTAGCATGGTTTGTGTCCAGAATATTAAGTCATGAACCACACTCTAGGTCCAGCTATGGGGGAATGGGGGAGAGATAAGTATTGCAAATTGATGGTTCATATGTTTGGGGGCACTTAAGCTCATCTTAGACTTCATGCAAAAACAAAAAACAATCAATGAGAATGCATATTGTGCAACACTGGAATGCTTACAAGTGATTGTTAAACATAAATTTCATGCACTGCTCAGTACAGGTGTTCTGCTTCAGCCCCTGCTGCACTCCAGCAAAGAAATTCAACTTCAGTGGAAAATCTTTCAGTATTCAGCACAAAGTACTGATCTGAAACCATCTATTGTGGTACTGAAGCAATATTTGGTGGCTAAAAATTCTGCAGCAATGGAATGGTGGAAACGGCTGTAAGAAAATGACCAATTATGAAAGAATTATAAGAAGGGATCAACTATACCATGACACTCTTAGTTTGTGTTAGGAAGACCATGCAGAAAAGTAATGGGTAGCAGCAGAATTAAAACTGCAAATAAGGAACTTAGAATACATGCACTGTATGCACTCAAGTGCCAAAACAACTGGAAGGTCTCTCTAATACCACCACATTGGTCCTCCTCGCAATCGAATAACGACAGCAATGCGACAGGGCATGGACTCCACGAGCTCTCTATATAACTGTGGAGGCAGTGCACACCATGCTTCCTGAAGAGCGTCCCACAATTCCATAATACGGGTTGATTCATAAAGAAGTATAGTTTCCAGATGCTGTAAAACAGTAACAGTTGAAGACACGGACCACAACTGCGAAACGTTAGGTAGATGTACTCATAAAGTTTGTGTCCCGCTACTGAGGGAAGTGACGTAGGTGATAGTGCGCGTCACGTGACTAGTCAGTCAAAATGGCAGCGTCTGCAGTGGAGAAGGCATTTTGTGTTCTTGAATTGAGCAAAACTGAATATGTAACTGTTTTGCAACGGCATTTTCGATCACCATTTGGAAAAGAATCTCCAACCAGAAAATCTATCTACGATTGGCATAAAAAATTTGAAACTACAGGCCGTTTGTGCAAACTTAAAATTCCTGGATGACTGTGTGTATTGGAAGAAGCCATTGATAGTGTTTGCACCGCCATTCAATGAAGCCCGGGAAAATCAACTCGGAAGGTGAGTCGTGAAGTACAGATTTCACAGCCCACTGTCTGGATAATTTTGAGAAAAAAAGCTGAAAATGATTCCATACAAAGTGCAGATGTTGCAAAATCTCACTGACCTTGACAAGACAAAGCACTTTGAATTTTGTGCCGAAATGCAGCACCATTTTGAAAATGACGATTTTGCCAATCACTTAGTTTTCACCGATGAAGCTACATTTCACATAAATGGTCAGGTAAACAAGCACAATGTTCTCTTTTGGGGAATGTAGAATACCAGATTCACAGTGCAACACGTGCAAGATTCCCCTAAGGTAAATGTGTTCTGTGCTGTGCCCAAAAAGAAAGTGTATGGCCCCTTCTTTTTTCACAAGAAAACTGTCATGGGAGGCTCTTTTCTGGATATGTTAAGTCTTTGGTTGATGCGACAGTTGCAGGGCGACAGTGACAACTTTATTCTCCAATTGGATGGTGCACCACCACACTGGTCAGGCAACGTGCGAGATTATCTCGATGAACATCTTCCTCACCGATGGATTGGGCGAGCCACGGACTACAACATGCCACTGACCCAATGGCCACCCAGAACCCAGAAGTCCTAATTTAACACCTTGTGACTTTTCCTGTGGGGATACGTAAAGGACTAGATATTTGTCCCTCCCCTTCATGTTGATCTATCAGAGCGGAAACAGTGTATCACAGCCACTATCACTGCACTTGATTCAGATATCTTACCTCGTGTTTTGGCTGAAATGGATTACCGGCTTGATATGTGTCGTGTGACTAAGGGTGCACACATAGAACATCTGTGACTGTCTCTTAAAAAAAACTTGAAGCATTCCCCTACAATTCTGTTACAGGTAACATAAAATATCTTACATTGTTTTATAGTGTGCTGAAACTGTATACTTCTTTATGAATCACCCTGTATTTGTTGGTGCAGGATTCCTGGCAATGACAGCACATTGAACAGCATCCCAAATGTGTTCTATGGCATTTAAATTCAGCAAATGAGGGGGGGCCAAGTCGGGATGCCACACTCTGTGGAATCTTCCACCAGCCACAGTTGGGCGACTGTGGACGTGTGCGGTGGCACATTGTAGTATTGAAAGAGGTCGCACTCATCGGAGTGATTGCATCAGATGGACGGGTGCAAATGTTCTCTCCAAGGATGGTTATGTAGCCTCCACCAATCAGAGTGGTCTGCAGACATATGAGGGGTCCTAATGTGTGTCAGCTGAAAACACCCCACACCATAACAGAGCCACCACCATCCTGCAGTGTCCCTTGTAGGCATGCGGGATTCATTGCCTCGTGGGGTTGTCGCCACACCCAGAGTGGGCCATCTGCCCCAAACAGCTGGTACTGTGATTCGTCAGACGAGGCTACACATTTTCAATCATCTCTAGTTCAATGGCGGTGTTTCCAAGCCTAGGCAAGGCACACAGCTTTGTGTCATCAGGTCAGCAATGGGTCCTGGGTAAGCCGTCGCCTCTGGAACCCCATAGAACACAGAACGTTGCACTAGCTAAACACTGATGTTACTACTGGCCCAGCACTGAATTGTGCTGTGATTTGCAGCAATGCTGCACGTCAGGCAGATGTTATGATACGTGCCAGATGTTGCCATCCACAATTGTCCAGGGCTTTTCCACAGCCACACCAGTCTCACACTCTGGAATTTCCCTCTGAGTTTGTGTAGCCCAAGTACACCCTTGAGATTGTTGACCATGTAAATCCAAATCTCATGGTAATTTTCAAGATGGGGTGACCCATCTCTCAGGCACCAATAATCATATGCATTTAAAACTGCTTAAATCCTGATAAGCTGCCATCTGAACTGTGAATGCTATTACTTGAGCTTGCTGAGATTTCTGCTTCTATATACAGTATATGTCGTTTGGAGATAAATACCATTTATTGCATGGGTGTGGTGGCATGTAATGGAAATGGTAGCGCCCTTCCCAGTTTTTTTTTTTTTTTTTTTTTTTTTGCACCTCTGTGTATTTGCTTACTGACTAGCCTTGCACATGGAAAAGAAAAAAGTTGTTGTTATCATTTTTATCACTAACCTGAAATCGCCTGATATCCCAGACTTTGATCTTTCCGTCATCACCTCCTGACAGAATAAGAGGTTCATGTTTATTCCAGTGTATCACATTAACATCGCTATCATGAGCGTCTGTAGTTGTCAGCATACAGTTTTTGTTTGCAGGTGCCCTGGTGTCCCAGATACGAATACTCTTGTCAACAGAGCAAGAAGCCAATACCTACAATGATAAAGCAATATTATACAGTACAAAAACTTGCACACTGAAATAATACAAATTGAAAATATTTAATATCATTATTGGCACATGGGTGCTGTATTTTATATTGTTTCTCATGTAGCCATCCTTAAAAAAAACTTGAAAATTACTTCAGCCTGGAACAGGAATCGAGCCTCCATCTCCTGATTTTTGTTCGATCATGTTACCATTAGACCAGTGCTGGAAAAATAAGCTCCAGATCTAGGAGCCAGCTCCAAAATTTAGGAGCCAGGTGAAACGAAAGCAAATTTCAAAGTATCATGCACAAACGTAATGCATAGTGATGATGTCGGAACAAAGAGTGATAATATAAGTGTATTAACCACTGCCTATAACCCAAACTACTTACTGCTAAATGAAATTCAAATTCGGTCTATAAATCTCAGGGTTCTACAGTTTTGATAAAAATCTAAACATAAAAAAGAATGTGAAAAAAAAATATTTTAACCTCATCAATCTGAGATAAAACTATTTGGATCAGTCTAACTGAATACTGAAGTGGAGCTATCTGGAAGCAAAATGGGAAAAAAAAAGTTGGGACGTCAAATTACGGAAAGCCGACGGCCGCGGAAACGGAGAAAACGCTTTAAAAATATAGGCCTCCATGCCAAAAAAGAAAAAAAATTGCGACCATTAGCTTCCAAAATGTTTTTATGCCCTTTTTACCACCATGCACATCCAACGTGCGTGGTGGTGCATTAAAAGCCCATAAAAATATCGCTTCCGAGATTCAAAGCTCAAGAAAAGCAATTATATCACATCAAGTTGAAGTTATCTGTTTGAAAAATATGGAAGAATGAAAGCTAAAATAAAATGAGGGGAGGGAGATCTGTCGATTATACTTGTCTGCGTGATCTATTGATTACAGCTTTACATCTTAAACGGGATCCAGTGTTAAAAAAATGCGTGAAAATTTCCCTTCCTTTGCTTTAAAATTCAAAGAAATCTTTAAAACTATTAATGTTAAGAAAACAGAAAAAGTCTGCAAACCTTTCCGAGAATCTGCGACGGGCGTCGTTGCACCTCGCTGTTTCTGACACAGGGCCGTCAGCTTGAACCTTCAATGTTTCCGCGATGTGACAGATTAGTCATGTGACAGGATTTCATCGCGTTTCTCTGCTTGAAACACACGGTTCAAGATAAAAGCTGATAAAATTTATAAATGCAATCAAAGCAGAAAATTTCAGAATTTGATTTTATTATATGTATTACAATTTGTTGAAGTTACATTTTGCATCTATGACCTCAAAGTAATGACTGCAAATTACGAAATTTGAAGTAAAAAAAAGTTGGGCACCAGGACTAAATTTCTGGGTGCCCTGTAATTTTCCAGCCCTGCTGCATTAGACCACTCATCATAATGAAGTTCCAAGCAGCTGAAGCATTTGTGGTGAGGGGTGGTGTAAAGTTAACATGCTCGAAAGTAAATTGGGAGATGCTGATTCGATTTCTGTTCCAGGCTGGTGTAATTCAGCGGCGGCTTGTGGGGTAAAATGTTGGTGAGGCGAAGACCCAGCTCATAACATATATAAGTATGAAAGATAACTAAAACCAAATTTTGTAGAGAAGCAATTTGATGTGTATATATGTATATTTTATATCTATATATATTATTCAACAGTAGTTCAACAAAATCACACAAAGACAGCAAGCACGGCAGAGGGGAGGGAGGACTTGAAACATTGCAAACAGTTTCGGAGGGGGAATGCATATTTTATGAAAAAAGAATAAATGGACGAAAAATGGGTAACCCATTTTACTTTATAACATCTTTCCTGGGTGCAAATGCACATTTTACACTAAACTTCTTTATCCAGCAATCAGAGCTGCCAGCCTATTACACCCAAGAAAATAATTGCTTTAGTAGCCACTAATGGTAAAAATAGTAGCCTTAACAACTAATGTTAATGACTAAAGTAGTTGCACAAAAAAGTGTATGAGTTTTAGAATGTAAATGCTCCACACCAAAAAAAAAAATTCTGTTAATTTTTTTTATTTTTTTATTTCAAACCATGGTGACAGAATTAGCACATGTTCACATTTTGGTGGAAAAAAATTATATATATATATACACACACACACACACACACACACACACACACACACACATCTATACGCTGCAAAAAGGGCATCTTAAGTTTCAATATAATGCTACTCAAGACACTCAGAAGAACTATAAAGGTTATGGAAATTACATCCCCCCTAAAAAATTATTCAATTTATATGAAAAACTACTTACATAAACTAACCTGATACAAACTTCGGAATTACAAAGCACTTCCTTCTTTGTCATTGTTCTGGAGGTCAGATGTTCTCATCTGTATCAAGCCAGTATGGAGAGCTTTCTTCTGCATTTGTGGTTAGTAAAAAAATATAAGATTTTCCAAGTGGGCTTCATACACTGTGTTGAAAAAAATTGTTGTGTAATTCTTCTTTCAAAGGCCATAGTTGTGGTCATTCAGTGTTATGATGATCACTTGTTTTGTTCTGTACACATAATAATCGTAGTTATCTGATATGAGGTATATCAAGAATCTCATTCAAATACCATATATACTCGTGTATAGGTCAACCCCCCCCCGATTTTTATGTGAATATCTGCAATTTTTGTATACCTACCTATCTTGTGTGTGTATATAAAAAAAAAAAAATGTTTTCTTTTCCGAGGATGCGCCCGCATGCGTAAATGTGAACCTACTATTTATTTTTGCAGCTGGCTCTCGCAATGTCGCTTGCGGCAGTTTCCTGCAAAATGTGTGTGGAATTGAGGCACAATTCTGAGATGATTGGGCTCACCACCCTGATTAGAGAGTTTTCATGGGAAGGTTACACACTTTAACAATATATGAACCCACTTTTGCACATAGCCACCACCACCACCACACACACTTTTCTCCCCTTTTTGCGAGCGAGTTTTCTGCAGTTACTTCATTCATGGAGAGTAAAGCATTTGCTCCCGCAGCAAACGAATCGTGATGCATTTACCAAACGTCGTAAGGCACATCGTTAATTAAAAAGAAAAGAAAAAACTTCCTGAAACATATTTGGAAAGCGTAAATAGGTCTTGATGTCAACCTGATAGTTTTTCTTATCTCATAAAGAATATGCATGCCGTAAAAAATAAATGTGCAACTTTTGAAGTTTTCAATGGATTTCTTCAAAATTTAAAATTATTTTTTATTTTAATGTATTGTGGACACTGTAAAATTTGCACAGAACTATTAAAAAAATTGAAGAAAATTTGTTCTATAAAATTTTCTCCCACTACCCTGTGCAGTGTAGCTGCTGTCAGTCAACTGCTGAGCTGGACGAGTGTGTGATTGACAGAGCGGTCGTTTATCTACTCCCGAGTTTCATACCCCTCTCCACCGTGTTTGTGACAAACAATCGGCTTTAGTGACAAAACCAAACATCGCCCCATTCAGTAAAGATGCAATCCTCTTTGCTCGCTCTTAGTCTTCAGAAAAAGTTACTGTTTGTTTGTTTTTTAGAGCCGGAGCACACTCAATTTAATAACAAACATAAGTAGGCTGTTAAACTAATGCACTTTTTTCCTATCAGTGGCAATGTTATTCTGAGCGATCGACCAAGTTTAAACACTTTTGTTTTCGAAATGCATTGATAAAGTTACCGTTGTTATGTAGATTGTCACGCCTCTCAGCAGGGGCAGCGGTCTCCTTTTGCAATAGTCTGTTCTTTTCCTTCTTCATTCCCCACCCCCCACCCCACCCCCATCGAGAATTGAGCACGATCGTGACCTTCGGCATGGTGCAACTTATAAACTACTGGCTGATGCGTTCACCTCTTTCCTCTGGGTGATTTACCAGCGGGGCAGTCAAGGCCATATCGACATATCTAAAACGGACTTTGAGACATCCTTGCGAAATGAGTTTTTCTATTAGTGAATAAAAAAAACTTGTACATATAAAATCAAGAAAATTCTTAGCAATAACTTTCTTCTGTACCAGTAACACCCGGAAAATGACTAAATATACAACTGCAAATGAACTGATGGCGCAAAGGGCTAAGTATGCGTATTTCCATAAGGCATCAAAATTTTGGTTTTCAACCTATCAGAAATATTTTCCGTGTATAGTTCGACCCCCTAATTTAGACCTAAATATTTCATTAAAAAATGTCGACCTATACACGAGTAAATACGGTACATGAACATTTGGAAATATTTCAAACTTGTCTTTTGTATAGCTATGACAATAAATATCAAACACTGTAAATGTGTTTAGTATGGAACAAAAACACGAAGCCTAGAACTAAAAAAATGAAAACCTGCAGTTTATTATCATCAGGAATGGAATGGGTATAATGTAATCTCCCTCTTTAATAATGGAAACTCTTTAACTCATAAGTAATAATACACTGGCAGAAAGTGAAAAAAAAACACCAAGAAGGAATTGGCGGACGATCATGAAATTTACATATGTTAATGGGGTCGAGTTTACGTAGGTGTGATGTTAATTTCGGGACCAACCGGTGAGCGCTTATGCCACAGCACGGCAAAATATGCAAATTATCGTCGGTAGTATTTAAGGAGTACGGCGAAGTGAATGTAATCAGTCGTCGGCGTACGGACACGTGCGAAGACCCTGAAGAAGCTGCAATGCCTGGACATGGAAGACGTGTACGATTTCAGCAGTTATCGGACTTTGAGCGAGGTCGTCTAGTCGGACTCCGCGAGGCCGGGTGGTCGTATCGCGGAGCGAATTGGACGGGAAGTGTCGGTGGTGGTACGATGGTGGCGTAGATGGTCCGAGGAACATTCATTCCCACACGAGAAGCCGTGGAACCGGGAGTCACAGACGGACTGATGAGCGGACCGATCGACTCATAAGAAGAGCGGCGTTGTCAAGCAGAACATCCACTGCGACGCAAATCTGAGCTGCCGTTGCACCTGAGGTGACTGTGCAAACAATCCGCAACCGTCTACCGGATGCAGGATTACGTGCACGTGTGCCTCTGGCATGTGTACCTCTGACTCCAGCCCACCGTCAGGAATGGCTGCAGTGGTGTCGCCAACGTCTGCACTGGAGAACGCAATGGCTATCTGTCGTGTTCAGCGATGAAAGCAGATTCTGCTTGGGAGCCTCCGATGGCCGTATGCATGTTCGCAGATGCATGTGTCAGTTCATCGCCAAAAGAGGCTAAATTTCTTTAGCATTTTGCTACAACTTTTTTTTTCATTTTAGCATTTTTTGAGCCAGCTTAAACTCTGATCACAAATGAATCCATTTTAAATTTTTGAAACTTTTCTCTGCTGTCGCAGATTTAGTGGTTGCTTCGAGTACCAATGGCAGTTCTCTTTTATGTTGGGATTCCTTGGCAGGTGAAGCATCATAAACTTCAGCATATCTTAAATTAGTTGAAATACTCAGTTGAGGGTCATCAACTTCATTTGTATTCAATGAACACAATGAGTCAATGGTTTTTCATGCGTGCAACAAGTCCATGAATCTCATTTTAACACAGTTTGCCCTTAGCATATGAGCCTTTGCCAGCTTTAATTTCTTCAAAATAGTTCCAAATAATATCTTTTTCCCTTCCAGCCATGCTGACTCTTCAACATTTGTCCTAAAATATGCTAAGCACTAAAACTCATAACCATACAGTACAGTTGCAACAGGAAATGGACTGAAAATGATACTTTCAAAACTGGAACCTGTTTATCTGTTCTTTATCAACCTCTACTACCACCAACTGAGATAATCCTCCTGCTGAGTTCATGTACAAGAAAGGGAACATGGGGGAATGTTAAAAGGACAGATTCCTTTGCCACTGACAAAACTAAACTTCTAACCTCCATGAAAAGAGATTAGTGGTCCTGAGAGCCTTGGACTTTATAATCTCATGGGAAAGGGACAAATATCACTTTTAAAGTTTTAGAATTATTTAGAATTGCCTTTATGGTCACTCTTAAGAACTGGCACAAAGAAATATTATTTGTGGAAAAAAAGCACATTTACAACAAAATGTGTTTTAACTTTCATGGTTAATAATATTTTGTTTTATTTAGTTTCGGCATGAAGTTGATTTTGTTTAACTAATAACAATGCTAAATTTATTACCTAAATTTAGCAGTTATTAGATTACTATTTTCAAAATAAAAATTGAAAATTTTAACACTGCAATTTTTATTTTTAATGGACTGTACAATACATAATGGAGATTTGAAATTTTTTATTTATGATTTAAATTAATGAACACTGCTACTAGAAGAAAGGTTCTATACAGTTAGCTATAATCACTAAAGTAACAGTGTAATGCAGTGGAAAGGGCTTGAAGAAGAAAAACAGACTGTTCATCTTTAAAAACCTGTCTATAAATAAATAATATTTTCCTCTGGATTAAAAACTCAGATTTGTTCTAATATATCCTAATACTTAATTATTATTACTACTATGTAAGAAGTTCTTTCCTTCACATGAAAGTCCACTTCTATTTTCTAAAATGTGTACAATAATGATGTGATTCTAAATGTGTACTCTTACGATGTATATAGATAATCAATAATATTTGCAAACTGTAAATGATGATAACATTTTAGTAAAACTAAAATACTTACTATAACTCATACATAAGATTTTGTTTGAGCTACGTTTAAACAAAAACACCTTGGTAGTTTAGTACATTTTAGCATCAGCTACCTAAATGTATTATAGCAGAACTAAAATTAAACATGATGGACTATAAAATTTTAAATTCTTACATTACTTTCACTTGGGGACCACTGTATATCTTCTACAGATGCTGTGTGTGCAGATAAAGGTTTCTGCTCAACATGCCAAGTACCACTTTCCAATGGTTTCCATAGGTGGATATTTTTCTTACAGTCACCAGTAGCAAGAACTCCTAAAATGGAAGTAATAAATAGGTAAAAATAGAGAAAAAATGTTTATTATCAATAAATTATTCTAATTTTTATTCAGAATTTCTGTTCTGAAGAATTTTTAAGTTTTAGTTTTAATCTTCAAAATACCACAACAGTAGGACAGTCAACGCATGACTTCATTGCATTAATAAAACCCACAGAAACTGTGTTTTCTCTCTCTTACTGAATGTACACAGCTGTGAACTCCCTTTTACACATCACAGACAAAAACAAATCAGCTTCCATAAAAAAAAATGTTTGTTTTACAACCACAATATTACAATACCAGTATTGTTTCACGCCTTCTTTTGAAAATGTACGCAAATCCTTCATTTACACTTAGTTTGTACTGTGATCTCCAGTGGAAATCAACCTAATATATCAGCTTATGATTTTTTATCTTTCATCACCAAGATCACTTGCCTCTCTCTGTATTGTTTTCCCACGCCCGCAGATTTCTTCTTTGCATCATATTTTCTCTTTCTAATTTGTATGCATACTGTGCATGGGTGTTTTAATGAAGCTGTTGCTCTATTCCCCTAATTTCTGCTTTCCACATATTTATTTGTTATGATGAAAAACATAAATTTGGACATTATATACATATACAGTAGCATCCAGACTCTGGTAAGTGGTAAACCAATCAGTGTATGGCATCGCACAAACTCTTTGCAAGAAGCAACAATATCTTGTTATTGTGTGATCTACGTTGGAGTGTACCAAAGGTAGACCAGTTGAGAAAGCAGTCAGTTGAGAGATTGCTGCAGGTACTTGTAAGCAGGGCTTGATTTATGAAAAAATGAATGTGTAGCAACATTTGCTATACAAATTAAGTTTTGTGTAGCAATGAGAAACTTTTGATTAGCACTAAGACATTCCACTATGATAGCAGTCCAGTACCTGCTCGAAAACAAACTAGAAAGAAATTTTAGATACATTATTTATTTATTACGTTTTTTAATGCTGCTCCTCTTCAACATCACTTTTTTTTTTTTCTTTCCGTATGGCTGTGGCTTGGGTGTACGTGGTTTGGAAAAAAAAATTACGGCCTCATCAGATAAAAATGTGTCCGTAGATGGTCCTTCAATGGATATGCGCATTAAATTTTCCAATGAAGATTCACTAAGACTGCTGTGATAGTCACTCTTTATGCGACTCATGTAGGAAAAAACCCTTTCTACAATGGCATTAGACACTGGCAAAACTAGAAGTATTTCAAAAAGATGAGAAGTATTAGAGTAGACATTTCTTTTTGATTTCTCCGTGCTGGAAAAAGAAAACAAAAAGCAAAAACTATCATGAAAAATAGTGAATACAGCAGTGGAGGAACCCTGAACTCATCCCTGCCGTGTTAAGCTTAGTTGTCAACAAACAGTTGTTGAAAATGCCAGTGAAGAGTGCTGGGCAAAATGCATCTAAACAAAAGAGTGCAACATAGATAAAAAAAACGAGGCTAATTTTAATCATCTGATAGATTTCAACTACATAAAGAGTCTTCAATGTTTCCACAGGTTTATTACAGTTTTCTACAATTTCAATTTTATTATACTGTCAACTGAATTTTTGAAATTATATCAGAATTCCAACAAATGCTAAATCTGTTTGATTTTTGAACTTCCATCAAAATTCCGACAAATGCTAGATTTTTCAAATAATTCAACTTTGATGTACATGCATCTTAATACTGGAATTTCTGAAGAGCTACAAATAGATCCCACAAGAGATGTTTACAGAGTGTGGTCACAACAGCAAAACAAATTTAGTGACACAAAACAAATTTAGATACACCTCGGAATAAGATGGAAAGATTGTTGGAGCTTATAGATTGGGAACATATCTGGTAAGCCAAATCTCTGTATACAGCTACTGACTGAAATCATGGAGCTGCAATATTACTAAGCACTGCTCATTTATCTGGTAGTATTCCCTGTTCAAGCAAATATCCCTGGAAAATAGAATAATTTAAGAAAGTATACAAATATTCTAAACCTCAAATTGAATTAATCCCATTTTTCTAACATTTTGCTTTTATGACATGTTCAGACCTGCCAACTTCTCAGAACCAAAAAACATAACACTCCGATAGAAAAATCGCAGCACGATGCATGCGGATAATTTTTGAAGCCTATTTCAGCCATATAAATTCTTGAAGATGAAAATGTAGGGATTTTTTCTCTACATCAAAATTTTATTGAGAAACTAATTAAATCTAATCAGCAAACACTTTTATGTTGTTAATTATTAGAAAAAAAAATACAATTACGGGAGAAATCCTCTCTCCGTCTAACTTCCGTTTTCGAAAATTTTGAGAGGCAGAAAAGTTGCATCTTAGGGAGTCTGCAAGATGGTTTAATCGGGTTCTGGGAATGTCATTTTTGTCTGCAAGATCAAAATAAATCTGCGTGCATCGCCCGTCGTGCGATTCTGCTACGAGGATTAGTAGAAAATGAATCTGCCATGTACGTCGCCGCAATTCTGCTACGGGGATGAGTGCAAAATAAATCTGTGATGCACGTCGGTCGTCACCGCGATTCTTCAACGGGGATGAGTACAAAATAAATCTGCGAAGTACATCGGCCGCCGCCGCAATTCTGCTACGGGGATGGGTACAAAATAATTCTGTGGTGTACATCGTCCTTTGCGAGAAAAAAATTACGATTCCGGAAGAAATCCTCACTATGCCTAACTTCCATTTTCGGAAATTTTGGAACGCAGAAAACTTGCATCTATGATAGGGAGTCTGCAAGATGGTTTAACGGGGTTCAGGGGATGTCGTTTTCGTCTGCAGGACCAAAACAAATCTGGGACGTACATCACCCATCACTGCGATTTTGCTACAAGGCTTTTGTCTGAAAAGGGAAAAAATGGGGAAAAAACCATTACTATTTTTAAAAAATCATATTTTTGGCTGCAAAATCATATTAGCATACTGCAGCATGATTTATCATACTAAATACGATAAAATTGTAACAGTCGGCAGGTCTGCATGTTATATAAATGCGAGAAGTGCAAATTACAAATGTAAATCAAGCAAAACAGCATTGTAAGTGCTGTAAAAACAAACAGGCTCAACTTGTCGGCCACAAATTTGTAGATTTGATAATCCAAAGAAAATCCTAGGTTTGTCTTTTAGGAGTTAGATACACCCGATTTGGGGGAAATTTATAGATGAATTTCATCCTTATTGGCAATTGCAAGTATTTCTTGCATTGGTGAATTTTAAGAAATTAATGTTGTAGACAGCGGAAAAGGGTTTTCTTTTGCCTTTTCACTTGGGATGTTGTAAAACTTCAGCAAAGCCATGTTACGCTTCCTGGCTCAGGTTCAATGTCAGCTGTTGCACGAACAGTCACTGCACATTTTGTTTCTTGTAACAACGTCAGTCAGCTGTGATTTTAAAATTTGTCAGATAGTTATATTCACCACACATTATTCTACATAAATTGATCCACTTAAATTTATGATGGGAAGTGACAATTATCGACAGCACAGCTGGTGAGGCATGTACAATACAACAGCATCATATCAGCAAGATACTGGGAATGAGTAAGTACTAAATACGAGGTGTGATGAAAAAAAGTATCCAGACTGGTTACACAAGTTTGGAATCGCGCGACACAGCAGGAAACGGTCTGGCACAGGTTGACCTTGGAACCTACTATGCCTGTGTCATGTTTAACCTACTATGCCAGTTTGTGCATTTTTTTTTACAGTAGTGATTCGTTCTTACATGTGTGAAACAGTTCGCCGCATTTGTCATGTTGGAAAAAAACTGATCAACGAATTTGCATCAGATTTCGTCAAAACTTGCAAAAACACACACTGAAGGTTATGTAGAAAGTCTGTGGAGAGGATTGTATGAGTCATGCACAAGTTTATGAGTGGTATAAATGTTTTAAAGATGGTCCTGAAAGTGTTGAGAGTGATGATCGGTCTTGGAGGCCTGCAAGCACCAAAAATTAAAATAATGTTGCAGCTGTGCAGGAAAATCACTATTCACGAGTTATCTGAAGACTTCAACATTAGTTTCAGTTCAGTTCCAGTCGATTCCTATGGACAAATGGTGTATGAGACACGTCTCAGCCAAATTTGTGCCAAAATTGCTCTCAGTTGAGCAAAAAGAGACCTGTATTTCAGCTCTTAGAGACCTGCTTGAGTGCATCAAAAACAATGAAAACTTTTTAAAACTATCATAAGTGATGATGAATAATGGGTTTATGGGTATGACCTTAAAACTAAGGCCCAGTCTTCACAATGGAAGACCCCAAACTCTCCCAGACCCAAAAAAGTATTACAGAGCTGCAGCAAATGTCAAGACGACGCAGACTGTTTTTTTCAATCATGAGGAAATTGTGCATCATGAAGAGCTCCATCAGGCCAGACAATCAACAAGGAGCGGAGTTCGAGGGATTCAGTTCGTTGCAAAAGGCCGGCATTGCTTGGTAGTTGCAAGTGGCAACTCCGCCATAACGATGTGCCTGCTGTCCGTGCATCGCAACTTGTGCAGCAGTTTCTTGCTAAGCACTGCATTGCAATGCACAGGTCCGACAGCCACCCTACTCACCAGATCTTGCTCTCTGCAACTTATTTTCTTCCAAAAAACAAATACCACGTGAAAGGCACATTTCAAGATATTGAGAAGATACAACAGAATGTGACGAAGCAGCTGTTCGCTATTTAAGAAGGAGACTTCAAAAAATGCTTCAAGCAGTGAAGACAGCACCGGGCTAAATATGTGGCTTCGGAAGGGGATTACTTCGAAGGTGATTAAGTTTCTAATCTGTACGTTCTGTACTTTTTTTTAATAAATCCAATCTGAATACTTTTTGATCACACCTTGTATAAACCCTTTACCAAAGGCTACAAAATTTATTTCGTAGAGTTACTAGGGCAAGAAATAAAAAAATTGGCAAAACATGAGAAATTCATTGGTAAATTTCATCAAAATCAGGGCCATCTAACTTTTAAAAGATTACCAATCTTGGAATATGCTTCTGTTGTTAAATTGGCAATTTTGAGAAAACAAACACTCTTAACTTTCAGTCAACCAAAACGAAATGAAAAAAACTTGAATTCATATTTATAAGTTGCCATGAAACAGCCACCAAGAAGACAGGATTGTCACCAAACTAAAGCCAGACTTCTTCCAGAAAGTTGACACTAAGCCAACAACACTGGGTAGTCGACGCAAAACTCATGAAGGGGAGGGCACGTAAGTCTGAACAGCCATTTAGTTATTGTGGTGGGTGTGGGAGAGAGAAAGTGGTTTATTTGTAAATGTTATCTTATTCTCTCATCATGAATGACTTACTTGCAGCTGAAAATGGAGTTATGGAATTTTATACCATTTCCACAGCTGTTTGCTTTATCGATCCACTAGATGCAGTAGGAAACATGGTTTATCAGAGAAAGCAACTTTTTTCTAATCTCCAACAGTCCACTCTCAACGTTTTACAGTAAATTTCAGCCATTGTCACTGATGCCATGCTGCAGTCATGCATTTACACCATAGGTACATATGACGGGAGAACTGTTTCACTGTGGCTGCAGATAAACTCTTTTGTGCTCCCTGGTTGTAGGCCATAGTTGCCAAGGCGACCAAATGTTTTTGTTCAGATATGTTTTAATAGCACAAATCAGCTTTTTTAACTAAAATAACACCAGTAATTCATACGGTGAAAAGTATGTTTACAAGCTGGAATACATAATCAGTATTATCCTCTATATTATGAATTAATGCATGCGTGAGTGATGCCAAAATGGATAATACTGGTTTATGTCTTGGTAACATCCGTGTCTGTATGTTGATGACACAATCCTGTTAGCAGAAGGCAAAAGTTAGTTAGTTACTAAGTATGTTGTCCTGGATGTGCTAAGTTTGTTTGAAATTCAAACTGAGTATAAATAAGGGAAAACCCAAAGTTATGGTTTTCGAGTGAGGAACTGTTAGTACTGGTGTAGGAAAACATTCTGAAATCTGGTGGCCAGCTAAATTTTTTAGTGGCCAGACACTGGATCTGCAGAAAGGGGGAGGGGGGTATATATAATATCAAAGTCACGTACACTTCTGTCCAAAAAATTGTTTTACCCTCTGCTTATCTCTCCTTGGCAAAAAAAAAAAAAAAAAAAAAAAAAAACGGTACCCTTTTTTTTTTCTGGTCTGGGGCTCGCAAATTCTTGAATTACCATAATTTTTGTCATTTATCCCCAGACCCTGGAATTCGCACAGTTTTTTTAACCTTCATATAAAATACGCCGGCATATAATTTGCAGATTGTGACATTCAGAAAAAAAAAATCGACGTATAATCCGCACATCACAAATGCTGATCCAAAAGCAGAATTTTTGACAGGAAAGTCGGTCACATAAAGACCCCGGAGTCCGAAGATATAAAAAAATTTAACCGATCTTATTAAATAAAGAAATTCATTTTTTAAAGGAAACTTTTTTAATATATTTTTATCTTTGGACACAAAAGAAGCTTAGTGGCATGGCATCCTCACGACAATGCAGTAGCTCCAATTGCATTACACATTGCCAATGATGAAATGCTGATACAGAACAATTCATAGAAATACCATATATACTCACGTGTAAGTCGAAAGTTTTTGGAAGAAATCCTGATTTCAAAGTAGGTGAATCAGCTTACAAACAGGTAAAAAAAAAAAAAAAAAAAAAAAAGGGCTGGACTTCTCCCGCAAATTCTTGCATGAATTCTTCCACGGAGTTTACCGACAAGTTTGTTTACGATTTAGACCACGGCTTTGCACGTGTCACCGCGTCCTAGTTTTCTGACCTTTTGAAAACTATCGCATAGTGACACGATCATATCCTCAGCTGTTACCCCGCTTTAAGTTTAAATTCAGCAGTATTACTGAAACATTTCCTTTTTGAAGACATCATAAATAGCAATGTAAGAAAATATCAGCAGCGAAGGCTTTGGTCAAAATGGCGAAGGACGAGCTAAAATACAAAACACAGCGCACGCGAGATCCAGAACATGGAACTTTGAAATGAGGCATGCATGTGTAGCTTTGTGCAGCAAGTGCTGTGCGTACAGTTTTATTGGCCGATTGACAAAGAGAGGGCACAAGCACAGTCAGCGTTTTGTCTTTCCTGATAATACAAAGACAAAATAACTCCCGCAGTCCCTCCCTAAAACTTTCGCGGTCTTTCATTATAACACCCCTTTTCACCTCCTCTCCGCTCCATACAAACTCCGGAACTAAGGAGAATTTTTCCGAAGGAGTTCCTTTTATTATACCCCCTCTCCTGCACAATTACTCTGAGGATTTTTTTTTTTTAAGTCAAACGGCCGCAAAAAGTTTTTTTTTTTTTTTTTAATTTAAGTTTATCTGCGGATTATACGACGAAAATTACGGTACATGTTTTTCAGTGATGTTTTCCGTGGTGGCCAAGACAAATTATTTGGTCGCCCTGGGCGACCACATTTTTCGACCCCTGAAGATAAGTCCAAATGGCACAGAGGTTGACCAAGTAAATGAGTTTGTATATTTAAGAAGTATGTTTGATAGAGAGAACAAATTAGATGGTGAAATTAGTAGGCGAGTGAATTCTTCATTGAAAGTTATAATGCTTTATTAGGAGGATTTCACAGGAATAATGGGTTCTCAAGAGACCCGAATGGCTGTATATGAAAGTGTAATTTTTCTTACTCTGATGTACAGCAGTGAAACCTGGGTACTGTGGAAAAGACAATATTAGGAATTGTTTGTGTGCTGGAGAGATGTGTTACTTGTGGCAAGAAACTCTCTCTGATCATGTGAGGTACAAAGATGTGTTGCAGATGTGTAATGTGAGGCAAAATGTTGTTAGTAAGGTGGAGGCTAATATTCTTACGTGGTTTGGCCATGTTGAAAGAATGAGTGATGAGGTGCTGACAAAGAGAACTTTTTTCAGCCCAAGTGGCAGGAAGGAAAGGAAGGGGAATGCCAAGTTAGTCGTGGAAGGGCCAGATTCAGGAATGTCTGCTTGGGAAAAAGATTATGAGTATGAAGTACAAAAGGTCTTGTGTGCAATGTGCGATGGATGTCAGTGAAGCTTGAGCTGTGTGCCGAGATCGTTGTAAATGGGGACATTTGATACACTAACAATAAGTAAAATCTTGTTCTATCAGTTAAAAGTTTTACTTTTTCTTTGGCGAGCTAACCTCAGAATCTCAGATAAACAGCTTAACGCCATGTGTGTGTGTGTGTGTGTGTGTGCACGCGAGTGAGGGCATCACCCTCTAAGAACAACTATTAAACCATAAATAAATAACATAATAAAGGAATGAAAATTTTGAATGCCATCATCTATTTTATTTTTATTTTAACTAGTTACCAAAAAATAATTTAAAAGGTGTTATGGAAAAGTGCCTTTTAAAATATACAGGTAGTAGTGATCCAAACATGTTATGGTGCTATCTGTTAAAGCTCTTACATTGATGGCTATGAAATTACAAAATTTTGGGGTGTAGCGCTTATGCCAATGTAGCTCTTACAACAAATTTGTTACCTAAATCGCGACTTTCGTCAGGCGCGGCTTTTATGCCAATGTTGCGTTTAGTCCAAAAAATTATGGTGGTACATATACAGCTGCAAACAATATAGGTATACATAATATTTGTGCAGTATTTTTAAAATATGCTGATGTTTTATAGATACTGTAAATTATATATTTCTTAGATAATTTCTTACCAGGTAAAAGTGGTGACCAGTCTATTGCAAATCCTTCATCCAGATGACCTGAGAATGAAGACAGTGGAGACACATCGTCAATATGTCGAGAATGAATGTTTGTGTTCTGGCTATTGTTAACTGCTTGTAATGGGACAGTCAGGTCCCATATGAAAACTCTTCCACGTTCTGACCATGAAGCAGCGAGGGGCTTCCCACCAAAAGAAGTGAACTGTAAAATCCACAAGTTACAAATTCGTATATAATAAGAATATAAAAAAAAAAAACAACTTTGGCTATGCATATATGAAAATTAAATCTCTAAAATTTATGCTTTTAATGGAAACAGACAATCTGTATAAAGTGAATGTGATGTCTAGGAGCATTTATTGAAATCTGACATACACAAACACAAATTTCAACCTGTACCTGTTTAATTTCCTTGAGATTTCCCCATCTTGTTGACACATACAAGCAGTAACATAGCTAGTAATGTTAGGGTGCAGAATGATGCAGTTGGCCCAGCTGTTCTGTAGAAATACTGTACATTTATATCACGTATGCCTAAGCATATCGCTATGAATCTCAATTTGCATACAACATTTTTACCAGTAGCACATCATGCAATCTGAAGTATAGATTGTGGAATATACGGTTATCTACTCACCAATATTTGAATCAGCACTAAAGGTATGATCTCCTCCAGTGCTGGAGAAAGCCTTTCTTATCTGGGAGTGCGAAACTTAAAATACACCCCTTCGAGTTTAAAAGTTCCTCACTTCCACTCAAACAGTACCAAACTTTTCCTTTCTCTCACCTTCTTTATAGAAAAGTATTATGATCCTTCAAAAATCTCACATCCGTTTTTTCACATAATTTTACTAAAAATGTAAAAACTAGATAAATACCCAAGAGCCAACGGGTGTAAATATCACATTATCATCATCATCATTGTCAACCATTATCAATCCACTGCTGGACGAAGGTCTCCCCAAGTTTCCTAAAAACGGTCTGTCTTGTGCCAGTCTCCTCCATGTCACCCCTGCATACTTTCGAATTTCATCCACCCATCTCCCATGTGGTCTTCTTCTGGGTCTTTTCCTGTCCCTTGGAATCCAATCTAAAATTTCGGCTGTCCATCGATGATCTGTCCTTCTGGCAGTATGTCCAGCCCATTGCCATTTCAGGGATTTAACTCTGATCATGATGTCTTCCACTCTTGTCATTTTTCGGATCCACGAGTTCCTCTTCTTATCTCTCCTGGTTACACCAAGTATGCACCTCTCCATGCTTCTTTGAGTTGTCTGCAGCCTTTGTATGTCTCTTTTAGTTAAGGTCCACGTCTCTGCACCATACGTAAGCACTGGAAGGATGCATTGATCAAACACTTTTCTTTTAAGACATAATGGCATATTGCTCTTGAAAATTATGCTGTTTCTTCCAAAAGCTCTCCAGGCAAGTTTTGTACGCCGATTAATTTCTTCATCAATGTGACCCTCACTTGATATCTGCTGTCCAAGATAAACGTACGTGTCTGTTATCTCCAGCTTTTCTCCATCAATCGATAAATCTTCATTTCTTGTAAAAGCATTGAACATCACTTTTGTCTTCTGAAAGTTCATTTTTAATCCCACTTCTTTACTCTTGTCAGCAAGTTCCTGGATCATACTCTGCAGCTCTGATGGGCTAGTTGCAAAAATGACTACGTCATCAGCAAAACGAAGGTGGGTTAGATAATCTCCATTAATCTTTATCCCCTTGTTTTCCCAGCTCAGTGACTGAAAAACACCCTCCAATGTGGCATTAAAGAGCTTCGGAGATATGGTGTCACCTTGTCTCGCTCCCTTTCCAATTTTTATGTGTGTTGTATTTTCAAACAGCCTAATCTTTGCACTTGCATTTTCATAGATGTTATTAATAATATTAATGTATGCATCTTCAATACCGCAGGTTTTCAGAGCCAAAAAAAAAAAAAAAAAAAAAATTACATAAAGTGTAGAAATTATGTGAATGGCCAACAACACAGCACACAATAGAAATGCATAGTGAAAAACATACCAGCACAGAATGAATGAGTATTAGATAGTGAACACGTGACAATAGGAAGACGCTTAGGCTTTGAAAAATTACGTTCAAAGTTAAATGCTCAGAATAGCTTTCTGTGACAGAGAACAAATGACTCAAATTAGCTCTTCATTCCTACTGCATGTTCCGAAAGATCACGGAGATTAGACATATCTGCATATTGTTTTACTGTATATGTTCACAACTGCTGTTTCAGACAATTCTTTTTATGCATATGAGAGATTCACATCTCACAGTGTAAGTTACCCTGGTTAGCTGCATGGGATACGGTGTATGGTTAACTAGTCTTTAAAAACAAAATTAGTGAAAAACATAACTTCATTCCGAGTTATAATTTATCAGTAAATGCATTGACACGTGCATTTCAATTTTTTCATGTCCCTCAGCAGAGCTCAATTTCGACTAGTAGTTAGTAGAAAATTGCTAGCAAGCAAATTCATTTTGCTAGTGATAAAAATGGTTCTAGCAAAAATTGCTAATGGAAAAATTTTGAATGTTTTAGTGTGAACTGTAAAGTGCCACTGCATTGCACGTGTGGAATATTTTTAGAAACATACAAAAAGGAACAACTGCTTTCTGGAAACGAATGTTTCTTGAAATGTACAAACATTATAAAAACATTTTGGCACTAGTAGAAATATCCAGTATATTTCCCTTAACTACTTCTGCATGTGAGGTTGGGTTCAGTTCCATGAAGAGAATCCAGGGTGATTGAAGGGGCAGTTTAGACTTGCAAACATTGAATGCTCTCATGAGTATTGAGGTTGAAGGTCCATCGGAAGACAAGTTTGACCCCAGGACTGCTGTTTTAAAGTGGTATGATGAAAAGACCTGAAGCCCAGATCATATACCATATGGAAAATAACTTAAGATTTTGAATAGTGTTCCTGAATTTTGTGAATAAAGTTAAATATATATATATTTTTTAAATATTTGCATTTGAATTAAATTGTTAGAATTAATCTGTCAGGTCATGAAAAGGTGAGTTTGTAATACAATGTGACAGTTACACGGGTGAAATCAAAATTTGTTATGATTGACTAAATTGAGGGGGACATATTGAAGTTTCTTTTGTTTAATGTTAATAAACTTTCGCTAGTAGATAATGCAATTTGCTAGTAAAAAATAAAGCCACTAGCAAGTGTTGCTACTGCTAAAAAAAATGAAATCAAGGCCTGCCCCTCAGAGCATGAATTTACGCCCCTGGTATGGCCTTTCTGAGGAAGTAACTGCCTTCCGTGCCCCTGATCTCCTTCCCATTTTCTTAACACTGAACAATACGTGGCTACAGGGATAGTTGCTATCAATATGGCAGCCGGTAACCCACGGACTAAGTAACCATCTGCAACGTATGGTGGCATGTGAATGATCAATGGGACACAGTATGACAACGAAGCATCATCTCTAACAGCCAGTAAGATAAAAAGTGTGGCATCATGCATAAGGAGCCTTATTGTTAGAAAAGGCTCAAGTGAGAGAAAGGGATGACAGGAAAATCATATATTCTTGAAGTTATTTTTGTAATAATAAAAATAACTGACTCAGCCATACCGGCCGAGCATGTTATCCTGGGCGATGATCAGCAAACATTTAATAAGCCCAATAATACAAGATAATTATATTACCATGATATAATCAACACAGCAATCAGACATATCTGAATTGACTAATTACTGTTTCTCACGTAATATCAATCATATCAAAAAACTTTAAAATTTCGTCGCCCTGGTGCAGGAATCGAACCTGCATTTCCCAATTACCGGCCGAGCATGTTATCAAGGGCGATGAAATTTTCAAGTTTTCTGATATGATTGATATTATGTGAGAAACAGTAATTACAGTTAATTCAGCTATGTCTGATTGCTGTGTTGACTATATCATGACATATTGGCCACATATTATGAGAAGAATATTTTTTTCGCATTATTTAAATTATATTACCATTGTCTTTTATTGGTTTATTGTGGGATGAATTTTGTGTTTCACCTTGAAAAACATTACACAAAAATATTTCTGCAACCAGACAGAAAACCAAAATATCTAATTTTGAAGATGACAATCCGATTTTTGGCGTAAATGTGACAAGGATGGTCAGTCAGATAATATCCGAAAACTTGAAAATTTTCATTGGGTGGTGTAGTGGTTAGCATACCCGGGCGTTTTCTGGGAGACGCGGGTTTGAGTCCCGCTCCAGGACAATGAAAATTTTCAAAGTTTTCGGATATTATCTGACTGACCATCCTTGTCACATTTACGCCAAAAATCGGATTGTCATCTTCAAAATTTGTATTATGTGGCGTAATCCCGTATTTCTTTCATGACCTAAATATCTGTTGAAGTATCATGGTGAAGTACAATGGTGAAATGAATGCACTCAGTTGCTTAGAATTCATAAAAGCAAATTCATCTGTCTTCCAGAAAAAATTGCCAGAAAATCACTCAAACAATATACTGATATATCCTTAAGTAAATGTAGCAAATATCTTGAACAAAAGCCGAACTGAAATCTCAAAACATGAACTGAAACCAAAAACAAGGAAAAAAATTGATTAGCTGTTAGAAGGAAAGAAAATTGGCTGGTTGTTAAAGAAAAAATAAACCAAAACTCAAACCACTTCTTTACAAGTAAAAACTAAATATGGGTTAAGAAGGTCTATTACTGGTGAAAATGAATTTCAGATGGGTTCCTTTCCTTACTCACTGGTAAAAATGAATTTCAGATGGGTTCCTTTCCTTACTCACTGGTAAAAAGGAGTTCCATATGGCTTGCAGATGTTAATATTGATCCATGCACTGAAATTTCTGTGAGAATCCACAAGCAATGTAAAAAGATTTTGATAGAAATATGGTATTCGAAAATCATATATTCTCCACCAGTTTCACTCATGAATACTCAACTCTTGGTATTACAGTACATTCTTATAGCTTCAGTGTACACACAAAATTACAAAGATGCACATACAATTTAAATTTCTATTACTATAAAAAATCTTCTACTATTTAAAGGTGCAAATTTGAGATGTTAAATTTGCTTTTATGATGTTATTTTTACTTTTATGTAAATATTGTCTCAAATCCGCATGTTAAATTTGAGACAATATTTACATAAAAGTAAAAATCCTTAAAAAGTAACCAATTTTCTACCCAAGATTACATAAATACACAATAAGTCATAATGGTCTTTGGGATTTTAGTGCACCACTACATTGTATAACAGAAAGGGATAGCGTAACATATATAATGGTAATGGAAAGAGAAATGTTAAGTTTTTTACATACCTTACAAATGCTGGAGGTGTTTGCCCTTTGTGGTCTATCCTGTAATCAAATTCAGCCCACATTTGAACCAAAGTTGCCTGGTTTACCTGAGTAATAGCTGTGGTAATGCGTTGTTTCAATTCCATTAAATCTCAGGGCAGGAGCAGCACAAACACCTGGTTCTTAACGTAGCCACAGAGGAAGAAATCATGAGGCCTTAAGTCCGGTGATCACGGTGGCCACGCAAGATGAGGTTGGTTGTCGGCAGCTGCACAGCGAATCAACCTGCTGGGTAACTTCTCATTGAGGTAGACACAGACATTCCTTTGAAAGTGGGGGAGGGAGCCCCATATAGTTGCAGAACGAAGTCAGCATTATCATCTTGAAGTTGTGGCATATCAAATAGCATGCTGCAGTTGATAGCTGCCTCGGCAAATAAAAAAATAGGCCATAAGCCTTATAGTGTGACATGGTGCAGAACACATTTACCTTTACAGTCATGGAGATCTTCCACACATCCACAGTGGCATGTGGATTATCCAATCCCCATATCCGCATGTTATGTCGGTTAAGTTTACCAGACAACTGGAAATACTGAACACAAGTCTCTTGATGAAGCCATCAGCCTCCATGTGATCTTGCATGTCGTTGCAAAATTGGAATTGGCAATTGTGATCATCTTGTGTCAGAACTTGCACTAAATGCTTCACATGAAGACACTTACGCAAAATACGCCATTCTGTTTTCCGTGGGATTTCCAGCTGCTGATTGGCACAACTAGTCAACTTGCCAGAACTGCATTGAAAGGCCTCCCTCATTCGATCAATTGTTGCCTGTGATGGACGCGGTCGCCCCGGCCTTTTGGTTGAGCACAGGCATCAGGTGTTCCAGAATTTATTACACCACTGGCGTATTGTTTTATCTGTGAGTGCATCCTTTCCAAATCGAGCACAAAAGTGTCATTGAACTGCAACAATAGACTCGGTTTTTGCGTACTCAAAAATGCAGTAAGCCTTCTCTGTGCCTGATGCCATCCTGACAGATGAGAACTCTCCCTACCAGCCAAGGATACACTGATTTCCTGGTGTGTGCACATACAAAACTTGGAGACTCTCTCTTTCTATCACCATGCACTGTATTTCCACATTCCCTACCAATATGGTGTTATAGCTCACCTGAATCCAGGAGAGCATTATGACTCAGCCTGCACAATTAACTCTTAATATGTTGAATCCAAAGGGATTGAAAAAAACTTCAAGACATCAAAAATTTGAGTTATCAAACAGTTTTGGTTTTGCTACTTATCCTTTATACAGGACATGAACTTTGCTGTTCATACCTGTATACTGAAAAGTAAAATTTATTTCTTAAAAAAATCCATTAACACAGTCTGACATTTGTTTACAACAACTGGTGTTCAGTTACCAATTTTACATATGCAGTCAGTCTGAACATTTCATAGTTCAGTCCAGGAGCTGTTTCAATAAAACTTGTGATTTCAACTGCAGGTGACATTTTGAATACACCTTTATTTGAAAGTATGAAACTTAAAATACATATCTATCACTTACTACACTTTAAAGAACTGAAACATCATATTTCCTTAAAAAATGCTATGCATAAATTCTATAAAAATGCATTTTATATCTGTTAAACACTTCAAAGGAAAAATACAAAAAAAAAAAAATTAGATCCAATGCATAAATTTTATACTAACCCGAATCCTGTTCACAGATCCACTATGTTTGACTAGTGCACATGACAGCGCAGGTGCACCATCTTCATCCTCACTATCACTCTCACTTTCTTCATCATCAGATTCAGGCTGCTGTTTGGGTTTATTAATGTTGCTCATTTTCATCACAATAAGATTATTAGCATGACTTTTCTCAGCTTGTGTACCACAAACAATGTTCACTGTAAGAGGAAATTTGTCAGCTCTGTCATCGCCTAAGTTGTCTTCAATTATATCAAAACTCAGACATGGTGCACCTAAACGAAAAAAATTAGAAATAATTCAAATAACTAAAGACCAGTAACACCCACGGTTATTCAGAATTTGGCAGGAAAAAAAAACTGTTTAGTGAAATTACAAAATTTACATTTACAATATATGAAAGGAATGAGATAAAACAAAAACTAGCAGTGTAACAATTATGAAATTTTCCCAATATATGTAACATTGGGAGATAAATATATTAAGGTCGCCCAGGCGCCTAAAATTCGGGTCGTGGCGCCTAATTTTCTTCTTAGTTGAGATTTTGTAATATATTGCAGTAAATGCCGTAATTTCTGTTGTGTAATCCATAGATTATCTATTAAAAGGTTATAAATTTAGGTGCTGCGGACACCAGTAAAAAAAAAAACAAGTTTGTAAAATCATGCAATGCATAGATTATAATACGCTTTCCAACATACCAGAAATCATTACTCAAGTTATCACTCAAGTTAAGTTATGAGAATTATGAGAATAATGGCTATGGAATAAAGCCCTGACCCTTGATCCCATATCGATGATATTCAACAGAACCGGTTCGGTATACCTCCGAAATAACATGATAAAGTTTTGTCGCAATCGAAGCATTTCTACGTAAGTTATGATGCATAAGGGCTATGGAATAGATCCGCTCCTGTGTCCTAACCTTTGACCCCATTTCGCCCATTTTCAATAGAATTCGTCTCCAGGCAGGACCCTACAACATACTAACATTTCATCCAAATCGAAGCATTTTTAAGTAAGTTATGACGCATAATGTTGAAGTGATTCCGCTCCTATGTCCTGACCTTTGACCCCCATTTCGCCCAATTTCAATAGGGTTTGTGGCCAGATGGTCCCCTACCACATACTAAAATTTCATCGAAATCGAACCTTTTTTACGTTAGTTATGACGCATAATAGCAGTGGGATGTATCCCGCTCCCAGTTTAACGACTACCGTGAGCAACTCAATGGGCTATAAGCAGTCGCCCATCCCTAATTTAGGGACGCTGGTTCCAGGGAAGGGAGAGAGCCAGTGCCGTAAGACAAACACAACATCCATGCCTCACCGGGATTCAAACCCGGACCTCGTTTGGACGAATGATCAGAGGCCATCGCTTAGACCACTGCGCCACCGGGGCGGCGACCTTTCACCCCATTTCGTCCACTTTAAATAAGGTTCCTTGCCAGATACTAAAATTTCATCGAAATCGAACAATTGCTACGCGAGTTATCGTGCGGACGGACATACGCACACAACGCGTGACGTAATGAAGCAGATGGGAATAGCGACCATCTGCTCGCAAGAGTATGACGTCATAAAACTTTAATAGGATCCACACACAATGCGTGACGTAATGAGACAGATGGCGTGACCGCGCACCAACATTCTCAAACGCGAGATTGTGACGTCATAAGATTTCTAAGCATTGGAAAAATCCCCTGAAGAAGTAAGATAAATTCAGTAATCATTGAGCATAAGACGTTCATAAATATAACAGTCATTATGAAAATTAAAATTAAGACGGACAGAAAAATAATTTATCATAACGAAAATACTACACTGATAACAAGGAACAGACTGATAACAAGTAAATAGTAACACTGTACTAGTGGTACGATTTATTGGCGTAGAAAGTAGACACATTAGCGCTTCCAAGCTTTCGCACATCAAGCTTTCGCATTTTCAAGGAAGTTAGACAGAAACTGCAACTGAAAAATAGAACGCATTAACAATTTGAACGCGGAAACTTGACTTGACAACAATAGGTACGACGTTATTTTCATTTAAAGATATGACGCATCATATCTTTAAATGAATATACTAAATTTATAAATCCCTGCACAGAATCTTTTTTTTTTTTTTTTTTAATTTAGCCATAGTCGGAATGTATTTTAAAAGAAAATAATTTGTTTTAAGGACTCGGGCCTTCTTGGGAGGGGTCCGGACCCGGCTGACCTTCCCTGTGTGTGTGCCACTGGGTGACTGTGAAAGTTTCCCGAATCAAAGAAATTAAGTGGATAATATTGTTTTCTCTTCACCATTAGAAAGAAAACCCACGATCATTTTCATACTATGATTTTTCAAGATCTGAAATGAGGACTGTTGCAGCAGGAGTGCTTGGAAAGATTGCAGAGAGCATTCACCATCTTGGACAACCTCTTATGAGTGAAATATTATAAAAATAACCAATCACTTGCCCGAAAGATCATGGTCACTTTTTTCCTTTAACACTTCAAAGCACATCAAATATCATCATGTAATGTTGTTGGCCTTCAAAGGTTGAAAGACTCCTTGCCTATGAGATTCATTCTTCCAGAGATGAAACATCGTATTTTTAGTTGTTTTTTTTTTTAATTTATTTACTGGACAAAAAACGCAGGTTTCCCGCGGCCATATGAGACATAACCATAGCTCGTCATCTCCATAAAAAACTCACAAAAATACACACCATACCTCTCATTCATACAATGAGTTAAAAACACTATGTACATAATTACACTATTTACATTCCCAGGCAGTTAAACCTTTGTCAACTGTGATTAAAAAAGTGCTCCATTCTATGAATGGTTTGCAAAATTTTGTCGAGGCAGGAATTCCCTGAGAAATGAAGGGCATCAGGATCACCCAGCTAGATCAGTTGCAGAAGAAAATGTCACCCAATGTGGAAGCCTTGATAAAGAACAACCTGTGGATAACTTATAATGAAACACAGCAGATCATGCAATACTTACATGTATGGAAACTTTGCAGCTGTTGGGTGCCCCACAAAGTTTTGCAGATGGAAACTTTCACTCAGTTCTTGATATTATCACAGGATGTAAATGCTGGATATACAAATATGACCCCAAGATGAAGTGTTAGTCTGTATGTTTCCAAATGGCAATCTGTTTTTGAAAGTAAAGTCTCCCAGGAGTATTAGCCAAAATATGGAAGCCTAATTTTTTTCTGCCAATTGACATTAACCCTATAGGATCATATGACAGTTACTGCAGAATGGTAAACAGTGAGTCTACCCAATGTATTACAAGTGACAAAGGAGAGGAAGCAAAAAACAGGACTATGTGGAATTCTGTTGCACTAAGAAAATGTCACTGCCCACCCACACTGCAATGAAAACACTGAAATTTCTGAAAAAGTTTGACTGATGAACCACCTACAATGTAGTCCCAACCTAGTTCCATATGATTTTTTTCTGTTCCCAAACATGGGAAAAAAAAAAAAAAAAAAAAATACTGCATGAACATCATTCTGAGAATCCAGAGTAGGCTGTTGCTGCCAACAAAGGAAAACTTCAGACCATCCCAAAACAAACATGATGCCAATGTATTAATGACTGGTTTCTGAGAGCGCAGCTTTGCATAAAGGGTGGTGTGGAGAGTTTTTCAAGAAACTGCAATTGAAATTGGTGCTTTACGTTAAATAAATTAGGTTGTTGCAGATGACATGTTGGAATATTGATGAAAACTTAAAAACAAAACTACAGTGCAGAATAAACTTTATTAATCAAAATAATCACCACCAGTGACAAACTCATGGAGTGCAGTTTCAACTGGTGTTTGATTGAGATAGATTTACATTTACCCTGTAGATAGGCGTCCAGACTCCAGGTGCTTGAAGAAGTGACAGTCTCTAGGGGACAAATAAGGTGATTAAGGCAGATGAGGTAAAGTTTCATACCTCAACTGGTGCAGCTTATGGATCGTCTGATATGTAATGTGTGGTCCCGCAGCTTATGGATCATCTGATATGTAATGTGTGGTTATCATGGAGAAGCATGGCCACTATTATTTATTTATTTTTATTTTCAGTTTGGTAGACAGTTTTTATGCATAAAATGTCAAGTAGAATTTGTGGAACAGCACAACAATACATGTCCACCATGATATGTTGACCAGGTCGTAAGAAGGATGAGTGGGTCACACCAGTTGCGGACCACCAAATACTGGTCGATCATCTTCCTGGGATGGAGTATACCAGCTTTGGGGTATGTTTCAGCGCTTCACAGAAGTCAAGCCATTGAGCCAAATGTCAGCGATTGTCATATATCATCCACTTCTGTCACACGGGATGGGGCACCTCAAAATGTTGTTCATTTGGTTGCAGATAGACAAAAGCAGACATCAAATCATCTTGCTTTGTGCTGTTCCACCAACTAATGAGGGACACATTTACCCACCTTCTTCACTTTGCCAGTGGCCACTAAATGTGGGGAAACGGTTGCATAATGTACTCCGAGTTCCTTACCAAGTTCTTGTGTCATCTGATGTGGATCAGATTCAACTAAGGCCTCTATCTTGGCATCAGCAATTAGTTCCTTTAGGTTTACTCTGTGGTTTATTTTTTAGGGTCATATTGGAGTACTGAAATTTAGCAAACAAATATTGTGTCTCACATTCACTAACTGTGCCTTCCCCAAATGCTGCATTGATGTTGTGAGCTACCTCCAATGCACTGTGTCCAACTCATATAAGAAAATGACACAAATTTGGCTCTGATCAATCATCCTCTTCACTGTAGTACAATCCCTTTGGAACTGATACCATTGACGAAATCTGGCCAGTGCTTCATAAGCAGCAGCCTTGACACTTGATGTACACTGGTGTGCAAAAATTAAGGACGAAGAGGAGAAATTAGCATAACAGCGGAATGAGCAGGCAGAACGGACCGAAAGACCACTCAGGAGATAGACTAGGGTCCGGTTCGGTAGGGCATGTGCATATATATGCAGCATGACGTGGTGGTGGGGGGGGGGAGTGTCAGAAAGGTATAAAGCACACGGGCGGTGTACGCTCAGCAATTCGGTGAAAGCTATTGCACGGTGTACATCAGTTTGAACGACGTCGAGTTGCTGTCACCATGTGATATGGCCAACAGGCAATCCAGTAAACAACATCTGGATGACTTTACCCGAGGTCGCGTCATTGGGAAATTGGAAGAAGGTTGAAGTGTGACCGAAGAGTTCAGGATCACTCACAGCATCGTTTCACAAGCTTGGAGAGCATTTCAAACGACAGAAACAGCTGTCCGAGAGTTGAGCAGTGGTCGTCCACGAGCAACCACGGCGGTGGACGACCGATATATTGTCCTACAGACGAGAAGAGACAGACGACAGACAGCAGAAGAAATCGCAAGGCACATGCAACAGACAACTGGACATCTATTATCGCATTTTACCGTGGCCAGGAGGCTGCACAAAGGTGGTCTATTTGCACGACAACCAGTACGGTATGTGCCATTAACGCCTGCTCATCGGAGACGGCGGTTTCTGTGGTGCTAGGAACGCAAGAACTGGACCCATCAGCAATGGGGTCGAGTTCTGTTTACAGATGAGAGCCGATTTAGTCTGACGAGCGATTCTGGACGTATACACATCTGGAGAGATCAGGGAACACGCAATCACACCTCCAAGATCATCGAAAGGGACCGGTTTGGAGATGGCGGAGTTCTCGTTTGGGGCGGTGTCATGCTTGGTAGCCGTATTGACCTCATCTTCCAAGGAGGTTCAGTAACTGGTGTCCACTATTGTACCGAGGTTCTCCTGCCTTAGGCGCGTCTGTTTAGAGGTGCTGTGGGTCCCGAGTTCCTCTTCATGGACGACAATGCTACACCTCATCATACAGTGGCTGTCACAGAGGTGTTGGAGAGTGAAGATATTCAACGCTTGGATTGGACCGCAAGGTTCCCGGACCTAAATCCAATAAAACTTGGTTGGGAGCTTCTCGGGAGACGCTTGGCAACACGTCACCAGCCGCCAGCAACGATTTCACAGCTGTGATTGGCGCTACAAGAGGAATGGGCCGCGATGCCTTAACAGCTCCTTCACAACCTCGTCCTCAGCATGGAGAGAAGTTGTAATTCCTGCAACACAGTCAGGGGTGATCATATCCCCTACGAAAGACTGGATTGTTCTACGCAGCCGCCTGTCACAAGGACGTTTCTGTCTTCTGTGCAGTTGTGCTCGAAGCTACCTTTTCAATAAAGTGCCTTTGTATCCTTTGGATTCCTTGTTTGGACGGTTTTGCTCACTTGTCCCATATTCTTACATCTTGGGGATCTTATGGTATGATTTGAGTCGATGTGGAGCACTTCTGCACGACGTTACATTCGAAAAACCGTCTTGTCCTTAATTTTTGCACGCCAGTGTATTACAAGTCACATTGTGCAATGTGTTAAATCTTAAATTACCTGGCAACTGCACGAGTCTGCAAAATATGACACTTCATCTTCAACAACACAATAAATTCATACAAAAATCCAGAAAATTTAACAGTCACTTACATATGGCACATATTCAACCAGAGGTTAAGCTACAATCGCTATTTTCGCAAAATGCGATGAATTAATCTAAAACATGCGAGAAAATTAGCGTCCTGTCGTAGGACATTTAAATATCACAGGTGATTGTGTTCCAAAATTTCCGAAAATTTGAACTCCCATAGTCCAGGAAAAAAATTTAAATTCCACCGTTAATTCGTGGGTAAAAGTGTTCCGTCATATGACGGAAACTCCATCATCCATTGTTTGGTCTGACGGTGACATGTCAATTTTCCAACAACGACGATTCGTGGCGCTCCAGTTCGTCCACTACAATGATTTGTAGCCTGTCAGTTCGTCGACAAAGGAGGCTAAATTTCTTTAGCATTTTGCTACAACTTTTCCCTTCATTTTAGCATTTTTGCTACAGCATTTTTTGAGCCAGCTTAAACTCTGTATTCAACAGGATACTTAGTGTTCACCCTTAAAAATTTCTGTAGCTAGGAGGTAAGGAATGTTGGTTGGGCATCCTTTTTGTCTCTCTCCACATTAACCCAGCAAATGACCACGCAGGTAGAACAGGATTTTATTTAACTTCTAAAAAGGTAGGAAGTACATACATCTAAAATTTCAACAGAAAAATTAGCAATCAGGATTAGTATTATCCCTAGGGACATTGCTAAACCATTTCAGAGGATGACTGAAGCTCCCACAATAATCTCAATGATGTCCATATCAGTTTTTCATTAAAGTTTAAAAAATGAATTTCTAAACCTTTACTAAGTTCATATCATAATTTAAATCAATGATCAATCATCAAAAAATAAAGAAGACAAAAAAACATTGGTGGCAATGTTTTGCCATCAATGTTTTTTTGCGTTTGACCATTATATGTTACCGAAGGACACCTAAGGAATTGATTGTCACTTGGATTGTCAACTGTGTAATATGCAGGGCTCGACAAATGTGCTCAAGTCTTGGAGCCAGCTCCCAAAATTTAGCAGCCAGGAAAAAGCAAAGTCAAATTTCAAAGAATAATGCATGAACGGAATGTGTGATGATGATGTTAGAACGAAAAGTGATAAAGTATATTTGTTGTCAAATTTTTCTTTTTACCCAAACCACTTATTGCAAAATAAAGTTCCAGTTTGCTCCTTGATTTTCTTTTCTCGTTTGTCCAATTGCTGCTCTCAAAAAATTTATTTTAGATTTTGATTTTAATAAAACGCAATTTGTGGAGGTCAAATTTTGTACTTATTAATTCATAGTACCATATTTTTCCTCATATAATCAGCAGACCATAAAATTCAGGGGAAAAAAATCTTTTGTAAGATCCGTAGTGGCATGTTATCGCCACAGACTGTGGAAAAAAATTCTGACGCATAATTCGTGGCAGTGTATAATCCATTGATCGTGAAATTTTGAGGAATACAATTTTTTACTTTATATAATCCTTGGCAGCGTGTCTTCAAACCATGAAATTCAGAAGAAAAAAGATTGTTGGGTAATTATATGACAATCTCTTTTCTTCATAATCTACACCTGTCATATTGATCTGAAACACAATTTCCAACAAAAAAAAAAAGTCACGATTTACAGGATGACCAACACAGAAGTCCAAAGAAATAAGAAACAAACGGTCATTCTATTAAAAGAAGCAACTGTCATTTTTAAGCATTTCTCTGTTACTTTTAAGTAAATAAAGAACTAAAATCTCTAGTTTTTGCAGTTCATTAGCTAGACCTAGAAAATCCATAAAAATTGGATCTGTAGTATTTGTTTCTTTTCTGAATATGTTTCAACTGAATAGCAAACAAAAGCCATACCTAGTACAATTAGCACAGCAAAACTACCAAATGCTATTCACAAAATATTAGCGCAGCAAAACTAACAAATGCGATTCACAAAATGATTATGTGTCATGGAATAGCTCTGAGGGCTTCACATAGTACGTAAGATTTCCGAGGGCAAATAGTGCGCCCTTCGTTGCATCACATTTTCTGTCAGAATGGTCACAAGTAAAACAAAACTTACGTTGAAAGAAATACATCATGAAAGAAATACGGGATTACGCCATATAATACAAATTTTGAAGATGACAATCCGATTTTTGTCGTAAATGTGACAAGGATGGTAAGTCAGATAATATTTGAAAACTTAAAAAATTTTTCAAGTTTTGAAATATGGATGCAATCTGACTTACCATCCTTGTCACATTTACGCCAAAAATCAGATTGTCATCTTCAAAACTTACGTTCTTTCACTCTCTTTGCGGTCCTCTATTACTGTATTGTGCTACATTTTTTCTGTTATTTCATTTTCAGTACTTTTCCAATAGCACAACCTTTTGTGACAATTACCACGCAGATTTTTTAAAACACTGAAATCCCCCACCCCTCAATACCAGTGTATTATCCACAGAACCAAAATTTATAACTTTTTAACAGATAATCTGCAGATTACACAACATAAATTACTTTGTTGAATGCCACTAAGTAGATGGCGACACATCGTTGCTGAGCCCATCAATATGGATTTGTGTAGTCAGATGCTGACTGATAAACCACGAATAGCGCTGTGAATTGTTGGCACCATAGCGTAAAGTGAACACACTCGGCTAGTTATCGAGAGATCAAGGGTTCAATCGTAGCGGTGTTTCGGATGTTCAATTTTTCAGTTGTTATTCGTTGTTTATAAAAATAACGTGGACAGAGCGATGACATCGTACATTAACAATAGGATAAGTAATTAAAAAAATATTAATAAAATAATAAATTATTAGGACATTACAGATTCCAATGAGAACAAAGTAAGTATATATAATACAATATAATTGAATGTGCAGCAATGTGTGTGAAATGGACTTTTATGGCAAAATATTAAAATATTGGACTATGAACCTCATAAAAACAAGTGACTAATTAAAGAAAGTTTTTATATCCAGAAAAACAGTTGCATTAAATAAACCTTCAAAAATTATATATATTATTTTCAACAACTTAATCCAAAAACAGTAGACTTACAAAATACATAAAAAAAAGATTTTAACTTAATAACTGGCAACTGCGAGATGAACCTGGCAATAAAATTGAAACTGTTTCTGCGTGAACGAAATTTTTGATACCGTTCTTTTATATTAGAACAGGCCTCGATAAAATCCAGAGGCCAGAAACGTCTGTAAAAACAAAAGAACTTAGAAAATGTGAAAAATAATTGAAAGTTGTTCACGTTAAAATAAAATTGAGTACATTCATATGAATTTCAGCAAAGCCTTGAGTAAGTATTTTAATTATTGTAAATAACATTTTCTTTAAAATACAAGCAAAACTATCTGCAAACTCCGTTAATAATTCGGAATCTATCTGCGTACAGTGTACGCCTACAATTTGCTACTCTGCACAACAGCATTCATTTGTTGCCTGAAAAATGGAAAAAGGTCATCGATGCTCACGACCAATATTTCATTGAATAAATGTGTATTGGTTTCCTAATTGTTCCCGTCTCCTTAAAATGGCAGAAACTTTTTCATACCCCTAATACAATTAAAGAAGTGATATTTTTCTGTCTTTGGCACTCTGTAACCCTAACACAATTTCCAGTGTTGATGCCTGACAAGACCTTTGACGCTTGTCTGTTTTCTTGTGGTAGGAAATTCCAATCGAAACATTTTTATTTTAAAATTTAGTTGCTCGGATTGGCCAACTAGATTACATGCCCTAAAATAATCTTTTTACATGCCCTAAAATAATTTTTATCGGGATTTAATTTCACCAAAATTTTCACACCCATCAACATTCTACTAGAAATAAAACTAAACTAGTGCTTATGTTTTTACAAACAGAATGTTCCAGAGCACATATTAATTATGCTGGACCAACCTTCTAGAATACTTTGCCAGATGATTTAACAAGCCTAAATAACATTTGTTTATTTTAAAAAAATTGAAACAATATTTATTACGATCAGCCTTTTGTAATTTTTTATTCTTTTCTCTACATAGGTAGCAGCTACTTCATAAATAAATTGGAGTAGTCACTGTGGTTACAAGTTCTTAAATTTACTATTATATATTAATAATAATGATTGTAACCCATGAATCATTAAACAAACTAATGTTTGATATTACTGGCAATCTTAATGCTGAACATAACTATTTGGACTTCTTACTAATCTGGTAAAATTTTAAGTGATATTGTTTTAACTTACATTTTTAATATAGATAAAACAATATCGGATGGAGACACTTTGGCAGTTAACTTGAAATTATTATGATGACTGTTTCTCAAGGCTACCAATCACTAGTATGTCTGCTTGACTTGATGTTTGTTTCAAGGATTATTGTTTTGGAAGAAGAGGGCTAGTTAGTATAAGTTCAAATTAGTACTCGCCACTTCGCCAGGTGGCGATTAACAGACAACTTTGGTGATTAAATTTAACAGTGGTCGCCACTCGCCAGTTTGGTCATTTGTTATTTTTAATGCCAATTTACAAATTATAATAATTCAGAAGTGAAAGGACATGAAACCAGTCCTAACTAAGGATACGCAAAAATCCTCTTACGTTTCTTAACATCAAAGTTTTGCCAATAATTGGTGTTTAAACCTCGATGTTGCAGAAGCCAATACATCGAGCTTTCATGACCAATGTTTGAAACTGGTAAATAATATTTTCTACGTAAAGTAAATGAATTTCTTTTTGTTGCATTCTTGTATAGAGGAAGGGAATATAATCTCTTTACGTCGTGAATTGGATGTTTCGTCTGCAAAATCAAGTTCTTTTCCTCGGTACTGCAGGAACCAACACATCGAAAAAACATCGAGGTTTCCACCGATCCATTGAGCATTTTAACAAATATTATTGGTTACTTGATTTAGATTGGTGAGCAATTACCGTTATATTGAGCAAAGATTTTACCCACCGATGTGCCCATTTACTGCAGCAGATGGAAAAGTACGAATTCTTCGGATTATCATCAAAAACATTGAAACATCGAGGTTTTCACCACTGATAGCCTACATCAAAAATTCCTCCGATACTACGGATGTTTTAGGAATGAGTAATCCGGGAGAGGGGGGGGAGAGATTTACAAAATGTTTATTTTGGACAGCGGGTGGCTTATTTATGTTCAGATAAAGCCATCCATGTAAGTAATAGCAGTTTTATTAAAGTTCCTATTAATCCCTGTTCATCTCTCTATCTGTATGCTGGAGACTTCCTTTTGGCCACTAAGACTTGGTAACTTACCAGACGTTTTTTTTTTGGTTTTTTTTTTGGGCCACTAACTTTTTTGGATTTACTGGCCACTTAGCTAAAATTCCAGTCTGCACCTATACTAGTTAGGCCCATCTGGTCTTTTCCCTCTTTTCATCCCTGTTGTTGCTTATCTGTTCTAGAATCACCTTCAATGAATTTATGTAATTTGTATGCGACAACTAAAATGAAATGAAATCTCGGGCATGATATTTCTAAATCCCCGCTAGTTTTAACCTGACATAATGCAATATGCCAAAAATAGCCCCTTTCTCATTTGTCCAGTGATAACAAAATTAGGACATATCGAATGTTTCTGACTCTCCCTTTAGCATCGTTATATGCCGGTTCGATTATTCAATTCTTAAAGCACACAGTATCTACATAACATAATTACTTTGGGACACACAAACGACATCATCAATTTTATCATTCATATGTGACTAAACAGAACTTTCGAAAACTGCATCATTCAGCTGAGGAAATAAAACCTATATCTCCGGACAACATTAGTACTTAAGAATCTACATTACTTTCACAAAATATATTATGTTGGTTGCAAAATAAAGATCTACAGTTTGAAATATGGATGCAATTTGTAAACAATAAACATCACAGTTAAGGCTTACCTGTAGTTGCTTGACGGTAAAAAATGTATGCGGATTCATCACACTCAAGGGGTACATCATCATTTTCGCCTAAGTTCTTGCTAGGAAGATAAACCTTTTTAACAGTACTTTCGGAATCTTCACAGATTTCGCTGCTATCCATTTTTTCTGAGGTTTCTTCGTCTGATTCTGATTCAGATTCACTTTCTGCAACTACTGCTACAGGCATTTCTTCGTCTTCCTCTTCGGATGATAAATCGCTGCCTTCGTCATGATCCATATTTGGTGCCATCTCATCGGCCATCTAATCTAATCTGTTATGTAAAGAACCACTGTCAGAAAGCTTACAAAATCCCTTAAATTATAGGGCTAATGAACACACACTATATTCAAACTGCGTCCACCACGTGTGTACGATGGAATCGGAAACGCAACAACAAACGCACAATTCGATTCGATTCGATTCGATGCTGAATTCCAACAACATCTTTATCATATTTTTCTGATAGCCGAAGTTTATGACCTGTCCAGGAGTCCGGCTAAATTGTAAACAATACAGGTAATACAGCTGCAGCAAAATTCATGAAAATCAAGAATGCTAAAGAAAACAGCCAGAAAGTGCAAGCAACAATCAAATAATTAAGTGGAAGTATATACTGCTAGAGATCAGGTTACTAACTTTGGGAGAGATTTCAAAACGGTTTGTTTAGATGTTTGTTGAGGCTAAGGAATGCCTACGTGGTGACGTATGTATCTGACAGTTTAAAATGTCTCTTTTTTAAGTTTCATTTTTCTTTTATTGATGGTTTCACGACCACCGTGAGCAACTCAATGCGCCATAAGAAGTCGCTCGTCCCTAACTTAGGGTCACTGGTTCCAGGGAAGGAAGAGAGATAGTGCCTTAAGACAAACGCAGCATCCATGCTTCGGGTTTCGAAACCGGACCCCTTTCGGACAAATGATTTTAAGTTTTAGGGGAAAAAGAAATAAAAATGGAAAACTGCTGGGAAAATAGGACAATGTCCTCTATTACTCAGAGGCAGTGGCGGCGGAACCACCCGGGCCCGGTCAATAATTTCAATAATTTCAGCCATTATTTTTATTTTATTTTTTATTTGGCCAATGTGCGATTTTTTCTTGATTTTTTGTCGTCTTAGAAAGTTTCTCTAGGTAAGGGGCCGTCCATAAAATACGTATGAGATTACAGGGGGAGGGAGGTTCCTGACAACTGGACCAAATGTGACATAGGGAGGGGGGTGTAGTAATTCGGGCGACCAGCGGCGAAAATATAGTGGATGGTATGTCTTCGTTTTGTTTTCTCTTTTCTTTTTTTAATAGTTAAAAAAAAGAATAAAATATTTCAGATGATATTAAACTAAATCAGAAAATTAATATTAAGTTCTCGTATTTGTAAGGTCAGGTGATGCGTAACATCACAGCCTCTTCTTGACAAATGTCAACCCCGCCTTCTCGTGGGGCATCCTGTTCCCACTAAAAGGACTCTGACGACCACCAATAGCGGCATAACTATACCATTGGGATTAGAGGAAATGCTGTCCCACACTCACCAACCCGCTTGGCCAGCGTGGTGAGTTATGGCCAAACCCCTCCAAAATGACTCCACAACTTACACCTTGGCCCTCAGTCTCCGGCAGCTGGAATGTGCTTGGCCAAGGCAGCGGCCAGTGTGACATAAAGGCAGAGGGTGCTAAGAATCCCCGGAGTACCGGACTAGGCTGCCATTTGATGCTGACCTTGGCTACGTATAATGGACGCTCCCTAACTTTTGATTCAAGGCTTCTTGAATTGGAAGAGGAACTACAAAGGATCAAGTGGGACATCATTAGGCTAAGTGAGGTAAGGAGAAAAGGAGAAGATCTCATTGAACTGAAAAGTGGACATCTCTTCTACTATCGTGGTACAGATACTGGCAGAACTAGTGGTGTTGGATTTGTAATACACAAGAAACTGAAGGATAAAGTTGTCGAAGCTGAAAGTTTCCCTGACAGAGCTGCACGACTCGTTATCCAACTCTCAAGAAGATACCAGGCTTAGATTATTCAAACTTATGCACCCACCACAAGTCATCCTGAAGAAGAAATTGAAGAATTTTATGAGGAAATTCGTCATCTAAATAATAAAGGTAAGCAGCACTTGAAGATAATTATGGGAGATTTCAATGCAAAAATAGGGCAATGGCAACAGAATGAAACTTCAGTAGGTAAATTCGGTCACGGCAACAGAAACCAGCGTGGTAATACTCTCGTTGAGTTTGCAGAAGCAGAAGGGTTTTTCATTTTGAACTCCTTTTTCAAGAAAAAGCCACACCGGAAATGGACATGGAGACGTCCAAATGGATGGACAAGTGAAATTGATTTTATTATGTGTTACAAGAAATTTGTCATGGAAGACTGCAGTGTGCTAAACAAGTTCAACACAGGTAGTGACCATAGATTGGGGAGATGTAAGATGCGCCTCAACACTGAACTCGAACGTAGATAGCTCATAAGACAAACAAAATGTATTGACATAACGAACCTTAAAAAACACCATAATACCTTCAGGTTGGAACTGAAGAACAGATCCTCTGCTTTAGAAGGCCTAACATCGGAAGAAGTGGATAGTTCTGAAGATAACAGAAAAGTAAACAAAGCTCTTATGGAAACAGCAACAAAATTAGCTGGGTCTAAGAACAAGTTGCATATGAACATATTATCAGGCAAAACCAAAATGTTGATGCAAAAAAGAAGAGAGATGAGGACAACTAAAGAAGATGTGACTTCCAAAGTATATAGAGTAGAGTATATATAGAGCAAGTAGAGTATGTAGAGCTATGCAAGACAGTACGAAAAAATATCACTGAAGACGCAAGGAAATTCAACTGTAAACTAGTGAGGAAAGCAATGGAAAACAACCAAAGCCTAAAGATAGCAAAGGGACATCTCAGTAAGGGAAGAAAACAGATTATGGCATTGAGAAAAAAAAAGATGGTTCTGTAACAAGAAATAGAGGCAAAATTTTGACAAGAGTGAAAGATTTCTACTCCAAATTATATGAAAGGGATGATACACGTACTCCAGACATCATGAAAGATACCAGTACCAGAGTTCTTCCAGTCCTCCCAGCAGAAGTTACTCATGCAATCAAGAACATGAAGCGGGGGAAAGCTCCAGGAGAAGATGGAATTACTGTAGACATCATACAAGCAGCAAGTGTAGAAATCGAAACAGAACTCGCCCAAATTTTCACTCGGTGCTTTAATGAAGGGAAGATTCCTGAGGATTGGAACAACGCTAAAATGATCCTGCTACATAAAAATGGTGACATTGAGGATCTCAGGAACTACAGACCTATCAGCCTCCTATCAGTGGTTTATAAAATCTTCACTAAAGTTCTTTCACACCGCTTAAAGGTAACCCTGGACATGGCTCAACCGAGAGAACAAGCTGGATTCAGGAGTGGCTACAGCACAATAAATCATATCCACGTACTGAGAGAACTAATTGAAAGAGCGAGGGAATATGAACTTCCATTGTTCATGGCTTTTATTGATTATGAAAAGACCTTTGATTCAATGAAACCATCAGCAGTTACAATGGCTCTGAAATCCTGCGGTATTGAAGATGCATACATTAATATTATTGATAACATCTATAAAAATGCAAGCGCAAAGATTCGGCTGTTTGAGAATACAGCACACATAAAAGTTGGAAAGGGAGTGAGACAAGGTGACACCATATCTCCGAAGCTCTTAAATGCCACATTGGAGGGTGCCTTTCAGTCGCTGAGCTGGGGAAACAAGGGGATAAAGATTAATGGAGATTATCTAACCCACCTTTGTTTTGCTGATGACGTAGTCATTTTTGCAACTACCCAATCAGAGCTGCAGAGTATGATCCAGGAACTTGCTGACAAGAGTAAAGAAGTGGGATTAAAAATGAACTTTCAGAAGACAAAAGTGATGTTCAATGCTTTTTGAAGAAATGAAGATTTATCGATTGATGGAGAAAAGCTGGAGATAACAGACACGTACGTTTATCTTGGACAGCAGATATTAAGTGAGGGTCACATTGATAAAGAAATTAATCAGCGTACAAAACTTGCCTGGAGAGCTTTTGGGAGAAACAGCATAATTTTCAAGAGCAATATGCTATTATGTCTTAAAAGAAAAGTGTTTGATTAATGCATCCTCCCAGTGCTTACGTATGATGCAGAGACGGGGACTGTAACTAAAAGAGACATACAAAGGCTGCAGGCAACTCAAAGTGGCATGGAGAGGTGCATGCTTAGTGTAACCAGGAGAGATAAGAAGAGGAACTCGTGGATCCGAAAAATGACAAGAGTGGAAGACATGATCAGAGTTAAATCCCTGAAATGGCAAAGGGCTGGACATACTGCCAGAAGGACAGACCATCGATGGACAGCCAAAATTTTAGATTGGATTCCAAGGACCAGGAAAAGACCCAGAAGAAGACCACATGGGAGATGGGTGGATGAAATTCGAAAGTATGCAGGAGTGACATGGAGGAGACTGGCACAAGACAGACCGTTGTGGAGGAAACTTGGGGAGACCTTCGTCCAGCAGTGGATTGATAATGGTTGACAATGATGATTATTTGTACTACCAAATCCGTCGTGTTTTTGTGGATGCTATGATCGGGAGTGTTGCAACCTTGAATGCGTGCATTCATTTGTAAATCTTTATTTCAGAATGTTAAAGTTCGGATGGCATTTGGGAATAAATTAATGCCTAAATAATAAAGATTTTCTGGAGAAAAAGTGTAAATATAAGGAATATTCCTTTAAATACCCAGCAAAAACACAAGTGCTGGGAAACTGCTGGCCACCAGCTGGCAGTGATGGGTCACTGCTGGCTGAAATCTGCCGCTCACGGCCCGCTAGTGGTCCGTTGGTGGCAGCGCTATCAGTTGGCGAGCCATTGATGGCCCTGCAGCATCGCCGTGAATTGTGGGCCTCCAAGCAAGTGCCACTAGTGGCCCGTTGCTGGCAACCAATGGAACCCCCAACAGCAGGTGGAAGCATCGAGACTGCGCATGCGCAGAAGCAACACTTGCTGTGTCTCTCATGGTACCAGTTAGTTGAAGACGACGCTATCGCCATCGTGTTATTTTAGTGGATGTTAAGAAAAATATCCATATGTGGAGAGGCGAATTAATTTCCTAATGAAATTTTACGTCGACGAAGATATCAGATTAAGCCTTGAAATACTAGATTACAGCCATGAAATACACCCACTCCATTCCCATGAATAACAATTCATGGAATGGTGTGGATGAATAACAAGAAAAAATTTGAGACCGCTTGAAACACATATCCTGGAAAACCATTAAAATAGCGTTTGTTGGAAAAAAAAAAGAATTATACGCGTGCAAAATTTATTAATTATTTGAAAAAAAAAAAGCAACGCTATGTGGTGTACTCATCCATGGGTTGAATACACAAGACTGGGAGGAATTCGCTTCTAAAAATAACGAGAAGTAAAATAAAATATCTTTTACTCTTTAAAACAAATGTAGCTTCGGACAACGGAAAGGAAAGACACAACGTTAAAAATGTAACAGAATGTGATATGAACCCGGGTAAATATTTATTTATTCAACAATCTCTTTTCAAGACGACAAGGACAGTACAAAACTTTGGAAAGCGATTCTAAGTATGTACACGCCTTGAAAATGAGTGAAGTTCCCTTAAGGTAAAAAAAAAAACTATCGTTAAGTTGAAAAAAATAATATAACAATTATATGAAACTGACTTTTATGAAAAATACCTCGCAATATTATAAAATGAAGAGGGAAGCATTCGAATACAAATTGCATACCAAACAGATAGCTTCCAGCACGTTGTGAATTAATCCGGTCGGTAGCGAGCGCGGCTTCCACATAAACGGCTCCGGATTGAATCTAGTCAGATGCAAACGGTGTTTTTCCGGTCTGTGGAGAAAATTTCCCCAGCGCAGTGCGTTAATTCACAATCTTCGTAAGGGTAGTAAAAAAAATAGTAGCTTTAGGAAACTGCGGTTATCCTTCTTTTTTTTTTTTATTATTATTGCTACTACTGGGAAATTGGCGGACAAGATTCGGCAAGCCACCAGTTACGTCACGTGGTTGCTGGCTGCTACTAACGGCCCACTAGCGGACCACATTAGGCTAGCCATAACTTCTGGCAAGTACTTGCAGGGCCACTGAAGGGCCACTTGTGGCAGCTACTGCCTGTGATGGACTACTGATGGCCCTGTTGTGGCATATGATAACTGATGGGATGCCAACTGTTGGCCAGCTGTTGGCCTGAACTGCTGGCCTTTCTGTTGGCCGCCCGGACATTTTATTGACGGTTCGGCAGCGGCAACATAGTGCTGGGCCATTGCTGGCAGTGCTGGCTGCCGGCAATGGCCCCCTGCTGGCCCAGCAATACTGTTTTTGCTGGGTAATCACATATTTTCTTTGTTTCTCAACGGACTTCTAACAGCAGTTGTCAAAAATAAAGGGGGCAGCGGGAAATTAGGACGTGCTTTTTAGGGGGGGCTGTCAACAATCGGACAAAATGTGATGTGCGGGAGGGAGGGGAGTCTAAAATAGTAAAAAATCACGGACGTACTTTATGGACGGCCCCTAAGTAGCCAGGTGGTCCTAATCCCTAACAAAGCTCCTTAGGCATAGCTTTGCTTTTGTTTGTTCCGAGAAAGGGGAAGGGGGTGCACTACGATTCTAAATTTTGGGCCCGGTCAACAAACCTCACTTTCCGCCGCCCCTGCTCAAAGGACCACAATTTTGACTGTTTTTCAGCGGCAACTGAAATCCAGGAACGCCGGTGGCGTATTTCACAAGTGAATGTACGGAATTGCGATTAAAGCATTTCCACCACACGATTGGTTTAGAGCTACTTTGGAGATTGCGATTAGGAGAGTCATGTGAGGAGAGTCATGTAAACTTTGCTGCACACGCCATAAGCCATTTTGGTGTTCGGGTGTTTTCATTGCGACAATGGTTATCTTCAGTTGTTTTACCCATACAGCCGAAATGCGACAGGAGGTAAATAGAGAGTGTACTTTATCGGTAGGGGGAACTTTTGAGTTCTTATAGCAACATGACTTCATCGAATTATGACTTATCTTCCGAAGTACTTTCAATCTATATAGTTCTCACAGAGCCGACAGATGTCAGCACGTCAGCGCTCACTGCTTTAGCACAGGATAAGTACTGATGTGTTTTCTATGGGCAACATTGACCTGTTTAACATTTATTTTTTATTTTTGGGGAGAAGGGGGGGGTTGAAATGTGGAATTGAAGGCATTTTTGATGAAGTTTGGAGGGACATAAATATGAGGAATTTCCTAAATATTACAAAAATATATATATGACAGATCACTTACTATTTTATCAGACACAATATATGGCAAAAAACATTCTGGAGTATTTATTCCAACGGAAGTGTCTTATTTCAACAGGACACTGTTGTGAGGTCTTACTTCGTGTCATTCGGTAGTTCTTTGCTAATACGAAATCACTCTATTTAATTTTAATTTCTTTTTTCTAGCTAGACCTCTTCACATTCATGAGGGAAAAAACTTGATCGTCAGAATAAATATTTCGGTGTGGAGACATACTTTTCATTGTTAAAGGTCCTTTTAAGGGTAATAGAAAGGACCTTTCAAAGGGTACTTTTCGTATCCTTATAAACGCACTTTCACTACAGCACGAATCGTGGATACTAGGTTGATGTTCTGCCATCTATTGGCCGATACGGAGTATGGTATTCAACTCGCTACTTATTGAAGTTGTCCTCAATTTTAATATTAAGACATATTTCGACTTGTATTCATCTGAGATACTGCATATATTCCTTATGATATCGTGCACAAAAGTACTTTACCGTATTATTCAATATAATCATTTGTCACATATGTTAAGTAACCTCACAGTGAATTTCTTAGGAAGCAGAGCTTCCCACGATATAATTCAATGTGATCATTTCTCACATATGCTAAGTAACCTCACAGTGAATTTCTTAGGAAGTAGAACTTTCTACGATATAATTCAATAGAATCATTTGTCACATATGTTAAGTAACCTCACATGAATTTCTTAGCAAAAAGGACTTCCCTCTAAAAAAAAAAAAGTGTTCCTGTCACATGACTCTCCTCATAGGCCCCGTCTACTTGCAATCTCCAAAGTAGCTCTGAACCAATAGCGTGGCGGAAATGGCCTTAATCGCAATTTCGTACATTCACTTGTGAAATACGCGTCCCGGTGGAGCAGTGGTCTAAGCGATGGCTTCTGATCATTCGTCCGAGATGGGTCCGGGTTAGAATCCCGGTGAGGCATGGATGTTATGTTTGTGTTACGGCGTTGGCTCTCTCCCTTCCCTGGAACCAGTGACCTTAAATTAGGGACGAACGACTGCTTATAGCCTATTGAGTTGCTCACGGTGGTCGTTAAACCTCCAATAAAAAAAATAATCCATTATATCCTCCACTGTTTTTGAAATTGTTTTCGCCGCCCTGGTGGCGCAGTGGTCTAAACAATGGCTTCTGGGTCCAGGTTCGAATCCCGTGAGGCATGGATGTTGTGTTTGTATTATGGCACTGGCTCTCTCCCTTTCCTGGAACCAGTGGCCCTAAATTACGGACGGGCGACTACTTACAGCCCACTGAGGTTTTCATGGTGGTCGTTAAATCCCCAATAAAAAAAACTGTTTTCATTACCACTTTAATTCAGTGATTGTTCGACATTTTCTGACCTCATAAGCATTTTGATACCGCATCGGTGGCGCAGTGGTCTAAGCGATGGCTTCTGACAATTCGTTCGAAAGGGGTCCGGGTTCGAATCCCGTGAGGCATAGATGTTGTGTTTGTCTTACGGCACTGGTTTTCTCCTTTCCTTGGAACCAGTGGCCCTAAATTAGGCACGGGCGACTGCTAATAGCCGAATGAGGTGCTCACGGTGGTCGTTAAAACCTCCAATAAAAAAACAGCCTCCCATTAAAAAGAAAATAAGCAACAATCAATATGCTTTTTTTTTTTAAATAAGCACAACAATTGTTGTGAGAAATCAGTTAAAATGAAAAGACATTTGTAAAAACATTACGAAAATTCCTAAACCTTTATGAAGAAACTGACACAATTACAATTTATTTTCTACGAAAGATTTTCACCTAATTTTTCGCTTTAAACGGAAAAACTAATAAATGTGTTGCTTAAAAGTGTCGGATAATAATTATTCTTAAATTTTTTAGGCTAATGAAATTGATGCAAGCAGTGTTTTAAATATTACCTGAAGGTTAGCAGCCACCCCGGCGGCGTAGTGGTGTAAGCGATCGCTTCTGACCATTCGTTCATGATTGGTCCGGGTTCGAACCCGGTGAGGCATGGAGAGGCCCTAAATTAGGGACGGGTGACTGCTTATAGCCCATCGGTGGTGCTTATAGCTCAGGTGGTGGTCTTTTTTTTTTTTTTTTTTGATTGGAGGTTTAACGACCACCGTGAGCAACTCAATGGGCTATAAGCAGTCGCCCGTCCCTAATTTAGGGTCACTGGTTCCAAGGAAGGGAAAGAGCCAGTGCCGTAAGACAAACACAACATCCATGCCTGACCGGGATTCGAACCCGGACCCCTTACGGACGAATGATCAGAGGCCGCCTTAGACCACTGCGCCACCGGGGCGGCCAGGTGGTGGTCGTTAAACCTTTATTAAAAAAAAATAAAGTCACCAGTTTTTTTTTTTCAGAGTGTATATATGTGATGTGATTGTGGTTGGATGTTTAGCGATCACCGTGAGCAACTCAGTGGGCAGTCGTCCATCCCTAATTAGGACCACTGGTTCCAGGGAAGGGAGAGAGCCAACGACATAAAACAAAGACAACGTCCATGCTCACAGGGATTCGAACCCGTGCCCATCTCGGACGAATGATCAGAAGCCATCGCTTAGACCACCGGGGGCGGCTTTTCAGAGTGTATAGTCGCAGAAAAAAAAGTTGCAGTTGCTAAGTGCTCTTTTTTTTTTTTTTTTTTTTTTTTGGATTGAAGGTTTAACGACCACCGTGAGCAATTAACGCAATGGGCTATAAGCAGTCGCCCGTCCCTAATTTAGAGTCACTGGTTCTAGGGAAGGGAGAGGGACAGTGCCATAAGACGAAGACAACATACGTGCCTCACCCTTCACGGACGAATGATCATAAGCCAGCGCTTAGACCACTACGCCACTGGGGCTGCGCTAAGTCCTCTTTAACATTTCAGCAAAGTAATTTACAGAACATAGTGAAGTTTTATGCCGAAGGAATTGGATAATCCTTTCCTGACTGCACCACCTACCCTAGTAAAAATTGTTTTGCTATAGCACTCTCCCTCTGCCATTTTTTTCTCGTGTTTTGGAGTTTAGCCATGAACACCTGTTTTGGCTATAAGCACTCGCTGGTCCTTGTTTGGGACCACTGGTTCGAAGGAGGTGAGGGAGCCAGCATAATAAAACAAGCGCATTACCCATGCATCAGCAGAGACTCGAATCCAGGACCACTTCTATTGTTTTATTTTTTAAGGTTTTATTACCACCGTGAGCAACTTGACGGAGTAGTTTTATTACCACCGGGAGCAACTTGACGGAGCAGCACAAGGATTGGACAGTCGATAATTGGAAACAAATTATGTGGTCCGATGAATCACGTTTTCAGTTGCACCATGCCGATGGCCGAGTTAGGATTTGGCGGAAACAGCACGAAAGCGTGGACCCCAAATGCATTGCTACAACCCTTCAAGCTGGTGGAGGCAACGTTATGGTTTGGGGAATGCTTTTCTGGCATGCTTTGGGCCCTTTAATTCGTGTTGATCAACGTCTGACTGGAACATCATATCTAAACATGGTTGCGGACCAAGTGCAACCTGTCATGCCCCAATGGCGATGGCTACTTTCAACAAGATAATGCGTCCTGCCATAGTGCTCGTATTGTACAGGATTGGTTTCAGGAATCATGCCGGTGAGTTTACTTTGCTTAGGTGACCCCACAATCTCCAGAACTCAACCCCATTGAGAATTTGTGTTATGAAGTTGAACGAGCCATCAGACAGCTGGATTTACAACCTTGCAATCTTACACTCCTGGAAAGTGCTATTCATCAAGCATGGTCTCAGATTCCACAAACCACATATCAACATCTCCTGGAGTCCATGCCACGAAGAATCGACGCAGTATTAAAGGCAAAAGGTGGCACAACGAAGTACTGAGGGGGTGGTCATAATAAAGTGGCCACTCAGTCGACACGGAATCACATAGCAATGCTGGGTCGAAAATGCTTTCCAGATGCGGTAGATGGCATCGCACGTGCGCGGGATTTCCGAGCGATCTTGCAGAGACTCTTCATTTCACACACTGACGCAGCGGTAGTAGGATGGCTGATCATACAAACGCGGAGCTATCGGATATGTATCTGGCATACGGGGATGCGGAGTGCAATGGGCGAGCCGCACAGCGCTTGTACGCGCAACGATATCCGATGAGGCGTACTCCCAGCCATAGCTTCTTTGGACGCCTGCACCAGCGGTTATCTGACAGGGGTCTTTACAGAGAGCCGTCATGAGTCGTAAACAGAGAGCCGTCATGAGTCGTTATCTGACTTTCTGTCTGACAGTGTTTTTTTTACAGAGAGCCGTCATGAGTCGTGAACAGAGAGCCGTCATGAGTCGTTATCTGACAGGGGTTCTTTACAGAGAGCCGTCATGAGTCGTGAACGAACGGTACGTACTCCGGACATTGAGGAGCCTCATGAGTTGTGAACGAACGGTACGGACTCCGGACATTGAGGAGACTCATGAGTCGTGAACGAACGGTACGGACTCCGGACATTGAGGAGATTCATGAGTCGTGAACGAACGGTACGGACTCCGCATATTGAGGAGACTCATGAGTCGTGAACGAACGGTACGGACTCCGGACATTGAGGAGACTCATGAGTCGTGAACGAACGATACGGACTCCGGACATTGAGGAGACTCATGAGTCGTGAACGAGCGGTACGGACTCCGGACATTGAGGAGACTCATGAGTCGTGAACGAACGGTACGGACTCCGGACATTGAGGAGACTCATGAGTCGTGAACGAACAATATACGGACTCCGGACATTGAGGAGACTCATGAGTCGTGAACGAACGGTACGGACTCCGGACATTGAAGAGACTCATGAGTCGTGAACGAACGGTACGGACTCCGGACACTGAGACGACTCATGAGTCGTGAACGAACGGTACGGACTCCGGACATGGAGGAGACTCATGAATCGTGAACGAAGGGTACGGACTCCAGACATTGAGGAGACTCATGAGTCGTGAACGAGCGGTACGGACTCCGGACATTGAGGAGACTGTGCTAGGTCTGGTACAGGACAGTTCAAGTTCGAGTACGCGAGGTATAGCGCAGCGTGTCGATATTTCCCGCTGCAGCGTCTGGAGGATTCTGCATGAAAACGACATGCATCCTTATCACGTACAGCGCGTTCAGGCACTTGAAGAAGCTGATTATGCACCTCGGATAGCTTTTGCACAATGTTATCAACAAAAGCGCGCTACAGATCCCCTTTTCTCAGTATCTGTGTTGCTCACAGATGAGGCGCTGTTCACAAAAGTGGGAATTTTCAATCCTCATAACGTCCATGTGTGGTCGATGGTGAACCCCCATGCGACACGAAGTCTTGCAGCACAGAGGCATTTTATGGTAAAGGTTTGGGCCGGCATTGTGGGTGATCACCTCATTGGATCGTGCCTATTGCCATTTCCGACCCAGCATGTCATTTCCGACCCAGCACTGCTATGTGATTCTGAGTCGCTTGGGTGTACCCTACCCCTCTTCGAAGTTACACCTAGGCGACTTGTATATATACACTGGCGGAAAGTGAAAAAAGAACACCAAGAAGGAATTGGCGGACGATCATGAAAATTACATATGTTAATGGGGTCGAGTTTACGTAGGTGTGATGTTAATTTCGGGACCAACCTGTAAGCGCTTACGCCACAACACGGCATAATATGCAAATTATCGTCGGTGGTATTTAAGGAGTACGGCGAAGTGAATGTAATAGTGAATGTAATCAGTCTTCGGCGTACGGACACGTGCGAAGACCTTGAAGAAGCTGCAATGCCTTGACATGGAAGACGTGTACGATTTCAGCAGTTATCGGACTTTGAGCGAGGTCATCTAGTCGGACTCCGCGAGGCCGGGTGGTCGTATCGTCGCATTGCGGAACGAATTGGACGGGAAGTATCGGTGGTGGTACGATGGGGGCGTAGATGGTCCGAGGAACATTCCCACACGAGAAGACGTGGAACCTAGAGTCACAGACGGACTGATGAGCGGACCTATCGACGCATAAGAAGAGCGGCGTTGTCAAGCAGAACATCCACTGCGACGCAAATCGGAGCTGCCGTTGCACCTGAGGTGACTGTGCGAACAATCCGCAACTGTCAACTGGATGCAGGACTACGTGCACGTGTGCCTCTGGCATGTGTACCTTTGACTCCAGCCCACCGTCAGGAACGGCTGCAGTGGTGTCGCCAACGTCTGCACTGAAGAACGCAATGGCGATCTGTCGTGTTCAGTGATGAAAGCAGATTCTGCTTGGGAGCCTCCGATGGCCGTATGCGTGTTCGCAGACGCACAGGGTAGCGTCTCCACCCTTCTTGCATCCGCCAGCAACACACAGGGCCTACACCTGGTCTCCTGGTGTGAGGAGTGATCAGCTGTCACTCCCGTACACAACTAGTGTTTGTACCGGGTAGGGTACGTTAAACAGCACCTCCTACATCAATAACATCATTCAGCCCGTTGTTGTGCCATTTGTAAGGTCGGTCTATCGTGGTGTTTTCCAGGAAGATAACGCACGCCCACACACAGCACGTGCAACGCAACATGCACTCCAGGGTGTGAGACAACTTCCATGGCCTGCACGTTTACCGGATTTGTCCCCCATTGAGCACGTGTGGGATTTTATGGGACAACGACTTATCCGGTCTCCATGGCCAGCCACGACCATCCCCGATTTACGCGTCCAGGTTGAGGATGCTTAGAACTCAATACCCCATACTTACATCCAACATATGTACGACAGACTCCATACCAGAATTGCACAGTGTGATGCAGTTCATGGCGGTTCAAATTCGTACTAACCATGTTACATGGAAATGTTATATTTTAGTTTACCAGCAAATACAGCTGTATTTTGCCATAATGTTTTGATCACGTTATCCTCTGTATTCCGTTATTATGCTGTATAAATTTCGTTCGTATCAGAAGTCTCCTTCTTGGTGTTCTTTTTTCACTTTCCGCCAGTATATACATACATATATAACGACTGTATGTACAGATAAAAATATAACGACTGTATGTACAGATAAAAGGTGTTCCAATGGGTTCTTGTTGCTCCAGTATGTTAGCTAATCTTTATCTTCATCACTACGAGGAGAAATTTAGTTCACCTACAATTTTTGCCTTCAGATACATTGACGATTTAATAACATTTTCATCTGGTACCCATTCTGTCCGAATTAATGACATCTATCCTCCAGGACTAGTGCTTTGTGAAACGGGATCTAAAGATCATGTGCATTTCCTCGATATGGACCTTCTGGATCTTTTCGATAAGAGAACACATTTTAGTTTTGATACCAATGTTTTAAGTAGCTGGTATTCCAATGTCTCTAAACACGTACTTAGAAATATTATTATTTCCCAATTCATCAGAATCACAAGAATATGCAATAATCGATCCAATACCACAAAGCAGTTAAAAATACTTTTTTCTCCTTTTTTAAAAAATAATTATCCGTTAAAATATTGTTTATTTCATTTGGAAAAATTATTGACATCTTTTAATTCGGGAAAATCTTATAAAATCAGACTATGTAACATTGCTACCTTTTAAGCTTTGGACTAATTTTTCTTCGGGCCTCAATTCTTCCTCCGAGTCGCCCCGGAGCATTTAACCTAACATTTGCTGACACCCATTAAAACACAAAAACAATTACTTTTCGTTACAGTTTTTTGTGAATTCCGACAGAGGTCGCCATAGGACATCATATGGTTACTTTCAAAAATTCAAGCTATGTCTGGGAGTGGGTTCGACAGCTGTTGGTACGCTTTTGCATGATATGGAGGGGATGTGTTATGATTGAAGTTCAGATTTATTGGAGTTCAGTGGAGTTGTAAGGTTTACAGTTGTTTCATTTCAGGTAAGTTTTTTGTATATAAGTTCTTTGTTGTTGGTTCAGATAGGGTAGACCAGGTGTATAACACTCAAGTAAAAAAAAAATTAACCCTTGTTTCGGAAATCACATATTTCAAAGACACCTGCATGAAACCTGAACCAGGGTTCGGGGGCCGGGGAGTCTTTCCCTGATGAGTGGCTCCCGGTACCCGATCCCAAGTGTTTAAAATTATTATTCTTATAATTTTTATTATTTTTATTACTGTTGTATGTGAATTGTGAGAGTTTTAGTTTGGGTGTATTATTTTAGAAGCCTTGTCAGAGAACTGGCTCTGCTAAAAGAACGCACTCATTATGGATAATAAACCAAAGAGAGGCGTTAAGGTGCTTCAAATCAATCTGCACCACGCACGGGCAGCAACAACACAGGCCCTGGTGACAGCCACTGAGCAAAAAGCTCATATTCTGCTACTGCAGGAACCATTCAAACAGGGGGAAGAGTGGTGGGCTTCCTAACTCCTACCGGATCTACCACCCTATGGTGGCAAAGCCCAGGGTGGCCACGGTCGTGAAAGACCCGTCCTTAGCGGTTCTCGAGATAAAATGCTCCGAGAACGTGGTCGCCCTGGGCGTGGAATGTGGTGATGCGAAATTTTTAATGGTGAACGTATACAGTTCTCCAGCAGGCAATTTGAGAGAAACGCTGAATGAGCTAATGGCTCTATTAGGGGAATTCCCCAGTCATGAGATAATAATAGCAGGCGACTTCAACGCGAAGAGTCCTCTCTGGGGCAATCAGAACGAGGACGAACGCGGCCAGCTACTAGTGGACTTTGCCAACGCGGCAGACCTGAGTTTCTTGAACGATCCAGAGAGCACCCCGACCTTCCAAGGGGCGAGGGGCTCCTCTTGGATCGACGTGACTCTCGTCAGAGTCTCTAAGCGCAGCCTTGTCCAGGATTGGCAAGTACTGGACGACGAGAGCTGCAGTGACCACCTAGCGCTATCTTTCATTTTGGGATCGAAAGCCCATCCGACCCAAGCGCAAAGGTTCTTAATGAAGAATCTAGACTGGTGGGATTTTAAAGCCAAGTTAACTACCCTGTTGGGGGGTAGGAGGGAAGAAGATGCCGCAGAAGTGTCGGACCTCAACTCCCTCTTTGAAGAACTTACCAGTCAAATAACAACGCTATGTGAGAGTAGTAGGGGAAATAAAAGGGGAGCCAAGGACCCCCACCCCTGGTGGCCAGAGAAACTAAAAGCTCTAAGGGCTAGAGCTAGGCGGAGTAGGAAAGCTCTGCAAAGAGCAAAAGCTACTCCGCAAGACAGGGAGTGCACAGAAGTGCATAAAAAGGCTCGTTCAGCATACAGGAGAGAACTGAATCTCTCGAAAATCTCCTACTGGAGAAAACTGTGTGAGTTTCAAACTCCGGCTGACCCTTTCGGGATCCCCTACAAGATCTCGAGGGGATCCATAACCGAACCGCTAAAACTGGCAGCGGTAGAAAGGGCAGACGGTAGCCTATCAAAGACTCTTGATAGTACCGTAGAAAGTCTCTTGGATTACCACTTCCAAGGAGACGAGGGAGAAGGGGACTCCCCTCAACAAAAAGAAATAAGGGAAGAATGTCGGATCCCGCCGGACACTGGTGAGGACCCCCCTTCACGAGAGACGAAGTGGAGAATGCCCTCTCCAGTCTAAATACGGGCAAAGCACCAGGCAAGGATGGGTTCGACCTCAGCATAGTCAGAGAAATCTACTATGCAAATCCCGGGGTATTTTGTGGCGCTCCTAAACGAATGCCTTGGGAGGGAATCTTCCCAGACTTGTGGAAAACAGCGGTGCTAGTTCTTTTCAACAAGACCGGAAAGAACAAAAATGATCCCGCAGCCTATAGGCCCATCTGCCTCCTCTCGGCGTGGAGCAAGGTGCTGGACAAGCTCATAACGAACAGAGCGCTTGGCTTTCTCATGGAGCAGGGAAAGCTAAACAGGAAACCAATTCGGTTTCTTTCCGGGGCGTTGCGCAACGCAGGCAATTCGCAGCCTTCGAGAGAGGGCAGAGAGGAACAAAGCGGAGGGGCTCCATACCTGCTTCATCTCACTAGACGTGAGGGGGCACTCAACAGTGTCTGGTGGCCAATGGTTTTACCAGACTTAAAGAACTTGGCTGTCCAAGGAACCTGTTCAAACTGATCAGCAGCTACCTGTCTGATAGAAGAGTCGAGTTCGAAGCGGGGAATGGGCAATCCTCGCGTTCGTGCCATAGAGGGTGTCCGCAAGGATCCAACTCCGGGCCGCTCTGGTGGAATATAGTTGCTGATTCAGCACTGAACCTAGACCTGGGGCCCGCAGTGGAGATTCAAGCCTATGCGGACGATTTCGTTCTCGTGGTCTCCGCCTCAGGGAGACACGTGATCGAAAGAGAAGCACATAGGGCCTTGGATGTGCTAGAAAATTGGAGCAGAGAAAGCAAACTGTGCTTCGCTCCTGAGAAGACCACTCTGCTAGCAATAGCTAAGAGAGGAGTAATGAAAACACCACCCCAGTGCAGATTCCAAGGGTGCACTATCAAGGCGGTGCGTGAAATGAAATACTTGGGTGTGGTCCTGGATCAGAGTCTATCAGGGCTACCACACCTAAGGCACCTTAGAACAAGGTGCACGATGATTCTCAATAGATTGAATGGCATGAGGTTAACGGGCAAAACCAAGAAGGCCATCTATCAGAGAGGAATTGAAAGAATTCTGACGTATGCAAGTGGAGCATGGTGGACTCCCACAGTCAGAATGAAGAAGGGGATAAACCAAATCCAAGGTTGGCCCTACTAGGGATAACCGGTTGTTTTCGCACAACGTCGACCCTAGCACTCCAAGTGCTGGCGGGGTGCGAGCCGGCAGACCTAGTAGCGGAAAGGGAGGCAGCAATGCACTGCCTAAGGTCAGGCGAGGACGCCTACCTTCTCGGTGCGCCGCATCGAGCCTCCGACATGGAGATGGAAAGCGTGGACTGGCAGATCCACCCTGCCGAGGAAATTTGCCCACCGTGGGACAAGGAGAAACCCACGGGAGTTGGGCATGAGCTGTTCACGGACGGCTCAAAGTTGAAGGGACAAGTGGGGGCAGGCTTCTGTGCGTTCTCGGACGGGAACGAAGCCACTGCAGGAAGCGTGAAATTATCGCAGAACGCTTCTGTCTTCCAGGCAGAACTTCTGGCGATAGAGACGGCACTCACCTGGGCACTCCCCAGGCGTAGTGACGAAAGAATAAAACTCTACTCGGACAGTGAGGCAGCACTGCAGGCTCTGAGTAGATTCAGGAAGAAACCCCATCGTCCAGAGGATCAAAACCCTCTTGAGGGCAGAGGGAGATGGGGCAGTTAGTTTCCACTGGGTACGAAACCATGTCGGAACCCTAGGAAACGAAAGGGCAGATCAGCTGGCGAAGGCAGCCACGCTGAAAGAGACGGTCGACGTGCAATGCAGAACGCCGCGAAGGTGTATTCGCGCAGCATTAGCACGTCGGACCATGACCGAATGGCAGGTCAGATGGGACACGGGAGAGACAGGGCGGAAGACACACAGAGTGTTTCCGAAGGTCTCGACCAAACGAGCACAGACAAATAAGTTCCTGAATCAAGTACTCAGTGGCCATGGCATCAGCCCTGAATACCTAGGCAGATTTGCCATCAGGAACTGCACTTGTCCCTGTGGAAAGAGAACGGCAAGCATAGAACACTGCGTACTTGAATGCAGTGGCTTCGCCGAATGGAGAACACACTGATCCCAGGTGTGCAAAGAACGCGAAGATTGGATCTGCTCATCCAATCTTCCGTTAACAAGGAGGGGATAATAGCCTTGGTTGAAAGGCTAACCCTCCAGCAACATACCATCTTCCCCAATCAAACGGGGACCGAAACGTAGGAGGTGAACGTGCACACCGAAAGCGATTCGGAAGATGAATGAGGGTAGAAGTCTGTGGGAAAGCAGACGAAGAGACCACCAATGTAAATATTCTGTAAATAAATTTTTTGCTATCTCTTGATGTTGTAAGTCCTAAGCATGAGGACAGTGTATACATGTGTGTAGATGTTTTGAAAAAGAAAATAAAGGGAAATTATTCCCCAAAAAAAGTTCGAGGGCAAGGAATCTTCCAGTCAACGATAAAGTAAGAAACGACCTATCCCGCCAGACAGAGCGGGAACCCAGACAAGGTATACTAGGTCGCCTGCCAGCACGTCACCACGGGCTGGTCTCTAGGCCATTGGGGTGGCCAGGGTCCGAACCGGCGTCTCAAGGCAGGATAATTGTCGCAACATGTCAAAATAACATCCAAGGTGCTCAATAAGTCCCCGTGGAGCCAAGACAGATTGGCGGAACGGGACAATGAAATCAGTATATTATATATATATATATATATATATATATATATACAGGGTGCCACAGATGCTCGATGTGCGAGAGGTCGGGGTACCGTGCTGGCCAAGGAAGCATCCGTACACCGTGTAAAGCATTCAGGCTGATCCGAGCGGTATGTGGCAGGGCGTTATCCTTTTGAGAAACGGCGTTTGGGATGACACGCAGATACGGTAGTGCCACGGGCCGCAGAACCTCGTCAACATAGCGGCGTGCCGTCAATGTGCCCGTAATGCGTGCCAACGGTGAGCGGCTGTTGGCGCTGAAATCACACCACATCGTGATTCCTGGTTGCCGCGTCATGTGACTCCCCACAATGGCGGAGGAATCCGCCCGTTGGCCATTTTGCCTCTAGACTCTCACACGGCGATCATCCGTGGTGAGACAGAACCGTGATTCGTCGCTGAACACCACACTGTTCCCTTCGGCATTACACGCAGCTCTGGAGCGACACCACGCCAAGCGGTGACGACGAAGGCTCGCTGTTAAGGGTAGCCTTCGCAAAGGACGGCTGGACAGCAAACCAAACGGAATTACTGACTGCGGAAAAAATGCGAAAACATGGAAGTTAAAAAAAAAAACAAAAAAAACGGATACTTTTAAAAACGGAAATCCCGTTAAAAGACGGACACTACTTAGCGGAAACTTTGCCGCACGTTATTTTCAGAAATGTTCCTTGAATTCACGCCATTTATTTTTTGCAGTGTATTTTCTGCTTAGATAGCGCCAAGAATCTCAAGATTTTTTACGTATAATTCAACTTTTCCTGCCCGCAAATTTTCTCGCCAAATTAAATGATTCTACAAATGAATTTCCCACAGCATCTCTATTTGTTAGAGAACAGATCGAAAAAAAAATCTTTTTTGAATCGGACACAGCAGGGCACGAATAAAAGTTTTCTGTTTTCCCCTGTGCAGATTGTTTTTTCCTCCAGAGAACTGCAATATACATACAAGGGGCATCCTGGAAGTAATGCCTCCTCCTTAATAACTTTTGAAATTTCGAAGTGATTTTAATGAAACTGCATTGGCCGCCCCCCACCCCACCCACCCCGGTGGCGTAGTGATCTAGCGATTGCCTCTGATCATTCATCCGAAAGGGGTTCGGGCTCGAATCCCAGTGTGGCATGGATACTGTGTTTGTCTTGCGGCACTGGTTCTTTCCCTTCCCTGGAACCAGTGACCCTAAATTAGGGACGGGCGACTGCTATAGCCCATTGAGTTGCTCATGGTGGTCGTTAAACCTCCAATAAAAAAAAAGAAAAAAAAAGAAGCTGCATTGGCATGTACTATGATATTTTACTAATGTGGGAACAAATTTTTTTCAGAATCGGAAATAAAGATCATGAATGACAGAGAAAAGCAGCGAGCAGTAATTGAATTCCTGGGAAAAAAAGGGATGTGAGTCGCCAGAAATCCACAGAAGACTCCTGGCGGTGTATGGAGCTGCCACAATCGATATCAGTAATGTCCGAAGATGGATGAAGAGGTTTCGAGAGGGGGGAAAGTTCAGTGTTGGGCAAACAACGGAGCGGAAGACACGCAACTGCAGTGACAGATACCAACAGGCAACGAGTGAAAGACCTCATCACAGCTGATCGTCATGTCACCATCCAGGAGTGGTGTGATGCAATTCATTGTGGTCATAATGCTATGGAAACATTAATTAGGGATCTGGTCTTCAGAAACATTTGTTCAAAGTGGATCCCAAGAAACCTAACCTGTGAACAACGTGAGCAAAGGGTGGACATGTGATGGAATTTCTTGGACTGTTGTGAGAAGGAGGGTGAGGTGTTTTTCTCTAATATTGTGACGGGGGATGAAACCTGGGTGTTCTTTCATGACCCAGAAACAAAACATGCGTCAATGGAATGGCACCGCACATCTTCACCTCGACAGAAAAAGGTGAAAACAACTCGTTCCGCAGGGAAAGTGATGGTAACAATTTTCTGGGACAAACGTGGTGTCATTTTGACTGATTTCCTTGAACGGGGTGCAACAATAAACAGTGTTCACTATGTGTAGACATCGAAGAATCTAAAGGAAGATATCAGAAGGACAAGACGTGACATTCCCCTCCATAGTGTTGTTTTACACCATGATAACACACCTCAATGGTGACTTCACAGGCTATTGCCAAAATGGCGTGGGCAGTGATGCCTCAACCCCCCTACAATCCAGATTTGGCTCCCTCAGACTTTTTCCTGTTTGTCCCTTTGAAACCAACCTTCGGGGGGGGGGAACGTTTCGACGATGTGATAGACGTTAAACAGGTTATGAACTCATGGGTGATACGACAGCCTCAGGAATTTTTCCAAAACTGATTTTACCAATGGGCTTGAAGATGGCGGAAATGAATAGGCTAGCATTATTAACAATATGTCCAAGTATTTTGTCACCAAGTTTCACGTTTTTGCTACTACAAATAAAAATCTTATGAGGAACGAGGCATTACTTTGAGGATGTCCTTTGTACATAGCTTAGTTGAAACGAAAGTGAACAAAATATTTTCTTAGTATTTCTAAGCATATATATATTTTTTCCAATACGCATGCGTATTTTCCAAAGTTCCACGTGATTTTGAAATATCGTGTTATCTTAATTTGAGAAATTTGCTAATAAAGAGAAGTGCTCGTTTTTTTCCAGTACTTCCAACAGCATTCTTACTTTTCATTCATTTGCTGAAAATTTTTCTTTGTGTGTGTTGGTTTTCGCTGTTTTCCGCGCATTTGCTTTCTCTAGATTGTAAATATATACTACGGCACACCTCTTTCTAGCATATCCCTCCACCCCGTCAAGTCACGTGATAAAAAGAAACAAAAGGTCATGTACATTATTATATCTCTTTCTTTATTTTCCGACATTTTTTTTTTTTTTTTTTGTAGGAAACCTTAAACGAAAATTTCATAAATAGTAATAGAAAATGAAATGGAATTCCCATTTTCGAAGCCTCTAGAAGTCAAAATCCTACACCGACCTTCTTGTAAAAGTCTCTCGTGATGGATGTGATCAATGGCAGACGGGGTAATCCTCAGAGATGAAATTATGGAGACATTTGCTTCTTTGCAGAAGTTTCAGATTCAGAAGATCAAACGTAAATCAGTCCAAATCAGGTTCGTGTAAGCAAGAGCAAAGAACAATATATATTGCGCTCAAGAAGACAACAGTGCCAGCTAGTTCAATTTACGGTACCTCATGCTGCGTGAACTCTTGCGGTCTCAGTCATCATGTTCATTACAAGAACTGTGTAGTTCTTTCAGATATTTTCGGCAGCTGCGCCTTCTTGACAGCGTATCAAGAGAATTTTCTAAATCTTGTAGCCAAGACAGGTGGAGACAGCGAGAATTTGGCTTTCAGTAATCTGTAGTCGTGCAATTGACAGGATATGCTGATTTCAATAATGAAGTGTTAGATATAAACCAATAAAAAATCGCATTAGTAGACGCTTCATAGTTCGGAGTTTTTTGATCTTGCATTACTTTTTTCGCAGTACTGAATATCAGTCAGACTCAGAGTCGTCGCTAGATCATTTCTGGTGAACGGTGGGGGAGGGGGTTGAAGAACTACTAGTCGTATTTAAAGCTCTCGGAATGATCTTAGATTAATGTCGAAATAAGTTTTGCACTGTATGAAAAAAGAATAGATTTCTAAACCTTTACTAAGTAAGAAATACACTCACTGTCATAAAAGTTCGCGCACCAAAAACAAAAAAAAAAAAAAAAAAAAAAACCGTGTGATTAACGCGTAACTCGGCGAATAATTACAGGGATAGCAGACATGCAAATAATTAAAGTTACGTGCAATTCCGCATGCCCGCACTTCCAAGACGGCGCTGCAATCGCAATGCTTGGGATTTATAAGGCACCGCGCAGGGTACTCCCCGAATCTATTTACTTCTTCTTAGCTCCATACAACTGAATGTGAATTGGACCTAAACCTTCAGTATTACTATTACTACTACTATTACGCCACATGCATGCCGAAATAAACGGTAAGTTTCAGGCAGGAGGGTCCCGCTTGGGCTGCGCAGTATCAGACGCGGTTATTTTGAAACCACGCATGACGTAGGTGTGGACGCTGGACGCTCAGTCTTTCGACTTCTTGCATCTCTGTTTGTTTACAATTGGTGTGCTGGAGTTTTCTCTATTAACGCAGTTGATTTTCAACCGCTTGAAGTTTGTATCGTATAGTTTTATGTTTATGTTTTGTTTATTTTGATATTTACCCGTATTTATCACTGAAATTCATTGCTTCTGTGTTTCGTAAGAAACGCAATAATACCGGGTTGTGCAGTGGCCTGTTGTACTACGAAAATTAGGAAAACCAAGAACACTGACCATGTATTTCCCAAGGATTTATGACCATGTATTTCCCAAGGATTTATTACAACAAAAATTGTGGATTCAGAAATGTAAGCGTAAGGATTCCTTCAAAGTTTCCAATGCAAGAGTGTGTTCTCAACATTTCACACAGGATAACTACCAGCGTGACTTAAAGGCAGAGTTACTTGGGTTAACTAGCAGGAAAGTGTTGAAGCCTGATGCAGTACCTACACTACACCTTCCCACAAGCAATAATACTGGTATTAATAAGGTCGTGCTGTATGGAAGGAATTACAAGTAACACACACAAACACATGCTTCCCCAATCCTCAAATACCAAATAAACGAGTTTGGGAGTTTGCAGATGTTCCACACCTTTATACCAGCTGCTAAGAAATCATTTTCTCGATGATGGACTAACACTTCCAGGTAATAAAATTACGAAAGCTATTATTGAACAGCTCCTTACTCTGGATTGCAGTGAGATGAAGATATGCCCCAAGTTGCCACTTCATCACATGAGTGTGAAGGGCAGTGACCGCCAACGTGTATATTTGGCAACTCAGCTCTTTTCGAACCACATTGCACAAGGAATACGCTTTCTTATGCCACATGAAGAACACGTCGCAAAATTTGTTCAGCTTCTGAACGACTCGTTTGATGTGCTAAATTCAAGAAGGCCTACAGATGAGAAGTCTCTGGCATGTGGATTTGGAACTCATCGTGAAACGCAAGAGAGGATTCTACGACAGCTGCATGCATGCATCCGAGGAATGAAGGTAGGTAATGTAACACATCTGTTACCCTTTCAGAAAGGATTCATTACAACCATTCGCTCATTACTGGGACTCTTCACTGACCTGAAGCCCCTGAACATAAAATACATCCTAACTGCTCGACTCAATCAAGACTGCCTTGAAAATTTTTTTTCACAAATACGTGGGCTTGGCCACTTCTATGATCATCCATTGCCTACAGAAGTGAAATCCCGTTTGCGTCTTTTGCTTCTAGGTGCCAATGTAAGTGACATTCCATTTTCAAGTGCTGCTCCTGTTGCGCAAGGTGGTGGTGAGGATGATTACTTTTTGACATCTCAATTGTTTAGTGCCGTTTTACCTCATATGTCAGAACCTCTGGCAATGATTGAAGGTGAAACTGAGATTCGGGATATTACACTACAAGACTCTACAGGTATTCAAGTACCACCTGCTACTCCCTTTGGCTCTGATTGCTCTGTAGAAGGCTTTCGTTACCTTGCAGGTTACACAGCTTACCGAGGAAGAAAATATGACCGTTCGCTGGGTACGCCAACTGGCCAGCTACTTAATCCACCATCAACTACAGAATCAGTACCTGTTGGCTGGATTGATACCCTTTCACGAGGTGGCCTGCTTGTTCCATCAGATCCATGGTTGGAGAAAGTTAGCCAGTTTGAGTTGATGTTTGCAGAAGTGCATGGACATGACTCTTTATCCCAGGAACACAAGATTGTACACAAACTATGTGTGAAAATTTGTCAGAGGTTTCCAGATGTTCCTACAGAAGTGATAAAGTTATATGTTAGAACCCGAACCTTTATACGGCTAAGAAATGTAAATGCAAAAGCAAAAGTTAGGAAGGCAGAAGAAGCCCAACGCAGAAAAGCACGTAATTGGCAGGCTTCATCAAAGTGAAAGTTTCCTGGATGCACATGGCCAAACCAGATTTTTCATGCCATGGAGAAAATGTAAGCAACCTGCAGGAATAATGCCAATGAATTCTGCCATCAGAAGCTAAGTTTTTTTTTAATTTTAATTTTCCATTGTTTGTATGCATGTATGCAAGTATTTGCAATTTTTCTGATAGTTATTATATATACTCATCTGAGAAAGAAAAAGTTTTATTTCAATACATCTGTCATGGGCACATTGTGTTAAGGATCAAATCTGGTAAAGGAAAAGTTGTAGAATTGAATTAGCACAGCATTAGTGATAATGAGTATACTAACTTATTTGCTAGTCATTAACATAAAAAAAAAGTACCACACACATATATAGGAGAGACAGAGTTTTTAAAGATGAAAAAATTTCACCATTCCTTCATGGTGTGTGTGTGTATATGTATGTATATATGGTGTGTGTGTGTGTGTATATGTATGTATATGTATGTATATATGGTGTGTGTATGTGTATATGTATGTATATGTATGTATATATGGTGTGTGCATGTGTATATGTATGTATATATGGTGTGTGTGTGTATTTTTCAAGATGTCATTTTTTAAGTAGATATTCGATATAGCTTCTATATCTTCACTTCCAGAAAATATTTCAACCTTCTTAAATGATGTGTGTGGGTGTGTACAAACAATTTTTAAAATAAAAACCTAAAAAAAGAAGAATATCAAAACCCAATCACCGAGCTATATTCTCCCCTTGATGAGGGTTAAAACTAAAAAACTGTAAACTCTAAAAGTGAGATTATGAAAGGAGACATGTAATGTAGAACATGTTGAGAATAATCACTTATTCCTTCTTCAGGGTCAAACAGAAATGATCCCTCTCTCATTTCTACAAAGACTTGAAAGTGGGTTTCTGCTATATTACATCTGCTTAAGTGCACCAAATATAAATTTCGTAAGTTAATAAGATCTTTGAACATTAAATTCTACTAAACCTGTAAACTACTAAAACAACCAGCTAGCACAAATGCTGGTAAAAAAAGTAAAAAAGATTTAAAGTGAAAACCACATTCTTAAACTTAGAGCAAAATAATAAGCTTATTTAACTTTACAGAAAAAAGTAATTTTGAAAAAAAAATAAAAAAATAAAAAGGACGTATAACACTTAACTCTTGGTTTTCTTGCGCATATATTTGTTTTATTGTTTTGTTTTGCTTATCTTGCTTATGTGCTATATACATTCACACCATGAAGGAATGTTGAAAAATGTTTCAAGAGTGAATATATAGAGAGACAAAATAGTTTTCGTGTTGTTCACAGTAACAGTACGGAACTGATTGATTTAGCAGCGATACGTATCGCCGCCTTTGTTGGTATTTTTTGATGAAGTAAATTTCAGAAATAATTTAAGTATCAGTGTTTAACCTTAATTCTTGTAGATGTTTATTTTGTAGTGGCTTGGCGGTAAGTATTAAAATGTGAGTTCACATACATGCAAATAAATTTGGAAATGTTGCGCTTCATGGAAGGTAAATGGTTTGATTTTATGATTTTGATTTATGTATGAGCAGCTTTTTGCACTTTTATTTCGTTATTATCATAATAAGTGTGATTATTACGATCGTTTCGTATGCCGTAACCAAACGCCACAAGACGCTCAAAGCTGCCATGTTGGCTGCCGAGCCCCGAGCGTCCACGCCAATGTCATTTCAGCAGCCAATGAGAGGCTGACATCGTAGCGAGCCCAACCTTATACCATGAGATATATCTAAAGACCTTGGTTTCAGGTGAGATCCCTCAGCGATAGACATGCCAACGAGCCGCCGTAGATGAGCGTACGGGCAACTAACGGAGTTTGAACGAGGCCGTATCGTCGGGATGAGAGAGGCAGTGTAGCAAGCGCGCAAAATCGGCCACCATTTGTGCCGGCCGAACAAAATGGTGCGATCATGTTGGGAGCAATGGACACGGGAAGACACCCGGACACAGTGGACTGGCTCCGGACGATCCAGACACACCACTGGCAAAGAGGACCGTGAGAGCGGCACGCACAGATACGACGACGTCCTAGTCCAACACCCAGGGACATGTGGCGATTGTCGAAACTCCTGTGCCCACCAGAACCATTTCCAGACGTCTGGCGGAGGCGAATCTGCACTCTCGACGGCCCTTGCGTTTTCTGCCATTAACACCTGACCATCTTCAGCGTCGATTGCAGTGGTGTCAGCAGCGAGCAACGTGGAATGCTACAGACTGGCGATCTATTGTGTTCAGCGTCGAATCTTGCTTCTGAATGGGAACGGACGACCACCGTGTCAGAGTGTGGAGGACCGCAGGTGAGCGCTACAATCCCAACCTCACTGTACAGCGGCACACGTCCGGAACTGCAGGCGTGATGGTCTGGGGAGCCATCGCGTATGACAGCCGGACTTCCCTCGCAGTGATCCAAGGCACGTTGACTGTCCAGCGTTACGTACAAGAGATCCTGCGGCACCATGTGCTGCCTTTCCTGGAAGGGCAGTCTGGAGTCATTTGCCAACAAGATAACGCCCGTCCGCACACGGCTTGGGTTTCTCAGGACTGTCTACGTCATGCTTTGACGCTTCAGTGGCCTATCAGATCGCCTGATCTCTCGCCCATTGAGCACGTGTGGGACCAGATGGGACGCCAGCTGTCTTCATGCAACAGTGTTCATGATTTAGAGCGTCAGTTGCAAGAAGTGTGGACCAATCTGCCCAGGATAACATGCGGCAATTCTTTGACTTCATACCGGACCGTATCACCGCATGTATCCGAGCACGAGGCGGTCCGACGTGGTACGAACGCTGACCGGAATGTGTATCGTTTGTCTGCGGAATATCTCCCTGCTGCTGTGATATTGTAATCACTTCTGTCCTTGGTATGTACCATCTCACTACTAAAATTTCATTTCCATCCGATGCCTCCTTCTTGGTGCGCGGGGTTTTATGACAATGAGCGTATTATTTACACTCAATGGACAAGACATATAGATACCTACAAGGGTTGGAGAGAATAATGTGAACGCCTAGGAAAAGAAGGTTTTATGTACCTAGGAAAAGAAGGTTTTATGTACCTAATATCTTTGGCATTCAAAACCGCCTGAATCCTCCTTGGAATGGACGCATACAAATTCTGGACTATTGGGACATTACACCATTCTTCACGCAGAAACTGCTGCAGGTCCTTGAGAGATCCAGGAGGAGGATAACGGGATCTTACTCTGTTTTCCAACACAGACCACAGTGGCTCGATCATGTTTAAGTATGGTAATTGGGGAGGCAAAGAAAGGTCTGAAAGTTCGTCCTCATGTTCCTCAAACCATGATTGGACATTCCGAGCTGTATGAATTGGGGCGTTATTATCGTGATAGATGGAATCCCCTGCAGGAAACAATGCCTGAGCCATTGGATGGACTTGGTCAGCCGAAATAGTTTCATGCGTCCTGCTAGTCATCCGTCCTTTCGAGGTGATCACGGAACCTGCTAAAAACCACGATATGACTGCTCAGAGCACGACAGGACCACCACCATGCCGCACTGTTGAGAGCAGACAGTCTGGGTTGTACGCTTCTGGAGGTGTTCTCCACGCGTAAACCCGTCCTGTGGTGGGGAATAGTATGAATGTGGATTCATCTGCTTACATTACACGCTTCCATGCGTCGGCAGTAAGCGTTATATGCTCCAGTTACCACTGCCGTCGCCGTTCTGCATACACGCGAGTCACCAGAGGTTTTGCAACAGCAGCTCTGCCACGAATATCTTGTTTATGCAGCGCACTGTTCACGTTGGTACAAGGGGTCTAGAGATGCAGATTGAGCTCCGCACTAATTTTTAGCGCCGTGGTCTTCTTACACTGTTAGAAATTGATACTTACAAATAAGCAAAATGTACTCGTTTTTGAGTACATTGTGGGCTTATAATACAGTAGCTCCGGGTGCTTGTGGCTCATTTTTGGAAAAGACACGTACTCATTTTTGAGTGCATACAGGGAATCAATTGTGAGTATATCTGGTATTTCTAATTTGAAATATATGTATTCATTTTTGAGCACATATATTTCAAATATATGTACTCAAAAAATCCATATATATGTGCGCTAACTTCATTCAGTTTCTGTGCTCCTTCGGGCAGGGCACAGAAACTGAAGGAAGTTAGAGCTAATCTAACAATTCTGACAGGATAGTTTCTAAGTGAGAGAGAGAGCACACTAGATGGCGCCACCGTACAAGCGTACAATTTTGCACATAGAAAGCAGGGGGGTAGGAATGAACACCTTTATATGTAACCGGGTGATTCCTACCCGGGGGTCGTCACTTAACCTGTTCGTCCAATACACGGCGGATATTCAGGGATTGTTAGAGAATAACACCACCACGGAGAACCCCAGGTTCGAACCTGGGGTCCCTCGATCAGTACTCTGAATCTTTATCCACTAAGCCACCCGCAGCTAGATTTCAAATTTAGGGGGGGGGGTCAGCGTCATTTTCTTGTAGGACTTCCGTCCACAGGTAGTAGAGTTTAGGTCCCAGCCACCTACAGCGAGATCGCCTTTTGGGCAGGACACAGAAACGGAAGGAATGAGAGCAAGTCTAGCGACTTTTTGACAGAACAGTTTGTAGTGAGATTAGAGTACAGTAGATGGCGCCACCGTACAAGTACAATATTGCGATATTGCACATAGATGGGTGAGAGAATTTCAGGGAGGACATAGGAAAGGATACCCATTTAACCAGTGGGTCCAGCCTGTGGGCCGTCACTTTACGTGCTCGTCCGATATTCAGCGATTGTTACTAAATCACGCCATCTCTGAAAGATCAGCCCAGGCTTGAACCTGGGGACCCAGCATCGATAGCCTGAAACACTAACCACTAAGCCATCCGCGGCTCGATTTCAAATTTAGAATACGTGTACTCCATATATACTCATTTATTCATAGAATCAACTGAAAGTATATTATTCGATGGCACACCTGGGATAATAGATATATTCATTGCTGGACAAATGGACCGCATAATTTTATGACACATATAGTGATGAAGCGACAATATATTATTTATGAGATTGATACAAATATAGTTAATGTAAAAATGTATATATATGCATAATTAAATTACTTGTGATCAGTGACCTTGTTGTATTAATTATTTATGAGTGTCACTTTACACATTTATTAAACAATTTCTCTTGAAATCTATAATATCTAAAATGAGGTAATACGAGATTATATTTATATTTGTTGACGCAGTCATTTGTAAGTACGTCATCATCATCATTGTCAACCATTATCAATCCACTGCTGGACGAAGGTCTCCCCAAGTTTCTTCCACAACGGTCTGTCTTGTGCCAGTCTCCTCCATGTTACTCCCGCATACTTTCGAATTTCATCCACCCATCTCCCATGTGGTCTTTTTCTGGGTCTTTTCCTGTCCCTTGGAATCCAATCTAAAATTTCGGCTGTCCATCGATGGTCTGTCCTTCTGGCAGTATGTCCAGCCCATTGCCATTTCAGGGATTTAACTCTGATCATGATGTCTTCCACTCTTGTCATTTTTCGGATCCACGAGTTCCTCTTCTTATCTCTCCTGGTTACACCAAGCATGCACCTCTCCATGCTGCTTTGAGTTGTCTGCAGCCTTTGCATGTCTCTTTTAGTTAAGGTCCACGTCTCTGCACCATACGTAAGCATTGGAAGGATGCATCGATCAAACACTTTTCTTTTAAGACATAATGGCATATTGCTCTTGAAAATTATGCTGTTTCTTCCAAAAGCTCTCCAGGCAAGTTTTGTACGCCGATTAATTTCTTCATCAATGTGACCCTCACTTGATATCTGCTGTCCAAGATAAATGTACGTGTCTGTTATCTCCAGCTTTTCTCCATCAATCGATAAATCTTCATTTCTTGTAAAAGCATTGAACATCACTTTTGTCTTCTGAAAGTTCATTTTTAATCCCACTGCTTTAATCCTGTCAGCAAGTTCTTGGATCATACTCTGCAGATCTGATGGGGAAGTTGCAAAAATGACTACATCATCAGCAAAACGAAGGTGGGTTAGATAATCTTCATTAATCTTTATCCCTTTGTTTTCCCAGTTCAGTGATTGAAAGTCGTATGGTTACTTATATTTGAGCATGTCATGTACTCGTTTACGATACGATTGTACTTTAAAAAAATGAGTAGCTTCAGGTTCTCATTTTTAAGTAGATTTTTAACAGTGAATTACGGGTAACAATCCTCTTCTATGCTCTCCTGTCTCTATCAGTCAGGGTCGTTTCCACTCTTGTGTTTCGCAGACGAGGCATACCGAACACGGTATGCTATCGTGACGTTAGACACAGTAACTTTCGATACCCCCTGCCCTGGTGTATGTTGTCATGGAGGCACCAACTAGCCGGCCACCGACAATTAGCCCTCTTTCGAAATCCGTTAGGTCGCTCGTTTCGTCGTCACCCTCAAAGATATTTTGCAACAAGACACTTTAAATACACTTAAAGAGGACCTTGAGGTTCCAAACAAAGCAATTACAACCAAAAAAGTGGTGGATACCTTTGCGTATTGCAACGTACGCAGCTGCATTAAAAGTCATGTCTCTGAGCGTTGGGTTCACAGTATTCTGTCCAACCCCTGTACCTAATGGCATGCTGGTCCTCCTGTAACGCGAATAACTTCCTACACACGCTGAGGCATGGACTCCAGCAGATGCTGGAGGATTTCCGGAGGTAATGCCAGCCATGTCTGTTGCAACATTGTCCACAACTCCGCTCGATACGTCGGTCCAGGATTCATGGATCTGATGTCCCGCTCCACGGCCTCCCAGAGAGCTTCTACAGGTTTTAAATCCGAGGACCTTCAGGGCCACTGGATGATTCCAAACTCAGATGAGTGTTCCTCATTCCATGCCTGGGTGGTTTGCGGCACGGTGCGGCGGCGCATTGTCCTATGAAGCAGACCACCATTGGCAGCAGAATGCGCGAAGGTCATGAAAGCGTGCATGTAGGTGGTCAGCCATCACATGCTGGTAGCGCGCAGCAGTTAAGTGCCTCTCCAGACACACTAAGGGACCTAATGTATCCCATGAGAAGGCTCCCCAAACCGTGACAGTGGTTTTGAGATCTCATTACCTCCGGAAATCTTCCAGCATCTGGTGGAGTCCATGCCTCGGCGTGTGGAGTCCATGCCACCATGACAATGCCACCAACGACTTGAGCAGAGCCGACCTAGCACAACGGGGCCATGGCCTCATTATCGCGTCAATCCCCATTCGGGAACTTGCCGGCATAAATTTTGCCAATTAATTAGAATCGTCTGAAAGTGGCAACAATGATATGAAGAAATTAACTCGTGCACCAAAAGCTATTGAATTGAAAACAAATGCCGTCTCCTGCACGATACACTTTAATGATAAAAAACTATGTACAATTAAAATAAATGTGTTTAAGAACTTTCAACGCCACAACGGCGTCATCATCAGAAACAGTGCAGCAGTGAGCACAGAAGTGAGTAGCCTATATACTTTGCAACACACATAGCAGTTAATGCGCATGTGCAGTAATCGGCAAAGTCCAAGTCAAGTTCAGTGGGTACAAGCATAGTTGTGGGCGTAACCAGGCCCAAAAGTGTTCTCCAAGGAAGGGGATAAACACAGGGGGTTCATCGTTACAGCATCTTTCACCATTGACGAATATGTGAATACTTTCACAAAAAAGTGTTGATCGACGGTTCCTGGGAGAATCCAGAATAATGGTGTCATTCCAACATGGTAAGTAAGAACCGTTTAAACAGAGTCTCGACAAAGATGTAGCACCAAAATGCGTCCTGAGATTATACTGATGTTCGTAAATGCGGCGCCCCAAATTACGAGTGGTAGAGCCAACATAACATAAATCGAGCTCTGCAGGGTTAGCAGATTTAAGTGGAACCAAATATACACCGTGGCGGTTCACACATTCAACACAGTCTCTGTCCTTTTTAACAGTGTTAAATAAAGTACGAGACCTTACACCAAACTTGAGTTTGTACTTATGACATATGTTCTTTAAAATGTTACATACAAGTGGTATATATGGAATGGATCCCACAAATTGGTAGTCAAATTTATCTGCAAGCAAAGCTGTCTGCGGCCGACCAATTGATTTCTTAACAATCAAGCGATCAATCATGTGACGAGGGTAACCGAAAGTCAAGGCAAACTGTTTAATCCTAGCTAACTCTTGGTCCCGGAGATCCTGTGTGGACGAGTGTGTAAATGCACGATTAATAAGATAATGAAAAGCAGATAACTTTTGCGGCATTGGATGTTTGTTTGTTTGTTTGTTTGATTGGAGGTTTAACGACCACCGTGAGCAACTCAATGGGCTATAAGCAGTCGCCCGTCCCTAATTTAGGGTCACTGGTTCCAGGGAAGGGAGAGAACCAGTGCCGTAAGACAAACACAATATCCATGCCTCACCGGGATTCGAACCCGGACCCCGTTCGGACGAATGATCAGAGGCCATCGCTTAGACCACTGCCTTCAAAATAAACCTTTATTAGTCTAAAAGCAAGGTACATGTGATACGCTTCAGTCACATGAGACTATTAAAAGAGACGAGGCCAAGAAGTCTCAACACAAAAGAAAGGAGGAAAGAAAACTGGCAACATCAGAATAAGATTAAAATATATACAGATAAAAAAGGAACACAGAAAACAAAAAACGAAAAACACACACATTACAAAACCCAAACCCCAGAGTGAGGGAAGAAAAACACATTCCAAAAACTAGTACATAACAGCGCGAACACAAAGGTGACAGGTAAAAAACACAACAACAATACAACACAACACAAATTGACTGACACTGCAAGACAGCGACAGGAGAAACAAAACTGTACTTCTGAAAACATGCAGCAGCGGCCAAAACATTAGTACAAGAAGAACATAAAAAACAAAAAAAAAACGTGCACATAAAGAGGGGTGTTAACCAACCGCTATAACTAAAAACGAAATACGAAGTGAGGCATGTTAGTCAGGAGGAACACTGTACAGAAGAATACATGATAATAAGGGGAAAAACCGCTGCATCACACAAAATAAATGTAGCCAAACAGGCACACGGGGTTCACAAAAAAAAAAAAAAGTCGCATTCAATTCAAATTTCATACTCAAAACAAGAAGACGCGCGTTGACAAACCCCAGAAGCCGACGTGGCGCTATAGAGAGAATCACGCGGAAACAAGATCGCATAGCATCATAACACATTGAAAACAACACAAAGTACGTCCAGTCGTGCACGGTAACAGAAGACTGTGCTGAGAAAAAATACAATATTACAGGAAAAACCCGGACAGGAGAAGCACGAAGCAAGACGTAGAACCCTAGCTTGAGTGCAAAGAAACACAAAAACGAAAACACAAAAAGTGCACTTAAAACATAATCAAAGACAAAACTGCCTCAACTGACTACTTCACTACACATGTAGTCACATACAGTCAAGAAAAAAAAACACAAGAGGCACAGTAAAAAAAAAATACAAGGCAAATAGAGCGTTGACCAACTCCTTGGGTCAACGTAACCCAATAGACAAAACAAGTGAACATGAAACACAAGGCATGAGAAAAAAAAAGGCTCCCTAAACTGCGGAGCCAACTGAAACACGAAAGTAGAACATACACAAACAAGTAAAAAACAAGATTATCACATTAGCAGTATAGGTAAAATACAATCACAGTATTGTAAAAACTCACACAGGAGCAGAGCGAGTAGGACAGCCGCCATCCGAACAACTAAGCACAACACGTGCAAAAAGGCAAGAGCAATTACAAAAACACGGTAATACCACATTAAGGAAACACAGTACAAAAAAGAAGATCAGGAACAACAACAAACAAACAAGCACAAAAGAAACACAACACGCCAAAAAAGGTTTGCAAAACTAGACAACACAGACTAGCCCAACGGAAAACAACAACACCCAACAAGCATCACACTAATACCAAACAATAACAGTGATCACAAACAATTGGTGGCCAACTAGTACAACAAAACACCACAACAAGAAATGCGTCGACCAACAACTGTGGCCGACGAAAACATAGAAAGCAAGAACACAATAATACATAGGCAAATAACTCAACAAAAATACCGACACAAAAAACAATAACCGATTGCACAGCACCACCAAGAACCAGAAAAAAATACACACAGAACACAGGAACACAAATGCCCACGGACTCCGGACAGAAAAAAGTCAAAGCAACTAGCTGTAAAACATCCAATCACAGCACAAAACGACAAGAAAATTCAGACAAAGAGGCAGAGGCCGCTAGTAAGAGGAAAAGTGTAGAAAAGCACTATCCAAGAAAGAATATACCTACCAGTAGAATGAGCTAACAAAGCGCAGAGGAAAAAACAACAAAAAGACCGGAATCTCAAGGAAGCAAAACAGTACAACATTACCAAAGGGCCATCATAAAAACAAGAAAAGGAAAACGGTAAAAAAAAAAGGAAAAACAACAGGATTAGAAGAAAAGAATGAATACAAGGCAAAAAAAAAACATGCAGCTCAATCAAAAACAGAACAAGACAACAACCCGGAAAAGCAAAAACAAACAAAGTGAAGAAACCAGTACACCATAACAAAAACAAGAAAAAACAAATGATCAAACGAATTGAATCAACCCATGCTCAACCCGAAACCAGGGGAGGTGGGGGGACCAGATCTAGAAGAAAGCAGGAACTGCCTGCCGGGCCAGAGCTACCTCGTACTCAAGTTGGATGGCGGACTTGATCGCGGAACGAAACCTACGGCACAGAAAAACTCTCGCAGGATGATATCGACGAAGAGCAGGCCGATCGACACTGGTATGATAGTATAAATAAATAGTCAGTTTGGCCTGCAAAATTAAAAACGCACAAACTGGATTGTGAACAGCAGCGGAAGGATGATGACGGCGAAGAAAATAGTAATGTGAAACAGAGTGAAAGGAAGGACAAACCTTGGAGAGAAGAGCAAACATCAAGGAAAAAAGAGGCTGTAAAACTAAACAGGAGTCATATGCGTGATGAACATCACCGAGCGTTGAACAGAAAAAACACAAGGGAGAAGACAGGCGACCAAAACGATGAAGAGTTCGTGGTGTGAGCAAGCGGCGATGAAGATGTAGCCAATGAATATCAGTTGCTTTTGGGGAAGCCAGAGAAATGTGTGAATCGACCCGTGTCTGAGAGGTTTCATCAGGAGGCACAAAAGGAATAGCGAGAGGTGCTCGAAAATAAGTAAGAAAGTGGCGGTACAAGAGTTTTGCAGTAACTTGATGCACCAGAAAGGGAACATCATTCAAATAAACCAGAAAAGGAAGGCAAGGGGACGCCGAAGAAGAAACAATTAACCCAAGACAATTCACGAGGGACGGGTAAAGGCGTTGAAGCTGAAAATGAAGCAACCGGAGTTGGGCGCGATGTAAGGGAGTGTCAGCAAGAGGGGGTCGATTTGGGAAAGAGACTTCCAGCGGAGAGAAGCATCTACAAGTTGGGATACCTGTACCACGCCACTGGCGAACCAGGTGGAGAAGCACAAGTACGGTGGAGAGGGAGAACGGAGTGCAGAAGAGTAAAAGAGAGGTTCCGCAAGCAGATCATTAGTTGAGGTAGGTGGGAGACGGACGGGACATAAGGGATGCCAGAGGGAAAAAACGGTGCGATAAGTATCGGGAAAGTGATCTGGAATGAGGGGGAACAGATCCATACGGAGGAAAGTAGCGAGAGTGAGAAACGGACTGCGAGGGAAAAGTAAAGTATCAACAATAGTAAGCGATGAAATCTGAGGATGAGAAAAAGAACGGAGAAAGGTCTGAAGATGAATAGCATTAGATTTTTGAAAAAGATCTGGGAGGGCAAGACCTCCAAAGGACAGAGGAAGGACGAGAGTAGAACGATGAACCCAGTGAACTTTATTCCAGATGAAATCAGTAATCAAATGTTGAGCGGATTGGAGAAAAATGGGCGAGGGAAAATAAGCGAACCACGAATGAGTCAAAATGGGAAGAAGAAAGGAAGAAACCAGATGTGCTCTGCTAAAAAAGAACAAAAAAGGTTTGAACCGGCAAAAAGGAGCAAGACGGCGATTGAGCTGCTGAACCAAAGGAATCCATGTGGCATCAGCAACAGCCACGGGATTTCCAACGTACACACCAAGAAGTTTAATGACCGAGGATGACCAACGGGCACCCCAAGGGCGATCACCGTGTGCCACCCACGATCCGGCCCACAGACCGACAGATTTAGACATATTAAGTTCGGAACCGGAAATTGAAGCATACTCACGATAAGCAGAAAGGACAACGCCGAAAGAACGTTCAGTGCGAAGAAAGAGAGTGAGGTCATCAGCATACGCAGACAACACTATGCGGTGGTGACGAGTAGGAGCAATACTGCGAGGAATCACAGAAAACAAACGAGAACGCAGACAAATTAAGAGAGGTTCAAAGGCAAGCGTAAAAAGTTGACCCGAAAGGGGACAACCCTGCCGGATCCCGTTGTCAAAGGGGATGGTAGCAGTCATGAATGTGGAAGTGTGAATACGGAAAGAAGAGTGAGAGTAAAGATTAATAAGAGCTTGACAGAAAAGAGTAGGAAAGCCGAAATGACGAAGAACAGCAAAGAGATAAGAGTGATTAATGGAGTCAAAAGCTTGTTTCTGATCAATATTAAAAATTGCGAGAGGTTCGGAAAGTTGGGAAGCAAGAAAATATAAGTTGCGAATGGTGGAAATGTTGGTAGTAATCGAACGGGAGGGAATAGTGTAAGTTTGATCGGGGTGGATTAAATGCTGCAAGACGGAATTGAGGCGAAAAGCGAGAATTTTAGCAAAGGTTTTGTAGTCAGTATTAAGAATAGAGATAGGACGCCAGTTAGAAAAAGACCAAGGTTTCCGGTTTTGGGGATGAGACGGAGAAGAGCAAAAGTGAAATCAGAAGACTGAAAATTTGAAGAAGTAAAAACGGCATTAAAACAAGCAACCAGAAGCGGGAGGAGAGAAGGAAGAAACTTCTTATAAAATGAGAGCGGAAGACCGTCCGCGCCAGGGGAAGAACGGTCATTCAGACTGGAAATTGCAGAGCGGACTTCAGAAGGAGAGATAGGAGAAACAAGAGAATCAAAAAAACAATGTGGAACCTGAGTGAGGACATGAAGAAGAGAGGAGGTATCTGCAGGAGAAAGGAGTCGGTGTTGAAAACGATCCGAATAATGGGAAAAAGTAAGTTCACAAATACGATAAGGGTCGGTAACTGTAGATCCGTCAGGTAGTGAAAGAAAGAAAATTGTGTTGCTTTTAACATGATACTCCTCAAGGGACTTCAAACTAGAAAAGGGGTCGTCGTGAAACCGCGAGTGAGTGAATTTCAGACGAGTAATGGCTGTTGAAGCAAAAGTAAACAGAATACGACGAAGTTGAGCTTGAAACACGGGAAAAGAAGGATCAGAAGGAGAAATAGTCTGCAATTTACGACGGAGAACATCAATATCTTGAAAGCGAGAAGTACGGGAAGAGAAAGAAAACTGACGTGCGAAAGAAATAATCGAAATTTTCGTGGAAAGCCACAGAGCCACTGGGTCGTCAGACGAAGAAAGTTGTTGCACAGAAGACGAGATCATAGAGCGAATTTCAGCACAGAAAACAGGATCAGTTAAAACTGAATCGTCGAGCGACCAGACTGGGGAAAGGGGAACAGAGGAAGAATGCAGAAAAAGTTTTAAAAGAACGGGGCGATGATCTGACGAAACAGAAGGATGATGAGTAATTTCAACTGGAGAGGAATGGAGAAAACTGGAAACATAGAATCTATCTAGGCGTGCTGCGACACAGCGTGAAGCAGCCGGGGGAACCAGGAAAATTCCTTGGACCGGGGATGGAGGGAACGAAATGCATCAATCAAATCAAAATTAACAACGAGTTGAGTGAGATTGGAAACAAGGTCGGAACGGCTTTCGGTTGAACCATCTCGGTCAAAACCGGGTTGCAAAGTGCAATTGAAATCGCCTGCAACAATGACTGTATCATTTGGATGGAGGGTCGAAAGGATAGAAGAAAGATGTTGGAGGAGAGTTTCTGCATCCGTAGCAGATTGCGGAATATGGATATTGAAAACATGAATACGTTTAGAACAAAAACAAAAAGAAATATGTTGAAAAGAACCCAGCAGACTCTGTGACTCAACAAGATCAGAAAGGGAAGAATGAAAACGCACATGAAACGCTATAGCGGTACCAGACCTGAGATGGGTCCGGTAATTATGATAAAAAATGTACGGCCAGCGTCTCCAGCGGGAACACCCGGCATCCAAGGAACAGTTCATCTCCTGGAGAAGGAGGATATTAGCCCCCAGGTAACGAACGTCCTCGTAAACCAAAGCATTCGCCGCAGAAGACGCAAGCCCTCTACAATTAAAGCTAAGTAGTGTTAACAAGGACATCACTGGTAGGTTGCATCCAGCCTTCCAGTTCAGCCCTCAAAATCTTGAGTAAGTATCCCAGACGGCGAGCATATTGCTCAGTCCCGCCAGGCAAAGTAACATTAGTTATAAATGCATGGAACTGGTTTAGCTGTGCAATCATTTCAGGCAGCAAGTGAAGCTTACTCTTAATGCAAGGCAGTGTGATCAACTTCGCCTTACGCAGGCGAGTGGTCAATGCATACAGATTAGTTAAGGTAAGAGGGTGCAAAGGCACCGCAAGTTCTTCAAACATAGTAGAAATGTCAAGAAGTGTAGGAAAAGGAGAATCATCGTCAGAGTCAACCATTGCAGTGTCATCAGGATCAGGGGCAACCGTGTCCATAACATCATCATCCTGGAGACATGCGAATCGGTTCGAAACTAGTAATTCAGAATTTGGCTCATGATGGCTAGGTGAACCCGAAGTAGAATGGGCTGGTTTCTTGGACCGAAGACGTTGAGACGAACGAGAAGAGCGTGTAGGAACACCAGGTGAGCTGGGGCGTTTACGTTGTGATTTAGGTGCAGACACTTCCAGCGATGGAAAATCCTCATTGGAGGGTTCCAAACCATTCAGTACGACGACAGGAACCGGGAGGGAAGGAACGACTGGAGAAACAGCAGGCAAAATTGATGAAGGTAGAATGTGAGCAGGTGCCTCAGTGGCCTGCACAACATCCGCAGGGGCAGCGGCCACCTGAACTGTAGTAGCTAATGAAGAATCAGATCTAGCACCAGGAGTAGCATGAGGACAAGCAGAAGCGAGATGACCTTCCCCTTTACAGCGGAAGCACTGAACCCCTGCAAAAAGATTAAAAATGTACGTCCGGGTATCAGTGACTAATTCCAGAGTTGCAGGGCGTTCCGCTATTGACTGAGAAGTTGGAAAAATAACCGGGTACTGGCGGCGCCCACCCTGCACATGTTTCAGGGGGAATCACGGGCTGTAGCTGGAAGAATCTTGGTCACTCCCACAACACGACCCATCGTGTTGAGGGCATCAATCAACAGAGAATCAGGAACAGCCGTTGGTACAGGAGAGAGGGTCACCGTAACTGGTCTTTGGGCTGCAGCGACAGGTTGTAGATGAAAGGACCCAATATCAACCCCATGAAATATAATTAAATCTACTGCTTGCTGGTGGGTGAAGTGAACAACCACCCCTCCACCCAAGCGAATAATGGACACAATGCTTTCGGCTGGAACGACCTTCGACACAGCATGCAGATACTGGGGGAGGGGGTGTCACGCAAAGCAGGAATGAAAACACTTAATAATAAGGCAGACGACAACTGCTTACCTTGCGGCGAATCACTTGGAAGAATAATTTTCAATGCCGAAGCTACACGTTTAAAATGTGGTGCAGAATCACTAGAAATATATGAGGTACTTCCCACAGCTTGTGCGAACGACGTTGAAGTAGAACTAGCAGAACCAGGAATATTAGACGCAGCCGGCACACGGGTGGCCAGAAGCACAGTTTCTGGAAGTCCAGCAACACTAGTCGACGCAACATTCCCCGAAGAAGGCACAGAACTAAGAAGCGAAGACACATCAGCAATCGACGAAGCAGCTGTAGACGACGGTGACTTATTCACAGTGGTAGTGGACTCATGCGTCGTAACTGACGACACACGAAAATGAAAAAAAAAAAACAAAAAATGAGCACCCACTCGGCACTCAGCCTCACTGCTCGTGAAGCGAGGGTACGAAACACTGCAACCAAAACACAAAACGACGAAATACAACAAAAAGAACAAGTAAACTAACGAACGTTGACTTCTACGCAGGAGCCGAAAAAATATGCGACTTGTCTGTTCAGCGACCACTGCGCCACCGGGGCGGCCGACATTGGATGAGAAGAAGTAAATGGTATAAACGTGGCACAAAAAGTTGGTTTTCGGTAAACAGAAAATAATAAGGAGTTATCGGAAAGATTGCGAAAAAGGCAAAAGTCGAGAAAGGGCAAAATGCCTAAATTCTCGAACTCTACCTCGAACTTGATAGAATGGTGTCGTGAAGAAAGTAAAGTGGCAAAGGAAAGAAGCTCATCGAAACCTGAAGGCCAAACAACCAATACGTCGTCGACGTACCAGATGTAAAGAAATGATTTTATGGGGAAAACAGGAATGAGGGTATCCTCTAACTCCTGCAACAAAACCTCAGCAAGCAATGGAGACAGGGGGGACCCCATAAGGGCACCTTCCAACTGTCGATAGATAGAACCATTAAAACGAAAATAAGATATCTTCGAAATAAATCGAAGAGTGCACATTATGGAAGAAATTTCATCGGAAGAATAAATGCACAAACCAACAAGTTTGGCTTCAATAAGATCGTGAAAATAAGAAACCGGGGTGTTCGGGAAAAAAGCCACTATATCGAGTGAAGCTAAACAGTAAGTGGAAATGTTGGTGGACATAAAAGAACGAATCCTAGAAAGTGCTTCGGTGGAACTGGAAACGGAGTAAGAAGAAGATCTTATGAGGGGTGCCAGAAATTTGGCTAAAGCTCCCTCAAGATGACACTGAGTTTTCTAGAATTGGTTATCCAGTCTCATCGTTCGAACCTGTACACGTTGCGTTTCATACGAGCTCGTACGAGGTTGTCGCAAGAACTCATACGCGGCAATGAAGTTAAGTTTTGAAACTAACTATCCTGTATCCTGATTTTTTTCAATCTTGGTACCTCCAAAAGAAAGTAAACTGTCTACCTAATAATAAACCTGCACCGGGCACTCATACTCATTTGCATAGCAGCAAGCTAAGAAAGGCAAGTTTGTTTAAAGAAAAAAAACTATAAAATTTATTTTGACCAATTGCTTAATTTATGATGGGACCAGATAAGTTACATTTAATCACATCACTGCAAATATAGTAAGGTTGAGCATAAGGTTCATAGAACCATTTCCTACCAATTCGACTATAGTACGAGGTGAGCCATATTATTTCATTTTCAAATTTCATTTATTACTCAACATGCAAGGGATTGAAATACTTGGATGATGTCTTACCCTGAATCCTCTGTCATTCGCTGTCAGTCGTGTGGTCCTTGAGTGGATGATGGTGCTTCGCTGTCAGTCGTGTGGTCCTTGAGTGGATGATGGTGCTTCGCTGTCAGTCGTGTTTCCGATCTTCGACCATAAGATGGAGCTCCATGGATAAAAACTCAGCCAGGGAGCTTTCGATGTGTTTGCCACTTCTTTTCCTAACAATTTCGACCTCTTTGCCCCTGCGGCTAACAATTTAGCATCTTTTTCACTGCCACTCCGCTTCCATTCCCTTTTCGTGGTTTTCTAACATAGTTAGCAAGTTTCCACCGCCATAGAACAACTATTTATTTTTCCACTGGTGCTTCGATTTCTCCAAGTTTTTTCCTTTTATTTTCTCCATCGCTTGCACTTTGCTGTACTCCTAGGCGTGTTCTTACCTCCTGGAAGTGTCACCTTTGCCTCCATTGGTTCTTAGGGTGTTCGTCCTTCGGTGGACGATGACCACTGTCTATTTCGAGCAGATATTCTTCTGGCTGGCTGACCGTCTGCCGATCTATAAAAATTTATTTGGCCTTAACTGTCATTCTGTTTCGGAGTTCTATTGTCAGGGTATTCCAGAATATATTTCTAAATCTTCAAGTACGATCGAATGCACGTACGCCCGCCTGAGTTATGTTCCCCGACACAGAGACTGGGTGACAGTTATTACATAAGTTTACCTTCTGGCCAGATTTAACCAATTCTTCTATTGCCGACTTGAGCCGCATATTCGCCGCTGTGGCGTATTGTTAGCTAAGGTTTAATATCTAATCTCCACGCCACACCGCTCTGCTTCTTCTTTTTTTTTTTTTTTTTTTTTTTTTTTTTTGCAAATTTCTGGCAATGAAAATATCTTTCATTTCGTTTTCAGAACTTTGCACCTGGCGTCTCCATTCCGATCTTCCTTCCCGCGCGAATGGAAAGCAAAAAAGAAGACAGCAAATTAGCAAAATTAATTTGGTTAATTAAATCCCGAATTTGGGTATTGATTTACCTGAAGCATTGTGGCCAAAATTAGAAGAGTTTCCGCGGCAACAGTCTCATGCTCGCGACGCCACGCCCGCACCCTCCCGTCAGTTCGGTGCAGAGGAAAACAGAATTCATCCGACTACACAATGCGGCACCACTATGCAGAGGTCCTGTTTTGATGTTCCTGGCATCAGGCGAGGCGTGATTTCCGATGACGAGTAGTCAACAGTGGCACAAGAGTAGGTCGTTGGCTCCCGTATCCCAGAGTATGCAGTTTGCGCCATGCTGTTCACATACTGATGTTGGCCAACATTTAACCCGGATGTGATTTGCGTCGCCGTTGCCAAGCGGTCGGTTTGTACGAGCGTGGAAAATCTACGTCTACCCGGTCATCATTGGTGTGTCGTCTTCCACCGCTTGCTCTGTGGGCGCTGGTACGTCCGTCGATGGTATATTCGCGACACATCCTTGATACGGTTGCCCTTGGGAACCTTAGGGTTCCTACCATTTGGGAGATAAAATGACCCGTCTGTATTGCGCCGACAATGCGCCCGCGATCAGAGTCGCTCAGATCACCACGTTTACCCATGTTCATCAATTGCGATACACTGTTGGGAAGCCCTTTTGTCCGCCTATTTATCGCCTGCGTTTGGTTTGGGTCGGTTCTACTCTGGGCGAAGGATGCCTGTCGATTAGAGATTAGTTCGGGCTCAATTTTAGGAGCTCGGGCCCGCTTTCTTTGATTACATGTGTTTGCTGAGTCCGGGACCGGATTCTTAGAAAATTTTGCTTATCAAGGCTTGCATTTAGGCATTATACACTGGCCAAAGATATGGCCCAAGCAAGGATTAGTTTAAAAATCATTAGTTGAAAAAGTTTAGTTCAGTTAATCCACTTCACAATATTAATATGTATTTAGAAATACTACGCATAAAGCCAAATGTTCTAAAATGTGGATTTGAAAATAATTAAATAATCAACGTGCCCTTCGACCGTATCAGGGGAAACAGTAATTTTGGTAAAAGCTGACGAAAAGAAAATCGTTTAGAAACAAAAAGTTCCATTCGTTATTTCTTTTTGATTTCTAAATTTACTTTTATTTTGAATAAATTGCATTATAAAACGTACAACGCCGTACAGACAGTTGCAAGTGTTTGAAATTTTGACTGAAGAAAACTAATTTTTGCAATATAATTTACATATATGCTAATTGGTAAAGGTAGTTTAGAGTGATGTAGTAGAATATAAAAAAAAAGCATGTAGGGAAATTTCCAAAATTAAAAAAAAAAAGAACGTAAAAGCATTCCAGACCAGATTATTCTGCATTTTGTAACATTACAGCAAAGCTTTGCGCTTAATAGTATAATAATCACAATATTATCATATGTGTGTGCAGTTTCCAGATCAAGTTCATCATAAAAAAAGAGAGAGAGAATTGCATCTAATGCCTCAGCGCTTCAACTTGATCTTCTTTTCTCTAAAACTCGACCTGCTGCATTAAAAACCAACGTCACCCCAAAAATCGCGGCAGTGAGGAAATTTAAAAAAAATAAATAACAATACTTCTAACTGCACAATTTTGGAAATTAATGCATCATTTTAAAGATAAGACTCTTGATTTTTAATAAAATACAAAAAATGGGAATGTGATTTTTTCCCCAGTTTTTCGATACCAGACCTCCTTAAATTAATTCTTGCTTGGGCCATAGCTTTGGACAATGTCTTGCTAAGCAAAATTTGTCTTGCAATGGCAGCGAGCTTAGGAAATTGAAAATCCTTCCACCATGGTGAAAAATCCACAATGAAATTCAACCGGGCTCGGAATTACACGTGTTGAATTAATTACAGTAATGAAATTCAAGACGTGTAATTCCGAGCTCGGGCCAAGCCCGAGCTCATCTCTACTGTCGAACACACACACACACACACACACACACACACAAAATCAAACTGCCCATCATCCCTATATCTCATGTTTTGTTTATTGAGTGTATTTAAAATCAATTATTTGCCATCCAAAATAACACGAGATGGCAAACAATTAATGACAAATTTGCGTTTGATCATTATATGCTACCGAATGACGTGTGAGGAACTATTTCCTGCTTACGGGCACGTCTCGAAGATTATCAGGTGCATAATGCGGTTTGTAATTTTTTTTATTTTTTTTTTTAGACGTCGGCAAGAATTGCCAATGCTCTATGCGCCTATGGAAGTGGAGATCAATTCAACACTCGGAGATTTTGGGTTTGGTACTCTGAATTTGGTGTTACGGGACTCGTTTTCTTGTTGCTCTTAATTGCCCTTAACTTAGGATGCTGTGTCTGTCTGTGTTCGAAGACTGGCACCATGTGGTGCCTCCACTGCAATAAATTCCTCCACCAAACTAAAATACAGAAAACGCATAGTATTCACTATTCTTTTTTATTTTGTTTTATTTTTTGCCTGGGGTTTTAACGACCACAGTGAGCAACTGGCTGTAATCAGTCGCCCGTCCCTAATTTATGGTCTCTGATTCCAGGGAACGGAGAGAGCCAGTGCCGTAATATAAATACAAGTATGTACATTACCCATACCTCAGCGGGATTCGAACCCTGACTCATCTCGGACATATGGTCAGAAGCCAGCGCTTAGAACAGTGCGCCATCGGGATGGCATCAAATATTCTGTCAGTCCGTTGTTGAAATTGCGGGTCTTGTAAAACTCAAAGTTTGGCGTCTATACCCTCTGCATATGGAGTTTGTTGCTCCTCCTAACAAAGGCCACAAATAAAAATCTTAAACAGAAGAAAACAAGGCAAATTCAAGTTCACGGCAATTCACATTCATCCTGAGGAAATTCGACTACCTTGTTTGTATTTAAGTGTAGAGACAGGTTTTGAAACTTTCGGAAAAAGAAACGATGCAGTTAACATTTCTATGTTACAATGAATTCCGAAATAGGTACCATATATGCCTGTATTTGTGTGTGTGTGTGTGTGTGTGTGTGTGTGTGGATATTCGCTTCTTCATTTCGAAAATGCATTTTCTTCCATTTTAGGGTTTTCCTTTGCAGACAACTTCTCGCGGGCCACTGAAAAGTGCTTCGTGGGCCACGGGTTGAAGACCTCTGCTCTAAAGGAAGAATGTCGTTATTTCCAATAAAATGCGGAGAACGCTTGATGAAAGTATAAAATGGGTCGGGCCATGCCGTAAAAACTGGAAATTTTGACCCGTCCCGGGTTATCCATGCAGACCTTTACTGCTCAATAATCTTCACACCACAGCAAACCAACTATGGGCCATTTCCATATTATTAAAAACTCACCGAAAATGGGGAAACGATCAGCACTTAAATATTATTAATGCTGCGCTATAATTATAATACTAAAACTAAAGTTCTCGGGGTTACATTGTTTGTACTCATATGTGCAATTAAATTAATTAATTTAATTATTACTTAAAATAACAACTTATGAGTTTCATATTATTAATTAATTAATTAATTTAATTATTAATTAAAAATAACAGCTATCAATTTTGTATTATTAATTAATTAATTTAATTAAAAATTAAAAATAACTATCAATTTTGTACTATTAATTAATTAATTTAATTATAAATAAAAAACGACAACTATCGGTTTTGTATTATTAATTAATTAATTTAATTATAAATTAAAAATAACTATCAATTTTGTATTATTAATTAATTAATTAATTAATTAATTAATTAATTAATTTAATTATTATTTAATTATTAATTTAATTAATTAAAATTTAAAACAATATTTAATCAAAAATGACACCTATCAATTTTAAAATTTTACAGGTGGGTTTTGTTTTGTTTTTTCACTATTTTTATATTTCTAGCCTTAGGTTTAAGGAGCATTTCAACTTTATCTCCATCCTAGCATCCGCTATTTGATTTTTATGCACCATAAATTGCATAAAAATAAAATTTCAAATTGAATGAAAAACAAGAGGGATTCATCCATGCATCCACTGAAACGGAAATACACTTTTTGAGCAAAAAAAGATCCAAATTTCGAAGGCTTCACAATATTCTACATTACCGCTGAATGTTGTAGAAAATTTCAGAACACTGTAGGTACTGCATCCACAAACGGAAACCATCGCGTGCACCTTATTCAGAACCACATGAGAGTGCTACCTGGAAAAAAATTTTATTGTAAGGAAAACTAGGAAATTATTGTTACGATAATCTGGGCGTGAAATAAAAAGGATATTTCTAATCCGTCATTCAGAAACAGAGACAAATAGATTCAAATACAAATACCCAGTGTAGAGGTTTAACTTTTGATATCTGTAGTTTTGTGTGATTAATTTTTATGCAGCTAGCTAATGTTCGCAGAATATGTAGTCACACTTCTTAAATACCTAAACACTAACTTCCAGCAGTGGCATGCCGATAAAATTCGTCCCCTCCCCCTCAAAAAAATAGCTTCAAGGTCCTTTTGCGAAAATCCATTATTTTTCATTTGCTGAAATTTTTAAATTCCACATTATTAATTACGGTTTATGGGCGTTCGAACAATTCAAATTCTTTGGAACCTACAGTTATTTTTCGTAAAACCAAAATTATTAAACTTTATTGCGTGTAACACAAATGTGCACGTTGTAATTAAAATGATTGCCCTAGTTTTACACCATTATAAGGTACTACAAAACACGCCAAAGTTAATCATACTTTCCAATTTTAATCATACCATGCAATTTTATTCTTTTTGAGAACTAAGACCTAAGACCAGCCTCTTTGAAATGCCTCACTATCACACACACGCAAAACATGTAACTGCCATGTGTGTCTAATGACCATTTCGTATTTATACGAAAATACCGGGTGTTTCACTGGGTAGTGACAAAGAAAGAGACAATAAAGTTAACTTACTTTATTGGAAGAAGAAAAAGACGTTCACAGGAGTAAGAGTAGGCAAAAGGTAATCAATGGATGACATGTTCCACATGATGACCATCCGCTGTCACGAGGTGGCGAATACGTGCTTCGAAGTGCTACAGTACTGACGGGAAGATGTTCGACGGGATCCATGCAATTTCCTGTTGGATGGCACGTCGCAGGTCAGGCAGTGTTCGCGGGTTGTCTTGGTACAGCCGATCTTTCAGATAGCCCCAGAAGTCGAGCGGCGGTAAATCGGGTCTGTACGAAGGGCAACAGAGACCGACTGAAAAAAACGTTGGGAGAATCGTCTGGTGATGATCCGTGGGCCATACTGCTGGTGAAGCAAATCAAGAACAGCATTTGTGAAGTGTGGCGGTGCTCCGTCCTGTTGAAACTTGCTGTTATGAATCCTGTTTTTCTGGACTGCAGCGGGGGAAAAACGATTCTTTAAAAGGTCACTGTAGGTGGCAGCGGTAACTGTGGACTCGAGGAAAATGAGGCCATCACCACTCATTGCACACCAAACGGTTAGCTTCAGCAGATGGAGAGGCCTCATAACACAGACCGCCGACTTCTCGCTCTCCCAGATGTGGTAATTTTGCCGGTTAACGTAGCCATCCAACCAGAACTGCGCCTCATTGCTGAAGACAATGCTCTTCACATCAAAGTTGTGCTCATCGATCAGTGAACTCATGTCATTCGCAAACTTATAACGCTGCTGGACGGCTGTTGTGCTCAAAGACTGATGCACCTGGATTTTGTAGGGAAACATGTCCAAATCCGACGTCACAATACGCCATGCGGACGCTGGGCTAACGTCTAGTTGCTGTGCAAGTCTTCGTGTTGACGTACCGGCTTCTTCGTGCAGGAGTTCAGTTCTTCTCTTCGTTCTCATGCATGCCACGCCATCTGTGACACTGCCGGTTGGTTCGAATTTCGCTACCATTTTCGTCAGGTACGCACGGGATGGTTTACGACGATTTTTTAACACTGTACCCCACTTTCGTAACACCTTTGTGGGGTTTCCGCCCTCACAAACCAATTTTTCACGAAGAAAACTTTTTCTTCCGTGGTATATCGCTGCATGTCCGAAATCGCGAGTCCACCGTCCCACTACTTCTTCACGAATGCCCGTCGCCTGCTGATCGACGTCTCGGACTTACAGCACCATTTCGTTATTCTTTAACGATTTATTCCACAGGAAAGTTGTCACTGCCCAGTGAAACACCCGGTACAGAACATAAGTAAGAAAGTTAATAAGTATAACAATTAACAATCATGGCACACAAAAAGCAAACTTAAGTTATTTACACCGTTCAGGTGGCGCAGTGTTTTAAGCGTTGGCTTAAGACCTTTCGTTCGAGAAGGGTCCGGGTTCGAATGGCCCAGTGGTAAACGTTCGTGACTGCCACAGAGGAACAAGCCTCAGAATCGATCTCGGGCAGGTGTGAAAGCTTGAATCACTAAATATCCGCCGTGCGTCGGATGGGCGCGTTGAGCCGTCAGACCCCAGGTACTGGCCCCCGGTAATAAATAAAAGCGCCCCCCCCCTTCTACTTCGCTTTCGTGTCACTTTCCTATCGGTCACTCTAGCCCAAATCTCCTAGTTTCCTATTTCTAAGGTTGTTTAAGATCTGGGGTAAGACACTCCCTTCCTAAAATCCTCTACATATGATCTGATCTGATCGGTTCGAATCCCGTGAGGCATGGATGTTGTATTTGTCTTATGGCACTGGTTCTCTCCCTTCCCTGGAACCAGTGACCCTAAATTAGGGATGGGAGACTGCCATTATAGCCCATTGAGGTGCTCACGGTGGTCGTTAAACCTTCAATCAAAATAAATAAATAAATAAATTATTTACTCTTTAATAGATAAAAAACACACTTAATTTAATGCCACAATGTTTTGCACATAGTATTTTGTTTCTCTTGACTCTTATATAAAAAAATGGCACAGGTCTCTGTTTCTTCGTCCCTGCGAAGAGCACTTTTCAGTTCATTATATTTTGAAGGATGCGGAGTTATGTGCAAACAACTTTAATGCATAACACCTGATTCTCATTGTTATAATAATTTCATTCATTAAACTGATATTTCTTTCACATTCTTTTGTTAATATACATGTATGGAGATCATTAGGGGCGTATTTCGATTTTTTTTTCGGGGGCGGAAAAAATATTCTAAATACGCACGCTGACATAATAATTCACTGGTCTGCGCACAGACTTCAATCGTATGACAGCAATACGTATTCGTCGATCGCATACATATCAAATAGACTTTAATATCTTTCTCATTATCAACCTTTCACAATCTGCAATCTCTCTACGTCTCTACAAAACTCCACTACTCTCTATTCAATGTCTTTACTTTATGTTGAGCTGACACACTGCCAGCGTTGCCAAAATATAAAAGCTGTGCGGGGAAGTAATGTGCCGTTCAGTTAGAAAATGTTTAACTAAGAAGTAACTAAATTCATATAAGAAAACAGAATCACAAATGAAAGTTAAAAAGAGATATACGTAAGTCACACCATTTATTACGTCCCTCGCGGCGGGCCGCGAGTGGCCTAGTGGTTAGCGTTTGTGACTGCCACGATGAGGACCTTGGGTTGGATCCCAGGCAGGTACGAACGCTCGGACCACCAAATATCCGCCGTGCGTCGGATGGGCACGTTAAGCCGTATGGCCCCGGGTACTGACCCCTGTTAATAAATAAGGGCGACTTCCTCCCCCTTTCTAACTCGCTTCCGTGTCACTTTTCTATCGGGAACTCTAGCCCAAATCTCCTATAGCTTCCTATTTCTAAGGGTTGTTTAAGACCTGGGGTCAGACACTCCCTTCCTAAAATCATCTACATTTATACGACGTGCCCTCGCGGGAAACGTTTGGACATACTAGATCTGTACGACACAATGTATTTTTTTCAGTCCGCTACTCTCTGTGTGTAAGCACAGGTATCTTGCCAACTATAAATACAACTTTGCTCCACCTTAGTAAAAATCATGAATCAAGAAATGAGGAAATGCATGGAATTCATTGGTTTTACTGTATGTCCATCTATGCAAAGGAAGAATCAGTTCACAGTGAACTTCAAGTAATCGATTGCCATAAGTCGGGTAGACAAAGCAACAACCCAGATATTTCATCCATTGAAATACATATTGCAAATGGCACTACATGTCATAAACATCATCATATTTTTACGCTTTCCAACCGTAGGTTGAAAAAGCGTATATGCTCCAGCTTTGTCTGTCTGTCCGTTCGTCCGTCCGCACGAGAACTCGCGAAAAAAGGGTTCGATTTCGATGAAATTTTAGTATGTGGTAGGAGACCACCTGGGGACGAACCCTATTGAAAATGGACGGAATGGGGTCAAAGGTCAGGACATAAGGGCGGGATCCATTCCATTACCCTTATGCGTTATAACGCGTAAAAATGGTTCGATTTCGATGAAAGTTTAGTACGTGGTAGGGGACTACCTGGGGACGAACTCAGTTTATTGAAAATGGGCGAAATGGGGTAAAAGGTCAAAACATAGGAGCGGCATCCATTCCATTGCTCTTATGTGTCACAACTTATGTAAAAATGCTTCGATTGCGACAAAACTTCATCATGTTGTTCCAGAGGTAAACTGAACCGGTTCTGTTGAATATAATTGAAATGGGATCAAAGGTCAGGGCAGAGGAGCGAGATTTATTCCACAGTTATTATCCTCATAACTTGACTAAAAATGCTTCTATTGAGACAGAACTTTAGTATGTTATTCCGGTGGTATACTGAACCAATTGTGTTTAATATAATCGAAATGGGGTTAAAGGTCAGGCCACAGGAGCGAGATTTATTCCACAGCCATTATCCTCATAACTTGAGTAATGGTTTCTGGTATGTTGGAAAGCGTATCATAATCAATGCATTGCATGATTTTACTAACTTGTTTTCTGTACTTCTGTTACAGATTTCCAGGAAAGGATTCTCAAATGTTCGTTTCAGAAATGTAGTAAAAAAGTTAGTGATATACACGGCAGATAACTTTGGGTTCCGTACTAGAATATAATCCTAAGTGTATCGTCAGTATCCAACCTTCTGGTTTCAAATCGATGCATTCAGTCAGCATCCGCAGAAAATAAAAGCTTTTAATTCACGAGTTCCATTCTGAAGCACTGCTCTCAGATTCTTAGTTGTGAGGATTTGTTTTAATCCCAAATCAGGATTTTTAGTGAGACAGAGTCATAAAAAAAAAGGAGTTTCATTTTCATAGGCTCTACAATTTTTGCAATGCGATAAAATATATTGTAATTTGTAACATTTCTTTTTCTTCCGCCACTGATTAGACTTAAAAAAAATCTCTTTCATCGTACACTCCTTTAAATAAGTGGTATTAAAAATGAACTTTCAGAAGACAAAACTTATGTACAATGCTTTTACAAGAAATGTAAATTTATCGATTGATGGGGAAAGCTGGAGATAAAGCATACCTACATCTACCTTAGACAGCAGATATCAAGCAAAGGTTACATTAATGAAGAAATTAATCGACGTATAAAATTTGGCTGGAGAGCTTTTGGAAGAAACAGTACAATTTTTAAGAACAGTATGCCATTATGTCTTAAAAGAAAAGTGTTTAATCAATGCATCTTTCCGGTGCTTACGTACGGAGCAGAGACGTGGACCTTAACTAAAAAACACATACAAAGACTGCAGGCAACTGAAAGAAGCATGGACAGATGCATGCTTGGTGTAACTAGGAGAGATAAGAAGAGGAACTCTCGTGGATAAGGAAAATGACAAGAGGGGAAAACATCATTATCAGAGTAAAATCCCTGAAATGGCAATGGGCTGGTCATGTTGCCAGAAGGACGGGCCACCGATCGACAACCGAAATTCTCGACTGGATTCCAAGGGACAGGAAAATGACCGAAGAATTGGCGTCCAAGATCTGCGAGAAACACATGAACGGCGCAGGAAGAGCGTGTTAGTACTTCCTTAAGGGTCCATGCACTAGAGAAAGGCAATTATTTGTCGGTGTTAGGGCAAGGGATAATTATCAAAGCGAGGAAGGCGGAAACCCGCATCTCAGCAAACGCAGGCATTGTTGGTTGTTCGAGAACTGCCGTTCGGAAGATGTGGAAGAAATGGTGCGAAGAGGGACAAACATCCACGCAACATGCCTGAAAGGGGAAACCATGGTGTACAGTCTTGGTGAACGTCGGCTGGCACGTGCTGTTAGGGACGACAGACGTCTCACGATTCCTCGACTAATGACAGACTGCGACCAAGGCGTACAGAGAAACGTTTTCGAGCCCACAATTCAGCCGCGTAGCCTCACTTCCCCTAATCCATTTCCTCTAATTCCCGTTTGCCCTAATCTCGTTTACCCCAATGGCGTTTCCCCGAAATCGCTTTTACCCGAATTCCCATTTCCCCTAATTTCGTTTGCCCTAATCTCGTTTCTCCTAAATCTCATTTCCCCTAATTCACATTTGCCCTAAACACGTTTACCCCAATAGCGTTTTCCCGAAATCGCTTTTACCCGAATTCCCATTTCCCCTAATTTCGTTTGCCCTAATCTCGTTTCCCCTAAATCTCGTTTCCCCCAATTCACGTTTGCCCTAAACACGCTTACCCCAATGGCGTTTCCCCGAAATCGCTTTTACCCGAATTCCCATTTCCCCTAATTTCGTTTGCCCTAATCTCGTTTCCCCTAAATCTGATTTCCCCTAATTCACTTTTGCCCTAAACACGTTTACCCCAATGGCGTTTCCCCGAAATCGCTTTTACCCGAATTCCCATTTCCCCTAATTTCGTTTGCCCTAATCTCGTTTCCCTTAAATCGCGTTTCCCCTATATCACGTTTGCCGGATCAAGTTTTTCCTAATTCGCGTTTGCCCTAATTTATATTTGTCCTAATTTTTATTAACCGAAATAAAATGGTGGGTCTTGATATCGCAAGAGAATTATTCTTTCCTTTCTTGTTGATGACTTCGATAATCATGCCAACAAAAGTGTAAAGAAGTGCACATGGTGAGGACCATTATACGGTTTGTCCTTAACGCAGACATTGTATCCGTCACGACCCCACAGATAAAGTACTACATTGCACTAAACTTTTATTAAAGCAAGAAATAGAATTGTGAACGCAGAAGGCCCACTTTTTAAGAGTTCTTAGCGTACTAGACCGCTCCCCTCTCCCCACCTTTCGTCCCCTGGTGGCCAAACCATTTTTACCAAAAAATTAGAAACTGTAATCCAAACGATTTCACATCAGGAGCTGTATTTTCGCCCTTTAGCCAAAAATCTATGCAAAACATGAAAAAATGACTATGCCTAAAAAATAGTCTTTGACATAAACGGAATCGAAAGTTAAAAGTATTTTTTTTTTCAATTGGATATTTAGAAGCAAACATATGGAATAAAATGTATTTCTAATTCAACATCACCTGCATTTACGCCCTCTATCAGCGAAATTGTGCATCGTATAAAAAAACGACATGTAGGTTCATCATTCGCACATTTCAAGCTTTCCAACGCAAAAAGAATATTTGAAATCGGATTAATAGTTGCAGAGATATTGTGTCCACAGACGGACGGACGGACAAACCGGAAACATAAACACGATCTGTTTTACAAACTGCGTGCTACAAATATTCTCTTACACGGCGCGGCAAATGTCCTTCGCTCGCCCTTGTTTGGATGGATGGATGGAGGGCTTTTGGAAGAAACAATACAATTTTAAAGAGCAAAACGCCATTATATCTCAAAAAGAAAAGTGTTTAATCAATGTATCCTTCGAGTTCTTACATATGGATGCGAGACATGGATTTTAACTAAATAAAAAAGACATAGAAAGGCTGCAGACAACTGAAAGAGGCATGGAGAGGCACATGCTTGGTGCAACCAGGAGAGATGAGAAAGGAACTCATGAATAAGGAAAATGACAAGAGTGGAAGACATGATCAGAGTAAAATATTTGAAAAGGCAATCGGCTGGACATGTTGCCAGAAGAACGGACCTCCGACGGACAACCGAAATTCTGGACTGGATTCTAAGGGACAGGAAAAGACCCAGAAGAAGACCACATTGGAGATGGGTGGATGAAATTCGAAAGCATGCGTGAGTGAGATGGTGGAGACTGGGGCAAGACAGAACGTAGTGGAAGAAACTGGTTGGCCGCCCCGGTGGCGCAGTGTTCTAAGCGATGGCCTCTGATCATTCGTCCGAAAGGGGTCCGGGTTCGAATCCCGTGAGGCATGGATGTTGGGTTTGTCTTCCGGCACTGTCTCTCTCCCTTCCCTGGAACCAGTGACCCTAAATTAGGGACGGGCGACTGCTTATAGCCCATTGAGTTGCTCACGGTGGTCGTTAAACCTCCAATCATAAAAAAAAAAACTTGTTGAGATCTCCATTCATCCAGCAGTAGATTGATGACGGATGATGATTAAATATACATATATTTTCCTAAATTTGACGATAAAAAATTACATACAACGATTTTTCTCCTAAATTTGACGATAAATCCGATTTTTTTTCTGAATTTTGGCGATAAAAGAAACGTTTTATTTCGCTCAACGAAAATCAGGACAAACATGAATTACGGAAAACATGAATTTGGGAAAACGCGAATCAAGGCAAATGAGAATTAGAACAAACTTGATACAGTAAATGTTTTTAGGGTAAACTTTGACACGGACAAACGTGTTAAGGGCAAACGTGAATTAGGGAAAACGCGATTTAGGGGAAACGAGATTAGGGCAAACGAAATTAGGGGAAATGGGAATTTGGGTAAAAGCGATTTAGGGGAAACGCCGTTGGGGTAAACGTGTTTAGGGCAAACGTGAATTAGGGGAAACGAGATTAGGGCAAGCGAAATTAGGGGAAATGGGAATTCGGGTAAAAGCGATTTCGGGGAAACGCCATTGGGGTAAACGTGTTTAGGGCAAATGTGAATTAGGGGAAATGAGATTTAGGGGAAACGAGATTAGGGGAAACGAAATTAGGGGAAATGGGAATTCGGGTAAAAGCGATTTCGGGGAAACGCTATTGGGGTAAGCGTGTTTAGGGCAAATGTGAATTAGGGGAAACGAAATTAGGGGAAATGGGAATTCGGGTAAAAGCGATTTCGGGGAAACGCCATTGGGGTAAACGTGATTAGGGCAAACGGGAATTAGGGGAAACGGATTAGGGGAAACGGGTGTTCACCAATTCAGCTGTTACTCTTGCGGATGGGACAAGAAGTGTCACTAACAGTTATCATTTACACGAATTCCTCAGCTCTGCCTTGAAGTATCTTCTCCCACGTTGCAATATTTATTTATTTTTAATTTAAAGTTTGTTTCTTTTTTCGTATTTCTTATCTAAAGTCAGTCATGGCAGCTACAAAACATCAATATCTGCTGTTTCAGCAACCGGTGTTATTACTTTGTTATTGTATTCTGTGCGGAACCACTTGGGCATATAAGAAAATAAGAATGGCACAAGAACGAAATAACCGTGCTTAGTTTTGGGGGAAAAAAGTATTTCTGGTTTCACTCATTCTTAACGATAAAAATTTCAACAATTCTCCATTTTTTGAAGTTTTTCCATTTTTAATCCTAGGTGTAAAGCTTAAATATTTCCTTATAAAAAATTTTAGCATTCGATAAATATTTTTATCCCACCTCCCTCCCCATCCCCCACCAAATTTATACAACCCTAAACTTTTTTCAGGACACCCCCAATTTGAAATTCCTGAATATGTGTATCCCTGAGCGTAGTGCTGAAAATAAAAGCCATATCTGCTATGCTGAAATTGTAATGAAGTTTTTTTTTGTTTTTGTTTTGTATTTTTCGCTATTTGCATACCATCGTCTCTCTCCTGTTATTTTACGTATAATAAATAGATCATGAGGAGAATTCAGCTTTCTTTGAAAGGTACTGTCAAATTACAAGTGAGCGTTTTTGGAAACTCTTATTTTGGAGCAGGACTTTCCTTCTTCACGAACGAGGTCAAAGGCTACCTTAACTTTTTCATTATCAGCCGACGTATAGATAAAATATATACGTACGATAAGTGACTTTCTCATTACAAGAGGAAATCGTTTACATTGCGTGGAGGGAAGACTGATGGGGGGGGGGGTTGCGGAAGATACAGAGGACGAGAAAGTAAATTGTTACGCTGAATGAACACAGGCACCCATCCGTAAAGAAAAACGTTTATGTGTTGATTCTAAATAAAAACTCCGTTCATTTGAAATGGTTGTGCTCCTTCTAACCGGTTTGACATTGTTCAGTTAGAGCTGTTATATAATTTTTTTTTTCCTTATGAAAAAACTCTTCATGAAACACAAATCGCACAGTGCATAGCACCACATTTTTATCATGTATTTTGAAAAAAAAAACACGCCTGCTTATATCATCAATCTGTCGGTCCATCCGTCTGCAGACATTATATTTCCGCTTCATAAAAATCCTTTTTGTATTGAACTGAATCAACTATGATGAAAATAACTAACGCGCAGTTTTCCCGCTAGGCGGGAGCTGTGCATTGGTTATAATCCTCATTTCCTTTATAGATTTCCTCGCTAGGTGAAAATCTAAAGGCAATTTACATTAGGTGGAAATTTCTTTTAGATTTTTTACTATCTTCACGCTGCTAAAAGTCGGTGCGGAAAAATTATTTTTGTGTTTGTTGGCTGAAGCGATATGCAAAATTTCCCCCCATTTCCTGGAGGGAAATATACGATGCGCAGTTTTGCTTATAGTTGGCGCAAAATGATATTTCCGCGAGGTTTTTCCAAATGGATAGTTGCTTTTGCTTTTTGCAATATATCTTCTTTTATGTTAGTCATTTTTAGAAAAGTCCTTTGTTATTATTATTTGAGTTTCTCATCTACAGCATGGTCCACTTGTCAGTATGAACATGAAGTCAAGAAAAGACACAGTTACTCATGGTTTAAAAATCGTCGTACGATGTGACACGTACACTGTTAAAAACTTTGTGGAAGGTTGCACCAAAAAATGGTACTGAACCAGCTGCACCACTTTCTTAGAAAAGATAAACCATTCTGTGGTGCAAAATAAACCCAACGAGATGATGAAACCTAGCACCATAACGTGGTGAAAAGTTGAACCACTTTGTTGGGTTTTGTTTGCAAAACACGATGGTGTATCTTTTTTCAGAAAGCGTACAGCTGATCTAGCGCAACTTTTTGGTGCAACCTACCTACCCTAAAAATTTTAATAGTGTATCAGGAATCACTGCCTCTTGGATTTGCGGCATTAGGTGTTGGAGACCTAAAGTATCAAGCTGAATTATAAGAGTGTGAGGGATTATATCAGTGGACGTATATGAACTATTTTCAGCTTCCACATCTGATTAGTCTCTGCAGCCAGTTCCACATTCTTGTTGAATTTTATTGCATAGGTAGTCTGAATACGTATTATGGTCCAAGTACCGATATGTCGATAATGACTGCTTTCTCCTGCCTTTTGTCATATAGCACTGTGTCTGGATGATGAGCACGGATAGTTTACTTCTTTTTTAATCTCATAGTCACAATATAATTTGTATTGTTTATTTTCTAGTACCTAAGTGGGTTGATATTTATAGTATAGGACTTCTGACACTGATAGTTCTGCATCGTGCCCTAATTGTTGATGTATCATCTCAGCAAAATTATTATGTCACTGCATATAATCAACGTTTGCTAGCGTGGTGCATCCCTCGCAGATGTGTTCAATGGTCTCACTGCACATACCACACCTTCTACATTTGTCATTTTACAGATCCTCCTTAAAAACGCATTTTCTATATTATTATTAATATTATTATTATTATTATCTTCTTTGATCGAAATATACAACGCACAGTCTATGACAATCGAACATAAACAGCAAAATTATCATTGACTGGTGTTGTCGAGCTGATACGAATTTCCACCGGAGACCTAGTATATCGGCGTAAACTATATGGTGTCCCAAGTAAAGCTGTCTTCTGCAGTTCTCTAGGTGGTATCCACTTTTTCGGTTTCTTTTGTACCAGTAGAACTTCAGCAGCCTGTCCTGGTTCCTCAACAGGATCTGCTGAGCCCTGAAGCCCATTAGTATTATTATTATCACTGAGTCCTAAAGCCCATTATTATTATTATTATTATTATTTTCTTTATTCGAAACACAGCCGATGACAAACAAACATAAACAACAAAATTATCATTGACTGATGTTGTTGAGCTGATACGAGTTTCCACCGGAGACCTAGGTAACAATTAGGAATCGACATAAAATATATGATGTCCCAAGTAAAGCTGCCTTCTGCAGTTCTGTAGGTGGTATATCAGAAAGCTGAAATTTTTTGAAATGGTTCATAAAATTGTTTGACATTGTTCCAAGTACCCCAATGGCAATGGGGACTACCGTTGTGTATTTAGTCCATAATCAAGTAACTTCTATGGCTAGGTTTCTATATTTAGTCTTTTTTTCCAGTTCTTTTTCATCGACTCTGGTATCTCCAAGAACTTCTATATCAATTATCCAGACCTTCCTATTTTCTGTGACTGTTATGTCTGGTGCATTATGTTCTAGGTGCCGATCGGTTTGAATTCGAAAATCCCACAAGATCTTGACCTGATCATTTTCGAAGACTTTCGCAGTCTGATGTTTCCATGAGTTTTTCGATGCTGGCAGATTGTGCTTTCTGCATAATGACCAGTGAATACATTTTGCAACCCTGTCATGTCTATCTTTGTAATCTGTCTGTACAATTTTGCTGCATTCTCATATAAGGTGAGGCACAGTTTCATCTTTTTCTTGACAAAGTTAACCCTTTAGATTACTACTGACTTTTTGGATTTTAGCCTTCATAACATTTGTTTGCAATGCCTGTTCTTGTGCAGCAAAAATCAGACCTTCTGTTTCGTTCTTGATGGAATCCAATTTCAGCGATGCCCAAGTCAAGTTAATGTCACTTTTCCCATCAATATTCTTTAGAAATTGTCCATGCAGTGGCTTGTTCTTCCAGCCATCTAATCTGCTTTCAAACTGCGTTCTCTTGTATTCAGCATTGTTTCTGTTGTTTTTGATATATTTTCAGAATTCACTGCCTGATGTAGCTTTTCTCTGCTTCTGTTGACGTAATCATTTAGGCTTCCTTTTCCTTCCTCTACTACCTGTTGTACTTGTAGTAGTCCTCTGCCTCCAATTTTCCGGGGTAAATATAATCTGTCAACATCACCCTTTTTTGGATGGAGTTTATTATTATTATTACTATTATTTTGTATCCGGTCACTACAGTTAAGAGAAAAATATCTCATGTCCTTCGGAACTTTTTTGGACGCAAAATATTCGTACGAGACTCGTTTAAAACGTTCATGCTGTAACTTGCAAAGGAAATCTGTGCCATTGTGATTCCTTTTCTATTATTATTATTTTGACATAGCCCCTTTATACTGCACGCTGAGATGCATCAACATCTCAGAGTCGGAGGCATTTAGCTTCCCACGGATGCTTCTGCTTGGGGAACAAATAAGTTATTAGAGGTCAAGCAAGATCTGGAGAAATAGGGTGGGTGCTGAAAAAACTCAAACACCGCACAATCGTAAAAAAAAATCTGAAATCCGCGAGCCACTTTCCTTGATTCCTTCCGTGAATTAACGAAGCATATTTCTCATGCAAGCTTTCCTGTGAAATGACGGAAAGAAACCTGAATTTCATGGATTTTTCGTACGCCTGGAAAATTCTGGATTTTTAGAAACCTTTCTGTAATTCCTTTTTTACATAGACGGTTAATTTCCGTTTTTAGGATGTGTTAACAGAAAATTCTGAATTTTCAGAAATCTTTCCGCAATCCCTTTCGAATAACAACGAAAAAACTCTGTTCTCACTTTTTCGTACCCACATGACGGAAAATTTCCGGTGATAGGAGCAATTCACGGGAATATACATTGCCGGACAATTGCTAAGGACGGATGACAATAGCAACGATAGCAACCATAAAATGGAAGGCAGGAAAATGTGGAAATTAGCATAAGTGCGGGATACAGTAAGACGTATTGTGCGTATGCAAATTTTGGATTGCCGAACTTGTTCGTGACGTCATAGCGCTGATAAGAGATATAAAGGATTTGACGCGTATTGACCGTTGTTGTTCAAACGCAAAGTTTAAAGGGAAAGAATCAATTGACGAACTTGCAATTTTCAGTATGTCTTCCCGACATCACCTAGATGATTTTACGTGTGGCCGTATTATTGGCAAGATTGAAGAAGGGCGAAAAATAACAGATGTTGCCAGGGAGTTCGACGTCAGCCACAGTGTTGTTTCAAGGCTTTGGAAATCATTTAAAAAAATGGAGAGTGTAGCAAACGTCATGGGGGAGGTCGTGTTCGCAGTACGACACCTGCAGAAGATCGGTACATAGTGCTATCAACAAAAAGACACCGGAGTAGCACAGCTAGTGAGGTAGCAAATCAGTTTATGGCTGCTACTGGCAAGCGGATCTCCCGAAAAACTGTCGCCAGACGCTTGCATGAAGGAGGACTATACGCCCGCCGTCCTGTTGTGTGCATCCCATTGTCCAGACATCACCGCACCGCCCGTTTGCAATGGTGCCATCAACATCACAATTGGACTGATAACGACTGGTCTGCTGTCCTTTTCTCAGATGAGAGTAGATACAGTCTATCGTCTGATTGTCGACGACAACTGATGTGACGTGAGAGTGGTACTGCATCTTGTCCAGCAAACATACAGGAAAAGTACCGATATCCGACATGTAGTGTCATGGTATGGGCTGGCATTATGATCAATGGCCGTACGTCCCTCTATGTGCTTCCAACTGGGACTATGACTGGCCAACGATACATTAATGATGTTCTGCTACCTCATGTTCGCATGTTCCGTGGTGCTGTCGGTGATAGATTCATTTTCATGGACGACAACGCAACATGCCATCGAACAGCCGCTGTCCAGGAGTGTCTTGAGAGCGAGGATATTCAACGCCTCGTATGGCCAGCACGTTCTCCAGATCTGAATCCCATCGAAAATGTGTGGGATGCTTTGGGGAGGAGTCTTGCTGGTCGCCAATGCGCTCCAACAAACAAGGACACCCTCATCCGTGCACTGACAGAGGAATGGGATAAATTACCCCAACAGCTGCTCGATAATGTTTTAAAAAGCATGACACGGCGTGTGGAATCTTGCATCGCCCTCCATGGTGGCCATATCCCGTATTGACATCTTACGCCGGAACGCCTGCGGACGGTAATTGCATTTTTTTCACGTTTACGTATTCTGCACAAAATGGCCTGTTTGTCCCTTGAACACGTTCCAAAGCCTTCTGGATTTCAGAGCACAATAAATTGTCTTTCTTGTAATGTCCTGGCATTCTGACATTATTTCATTTCACTTGGCATCTAACCACACTTACTTTTTTATGCGCTATATAGCCGTTTATGATCCGTCCTTTAGCAATTGTCCAGCAGTGTATTAACTGTTAAATTTCAATCGTCTGTTGGAGGATTTCATTTTGAAGTTCTGTAGCGAGATCAGATATTGTGGATAGAAATTTTAGTTATTGTCTCATAGGAGATTTCTTTCCCTTTTTCCTATTGTATATTGTGTTACCGTAATACACCAGGTACTAAATTATTGAAGAGGTGATTATATGTTGTCTATTTGCGTAAAAATTTTCTCTTTGGCGTAGCATTTTTTAAGGTATCACGCATTGAGGAAATATCTGGTTCGTAAAGGTGAAACTTGAAAAACGAGTCAGTTATAATGATTTTTATATTCCTCAGGGGGAATATGAAAGTCGTTTATAGCAACGGCTTTGTCTTGCAGTTCGGGAAAACACTCGCGAAAATGAACACCAGTTTCTTCGGAAACAGAATAAAATTGAAGAGGATCCTCATAATCTGAAAGCATGTCACAAACTGTTTCTTCAGCAAAACAATGTCCTTTTTCAGGATGATTTCGCACTTCATTCCTCCCTGAAATTACTTCCGTTTCGGAAGCACACACAGCTTTATGCATCTACTTCTTGTTCAGTCAAAGTTTGAATCTGAACCAGACGTTTTGGATCTCGAAATTTAGGTCCGTGCATTAAACATATCAACTACATTTCGAGTTGATGAAGCGCCTTTTTCACGAAGCTTCACTTCCGTTTTCCTTTCCTAGCCTCCCTCGCGCTTCCACATTTTGGAGTAATCCATCAAAAATACACTATATTGGCAAAAGTCACCGGACACCCCTTCAAAAGCAAATGAACGTACCCGCTGGGTTGTTAAGATGCGCGGTAAAGCTGCAGACATTATAAAAACAAGAATGCAGCTGACCGTGATCATATCGCACTGTGAGGTTGAGTGAAAATATCGCGGTGGGAGAGAACTGACTTTGAGAAAGGAAAGATTGTTGGGTTTATATTAGTGGGTTGTCCATAAGATAAACCGAGAGGCGTTTAAACATACCCAAGTCAACTGTTTCGGATATAGTGAATACATGGAAGACACATGGAGTGCCTGAAATAGCAAAACGTACCGGTAGACCAAAGAAAATCAGTGACAGGGGACGTCGAAACCTCAGGAGAGTCGTTACAGCTAATCGACGGAGTACTGCACAACACCTCAGTGTACAGGTGAGTAAAAATGCTGGAACCTCGGTATGTACACGTACCATTTGCTGAGAACTTCATTCCATGGGTTACCGTGGTCGTGCTGCTGCTCATAAGCTTTTCATTTCCACTCGGAATGCTACTCGTCGTTTAGCATAGTGTAAAGAACACTTATCGTGAATCGTAGATCAATGGAAACGGGTCCTATGGACTGATGAATCCAGAGACACGATCCATCAGTCTGAAGGCCGTGTGTGGGTATGGAGGCAGGCAGGGGAACGCTATTTACCACAGTTCCTACGGTCAAGTTTGGAGCTGGCAGTGTACTCGTGTGGGGGGTGTTTTTCATGGTATGGTCCCGGCCCATTGGTTATCGTGGGCAAACCTGTTAACCAGCACGTCTACCTCGATATTCTGGACAAATATGCTCGACCAACTCTGTGGCAATACTATGGAGCCGAGCCTTATTGGTACCAGCAGGATATGCATCGAGCCATAAAGCAAGGACTGTTACTGCGTGGTTTGACGATATGTGTGGACGGATCAGCACAGAGCCCTGATCGGAATCCCATAGAGCACCTATGGGATAAATTAGAGCGCGGCATAAGAAGTTTGAGAAAAAGGCCTAATACTAAGCAACAGTTAGCGGCAGCATTATGTACTGAATTGAAGCGTATACCTATCGCTGTGTTCCAAAACCTTGCCGAAAGCATGTCTCGAACGTTAAGTACATGCATTAAGGCCAAAGTTGGACCAACACCGTACTAATGTATATCAATAAATGCTATGTTGTGTTTCTCTTCTAGGTGTTCGGTGACTTTTGTCAATATAGTGTATGTTAACCTTCAAAATCTTAATTCACCAAAAAATTTCCTATTAATTCCAACTACAAAAGACACACGTGCAAAGGTAGAATTAGTAAACAACTATGGTGCTACTTCCGGTTACGGTTTCTTTTTTCTTTATTTATTATTGGTAAACGGCTGTGGCAATTTTCACTGACCTGAGGGTAGTGTCAGTGAGTTCAACAACACTTAAAACTAGGTCACGAACTTTACGCCCTTGAAAAACAAATCATATCACGTGATTGGAGGACCTTGGAGCAATTTGACAGTGATCCAATTCACTGTTAACCTTCAGCTTTATGCCTGCTTGTTGCTCCTATCTCTCAGCTCATGTCATATTTCTCAGCTCGTAATTTTGTTTGAACTTGTTGAATAAAAGAAAAAACTTGACACCGACGGCCCAACGGCAGAGTTTTGTGACGGCCCACCGGGCGTTTGTCCGGTGACTCGTATGGAAAGTCAGGCCATGACCACTGCTTAAGTGGTTCGTCTCAGAGAAACATAGCAGCGAAGTTACTGAGGAAGAAGGTTGGTAGGGTAATAAGCAAAAACAAACAGATCAATGTGTTAATGCGAGTAATATAGAAAAACGTGAAGAAATCAGTACAAAGCTCAAAAGTTACTCTCTTCGTACACAAAATAAAGAACACCTTTAGAGAAGGGTAAGTAATAAAGAACACCACTGAAAGAACACCTTTGAGAAGAGTGAGTTAGACGGTAATTGTTTCTTTTCATCATCAGGAAAAAATATATTTGGAGCCCCGGAACTTCTAAATTTCCTAGACACGTCGGACGTATGAGCCAATACTTGCTTATTTTATGGTTATCATGGTCGCTGTTTTAAATATTTTTTTAATTTCCTCTGACGCAGTGCAAAGATGTCTCTGGATGCAAAATGAATTCTAAGGTTTTTTTTTTTAACAGATATTACGAGATTGAAAGGTAGCGAAGGAAAGGAGGGGGAGGGCAGAAGACAGCATTTGCCCAGGAGATGTATCTGTGACAAGCGTGGGGAAGCGGAGGGGCAAGCGGGAGGTAATAAAAAAGCAACATTCTTTCCCTCATGCGAACTGGCTTTTCTTTAGAATACCACAGGGTATCATCAACAGCAGGTTACAATTTGGTAAATCCCGCCCATTTGGTTTGCTAATAACCGCACTGAACTTCGTTGTATGAGGATTGTCCAAAAAATATTCTTCGTATTATGCGGTTAATATAACATAGGAGAATATTACGAAGTTCAAGGGGTTATTAAAAAACTTCGGTTTATGTGGAACTTCGAATTATGCTCTTTACATTTACGTGGATTCGACTGTATCGGAAATGTGTTTAAGCGTTTCCTCAAGAATAAGATTTACGGGTAATTTACTGGTGACTTTGAAAAGAACTATGTCAAATTTTGAATACTCCCAGTATCAATGATTATTTTTACCTAGAACAACCATTACACTATTGACAACTTTAATGTTTTGTGTGTAAATCATAAACCCGTTTAGAGAATAATTTTTAGCTAAAGGGCAATAAGCTTCAGAACTTCGTTTGTCTATCAAACTTGAATGTGTGTAGAGCACGGAGGGATGTGTCGGAAAGAGAGGTATTCCCCCAAGTAAGGGTGTTTCCTGTGTTACCATTAGTCTTCTTTTCATTCTTTTAACAACGGAAGTCGAATCATTTGTCCGTAAAGGGGCCATTGACGTCAGCTCGTTAAAAGATGAAGATAGAATATGACAGATGAAGACAAAACGTTTATTGATAAATGCCTGCAGAATATGTCCGATGAGAGACAATTAAAGTGAAAGAGAAAAGGGTGTTAGGAAATTTATGTCTACAACATTTTGACACCTGCGAAACAGAGTTGGGGGAAAAAGGACAGAATTTATTAAATCCAAAAGAGGTTGGTTCTTCAAAGTAAGTGGCAAGATCAACGTGTGATGCTAAAGATATTGGCTGAATCTTAAACTTTCACTGCACGTTTTTCTCTTTCGTGCGATGCAGCAATTGTCTCTTAACTGGTTTTTGTTGATACTCCATGAAAAAAGCGTTTCAGCAAAATACGATATGCGGCTTTTCACTGAGAGCGGATGAACAAACCACAGCTGTTATCTATAGAAACCAGCATACACTATATTGACAAAAGTCACCGGATACCCCTTCAAAAGCAAATGAACGGATCCGCTGATTTGTTAAGATGTGCGGTAAAGCTGCAAACCGTATAAAAACAAGCCTGCATGCTGCAGCTGACCGTGATCATATCGCACTGTGAAGTTGAGTGAAAATGTAGCGGCGGGAGAGAACTGACTTTGAGAAAAGAAAGATTGTTGGGTGTTAGGGGGTGCCCATAACAGAAACCGAGAGGCATTTAAACATACCCAAGTCAGCTGTTTTGGATGTACTGAATAAGTGGAAGACACATGGCGTGCCTGAAGCAGCAAAACGTGCCGGCAGAACAAAGAAAATCAGTGATAGAGGACGTCGAAGCCTCAGGAGAGTCGTTACAACTAATCGACGGAGTACTGCACAAGACCTCAGTGTACAGGTAAGCAAAAATGCTGAAACCTCGGTGTGTACACCTACCATTCGCAGAGACCTTCATTCCATGGGTTACTGCGGTCGTGCGGCTGCTCATATGCCTTTCATCTCCATTCGGAATGCTACTCGTTGTTTAGCATGGTGTAAAGAACATTTATCGTTGACCGTAGATCAATGGAAACGGGTCCTATGGACTGATGAATCCAGATACACGATCCATCAGTCTGATGGACGTGTGTGGGTATGGCGGCAGCCGGGGGAGCGCTACTTACCACAGTTCCTACGGTCAAGTTTGGAGCTGGCAGTACACTTGTGCGGGGGTGTTTTTTGTGGTATGCTCCCGGCCCATTGGTTATCGTGGACAAACCTGTTAACCAGCACGTCTACATTGATATTCTGGACAATCATGCCCTACCAACTCTATGACAATACTGTGGAACCTAGCCTTGTTGGTACCAGCAGGATAATGCACCGAGCCATAAAGCGAGGACTGTTACAGCGTGGTTTGACGATAATGCCATATCGTGTGTGGAATGGCCAGCACAGAGCCCTGATCTTAATTCCATAGAGAACCTATGGGATGAATTAGAGCGCCGCATAAGAAGTTTGGAACCAAGGCCTACTACTAAGCAACAGTTAGCGGCAGCATTATGTACTGAATGGAAGCGCATACCTAATACCTATCGCTGAGTTTCGAAACCTTGTCGAAAGCATGTCTCCAAGGATCAGTGCATGCATTAAGGCCAAAAGTGGACCGACACCGTACTAATGTATGTCAAAAAATGCTATGTTGTGTTTCTCTTCTAGGTGTCCGGGGACTTTTGTCAGTATAGTGTATGCGTTGAAACAGCGTACAGAAAGATAGGTTTTATATTTGATTTCTTTCTTTTGATAGATAGCTATCCTTGTCCCGGGCACCCTTCATTAATTTTCAGAAAGTGGGTAGCTCTGGGGAGGGAACATAGGCGCCGGCTATGGAAGGAGAATCTTGCCCCTCCACCAATAATTTTATTAGGGGGCAGGCCCATCCAATATATTTTATTTCGTTTTGTTTGTGTATTAGAGATGAGCACGAGGCCGGGATATGACAAAAATACCCGGAAACGGATCCGGGCGGGCTCTTATATCAAATCTTTGACTGAAACCCGTGCTCGTGCGGCCCGGGCTCAAGTTAATTTTCCCTTTCACTAATTTAATTAATTTTATTTAACACTGTTAATCGAATTAACTAAAGCAATGGGAAATGCACAACTGAATGGTTAGGCTATAGTCTCCCTTTTCTACTTTGCCTAAAATTCTTTATTTGTTTATTACGTGTTTCGCGTGCATTTCAAAACGCAAAAACATCTGCGAGCGTTTTAAGTAACAACTATGTATGTTTTCCTAGATACGATGTAAACTGACAGCATAAAGTTTTCTGGAGATCAAAATTTAAAGTTCTGCTCGATGTAATATGAAAAATGGAATTTTCGGTCATTCGGTGAAAACATGAAAGTGGGACGAGGTAAAGGAAGAAATTCGATACACCTGGGAAACAAAATGAAGGACATTTTGTTACATGGATATGATGCACATAATAATAATAATTATTTCTCTCTCTCTCTCTCTCTCTTTTGGTGGGTCGACATTTACGGGAAGCACTAATATTCTCATCTGACGATGAAAATATAAATGGGAGTAAAGCAATAGGCTTTATTTCTTCCTTAATCACATAAGGAAAATTTGCACAAATGTTCAAACATGGGCTGGACCCGGGCCTTAAAAAAGAAGCCCGGGCTAATCTCTAGTGTTTTTTTTGTTTTTTTTTATTGGAGGTTTAACGACCACCGTGAGCAACTCAATGGGCTATAAGCAGTCGCCCGTCCCTAATTTAGGGTCACTGGTTCCAGGGAAGGGAGAGAGCCAGTGCCGTAAGACAAACACAACATCCATGCCTGACCGGGATTCGAACCCGGACCCCTTATGGACGAATGATCAGAGGCCAGCGCCTTAGACCACTGCGCCACCAGGGCGTCAATCTCTAGTGTGTATGTCATTTTCGAACTAAATAAATCAGAAAAAGTGTTTTCCCATGCTATTCAGGCTATCGCGTGCGTGAATAGCATGAGGGAAAAATGCATTTCTCTCCTTTATAAAAACGTGTTATTCTTTATAAGACGGACAAGCTCCACCTTATAAGGATAAAGTGATTTATTTCCAAAAAATTAATGAACAACAAAATAAGTTAAAACAAATTTCTCATATTCATCATTGCTCATTTTATAAGAAACATGATTGCCAGACCCGTATTATGTTTGACATGTTCTCGTGATATGTGCTAAATGTTTAAAACAATTATCAAAAATAGAAAATAAACAAAAATACAGAAATGTTTAATCTCTAACGCCTTTATGTATCTATTTATTTTTTGCGCTTCTAGTTCTTTCTTTGGGTAACTGCGCTAACTCTCACTTTTTTTTTTTTTTTTTATATAAACCTTTGGAAATAAAGGCAATATCCCTAAAGAAAATGCGCTTTACTGGCCATTTCCAAAAGCCCAATCTTTCTGGACTTGTATAAGTGAAAATGTATTTAAACTTTTTTCAATTTCAACCACAGCTTTATGGTATATAATTTGAATTGTCACTTGACCTGCTTTGCTGAACTGCGTGCTCCCTGGAAGCCTGGGTCCCGGGAATCTGTTCCCCTCCCCTCCATGGTTGGGGACTGCATAAGAGCAGTTATTCACTAAGGATGATGTGCAGCACCAAACGATATGCTCGCAGATGGTTTTAAGATTTCTTCTACTGCGGTAATTGTTTATTATTTTTACAAGTGAAATTTTCTCAGCCAATTGCTATTCACGTGCAATTTTCTTGAAAACAGAGGAAAACTATTCAGAAAAGAACTGCGAAGACATTTTCTACGAATCAGTCCGGATTTCAATGTGAATGCCAAGTTCACGTTTGTAACAAATCAAGGAGTGAACATTTAGTACATAAATACTCTACACTCTAAAAAATAAGTGGCGCGAATTCGCGGAAAATTCCTGAAAATAACGCGCAGCGAAGTTGTCGGTAAGTCTCCGTCTTTTAACGAAATTTTCTCGAAAAGTTTCCGTTCTTAACTTCAGAATTTTGACAGGTTTCCCATCGTTACTAATTCCATTTATTTCAGAAAAGCCAGGTTCGTGTTCTTCCGTTTTTATACAGAAATTTAGCAAAATCTTCAATTTTGACGTTTTCAACCTTTCCACTAGATATTCACCCCAGGCGTACGAAGAGAACGAACTTTTTCTTGGGGTTCGAACCGAGTACGTTTTCAACGGCAACAAAGAGCGCTACCGGATAAACACGTAGCACGCGGTCACGTATGAGGTAGAAATGAAGATGACTCGAATCGCGCGATGATGAAATGTTTTTCGCTGTTAATGCGGATTAATTAGTCATTATATTATCTGTGAGAGCTTATTATTTTTCTGAATAGGTTTACAATAATTTTATTTTTTCTTCGGGACTTACTACAAATTCCTTTTTTTTTTTTTTTTTTTTCTTGTACACTTCCATCGTGGTTTTTCGAAGCAACAGGAACTCGAAATATTTTTAAACTGACAGTGGCTTTCAATTATGTTTAAAGAAAGGTGAATACAGAACTTCAAAATCAGGTCCTCGGACATACGATCGAAATTTAACAGTTAATTAAGCCTCAAGTATTTCTGCGAATCTCTCCTACTACCCAAAATTTTCCGCCATATGTATAAGGAAGAACTGAGAACAGAATTTTCCCGTTAATATACGCAAGGAACTGAGAAAATGTTCCTGAAAATTCAAAGTTTCATATTATTATTTCACAAAACCCAAAAATGTAAAATTTACTGTTGATAGCATATAATCACCGGTACAATACTTTAAATACCCGGTTTCTTACGGTAACACACATATACAATGGCTGGTGCACCAAATGGGAGGAGAAGGGAAGGAATATCCGTTGCAAATATCGTGCAATATGCTATCCACAATATCCGATCTCGCTATATAACTTCAAAATCAGGTCCTCGGACAGACTATTGAGGTTTAACAGTAAATTAAACCTCAAGTATTCCCCCAAATCAGAGTTGGAAGCGGGTCAAAAATTTCAGACCCGGACATCCCATAACCGGGCCTGACCCGGACACGTAACTGACCCAGACAAATCTGCTTTGAACTATAAATTCGAAACTCAATTTATATATCATCATCATAATTATCAATCCACTGCTGGACGACGGTCTCTCCAAGTTTCTTCCACAACGGCCTGTCTTGTGCCAGTCTCCTCCAGGTTACTCCCGAATACTTTTTAATTTCATCCACCCATCTCCCATGCGGCCTTCTTCTGGGTCTTTTTTCCTGTCCCTTGGAATCCAATCTAAAATTTCGGCTGTCCATCGATGGTCTGTCCTTCTGGCAGTATGTCCAGCCCATTGCCATTTCAGGGATTTTACTCTGATCATGATGTCTTCCACTCTTGTCATTTTTCTGATCCACAAATTCCTCTTCTTATCTCTCCTGGTTACACCAAGTATGCACCCCTACATGCTGCTTTGAGTTGTCTACAGTCTTTGTATGTCTCTTTCAGTTAAGGTCCATGTCTCTGCACCATAGGTAAGCACTGGAAGGATGCATCGATCAAACACTTTTCTTTTAAGACATAATGGCATATTGCTCTTGAAAATTATTCTGTTTCTTCCAAAAGCTCTCCAGGCAAATTTTATACGCTGATTAATTTCTTCATCAATGTGACCCTCACTTGATATCTGCTGTCCAAGATAAATGTAGGTATTGGTTATCTCCAGCTTTTCCCCATCAATCGATAAATCTTCATTTCTTGTAAAACCATTGTTCATCACTTTTGTCTTCTGAAAGTTCATTTTTAATCCCACTTCTTTACGCTTGTCAGCAAGTTCCTGGAACATACTCTGCAGCTCTCATTGGGTAGTTGCAAAAATGACTACTCCCTTAATCTTTATCCCTTTGTTTTCCCAGTTCAGTGATTGAAAGACATTTTCCAATGTGGCATTAAAGAGTTTGGGAGATATAGTGTCACCTTGTCTAACTCCCTTTCCAATTTTAATGGATGATGTACTCTCAAATCGCCGAATCTTCGCACTTGCATTTTCATAGATGTTATTAATAATATTAATGTATGCATCTTCAATACCGCAGGATTTCAAAACCATTGTAACTGCTGTTGGTTTCGCCGAATCAAAGGTCTTTTCATAATCGATAAAAGCCATGCACAATGGAAGTTCATATTCCCTCGCTCTTTCAATTAGTTCTCTCAGTACGTGGATATGATCTATTGTGCTGTAGCCACTCCTGAATCCAGCTTGTTCTCTCGGTTGAGCCATCTCCAGTGTCACCTTCAAGCGGTGTGAAAGAACTTTAGTGAAGATTTTATAAACCACTGATAGGAGGCTGATAGGTCTGTAGTTCCTGAGATTCTCAATGTCACCTTTTTTATGTAGCAGGATCAGTGTAGCATTGTTCCAATCCTCAGGAATCTTCCCTTCATTAAGGCATCGAGTGAAAACTTGGGCGAGTACTGTTTCAATTTCTCCACTTGCTTCTTGTATGATGTCTACAGTAATTCCATCTTCTCCTGGAGCTTTTCCCAGTTTCATGTTCTTGATTGCATGTGCAACTTCTGCTGGGATGACTGGAAGAACTCTGGTACCTTTCGTTATGTCTGTAGTACATGCATAATCCCTTTCCTATAATTTGGAGTAGAAATCTTTCACTCTTGTCAAAATTTTGCCTCTATTTCTTGTTACAGGACCATCTTTTTTCCTCAGAGCCATAGTTTGTTTTCTTCCCTTACTCAGATGTCACTTTGTTCTCTTCGGGCTTTGGTTGTTTTCAGTTGCTTTCCTCACTAGTTCACAGTTGAATTTCCTTACGTCTTCAGTGATACTTTTGCGTACCGTCTTGCATAGCTCTATATATTCCACTTTGGAAGTCACATCTCCTTTAGTTGTTATCCTCATCTCTCTTCTTTTTTGCATCAGAATTTTGGTTTTTCCTGATAATTTGTTCGTATGCAACTTCTTCTTAGTACCAGCTATTTTTGTTGCTGTTTCCATAAGAGCCCTGGTTAGTTTTCTGTTAACTTCAGAGATGTCCACTTCTTCCGACGTTAGACCTTCTAGAGCAGAGAATCTGTTCCTCAGTTCCAGTTTGAAGGTATTATGATGTTTTTTAAGGTTGGTCATGTGAATACACTGCGTTTGTTTTATGAGCTTGCCACGCTCGAGTTTAGCTGAGGTTCATCTTACATCTTACCATTCTATGGTCACTACCTGTGTTGAACTTGTTTAGCACACTGCAGTCTTCCGTGACAAATTTCTTGTTACACATAATAAAATCAATTTCACTTGCCAATCCATTGGGATGCCTCCATGTCCATTACCTTTTGCGGCTTTTTCTTGAAAAAGAAGTTCATGATGAAAAACCCTTCTGCCTCTGCAAATTCTACGAGAGTATTTCCACGCTGGTTTCTGTTGCCGTGACCGAATTCGCCTACTGAAGTTTCATTCTGTTGCTGTTGTCCTGTTTTCGCATTGAAATCTCCCATAATGATCTTCAAGCGCTGCTTGCCTTTATTATTTAGATGACGAATTTCCCCATAAAATTCTTCAATCTCTTCTTCAGGATGACTTGTAGTGGGAATTTATATATATATATATATATATATATATATATATACATACACATGTGTATAAACGTAATGGTGTATTCATCCCAATAACTGCTTGATATTTAGTAACTGAAATCCTTTTATAATAATAAAATTTGGTTACTTGCTAAATTCTAGTGCCATTTTTAGTAGCACTATTTTGCGTAATCCAGAAGTAATAGCTGACTATGACGTATATTACAAATGGGAATAATTATCTACGATTACACAAATGTTTTTTTTTAATGTATTTAGATTGTTCACTCTTTCCACGCTTTGATGGAGGTGCGCATGCTTTCATATGGTTCGTTAGATTTTTGGTTTTATAATCTTTTATTACACCATCGACATCTTTCTTTGCAATTATACACTTTCCACATTTTGAACAACAAGCAAGACCAAACAACACAGAATTATTCACCGGTTCCTTAATGAGACGAAACAATTTCCAGCATTCACTCTTCCCCTTGTGGTTTTCAACAAGCACGTATTTGTTGGCCTCGACGCCTTTCTCAACCTCCTTAATATTAAATCCATCCATATTAACAAATAAAGAGTTAATTTCGACATGACATGTCGTGGGAACGGGATGTTAGCCAGGGCCGGTGCTAGGGTGTTTGGCGCTCTATAGGCAGGCCATCAGCCTTGCGAATCCAAAAATTTGTTATTCTTTGTTGCCAAATATATTGCATTTATTCAACAATTATTTCAAGGTGCAAAAATACAATGTCAACTAGATAGAAAAAAAAACTAATAGAAACTACATTTATTTACTTACTGGTCCAATGAAAATGTTGAAGTGCGATTTACATTAGAGAAAAGTGCTTTAATTTAGTAAATATGCATCAATTTAAAATAGAAAATAATGGTTTACTTTTTCATCTATTTTGCATTAACTTTTATTTTGCTCAGGTGGATTTCAAAAACTTATCTTTTCTGTCCCCCCACCCAGGGACGTCGCTAGACTTCGAAATCAGGATGGGTGATGGATGGGTGGGGGAGCGTTATTTTTGGCGGGCAAGCTAGATAGCAACTTTTTGTAAAGAAACACTGAAAGAACGAATGTTTAATGCTCTTAACTACCGGCTGCAAAGAAATTTGGACAATACCCCCCCCTACCTCCACCACCTGGACACACACATATACAGTGGCGTAGCCAGAGATTTCTTAGGAGGGGGGGGGGGGGTCCATGGATTTGGTTGAGTGGTGAATGCCTCATGTATACACCGCTTTAAGCTCATGCTCGCCGCCCCGGTGGCGCAGTGGTCTAAGCGGTGGCCTCTGGTCATTCGTCCGAAAGGGGTCCGCGTTCGAATCCCGTAAGGCATGGATGTTGTGCTTGTCTGACGGCACTGGCTCTCTCCGTTCCCTGGAACCAGTGACCCTAAATTAGGGACGGGCGACTGCTTATAGCCCATTGAGTTGCTCACGGTGGTCGTTAAACCTCCAATCAAAAAAATTCATGCTCAATCCATCCTCAAGGGGGTTGGCTACGCCTCACACATACAAACATGGATCTGACTAGTTATGCCGGTGGTGTAAGATACAAATGTTACTGAGATGTCACCTTTCACTTTTTGCTTGCTCTGAATGCATTGTCTTAAATTGCTTTTCGCGCCCCTTTGGCACAGTGGTCCGATCGTTGGCTTATGACCATTCGTCCGAGAAAGGGTCCGGGTTCGAATTCCGGTGCGGCATGGATGTTGTGTTTGTCTTACGACACTGGCTCTCTCCCATCCCTAGAACCAGTGGCCCTAACTTAGGGATGGGTGACTACTTATACACTACTGAATTGCTCACGGTGGTCATTAAACTTTCAATTAAAAAAATTACTTTTCAAAATTTTGCATTTTTGCGTACGCAAAATAGTATTGTATTTGAACTATTTTTTTAAAGGAACATGTCGTTTTTGTTTATCGAAATCAGATTGTAATGTCGTGCCAGGCAGATACAATATACCTACCTCTCCCCTCTCCTCAACTCCTTTCCTTCAAGCCGAAGACTTTGCCCTGCACCCATCTCCTACAAATTAGTCGTCAGCAGCGTCCTGCACTTGCACTGTCCCGGGGCCGTCCTAAGAGCGCAAGTGCAGCTTTAGACTCCTTTCTGTGTTGGAATGTCTTATTCTGTAAAAAAGCCAAACAGCAGAGCAATTAGTAGCGACCCCCTCAGTGAATTCCTGTCCACCCTCTTCATTAGCCCCTGGCCATACAAACCTGAAAAAGAGGCTTAAATTAAGGATATGGAAGAGGGAGAACAATTGAATTTTCATGGCCTTTCGGATGCTATTTCGATAACCTTTTTTTGGAGACGTAAACAAGGCACTTCTTAGGGGAAATACGTAGGGCTATACATGATATAAAACACAAGACTCATTACTAAGCAAAGCCCAGATAATATGTTAAAGTTAAATATACTGAAAAATGGCATATTTTGAACTGGGTGGGCGGCAGGGTGTATGGGCAAGACAAATTTCAGGGTGGGATCAAGCCCACCCTCGCGGGTCGCGGGTGGCCTAGTGGGCAACATCCGTGACTGCCGCGGAAAGGACCTCAGGTTCGATCTCAGGCAGATACGAACGTTCAATCCACTAAATATCTGCCGTGCGTCGGATGGCACGTTAAGCTGTAGGACCCCGGGTACTGGCCCCCCGGTAATAAATAACGGCGTCTTCCTCCCCCTTTCTACTTCGCTTCCGTGTCACTTTCCCATCGGGCACTCTAGCCCAAATCTCCGAGCTTCCTATTTCTAAGGGTTGTTTAAGACCTGGGGTCAGACACTCCCTTCCTAAAATCCTCTACGTAAAAAAAAAAAAAAGAAAAAAAAATTAACCCACCCTCGCATCCCCTTGGCGACGTTCCTGCCCTCACCCCATCGAAAAAAAATTGTATATACGTCCATGACCATCTCCCACATCCCTATTCAGACTCAGCTCAAACTTTGAATTCTAAAAGTTTGAAATAAAATTAAATTTTCACTCTGTGTGTGTAAGTGAGTGTGTGATTTCGTTAGCTTGAGTTCCGCTTTAAGAGACTAGAAAAATGGACTGAGATCTGAGAGTGAAACGGAAGTCTTGGAAGTGCATCACTTCCTGCTGCAATCGTTGATAATAGCTGAACTAACGGGGCGGGCTGTGAGTTGGGAAGTCTGGAAACGACCCGGCGGGGAGATTCGAGTTCTAGCCGGGCTTTCTAATTTAAGGTCCTCCGTTCTCTTCCCCTCTGGGGTTTATCCAGGGATTTTAATTTGAAGGAGATGAAAGCAAATCTTTGAAAAGGATGAAAATGTTCATAGTAAAATATTTAGGCTTTATACCTAAGATATAAACAAAAAACGGTTGATTTTTTTTTTAGTTAAGAATTAATAAATTCGAGAATCTTTTTTCCCAGAACTACACGCGGTTATTTTGTTTTTGTGCTGCTCTTATTTTTATTTCGCACGAGTTCCCTAAACATGGAAAACACAATTAAGTATTACCATGTATTGCTGAAACAGTAGATATTTTGATATTTTTTGTACATGTAAAGCAGAAAAGCCATATACCGGCGGCGAAATTGAAACCGCATCCTTCTCCTCTGGAGCCGAATATTTTCCAATTAAGCTACACCGACGAAGTTTATCGCTGCAACTTTGCCGTCTTGACATGTGTGTCACCTCTGAGGTAGGTACGTCACATATATCCCCCCCCCTCTGCCTAACTTGAGAAAGGGCTGGAACGGAATCGTAGGTTTCCGGGTCAGTCGGCGAACCACGCTTGAAGAAGACTCGCTGCAGAAGAAGGAATTCTGACTAATTTCAGACGATGTGTGGAACGAACATTACGCATTTTTGGAAGAACCTAATGGTCAGGAGATTCATTTCGCGTTCGGGCGCCAATATAGCGAAAAACGAATATTCTCTGTGGTGGAAATCGAAACCTTATGCTCCGGAACCGAATTCTTTCCCAATTCAGTTACACCGATGAAGTTTGTCGCTGCAACTTCGCCGTCTTTACATGTGACGTCACCTCTGAGGTAGGTACGTCACACATAATGAAATGATTCTGAAGTATATCTGCAGAATATATAGCGGACTAAAATAGAGATAGGTACATACGTTTTGTGTTTGCAATAACCTACTTGAACCATGTTCTTTAGACGAGAAAAGCCAAAAAGGAAAACGTAGACTGTTATATACACTGAAGAGCAATTGAATTAGAGATACCTGTCTAGTAACGTGTAGCACCACCTTTCGCCCTGATGACGACGGCGATTCGTCTCGGTATGGACTCGACAAGACACCGGAAGGGTTGGGAAGCCATACGGATCCCCGACCCCTGAACAAGCTCCCACTGTTCACGAAGATTTGGTGGAGGGGGTCAGAGCCTCGAACATCTCTCTCGATGGCATCCCAGATGTGCTCGATGGGATTGAGGTCAAGTGACATAGCTGGCCAACGTAGCGAGGTCACGTCGGTGGAGTGTTCATCCAACCATTCAGATACAATTCGGGAGCGATGGCATGGTGCATTGTCTTGTTGCAGGATGAGGTCCCCAGTGGGATGTTGAAGACCCACAAACGGGAGCAAATGGTCGTCCAGGATATCCCGGTAACGTTGACCTGTGAGGTACGATGTCACACGTAACAGGGGTCCCATTTCAGTCCACGTAAACAGTCTCCAGACGAGAATGCCATCCCTACCAGCTTGAAGAGTACCCTGCTGGCAAGAAGGATCCATCGTTTCATGTGGTTTGCGCCGTACTCGTATCCTGCCATCCGCATGTGCCAACGTGAATCTCGACTCATCAGTCCAGGCAACATTTCCCCTCATGTCTAGGTACCAGTGGCGATGTTCCCGCGCCCATGCTAATCTTTGCACCCTGTGATGTGCGGTCAGAAGCGGTACCCTCGTGGGACGATGGCTTCTGTACCCCATAGCGAGGAGATGGTTCTGGATGGTGTGGCTGCTTACACGTTTTTGTGCACCAGAGTTAAATTGCCGAGTGATTTCTTGCACTGTGGCCCGTCTATCCGCTGTTACAATGCGAGCTAACCGACGATGACCCCGCTCATCCACACGCTGTTGTCCACGGCAGTTGGCCCTTGCAAGGATGGTTTTACCGGATTCGATGTACTCACGGTGCACCCGTGACACAGTGGCTCGTGAAAATCCCAGTGCCTGCACGACTTCCGAGATGGAATGACCCATTCGTCGGGCCCGACAATTTGCCCACGATCAAATGCGCTTAGATCCTTCGTCTTACCCATACTGCGTCTGACTCTTACTGATTCCCGTCGCATCACTCCTTATATTGTCGGATCGCTGCATACGTCGTGTCGTTTCCGTTTACAGCGCCGCCTACAGCGCCACATTTGCATAACACCAGCTGACTCTAATTCAATTGCTCTTCAATGTATACAGACTTCAAATAAATAAAAAATAAAACTGTTGCATTATGGTAGAAGTGTTGGAAATAGTCATCGTCCTGCTGTGCTTCCCCGCCCGTTTAAACCAACGCGTTTATGCAAATACGCATACACTTGTGACGTAGACCACCGTCGTCAATCAGTGTGAAAGACAAACCTTCATGACAGAGTTGTGAGGGTGATCATCAGGTGCTTTGACTGCTTCATGTGCTGAAGTTTATGAACTGTTCTCTTGTCAGTATATATTTCGCAGTGGCAGTGATGGTTCCAGTTCCCTGTGGAAGATTTCAGCTTCTGCTACGAGTGACTGTTTCCAGTAATTCGCAGAGGTGTCGAACAGATCATTAAGTGTGCAATATATTTATGACAACGTTAAGGGAAGCTTCAAGTAGTAAGTCTTGTTAGGTGTCTTTCGTTAGTTAAACTCAACATTGAACAATGTTACTATACATGAGTAGTAGGTGGGCCACTTTGGCGCTAAACTTTTTGTCATCTGGCAACACTCTTCCGGTGTAGCTCTTTTAGGCGTTGTCCTGAGTTCCCGCCATTTTCCGCCGCCATCTTTTTTCCCCCGACATATTTTAATTTTTTCAGCCAATATTTTTCCGCCGTTTATATTTTCTAGTGGTGCTTAAATAAATTTGGACGGTGTTACGTCTCGAGGATTTTTTTTTCAGAGCCAGCGAAAAAACGCATGCCGGCGGGTTTCGAACCTGCGACCGTCAGTTCAGAAGTTAGGTGCGCTAACCATTCGGCTATACTAGTTGTAGGGAGTGAATTCTTATCTGTGAACTCAAAATGTGAAGGTCGGTTTATTACTTTCTGGAATGTTCAAGGGACGATTTATACTTGACCATAACGATGTATTGACATTATTTTGATGTGTATGTAACATACTTCTAAATCCGATTTCTTTTCAAACGTTTTTCTTGGTGTTTTGATGAAACAAATTATTGACATATTTTGGTTAAACAAAAAATAGTCATAATATGTTTCTTAATGTTCTATATGTTCCAGGAGGACCCCTTTTTTTTCATTTTATATTTTCTGCTATATATTAATTTTCTAGAAGGCATGTAGTAAGGTATGATATTTTTCTATATATCGCCGTTTTAACCATAAAGGGTGATTGTGGCGCCATCTGTTGATCTAATTGAAACACAAGTTATGCTTTAAGAATACAAGCATGGTTTTTATGAGCAGGGAACGATTTCTATTACTGTAACGGCGTGGGTGTTATCTTATTGATGGCGAAGACACTTAACAGGATTAACAGGGTGTTTCTCATTTCTGAAAGTGTGAACATCAAAGCGTTAGGACGTTCTTCCTGCTTGTAAAGAATCAATGAATTTTTCAAAGGAAGATATGCTGCTGGTGGAGGAAATGGATACCGAGAAAAATGAAGGTGATCTTGTCTTAGAGTCCAATCCAGGAAGGATTCGAGATGATGAATTGAATCAACCTTTGTTACGTTTAATCGAAAACTCTTTGTAAAATTTTAAAATTTTGTAAACTTTTTTTCGTAATGTTTTCTAAAAAACTTTTTTTGTAAATGTTTTTTTTTGCAAACTTTTTTCAATGTTTTTGTAAAACGTATTCCTTTTTCAATTTTGTTTTCAATATAATTTTTTGTAAATTTTTTCCTAAAAACTTTTGTTCGTAAAATTTTTTTTCTGAAACTTTTTTCGGCAACGTTTTTATTCTCAGTAAAAACTTTTTTTTCGTAAAGATTTTATTTTCTGTTAAAACATTTTCTAAAATCTTTTGCAAACTTTTTTCAGTAAAACCTTTCGTAATGTTTTATTTTTTAGGAAAATCCTTTTTCATAATGTTTTATTTTTTAGTAAAATCCTTTTTCGTAATGTTTTTTTCTAAAACCTTTTTGAAAGTTTTCCATGTTTTTTTCCTACTTTTGCATTTTTTCTGTTGTATTTTTTTTCACGGGAAATGTTTCTTCGTAAAATTTACTTATAAATCATTATTCTTGTAAAATATTCAGCTATTTCTAGAAAAAAGTGGATCAGTTCTCAATTTCATTTTTATTTTTCCAGAAACGTCCTGCACCTTCACATGATGATGATGATGAATCCTCTATGAAATACGTCCTGTTAGAGAAACAGAAGACATAATCGTCGTTTAACGCTCAAGAAACCACCTATGAAGCTAGAGTTTCTGGCACCCATAATCCTTACTGGGGTAGCTTTTTGTTGAGCATCATAACACAACTCAGTCTCTTGATATCAGACCTAATCACTCAAACTACTCAGAGTTTGAACGAAGGCGATTTAGTTCGTTTTTGTTTTTCTTCAGTGGTTAGATAAGTTTATAGCACATGTTTGACAAAGGTGCGTGATATCACAGTAGAAACTATCCTGGCGAAGATTATGCAGGTATTTCAGAGCAAAGACGAGATTCCTTTGACGAAACTTTCAAGGTAAATATTTTTCTTTGCGTCTAGAATTGTATTTCATTATAAATGTTAGAAAAAATGTTTTCTTTCTAAATGTCAGACTGTTACTAACTTCACGTTATATATTTTAGGTAGATGTTATTTCCCCGAGGGAACCGACGTGCAGTCATCAACGTAACTGTGGATCGACTCAGTAAAAAATCCATTCAGATTCCGAGTGGAATGTGTTGCGCCAGAAACCATTGTGGTAGGAGGCCATCTTGGAGAACCATCCTCAACTAAAAACCGTTAAGGCAGGAAAATATGCATTACAGAAAAGCGATGGCGAGAGAACTTCATGAGAAGTCCGGAGAATATCGTGGATTCGATGAAATCGCTAAATTTGAAAGAACTTTGATATTCAAGTCTTTGTTGTTTCTTCAGACAACTTTAATAGAGTGAGTGCTATTTATGTTTCATTTATTTTATAAGTTATTGTCAACTTTCTAATGTTTTCATTTCAAAGTGTACATCTTAATAAACATGCTTTTTTTTTCCTCTTTTATTAGGTTGTCTACAAAGGATTTCCTAGGCAGACAAAATTTTCCTATGGCTCCATGATGGACATTACGACTTGATCACCTCAATGACTGGATTTTTGGGACGTAATTACATTGTGATGTTTGTGACAAAGGTTACAAAAATCAACAGTCCATAAATGCGAGGTCCACTGTGGAGTATGTTTTTCTGACACCTGCTCTTCAGGCGCTGGTCGTACATGTATCAATGCAACAGGTATTGCCGATCATCAGAATGTTACGAAAGGCATCGTACAGTCACAGGAAAACAACCTCAATCGCCTTGTGATCGGTTCTTCGAATGTCGTGTCACAAACTGTTGACAAAAATGAAAGATCCCCTGATCTTCATCGGTGTGAGAAAAAATGCGTTTCTGCAAGAAATTCTGTTATTATGAGTGACCATTTCTGCTTATTTACAACGTAAAGTTGCAAAAGAAATTTGTGACAAGTATCTCTTCTTTGATTTCGAAAGTGATCAACAACACATCGTCAACCTAGCCATAGCTCATGACTTTGAGGGAGTATTTTCAAGGATACGATGCTCTGGACCGCTTCTGTGAATTCCTCTTCATTACACACATCAGGGTTATACGGCCATCGCACATAACATGAAGGGTTATGATGGGCAGTTTGTGCTAAATTATCTTTTGAATACAAGGCCTGAAACCTCACATTATTCCCAGTGGATCTATGATCATGTTAATGGAATTGACAGCCCTCAAGATCCGAGTGATCGACTCCTTCAATTTCCTGCCCATGGCTCTGGCGAGATTCCCCAAGACTTTGGTTTAGACGAACTTAAGAAGGGTTACTTTCCACATCTCTTCAATATAAGGTTCGTTTGTTTTTTCATTGTCATAATTTTTGTGTTAGTCTTTAAAAAATGTGACTTTGTTTTTAACATTTTGTATTATTTGATTAGATGATTTATAATTTTCTTTTTTTCATATCTTCAGTGGCAAATCAAGACTATGTTATCCGGATATCACGCTTTTACCCCTGATATGATGACGAGAGATAGTCGAGAGATTCCTGGAGTGGCATGAAAAGCGGAAGCAACAGTTACCATTCGATTTCAAGAAGGAAATCGTAGAATATTGTAGGTACGCATAATTTTTCAAATTTACCTTCCTTCTCTATGTTATTTTGATTACTATGTTTTTATTTCGACAAAGAAATTAAATACTGATATATTTCTATCTTTCAGATCTGACGTAGATATTCTCGTCGCTGCTTGAGTTCCGTCAGGAGTTTCTCTCAATCAAAGTAGACCTGTTCCAATATACCACCATCGCCTCTGCGTGCATGGCTACCTACAGCAAACCATATCCCTGAGAAGAACATCGCTCTTGTACCTACTCGAGGATACATCCGCAGAGTAAACCACAGCCACCGAGTATCGAATGGCTGTCATTCATGGCTTCATTCTGGGAATGTCGATCGAGCATGCACTCACAGGGAGCGGCGAGTCCTGGGGTGCTATGTCGATGGATTCTGTCCTGACACGAATACCATATATGAATTCCAGGGTTGTTTTTCATGGATGTAGAAAATGTTACGATCCGGAAACTATTAACCCCATGTGTGACAGGCCTATGTGGGCCCTCTACAAAGAGGCGGAAGAAAGAAAAAGAAATTTCTGATGCTGGTTACCAATATATTCAAATTTGGGACCATGAATTTGAGGCAATGAAGCAAACAACATGGCTCTGCAGCAATTTCTAAAGGATCACTCTTTGTTTCCGTTTAAACCCAAGAGATTCTTTTTACGGAGGACGTACTAATGCTGTCAAGCTTTTTCATGAAGGCCGTATAAAGTACATTGACTTTTACGAGTCTATATCCGTGGGTCAATAAATACTGCGAATACCCCGTGGGACATCCCGAAATAATAACTGACAACTTTCGGATCTACATTCATTTTGGACTGATCGTGCAAAATTTTGTTCTCCCCGTGGACTTTCACCCAGTGTTGCTACCGCTCACAAAACAAGCTTACGTTTCCTTTGTGTGCCTTATGTGGATCAGGGCTGAGTGAGATTCTTGTGTTCACAATGATGATGAAAGGTCCTTAGTTGGTACATGGGTGACAGAAGAAGTGAAGAAAGCGGTGGGGGGTTGGCTACAAAATTATAGCCATTTTTGAAGTGTATCACTTTCCTGAGAAGTCCTCCAACTTGTTCAGGTCCTACATTAACACCTTTTTGAAACAAAGAAGCCTGAAGGATGGCTTTCTCATTGTACGTCAGATGATAGTAGGCAAAATTTATATCTGACTACGAAGCCCACGAGGGTATTCTGATTGAGCAAGTAGCATTTCGCTCAACCCTGGGAAACGTCAAGTAGCTAAGCTATGTCTGAACAGCTTCTGGGGGCGATGGGGTATGCAAGAGAACAAGACCCAACTTTCCTTCGTAACCGATATCAAGGACTTTAACAAGCTACTACAAGATGAAACCATAGAGGTGCGTAACACGTTTTTCAGCAATTTTTGTACTATTTTCTGATTACGAACACACTATGATTCAATGTTGTTGTTGTTTTTCAAAATCCCCAAATCTTATCATTTTTTACCTTTTTTCAGGGGTGAAGGATCTCTATCTGCCCTCGGAAAACGTAGCAGCCCTGCAGTGGTGTTACAAGGCATCATTTGTCAGACCGATCAGACGAACATCTTCCTGGCATCGTTTACGACTGCGCATGCCCGACTAAAATTGTATTCTTGGCTGGAAAATCTGGGTGAGTCCGTGTTACATGACACGGACTCTATCATATACACTTCAGATGGGACGAATGACTCTACCGGAGCATATCTTGGGGAATTCACTGACGAGCTAGAGGAGACGTCATCTCTACCTTTGTGTCTGGTACGTAATCCTTTTTTCAAAAACGTATATTTATCTGATAGCATACTCTAATTATTTGAATATATGCTAATGGAATTTTTTAATGTTTCAGGAGGTCCAAAGAATTACGCCCTGTAATTGGAGGGCAAATCTGTTGTAAAATTAGAGGATTTCACCCTTAATTACCAAGCATCTTTTGCTCCGAATTTTGACACAATAAGGAAATTTTAGAACCAGATGACTGGCAAATCTGAAAAAGAGACAGAGAAAGCTCTGTGGTTTTGAAGAACATACAAATTGTGCGAGACGGCAAAAACGTAAAATCTATACAGCTCACGAAGAAAAAGTATAGACTTGTATATGATAAACGTATTATAAAGGACGATTTTGTTACATAATCCATATGGATATTAAAAAATATATATATATATATATATATATATATATATATCCATTTTGTGACATCCCCTTATGTAAATATTTAAAATCAAAATAAATCCGATTTACTTAATATATGATGTCTTCTTTCTGAAATTATTACACACAAAACTGAATTGTAGTTTAAAAACCGCTTGTTTAATAAGAAATCAACTGAATACATCTTTTTCTTGATTTTACAGAGATCGGCCAACTTGCAATTTTCTTTTATAACGATGTTGTCTTCAGCGGGGATCCAGGTATTGAATTTATCAGGATAGCCTTTGTACTTTACAAAGTATTCATGTTTGCCTTCCGCTTCCGTTTGTTCAAAACGTTTTCAATAGCAAAATTATATTTTCACTTTCAAGTTCTTCTGCGTAGAACGTACCATCAATTTCTTCACCCAGTAAATCTTTTACTTTATACACAGGTGGGGATCTAGCGATGCGTTGGGAAACATTAAATAATTCTTCTGACCAGTTCGTTTCATACCTTTTCAAACTGCAGTTTGATTTTAGATAACCTACAGTATCATCTATATCGAACTTATACACTGTTTGAGTTTTGGTTATATCGCCATATAAGTTATTCACACAAGTTTTGGTTATTTAGGTTGACATTGACAGGCTCCATCTTAATACTTCGATGATATGTTGCATTATAACTACGTACCAATTTCTGTAGTATATTGATATATGTATATGTGTTTCGACTTGTGAAGTACTTCCACATTTTGTTTTTAGAGTTCGATTGAACCTTTCTATTACGCCGCTTTTGTCTCATTCTTGGTAGTAAAGAAATGGACGTCATTCTGTTTTAAGAATTTCTGAAATTTCGATTTTTAAATTCAGAACCTTGATCTGTTTTGCAACTTTAAAGGCTTGCGTTCTTTAAATATTTTCTTGAACACTTTAATTATGGATGACCCCGTCTTTGCTTTAAGGGAATCACCCATGCATATTTGGAAAATATGTCGATACATGTCAACAAATATCGAAATCCTTCGTTATGTTGCTTTAGGTTGGACAAATCGACTAAATCGGACTGCCACTGGTCATTGATTCCTTCCCACAATGACTCGATTTCTCGGAAAACGTCGTCTCACCGGCTTGTGGAGGGTATACGTTTTCTCCCCTTCAGCCATTCCTCTAAGTCTTTTTTTCTTTATTTTTCCGTTTACAGCACGGTATAAGGCATTTACTCCACTGAAGCTTGCAGGATGAGACGGATCCAGAAATATCTTCTCCAGTAACGACGATTTTCCATTGCAGCAACTGATTTGTACGCTTTCTACGGAAACAGTAAACTCATGCTTACACTAGCACATAATAAATAAAAATGACACAAAATATTTCCCATACATGTGTTTTATTAAGACATCGGCTTGATAATAAAAACACATGTATGGAAATATTTTGTGTCATTTTTATTTATTATGTGCTAGTGTAAGCATGAAGTTTACTGTTTCCGTAGAAAGCGTACAAATCAGTTGCTGCAATGGAGAATCGTCAGTTACTGGAGAAGATATTTCTGGATCCGTCTCATCCTGCAAGCTTCAGTGAGTAAATGCCTTATACCGTGCTGTAAACGGAAAAAATAAAGAAAAAAGACTTAGAGGAATGGCTGAAAGGGGAGAAAACGTATACCCTCCACAAGCCGGTGAGACGACGTTTTCCGAGAAATCGAGTCATTGTGTGGAGGAATCAATGACCAGTGGCAGTCCGATTTAGTCGATTTGTCCAACCTAAAGCAACATAACGAAGGATTTCGATATTTGTTGACATGTATCGACATATTTTCCAAATATGCATGGGTGATTCCCTTAAAGCAAAAGACGGGGTCATCCATAATTAAAGTGTTCAAGAAAATATTTAAAGAACGCAAGCCTTTAAAGTTGCAAACAGATCAAGGTTCTGAATTTTAAAAATCGAGAATTTCAGAAATTCTTAAAACAGAATGACGTCCATTTCTTTACTACCAAGAATGAGACAAAAGCGAGCGTAATAGAAAGGTTCAATCGAACTCTAAAAACAAAAATGTGGAAGTACTTCACAAGTCGAAACACGTATACATATATCAATATACTACAGAAATTGGTACGTAGTTATAATGCAACATATCATCGAAGTATTAAGATGGAGCCTGTCAATGTCAACCCTAAATAACCAAAAACTTGTGTGGAATAACTTATATGGCGATATAACCAAAACTCAAACAGTGTATAAGTTCGATATAGATGATACTGTGAGGTTATCTAAAATCAAACTGCAGTTTGAAAAGGGGTATGAAACGAACTGGTCAGAAGAATTATTTAATGTTTCCCAACGCATCGCTAGATCCCCACCTGTGTATAAAGTAAAAGATTTACTGGGTGAAGAAATTGATGGTACGTTCTACGCAGAAGAACTTCAGAAAGTGAAACTCTCCGATAATTTTGCTATTGAAAACGTTTTGAACAAATGGAAGCGGAGAGGCAAAACATGAATACTTTGTAAAGTACAAAGGCTATCCTGATAAATTCAATACCTGGATCCCCGCTGAAGACTTAACATCGTTATAAAAGAAAAATTGCAAGTTGGCCAGTCTCTGTAAATCAAGAAAAAAGATGTATTCAGTTGATTTCTTATTAAACAAGCGGTTTTAAACTACAATTCAGTTTTGTGTGTAATAATTTCAGAAAAGAAGACATCATATATTAAGTAAATCGGATTTATTTTGATTTTAAATATTTACATAAGGATGTCACAAAATGGATATATATATATATATATATTTATTTTTTTAATATCCATATGGATATGTAACAAAAATCGTCCTTTATAATACGTTTATCGTATACAAGTCTATACTTTTTTTTCTTCGTGAGCTGTATAGATTTTACGTTTTTTGCCGTCTCGCACAATTTGTATGTTCTTCAAAACCACAGAGCTTTCTCCTGTCTCTCTTTTTCAGATTTGCCAGTCATCCGTCTACAAATTTCCTTTATTGTGTCAAAATTCAGGAGCAAAGATGCTTGGTAGTTAAGGGTGAATCCTCTAATTTTACAACAGATTTGCCCTCCAATAGTACTATAGGCGTAATTCTTTGGACCTCCTGAAACATTAAAAAATTCCATTAGCATATATTCAAATAATTAGAGTATGCTATCAGATAAATATACGTTTTTGAAAAAGGATTACGTACCAGACACAAAGGTAGAGATGACGTCTCCCTCCTAGCTCGTCAGTGAATTCCCCAAGATATGCTCCGGTAGGGGGGTCATTCGTCCCATCTGAAGTGTATATGATAGAGTCCGTGTCGTAATACAACACGGACTCACCCAGATTTTCCAGCCAAGAATACAATTTTAGTCGGGCATGCGCAGTCGTAAACGATGCCAGGAAGATGTTCGTCTGATCGGTCTGGGGTACAAATGATGCCTTGTAACACCACTGCAGGGCTGCTACGTTTTCCGAGGGCAGATAGAGATCCTTCACCTGAAAAAAAGAATTAAAAAATGATAAGATTTGGGGATTTTGAAAACAACAACAACATTGAATCATAGTGTGTTCGTAATCAGAAAAATAGTACAAAAATTGCTGAAAAAACGTGTTACGCACCTCTATGGTTTCATCTTGTAGTAGCTTGTTAAAGTCCTTGATATCGGTTACGAAGGAGAGTTGGGTCTTGTTCTCTTGCATACCCCATCGCCCAGAAACTGTTCAGACATAGCTTAGCTACTTGACGTTTCCCAGGGTTGAGCGAAATGCTACTTGGCTCCAATAGAATACCCTCGTGGGCTTCGTAGTCAGATATAAATTTTTGCCTACTATCATCTGACGTACAATGAGAAAGCCATCCTGAAGCTTCTTGCTTTAGTTTCAAAAAGGTGTTAATGTAGGACCTGAACAAGTTGGAGGACTTCTCAGGAAAGTGATACACTTCAAAATGGCTATAATTTTGTAGCCAACCCCACCGCTTTCTTCACTTCTTCTGTCACCCATGTACCAACTAAGGACCTTTTCATCATCATTGTGAACACAAGTCTCACCAGCCGCTGATCCACACATAAGGCACACAAAGGAAACGTAAGCTTGTTTTGTGAGCGGTATGGGCAACACTGGGTGGTAAAGTCCACGGGGAGGCAAAATTTTGCACTTGATCAGTCCAAAATATGAATGTAGATCCGAAAAGTTGTCAGTTATTATTTCGGGATGTCCCACGGGGTATTCGCAGTATTTATTGACCCACGGATATAGACTCGTAAAGTCAATGTACTTTATACGGCCTTCATGAAAAGCTTGACAGCATTAGTACGTCCTCCGTAAAAGAATCTCTTGGGTTTAAACGGGAAACAAAAGAGTGATCCTTTAGAAATTGCTGCAGAGCCATGTTGTTTTGCTTCATTGCCTCAAATTCATGGTCCCAAATTTGAATATATTGGTAACCAGCATCCAGAAATTTCTTTTTCTTTCTTCCGCCTCTTTGTAGAGGGCCCACATAGGCCTGTCACACATGGGGTTAATAGTTTCCGGATCGTAACATTTTCTACATCCATGAAAAAAACAACCCTGGAATTCATATATGGTATTCGTGTCAGGACAGAATCCATCGACATAGCACCCCAGGACTCGCCGCTCCCCTTTCCTGTGAGTGCATGCTCGATCGACACATTCCCAGAATGAGCCATGAATGACAGCCATTCGATACTCGATTGGCTGTGGTTTACTTCTGCGGATGTATCCTCGAGTAGGTACAAGAGCGATGTTCTTCTCAGGGATATGGTTTGCCCTGTAGGTAGCCAAGTGCACGCAGAGGCGATGGTGGTATATTGGAACGGGTCTACTTTGCTGATTGAGAGAAACTCCTGACGGAACTCCAAGCAGCAGCGACGGAGAATATCTACGTCAGATCTGAAAGATAGAAATATATCAGTATTTTTTAATTTCTTTGTCGAATAAAAACATAGTAATCAAAATAACATAGAGAAGGAAGGTAAATTTGAAAATTATGCGTAATCTACAATATTCTACGATTTCCTTCTTGAAATCGAATGGCTGTTGCTTCCGCTTTTCATGCCACTCCAGGAATTTCTCTCGACTATCTCTCGTCATCATATCAGGGGAGTAGAAGCGTGTGTCCGGAAGGGGTCCAACATAGTCTTGATTTGCCCTGAAGATATGAAAAAAAGAAAAATTATAAATCATCTAATCAAATAATACAAAATGTTAAAAACAAAGTCACATTTTTTAAAGACTAACACAAAAATTATGACAATGAAAAAACAAACGAACCTTATATTGAAGAGATGTGGAAAGTAACCTTCTTAAGTTCGTCTAAGCCAAAAGTCTTGGGAATCTCGCCAGAGCCATGGGCAGGAAATTGAAGGAGTCGATCACTCGGATCTTGAGGGCTGTCAATTCCATTAACATGATCATAGATCCACTGGGAATAATGTGAGGTTTCAGGCCTTGTTTCAAAAGATAATTTAGCACAAACTGCCCATCATAACCCTTCATGTTATGTGCGATGGCCGTATAACCCTGATGTGTGGGGTAGAAGAGGAATTACAGAAGCGGTCCAGAGCATCGTATCCTTGAAAAACGTACTCTTTTCCCTCAAAGTCATGAGCTATGGCTAGGTTGACGATGTGTTCCCCATTCTGTTGATCACTTTCGAAATCAAAGAAGAGATACTTGTCACAGGTTTTCTTTGCAACTTTACGTTGTAAATAGCAGAAATGGTCACTCATAATAACAAATTTCTTGCAGGAAAACGCATTTTTTCTCCCCACACCGATGAAGATCAGGGGATCTTTCATTTTTGTCCAACAGTTTGTGACACAACAGACATTCGAAGAACCGATCACAAGGCGATTGAGGTTGTTTTCCTGTGACTGTACGATGCCTTTCGTAACATTCTGATGATCGGCAATACCTGTTGCATTGACCACATGTACGACCAGCGCCTGAAGAGCAGGTGTCAGAAAAACATACTCCACAGTGGACCTCACATTTATGAGACTGTTGATTTTTGTAACCTTTGTCACAAACATCACAATAGTAATTACGTCCCAAAAATCCAGTCATTGAGGTGATCAAGTCGTAATGTCCATCATGGAGCCATAGGAAAATTTTTGTCTGCCTAGGAAGTCCTTTTGTAGACAACCTAATAAAAGAGAGAAAAAAAAGCATGTTTATTAAGATGTACACTTTGAAATGAAAACATTAGAAAGTTGACAATAACTTTTTATAAAATAAATGAAACATAAATAGCACTCACTTTATTAAAGTTGTCTGAAGAAACAACAAAGACTTGAATATCCAAAGTTCTTTCAAATTTAGCGATTTCATCGAATCCACAGATAGCGTCTAAGGGTACTCCGGACTTCTCATGAAGTTCTCTCGCCATCGCTTTCTGTAATGCATATTTTCCTGCCTTAACGGTTTTTAGTTGAGGATGGTTCTCCAAGATGGCCTTTTCCTACCACAATGGTTTCATGCAACACATTCCACTCGGAATCTGGATCACGGATTTTTTACTGAGTCGGTCCACAGTTACGTTGATGACTGCACGTCGCCTGTTCCCTCGGGGAAGTTTCACAGTAATAACATCTACCTAAAATATATAACGTGAAGTTAGCCAACAGTCTGACATTTAGAAAGAAAACATTTTTTCTAACATTTATAATGAAATACAATTCTAGACGCAAAGAAAAATATTTACCTTGAAAGTTTCGTCCAAAGGAATCTCGTCTTTGCTCTGAAGTACCTGCATAATCTTCGCCAGGATAGTTTCTACTGTGATATCACGCACCTTTGTCAAACATGTGCTTATAGGCTTATCTAACCACTGAGAGAAAAACAAAAACGAACTAAATCGCCTTCGTTCAAACTCTGAGAAGTTTGAGTGATTAGGTCTGATATCAAGAGACTGAGTTGTGTTATGATGCTCAACAAAAAGCTACCCCAGTAAGGATTATGGTGCCAGAAACTCTAGCTTCATAGGTGGTTTCTTGAGCGTTGAAACGACGATTATGTCTTCTGTTTCTCTCTAACAGGACGTATTTCATAGAGGATTCATCATCATCATCATGTGAAGGTGCAGGACGTTTCTGGAAAATAAAAATGAAATTGAGAAACAGTCCACTTTTTTTTCTAGAAATAGCTGAATATTTTACAAGAATAATGATTTATAAGTAAAATTTTACGAAGAAACATTTCCCGTGAAAAAAAATACAACAAGAAAAATGCAAAAAGTAGGAAAAAACATGTCGGCGAAAGGCTTTCAAAAAGGTTTTAGGAAAAAAAAACATTACGAAAAAGGTTTTACTAAAATAAAACATTATGAAAAAAGGTTTTCCTAAAAAATAAAACATTACGAAAAAAGGTTTTACTGAAAAAAGTTTGCAAAAGATTTTAGAAATGTTTTAACAGAAAATAAAATCTTTACGAAAAAAAGTTTTTACTGAGAGAAAATAAAAACGTTACCGAAAAAAGTTTCAGAAAAAAAATTTTACGAACAAAAGTTTTTAGGAAAAAATTTACAAAAAATTATATTGAAAACAAAATTGAAAAGGAATACACGTTTTACAAAAACATTGAGAAAAAAGTTTGCAAAAAAAACATTTACAAAAAAAAGTTTTAGAAAAAACATTACGAAAAAAAAGTTTACAAAATTTTTAAATTTTACAAAGAGTTTTCGATTAAACGTAACAAAGGTTGATTCAATTCATCATCTCCGAATCCTTCCTGGATTGGACTCTCTAAGACAAGATCACCTTCATTTTTCTCGGTATCCATTTCCTCCACCAGCAGCATATCTTCCTTTGAAAAATTCATTGATTCTTTACAAGCAGGAAGAACGTCCTAACGCTTTGATGTTCACACTCAGAAATGAGAAACACCCTGTTACAATCCTGTTAAGTGTCTTCGCCATCCAATAAGATAACACCCACGCCGTTACAGTAGCCAATAGAAATCGTTCCCTGCTCATAAAAACCATGCTTGTATTCTTAAAGCATAACTTGTGTTTCAATTAGATCAACAGATGGCGCCACAATCACCCTTTATGGTTAAAACGGCGATATATAGAAAAATATCATACCTTACTACATGCCTTCTAGAAAATTAATATATAGCAGAAAAATATAAAATGAAAAAAAGGGGTCCTCCTGGAACATATAGAACATTAAGAAACATATTATGACTATTTTTTGTTTAACCAAAATATGTCAATAATTTGTTTCATCAAAACACCAAGAAAACGTTTGAAAAGAAATCGGATTTAGAAGTATGTTACATACACATCAAAATAATGTCAATACATCGTTATGGTCAAGTATAAATCGTCCCTTGAACATTCCAGAAAGTAATAAACCGACCTTCACATTTTGAGTTCACAGATAAGAATTCACTCCCTACAACTAGTATAGCCGAATGGTTAGCGCACCTAACTTCTGAACTGACGGTCGCAGGTTCGAAACCCGCCGGCATGCGTTTTTTCGCTGGCTCTGAAAAAAAAATCCTCGAGACGTAACACCGTCCAAATTTATTTAAGCACCACTAGAAAATATAAACGGCGGAAAAATATTGGCTGAAAAAATTAAAATATGTCGGGGGAAAAAAAGATGGCGGCGGAAAATGGCGGGAACTCAGGACAACGCCTAAAAGAGCTACACCGGAAGAGTGTTGCCAGATGACAAAAAAGTTTAGCGCCAAAGTGGCCCACCTACTACTTACATGCAAGCAGCATTATACTGCTAGTCTGAAGGACTAAAACGACTGTAAATTATTTATAATGCTGCCCCGGTAGCGCAATGGTCTAAGCGACGGCTTCTGATGATTCGTCCACGATGGGTCCGGGTTCGAATTCCGGTGAGGCATGGATATTCCCTCAGTGGCCCTAAATTAGGGACGGGCGACTGCTTATAGCCCACTGAGTTGCTCACGGTGGTCGTTAGACCTCCAATAAAAAAAAAAGTTATTTATAACTTTTATTTACACTCAGTGTTCCGGAAAGTGCACTAGAAGTTCCCAAACTGAAGGAACATTTAATTTCATAAACTGTAAACAAGTGAAGCTAAACATAAAGCTATTTTTCGTTCTTTTTACAATGTCTCGGTCTCATTTAGCAGCTTGTGTTGCAAATTCAGTCTTACTCGGTTAGTGTATTCGTGCAGTTAGAGAGTGTATACAGCTAATAGTAACTGCGTTACCTTCAACAAGGAGAGACTTCAAGAAAAAGCTGGAGAATTCATGCAAATGTTAACTGCTATTGACAACTGTGCTATATGATAGTAAAAGGAATAATACTTAAAAATATCTCTGAGTGTATGTTACCTTCAAATGGAGGGGTGTTTAGCTTGTTTATGGGGGGGGGGGGGGGACTTGTGGTGAGTATAAATCCCTGCATCCTCTGAAAAAGATGTCTGCTATGGGTGCCCAGTAAATACTCACCAAGGAACAATTTTCATCTCTGTCATAAATGCGTTTAGACGAGCAGCGTAAATGATTGCATCCTCTCTTCGAATATTACAGGACTAGGCGAACATTTCATGTAATTTATTATTCTGATTTTTATCACAAGGCAGATACATTATTGACAAATCGCGTACTTACGGAAAATCTTTTTATCTATGGGGCGTAGAACCAGGGCGGGAGACTATAGGGGCTATAGCCTTGGGGCTCACCATGTCCAAGGGCTCAGAAAACATGCCTGGGCAAATTATGGACAGATAGGTTATAACGTACAAGTTTGTCCGCGCCGCGCATCGAATCTGGGTCCCCTTACACCGGAGTAAGGCGCTCTCTCAACTAAGCTACACGGACATGTGCTCTCACTGCTATCTTCCTTTATCTCATGTGCGTCCTGCGATGCAAGCACGTCACATCACCCTCCCAGCCCGAAAGAGGGCAGGGCCCACGAGTCAGACGGGACCATGTGTCGCTGTAGGCAGTCATCCCATGAAAAACGTACATTTGAGAAATCCCAGACAATTTGATGTGTGGAACGTAACATCACACTGATTTATTTTTTCGAAGCACTGAAGAAGGGATTCTCATTTTTCCTATCTCGCGGTGTGGAAAGAGCATCACACCATTGCGAGAAATTAAACACCCGGGTCATCCTTCAAATTCGGGCGCCAATACAAAGTATAAGTTTGTCCGCCCCAGGCATCGAACTCGGGTTTCCTCACTCCGGAGTAAGTACATAGCTCTCCCAACCAAGCTACACAGACATGTGCTCTCACTGCTATATGCCTTTACCTTGTGTGTGTCCTGCGGTGCAGGCACTTCACAAGGTAGAAAGAGAGAAAGAGAGAGAGGTTTGTAGAAAGAGAGAAAGAGAGAGAGGTTTGTTTACTTTTGTCTCGTATGATTTCCACTTGGTCAGAAACAGGGGCTGGTGGACAAACAGATTTCAAGGCAATGTCTTACAAAGTGAAAAGGTTTTATACCGCTGTGTACAGCAGGGTCTGCGAAACAGTTTCGGCTTTTTCACTACCATCTACTGTATCTACTCATACCTCCCAATTTGCACCTGGGACCGTTAATGGTCGAAGTCTCCTGTGGCTTCACATCGCATAATAAAAAAAGATACACCAAGAAAAGTATATAGTGGTTAACTAACAAAAAAATTAAAGACCAAATTTAGGAATCTTAAGCTTTTAACTCCTGTTCTTATGAGAACAATAAAAAATACTGTGACTTATGAAAACTCTGCAGCTAATTTATTAGTTTGAAGAATGCACTACGTACTAATTACAAGAGTATTGCTACAATTTCGTGTTTTAACGGATTTCATAAAGATTCCTCGTCATAGTTCTGTGAGAGCCCACTCAGATGTTTTAACTTTGGGGCTCACTCAAACGTCTTGGCTTAGAAGTCCACTCAGATATTTTGGCTTTGGGGATCACTCAAATGCCTCTGCTTAGGCCCCACTCAGATGTTTTAGCTTTGGGGCTCACTCACATGTCTTAGCTTAAAGGCCCACTGAGATGTTTTAGTTTTGGGGTTCACTCAAATGCCTTAGCTTAGGGTCCCACTCAGATGTCTCAGCTTAGGGACCCACTCAGATGTTTTTAGCTTTGGGGCTCACTCAAATGTCTTAGCTTAAAGGCCCACTCAGATGCTTTAGCTTTGCGGCTCACTCAAATGTCTTAGCTTAGGGGTCCACCCAAATGCTTTAGCTTTGGGGCTCACTCAAAGGTCTTAGCTTAAAGGTCCACTCAGATGCTTTAGCTTTGGGGCTCACTCAAATGCCTTAGCTTAGAGGCTCACTCAAATGTCTTAGCTTATGGGGCCCACTCAGATGTTTTTAGCTTTGGGGCTCACTCAAATGTCTTAGCTTAGGGTCCCACTCAGATGTTTTAGCTTTGGGGCTCACTCAAATGCCTTAGCTTAGAGGCTCACTCAAATGTCTTAGCTTATGGGGCCCACTCAGATGTTTTTAGCTTTGGGGCTCACTCAAATGTCTTAGCTTAGGTCCCACTCAGGTGTTTTAGCTTTGGGGCTCACTCAACTGTCTTAGCTCAGGGGCCCACTCAGATGCTTTAGCTTTCGGGCTCACTCAAATGTCTTAGCTTAGGGGCCCACTCAGATGTTTTTAGCTTTGAGGCTCACTCAGATGTCTTAGCTTAGGGGCCCACTCAGATGTTTTTAGCTTTAGGGCTCACTCAAATGTCTTAGCTTAGGGCCCCACTCAGATGTAATTAGCTTTTGGGCTCACTCAAATGTCTTAGCTTACGGGTCCACCCAAATGCTTTAGCTTTGGGACTCACTCAAATGTCTTAGCTTAGGGGCCCAATCAGATGTTTTAACTTTGGGGCCCACTCAGATGTTTTAGGTTTGGGGCCCACTCAAATGTCTTAGCCTATGGGGCCCACTAAGGCTTTAATCCGGCCCTGCGTAGAACGGATCTACCGCCGAATAACAGGAACTTTTTTCTCTTTCATGCTTGAATGTATGCCGCAGGAATAAAATCCTGGAGTGTCGTCGTTCTACAGAAATATTCAGCGTAAAGTTTTAAAGTGACACCTATATTTTCCATTTGAATGAACTGGCAATGCTTTCTCATATATGCGAGTGTCACGCTGGATTTTCCTAACCCAGCACACATACGCGAGCTCTACTTTTATTTATTTATTTATTTTCTAGTCTTATTGTACGACGAGAGATTCTATCTGTGACTTTTCGTGGCCAGTAATCTAAGATTTCCACGCCTGGTAATCCATCTATCTGCTCGTGACACCTTTGGACGCAGGCGCTTGACCCTGCTTCACCCTCCCTGCAACGCACCTTCTTCCCCTCGCCTTTCAACGAGAAACGCTTGCCGCATAGAGAATCGATATCCAGTTCCCTATTTGTTGTTATCCTCCCTACCCTGTAATTTCTTGATTCAAGTAGCAGCGGCATCTGTGGGCGGGTCTTATAAAAAAAAAAAAGAAGAAGAAGAAAAAGAAAATGCATGAAAAGGGAATGAGGTGCAACTCTATATAAAAATAGGGTTGGTGGTGATAGAAAAAAGAGAGAGGATGAAATAAATAAAGTAAAATAGACGAAATATTTTTCCATAAATTCTCGGGAAACTCAAAGCGTTGCTGAAGAAATACTACACATGTTGAGTTCTTCAGGATAATAATACAGCAAAACTTGACGGAGCGGCCATCTTAAATCTTTCACCAGGGCCGGATTAGGGGGTCTATAGGGGCTATATAGCCTTGGGGCCTACCATGACCAAGGGCCCAGGAGACATGCCTGGGGAAATAATAGATAGATAGGGAGAGATAGAGAAAGAGAGAGGTTTATAAAATTGCTTTACTTTTGTCTCGTATGATTTCCACTTGGTGAGAAATAGAGGCCAGAAGACGAACAGATTTCAAGACAGTGACTCACTAAGGGTAAAGGTTCCATGTCGCTGTGTACAGCGGGATGCGAGAGAGTTTCAGCTTTTTCACTACCATCCACCCACACTTCCCAATTTGCGCTTGGAACCGTTATTGGTAATCATTAGAAAAACCAAGACAAAAAATCTAAGGTTCTTAAGCTTTTAACCTATGTTCTTATGAGAACAATGAAAAATACTGTGACTTATTATGAAAACTCTGCAGATAATTTATTAGTTTGAAGAACGCACTACGTGTTAATTACCATAAGCATATTGCTACGGTTTCGTGTTTTAACGGACTTCATAATAATTCCCCGTCATAACTCTTTGAGGGTCCACTCAGATGTCTTAGCCTTGAGGTCCGCTAAAGCTTTAATCCGGTATAAAATAAGATAATGAAAGAATAAAAATGATGGACAATGCTTGGAGACATTCCCCGTGACATTTGAATAAACATCTTCCTCACTGCAAGAACGAGCTAATACTTTGATTGATATTTTGTTCATATTTATTTATCTGCTCAAGTCGAATAAAATACGGGTTAAGGTCTAGAAACAAAACTCTCTGGAAGCAAAGCATCAAACGAACCCTTCATCAAACGCACAGGGCGATGAAGTACAGTTCAGCACCAAGCCCTGTAACACCGGTCCTGTCTTTCACCACTGCTTTGAGCAACTGTAGAGCTATTGGGTCGTTTCATAATTATTGGCCGATTCGGACACAAAGAAACAAACAGCAGTAACAGACGACTAAATGCATTTTATTCCGGAAAATGTCGGCTCTCGGCAGCAATACACTGTACCCAACGTGTTTTCAGTGCAAAAATACCACGGTGGCAGAAACTAGCATCACAGTGGTGAGAGGAATCGCTAACGGCGGAAATCACAGCATCCTTGTTAGCGAACCCTTTGCCCCTCAAGAAGTAGTCCAAATTGCGAAACATGTGAAAGTCTGAGGATGCCAAGTCAGGTGAATAAACAACGTGAGAGAGGAGCTCGCACCCCAAGGCGCTGATTTTTCGCATGCTTCCAATAGACACATGCGGTCGTGCGCCATCCTGAAGAAGCAGTATGGGACCCAAACGATTGGCGAGCGATGGGTGTTTGCTTCATAATTTCTGATGACATTCGTTAGGTTGACAGCAGCACACGTCAGAGCTGAGACGGGCTGAGCCCGAGCCCGAAAGCCCGAAGCAGAGCCAGGGCTGTAGAATGTTTACTGAGGTTCGGGCTCAGCCGGGCTCGGGCACTTACAGAGAGGGAGAGCGAGGGAATTTTTTTCTTTTTATATATAAACGTGATTTTATATGATTTAGTAAATGAGACACTTTATAGTTGGTAAAGGGAATCCTTCGGCAACTGGTTTTGGTTAGGGAGCGGGCATTCGAGATGGCTATTTATTCCGGGCTTGAGTATAAAATGCCATAGGCCGCGCATTAGTGTGTTTCTGCAAAGAAGAAAAAGCTTCTTCAAGAACTATAGATATTGGATAGTTGATAGCATACCGTCGATAATTTACCCCCTATCTCCACGCAGTAGCTCCCTGCTAATTCTATTTAGCAACGTACATATTGCAGCGCATTTGAGCAACCTACAGTTGCAGCACCTTCTGATCATTTTGGATGCCCGGCCGCCCGAAGCACTTCAGGTGGAAACGAACGCTCAAAGAAAATCGTACAGTTGCACTGTAAAAGCAGATAGAGGTCCCTTCCAACCACTTTCCATTTGAGAAATACATTGGTTAATTGCAGGAGGAGGAGAGAGTGGAAGTGTGGAAAAGGAGATTTTTTTATTATTATTTAATGGTTGAATAGGTTACCAGTTCTCGGGCTCGTTCGTGCCCGGGCTCTATCTTGCAATATAAAATTCGGGCCCAGGTGGGCTCGGGCTGATATACCACGGGCTCGGACGGGCTGTGGCTCCGAAAGTTGAGCTCGATCTCAGCTCTAGCACACGTCCGTTGTGATTTTTTGACCTTTTGGCAAAAACTCATAATGAACCACAGTCTTGGCAGTCCACCACACAGAGATCAGAACCTTCTGTGGGTGCAACTCGGGTTTGGACATGTGTTTGTGTGGTTACCCTTTATCGAGCCACGGCGCTGTTCCCTTCCTTTTGTCATAAAGCACCCATTTTTCATCAGCCGCAAGGATCGGATGCAGAAAGGGAGCACTAGCCTCACGTTTTTGGAGGGCAATGCATGTTTCCAGACGTCGTATCTGCTGCTGTTCGGTCAGTTCGTGTGGAATCCAGGTATCCAGTTTTTAACTTTGCCCATAGCTTCCAGGTGTCTGGAAACTGTCGCTGATTGTACGACAAGTTCGGCGCTGAGATCATGTATTGTGGACGTTTGGTTTCCTTCCACTTTCCGCCTTAAATATACAGTGACACACAGAACCGGACGACCGGCTTCTGGCTTATGGTCGATGGCAACATCACCGGCATGGAACTTGGAAAACAATCTACGGACAGTTCTGTCACTCGTTGTTCCAACAACCCACGCTCTATTGACATTTGCGAACGTTTCGGACACATTCCGGCCAAGTTTGAATTTGTGCAAAATCACTGATCTCACGTCGGGTTGCTCCATCACGTCCCCAACTGCTAAGATCTGTTTCAAATACCGTTTTATACGCGTGAACTGAACAGATTCAATTTGCATGAGCGTTTGGTAGTTCCTCCTACGAGGCGTCCCTCGTAACCGGCTGTGCAAATTCGCCTTGTAGGCATCGGCCAATAATTACGAAACGACCCAATACATAGAACGCAATAATTTCACCTCTGATTGTTGTGCCTGTTTTGTGTTTAGGTTGTCATTTTGCTCGTAAACGTGCTCGTTTTCTGCTTTTCCTCACTCTAAAAGACAGCTCAGAAACCTTGGATCGCCTCTTAAATTATCATTGTGAAGTGTCTTGTGTATTCTGTTTTTTACATTGTACCAGTGTTTTCCCTTTTTTTTTTGTGGTCCTTTAATTTTTCGTTTGCCATTTGCACCATACCATGACGTATTTGTGTTCCTTGTTACGTAAAAGTGTGTGTGTGTGTTTTGATTTTCTTTTTGTTCAGTTTTCAGTTAAAAACCGTAGGACTTGGCTCTCTTTCGCTCCCTTGGAGCCCTTTGGCCCCCAAAACGCCTGCAATCCAATTAATCGACAATACAAATGTGTGGTTTTTTTTCTATTTGATCCATTGCTAGTGTGAGCTTTTACGACCGTCTATTGTGCACACGTGAGCTAAAAAGTAGACGTCCATTTGTAGCGAAATAAGCCTTTTTTTGCCGGTGGTGGTTCGAATCATCACCCCCTTATAGCTTATAGGCCCGCGCACCGGATTGTGACGTCACTAGTGTAGGCCGTAGTCAGAGAGAGGGTATGCTGGGCGCGGAACGGCGATGTGCGAAGTGAACGCGTCTTTACGCACACCAACTGAACAAGTCACGCGTTCTTTGGAGTTTCATTGCATTTAAATAAGGACTTCTGTGGGTTTTTTTTTTTTTTGTTGTTTTTTTTTAAATAACTGCAGTTTACACGTTTGTTTTATAATCTTTTAAAATACAAATGAAAAAGAAATTACAGCGTAAAATCTAGCGTAGCAATAATTTCGACGTAAAAGTTAAGCAAAACAGATTCGTCAACTTAATGAAAGCATCGCTGTCATTTCACTGGAACTGATAATCCATTCTTGTAATCGAAATTATAAAATGTTGCCATAGTTGCACTTGAAGTTACAGTGTCGTCATTGTGAAATTCACCGAATCATTCTTGTACTTGTGAACAAATTCTCGTATTTGAAAGATTAGTTTGAAAGCCCATTACGAAGTACCGCCGTTGTTTCAAAAGATATCAATTGACAAATTTAAGGAATCAGTTCATTCTTTGCGAGCTTACGACTACGAAATATTGAGTAATGAAATAATTACTTTAGTGAAAATGTATTTTCATATCAGAAAGTAGCTAGCAATTTATGTGCAATTCATGTTCACTAATATACACTAAAGAGCAATTGAATTAGAGACAGCTGGCGTTATGCAAATGTGGCGCTGTGGGCGGCCCTGTAAACGGAAACGACATGACGTATGCAGCGATCCGACAATATAAGGAGTGATGCGACGGGAATCAGTAAGAGTCGGATGCAGTATGGGTAGGATGAAGGATCTAAGCGCATTTGATCGTGGGCAAATTGTTGGGGCCCGACGAATGGGTCACTCCATCTCGGAAGTAGTGCAGGTACTGGGATTTTCACGAGCCACTGTGTCACGGGTGCACCGTGAGTACATCGAATCCGGAAAAACCATCCCTGCAAGGGCAACTCCTGTGGACAACAGCGTGTGGATGAGCGGGGTCATCGTCGACTAGCTCGCATTGTAACAGCAGATAGACGGGCCACAGTGCAAGAAATCACTCGGCAATTTAACGCTGGTGCACAAAAACGTGTTAGCAGCCACACCATCCAGAACTATCTCCTCGCTATGGGGTACGCAAGCCATCGTTCCACGAGGGTACCGCTGCTGACCGCACATCACAGGGTGCAAAGATTAGCATGGGCGCTGGAACATCGCTACTGGATCCTACACATGTGGAAAAATGTTGCCTGGGCTCATGAGTCGTGATTCACGTTGGTACATGCGGATGGCAGGGTACGAGTACGGCGCAAATCACATGAAGCGATGGATCCTTCTTGCCAGCAGGGTACTCTTCAAGCTCGTGGAGGTGGCATTCTCGTCTGGGGACTGTTTACGTGGACTCAAATGGGACCCCTGGTACGTGTGACATCGTCCCTCACAGGTCAACGTTACCGGGATGTCCTGGACGACCATTTGCTCCCGTTTGTGGGTCTTCAACACCCCACTGGAGACCTCATCCTGCAACAAGACAATGCAGCTCCCGAATTGTATCGGAATGGTTGGGTGAACACTCCACCGACGTGACCTCGCTTCGTTGGCCAGCTAGGTCAGCTGACCTTAATCCCATCGAGCACATCTGGGATACCATCGAGAGAGATGTTCGAGGCTCTGACCTCCTCCATCAAATCTTCGTGAACTGTGGGAACTTGTTCAAGGGTCGTGGATCCGTATGGCTACCCAACGCTTCCGGTGTCTTGTCGAGTCCATGCCGAGACGAATCGCCGCCGTCATCAGGGCGAAAGGTGGTGCTACACGTTACTAGACAAGTATCTCTAATTCAATTGTTCTTCAGTGTATATAAAAAATGTCAAGATGAAAAACTGAATTTTTTCCTGTGCGATTTTAAATTATTACCAAAGGCTCAATAAAACGCCTTTTAGCATACATACGTGCAGTGAATTGCTGCTTGATATACTTATTGCAACAAATAAATTAAGATTTTAAGGAAATTACGCAACTGTTACATTATTAAATGTACAATAACGACATTTTAATGACTTAACAAGTTTTCCTAATTTCAGTACCATCTAGTTGTGGACAACTTCATTTTGGTAAGCAAATATGAAGTTTATAATTTTTGTCTTGCAGAGCACTATTTAAAAAAGTTACCTTGCCAAAGGTTTAAAACATCTGTATTAAGTATATTAGTAGCATTAAACAGAACTATTTGGATCCAGAATATAAACATTTCTTTTTATCTGGAAAAATACGAGTACTTACTGGCATAAGTTTCCTGAAATTTGATTTTCAAGAAGTATTCAGGAAAACTACCAATGTACAAATAATTATGTTTGTGTAGTTCTTTGTGTATCACAAACACAATTTGATAATTTGTCCGTTAGCTGTTAATCTTCGAGCACCCTCGACAGCTCGACCACCCACCACGCATGACCAGACTACGTCACTCAGCTTCCGGTATACCTCCCCTACGTCACTCAGCTTCCGGTATTCGGTGTGCGGGCCTGTAGCTATAAGGGGATGATGTTCGAACACACTTCTTCCTGCTCCGGCATCGGACATTCTCCCTATATTGAACAACGCCGGCAAAGGCTGATCGCTGCAACCTGTCGTTTTGATATGTGCGTAAGCTCTGATTTAAGTGCGTCACACGCAGACTAGATCAAGACTGCAAAACAAAGTGTTAAGTAAGATAGTACAACTATACTAGTTATCCGAATTTATTGGCGTAGATAAAATCAAGGTTTCCAAGCTTTCGCACATCAACCAGATGGCTTTCTCAAGGAAGGTGGACCACAAACTGGATAATAGAACGTTTCAACTGTTGAACGTGGTGACTTGACTTCACAATAAACGAAGAGATGCGAACATAATTATTCAATAAAAACACGAGGCATCGTGTTCGTTTTGCACGCGGTATCCTTGGAGGAAAACAAAAGGCATTCATTATTTGAAGAATTGGTTCCAAACTCATGTTAATTCTAGCGAGACGCTATCATTGCAGGCCTCATCGTTGGTAATGACCTCCAATGTTTCCCGAATGGCAGTGGATTTAGGAGTAGAGTAGGAAGCTAATTTCTTTATGTCATCCCACATAGGATCAGCGGACTTGAACTGGACATCTCTGGATAGGGCCGTGGTTAATTTGCCGTTCTTTATATCCCTCTTATGCAGGTTGACTCTAATTCTAAATGAACGTTTGGTCATGCCAACGTAGTATCGCGTGGAGCCATCCGGATATTGTGGAGGGATGGCATAAACACCTGTTTCGTTGGAAAGTGGGAGCTCGTCAGTATTTCGCTTAAGCGTAGCGTATAAAGATGTCGGAGATCTTATGCCGACACCGAGGTTCATCTTTCTGACCGCGTTCTTCAGTTTATAGGAAACATTTGGTACGTAAGGAACAGGGCCCAGACAGCGTAGCCGCGGCATAGAAAGATCGGCTTGCCTCTTTTTGTTTCTTTCGATATATCTATGTACCTTGTTCGGATCGTATTCTGCTTCAGTGGCCAAATCGATAACACTTTTTAATTCGCTTAGTCTAGAAGGAACATCGGAGTCTAGAAAGAACATAAAGTGTCATGTATTTCTCAAAGATGTTTGATAACAAAATATTTAGAACATTCCTTGCTGTTACAAATGAAAAAAAAAACTATTATATAACATAATAGTTTCTTACAAGTAGAGAGAAAGGTAGCTGAATAATAGTAAACAAGTTAGTAAAATCATGCAATCCATTGATTATGATACGTTTTTCAACATACCAGAAATTATTACTCAAGTTATGTGGATAATGGCTGTGGAATAAATCTCGCTCCTGTGTCCTGACCTTTGACCCCATATCGATTATATATTCAACAGAACCGGTTCAGTATACCTGAGGAATAGCATACTAAAGGTTTGTCGCAATAGAAGCAGTTTTACGCAAGTTATGAGAATAATGACTGTGGAATAAATCTTGCTTTTGTGCAATGACCTTTGACACCATTCCGTTGATTTTCAACAGAACCGGTTCACTATACCTCCGGAACAACATGATAACGTTTTGTCCCAATCGAAGCATTTTTAGGTAAGTTATGATGCACAAGGGCAATGGAATGGATCCCACTCCAGTGTCCTGACCTTTGACTCCATTTCGCCCATTTTCAATAGGGTTCGTCCCAAGTTGGTTCCCTACCACATACTAAAACTTCATCGAAATCGAACCATTTTTACGCAAGTTAAGCCGCATAAGGGCAATGCAATAATTCCCGCTCTTATGTCCTGCCTGACCTTTGACCCCATTTCGCCCATTTTCAATAGGGCTCGTGCCCAGGTGGTTCCCTACCACATACTAAAATTTCATCGAAATCGAACCATTTTTACGCAAGTTATGACGCATAAAGGCAATGGAATGGATCCAGCTCCTATGTCCTAACCTTTGACCCTATTTCACCCATTTTCAGTAGGGTTCGTCCTCAGGTGGTTCCTTACTACATACTAAAATTTCATCGAAATCGAACCATTTTTACGCAAGTGATGACGCATAAGAGCAATGGAATGAATCCCGCTCCTATGTCTTGACTTTTGACTCTATTTCGCCCATTTTCAATAGAGTTCGTCCCCAAGTGGTCCCCTACCACATACTGAAATTTCGTCAAAATCGAACCATTTTCACATAAGTTATCGTGCGGACGGACGGATGGACGGACAGACGTACGGACAAAGCTGGAGCATATACGCTTCTTCAACCTACGGTTGGAAAGCGTAAAAAAAAAAAAGCATATATTGTATAGCATTTAATTGAAAATTAATTCATTTCCCGATCGGGCAAAGCAAAAAGGGATAAACAGGTTATCGTAGCTGGCAAAATTTCTCCATGAGAAAGATTCATACTTTTAGTAATCAATACTACGACATTTAGTTAATAAGACCAAATTACATAAATAAATTAATTAAGCAAGCTAAATCTTTACATTTAAAAAACAGTAAGTGAATCGTTAGAGTATTAAGTCATGATTACGAAAAATTGTCTTCATTTATTCGTGACTACAAAGGAAACCACTCCTACGTATTATCGAGCATCTTGGAGTAGTAATAAATGACAACTAAAGAAGTCTACTGACAGCTGCTCTTTTATTTCCAAACGAAAAGATTCAATGCACATTTTCTCAATAAAAGTCGGAAAGTAATCTATGTATGAGGCTGTACCGAAAGTAATGCTAAAGTGGGCATAGCTTTTTTATTAACTGACAGAGGTCATTCAAATTGCACAAAGGTACTACTTATCATAGTCTCCATCACAAGCGATGCATTTGCGCCATCGTTGAATCCGACTCTCGAATCCTCTTTGAAAAAACTCAGGTGTGGACTGCTGTACCCACTTCTTCACAGCCACTTTCACTTCGTCTGTGTCATCAAACCGTTGCCCCCGGAGACTGTCCTTCATTGGACCGAACAGGTGGAAGAAGGATGGCGCCAGATCTGGGTTGTACGGTGGATGAGGTACCACCCACCAACCTAATTTGCTGATCGCCTGATTTGTTGTCAAAGATGCGTGTGGTCTCACATTGTCATGGTGCTCGACGGGACACCCTTGATCAAAGTCGCTTTCTGTGTCTTTAACAGCAGAGTGTATTGCAAAGTGTTTGAAATATCAAATTGCGGTTGACCCACGGCTCCAAATAATTCATCCTACCCCGTAATTTGGCAGTTTTTGACAGTGCCAGACCGAATGTAGGAGACTGCCAGTGTGCTTTTTTAGGACTGCACCAATAAATCACAGTCGAGTCTATAACGTAAATGTCTTTTCGTACTGATACGTTATTTTAAAAACATAACCATACGATGAAATAGTTCCTAAAGTAAACCTTAACGACCAGACGAAACATTTATACAGAAGTCAAACTTACGGAAATGATGCTTTATTTCTCCAGCACAGATATAGCACTTCACATAACAAATCAGAATTAACACTCCACATTAAACGCTCCACATTTCACATTCCACCACCATGCTCCACAAGCAACTGTTGTATCGTAGTTTATATCTCTGGTTCTTATCTCATAACAGGCATACGTCACGTTCAATCCACCTCAATTGTGTTGCCAACAGTATTCGTTTGAGAGAAAAGATATCACGTTAAGTGTGAAGTATAACTGAGAACAAACTCAAGATTTACATAGGGAAAGAAACTAAAAAGGAAAGTTAATTGAGAATATACGTCACAAGTCACATTATTGTGTGACCACCTCCTACTTTTGACGTCGACAGCGCGCAGCCAATGAAAGAAGGCACGTGTCATGAGCTGGCTTTGGCGGTATACAATGTGTGCTGTAGACATCCTGAAAACATATCTCTCGTTGCTGTCATGGATAAAAGGAGCGGTTTATCAGATTTGCAAAAAGGGATAATTACCGGCTTTCAGGCCAAGGGTGGTAGCATTTCTGAAACAGAGCAGTTTGTGAACTGTTTGCGTGCTGCTGTGATTAAAGTGTATCGTGATTGGAGAAATGGAACTACTGCCAATAAACGACGTGGAAACTGCGAAGAACCACGTGCCAGTGATGTGAGAGGTGAACGTCGGCTTCGAAGGTGCGTGACGGCCGATCGACAGCTTACATTGGAGCAACTCACTGGCCGAATGAACCAGGGAGCTACCGGAAGTGTGTCTAAAACGACAGTTCAGCGAACCTTGCTGCTCATGGGGCTTCGATGCAGACGGATGGTCACTACACCTATGCTAGCAAAGTGCATCGGCATAACAGGTTTACATATTTGCATGGCAGTATCGGAATTGGACCTCCGGTGTTTGGCAATGTATTGCCTTCTTCGATGAGTCACGTTTTCTGCTTCATCGAACGGATGGGCGTTTGCGTATAAGACGAGAAACATCGGAAAACAAACACTCTTCAACCATTGCTGGCAGAACAAAAGTTGGTGGAGGCAGCGTGGTCTGGGAAATGTTTTCGCGGCATTCCCTAAGTCCACTCATATACCTGTGGAATGCACTATGGACCAAATTCGTTATAAATCCATCCTTGCAGACCACGTACACCCATACATGCTGATTGTCTTTCCTTGGGCGGATGGGATCTTCCAGCACGACAATGCGACGTGTCACACAGCTAGAAATGTCCGAGAATGGTTGGGGCTGGGAGAGCACGATGAAGACTTCAAAGTACTTCCCTGTCCCCCTAATTCCCCAGATTTAAACCCAAATGAGCATCTGTGGGACCACCTCGATCGTGTTGTTCGGTCTATGGATCCTCCGCCACGCACTCTCCAGCAGCTGTCAGATGCACTGCAGTCAGATGGCTGGCTCCACATACCTGTGAACACCTTCCAGCAACTTATTGAGTCACTCCCAGCCCGTCTAGCTGCTATCGGCGCTGCACACGGCGGTTGCTCTGGATATTAGGTGATGGTCACATGTGACGTACCTGCCAGCAGGACGCACACGACATAAAGGCAGATAGCAATCAGAATGAACGTCTGCGTAGCTCAGTTGGTAGAGCGACTTGTTCCGGAATAAGCGGACTCGGGTTCGATTCCCGGCGTAGACCAAAAATGACGGAGAAATTTACTTCGTTATAAGGGCACCCGAACTATCCGGATGACCCGACCGTTCAAAATCTCGCATTGGTGTGATGTTCTTTCCACACCGCGAGAGAGGAAAATCAGAGAATCTCATCTCCAGCGCTTCGAAAAATAAATGTGTGTGACGTTGCATTCCACACACCAGATCGACTGGGAGTTCTCAAGTGCACGTTCTACAGTGGATGGCTGCCTGCAACGATTCATGGTCACGGCTGACCCGTGGGCCATGCCCCCGGCCCTCTTTCTGGGGGGGGGTGACGTACCTGCCAGCAAGGACGCACACGACATAAAGGCATATAGCAATCAGAATGAACATCTGCGTAGCTCAGTTGGTAGAGCGACTTGTTCCGGAATAAGCGGACTCGGGTTCGATTCCCGGCGTAGACCAAAAATGACGGAGAAATTTACTTCGTTATACACAATAAAGTGATTCGACCGTGTATATTCGATTTACTTCAAAGGTTTGCCCCCACCCCACCCTGCTTCTGGAGTTGATGATATATCACCTGGGCCGGTATTCGGAGCGTCAGGCCACTTCTTCTAAGACTACGCTGGTTAGAGCCCATTCATGAACTCATTGTATTTATAATTTTCTAAATAAGCTATATTTCGTTATGTGACTGATAATACAATTTTTATGGATTCTGGAAAATGGAAATTCACTTAAACTTTTGTTTGAGAACTAAACCGGAAAGGTTCTATCCAAGAATGGGATTTTTAGTAGGAAATAAATATAAATTTTCAAGTTTATGACTCTGGTCATATTATATTTTATTTCTGAACTGAGGAATCGCTGAAAATTCTTAGTCGACACAAACATACACATAGTGAAGACTGGATCAAAAGCACTTTTCTTAATTGCTTTTTCTCTATTTAGCGACATTACTTTTCTTCTAGAAAAAAAAAAGATTCTAGAAAAAAAGAAAGTTTTCCATTATTCAGTATGTTAAATAGAAAGAAAACGACATAAAAATGACAGGAGGCCGCCTGTGCTTTATCTTCTTTGTCCGCTAGAGGATCAACGAACGGTGGATTAACGGCAGAAATCTCCAGACAACTTTAAACGCAATTCTCCGAAATACACCGATAGATGGCGCTGTACAAAACAACACTTGTAAGAGCTCCTTGTCACTCCATCCCAGTCTTGCAATTACAGCTGAATATCCGATATCCCTCTTTCTTTCTTTTTTTTTTTTTTTTTGTTTTCAGTGAATTCGTAGACATGATTGCTTTCGCAGAGGTGGCCAACAGAAAGAAGGCTACTAAAATTTCGCTGTGGCTCACTCGTCAGCATGAAAAGTTAGGATGAACCAATGTTTAACTTTACTGAACAGCTGTCAGAATGCCATTCGCTGTGGCTCACTCCATGCGCGCCTGCAAGAAAATTTTTCAAGGGGGTCAAAAGTGTAATTAATTAAGGTTTGGCTAATATGTAGAAAACAGTAATTCGTGAAAATGAAAGATTAATATTATTTTACTGCTAACTTACTGCACTAGAACACTACTACTAGTACTTTTATTATCATTAATTGATGCTGCTCTTGAAGAAAGAGTATGTTAGTAATAGTCATGTATTATCATGTACATTATTAATAACTGTTTTCAAAATAATGAACAGTGTCAAGCAGGGACACACCAAGCCTTTTAAGTTCAGCACACACCACCCTGAGCGGAACTTGTTCGGGCGTACACCTTACGATTTGCTAGGCTTTCCGCTTTCGCGTTATCGTTTTCCAATTCCTGATTTCCAATAAAAATGTGATATTAAATTAAACGCCCCAAAATCTATCTTTCCTTGTGGTCCAGTTCTGTGAGTGTAAAAAAAAAAAAAAAAGTAATAAATAAAATAAAATAAAATAAAGGGAAAAATAATTCTACAGGGGGGTCAAGTGACCCCTGTGGGCGCCCATGTTTATGGTACTGATTTAATTGATATTTATGTTACATGCAGTGTGGAATCTTCTGTCTCATATCGTCAGATTCCATCCCACTGACAGTTCCCTTACAAGCAGTCTGAACATGGATGAAATCTATTCCTGTGTTCCCTAAAACACGTTTTCCAATACCATTTGACTCATACGATAACAGTCTTGTGATTACCTCTTAAACTAAACAGTGGGGAGAGGAGGGAAATTTTAAGGGAAAGATGGGGAGTCATACAAAACACCGAACTAAAGAGCTAAATGCTCATTACATTCTAAGAAAATTGGCCAGAAATAACACCCCAATTTCTAAGCTCAGTTGTACTGCAGTGTTAAGTAATATTACTTACAAAACGATATTTAGTGAGAGCTGGTAAATTCATACTTGTAGATGGCGTACAATTCCGGAGGAAATTATGCCCCCCAAACCTAGAACAGCGCATTTATTCCTCGCTCTAAGACTTTTCTCTTATTTTACAAGAAAAAAGAATTAAAAAAAAATTATAAATCATTATTTTTGAGGCCCACTAGGATCGCATGGCCTTATTTGTGTCCGGGCTTCGTTGGCTTCGCTGTAAATCCGTCCCTGATCCTCGTTTTATGTCGTGCAAAGACGGTCATTTGGGAAACGTCCAATCCGCGTGCACGTTCATTCTCAATTGGCAATAAAGAAGCCGTTCTTCTGCCATTGTGCTCCGTAAATACGTTTTGATGAGTTCTAGTTTTAAAAAAGAACGTTCATCCGTGGCCACAAACATAGGAATTAGCAAAAACGAAAGGTACGCAAAGTGATAGAAAGAGAAGGCAGGAAAACGTATATTATCGGAGTTATTTCCGTAATATTAAAAATAAGTGATTTAACATGACTATCGGCGATTGTTCAATAAGCGAAGTAATGCACGATAATTGTATTACCATTGTCTTTTCTTGCCTTACTGTAGGATGAATTTTGTGTTTCACCTTTTGATAATGTGATACAAAAGTCTTTGTGCTACTAGACAGACATTGAAAGGTTATCACGTATTACCATCAATTTTTCTTTGCTACTGTAAGAACGGACATATTAACCATGTTAATTTATAACAATGCTGAACATTATATTAATTTTTTCATGAAGAAAAAGACATTACAAGCCCAAAAAGGCGACAGAAGGTTCGCGAACATTTTTATTTTTCTGATGTCGAGAGCCTCAAACAAAGAACTTTAGTTTCTCACGCCTTAGAAAGGGAGAGGCCTTTTCGACGAACTGATAACATCTTCAATGTTACCGCGACTTTTGCTGTACATTGTTAGTGTCGCCCAGCCGCCTAAAAGCCTGGAAAACAGCCATCTACCTTTGTGTAAATATAACAATGTATATTGTGTTATTGCAAGAATGTACTTCGGCGGTAGGATTACTTTCTCAAAGGGGGCACTTAGTAATGGACAGATCTGACAGAACCGCAGAGACACGAGGGGTAGGATTAAAACCCATCAGCGAGGCACGCCGAGCCAACGCCCAGGGTGTGGTCGGGGAAGGACATCAAAGGTGAACCACGTGGCCGGAGAAGGTGAGCCACATCAACAGGTTAGCGAGAGGGCAGGGTCAGCGCCGAGGTCTTCGCGCATGCGTAGCGCGGAGGAGGGGAGACTAGCAGGTCTCTTGAAGAGGATCTGTTAGTCAGTCTGCTTTCGTCCAACAGAGAGAGGAGTTCTCCGATAGAAGGGGCGCGAAGCGTTTGCCTTTTTGTGAGCAGAGAGACGCTCCGACGACGGAGGTCCGACGCTCTGGTTGAGTTTAGCGAGCGTCTATCCTAGAAGAGATAGAGTGCTCAGCTGCAGCGGTACAGGTCCCAGTCAGGACTCCTGCTGGCGCATCAGATATTCCTCTGCAGTGAATTCGATCTTAGCACAGGGTAAGATTGAAACGTATCGACAGAGGAGAATAGTTAGACTACTATTCATAATAGTCCCAGAGATATAGATCTGCCTTATAGTAGGTAGATTCTTTCTAGAACGCCAACGCCGAGAGGGATTTTCTTCGGAAGTGGTTATCCTAGCTTTCGTGTCCACGCCACTCTTCAGGTCTGATCCTTAGGGAGAGCTGATGTTAGAGAAAGAGTAATCCATCGCCGTCAGGAACCTAACTGATTATGTAATAAATGTTTGTGATTTCAATAGTAACTCCTCTTGATATAATTATATCTTAGTGTGAGTATTATTCTGTCCGTTCAGCTGTTTCGATCCGCCTTCCCGATTCACAGATTTCAATAACAAAGTGGGGAAGGCTTTGTTTGTTCGCTCGAATAGAGTTTGGGCAGTGTTTCAGAGAAACACCAACACTTCCTTGTGTCTGTGAGAAGCCATTTAGCGTGGACGCCTCAGATCCATAAGTAGGAGGCGGAGTCACGACACGTGACCAGTATCTTCGCTCTCACAGCTACCTTTCTTACTTTCCGTACCATCAATGTTATCTGACAATGGGCCCCTCAAGCGGCTGGGCCCTAAGTGCGATTGCACCGCTTCGCTCTGTGGTAGCAACGCCGCCGTCTTTCAGAGATAGAAACGGGTCACGGGTCAAAGGGTCGATAATTTCTTTCGGGGGAAACGGGTCGGCTCAAGGTGTTCCTTATTCTATTTCGACAGGTTTTATTTTCGAAAAGAAAAGAAAAAACATTTGAAAGAAAAATGTGTACTGTGGAATTCTATGCTCGATACTGGTGTCAGCGGAGTGAAAAATGATTTGCCATACAAAAATATTGTCTTTTCTTTCGTAAAGTAACAAAGATTTCCACCGACCGACAGACTATACGGCGCCGACGTTGGACGCAACACCACCATATCGTAAAACGATACTTCCTTTGCGTTTGTTTTCTGTGCAATTGTCCGGAACAGGATACAGGCAAACGCCTGTCGCCTGCTTCTCTGGTGATTCAGTTTCTCACACTCCGCGTGTCACACCCCATCGGGCGGGTATAATTTTTTTGGAACGCTTTCCGTTTCCATTTCTCACACCACATAAGAAATGACTTTCTGTTGTCCGAATCACATGTTTTCAAAATAAAGCTGTAAGTGATGCAGTAAATTAACTTTTTGATACGATACTTTATAGTCCCAACTGCACAGAGATCGTTGTGTTCTCGTCTGTCTGTCTGTATGTATGTCTCTTTTTCTCTCTTCCTCCCTACCCCTTGCGAGAAGTCAACACACAAAAAGGCGTGACGATCAGAGAAAAAAATTTGAAGGTGTTACATAATGTACGTGTATTCGAATAAAGTTTTAATGACTTCAGCTAACTTGATTAACCATACAAACGTCAAATCAAAACGACGCAGAAACTTCATAATATCGTATAAAGCACCATTTTGAAATGACTGTATGAAAACAATAAAAAAAAAAAAAAAAAGCGCAGGCAAAAATTTCGTTAGGGGTCCGGATCCCGTTCAGAGGGTCCTATGGATCGTCCTTGAACATATAAGAAAATTCTGCAAATAAACAAATGACAAAGAAAAAAAAAAAAGAAAGGCGAGGGAAAAACTGTACCAGAAACAGGTGCTAAAGTTTCAATTCAAATTTTAGTTAGATTGTACATAGTGATTTTTGCGCCATCCCTTGAGCTGCGCCCCACTAATTAGGGGTATGCAAATATCTCCACCGTTTTAAGGAGACAGGAGCAATCAGGAAACCAGTACACATTTATTCAACGAAATGTTGGCCGTTAGCATCAATGACTTTTTGCCATTTTTCAGGCAACAAATGAATGCCCCTGAGACAGAAGGACTCGGGTTTCGAGCTGAAGAACGCAGTGACAAAATTTTCCACCTCTGGGTGGTGAACCGCTGTTGGGCTAGGGGCATGTTGCATAGGGCGAAACAGATGAAAGTCTGAGGGTGCAAATTCCGGGGAGTAAACCGGGTGCGGCAAAACCTTCCAGTGTAACTGTTCAAGGGTTGATTTCGTGGTGGCATCGTTCAACAACTAATCGCTATATCGATTAGTTGGATAAAACGATTCAAGGGTTGATTTCGTGGTAGTCGTTCAGTTTCATCAAATGATCGCTATATCGTTGAGCAGTGATTGTTTCGCCCGGTTTCAACAGTTGGAAGTACAACACTCCGTGCATATCCCATCACTTCCCCCCGTGAATATCCTGTTTTGCAGTGGATGTTGATGTCTGTCCTGGGTCGACCCAGGATCGCTTGCATACGGGGATGTCGCAACAGACCAATTTTTCATCCCCGGTGACAACCTTTCACAAGAAAATTTTCCCTTGAAACCTCTTCAGCAAAGACATGCCGACGCCCAATCGTTGACCAATATTACGCTCCGCTAGAGTATGCGAAACCTACTTACCAATCTTCTGGATCTTTCCCAAGAATTGTAGACGCCGTTCCACCGTGGATTGAGCCATTTTCAAACGTTTCGCCAGTTGTGTGGCATCCTCTTGCAACAGCGATTCCAGTTCCTCGTCTGCGAGTTCCTGCGGTCTACCTGCACGTGGCTTGTCTTCCAAGCTTAGATCACATTTCTTAAACCTGACAAATCATTCTCGACACATCCGCTCACCCATAACCGTTTCGCCATACGCTTGATATATTGAACCGTATGCTTCACTCGCACATTTCCCTAAATTAAACATGAATAATAAACAGTGCCGCAAATGATCTTTATCGACCGCCATGCTTGGCTTCATGTATGAACTGACAGCACGGGTCGCCGGCCGGTTAGACCCCTACAGCGTCCGCTAGCGAGGGCGGAGGAAACGTTTACATACCGCTAATAATCAGAGCCGGGTCTGGTCAAATTACGTGACGTACGGGTCCGGGTCCAAAATTTTTGAACCGTTTCCAACTCTGCTGTCCTTCAGTTGGATTTTAAGAAGCGAACATATGTTTACGCTTCCTAGCGTTGACACTATGCACTGTTTGAAACCAAAACTGTACGTTAAATGGCCTTCGTAGTAAAAGGTATCGGAAGGTAAAAGTAATTTTTGAAGCACTATACGGAGTAAGATATATTTCGAATTTAATAGAATGTGCATTGATGCCCTCTATCGGCGTGGTTGGACACCGGAAAATGGCCACAACGTGTGTGTCGTCATTCTCACAGTGCAGGTTTCCAACTTTTTCTGATCGGACTAATAGTTGCAGAGATGTGGATATCCATAGACGGGTAGACGGATGGACATAGTGATACTATTGTATACATAAGCACATACCTTTTTTCAAACGAATATGCTCAAAAAAAGAAGCAGTAACGTTTGTTTGTCTAAGCGAAAAATTTTACTCTGCGTGTGATGCAGTATATACTTAATGTCAAAAGGAAAGGTCTTTGTTTGTTTGTTGTATTTTTTTTTGGGGGGGGGTTCAACGACCACCTTGAGCAGTTCAGTGGGCAGTGAGCAGTCGTCCATCTCCCTCCTTTAGAGCTATTGGTTCGAGGGAAGGGGGAGAATCAGTGCCATAAGATAAACACAACATTCATGCCTCACCGGAATTCGAACCATCTTAGGATAATAGTCAGTAGCCAGCGCTGAAACCACTGCGCAACCAGGGCATCAAAGGAAGATCGTTCAGGTGATGTACAAATTGTTAAACACAGACACGCCCAGTTTCTCGCATGCTGTAATGTGAGATTCTCAAAGAACTTTTAATTCACCTATACTGGAAGTTCTGAACAACGGTTTAAACTGCCGGTTTCATTTATTTTCTTCAAGTTTGATCCTCTGGTAACAATCACTAACAAAATTCTTAGATTTCATGGAAATCGGAAAATAATATTAGTAATGGACGGTTTTTGAAGAACTGAAAGTGTATTTACGAACAAAATACTGATTCTATTTCAATCGTTTTCAACAGGCCAAGTCCTCTGACTGCCGGGTACAGAATATTAATATTGTATCCCACTGTGAACGGTAAAACAATGCATAGTAATAATAAAATCAAAACCCTAACTCTTGAACTGGCGAATATCTGTTGTGGTGCTCTTCTTCCGAACATCGAATTTGACTAAGGGTTCCGCCGAAACTTAGTGTAGTTTTAACAAGCAGTTCGCGCGAACCGGAACGAAGCTGTAGATCACCTGTGGCTTTTTATTACCCTTAACGCTTCAAGACTAAGACTTTCCTTTTGCTGTGGCATTTGCAAGATTGCAACTGAAACTCGTAACAATGGTGAAATCTGAAGGAAAATGAGGGAAATTCGAGAGAAAAGAATTCAACGGAAATGTTTTTTAGTTTCTGCGACTTCGCTGAGAAAAATCGAAGATCTAAGTATTGCGGTAATATGGCACTAAAATTAAAATTTTTGGAAACATGTAGTAAGCACTATGAAATTTTCTTTGGAGCCACTTAGCCTGACTCACATTGTTTCTTCCTTATTTACGACACGACGGTTATGTGATGCTTTGTGAATTACGTGATGCAGCTAACATTCGATTTTACGACACCGTTCGGCGCCTCTGTTATGAAAAATTCGAACTGGTGACATGGTAGCGTATAACATGCTTTTTTTTTTTTTTTTTGATTTCGCAAGCTGAACCATAATTATCATATTTCGCTGAAGAAAACTATGAGCAAAGAAATTAGTTTAAAAATATTATTATTCAGTAACATGGTATTAATCAACAACTGCTTCTTTGTGGAAAGGACTACTTTTACAGTTTCACATTATTATCCTTTTTAATTCCAGAAATGTTTCTTGTAAATGAGCATTGCATGATAGTTCAGACTGAGGATTATGAATAAAATAATTTCGGGGGAAGGGAGGGGGAGTTGAAAAAACTGTTGGACTGCTAGAATAAAGAGAGCGAGAGAGAGAGAGAGAGAGAGAGAGACCGTGTGGAGAAAGAAGGTGCAACTATTATAATTATTATTATAATAGATTGAACAAATTGCCGTCTTACGCACGATACCACAAAATACTTTAATTTAGATTCAAGATATGCTACATAATTTAGTATTTACAAGTTAAAACCAAAAGTCATAAAGTAGTTAAAATCATGAGCACTTTCGATGTCACTTTGAATTCATCATCATAGAAGGAATAAAACCCGAAGTACTGCGGAAGTCAACATCAGTCTTTCATATATAATTTATGACTACAAAACTTGTGGTTTTGAGATAAAATAAAAATACCAACGTTTACCACAATCAAAGGTTTATTATATGTCGACTATAGTTTCGCTGAGCTATTGGCTCGGCATCATCAGGACGAATGGAGCGTAAACATTCAAATCATTATGACATCATCAGAGTTCTGACGGTCATGGTTTTTGGTGAGTTGTTTCCACGCGCTTGAAAGAAATGGAGTCGACGTAAAAGTCGTTGATAAGCTGCGAAGAGTTCCGGTATATGTGGAAAGCTTGTAATACATTAAGCTTGATAGTCGAATCAGGTTTATCAATGAGCGTAGCGTTTTCAAATAAATATTTGTGGTTATTTTCGTGATAATGTTGGGCTATAGACGACTTTTTTGGTTCACAGTTCCATATGTAGGTCTTGCGTTCCTTCACACGGAAATTTTAAGCCCTGCGGGTCTGTCCTATATATGAAAGTTCACATTCACAAGGTATCTGATAAATTATCCATGAATTTATGTCCTCGACGTAGTCTTTTGATCCGTAAAAATGTATCTTGTTTATGGGTTTGAAAATAACTTTGAAATAAAAACTCTTGAGGATTTTTGAAATTCTGAAGCAAATCTGTGGAGCAAATGGGATAACCACCCAATTCTGTCGTATTAGGTTGTCTATTGGCATGAGTGAGCAAACAGGCTTTGGTTTTTTAAATTTTTTGACAGCTTTGTCTATAATGGAATGGGTATATCCTCTGTGTATAGCAATTCGTTTAAGAATCTCAAGCTCTTTCTGCAAGGAATCCTCAGTTGAGCATATATATATTGCACGATATACGTATGCGTAGAAGGCAGAGACTTTCTGTTTCCATGGGTGATTTGATTTTGCATGTGGGGTAAGGAAAAGTAAATTGTTTTCGATAAACTGTTGTTATAAAGGATCCTTCAGAGCGTGACACAAGGACGTCAAGGAATGGTAAGCAGCCATTATTTTCAGTCTCATATGTAAACTGTATATGAGGATCAATTGAATTGATAAATTCAACTAATTTAGGTATTTCCAAATTTATGCCGTTCCTTTTTTTTTTTTTTTTTTTTTCTGGACGAAAACCATTATGAGGCGGAGGTCAAAAACCTTATTTCCGAAGAACCCTATAAAGAAATAAAAAATGATCCATCGGTGAAACAATTAAAAGAAGTTCGGAAATTGATATCAAGTTGCGTAACTCTTGACCAAAGCTCAAAACGTCATCTACAGCCCTCATATGCCCGTTGTCCGCGTTTTTACGCACTTCCGAAGATACGTAAGATTGGTAACCCTTTCCGTCCTATAGTCAGCAATATCGGCTCAGCTACACATAAGTTGGCCAAGTTTCTATCTTCAAAACTATCCACCTTAACGGCTTCTTCGAACAAAACATCTGTAAAAAATTCCATTGAGTTTGTGAGTCGACTAAAACGACATCTGCTAAAGGGTCAGTTCATGTTATCCTTCGATGTGAATTCCATGTTTACAAGTATCCCTCTGAATGGAGCCCTCGAATCATTGAAAGCTAGTCTCACTGAACATCATTTCAGCCAACCGGAAGTAGAAGATATTTTGAGACTAGTGGAAATTTGTACCAGACAAAACAGTTTCGTTTTTCGTGGAAGAATTTTCCAACAGACGGAAGGCCTTGCAATGGGTAGCCCACTATCGCCTATTTTATGCGAAGTCTATATGCGCCACTTTGAGGACAAACTCTTTCAGCTGGTTACATTTGACTTATGGATTGGATATGTAGACGATACGTTTGTTCTCTGGAACGGCATAAATTTGAAAATACCTAAATTAGTTGAACTTATCAATTCAATTGATCCTCATATACAGTTTACATATGAGACTGAAAATAATGGCTGCTTACCATTCCTTGAAGTCCTTGTGTTACGCTCTGAAGGATCCTTTATCACAACAGTTTATCGAAAACAATTTGCTGTTTCCTTACCCCCACATGCAAAATCAAATCACCCATGGAAACAGAAAGTCTCTGCCTTCTACGCATACGTATATCGTGCAATATATATATGCTTACGTATGGTGCAGAGACGTGGACCTTAACTAAAAGAGACATACAAAGGCTGCAGACAACTCAAAGTAGCATGGAGAGGTGCATACTTGGTGTAACCAGGAGAGATAAGAAGAGGAACTCGTGGATCCGAAAAATGACAAGAGTGGAAGACATCATGATCAGAGTTAAATACCTGAAATGGCAATGGGCTGGACATACTACCAGAAGGACAGATCATCGATGGACAGCCGAAATTTTAGATTGGATTCCAAGGGACAGGAAAAGACTCAGAAGAAGACCACATGGGAGATGGGTGGATGAAATTCGAAAGTATGCAGGGGTGACATGGAGGAGACTGGCACAAGACAGACCGTTGTGGAGGAAACTTGGGGAGACCTTCGTCCAGCAGTGGATTGATAATGGTTGACAATGATGATGATGATGATGATATATGCTCAACTGAGGATTCCTTGCAGAAAGAGCTTGAGATTCTTAAACGAATTGCTATACACAGAGGATATACCCATTCCATTATAGACAAAGCTGTCAAAAAATTTAATAAACCGAAGCGTGTCTGCTCACTCACGCCAATAGACAACATAATACGACAGAATTGGGTGGTTATCCCATTTGCTCCACAGATTTGTTTCAGAATTTCAAAAATTCTCAAGAGTTTTTATTTCAAAGTTATTTTCAAACCCATAAACAAGATAAATTTTTAGGGATCAAAAGACTACGTCGAGGACATAAATTCATGGGGAATTTATCAGAAACCTTGTGAATGTGGACTTTCATATATAGGACAGACCCGCAGGGCTTTAAATTTCCGTGTGAAGGAACACAAGACCTACGTACGGAACTGTGAACCAAAAAATTCGTCTATTGCTCAACATTGTCACGAAAATAACCACAAATATTTGTTTGAAAACGCTACGCTCATTGATAAACCTGATTCGACTATCAAGCTTAATGTATTACAAGCTTTCCACATATACCGGAATTCTTCGCAGCTTGTCAACGACATGACGTCAACTCCATTTCTTTCAAGCGCGTGGAAACAACTCACCAAAAACCATGATCGTCAGAACTCTGATGATGTCATAATGATTTGAATGTTTACGCTCCATTCGTCCTGATGATGCCGAGCCAATAGCTCTGCGAAACTATAGCCGATATATAATAAACCTTTAATTGTTGGTAAACGTTGGTATTTTTATTTTATCAGTCTTTCACCCCCCTCCCGTTATAATTTGTAACTGCGCACGTGCTAAATTTTGTAGCCAGTCCGATTCACAATGAGGCACATGGTGGTTGTTCTCATAGTCCATGAGATGTTTCTATTGTGCTGAAATGACATACGGGTAGTCGTTATTACAACAAAAGTTATTATACCTGTAAATTAATAAGCTCTCAATCAGAAGGAGTTGTGATTTAGTCCTTGGGGTACAAAGAATATCCATATCGTTCTAACTGGGCGGTATAGTTACCTTGTCTGCATAATCTTGATAATGCCGTGGACGCCAACGCCATCCGGATACTGTATTGCTGTTCAGAAAGTCTGCAGCGTAAGGTCCGGGAAGTGAATCCGATGTAGATTTTATGAGCCAAATCTTGTTCGTTAAGTTTTAGGAGAATGGAGTACACTCAAAATTTATTCATGGTGGTCAAAATTTATTCAAGGTGGTCAACACCATCTCGGTCATTTTTCACCAATGACAAAATATTAACAGTTCTTTCGCCAAAACCCAGGCCGTTCTTCTTGCAAATAGTTCTTAAGGGGTTCGTAATACTTGGTAGGAATGGAATTGATTCCACGTATCTAATAACTCTACATTCACGCAGGACAGTAGAAGTATTTGCTACTTCTTGTTTTCTTACAATTTTTTTCACTATATTAGATGGATAGCCAAAATCAGCTGCTAGTTTTGTAATAAATGAAATCTCCTTATTCTTATCAGTTTCATAAGACGACGTATAGGCTCTTTGAAAAAATCTAAATTAAAGTACACTGATGGAAAAAAAAATCCCAACACCACGAAAAAATAGTTGTAGAGGAATGAAATGGCGGCAATACATTTGTATAGGTAACATATTTAATCGATTAAGGTTTCAAAATCACAGCTTATTGTAAGCGTGAGAAGAGCCATTTTAAATGTGAAATGCTGGTACATTAATAACCGGTGTAACCGCCAGAATGTTGAATGCAAGCACGCAAACGTTCATGCATTGTGTCGTACAGCTGCTGGATGTCAGTTTGTGGGATGGAGTTCCATGCCTGTTGCACTTGGTCGGTCAATATAGGGACGGTTAATGCTGGTTGGGGGTGACGCTGGAGTTGTCGTCCAATGATGTCCCATACGTGCTCGATTGGCGAAAGATCTGGTGATCTAGCAGGCCACGGCAACATGTCGACACTCTGTAGAGCATGTTGGGTTACAACAGCGGTATGCGGGCGAGCGTTATCCTGTTGGAAAACACCCCCTGGAATGCTGTTCATAAATGGCAGCACAACAGGTTGAATCACCAGACCGACGTACAACTGTGCCGTCAGGGTGCGTGGGATAACCACGAGAGTGCTCCTGCTGTCATAGGAAATTGCTTCCCAGACCATAACTCCAGGTGTAGGTCCAGTGTGTCTCGGCCGCTGACAGGTTGGTTGCAGGCGCTCACCTGGCCTTCCTTCTAACCAACACACGGCCATCACTGGCACCCAGGCAGAACCGGCTTTCATCAGAAAACACAACAGATCTCCACTCCGTCCTCCAATGAGCTCTAGCTTGACACCACTGACGTCGCAAACGGCAGTGGTTTGGAGTAAGTGGAATGCACGCTACAGGGCGTCTGGCTCGGAGCTGTCCTTCAAGTAACTGATTTGTAACAGTTCGTTGTGTCACTGTGGTGGCAACTGCAGCTCGAATTGCTGCCTCAGACGCGGTACGATGCGCCACGGCCATGCGCCGTACACGGCGGTCTTCCCTCTCAGTAGGGCCACGTGGCCGGCAGGAACCCGGTCTTCTTGAGGCAGTACCTTCCCTTGACCACCGCTGCCAACAATCGTGCACAGTGGCTACATTCCTGCCAAGTCGTTCTGCAATATTGCGGAAAGAAAATCCACCTTCTCGTAGCCCTATTACACGACCTCGTTCAAACTCCGTGAGCTGTTGATAATGGCTTCTTCGTCTTCTTAAAGGCATTCTTGACTAACATCAACACCCTACGTCGAATCTCAACGATAACTAACGCTCACGAACGTTACAGCGCGTATTTACAGCAAACCTGCTTTGCATGTTCCGAGGGTGCTACTAGCGCCACACGTATGCACCGAGCGCGAAATTTGCATAGACGTCATCTTACAGATGTACTCTCACCGACTACCAACTGTCGTTTATCTAACACAACCCCTTCTTGGTGTTGGGATTTTTTTTCCGTCAGTGTATATTATGGTATCGTGCGTAAGACGGCAATTTGTTCATATACAGTATAATATTAATAATCCGCACGAAAACTTTCTTCATTTTCAAGTTCGAAGAGGGACTGAAAATTAAGTTTACACTCAGATCAAATCCAGTGGGGGATGCTACCCCATTAGGTAAAAATTAGTAGAAGAAAAAGAGAGTACGTCTCGCGAAGAAAATGATGTATATTGAAATCAAGCATAGGAGTTCTAAACCTAGCATATGAGCTCGTTACCAGAAGAAGGTGAAGACCAGGGAAAACCAACCTTTTGGAGAGAACAGCCAAATGGGAAATTGGCTAAAGCGCGGGGGTCGGATTAAAAAGAAAATTGGTAAACGGAAGGTCAATCAATACAGATGCCGTAAATTTTCAAGTAATTAATATTTGTCAAGGTCTAACTAATTTCATATGGTCTGTAATTTAACATGAAAGTTTTCAAATAAATATTTAAATATATGTATACATCTGAAACAAATACAAAACTAAACTAACTAAAGACTAAACTTTAGACTAAAGTTTAGTCTTTCATAAGTTGATTTCATGACATAAACAAATTGATTTCATGAAGAAAATAGTAAAACTATACTAATAATCCGATTTATTGGCGTAGGAATATATTAATAAGCGTTTTCATCCTTCAGCACATCAACCAGATGGCTTTTTTCAGTTAAGATAGACAGAAACCGTAATCTGAATAACAGAACGCTTTAAACAAATTGTTAAAACATTCTATTATTCAGATTGCAGTTTCTGTCTATCTTCCTTGGAAAAAGCCATCTTGTTGACGCAGAGCCGCCCTTAGCGCGGGTGGGGCCGGGTGCTAACCTAGCCGCGGGGCCCTTGCTTTAACCTTCCCCCTACACTAGACATACACTGTACTTAAAACATAGTTTGTTACAGTTATATTTACAGTTTAATGAAAAGTCAAGACGTTTGGAAATTAACCAATAACGAAAGACAGCATTTAAAATGTTTTGAACGCTACTGATATTTTGCAAATGTTTTACATGATAAATAAAACACGCATACATCCTTTCCTCACAATGGCTCCGTCTCTACCTAGTATTGGACAATACTTACATTATAAAACTCACCTTATAAGGACTGTACCTTTCTTGCCTTTATCCAGCAAAGTCAGCTATTAAATCAGCAAAATTTATTTTGCTTGCTGTATCCTGTTCAATTGACAAATTTGCCAAAGACATCAATCTTTCTTGAGACATGACAGATCTTAAATAAGATTTAATCAGCTTCAAGTGTGAAAAGCTTCTTTCTACGCTTGTCACCGTTACTGGGACAGTAAGGAATATTCTGTACGCGATGCAGAAATTATGGAAAGGATTCTGAATTTTATTCATGTATCTTAAAGCACCGGCTGCAGTTTTGACATCAGATGGAAGTAACTCACGTAGCACAACTTTTTCGATAGCTATCAGTGCACAGTGCACGTTGAAAGATATGACTTCAATATTAATGTTTCGCTAGACATAATATTGTAGTTTGCTACTGATATTTGGGTAAATATAAATTCAGCAATCGATATTAACAAAAGAGAATAATTAAACGAGACGGAGTTTAAAAAATAAAATTAGAATAATTGAAAATAAGAAATTCGCTTCCTCGTTCTTTCTCTGATCTCTCATTTTCTTTCTTTTTTTCTTAGGGGGTGAGCGCCAAAGCGCGGGGCCCTGTGCGACCGCACCTGTCGCATACCCCTAAGGACGGCTCTGTGTTGACGTTCGAAAGCTTGGAAACGCTTATTAATGTATTCCTACGCCAATAAATCGCATTATTAGTAAAGTATTTTCTACATAATTGGTGTACAGTTACTAGTTATTAATTTGACTTTATGACATCTAAAACTGGAAAAACAAATCAATAAAAAGAACTGTATTGTTTCTGAAATAATTTAGCTACATTTTTGATATTTGGCTTCAGGTTGGATAACCCAGTTTTTAAAATGTCTGACAAGTTGTGGTCCATCATTCGTGAACGAAGCTTAGACATTTAATTTTGGAGAAAGCTTGTTCACGAACACCTGTGCTACCAAACACTGAAAAAAATTTCCTGGCAAAACTTTTCAGATTTGGAAAGCTATTTCTAGACAAAACAGAATAAAAGGCAAAAGGTTATCAAACTTTCACTCTTAAACAATGACTTCAAATTACACTCACGGACAATAAATTTGCGCACCTAGAAAAAAACATGCTACAACCACGAAACTTTGCAAATAACTAGAGTGCGTGCTGGTATGCAAATGATCCACGTTTGGTGCGATTGCGTATGACCGCATACCCTGTGGTGGCGCTGCAAGCACGAACCGGCAGCCTTATAAACCGGCGTGTAGTCGATGCCCCATGAAAGCGAAAAGCACCGGCCGACGCAAGCAAGAGTATACAGAGTGATAAGAATTCCGGGTAGACACCAGAGACGTCGATTTACGTAATTTACGGCCCTTCAGAGAGGCCTGATCATCGTACTGAAAACCGCAGGGTGGTCGACGCGCCGTATAGTCCGCCACGTGAATCGTTCTGACCATACCGTCCGACTGTATTGAGATCAGTGGACACGTAACGGCACTGCCACACGACGGAGCGGCTCTGGGAGGACCAGGAAGATACCGATTGAGAGGTTCGACGGATTGTGCGCCAGGCACGATCGGATCCCACGGGGGCCCGGTCCACTGTACAGGCAGATGTAGCGGCTCCTGTGTTCCCACAAACCATTTCCCGACTCCTCGCGGAAGCGAATCTGCGATCCCAGCGCCCCTTACACGTGCTGCCATTAACACCGGAGCATTTCCGGTTCCGCGTGCAGTGGTGCCAGGCCAGAGCAATGTGGAACGCCACAGACTGGCGACGTGTGGTGTTTAGCGATGAGTGCCGCTTCGTTTTGGGGACAGATGATCATCGTGTCCGGGTGTGGAGGAGGTCCCTGGGCTAACGTCATAATCCCGACCTCGCTATCGAGCGCCACACCTCTCCCGCTGGAGGCATTATAGTATGGGGAGCCATTGACTACGATAGCCGATCAGCTGTAGTAATGGTAAGTGGATCATTGACGGGCAAGCGGTATGTGGATGAGATCTACGGCCCCATGAGCTCCCATTTTTGGCCGGGATTGCAGATGCGTAACACCAGCAGGATAATGCACGCCCGCACACGGCTCGGGATGCCCAGGACTGCCTGACACTTTCAAGGCCTGCCCGCCACCTGGGCATGTTCCCTATCGAGCATGTGTGGAACTAGTTGAAACGCCAGTTGCCGCCGTGCCGCACTATCCGGAATTTGCAGCACATCGTCCAACACGTGTGGGCCAGTCTGCCGCAGGAGATCAGGCGTCTGTTCGCCTCCATGCCGGACCGTATTGCAGCATGTATCGCCGCACGAGGGGGTGTGACGCGCTATTGAAGATGACTGGACGTGCGTGCCCCAGATCCTTCTGTAATTTTTCTGCAGCTTTGTTTTTGCCATCATGTATCATTCATCTATGTATATCATTACGTCCCTAAGATTGCAGTTCAATCCGGTACTTCCTTTTTGGTGCGCAAATTTCATTGTCCATGAGTGTATTATTAAATTGCAAATCTAAGAGTTCCAACTGTAAATTCTCCTAGGCATCATCAAAGGTAAAACTAAATGGGGTCTTTCAATAGCTGGAATGTTTGTCTTGCTTGTAAAAATCACCAAAACATCGTCTTTCAAACTAAGCTTTCAACAAATTAATATTTGTGACACAGTGCTCAACATCAAAAACAAACTTATCCGACATGTTGTCCCACATATATTTACGAGATGGAAAGTACAAAAAAATTTGCTTTGAAAACTGTCGTTTGAACAGTCAACTTCGATTGGAAAGACTTCAGATCAAAAAACAACTCATGAGCAAATTTACCATTCCCTTGCAAATTCTAATTGAGTTTATTGAGATGGTCAGTAATGTCTGCTAAAAATGCAAGGTCCCGCAACCAGAAGGCGTTACAACGCGCCGTAGTTTGGTATCAGGACAGATTTGTTAGAGAAATTGGGCTAAGGGATATGACTACTTAAATAAATAAAATTCTGCAAATGCAAGGAATGATTGGGGAAAGGTCATGAGCATATTTACAGGGAAGCCCGCGTAACCCAGGCGTCGGGCCACGGGATGCTTAGGGGGAGGGGCACCCAAAAGAGGAATTCCGTTTTCTTTTTTTCGTCTTACTTCTCAGATAAAAACTGAAGCATGGGGTTAGGCATGCGTCCACGGTGCTAGGTTTTGGACCATGTTTCGCCCCGAACTTGAGGTATTTCGCCTGCAAGTACGTATTAATTTATCAACTATGATAAATTAATACTTGCAGGTGAAATACCTCAAGTTCGAAATACCTGAAATTCATTTTGACGGTAGTATTATTTTATACGCGTATAAACTACACTGCAAATCAGCTCAAAGATCAGGGCAGATTTGTTTAGAATGGCAAAGGAAATTCTGCTCTTTAATTCCGTGTTTAATATAACCGCCTCACTTACCCTTAATTTTTTTTTTAACCATTCAGTCCGTTTTAAGGGGAAATCACAAGCCTGTTATAATACGAGTAAAATAGCTTTGGAAAACCTGGTTGTACGAGACATCCAAATAGATTTTTATCTGTGTTCGATCAAGTGGCGTAGCGTAGGGCCCAAAGGAGAATCAACTGCGCAAGGGCCCTTTCATTTTAGGGGCCCTTGAATACATGGGGTTTTTTTCGTCGAACATTTTAAATGTTTTCTCCCAATTTTAACATAAAAATAGCAATGTTGCTTGAATACAAATCTCACGTAAAAAAAAAAATTAAATTTTGTACTTGGATCTAGGCCGTAAGGCTATCTATAGAGATAGTCTGTATGACATTGCTCAAGTTCATTGCTTTCCAGATTTAGCTGTGAAGGTAGAATTCGTCATCACAGTTGTGCGAAACCAGGGTCGCATGTGTCATGAAACCCTAATAAATAACATATAGATGTCACTAATACAGCCGAGCAGAGGCGTTACATACAGTTACTTGTGTTGCCTTGAGAACCATGTGGACGAAGAGCAAAAGGAGGAAGGGGGTATGCTACGGGGGCTGGAGGTTGCGAAATAGGACCAGAAATTTATGATTTCTGGTCCTATTTCGCAACCTCCAGCCCCCGTAGCATACCCCCGGACCAGAAATTTATGAAATAGGACCAGAAATTTATGATTGCGACACAGACATCTATACTTCGATTCACCCTAAAATGACACTAAAGGGGTAGGTATGTGAAATCTATCGCGCGACTAAAAGTAGTTTCCAACATTTTCCCTAAATAGCAACTCATTTATTGCCCAGAATCATACTTTATATTGTCCTAGATGTTTATTTATAAGTCATCATCATCATTGTCAACCATTATCAATCCACTGCTGGACGAAGGTCTCTCCAAGCCTCTTCCACAACGGTCTGTCTTGTGCCAGTCTCCTCCATGTTACACCCGCATACTTTCGAATTTCATCCACCCATCTCCCACGTGGTCTTTTTCTGGGTCTTTTCCTGTCCCTTGGAATCCAATCTAAAATTTCGACTGTCCATCGATGGTCTGTTCTTCTGGCAGTATGTCCAGCCGATTGCCATTTCAGGGATTTTACTCTGATCATGATGTCTTCCACTCTTGTCATTTTCTGATCCAAGAGTTCCTCTTCTTATCTCTCCTGTTTACACCAAGCATGCACCTCTCCATGCTTCTCTGAGTTGTCTGCAGCCTTTGTATGTCTCTTTTAGTTAAGGTCCACGTCGCTGCACCATACGTAAGCACTGGAAGGATGCGTTGATCAAACACTTTTCTTTTAAGACATAATGGCATATTGCTCTTGAAAATTATGCTGTTTCTTCCAAAAGCTCTCCAGGCAAGTTTTATAAGCCGATTAATTTCTTCATCAACGTGACCCTCACTTGATATCTGCTGTCCAAGATAAACGTACGCAGCTGTTATCTCCAGCTTTTCTCCATCAATCGATATATCTTCATTTCTTGTAAAAGCATTGTACATCACTTTTGTCTTCCGAATGTTCATTTTTAATCCCACTTCTTTACTCTTGTCAGCAAGTTCCTGGATCATACATTGCAGCTCTGATGGGGTAGTTGCAAAGATGACTACGTCATCAGAAAAACGAAGGTGAGTTAGATAGTCTCCATTAATCTTTATCCCTTTGTTTTCCCAGTTCAGTGATTGAAAGACATTTTCGAATGTGGCATTAAAGAGCTTGGGAGATATACGGTCATCTTGTCTCACTCCCTTTCCAATTTTTATGTGTGCTGTATTCTCAAACAGCCGAATCTTTGCACTTGCAATTTCATAGATGTTATTAATAATATTAATCTTCAATACCGCAGGATTTCAAAACCATTGTAACTGCTGATGGTTTCACTGAATCAAAAGCCTTTTCATAATCGATAAAAGCCATGCACAATGGAAGTTCATATTCCCTCGCTCTTTCAATTAGTTCTCTCAGTACGTGGATATGATCTATAGTGCTGTAGCCACTCCTGAATCCAGCTTGTTCTCTCAGTTGAGCCATGTCCAGTGTGACCTTCAAGCGGTGTGAAAGAACTTTAGTGAAGATTTTATAAACCACTGATAGGAGGCTGATAGGTCTGTAGTTCCTGAGATCCTCAATGTCACTTTCTTTATGTAGCAGGATCATTGTAGCGTTGTTCCAATCCTCAGGAATCTTTCCTTCGTTAAGGCATTGAGTGAAAACTTGGGCGAGTACTGTTTCAATTTCTCCACTTGCTTCTTGTATGATATCTACGGTAATTCCATCTTCTCCTGCAGCTTTCCCCCCGCTTCATGTTCTTGATTGCATGCAACTTCTGCTGGGAGGACTGGAAGAACTCTAGTACTGGTGCCTTTCATGATGTCTGGAGTACATGTATCATCCATTTCATATAATTTGGAGTAGAAATCTTTCACTCTTGTCAAAATTTCGCCTCTATTTCTTGTTACAGAACCATCTTCTTTTCTCAGTGCCATAATCTGTTTTTTCCCTTACTGAGATGTCCCTTTGCTCTCTTCAGGCTTTGGTTGTTTTTAATTGCTTTCCTCACTAGTTCACAGTTGAATTTCCTTACGTCTTCAGTGGTACTTTTTCGTACTATCTTGCATAGCTCTATATATTCCACTTTGGAAGTCACATCTTCTTTAGTTGTCCTCAACTCTCTTCTTTTCTGCATCAACATTTTGGTTTTTCTTGATAATGTGTTCACATGCAACTTGTTCTTAGACCCAGCTAATTTTGTTCCTGTTTCCGTAAGAGCTTTGGTTACTTTTCTGTTAACTTCAGAGATATCCACTTCTTCTGATGTTAGACCTTCTAGAATAGATAATCTGTTCCTCAGTTCTAATTTGAAGGCATTATGATGTTTTTCAAGGTTGGTCACATCAATACACTTTGTTTGTTTTATGAGCTTGCCACGCTCGAGTTTAGCATTGAGGTGCATCTTACATCTTACCATTCTATGGTCACTACCTGTGTTGAACTTGTTCAGAACACTGCAGTCTTCCATAACAAATTTCTTGTTACACATAATAAAATCTATTTCACTTGTCCATCCATTGGGATGCCTCCATGCCCATTTCCTTTGCGGCTTTTTCTTGAAAAAGAAGTTCATGATGAAAAACCCTTCTGCCTCTGCAAACTCTACGAGGGTATTTCCACGCTGGTTTCTGTTGCCGTTACCGAATTTACCTACTGAAGTTTAATTCTCTTGCCGTTGCCCTATTTTTGCATTGAAATCTACCATAATTTTCTTCAAGCGCCGCTTGCCTTTATTATTTAGATGACGAATTTCCTCATAAAATTCTTCAATTTCTTCTTAAGGATGACTTGCGGTGGGTGCATAAATTTGAATAATCTGAACCTGGTATCTTCTTGAGAGTTGGATAACGAGTCGTGCAGCTCTATCAGAGAAACGTTCAGCTTCTACAACTTTATCCTTCAGTTTCTTGTTTATTATAAATCCAACACCACTAGTTCTGCCAGTATATATGTCCCACGATAGTAGAAAAGATGTCCACTTTTCAGTTAAATGAGATCTTCTCCTTACCTCACTTAGCCCGACGATGTCCCGCTTGATCCTTTGTAGTTCCTCTTCCAATTCAAGAAGCCTTGAATCAGAAGATAGGGAGCGTCCATTGTAAGTAGCCAAGGTGAGCATCAAATGGCAGCCTAGTCCGGTCCTCCCGTGATTCTTAGCACCCTCTGCTTTCATGTCGCACTGGCCGCTGCCTTGGCCAGGTACATTCCAGCTGCCGGAGACTGAGGGCCAAGATTTAAGTTGTGGAGTCATTTTGGAGGGGTTTGGCCATAACTCACGACGCTGACCAAGCGGGTTGGTGAGTATGGGATAGCATTTCCTCTAATCCCGATGGTATAGTCATACCGCTATTGGTGGTCGTCAGAGCCCCTTTAGTGGGAACAGGATGCACCACGAGAAGGCGGGTTGACATTTGCCAAGGAGAGGCTCTGATGTTGCCCATCACCTGACGTTACATCTCTTATTTATTTATAAGTAGATGTAGTTATTTTAGACAAATCTAAAAATGATATATTTTCAGAAATTAAGTTTTAAAATTAGACCAACACACGCATGCGTAGATATGAAGCGTTTGAGAGACAAGAATGCCAATGAGTTGATAGGGAAAGTGATTGACAGCTACTAACGGCAAGGCACAGCGGGGAGTGACGCGGATGAACATGTCTCGACTGTCTACGAAGGCTCAGTGAGTGCGTAGGCTCTTGTACCATAAACTGCAGTGTCATCTTAGAGTGAATCGAAATATAGTATCTAATGGCGAACGGACATTTCATTTTCTTAGGAATGGGTGTCTTTTTTTTCACCGGGCCTTAAAGATATTGGGAGGGGGGCTAAAATTCATGCTACGCCACTGGTTCGAGTTCTTTCGGAGGAACGATAATTTATATCCGACATCAGATCCCACACTACGTGTGACATAAAAGTCATTACTGTGCTTCAGTGACCACCACTCTAGTAAACATTTCAACTCGTTTTGCTTAAGAATTTTCCCACTTCGTAAGATCAACAGGGTATAAAAAAAAAAAAAGCAAAGAAAGAAAAAAAATCTTAAACATTAAATTTCGTCTTGACAGTTATAATAGTTCTTGAAGTATGGCGAGAACGAACCACACACACACACACACGCCACCTTGGAATAGTCAAACCATGTTCGGGGGAACCCAAAATGTGTATTTGTGTTGAACTATCGAAGCAGAGTTTTTTTGTTTTTTTTCCGATTACAATACTTTCCCAACACGAAGTGAAATTTGCACACAGGCACACGCACACACTGAATACATACAAGGTGTCAAGAACACCGATAACAGGAATTGGAGAAATCTCAACAGGAAGCTCTCTCCTGTAAATTAATTTACTATTGAGGTGGGCTGATTTTGCCTCCACTGGAATAAAAAATTATTGGCAAAGGTTTTTTTTTTTTTTTTTTTTTCAGGGGAAAACCAAAAAAATTTACCTGCATCTTTTATTTTGAAAAGGCTGCATAGTAACTTTTGTACATAATCACTTCCTACTTCTACACATTTCTTCGTACTTGTCAATAGTTTTCGAAGTCGGTCCTTTAAATAAAAAAGCAGGATTTTATTTCCGAAAAAACTGGCTTTATGCTGAATTCACTTCGTCAAATATGAAGCGATGGCTTCCCAAGTATTTCTTTAGTTAGAAAAAAAGTGGATCTCTAGGAGGGAGATCTGGGTTATACCGAGGATGGCACTGGTGTCGTTGTTGTGTTTGGAAAATGTTTGAGCACTCTGCCCTGCTTTCCTTCGAATACGAGTATCAATGTGATCTTCAGAATTTATTGTAATCCCAAACAGAGGTCATCGCTCTTTCCGCGTTTATAAGTGAGTCACGGAAAAATTATCATTGGCCGCCACCGGGAATCGAACCCAGGGTCATCGCTCTTTCCACGTTTATAAGTGAGTCACGGAAATAGTATCATTGTCCGCCACCGGGAATCGAACCCAGGGTCATCGCCCTTTCCACGTTTATAAGTGAATCACGGAAAAATTCTCATTGGCCGCCACCGGGAATCGAACCCAGGGTCGATGACTTCTGTTTGATATTCCTGGTCCACGTCAAATGTCTGTATTAATTATTTATTGTAATCCTTTTTTTCCAAAGTTCATCATATGTTGTAATGTTCATGAGACATACTTTCATATTTGGACCTCACAAACAAAAAGAATATGGTTATTAAAAAGTTACTCTACATACCTTATTTTTCCCAGTCATTATTGATGAGCTTTCACCTACCACCTTATATAAATTTGCATTTTAAAACTCCCTACATTTATCATTTTATATGCATTTTTGCGCCTCTCTTTTTGTCAAAAGGTTCTGGAAACGCTGCGAGGTCTTGAACTATTTTGTTAGCATTTGTTCAAATAGCGGGGCAACTCAGTCGTATGAAAATTGTCACTCCACGTTTTATTTTTTTAACAACAAATTTCGGATAGTGAAGGAAATTATGTTCTCATCTTTCATTTCTTTGAAGACCTTTTTCATTTTTTTACCCCCAGCGTGAACTCCGACAAAGTTGGGCTTTTTTCGTTGCTCTTAAAAAAAAAATATTCTGAGATCGGTTTCTGTTTGTGTAGTGTGAAATAGATTACCCTTTTCATGGTCTGCCTTTCTTCTTTCTATCTTTATCTTTTCCTTTTTTTTTTTTTTTGTTTCTGTTCTTGCTATTTTATTTTATTTATAATTTTTATTCCAGCGCTTCTTTCTTGCCCAGCAAGCTTCATGACTTTTCGACTGTCAAGAGGCTGTATGTGATTCTTTCACTAGAAAAAGAAAAAAGACAAGAAGAGAGGGAAGTGGAGGAGGAAGAGAGAGAAAGAAAGCAAAAGCGGGAGGCAAGGGAACAAAACGAGCCTGAGGAAAAAGTTTGTATTGCTGTTTAATTCTCATCATAAATTTTGGAGATTTACTTTTATTTTGCCTTTTTTTTCTTTTTTCGTTGTTTGAAATCCAGTTGGGAATATAAAAAAATAAATAATAATAATGAACGCCACTTTGCATGGTAGAAGAAAGTGCCTGTTTTATCTCTTATTGAAAGGGCCAGTCCCAAACTGAAAATTTCGAGTTTGGGGAATTTTGTAATCTGTTTTTCATACATCCGTGCTCAAAATTAAAGCAACAACCATAACTAGTTAACAGAAAATAATTGACAGAGTAATTAATATAAGGGAAGGAAAAATCTGGTAGTTAGCTAACTTCTTTAGTGGCCGGAATAAAAACAGAGAGGTGGGGTGGGTATATATAATATCAAAATCAGGTATACTTATGTCCAAAAAATAATGTGTCACCCACAGCCATTAGCTTATCTCTCCCTTAGGGAGGGGGCACTTCTTTCAGAGGGTTGCAAATTCTTGAATTACATGTTCTTCAATGATGTTTTCCGTGGTGGCCCGGACAATTTCTTTTTTTTAATTTTCTTGGTCGCCCTGGGCGCCTACGCGACCGCATTTTTCGACCCCTGCACATAAATTAGAAAAAAAAATAAATAAAAAAAAATGGTACCACAGTCTTCAGTATGGAATATAAGATTTCACTCAGGCCACGGCAAGCTTCACAGCGCAGAACCATGCTTTGAATTAAGGTGTCCAGAAGATACTGTGTTATAAAGCCGTGGGCGTACCGATAGCCCCGCAATCCCCGCAGTGCGCGGGAGGGGGGGGTCACAGCTAAGAGGCCCTCTAACCTCAGCAGAAGAATATTTCACAATTTTTGCAGAAACTTCATATGAACCTGGTTAAAGAAATCGCCAGGAATCTTTGAAGGCAGATTTGAATGAAGTATTAAAAAGAAAAGCAATTTTTTTCCCGTAAATATGTAAATTCTTCAAGAAGCCATTTTCGTTTTAGTTTATAAAAACTGGCTGGCGGGAAAGCAGCTATTCCAGAGGACTTGAGGCCCTTTTCACTGCCATACCAATAGTTTCTATACATGTAAATTAACAAAAGAATGTGAATATAATAGCAGTTGAATAAGGGAAATATTCATATCAATGAGGATAAGGCGTTGTATAGGGTGATCCATTTAAAACAGTATCCTGAAAAAACCTTACATTTTTGCAAGGGATCGCGGAAGGAACTTCTTTTTTCAATAGAAGCAGCAACTCCTGGAGAATGAAAACCGCCACCGTGAAGAAGATTGTTAACCGTAACTGTAACTCAGCTCGTGATTTGTTTGTTGTTGCGTTGTCATTCACTTGCGTGCATTCGGAAACATGCAGTACTCTGTTCCAGAGCGTGTTTTTTTTTTGTGAAATCGTATTGGGTAACCAATTCTGTCATCAAAACGCAACGAACATTTCGAAGAGAGTTTGGAGTTCGAAAAGTGCCAAGCAAGTCAACAATTCTGTCAATGGCAAAAAAACTGGAGCAAACCGGTTCTCTTCTCAGCGGTAGCGGTAGACATCACCCTCCGATGCTCCAAACGCGTGTGGACGATGTTCGGCAAAGTTTACTTCAATCTCCGACGAAATCGTTGCGCAGATTAAGCCGACAGACAGGATATTCATACGGAACTTGTCAATGGGCAGCAAAAAAAGCGAATATTCGACCATTTAAAGTGCACTTAATCCATCAGCTGCAGGAACTGGACAAGGGAAAGAGAGTAAGTTACTGCAAATGTTTTAAAAATTTTCTTAATTTGCGATCTGATATTCTCTCTATCACATGGTTTACGGATGAAGCCTGGTTTCATATGTCAGGCTACGTCAATTCGCAAAACAGCAGATACTGGGCGCTGCCGAAAACCCACACGTTATGTGTGAAACACCGATGCATTCCCAAAAGGTTGGTGTATGGTGTGCGGTTTCGTCTACGAAAATTATTGGCCCCATTTTTTTCTCTGAGATTGCCAACACTAACGTTTATTGCCTCATATTCAATGAATTTGTGGAACAACTTCATGACATTGAATTGACAGAGGGCTACTTTCAGCAGGATGGCGCTACGTGTCACACATCGAAAGTCTCAATGGAACTCATAACCAGCTTCTTTGATGACAGATTAATTTCAAAAAACATATGGCCTCCCCGATCTCCGGACTTAACTTCCCCTGACTTTTTTTTTTTTATGGGGCTACTTAAAGGATAGAGTTTACAAAACCCATCCAAAAACATTGGATGCATTGCGTGAAACAATCACGACTGAAATTGGTAATGTTACTGCTCGTACTCTACATGAGACATCACTGAATATGGTGCGGCGTGTTCAACTGTGTTTACAAGAAAATGGAGGACAATTCCAACATTTGCTTTGATAAAATAATTCTCCAATACCACATGTATAATTCTCAACTTACTGTATGATTTCGTTGTTATTTATAAAAAAGTTATAAGTAAATCACATGGTACTGGTTTAAATGGATCACCCTGTATATTACAATTGTTTGCCCATAACTACGTATCCTTCAGAATGTAATGAGCTGAAATGTGTTCTTTGCGGGAAAGAAAAACAGACCTGCATAATTTTTTTCTTATAACAGAGTCAAAGGACTTATGTGCAAAACATTGTGACATAATGTTAAGTGTGTTTTTTTATATCCAAGAGTTAATAATTTTAGTAATTGTACGCTTTTTGTGCCGCAATTCTTAATTGTTACTTTTTATTTGCTCATTTATGTTCTGTATTTTCATGTAAATTGGAATAGTTTATTCGACACTGTCACACGGCCGTTACGTGTTTTGTGTGTGTGTGTGTGTGTGTGTACGTGTGTGTGTGTGATCATGAGGCATTTCAAAGAGTTCTCGAAAGGAAAAAAATTGCACGATAAGATTAACTTTGGCATAAAATGTTTTGCAGTCCTTTGTAATTGTGTGAAACTAGGGCAATCATTTTAATTACAACATGCACATTACAATAAAGTGCAAAAAATTTGGTTTTCAAAAAATTTGAATTATTGAAAATTTGGTTTCAAAGAATTTGAATTATTGAAACATCCGTGAAACCTATTTAATATGGAATTTAAGAATTTCAGTAATTGAAAACAAATAGATTTTCGCAAAAGGGCCTCGGAGATATTTTTTTGCGGTGGGGCCCCGGGCTTTTCAGGTATTCCACTGGATAAAGCCACATTCTTTTAGAAGATCTCACTGTATGTCCTGTAAAGCTGTTAGAAGAGAACAGCAATTTGTTGACCTAAACTATCCCAAACGGTCTCAGTCAGATAAGATCCACTTCACCTCTAAAAAGACAAACATGATGCTCCAGGATTTCGTCGCGATATCAGGCAGCCCTTAGAAATCGACCGTTTTTCCTGGGTTATTACGTGTACAGGCGAAGAACCATCGGTACAAATTCCGGCTCAAACTATTATTGCACCACCTCCGAAAGCTCCCGTTCCCGAACATTCATTGGTTGATATCGTGTCCGGACTCTCAACTAGAAATTTTTTTGGTGGGAGTTAGTTTTGATATCGATGAAGGCTATACGAACAGTACGCTAACAATTTCCTTGCAATATCAATACATTTACTAATCATATCTTTGGGGGAAAAACAATTTTTGCCCCAATTTCTATCACTAGATGTTTAGTTGGTATTATCAAAATAAGTTTCATCTTTGGGTGAATTGAAGCACATAAATTAAAGTAATTTATAATAAACAAGTTAGTAAAATCATGCAATACATTGATTACGATACGCTTTCCAAAATACCGGAAATCATTACTCAAATTATGAGGATAATGGCTGTGGAATAAATCTCGCTCCTGTGCCCTGACCTTTGACCACATTTCAATGATATTAAACAGAATTGGTTCGGTTTACCTCCGGAACAACAAGATAAAGTTTTGTCGCAATCGAAGCATTTTTATGCAAGTTATAACGCATAAGAACAGTGGAATGGATCCCGCTCCTATGTCCTGAACTTTGAATCCATTTCGCCCATTTTCAACACGGTTCGTTCCCAGGTGGTTCTCTACCACATACTGAAATTTCATCGAAATCGAACCAATTTTACGCAAGTTATGACGCGTAAGGGCAATGAAATGGGTCCTTCTCCTATGTCCTGACCTTTGACCCCATTTCTCCCATTTTCAATAGGTATCGTTCCAAGGTGAACCCCTACCACATACTAAAATTTCATCGAAATCGAACCATTTTTACGCAAGTTATGACGCATAAGGGCAATGAAATGGATCCCTCTCCGATGTCCTGACTTTTGACCCCATTTCGACCATTTTCAATAGGATTCGTCCCCAGTTGGTCCCCTACCATATACTAAAATTTCATCGAAATCGAACCATTTTTACGCGAGTTATCGTGCGAACGGACAGACGGGCGGGCAAAGCAGAAACATATATACGCTTTTCAGCCTACGGTTGGAAAGCGTAAAAAAGGTAAAATAACAATTTTCATTAAGAATAATCAGATAAAAATAATCCATGCTTTTTGCCACAAATATTATTGTAATATAAAGGCAATACACTGAAAAACTGTGACTCTTCTGTCTGAATGACCAACGGCGATTGCATTTTATTTTTATTGTGCTGGTGGTATCTTTTTGTTGAATGTTCAATTACTTCCAGCAAACGAGAAATGCTGGTCATGGACTTGGAAGTTTGACCACCAACATCCACTATGCCGGACGAATTTTAGAACACCCTGAAATTCCTTCTTCCTGTCTTACCCTAGGAGATTAGAATAACTAGGGAGTTATCGTACCTCCGACCCATGCATAGATGGCTTCACAAGGACAAGTTTATCCCACTTTTCGTCTGAAGGGGATATATGAACAGTGGAAAAAAGTCAAGTAATTGTGTCGCCTGTATTCTAGGGTCAAGGCAAAGCCTGAAAATATGGAAACGCAAAACATTTGTAATTTTGTCTAAGGAGCGCTCAGCAGAGTAAAAAATTGAATCGAACTGAGACACAGGAAATAGCAAAATATCACTGCTAATGCTACCGGACCTCGCCGTCAGTTATTGGTCGTCTTTCCCACCGAGAAAGCCTTGGCGGATTGCCCTACAGAAGCTACTGTTGAAATTGGCGCACGAACGTACAGTTTCAAGATTTTCACTGCTCACTATTGTACACACTGTTTAACACAGAATCACACCACTGCCTCCTGTGACCGCGTTCGACGTGGACGTTCATCAAGTTCGCATCCCACTGCTGACCACATTGGTCTTTCTACTATCCCCACTACCGGTAGTTTGCCTGACGCGAATTCTTCGTTTCTTCGTCAGACGAACATTTCCGTCACGGACAATGATGCCTTTCCTCCTCTCCCGACCCGTACGATTGGGCATCCACCTTCAAGATTGACAGAGGTGTCTTCGACTATAGATGTGTCTACAGCGGAGTGTTCCGATCCGGGTGTGTTGAGTGGTGGTTTGGCAGATCGGCCGTCTGGCTCTTCTCCTAGCCTCTCGGATATCGGATCTCCATTTACAACCTTGTCTACCATACCCTTGTTGCAACATCTTCCTGAAGCCTCGGCTGTTGTACCAGTCTCCACTAAGGCAGCTCAGCTTCGTACTGCTTCTTCGACGACGGTCGTTTCCTCGTCTCCTGACTTGGGAGGTGAGCCTGATCCACTAATGGATACATCCGCCTCAGCTTCTTCTTCGAAGCGTATTAGAACTTCCAAAGGCGCTGTAAAACAGAAAAAGTTAAAACAACTTTCTGTGCCACATTCTGAGGATTCATCTAGTGTTCCCGAGGTTTCCGGTTCCGGTGTTTCTCCACCTGATATTTCTTCAAACAGTATGCTTCTCCGCTCAGGTCCTGTCAATCCTCTCTCTGATGCTGAGGTTCTACAGGCCGTTGATACGTTTCCTCCAGTTCCTGGACCACTGTCCAGACAGCAACTTTTACGTCTTTTTCAACCTGCACGTACGATTGTTGGTTCTGAAGAATTCCTTCACTCACCTGATCTGGACCTGTATGCAGCGGTAACGCAATTCGAAGCTTATGTGTCACTTTTTAAAATCTCTGTGTGCCACCGATCCTCGGTATCAACCTTTTTTTGAGACGTTACACTCGCCGTCTCGCCTCCTTGAAGGAGCTCGTTGAGAAGCATATATGTGATACCTTCTATCCTTTTACCGATGACCTTTAGCTCTCTTCCTCACACCGATTTCTTTTTTTGTTCTCTCAATGCTAGGGGATTTGCGAACCCGTTCGCAGATGCCCTGGTTTTGCAGACTTAGTGCATGTTGATTCTGATGTTTTCATTGTGTGTTTTTACTGTGATTCACAAGTAATGTATTGTAAATTTGCTTTATTTGTGTGTAAATTTGCTTTATTTGCTTTATTTAATGTATTGTAAATTTGCTTTATTTTAATGTTGCGATAATTGTGTGTTTTTGCTGTGTTTTCACAACTAATCGGTCTCGTTACTTGTGTGATCTCCTCGTTATCTCAGTATCATTATCTTATCTGTTGTTTCCTGAATTTATGCCTGTTTTTTAAATTACCTATAATTGTGAGTGTTTGCTGTGTTAGTGCTTTCCTCTATCGCGGATTATTATAGTGGTACGTTTGTTACCTTCGGTATTTTTATAAAGTTGCTGAGGTACTCAATGTTGTTTAGCGCTCTAACCACATTTCAGTTCCGTTCGGTTGATTTATCATAGCATAGTACATTTCATGCATTTGTGCACATGTGTTATAGTGTTTGACATGCCGTTAGGCCATTCATTGTTCGTGTGCATATTCATTTCCTTTCTGTGTAACGTTGTACTGCATCGTGGATATACTGACTTTCCGCACTGTTGTTTTCTGTACTGCAGCTTTTAATGAATCTCCTATGTCTGTATTTCGTTATAGCAATAAACTGGGTACCACTATGGTACCCACAGTTACCAGTACCAATACCATTGCCATTTCGGGGATTTAACTCTGATCATGATGTCTTCCACTCTTGTCATTTTTCTGATCCACAAGTTCCTCTTCTTATCTCTCCTGGTTACACCAAGCATGCACCTCTCCATGCTGCTTTGAGTTGTCTGCAGCCTTTGTATGTCTCTTTTAGTTAAGGTCCACGTCTCTGCACCATACGTAAGCACTGGAAGGATGCATTGGTCAAACACTTTTCTTTTAAGACATAATGGCATATTGCTCTTGAAAATTATGCTGTTTCTTCCAAAAGCTCTCCAGGCAAGTTTTGTACGCCGATTAATTTCTTCATCAATGTGACCCTCACTTGATATCTGCTGTCCAAGATAAACGTACGTGTCTGTTATCTCCAGTTTTTCTCCATCAATCAATAAATCTTCATTTCTTGTAAAAGCATTGAACATGAATTTTGTCTTGAGTAAAGAAGTGGGATTAAAAATGAACTTTCAGAAGACAAAATTTTTATATATATAGGTTGAAAACAAAAGGTCTTAGAATTGATCCCTGAGGAACCCCTGAGTTAATTTTAAGGTTAGATGACCGAAAATTATCAATGGTAGTATAGTGATATCTATTCGTTAGATAAGTCTCCGTTAATTTGTATGATGTTCCTCTAATACCTAGGTTTCGTTATTTAGTTAAAAGAATTTATGATTTATGGTATCAAAACAATAGGCTCATTTTAAGTCTAAAACAAAAATAATAAAAGATGAAAAAAAGCATATTAATAAAATAAGAGACTTTCTTCTGCAAAAATTTTATTCACTCAAAAGGCCGCACTTAATGGTCCAGGATGACTCATCCCTGTTTTAGATTGCATCCGTGCCCGACTCCGGTCACTTATATACAGAATCCATTTGCGTGTGACACATGTAAATTTTGATGATCCATGGCTTCCTAAAGTGCTATTGGTCGTTTATTGGCCACAGCATTTTCTAATGGTCCATGGCTTCCTAAAGTGCTATTGTTCGTTTATTGGCCACAGCATTTTCTAATGGTCTATGGCTTCCTAAAGTGCTATTGTTCGTTTATTGGCCACAGCATTTGTTTTGATGATCCATGGCTTCCTAAAGCGCTATTGTTCGTTTATTGGCCACAGCATTTGTTTTGATGATCCATGGCTTCCTAAAGTGCTATCGTTCGTTTATTGGCCACAGCATTTGTTTTGATGATCCATGGCTTCCTAAAATGCTATTGTTCGTTTATTGGCCACAGCATTTGTTTTGATGATCCATGGCTTCCTAAAGCGCTATTGTTCGTTTATTGGACACAGCATTTGTTTTGATGATCCATGGCTTCCTAAAGTGCTATCGTTCGTTTATTGGCCACAGCATTTGTTTTGATGATCCATGGCTTCCTAAAATGCTATTGTTCGTTTATTGGCCACAGCATTTGCTGATGATCCATGGCGTCCTAAAGTGCTATTGTTCGTTTATTGGCCACAGCATTTGCTGATGATCCGTGGCTTCCCAAAGTGCTATTGCTCGTTTTTGACCACAGCATTTGTTTTGATGATCCGTGGCTTCCTATAGTGCTATTGTTCGTTTATTGGCCACAGCATTTGTTGATGATCCGTGGCTTCCTATAGTGCAATTGTTCGTTTATTGGCCACAGCATTTGTTTTGATGATCCATGGCATCGTATAGTGCAATTGCTCGTTTATTGGCCACAGCATTTGCTGATGATCCGTGGCTTCCTAAAGTGCTATTGCTCGTTTTTGACCACAGCATTTGTTTTGATGATCCATGGCTTCCTAAAGTGCTATTGTTCATTTATTGGCCACAGCATTTGTTTTGATGATCCGTGGCTTCCTATAGTGCAATTGTTCGTTTATTGGCTACATCATTTGCTGATGATCCATGGCTTCCTGAAGTGCTATGAACAATGGTTTAATGGCCACAGCATTTGCTGCTTTACATAACCGTCTTCCTGTGTACCATTTGCGTGTGATATCGTGGCAGGGTTCCTACGTGAGCTAAGATTTTATGGTTGCTGCTTTAATTTTGAGTACCAGTGTATATTAAGAAATGTATAAGGGCAAGATATCTCATGTCTTATCTGTTTGAGTACCTGCATGTGGGTTTCCCAAAAGAGTCTATTCAGTTTACATATTTTCATTTTTTTAAATCTCTTGTGCTTATGGAAATGGTAGCAAAAAAGTTATTTTGCGGCTTTTCGAATACTGACGTACACTCAAAATAAACTCAATCATCCGATATATGGTTGGGGAAATCATTTCATTAAATATTTCGCGTGCTTGCCTCAGTCATCCGATTATGGTTGGGAAATCATTTCACTAAATATTCCGCGTGCTTAAGGAATTATTTCACTAAATATTCCGCGTGGTTGATTTTGCGAAATTTCCGTATAAATACGGAAAAACCTATAACGGACTTTTCTGAAATTAAGGATTTTTTTTTGTCAGCCTCATCAATAACTATACCATTCTCGATTCACTTCCAGATGAATTTTACAATGTTCTGTAAATACTTTAAGGTGGGGGGGGTACTAAAGATATCTTATTTTTTACTTGTCTGAACATCTATCTTCCGCATATCTCTGCCCTAAGGTTTTGTTTCGAATGTGATACCAGCACTTCGCTTTGAAGTTCAATTCGCCTTTTTCTTTCGGGAGAACGGGAAGCCACCAGAGAAGTATGGATTCATGGAAATCAATAACTTTACTGAGACTTACATTCTCTTTTTACCTGATAAAATATATCTGTTTTCTAACTTTAGTTTGTTCTGCCAGCTGCATGTCCAATAAATTGGCACTTGAAAGTTATTATACTTGTTATTAAGTTCGACTTTTGTGTTTTTCTTTACCCTCGTATATCGCTTTCCGTCTAGGTTGTTTGCTTCGAACTTGCAATTCTTCATGTCATTTTATGCAATCTCTGCAAATTTTCTTTAGCGAGCGTTCATTGTCTCCGATCCATATATATAAATAAGAAAAACGACACCAAATTCTCGGTATCAATGAGCAGGTCTTTTGAATTCTTCCTGACGCAAAAAGGAACTTCTCAAAGCGGATTTTCAGAAAGGAGAAAATCACCAATAATAAATGAGAAAATGCACTTACTCCTCATTGCCGTAAAAACTGGGCGTTGTGTGCTCGATGTTTTTACCAGTGAATCAAATGATTTACAAAATAAATATTTTCAATAGGTTTGAGAGAATAGGTAAAATATTTTCAAGTAGAAACAGCTGCCTCATGCCCAATGGAGACATATATGTGTATGTAAATTGCTCTTTGCCTAGTTCGCTGCCGCATTCAACGCCTCGCTTAAGATATTTTTTTAACGAATTAGGAATTTGTATACATTCGTACGCCCTCACCAAGCTTAGATATGTCACCACCATCAACCATTGTCTATTCACTGCTGGATTGTTCAAATTTCTTCCACAGCCTTCTGTCATAAACCAGTCTCTTCTGTGTCACTCCGACATGCTTCCGAATTTCATCGACACATCTTCCTCAGGATTTTCTTCTAAATATTTTCCTGTTCCTTGGAATCCAGTCCAGTATTTTACCGACACATCTTCCTCAGGATCTTCTTCTGGATCTTTTCCTGTTCCTTGGAATCCAGGCCACAATTTCATCGACACATCTTCCTCAGGCACTTCTTCTGAATATTTTCCTGTTCCTTGGAATCCAGTCCAGAATTTCATCGACACATCTTTCTCAGGATCTTATTCTGGATCTTTTCCTGTCCCTTGGAATCCAGTCCAGTATTTTACCGACACATCTTCCTCAGGATCTTCTTCTGGATCTTTTCCTGTTCCTTGGAATCCAGTCCAGAATTTCATCGACACATCTTCCTCAGGCACTTCTTCTGAATATTTTCCTGTTCCTTGGAATCCAGTCCAGAATTTTGCAGACACATCTTCCTCAGGATCTTTTCCTGTTCCTTGGAATCCAGTCCAGTATTTTGCCGACACATCTTCCTCAGGATCTTCTTCTGGATCTTTTCCTGTTCCTTGGAATCCAGTCCAGAATTTTACAGACACATCTTCCTCAGGATCTTTTCCTGTTCCTTGAAATCCAGTCCAGAATTTCATCGACACATCTTCCTCAGGATCTTCTTCTGGATCTTTTCCTGTTCCTTGGAATCCAGTCCAGAATTTCATCGACACATCTTCCTCAGGATCTTCTTCTGGATCTTTTCCTGTTCCTTGGAATCCAGTCCAGTATTTCAGTTGTCCAAAGGTGGTCAATTCTTCTAGCAATATGTCCAGCCCATTCACATTTCAGCGATTTTACCTTGATCATGATGTTATCAAGTCCCGCCATTTTCCTGATTCACGAGTTCCTCTTCCTCTCCTTCCTTGTTATGCCAAGCATGCACATTCGGCCGGAGCGTAAAAAAAAATCGAATTTCGATATGCCCTAGTGCGGAAAAGTTGTGTATTGCTACGTAAACCATGTGCAAAAAATTTAGCGAAATTCAAATAATATCTTACGGTTCCACCTTATCCCCCAAAATTTCGATATTTGGGTAAAATCGTCACATTTTTATGCCCGTTGTGAGAAAAGAACAGTGTTCGTTACAGACTTTCCCTAGTGAACAAAAACTATGTGTTGGTACCTAAAAGATGTGCACAATTTTTCAGGCAAAGCAACTAATATCTTATGGTTCCAATTTAATGCAACAATACTCCATGTTTAAGGAAAATAGCAATACTTTAACACCTAGTGTTCACCATGTGATTTGTTTCCCAGATGTGTTAGCGTGTGTACTACTGCATTGAAAGCACAACATATTGTGCAAATGTGCAGTAGTGCACACAGCATATGGTGCAGCTCTTCACATTTTTCATGTTTCGGAAAAGTCCCAGAACTCATCATGAGGAGGTGGCTGCACGACGAGTTCCACCCGTGTCTAACCCAACCAGCCATCCGTTAGGGCAAATCAATTTTATGTTCTTCTTTTTTATCTTCAATTTCCTGTTCTTTATTAATTTTTACCCGGAAATCTGATTTACTTTCGAAGGCTGGCATTATTTGCTGTGCTTCCAACCATACTCTAATAAATCAACCCCTTTGTTCTTCTTCGCAAACAGCAGCAGATGCTTCTGTCGTCAACTTAAAGCATCGCTCCTCTCCCTGATTGTGACAAGGGAAGTTTTGCGTGCCCAATCGCTTGACAATGACCTTACAGTCATTGTTGCATAGGTTCATTATTTCATCGTGCGTCGGAGTCAATGGCGGTTCGCTTAAGACGCATGATTGCCAGTCAATTAGGGCAAAATAATCCTCCTCCTGGAAGTTGAACTGAGGAATTTCAAATACACGGATTGCATCGCAGTTTTGTTCCCTTGCTCTAAAGATCCTGAGGATGCCAAGTTCTCTGATGTTTCCTCTCGTCCGTGATCGTATAGCCAAAAGTATTGATTCTGAATGACCAAAATACCCGTTCCTTTGGTCCAGAACACTCTTCAAATCCTGGGTGAGATATCTGGATATATGGAGCCATCAGTGCAAGTGTACCTTTGGAAGATGATACTTCAAGTGTTATAGGTAGGCCCAAAATTAGAAGGCAAAGAAAGAAAAAACAGAGAAAACTGCTTCAAAGCGATAATCTGACTTTACGTAAAGTTATTAAAGGCCCATATTTCGACGGGCGTAAGGACTAAACCATAATGTATGGAGAAAGGAAAGGAAAGCGGTTCAAAAAAACTATTGTACTGAAGAACACGTGACTACGCTAGAAGAACCTGGAAGTAAATATCTTGGGCATACCACTATTACATCTTCCACCGCAAAGGACATAGCCAAATGTCTGCTGGATTTCTTACATGCCAAGAATATCGACCTAAGAAAACTGTTGGTGATAGGCTGCAACAGGACCGTCGTTAATACTGGGTGTAAAGGAGGTGCAATTCCCATTCTAGAGATAGCCTACCAAAAACTTCTTCAGTGGAGCATATGCCAGTTGCACGGAAACGAGCTGACACTCCGTCATTTAATTCAACATTTGGATGGCCAAACGAGTGGCACAAAACATTTTCAGGGGAAAATCGGCAAACAGCTGGAGAGCTGCGAAAATCTACCGGTTTTGAAATTTGAAGCAATTGAAGCGGATTTTCCTGAACGTGATGAAAAAATTGCAAAGGATCTTAACACGTCTCAGAAATACCTGTGGGACATTAGCCACGCTGTGACAACGCATACGTGGTCATCTAGCCTGGCACATAAGCACCGGGAAAATGAGCCATGCACGCTGGCAAACGACGGCTATTCATATTTTGCGCCTTTATATTAGTACTTCGCAGCCTTCGGATTCACTTAAAATTCTGGCAGAATCTGTTGTGAGGTTTATGCGCTCATGTGGTTCACTTATAAGATCACACCCTCATTGCCATTATGGAGCACGGAATCTGTGGAATGCCATTTATATTGCACTTCCACATGTTCTGAAAATAACGTGCAGCAAAGTTGCCGGTATAGGTATCCGTCTTTTTCAGAAATTTCCGTTTTTAAAAGTGCCCGTTTATTGTAACTTCTGTATTTTCACAGGTTTTCCGTAGACAGAAATTCCGGTTATTTCAGGTTTTTCCATATTTAAACTGAAATCCCGCAAAATCGACGATCCTGTACTTTTCAGCCCTTATCCAGGTAATCCTTCGGCTGAGGTCAGGATCGAACCCCTGACGTTTAAGCTCGCTTAACACGTAACTCGCGCCCTTAACCACTGAACCACAAATTCTCGGCAGCCTGATTCACGTACATCGTAAAACGAGTTCCGCGACGATGAAATTTTGTTTTTTCTCATTAATGCGAGTGATTTAGTCATTTTATTTTCTGTTGGAATTTATTATTTTTCTGAATAGGTTTGTAATATATATATATATATATATATATATATTTTTTTTTTTTCTGTAGGAGGACTTTGCACAAATTAAGCATTTTTCATCCTGATTTTTTGAAGCAACAAAATGTTTTGCAACTGGATTTTTTACACTGACAACTGACTTTCAGTTACTTTTAAAATAGGTGAAATGTACTTTTTTATAGTATTATTTCACAAAAAAAAGAAAACTTTAAAATTTACTCTTGACAGCTATAATAGCTTTTGTCTTAAGTTATCCAAAGACTGATATACAGACATCGTATGATCAATCATCTGTACAATAAGTACCGGGTTTCTTACAGCAACACAATATATGATAAGTAGCTGGAGCACCAAAAGGGGAAAGAAGGAAATATCCTGTGCCACAATAAACAAAATCCATGCGATATGCTATCCACAATATCCGATCTTGCTACGGAACTTCAAAATTCGACTGACGATTGAAATTTAAAAGTTAATCAAACCTCAAGTATTCTCACGAATCGCTCTTATTACCGGTAATTTCTCGTCATACGGATACGGAAAAAGTGAGAACGGAGATATTTCCGTTAATATACGAAATGAATTGAGGAAAGGTTTCTGAAAATTCAGAATTTTCCGCTAACACATCTCTAAAACGGTAATTTATCGTCAATAGAAGAAAGAAACTGCGGAAAGGTTTCTGAAAATTCAGAATTTTCCCGTGGTACGAAAAATCCGTGAAATTAAGGTTTCTTTCCGTCATTTCAACGGAAAAAGTTGTATCAGAAACATGCTTCGTTAATTCACGAAGGAAATGATGGAAAGTTGCCCGTGAATTTCAAATTTTTTTTTATAGTGTTAGGCCCCACTCTGTGCGTTTGAACTCGGAAAAACATCCGGAAATTTTGATGGGACCTTTCACCTCACCCTGCGTACAGCGCAGATCTGGTACCCTTCGACTATCATTATCTTTTCAGATTCCTAAAGGTCAAGATGCGCGGCCAACACTACCAGAGCCCGGAAGCAATACAGCAAACTGAATGTCGGTGTCTTCCAGCAACTGCACTGCAAAAAATTCTGAAATTCACGAGCAACTTCACGTCATTTCGTTCGTGAATTAAGGTGGATCCACCTAAAATCTTTGCCTTGTATTTCGAGTGGGCAAACTTCTGTAGCCGTTTTCTTCACTGCTAATGCGATCCCAACGATGGAAATTTGAACATCGATAAAAATATCTTCATATTATAGCCTAGTATACTTAATATTTTCTAAAGCGTAACCATAATTATATTAAAAATCAATAACTTTTCCTTTGGTGGAGTTGAGACCAGAAAATAGATGGCGCGACATGTACATTGATGACGTCAGTAGACCAACAAACATAGCCCACTGGAAAGAAGAGGCCCTGAAACGATTTAATCATGTCACCAAAAGTGTCTCAGCTTCCATGCCCTGAACGCACGTGAATTCGTGAACGTCATTAGTGTGTTGCTGTGAATATTTTATTATTTTTATTTATTATTGTTATTTTCTTTCCAAAGAGAAACAAATTAACAGTCGTAATAACATATGATGTTCATTTACCACTGCAACAGAAGAAAATGTTGAGCGTTTTTCTTTTTTCTTTTTTTTTTTTTTAAAGGAGGATTATTTACTTCTACCTTCTGGTTTCTGCTGTTACTGATATACAAGTAAGATTTATTTTCTGTCTTAAGTAATATAGGGTGTAAAGGTTACTTATTGAAAAAAGAATTTGTTATGCGTTTGGTTTGGTGGTAAAACTATCTCATTTGTTTAACGGTTTAACATTTCTGCAAGATGTATGCATCTTACGGAAATGTTTTTTGCACCGCTTTTAAAAGTTTCCCTTAGTGGTAGATTTAAAAGGTGCTATAAGTTCAAACGACAAAAATCCGCTCTTCCAAAAAATAACGACAGTAAAAAAAAAAAAAAAACTCAAAGTATGTTTAAGTCAAGCAAAAGAAATGCAAAAAGTACTTAAAAGTCTTCTTCCTTGAGCAATCCATGAATAAGGAACACACTGACACCGCACACTGGTAATGTTAACATCAAGGGTACAGTCCAGAACCAAAAGTACCGACGCCGAAACCTGCGGAATGAATGGCGGCGGAGCAAAGTCCTTCAATAAAAATAGAAGGAAATTGGAAAACGTTCCGCAAAAATCCAACAGGCAGTTCACAAGGAGCGAAACAAGAATTGTAAATAAGCCGCCATCTTGGAATCGATGCAGACATTCAATATGCTATCAAAAACATCAAAATATTCGCATTTCGTGCCACAACTTTTTAAGTAATTTGTCAACAAAACAACAGCACATTTCATTTATTTTGCGCGGCAAATTTCGAAGTTCCCATCAGCTCGCATTCTAAGTGAAAACTTCGCAAATACTTTTTCAGTTTCGTTTAAACATTAGCATTTCCTTTATTTTGTGTAAAACTTTCAAAGTAATTTTTGAACTAAATATTAGCACATTTTATTCATATTGCGACACAACCTTCGAAGTTTCCATGAGCGCACGTTTTATGAAATCGTCCCGCTAATCTGTCACCCTTACGATTCAGCCCATCAGCACATTACCGATAGCTGACGGAATTGGTGGCACTGCGTACATCTCATATTTGGTGGCATTTGCGTACATCTCATATTTGGTGGCACTTGCGTACATCTCATATTTGGTGGCACTTGCGTACATGTCAAGGCGTTCCCGAATCTAACAGGTGCAGCATAGGAAAAGAGGTGGCACTTGCGTACAACTCTCTTTCTCTCTCGAGAGACAGACTGGTATGGAAACGCGCCCGTCCTCGCCATGACGTCACAGCGCCCATAAATCGCTCCCTCGTCGGAGCTCAAAAATAGTCCTCAAACAAAGGAATAACCCAGTCCTTCTCTTCTACGGCTCTGTCCTGAAGGGAAAAGGTTGACCGACAACCAATAGCGTTCCAGAACGTCTATTGCCAGACTATTGTACGCCAAAAATCTTAGACTGTTTTGTCATTGCTTCTTTTGCTTCTTAACGAGAAGGTCATTTGAGTATTTTTGTAAGCCTTTGCAAATTTCTATCACAGTGAGCAGTTAGATGGATATGATAGAAATCATAGAGACCACAAAGAAGAAACCTTCTGCCATATATGATGGGCACCAATATCGTCAACACCGAACTAACAAAGAAAATGTCATTAGTTGTTTATACATTAACGAGAAAACTGCAAAGTGTCCTTAAAATCAAAAGATGGGAAAGTACTTGAAGTTTCTAACCACATTTGCAAACCTGACATAGCAGCAACTGACGTTGCAAAGCATTTTTCTATCACAAGAAAACGGGCTCGAGAAGAAGATATGCCTGTATCAAAAATTTACCACCAAGAACTGAGTCCTCTGTTTAATCGCGGATACGACATTGTGAAAAACATTCCTATTTTGCCCTCAGTAAAGTCACAACTATATCGTATTAGACGCAAAGAACAAGGATTGACGAAAGAACTAAAGACGTCGCAAAAAATCCAGATTCCTGATGATGTGTTGGCAATGGAAGATGGAACAATTTTCTTGCTGGCTGATGATGAAGTCAGAACTTTAGTATTTGCTAGTGAAAAGCCACGAAGTCAGAACTTTAGTATTTGCTAGTGAAAAAGGACGGAGCACCCTGAAAAACTGCACAAATTTTTTTGCTGATGGAACTTTTCAATGTTGCAGTAAGCAGTTCTACCAGCTATATACAGTTCACGCTGATTTAAGTAGTAATGAAGATGAAGTCACTATTGTTCCAATAGTTTTCGCCCTACTTTAAAAAAAAAATGAAGATACATATGTGAAACTTTTCACAATTTTAAAAGAAGCAGGATGGAATCCACATTCAGTGACTTTAGACTTTGAGGTTGCAGCTATTAAAGCCTTGGAAAGTATACATCCGTTAGTGAAGATTTCAGGATGCAACTTTCATTTTAACCAATGTCTGTGGCGGCATGTTCAGTCACTTGGATTAGCCAGTGATTATAAAGAAAATGAAGAAATTAGACTTCATGTGCGCATGTGTGCAGCATTAGCACATCTTCCAGATGCAGACATAGATAACGGATGGTTATCAATTCAAGAAAGTTCACCGCAACAACCAAAGTTGCAGGAATTTTCCGATTATTCTGTGAATGAATGACTAGAAAATTCTGTCTTTACAACTAGCATGTGGAACTGTCATAATCTACAGCACAGAACCAATAATGCGGTAGAGGGCTGGAATAATAAGTTTAACACCTTAATGAGTAGACCACATCCTAAAATCAAGACCCTCATTCAAAATTTAAAGGAAGAATCTAAGTTCAGTGACTTTCTTATAAATCGAACAGACCCTAATCTTGAAGGAAAGAAACGATCTAAAAAGTACATCAAATTGGGTCAGCGAATTTCTAGAACTCTGCGACATTACGAAAGTACGCAAGATGTAAAGAAGTGTTTGAAGTCTTTAGCTTATGTTGCTAAACTAGAGTAAATTAGAGTACATTTTGAAAAAGTGAATTGAAATATCTATGAAGAAAAAAAAAAAGATGTTTGGCTAAACTAGAGTACATTTTGAAAAAGTGAATTGAAATATCTATGAAGAAAAAAATTAAAAAATGTTTGTTTGCGTACATAAAAAAAAAACAAAAACTTTTAAACACGCCAGCATAGATGCTGCCAGTCCTAAGCCTGGATAAAGTGTGAAGGAAAGTTAAAATCATTCAAAATATGGGTCACAGTGACAGTGGTATTTACAGGGGAAATCTAAGGTTGTACGCAAGTGCCACCTCTTTTCCTATGCTGCACCTGTTAGATTCGGGAACGCCTTGATATGTACGCAAGTGTCACTACACCAGCTGACGGTAGCTGGGACTCAGTTGGTCGCATGACCTCAGTGACAGGCGTTCGTTTCAGGGCCTCTTCTTTCCAGTGGGCTATGACAAACAAATGTTGGGTTGCTTAATTATGGTTAAATTTTACAAAATATCAGGTATACTGGGCTATAATATGAAGTTATGTTTATCGATGCTCAAATTTTCATCTTTGGGAACGCATTAATTGTGAAGAAAATGGCTACAGAAGTGTGCCCATTGGAAATACAAGGCAAAGATTTTAGGCGAATCCACCTTAACGAAGCATGTTTCTGATACAGCTTTTTCCGTGAAATTACGGGGGAAACTCTTGAATTTCACGGGTCTTTCGTACGCCAGAAAAATTCTGCATTTTCAAAAACCTTTCCACAATTTCTTTCTTATATTGACGGTAAATTACCGTTTTCAAGAAGTGTTAACGGAAAATTCTGAATTTTCAAAACCCTTTCCGTAATTCCTTTCTTATGTTAACGGAAAAACTCCGTTCTCACGTTATCCGTATCCATATGATGGAAACTTTCCGGTAAAAGGAGAGATTCACGGAAATACTTGGGGGCTGATTAACTGTTAAATTTCCATATTCTGTCGAAGTATTTGATTTTGAAGTTCTCTAGCGAGATCGGATATTGTGGATAGTATATCGCACGAATATTTGTTGCTGTGTTACAGGATATTTCTTCTCCTTTCTCTCATTTTGTTCACCAGCTATTGTGTTACCGTAGGAAACCGGGTAGTTAATTTATTTCACAGGTGATTGTACGATGTTTATGCACCTGTCTTTGGAGTCCTTAAGACAAAAGCTATATAGCTATCTAGAATAAATTTTATATCTAGAAGTTTTGTGAAATAATGTTATAAAACAGTGCATTGCATCTTCTCTTAAAGGTTACTAAAAGTTATCGTCAGTTAAAGAAATGATCTCAAACTACAAATCATTCTGTTGCTTCAAAAAATCACGATGAAAATAAATACGTAAATTGTAATAAGACCTCGTACAGAAAAAAACTAATTATTAGAAACGTATTAAAAAATAATAAGCACCAATGTAAAATACAACAACTAAATCACTCGCATCACTAGTAAAAAAATCACCATCGCGCAATTAAGTTTTACCTTGAATATGAGTTCCGTTCCGGTGGCATTCTGGCTCAGTGCTTACGACGCGCGGCTTCAACCTAAATGATCCGCGATCGGTCCTCATTACCGGCGCAAAGGGATTCTTTCGTGTAAGGGCTGAAATGTTCTGCTTGCTTGATTTTGCGAAAATTCCGTATAAATACGGAAAAACTTATAACGGACTTTTCTGAAATAGAGGATTTAAAAAAAAAAAAATTGTGAAAATACCGAAATAAAAAAAAAAAAAAAAGGGCACTTTTAAAAACGGAAATTCCGTTAAAAGACGAACACCTACCGGTAACTTTGCTGCACGTTATTTTCAGAAAGTTTCCTGAATTCACATCAGTTAGTTTTTACAGTGTTTAACGGAATTCTTCGGCAAGGATATTGAAACTGCCAGAACGATGAGAAAGTCCAAAAAAACAGGGATTTTGTAGGAAAAGAGACTGAGGCACGTAGATCAAAGTGCCTTACTTATTTAAAGAATTAATTCAACTTGCAATTTTTAAAACATTGTTGCTCGTTAATTTCAGTATAGCCCTCGTACAAACGAAATCAGGGAGATTTAATAAAATCTCTTAAAAACATAAATTTTCCATTATCAACATCTCTTAAAAACATGAATTTTCTGTTACCAACATCTCTTAGAAACATGAATTTTCCGTTATCAACATCTCTTAGAAACATGAATTTTCCGTTATCAACATCTCTTAGAAACATGAATTTTCCGTTATCAACCGCAGAAAGATATAATAGCAGTGTTTCTGTCAATTCACGAATGAAAATTCCTCGAAATTTAGGTTTTTTCCACCGTAATTTCTCAGAAATAGTTAAAATTACGAATATGTTTCATTGATTCACGAAACAAATCACGGAAAATAGCTCGGGAATTTCAGATTTTTTTTTTTTTTTTTTTTTACAGTGTAGCTGGAAATCTGTGTACCGCAAAAATATCAATAATGGTCTTAGAATAGTCGCAACTGCCCGCTGCAGAAAGAATCTTTTTAGTCCAACTTTCATAAGGAAAATTTTGACGAAGAAATGTATATGGATAACCTTGAAAAAGGTTACATATATCCGAGGAAAACACTTTTAGAAAGGCCGTTGCATAAAAATTGAGGGTAATTATTTTTCGAGTTGGCAACAATGCAAAGGGGAGAAAATAGCCACGCAGACGGCTAACTGAATTAAGGAAGTATCTATGGCAACAGTTATTAGCCGTCGACAACTCTGGTATTGTTGTTGCGCAGTTGTTTAAGGTACGTCTGCATTTCGCCATATAGCTATGGAGGTGAGTGATTCAGAGTTAAGAAACGAAATGCGTTCTGGATTAAATTTTGCATTTTAGCAAAACGGCTCCAGAAAGAGTTGATTTAATGAAAAAAGCTTACAAAGATAAATGATTGGGTGAGTCAGAGATTTTTATATGGCACCATGATTTCAAAAACGGTTTGTCGGCAGAACACGCTCCTAGGCCTGGTCGACCTGAAAGTGTTCTTACGCGTATTGTTAACACTGTTTATGGAAAATCCTGCAAGAAGATCAGCGAATGACGTGTGAAGACATAGCGGCGTCAACTAATATTTCAAAAAATTCGGCATTCCGCATCCTACGCGACAAATTACTGCTGCATCGTGTATGTTTCAGATGGATACCTCATCACCTAACGAGAGAACAATTGTTAGCTACAGTTCAAGTGTGTCATGAGTGGAAACAACTGATTGCAAAGGATCCAAACTTTCTAAACACAGTAATAACTGCCGATGAAACATGGGTCAAATATTTCTACCCTCTCACGAAGCGCGCAACGAGTGTCTGAAAACACACAGGGTCGCCTCCTCCGAAAAAAGTCCTCCAAACCAAATCAGTTGGGAAGGTGATGATGATAAAGGTGCAGTCTACCAGCATGCCATTCCTCCACAAGTTACTGTCAATGCTGAGTGTTACATTTCCGTCTTGAAGCGTCTGCAATGACACAAATCAATTAAGCGACGGAACCTGGTGGGCAAGTGGACCCTACACCATGATAACGCACGCCCATGTGTGGCTGTTTGTGTTCAACAGTTTCTTACGAAATGCAGTATTGAAATCATGCCACAGCTTGCCTACAGTCCAGACCTCGCCCCATGCGATTTCTGATTGTTTAAAACAATCAAGGAGAAGTTCCGTGGCGCAACATTCAGCACAGATGCTGATGTTATTTAATCTGTACAGGGGTCGCTAAAGCAGCTTTCACAAAATGTCTTTGCTACATGCTTTGAAAGAGTGGACTGAACGATGGGACCGTTGCATATCATCCGAGGGAAGATACTTTGAGAAAGAATAACATATATTTTGCTGTATCTATATTTCTTAATTTTGTGTGATTTTACTCAGTTTTTATGGAACGGCCGTTGTATATTTTCAAATCTTCTTCCAGAGACAAAGAAATAGCAATATCGATATATTTAGAAAAAAAGTCATGGGTGATCTTGAAGATGTCACAGCTATCCGACATAAAAAGAATGTTTTTCAAATTCAACTTCTAGAACAAAAAAAATTTCAAATACAACTTCACAAAGGGTCAGATGGACAAAATAATAGCATAAGAAGGTAATTTTTTCTGGCGTTTTTCCAATGGTATGATCTGTTAAAAAACATGTAAAAATCTTTGTTCCAGGTGCTTCGATTAACAAATGTTTCCTTTTTCCGCCTTTCGTTTTATCCGTTGAAGTTTTCAAATCAGTTATTTCTACTTTTTTATTGGCGGTAAATGATAATAAAATATTTGAGCTTTAGAAACCTTTGTTCGCTATGTATAGCAGCACTATATCTCTTTCTCTTCGGCGGTCCCCGACAATTCGTCCAATGATGATTGGCCCAATTTTATCTGCTGGCCTCAAGTTTTTACTTGTGCTCGGCCTCAAGCACAAGTAAAAACTATGCGTTTGCTGCAATCTCGATTGTGCCGCCCCGGTGGCGTTGGCCTCTGATCATTCGTCCGTAAGGGGTCCGGGTTCGAATCCCGGTCAGACATGGATGTTGTGTTTGTCTTACGGTACTGGCTCTCTCCCTTCCCTGGAACCAGTTACCCTAAATTAGGGACGGGCGACTGCTTATAGTCCATTGAGTTGCTCACGGTGGTCGTTAAACCTCCAATCAAAAAAAAAAAAAATCAAAAAAAATCTCGATTGTCGTTAAGTTAAACATTTAAGCTTTTAATTCTAATAATTTACAATCAGATTGGTAATTTACTTTTGAATTGCGAAAAGGAAGAAAACATTCTTCCAATTAGACCAATAGATGCAGAGTTATGGTACGCACACCGACTACTGATTTTTTTAATTTTTTTTTATTGGAGGTTTAACGACCACCGTGAGCAACTCAGTGGGCTATAAGCAGTCGCCCGTCCCTAATTTAGGGTCACTGGTTCCAGGGAAGGGAGAGAACCAGTGCCGTAGGACAAACACAACATCCATGCCTCACCGGGATTCAAACCCGGACCCCTTACGGACGAATGATCAGAGGCCATCGCTTAGATAACTGCGCCACCGGGGCGGCGACTACTGAATTATCTGGATGATGATGAATTAGCTGAATTAGTTGGATGATGATAAAAAATCAACAATCATTAAAACCAGCTGCTCATAAAAATGGCAGCCCTTAGTAACCGCCTTGCTCGCCTACGCTAAAAAAAAATAAAAGGGCTGGATTAAGATGGGGCTAACTGGACTATTGCCTAGGGGCCCCACCGTTCCCAAAGACTCAGGTGACATGCCGCTACAGCAATAATACACAGCTTATACAGTGAAAGCTCCATTGCCGCACAGGTGGCGCAGTGGTCTAAGCGATGGCTTCTGATCATTCGTCTGTGAAGGGTCCTGGTTCGAATCCCGGTGAGGCATGGATGTTGTGTTTGTCTTACGGCACTGGCTCTCTAACTTTCTTGGAACCAGTGACCTTAAATTAGGGACGGGCGACTGCTTATAGCGCATTGAGTTGCTCACGGTGGTCGTTAAAACTCCAAACAACAACAACAAAAAAGCTCCATTAACGGACACATTCGAACAACGGTAACCTCCAAGTAACGGCATGTTCCGATTGGTACAGAACAGTTGCCTTAGAATTAACATTAACGGTAACCTCCGAGCAATGAAACCTCTTAACAGCGGTCAACGGACACCAAATCCCCTTAGGATTTTTCTTTTTTTGATTGGAGGTTTAACGACCACCGTGAGCAACTCAATGGGCTATAAGCAGTCGCCCGTCCTTAATTTAGGGTGACTGGTCCCAGGGAAGGGGAACCTTAGGATTTTACATAGTTTCGGTGAAAAGGATAAGAGACAGAGAATATTGCTAAAGGCATGATGGGTTGGATTACGACGAGTACCGTGGTACGTTTAAGTGAAAAAGGAGTTAAAAGTTTATAGTTCTACGTGAGGTGAGCTTCAGCACCTGTGTATGCTTCAGTCGCCCCGCGGAGGCTGTGGGGAAGTTTGAAAGGGCCTGGAATGTTACTTGTGGTCTCTCTTAGTTTGGGTCCACGTGGGTTCGGTTCTTGTTTTCCAGGACGGCGGCAGCTCACTCTGTTTAACGTTTTTTTGTTTTTTTCTATATAGCGTATACCATGACCTTAATCTCCTAGCTTGCCGTTCCCAACGGCTGTTTTTTTTTTTTTTTTATTAGAGGTTTAACGACCACCGTGAGCAACTCAATGAGCTATATATAAGCAGTCGCCCGTCCCTAATTTAGGGTCACTGGTTCCAGGGAAGGAGAGAGCCAGTGCCGTAAGACAAACATAACATCCATGTCTCACCGGGATTCGAACCCGGACCTCTTTCGGACTGATGATCAGAGGCCATCGCTTAGACCACTGCGCCACCGGGGGTGGCAAGGGCTGTTTAACACCAGACGTCGGACACTATTAGCGTACCCTAACCTTAATCTTCTAGCTTGCTATTTCTAAGGGTTACTTAACACCAGACGTCGGACATTATTAGCGTACCCTAAACACTAATATCCCAGCTTGCTATTTCTAAGGGCTGTTTAACACCAGATGCCGGACACTGCTTTCCTAAAAATCCTCTACACCTTGAATTATTTAATTATTACATTCAGTTTTATTCAGCAGCATGGGCGTATTGATAGCACCCTCAACCCCCACAGAGCGGGAGGGGGCCTCACGGCTAAGAGGGCCTCTAGCCTCAGCAGAAAGATTTTTCAATATTTTTGAGGAAACTTCATGTGAAACTGGCTAAAAAAATAGCCAGGAATTTTTGACGGCAGCTTTAAATGAAGTATTAAAAAGAAAAGCATTTTTTTGTTGTTGTTGTTGGTTGGTTGGAGTTACCCAGCAACCCCCGCAGTGCGGGGAGGTCTCACGGCTAAGAGCGCCTCTAGCCTCAGCAGAAAATTTTTTCAATATTTTTGGGAAACTTCATGTGAAACAGGCTAACAAAATCGCCAGGAATTTTTGAAGGCAGCTTTAAATGAAGTATTAAAAGAAAAGCATTTTTTGTTGTTGTTGTTGGTTGGTTGGAGTTACCCCGCAACCCCCGCAGTGCGGGGAGGTCTCACGGCTAAAAGGGCCTCTAGCCTCAGCAGAAAAAAAATGTCAATATTTTTGCGGAAACTTCATGTGAAACTGGAAAAAAAAATAGCCAGGAATTTTTGACGGCAGCTTTAAATGAAGTATTAAAAAGAAAAGCATTTTTTTTTGTTGTTGTTGGTTGGTTGGAGTTACCCCGCAACCCCCGCAGTGCGGGGAGGTCTCACGGCTAAGAGGGCCTCTAGCCTCAGCAGAAAATGTTTTCAATATTTTTGGGGAAACTTCATGTGAAACTGGCTAAAAAAATAGCCAGGAATTTTTGACGGCAGCTTTAAATGAAGTATTAAAAAGAAAAGCATTTTTTTTTGTTGTTGTTGGTTGGTTGGAGTTACCCAGCAACCCCCGCAGTGCGGGGAGGTCACACGGCTAAGAGGGCCTCTAGCCTCAGCAGAAAAAAAAATTCAATATTTTTGGGGAAACTTCATGTGAAACTGGCTAAAAAAATAGCCAGGAAATTTTCACAGCAGATTTAAATGAAGTATTAAAAAGAAAAGCATTTTTTTTGTTGTTGTTGTTGGTTGGTTGGAGTTACCCCGCAACCCCCGCAGTGCGGGGAGGTCTCACGGCTAAGAGGGCCTCTAGCCTCAGCAGAAAATGTTTTCAATATTTTTGGGGAAACTTCATGTGAAACTGGCTAAAAAAATAGCCAGGAATTTTTGACGGCAGCTTTGAATGAAGTATTAAAAAGAAAAGCATTTTTTTATTGTTGTTGTTGGTTGGTTGGAGTTACCCCGCAAACCCCGCAGTGCGGGGAGGTCTCACGGCTAAGAGGGCCTCCAGCCTCAGCAGAAATTTTTTTCAATATTTTTGGGGAAACTTCATGTGAAACTGGCTAAAAAAATAGCCAGGAAATTTTCACGGCAGATTTAAATGAAGTATTAAAAAGAAAATCATTTTTTTGTTGTTGTTGTTGGTTGGTTGGAGTTACCCCGCAACCCCCGCAGTGCGGGGAGGTCTCACGGCTCAGAGGGCCTCTAGCCTCAGCAGAAAGATTTTTCAATATTTTTGAGGAAACTTCATGTGGAACTGGTAAAAAAAAATAGCCAGGAATTTTGAGCTTTGAATGTAGTATTAAAAAGAAAAGCTTTTTTTTCAGTAAATGAGTAAATTCTTCAAGAAATCACTTTCGCTTTAGTTTATAAAACTGAGTGATGGGAAAGCAGCTATTCTAGAAGACTTGAGGCCCCTTTTCACAGCCATCGCAGTAGTTCCTAAACATGGATATTAACAAGAGAATGTGAATGAAATATTATTTGAATAAATGAAATTTTTATATCAATGAGGATAAGACGTTATATACACTGACGGAAAAAAAAAACCCCAACACCAAGAAGGGGTTGTGTTAGATAAACGACAGTTGGTAGTCTGTGAGAGTACATCTGTAAGATGACGTCTATGCAAATTTCGTGCTCGCCGCATACGTGTGGCGCTAGTAGCACCCCTCGGAACATGCAAAGCAGGTTTGCTGTAAATACGCGCTGTAACGTTCGTAAGCGTTAGTTATCGTTGAGATTTGACGTAGTGTGTCGATGTTAGTCAAGAATGCCTTTAAGAAGACGAAGAAGCCATTATCAACAGCTCACGGAGTTTGAACGAGGTCGTGTAATAGGGCTACGAGAAGGTGGATTTTCTTTCCGCAATATTGCAGAACGACTTGGCAGGAATGTAGCCACTGTGCATGATTGTTGGCAGCGGTTGTCAAGGGAAGGTACTGCCTCAAGAAGACCGGGTTCCGGCCGGCCACGTGGCCCTACTGAGAGGGAAGACCGCCGTGTACGGCGTATGGCCGTGGCGCATCGTACCGCGTCTGCGGCAGCAATTCGAGCTGCAGTTGCCACCACAGTGACACAACGAACTGTTACAAATCGGTTACTTGAAGGTCAGCTCCGAGCCAGACGCCCTGTAGCGTGCATTCCACTTACTCCAAACCACTGCCGTTTGCGACGTCAGTGGTGTCAAACTAGAGCTCATTGGAGGACGGAGTGGAGATCTGTTGTGTTTTCTGATGAAAGCCGGTTCTGCCTGGGTGCCAGTGATGGCCGTGTGTTGGTTAGAAGGAGGTCAGGTGAGCGCCTGCAACCAACCTGTCTGCGGCCGAGACACACTGGACCTACACCTGGAGTTATGGTCTGGGGAGCAATTTCCTATGACAGCAGGAGCACTCTCGTGGTTATCCCACGCACCCTGAAGGCACAGTTGTACGTCGGTCTGGTGATTCAACCTTTTGTGCTGCCATTCATGAACAACATTCCAGGGGGTGTGTTCCAACAGGATAACGCTCGCCCGCATACCGCTGTTGTAACCCAACATGCTCTACAGAGTGTCGACATGTTGCCGTGGCCTGCTAGATCACCAGATCTTTCGCCAATCAAGCACGTATGGGACATCATTGGACGACAACTCCAGCGTCACCCCCAACCAGCATTAACCGTCCCTGTATTGACCGACCAAGTGCAACAGGCATGGAACTCCATCCCACAAACTGACATCCAGCACCTGTACGACACAATGCGTGAACGTTTGCGTGCTTGCATTCAACATTCTGGCGGTTACACCGGTTATTAATGTACCAACATTTCACATTTAAAATGGCTCTTCTCGCGCTTACACTAAGCTGCGATCTTGAAACCTTAATCGATTACATATGTTACCTATACAACTGTATTGCCGCCATTTCATTCCTCTACAACTATTTTTTCGTGGTGTTGGGATGTTTTTTTTTCCGTCAGTGTATTACACTTGTTTGCACATTGCTATTCATCCTTCAGAATATAATGAGCTAAGAGATGTTCTTCGTGGGAACGAAAATACAGACACCTGTGTCATGTTTTTTTTATAACAGTGTCAAAAGAAAAGACTTTTATCATGTTCAAAACATTGTGACATTATGTTAACTGCATTTTTTATATCCAAGATGAAATAATATAAGTAATTTTACTCTTTTTGTGCCACAATTCTGAATTGCAACTTTTTTAAAATTTGCGTGATATCATTAACTTTGGCGTAAGTGTTTTGTCATACTTTGTAATAGTATAAAACTAGGGCAATCATTGTACTTACAACGTGCACATTGCAATGAAGTGTAACAATTTTGGTTTTAGGGAAAATATCTATAGGTTCTAAAGAATTAGAATCATTAATAATCCCGTAAAACCTAGTTCATAATATACAATTTAAAATTTTCAGTATACTTGAGAGCAATATAGATTTTCGCAAAAAGCCTCGAAGATATTTTTTGCGGGGAGGAAAATTGCTTGTTTTTCTTTTCTTTTTTTGAGATGGCTATAATGCTATGATTGAATAAACGATTTCTATCTTATACTCAAATAATTGTGATTTTGTATAAAAAGTATACCTTCGTGATCTTGACATTTCCTATTATTAAATTGTCGTTATTTGCTTATGTCTTGGAATCAGAACAAAGTTCAGCTCTAAAACTGTTTATCAGCATCGATAACTTCCATATATAGTTCGTAAAGGCGTTAGTGCAACGTGAAGTACTAAAGTTACGCATTTGTTCGTTTTTTTTTTTTTTTTCACTTTCACAGTCAACTTTTGTCCCATCTGTCACTACAGCTGTGAGCGGTTACGGTTGCCTGGAAAGCTGTTGGATGGCGCTGCAATCAACCATTATCGCACACAGCTATTTGCATTTGCCGACGTTCTATGATCGCTTGCGGTTAGGGGCTGAGAATTAAGTTGCACACTTAATATTTCTACGAATTAATAAAAAAAAAACCAAAAAAACCTAGAAATAACAGTTAGATTACGTTACCTCTCTTCCTCCCCTCCAGTCTGAAGTTCGAAAAACAGTTCGAAATATCTCCATCAGAAACGTATTAAGGTTGGGGGGTGGTCTAACGGGGCCTATATCCTATGGGCCTATCATTACCGAGATCCCAGGAGATATGCCGCTACGCTGCAAATAATACACAACTTATATATTTATTTAGAGAGAAGTAAAATACTTTTAGTTTCGCCTCGTATGATTTCCATTTTATCACAAACATAGGCTTTCGAAGCAGTGATTCACTAAGGATACAGTTTCATGTCGCTGCGTACAGAGGAGTCGGCGAGACAGTTTCAGCTTTTTCACTACCATCCACCCACACCACCCTGTTTGCACTTGGAACCGTTAATGGACGAAATCCACTGTAACTTCCCATTGCATAACAAAAAAGATGCACCAAGAAAAGTAAACAATACTAAATTATTAAAAATTCCACTACAAAATCTAAGAATCTGAAGCTTTTAACTCATGTTCTTGTGAGAACAGTGAAAAATATAGTGACTTTTTACGAAAAATCTGCAGGCAATTTATCCGTTTGAAGAATTCAGTACGTATTAATCGTCGCACGTATATTGCTGTATAATGAATAACGCTTTTGCTACCAAGCTAATTATCGTGAATATAGCTTTCACTAATATTATAATGAATTCAATGCTTGTACTAAGCTTCTAATAGTGAATTCAAATGGTTGTTTTTACTAGTTAATTAAGATCATGAATAAAGTCTCCTGCTAGTAGTGTAGTAATAGTAATGAACAAACTTATAACTGGTAGTAATGTTGTAGTAGTAATTAAGATGAATAAAGTCTTATGCTGGTTGTTACTAATAACACTAAATGAAATAAACCTAACAGCCAGACAGAGGTCTGACAGTACTATGAACTGAGAAAGACGTACTTACTTAAAACCTTTTATTATGAACTTCTACTGGTATCATCACACACACTTCACACACAGCTACTCAAATAACACGTAGCTCCTTGCACATGAACGAAGCTCTATACTCAGAAACAACAGCTCTCCACATAAAAAAACGCTCTCCCTATACAACAACAAACGCTCTCACTATACAACAACAAACGCTCTCCTCAGGTATCGTTGAACGCGCCTATTTATACTGGCTACCAACACGTCATGACTTACACTCATTGCCAGATCTCATTCAGCGGGAGAAATAACATCTCGTTCAGTAAGAAGATAATTTACATAGTAAAATAAAATAACCAGAGATAGTAAAAATCAAAAGGAAAGTGAATCTAGAGTATACGTTACAGCTGCAGTGTCGTGCTTAAACGGACTTCAAAAATGATTCTCTGTTATAAGTTCTTCAGGGGCTTACTCAGATGTTTTAGCTTTAGTAGCCACTTAGATGTCTTAGTCAGGGGCAAACTAAGGACTTAAACCGGCCCTGGTCTCCATTAGAAACTGCAGAACCTTCTATTAAACGTAAAACAGACAGTGAAAATCATACAAGTTTCTCACATATTTTGTCCAATGGAATAGTGACACGTGGATAACTGGAGATAGTAACTGATCCAGTGGAAGGATAATAAATGCACAGATTTTTGAAGTTTTCATGACGTTTAAAATTTGCTGTTAATTTGAAGTATATATGTTCTGTTCTAGCTTCAGAGGGAAGAGAGAGAGAGAACGGAAAGAAGGAAAGCTACAGCTGGAGTTACAGAATCAGAGGAAGCTGAAAGCGGAAAGAAAAAAGAGATTTCACTGATCACAAAAAGCAGTGAGTGCATTTTGTTTAACATGAATATTTCCACAGACCTCAGAGAGAAAATCGTCAACAAGACATTGAATGATGCAGGAATGACTTTATGAAATGAAGTAAATGGAAGTTCCTTTAAAAAACAAATGGTGGAAATCTTCTAAATACGTGGAGACAATGTGAATAGACAAAGGCATCGCTCTTTCCACGCTTTAATAAACACACAGCAACCGAAAAATTGTTATCCGGACACCGCTGGGATCGTACCCCCAGATCCCTGGATAACTAGCCGAGTGCGTTCACCTTAAGCTACGGTGCCAACAATCCACGGCGCTATTTGTGTTTTTCTGTTAGCATCTGACTTCACAAATACGTAAGAAATACGTGGAAAGAGCGATGACTTTTTCTATTTACGTTGTCTCCACGTATTTGGAAGATTTTCACCATTTCTCTCGCCCTTTGGATTTATTAGCTATAATTAAATAGCTTGTGCCGTTAAGTCCCGCCAGATGAAGACATCTCAGTTGCTGAGCCTATCCTTACGGATTTGTGAAGTCAGATGCTGACAGATAAACACACACAGCGCCGGGGATTGTTGGCCACCGTAGCGTAAGACGAACACACTCGGCTAGTTATCGAGAGATCTGGGATTCGATCCCAGCAGTGTCGAAATACAATTTTTCGATTGCTGTGTGTTAATTATATTGCTCGTTACTTTCGTGAGAAGAAAAATGTGGAAATAGCGATGACTTTGTCCGTTTAAAAAAAAAGGGAGAATCACGCATTGTGAAAGAATAGACGAATATTTTAAAGGTGAAACATCGGTCATGTTGCTTAGGAACAATTCGATGTTTCAAGCTGGAAATTTTCCCATTTAATTAAGCCGTCCGAGTAGAAGGGATCAAACTTATTTTGAAAGATATCCAGACTTGATATTTAAAAAAGTACTGAGCTTGTTTCCTCGCAAAGCAGGCAATTGAATGCACAGGAAAATAGTGCTGATATTTCAATTGTTTTTCTCATTTTGTGATATAAATGTTAAACACATTCCTTTTTTTTATGGAAAACGTTTTAAAAAGCCATGCAATGCCAGGAAGGGGAAGCTCTACCAGTTTGTGTGCGTGTGTATGTGTTCCTTCTACGAGGTCTTTGTCTTTCTATCAGTCTTTTTTTTTTTTCTATAGACAAGAGTTACACTCCTTCCCTAAAGTAAGCTTCTCGATCCGCTCTTGACTAGAGAGCCAGTGGCGTACCCAGAAATTCCTTAAGGAGGGGGGGTTCCGTGGATTTGGTTCACAGGTGAAAGCCTCCCGGGAAAAATATCTTAAGTGGGAATAAACTCAAAATACTTAAAACTTAAAAGTCAAAAAACCGAAAAAAAAAAAAAATTACTGAAAAAAAATATTTTTTTTTTCAGCACCCACACACCCACACACACATACATCTTTAAATTCGTACTCAATTCCTCTCAAGGGGGATACGGACCCAAGGACCCTCCTCCTCCTCCTTGACTACGCCTCTTTAGAGAGCACGTTGTAGGAAAATAAATCCCCTTTCCTAGCATCTTTTTTACGCTTTCCAACCGTAGGTTGAAGAAGCGTATATGCTCCAGCTTTGTCCGTCTGTCCGCACGATAACTCGCGTAAAAATGCTTCGATTTCGATGAAATTTCAGTATGTTGTAGGGGACCAACTGGGGACGAACCCTATTGAAAATGGGTGAAGTGCGGTCAAAGGACAGGACATAGGAGCGGGATCCATTCCATTGTCCTTATGCGTCATAACTTGCGTAAACATGGTTCGATTTCAATGAAATTTTAGCATGGGGTAGGGGACCACTTGGGCCGAACCTTATTGAAAATGGATGAACTTTGGCCAAAGGTCAGGACATGGGAGCGGGATCCATTCCATTGCCTTTATGCATCATAACTTGCGGAAACATGGTTCGATTTCAATGACATTTTAGTATGTGGTAGGGGACCACTTGGGACGAACCCTATCGAAAATGGGTGAACTGGGGTCAAAGGTCAGGACATAGGTGCGAGATTTATTCTATAGCCATTATCCTCATAACTTGTGTAATAACTTGAGTACTGATTTCTGGTATGTTGGAAAGCGTATCATAATCAGTGCATTGTAGGATTTTACTAACTTGTTTAAAAAACGTTTATCGCATTATACAATTCTGGATTTTTAGACCTTGATTTTCAAGGGTTGCTTCGATGCCCTCTGATTAATATTTCAATGTTCCATTTTTCAAACAAACCTGTTCAGATAAAAAAAAAATGATTTTCCTTCGACATATTCGACCAGGTCAGCCTAGTCTTTCGTCTGTCGTTTTTTTATTACACGGCAAAAGGCTAGGATTCGATACAAAGTGAACTAATACTTTCTTGTGTTACAAAACTGTCTTCGTGTAATGCCAAACAAATGTTTCAGAGTAATCAGCATTATCTCTGTTCTGCTTTATTACGAATTTTCGTCCCGTACTTTTTCAATCCAGCGATACAGACAAAATTCTCGCATTTGTTTTATTCGTACACAGACTGACTTTGATTCATTCACGTAGCTTGCTCATTACTTTCATGAGATTTTTGTACGTAAATATTCGTCGACCAACCTTCGTATCAACATTTCAATCAAAATAGCGGTGACCGCATTCCAGCCATGTTTCATAAAGGGGTTTCAGCAGTTTTATAAACGCTGGAGAATTTTGTTTCTGCTTTTAAATGTATTTTTTGAAGTATAAACTGAATGAAATCTTTCATCATTATTGTTATTATTATTTTGTGGTTTAACAACTAATTGAAAGAACTATGAAATTCCCAAATTTGTCGGTGACGAAGATCGAAACCGCGTCTCCTCGTTCCGGAGTGAGTTGCTCTAACCCACTGAGCTACACCGACGGAGTTTTATCGCTGCTGATTTGTCGTCTTGACAAATGCTTCACCTCTGTAGCGTCACAGAACGAGGGAAAACGAACTCCCATTATGTATGGCTTTTATTGATTACGAACGGACCTTTGATTCCGTGAAACCATCAGCATTCATAATGTTTTTAAAACCCTGCGGTACTGATGATACGTACATCATTAATAACATCTATGAAAATGCAAGTGCATATTTGAGGATACAGCACCAGTAAAAATTGGAAAAGGAGTGAGACAAGGTGACACCATATTTCACAGATTCTTCAGTTAGATCAGTTCACATGTAGAGGATTTTAAGAAGGGAGTGTCTGACCCCAGGTCTTAAACAACCTTTAGAAATAGGAAGCAGGAAGATCTGAGCTAGAGTGCCCGATAGGAAAGAGACACGGAAGCGAGACGCCTTTATTTATTACCGGGGGCCAGTACCCGGAGTCCGATGGCTTAACGTGCCCATCCGACGCACGGCGGATATTTAGTGGTTCGAGCGTTCGTACTTGCCTAGCATCGAACCTGAGGTCTTCTCCGTGGCAGTCACGAGCGTTGACCACTAGGCCACCTGCGGCCCGGGTTCTTCACTTAAGCATTGCAGAATATCTTTCAATCATTGGACTGGGTAAACAAGGGGATAAAGAGTAATGGAGAGTATTTAACTCGAATTTGTTATGCTGATAACATAATCATTTTTGCACCTACCCCTTCAGAGCTGCAGGGTATGAATACAGGAACTTGCTGATAAGAGTAAAGAAGTGGGATTAAAAATGAACTTTCAGAGAGAAAACAAAATTGATGTACAATGCTTTTGCAAGAATAGAAGATTTAGAGATTAACGTGGAAAATCTAGAGATAACCGTTACCTACTTTTAACTTGGGCAGCACATATCAAGCGAGGGCCACACTGATGAAGAAATTAATCGGCGTAGGAAACTTGGTTGGAGAGTTTTTGGAAGAAACAATACAATTTTTATGCTTACGTACGGAGCAGAAGCTTGGAGCTTAACTAAACAAGTTAGTAAAATCATGCAATACATTGATTATAACACGCTTTCCAACATACCAGAAATCATTACTCAAGTTATCACTCAAGTTATGAGAATAATGGCTGTGGAATAAAGCTCGGTCCTGTGCCCTGACCTTTGAGCCATTTCGATGATATTCAACAGAACCGGTTCGGTATGCTTCCGAAATAACATTATAAAGTTTTGTCGCAATCGAAGCATTTTTACGTAAGTTATGATGCATAAGGGCTATGGAGTAGATCCCGCTCCTGTGTCCTAACCTTTGACCCCATTTCGTCCATTTTCAATAGAATTCGTCCCCAGGCAGGCCCCTACAACATACTGACATTTCATCCAAATCGAAGCATTTTTACGCATAATGGCGATGGAAGTGATTCCGCTCCTATGTTCTGACTTTTGATCCCATTTCGCCCATTTTCAATAGAGTTTGTCCTCAGGTGGTCCCCTACCACATACTAAAATTTCATCAAAATTGAACCTTTTTTACATTAGTTATGACGCATAAGTGCTGCGGAATGGATCCCGCTCCTATGTACTGACCTTTGACCCCATTTCGTTCACTTTCAATAGGGTTCCTTCCCAGGTGGTCCCCTACCACATACTAAAATTTCATCGAAATCGAACGATTGTTACGCGAGTTATCGTGCGGAAGGGCATACGCACACAACGCGTGACGTAATGAGGCAGATGGGAATCGCGACCATCTGCTCGAAAGAGTGTGACGTCATAAAGTTTTAATAGGATCCACACACAACGCGTGACGTAATGAGACAATGGCGTGATCGCGCCAACATCTCAATCGCGAGCTTGTGACGTCATAAAATTTCTAAGCATGGGTAACATTAATGGTACGACGCCATGACACTAAAAACGTAGTAATTCGGGGTAGTTATTTTACCCACTAAAGGAATTTTCCTAAAGTCGAGATCAAGCTAAATTGATTTCCAGTACCAGAAAACGGTAGGTTAACGACTTTCATCAAAATCCTTAGAGCCGTTTTCAAAATAAAATTTACATAGATACAAGAATTACTCCTTTAAGGTGGACGTCAAGTAATTTTGCTTCCTATACTTCCAATGGAAAAACTTCTGTACACATTTTCTTCACAATTAATGCGTTCCCAAGGATGAAAATTTGAACATCGATTAAAATAGCTTCATTTTATAACTTGGAATACTTAATATTTTCTAAAACACAACCATAATTATGTAATCCAACATTTATTTGTCTACTGACGTCATCAAAGTACAGGTCGCGCCATCTTTTTTCTGGTTTCAACACCACCAAAGGAAACGTTATTGTTTTTTTAATATAATTATGGTTGCGTTTTAGAAAATGTTAAGTATTGCAAGTTATAATATAATTTTAAACGATGTTCAAATTTCCATCCTTGGGAACAAACGCACTAATTGTGAAGGAAATGTGTACAAAAAAGTTTTTCCATTGGAAATATAAGAAGCAAAATTATTTGACGTCCAGCTTAATAGTATGGGATAAGGGCGATGGAATGGATCCTGATCCTATGTCCTGACCTTTGAGCCCATTTTTCCCATTTTCAATAGGGTTCCTCTCCAAGGGGTCCCCTACCACATACTAAAATTTCATCGAAATCGAACCATTTTTACGTACGTTATGACGCATAATTGCAATGTAATGCATCCCGCTCCTATGTCCTGACCTTTGACCCATCTTCACCCATTTTCAATAGGATTCGTCCCCAGGCAGTCCCCTACCACACACTAAAATTTCATTGAAATCGAACCATATTTACGAGTGTTATGAAGCATAAGGGCAATGGAATGGATCCCGCTCCTATGTCGCGACCTTTAACCCCATTTGTCCCATTTTCCATAGGGTTCGTCCCCAGGTGGTCCCCTACCACATACTAAAATTTCATCGAAATCGAACCATTTTTACGTGAGTTATCGTGCCGAGAAACGGACGGACAGACGGGCGGACAAAGCTGGAGCATATACGCTTCTTCAGTCTACGGTTTGAAAGCGTAAAAAAGACATGTAAAGGCTGCAGGCAACTGAAATCATAATACTAAAATCCATGGCAATGGGCTGGACATATTGCTTGAAGAACGGACCACCGATGGACAACTCAAATATTTGACTTGATACTAAGGGGCAGAAAAAGACCCAGAAAACCATATATGAGTTTGATGGATGAAATTTGAAAGCGTGTCGAAGTGACATAGAGGAGACTAGTTCATGGTAGATCTTTGTGGAAGAATCTTGGGGAGACCTTCATCCAGCAGTGGATTGTTAGTGGCTGAAAATGATGATGATGACCACGAGCGTCTGGTATAAAGATTTGTTCGCTCCTAATTTTGGGAAAATGATTCCAGGAAAGGAACAGAAAGTAGGCCGTGTGACAGCACTACCCATGCCTCATCTAGGGCTCGAATTCCGGCCCAGTTAGGACGATGATCTTCTCCATCGCAGGGGATGAGTCAGTGGCGTAACTACAGATTTTCGGCCCTTAAGCAAAATTATTAAAAAAAGATACTCCCCACTTCTACTACATTTGCAAAAATAGCAAAGAAAATCAAAATACATACATTTTAACACATAAAAACATTTACTTCATCAACAAAAAAATTCTTATATTTTTATAGATTGACTGCAGATACTCAAATAAAAAATTATCCTTTCTACTTTTTGCATGGGCTACCTTCGACTGTTGTTCTAACTTCTGCTTCTTCTAATTAAATTTTAGGTATTTAATTTAATCTTCTTGTTCTTCATTGGCCATTTATGAAAGATACTGCGATCGTTCCTGACATATTGTGTTGAGAGCAAATACTTTTTGACTATTTTCAGCAGTGGTGTACCGGACCCCCCACCCTCCCTTCGCAAAATAAGTCTTCGATGCCCTTTTCCGAAAATCTGTTAGCGTTCAATTACTCAAGTTTCTAAATTCCATATTATTAACTACGTTTTATGGGCGTTTTAATAATTCAAATCCTTTGGAACCTACAGGTATTTTCTGTAATACCAAAATTACTGCGTGTAACACAAATGTGCTGCAAGTTGTGATTAAAATGATTGCCCTAGTTTATACCAATACAAAGTATTACAAAACACCTACGACAAAGTTAATTATATCGTGCAAATTTTATTCTTCTGAGGAACTAAGTCCAACTTCTTTGAATTGCTTAATGATCACACACACGCACACAACGCGCAATCGCCGTGTGAGAGTAGCTAGTGGCCTTTTCCGATTTAGAGCAAAATAGAGTACAAATGTAAGTAAAAAAAAAAAAAAAAAAAAAAAAACATTTAAGAACTGTCGGCACAAAACAGTAAAACTATTTAAAGTATCTATATTTGGATATAAAAAACACAATGCTAAAATATTTTGCACATTGTAAATTTTTTTCGCTTGACTGATAAAAAATGACACAGGTCTCTGTTTCTCAGAACTCGCAAAGAACATCTTTTAGTTCATTATATTCTGAAGGATGCGTAGATATATGCAAACAACTGTAATACGCAACGCCTTATCCTCATTGGCATAAAAATTTAATTGAGTGAACTGATGATATTTCTATCACCTTCTCTTTGTTAATATATACATGTATAGTCATTTTTGCAACTACCCCATCAGAGCTGCAGAGTATGACGCAGGAAGTTGCTGGGATTGAAAATTGAACTTTCAGAAGACAAAAGCGATGTACAATGGTTTTACAAAAAATGAAGATTTATCGATTGATGGGGAAAAGCTGGAGATAACCAAAACCTACATTTATCTTGGTCAACAGATATCAAGTGAGGGTAACATTGATGAAGAAATTAATCGGCGTATAAAACTTGCCTGGAGAGCTTTTGGAAGAAACAGTATATTTTTCGAGTGCAATATGCCTCTATGTCTTAAAAGAACAGTGTTTGATCAATGCATCCTTCCAGTGCTTACGTATGGTGCAGAGACGTGGATTTTAACTAAAAGAGACATACAAAGGCTGCAGACAACTCAAAGCGGCATGGAGAGGTGCATGCTTGGTGTAACCAGGACAAATAAGAAGAAGAACTCATGAATTAGAAAAATACAAGAGTGGACGACATCATGATGAGAGTTAAATCCCTGAAATGGCAATGGGCTGGACATATTGCCAGAAGGACAGACCGTCGATGGACAGACGAAATTATAGACTGGATTCCAAAGGACAGGAAAAGACACAGAAGAAGACCACATGTGAGATGGGTGGATGAAATTCAAAAGTACGCGGGAGTAACATGGAGGAGACTGACACAAGACAGATCGTTGTGGAAGAAACTTGGAGAAACCTTCGTCCAGCAGTGGATTGATAATGGTTGACAATGATGAATGATGATGATAGGAACTATTGCGATGGCTGTGAAAAGCGGGTCTTAAACGTCTGCAGTAGCCGCTTTCCTGTCATCCAGTTTTTATTACGAGCTCTAAAACCGCGAAAATGATTTCTGATCAGGGCTGGGGGGGGGGGGCACGTGCACCTTCCAAAAAAAGGGGCGAAATCTTTAATTTCTGTGTTTTTACACCTTGCTAAAACACACCTCTACTTTTTGTACTGTTAAAGCTTATAAAATAATCCAGATAGTTCTTGAAACTCTTGATGTCTCCTTTTTCAGAGAGGAATCAATGAAGTGTCAAGCCAATGTGAAGCAGGAAGAAAAGGATATTCTTTTCCAGAATCTGCCATAGAATGTATTACAGCAATTCAGACCAATGAAGAACGAATTTGCTCGAACGACATCAAATGTCTGCTAAGAGTATTAGCCGTTATTTCCGTTACAACAGCAATGCCAGAGAGATCCTTCTGAGTTATAAAAAGGCTGAAAAGATATCTAAGAATCACATAAATCAGCAGTACCTTACAGGACTAGGTTTAATGCATATTCACCGAACTATTGTCTTAAAAATATTGATGAGATTTTGGGAAGATTTGTCCGAATGCACCCAAGGAAGACTCACTTTTGTGTAACATACATTCCATTCTTAATTTAAAAGCGTTATTCAATAAATTCGTGCGCTTAAAATGACTCTTCAATAGACCCGATAAAAATACTCATATAATCATGCATTTCATTCTCCGAAAAAAAAATTGTAAAATCGATAATACGTATGTTTATCGAACATTTGCCTCCCCCCCCCCATCCTATGACACTAAGGTAAGATATTCTGACATTCGATCAAACTGATACTGGTATTAAGGTGCCCCTCCCCTATTTCAAATTTCTACAACCGCTACTGTTTATGATGATTTTACTTATTTACCGAAGAAAAAAGAACTACCGGAAATGGCTTTCCTTTTTAATGCATCGATCAAAGCTGCCGTCAAAAAAAATTCTGGCTATTTCTTTAACCAGTTTCATACGAAGTTTTCTCAAAAAAAAAAAAAAAAATGTGAAATCCTTTTACTGAGGCTAGATACCCTCTTAGACGTGCCCCCCCCCCGCAACGCGGAGGATTATAACAGTAGGCTGCAGGTTTTCAGCCATGTTTAGATCATCCAGAAGTAGCTACAGTAAAAAGTAGTGTTAGATATAAAATAAAAGCTGTAAAGACAACGTCCCCGATCCAGCAGTCGAGGGAACTTGAAAATATCTCTTCCTCTATAGCTTGCTATTTGCAGTTATTCCCCTCCCCCTCTCTTTTTCATCTTTCTTTTTTGTCCATGTATTTGAGTTAAACATTTTATTTTTCTAATCCTCTTTGGACCCTCTTAACGGCAGTTAATAGCAGTTATGCTACTGGACTTAGTAAATTAATTCCAGTTATGTTTCTAATCCGTTTACCTAAATTTGACAGTTTTGAATCGGCCCTGTTTCTTTTAAAACCTAACTAACATTTCATATTGATAATTTATCGCATTCCCCTATTAAATTTGTATTGTCAAATTGGTTACTGTGCGAGTTCTTTTATATCTTCAACTTATCCTAGTCAGGTATTTTGAAGAAGCCCTTATTTGAGATATTTAGGAGTTCCGTCATAACACCAAATGCACACTTAATTTTATTTATAATTTTCATTTCCGTTCTGAGTGTATGTACACATGCTGTTCCGTAGGAAGGACTGACTGATATGTGATAGTTTCCTCTTCAAAAGCTTTCGGATTTTTTAAATTCTCCGAATTCGTTGGTGCGAGCCTAAGCGGATGAGGATATATTTCTGACAAGAACTGCGGCTCTTTCGATTCCTTTCTTGATCTTTTTGTCTCTTATTATTACTATCACCTTTCATCCTTTATTTTTTTTTTAATCATCGTTCAACTCGCGGATACAGTACTCACGCTTTCGACGGCATGTTTACATTGTGACGTCAGAGCTTCCTGGCCACAGGGGCGCGTGACGTCCTGCCTGCTGCCATCGGCGGTGGCGATCGCGAGGAGAGGGCGAGACAGAAGAGGAGCGTGTGTTCAAGATGGCGGCCAACGGGTGTGTGGAAGAGAAGAGCGGTGCCGGAGGACTGGATATTTCGGCCAAGAGCAGCAGCAGGTTGGATGTTCTCAGTATAGTTAATCAGAAAGGAGTATTTGATCATGCCTTCACTTTCGATCAAAACTCGTCGGCTCGCAAAGAGAACGCCAGACAGGACGCCGCAGAATGCCTTGATCCGTGGAATTCGTTTAAGAACAAAGTGAATGGAGGAGGCATGCAGCAGACCACTATCTCCGGTCTTCTGCAGAGTTCACCTGCTCCGCTGACCTTGTGCTCCGAAACTGACCATGAGGAGTCCATCTTCCACTCCGAGAGAAGGACTCTGAGGATAGACCGAGCAGGAAGTACTGAAAGGTAAGAGTGATTCATTTCATTCGCCGAGCGCATCAGTTTTCTTTGCTGTTGTTGTTGACCTTTGTCTATTGAAAGGAGAAGTAGTACCTTTAAACCTCGTACTTGGGTTTGACTGGCGTCTCTCTTCGGTCGCCTCCCTCGCTACAAAACGGGCATTCACTCGTTGGGCTTGTTGGTAAATGAAAATACCATCTGTTTGTAAACACTCCTCACTCGGCAAGTGACGGACACAGGTCGCCAAGATCTTGATTGATAATCAGCGAACAAAATTTTGCATTAAAATCGTCAACGTGCAGCGCTTCGTGAATGTTTAACTGTGATTGCTGATTACGAAGTTTGTTGATGTTTTAGTTCCAGTTTTAATTTTTAATTTCGTCGTGATTGAAGGCAGCATGCAAAGTTACGAATTATAATTATTCGTCTAAGGAATACTAAAGCACGAACATTTTATACTTTTAAACCGGAGAACAATTCAGTTGAGCGATTTGGAGACTATACAGTGGTATTTTTTTGTTTTCATTAAAAAAAAAACCGTGATAAATTTTATAAATGCTGACGAATTCGATTTAATGATGAAAGATAGCAGTAACGACGCCAACGAAATTTAAGACGATAAATTCTATGGTATGTGACTTCCTGCCCACCCGTAGCGTTTTTACCAGGGACTTGGTGGCAGATGTGGTGCTAACAAGGGCGTAGGGCCAGATGGCCCTACGTCCCTACGCCCCTGTTTTTAGTGTAAAATTATTTTGTTAAATACGACTGGCGTCTGAGAAAAATGCTTTAATTTAATAAAAATGCATCAACTTACATTAGGAAATAATTCTTTAATTTTTCAATTTTTTCATCAACTTTTGTTTTGTCCTGATGAATTACAAAAACTTCCATTTTCTGTCGCCCCCATTCCTGAAAAAATTCGATATACGTCCCTGAGTGCTAACTTGATTTCTTTGTCATCCTGAAAGGCGGCATGCTGTTTGGTTTGACTTCCAGATAAGCGATCTACCGATGGCATTATTAAAACACTTAATTTTTTATTATTTCTTTTGCGTTCTCATATTTTTGTGACTGCTCTTAAAATAGCATGCCGTGTCCGTGCGCATTGGAAATTTCAGCCAGGATCTACAAAGCCTCAGGATTTAGTTGCCTGTTTCGAATTTAGGATATCGCACACGAAAAAGGAGGAGAACCAGAACTGAACGAGCGGACACTATACGCCTATGTTTCACTTGGAACTGGAATCTGTAGTAGTGATTTTTCATATCAGAAAGGTATCTTTAGCAATTTATATCATATGGTGTGTAGTAAGGGACATATTTCGCCATTTTCATTTTCTTTCACGAATAAAGTTACCTAGAATGAACTGTGATAAAAGCAATAACCATTCATAAGCATTTATTTAACGTTGTCACGATTCATTATTTTGCTGAATTTGTTTAATCCACAAAGAAACTGGTTCAAGTAAAAGCACCATGGGGCATGCTGCGGATGAACCTCCTTACCCCCTCAAACTATGCCTGAGTTCTAGTTGTCTCCAGGTTCAATAAACCGGTTCCAAAGCGTCTCAGCGAAAGTGTATCACTCGAGTAGGTCTTAGTGAAACAAGCTGTACGTACTTTTAATTTCGTTCTGGATTAGAAATACTTTCATTTGGTGCATATGTATAACAAATATTTAAGTTCAGAAATCATAAGTTGCTTAGAATAATAAACTGATACGTAATTTGTGTAACTGAAAGAGGAGATATCACGTGGTTGTGTTATCACTTCGTCTTATTCACAGTTCTTGTTGCATTTAAATATGTGCATCAAGTTTATTTTATTTTGATGTTCTTAGAATCACAGAGAATATGCATGCGCAGATTTGTGGAAGTAAATATCAGTTATTAGTGAAAAAATTCTGGTGTAATGTTTCGGAAGTTTGTGAAAAAACCACCGGGTTTTGGAAGTATGCGTTACCAGTGGCGTAGCCAGAAATTTCTTAAGGGGGGGGTCCCGGACCCGAGGACCACCCCCTTGGCTACGCCTATGTGTGTGACTCTATGTATATGAACAAGTCATAGCAGTTTTTGATATTTTCGTTTAAAAAATAAAGTTGATGTCTTTACGTTAATAATAACGTTAGTAATAACAGCTCTGGACTGATTAGTTCAGGTTTCAGTACTTCTCAGTGAATTATACCTCTTGAAGCATTTTGTGTCCTACCAATGCACAACTCCAAAACGCGAAACGAGAAGACAAAAAAAAAAAAAAAAAAAATGCACGGGGACTAATTTTACAGGCAAAATGTATCTTATATCACACAAGCGCTCGAGCGCAAAATAATTTTTTTTTTTTCATGAGAGGTGTGGGGGTGTCTCGGATTTCCAGAAACTCCCTGTTCCACTACTGTGCTCCAAGCAAAATGTGAGGTATTTATAGTAGTTGTATATCAAACGAATGCTGGATTTTGCGCAATACAGGTGTTAAGAAGATACTGAATTATATATTTAATTAGTTTTTATCCAGCCATTTTTTTAGCTTCGTATTATTGCTCTACAAAAAAGTTTTATTTTTTTTATTTCTTTCTTAGTGTGATTCCAGTAACGATCCTTCCTTTTTTTTTTCTGCTATTAATTCTTTGCACGTTGTAGATTTGAGAGTTTAGTCCAATTGTTCTATATCCATCTCTATATAAAACCGGAAATACAGAAGTATAAATTTTAAGTCATGTTTAGCGAAATTTGAAAGAGAATATTTTGCGTAAAATGTAAGTAATTTCTGTTTTCGAACTTCTTGATTTTTTTTATTGAAAATTTGTTTTTAACATAAATTTCATCTCACTGATTTGAGTTCATTTAGGTCAAGTATGTATGCAAGTATGTTTTTGAAGGTTTTATGTTAAGCGAAGATGAGTGGAGGACTAAAGTTTAATCACCTGAGCTAGAGAAGACAAAAGAAGTAGAGGCAAATCGGGCACTAATACCGATTTTTTTTTACCGATATACGGGGTTTTCGAAGACGAATTTTCGATACGATACAATAAAGTCGTTGACATCAGAGTTGAAGTAACACCGACGCAACAAATCAACACCACTTTGAAAACGATTCCTGTTACTCACTCCATCGTAATTTCTTCAAAAAAAAAAAAAAAAAACCGTGAAAAAGAAAAAAAAAAAAAAACGATTTTGTTCGAATGACTTCTTTTTTAATTTTTTGCGACGTTCAGTTTTAATTTTAACTTATATAGAAGTTCGCCATTTTTGTATATCAATTTTTAAAAAAGTGAGTATCCCCACTCCCCCCGCGGGTCATCGCATAGGCTGTCTTAAAAAATGCATTTTTAACATTACATCTCAAAAGTTTTGTGATGAGGACCAGGTTTAAAGTGAATTTAATTTTTAGAATTAACTGTCTTTGTGACATGCATATATGTATATTCTTCGTGCTGTTTATATTGTAGAAATGATAATATGTGTATTTTAGTATTTTAGGCGTGAAAATATGTTTCAGGACGTGTGTCTAATTTTATGTTCAAAATGGTGTTCTTGTCACACGCGAGGAAGAATTGTATCACTAATTGCGATTCTGTACCTCTTAAATAAAAAAAAAAAAAAAAAAAGGAAAAGAAAACTGAGTGGAAATAATGCTTAAGTGTTAAGTTGAAGTATCAAGATTTTTTTCTTGTTTATTTTAATGAAAGAACTATGTTGGTTCATTTCTAAACCAGAAAAATTGCAAACATTTTGTATTTTCGAAAAATTAAGAAGTAGAATTAATTCACACTGAAATCCTTCTCCCATGTTAATAAAATAAAGTTACGATATCAGGTGCGTGACATGAATAAAGTGGTTCGAATTATAAACAAAGGTTAATTATAAACTGAGAAGTTTCTCTGCGCAGACTAATCACTGAGATTTTTACTGTTTGTAGTTTCATTGTTAGGTAGGCCATGCTATAGATTTATTTTTTATATGCGACTCGATGTAAGTATTTGCCATTAAACATCGTTCGCACAATGTTCATCTTCTTATTATTATTATCCTGGATATCAAAAATTATTTATTATTGCCTATCGGTAAGTAATCCGTAAAATTCACGCACGCAGTTTCAGTACAACGTGAAAAACTAATGAAAACTGCAAAATGGATTGATATTAAACTAAGATCTAAGTACAGCAAGTCTAATGATCCGAAAGGTTATTCAAGTGCATGCATTGTTTCAGCTGTTAGTTTCACCACGCACGCCGAACAAAACATTTCTTCGCAGACCTTTGAATAATGCATAAATAGATCCACCCAATATCATTGCAGCCGCGGTGGTCAAAACAGTTTTTACCAATTACTTTCAGCTAAAAGGGCGTTTAGGGATTTAAAAAAAAGAAAAAAGAAAAGAAGATGACCCTGAGCATCCTTTCAAATTCCCTAAGGGCGTTTATGGGTGAAATTACAATCTTGTTCTTGTAAAAATAAGTATAATTACAGTCAAATCCCTATATAACGGACTGCGATTTAACGAATTCTGCGATTTTACGTACATTTTTTATGGTCCCGACGGAACTTGGCGTTTTCCGATTTAACGATCACATTTCCTCAATTTAGCGAACGTTTTTTATTTTTTAAACCACAAAACTATGCTAACCAGCATTTTCACGTTAAAAGTCAGCCCAAATGTAACAATCCCTTGATGATGTTTTCCATGAACAGATTGGATTAAATGCATCAGATTTTGATGAAGAAGATGAAGCACAACTGAGAGTTAGCTGTTTTAGTGATGCTGGTAACAGTATAGAATGTGCTAAAAGTGCTTGATGCCCTTCGATACTTATCATGCTTTTCATAAAATTGAAGCTGCAATTTATAAAGCTAAACGTTCAGAAAAAACATAAGCAATCTTCTCTAAAGCATTTCTTTTCTACAATGTAAAAAAGGCAATCAACACATATTCTGTTTTTACAAGTTAATTAGTACTAATTGATGTTCTGTTTCATGCAGTTTAGGATCCTGAAATCATTATTTAAAAAGCTAAATGCTTGGGGAAAAAATCAACTATCGTATTTTTCTTGCAGTTTTAAAGTACGCTTAAATTTTGATGCCAACACATTGAAGTCTAATATCTATGAATTATGTATTTAATATGCAAAGTAAATGTGTACGTATTATAATATTTTTATAATAAATTCGTAATTAATAGTACTATACATAATTTAAATGTCACTGAAAGAAAGAGAACATAGCTGCTTACGTATTCTATTGTGAACAGTAGCTAAATTTGAATGTTTCATTCGAAAGGCTTCCTCGATTTAGCGAATTCCCCGATTTTACGCACAAGAATGTTGGTCCCCTGAAGTTTGTTAAATCGAGGTTTGACTATTTCTTTTGGTTGATCTGATAATTTTGAGTAAGCGTTGAGCTGTCCAGTTCACAACTACTGATTCTTCGGATTTTCTGCGAAGATTTAATATATGAACATTTGAGCTTCCACTTTAATTAAAGAGTTATCCCTAAATTTATTTCTGAGCTCAGATTGCCTTTATTATTGCGGATATACGAGAGAGAGGGAGGTATAATGTTACTAAAACTTGCGCCCTCATATCACGCGTGGTTATTTTTTTTTTTATTGGGGCTTTAACGACTACCGTGAGCAACTCGATGGGCTACAAGCAGTCGCACGTCCCAAATTTAGGGCCATTGGTTCCAGGGAAAGCAGAAAACTAGGGCCGCAAAACAAACACAACGTCTGTGGCCCGCACCGGGATTCGAACCCGTCTCAGACGAAGGGGCATTAGACCACCGCACAACATCACGCGTGTTAAGCAAATACAAAAGTTCGTTCTGAGGATATATCTCACTTTATATATATATGGTTTACATTTATGAGCCTGTTTAACATAGACAATGAGCTTTAATCCAGCAACTAGTGAGTTAAAAATCAAAAACACAAAAAATTGAAATTTCGAATGTGTTGCGTTCGAATTCTCGTGTTCACTCGATTTACAATACCCCCCCCCCCCTCCTTTTTTTTTTCGCTAAAAATGCGCGCATTTCTGTCTTCGTTGTGTACATTTCTTTCATGTATATATACATATATACTTGAATAAAGTAAACATAATGTTTAGAGTATTAATCTTTTTTTGTCTGCCCAGCTCAATAATCACATAGAGAAAAAAACGTTACAACCTGCTGATTTTTTTAACGTAGAAACACTTTCAATGCATTTTTATTTGTCTTTTAATTAAAAAGTTTTGCACATCAATAAGAAAATTACTTGCCTAATTTAGGACCAGTAACCTGATTTTGGTGATTTCATATAGTCAGCAAATCGGATTTCATTTATTTTTCTTGCTAGATTATAAGCTTTCGAAATTAGCAATGCATTAGTGCTGCAAGCACTTTCATGTTTACTTTTGCCGTTTTCCGTTCCCCCATGCACAATACTCTATGTAGGAAAGAAAAAGAGATTTGGTTATGGATTCTAGGCGTCTCACAGTTGCCAGCTAAATGAGAATTTGATATAGTTGAAATAATCCTAGTTTTCAGAAATTAACCCGGGGGGGGGGGGGGGGGGGGGTGTAGGAGACTCCCATTTATTCCAGTTGTAACTGATGGAACAACTTTTAGTTTATACAGATCTTCATTTGAAAGTGCCTGGTAGCTTTGAAGCATCATTGATCAACCACCCAAATCGGTTGCCACCATGATTCGCGAGTTGAAACGGAAGTGCAATATGAGTGATATTCTTCTTACAGTAAAAGTTCTCAAAAGCGTAGTCCATGTATTAGTCACCAGTGATCTTGAAACTGCCCTGAATAATTGTATCGTGATGTATTTCCATTGCACAAATGCGTACACCTTATCACTAGTGCATGAAGAGGTGAGCTAGATTACCCCCACCCCAGTATTGCCTATATGAGTACTTTGGGGGGGGAGCTAAGAAAATCCTTACCTCCTTCAAGGCTGTGAAACATTGTAGTAAGTGTACAAGATACTAAAATACAACAAAAATAAAGAAGTTTGATAATTGCAGTTAATCGTTAATATCTTATTATTTTTAAAAATGCTTTAAAAAAAGGTTCCGTCAATTTTAGTGTTTTAAATTTATCAAAAATTTAGCTGTACCAACCGGGGGGGGTTGACCCCGCACCCCTTATGGGCGCCCTTGCCCCCTCCCATGGGATCCAGAAGCTACTACAAAGAATGAGAATTTAAATGCGCATGCGTCACACCATCCATATTTATGGTTTGTTGACATCCAAGAGCTCTTTCTCTAACTTGGTTATGCTTATTCCTCTCTTGTGACAACACTATAACAGGCACTTCTGAAGAACATAATGTTCGAAAGATGTTTTGTGAGTGTCTGCAATTGTTGCAAACGTTCTTGTATGCAAGAGAGCTCCGTCGTCGAGCATCACATTACCTCTCACCGCTTGTTTGGCTCCGATTAAATTTCCGTATGGTGAGTGATGAATCCCGTAAGATATTTGCCGAGCATCTCGTTAGTCATTTTGATCGAGAGAACGGTTCACTTCAAGGAGTGTAACATTGCACACACCCAAAAGGCTCTCATTTCTAAAACATTGCTATCAGTAACACATTGTATCTCACAGTACATACCAATCTGAATCAGAACAGGGCTGCCCATGCCCAATAATATGCAATCTTTGTAATAATGTTTTTCCTTTAGGAAGCTCTCTAAAACCCATGCCCCTGTGATAAACGTAATGGAATTTTCTTCTAATCTTACAACATGCCCTGATTTCTTTGCAAAACGTGTTGCTGTAGGCTGTAGTGCGCGAACTCGCACGTTTTCGTGTAGTTTTTCCTGTTCAGACATATGCAAACGGCCATTTTTATACTTTGGATTTCGTTATTTTCTGCAGTGCAGAACAGCATTGCCAGTACACAAATGTGCTTGTACCTACGAAAAATTTAATCAGTTACGTAAGTGTATAACACACTTACCTCACAGTTACCGAGGTAGTAACTCGTAAAAAATGCTGTCAACGTGATCTTTTTGTTTGTTATTTACAACTTTAAGCACGTCCGTAAGCTATATTCTCTTTTTGGACGCAGAGCAGTAAAATTTTTAGAGGTATAAAACTTTAGCAAAAAGTATTAGTTATGATACACAATCCCCCTTCCATTTTCCCTGTATCTTCTGTTAAATGCAGTGATTCATTCTCTAAAAATATGTATTCACAGTTACATTGCAAAATTCTAGAACGACCCAGAGAATATTTCATAGAAATAAGTTCCATTGCAAAATTCTAGAACGACCCAGAAATTGTTTCATAAAAATAAGTGTTAATGAGCAGTGTCGGGAATCGTTTTGGTATTACGATTAATCTGCATATCTTTTCGATTTGAAATGTTATATTTCCTCCATTCTTTACAAAACGTGGCAGTAAATTATATTAAGACATGAAAATGCTTAGGTTCTTTCTTTAATTATGCAAGAAATCGTCAAATATTAAAGATTTTTTTCTTTGCTGTAATTCGTATTTCTTTTTCTCCTTTTGTCCGGGAAGACCATATCTGATGTGATTGGACAATTTCTGGTAAATAATCAGTTTCGAAATAATAAATCAAGTATTTCTTTGCCATTCTTTTCTTTCATTCACTAATGATTTTTGCCATTTTTTTTTCTTTTATTCACTAAATTCTTTGAGATGCTGTCCTCCTGTAATTGTGAGCTATATCTCATTAAGTTGGATCAAACCAGCCTCAGGGGAAAATCAGTTTCCTGGGAAACGAAAGTAAACAAAACAAGGAGAAAAAAACCGCGAAAGTTTTTTATTGCTAGTAGGTGTCAGCAATTGTTTTTAGAAAATTATCATTTACATAAAATTATCCATTTGCAATAAATGCAACACTAAATGTTCAAACAATGTAAGCTTTTGGAACACAAGGTCGCGCGAGAACAAGAATAAAAAAATTCTGCTTGTCCAATGATTTATTTGTTTCGGAAACGTAGAAAGGATCTGCGCATTTTGATATATTTTAAAAGCTTTCAATTCGACACCACTTCAACTTGTAGTACTTCCTTCAACGTCTCAGACTAACGGCTATTGATTGACCCGGAGATATAACCCTGCTTCTCGTGTGATACTATAGAATGTCTTTTCTCCGTTCCTTCGACGAATGAAATGGTTTTGCGATCAAATACTGTCAGCCGAAGGATTAAATTGCACTTTGGCAGGTAAATTAACAATCGAATCCGAGCTGTTATTGTCAGCGAACACCTACGATGAAATCCTGAGATCGTTTGTTGGAAGTTAGTTGGGCGTCGTGCTGTTTAATTGCCCGCTCTCAGGTTATGCATGCTATTAAGTAACAATAAATAATCCTTAAAGGCGTTTTCAGAAAACCTTGAGAGCCGCGGTGTGACTGTAGACTATAGGCAGCAAATGATGAAAACTGTCGTTGCCTCCAACAGGAGCATTTCAACTGTTTCCTCCAACATTTCATGCATTGTGTGAAAATCCGTAAGCGAGCGAAGAAATAACGTTTCATGCCATCTTACGTGAAAATTCTGTTAACTGTCAAAGAAGCAAAGGCTGTTCCAAAACCGTAATGGTGGATCAAACTCAAACTCTGTTAAGAAATTTTTACCATAGATATACGAAACTTACAGAAAAAAGAGTGGAATGGAAGCCGTTATTTTGTGTCAAAGTTTTATTTACCAAGTGCACATTGCATTGTTTTTTATGCAAAATTTTTGTCTACTAGGCCTAGCACGGTGATTAATTTTTTAATTATTTCCCAGAAGAACTTCGTTTGTCTGTGATTTCGAGTTCATATTACTTTATGGAAACCCTTCTAGTGCAGCATTATCTATGTGTATACTTTTACGGGGAGTTGAATTGAGTACGGGCGTGATAAACAATTTTGCATGCCTTCTTGAAACATGGTTTGCTCAAAAGCAGCTTCTATGTCCTTAACGTCGGACGGAATATGTACACCAAGTGTACATATCTCGAACATAAACATTGACCGCTGGTAGTTTCAAATCCGTTTTTTAATGGCGTAAATTAATGTATAGGCCTAATACAAAATGCCAAGCTTTCATCTCCACTGGGAGACTTTTCAAGGCTGAAAACGTTAGACCACAATGACTAAAAGCTTTCAGCCTTGATAAAGCCACCCAGTGGAGGCAAAAGCTTGGTATTTTGTGTTATGTATTAATTTTCAGCATTGAAAAACATTTGACTCACTTATAAACGTGGAAAGAGCGAAGATCTTTGTTTGATATTCCTGGTCCACGTTAGATGTCTGTATTAATTATTCATTCGCCTTCTAATTATTTCTTCAGTTGCTGCTTACCATCTTTGGTGAATCCCCAGCATTGTGCGGGGCTCCAAGAAGCAGCCTGCCAACTTGGCTTGGCAGTTAGCTTGTGTGAGTCTGGAGGAATTCGAGGCCGCTGTGGTGTAGCGGAAGCATATCCGGCGCGTAACTGGAAGACCCTGGGTTCGACTCCCGGTGGCGGCCAATGAGAATTTTTCCGTGACTCACTTATAAACGTGGAAAGAGCGAAGATCTTTGTTTGATATTCCGGGTCCACGTTAGATGTCTGTGTTAAGTATTAATTATTAAAAAACAGATTTGAGACTACTAAGTAGTCTATGCTTATGTTCTTATTCTATGTTCTCGAATTAAGTTGTTGAAACTTTTGGTCTTCAGGAAAAATGCAACGAAGTAAAGTATTCAGAAGACCTGATGTTACAAGAGTGATTGAGTAGCGTAGCGTAGTGGTTGCTGTGTCTCCTTTGAAGTTGGACACAGGATGAAATCGGAGTTGTTGCTTCACGGAAAAATGCAAAGAAATGGGCAAACGCTACTTCAGATTAGTGCTTATTATAACACCTGTGAAATGCAGGCGAAGCAGACACGGCTGTGGATAGGATGGTGAATAGAATCAGTAAGTTAAGGGCTGCCAAACAGACTAACATATACAGCATCAAAAAGTTTTAGGGCTGATTTGAATGCTTTTTACCAAATGTTGGAATACTCGATTTTTCGATCTCGCGAGTGATGTAGAATTAAAAGTTGGCCAGAGGAAAAGTGTCATGTATCTGCTGTAGTGTTTTAAATTATTTTGAATATTATTGTCGTTAACCAAAATCACTTTTTGAACATTTAAGTAGCTAATTGGAATAATGTCCAGGGGTCATAGAAATGATCAATTTACGTAACAAATAATTATGTATGTTTCAGAAGTCGTTGTAGCCACGCTGTGATGGAACTTGATACCTTATACAATTTTTTGTATCACTTACAGTAAATTTCCTATCCCATTTTTTATTTTATTTCTTGTTTATTTAAGTGTAACCGCCAACACACATATAAAATTTAGTCGGAATTTTTCATTGCTTCCTGAGACTGTAAGAGTACAAGTATCATGAAGTAATTAATCAAAAAGTATGCCAAGTCACAGATGGGACGTTATATTTTTGTGCAGTTCGTCGTGTAATTAGCAATTTTTGTGCGCGGTAATGTGCTGTTGCTGTATTACTTAACAAATATCAAATAACTTTTGACGTGGGATTACGAAAATTATCGTAATCGTGTGGAGTTTTTGAAATCGAAGTGAGACAGGCGCAACAATTGTAGTGAGGTAAAGAGAAAAGTAGAATAAGAGGAAATTGAAATTAATCCGTTATACATATATATCCGTAATGTACAGGGTGGGCCATATTGATGGGACACATTTAAAATGCATTTGTGGAGCATGTTGAACACAACATTTATTACCAACTATGTGGAACACATTGCCAAAGGACGGGAGTTTTGCACTGTGTTCATTGTTTGAAGATTACATCCCTCAGATGGGCACCACCTTGAAGAGTGCATTCTCTGGCCCTAACGATCATGTTCAGCATAGTTTGGCGCAGGGTTTCGGCAGGGATGGCTGCTATCTCCCTTCGGATGCTTTCCTTCTATTCATTGATGGTAGTGGGTTCTGTGGTGTACACCTTCTCCTTTAGATAACCCCACAGGAAATAGTCCGGTGGAGTTAGATCGGGGGATCTGGATGGCCAATGGATATCGCCGAATCTGGAGATGAGGCGTCCCGTGTGAAGTGTCGTCGAAGGGTTGACATTGACACTACTGCAGTATGACTGGTGGCACCATCCTGTTGCATCCACATGTCCCTCAGGCCAAGGCGTCACATTTCGGGAATGAAAAATGTTCGTAACATTGTGGTGTACCGCTCAGCGGTGACTGTGACTGTGACGGTGTCATTATGTTTGTTTTAAAAAAAATAGGGACCTATCACACAGGCATGTGTCACTGCACACCACACAGTAACCTTGGCACTGTGCAATGGCGTTTCATGCAACAGTTGCGGATTTTGTCTAGCCCAGAATCGATAGTTTTGTTTATTGATATAACCACTTAGATGGAAATGAGCTTCATCGGACGTGATAAGGTGTTGCATAAAGTCATCACCTTTGCTGATTAGCCAATCACAGAATGTGGTTCGTTGAACCATATCTTGGTCGAACAATTTCTGCACCACCTGTACCTTGTTTGGATACAGTTGTAAGTCGTTTTTCAGGATTCGCCGCACACTGGTACGTGGAATATGCACTTGACGACACAATTGCCGAGTTGACTTCTTTGGACTTCGGTCCATGGCATTGGACACACGTTCAATGTTTATTGCACTTACGCGGCGTTCGAGGTCTCCCGGGGGACAGTTTTTTGTTGGCGTTTGCGGTCTCACGAAAGTTGTTAACAGCACGCACTATGACCTTTCGGAATGGTGCTCCCCCGTTTCTTAAAATGCTGTTTGAAACGCTATTGTGCTGTGATGGTGGTGCTTCCACTACTGAAGAACGCCTCCAGGACGTACGAAATTTCAACGGCAGTCCACATCACGATGATTCGCTGCAACAATGAAAGAAAATGTACCATCAGTAACTCCCATCCTTACACTTCCTGTTAAGCTATATGAAAAGCATGCATGACTGTTATTGCTCGCAGTATTCAAAATATAAATATGTCCCATCAATATGGCCCACCCTGTATATATAGTATTCCGCACGATGAACTACAAAATTTGATTTTCTTTTTCGAATCTTGTATAGTTTAATTTGAGTTCGTACAAGTACTAGAATGTTTATTTACATTATCTCTGGCTTGTGCATCAACAATACGAAACCACGGTGCACATGCTAAGTTTTCTATGCATGTACATTATTCCAATATAACGATAAAAAAAAGGTAGATATTTCGTTGCAGTTACTTTTAAATATTCTAAAGGAAAATTAATTTTTGAAATCACTTGAAGCAAAAAATTATTTTTGGGGAATACTAGGAATAAAAAGAGTTTGAAGTGTTAAATTTTCGGTTAGAAGCCCTACCCTTCTTTAGGACGATGATCTACCTCAAAATTTAACACTTCAAACTCTTTTTATTCCTAGTAAACCCCATAAAAATTTCTTTGCTTCAAGTGATTTCAATGAAAGGAATAGCCATAACTTCATTTATTTCAAGGTTAATTTTTGATTTATTAACCATTTTTTTCTCGAATGAAATAGAATTTGAAAGAAAGGCACTTCGTCATAGAACAACTCGCAGATTTTTTCAAAAAACTTTTTTCATTCGCATCGTTTTAGGTGAAAATTTTCATAAGCTCAAATTTCTATTTTAAGGTTTCTATATGTGTACATTCCCATAACCATAAAAAGGTAGATATTTCGTTGCAGTTACTTTTAAATATTCTAAAGAAAAGTTAATTTTTGATTTATTAGCCATTTCTTTTCTTCTTTATCTCGAATGAAATAGAATTTGAAGGAAAAGCACTTCGTCATAGAACAACTCGCAGACTTTTCAAAAAAGTATTTTCATTCGCATCGTTTTAGGAGAAAATTTTCATAAGCTCAAATTTCTATTTTAGATTTTTCTACCAGTCATTTCTGACTGGCCGTCACTAGTTTTTACTCATGTAATGACTCGAATTCTCATTCTTGGTAGTTACAAGCATTCAGGAAGAAGAAATTTACGCACTTTTCCTGGCGATCCCAGAATGAGCAGTGCTTGGTCAAGTGAGCCGAACTCTTGGACATGGTAGTACTTCTACCATTATGGAGTGTTATTGTAAAGAGAGAGGAAGGAATGCTCTTCATGTATGCACACCGTCCACAAGTAAGCTAGCCGAAATTAATCAAACTGGCAGATTAACTGGTCACTCGATAGCCCAGAATTTCCGCCGAGAAAAAAACAAAAAAAAAAAAAAAAACCAAGTATCTCGCGCTGCAGCTTTTGTGGGTGACCTTCACGAAGCAACAAGGAGTCGTCGAACTTACGTCAGTGACTTTTCACGGAGAGCTTTAAAAATTCGGGAAAACTATTCCATCGTCTGTACACGTGAAGAACGGCTTTTCCTTGTTTCAGGTGTAGTTAGTTATCTGAGTCAGCTCTGAGAATGAAGTTATCTCCATCTCTTGTAGGAAATCAGTAATCTTCGCATGACTTTGCAGCTAATGGTATATGTACGTCAACTTGTCGCACCCATGAGCGAATGCTGCAAGGTCATGAGAATAATGTTGGATCTTACCTTTACAGGCTGATGTGGCCGCGGCACCGGGTAGTATCGCCTGCAGTGAAGCACCCGATATCTCCACCGAAAAAAATAAATATCTAAATAAAAATAAAAAAAACTAAAGAAAATTTTGTCAAAAATTTTGCTCTCCTCCTCTGCTGCTAGGGGCTAGCAAGGAGTTTTCCTACATGCGTTGACAACCGAAAATTCTGCAACAACAAATTAATTATCTGATTCCAATAATTAATAATGACCTCCCATAATTAATTATAACACATTAATTATTAACTTCCCGCAAAACCCGTACCGCGATTGGGCGTGGATGCCTGGATTTAACTCCAGCACGTCCCAATCTACCGAAAATCACAGCAACGCACACACACACTCGAAAAGATACCCAACGCTCATTTCACGTACGCTTGACATTTAATATCCAACGTTATATTATATACACTGCCACCTTTATCCATGAAGTGGCACAAAAATCTGCTGAGATGAATGTATGGTGGGCTGCTCTATCGGCAGCTTAATTATGCACAATGATTTAAACACTTTATCACTGATTAAACGATACCACTGACTTATCTAACACTGATTTAACAATTAACACTGATTCAAACACTGTTCACTGTTTAAATTCTAGTATGCACAATAAACAAATAGAGCGAAGGAAACATGTGAGAGATGACCCAAAACATTTAAATACACACTTTAGAAAACTATAATTGAGTACGAGCGTGGGTACCAGCAATTAAAATGATACCGTAATTATCATGACTGCCGCAGTTTAATTATAAGCTATATATATCTTTATACCATCACACATACCTGCATAGGCTTGATGCCAAATTAGCAGGGAAGAGCTCTTAAACTTATGGCCATAACACAAATAAAAATCACGAATAAAATGTGTTGGAGGCCTCCGCTGTCGTGCGTATTCATTTTTACAGGGGACAGAGTTCTATATGCTGTTCACTGTCCGACGGCACTTGTACGTCGTGAGCAAAAGTTCGTATAAAGAACACATACCTTGGCAACCGTTGTCTGAGGTCCTCAGCGCAGAGAAGTGGCAAGAAATGTCCTGCCTTTTTGTCTATGTAGACCGCCCAGGCAAAAGTGCACTAATGTCGACCTAGTATCGGTCGAGAAGTCCAAAGGACTGAGATGTCCTCGTTTAAGAGGGGATCATTCATAGCAATCCTTACTTGCTCGCTGCTTCTTTTTCCGAGCTCTCCCAGCGGTCAGCTCTCAGGCCTAGGTTCCATGCAGCTCGCTGGTGCTGTTCTCGTGCGTGTGTCTGGCTTTGCCACCGTCCTGAGAATGCCCCGCCGCTTGTTTTTCTCTTCTGCTCGTTTCTCTCCTCTTTGTCCTGTCACAGGGCTTCTCTTAGCCACTTGAAAAGGGATTTATCACCTTCTTTTCAACTGTGGGTGGTAGTCGGTTTTCGCTTATCCCGTTCAGTTCGGAGAAAAACTGCAACCACCGAATGCTCTTGGCTTGCAGAGGGACTTTTGGGGGTGAGTTTTTGCAGTCTTTCGTTAGTTGAAAATGCACACGACTGTTGCTATGAGTCCGAAATAGAGATAGTCTGTTGCCATGTGGCCTTTCACCATTCTCGTTTGCCAGAAGGCTACGAATTATGCACTTATCAAATACTGAACAAATTTTAACAATGGCAGTGATGAACAAATTAGAGGATCAATTACCGTAATTAATTATAACTATGAGTGCTGCCTTGCAGTTACATCGAAACACAAATTGACCGCATAAATGAAATATAAAAATTTTCCACAAGTTAGGCTGCACCCTATAACAATCCTTCTACCTTCCAAAGAAAAAAAAAATATGAATGTATTTTTTTTTCTCATTGAAGAATGGAAAATTTTGAATATGGATATCTCCCTCTTTCCTATATTCCATGACATGTCTAATTCCGGATTTTAGACACATCAAGGGTAATGGGAAAGTATCGATAACATCTCTGATCCATTCATCATTGCCCATAACAAGAAAAAGAATATAAACATAAGTTACACAGGTGAGAGCCAATGTGCGTCCGACCAAAACCCTTTTTGACTCAACGTGCCTTTCCTCTTGTCTAACTAAGTCTGCACTTCTGCGCGGTCCTGAGTTTGGCTCGCGAAATCTTCTTCCTCCTCACAACTGTATATTTCTGTGCTATCACTATCCTCCTCGTCTGCAACCATTTCTTCGCTGGATTTTTCCCCTTCAGCCTGATGTCCAAAGCTGAGAGGTTTCCCCACTCTCCCGTGCTCGTCTCGGGGTCTCAACGACGCTCTCGTTATGATGGGGGGACTTTTTTCTTTGCTCCCCTCTGCGTTTCCTCCGTGAGCTACCGCGTCCTTCAACATGGGAGCAGGCTGGGCCGCCGTCGGTCTCTTCCAACCCCTGACGTGTTTCCGATTCATGCGGCTGAAAACAGCGCATATCCCTTGTGATCACCGGCCAAACGGGCGTCACCCAGTCCTCATCCTGCTCTGAGAACTCTTCTTCATGATGCCTTTCGTCTGCGGTTGGCATACCTATGCTCAACGAAATTTCTTCATCCCCCTTTTCATCTTGAAATTGCCCTGTGTCAAACACCCTTCTCTGTGGTGGTTTGAAAATCCTGTCTACGTGTGTGAGTCGAGTTCGTCTCATATCATTTACTGGGGCGATTTTAAAGTTCACTGGGGATGTTTTCTCAATTACTCTGAAAGGTCCTATAGAAGGTTTTGCCAACTTTCGCGACCTTCTTTTGGATGCTGATGGGTCGTGCTGGTACACTATGTCTCCAATCTTGATCTGTTTGTCTACAGCCGACTTTGCTCGATATTCCCTGGAAGTTTGGGCTGCCTCTTCCAGATTATCCTTGACAATTTTATACGCTTCTTGCATCCTCGTGACTAAGCTCTCGGCGTAGCTCTGGGATTCAGCGTAGTTAAAAGAGATTTCCTCATTCAACAACTGTCCTGGCATGTTCAGATCTCTTCCGAACATGAGAAAGTTGGGTGTTTCTTTAGTAGCACTGTGTGTCGCGCTTCTGTAGGACATGGCCACAAATTCTGTATACTTGTCCCAATCCTTTCCCTTAGGGGAACAATAAATTGCTAAAGAGTGCATTATTGTCTGAATTTGTCTTTCGGCTTGTCCGTCTGTCTGTGCATGGTGTGGAGATGTATTCAGTTTTTTGATGCCAAACTTACGGTACAACTCGGTCATTAAATCGGACAAAAAATTTGTTCCTCTGTCCGTGAGTAACAGATGTGGGACACCGTGACGCGCTATCACGTTAGAAGCAAATTTTTCGGCAATTTCTGCAGATCGCATAGTCTTTAATGGAATCAGCTCGATGTACTTGGTGAATGAGTCGGTGACAACCAATAAATATTTATTTCCATCCTCTGTCAGTGGGAGAGGTCCAGCGATATCCATCGAAATTTTGGACCATGGGACAGATACAATTTCCGGGGTAATTAGACCCGCTTTTGCTTCTTTTGAAACCACGACGTTTCAGGCATTGTTCGCAACTCGCCGTGTAGTTCTTGATGTCTGAGAACATGTTAATCCAAAAGTATTTCTGTCTAATTCTCCCAAGTGTCTTTTCAAAACCGAAGTGACCGGCGCATAGTCCGTCATGTTCTGATTTCATCACTTCTGATTTTAACTTATCAGGTATCACTAACTGTTCTGCGATCAATTTCCGTGGGCTGTTTTTTGCTGGTAAGGCAAAATGAAATAGAAGGTCGTCCCTCATAAAATAGGTGTCAGTAATTTTGTCGACTGCTGAATAATCCCGCCCTTCAAGACAATCAATTACTTCAGCTAATTTAGGATCTGTTCTTTGTGCTGATTTCAGAGTTTTGTTATTAAGTGGTACAACTGCGACTGTATCATTGGCTTCCACTGCTGCAATGTGCCTAGATAACACGTCGGCGTTTGTGTTTTCTTTCCTGGTCGATATTGCACATCGAAGTTATACTCCGACAGACTAAGATTCCATCTGACCAGTCTAGAATTAGGAGTTTTCAAATTCATAAGCCACTTTAGAGGTCTATGGTCGGTAATAACCGTAAACTGCTGACCTACCAAATATTCGCGCCAATGGGTGATGGATGATACTATTGCCAGTGCTTCCTGTTCTGTCGTGCTGTAATTTTTCTCAGCTGGATTAAGTTTCCTGCTAAAGTAAGCGATGGGATGTCTGTGTCCTTCGTCATCCTCCTGCTCGAGAATACCGGCAATCGCTACTTTGGAGGCGTCTGTGGTGACGAAACATTTCTTGCTGAAATCAGGAAATATTAATAGTGGCTCACTCACTAGTGCATGTTTCAGCTCTTGAAAAGATTTCTCGCAGTGTTCGTCCCAAATGAATTTCACGTTTCTCCTAGTAAGGTTTGTTAGCGGTAAGGCAATGGACGAAAAATCTTTGATGTGGCGCCTATAATATCCTGCCATTCCAAGGAATGCTCGAACATGTTTCACTTTCCGTGGAGTAGGGAATTCCCGAACAGCTTCCACGTTCTGTGGGTTAGGTCTTATGCCCTGACGATCTAAAAGGTGCCCTAGGTATGTCACTTCTTCCGCCAAAAATTCACACTTACTGGGCTTAATTTTTAGATGGTGCTTCCTTAATCTCTGGAAAATTAATTCCAATTTCTCAAGGTGTTCAGATAATGTCCTGGAGGCACACAAGATGTCATCCACGTATACCAAAATGCCATCATCTCTTTTGTCCATAAATAGAGAATCAAGTGCTCTTTCAAATGTTGCCGGACTGTTGCAAAGTCCAAAAAGGCAAGCGATTCCACTGGAAATGTCCGAATTCGCATGAGAAAGCAGTTTTATGCCTATCCTGTTCTCTAACTTTAATTTGGTGATAACCAGCCAAAAGGTCAATTTTTGAAAAATACTTGCATCCATGTAGTAAGGATAAAGTTTGCTGGATTCGGGGAACAGGGTAGCTATCCTTTCGGGTAATTTCATTTAATTTTCGAAAATCTATACAGAAACGATAAGAGTTTCCGCGTCTCACGAGAACAATAGGAAAGCTGTAGGGACTATCTGATTTTGATATGATTCCTGCGTCAAGTAATTCGTTTACCTGAGCTTTTACTTCGGGTCTTAGGGCATGTGGTACAGTATACTGACGCAACTTAATAGGTTTATCATCCGTGAGATGAATTTCATGCTCTGTAAGATCCATTTACCTTCTAAGTCTAAAGAATTCCGTGCAAAAACATCAGAATATTTCTGCAATAAATTTAGCATTTTCTCTCGTTCGCTAAATTCCAGGTGGTCTAATTTAAAATCTTCCACAGAGATTGGTTGAGATTTTCGGGATGTTCCTCGCGAACAACGCTTAACTTCCACTGGTTCTACCTGAAAGAGTTTCGTATGTTTCTTTAGCCAAATTGGTGAATCACTGTGGTTAGCCGCTCTTACATCATACAGTCCGCTTGCCGAAACATTATTAACTGACCGTGCTAAGAGTAACCTATTTCTGCGTGCTCTCGGTAATGGCTCGAACAAAATACTTCCTTCTGTTTTCCCCACTGAGGGTTTACTAAGCGCCACTTGGAGAAAAGTTTCGCTGTTGGGGGGAATGCAAGTTTTACGAGTCAGTGCTGCTATCCTGGGGTGTCTGTTGGAAACATCATTACCTCTCCGCTCCTGTGGGGTGGGTGGCTGAGATGGGGGGTCAGGGAAGTGAAGCTGGTTTGTATCTGCTTCGAACGTAAGACGGTGGTTTCGTAAAGCATCTATTCCCAACAAAGCTGAGTACTTTTGACTCAGGGGATTTTTGTCACAAATGCCTTGACCCATATGTCTCTTCCCTTAATTCGCAGATTTACCTCGTAGCAACCCAGCGTTTGAATCACTTCTCCTGTGATGCTTTTGATTTTTACATTTAAATCAACAGATTTTAACTTTCTGCGAAATTTTAATCTACGATAAGCATCGTTAGCTAATAAAGTGACTGATGACCCGGTGTCAATTAGCACTTTAATTTTATCCCCATCCAGATCCGCATTAATGATTGGTAAATCATTCCCATTTTTCATAGACACGTACCGCACTTTAGAGGGTTTTAAATATTTCTGAGCCGCACTACCTCTCACAGTTCGACTCCGATTCAGTTTAACTGTTTGTTCTTACGCTCGGGTCCTTGAGCACTAAACTTTCCTGTTGATTGATAATGAGTATCTCTGTCGTTGTTATTCCTAAACCTCTGTTTCGGTGTTGTTTCTGCCCTATCCCTATTTCGACCGTTATTCGGGCATAGCTTGATCACATGACCTTCCTGTCTGCATCCGTAGCACACAATCCTGTTGCTCCTGTACTGCGCTTGCTGGTTCTCAGCACGCGAGCGATTTCAGTACCCGATCCTCTGCGTTCATTATTATTTGCCCCATACTGTCGAACGAGTTCGAGTCCAGATGACTGAAACCTGGGTAACTGCAAACTTTCTTCCTCTCTGAAGTTTCTTTCTCGTCTCCGATTTTCGCTTTCCTGAAAATTTACTGCTAACTGACCCACTGATCTTTCCGTCGCTTCCATTCGTGCCATCATCTCTTCCAAAGTACGCGCTAATAAATCAGATCCTGGGTTTGTTTCCGATCTCTCTACTGCATTTACTGATGCTTTCTTACTCATGAGCGCCAAATTATCTTCTTCCTGAATTGCTGTGAGAATAGCAGCTTCTAGAGTTTCTGGGCACTTCGTTAAAACCCAGCGCCTGATAGATTCGGATAAACCAGATACAAACTGACACATCACTGTCTGATCCCTATGCTGCCTGATGTCTTCTGACATATCAGTTGTATGACCAAAATATTTTGCCGCTGCACTTTTGAGTCGCGTTGCATACTGTCTTACATCTTGTCCCGGCATTTGAACACAACTCATGAATTGTTTCATACGGGTAATAAGAGGTTCTTCCGCTTGGAAACGATCGATCACTAGACGTTTAAAATTTTCATAATTTCCTTCTAATCTCAGCTCATCACTATCTGACAAAAATTCTGCAGCCCTTTCCCTGAATTTCGACTTTACTACTGCCAATTTTGTTTGTTCGCTCCATCTCCCTACTGTAGCTACATTTTCTACATCTTGAAAAAAATGTTTGGCACGATATAGAGGATCTGTGCCTGTAAAATATCTGAGCATATTAATGCATCCTGCTATCTGTTCACCGCCGTACATTAACATACCTGGAGCTGTCATTCTAGTCTCTGACACTCCTGCGATACTTGTTACTGAATTACTAGTTACTAGATCAGTTGATTCTCCTGTGGGAATGCTATGTTCCTCCCCATCATGATGATCAGAATCATCTGAGTCAGTAGGTTTGGTGTTCGGCTTCTCTCCTTTATTTGCCATATTTAAATACACTTAACCTAAGGCAGTCTTTTACACAAAAATGCTTAAGGCTTACAATACTTATGATATGCTAAAATATGCTCGTACTGAAATAAATTTGATATGGCAGTCAGTTCGCAATATTCCGAACGTTTGTGTGTGTTGCTCTATTTTGGAGGTACAAACAAGTAAGAATCCTGGTCATCGGAACCAATTGTTGGATCTTACCTTTACAGGCTGATGTGGCCGCGGCACCAGGTGAAGTATCGCCTGCAGTGAAGCACCCGATATCTCCACCGAAAAAAATAAATATCTAAATAAAAATAAAAAAAACTAAAGAAAATTTTGTCAAAAATTTTGCTCTCCTCCTCTGCTGCTAGGGGCTAGCAAGGAGTTTTCCTACATGCGTTGACAACCGAAAATTCTGCAACAACAAATTAATTATCTGATTCCAATAATTAATAATGACCTCCCATAATTAATTATAACACATTAATTATTAACTTCCCGCAAAACCCGTACCGCGATTGGGCGTGGATGCCTGGATTTAACTCCAGCACGTCCCAATCTACCGAAAATCACAGCAACGCACACACACACTCGAAAAGATACCCAACGCTCATTTCACGTACGCTTGACATTTAATATCCAACGTTATATTATATACACTGCCACCTTTATCCATGAAGTGGCACAAAAATCTGCTGAGATGAATGTATGGTGGGCTGCTCTATCGGCAGCTTAATTATGCACAATGATTTAAACACTTTATCACTGATTAAACGATACCACTGACTTATCTAACACTGATTTAACAATTAACACTGATTCAAACACTGTTCACTGTTTAAATTCTAGTATGCACAATAAACAAATAGAGCGAAGGAAACATGTGAGAGATGACCCAAAACATTTAAATACACACTTTAGAAAACTATAATTGAGTACGAGCGTGGGTACCAGCAATTAAAATGATACCGTAATTATCATGACTGCCGCAGTTTAATTATAAGCTATATATATCTTTATACCATCACACATACCTGCATAGGCTTGATGCCAAATTAGCAGGGAAGAGCTCTTAAACTTATGGCCATAACACAAATAAAAATCACGAATAAAATGTGTTGGAGGCCTCCGCTGTCGTGCGTATTCATTTTTACAGGGGACAGAGTTCTATATGCTGTTCACTGTCCGACGGCACTTGTACGTCGTGAGCAAAAGTTCGTATAAAGAACACATACCTTGGCAACCGTTGTCTGAGGTCCTCAGCGCAGAGAAGTGGCAAGAAATGTCCTGCCTTTTTGTCTATGTAGACCGCCCAGGCAAAAGTGCACTAATGTCGACCTAGTATCGGTCGAGAAGTCCAAAGGACTGAGATGTCCTCGTTTAAGAGGGGATCATTCATAGCAATCCTTACTTGCTCGCTGCTTCTTTTTCCGAGCTCTCCCAGCGGTCAGCTCTCAGGCCTAGGTTCCATGCAGCTCGCTGGTGCTGTTCTCGTGCGTGTGTCTGGCTTTGCCACCGTCCTGAGAATGCCCCGCCGCTTGTTTTTCTCTTCTGCTCGTTTCTCTCCTCTTTGTCCTGTCACAGGGCTTCTCTTAGCCACTTGAAAAGGGATTTATCACCTTCTTTTCAACTGTGGGTGGTAGTCGGTTTTCGCTTATCCCGTTCAGTTCGGAGAAAAACTGCAACCACCGAATGCTCTTGGCTTGCAGAGGGACTTTTGGGGGGTGAGTTTTGCAGTCTTTCGTTAGTTGAAAATGCACACGACTGTTGCTATGAGTCCGAAATAGAGATAGTCTGTTGCCATGTGGCCTTTCACCATTCTCGTTTGCCAGAAGGCTACGAATTATGCACTTATCAAATACTGAACAAATTTTAACAATGGCAGTGATGAACAAATTAGAGGATCAATTACCGTAATTAATTATAACTATGAGTGCTGCCTTGCAGTTACATCGAAACACAAATTGACCGCATAAATGAAATATAAAAATTTTCCACAAGTTAGGCTGCACCCTATAACAATAATGTTCAGGTTGAAGATGCCCCTTTCGTTTAAAAGGTCGGGTGTGGGGGCATTTATGCATCCAGAACCAACAACAACTCGTGTTATCCCGAGATTTGCGTATGCACCATGGTAGGAATTTTAAGTGACTTGTTGCGAGATTTCATTCCGCACTCGAGGCTGCCGTTTTTATTGTGAATGTTAATTATTATTTAATTTACTCAACTCATGGCAATCCAGCGACCATTATTTCAGGTGTGGAAATGCCGTCGTCAGCTTTCTGGAAAACTCAAATACCCAATTCGTTGTGAAACGAAAATCGAAGCCAGGTTTGACTTCCGTTGGAGTGTGATAGCACCGCTGAAAGCTGTACGTTTCTACGCAGCTGATGTACTTTAAACTGATTCGGTTCCTCTTACAGAACACGCTGATAATGGACCTACCCCCCCCTTCGTGCTCATGGCTGTCGCCGCAAAGCTTGATAAGTGAGTCACTAATCTCGAATCCGATTGAATGAGAGAAAGCTTGGAAAACATGAAATATCCAATTTCCGAATCGCATGTTTGGACCGTCATCTAAAAACACCGGTTCACCTCCTGTTTCACGGACAAAAATGGTATTCGAATTTCCCTGAAATCTCAGTTTTCAAAAGCGTTTCTATTCGTATAGCACCATTTTTTTTTTTTTTTCAAGTTTGAACTCACGTCTTGCGCACTCGCCTTCATGCCATATTATATATACTCCTCTGAATGTATAATTACACATGCAATCAGGCGACAATTTCCCACTCCCTTGTCCCCAGTAACGGTATGTCAGAAATGCTGTATTAACTGAAACACACACACACACACACACACACACACACATGAACAGATCATGAACCCGACGCCTCTGAGTCATGATCCGTGGTAAAGAGAGTATCTACAACTTCCAAGAAAAAGCAAAACCTAAGCAACTTTTACAACTGAAGTGAACTTTTGCAACCCCCCCCCCGGTGGCGCAGTGGTCTAAGACACTGGCCTCTGATCATTCGTCCGTAAGGGGTCCGGGTTCGAATCCCGGTCAGGCATGGATGTTGTGTTTGTCTTACGGCACTGGCTCTCTCCCTTCCCTGGAACCAGTGACCCTAAATTAGGGACGGGCGACTGCTTATAGCCCATTGAGTTGCTCACGGTGGTCGTTAAACCTCCAATAAAAAAAAAAAATTTGCAAGCCATTTTTATGTCTTCTAGCAAATGTGAAAAGGGATTTTCCCAGACGAATTTGATAATCACACCAGTTAGGTCTTCTCTTTGAATCACAGCAATAACCTCATTGTTATTCATAAAAATTGTTAGGCCTCCGTTAGCATAGTTTGATCCTACAGAATAGGTCCGATTGTGGCTCCTCTGAAGACATCATTTGGCAGTGGATAGATACCAACAGCAAGGAGCGGACGAGATTCGTAGAAAAATCTCAAGAGATGAACAAAATTTGGACTGTATTTTATGGTCAAAATGCAGTTCCCTTTTGTTTCCCAGTATAATGTAACTCGTCGTGCAAAATATGTCAAGCTTAGCCATAAATGATTGTGGGTAAGCTCGCGACAGATTCTAATTTCACCATTTGCTGTGTATTATGAAACCGTTACGGAGAATGAGGTTTTTTTTTTTTTTTTGATTGGAGGTTTAACGACCACCCTGCGCAACTCAGTGGGCTATGAGCAGTCGCCCGTCCCTAATTTAGGGCCACTGGTTTCAGGGAAGGGAAAGAGCCAGTGCCGTAAAACAAACACAGCATCCATGCCTCACCGGGATTCGAACCCGGACGAATGAGCAGGAGTCATCGCTTAGACCACTATGTCACCGAGGCGGCCATGATGGATTTTTAATATAATAATTTAATATAATATGATCATAAACATAATATTTTTCTATTTTATACCGTGCAACAGTAACAGGGTTAAAAGAACAACGTTCAAGAAATGGATTTGCATGTTATTAGGTCGGTCGGTCGGCCGGCCGGCCGGCCATGTTTTAAGGTAACTTATTTTAAGAATTCCGGCACCCTTTTCTCCAAAAACAACAACAACAACAACAAAACAAAACTGCTTTATATGGTATTATGATATATTTAGAGTAAAAGTCGAATAGTTCAAATGATCGTTACTTAACGTAGATAGATATGTCGCCTTTTTAAATTACAAAGTGCGTTTTCACTTATGTTCGTTGACCTACATTGGCACCGAATACGTGTTGGGAAATTTTGCAACCATAGATTATCATATGTATGGCTCGTATGCGTGGACACTCAAAAGCTTAAAAACATGTTGCCCTTAAATATGAGGAGCGATTTTGAAATACATGGTTTGAAAAATATCTGAAAAGTTACATGCCCAGCTGGGCATGTGCAGAAGTTATTTACCTGCCCAGGTAGTAAAATCTGGATGCCCAAGAAAATATATATTTTAAGATAACAAATAACAAATCAGAACCCCAATTTCATTTTAAGTTAAAAAATATAAACTTTTTTTTACATGTGTTGCATTTCCATTTTAAATGTATGTGTTCAAAATGTGCAATGCACAAAAGTGTGTGTCTCAAGTTTTGAGATGATGACGCTGAATTTGGTATGAAATGGTATGATGATGGGGAATTTGTATTTGAGAAATTTAGTGATTCTGCCATGTTCCTTTCGTTAAAAATTTCCCCCTTTGTCACTAAATACCGGAGACTAATTCCGTCCTAGGCATGCATTCTGTCACTGATTATAAACAATATTTAAAACAAACTATATATGGTTCCAATTTCTGGACCTAGGGAATAATATAATTAAAGAAGTGATATTCTTCTGTCCTTGGCACTCTTGATGCAACTTCAAGTAATTAACAGTGAAATGAAACATGCCATGCGACGATTGCATTTTTTCTTGTAGTAGGGAATTCTATTTCAAACTTTTTTATTTTAAAATTTAGTTGCTGGGACCGGGCAACTAAATTTTTATTTACCTGCCCACAGAGACGGATTTCCCAATGGGCCGACTAGGCCCGCAAATTTTAGTGGTAGTCAAGATGAGTATTTTTTAAATAATTAAAGAAACATTTAAAATTAAAATAAAAGTGGAACTAACATTTAGTCCGAAAACTGCTGTATACAAGATTTTGTTTTCGAATTCTTTTAATCCCCTTCCTCTTCGACTTGAGAAACCATAAACAAACATACTCGTATATTTATCTCTTTAGACTGAACTTCCTTAAAACTTGACATTTTTCAAAATTTTGGTACTGTTGAGATTTTAAATAATGCAGCAGTTGTGTAGGAATTCTAAAATCCGGTTTTATTTCAAATTAAAAAAATATTTATTACTTCACTGCATTAAACGAAACATGACACAACGAACTGTATGCGTTAATATTGCAAACAACATCAGTGCTCAAGAGATAAAGCGTTTTCAGCGAACCGGTGTCCTTAGCTGACGAGCAAAAACTATGGCGAAGCATACGTCCTATTGTCCTGTCTGAAAGGCTTTGCACTGACATGTATCAAAACATTAAAAATTATTAAAAAAAGGGGGGGGGAGAGATTAAGAAGACAAACTTCTACCAAAGCAACTGATTAATTACAAATATTTAATCAATTTAGGAATTGATGGCGAAAGTCAAAACTAAGGAATTTTTGTCAACGATAGACGAAATTTTGTTATCATTTGTTAAAAGAAATTCTTGTTTACAGTTTCACCACATTTCAGCTGTAGATTGTTATTATTTTTTTTTTCACTTTGCTTTAGATAGGTTACATTCCTCCCGAACCTTCCCCCTAGCATTTCGTTTTGCTCCTAGATCGGATCCAAATAAGTTACATGAAATTGTAGCCATAAAGTTCATCTTAAAAATAAGTAGCGGGCGACAAATTTGTCTAGGCGTAGGGGCGGCAAAGCCCTAAATCCATCTCTGCCTGCCCAGGTCAATAATTTACATGTCCCGGGCATCTTGGGCATGGTGTTTCCCAGATATTGGCCTTCTAAATTTGAGTTTTTAGATGAAAGCTTGCTATTTCATTTTCCGAAAAACAAAAACTTACGGACACGTGAAAATTTCCCAGCATTGAAACTTGCGAAACGTATTGAATTTTTCAACTATTATAGCAGCAGAACATAATAAATGTACTTTCTCTACAAAGCGCATTCCTTTCATGTGTATTAACGATGGAAAGTCGTCTAGGTAATTTTAGGTTGGAGTGTTGAAGAATAGTGGTTTTGACGACTGAATTCCAGTATCAAGCATTGTTGAAAATAAACAGCTCCTTATCATGTGGACGAAATCCATTGAGGTTGTGGTTTTAGTAGTTCACATATGGCGATCCCAAACTGGGGTAAAAGCATGTGTTGAGAAGAACCCTCCTCCCATCACCCCCTCAAGGGCCTCCCGAAAAACTGGGATGGCCATCTCTGGCTTCAGCTATGTTCTGTGGGAAAAAGTGTATCTTTAAAATTGCTTCTGGGAAATAGTTGTGCCTAAAAAATTATATGTGTGTGTGTGTGTTAGCATGCAAGCATACACATTCAATATATCTTAATATATGCAGTTGTGCATAAATTAAACCCTGTATACACATGCACATCTTAATGTGCGTATTTTCCCAGAAAGAGAAAAAGAAAAGAAAACAATATGTGCTTTCAGTCTACCTGAAAGGATTTAGTTTGCGTTCTTGTTAGGAGAAAATTCGTTACATGATCAGTTCAGAGATTTTCAAATCTGGGTCGTATCATAGAATTTTCCATTTGTGTTCGCAGTGAAAAATAAATATTAATCTGAAGCAAACGCCAAGTGCTATTAGTGGTAGCTGTAGAATCGTTAGCGCTTTTGTTAACACCTAGCAACTGTTATTTTCTCCATTAACGGGCCTCAATTGAAATACCGGACTCCTGTGATAGAATACAGAGCATTCGAAAATTCTCGTCTGAGTGTGACGCTACTATTGATAGTGTTCTCAATTTGTTTGAGTCATTGGATATCAGCGGATGGAGTTCAGTAAGTGTTACTTCAGTCAGCAATAGCGGAACAATTGGAAATCGAAGTACTAGGAAGTAATATTTTTGAGTGTGTGTAGTTGGAGTCAGTAGAGATAGGCCTATTGCACCCTCCTGTGCGTAGGTTTAAAGATGGTTAACAAGGTGTAAACAAAGCAAAATGTCACAGGAAGTAGCTCTTTGTTCTCTCCCGTCAGTTTTTTTTTTCTTTTTAGTTTGAGGGTTTAATGACCACCGTGAGCAACTCAATGGGCTATAAGCAGTCGCCCGTCCCTAATTTAGGGCCACTGAGGGAAGGGAGAGAGCTTAGTCGTAAGACAAACACAACATCCATGCCTCACCGGGATTCGAACCCGGACCCATCTTGGACGAGATATCAAAAGCCATCGCTTATACCACTGCTCCACCGGGGCCTGCTCCGTCAGTTTAAATGGCCAGGAAAGAAATGTGCTGCACCGTCGAGGAGTTTGCCGTGTGATATCTGTACAGAGTGCTAAACACATGAAGTTTCGGAACAACGGAAATAATTCTGCACGAAGAATGCTGCCTATATAAAAGTGTGCTCAGCGTGTGTGCAAATAATGTTGACGTCAGAAATGAAAAGCCGAGGGAATTGCAATAATCAGCTTTCATCGTGTATTAAAAGTGATAGACTTTTGTGAATTTGTAGCGACTTTGCTCCACCACTGAAATTCCGAAACGAAGCAGGAAAAGCATGCGATGGAAGCACAAAGACACACGTGCAGTGTGCAGAACTGAATCCTCTGTTGGTAGACTCATCACGTTGGCAACTTTTCCAGAACTGAGCGGTATCTCCTTTTGACTGTCTGACCCTATTATTGTCTAACCTGATTATTATGCCACTCAAATTAGTTCACGTGAAATGGGAAACTAAGAAAAAGCGTTTGGGGAAACGTAGCCGAATTGCAGCTTGAGAATCACAACGCTCCAGTGCACGCAGATGTTTCTTAGGCTAATATGGGTTTCAGCAACTACTTATTTTCCAGCCCTTGTTGCTTAATGATCTTTTCCTTTCGGGGAATTTCCATTTCAGAAATGATGAAGAATTCTAGAGGATCGGAAGCATCGTTTGCAGGATATGAAACTATTACAGTCAACCCTTGATGTACCGCCCTTCGATTTACCGCCACCCCTTGGTCTTGAACAGACGTGCTGCATGTAAAATATAACTTAATCCCGTGATATATCGTCACACCTTTAGCATCCGCCAACCGGTAATATATACAAACTCCCCAGTGTTGAACAACTGAAATAGTAGATGGGAAACTAAGGGACAGGAAAAGACCCAGAAGGAAGATGAAATCTGAATATTTTACTACGCTAACCTGCCTTTTCCAAAACAAAACATACTTGATATACCGCCGCTTGCAAGCTATATTAGAATTCTTTTCCCACCTTTTTGGACCCTCATTTAATTGTGGCGAACTTAATGTTTAAGACACTCATGTAATCAAAGATGCGCGAATCAGTGTTTTTTTAATGTTAAATCGCCATTCTACGAGTGCTTCTTCGAAGCTAACTCGTAGGATGGAGATATTCCAAAGGCATTTGTTGAATTAGATTGTGCGTTGGAAAAAATTGGGTATCTAAAACAATGAAAATAAACCAGTTTTTAAAAAGAAACCAGGGTATTTAAAATGATTTTGTGTACTGCTATTAATTTTCACTCAATGAAGTGTTAGTATCGTTACTTGAGTTTTTTATTCATTTCCGAATAATTAAATTGTTAACTTTGGCTTCCTTCTATGCAAAGTAAATTTTCTTATTTAATGCATTCCAGAAGTCTCCGAGATGGAAATGGACACTTCGAAATTACAGTGCACTTCTTAAGTACGCAAAATTTAACTATTTTTTTATGATCGTTTTTAATTCAATTGTAACTATGATTTTCGATGAACCATAATTATTAAAATTTCGATTACTTAAATATAATTGGAAATTTTACATAACGACACCCTTGATGTATCGCAACTGTTTGTTACATTACACTGGGGCATTACATCAAGAATTAACTGTATTATCATGAGCGAACGCCGCAGGAACAAAAATGAACGTAGTGCACTACCGTTACCAGATGCAAGGTTTCTTTCAACTTTGGTAAACTTGTAATACACTGTAACGGTATATTTAAGGTACTTGGAATGGTATCTTAAGCTTAGAACTTCCCCAATTCTCGTCTTGAATTTGGATCTATGAGTTTTCAGATAAAAACCGTACAAATCTAATATCTTTCTGAAGTCTCACTGAGGTCCAGGATAAGTAAGAGGACAAATGATTGTTTTTTTGAAGATGTATCGAAGCCTGCAACTCTCATTTGCTAAAAATTTGGGGGTGGGGGTGGAGGGGTGGGATAATGACCACCATAAGTAACTCAATGTGCTATAATCAGTCGCCCGTCTCTAATTTAGGGCTACTGGTTCCAGGGAAGAGGGAGAGCCAGCTCCGTAAGACAAACACAACATCCTTACCTCACCGGGATTCGAACCCAGATCCACCTCGAATGAACGGTCAGAAGCCAGCTCTTAGACCACAGCGCCACTGGTGCATCGATTAGGTATTTAATCGTGGTAATAAAGATATTTTTCATCAAAGTCTCTGCGACTACGTTGAAAGTTACCCCCAAGAGACTGTAGACCCAACTTTTGAAAAAAAAGAAAAAAACCCCAGCAAATATCCATCGTCAAGTAATTGGTTTGCTCCAGTGTTTTTAACCAAATTCTGAAAGCAATACGAAAATTTCTAACTTTGTTTTGGAAGCTGAAGGGATACTTCTAGTGCGCTATCAGCTGTTAATGTTCTCCACGTATTCTAATCTTGAAAGGATTACGACGTCATAGACTATTTAACTATACTTTATACTGTCTGCATGCAAATTTTCTTTTAAAGTCGCTGTTTCGCGTGTGATGATTTTCCATTCTGTTCTTTTTTCTTTTTTTTTTCTTCATTCGTCACAAATGACCTTAAGCAGCTGTCATCTGTCCACGGACACCAATTTAGCACATTTCCGGATGTTAATGTTTAAATGCTGTAGACACACCGTTCGTCGTCAGACACACACATGAACACAACAACTGAGGAGGAAAAATTACGATTGGCAAAGCTTAAATTGAGCCTCTTCGGCTGAATTTAAGCTTCGGCAATCTGCTGAAGTAATCGCAGAAATCGATAGAGTGTAGCCTGCGGTGGTCTGAGGAAGTTCAAGAGCAGTACCATCGATTGGGAGCAAAATAATAATCACGATGAAGCAAGGAGGTACGGTATCTAGTTTTAGGAGTAAACATGGCTAAGATTTCATTTATTAACCCCTGTTACGTTAAAAGTTAGATTTGAACTTCACAGATAAAGGTAGGAGAAGGAAGTATATTTTATGCTTATTATGAATTGTTTGGGAAACAATACAATTCGACATTTTTTTTTTTTTATGGATGCAAGCAACATTTACTATACTTTATGCATCGAAAGTATGCGGGAGTGACATGGAGGAGACTGGCACAAGACAGACCGTTGTGGAAAAAACTTGGGGAGACCTTCGTCCAGCAGTGGATTGATAATGGTTGACAATGATGATGATGATGATGATGATGCATTTCCTACATTTTTTTTAATCGCGGCAAGCAACTGCTAACAATATAATTTCTGTTTTGTTGTCACGTAAACATATGTTCCTTTTCGCTGAACGCTCACACGCCGAAATTATTATTTATTCCTTTTTGTGTTCTTTTCGTTCTTCCTTTCTTCAATGAAGAACTGGTTACAGAAAGTTGAAGCATGTGTTGCACCCTTCTTTCTAAAGGTAGAAATGCGCAAAAGTAGTTATGTTTTTTAAATACTCAAGATAATAATTTATTGTTCCACATAACACTAACTAACAAATCAAGAAAGAAAATCATGACACTTACAAGAAAATAAACTTATACACTGAAGAGCAATTGAACTAGAGACAGCTGGCGTTATGCAAATGTGGCGCTGTGGGCGGCCCTGTAAACGGAAATGACATGACGTATGCAGCGATCCGACAATATAAGGAGTGATGCGACGGGAATCAGTAAGAGTCGGACGCAGTATGGGTAAAACGAAAGATCTAAGCGCATTTGATCGTGGGCAAATGGTCGGGGCCCGACGAATGGGTCACACCATCTCGGAAGTCGTGCAGGCACTGGGATTTTCACGAGCCACTGTGTCACGGGTGCACCGCGAGTACATCGAATCCGGTAAAACCATCCCTGCAAGGGCCAATTGCCGTGGACAACAGCGTGTGGATGAGCAAGGTCATCGTCGGCTAGCTCGCATTGTAACAGCGGATAGACGGGCCACAGTGCAAGAAATCACTCAGCAATTTAACGCTGGTGCACAAAAACGTGTAAGCAGCCACACCATCCAGAACCATCTCCTCGCTTATGGGGTACAGAAGCCATCGTCCCATGAGGGTACCGTTGCTGACCGCACATCACAGGGTGCAAAGATTAGCATGGGTGCGGGAACATCGCCACTGGACCCTAGACATGTGGGAAAATGTTGCCTGGACTGATGAGTCGAGATTCACGTTGGTACATGCTGATGGCAGGATACGAGTACGACGCAAACCACATGAAGCGATGGATCCTTCTTGCCAGCAGGGTACTCTTCAAGCTGGTGGGGGTGGCATTCTCGTCTGGGAACTGTTTACGTGGACTGAAATGGTACCCTTGGTACGTGTGACATCGTCTCTCACAGGTCAACGTTACCGGGATATCCTGGACGACCATTTGCTCCTGTTTGTGCGTCTTCAACATCCCACTGGGGACCTCATCCTGCAACAAGACAATGCACCGTGCCATCGCTCCCGAATTGTATCCGAATGGTTGGATGAACACTCAACCGACGTGACCTCGCTTCCTTGGCCAGCTAGGTCACCTGACCTCAATCCCATCGAACACATCTGGGATGCCATCGAGAGAGATGTTCGAGGCTCTGACCCCCTCCCCCATCAAATCTTCGTGAACTGTGGGAGTTTGTTCAGGGGTCGTGGATCTGTATGGCTTCCCAACGCTTCCGGTGTCTTGTCGGGTCCATGCCGAGACGAATCGCCGCCGTCATCAGGACGGATGGTGGTGCTACACGTTACTAGGCAGGTATCTCTAATTCAATTGCTCTTCAGTGTATATTACACATAGTGCACAGATTTTTAAATCATGCATACATGTTCGTTCTTGTAATGTGGCTTGTTCTTCATTGAAGAAATCTCTGAAGATCTTAGGTAGAATTTTTAAGTAATAATAATAAAAAATATCCGAATTTCTTATGTAGAAAATATGAACGTTTCGGTAAAGTAGTCCGTGCATGCAAAACATTTACTGCGACACAGTATGATTTTTGATTGACAGTGTTTCTTGAATTATGGTATAAAAGCATACAACTCTCGAAAAAAGCAATGCAATGCAGTGCCTACGAAAAACAACAAACAACAAAAAGCTACATGGGTCAACCATATCAAGTGGTCCAAAAAAAAAAAAAAAAAAAAACGTTATTGGTTGCTTGACCATTTTTAAAAATGTTTATATTTTGTTTTTGCATACTGTTGACCTCATATGTTGACAGTTCAAAACCTTTATTATTTTATTTTTATTCACATTGCTTTCAACATGGTGGACATTTTTGTAACTTGGCATGTGACATTTTTGGCATATGTAAGGGTACAATAACTTCATTATCTCAGCTGTGGTAAGTCCTAGGACAAAATTTCAAATGTTGTTATGTTAAACACATTGTAAGGTAACTATTTTGTCAATTATACTATGCTTCTAAAAATATTCCTTCACCATAAATTTTTTAGTCAAAGTTTTGTATCAAAATCGCAAAACATGTCACTTTCGGGGTGGTTATTAATAGGGAAGGCAGTTTATTTAAGATACGAAATGTTTTTTGGAAGTACATATATGTATAACAACAGTCTCAGTTAAAAATAATTTGAAGTTTGAGAGTTGCATACTTTTTTTTGTACATGGCAGTAAAAATGTACTTTTTTCAAAAAAATTGCCAATTTTAGAGTTTAATGTCTCTGGTGGGCAGTTATTTAAAAATCTGAAATTTACACAGATTAAAGGTACTCTATTATAAGTAACTTTAAGTAAAATTTTGATTTTGAGATTCAAGTGGTTTAAGAGATACAGCCTTGCAAAAGTTGTAAAATGTATTGAATAAATTATATTAATTACTGTGTGTTTATTGTCTTCATACATATTTGTTGGTATTTATGGTGTAAATTAAGCTTGAGAATGTAAACAGGCATGATCACAATTGATAAAAAAAACATGATGGTGAATTTTAATTGCTTAACAGACAATTAAACAAAAATGGGGCATAGGTGTTAAATGCACTTAAAGTTTATTTTTCAAATAGTTGTCAGTGGCATCCATACCTTGTCTTCATGTGACATTTTGAATGAAGTTCTAGGTCCAGCTGGGTAATAGAACTTCAAAAATATATCTTTGCTCTCTAAATTGATGTCCACAATTACTCCCAGCACAGGCGATGATGTCCTTGTTCCTAAGAGTTAGTGGGACTGGTTTCATTATAGGAAGATGCTCATATTCTTTTGAATTAGAAGTTAAATAGCATCTCATACTACTTTCCGAATTTGGAACAAAGTGATGAATGTCCGTGTCCCAGGAAGTCACCGGCAGTTGTCAAATCTCTTTATTAAAACTTCTTCTTGAGTAAGTATTTCTTCCTCTTTAACATAAATGTATGTGATCCCTTTTATATTTTGCTTGCAATAGTCTTACATATGTTCAGGGGTAGTAATGTAATTATTCAGAGGCCTTTGTAGACTCGCCTTAGTCACCTCTTGCTTTGTTGTTCTACCAATACCACCACACACATTCTTTCCATGTGATGACGTAAAGAAATTCTATTCAGCATCAAGACCAAAATCTTTCTTGTGGTGGCATAGGTTATTAAAATCCTTGTTTTTATATTGGCCTGATATTCCATCCAAAAAGTAAATTACTTTGTTATCACTGGGGATTATTTGCTTAATGTGTGTAAACAAGTGTGTTAGAAAAATGTGCAGTGCAACCGTGTTGTGGTCCAAGTTATTACTAATCACACAAATGCATTGGCTGAGAAATTTCCCTTTTTGTTTGTAATAGCACACAAATGGATGAACAGTTGCTTGTTGGTTTACCCAGTGTGGTAGCTTTGGATCTCATCTTGAACTATGTGACGTGCCTGCCCAGCAGGAGGCACACGGCATAAAGGCAGATAGCAGCAAAAACGAACGTCCGCGTAGCTCAGTTGGTAGAGTGACTTATTCCGGAATGAGGGGACCCGGTTTCGAGCCCCGGCGTGGAAAAAACTGACGGAGAAATTTACTTTGTTATAATAGGGCTTGAACTTCCCGGATGACCCGGCTGTTCAAAATCTCGCAATGGTGTGATGTTCTTTCCACACCGCGAGATAGGAAAAATAAGAGAATCCCTTCTCCAGCGCTTCGAAAAATAAATGTGTGTGACGTTGCATTCCACACACCAGATTGACTGGGAGTTCTCAAGTGCACGTTCTACAGCGGATGGCTGCCTGCAACGATTCATGGTCACGGCTGAGCCGTGGGCCATGCCCCGACCCTCTTTCGGGGGGGGGTGACGTGCCTGCCCAGCAGGAGGCACACGACATAAATGCAGATAGCAGCAAAAACGAACGTCCGCGTAGCTCAGTTGGTAGAGTTACTTATTCCGGAATGAGGGGACCCGGGTTCGAACCCCGGCGTGGACAAAACTGACGGAGAAATTTACTTCGTTATAACTACAAAAGTAAAGTTTTCTGCAAAGTCTGCAAAGAGTAATACATTCAGTTTTATTGAATTCTTTCAGGAACTGAGTTTGTGCTTTTGCTATAAAATGGTAAGTCATAAGTAAAACATAGTTTGTGCTTTTGCTATAAAATGGCGAGTCTTAAGAAAAACAAGCTGTTCAGTAAGGGACTGAAAAAATTATTTTATCGCTTGAACAACAATGATCATTTCAGCCCGATCTGTTGTGGTCCACTGTGTAAAGACTATATTGTCTGGAATGGTATCAGTATTTTCAAATTCTTGCATCAAATCTTGGAGGGCTTCCCTTCCTGAACATTTAACACATTTGTCCATCATACACTTGTAACTATTCATGTCACAAACAAGCCTATCAAGAAGGTTCTTGTAATTAATACTAAGTTTTGCCCCCATCAATCATGAGCTTAACGTTTTGTAGGTACAAACCAACACAAACAGTGTGAGTTCCGCGGATCCAGCAGTGACACACCATTGAGTTCTACGAATTTTGATCTTCCAATTTTACAATTTGGATTTTTCACTTTGAACTGTACAAACAGTCCATCCAAATTGCAAAGAATAAGTCTCTTCTGCTTCTTAACTGTAATAGTATTTCCTTATGGACGGACATTTTTTTTTGCCTGCGCAGATCGGCTACACTCATCACCATAAAACCCATGGACAATAACTAATGTCTCTGGTTGAATGCCAGAACGCCACTTCCTTCCTAGCTCTGGTAGAATACCTTGATCTTTAACTAAATCTCTTGCCAGTTTTACTAGATGATCAGATATGCTGAACTCCGTAGTTATTCTTTTTCGAGTCCAAGAACCACGTAGGTAGTAAACTAATTATTTTTACCTTTTCTCCTTTGTCTGCTACAGAACACTTCTCCTTCAGTTTTGTTATTAATTCCTCAAACTCGTCTACTGCATTCACATTTCCTCAAATGGAAATCTCTAATTTCTTTTTAATGAATTTGAAACTTCCTCCTTCTTTGCTCTTAAGGCTAGCGATCTTCTGAGGTTAAATTTCTTATTTTAGATTGTGGTGAAATCCCTAATAGAGCACAAGCAGAGTCTACATTTGGTAAGTGCTCAGTAGAAGCAATAAACTCTTCATCCTCTTTTTCGGCATTTTCTAATTGTAAAAATATTTTTTGTAACAGGTGGGATACAATGATTTACCAGGAACAAGCTCTAGGTTGCAGTTCATTTTTGTTTTAAATATTCTTTTCGCATAATTTGCCTAAATTTTCTCAAAAAATTTAAGCAAATTATGCGAATTTTTTAATGGCACTGCGATTGGCTTAGAAAAACAGATTCCCCAAATTTTGCCAAAATCCACCGATATCTTTTAAAGTTACACCTAATTTTTTTCATTCACAAATCCGTATCCTTCTACCTAAAGAAAAAAAAAATTCAGACTGAATTTTAAAAGGTATTAACACATTTTGGCAAAATTTGGGGCATCTGTTTTTCTCATCAAATCACAATATCTACAAAAAATTGCATAAGTTGCTGAACTTTTCAGGAAAATAAGTTTTCACATTTTAATTCCCAATAGAGGAGGTCCACGACAAGCTTCCGAACTAGGAGTTAGCGGTCGCCCGGAATGCTCAAGGTTTGGAATAAGGCAAACAGTGGGTGGGAGTGTGACGCTGATGTTGCCATGCAAACGTGTTTTCTTCTTTTAAATTGGAATATCTGCAATTTTGATGCATCATCATCGTCGGGAATTTCCACTACTAAGCGGATTTCCTCGACCGTGTATGGTTCGGACAGAGTCTTCCTCCACTTCTCTCTACCCAATGCTATCACTTCATCCAGTCCGTTATTTTTTAAACTTGAATTAATTTCCTCCATCCACTTTCTCCTTGGTCTTCCTCTTTTCCTCTTTTCTGGAGCCTCCCCACTCTATCAGAATTTCAGGAAGTCTCTCTGATGACATTCTCCTTACATGTACGAACCATTGCAATTTCCGCATCTCAATAGTTTGCGGAATGTCTACTTTAGCACTCATAATATCTCGGAATTTTTGTATTACGCCCTTTTTCACATCTGGATTTTCTTGCAGAACATCTCCAAAAGTCCATCTCTGTAGCCAATAATCTTTGTTGATGTTTTTTATCCAGTGTCAACGTACTTTAATTGTACAGAGTAAAAATGATACTCTGTACAATCGCAGCAAAAATGTGCCTGTTTACTTTGAAAAAAAGAAAATTAAGGAAAACTTTCACTCATGCTGTAACTGCGCAATCATACCACAGTACTCCCAAAACTTCTTGGAAATAATACTTTTCGTTCATTTTTATGCTGCTGTCTTTCGTCAAGCCCTAGGAATCATTTTAAAATGAAAACCTATAATCATCATCATCATCATCACAGATACTTCGCGACTTTTGCAAGGCTGTATTTCTTAAACCACTTGAATCTCAAACTCAAAATTTTACCTAAGGTTACTTATGATAGAGTACCTTTAACGTGTGTGAATTTCATATTTTTAAATAACTACCCACCAGAGATATTAAATTCAAAATCTGGCAATTTTTTGAAAAAGTACATTTCTACTGCCATGTAGAAAAAAGTATGCAACTCTCAAACTTAAAATACTTTTTAACTGAGACTATTGGTATATATGTACTACCAAAAAACATTTCGTATCTTAAATAAACTGCCTTCCCTCTTAATAACCACCCCGAAAATGACATTTTTAGCGATTTTGATACAAAACTTTGACTAAAATATTTATGGTGAAGGAATATTTTTAGAAGCATGGTATAATTGACAAAATAGTACCTTACACTATGCTTAACATAACAATATGTGAAATTTTGTTCTAAGACTTACCACAGCTGAGATAATGAAGTTACCGCTAACCCTTACATATGCCAAAAATCTCACACGCCAAGAAACAAAAATGGCCACCATGTTGAAAGCAACGTGAATAAAAATAAAAGACTAGTGGTTTTGAACTGTCAACATATGAGGTCAACAGCATGCAAAATATAAACATTTTTAAAAATGTTCAAGCAACAGGCATTGGACCATTTCATATCCCACATGCAGCTGCCGATGCCCTGGAATGTAGAATTTTTAATCAGGGATCGCCCCACACCTCCCCCAAGACAGACTTTTCCTTTTTAAATGGCGAAGATCATAAATAATCAAAGTATTTATTTTTCGTAAAATTATAGTTATAAATGGTGGGACGGATTACAGTAAAAGTTTTTACAGCAATTAAAATTTGCTCTGAATTTGGAGATTAAATGTTCTGTTCTATAGCTTCGGAGAGAGAGATAGAGAGAAAGAGAGAGAGCTCAAAATAAATTCTTTTCGGTTTTTCCAAGTTGGATCAAATCAACTAAGGAACTAACCTGTCCCGGAGATATTTCATGACGTCGTTTCAAAACTTTAGAACTGTCTGTCTTAAGTCGTACGCAGCATTTTTCGTCAAAGCGTTCATTTCTGGATAAAATAGGAGACACCGCCAACAGACAGTAGTCTGTCGTTGTTTCGAAGCCACACAGCCACGATAAATCACTACATTACATTTCTGGATTATTTTTTCAATGTTTTTAGCGGAGAAGTGAGTCTGTATTTTCAGTTATTTACATTTTTCATCATAATTTCTGGCAGAAAACGGTAAATTCAACAACCAAGGATTTTCATTCATGTCATTAATTTTCGAAAGGTCGGACGTAAATGAAGTACTGCCGTTCATTTTAGTTATTCGAAACACGTCTGGTAAATAAAACCTTAACGTGCTAAGTAAAAATAAAACAGTTGTCTACATGCAGTAGTAACTTGTAAGAAAATCACGAGAAAAGTACTGAAATGAAGGTAAAAAAAAAGATTCACAACCTAAAAACACGCGTTTTAACGAAATACAGGAGTGATGACAGTAACACTATGCTCCATGGGACGATACTTGAATCGTTCCTGTGTTCTTTATGGATTTACGCACACGCGCAGTTAACAGAACTCTCAGTGTTTCGTAACCACTGTTGGAAGTGGAAATGGCTGGCGTTTCCCCTGGACAATGGCGGCTCCTTCACATAGCAGACTGGTGCATGAAATTATTCCACGGCCAATATAAAGTGAAAGATTTCATAGGTAATTTGCACTGCATTACGGTTTCTTATTTCAATATATTATTTCTATTTATTTAAAACAGTTTTCCTGTGGTATCATTGCATACTAGCACGCTGCGCTCCTGATCTTATCAATAACGGTGACAGCTCGTAGATCTCTGACACCTAACACAACGCACTACTTCAGATAAACTGTCCTGTTTATAACTAAGTCTGCTTGACTAGAGCTACATCCAGCCAATATGACCTAAATAAATAAACTCTTGGGAGTGCTGACGTGACGTTCAGTTCAGAAAGCATAACAAGAGGTAACTAAAATTTACACAGGAGAAAGTAAATAAAATAGGAAAGTAAAATTGGTAGTATACGTCACACCTAATGTTTTGAAATAATTGAAGCCTGCTATATTATCTTGTCTAATGACAACCTGGACACCAAAATCAAAGAAGATGCAACTTTACTGTGTAGTTGTAGGCGTTCATTAGATCTGCGTATCTCTTTGAATAAGGTACATGAAGGGATCAGCAGAACTAGTTAAACACGTTGGAGGTTTGAAATGATTTAATGAATTACTTTTCCCATTCATGTATCCCATTATACTGTTATGGACGCAGAAATGGACTAATGTTATGGACTAAAAATTTAAAGTACCATGATAGCCCAGTATACTATACCTTTTTTAGGATGCTTCGGCTCTGGGACGTTATGTACAGAAACAGTCTCTTCCGTGTAACTATACTTTGATTTTGCTACATTCAGTAAGCAGCCTTACCCAATGTAAGACACCCTAATTTTAGGACGTCGTATTTAATAGCTGTACTTTGTCGTTAGTGCCTTGACTTGGCAGCACTGTGCTTTAGTGCTCAGTTGCTCGAAAATGTGACGAGGTAACAAATTCTAGAAGTTTTTATTTTCGTATATCGATTATTTCTTTGGCAGTATTGAACACCGACACTTACTGTGTCCTAAATAACGTGTTTTCCTTGTGCCAAATTCAATTTGACACTTTAAAGCAGAGGGGGGGGTGAAAGATGGGAAAACCACGCACACATATTGTGCTTATCATCGGACAAGCTGCGAACTGAATTGCTATTTATAATTACGATGGCAAGATTTGAAGTCGTATTTATGGGCATTATCACACACATCATTTTGCCAGTTCTCCACATATTTTGATTCTCTCGAGTAGAGAAAACCGTATTTCATGTTATAAAAAATTGGAGAAAAATTTATTCAAAAACAGGCAGATGTGCACACAGAGTCGAACTCAGTTATAGCGTCAAATATAGAGTGGTCCTAATTAAATCTCCATGAATTAATTAGTAATCGCCTTCATCGATTAGCAGGGCACTGCTAGCAACATAAATTTCGCGGCTCCTTCGAAGCCGTTACAACCGTATTTGAATGGATTTTTTGTAATGACGTTTAAAAATATTCTCAAGTACTGCACTCCAGTGTCTTTGATCTTCGCTGCGGAAGTTGATGCATTTCCCGTGTGTTAAAATAATGCTGCAAAATAGTCCAGGTAATTCCCTAGTTTATACATACAATTATTTACTAAGTAACACTAAATTTCTTTCCCATCCTGCAAATTTGCGCAGAAAGGAGGGAGAAAACCATCGTATTCTTTTCTTCGTTGATTAATCCCTCGTATTTAATCAGTTAAACTAAGGTTCACAGAATTTTATTCATCTGAAGAAACGTGAAAAAAAAAAAAAAAGGAAAAGAAAAGAAATATCTTGCCTGAAATAACACAAGTAAGCTAGCCATCAGTTACAAAGTCAGTTTTCAAACTTGTGTGATAGATGCACTTTGTTAAAATACTAATAGTGTGTGTGAGATGTATAATTTAATTTTCCTTTTTAGTTCCCGTATTCTTTTGTAAAGTTTGGTTTATTCTTGTCAAACGTTTTTCTGTCTGAACGCCACGGATTCCCAACCTGACGAATTTAACTTTGGCAATACCTGACAACAGGCCAAAGTGCAATTGCGTAATCTAAAACTAGAGATAAGAACTGATGTGTTCAATCTTCAAGAGGCAATGGTACCTCAGTTATCTGAAAGTAATCTAATCAATGGCAGTTTGTTATCAACCAATGTATTAGGTTATGCCCTTCACGCAATGCTATTCAAATCTTGTTGATAGCATGATGTTAAAGCGAGCTTCCGTTAGTAATCTGTGTTAGTCAACCTTTCATGCTTGTTCAGTGTTGATATATGAATAATCAGTGAGCGACTGTGCCAATGCTCAAGTTGTTCAGAGGATAAGTTTTCCTGAGTGTGGATTAAACCAACCATCTTGGTGAATTTGAATTAAAGCTAATTTGTGTGTCCTATAAAGTGCTTGCTTGATGACGTACCATTACAATAAAGAATTAGCATATTAACTTAGTCATATATTTCCTTTGGCCATCTCATATACTGAAGTTGACTATGTTAAGGACTTTTCAGCTACTACGATTGTAGCTATCTGCGTCAACGAAAGTTACAGTACGATAAGCATAACGAACTTTAACCGTGTTGTGTTCCACAGTAAAGCTAACGTAACATTAGTGTGTAGTTGAAATACAAGTTAAGCTAGTGGTCAAATTAATTTTAACGTTTGCAGAGAGTTCTCACTACGTCCCACTATAATGCAACAAAAATATTATACAATAGAACTTCGGTTATATGTTTTTCTAGGGGTATAAATGAAAAAAAAAGCGTATAAAAGAATTTTTTTCGGAGTGTTAAATACTCTTGTAAAATCTTACCACACACACACACGCACAAAACAAGACACTTTTGGATTACGCTAATTTATTACGCAAGACTACATACATACATACATGAATACCTTATTTGCTAGTGTAAGTCTATGTCTGACTTTTGTATTTTTTTTATTCGAATGTCATTATAAAAGAAAATTAGGTTAAGAAATTCTGTACGATTTCATATTTTTAATATACGAAAAAAAACCCCAAAAAACTTGCGTTTGAAATACTAGGTAACAAATCCGAATACGATTTTGTTTTACATTTCAATACCCTATTACACATCCTTTACTTATAAGTATTGCTCTTTTCAAAACATTTTGTCCAGAAGTTGATTTATCATTAGTGCCGAGTAAAATATTCACTAATCTTTGCTTGTTTCAAATTTCTTGAATTCAGAGAGAGAGAAAAAAAGGAGAATTTTTAGTAGATTTTCAGTTGCATCTATTTTATGGCTGAAAAAAAACAAAACAAACCTTGTCCTGATTCTCTAAAAGTTTCAGCATACCGGATTACATATAAAAGAATTGAATAACCGTGTACTTTTGATAATCAGAAATTCAGAATTTAACGCACATAAATGAATTAGGTGTATCCGAAAATAAGGATTGATACAAACTACAGTAAAATATTGGGATTAGCGCCGAATTCCGCATACATGTAAAAAGCGTATAACTGAAAAACGTATGACCAAAATGAAACCAATTAGTGCTGCCTATCATTGAGCAAGACAAGGCGGTATGTGTACTGACGTTTCGGTATCTTTCAGGGTTGAATATTGATCTATCTGTCTGCTTGCGTGAGTAAATCGAATCAAGGGAAAATGTATTTTTGTGCTATTCGATATCAGAAGTAAGGCTAGTGTTTCATGGTAGACTGTTAAGTTATTCATCTGTGACGAGCCTTGGTATTTGTGCTCGTGAATAGCTCACTATTTGATTATCAAAACATTAATGTGTTGTAACACCATAGTTAAAATAGCTTTAATTTAAAAGGTTTAACTTGTTTCTAGGTAATTTTTTTTTATTTCGTTCCATAGAAATGTCATAGGATGTGTTGATTAAATTTTTTCAAGTAGTAATAAATTCAACTTATATCTCGAATTATTGTTTTTATGAATAATCCGAATGTATGTAACGTATATCAATACGTAACACGTACGGATCGTTTTTAAAGACCTTCTTTTTACGGATTTTCTCACAGCTATAGCAAAATACTTGTATAGTTTTACCATTACTTTTATTATTATTTCATATATGCCTTTTATTTTTCGCAGATGGCTGATTCTTTTAAAAGTTTCTACCCAAAATTATGCTAATACGCTGTTGTAGGACTAATGAATCAAATAATTTAGTGGCAGATTTCGAGCCCCAAACAAACACATCGGATGCGTTGGAAGTATTTTATGGTTTTTGCACATTTGGTAGATAAGAAAAGTTTTTTTTTTTTCCCGGTATAAGTTGTACTATATCTCCATACTGTTTAAAAGAGACCCTACATTTTAGTTTATGGTTTTTAGCACATTCAAGATTAAATTATTTGAATGAAATAACCAAACTTAGCAGTGAGATTGGCCTTTCATGTACGCATGTGTATCCATTTTTATCGTCCTTTAAAACTCATGGCGTTTGTTTTTTCCTATTCCCAAGTAAAAATGAAAAACACATATCAACGGTTCAAAAAAACAAAACAAAGAAAAAACAGTAAAAACGTGTTCGTTAAAAGGATGAATGGCAACGGAGTAGCGAATTTTGAATAATGTTTTGAAAATATCTTCAGACAGAGGGAAGTAGCATTGATGAGCAAAGCTGGAAGAGTCGGAAAGTGCTTAAGTTAAAGAAAACTTGATCGCCAAATAGCACTGTAACTGCCAAGTCCTTCCTTTGTATAACTGTGTTTGTTACCTGGATAATTTACGAACAGCTATGTTAAGCCTATTGGAAACCATAATTCGATTGGGGCAAATTCAAATTTGACTCACGCGGCTGTTTATGAGGACGAATTACCGCCTTAATCGAGATCGTGCTGTATTTCTTCGATGAGCCTCACTGACCTCCAAGTTTTCCTCAACGGACTTCATTAACATGTTTCACAGCTCCATCGTATTTATCATGATTGAAACAGAGGGACGTTTCCTCATTTCAGCACCGATAGGTGTCTGTCTTGAGAGGGTAGTGTTATTGGAAGAAAAGAGGGGTCACAAACATTATTGCTACTAGTGCAAACTTCTCCCGGGTTAAGGTTTCATCCTTTTGTCGTTCTTTAGGAGAAGGCATCACTTCTGTTAGAGATGTTTTCTTTCTTTCTGTTTTTACAACTCAACAAGTGTTGAGTGTTGAGTCATGGCAAAGTTGTATGTCAACAGTCTTGATACATCAGCCCATGCAAGTGAGAGTCGTTGGATTGTTGGATTGCTGATAGTGTATAACATTTTTTTCGCGCTCGCTCGTATTTACAACAATGCGATGACAGTAGAGCAATTTCGGATGTTCTTTATTCTACAATGCAAAAGCATTAATACAGTATATACAGATGATATATGATGAATGTTTAAAAAAATGAGTATACTGTATGTGAGATGATTGGGGGGGGGGGAAAGCAAGTGTTTGAAGTTTACAGACATGATCATGATGAGGTTACAATTTTAGTTTAACCGGTACTTGTGTATTTCATGAACAGTAGAACATCTGACTTTGATAAATGTTAATCCAATGCAGAGAGAGGTTCTGAATAATAATAAAAAAAATGTTCACTGTAAAAGAAGAAAGTTCAGAAAAAGAATGAAAATTGAAGAGGAGATTTTGTTCAAAGATTTAGGTTTTCAGTTTAACACGATAGTTAGTGAAGGGAGTATCATGAGATGAATACTGACAAACTAAGTCTTCGCTCATCAAATTTACGAAGGATATTTCCAATTCGGGAATAGAAGAACGCAAAGAATTCAGAAAAATTGCTTACGTTCATGGAAAGGAAGTAATTTCTCTAGTATCACTTTCTTCTTGCTTTATATAATTCAAAATTATGAAGGGCATACACGTATTCCTTTTTCCTTCTTTCGTCTTACGAAGTTGTCGCAAGTAGTTTGCTGGACATCTTGACATTTATAAAGGAAAACACTAACCTCCAAATGTTCAGTTCAAAAAAAAAAAAAAAAAAAAAAAGACAAGAAAGATGACACGGAATTTTCGGGTGTAATAAGCACGTCTTTTGAATCCGTCCTGACGCGAATTAAATTTATCAAAGCTATTCAAAGTCAATGGAACCGGTATGGAAAACAATAGTATCTGACGGAAGAAAGAAATTTTTCAAGCGGGTTTTTAATCCCTCAGATATTGCTGTAAACGGAATCGTGAGCTTACGCCCTCTGGTTGCAGACTTGTGTGTTAAGAAAAACATGAATTTATATGAGAAAAATTTCGCATTGGAAACGCTCTCCAACACAGAAATAATTTTTCAAATCGGACTCTTAGAAACAGAGATATCGACAAAAATAAGATGTGACTTTACGTCCCCTGGTGGGAAAACCGTGCATTATTTTAGGAAGAAAGTATTCTCAAAAGGCTTTCCATATGAGTGTTATCGGTCCAAGAAAAAAAAATTTAGTCGAGTTTTCAGGAGCCCAGATTTTGCTACAAATACATCAGAAGCAGAAAATAGCACTTATGCCCCCTGGTGGCCAAACCATTCTTTACCAAACAATAGAAATTATGTGAAAAATATTTACCATCAGGTCTTCTATGCGATACAGGAAGAATTTTTCAAATCGGAGTTTTAGAAGCAGAAATAACGCAGAAAACGCAATTTACCTTTGTGCTCCCTAGCGGAAAGTCTATGATTTAAATACTTGAAAATTTTGAATCTACAGGAAAAACTTTCGCATCGGAAACACTATCCAACAAAGAAGGAATTTTTCAAATCGGACTCCTAGAAGTAGAGATATTGACAAAAATAAGATATACATCTACACCCCTGGCGTAGAAACCATGCATTATTTTAAGAAGAAAATGTTTCTAAAAGGTTTGTCGACATGAGTAGTTTTTTTCAATCGAGAATTTAGAAGCTCATATTTTGCTGCAAATACATCAGAAGCGGAAATTAAGATTTACGCCCCCTGGTGGCCAAACCATTTTTTTACAAAAATTAAAAATTATGTGCAAACGATTTTCCATCAGGAGCTGTATCTGGTGCCGAAAGAATTTATTCAAATTGGAGATTTAGAAGCAGAGCTATAGGGGGAAACGCAATTTACCTCTACGCCCCCTAGCGGAAAGTCTACGAGTTACTTGAAAATTTTGAAATTATATGAAAAACATGTCACACTAAAAACACTATCCAACAAAGAAGGAATTTTTCAAATCGGACTCCTAGAAGTAGAGATATTGACAAAAATAAGATATACATCTACGCCCCCTGGCGGAGAAACTGTGGAATATTTTTAAAATATTCCTAAAAGGTTTACCGTTGTGAGTGGCATCAGTCCAGGAAATAATTTTTAATTCATATTTTAGAAGCTCAGATTTTATGGCAAATACATCAGTAGCAAAAACTAACACTTACGCCCCCTGGTGGCCAAAGTATTATTTACCAAAAATTTGAAATTATATGCAAAAGATTTTCCATCAGGAGGTGTATCCGCTGAAGAAAACATTTTTGAAATCAGATTTAAAAAAAAAAGAGTTATTATAAAGGGAAAAATGTAATTTACTTTTACGCCCCTAGCGGAAAATCTATGCGTAATTTGAGAAAGTAACTATATCTAAAATACTCTTCGACATAAATGGAATCGAAATATAAAAAAATTATTTCAATCGGATGGTTAGAAGCAAATATGTGAAATAAAACGTATTTTTGAATTCGACATCATTCTCGTTTGCGCCCTCTAGCGGCGAAATAGTACATCGTAAAAAAACAAACGAAATGAAGGTTCATCATTCGCATATTTCAAGCTTCCCAATGCAAAAACAATTTTTTAAATCGGACTAATAGTTGCAGAGATATCGTGGGTACAGACGAACGGACAGACGGACAAACTAGTAACATAAGCACGATCTTTTTTTACAAAAAGATGTGCTAAATAAAGAAATTCAAATGTGCTCGCATATCTGAAGAAAATTAGATGATTGTAGATATAAACATTCAAAAAGCGAACTTCTAATGACATCAAAAAGAGAGAGGACCCTTCATACTAGGGGTGTTCAAATGAAAAGGTACGAAACGTCATAAGAACGTAATCGTTAACATATTTGCCTATGCCGCTATGGGAGAACGTAGCGACACATCTAGGGATGCGATTGGAGTCGCCGGCGTGGATCGGAGCATACGCGGGCGCCCGCATGCGCAGGAGGGAGCAGAGGCTCTTATAAAGAGCGCCGTCCAGTTGACGCGGCAGTGCGTGTGAGGACAGGATGGCGTTCACATTGCAAAATTCGATGATTGAGGAGCAGCGAGGCGTTATCCGATTTCTGACAACGGAAGGTGTTAAACCGGCTGCTATTCATCGCGGAGGGTGTGGTTCTGCTCCATGATAACGCGCGTCTACACGTCTCCAGGGTCACACACGCGGAACTGGCCAAGTTCCAGTGGGAGCAGCTTGACCATCCGCCCTACAGCCCGGACATGTCGCCCTGCGATTTCCATGTGTGTTCGGTCCCCTGAAAAAACATCTGAAAATGAAGCGCTTCCACTCGGACGACGAACTCAAGGACGCTGTGCAGGACTGGGTCTCGTCACGGCCACAGGAATTCTGGGAACAAGGAATCCTTCGGCTCGTTAATCATTGGGATCGTTGTGCTACGGCCTATGGTGTATACTTTGAATAAAGTCTTCATTTATACCCACAGTGTCGTTTCGTACCTATTCATTTGAACATTCCTTGTATTAATGAATCGTGACAAGCGCACACGCAAAATGAGGGGAAAAAATCATTTGAAATAAATTCATATGTGATGAACGGAAATCAATAAATACATTGTGTTATGTGATATTTACCGCTTAAAAGCTTATGTCTTAAATCGTAGAATAATTATTGCAACTATCCATTTTAGACCACGATAAAAACACCTCCCCTTTATTCCGTCGAGCGACAGTACATAGTCTCAAGAGTATCACCTGTAATTTCGTATATGTGTCAGAAATTATGTGTACTAGAATGTGAGCTTTCTTTAATATGAAACTGCGTATCACAATTTAAACCAGCTCGGTGGCCGAGCTATCTGAGGTTTCTGATGATTCTTTAGAGATGGGCCCGGGTTCGAGTCTCGATAGCGTTTTGACTGTCTCCCTTCTCAGGGAATGAGGCCCTTAATTAGGTACTGGCGACTACTTATAGCCGTTAGGGTTGCTCTTGGGAGTGGTCGTTAAACCCCTCACTCTCAATTTAAACCGTGCTTCTCAGAAGCTAGAAAGACGTGACAACTGGCTTATGGTCAAGACACTATGGTCATCCTGTTTCTTTCTGTTCGTAATCTAAAACAGGTGACAGGTTTTAAAAATTACTTAGGTGTGTATTGATGGAAATGGAAAGAACTGAATCAGCAAAGCAGGATAAGTCTCTTGTCACCTTGTGTAGAAATATTTTCACTATGAAAATTGATTGGTCATAGAACTATATAGTGCATTATATAGGCCTACTTCCTTTTATAACAGCGGAAGCTGGTGCAAAGTAAATGATTCTATAGGAGTTAGAAGCTGCGGATATGAGATTAGAGGAATATCCGGAAAGAATTGGTGGATTTAGTGACAATGCAGAATTATTAATACAGACATTAAAACTGAGTTTTATCGCAGAAGAAAAGTGATTATAAACATTGTTTGGATACGTGTATCGAACGGGAGATGAAGAATTGCTCTGTTGGTACCTGGCTTCGAACAAAAGAGATAGATCGAAAACCAGGTGGACAGAAGATGTGAAGTCAGCTATTAGTCTAATCTTCGAGGTAAGATAATAAAGGCAGGAAATCTCGTAATGGACAAAAGGAAATGGTGTCATAATTCAGCTGGTGTTCGGCGTTCTTAGGCCCTTATACCACGAACCATAAAATAACCAATCAACCAGAAAGACACGAAGAGAGTTTTGCAAACATAATACAATGGCATCTCGGTTATATGTTTTTCACTTTTAGACGTAAAAACATATAACTGAGGTTCTAAATTTTCAGTGAACGTTTAATTGCTGTAGGCGTGAAATACAGTGTCAAATATCTTAATTAAAGCATATGCAATGTATTAATATCGATAATTCATTTGCACAATAAATTTGCTTTTAATCGATATATTACAAACATCACTCAATCGAGCCCATCGATTAAACGTTCACTGAAACGGTTATACGCATTTCATTTATACCCTTTTTGCCATATGGTTGGCTCTTTGATTGTTTTATACGTATGTTACAACTTTGAGAGAATTGAGACAGCGTTTGTGTTTCTTCTTGTTGCAGCCAAAGTTGAACCTTGATCCCATTAAAGAAGGGTATGTTGTTTACTTTCGGTTTGGATAAAAAAAAAAAAAAAGAAGTTGGTTCCGGATTTCATGAATCACACACATATGCATTATTTAAAACTTGATAAATTTCGCTCATGTAACTTTTGTGGCTCCACTAATCTGTAGTGTGGTAGAATAGAATCCTAAATATATCCTAAATATTCAGCATTCTGGTTTCAATCGGATGTGCTCAGAATCCGCATGTTAAAAAAAGCTGTTAATTCATGAGCTCTTTACTGATGCAGTGGTCTCAGATTCTTAGCTGTGAGGATTTCACTTAATCTAGAATCAGGATTTTTATAGATAGATGGAGTCGTCACAAGAGAAGTTTGATTGTCATAGGCTTTATGATTTTTGTCATTGCCCAAAGCAAAACAAAACATTCATGAATATCATACTGATAACATCGATGTCAGACGTGATCGTTCTCACAAAATCTGTGTCATGCGGATCAGTTGCAAAAGTCGTCAGCGACGTTCAGTTAGGATCTGAGGAAATGCAAATAATGATCCTTTTCATAAACTATACACAGTGTGGCAAAGAATTTTTAAGACTGGGTCTGTAAAATGAAATAGAAACAAGAAATTATAATTTGTTTTGGTTTGTTATTCAAAATAAGTCCCTCCGGCTTCAATACACTTGTTACAGCGATTTAATAATGATTCGAATGCCTGTTCCAGTTCACTTTGCGGAACTGTGTCCAAAGCACGCGTTGAAGATGTTTGTATGGTCGAAAAATATCATCAAAATAACACCCTTTTAACGTCATTTTAAGTTTTGGGAATAAAGAAAAGTCGCAGGGTGCTAAAACAGGCGAATACGGTGGATGATTCAACACACAGACGTTATTTTTTGCCAAAATCTACAAACAAGAAGTGAGGTGTGACTGGGTGCATTATCGCGCAACAAACACCAACTGTTTTCATCCCGATATTCTGGACGAATGCGATGAATTCTGCCCATCAAACGCCTCAAAACATTTAAATAAAACTCACCAGTAATTGTTTGTCCACTTGGAACAAATTCTTTGTGGATAAATACCCTTACTATCGAAGAATGTAATGAGCATTGTTTTGATTTTCGATGGAACTTTTCTTGTTTTTTTGGCTTGTGGTGAGTTTTTTGACTTTCATTCCGCACTTTGTCGCTTTGTTTTAGAATCATATTGAAAACACCATGTTTCATCACCAGTAACAATCTGTTTTAAGAAGTTTGGATCATTTTCAGCGGCTGAAATGATGTCTCTGCAATGTGCACTTCTCCTTGATTTTTGTTCATTGGTTAACGTGTCGGAACAAATTTAGCCCAGACTTTTGTATTGCCCAAATCTTCATGCAGGATGGTTCGAATCGTTTCTTTGTTGATGTTTAAATACTCTTCCATCATTCTTAGTGACGCACATTGATTGTTTGCCACGAAATCACGCACTTTTTGAATAATCTTAGGTGTCCTAGATGAACTTGGGTCTTCCGGGATGCTTATCATCTTCTAGCATATCTCTTCCGTCGAAAAAACGGTTGTGCCATAGGAAAACATTTGATCTACTTAAACAAAACTCACCGTAAACTTGTTTCATCATTTGGTACGTTTCCGAGGCATTTTTACCAAGTTTTGCGTTAAATTTAATAACAACCCTTTGTTCCATCTTAATAATTCAACATGAAAAAATTTTACTTCTCTAATGAACGCCCGTTTCGTTTGAGTTACTTTAACAACTGCGCAGTACTTTTGGCAGAAAGCAAGCAGATGGTCACGGTTAATAACGCATTCGCAATTACACTGGTGGCGCCACCGTAGGCTGAAATTTTTTTTTTTTTTTTGATTGGAGGTTTAACGACCACCGTGAGCAACTCAATGGGCTATAAGCAGTCGCCCGTCCCTAATTTAGGGTCACTGGTTCCAGGGAAGGGAGAGAGCCAGTGCCGTAAGACAAACACAACATCCATGCCTCACCGGGATTCGAACCCGGACCCCATTCGGACGAATGATCAGAGGCCATCGCTTAGACCACTGCGCCACCGGGGCGGCTAGGCTGAAATGTAGCGCCAGTCTTAAAAATTCTTTGACGCACTGTGTATGTCACGCCAATTAGGTGTAAAACTCATCAGCGACTTTCAGTTAGGATCACAAGAAACACAAATTAGTGATTTATAATTATTTTAAGTTTTTAAGTCGTATTAGGTTCTGTAACGTACAAGAACCTAAAACGACTAAAAAACAAAACAAAACAACTATTAAATGTTACACTTATACCAGGTGGCTCAAAAGTCCGTTTAAATTTCAAAACTTAATAGATCAGATACGTGTATTACAGTGGGTTTGCACGAAAAGCATCGCTAGTACGGAGATTTTGTTTGGCAACGGAAAATCTTTGAATTCAAATAACCACCGGCAACGACTTCTGAAAAATTTGCGAATACAGTGAAAATACATGGGTTTTTCATTAATTTGGTAACTCTGTCACAACAGTAATTGTTCAACATGTCCTCCACCACACTGAGAAAAATGTTTTGTTAATTCAGCAAAAAAATTGTTGAATCAACCAAAATTTTTGATCGATATGCAGTCAAAAATGTTTGTTGAATTTACAAATGCATTTTGCTGAAAATTATTGTTGATTCAACAAAATGTATTGTTATCATGACAAAATGTTTTGTTCATTTAACAAAAGGCCCAGGTCGATTTTTGGGAATTTGTTTGATCCAACAATATGTATTGTTATCGTGATAAAGCGTTTAGTTGAATTAACAAAATATAGCCAACGAAATAATTTTGTGTTGCCAGCAAAACAATTCCGATGGAGGTTGGCTAAAGCAACAAAATAAATCGACAAAACAGCTCAACTAAATAAATCGACAAAACAGCTCAACAAAATAAATCGACAAAACAGCTCAACTAAATAAATCGACAAAACAGCTCAACAAAATAAATCGACAAAACAGCTCAACAAAATAAATCGACAAAACAGCTCAACAAAATAAATCGACAAAACAGCTCAACAAAATAAATCGACAAAACAGCTCAACAAAATAAATCGACAAAACAGCTCAACAAAATAAATCGACAAAACAGCTCAACAAAATAAATCGACAAAACAGCTCAACAAAATAAATCGACAAAACAGCTCAACAAAACTATTTCGTTGTTTCAAACAAGCCTTTTTCTTAGTGCACAAGGTATTTACAGCACCCGAGCGGATGACAACTCCTGTAACTTCCGAATGCAGCATTTTCTAGTGAATGCGACATACCTCGCGGCGAATGGCTTCCTTCAGTTGTGGCAGTGTGGAATGTCTTGTCTGGTACATTCTACCTAGACTTGAAATAACCCCATGACCAGAAATCCACGGGTGTGAGATCTGGAGACCGAGGTGGCCACGGGATGCTGCAATGTTTACTGATTATTCTTCCTACATGGCGAAAAGAAAGTTCTTTACTGGAGATACGACATCAGCTGATGCGCCATCCTGCATAAACGTGACTGTGTGTGTGTAGCAGATTTTTTGTTCTTGCAAATATGGCATCACGTTTTTACGCTGCAGTTTCAAGTACCGTTCAGCAGTTGTTGGACAAGTCTTCCAGACGTTTCTGGGGTACAGTTCCTCAGAGAAAAAAGCCCCAAGAATGACGGATGCAGTGAATCCACACGAAACTGTAACTCGTGGTGAATGCAGTGGTTCCTCAGTGTACGCATGCGGATTATCCTCTGCCTATCGTTGGCAATATGTGTGTTGACAGACCCATGTGAATAAAAATGTGCTTCGCGATGTGTCCACAACACACTTAACGACCACTGGGGAAATTCAGTGATCTTTGCAGAGGAATTAGGCAAATTCCTCTGGCTGTGTAGTCTCTTCGAGAAGCGTTGCAACAATGGTGACAGATGTTTTGTCTCTCTCCGTTTGAACTCGGCCTGAGCGGTGATCATATTCGATGCTGCTTCGGCCCTCCCGAAAGCGCGATGCCCAGTGAGAAATTGTGCTTCGATCAAAAGTTGCTTCCACACAAACTTCTTGCAAGGCAGGGTGGATCTTTATCGGAGTTTTTCCCCGCAGAGTTTCTATTTTCACGTACGAACACTGGTCTAACACGGTGACTCGACCTGAGGAGCTACACGTTTCCATTTCCAGACCGTACCACGTCCACACAGCAAATGATAGCACGTCGTTCTGACACCACTGCGTTGCTGAGTCTGACCTTGACATGGCGCAATCATTTTTCCGACTGCATCATCCTCTTCCCTTTTAGATTAAACGTGTGCTGAACTTTTGTTATGACCCTCCTATCTGCAGCTTATCACCTAGTGCTTTTAAAAGCTTATATTTCCATGTCTTTCATGGTCTGCGTGCGTGTAAAGCGTCTTTTCTCGTTGCGTTTCCCAACTAAAAGTTTTTCCGTTGCGAAAAAATCCTCCTACTAGCTGATGCTTCTCGTGCAAACCACACGGTAACACACGCGCGAGTTTTTTTGTTATGATGTTTTATTATTTAAACGGACTTTTGAGCCACCCAGTATTATTACTAACGGTCTCGAGAAAGTAAGAATTATAATTATTTGCTTCCTGGTTGTCGAAGTACATTCTTAATCACAATTCCTCTTTTCACGAAGATTCGATGTTATCACAATATCACATTTGTAGATAAGATTATTTCCACGTACGTCGCATTAAGATAGCGTGGGTCAAAATATACACTCAATGAAGCATCTGTCTGCGTACTACCGGCACACACACACTTTTTACTCTCTACGTGGCTGTGGTTTACCTTTGACCACCGTCAATTGTTGCCGAAACGTATAAGGACATTCGAGGAAGTGACTTCCCGTTCAGAACGAAAATTCAGCGCACAAGTAACGAAATTTGTATAAGAACAGAAACTCAAAAAGGAAAACAAGGTTAAATTAGAGATATGCGGATCCTTTTCAGATACTGTTCGTCAATCGGGTCAGCTGTGAAAGGCATCAACGTCGTTATAATCTCAAGAGATACAAATAGAGTGAAAAAATGAAGTCCAGTCCAAGTTATTACAATGCGTAGTACATTTTCAGTAATAAATCCAAATCTAGAATTTTTGAGTCGACTTCTTACGTTGCCTTCGCGGGTTGTCACGCAAAAGGAAATTGTGAAGTTGGTTTAAGTTTCTTCCAATGGGAACAAAAATACCTTTGAAATGTGGGAACCATGTTTGTGTTGTTTACTTATTTATTTATGATTTACCATTTTGTGGAGAAGGAACTTGATCCTAAATACTTCTGAACATCTAAACCCAGGATCAGCCTTTTCGTTCAAATTTAAGAGCTGGTCTCCAGGGAAGAGGAGAACCGCGACCGTAAAACAAACAGCATACTTCCTTTGCTTGAACTGAACTTTTTCCTTCTCCTTTCACGGAGGGTGAAAAATCAGAAATGCAACGTATGTACGTATAATGAGCAACTAACTATAGTTATTATGTTTCAAGCGCGCTGCTTTCTTGCGCTAGCGCAAGCAGTTCGAATTTCCAAAGTTTTACGCAAAACTAGACAAAATTAAAAGCACAATTCGAAATCAGCAGATTTTATCTTGAACTATTCGCGCATTCGATTGCAATTTTATTTTTTACGTTTGCGTTTTTTTTTTGTTTTTTTTTTTTTGCGAAAGGGAATATTCTAAATTAAAAACCGTACGCCATTAATGTACAAGGGAACAGAATACGTATATGCCATAATGCCCATAAATGACATCTAGTAGAAGCGTTTGTAAAAGGCTTATTCATACCTGCCAGTCTTGAGGTTTACCCTTAAAATTTACGAAAATTCCATTTGTTTTACAAAGTTATTTTACGGACTACATATTTTACAGATTTTGAAAATAGTGGTCCCAAGAACCACTGTGTATTATGCGTTACCAGGTCGCAATTTTGCCCATTCCTGCATCCTCAACACTGCTCGCACTGAAGTGGAAAAGACTTGGTAAAAACATTGTAGGATTAGAGGACGATAACTGCTAAAAAGTGAGTGAGAGAAAAGTGAAAAACATCAGCCTCACATAAGAAATAAAACTGCGTTTTGAATGGTGTTCTAGTATGTTGGCACAAAAATTTAAGGTCAGAACCTCAGTTAAAGTAGAAAATTACTGCAATCACAGTAATTTCACAGTTGCAAATTAAAACTTTTATCTGTGTATGTAGCCTAATGATAGCGTTCCAATGAGATAATTGCGTATCGATTGCATTTTAATTGCTGTAAGCGTGAAAGAGTGTCAAATACGTAACTTAATTATAGCATGTGCAGTGTATTAAAATCAATAATTTATTTGCACAATAAATTGCTTTTTAATCGATATATTCCGTACATCACTCAATCGAACATGACGATTAAACGTTCACTGAAAATTTAATTGCTGTAAGCTTGAAATGGTGTCAAATATCTGAATTATAGGATAAGAAATGTATTAAAATCGATAATTCATTTGCGTAATAAATCGGCTTTCAATCTACATATTCCACACATCACTCAATCTAACATATCGATTAAATGTTCACTGAAAATTTAATTACTGTAAGCGTGAAATAGTGTCAAATATCTTAATTATAGCATATGCAGTGTATTAATATCGATAATTCATTTGCACAATAAATTGGCTTTTAATCGGTATATTACACACATCACTCAATCGAACATATCGATTAAACGTTCACCGACATTTTTTTACGGATTTCAATTGTTGAAGGTTGGTAGGTCTGCTTATTCCATGTAGTTCATAATTCTAGTTTTCTTAAGTACTTCAATACAGACATATATGTATATAGTTCTTTTATTGTGAAACGCAAAACGGATTACTGTAACATATTTTCAAGCATTTTGTTTTCTTTTATTTAAACTGGATATCAGAGTTGTTAATAGGAATGCGAATTAAAAAGTAAAATGTAGAGAAAAGATGAATCATCATGGAAATGAAATAAACTGGGATTGCACCGTACTGGAAGAATTTTTAGAGGTAGATAAAACTACTAAATTGAACTGGTGCCTTATTTATTTTCTTGTTGTGACAAAGAAAACCGTTTTTGTGTCCTTTCATATCGCTATCATTTTTTGGTGTGTTCGTTTGTCCGACCAAATCAGGATTTCTTTGTGGTTTCACAGCGCAGCTACCATCTTGAACCACGCTGATTATTTTTCGAAATCCATGTAAATTTCTTTGTTTTGGATTTTAGTTTTTCTTCGAGATAACTGTTGACGTTTTGTGTTCCTCCTACTTGGTTGCCAACGTTGTTATACTAGCGCTCTGAAGCCATAAGGAACTGTATTTGGTTCCATGGACCCTAACAATAAGGTCCGACGGCCATTTTGGTCTTTCCACATTTCCGGGCTGTATGTGGTGGGCAGATGAGATCCTACAGGAGAATGACGTCATCTCTCCTACTTTACCCTCTGTTCATGCTGGGCATTTCGTTAAACCTTTTACCCTTATCGATTGAGGGATGGACAACAGAGGAGAAGTGCATCAGCTGTGCTAGTTTTATCCATCGTGTGTGGTGTTGAGGGGGAACCCATCCAAACTGTGCTACCAGGGGCTCAGATGCTTCTCCTCCGCCGTAGAAAGGAGGGGGGATGAGGAGGAGAAAGCTTTTTCTATTGCTATTGGTTGGTTCGCTCGTAATATTGCCTCCCTTTCATATATTTTTTTTTTTTCTGTTTCTCTCTCACTCTCTGCTAGGTTGACGGGCTGATAACTGTCAACACTAACTCAACATGTGCTACAAGGAAACGTTGCCGATGGGTTAAGAAAAATGATTCTTGAAACCACTGGTTTCTTTGTTTTCTGATATTTGTCATCATAAACGAGCAATGTGTCTAAGCTGGTATGTAGTTAGACACCTGCTCTTGCATATGGAGGCGTATCGTAAATTCCAGAAGCATATTTACACTTAGTATTTCATTCGGGCCATGTGCGTAAACATGTCCCAATGTTCCGAAAGTTTAGGGGGGATGGGGGCACACAATATCTCTCTCTGTATATATACAAGTTTAGACGAAACTCTAAATTTTTCAGGAGTCAGCACACTTTCTCGAGAGGTACGAGGAGAAAATCACAATCGATGTAAACAAAAACCACACAGACAAAATTGTGATCAACAGTCAAAATTAATTTATTATTTCTTAGATATTGTTCAATAATTCAGTGCAATAATCTGAACTTAAACTAGTGAACATATTATACACAAGTATTAAATATATTTAATTTCCAAATATGTTGGCTTTTTATTTCAGAAAGTTCAGCTATTTCAACAAAACCACAAATGAAGAAATACCCTTATAAGCACCCAACACGAAATCAGTGCCATAGCTACCGGCTTATCTGATGTTTAGTCTGCATGTATCTGTCTTTGGTTGCACCGGGAAACTTGAGCTTGAATCATTATTATTTTCGATATTGCTGCAGAATTTACAGCTCCGCTGCCTGGAGTGTCAAAAATAGATATTGGGATCTTCATTATTTTGATTTTATGATAAATAGCTTAAATAAGTATGTAGACATAAAAAAATTCGTATACTGTACAGCGTTCGAATTATACTGTAACGTATACTCTAGATTCACTTTCCTTTTGATTTTACTATCTCTGGTTATTTTATTTTCCTATGTAAATTATCTTCTTACTGAACGAGATGTTATTTCTCCCGCTGAATGAGATCTGGCAATGAGTGTAAGTCATGACGTATTGGTAGCCAGTATAAATAGGCGCGTTCAACGATACCAGGGAGAGCTTTTGTTGATGTGCGTAGAGAGAGCTGTTGTTTATGTGCCAGAGAGCGTTTGTTTATGTGGAGGAGAGCTTTTGTTTGTGTTACGTGAGAGAGCGTTTATGTGTAAAGAGATCTTCGTTTATGTGAGTAGAGCTTCGTTGTATGTTGGAGGATATCAGAAGTTCCCCTAATAAAGAATTTGTTGTAAGTACGTTTTTCTCAGTTCATGGTTTTGTCAGATCTCTGTCTGGCTGTTAGGTTTATTTCATTAGTTGTTATTATTAACAACCAGCATAAGACTTTATTCATCTTAATTACTACTACAACATTACTAGCAGTTAAAAGCTTGTTCATTATTATTACTACCCTACTAGCAGGAAAGTTTATTCATGATATAATAAACAAACAACAAGTAGTAGAAGAAGTTGTATTCATTATAATACGTAATGGCCCACTGGCCATTGGCCAGTAAAACTATTGTCAGACCGCTGAACTATTGATTTTACTGGCCTGGACTGCCAGTACGTTTGTTTTCTTTCTAATTTGTCACAAGCTAAAACATGAATTTGTTTCTTTGACCTTGCTGTACGGTTTTCATTTTAGGCTGCAAACTAATGATAGGTTTAAAAACAAATATTGGAGGTAATTCCATTGACATGATAAGTTACGTATTTTCTACATATATTATAAATGTCTTTAAAATTTTCTTTATTATATTTTTACGGACCAGTGGCTTGCAAATTCTAGTGGTCCGCTGGGCCAGTAGAAGATTTATTTCTAATTATAACACTGCTGTAGTTGTTGCTTTAATAAAGAGATGAAAGCTTCGTAAGAAAAATCCGGATTTTGGAAAATGAAATTTGCAGAATAGAATTTGAAAACTCAGGTGCCAGAAGAAAAATTTTCAGGCGCCTTGAATTTGTCTACCCCTGTCTATATCATCACCATCATCATTGTCAACCGTTATCAGTTCACTGCTGGATGAAGGTCTCCCCAAGTTTCTTCCACAATTGTCTGTCTTGAGTCTGTCTCCTCCATGCTACTCCGGCATGCTTACGAATTTTATCCATCAATCTCCCATGGGGTCTTCTTCTGGGCCTTTTACTGTCCCTTGGAATTCAGTCTAAAATTTCAGTTTTGCATCGGTGGTCTGTTCTTTTGGCAACCATTGCCATTTCAACAATTTCCGTCTGGTCATGATGTCGTCCACTCCTGTCATTTTCCTTATCCACAAGTTTCTCTTCTTATCTTACCTGGTTACACCAAGCATGCATCTCTCCATGCTGCTTTGAGTTGTGTGCAGCCTTTGTATATCTTTTTTAGTTAAGGTCCATATCTCTGCTCCATACGTAAGCACTGGCAGGATGCATTGATTAAACACTTTCCTTTTAAGCCATAGTGGTTAACTGCTCTTAAAAATTGTACTGTTTCTTCCAAAAGCTCTCCATCCAAGTTTTGTACGACGATTAATTTCTTCATCAATGTGACCCTCACTTGATATCTGCTGCCCAAGATAAATGTAGCTATCGGTTGTTTCAAACTTTTCTCCATCAATCAATAATTATTCTTGTAAAAGCATTGTACATCACTTTTGTCTTCTGAAAGTTCGTTTTTAATCCCACTTCTTTACTCTTGTCAGCAAGTTCTTGGATCATACTCTGCAGCTCCGAAGGGGTAGTTGCAAAAATGACTACGTCATCAGCAAAACGACGGCGTGTTAAATAATCTCCATTAATGTTTATCCCTTTGTTTTCCCAGTTCAATGATTGAAAGACATTTTGCAATGTGGCATTAAAGAGTTTGAGTGATATGGTGTCACCTTGTTTCACTTCCTTCCCATTTTTATTAGTGTTATATCCTCAAGTATCCGAACCTTTACACTTGCATTTTCATAGAAGATGTTATTAATGATCATTAACGTTAATGTACGCATCTTCAGTACCGCAGGATTTCAAAGCCATTGTAACTGCTGATGGTTTCACGGAATCGAAGGCCCTTTCATAATCAATAAAAGCTATGCATAATGGGAGTTAATATTCTCCTGTTTTTTCAATTAGTTCTCTCAGTACATGGATATGATCTATAGTGCTGTAGCCACTCCTGAATCCAGCTTGTTCTCTTGGTTGAGCCATGTCTAATGCCGATTTCAAGCGATGTGAAAGAACTTTAATGTTGACTTTATAAACCACTGATAGGAGGCTGATGGGCCTATAGTTCATCAACGTTTCCTTTTTATGTAGCAGGATGATTATAGCATTGTTCCAATCCTCAGGAATCTTTCCTTCATTCAGACATCTGGTGAAAACTTGGGCGAGCGTAGTTTCAATTTCTCCACTTGCTTCTTGTAGAATGTCCATGGTAATTCCATCTTCTCATGGAGCTTTACTTCTGCAGAAAGGACTGGAGGGACTTTGGTACTGGTACCAGTGGTAATGTCTGGAGTAGATGACCCCATCTTCTTTTCTCATATATATATATATATATATATAACCTAAACGAGCAAAAGCAGCAGAGAAGAATTCCCAGAAAAACAATCAAAACAAAAAGCCAAAACTCAGCATTTAAAAAAAAATCTGCATATTTGCTTGCTTTTCCTTGTTTGTGTTTCTTCACTTGTTTTTTTCCTTTGTGTTTTTTCACTGTATATACACTGCTGGACAATTGCTAAGGACGGATCATAAACGGCTATATAGCGCATAAAAAAGTAAGTGTGGTTGGATGCCAAGTGAAATAAAATAATGTCAGAATGCCAGGACATTACAAGAAAGACAATTTATTGTGCTCTGAAATCCAGAAGGCTTTGGAACGTGTTCAAAGGACAAACAGGCCATTTTGTGCAGAATACGTAAACGTGAAAAAAATGCAATTACCGTCCGCAGGCGTTCCGGCGTAAGATGTCAATACGGGATATGGCCACCATGGAGGGCGATGCAAGATTCCACACGTCGTGTCATGCTTTGCACAACATTATCAAGCAGCTGTTGGGGTAATTTATCCCATTCCTCTGTCAGTGCACGGACGAGGGTGTCCTTGTTTATTGTAGGGCATTGGCGACCATCAAGAATCCTCCCCAAAGCATCCCACACATTTTCAATGGGATTCAGATCTGAAGAACGTGCTGGCCATACGAGGCGTTGAATATCCTCGCTCTCAAGACACTCCTGGGCAGCGGCTGTTCGATGACATGTTGCGTTGTCGTCCATGAAAATGAATCTATCACCGACAGCACCACGGAACATGCGAACATGAGGTAGCAAAACATCATTAATGTATCGTTGGCCAGTCATATTCCCAGTTGGAAGCACATAGAGGGACGTACGGCCATTGATCATGATGCCAGCCCATACCATGACACTACATGTCGGATATCGGTCCCTTTCCTGTATGTTTGCTGGACAATATGCAGTACCACTAGCACGCCAGATCAGTTGTCGTCGACAATCAGACGATAGACTGTATCTACTCTCATCTGAGAAGAGGACAGCAGACCAGTCGTTATCAGTCCAATTGCGATGTTGATGGCACCATTGCAAATGGGCGGTACGGTGACGTCTGGACAATGGGATGCACACAACAGGACGGCGAGCGTATAGTTCTCCTTCATGCAAACGTCTGGCGACAGTTTTTTGGGAGATCCGCTTGACAGTAGCAGCCATAAACTGATTTGCTACCTCACTAGCTGTGCTGCGCCGGTGTCTTTTTGTTGATAGCACTATGTACCGATCTTCTGCAGGTGTCGTACTGCGAACACGACCTCCCCCGTGACGTTTGCTACACTCCCCATTTCTTTGAAATGATTTCCAAAGCCTTGAAACAATACTGTGGCTGACGTCGAACTCCCTGGAAACATCTGTTATTTTTCGCCCTTCTTTAATCTTGCCAATAATACGGCCATGCGTAAAATCATCTAGGTGATGTCGGGAAGACATACTGAAAATTGCAAGTTCGTCAATTGATGCTTTCCCTTTCAACTTTGCGTTTGAACAACAACGGTCAATACGCGTCAAATCCTTTGTATCTCTTATCAGCGCTATGACGTCACGAACAAGTTCGGCAATCCAAAATTTGCATACGCACAACACGTCTTACTGTATCCCGCACTTATGCTAATTTCCACATTTTCCTGCCTTCCATTTTATGGTTGCTATCGTTGCTATTGTCATCCGTCCTTAGCAATTGTCCGGCAGTGTATATACAATATATATATATATATGTATGTAAAAAAATATTAACATACAACAATCTACCCTCATAAAGAAACAAACAGGGCAAAAAGCCTCCAGATAAAAAAACAAAACAAAACAAAACTATAAAGTGATTAACAAAATGACAAAACAATTTTAAGAAAATATTTATAAAAACATTTACTCAGAACCCCTGGATCACTCTTCAGGGCAAAACATCCAGAGGCTCTGAACGGTTTTTTTTTTTTTTATCTGGAGGCTTTTAGCCCTATTTGTTTGTTTATGAGTGTAGATTGCTTGTATGTTAATATTTTTTTACATACACTAACTACATCTAATACTTGCAGCATTGCGCAGTTTTGTTGTGGTTTATGTTATATTACATGAGTGAAAATTTAACTTTCCTATGCAATATACATGTATTATACACTGTATATATATATACAGTCAGCGTACGAACTGGTTGAAGCCAAAAGTTGAGGGGGACGGTTCCTACTTAAGAAAAGTTGAGGAAGACACGTGGCTCCCCTTTTCCGTTCGATTCTACGCTGGTGCTGCGAATAATGTGCATTACTTTCAATCCCGAGGAAAAGCTTTAATACACCTCCTTTCTTTCTCTCTCTCTCTGTTGTGGGCCCAAGAGCTTACACTCATTATCATTTGCGTAGCCTACAAGGGAACTTTGCTGTCCAATGACTGAAGCATATGCTTAGGACCACAAGTTCTCGCATTCGTTTTTCTTTTATTGTTATATGGGCAGATGTTTTGCGCATTTACCTATGTGTTTCGAAGAATATATGTGATACCCGTTTGACGTCGTTTTGCTAGCGTCATCAAACAGTGTAATGAGAGCATTTGCACTTTAAGCCGGAATGGAATGATTTCTAACTAGGTATATCATTTCAATGGAAGAGTGACAAAAAGCTGTAGAAAAACTCAGCTGTGTTTCTCTTGCTAGCGAAAATGTGTTTTAAGATTTGCGGAAATTCTCGTACAACAGCGCTTTCCCTCTTAATCTTTAAGGCACATCGTAACGAACATTAATTAACATTTACTTCTTTGGGTATAAATCTTCTCATTTCTTTTGTAATGTGATTTACGGTTTAGTTGCCGCGGTATGTTCTTCAAATCCTTAAAATCAGGTATGTAGTTCTTAATAAAAACAAAAAAAGGGGGGGGGGAGGAGCTCTTAGCAGCGAACGGATTAGGTAAAACAACCGGAAGAAAAAAATTTGAAATGTTGTTCTAGTTATATTTGGTTTTAACCAAATTTATCACCCATTTTTATCATTTTTTTGTTAAAATTGCTTAGCAATATTAAATAAAAAAGAATGTTACATGGGAGTTATATGTTAACATTAGTAAGTCCTTCTTTAAATCTTGTTCTGTCATTGAACACAATAGTAAGTATTAATTATCAATAATAGTTATAAGTCGCTCTATGGCTAATATGATCACATCAATTCAGTGTGAGTAATAGGCGGTTTTATCCACAGGGGGTGAGTCGAAAGTCTTGCAATATTTGCATGAACGTATGTGTTGCGGCAGGTATGTCACGTGTTTAAACTAGTTGAAGTCGCGCACTGCAGTCAGTCGAAAGGGATATAAAGTGGTAGTCGTTGCTGTAAACAGCATTGCAAGTCGTCGCTGTAAACAGCATTGCAAGTCGTCGTTCTGTCTGTATTTGAGACGCCTAAAAGATGAACAGCCACAACCTGCTAATTAGGGAACTTTTGCTTTACGAGTTTGAACTTGGTCATAACGCTGCTCAGACAACACGACACATTTGTCATGCGAAAGGGGAAGGTTCCGTGGACCACAACACCGAAACTAGATGGTTCAAGAAATTTCGCTCAGGTGACAGAAACCTCGACGATCAGCCAAGGTCGGGTAGGCCGTGAACCGTGGATTCGGAGGCCGTGCGACAGTAGGTTCTCGGAGATTGTCAGGCGAGCTGGGCATATCACAGACCACCGTAGTTCGTAACCTTCAGACCTCAGCAAGGCCTACAGGAGCTGCCGCATTGTACCTCACGACCTGACGCCTGCTGAAGCAAACCACCGAGTGGAAGTGTGCACGAAACTCCTAGAAAACCAGCGTGATGTACGTTTTAACAAGAGAATTGTTACGTGCGATGAAAAGTGGATCTATTTCCGTAATCCTAACACACAACGGCAATGGTTGAGCCCGGGCCAGCTTCCTGAACCTGTTGCCAAACGTGGGCGCTTCGAGCACAAGGTGATACTCTGCGTCTGGTGAAATTTCGAGGGGATAATCCATTACGAATTTGTTCCAGACTGTCGGACCATCAACGCCCACCTCTACTCTGAACAGCTGGAGCGGATGTATGCCGTTTTGGAGGAGAAGTATCCAGCACTGGTGAACAGAAAGCGCGCTCTCCTACAGCAGGACAACGCTCGGCCTCATACCGCGCGATCGACCCTGGCAAAACTCCAGGAACTTTAGGGCATCGAACTGATGCCACACCCAGCATGTAGTCCAGACCTTGCCCCGTCGGATTATCACCTGTTCCAGTCCATGTCCCATTTCCTTCGCGGACGGCACTTCAACAACCAGGAGGAGGTGGTAACTGGAGTGAAGGAGTTCTTCGCCTCGAAGGACAAGAACGGCTGCCGCCGCGGAATCGAAGAACTGCCAGACAGATGGCTAAAGACGGTGCAACACGATGGCCTATACTTTGAATGCTAGTCTGCTTTCGTCGTAAAGGTACGTATGAAGACATAAAGTGGTCCAAATATTGCAAAATTTCGACTCACCCTCTCTGTAGGATTATAAGGTGGGTTTAAATTTCTTTTGTGTTAGTTACACACAAGGAATTAGGGAAAGAGTTCAGGGGAATACTTTAATTGGAGCCGGTCGCCGGTGGTGTATTATTTATTAGAAATGCCCTTCGCAACCATAAAGCACTTGGCACTTAGCCTTTATGAATATTTAATTTTTCTCACCTGTTTTCCCCTCCTATCAGTTCAGTTTTAACCCACGGAAAACCCACTTCCAATGACTTTGTTTTGAGGACTCCCTTTCTTGACAAAGGAGTTCCCATTGTCTTGATACTAGATTCGTGTGATGCCCAAGTTCGTGATCCGACTGTTTAATGTTGTGTGACACCAACGTTCGTTTAAGATACCTGCATATAAAACACAGTATTCCGTTTTTTTGCATACATTATCTTCTGAAACACTTCTTCGCCGAGCTTCTCTTATCATTAACTACGAAAAGTGCCGTAGCGCCACTTAGCTTCTGAAAACACAAATTTGTCCGTGACAAAGATCGAAACCGCGTCTCCTCACTCCGGAGTAAGTTGCTCTCCCAACTAAGCTACACGGACGGAATGTATCGCTGCAGATTTGTCGTTTTGACACGTGGTTTACATCTGTAGTACGTCACAAGCTCAGGAAAGAAATGAATTAAAATCAGGGATATTATATCTGTGAAGTGTCAATGAATTAAAATCAGGGATATTATATCTGTGAAGTGTCAATGAATTAAAATCAGGGATATTATATCTTAATTTCGTGGCTTTGTTGGATTCGAACTGTTTTGATAAATTTTGTGAAAGCTTCCCTGAACATCTACTGTCAGAACTCAATGCTTCAAATTTTGATACAGCTCGACTAAAAAATGAACTAAAAGTGTTTTATTCCCTTGATGAATATAAAAACAAAACAGTAAGAGACATTACGTATTTCATAAAGTTGAATAAATTGGACATAGTGTTTAGTGAGGTGCACAAATTAGCAGACCTCATATTAAACTTTCCGTCAACAACTGCAACTGCCGAAAGAAGTTTTTCAGCATTAAAAAGAATCAAGATATATCTTAGAGCCACACAAGGACATGCACATTCGAAAAACTTGGCTGTTTTGTTTGTCAATAGAGAAAAACATTCTTTTTAAATATGAAAAAGTACTGAGAAGAAGCATTTTATGAAATGTAATACTCAAGTTCACACAACAGGACAGAAGAATGGAATTCATGTACAAATAAGTGTTCAAATCCTAATCTTCATAATTATTTGGTATCATGTTAGCAATGACATGTACCTAAAATTTAGAAGAAAAAAAAAGTTACTTCTATTACTTAACAACTAAAAATTAAACTTCGCAATTAAAAAAAAAAACAAAAAAACAGTACAGCGGGGGGGGGGGCAGATAGCTCAGGTTTTGGACCCAAGATATGCCACTGTACAGTATTATATAGTTATCTCCCCACAGTGCATAGCGAGGCTAGTTCAGGTTGTCAGATAACAGTATGATGTTTGGTAATAGTACGTAACGTTCGCTACGTGGGATCAATGAACTTCTTTCTACCAGCCAATTGTGAACATTCTGAAAATATTCTGCAGGAAGGAAGCAATGGGTTTCGGCATCAAAACGACTAATGTTTTTGACCTGATACGGAAAGACAAGGACTCTGTGCAATTAAAGAAACGTTGTGGGGTTTATTTAATCACACTTCGTTCTGCTTCTCCGGAAAACAAGGATATTTGCTACATAGGATCCAGTTTAAGGAATCTTGGATTACGAATGGCGGAACCTAAATACTCACTTCGTTCCAATACTATTTCAACATCTTTAACCAGGACTCTCGCGAACGGAACATTTTACCCGGACTGGGATGGGGTTAGGATTCTTACCTCTGCTAATAATAAACAGACATTACTATTTACAGAGGCATTATACATTACGTTTTTTTCCTGAAGGGTGCTGCAATGAAGAAATGCTGATCAATGTGAATTCTATTTGGCAAGGACTATTGACACGGTTAAAAACTTTTAATGATTATGTTCTACCTTTGTAAAAAAACCTCTAGTTAATCATACTGCTATCTGGCAACCTGAACTAGCCTCGCTATGCATTGTGGGAATTGTGGGGAGATAACTATATAATATTGTACCTGCACACCAGTGTTGCTGATTTGGCCTGATGATCTAGCCTGACACATGTCGGAAATATGAGTCAGTTGTTGCTTGTTTGGTGCTCGTCATGATAGCTGTTTAAAATGTTTTCGAAGTTCCTCAGACGCGGTGGTTAAGACGTTTCTAGGTGCAAAATAAACTGTGACGTACTACGGGGGTAAAGCACGTGTCAAGACGACAGCTCTGTAAAGATACATTCCATCCGTGTAGCTTAGTTGGGAGAACAACTTACTCCGGAATGAGGGCACGGTTTCGATTCCCGTCACGGATAACTTTGTATTTTCACACTGGCGCCCGAAGGTAAAAATGAATGTACTGGCCGTTGGGTTCTTCGAAAAAAGTGTGATTTTTGTTCCACACATCGTCTTGAATAACCGAAAACTCTTTCTTCGCTTGAGAAAAACAAATTAGTAAAATCATGCAATGCATTGATTATGATACGCTTTCCAGCATACCAGAAATCATTACTCAAGTTATGAGAATAATAGCTGTAGAATAAATCTTGCTCCTATGCCCTGACCTTTGACCCCATTTCGGTGACATTAAACAGAACCGGTTAAGAGTACTTCCGGAACAACATGATAAAGTTTTGTCGCAATCGAAGCATTTTTACGTAAGTTATGACACATAAAGGCGATGGAATGGATCCTCCTCCTATGTCCTGACCTTTGACCCCATTTGTCCCATTTTCAATAAGGTTCCTTGCCAGATGGTCTCCTACCACATACTAAACTTTCATCGAAATCGAACCATTTTTACGCAAGTTATGACGCATAAGGTAAATGGAACGGATTCCTCTTTTATGTCCTGACCTTTGACCCCATTTCTTCTATTTTCAATAGGGTTCGTCCCCAGTCGTCCCCTACCACATACTAAAATTTCATCGAAATCAAACCATTTTTACGTGAGTTATCGTGCGGACGGATAGACGGACAAAGCTGGAGCATATACGCTTCTTCAACCTACGATTGGAAAGCGTAAAAAAAGAGGGAGATGATGTGACGTACTACAGAGGTAAAGCACGTGTCAAGGCGACAGATCTGCAGCAATACCTTCCGTCCGTGTAGCTTAGTTGGGAGAACAACTTACTCTGGAATGAGGGGGCACGGAATCGATCCCTGTCACGGACAAATTTGTGTTATCACAAAATTCTTTAAATTTTCTCAACAGAGATTAAGTGATTTAGAAGGTGGCTAGGGGATGGTATAAAAGACAGCATTTTCCCAGGAAATATATGCGTGGCAAGACGGGGGAAATTGCGAAATGTAGTGAAAAAAAACAACCGAACATTTTTTTCTTGACGCACACTAACCTGTCTGTAAGGGTAATAACTGTGCGTTGTCAACAGCAGCTGATTCCTAATTTTCCAGTGAAAGTGAAAGAAGTAAAACCTGGATGAATGTCACTTATTTGTTTGCTGATAACGGTGATGAGCTTCGATATATGTGGCTTTTCCAAAGTTATTGTTCGTAATATACGGTTAAAATAACAAAAGAGAATATTCCGAATTTTAAGAGATCTGTAAAAACTTCAATTTATGCAGAACTTCGTATTACACGAGCTTGTTCTATGCGGGTTCGATTGTATACTGATTGCGTAATTAGTTGATAAGTCATTGAATTTGACTAATAATCTACCATTTTTAAAAAAATTAATAGTCTTAGAATTTGTAATACATTTTAAATTAAAATTGATTGTGATCTTGAAGTCAGGCAGCAATTTCAGAGAAAAGTAACAAAGTTTTTTTGTGAAAATTGAAACTCCTCCTTTCATGAAAGCCCTGAAGATTGACCGATAAGAGGATGTAACAAAACCCCACATAAAATTGCCTTCACAATAATGATACTACTACTAATATTAATAGTAATAACGATGTTGGACGTGCTACAGAGGTGAGCACGTGTCAAGATGACAAATCTGCAGCGATACATTCCGTCGGTGTAGCTTAGTCGGTTAGGGCAACTCACTCCGGAGCGAGGAGACGCGGAAAAGACAAATTCCTGTTTCCACAGATGATATTAAAAATAACGACAATAACTATGATGATTATAGTAACAACAATAATAAGGAGGAAAAAAACATTAATGATTGAGTATTTCTAGAAACAATTTTTAGAAAGCCCTTTTAAACAGGGGCCCAGTGGGCCCTGCTGATCTATGCGGTAAGAAGGCTTTTCTTTGACTATGCGTAGAGAAAACCTCTGTCTTAATTAAAGATGCTTATGATCAAGGATTCCTGAAAGGTCATTGTAGTAGATTGAATAGTTGATCCAAGCGGTATGTTGCAAGTCAGTCTTCATCCTAGCTTAACAGTAGTCGCAGAAAGGATGTCATATCTAACAGTCTTTAACATACAAATTAGAAGTCTTACAACGACACAAAGCCGCTATACTATCAATTACGATGACAATGCAAAAAAGTAGCAAATATAGAGCAACGGAGAACATTTAAGAAAAAAAAAAAAAAAGTTGGTGCCGGGCTTGACAGCCCGTCCAGCACCGGGGTATTTTGAGGAGAGTGCAGGTGTTAGCAGGTAAAAATCCGGGTGCGTCGTCTGCATTTTCAGGTGCTCTAGGTGCTCGAGGTGTGCGTTGTCTGTGAGGCTGCTGCTTCATGTGCATTTCCTGTCTGTGCTCTCGAGAGTCGCTGGCGTCGTCGTTTTAAAAACTGGCTCCTCCTCGCTTCCCTCGCACAGCGGGGCATTTGATAGGCATCCTTGATGTGTTGTAGATGATGTATACACCTCTCTGTATTCGGGAGTTTTGCACAGATCGATGAACATCTCCCCCCAACCTCTTCTTTTGCTAAACCTTCCTCTTCCCCATTTGCGTGACAATAGGTAATTGTCCTCTTCTCCGGGACAGTTTTTTTTTTTTTGTCTCCTTTTCGGTTCATTCCGAAGTATGCACACTCGGCCTAAAATTCAATTTTTTTGCCTTTGCTAAATTGGAAACCCATTTTTTTCTCCCTGGTTTTTCGCGTCAGTTTTTTTTTTAAAATAGTTTTTACAGAATAACTTTTACTGAATTAACAAAATCTCGGTTTTTAAGATCTGCCAGCGCTTTCATGCCAAGGATCATCATCATCCCATTGTGAGGAACTCCTGGCTTTCGATGTTGTCTCTGAAAAAATTGTAGGGGTTCTCGAATTACAAACGTGCCATCTCAGAAAGTGTTATTTTTCAATGAAAAAAAAAAGATATAAAAAACATAAACGATCAGGTGAAACTACCAACACCAATACTTTCAAAACTGGAAGGAAGTTGAGTGCGGACCATCGGTCACTGACGTATTGGTATCGCCAGTATTTATTGCAGTCATACGTGTTTTCTCCTCTTCGAGGAGTCATCATCGTCAACCACTATCAATCCACTGCTGGACGAAGGTCTCCCCAAGTTTCTTCCACAACGTTCTGTATTGCGCCAGTCTCCTCCATGTTACTCCCGCATACTTTCGAATTTCATACAACCATCTCCCATATGGTCTTCTTTTGGGTCTTTTCCTGTCCTTTGAATCCCGTCTAAAATTTCGGTTGTCCATCGATGGTCTGTCCTTCTAGCAATATGTCCAGCCCATTGCCATTTCAGGGATATTACTCTGATCATGATGTCTTCCACTCTTGTCATTTTTCTGATTCATCAGTTCTTCTTCTTATTTGTCCTGGTTACACCAAGCACGCACTTCTCCATGCTGCTTTGAGTTGTCTGCAGTCTTTGTATATCTCTTTTAGTTAATGTCCACGTCTCTGCACCATATGTAAGCACTGGAAGGATGCATTGATCAAACACTTTTCTTTTGAGACATAATGGCATATTGCTCTTGAAAATTATACTGTTTCTTCCAAAAGCTCTCCAGGCAAGTTTTATACTCCGATTAATTTCTTCATCAATGTGAAGTATTGTGAATATAATTGAAATTTCTTCATCAATCGTGAAGTATTGTGAGTACAATTGTAAAATAGACTCAAATCAAGAACAAGTGGATCTGAAACGTCAGTGGAAATTGAAATAACAGAGAAAGTTAATTATGAAGTTCCAAAACGTTTTCTCAGCTGTGTATTGTAGCACGAATATTTTTCTCATTATGACACTGACGTATAATTAAAACCCCATTAAACCGACTGAAAGTGACAGTTTCCTATAACTAGAAGTCACCACCGATTTCCATCGGAAAATTGCATTCATTTATTTTTATTGTATGACTAGAGAGTACAACGCGTATAGTACAGAGGAAGTAGAAATGAATTTTGTGCAGTCTTGTTGCTACACACTCGTTAAACAAACGAAAAAACAAAAACAAACCTTGTGTTTTGTGACCGTAAACCTTTTTTACAACGTGGGAAGTACGACCTGACCTGTACGATGAACTTTAATTTTTAGATGCTGTTATTCGTTCTCTTTCATTTATCACTGACCTGTGATTTTATTCGAAAAGTTTTTGTATCTGTAATTTTTGTTCTGGTGTGTAACTTTGTGTACTACACCAAAAAGTAGATCCTTCTACCTTCAGAATTGACTGGCGCATGCTTCTTGTTAAGTTGGGGGAGGGAGGGGGAAATGGCTTTTTGTATATGAATTGATTGGTTACGTTGAGAGGTTTTGATAGTTCACACTATCAAAACCAAAGAGTCTATAACGTTTTTCTTTATTTAACACACAGCAACCAAAAAATTGTATTTCGACACCGCTGGGAAAACGTGGATAGAGTCTATTTACATTGCTGGGAAAACTTGGAAAGAGTCTGTAAACGTGACTTTGTCTATTTACATTATCTCCACGTGTTTGGAATATTTTCGCCTTCACTGTTATTACGGAGTTCGAGTGCTCAAATGACCTGGAAAAATGCATGACAGCCTTAATCTACATTACCAAAATGCATTAGAAAAATATATTTATTTATTTATTTTCAACAGGTGCGTGTTTCTTACTCATGGCATAACCATACCGTCCGCTATAATACCACGATTTCCTATCCGTTCGCAGACGCCGCGACAGCGTATATTCAAATAACAAAATGTCCTTCATTTTGTTTCCCAAAAGTTACTTCGTTTACCTCGACGTACTTTCATATTTTCACCGAATGATCGAAAATTCCCATTTTTAGCACGTCTTTTGTAAAAAAAGATCGTGCTTATGTTGCCGGTTTGTCCGTCCGTCCGTCCGTCTGTACCCACGGTATCTCTGCAACTATTAATCCGATTTGAAAAATTCTTTTTGCATTGGGAAGCTTGAAATATGCGAATGATGATCCTTCATTTCGTTTTTTTTTTTTTTTTACGAAGTACAATTTCGCCGCTAGAGGGCGTAAATGCAAATGATGTCGAATTCAAAAATACGTCCTATTCCACATATTTGCTTCTAAACATCCGATTGAAAAATATTCTTTTATCTTTCGATTCCATTTATGTTGAAGAGTATTTTAGATATAGTTACTTTTCAAATTACGCATAGATTTCCCGCTAGGGGGCGGAAAAGTAAATTACATTTATCCCGGTAACTCTTCTTCTAAAACTCCGATTTGAAAAATTCTTCCTGTATCGCATACAAGACCTGATGGAAAATATTTTCCACATAATTTCTGATGTTTGGTAAAGAATGGTTTAGCCATCAGGGGGCATAAGTGTTAATTTCTGCTTCTGATGTACTTGTAGCAAAATCTGGGCTCCTGAAAACTCGAGTAATTTTTTTTTTTCTTGGACCGATACCGCTCATATGGAAAAACCATTCGAGAATACTTTCTTCCTAAAATAAGGCATGGTTTTCCCACCAGGAGACGTAAAGTCACATCTTATTTTTGTCGATATCTCTGTTTCTAAGAGTCCGATTTGAAAAATGCTTTCGGTGTTGGAGAGCGTTTCTGGTGCGAAATGTTTATCATATAAATTCATGTTTTTCTTAACGCACAAGTCTGCAGCCAGAGGGCGTAAGCTCACAATTCCGTTTACAGCAATATCTGAGGGATCAAAAACCCGCTTGAAAAATTTCTTTCTTCCGTCAGATACTATTGTTTTCCATACTGGTTCCATTGACTTTGATAGCTTTGATAAATTTAATTTGCGTCAGAACGGATTCAAAAGACGTGCTTATTACACCCGAAAATCTTTCTTGTTCATCTTGTAGCTTGCAGAACTTTAAATTCTAGTCGCCAGAAAACTGTATAATATCGGTTTTCATCGTATGTAGGAAAAAACACATATAATTGTTACTTAAAAGAAACCTGAGAGACGTTTTTGAGTTACGAAATGCATGCAATAACAGTAATTAAGAATTTTAGGCAAAGAACAAAGGAGAGACCAACGCCCCTAACCATTCAGTTGTTAAGAATTTTAGGCAAAGAACGGAAGAGGGACTACAGTCTAACCATTCAGTTGTGCGTTTCCCATTGCGTTAGTTATTTCGGTTAGCAGTGTTAAATAAAATTAATTAAAAAAATGAAATCGAAAATTTACTTGAGCCCGGGACGGTACGGGCCTGGATCCGCTTCCGAGGTTTTTTTGTCATAGCCCGGACCCGTGCTCATCTCTAGTGTTATCCGTTCCTCCTTCTTACAACTGAATAAAGCCATCACGGTTGACGAGTATTGTCAAGAACTTGACATTATGAAAACCGTCCACCAAACAGCCGGCATTATTCAATTGTCATGCGGCCCGTATAGAAGTATGTACCTCATTATGATTGATGATAACGTGAGACCCCACGTTGCACGCCAAACAAACCAGCAGCTGCGAAAAGAAAGAAAAAAAAAAAAAAGAGAGAAGCTCTCTTATTTTTCTTTCTTTTCGAAGACGATCCAGAAGCTGCGAAAAGAAAGAAAAAATAAGAGAAGCTGATCGCCAGACGATCCAGAAGCTGCGAAAAGAAAGAAAAAACAAGAGAAGCTGATCGCCAGACGATCCAGAAGCTGCGAAAAGAAAGAAAAAAATAAGAGAAGCTGATCGCCAGACGATCCAGAAGCTGCGAAAAGAAAGAAAAAATAAGAGAAGCTGATAGCCAGACGATCCAGAGATACGAAACCTTACCACATCCTCCTTATTCACCGGATCTGGCACTTACGGTCTAGCCTCTGGACATGTTTCTACAGGGTAAATCGTTTCCTAATCAAACTACAGCTGGAAGTGCATTCCGCAAGTTTGTCGCATTCCGAAGCGTCATAAGTTTTCACAACACCATACCGAAACCTGTATCTCGTTGGCAAAATTGTGTTGCTGCTGGTGATGATTATTTTGATTAATAGTGTTTATTTTGCTACGCATTTTTTGGGTGTTTGAAGTTTCCATCAATGTTCCGACATTTCATATGCAACAACCTAATGAATTGCAAACTAATTCCGTTACAAGTGCACATACTAGGGAACCGCTTACTGTTAGATCCACTTTACAAAAATTTCACTCCACATTATTTCCTTAAACAATACATGAGCAGTTTCACCAAAAGTCGGGGTTAGTACCCGTGTGTTGCGTTAGACATCAAGGAAGGAAGACTGCTTTTGCTCTTAAAGGAAATTTCAGCGTGTTTCTCTCTCCAGCGAGAACCTAATATCCGTGAAGAAAGATGGCGACGTAGCATTCCGCGTAGTTTCGTAGCGCAAGTCACCAGTCATTTTCCTCTGAGATCTCAAACCGTATTTCTACACCTCGTGTTTTGTTATTATGTTGTGTTTTGCATGCTTTCAGAGCGCAAATGGGACGGGCGTGATGTATTTACGTGCGGAAGCAGTGATATCAAATAATGCTATTCAAAATACGAGAGAACTGTCATAATAGCAAAAGCAGAGCAGCAGAATGTAGAAGTACCTGCGTATGCTGTATACGGATAGTTTCCAAATTATTGGCCGATTTTGCAGATAGTTTTTGCTTGTAGATTAAAAAATAAAAATGTTATTTACAGCAATTATTACACTTACTCAAGGCTTTGCTCAGATTAATATACTTAATTCAATTTTAACTTGAAGAACTTTCCGTTATTTTTTACATCTTTTGAGTTTGCCAGAAACGTTTATATAAACGTCAAATGCCAGAAACATGTTTTACATTTTTACACAAAAATCTAGAGGCCAAAAACGTTTGTACAAACGTTTCTGGCCTCTAGTTTTTCTCAGAGCTTGTTCTCAATGTATAGGAACTGTATCAAAAGTTTCGCTTACACAGAAAGAATTTAAATTTTATTGCCAGGTTTTTCTTGCAGTTGCCAGTTATTAAATCAAAATCTTTTTCTGTTGTATTAAAATTGCGAGAGACTACACGAGAGAAAATACGTAAGTCTACTATTTTTGAATTAAGTTGCTAAGAATGCTATTTATAAATTTTGAAAGTTCAGTAATGGAACTTTTTCTGGATATAAAAACTTTCTTTAATTAGTAACTTGTTTTTATGAAGTTCATAATTCAATATTTTTATATTTCACCATAAAAGTCCATTTCACACACATTGAGTTGTAATGTACTTATTTTGTTCTCATTGCAATCTGTAATGTTCTAATAATTATTTATTGTTTTATTAAATTTTCTATAAATCATTCTGATGTTTTCGTGGTTCGCGCTTCGCAGGTTTGCAGCAAGTTTTCTGATTCAATGGTTGTGTACACGGATACATTTAATTTTATACAACTCTGAGCAAAAGTATTACAGGTGTTAGCTAATCGTCCGGGTTGGTATACCGGGTTCGAGTCTCGGATGAGTAATGGATGGTGTGCTTGTCTTAAGGCGTTAGCCTTGTTCCTTCCTCGAGACGAATGGCCTCAAATTAGGGGCGGGCGATGACTTATAGCCCTAGAATTGCTCGTGGTGGTCGTTGAAAACCGATATAAAAAAAAAAAAAAAGTAGAAAGTGAAATGTAATTTCGATTTATTCTACAAGTTACCTCTGAGTACGAGTCATGAGTGATGCATTTATCCTCTAGGGGTGGGGTTTGTGAACTCATGGTGTCATCCTGAGGATATCAGAGCCAAAACGAATATAAAAAAAGTCCAGTTTATAGCAACGCGTTCTGTTCTTTTCGTGCGCGTGGAGCAATACATGTGGAGTGGGATGCTGTCAGCTGGAGTAGTCAGTTGGGGTCGAGCAGCACTGATGAGATAACAGAACACATAATATTATACGCTACCTTATATCATAAAATCTGATGCTCTATGTCACGAACTACGTCGCATATGTAACGTAAGGGAGATAGAGGCAATGCCGTCTTTTACCTATGTGTATCATATTTTGCAGAGGGAATGTTCCCCTCCGTCCATCTCACCGTTTTATTTCATGATTTCCTGCAACCTAGCCACCACAGAATCCCTTGTACTTCACGGCATCGTTTCCATGACAGTCATTCTACACCCTAGCTAGGAATAACAGAACATCAGATAAGTAGCGCTTAGAGCCCTGTTACGGTATTCCTCTGCTTTTCTAAAGCCTTATCCTTCGTCTCGAAGTGTGAATTTGCCCTTGTTTTTAAAAAAGTATGAAGAACGTCTTTCTCCTTAAACTGAGAATTTGGGAGAGCAAAATTTATTTCGTGTAAATGTTAGAATTTAATGTGTCTCTGATAGCTTACACCTCGGGGAGTGTTCAAGGTATTGGCTTTATGATTGAGCACCACTGATTAAGAAACGAACGGTTTTCGCGAAATATTTATGATGCGTCGATATGAAGTCACTGTTAAAACTAGAAATATTCACAGAAAGGAATTCCAATCCGGCTCGGGCATCTGGCAGATCGAGCCAGGCCGGGGTTCAAGCCAGAGATGTTTTATGCGTTAATTAAGTATCCACCAGCTCGCCAAATTCGATTAAAAAGGATAGGAGAACCTAAAATAGAAGTAGCTAAAGTTTTGATGTATGAATTTCGTCTTTTCGCCATTAAAGATATGCAATGGAAGAAGAAGAAAATCAAGTTTAATTCTCAAATTTCATCGCAGTTTTGTGTTTCATAAAAAGCTGGAGCCGATAGAGAGGTGTTGTGAGTCACTAGGTGATTGTTGGAGCAACGTGAGAGTGAACATATATACAGTATATGACTGTGGCTGAAGGACTAGTGACCTTTAATAGAAAACCACTGCTCTCTTTACACTTCGTACTTACTCATTTTTCCTCAAAAAAAGTCGCACTTCGTCATTCTGCGCATGGTGGTTGTTTTCATCGTCGTCATAATTTCCTTAAAATATGATGGAACGAGTTAAAATTTATCAGATAGTTTTCATGCTGAGAAAAAGAAAGAAAGGAAAGAAAAAAATGTACAAAATTGTTTCTGGTTTTTTTTTTTTTTTTGATAAAAAAAAAGCCGGAAACGATTTAATTAAAAAAAGCCAGAAATGATTTTTTTTGTGAAAAAAAAGAAAGAAAGAAAAGAAAAATGTATAAAATTGTTCTTGGCTTTTTTTTTTGTGAAAAAAAAAAAAGAAAGAAAAAGAAAAAAATTACGAAATTGTTCCTGGAAAAAAAGCCAGAAACGATTAAAAAAAAAAGCCAGAAACGATTTTTTTTTTGTGAAAAAAAAAGAAAGAAAGAAAGGAAAAAATGTACAAAATTGTTTTTGGCTTTTTTGATAAAAAAAAAGCCAGAAACGATTTTTTTTTTGTGAAAAAAAGAAAGAAAAGGGAAAAAAAGAAAAGAAAAAATGTACAAAATTGTTCCTGGCTTTTAAAAAAAAAAAAAGCCAGAAACGATTTTTTTTGTGAAAAAAAGAAAGAAAGAAAAGAAAAAATGTACAAAATTGTTTTTGTCTACAACCTTGATCTTAGCGTTGCTCCTTTGCGGGCATGGGTGGTGTGTTTATCTAATGGTGCTGCTCGTATCCGCACTCTGGAGCGCTTGACCCTAAATAACAGACAGGCGACTGCTTATAGCCCATCGAGCTGTTTACGGTGTTCGTTAAATAACGAAACAATAAAAACATTTTTTATTTTTTTTATTTAGTATTGCCTCGCTTGGGCTGGATCTAGTTACTTTTATTAGAACTGCAAAAAATTATTATTTCAGTTATACGTAATGCTTTTCAGGAGACTTAATGGAAGTTGTAGTGTTAATGTGTAGCTGACTTATTGAACACTACATAAATCAATTCTCAAAACTTCACCTGCAGGGAACCAGGAGTCACTCAGATAAAGTTTAAGAAGTAATTACTTACAGCTATTCCTTTATTGCTGTCAACAGGTATTTGAGCATTAGTACTTCATTCAATGCACAGAACACTTAACCGTCGAACTCTCAACGTATCAGATTAGTAGTACATTTTTCACTAAACAACGTTAACTGGTATAACCCTGAACGATAAATATGAGCACAACACGCAGCCTTGAAATAACTCAAACGGCAATTAAACAATCTCGTATCCACAATTAGCAGTAACTTCCAGAATCAAGACCCCCACACAGATCATAGATCATGCAGATCATATGTAGAGGATTTTAGGAAGGGAGTGTCTGACCCCAGGTCTTAAACTACCCTTAGAAATAGGAAGCTAGGAGATTTGGGCTAGAGTGCCCGATAGGAAAGTGACACGGAAGCGAAGTAGAAAGGGGGAGGAAGACGCCCTTATTTATTACCAGGGAGCCAGTACCCGGGGTCCGACGGCTTAACTTGCCCATCCGACGCACGGAGGATATTTAGTGGATCGAACGTTCATACCTGCTTGGGATCGAACCTGAGGTCCTTTCCGTGACAGTCACGAACGTTGCCCACTAGCCCCCCCCCCCCACAGCTGCTGCGTAGCAATTATTTATCTCTCGTCTTGTTCGTATCCCAGCAAGCACACGTCACTCTTACAGACCTCAAGTGTTGCCAACAGCATTCGAAAATAAGAGAAAAAATATGACGTTAAGGTTGAAAAGTGCTGAAGAGAACGAACTCAAATTTACATAGAAAAAGGAACTAAAAATGAAAGTTACATTAGAGTATCCGTCACAAAGTATATTTTGTGCAGTAGTAGTCCAATGGCAAACATTACAACATTACTTCTTCACCGAGATATCCACCAGGATCACCACCATCGTCACTGGACGATATCTTGGGGGCCGTCCATATAAAGTACGTCCGTGATTTCTTGTCTTTTTTAGACTCTCCCTCTCCCCCATGTCACATTTTGTCCGATTGTTGACACCTCCCCCTAAAAAGTGCGTCCTAATTCCCGCAGCCCCCTATATTTTTGGCGACTGCTTTTAGAAGTCCGTTGAGAAACAGAATGGAAAAGTGTAATTATTTAAAGGAATCTTCCATATGTTTATACTTTTTCTTCAGAAAATGTTTATTATTAGGCTTTAATTTATTTCCAAATGCTGCCCAAACTTTATCATTCTGAAATAAAGATCTACAAATGAACGCACGCATTCAAGGTTGCAACTCTCCCGATCATACTATCTACAAAACACGATAGATTAAATACGAGAATTTAATATTAATATCCTGATTTAGCTAAATATCATCAGAAATCAGAAATATTTCATACCTTTTTTCAACTATTAAAAGAAGAAAAAAAAGACGAAACAAAACGAAGAAATACCATCCACTATATTTTTGCCGCTGGACGTCCGAATTAGTAAACCTTCCTCCTCCCCATGTCACATTTGGCCCGATTGTTAGGAACCCCATCCCTCCCCCTGTAATCTCGGACGTACTTTATGGACGGCCCCTTGTAGGGTTTGCAACCACAGGGAAGGTGCAGCCACCGAAGTCCCGAAGGACCTTTGAGTCATGTATGAAAAACGAAGTGACATGAAATGGAAGAGGCTCACGATAGAAAATTTGCTGGAAAGTAAGAAAAATACGATTGCCAGACTATTCGTGCGCGTCGCCATTTTGAGCAGTAGCTGGGCGAATTAAATTTATGGTAGATTTTGCCTCTCGCCCAAAATTTTGAATCTGTATTAAAGTGACAAAATCTTATGTGACCGGTGCGCTGCCTAGTATTCGGTTTGCCGTCGAATGTTTTGGAGCCTACGTATACACTGAGTGGCCACTTTATTATGACCACCCTCTCAGTACTTCGTTGGGCCACCTTTTGCCTTTAATACTGCGTCGAATCTTCGCGGCATGGACTCCACGAGATGTTGATAGGTGGTTTGTGAAATCTGAGACCATGCTTGATGAATAGCACTTTCCAGGAGTGTGAGATTGCAGGGTTGTTGATCCAGTTGTCTGATGGCTCGTTCAACTTCATCCCACAAATTCTCAATGGGGTTGAGATCTGGAGATTCTGGGGGCCACCTAAGCAAAGTAGACTCACCGGCATGTTCCTGAAACCAATCCTGTACAATACGAGAACTATGGCAGGACGCATTATCTTGTTGAAAGTAGCCATCGCCATTGGGATAAACCATCCAAATGACAGGATGCACTTGGTCCGCAACGATGTTTAGGTATGATGTGCCAGTCAGACGTTGATCAACACGAATTAAAGGGCCCAAAGCATGCCAGGAAAACATTCCCCAAACCATAACGTGGCCTCCACCAGCTTGAAGGGTTGTATCAATGCATTTGGGGTCCATGCTTTAGTGCTGTTTTCGCCAAATTCTCACTCGGCCATTGGCATGGTACAACTGAAAACGTGATTCATCGGACCACATAATTTGTTTCCAATTATCGACTGTCCAATCCTTGTGCTCCTGTGCGAACTGGAGACGTTTTCTCTTGTTAACTGCAGACAGCAAAGGTGTTCGAACAGGGCCTTCGGCTGCCATATCCCATCCGATGCATTGTACAGCGAACAGTGCGTGCAGAGATCAATTGAGGGGATCCTTGATTAATATGGTCTGTAATTTGCTTCACTCTTGCCCTTCTGTTGTGTGTTACCAGTCTGGACACTCTCCGTTCCGCCCGAGCAGTCACTACGTTGCACGTAGAGACCCAGTTTTTTGGCTGACAGTCCAGTCTTTAAACACTTTAACAACAGCTGCTCTGGAACATTTCACGAATGCGGCGGTTTCTGTGATGCGCGCTCCATGGCTCCGAGCTCCTACAATCATCCCACGTTGAAAGTCCGTCACATCGCATTTTTTACCCATCTCGTCACCCAAAAATCACTTCTACTACCGTCGCAAGCACGAAGCTTTCCCTTTTTATACTAGCCTCGCCCTATGGTGGCAACAACGTGCAGCCATAGCTTATTTGCTTAAAACTGTCAGGTGCGGTCATAATAAAGTGTCCACTCAGTGTATACTGTAAAAAAACTCCTGAAATTCACGAGCCACTTTCTGTCATTCCTATCGCCAATTAACGAAGCATATTCCTGATTCAACCTAAATCCTTGGAAAACGAATTTCACGGATTTTTCATACTTGAAATTACAGGAAATACTCCTGTTAATAATATTTTTCCGGTTAATAACGTTAAGAGGCTTTCAGTGAGAATTCTGAATTTTCAGAAACCTCTCCTCAATTCCTTTCGTATAGGAACGGGAGAAATTCTGTTCTCGGTTTTTCCGTTTCCATAAGACGGAAAATTTCCGATAAGAGGAATTTTTGATAATAGAGGAATTCGCAAGAATACTTTATTAATTATTAAATTTAAATCGTCTGTTGAACGACCTGATTTTGAAGTGCTGTAGCGAGACCAGATATTGCGGGTAGCATATTGCATGACGTTTAGGTTATTGTGGCAACGCTTGTTCCCTTTCCTTCTCTCCCTAGTTGGTGCACCTGCTATTTGTTGTACATTGTGTTGTTACCCTAAGAAACCAGGTGAAGTGTCGTACGGGTGACTGTATGATGCCTAAGTATCAGTTTGTAAAACCCTTAACACAAACTATTATAGCTCGAAAGTAAATTATTTTGTGTTTACGGATTTTGTAAAATAATACTATGAAGCAGTACATTTCATCTTTTCTTAAACATAATTGAAAGTACCTGTCAGAATTTAAAAATAATCTCGAGTCCCAAAACATTCAGTTGCTTTGAAAAATCATGATGAAAAAAAGGGTAATTTGTGGCAAGTCCTACAGAAAATAAAAGGACTTATTGACCCGCACTGGTAGCGAAAAACATTTTATCTTCGCGCGATTTGCGATTATCTTCATTTCCATTTTAAGCGTTATAAAGTGCTAAGTGTCTTTCTAGGTTAGCATGTCGCACTCCTCATTGGTGTCCAAACCGTTGCGAGCTTGATCCGCACCAGGGGCAAAGGAGAATGATTCATTTCACCTCGTATGTCAAGAAAATAATAATAATAATAATAATAATAATAAACGATTAAGAGGAAAAAAACTGCAAGAGTCAAAACCGAAGTTTTTGGAAACTCGGGGTACTTTTATATCATCATCATCATCATTGTCAACCATTATAACTCCACTGCTGGACGAAGGTCTCCCCAAGTTTCTTCCACAACGGTCTGTCTTGTGCCAGTCTCCTCCATGTTACTCCCGCATACTTTCGAATTTCATCCACCCATCTCACATGTGGTCTTCTTCTGGGTCTTTTCCTGTCCGTTGGAATCCAGTCTAAAATTTCGGCTGTCCATCGATGGTTCGTCCTTCTGGCAACATGTCCAGCCCATTGCCATTTCAGGGATTTTACTATGATCATGATGTCTTCGACTCTTGTCATTTTTCTGATCCATGAGTTCCTCTTCTTATCTCTCCGGTTACACCAAACATGCATCTCTCCATGCTGTTTGAGTTGCCTGCAGCCTTGTCTGCTGTCTCTTTTAGTTAAGGTCCACGTCTCTGCACCGTACGTAAGCACTGGAAGGATGCATTGATCGAACACTTTTCTTTTAAGACATAATGGCATATTGCTCTTGAAAATTATACTGTTTCTTCCAAAAGCTCCCCAGGCAAGTTTTATACGCCGATTAATTTCTTCATCAATGTGACCCTCACTTGATATCTTTTTTTTTTTTTTTGATGGGAGGTTTAACGACCACCGTGAGCAACTCAAAGGGCTATAAGCAGTCGCCCGTCCCTAATTTAGGGTCACTGGTTCCAAGGAAGGGAGAGAGCCAGTGCCATAAGACAAACACAACATCCATGCCTGACCGGGATTCGAACCCGGACCCCTTACGGGCGAATGATCAGAGGCCAGCGCCTTAGACCACTGCGCCACCGGGGCGGCACCACTTGATATCTGCTGTCCAAGATAAATGTAGATATTGGTTATCTCCAGCTTTTCCCCATCAATCGATAAATCTACATTTTTTGTAAAAGCATTGTACATCACTTTTGTCTTCTGAAAGTTCATTTTTAATCCCACTTCTTTACTCTTGTCAGGAAGTTCCTGGGTCATACTTTTATATAAAAACCGAAAACCCCAAAATTGGCATTTCTGAAAAAATAAAAACAAACAAACAAAAAAGAAAAACCTGAATTATCGACAACAGAAAATCTATCAGAAACACTGAAGTTTCCGTTATTAGGAACGGAAATGACATTAAAAGTCTTAAATCTGGCAACAACTTTGCTGCACGATATTTTCAGCAATTTGCCGTGAATTCACACCACTTTTTTCTTACAGGTACAGACTGCTCCGTACTTGCATTTACCAAGTTGATGGCAGTCAACGAATTAAAATTTCGCTCGGGGTATCGTTCTCTTTGCTTGCTTAATTTTATTTTCTACACAAGTGAAAAGCTTGTATATGTCTTTTAGGGTAAACTCACTAATGCGTGCACGAAAATTCCGTTGTTTTGTTTTCTCTAAAACGACCACAACAACAAGTTTCAATGACGAATCTTTTATGTTGCGGACTTACGTGAGTGCCATTGGGATCTCGAATTCCCTGTCGTAGATAGCGCTTTGCTCTGCCTTCCCACCTCCCCTTATTTTCCCTTTCGTGTTTCAATATTTTATGAATAGCTACCGACTGTGCTTTTATATGTGCTCCCTAGTTATTGAGCGTGACAGCCGTGTTTGGACAGAAGCATAGTGGTCAGCAGTGAACGAATGAATGTAGGTCAAAGTACATGTACTTTCTTCAGTAAACAAAGTTACCCGGGATTAGCAAGGATAAGGTAAAAATTGAAAAAGAAAAAAAAAATATATATATATAAAAGCGAACGTAGAGAACAACATTAAACGGGAAAATATCGATATACCTTTCGCTGTGCAAACAGCTGGAGTATGTACCAGGTGTACGAAAACACGGTTCCAACGATCAAATTGTCTCAAGAAGAGGTTGGAACGACGTTGCCGTGTTACATTAACGTGTGCTAAAGATATAGACCCGTACAACGAACAGCATAATTTCTCAAGATTTCAGAAACCTACATTGGGATCCGGGTCAAAACTGTTGTACCCGGACCCGACCCGGACGTCATATAATTGGACCCGACGCGGAGCTGACCCCGGACGAATCTACTTAGAACTATAAATTCGAAACTCAATTTATAATTACACATATTATATAAATATATCATCATCATTGTCAACCATTATCAATCCGCTGCTGGATGAACGTCTCCCCAAGTTTCTTCCACAATTGTCTGTCTTGAGACTGTCTCCTCCATGTCACTCCGGCATGCTTTCGAATTTCATCCATCAATTTCCCATGAGGTCTTCTTTTGGGTCATTTTCTGCCCTTTGGAATCCAGTCTAAAATTTCGGTTGATAATACATACACTCACGGACAATGAAATTTGCGCACCAAGAAGGAAGCATCGGATTAAACTGAAATTTTCTGGACGTCATGATACAGATGAATGATACACATGATGGCAAAAACAAAGCAGCAGGACAATAACAGAGGGATCTGTGGCACGCAGTCCGGTCATCTTCAATAGCGCATCGCACCGCCTCGGGCAGCGATACATGCTGCAATTACGGTCCGTCATGGAGGCGAACAGACTCCTGATGTTGTCCTGCGGCAGACTGGCCCACACGTGTTGAACGGTGTGCTCCAAATCCCGGATAGTGCGGGACGGCGGCAGCTGGCGTTTCAACTGGTCCCACACATGCTCGATATAGGACATGTCCGGGGAGTGGGCAGGCCATGGAAGTGTCTGGACATGGCTTAGGCAGTCCTGGGCAACCCGAGCCGTGTGCGGGCGGGCATTATCCTGCTGGTGTAGCGCACCTGGAATCCCGGCGAGGAATGGGATCACATGGGGCCGTAGGATCTCATCCACATACCGCTGGCTCGCCAATGATCCACGTACCACTACTAGAGCTGACCGGCTATCGTAGGCAATCGCTCCCCCAGATCATAATGCCTGCAATGGCGCTCGCTAGCGAGGTTGGGATTATGCCGTTGACCCGGGGACCTCCACACCCGGACACGATGATCATCTGTCCCGAAAACGAAGCGGCAGTCATCGCTAAACACCACACGTCGCCAGTGTGTGGCGTTTCACGTCGCTCTGGCCTCGCACCACTGCACACGGAGCAGGCGATGTTCCGGTGTTAATGGCAGCACACGTAAGGGGCACTGGGGTTGCAGATTCGCTTCCGTGAGGCTTCGGGAAATGGTTCGTGAGCACACAGGGGTCGCTATATCTGCCTGTATAGTGGACCGGGTCCCCATGGGATCCGTTCGTGCCTGGCGCACAATCCGTCGATTCTCTCTGCCGGTGGTCCTCCTAGTCGGTCCGGAGCCGATCTGCCGTGTGGCAGTGCTGCCACGTGTCCACTGCTCCCAACACAGTCGGACGGTATGGTCAGAAAAATCCACGTGGCGGGGGCGATACGGCGCTCCGACCACCCTGCAGTTTTCAGCCCGATGATCAGGCCTCTCTCAAAGTCCGTAAGTTGCGTAAATCGACGTCTCTGGCGTCTACCAGGCATTTTTATCACTATGTACTCTTGCTTGCGTCGGCCGATTTATAAGGCAGCCGGTTCGTGTTTGCGGCACCACTACAGGGTGTGCGGTCATGCGCACTCGCACCAAACTTTTGATCATTTGCATACCAGCACACACTCTTAACTATTCGCAAAGTTTCGCGGTTGTAGCATGTTTTCTTCTAGGTGCGCAAATTTCATTCTTCGTGAGTGTGTGTGTATATATATATATACTTAAGAGCAAAACTGAAGACTAGGGAAAAAATTTTAGAATTTAAGACGAAGGGTGCAAAATAACCTGAAAATCAAAACGCGCAACGCAGCACTTTTGAAAATTCAGAATACACATTCTATAAAGAAGATACCTAAGCAAAAAAATACATATATAATTTTGACTCACACCTAATACAACATAGAAAAGGTTATGTATCTACCTGTGTGAGAAAAAAGGAGAAAAAGATAAAAAAATAAAACAAAACAACTGAATGTAGAAGGTGTCGAGAATACTGAGCCTTGGCTTTATCAAGGACCAGCAAAAACTCTGCATTTTCTCACTTCCACAAAGACCTAGTTGGAAATGGGTTTCTGCAAGGCCATAGATGCAAGTAACATTCCCACCTAAAATAGTTAAAAAATATATATATATAAGTCATGTCCTCCGTAGAGTAGCATAACCTAGCACTAGTTAACAATTTCGCTTGCATCCATTAACCTTCATGGCCCGACCCATGCTCTTCATCTGTTACTATTACACAGAGAGAAGAAGATTAAAGAGAACTCAAGCTGTGAGAGTGACATAATAAATGGAAATGATTTTCAGCTATAACGAAATTCCAAGTTCGTTTGAGAGAGAATTTAAACTTGAAAAACAATGCAAAAGAAATCCAAATTTTACATTGCAATTAAAAAAGGAAAGGTTAATTTATAACGAACAGATTTTTGAAAGAAAACTTGAGTCTAAAACCCCCTACTCTACAACTTATGACAGCACGAAAACGAGAATAAGTTAAAGATAAATATTAACTAAAGAAAACTTTGTGAAAGTTATATACCTTAAACAGTTAGTTGCAATATGTACAAAGTATTTCAGCAGTGCTTTAAGTGCATAATTAATTAGTTATTAAGAACTTAACTACTTTGAAAAAACAGCGCATAGACAGCGCATAGAAAAGGAACAGGCTTAGCCTTCTTCTGTTCCTAGGTACCCCAAAAGACGCTCAAAGTTACAAAGAAAAGTAAGAGTTAAAACCCGCAAAAATGTTAACAGACAAACCAAAGCTTAAAAGCTGAAAAGCTAAAAAACGACAGAGAAAAGGTACATAAAGTACAAACATTGAACTTATAAAACCTAGAACCCAAAAACAAGGAAGAGAGCTTACCTCTTGTGTGACAAAAACTTTTCTCCACACAAGAGGAGAACATGGCTGACCCCTTCCGCCACTCCCTAGACGCTGGGGGCAGTGAGGGTGGGGCTGATGGCCTCCTCATACAGCAAGAAACCAATGCGCGGAGATTTTAACCAGAGAAAAAAATATATAAACTTAAGACTGTGGATCTGTATGATCAGAATGAGCAGAATTAACTCTCCAGAATACATGAGAAATATTATAAAATACACGAGCAGTTTATTTAATAATCTTTGCATGTATTAAATCACCTTAGTGAGCTTCTATAGATTAATCAGAATCTTATTAATTTTAATGTTGGTTTTACTATTTTTAGTATAGCTATCCTAGTGATGAATAACTAGTTTTCTTTTTTATTTGTTTTTATTTTCTTTTATAAACAGATTTTTAAGCTTTTTTTGTGATTTTGTTTATATTATTTAATTTTTTGTTTTAATAGGACCGTCATATCCATAGCACTAAGGTTCCTTTAGGTAGTTAATAGGCATCCTCTAGCCAACTTCCTTACGGCTTTGATTGGTCAGAATCATATTATTAACTGTGTAGAAAATTAAAGCAGATCTGCCAACCTTACTCTATTATTCAGAATAATTTTTCTTAAAGTTCTTTTGAGGAAAGAAGAAGGAATTTCGTTCTCTAGAAAACTTTCTAATAGTATATTAATGTGGTAATTGAAATCCAAATTGTTGCTGCAAATTCTTGAAATTCTTAGGACCTGAGAAATTAGTACATTCTCAATTACTTTGGTTGAAATGTTATTATTCCAGTGTAGATATTTAATTACTTTGAAAGGAAAATTAACTCTTTTATCAAAGAGGCTAATAGATGGGTTACCTCTGTTGAGCTTAATGCTTAAGTCTAGGAACTCAAGTTCCTGATTACTGTGGTTGGTTTTACATAAGTTAAGAGAGCTAGGATAGATATTATCAAAATCACTCTCTATAACTTCTGAATTATTGATACACAGCAGATCATCAATATATCTAAAAGTGTAAAGGTAGTTATCTGAGCAGGTGGGGTGATTTTTAATGAATTTATATTCCTTAAAGAACAGGAATAGATTAGCGATATTTGTGGACATTGATGTTCCCATTGGAATACCGTTCACTTGCTTATAGAGAGTATTATTATATAAGATATGGTTATTTTTTATGCAGCAATTGAGATAAGAGTTCCAAGTTCCTACATCAACAAATTGGTTAAGTTTAAATTCTGCATACAGCTCCTTAAATGTAGTGATTATATCTGATAGAGGCAGATTAGTATATAGGTTTTCAAAATCATAACTATTAATATCTAGGGGACAAACTTTGAGTATAGTAGAAATTACTTCTGCATTATTATTAATTATCCAAAAATCTCTGTACATCAAGTTAGAACAGTTTCTAATGTGTTTCAAAACCTTCTTTAAGACATCTTCAAAAGCAAGATCTATTTTCTTTTTATGACTCCTTACTCCACTAGCTATGAACCTGAACTTCACAGGATCCTTATGAAACTTAACCGTTGCAAAAAGAAATGGAAATTCAGGCCCATATCTTCTAGTTTGTGGAATTTTAAGTTTCTTGAAGAATGCCTTAAACTGATTTTCTAACTGCTTGGTAGAATAACTTACGGGCTCGTATGTTACTCTATTATTGAGTTCTATAGTTAACAATTCAAAATAGAACTTCTTACAGATAATTGCAAAATTATTGCTAGCTTTATCCGTAGTGGTAAAAATAAATTGGTCTTGTAGTTTGGAGAGTGACCTTTTAGCTTCTCCAGAGAAAAAGAGATTTCTGTCGAAACAAAAGTCCAGACCTGCCAACTCACCGGTGAAGCTATTGATTATATTATATTTCCATTCTGCGAAGGCCTCAATAGGCTGATTGTACGTCAAACTGGTTTTTACGATGTACTTATTTACATCTTGAGTGAAGCTCTCAAGAATCCTTTCTTTGGAAGTTGTGAAGGAAGGTCTGAATTTAGAGCCATACTCTAATAAATTCCTAAGCTTTTCATTTTCAACATAACTCAAGTTTCCGGTGATAATATGGTTGTAATTCTTATCATAGTGAACTGTTTCTTTATGTTCATCACAAGAACAAGAAGTAATTACAGGAATGTAGCTCGAAGAGTTAAGTTTGTAGTTTTTAACTATTGACCCTAAGGTCTTAACATATTTAAAACTTACAATAGACTGGTGCCTGTGGATGGGAAAAAAAAATTGCATTACATTCAGTTGTTTTGTTTTTATTTTTTTATCTTTTCTCCTTTTTTCTCACACAGGTAGATACATAACCTTTTCTATGTTGTATTAGGTGTGAGTCAAAATTATATATGTATTTTTTTGCTTAGGTATCTTCTTTATAGAATATATATATATATATATATATATTCTATAAAGAAGATACCTAAGCAAAAAAATACATATATAATTTTGACTCACACCTAATACAACATAGAAAAGGTTATGTATCTACCTGTGTGAGTAAAAGGAGAAAAGATAAAAATAAAATAAAACAACTGAATGTAGAAGGTGTCGAGAATACTGAGCCTTGGCTTTATCAAGGACCAGCAAAAACTCTGCATTTTCTCACTTCCACAAAGACCTAGTTGGAAATGGGTTTCTGCAAGGCCATAGATGCAAGTAACATTCCCACCTAAAATAGTTAAAAAATATATATATATAAGTCATGTCCTCCGTAGAGTAGCATGACCTAGCACTAGTTAACAATTTCGCTTGCATCCATTAACCTTCATGGCCCGACCCATGCTCTTCATCTGTTACTATTAAACAGAGAGAAGAAGATTAAAGAGAACTCAAGCTGTGAGAGTGACATAATAAATGGAAATGATTTTCAGCTATAACGAAATTCCAAGTTCGTTTGAGAGAGGATTTAAACCTGAAAAATAATGCAAAGGAATCCAAATTTTACATTGCAATTAAAAAAAAAGGAAATGTTAATTTATACCGAACAGATTTTTGAAAGAAAAACTTGAGTCTAAAACCCCCTACTCTACAACTTATGACAGCACGAAAACGAGAATAAGTTAAAGATAAATATTAACTAAAGAAAACTTTGTGAAAGTTATATACCTTAAACAGTTAGTTGCAATATGTACAAAGTATTTCAGCAGTGCTTTAAGTGCATAATTAATTAGTTATTAAGAACTTAACTACTTTGAAAAAACAGCGCATAGACAGCGCATAGAAAAGGAACAGGCTTAGCCTTCTTCTGTTCCTAGGTACCTCAAAAGACGCTCAAAGTTACAAAGAAAAGTAAGAGTTAAAACCCGCAAAAATGTTAACAGACAAAACCAATGCTTAAAAGCTGAAAAGCTAAAAAACGACAGAGAAAAGGTACATAAAGTACAAACATTGAACTTATAAAACCTAGAACCCAAAAACAAGGAAGAGAGCTTACCTCTTGTGTAACAAAAACTTTTCTCCACACAAGAGGAGAACATGGCTGACCCCTTCTGCCACTCCCTAGACGCTGGGGGGCAGTGAGGGTGGGGCTGATGGCCTCCTCATACAGCAAGAAAACAACGCGCGGAGATTTTAACCAGAGGAAAAATATATAAACTTAAGACTGTGGATCTGTATGATCAGAATGAGCAGAATTAACTCTCCAGAATACATGAGAAATATTATGAAATACACGAGCAGTTTATTTAATAATCTTTGCATGTATTAAATCACCTTAGTGAGCTTCTATAGATTAATCAGAATCTTATTAATTTTAATGTTGGTTTTACTATTTTTAGTATAGCTATCCTAGTGATATAAACAAAATCACAAAAAAAGCTTAAAAATCTGTTTATAAAAGAAAATAAAAACAAATAAAAAGAAAACTAGTTATTCATCACTAGGATAGCTATACTAAAAATAGTAAAACCAACATTAAAATTAATAAGATTCTGATTAATCTATAGAAGCTCACTAAGGTGATTTAATACATGCAAAGATTATTAAATAAACTGCTCGTGTATTTCATAATATTTCTCATGTATATTCTGGAGAGTTAATTCTGCTCATTCTGATCATACAGATCCACAGTCTTAAGTTTATATATTTTTTCCTCTGGTTAAAATCTCCGCGCGTTGTTTTCTTGCTGTATGAGGAGGCCATCAGCCCCACCCTCACTGCCCCCAGCGTCTAGGGAGTGGCAGAAGGGGTCAGCCATGTTCTCCTCTTGTGTGGAGAAAAGTTTTTGTTACACAAGAGGTAAGCTCTCTTCCTTGTTTTTGGGTTCTAGGTTTTATAAGTTCAATGTTTGTACTTTATGTACCTTTTCTCTGTCGTTTTTTAGCTTTTCAGCTTTTAAGCATTGGTTTGTCTGTTAACATTTTTGCGGGTTTTAACTCTTACTTTTCTTTGTAACTTTGAGCGTCTTTTGAGGTACCTAGGAACAGAAGAAGGCTAAGCCTGTTCCTTTTCTATGCGCTGTCTATGCGCTGTTTTTTCAAAGTAGTTAAGTTCTTAATAACTAATTAATTATGCACTTAAAGCACTGCTGAAATACTTTGTACATATTGCAACTAACTGTTTAAGGTATATAACTTTCACAAAGTTTTCTTTAGTTAATATTTATCTTTAACTTATTCTCGTTTTCGTGCTGTCATAAGTTGTAGAGTAGGGGGTTTTAGACTCAAGTTTTCTTTCAAAAATCTGTTCGGTATAAATTAACATTTCCTTTTTTTTTAATTGCAATGTAAAATTTGGATTCCTTTGCATTATTTTTCAGGTTTAAATCCTCTCTCAAACGAACTTGGAATTTCGTTATAGCTGAAAATCATTTCCATTTATTATGTCACTCTCACAGCTTGAAGTTCTCTTTAATCTTCTCTCTGTTTAATAGTAACAGATGAAGAGCATGGGTCAGGCCATGAAGGTTAATGGATGCAAGCGAAATTATTAACTAGTGCTAGTCATGTTACTCTACGGAGGACATGACTTATATATATATATTTTTTAACTATTTTAGGTGGGAATATTACTTGCATCCTATGGCCTTGCAGAAACTCCATTTCCAACTAGGTCTTTGTGGAAGTGAGAAAATGCAGAGTTTTTGCTGGTCCTTGATAAAGCCAAGGCTCAGTATTCTCGACACCTTCTACATTCAGTTGTTTTATTTTATTTTTTTATCTTTTCTCCTTTTACTCACACAGGTAGATACATAACCTTTTCTATGTTGTATTAGGTGTGAGTCAAAATTATATATGTATTTTTTTGCTTAGGTATCTTCTTTATAGAATGTGTATTCTGAATTTTCAAAACTGCTGCGTTGCGCGTTTTGATTTTCGGGTTGTTTTGCACCCTTCGTTTTAAATCCTAAAATTGTTTCCTTAGTCTTCAGTTTTGCTCTTAAGTATATATATATATATATATATATATATTCTATAAAGAAGATACCTAAGCAAAAAAATACATATATAATTTTGACTCACACCTAATACAACATAGAAAAGGTTATGTATCTACCTGTGTGAGTAAAAGGAGAAAAGATAAAAAAATAAAATAAAACAACTGAATGTAGAAGGTGTCGAGAATACTGAGCCTTGGCTTTATCAAGGACCAGCAAAAACTCTGCATTTTCTCACTTCCACAAAGACCTAGTTGGAAATGGGTTTCTGCAAGGCCATAGATGCAAGTAACATTCCCACCTAAAATAGTTTAAAAAATATATATATAAGTCATGTCCTCCGTAGAGTAGCATGACCTAGCACTAGTTAACAATTTCGCTTGCATCCATTAACCTTCATGGCCCGACCCATGCTCTTCATCTGTTACTATTAAACAGAGAGAAGAAGATTAAAGAGAACTCAAGCTGTGAGAGGTAGATACATAACCTTTTCTATGTTGTATTAGGTGTGAGTCAAAATTATATATGTATTTTTTTGCTTAGGTATCTTCTTTATAGAATGTGAATTCTGAATTTTCAAAACTGCTGCGTTGCGCGTTTTGATTTTCAGGTTATTTTGCACCCTTCGTTTTAAATTCTAAAATTTTTTCCTTAGTCTTCAGTTTTGCTCTTAAGTATATATATATATATATATATATATATATACAGCAAGAAATAGGCAAATATATATACAAGGCGTTCAAAAAGTGTCTCCGCAGTGGGTATTGTGGGTTTCGTAGCTATAGCCATAGGTTATATAGTTATAAATTTTTTACGAAATGTATACTCGTAATTTTCTCTCAGAAATTCTTCACATAACCTTTAAGCGTTTTACACATGCTTTCAGAAACATCTGCGAAAGTCAAAAAGTCCCTCTCTGCAGTAACGTTAAGGCTGTTCCACTTAATTTTGATGGTGTTACAGTCAAAAATTTTGAATTAAGTAACTTGTATGTGTAATTTCAGTTTTTGCTGTTTTCTTGGTAACACTTCACAATATTACTCGGTACTTAGTCGTTGTATGTTTTATAAATTGTTACACCATTCAATACGGAATAAATACTTCAAGTTGTATAATACTTCACAATATGTTTCACAGCAGCACCAATTTTCACTAGCTTTTGATGAGTTGAAAGTTTCCAAAATGTGGATGTTGATTTCATCATTGCCCCTCAGAAGGAAGGGACACTCATGAAATCAACATTCGCATTTTGGAAACTTTCAGCTCATCACAAGCTTGTGAAAATTGGTGTTGCTGTTAAACATATTCTGGTTTCTTAATGAGACGAAACAACTTCCAGCATTCACTCTTCCCCTTTTTGTTTTCAACAAGAACGTATTTGTTGGCCTCGACGCCTTTTTCGATTTCCTTAATATCAAATTCATCCATATTAACTAATAAGACATTAATTCTGACATGACATGCAATGGAACCGGATTTTAGCACATAAGACGAAAACCGCGGAATGCTTAATGCAAAGGATACGATGTGAAAAGTAACTCTCAGTCTTACAATGTGACACAAGGGTGGGAGAGAATGGGTCACGTGTGATGCAGGCGTTTGCCTGTTTCTTGCTGTAAACAATCGCTCTGAAAACAAACGCAAAGGAAGTATCAATTTACGATATGGCATCGTCGGTACAATTGGGCTCGAAAGAATTCGAATGGGAAATTAAGAAATCGCCTTAATTATGCTGACTTGTTCCAGATAGCCGTGGTTAAAATAATTTCTCAATTCCGACCTGAGGATTACGAGGTATCCTCGAACCAAAAAATCGTAACTCCATCCAGCGGGAGCATTTCGCATCAGAAATGCTTGATGCTTCATTAAAAATGTTGTTCCTGTTAAAAGCTATGGGATGCACAAAGAAATTTCCAAAGAGAGTAGAAGCAGGCTTATCATGCAAAACTGAAGTTACGAAGGGATTTTTATTGCATAATTGTGTTGTAGGTCGTGTCAGTAATTTATTTGTAATAAAAGTTCGTTTAAATTCACACATTCATGGAGTATTTGTTGAACTAAAGTATTTTTTTCTTTTGACATTGACATTGTATTTGTAGTCTATTGATAGTTTCCATACTAGGATAATTTAAAAAATCTAAAAATTAATGTTCAGAGCCCCTTGTGTTTTTATTGAAGTATTTTTTTGATGAAATTTGTATTTTCTTGAAACCATAGAAATGGTGTTCAACCAAGGAGGATAGAATAAGGGGAGGGAGCATAACAAGCAAGCCCTATGTAAAGCTCTGAAGCCGACGCTCTGAGCGGTAGCCATCTTACGTTACCCTTCTGACTGTGTTCCCATCGAATTACGTACCTAACAGGTTAACACTTTTAAAGCCTTCTTGCGAAAAGAAAAAATATCATGCACATTAAGGATATAGTCTATAATATCACCACTGTTTTCTTTTCTTTCAAAGCACTGCTAGGTCACGTTTTACCGCTGTGTACGACTAAAACCCTTTAACTCATCACACCGAAAGTACGTACATCCTGCTTAAAGTAATGGATGAAGCCGTTCACACATTCTAAAGTAAAGAATAAAACGTTCATTTATTTCATGTGATCCAGTACAGATTTCTGAAAACAGAAAGGCAACGAAATATTATCTTAGAAACGAAGTTCATGCTAAAGTTTGATAATTTGCAAACTTTTAACGAAGAATACACGAAATATGCAAAATTGAAAAGCGTTTGTAGCGGACAATAAAATTCGTTGGCGTTGATACGTTACTATGTGCTAATAATAAATAAGGTAATTTACAAATTAAAAAAAAACAACAACAACAAAACACGGATTTTATTGTGCGCGATAAACGACTGCTTTTTACAAAGTTTTAATAAAACATTTTCAGGAATGTAATCTTTTACCAGAAGTTATTGAAAACTGGACAACTTTGTAGTTCGTACTAGAAATGTTTAGCTATTCCATCATAAGTTTTTGATCCGCAAATAGATCTTTCTTCAGCTTTTAATGTTAGTTTAACTTCAAATAAACAATTCCATAAATCAGTCATAAGCAAACGTCCTCACATGTAATAAAAATCTGAAATCTTCCTTACCTTACAAAGCAAATATGAGCAACTGAGGGTAATGTAACATGGCGGCTGCACAACTCAGCTGGTTTCAACGGTGAGAGCACATGCTCCCTCCTCTTATTCTATCCTCCTTGAGTTCAGCGGTGAAGACTTTTTCGATATCGATTAATCTTTATATGTGTTGTCTTATTTTATGGGTGTTGTGTACTTAATGCTGCGAAGTTTTGTTATTAATGGTGATTTGATGTCACAGCGTGATTTCAACTAAAGGACAGGCAACTGCGAACGTATGAAGTCCAGGAGTCGTGGCTTGGATTTTGACGTAGTACTTGCCCTTCTTTCTTCGAAAACTTATCACTAGCTTTTGATCTTTGCAATCAGTTATTTACTTTACCAGTGACGGGCAATAAGTAGTCTAATTGCCCCTCATTGATAAAGTCTAGATTAATTGCTTGATACATAGTCATCCAGAGTGCATAGGAATCTTTGGAGTTGTAATATAATATAAACAAATGTTAACTAACTGTGTATATACCGTTAGATTTTATTAAATTATAAACTGTAATTTTTTTTCTTCTTCTTCGTAAAGGTTTTTCCATGATAACTTATTTTTGCCACCGTTAATTAGATTTGCATCGTTCATTTGTGTCACAATTCACAGATGCAATGTCAAAAGTGATACAGTTAATTTTTTTTTTTTACTTCATAGTGTGAGAATCCAGAAAAAATTGCTGATTTTATCTCGTGCTCCCATTATTTTTGTTCACGAGAAGGACTAAATATTTTGCTCTGTTCTAGTTTTAAAGTTTTTTCCGTTTTTCGAGATGCGATTCACTATGCTTATTTTATTATGTCATTTAGACTGAGTTTTTTTTTTTTTAAGGGGATCACCCTGCTACTGCTAGAGTCGGCAGCTAAATTGCGCGCACAATTTACAATGACTCTTTCGTATTTGAACCAAAGCACACGTGAAACCAGTGATCAGATTTATTAGCCATTTAAACGTCACCGTAGGTGAAAATTTCAGATCGTTTACACACCTGCCGAGTGAAACATTGCTAGCAATGACTAAGCAAACATATCGCGAGTCGTGGATAATTTTCGTTCTCAAGAATAGCACATTCTTTCTCCATTCGTCGTATTCTGCCATGTGTGAGAGCGTGGTTTCTTCAAGATTGAGGTAGTGAGCGGCCTTCTGCGTACATTTGAATCAGAAGTTTACTGGTTTGAGGAGTGAAATATATGTGATATTGCGGCACACCGCAGGATATTTTTCAGTTTCCCCCGCATATACCCCCCCTTCCCCTCACGTTCCCGACCGCACATTAGGGTTACTGAAAAACAGAAACAGTTCCGATCCACAAGAGAGCTATAGCTCGGTTGTGGTTGAATTCAAGGTCAGAAAATGCTTTTTGTCCTCGCCGTCTTATAGTTTCGTTAATTTCTCTTTTAAAAGATAGGACTCATTTTCCTCAAAGCGTTTCAAAAAGTTTAACAGTTTGAACTCTTTCACGGAACATGAATTGTTAAAGAATGGTTATCGTTCGTGATATGAATTAGATTTCTGTCCTTTGGAAGAAACTGTGAACGATATTCGTTGTCGCCTTTCTCTTGTATTCTACTTGAATTTTGTAGTGGCAGGGAGTTTACCAAGTAGAACGGAGTTAAATTGTCAGTTCCTGTTAACTTCCTGAAAAAAATTTCGAATTTCCAGCTCGAACAGAAATTTTAAACGTCGTGTAGTCTTGAAAGAAACAGTGGAAACGACAATTGAACGACGTGTTTTGCCTTCCCAGTTTACTTTTTCATGTAAAAACAGCATTTCATAGTGGTTTGTATTTTTTTTCTGCGCCAACACATAATGTCATGTTGTTACAAACGGTGATTCTTTTATTTTTTGAAGTGAAATTCATTTCACTGCTGAACAATCAATGCTAAATAATAATCATGCTATTTCCAACATCATCTGTATCTTGCTGTGCGAGAAGAATGTGACTAAACATTTCTGGTGAATCATTTCGTATTTTGAAGAATTTATCATTTCGTCGGATTCTTTTGCTTTTTTGAGAGAAATTTTTTTAAAAGCTCAACCGCTTGTACAAGAGTTGCAAGAGATGGTGGCATTTCTTTAAATCATCCGTGTGTTGAATCATCCATTCTTTTCATGTATTGAATGTAGGGCCTATGTTCTATGAAATTGTTCTTGGAAGTGTTGTATATTATTGTGCCTTTCCACATAGACGAAGCATGCTGGAATATAGCTTAAATATTGAATGCCTATCTCTGTTAACATTCCTAGCTTTAGAGAGTCAAAAGAATGATGTTTCTTACTATGCTTGCGTAAGCACACTAAGTACGCCTCGTTGCCTATTTTGTTTAAACAGCTTTCGTAAGAACTTGGTTTCTCTTCTTTTGGTATAAATCGTACTTAATTATTTTGTACAACAAACGACTTGGATTAAGCGCAAACGTAAACAGACCGCTTTCCCCTTCCTTAATAGGCTTGTTTAAAAACGTGTCAGAGAGAGAGAGAGAGAGCTAAGTTATGTCATCCTTTTGTTCTTCTGTACGCCCGTTTGTGGATCGATATCCTTTCTTCTAAACGTTTCGATTGGAAATTTCGTTGTAAATTACCCGAGATTAAGGATACCCGATATTTATCGTAGTGTTTTTTAGCTTTACCTAATGCGTAATTTTCCTGCAAGGCGATGGAAAAATGTATTTTACTTGGCTCGGTTGCATTTTTCCGGAAGGCCAGAACTTCTGCTTGATAGAATAAAATTAGCAACTTTTCTCTCAATAAAAGATTTATTATTCATCGACTATAGTTTCGCAGAGCGTTTGCCGAGCCATAAATTATACTTCTGCTTGATGTTAGTTACAGAACTAAGCATGATCACAATTATCCAGTGTGTGTGTGTGTTTAATACCGTGATTTCTCTTCCCATCGGCAGTTACTTTTTTTATGCCATGATACCAACAGTAAATTTTTGCCCAACGCTTGGGAGGAAGCGACGGAGGGCCGGGGGGGGATTCAATCCCTGACCTCAGCTTGGCGAGGATATAGAAACTTAAGTTCTAAACCATTCGACCGTTGTAGTACCTGGTGACCTTTGCATATTGGTAAAGTGGTGAAACCGCACAAGAAACTGTCTGTGTACTTGATATCCCTGCAACTTTGAAATTTTCTGGATGTCACGTAATTAGGGAATGGAATGGAAATTTGGGATTCTGAATTTATGTTCTCAAAAAGCGTGCTTTTTGCACCCGGGCCTTCCGGGTGTACTGTTTTTTGTTGTTTTTTGTTGTTTTTTTCCTTCGCTCATTGACTATGGTCATGTGTTACAGCTAGGAGCAGTTGTTGTTCATCCCTAATTTGGGATCACTGGTTTTAAGAACGAGAAATGAAAAATGGAACGGCAGAACAAAACTATCGGCCAAGCAGCCATTTTAACAGATTTCAAATCCAGACTGTAAGCGGGCCTTGTTAATCTCAACCGCTTGGCCAACAAGCAACGCCAGCAAGCTGTCTGGTCAGTGTTGTATCGGGGCAAAAAGCCCCTTCGCAAGATAGATTATCAAACCTTGTTAGTTACGGTATTTTGACCCGCATTTGAGCAAGTCTTTTTTTTTTTTTTTTTTTTTCCAAACTGTCCTTGAGATTTGCAGCTGTTTCTGCCTGGCACCATGTGGACTTAATTTAATGACTTATGTACAGCTGCTAAATATTTAATAAAGTGCCACTTGGACACTGCTTTGAAATCTCTCATTTTTTGTGCATCAGTTTTTTCGAATATGTGAATCAATGAAACGTGCATTTTAAGTGTCGTAACGTTATCGCTGACATCTTCGGTCGTACGTGAAGGAGAAGAGACATCTGCGCTTTTCAGCCTGCCACCGCTGCTGCTGCTGTCTCTGCCTAGTAGATATCAGCGTCAGATCGATCCCCTTATTCTCTTCCTTCTTCTTGTAATAACGAACACTCGACAATCTCTCACGAATGCAAATTGCGAATTAATATATGCAGAAGAAATTCGTTACATCTTTCCTGCTTTAAGAAGCTTTGATACTGAGAATTCGTCTGTTTGAATTATGCGCACCTAGCCTATTAAATATAACCTCCGGATGTAGTCCTCGCTGTACTTTGCTGAAAATAAATAATAAATTCGCTTGCAAATTCTCAAGTAGCAAATATTAAATTCAAATCGCAAATTGTTAAAAATCTGCATATATTATTATTAATGGCAACTAGGGCCCCGACCAATCTTCTTTTAAATTACAACTGAGACTGTATTTGTCGTAGAATCGACCATAAATACAGGTTGGGTTCTGAATTTTTCCATAACAGCTGGCCGGGGAAAAAATCGCGTTTGGTATGTGCATTTAACACGGTCTTTTCCGTGAAATAGTTGAATGCATCTTGACCGTATTAATACACGTGCAATAAAGCTTATTTCACTGGTATTTCTAATAGTGTACATATAAAAACTTACATTAGTTCCCATCGTATAATAGGTAACTTATTCATAATAACATGGTAATATTTAAGCGCAAAAGAAATAACGTTGCTGCTTATTTATGATACACACACACACACACACACACACACACCGTAAATGTACATGTGTATGTACAGTGGTACCAAATCTGCGCCAAAACGCTGTTCTGACATTCTACTCCAAGAAGTTTATTTTTAAATCAGATTTGCACCAATGTTCTGTGTAAACGCAAATTTTTAGAGACTATTAAAATATAATAGTAGTATGTATTTAAGTTCGAAAAGGAAAACTTCTTCACACAGGATTAACGAAAAAGTTGGGGCTCGTCTAAATACGGTTCTCGTGAAATCAGTACATCTTTAAGTAATGAATATATGTATACGTTATCTCCTGCGGTGAAAAAGTTATGGCATAAGAAAAATATAAAGAAAAAACGATCTGATGGTCCTATATGTGCAACCACAAAGAATCATCGCTCTTTGTAAATCACACACAATTAACATACTATGTTAATTGTATGTGAATTTACAAAGAGTAGTGCGTTGCGTTCCGAGCAAACCACGTGATTTCTTCCACTAATCATTATCAGAATTGTTGGCGAATTCGGCGGCGAGACATCAGTATTTCCGCTTATTATAAGCCTGGACGAGTATGGCTGTGCTTTCGTATAAAATGAACGTGTTTGTCGTATATTGTTTTGTTGTGTTTGTCGTATATTATTTTGTGTTGGTCGTATTCGGAGTTCCAATCTTTGCGTTACAGACCAACACTTAAAATAAAAACGCGTTTCACTGCGCAACTAACACTTTGTATATATATACCTTCCAATTTCATTTCTGCCCCGCTGTGTGTGTGGAGGAAGGAGGAGGGTGGGTTTGTTTATGCATTAACAGGAAATGCATCCGAACTCTTCCTGTGCAGTTCGTCTGTACCATTCTGTCATATGTTATACTACGCCCTGACCCTTATCTCAATATTTTGTCCTTCCCATGAACAAAAAAGGCTTGTTAAGTTATAAGTAGTGAGTACGTTAGGAAACACAGAGTCCGAATCCGTGTGGTACATTATGGTCAAGAAGTGTATGATAACCAAAGAAAAAAAAAAAGGGAGATGGGGGGGGGGGGGGTTAGTTTTTTATACTTTGCTTAAAAAAAAGGTTAGCGTACTTTAAAAATAAATTCTGTTTGGGAAACACTGAAAGAAAGGGTGTGTTAATATTTTGCTAAGCGTGGATTACTTTATTATGTTTGTTACTGATTTGCAATTCCAGTTTTAAAGATCGTCAATAGTCATATTATTACCTGCAGCTCAGTTATAAGACTATCATCATCAGCCTTGCGAAAGGACAGTACATGGTGGTGTTTGTTAGTAGCTGTGAAGAAATAAACGAATTCTAAACTCTTGGCAAAAGCACTTTGCTCGTAAAAAACTGTTGTGACGTTTCATGTTCATAATTCACAGACTCCATGATAATCGAAAAACATGTATTGTAAACTGAAAAGATATAATATAACAAATCTAATTATGAAAGCATTTATATATTTTAACGTACACAAGACGGCAGCCTCATCTCTACCACACAATAGCCTTCAATCTCTCCTCTTAACAAGCTAACTGCGCAGTTTTTTTTTCTCGTTTCTCATTGGTCGAATTTGGTTCCACCGTATCTATGGCAACTCACAGATATTGAAAGTTCCTGTCACCCAGATGTTTTACGTGCGGTGCCGTCTCAGCTAGAAACAATCTGCTCTAAAAATTAGAATTTTTAGTGAACAACGAATTGTTGTTTGGAAGACAACAGAAAAGAAAATTGTTAGTTTAATTGTCTAGTAGTATATTGTGGCAAAAGAATCATCATGTATTCTGACGAGCACCGTTCTCAAAATTTGGTTTGAGTAATAAGGTTGAAAACCAAAGCAAATAATTTCTTCATCATTCGTTATACATAAAAACTTAGTTCCATTTTCAAAACGTTTAGAAAAGCCACCCAGTGGAGAGCGAAAGCTTGGCGACTTATACATACTGTTTTACGCCACCGAAAAAATGGGTTTATACTACACTATAAGCGTTTTGAACGTGCATAGAGTTTGGTGTACTCTGAACTGATACTTAGTACCATGTTCCAGCAGGTTATTTTTGTCTCATATCCGAGGTCAAAGCATTAATTAATTATCGCAAACCAGATATCTTTTCCTCCCTTCATGTCCTGTGTTAACATGAGATTTGTTCGCATAACTAGTTGCTAGTTCATGACGTGTTAACAGAGGTGACTCGTTTTACTATTAACTCATTTTATATGAATTTCTGTAATGATAAGAATCATTTTAGTGCCACTGACAGTGATGCGTGCAGGTACTGGGATTTTCACGAGCCACTGTGTCACGGGTGAACCGTGAGTACATCGAATCCGGTAAAACCATCCCTGCAAGGGCCAACTGCCGTGGACAACAGCTTGTGGATGAGCGGGGTCATCGTCGGCTAGCTTGCATTGTAACAGCGGATAGACGGGCCACAGTGCAAGAAATCACTCGGCAATTTACGCTGGTTCACAAAAACGTGTAAGCAGCAACACCATCCAGAACCATCTCCTCGCTATGGGGTACAGCAGCCATCGTCCCACTAGGGTACCGCTCCTGACCGCACATCACAGGGTGCAAAGATTAGCATGGGCGAGGGAACATCGCCACTAGACCCTAGACATGTGTAAAAATGTTGCCTGGACTGATGAGTCGAGATTCACGTTGGTACATGCGGATAGCAGGATACGAGTACGGCGCAAACTACATGAAGCGATGAATCCTTCTTGCCAGCAGGGTACTCTTCAAGCTGGTGGGGGTGGCATTCTCGTCTGGGGACTGTTTACGTGGACTGAAATGGGACCCCTGGTACGTGTGACATCGTCCCTCACAGGTAAACGGTACCGGGATATCCTGTACGACCATTTGCTCCCGTTTGTGCGTCTTCAGCATCCCACTGGGGACCTCATCCTGCAACAAGGCAATGCACCGTGCCATCGCTCCCGAATTGTATCCGAAGGGTTGGATGAACACTCCACCGACGTGTCCTCGCTTCCTTGACCAGCTAGGTCACCTGACCTCAATCCCATCGAGCACATGTGGGATGTCATCGTGAGAGATGTTCGAGGCTCTGACCCCTCTCCATCAAGTCTTCGTGAACTGTGGGAGCTTGTTCAGGGGTCGTGGATCCGTATGGCTTCCCAACGCTTCCGGTGTCTTGTCGAGTCCATGCCGAGACGAATCGCCGCCGTCATCAGGGCGAAAGGTGGTGCTACACGTTACTAGACAGATATCTCTAATTCAATTGCTCTTCAGTGTATGTACATTGAGCCGTTGAGCGGCTACTTCATTTGGTAGATCGTCATTACCAACCTGTCGACCCACTGCTACATTTCCTCTCCAAGTCTCTTTCACAACTTTCTCTCTTGATCCAGTCTCATCCATGTCATTCCGAATACTTCCGAATTTCATTCACTCATCTTCCACATGAACCTTTTTTTTGGGGGGGGGTCTTTTTGTACTCCTTGGAATCTTGTCTAGTATTTCAGTTGTCTAACGGTGGTCAGTTCTTCTAGCAGTATATCCAGCTCATTGACATTCCAGCGATTTCACCTTGACCATGATGTCATCAACTCTTGTCATTTTCCTGTAATCCATAAGTTCCTCTTCCTATCTTTCCTGGTTATATATACCAAGTGTGTGCTTCCTTGCATACATCTTTCAGTAGTTTACAGCCTCTGAATGTTTTTGTTTTTGTTTTTTTCAGTTAAGGTCTGCTTCTCAGATTCGTAAGTAAAAACTGGAAAATAGCATTGGTTAAACACTTTTCTTTTAAGACATAATGGTAAATTGCTCTTGAAAATCGTACTATTTCTTCCGAATGCTCTCTAGCCAGATTTCATACGCCTGTTAATATATCCTTCGATGTTGCTTTTGCTTGATTACTAGGTATTTATAGCTTCATATATTTGTAAAAGGACTCTTTAAGTATAGCATCCTAAGAAAAATTTCCTCTCTCGCGCGAGAAAACAAGTTTAACGTGATACAACCTCTCTAAAACACGGAAATATAGCATCAGTTCACAGTTCACTGAAATGCAAAATGATTTTCCTGCAGTTTTAATAATCCCCCCCCCCATCCACAAGAATGTTTCTTTTCACAGTCAATAATATTGATTTATTTAATAAAACGATCAGCCAGTAATACACGAGTTTTCATCAATGACATTCAGCAATGAGTTGCGATTTAATGACATTAATTTTGTCTGTACCTTTTCGTAGCTTTAACGTAGGCGATTTTTTTTAATTTTTTTTCAAATACAATGCTGAATTAGATACCCTTGTGTAATATTTGACCAATATACGTATAAAACTAATTAAAAAAAAAAAAAAAAAAAGAAGGATCCGTAAAACGAGCAAAAACCAGGGTTTCATGGGATTTGTGATACTGGTCTGCTGCAGTTATTTTAGGATTCCCAACGCAGTTCTGAACTTCCCAGTAGGTTTGTGTGGCGTTCAGGCGGTAGGCTATCGGCGTTCTCAATACTGAAGAATTTTCTCGCATGACAGCGCATGTCGAGTGTAATGCGCTTTCTTGGCAGTGAACAAACAGACTTTCTGAGAAGAATATCGGCGGTGACTTGCGGGATATTCCCTGTATGTAGATATTCAGAGGTTGATTTGCTGCATGCAAAATTGCATGTGACATTTTAGACGGGGGAATCGGAGTTGTGGCGTTTCGAAATGTCGCTCGTAAGCTTTCTGTGTACAGGAAGCACTATCCTATAACTGTTGTGTAAAGTGGATGAATGCTTTCCAGTGTAAGAAGGCATTTATCGCTGTTTTCAAAATAATGAAGCTATGGTCAGAGTTGTATAAAAATAAAATGTATCTGCGTACCACAGCCATTGAAACAAAAAACTTGCTGCGAACCACGATAACAATAGAATAAAATATAATTTATAGAAAAAATTAATAAAACAATAAATAATTATTAGAACATTGCAGATTCCAATGAGGACAAAATAAGTACATTTCAGTTGAATGTGCAGCAGTGTGTGTGAAATGGACTTTCATGGCAAAATATAAAAATATTGGACTATGAACCTTATAAAACAAGAGACAAATTAAAGAAAGTTTTTATATCCAGAAAGACGAACAAACCTTAACGAACCTTCAAAAATTATAAATAACATTTTCAACAACTTAATTCCAAAATTGCAAAATGCACACGGGAAAGATTTTAATTTAATAAATGACAACTGCAAAAGGAACCTGATAATAAAATTTAAATTCTTTCTGTGTAAACAAAACTTTTGATTCAGTTTCTATACATCGACAACAGGCCTTGATGCAATCTATGGACAACAGGCCTTGATGCAACAACAGGCCTTGATGCAACAACAGGCCTTGATGCAATCTAGAGGCCAAAAACGTCTGTAAAAGCAAAAGAATTCAGAAGATGTGAACAATAATTGAAAGTTCTTCAAGTTAAAATTAAATGAAGTACTATATAAATCTGAGTAAAGCCTAGAGTATGTGTTATAAATGCTGTAAATAAAATTTTTATTTATTTTTTAATCCACAAGCAAAAACTATATGCAAAATCTGCTAATAATTCGGAAACTATCAGCGTACACGCATACGTGTACATTCTGCTACTCTGGCTATGGTACTGACCAAAAGATCAATAAACGTATTCTATTTAAATGCGAGTGCTAAAAATGTTAAATCAGTGCAAACGCATTCTAAGTATCGGTTTTAGTATTTTTCTTTCCCAGATCTTTGCTAGTATTGCTTGTATTTTTGGGAAATTTTCTCATTTTCTCATGTATTTTTGGGAAATTTTCTCACGTTTATAAGGAAATTTTCTCATTTTTCTGATGCGTGAGAAATGACTCAGGACATCTCCAGTATTGCTAGTATTTTTGGGAAATTTTCCCAGATCTTTGCTAGTATTGCATCTCTTGTAGCAACTATAGTGACGGGTTGAAGGAGTGGATTTTATTTTCTCACATGGCAATTCTTTTTCTTCGCGGGGCAAATAATTATACAGTCGTTAGAATCTTTAAAAAAATGTGTTACTAGAAATATAGGTTTTGATTTCCACACTGCAAACGCTCGGCACACATTTGGAACACGTTGGGAACGCTTTTTTATAAATGCGTTCCAAATGTGTTTTCGGTTGTGTTCTGCTGACGACAAATGTGTTCCCAATGCGCTCCAAATATGTTCCTCATGTGTTCTCCTCCTGTACAATGTGCTCTAGTGTTAATTTTTAGAACACATTATTTTCCAGATCACATTCGGAACACTTTGCGCGTGAGAATGGAACATTTTATGCGTGAGAATGGAACACATTCGAAACACATTTAGAAAGCATTGAGAACACATTACGAATGTGTTCTAAATGTTTTCAGAACTGTTATGTCTCATATTTGCTTTCGTTTTGAGCAATTTTTCATCTCTTGGGCGTTCCCATATCAGAAATTTTTGTTCTGGTTGAAACACAATGAAATCATAGCTTAATATAATTTAACAAATCGGCAAATGAGATGGTTGAACAAACGCACCATTACGTGGGCTACAGCACTCGTATTTGCCACCATACGGAGTTTTAATGGGGAGGTGGCGTACCCCCCAATAATATATTTTTAAATCATATACTTTACGGTTTTTTTTTTTTTTTTCGTTGTGTTTTTCTTATACGATTACATTAACCCATTATTTACACACTTTCAAGTCTCGGAATGTACTGTATACGAACAGCACATTCCGCGATACTGAGTTCTATTTGTACAGTGAGGAAAGACACAAAGCTCATGATCTGAATTTTACGAATTTTTACTTTAGTAATTTTTTTCTCTCAATTGCACGAATCGATTATTCCATTTCAGCAGCGCTGCCTCTCACTCGCATTTGCCATGGTATGAAGATTTATACAAAGTGCTCAAAAAGTTATAACCCAAGTTTTATGATTTGTTTTTCAAAACAAAGAAAGGTATAATACTGGTTCAAGCTGCATACATACTGACTTTTCATTCCATTTATACGTACATACGCTCAGTGTACCTGCCTGTCAGCGAACTTTTGATAGAAGAATTTGTTGTTACTCAGTTTACTGTGAGTTTATAGTCACAACATATTGATTGATTCCTACATAGACTTATTATTTGAAAATCAATAATCCAATCGCTGTGGAAAAACAATATTTTCAAGAAATTTCGTAATTTTTTCTATTGTAAAGTGTCAGTAATATTTTTCATGAATTGAAGCAGGTGCCCATTTTATGAACTTCGTTTATTATGTATTTGTTCTTTTTACGAAATCTTGAGAATTTCATTTCGAGAGAGCTCAGCTGATGAAGGCATTAAAAACAGGGCCTGATTTAACAGAGGTCATTCGGGGCACGTGCTCTGGGCCCCGAACTTTGAGGGCCCCTAAGATATAGCTATATATTACTTGCTTTGCAGCAAAGCGATTCACACGGGATGCCGGGGGACCCCTGAAAGCCTCTTGCCCAGTGCCCCAAACTGTCTAAGTCGGTCCCCGATTAAGAAAGCTAAGCATGAGATAATAATATGGCTTTTGCATAGACTACTATGCTGCTAGAATAAGTTTTGCGTTCCTCCTAATCCAGGCAGCACACACGCAGGCTTTGCAATTTAACGTAGGCCCAAGCAGGGATCGACTTAGGCTATAGTCAAGGCCCTGTGGACATCCTGTGTATACCCTCCTCCGCTCGATTAAAGTTTCCAATCAATCGTTTAAAAGAATATTTGCTGATGATCTATATTATTATCAAGATAGTTCTGATCGCCCCCCTCCCCCCAAAAAAATTTGAGGTCCTGTGCACGTGCGGAAATCAGGCTATGGGCCCAAAACTGAGCTACCGTCTCTACTTTCTATTCCTAAATTCGTTGGCACAGTGTTTCCGTTGTATGTTGACGTAGGTAGAACAGCCTACACTTTTCTAACAACCACGGTGTGGATTCACTAATCCGATTAGCAGCAAAGGAACAAAGTTCCAACCTTTACCACCTGAGGCAACATGCAAGCAGCTTTTGTGGAGCAACATGTGAGCAACACGAAGGCTTTGGTTCCACTGTTGTCCAAACAGCACGTGCTACAACTGGATATTTCCACAATTTCAAGTAAGTAGAATGAATCTTATGGCTCGAGTTTTTTTCATACTTTTACTATACATAAAATAATTTCAAAATATCTGTTTGAAAACTGACGGCATAATTTTGTAGATACTGGATCTTTTTTTTTTTTTTTTTATTGAAGGGTTAACGACTACCTGAGCAACTCGATGGGCTATAAGCAGTTGCCCGTCTCTAATTTAGGGTCACTGGCTTCATGGAAGAGAGATCCAGTGCCGTAAGACAAACACATCATGCCTCACCGGGATTCGAACCCGGATCCCTTCACGGACGAATAGTCAAAAGCCAGCGCTTAGACCATGCGTCACAGGAGCAGCAGATACTGGTTCAAGTTGTATATTTATTGTGCTTTATTTCTGCAGTACGAAACTGAATTTTAGAAGACAAACACATCGTGCATAAAATAATAATGATTTAAAAAGCCGCTCCCCGCCACTCAAAAAACAAAAAACAAAAAAAAAAAACCCCTTGCATTACATTCAGAGTTCAGACCAACGAGGTTCAGACACAGAATGAGCGGTAAGCTAAACAAGGCACAAGCTACTCCGTAAAGCGAGTTCTTCGTCACTTCCGCTATTCTTGAGAAACAGGAAGTTCCGCCATTGATGGCTCACATGGCTGGCGTGTTGATGTTGATGTGTGTTCGTGAGATTTGAAATATCACCCAGCTCTTATGGATATGTCATTTGTCAGGTAATTTAAATTGTTTCGCTCACACTGTCGTTTATACGCTGTTAAATGTGTAGATTAGCGTCCTTTTTAGATAGCAGTGTTCAGGCTTTTTATTCAAATTTTTCAACCACTCTGTAATAATTTCCCTCACTTCTTTTGCATCACTCCTATTAGTAAGAAAAATATATTTTTAACCTGATCTACGAGAATTTATCGAAAAGCAGATTAATTCATTTGTGTTGCAGTAATAATTAATATTGCTAAATATTCATGATATCAAGAAAACTAGTTCATATTGTAAGTTATGTGCCCTTCAAAATCCAAAATAGCATATCATGTCTTGCAGTGACTATAGATAGAGTCTATTTCAAATTACACTGACTGTCCTCTGTAATATGCTTTGAAACTGATTTTTCAGAAAGACTACAGCATGTTCTTTAATAACAATAAGATATTTTTAACCATCCCGGTGGTGTTTACATGCTCATCACAAGACAGCTGGATAATTTCCAGTCTCACCCTACCAGATAAAGCTTTTCTTATCTGGTAGGGTGAGACTGGAAATATGTCCCTTTGACTTCCATTCAAATAATACATGGTTTTTATTTTCTTACACGTTGCGGTTATATAGGAAGATATTATGATCATTCAAGAATTACACATCAGGTTTTTGATATAATTTTATTAAAAATGTAAAAACTGAGTAAATACTCAAGGACCACAGGTTGTAAATACCAAATAAAATGTAAACGTTGTGTGAATGCCAACAACACAACACTCCACAGAAATGCATAGCGAAAAACAAACCAGTGCAGAACAAATCAGTACCGGATAGTGACAATGCCACCCTGGTAGTGCAGTGGTCTAAGCTATAGCCTCTGATCATTCGTCGGGAAGGGGTCTGGGTTTGAATCCCGGTGAGTCGTGTATGTTGTGTCTGTCCTATGGCACTGGCTCTCTCCCTTCCTTGGAGCCAGTGACCCTAAATTAGGGACGGGCGGACTGCTTATAGCCCATTGAGTTGCTCATGGTGGTCGTTTAAACCTTCAATAAAAAAAAAAGAACGTAACAATAGGAAAAAGCTTTAGGCCTAGGGCTTGGGAAAAATTCTGTTAAAGGTTAAACACTGGGATAGACTTCTTGCAACAGAGCACAAATTATAAATTAGGTCTTCATCCCAACTACATGTTTGAAAAGGTCATGGGGGTCAGGCATATCAGCATTTGATTTATGGGCTTCCACTGTTTTAGAAAATTCCTTTCCTGCATATATGAGGTATTCACACCTCATAGTGTATGTTACTCTTTACTGCATGGAATGCTGTATGAGACTAAGTCAAGTCTTTAAAAGAAAATTCTGAAGGGTATACCTATCTTTTTTAGTTAGAATTTATATTTTTTACATTTCCCAGAGCATGAATTTATGCCCCTGGAATGACCATTCTCCTTGCCCTTCCTGTAGCTATGGCTCTGCAAGTTGGTGGAGAAGGTATTCTTAATAAATACCATAGGCACAATACACCACAGAAGCAGAATATAGAAGCAAAATTTCTTTAAGCAGTGTATGAAGAACTTCCACGCAAAGATTGCTTTTGAATTTCAAACACTATGATAAATATTTAAACTTATGCAAATTTATTAAAAGCAACAGTGCTTTTAATAAATTAAAAGCAATAATAATGGACTATCTAGTTACATATCTTCCAGCTGGAAATTTTATTTTTGTCTTATAAAAACATGTTTTTAAGAAGAAAAAGAAAAGCTTCCTTTCTACCATTTTGTTCCTACTGCAGTCAAGTCAATTTGCTGACACCGCCTCGGTGGTGCAGTGGTCTAAGCGATGGCCTCTGATCATTCGTCCGGCCGCCCCGGTGGCGCAGTGGTCTAAGGCGGTGGCCTCTGATCATTCGTCCGTAAGGGGTCCGGGTTCGAATCCTGGTCAGGCATGGGTGTTTGTCTTACGGCACTGGCTCTCTCCTTCCCTGGAACCAGTGACCCTAAATTAGGGACGGGCGACTGCTTATAGCCCATTAAGTTGCTCACGGTAGTCGTTAAACCTCCAATAAAAAAAAAATAAAAAAATAAAAAAAAAAAATCATTCGTCTGAAAGGGGTCCGGGTTCGAAACCCAGTAAGGCATAGATGTTGTGTTTGTCTTACGGCACTGGCTCTCCCTTCCCTGAAAACAGTGATCCTAAATTAGGGAAGGGCGACTGCTTATAGCCCATTGAGTTGCTCACGGTGGTCGTTAAACTTCCAATGAAAAAAAAAATACAATTTGGTGACTTTTAGTTCATGTAAAAGATCGAATCATTGCAAGAAGAAAATCAGAACTTATTCATCACCATTTCAATCTTTCAGTGTCTATCCTATGCCATTTCATCTTTTTGATGTTTTTCAAGAGAACTTAAAAAAAAAATTGTGTTATAACTTGTTCCTCAGCAAAAAAAAAAAAAACAAAAAAAAACACAAGTTTAGTCAAAGAAAAAATTAAATTTAAGAAAGGCATTACTACTTACATGTATCAGTTAGAGGGAGTGATATATTAATTGTTCACTTGTCTATTTACTTCATATGAACATGTTTATGGATGATCAAAATCAAAAGTGCTCGGTTATAAAATTAGATGACATTGAGTGCTGTTTTGTTCATTCAAGTCATACTGTATGTAGAGATAGCTGTTAAAATTATAATTCATTGAGTATGAAAGTAGCACTACAATTTGGATGTCTAAGGAAAAGCAGCAATGGTCTTGTAAACTTAAAACATTTATACCCCCTTTATTTCTTATACTATATGTAATATTTACTTTGCATCAGCTCATGGGGTAAAATATTTTTCAATAACAGTTTTAGGAAGTTAAGAAAAATATGATAGAAAGATAATGCAGTATACTTAAATTTGTATTTCTGCAACTTCATGTATTAATGTTCATGCTTGGTGAGCTTATATACAAGGTGTCCGAGAATTATTGGACACATTACAAAATTATATAAAACAAAACATTAAACAGATACAAAGAAACTGACTGTACTAACTTATGTACAGTGTAACCACACAAGTTAATAAATTTCAATGTGAGATCCCTTGGTTGCTCGTAGTGCGTCCAAGCGATACTCAATTTCATGCCATGTATTGGCAAGCATCTGAGGAATTATGGAATTAATAGCAGCTGTGATAGGCTGCTTCAGTTCCTGCAAATCAGTACAAGACGTTTGATAGACACGGTCCTTTGCATAACCCCACACGAAATAATCCAATGGAGTTAGATCTGGAGAGGCCACGGAATTGGACCACCATACCCAATCCATCCGTTGGGGAAATGCTTATTTAGGCACTTACGTACAAACGTTGACCAATGCGGTGGCGCGCCGTCATATATTTTAATCTGGGATATAGCAAAATTTTCTAGCATATCCAGGTAAATGTCACTGTTTATGGTTTTTTGCCGAAGAAGAAAGGGCCAATCACTTTTCTTTTTGACAGGGCGCACCACACATTAACTTTTTGGAGAATCACGTTCCAGTTCAACAGCAGTATGAGGCAGTTCACTGCCCCATATCCTACAGTTGTGACGATTCATAATATCTGATACATGAAATGTGAATTCATCACTAAAAATTACAGTACTGAGAAAGTTTTCTTCGTTTTCCACTCAATGCAGCATATCCACAGTGAAATCGCATGCATGAGTGTGATAATTTACATGCATCTTTTGCACTATTTGAATTTTATAATCATGAAACTTTAATTTCTTGTGCAAGATATCGTGAACTGTCAATTTCGGAATGCACAGTTCTCTGCTTGCTTTATTAACGGATTTCCTGGGGCTTCGTCGGAAACTTTCATTAACTAAGTCAACCGCCTCACCGCTGACGCTAGGCCTGCCGGCCCCTCCACGATGTTCCACATTGCCAGTTTCTTTAAACTGTTTCATCCACTGCTTAAATGAATTCATTGGTGGAGGATTACAACCATACTCTAAACGGTACCGTCTTTTAACTTTAATGACAGACTTTAATTCCGCAAGCCATAACATACACATCGCCTTCTGCTGTATGGATGACATAACTACCTGATTGCGCACTTCTCACAGATTCCTCATTAGGCCCCACCTAGCACCATCTATCGGATTCTGGGAATAACAATTCTGCAAAACAAAAATATAGAAACTGTGTTAGTAATACGTGACATAGAAAAACAGACAGCGCTCGTAGGTTTTTTTGTTGTTTTTGTACATAATTTTGTAATGTGTCCTATAATTCTCGGACACCCTGTATAACACCGTATTTTCTATTTACGATAATAGCTGATTTTTGTCGAAATTGAGAACTTGTTAATTGCAATTTGATTTTGAAATGTGTTCATACATGAATATTCTTTCTGCATTATTTATGCAATACTTTATGAGTTGAATCAAATGCCGTACCTTTCCAATAGCCATGTATTTTCCACCAACTTCCACAATCGCAGAGGGCATTGCTAGCTCAATTGATTTCCTTCATTTTTTTTTAGAAGTGACAGCATTACATTTGCCCATCTACCTCCCTCCAATGCATTTGGTTTCATCCCATGGTTATTTTTTTGTTATGTTCAGGAAGGAAGTAAACATCTGTACCTGTGCATGAGACAACTGTCTGACATGAGACGATTCTGCCTGTGTTTCAGCATTTCGTTTTGGTTACTTCGACAGTATCCAAAATTTAAATCAGGGTAAGTTTGTCAGTAATAATTTTGCAAGATTACTTTATTTGCTTTGGCTTTTTAGTTTTTTTTTTCATTTGTGTGTCAGAAAACATAAACAAGTTGCATGCTTCTCTTTCCCATCTGCTGTTTGATACACTATATGTGTAATGATGGCAGCAAGTTGCTTGTGCTGTCTGCAAACATTTTACTGTTCTCAATTCTTGATATTTTGGCATACTGTTGTCTTGCATCAAAGGACTGGCTGTAGGGGTTTAGTTTTCTTTGGGGAGAGTTATTTAAGGCTAAATTTTTTTGTCTTGAGTCTAAAATATAATTTTGAAGAAACTTATAAATAATTCATCTGACATAATTTTAGGATGGTAATTAGTAAATAAAAAGACACATTAAGGATTTATATCTTTAGGTATGTTTTGCACTGTTCATTCTTTCAAAAGGCATGAATCCTTAATATTGCTTGTTTTAACGTATAATTGGAAGAGAAACAACTATATGCATCAAACTATTTAGCAGTGGCTACTATGCATTTATGATGTAAAACACTGTAGGGCTATTTTTTATCCATTAATAAGTGACAAGAAACAGTATGCTGAAACAACTAGCCAAATACAGATGGCAAATTAACTTGATTATCCACTTATATATATTTTTTTTATTTGTTGAACGCAACTGATCAGATCAACTTAGAGCTGGATTCAAAATGTAGTTTTCAACACCTGTTCAGTTAATATCATCAGTTGCAACGCAATTTGTATTGAAAACAGAATCAAAACCCCTTTTCATGCATATTTCTTTACTTTCAGTGTGACTAGTTTAACCAATATACACACTTGAGTTCATGCAGAAGAAGTGAAAATTCACATAATTCGAAAATTTTATATTCTTAGATTTCAATTCCTTAAAAAAATTGTGTGTGCTCAGTAAAAAAAAGCAAACATAAAATTAATTTCAGTAAATTTTAGGTTATGGTGTGAACGGACTTCAATGATGCTGCATGCTTTGGAAAGGCCTCCTGTTTTAATATTACCTCGGTGAGAGAGATTTTTGCAAATTTAATGGTAATACATCTTTTGGACACAAAACATACAACTAAAAATATTTTCTGTGGTCAATGAAATTGCATTACTTTCATGCAGTCAATGATAGGAAATGTGAATATTTTTCTGTGCTGTCTTTAGCACAAAAGTGTACAGTATGCAAAATTTTTGAATGAAAACAGGTTTTCTGTGGTATTTTATGATATTAACACTGATTTTTGCTGACACAATTTATTTGAAGTATCTGCAAAATCAGCCAATAATTTAGAACGTATCTGCAAAATCTGCTAATAATTTGAAAACTATCTGCGTACGTCTACATTCTGCTACTCTAACCATAACACACAGCTTTGTTAAGTACAGTGTATTAACAGATAGTGTAACTTTTAGATCATCCTGCACAGACACACACATACACACTTTTGCAAGTGGATGTGGTCAGAATATTTTGATATGTGAAATATAAATAGAATGAAAATACCAACATTTACCACAATAAAAGGTTTATTATGCATTGACTATAGTTTCGCAGAGCGTTTGGCTCGACATCATCAGGATGAATGGAGCATAAACATTCAAATCATTGTAACATTTTGTAAACATTCAAATCATTGTGGAAGATTTTTCCAACAGACGGAAGGCCTTGCAATGGGCAGACCACTGTCGCCTATTTCATGCAAAGTCTATATGTGTCACTTTAAGGACAAACTCTTTCAGCTTGTCACATTTGATTTGTAGATTCGATATGTAGATTATACTTTTATTCTCTGGAATAGCATGAACTCGGAAATACCTAAATTAGTTGAACTTATCAATTAAATTGATCCTCATACAGTACATATGTGAGACTGAAAATAATGGCTGCTAACCATTCTTTGACGTCCTTGTGCCATGCTCTGAAGGATACTTTAGTACAACAGCTTATCGAAAACCATTTGCTGTTCCCTTACTCCCACATGCAAAACCAAATCACCCATGGAAACAAAAAAATCTCCGCCTTCTACATATACGTATATCGGGCAATACACATATGCCCCACTTGCTCACGGTAGTCGTTAAACCTCCAATAAAAAATAAATAAATAAATAAATAAATAAAAAAACAACATATGCTCCACTGAGGATTCCTTGCAGAAAGAGCTTGATTTTCTTACAAATTGCAGTACACAGAGGATATAGCCTTTCCGTTATAGATAAAGCTGTCAAAAATTTAGGAAACTGAAACCAGTCTGCTCGCTCATGCCAATAGACCTCGCAATACGAGAGAATTCGGCGGTTATCCCTTTTGCTCCTCAGATTTGCTTTGGAATTTCAAAAATTCTCAAAAGTTTTAATTTCAAAGTGGTTTTTAAACCCATAAACAAGATAAATTTTTACAGATCAAAAGACTACGTCGAAGACATAAATTCCTGGGGAATTTATCAGATACCTTGTGAATGTGGACTTTCATGTATAGGACAGACCCGCAAGGCTTAAGTTTCTGTGTGACGGAACACAAGGCTTGCGTACAGAACTGTGAACTGAAGAAGTCATCTGTAGCCCAACATTGTCACAAAAATAACCATAAATTTTTGTTTGGAAACGCTAACTTTATTGATAAATCTGATTCGACTGTCAAGCTTAATGTATTAGAAGCTTTCCACATATACCGGAACTCTTCACGGCTTGTCACCAACATGACATCAACTCCATTTCTTTCAAGCGAGTGGAATCAACACACGAAAAACCGTGACTGACCAGAACTTTGATAATGTCACAATGATTTGAATGTTATGCTCCATTCGTCCTGATGATGCCGAGCCTAACGCTCTGCGAAACTATAGTCAATGCATAATAACCCTTTGATTGTGGAAAACATTGGTATTTTCATTCTATCTCACCACAAGTTCTGTAGTCACAAATTATATATATGTGAAATATAAATCTCTTCTGTTAAAAATTTTCATACCAAATTGTGATCTTAGTTTTTCATAATGAAAATGAAAAGCCTAATGCAGAGTATATTAATGTAAATAAATTCTATAACAAATTGAAATAGATTTAAACTAATGAAAGCTTCAAGAAGAATGTGATGAAGTAAGTGAAACTTTATTCCATTTATACATCGTTGCTAATGTAAGAAGGTTCACAGCTACAGTATATTTTGGTAAAGTAAAAATAAACGATCTTTCTGTGAAAAGAAATTAGGTTTCTAGGTGAAAGTGTACTAATATAAATGGTTACTAGATGTGGATGTTTTTTGTGTTCATTTATTGTTTTTATGTACTTCATCATTCTAAAATTAGATTTTGAATAGATTCAATAAAACCACACACACATCCAGCATTTTTCAGATTCTGAAATGTCTTGCATTTACTTTTTCTGTGGAAAGGGGTGTTCTGTCAGAACTAAATAACGATAAAAAAAAAGTTGATAATCAGAAAAGTTTGTTAATGCCCTTTTCTATTCTTTTCTGTCCAGCAGCCCAGATGAAAAGAAATATTTATCAATCAAAATATCAAACCCTTTGAGCTTTTACCCAGGAATTTTTCCTCAGCAAAGTTATCTAAAGTTAGATTCGTAATACTTTGAAAATTCTTTTTGCTGACTATCACAACAAACATTTTCTCTTCAGCTGTTTTTGTAGTAGTGTCTATACGAAAAATAATAATTGAGGTCTCAGAGATCCTAAACAAAAATATATTTAAATTGATTAACAGAACATGGCTTCAATTAATTACTTCACTGTGTGTACAAGGGAAGCTTTAATTCGTAACCATTTCTATGATATTTAACACCATGTGTGCATCAAATTGCAACAATCTCTGATGCCTGATTGCCTGTGAATACATAAGTAATTTCTTTGTATTGTACAAATGAAGGCAGGAAATAGAATAGTGGTGAAATATTGTACATTAAGATTCTGTGAAAGCTTTTGGTAAACTTAGCCCCCAGAAAGAACATGTATGAAGTGCAAATATTATTTTCTCCCTATACTTGTTAAACTGCAGGTTTAAAAGCATACCAGTTTGCTTCCATAATAGAAAGCTTGATTTGTATTGTTTATTTTCATTAATGCCATTTAAAAAAAAGGCATCAGTGAAATTATTTCCTTCATAGAAAACATACACGGTTGTATCAGATTAATATGACCACCTACCTGATAATGGGAATAACCACCCTTGGCCTGGATGACAGCTCGGCGAGACGGAGTAGTATGGACACAATGAGGCCCTGGAACATTGCCTGAGGCACACGGGCCCATCGGGACTGCAGCAGAGCACGAGGGTCCTGGAAATGGCATGGTTTGTGGGTCAGCACGTCAAACCTGTCAATCCAAATAGTTCCACAAGTGCTCTATGGGATTGAGGTCGGGCGATTTCACGGGCCAAGGGAGAACAGAGACACCACTGTCATGTTCCTGGAACCAGTCATGCACCCCCTTAGCGACATGACAGGGCACATTGTCCTGTTGGTAGACACCATCACCACCAGGGAAAACATCTAACATGAAGGGATGCATGTGGTCAGCGAGGATGGACAGGTAGCCATTGGTGTTCAGGGACCCATCCAGTAGTACCAGCGGTCCCAGGTCATACCAGGAAAATATATCCCAGACATGCAAACTGCCATTGCCAGCCTGTACTTGGCCAACTTGAGCGTGTCCGGGTGTTAGTTCTCATGTGTCCGATGTTCTATCGCCACTGCCCGTCACTTCTGTGGAGTAGAAACGTCGATTTATCTGAGAAGGCAACCTTTTTCCCACTCTTCCACTGTCCAATGACAGTAATCCCATGTGAACTGCAGACCTTGTTGTCGATGGACCTAGGTTATCATGGGTGCCTTGACGGAGCGTTGACTCCAGAGACCCATGTGTGAGAGGATTGGCTGTACTGTTATTGGGGACACGTACCTGGGTGCCCCAGTGTGCATTTGCGTGGTCAATTGCTGCACTGGTGCGCATCAATTGCCCTTTACCAGTCAACGGAGGCGACGTTCTCCATAGGGATCGATGGCTTTGGGCTCCACAGTTATGACGTCGGGAGATATTCGGTGTGCCAGCGGTCCATCCTTAGTACACCCTTACTACAGCACCTTACAAACAGCCCGCAAATTGTGCTGTTTCTGAGATGCTTTCACCTTTGGTGTGGTAGCCAATTATCATTCCCTTTGAACATCTGTCAAATCACTGCCTCTGTCCATTGTGTTTACTTAACACACTATGGCTCATCTGTCCTGACCGGCCGCTTATATCTCCATGTGGTCGTCCTTGTCACACATGCACTCTGTGACATGCCTGGGAGGGTACACTGGTTTGTGATGAATTGTCCAAGCTGGGCCCAAGTTCAGCTCCTGGATACGGCACAGGTGATGTGTTTTACTATCTTACAGCATTGACTGTCTTTCCTAAAACCACTTACCAGTGGTCCTTAATTAAAGGGATGGAAAACTGTTTATAGCCCTCAGAGTTCCTTAAGTGGTCATTAAGAACCTTAAAACAAGCTCGGAACAAAAAAGTATAAATTTTTTTCTGGTGTATTGTATGTACAGCAGGGCCGTAGCTAGATCTCCACCAGGGAAGGCTGATGATACTTTGGGATGGGATGGGATGGGAAGGGGGGGGAGGTCATTGTTCAAATGGCAAAGTACATTCATTCATGAATACAAATACAAGTTTTGCTTTGTGTTTTTATTCCTTTTATGAATATTTCACGACCCAATGATTTCTCCAGCCGAAAAGTAGGGGGGGGGATTAGAATATGAAAAAGAGGAGAAGGATGAAGGAAACTTTGGAAGGGAAAAAATAAATTGCATTTTCAGAATTCGTTCAATGGTGGCTAAGTGTCAGGGTCATTATCACTGGAGGAAACATAACTTCCAATAGCATGAGAAAATGATTTTTTAGTTTACTATTCTGGTTTTTTTTTTTCATGAATACATGCAATGGCATCAAGGAGTTGATGCCAAATTTTGGCCCTTTCTTCTCCATCATTGATCATGCATTCTCCTTTGCTGGTGCTCAGAGGTAACCTCTTCTTAACAGGATGAACAGTCAAACATCCCTACCCCTACTCAAAAACCCGTAGATTCCTGCCGATAAACACTTCTCCCACACATGCATCGAAAAACTCGTACTGAAAAACAATCGACAGTAAGAAGTTAAAAGCTTTCTCTCTCTCGTACAAAAAAAAACCTCTTTAGTACTGTTCTACATCACCTAGAAGAATGTTTAGCTAAAACATTCCCATGACAACACTTCTTTGTAGGAGTATGAAATTAACCAACTGGAACTTTTTTAACAGCAGTCTAACATATGTCATAGTCAACTACCTAATGATGATGAAATGTTTTATTCATATGGCGAACTGTGCTTTTGCCCTCCGCCCTTTTTTACGTTCTTTTACATTTCATGTTTCTCAAATAATAATAATAACATTAATAATAATGCTCTAAACAATGTAGGCTAGACTAAAATCATGCTGTAAGAACATTACAAGTGTAGCTTTCGCCATCTTTTCATGATATTTCAGAAATGGTTAAAACATTTAAATTCTAAAATTTAATGATAGTTAAAATCACGAGTTCTTTCAAAACACTGCGTTTCACCATCAGGTAAAATGACATACAAGCACAACAGGGAACACTATTTTATAGACATCAGCCATGGGGTTCAAAAAATGCATGCCCACAGCTACAATCAAGATCTAATCTCAAGATCTAATCTCATTAATCGCAAGGCGTTTTGAAGGATCTGATGATTTTAACTATAATTAAATTTTGGAATTTAAATATTGTTTTAATCATTTCTGAAATATCGTGTAAAGACGGTTAAAGCTAAACTTGTAATAATACTTTTTCTGACCCTTAGCAGCAGCAAGTCTGGTGCCCATATGGCTGAAGAATCATTGGCACAGCTGTTCCTACAGATTCATTTCCAGAAGGAATTTTTTTCAGTTATCCATTGTTCATGGTGTATCAGTGCAATTTTGCTTTTTTTAAATTACATGAATATACAAAGCAAAATATTTGTGCTTATAATGAAATGCAAAAGGAATTTCCATAAACCACTGAAAATAAAATTGCAGATAATTAACGAAAGCATCAACTTTCCAGGGGAACTTTGCTTGCCTTGTGGGAGAGGGGGCTGAGCTTCCTCTGGCTCCCTGCTAGCTATATAGCCCTGATGTACAGTCAACTCAAAATCTTTTTTATATTTACTGTTGATACTATATACTTAACGTAAAATTTATTTAAATGAAATTACTCTTTTCAGATACTATAACTATTGTTTATAGCCCTATGAGTTGCTTGTGGTGGCTAAAACCACCACAAAAAGGAAAGGTTTGATTTGACAGCTGTTACATTCTAAATTAACTGGTCATAGTCCAAATACCTAGAAAGATATCAATTGATGGTGCAAAACTAGTTTGTCTGCTAGTGGTAAAGGAAGCATATTTCCAATAAATATTGCAATGAAAAGAAATAAGAGAGTTGGGATTAATCTGATTTTCAATTTTTTTTTTATTGGTGCTGTTTGTTTTTGTGCCCCTCCAATCTGAATACCTTTGGATGAATGACAGGGAAAAGGTGATGTGGAATAATTGCATACCGACGTTTTTGTACTGGTCATGTTGGGTTTTAAAATACTGTGCCATTCATTTTTAAAGCTTGTATAGATATTGGCTGGTTAAAAAATACCTCTCAAATATTTTTTGCAAATTATTTAAGACACTTTTTTTCTGTGCAAGAAATGGGTTATTTATGTTAGAATAATTCTTGATGTTCACATATCACGCATAAGCTATGTAAAAATTACAAGTGGTGGGACCTTTCGGTAGCGACTTCTACCTTCATCAGCCATGGAATGAAACATGTGGTATAAGCATTAGTTGTTGCCAGATTTCAAAATAGCTTTACAAATGATAAGTATGTTAAAAGGTGCATCTGTATTGCAGGTGTTAGGAGTACAGAAGATTTCAATGCTTTTGCGGTACCAGAGAGGGCTTTTCGATTGCTGAACGGAGCAATACATTTAACATTTTGCCAATTGGGAATCGCGGACGTATCGCTGATAGTTAAAATTGAAAGGGCGGGGGGTAGAAGGGTTGCTTTTCTTAGCATCAGCGATATGTTTCACCAATCACAGGTTGATGCTTTGTTAAGTAAGCTACCAATATAGTGGGTAACGCCTGTGGAAGTGTTGACAGGGATAAAGTAGATACCTTGTAACTCTAGGGGTTTATTGGGATCTCTGTCATTAAGGATAAGGTTAAGAAGATGTGGAGGTGGTTTAACAGCAATCCTGTAGCCAAAGGACTTGAAAATAGAGCAAACTTTGTGAGTGAAGGCCAGGCTAAAGGGCAAAGTGCCAACAAACTGAGTGGTGGAAAGTTCAGGCAGTAAAGTAGTAGATCTATTCTGTGATTCAAATTTTAATTAGCCCATGTGCTAAGAGAGGTGGAAAGCCATGTAATTTGCCAATGTTGATGATCTGATATTTGTTTTGAAGAGCTGAAGGGCTGTTACAAATAAGGTTAGCTCTGTGGATGTATGCCTTTAATACAGTCAGTTTGTATTTTCCAAAGGTGCAGGAATGGTAAGAGATGATATTATGGGTGGCAGAAGGTTTCCTGTAAACAGAGGGACCAAGTGAGAAGTCTCTGTTGATGTTAACATCCAGAAAACTAATGTCGATCTGTTCTTGATACGAGAATTTTATATGAAGGAATTTGGAAGTTATAGAGGTTATAAGTTCAAACAGAGAGTGTTTCTGAAAATATTCTAATGTTTCATGTGTTACGTGTTTCACTGTCAATTATTCTCACTAGGGTTATTTATGTTAAACCAACAAAGCATTTTCAACTTGACTACCTTGGATTTTCATGAAACTTTGCAGTTTTGTTAGCAGAAACAAGGCGTGATTGTGTGTTAAGTTTTCAGTGCCATAATTTTTTAATTAACAAACTGATGAAGTAAAAAAAAATTAGAAAATCTGCCAAATTCTTACATTGGAGAAATATAAATCAAGTTAACTTTACCGCAGAGTAAGAAAATTGGTCTCTCTTAAGTGCCTTTTTTCAGGCTTCAAAATGATACTTTAGTGCACAATTTTTTTATTTTAAATTCAGTGTCATGCAATATTAAATTTGATGTTGAGTATCTCAAAAACTGGAATTTTGATTTTTTATTTGTGTAAATACCCTAGAATGATAATTTGCCATAAACTGTGAGTTAGCTACTGAAAAATATTACAATTTATAGGGAATCAAAAAATTACATGATGGGGTCAACATGTGACAAATATGTTTAGGAGAAAACTAGGTAATCTTAGGGAAAATGTAAAATCTGCTCAGTCAGTATCATGAAAGGAATATTTTAGCAGTTTCACTTGAAATCACAGTATGCATTGTAAAGTGTTGATTGTTAACATAATAAAGGCTTGAAACTTTGCACTGATCAGTGAATAATTTAAATCATGTTAAAAGCATTTAATTCCTAGAACCATGGTAATATTACAATGTAACTAAAGAACAATATTTGTATTATAAGTAAAGCAGGGATTAGAGTTGTCCTGAAATTCTTGATTTTTTCTTTTTCGTGCCCTGAAAAATCCTTAGATTTTACCATTTTGTTCTGAAATTTTGAAGATATAATAATTCACTCTTAAAATTTGACCTGTCTTTTTTTTTTAGGCAGCTACAAATAGCAATAGTGAAAAAAAGAACTTGCCCTAGATTAGAATGTTATAACTACCACTTGCAACACTTCCCACTTCCTCTCCTCCACAAGCAATAACAAGGAACAATAGTTCCTGCCAATAAAAGTGTCAGCATTTCTAATAATGGGCCAAAGTCTAGATATTAGTTTCCTCAAAAACATGATGCTCCAAGCTATAATGGCAGTGTTTCTCTAAATAGCAACCTAAAATTTGTTTATGTGTAATTTGATAAGTTTTCATTGGATTTGAGTAAAAATTGAAGGTTAGTTACAGAATCTATAAAACTCAGAAGATGCAAATATCTGTAAATATTGGTTCGAGATTCCAGATATTAAAGATTCAGCTGGTGGGTCCTTATTACATCATCATATACATATCACTAAGCTGTTCTCTGGGATTCAGAGAGTTAGCTCCACAAAGAAAAACAGATAATTTTTAACTGATTGCTGTTGCTGTATCAAACTTCTCCAAGCAGGTCTAACACTATTGCCTGCTAGCATACAGCTGGAAAGGAGCTTTTCATAAAACAATTGCATTGTTACAAAGGAAATAATTTACTTTGGATTCATGCATTCACTCCATATGTCTGTAACGATGCAATCTGACTGCATAAGAACTCCATTAATTCCATTCCAATTCCTAAACAGCTCTTGAATTATGTGAAGCAGTCCCATGCTATATATATATGCTTCATACTTAGAACAGCTAAAGGATAAAGAAAAGTGAGAAAAAGAAATGGAAGGCAGATAAAATAGCTGATTTATGGAATGCAGAAAGGTTCTTAGTGATCTAGCAAAATGCGTATATCACGTTACCGGAATTGCCTTTTTTTACTGTGATTATAACTAAGAATATTTCTATAGATACTAGAGAAACAACCTGGCATACAGTACATTTTAACATAATGCTTTATATGATATCCGAATAAGTTACAAGTGCAAAGCCTGTTAGTGTATATCCATAAAAATCATTGTATACAATTGTGGCAATGGAAAAAGTGGTGAAATGTAATTACATTAGCACATACTACTTCTCAGTACCACCTCATACAATCTATAACTTTTGTGTTTGTAAAAAGAACACATATTTTAGGGAGGAGAAATAACACAAATGAATAGCAGTGTTGGATTTCACATAAAATATATGTGTTTCTGTAAATATACTTAAGGAAACCAGACTATGTGAGAAGATCAGTTCTCTATTAAACAAGTGATTTGCTCTTAAACCTGCAAATGCAAATTGTGATTTTTTTATTTTTATTTTCTAAGCATGTTTGTCCTAAATTTTATTTATTTTTAAAAAATGTCAAATTTAATTTTGCTATCCATAATTTCAAATATCTTAAGTCATTGTTCAGAGTGGCATATACAGCTTATTTGTTTGTCTTTTTAATTTCAGGATGCTGTGGAATTCATAGAAAAAGTGCAGAGTGTGGAAGAGTATGTTTTACCCTATGCGATAGTACAAATAGAGTGGAAACAAACAACAGATGCTGCTGTTCTGTTCCAGAGGGGAATTTTATCGCTATTGCCCAGGCACGCTGTTAACTGTGCTGCTAACATTTTACTACACATTTGAACTGAACTACCTCAAAAAAAAAAAAAAAAAAAAAAAAATATCTATATATATATAGGTCAAAAATCAAAAAGGCTATCAGCTCATTATCATAAAACTGACGGAACAAAAAAAAAAAACCCATATGTTGTTTGGGAAACTAAATAAAGTCCTTATTAAAAATAAAAATATTGTCAATAAATTATTTTGCTGTATAGTGGACTGTTTGTGTTACATTTATATGAACATTTATTTTTCATTCCTATTAAAGCAATATGTTATTACTTTATGGTGAAAATTCCATTGGTAAACATAGTTCAAAATTTACCCTTAAACATTAAAAACATATTTCATCACTCAGCACTATTAATTTCAAAAGAATAAATTTAGCTTGAGCAATTAACTGTCTGAACGTTACCCATCCTTAAGAGAAGTTTCAAAATTATCATCAGTTTCCAGAAGCAAATATCTGAAATAAATTTCTAATCCACAATACACACTTGGAATTCAGAGTTTGCTGACATGGTACACCTGTATTTCACAGCAATCCATTTTGTCAATGAGTTGCCCAGAATGTGTTCAAAATACGTTTTGAATGTCCCCAATATGTTGGTAATGGGCTCCTAACATATTTTGCATGTATTCCCATTCAATTATGAATGTGCTCCTGATATGTTCTCAATGTGTTCTAAAATTTACACCCGATGTGTTCTAAATTCGAACACATTAAGAACACATAAAATGTGTTCTTAATCTAGCACAGAACGTGTTCTGCATTTTGCTGCTATTGTGTTCTGATTGAAACACAATGGGAACACATTTCAGAAGGCATTTAAAAATGTGTTCTAATAGTAACACATTAGGAACGCATTTCATTAATGTGTTCTCAGCAAGAGCACATTGAGAACACATTAATGTGTTCCTAAACTGGAACAAAATGTGTTCTAAAACTTACTCCCAATGTGTTCTAAATAAGAACATATTGGGAACACATTAATGTGTTCTCAAAATATGTTCTTAAAATGTGTTCCAAATATGTTCTAAATAAGAACACATTAAAGTGTTCTTAATCTGGCACACATTGCGTTCTAAAATAAGGTCCTAATGTGTTCTTAATGTGTTCCAAGGATTTGCAGTGCAGTTATTGTGACCATGGAGTGTATTGATTGTGTTGCAGTCCTCTAGATTATGATGGATGAGTGGGTTGCTTTTTTTTTTTTAATACTCCTTGAAGAACAACGGCACATTCATTAAATTAAAACAATTGAAAATTATATTAAAATAAAAAAAACTTATCACAGTGTTTTCGTATAATTTTTTTTTCCTTTTCCCGTCAGTAGCCTCACGGATTTATTAGCGATTTAAAATTTCTTCGTGATTTGATAATTTTTATGCGGTAGCAGAATAATGTTCACATGGGAAATAATGGTTCAAAAGTTTTCAATAATTATGTTTTGTTGCTTTGTGCGCTGATGAAATTAATTTTTTGTTTTTTCACAATTTGTAATGCCATGACAATTTTTTTTATTTTCGAGGTATTTTTTTTTTCATTTATGTCGTGGCTCAACACCTTAAAATCATCATGATAAAATTCTTTCGCGTTTTGGCTTCTATTTCAGCTTTTAATTTCGAAAGAAATGCTTTCCTTTTCACACATCAGACGTGCAGACCAGTTGTAACATTTTATGTTAAATTGCATTTGGTTTTTAACTGAGATAGAAATTTACGCAAGTCGTTTGCAGCCTCGAATGATAAAGTGCTTGCCTCCCGAGATTTAGGAAAGTTTTAACTCTTGCTGATCGAGACACAACCGTGGCTTTTCAGTGTTCTCTGTCGACATCGAATATTTGCCGTTAGTGTTCCACAGGAAGCAGTTGGTGCGATGCATGAAATTTAGACGCTGACGTTTTGTCTCAAGTACTGCCTTTACCTTGTTGGTAGGGCGGGAGTTTTATTGACGACAGAACAATTTAATTTCGGGAGATAAAAATCCGGCAGGTTTTGCATAGCAAATGTTGTACGGAGGTTGCTTGTGTGAGGTAACCAGTATTTCTTCGGCATGAAATATCAATGAAAAGGACATCACATTCGTAACCGCCATGACAGTTAACGCGCGACGAAGGCCACTTCTTTATTACACCACCATACTGTTCAGTGACAGGCAGAAGCGTAAAAGATGTTAACGTCCCATTGTGTTGTCAGATAATTAAACATATTTACACATAATTTTTTTCCGAAGTACAAGTTTTTCTCAGTGAATCATCTAGCTCTAGTGAATCTATGTTGAAAGTATGGCTTCCAACAAGATGCATTGCACTAGATCTCGTCGACTGCACTCATAGGTGTTGCGATTAAGATTTTTTCGTTAATTCATTTCGTATTGTGTAATAATGTTATGCAACTTTTGATGCTATGCACTTTACCCGATTAGAGTAAATCCCAAGTAAAAAATTTCGATGTAACGAAAATGGGTAACGGAAGTAGTCAAACCCATTGGTGAAATCTGATTTTTAAATGCTATCCCTTGAAGTAACGCAACAATAGTTAATTTTATTGTTAGTACAATATTCGATGACTCAAATAAAAAACACGATCTAAAAAACATACACATCAACAATTAGCTCATGATTACTCGATGTTTACCACATTTAATGACTGGTTAAAAACGCGTGACTAGGTAAAATGATGATATTTACAATGGCAAGAACTTTTGACCTTACTAAAGGTCATCATCAGGTCGACAACCTCCCCAAGAACACTGGGCTGACATTAAATACATGTGTGTCAGATGACGTAGTTGGTACATGCGCAGATCAACAAAAGCATACGTTACAAAGTTCAAGGAAGGCGGGGGACGGGGAGGGGGATCGAATGTAGTTTTGTAACACGATTAAGATATGGAAGTAAAACATGTCTTAATAGTATATTCTGCCTAAAAGTGTCTTAATGCACTTTTTAGGCAGAATGTGCTTATAGTGCTTGAACAAATATTATTAAAAAAATACAATTTGCAAAAAATAATTGCATCATCAAAAGAAACTTTCTTTTTCATTACAGCAGCCTGAATTTATTAACATTTAGCTCGGTAACATAAAATGGGGGGGGGGGTTTCGGCGGCCTGACGGATTTATGCCTGAAAGAAACACTGTCCACTAGTGTGAAAGTATCGTGCTGCAATACCAGCGCTACTTCTGATCGCTGGCAACGTCAAAGATTATGTGAAAATGAACTCATTTCGCGAAAAAATAATTGAATTTGTGGAGTATATTGCCACAGCACATGTGTGAGGACTCATTAATAAAATAGTAGCTTTGAGATGGGCGAAGTTGCTCCGTTGATTGTAAACCTGATGTAGGCGACTGGTATGTAACAAAAGGTAATCTTGTTATAATTAAATGTACATATCCTTGGTGCGATTTATTTTTCTTTCTTTTCTTTTGATTGGAGGTTTAACGACCACCGTGAGCAACTCAATGGGCTATATAAGCAGTCGCCCGTCCCTAATTTAGGGTCACAGGTTCCAGGGAAGGGAGAGAGCCAGTGCCGTAAGACAAACACAACATCCATGCCTGACGGGATTCGAACCCGGACCCCTTACGGACGAATGATCAGAGGCCAGTGCCTTAAACCACTGCGACACTGGGGAGGCGTTTTTTCTTTCATTGGACTGCCTGTATGTATTATTTCCAAAAACGGTATTGTCAGTATTGTCTGTGAGCGGTTAGATAGTCACGTTAAAGAACAATTTGCAGGAAAATCTGGCAGAGTATATTAACAGAACAATCTATCAGCATTTACCTGAATGTTCAGTGTCGTACAGCTATAGGAACATGCCTTACTCAGATGTTTATGAACGGCGATGTTTGCTGTGTCCATTTGCAGATGTAGAAGCAGCAGAAGGGGAACATCTGTCTGAAGCAGTGTGACCATTAATGCCCATGATACGCGCAAAAAGGAAAATTAGCATTTAGATTAATCATCCAGGTCATCAAAAGCCACCACCCCCATTTCCCTAGTCTTACTCATCATCAAGTATGGGCTGACATTCCTAATGGTTGCTTTACTTGTCTCTGTTGTGATCCCACCTGCTCTTGAAAATATCCTGCCTGATCCATGTCAAATGTTTTTGTTGGGACGAATGTGCATCCTGCAGCTGCCCCAAGGAACCATCTGATATGCGCAAACTGCGTGGGTGTTTTCCGAGGGTGTCGGCGTTCCGCGGACTCAAGTAACTGGCCGACGTAGCGTCAGTGATTAGCATTTTTGAGTTTAGCTGTTAATGACATTAGCACCCGCTTGGATTCCATTTTTTGCAGTTTCTTTTTCCGTTTTGAAATGTACGAGTATTTATGGCGTGAAGCTTTATGTTTTTCAGTAATTTCGCTCATTCTTTGTTTGAATCTTTCTCTTATCAACTAGCGTATAGTCCTTCCTAGGACGGTTATTTTTAAGCTTTAAATAAATATTAAGGGGATGTTGCCCATCCTATGACGGAGTGAAAATTTTAATTGAAGCAGACTGAAAACAATTCATAGACGCCCGATTTCTGCAAGCAAATATAGTAAAAACTTACATAGTAAGAACTCATTCATGTTAGAACTAAAAATTATATGCTATTTATTTCCGTTTTTCAAAAGACCTCGCGATAAATAACATTCTGTGTAAAATATTTGTTGTTTAACAATTGTGGGTTAGAGCGTTTAGATAGATCGATATTTTCCAAAATGCGTAATATAATCAGCACTAAACTCGGAAAATTGTTTTCGTGTAAACTTACCTTAATAACTTTTACTTTGATTTTTCGCGTTTAATTACTTTTTCTCCGGCACACTTCACGGCTTGTTTTAGACTATCCTATGCGACGGTTAGTTTGAAACTTAATACCGAAGCTTTTTCTATAAAATAATGCGACATCTGATATTACTAATCAGAACTAGCCAAATTCTCGACGAATTCTCGACAATGTGCTATATAGAGAGGCGACATCTGCTTTTAGATGCAATGCATTTTTTCTCACTTTGACATCTCAAGATTTCAGTTTTTATTGTAGGTTAAAGCGTTTGGAGAGATCGATATTTTGCAAAATGTATAATATAATTAACACTAAACTCGGATAGTTGAATTAAAAAGGAAAAAATAATTAAAGCGTAACAGATTATTTTTCGAATTGTGCTAAATTAAATTAATATACACACGCAACTTGCCGTGATATTAAGAATTCAATTCGAATTTTGTAGATCGGGTAAATAGAACTCGAGTAATTGATAATCCAATGTTTTCAAATCAGTACGCGATCACCTTGACATCTAAAAGTGATCGCGTGCTGTTATGCATTTGACATCTCGAGAGCACACACGAATTGATCGACACGTGATGGCACAACCATGCAGGCGTTGCTGTGACGTCAAGCGTTCCAAACAGACAGAGAGAGAGAGATCTGGATGCTTATCTGTATAATTAGGGTGTTTGATTGAAGCTGTTATTTACCGCAAGATATGTGACTTTTACCTTTAAATAATTTTCTGTTTGAATTGCTATTTTCCTGTGTAAATGTAGTTATTTCTTGGTTGAACGTTTTCTCATGAACGACACATTATTGCCCGAAGAGCTTTTATTCTATATGGCAACGCTGGCAGTGGAACTCACAGCGCGATGAAACGTCAACCAATGAAATATTTACGCTTATGAGACACATATTATATGTAAACTTTGGTATAACATCCGTTGACTTTATTGGCGTGAAACAATAAAGTCAACGGATGTTAACAAACTGATATTGCCAAGCTTTCACTCACTAACGCGAGGCTTTATCAAGGCAGACTAATAGTAACCTATGTGGAGAGAACTAACAAAACGTTAACATTTGAAAATAGATACGGCGCAGTTGTCCAAGCGCTGGCTTATGACCATTCATCCGAGAAGGGTCCGGGTTCAAATCCCGGTGATGCACAGATGTTGTGTTTGTCTTACGGCACTGGCTGTCACTCTTCCCTGATACCAGTGGCTCTAAATTAGGGACGGGCGACTGCATATAGCCTATCGAGTTGCTCACGCCGCAGTCGTTAAACCTTCAATAAAAAAAAATAAAATAAAATAGATACTTGCTTTGAGTTAACTTCGAGTTGTGGAAATTGGGAAATGTGCACGTGAACCAAACATCAACAAGCAAATAAAAGTCTTATTGTTTTAGGATATCTGTTCATAGAGGGTGCAAGACACGCGAGACGGGCATCGTTCCATGCGTATTGTGTTGTAAGTATTTCGATTGTCTCTCTGATGGCAGTCTCTGTTCGGGTAGTGTATGGCGCTAAACATTTGGATCCTGCCCAATGCGGTGGTGCCACTCGAGCTCTTACCCTGGTGCCACTCGAGCTCTTAGTCATTCCTATATATTCTGCGTTCTGTCAGGGTATTCCAGCGGGATAAAGTAAACACCTGCCTTCTATTAACTATACTTTCCCTCCTGGGAGAAAAGGATATTCATAATTGAAGCAGTTGTCCTAATAATGCCGAGACGTAGTTTCTTTAAGGCTTTTCTTACCAAAAATGTGAAGCCTGGGATGTATGGCAGTGATCCGGTGAAATTTAAGTGGGACTTGTAGATCAGTGCACTTTTATCTGTGCTGCTCTTGTAACTCCTTGATTATTATTTATCTGAGATATTCATGTTTTGCTTTCATAAAAATTCTGCATCAGATCGTTTCTTCGAAGAGTACTATTGTGCAAATATTTTATACCTCATTTGCCGTATCCTGCTCTCTGATGGAATATGATTATTTCAGTATTTTTGAATTGTAAATAAAAATTATATCATCATCAACCATTTTCAGTCCGCTGCTAGATGCTGGTCTCTTCCACTACTATCCACCCATATCCGAAATGGTCTTCTTCTGCGTCGTTTTCTGTCCCTTGGTATCCAGTGTAGTATTTCAGTTGTCCAATGATGGTGAGTTCTAGCATATGTCCAGCCCCGTCGCCTCTTGAGGGTCTCTCTTTGATCATGACATCATCCAGTCTTGTCATTTTCCTGATCCACTTGTTCTTTTTCCAGTCTTACTTGGTTGCACCAAGCATGCATCTCTTCATGCTTCTTTGAGTTCTTCGCATCCTTTGTATGCCCTTTGTAGTTATGGTCTATGTCTTTGATGCATAAATAAAAACTGGAAGGATGTATTAATGAAACACCTTTCAGCGTTCGAATTACCCAGTGGTCCGCTGGCCAGTAAAGCTTCCGCGGGACCACTGAATTATTGATTTTACTCGCCCAGACGGACAGGAAGTTTTTTTTTTTTTTTTTTCTTCTAATTCGTCATAAGTTAAAAAATGGAATTTCTATTTCTTTTACCTTGCTGAATGGTTTTCGTTTTAGGCTGCAAACTAATGATAAGTTTAAAAACAAATATTGGGGATAATTCCATTGAAATGATACGTTATTTTCTACGTATATTGTAAATGACTTCAATTTTTTTTTTTTTTTTTTTTCACGGACCAGTGGGCATTTTGGTGGACCAATTGTTTTGCAAATTCTAGTGGTCCGCTGGGCCAGTAGAAGATTTATTTCTAATTCTAACACTGCCTTTTCTTTAAGACATAACCCTAAATTGTTCTGCAGTATTGTACTGTTTCTTGCAAATGCACTCCAGCCAAATTTTATACGCCCATTTCTTCTTTGATGTTGCCCTCGCTTGATGTCTGTTATCCAATGCAGATAGATACAGGCATCAGTTACTTCTAAATTTGCCTCATCAACCTCTAAATCTTTAGTTCTTGTAAAAGCATTGCACATCAATATTGTTTTCTGTGCGTTCATCTTTAGTCCCACTTCTTCACTCTTGTCAGCAAGTTCCTGGATCATACTCTGCAGCTCAGAGGAGGTCGCTGCAAAATTGACTATGATGCCTGTAAAACGAAGGTGGGCTTATTCTTGTTTTATATTTGGGGGTTTAACGACCACCGTTAGCAAGCTGATGGGCCGTAAGCAGCCGCCTGCCCTAGTTTAGGTCCATTGGTTCCAGGGAAGGGAGAAAGCCAGTGCCGTACGACACACACACAATATTCATGCCTGACCTCGATTCGAACCTGGACCCATCTCGGACGAATGGTCAGAAGCCAGCGCTTAGACCATGCGCCACTGGGGCGGCGACGGTCGGTTAAAAACCCTCTATTAATGTTAATATCTTTTTTTGTTTTCTTTTTTGTTTGGGTGTTTAACAACCGTGAGCAACTAACTCAATGGGATGTAAGCAGTCGCTCCTTCCTAATTTAGGGCCGCTGGTTCCAGCGAAGCGAGAGAGCCAGTGCCGTAAGACAAACACAACATCCATGCCTCGCCGGGATTCGAACCCGAACCCATCCCGAACAAATGACCAGCACCCTGCGTTTGGATCATTGCGCAACTGGGGCGGCGAAGGTGGATTAAATACCCTCTATAAATGTTAATATCCTTGTCTTACCGATTCAAAATTATAAACACGTACATAATATGTAAAGGCTTTTGCGCCGCCCCGGTGGCGCAGTGGTCTAAGCGATGGTTTCTGATCGTTCGTCCGAAAGGGGTCCGGGTTTGAATCTCGTGCGGCATGGATGTTGTGTTTGTCTTACGGCACTGGCTCTCTCATTTCACTGGAACCAGTGACCCTAAATTAGGGACGGGCGACTGCTTATAGCCCATTGAGTTGCTCACGGTGGTAGTTAAAAATCCAATAAAAAAAATAAAAATAAAGGCTTTTGCATTTTTTTAGTGTTCTTAAAGTAGGAATATAAAGATTGTGTATACAGGGTTATTCAAAATGATTTATATGATTTCAAAGAGCATAATTCCATACCTATCGACCATATATGACCTTGGCATACACCAAATGATGAAAGAGGAAGTCTCCGAGTTTTAGTAGGTCACCGCGTGAGGGTTCCACTGTCGCGGTAGTGCCCTCTCATTGGCATTGTGCTGTTCTCCATTTCCTCAGTAAAATGCTCCCTCTACTTTGGATTGGTCACAGTGGACCCCATGATTTGGTGCTCTACAGCTGGCAGCCTAGGTAACCGGAACTTACGCCATGCGATTTCTTCTTTTGGTGTTACGTTGAGGATACTATGTACGTGCCACTGTTGCCTACAGCCCTAGATGAGTTGAAAAACGCTTGATTAAGGTCGTTCCATCTAAAAATTCAGCCGTATGTTTTCAATGATAAAAACTTTTGTTGACATTTTTTTCGCAATTAATGTATTGCCAAGGATGAAAATTTTTACATCGGTAAAACTAACATTAAATTATAGCATGGTATACTTAATATTTTCTAAAAATTAACCATAATTATTTTAAAAATGAATAATTTTTCCTTGGGTGTAATGTTGAGACCTGCTAACAGATGTGGCGACCTGTGCACTAGTGACGTCAGTGGACAAACAAATGTTTGATGGCTTATTTCAGAATTAGAAATCAGCAGTATGTTGGCATTTTCAGTTAAATTATAGTCAGAACATTTAATATATTAATATAAGTAGCTCAAATCATTCTCAACATTATCACATGGATAGACTCAAATTTTGAGTCCACTCCGAAAATCAATAAAATTATCCGAAAAAAATCAGCAGTACCTATTTCTAATTTTGAAATAATCCATGAGACATTTGTTTGTCCAGTGACGTCATCGATGTACAGATTGCGCCACCTATTAACAGGTTTCAACATTACCTAACGGAAAATTATTCGTTTTTAATATAATTATGGTTAAGTTTTAGCAAATATTACGTACGCCATGCTATAATTTAATGCTATTTTTATCGATGTGTAAGTTTTCATTCTTGGGAATACGTTAATTGCAAAGAAAATGTCTACAGAAGTTTTTAGGTGGAACCACCTTAATGCAGTGGTGTCGGTGACAACGGACACACTGCATCGAGTATGGGAGGAAATAGCATATCATCTCGTCGTTGATCGTGTAACTAAGTGAAGTTTCTTATAAGGTGAAAGACAAAACTCGGACAGTTTTTCTTTTGGTTGATGTATTATTACTCACTCTGTATTTGTAACCTTCGGAAATATAGTAATTTGAAATGGGATGAATCATTTGAATAACCCTGTATATACCACTGCAGCACAACAATGTGAAAAGATTTCTTACTTACCATGCAATTCCAGCTTAAAACCAGCAAGTCCTATTGTTCGTATCAAGTAACTCGTTTGATGACAGAGCTTTCTGGAATCTATGACAGATTTCGCGATCTGCTTGCTTTAATAAAAATCGCGAAACTGACGTCATGCATGTACGTTGGAAAAATCCGCGGTAAAAAATCTTTTAATTCAATACGAACAAGTCTGTATTGTGTTTTAATCACGATTCGGCAGAACCAAGAGGTATTGTCCGTACTTCCGTTAATATCTCACTGCTGCTGAGGAAGTGTCAACAGATTGGGTGCGTTGAAGTTGTTGTTTTTTCACTTCATTGCATTAAATTAATCTGAAAGTGCTTTATGAAACAAAAGAATATTTTATTTTTTTGTTATGCTTGAGTACTGTAGCTTGTAGTGTGCGAATACACTTTTGAATAATTTTTTTATTTACTTTAACGTTGAAACATTTAATTACAAGTTGAGATGGAGGAGGGGGGGGGGCAGAGTACGACCGCTTAAATATGCAATAAGGTAACAAATCTTTCGCGAAGATGCGGCATTCCATATTGTGCCGACATCGTCGTATATCGGTTTCACTCCGTGTACCACAATAATTTGGTTATGCAAATCGTTTGTTGTAGCGCGAAAAGCAAATTTCCGCTTACAACCGCTCTTTGTTTTTGTAGTTTTCCGCTCATCAATCAAAAGCTTCCGGCGTCCAATGCGGTTTTTGTCCCCCGAGAGGGGGTCGAGCATTATGATGACACATGTCACCGCTATGTGCCACGAAAACGATTCACTTTGGCACGATCCCGCGCTGACCCGCGAAGTCTGTTTTTTTTCTCTCTCTTCGTTCTTGCGCTTCAGAAAAAAAAAAAAAAAAAAAAAAGAAAAGAAAAGGAAAGAAAGAAAACTCTTCGGAATAGTTTCAATTTTGTAATTTTCGGCTGTAGTCCTGTTTCGTCCTATGTGTATATTTTATGTGCGATACGCTAAGTATTTCTCAATACAGTTCTCATTATCTCAAAACCAGGCATTAATTTTTTTCTTAGCAGTAGCAACACTTGCTAGTGGCCGTATTTCTTCCTAGCAAATTGCATTATCTACTAGCGAAAGTTTATTAACATTATACAAAAAAAAACCCTTTTAAGATGTCCTCCTCAATCATGACAAATTTTGATTTCACCCAAGTTGTCACATTGTAGTGTTGAGAAGATTACAAATATTTAAATATAACTCACCTTTTCTTGACCTGACAGATTAATTCTAACAATTTAATTCCAATGCAAATACCACATTTTATTATTCATTTTATTCAACTTTATTCACAAAATTCAAGAACACTATTCAAAATCTTAAGTTATTTTCCGTATGGTTTACGATTTGGGTTTCGATTCTTTTCATCAGACCACTTTAAAACAGCAGGCCTGGGGTCAAAATTATCTTCGGACGGACCTTCAACTTCAATACTCATGAGAGCATTCAATGTTTGTAAGTCTAAACTGCCCCTCCAATCACCTTGGATTCTCTCCATGGAACTGAACCCAACCTCACATGCAGAAGTAGATAAGGGAAATATACTGGATATTTGTACTAGTGCCAAAATGTTTGTACTTTTCAAGAAACGTTCGTTTCCAGAAAGCAGTTGTTCCTTTTTTGTATGTGTCTAAAATATTCCACACGCGCAATGCAGTGGCATTTTACAGTTCACTCTAAAACATTCAAAAATTTTCCACCAGCAACTTTTGCTAGAACCACTTTTTATCACTAGCAAAATGGATTTGCTTGCTTGCAATTTGCTACTAACTACCGGTCGAAATCGAGCCCTTCTCAAAACCCTGTTCACATTCTTTACATATGAGTAGTTTAGTTTCACTTCGATGTACGTACTAAAAAATGTAGTTATCTGAATCTTGCAGTAAAAATACTAAAAACAAAAGGTTCCTGTAACAATTTTTAGTTCAAGAGACTGTTATTTCTACTGTTGAAAGCCTTTCACTAAAAAATATTTATTCCGATTTAGTATACAAATTTTTTCAAATGTTCGTTGATTTTCGCTTTATTTATAACATAAAAATCTGAAGAAAACACCAAGAAAGAATGAAAATACTATGTTAAAAACATCGAAGTTTAACACTACTACAATCTTTATATAATTTTTTATATAAGCACTAGCGACCCGGCCCGGCTTCGCACGGTAGCAATTTAGAATTTACGGCGAATCTAAAGAGAGACGATTATTACGTTCAACAGGAGACTGTCTTTTTCTTTGTAAAGCCATTCTTTGTCTGTCATTTGCCAATCGAGATTCTGTTTCTTGGAAAGTTTCATTATGACGGGATAAACAAATTCTTTTAGCGTCCGATGTACTACGACCTATATTCGATTTTCGTCTCGGCATAATGTTAATACAATATTTAAATTTTAATTAAAGAGCTACTCAAAGAGATACATACGTGTGGACGAAAACAACTACGCATTTAGTCTGTGCGAGCGCCGATAAACCAATTCTTTCAGCGTCCGATGTAACTACGCATTTAGTCTATGGCCTTACATGCTGTCAGACCAGCCGCCGCGCATGCGCCTCGCGTCTTTTTCCCAATGAGCAAAAAAGTTTCGTAAACCGGTCGCTGCGTATCGTTGTTTAGGCAGTGGAAGCCACGAAAGAATGCGAACGGTGGTATTTTCTTTGACTTGTCACTAAAATCGTTACTGCTGGGCTTCCTTTTATCATAGATTAATGTTTCATACACCCAAACCTTCGTCGACAAATGCTCTATGGAATGGGAAAAACCGCATCAAAATCAGTCTAGCGATTCTCGACATTAGCCCGAACAAACAGACAGACGCCTACCGGGGACTTTCTTGTGTATAGATAGATTAGTTCAGTTTCCCGACTTTCCTGCCGTCTGTTGTTACTTTTCAACCCTCCTCTCCCTGGCGGATTTTTTTAGTTGTACAATATATTTTTATCTTGCGATGGGCTTGATACTGTTGATTCAGTTACTAACGGAAACATAAACTGGTTAGACCGTGAACAATCGGAGGAACAAAAACATTCCGGGGAATTCCTGAATGTGATGTGCATATTTTTTGAAACGTGTCTGGGACGTAGTGGGTTAAAAACATTTTGAGGTATTTTTAAAGTGTGTTACCAGTAGTTTTGTGAAAACAAGATTTCTTAGACACCTTGTGGCGTCTGAGTCATATAAACGGTCATAAATACCGCCATATTGGTCATAGTTAAAATTAAAACTCAGCTATGTCAAAGTCCTCTTTTCATTAAAATGTGAAACTTGTGTAAATATCCGTTCTTAGTTTCGGTGTAAACAGTCATGTTCACAGCAAGCAAAAAGAGACAAATTTAGTTCCCTTCACGGTTTCAATTTAAGAATAAAAAAAAAATATATATTAAAGCACATATGGTGGACTTACGTCACTGAAATGGAGATTATTGGCACAATACAATTTCACACCGATTCAAGAGATTTCCAGTTCATGTGCACAAAACAGTCTTGATCTCAAAGACTACAGTCTTGTGACGATTATACGTATTAAGAGAATATACAACGTGGTTTGTCACACATATTTCTTTTTTCAAGCCGACCATGGTTTCGCTGGGTATTGACCTAGCTTCATCAGGACGAAAACCGCGCATTGTTTAAAGTAGATAGACACAGGTTTATTATTTCGCCGGTAACATTTATTTGGAATAAAAAAAAAAATGCGTATGCATCATCATCATCATCATCATTGTCAACCATTATCAATCCACTGCTGGACGAAGGTCTCCCCAAGCCTCCCCCACAACGGTCTGTCTTGTCTTGTGCCAGTCTCCTCCATGTCACTCCCGCATATTTACGAATTTCATCCACCCATCTCCCATGTGGTCTTTTTCTGGGTCTTTTCCTGTCCCTTGGAATCCAATCTAAAATTTCGGCTGTCCATCTATGGTCTGTCCTTCTGGCAGTATGTCCAGCCCATTGCCATTTCAGGGATTTAACTCTGATCATGATGTCTTCCACTCTTGTCATTTTTCGGATCCACGAGTTCCTCTTCTTATCTCTCCTGGTTATACCAAGCATGCACCTCTCCATGCTTCTTTGAGTTGTCTGCAGCCTTTGCATGTCTCTTTTAGTTAAGGTCCACGTCTCTGCACCATACGTAAGCACTGGAAGGATGCATTGATCAAACACTTTTTCTTTTAAGACATAATGGCATATTGCTCTTGAAAATTATGCTGTTTCTTCCAAAAGCTCTCCAGGCAAGTTTTGTACGCCGATTAATTTCTTCATCAATGTGACCCTCACTTGATATCTGCTGTCCAAGATAAACATACGTATCTGTTATCTCCAGTTTTTCTCCATCAATCGATAAATCTTCATTTCTTGTAAAAGCATTGAACATCACTTTTGTCTTCTGAAAGTTCATTTTTAATCCCACTTCTTTACTCTTGTCAGCAAGTTCCTGGATCATACTCTGCAGCTCTGATGGGGTAGTTGCAAAAATGACTACGTCATCAGCAAAACGAAGGTGGGTTAGATAATCTCCATTAATCTTTATCCCTTTGTTTTCCCAGTTCAGTGATTGAAAGACATTTTCCAATGTGGCATTAAAGAGCTTCGGAGATATGGTGTCACCTTGTCTCACTCCCTTCCAATTTTTATGTGTGTTGTATTTTCAAACAGCCGAATCTTTGCACTTGCATTTTCATAGATGTTATTAATAATATTAATGTATGCATCTTCAATACCGCAGGATTTCAGAGCCGTGGTAACTGCTGATGGTTTCACCGAATCAAAGGCTTTTTCATAATCGATAAAAGCCATGCACAATGGAAGTTCATATTCCTCGCTCTTTCAATTAGTTCTCTCAGTACGTGGATATGATCTATTGTGCTGTAGCCACTCCCTGAATCCAGCTTGTTCTCTCGGTTGAGCCATGTCCAGTGTTACCTTCAAGCGGTGTGAAAGAACTTTAGTGAAGATTTTATAAACCACTGATAGGAGGCTGATAGGTCTGTAGTTCCTGAGATCCTCAATGTCACCTTTTTTATGTAGCAGGATCATTGTAGCATTGTTCCAATCCTCAGGAATCTTCCCCTTCATTAAGGCATCGAGTGAAAATTTGGGCGAGTACTGTTTCAATTTCTCCACTTGCTTCTTGTATGATGTCTATAGTAATTCCATCTTCTCCTGGAGCTTTCCCCCGCTTCATGTTCTTGATTGCATGTGCAACTTCTGCTGAGAGGACTGGAAGAACTCTGGTACCTTTCATGATGTCTGGAGTACATGTATCATCCCTTTCATATAATTTGGAGTAGAAATCTTTCACTCTTGTCAAAATTTCACCTCTATTTCTTGTTATAGAACCATCTTCTTTTCTCAGAGCCATAATCTGTTTTCTTCCCTTACTGAGATGTCCCTTTGCTATCTTTAGGCTTTGGTTGTTTTCAATTGCTTTCCTCACTAGCTCACAGTTGAATTTCCTTACGTCTTCAGTGATACTTTTTCGTGCTGTCTTGCATAGCTCTATATATTCCACTTTGGAAGTCACATCTTCTTTAGTTGTCCTCATCTCTCTTCTTTTTGCATCAACATTTTGGTTTTTCCTGATAATTTGTTTACATGCAACTTGTTCTTAGACCCAGCTAATTTTGTTGCTGTTTCCATAAGAGCTTTGGTTACTTTTCTGTTAACTTCCGAAATATCCACTTCTTCCGATGTTAGGCCTTCTAAAGCAGAGAATCTGTTCTTCAGTTCCAACTTGAAAGTATTATGGTGTTTTTTAAGGTTGGTTATGTCAATACATTTTGTTTGTCTTATGAGCTTGCCACGTTCCAGTTTAGTGTTGAGGTGCATCTTACATCTCACCAATCTATGGTCACTACCTGTGTTGAACTTGTTTAGCACACTGCAGTCTTCGATGACGAATTTTTTGTTACACATAATAAAATCAATTTCACTTGTCGTCCCAATTGGATGTCTCCATGTCCATTTCCTGTGTGGCTTTTTCTTGAAAAAGGAATTCAAGATGAAAAATCCTTCTGCCTCTGCAAACTCAACGAGAGTATTTCCACGCTGGTTTCTGTTGCCGTGACCGAATTTACCTACTGAAGTTTCATTCTGTTGCCGGTGCCCTATTTTTGCATTGAAATCTCCCATAATTATCTTCAAGTGCTGCTTACCTTTATTATTTAGATGACGAATTTCCTCATAAAATTCTTCAATTTCTTCTTCAGGATGACTTGTGGTGGGTGCATAAGTTTGAATAATCTGAGCCTGGTATCTTCTCGATAGTTGGATAACGAGTCGTGCAGCTCTGTCCGAGGAACTTTCAACTTCTACCACTTTATCCTTCAGTTTCTTGTTTATTATAAATCCAACACCACTAGTTCTGCCAGTATCTGTCCCACGATAATAGAAGAGATGTCCACTTTTCAGTTCAATGAGATCTTCTCCTTTTCTCCTTACCTCACTCAGCCCGACGATGTCCCACTTGATCCTTTGTAGTTCCTCTTCCAATTCAAGAAGCCTTGAATCAGAAGATAGGGAGCGTGCGTTGTAGGTAGCCAAGGTCAGCATCAAATGGCAGCCTAGTCCGGTCCTCCGGGGATTCTTAGCACCCTCTGCCTTCATGTCGCACTGGCCGCTGCCTTGGCCAGGTACATTCCAGCTGCCGGAGACTGAGGGCCAAGATTTAAGTTGTAGAGTCATTTTGGAGGTGTTTGGCCATAACTCACCACGCTGGCCAAGCGGGTTGGTGAAGTGTGGGATAGCATTTCCTCTGATCCCGATGGTATAGTTATACCGCTATTTGCGGTCTATATATATACTGACGGAAAAAAAACCCCAACACCAAGAAGGGGTTGTGTTAGATAAACGACAGTTGGTAGGCGGTGAGAGTACATCTGTAAGATGACGTCTATGCAAATCTCGCGCTCGGAGCATACGTGTGGCGCTAGTAGCGCCCCTCGGAACATGCAAAGCAGGTTTGCTGTAAATACGCGCTGTAACGTTCGTGAGCGTTAGTTATCATTGAGATTCGACGTAGGGTGTTGATGTTAGTCAAGAATGCCTTTAAGAAGACGAAGAAGCCATTATCAACAGCTCACGGAGTTTAAACGAGGTCGTGTAATAGGGCTACGAGAAGGTGGATTTTCTTTCCGCAATATTGCAGAGCGACTTGGCAGGAATGTTGCCACTGTGCATGATTGTTGGCAGCGGTGGTCAAGGGAAGGTACTGCCTCAAGAAGACCGGGTTCCGGCCGGCCACGTGGCACTACTGAGAGGGAAGACCGCCGTGTACGGCGTATGGCCGTGGCGCATCGTACCGCGTCTGAGGCAGCAATTCGAGCTGCAGTTGCCACCATAGTGACACAACGAACTGTTACAAATCGGTTACTTGAAGGACAGCTCCGAGCCAGACGCCCTGTAGCGTGCATTCCACTTACTCCAAACCACTGCCGTTTGCGACGTCAGTGGTGTCAAGCTAGAGCTCATTGGAGGACGGAGTGGAGATTTGTTGTGTTTTCTGATGAAAGCCGGTTCTGCCTGGGTGCCAGTGATGGCTGTGTGTTAGAAGGAGGCCAGGTGAGCGCCTGCAACCAACCTGTCTGTGGCCGAGGCACACTGGACCTACACCTGGAGTTATGGTCTGAGGAGCAATTTCCTATGACAGCAGGAGCACTCTCGTGGTTATCCCACGCACCCTGACGGCACAGTTGTACGTCGGTCTGGTGATTCAACTTGTTGTGCTGCCATTCATGAACATCATTCCAGGGGGTGTTTTCCAACAGGATAACGCTCGCCCGCATACCGCTGTTGTAACCCAACATGCTCTACAGAGTGTCGACATGTTGCCGTGCCCTGCTTGATAACCAGATCTTTCACCAATCGAGCACATATGGGACATCATTGAACGACAACTCCAGCGTCACCCCCAACCAGCATTAACCGTCCCTGTATTGACCGACCAAGTGCAACAGGCATGGAACTCCATCCCACAAACTGACATCCAGCACCTGTACGACACAATGCATGAACGTTTGCGTGCTTGCATTCAACATTCTGGCGGTTACACCGGTTATTAATATACCAGCATTTCACATTTAAAATGGCTCTTCTCGCGCTTACATTAAGCTCTGATCTTGAAACCTTAATCGATTAAATATGTTACCTACACAAATGTATTGCCGCCATTTCATTCCTCTACAACTATTTTTTCGTGGTGTTGGGATTTTTTTTCCGTCAGTGTATATTTAAACTAATTACATAAATGGTACACTTGATAAAACGAAAGAATTCCCAAAAGACCTCAAATTTTGGTTATTTAACTTGCCCGTGGGCAACTTTGTTCACACACATTCCAGAGGTATCCACTGCAATATAAAAAGCCCCGACATGACGTCATCAACTGCACTGCCAACTAATGTAGCGAATTACCTTCAAGGATTTTTGCGTGACTGATTACCCAAGAAATCGTGACGGGCTGCGGTGCGAAGGCGGTGTGAAACTGTTTGTGGCTGCGCGAAGATGTGTTTTTAGGTAATCCGCGTTCTCTTAACGACATACGTTATTGAATGAGTCTTCACATCTGGGAAGATATTTTGCACAAGAAGATAACGTTCGTAACAGTGCATTTTCGATGGCAACGTTTTTCGTCTGAATGACATGACACAACTGTGCATAGAGGCGTCATTTAGCAAATCATGGGTAATAACTAACTAAACTGTTCGACGACGTTATTCCACAAGTAGTGCGCAAAGATGGTTGTTGTGTAGATTATAACCCCAACTGAATTGTAAACAGTGTGTATGCATTAACACAAAGTGTTCATGACCAACACAATAACACGTTAGAGATGGATTTGCGTACGGAGTATATACGACCAAACCTGGTGCGACAAATTTTCAGGGTCGATGGTTTTTTTGAAGTAAAATGGCAATGAAAAGGGCACATATTTTCCGTTAAACTAATTCTTCAGTGCTCATAGTTCTGTGTTTTCTAAAAATTAAAGCCGATTCGCACAGGGGGTCTTCTGCAGGTTTTGAACTCATCAGCAACTCGTTTCTTTTTCTTCTGCATCTAATAACTTGGAACTGAATTCAAAAAACAACTCCACGCTTGTGACCTATTAGTGCTAGCTTTTCTCTTTCTATTTAGTTGTGTGGAGCTCAACGTAGGTAACGGAACAAATCTGTGGGTTTCTGCAGGTACTATCCAGGTGACGGTAAAGAGTATATTCGTTGTTGCAGGCGCATCTCAGAAATAAAGCATGTCAGAGCAAGACTGTGCGTGAAAGGAAGCTTTGTTTAGCGTCCCATATTCATTGAGAACATCGATTTACAACTAAGGGCATTTAGTGAAAGATTGGAACTCAAAGAAGTCATGAATTGCAGAATCAAGCCAGGGATCGAAAATTATTTTTCGCGTATTTGGCTCCAGATTAACTGAAATGAGAATTCACTAGTTCCAACTTACTTTGATCTATACTTCAAGTCGCCCTAAGAATATACTGTTGTTAAGCCTGGGTGCCTTATCACAACCTCTCCGTGAAACACAAGAAAGATATCAATCCGCGTTACAATGCACTCCTACTGTTTCCTTTCTGTCAAGCAATTAAACTCGCACTGACCCCCTTCCACCACCCACCCATACATCACACAAGCAGTTGGGATTGTGAATGGGAGTGTAGTGGTGTCCGAACTTCTTCCCCTACTGCTTGTTTAAGTAACCTTACCCTGGAGTTTCCCCGATTGTCGATTTATTTTCTCTCTGTCGTGAATGTTGGGAGAGGCCTCAAGAAACGCATATAGCGTATTCAATCCGTTTATTTTTGTGGCGTAATAAGCTCTTAAGATTCGCCAAGGTTTCGCACTCCACTGGGAAAGCTTTATGCCTACCATTTTTATGGGTACCATTGCCTTGAAAAAGCCTCCCAGTGGAGTGCGAAAGCTTGGCGAATCTTTGTACTTATTACGCCACAAACATAAACGGATTTAATACGCTAAATGCGTTTCTTGAGTATTCATAGTCTGGTGTATTTAAAATAACGTTGGGAGAGGCCGTCCACTCCTTCCCAAGTTGTTTCCTAGCTGGACAGAAGCAGCCGAAAGGGCAAGACTTTTTCTCGATTAACTTCTCATATCAAATTTATTTCTAAAAACACTCTGACTTTTGGAAAATTTGTTTTAGATAGCAATTTCGTCCGTTAAACAGCTGAGCAAACAAAATTGTTTTCTGAGGAATAATTTTGCTGCTTTTCGCTCTAAACGCCAAGGACTATTTACCTTGGCGGAGGTAGCTATTCCATACCTTACATAGTGGTACACCCTTAGGTTGACTCCGAGTACAGTCCCATGCTAATTAGGATAAAGCTCAAATTTAGGAAATGTCGAGAATACAAATTATGACATGCAGACAAAACATTCTTTATCTGCCCTTACGATAAAGCCCACCCACATCTAACTTCAGGGGCTGTTTATCTTTCACTCCCCAAATGCACCAGCACTGTAAAGTAGGCAGCGTTGATCAATATCTCTTTTTCTCCTGACCTTTCCCTCCCCAACACTTCGTACTCCACACCACAGCAGATGCGGTTCCTGAAGCAGAAATGTTAGACGTCGAAACGTGTATGGTTCAACAGATGTATGAATACCTAATGTAAAAAAAGCATGTAAAATCTCTGAGAAAATACACAAACTTAAGTGCCATAGCTTTGGAAAAACAAACTTTTAAACGGTAATCCTGGGCTAAAATTTTTTTTATTTTGCTGTAGTCTGAACATAAACCAATTGTTAGCCGATTTTTTCGACCCCTGCAAGCGTCAGAGGTCTGCAAGAGCCCGGCCGGATTTTTTTTTTTTTTTTTTATTTATTTTGATCAGTTAAGTGAAGATTTCCAAGCTCTGGCAGAGCCGGGCCTATGCGGGAAGTTTTATCATTTTGCTTCTGGATTAAAGAAACGCGTCTCGATTGGGGGGGGGGGATGAAGACTATGGAAATAATTAAATTTCGAAGATTACTAAATGGTACGTAAGATATGCCACTGCATGCGTTGATTAATTACAGTTAAAACCGGCAAGTCTAGCTGTAACATGCCATATACCCTGAAGTGAACCGGTTTGTTTCTTTAAAAGATGAAACCAAATTCTGTTTTTACTTCGTTGGCTTTAATTTCCTTTTAACACGTCAAGATTTTTACTCTCGATGTAGTTACTTCATGACGTTGTGGGATTTTTCTGAAATTCATATTTCGATAGGAAACTCATGAATGACCATTTAACACCTAGAACAGCGGCAGCGAGCGGTCATCTGCAATGTAAAAAATTCAGAAATTCACGGACAACTTTCCGTCATTTCTTTCGTGAATTAACGAAGCATGTTTCTGATTCAACCGTTTCCGTGAAATGGTGGAAAAAAAAAACCTGAAAAATTTCACGGATTCTTCATACCACGGGAAAATTCTGAATTTTCAGAAACCTTTCCGCAATTCATTTCGTATATTAACGGGAAATCTCCGTTCTCACTTTTTCCGTATCCGTATGACGAGAAATTACCGGTAATAAGAGCGATTGGTAAGAATACTTGAGGTTTGATTAACTTTTAAATCTCAATCATCTGTCGAATTTTGAAATTCCGTAGCGAGATCGGATATTGTGGATAGCATATAGCATGGATTTTGTTTATTGTGGCACAGGATATTTCTTCTCTTTTCCCCTATTTGGTGCACTATACTCCAATTCACCCTAAAAGTGTACTGTTGGTAAAGGTGAGAGAGCCTTATCACGACTCGTCGTCGAACGCAAGAACGGTATCCATGCGCGTTAATGTGCTCTTCTACTGTTTCCTTTTTGACCCCCCCCCCGCACACATCTCACAAGCAGTGTAGATTGTGAGCCGGCGTCTGGTGGAGGCCGAACTGCTTTCCCTATACCGCCTGTTTCACCCTTCGAGTTTCCCCGACTGTCAATTTATTGTCTCTGTGTTGCTCATGTTGGGAGAGGTTTTCCTCCACCACTTCTCTCTGTTTGAATTGTATCCCAAGTGGGTAGAAAAAGCCGTATTGATTTAGCAGCTTCTCGTAAAAAATTTATTTCCAAAAGCGCACTAACTTCTGGAACTTTTTTATAGATGGCAATTTTGTCTGATAAACTGCTGAGTAAACAAAAATGGATTCTGAGCAATAATTCTACTAGTTTTCGCTCAAAACTCTAGGGACTACTTTTCGTAGCGAAGATAGCTGTTTTGCACCTTACATAGTGGTACACTCTTAGGTTGACTCCGAGTATAGCTACTTATTATGTATTGTGTTACTGTAAGAAAACGGGTACTTATTGTACCCGGTTTCTTACAGTAACACAATATACCTCGATGTCTGTGTATCAGTCTTTGTACAACTTAAGGCAAAAGCTTTTTTAACTATCAAGAGTATATTTTATATTTAGTTTTTTTATTGTGAAATAATACTATAAAAAATCACATTTCACCTTTGTAACGTACCAGGAGATGTGACGTACCTGCCCGAAGGACGCACACGACATAAAGGCAGATAGGAATCAGAATAAAATGTCCGCGTAGCGCAATTGGTAGAGCAACTTATTCCGGAATGAGGGGACCCGGGTTCAAATCCTGGCGCGGACAGAAAATGACGGAGAAATTTACTTCGTTATAATGGCGCCCGAACTATCCGGGTGACCCGACCGTTCAAAATCTCGCAATGGTGTGATGTTATTTCCACACCGCGAGATAGGAAAAATAAGAGAGTCCTTTCTCCAGCACTTCGAAAAAAAAAATAAATAAATAAATAAAAAAATAAGGGGGAGATGATGTAACGTACCAGGAGATGTGACGTACCTGCCCGAAGGACGCACACGACATAAAGGCAGATAGGAATCAGAATAAAATGTCCGCGTAGCTCAATTGGTAGAGCAACTTATTCCGGAATGAGGGGACCCGGGTTTGAATCCTGGCGCGGATAAAAATGACGGAGAAATTTACTTCGTTATACCTTTTTTAAATATAACTGAATGTCGTTGTCGGTTTAAAAAATCAAATTGCAAAGCATTTTGTTGCTTCGAAAAATCACGATGGAAAATGCTTAATTTGTGAAAAGTTCTCCTACAGAAAAAAGAAAAAATATTACAAACCTATTCAGAAAAATAAAATGATTAAATCACTCGCATCAATGACAAAAAACAAAATTTCATCGTCGCGAAATTTGTTTTACGATCGATGTACGCGGCGCGGATTGCCTCGTGGTTCAGTTGTTAAAGGCGCGAGTCACATGTTGAGCTAGCTCTAACGACTGGGGTTCGATCCTGACCTCAGCGGAAGGGTTATCTGGGGTAAGTGCTGAAAAGTACAGGGTCGTCGATTTTGCGGAATTTCAGTCCTAACACGGAAAAACCTGAAATGGACTTTTCTGAAATAAACGAAATTTCAGCTTCACGAAACCAGATGACCAAGTTTCTGGCTCAATATACTGCTACAACGGAGGTGAGGAAGTTCGAAGTCTTTGTTTAGAATTTAAGGATGGAGGCTACTTTGTTTATACCTAAGTGTGGAAGAAGAAATACGTTTACATTTGAAACAGGGTAGGTAGTCGTATCTACACTGTAAAAATTAAGTGGTGTGAAATCACGGAACATTTCTGAAAATAACGTGCAGCAAATTTGCCTGTAGGTGTCCGTCTTTTTCAGAAATTCCCATTTTTGGAAGTGCCCATTTATTTTAACTTCCGTATTTTAACAGATTTTCGGTAGTCAGAAATTCCATTTATTTCAGAATAATCCATTTTAGGTTTTTCCGTATTTAAACTGAAATTCCGCAAAATCGACGACCCTGCATTTTTCAGCCCTTACCCCAGATAATCCTTCCGCTGTAGTCAGTATCGAATCCCCGTCGTTTAGGTTGGTAACTCAGCCGTTAACCACTGAGCCACAAACGCTCGCAGATCAGAATTTCGTACATTGTAAAACAAATTGCGCGACGATGATTATTATTATTATTATTTTTTTTTTGTTAATGCGAGTGATTTTGTCATTTTAATTTCTGTTGAATGTTATTATTTTTCAGAATAGGTTTGTAATATATATATATATATATATATATATTTTTTTTTTACTGTAGGAAGACTTTCTCCAAATTGAGCATTTTTCATCGTGATTTTTCGAAGCAGCAAAATGCTTTGCAATTTGATTTTTTTAAACTGACAATGACTTTCAGTTATCTTTAAAAAAGGTGAAATGTACTTTTTTTATAGCTTTAATTCACACACACACACACACAACAACACACAACAACAACAACAACAACAACAACCCCTAGATATAAAATTTACTCTTAATAGCTATAATAGTTTTTGTCTTAAAGAATCCAGAGACATCGTGTAATTATCTGTAGAATAAGTAAAGTACCAGGTTTCTTACATTAACACAATATATATTAAATAGGTGGCTCACTAAATAGGGGAGAGGGAAAGAAATATCCTGTGCCACAATAAACAAAATTCATGCGATATGCTATCCACAATATCCGATCTCGCTACGGAACTTCAAAATACGACAGACAATCGAAATTTATAGCTTAAACAAACCTGAAGTATTCTCACCAATCGCTCCTATTATTACCGGTGATTTCTCGCCATACCGTCACGGAAAAAGCGGGAACGGAGTTTTTCCATCAATATACGAAATGAATTGCGGAAATGTTTCTGAAAATTCAGAATTTTCCGTTAACACATCTCTAAAACGGTAATTTACTGTCAATATAAGAAAGAAACTGCGGGAAGATTTCTGAAAATTCAGAATTTTCCGTTAACACATCTCTAAAACGGTAATTTACTGTCAACATAAGAAAGAAACTGCGGGAAGATTTCGGAAAATTCAGAATTCTCCCGTGGTACGAAAAATTCGTGAAATTCAGGTTTTTTTTTCTGTCATTTCACGGAAAAGGTTGTATCAGAAAAAATGCTTCGTTAATTCTCGAAAGAAATGACGGGAAATGGCTTGTAAATTTCAGAAATGTTTTTACGGTCTAAACCTCACGCCCGGTAGGAATTTCCACGGGGAAATAGCGAGTCTCGCTGCGCTACATACCATTTATTACTAAGGTAATTCAGTACAGTAGAGTAGCATTGTATCTCCTAAGGAAGCCATGCTTTATTTGCAGTAAGTGGAAAAGAACCCGGGATGAACGCATGGGCCGACCGAGCCCGGGCTTTCCGTAGCTGGTGCGAACCAATGCCAACTGTTCTGTTGGAAGGGTCACGTCCACCTATAGCGACCCTTGCAACTAAATCGGCAATGGCACTTTGCAAGTCCTGATAATGATGATTCTATTTACGAACCCACGCTACTTTGAATCTTTGTGTACTTTTGAGAGCTTTTTTAAACATTTTTTTACAAAATTGCTCTAAACACAAAAATGATCAAATTTCACAAAAATTGGTATCATCTTTAAAAATCTGAATCGACCCCTCTTATACATCACTGTAAAAAAATTCTGAAATTCACGAGCTACTTTCTGTGATTTCTTTCGTGAATTAACGAAGCATATTTCTGATGCAACCTGTTTTGTGAAGTGACGGAAAGAAACTTGAATTGCACGGATTTTTCGTACGGCAGAAAAATTCTGAATTTTTAGAAACCTTTCCGCAATCCCTTTCGTATATTAACGAGAAAACTCCATTCCCACTTTTTCCATAACCATATGACTAAAACATTCTGGTAATGAGAATGATTCGCGGGAATGCTTTAGGTTTGACTAACTGTAAAATTTCAATCGTCTGTCGATTGAAATTTTGAAGTTCTTTAGCGAGATCGGGTATTGTAGATAGCATATCACATGAACTTTGATTGCTGTGGCACAGAATATTTCGTCTCCTCTCTCCCATTTTGTGGACCAGCTATTATATATGGTGTTACTGTAAGAATCCGGGTATTTAACGTATTGTACAGGTGATTGTACGATGTCTATATGTATCAGTCTTTAAACCCTGTATGACAAAAGCTATTGTACGTATGAAGAGTAAATATTATACATATTTTGTATTTAGGAGTTTTGTGAAATAATACTATAAAACAGTCCATTTCAGCTTTTCTTAAAGATAATTGAAAGTCATTGGCAGTTTAAAAAGATCCGAAGTTCCAAAGCGGTTCTGTCGCTTCGAAAAATCACGATGAAAATACTTAATTTGTGGTAAGTGCTTCTTCTACAGGAAAAATGACAAACCTATTAAAGAAAATAAACCCCAACAGGAAATGACTAAATCACTCGCACTAATGACGAGAAAAAATTCATCATCGGGCAATTAGTTTTACCATGAACCTGTTGCTGTTCTGATCATTCGTCCGAGAAAGGATCCGGGTTCGAATCCCGTTGAGGCATGGATGTTGTGTTTGTCTTACGACACTGGTTCTCTCCCTTCCCTGGAGTCAGTGGCCCTAAATTAGGGATGGGCGACTGCTTGTAGCCCATTGAGTTGCTCACGGTGGTCGTTAAATCACCAATGAAAAAAAAAAAATAAAAAAAATAACGTGTTGCGGATTTCTGAGTTTTTCTGGACGTTGGCTGGATCTCCGCCGCTGCGATAGGATTATCTGATGTAAAGGGTGAATAATTCAGCGTTTTCGATTTTGGGATACTTCTGCATAAATACGTAGAAACCTGAAACTGTCTTTTCTGAAATAAACGGAATTTCTGTGAAAATACGGAAGTTAAAAAAAAATAGCCACTTTTGAAAAGCGACATTTCATTAAAAGAGAAACTTCGACCATCTTTTCTAGATGTGAGATTACTGAAAGGTATGTATGTTCATATAGGCACAAAAATTGTAGATTAAATTTTATAAATCGCGCCTGTTAAAATATCTTAAAGCAAACTTGCTTTCAAGGTTGCTTTATGATATGCATGAATCTTTGCATGACATTGTGCAGAGATTCATCACTCCCTCCATAAAAATTTTGATTTCTTTGAAAATAGTTAATTGTCAGTTAAAGCAGGTCAGAATAGAGTCTTGGTTCGGCTTGTTTGACCTGTTGACCCGTAGAGTTTACTCTTCGATATTAAGTCCGTTGAGCCTAGTTTTTTTATCATTGCTTAGCATCATTAATATTATTTATTGACTTTTCTGAATTGATCAGGAATAACAGCAAACAGCGTTTATTAAATGTTACCCATAAAATGGAAAAGGCTCATTCCATGATGAGTACGGTGTTTTAGTGTTTTAGTCTTTAATAATTCAATGATCACACAGACGTGTTGCTGCTTCGCTTATTTGTTGATTTTTTTTTTTTTTTTTTAATTTTCCTGCACGAAAACGTTGCAGGGTGTTGTAAACCCGGGTATAAATGAGCTGGTATTATTATGGAGAGTCTTGGGACTTGGATATCATAAACTGAGGAGTTGTAAAATCATGGTGTGCGAGTATTCGTAGGACGTCGTAAAAGAGGCATAAATCGGAGCATCGTTATTTGGAATGTGATATCAGTGCGGCGTAAATTGATGGTTCGGTTATTGGGCAGGGTTCATTATAGGTGTTTTTCGCGGGGAGGAGACTCCCCCACCTGCTGTCATGCCAGAATTCTGCACCCCTACCGGCATTTAAGTTTTAAAAACTCTCTTCGTGACGCATCCGAAATTGATTCCGTTTAGGTAAATAAATAAGGAAAAAAAAAAAATTATGTTTTTACCTTTTGAGTTAAAAATTGCCTTTTTTCTTGTCTTTTCTTTCAAAGTCAGCGTCGTGACCTTTTACAGCTAATTACCTCGTTAGTTAAGTCCCTTTCTTTTCAAAATCTGCGCCCATTTATAATCTTAAAATGGACCTTGAACTCTCTCTCTCTCTCTTGGATATGCTTCCATTAATGATACATCATTAAGCAGGGGTTTAGTAAATTGGAATTTTATGTACTGGGCTATTTGGGAGAGGCGACTGTCGTGAACATGAAGGGTCATAAAAGGTCACCCGTCCCTAATTTGGAGTCGCTGGTTCCTGACTAGAGAGAGAGAGGGTCAGTCGTTTATGTTCTAGATCTGTATGTGGTGCAATATCCGTACAAGTAGAAACTCGGGCTGTTTTCGTACAAACGGATAAAACCTTCTAACGAAGTGTAAGTTTCGTATTAATCCTTTGCGTGTATCGCACTTTTGTGTAAATGTGAAGGCATATACTCATTTTTACTTCACTTGCAATGTACAGTGTAGACATACAAACGAAGAACGTCTGAATGGCAAACGAAAGACATTCGGGATGCAACTTATCTGAAACACAAAAACAGCTGATTTTGTAAACATCGGAAATCAGATTAGCTGTTGTTGTTTTTTCTAAATGAGGAACACATTTATTCACTGTATTTTATGATAATATAAGCACACCGGACAAAAAATTAGTCACCCCTGGCCGAATTTACGGGTGACGACTCTTCTTGCCTTGATAATGGGCACGAATCCGGTGTGGTAGAAACTCCACGAATTTGTGGACGTATTGAACATCGATTTGCAACCACTCGGGCGTCAATTGGTCTCGAAGTTCCGCCAGAGTACGTGGGAGTATATTCCGGCGTTTCACCTTCTGTTTCAAATGATCCCACAGATTTTCAATAGGATTTAAATCTGGGGATTCGGCAGTCCATTCGAGGTGACACAGTGTTGCTGATTGTTCGCCGTGTCACTCAGACACAGTTTTAGCCCTGTGCACACGGCAATTGTCTTGGAAGACAGGAGTGGCAATGTGATGCTGTTCCTGGAGATGTAGGGCAAAGAGCAACACTTCTTCATGCAGAATGTGGAGGTACGCATGCTGGTTCAAATTCATTGTCACCGCATTCAGAGAACCCAATTCATGGTGCGAAAAACATCCCCAAAACATCACAGACCCCCCCCCTCCAGCTTGAACAACACCTTCGACACAATCACCACCTTCGACACAATCAGGATTAAAGACTTCATTTGGCCTGCGATGCACTTGTCGCTCGCCATTATTGGAGTACAAACAAAAACGAGACTCGTCAGACCAAATTACTCGTTTTCAGTCCTCCACAGTAAAGTTTTGGTACCCCAGAGTCCATTGATAACGTGCGACGTTGTGACTTGCTGTTAAAAGAAGCCTCTTCCATGGTACTCTGCTCCAGATGTCCATCGCATGCAGTTCTCGTCGCAATGTCCTTTTGGAAATTCGTTGGTGTGGACTTTCATTGACTGTTTGGAGCAATTTTTGCTTGGTTTGAAACCGATTTGCGGTTACTAGGCGTGAAACATGGCGGCGGTCCCTGTTGGTGAGAATCGTTTTCCGGCCACAGTTACGTCGCCGATTTTCAGTTGACTGCCAACTACATTACTGTTTGTAGACCCGCTAGACAGTACGCTTCGACACACCAACAAATTAGGCGACTTCATTCACTTTGTGTCCGTGGGCACGGCCAAACACGATGGCTTCTTTTTGCCACTCAGTAACGTCTGTCTTACGACCCATATTGCAGACTAAATTCAACACACACGTTGCTGTTCACCACCACACGAGATAGAAATGATTCTGTAGATCACGTCAGTGCTATTTATATCCCACCAATGCTATCACGGCGCCCTCTGTGCAACCGGTAACTTCTTACTGTCATTTCGGTTAGGAGTGACTGATTTTTTGTCCGGTGTGCTTATATGCATTGAATTGGAGGCCTTGGAAAAAAAGACGATGTCTTCACTAGTACAAAACTCCAAACACATGAAATGAAACGAAATAATTGGACTTTACAAAATTAAATTAATAAAATGAGTTAAAAAAGCCTTTAAAACTCGCGCGCACCACGCACACCACTAGCAAGCGCAACAAATTTTAATGTAGCGGGACAAGAATGCGCTAACATATACCTAGCTCTCTCCACATGAAGTAGAAAATTTAGAGGTTAGCCCAGAATGTCTCGTAGAAAAAAAAGGAAGAAAGCCTAATAAAACGTTAAAAAAACCGCCTAGCAAATTTAGAGGGGCAGAACACACACGCGCGCGCGCACACACACACACACGCACACACACACACACACACACACACACACACAACAACAACAACAAACACACTTAAGCGCGCGCCCGCGCAGTTTAAAGCCAACAGAAGGAAAAGGAAAAAAAAAAAAAAAGTAAATTTAGAATACACTAAGGTATCTCTTAAATATCGGGAGATTATTAACCTCTTTTGTAATCCCTAGACATTTATTCTCTAGAGTGGGTGTAACAGAACAACATATTTTTATATTTTTCAGTTCTGGCAAAGGGTATTGTCATCGTATTCAAAATTTAATATATAATCTATGCGTGTTTTATTAACATGGGTGAAAATTTTCCGTGCGGAGGACATAATACCGTGTTTGACAAATTTCCGAAAACGGAAGTTAGACGGAACGAAAATCTCTCCCGTAACAGTAAAAAAAAAAAAAAAATTCTCGCGTTGTTTCCTCTATCATGTATTGTTAAATCAATCCATTTCGTGAATGTTTGTCTCTCATCTTCATATGGAAGGCAAATCGAAAGATTTTACTTTGTATTTGGAGCTTTGCGTTCGTTGGTGCTCCGCGATTTGTATCAACGAATTCGTGTTCTATGCGTTGTTGCGAAAACGCTGCTTTCAATCGGAGTGAAGCATGGGCGGGGCCAATGTACCTCCTTGCGTGTGCACGATCACGGCGTGGGTCAAATTGACTGACCTTGACTTGACTATTGAGACTTCTCTTTTTATTTCTGCAAGGCAGCCTCAATACTTTTTTTTTCTTTTTTTATTGGAGGTTTAACGACCACTGTGAGCAACTCAATGGGCTATAAGCAGTCGTCCGTCCCTAATTTAGGGCCACTGACTCCAGGGAAGGGAGGAAGCTAGTGCCATAAGACGAACACAACATCCATGCCTCACGGGATTCGAACCCGGACCTTTCACGGACGAATGGTCATAAGCCAGCGCTTAGACGACTGCGCCACTTCATTGGATTGAATGAACACCTAAATGGGTGGTGGGATTACATTAAAAAATGAAGATGATGGCGGCAAATGCGGGCACAGTCCTCATTTGTTACGGTTTAAAGGCCGAGGGATGGATTTTCAATCTTGGCAATGCCTCCTAGCTTTCTCACCCATGTCTATTAATATCAATCAAATCTACATTAATGTTCCCATATGAATTAATACAGTAGATCTGTCCAATATCAGATATTCAGCCTCCGACTAAATCACTTCGTTAGAAATCTGTACAGGGTCCCTCCTCCTAAAACCCACCATATTTTTCCATTATAACGCCGCGGCGCTAAACTTGGTTTACAGACATGCAGCTCCGAAATGGGGCATTTAACTATGTTCAGAACAATAACATTACAAATTTCAACCATCGTTCGCGGTGCATGTTAGAAAAAGCGTTTCGTGAATCGTTTATAGCTGACATTAGGCTATACAAAATTTAGGGTACTTGACTTCCTTAAGATTTGCAATGGAAGCCTCGCGCGGTCGGGCAAGTGAAATCTCGAAACCTGATATCACATTATGAACCATAAAAAGGTTTTTCGTTCCTGCATACAGTGGGTTGTTTCCGAATTTAGAAAACTGTAAGATATCGTTTTTGGTCAAAAATTCGAGGATACACGAGATTCTCCCGTGTGTGTTCGAAAACCGTCATTTGTTGAGATGATTTGCGTCAGTATGAACAAACACTCTGACTTCGAAGCTCGGCAGAAAGATCAGCGATCCTTTTAACGGTATTATGTCTGGCCGATTCAAGCAGATGATCTCGCAACCCTGTAAATACACCTAACAACAGTCTCTGATGAAAGCTACCATTGTAAGGAATCGCGATTTCATCTCAACAAATCATCATAGTCTTCTGAAGCACTTTATAATAACAGATGATCCTATCTATGTATCGGCGGTGGATAAAATGGTCCACACGCACAGGCACGCGTAAAAGAAACAAAAATCCTTTGTGATATGTCTATTTTCGGCTTTAAATGCGGTGCGGCGTTATTTCCGATAAGAAAACAAGGAAATAAAAAAATCAAAGGGGCACAGTAGCAACTGTGCCGCAACCTACAACGTTGAACAACGTCAACTGTCACTATTTCATGGTACTATATATCTCACTAGTTCTACGTACGTCCTTAAAGTATTCAGCGAAGGACACTTGATGTAGCTCTATTCGTTGTAGGTTGCGGCACAGTTGCTACTGTTCCCCTTTGATTTTTTTCTCTTCTATTTCCCCCTCCCTCCCCAACCCCCAAACCCTCTTTTGACCTCGTGCTTGACGCTCTTCATTTTTTTATCTAAAAAATAAGTACTTCACTTTATTTCGGTTTATCACATACATCCGTTAGCTCTGACCGACGGAATGCGGGGCTGAGGTCATCGCTATCATTATCTATTCACTAGTTATCAACCTTAAAACGGCGTGCGGCGAAACAAAATCACGCGAAATTTACCTTAACTTTCTAACGCTACTATATCGAAGGGTTAAGTGGTGAAAGGTTGAAACTTGTTTTGCTATAATGGGGCTCTATAAACTACCAAATGATGTATTATTTATTACTCTACTATTATTAGTTTCGAAGATATATCAAAGTGTGGCATGTTTTTGTTGCATCCTTGCTCCCGATGTTACTTCCCTATCCAGCGCGGGGAAAGACGTAGTTCTACGTCAAAATGGAACTGCGGCGTCATACTTAGTGCGGCGTTATTCTCGGAAAATACGGTATATGGAACTTGCGCTGCGTCAGAAATCTTTAATCCACTTGGACATAAATGGCACGTACGGATCTAGGGCAATACCGGGCCTGCCAGCTCCGTAGGACAAACGCACCACTGGTGCCACGTCCGGAATTCGAATCCAGTGCCATCTCGAACGATCAGATCATATGTAGAGGATTTTAGCAAGGGAGTGTCTGACCCCAGGTCTTAAACAACCGTTAGAAATAGGAAGCTAGGAGATTTGGGCTAGAGTGCCGCATAGGAAAGTGACACGGAAGCGAGGTAGAAAGGGTGTGGAAGACGCCCTTATTTATTACCGGGTGGCCAGTACCCGGGGTCCGACGACTTAACGTGCCCATCCGACGCACGGCTGGTATTTAGTGGATCGAACCTGAGGTTACATCCATGGCAGTCACGAACGCTGACCACTAGGCCACCCGCGGCCCCAACTCCAACGATCAGCTGAACAAGCCTACGTGATATACGCTCACTGAATGGCGAATTTACTGGAAACATCTTAATGTAATTTATACCAATGGAATTCTTCTGTGTAGTCGCCATAGGTTTCAAACTATTTTTGTGGGAACTTTACCTGGGAAAGAGAGAGTAGTTGAATTTGACAGAATGCGTGTAACCGAATAAATTTTCCATCAGTTTGCTGTAATTGAATTAAGGAAGACACTCAGTGTTTGTAAGATGGAGAATAGATTTCACGGCTTGAAGTTTTCGTGACCTGTTATTTGATGAATAGCTGATGCTAAATTTGATGCGCCATTGTACTGGTTTATGGAATTCCATCTCCTCTGTAATGTAATTATTATGTATGGAAATGCCGTTTCATAAACTGCAAATCCTGGAAGTGTCGCTTCCCATAAGATGTATCGTGCGGTTGTACTTCAAATGAAATACACATAGTGCGTGACGTGCTTTTCCACTTGAAATGTTCCTAGAGTTCTGTGTCATTTCTATGTTTGGAGAGATGAATAATTCGTGCTTCTGTCATGAACACAAAGTTTCTTTTCATCATTGATTTGCGAATAATAATCATCTATTCACCATTTCTTAGTGAATAGATGTTCAAAGTTATGATTTGTGTAAAGAAAAAGACAGTAATTTTTAAAGACATCACCTGTTATTGTGAATGAAATTTCATTATGTGAAAATCCTCCAAATACGTGGCATCAGTGAATAAAAAAAGACCTCTTTCCACGTTTTATCAACACATAGCAACAGAAGAATTGTTGTCTGGTCACCGCATGAGGATCCAAATTGCAGATCTCTCGATATCTAGCCAGAGAGTGTCTTCCTTAATTCGGTTACAGTGAACTGATGGAAAATTTAATCGGCTAGATTTCGAGAGATCTGCGATTTGGATCCTCCTGCGGTGACCAGAGAACAATTTATCTGTTGCCAAGTGGTGATAAAACGTGGAAAGAGAGTTGTATTTGAAATTTCATTCCCAACGTATTCGCTCATATTTCCCTTTTTTGAAAATCTTGAAATTTGCCAAAGGGAACTTTAGTTCTTCTGTGAAACCAAGGAAAAGATAGGCCGCCCCGGTGGCGCAGTGGTCTAAGCGATGGCATCTGAACATTCGTCCGAAACGGGTCCGGGTGAGGCATGGATGTTGTGTTTATCTTACGGCTGTGGCTCTCTCTCTCTTCCGTGGAACCAGTGGCCCAAAAGGAACGGGCGATTGCTTAAAGCCCATTGAGTTGCTCACGGTGGTCGTTAAACCTCCAATCAAAAAAAAAAAAATCTGAAATTTCTTCTGAAAGAAAAGAAATCTGAGCAAGAATGCTTTCATTGCTTTTTTTCTATGAATGTGGTAAAATAAATTCAAATGATGAGTACAATCTGTTCTAAATCACAATGTTGTTAACTTTTTTTTTTTTTTCTTCTTCATTGGGCATTACAGACATCAAATTGACGGAAGGTTCTATGAAACTAAAGAAATGTTAATGAAACACAAGTTCGTAAAATGCACAACTGCGTTAGAGAAAGTAAAGGTATTATTAATGTGGGTGACTTTCTTTGTTACGCTGCCCGCACAGCTGAAAATTGACGGTACATTATGATTCTGTGGTTGAAGCTCACAAACCGCAAAATAAAATAAAACAGCGCATATATTATATCCATCTGTGATTTGGAGGCGACGTTTACCAAAAATGCGTTCAATCTTCTCTTCCTGTTTTGTATTTACCTACATAGCTCAATTTTTTTTTTAATGAACCTAGGAGTAAACTCTCAAGAATTAATAATAAATTACCGCATTCATGCCTGCGGTTCTGCATGAGAACGGAAACAAAGGCGGTAAAATGAAAGGAGAGAAGAAAAAAATACAAGGAAAGAGACAAAATCTGGCTCTTCTAGAATTGTGCCAACTGTCTTCATAGCACAGACCTACAACTGATCACAGCGAGAGAAAAAGCATTTCTTTTTTCCTAAACACCTTCTCATTGTCCTTTGTCTGTGTGCTACTGCTTTGTTGTTAAGCGTTTCCTCGAGAAATAAATCTGTTAGAGGAAAAAATCCTTTGTCTGCAATCGAATTAGAAGTGTAGTCGTTGCAGCGAACGATTGCCAGTCTCCTAAGAAGCAAATCAGGTTGAACAGAGGCATTGGGGGATGAGCATATTTTGTTGTTTGGCCTCTAAAATTCTCTCGCGGATTCATTTTGCATTATTTCAACATACATAAGTTTCACCGTAGTGCACCCAACAGGGGTTGGGAGCAATTTTCGGAGCCCGTGGCAGTCCGAGCCCGTGGTATATCAGCCCGAGCCCGAAATTTATATTTGCAAGATAGAGCCCGAGCCCGAAATTTATATTTGCAAGATAGAGTCCGGGCCCGAAGGAGCCCGAAAACTAGCTAACCTGTCTATTAATAAAAAACAAAAACATCTCCTTTTTCACACTTCCATTCTCTCCTCTACCTGCAACTAACCAATGCATTTATCAAATGGGGAGTGGGGAAGGAAGGAACCTCTATGTATTTTTACAGTTTAACTTTTCCTTTGACCATTCGTTTCCACCTGAAGTGCTTCGGGTGGCCGGGCATTCAGAATGATCGGGTGGTGCTGCAGTTGTATGTTGCTCAAATAATGCTAATATTATCGGGCCATAACACGCTGCAATATATACGTTGCTAAATAGAATTAGCAGGGAGCTACTTTGTGGAGATAGGGGGTAAATTTTCGTCGGCATGCTATCAACTATCCAATATATATAGTTCTTGAAAAAGCTTTTACTTCTCTGCAGAAACACACTAATGCGCGGCCTATGGCATTTTCTACCCAAGCCAGGAATAAATAGCCATCTCGAGTGGCCTGTCCTCAACGAGAACCAGTTGCCCAAGAGTTCTTTTACCAATTGCAAAGTGTCTCGTATGATAAATCATATAAAATCACATTTATATATAAAAAATCTCTCTCGGTCTCCCACTCTGTAAGAGCCCGAGCCCACCCGAACCGTAGTAAATATTCTGCAGCCCGAGCGCGGGCTCTGCTCCGGGCATTCGGGCTCGGGCTTAGCCCGTCTCAGCTCTGGTGGTTAGTCCCAACGGGTCTGAACTTTTCCCCAGAAAATAAAAATTACGTTAAGGTGAAGGTGTGTGTTATTAAGCGTTGGACGAGAGAGAAATGAAAGAAAAAAAAAGTAAAAGATATTTGATTTTGTAAAAATAAAAAAAAAAAAAACAAAAAAACCCCCACCCATTTGATTATTGTACTTCTGTATGGATGAACATGACAACCTGCAGCTGAAATGGCTCCCCAAATAATTATCGAAACTCTCTGACAGACAGTCTGACGAACAGGCAGAGTAAAATAAACGCACCACCCATGCCTCGTCCGTGACTCAAATTAGCTAGAACCCCGCGTCTCTGACCACTCTGGCATCGGAACTGCATATGGTGCAAGTCTACGTGGGGTGAGAGTTAAGTTAGGTCCCTAAAGAGACTTGAAATCGCAGTTATCATATATGTGTCTCTATTCAGTTGCACTGTAAACCTCTGGGATATGCTGCTGATGTCGGACTAGTGAATTAATACGAGGAGTAAACGGTGCAATTTATTTTATATGCTGCAATTATTTATATTCCAAGAAATGAAATACAGAGGTTGATTGACCCAGTAGTCACGCTAAAAAAGGGTATCTGAAGTAGCTTTAACTTGCGGGGCAGGTGATGCAGCTGCCCCATAGCCCTGAGCTACTTTCTCCCTTCCCGTTAAACAAACTCGCTATGGGAAAGGGCTACAAAAAAACATTTAAAAAGGCTTGTAGTAAAATAGACTGATAACAGCTATAGCGAGCGAGTCCTTTTCTGCTGGTGATGAGATTCGAGCCTACACTTTGTTCTTTAAAGTCGGACATTCTACCGATTGAACTGCGCCGACAAAGTCTTTGCAACTTGTCGTTTCAACACGTGCGCCACCTGAGATGTAGGTACATTACACAGCGCGTAATCAGATATTAGGATACATTATCGCGAATTAATCAATTAAGCATAAGTAAGAACGGAATTTGGAAGTAAGGACATTAAAAGAAGAGGCCAGAATTATTTGAAAGCTATTTTCCTCCTCGTTATTTTTTCAGTCTATATATATATATATATATTGTGGGTTTAACGACTACCGTGAGCAACTCGACGGGCTATAAGCTGTCGCCAGTTCCAATATAGGGTCACTGGCTCCAGGGAAGGAAGAGAGCCAGTGCCGTATGACAAGCACAGTATCCATTCCTCAACGGGATTCGAACCAAGATCTATTGAATGGCCATAAGCCAGCGCGTAGACCACTGCACCACCGGGCCAGTTTCAGTCTACTTCACTGATCCGGATGTGGGTTTATTAAAAGTTGCCCAACATTTATCTGTCAGAAAGCTTCCAGCTTGAGGAACTCAACATTGCCGCCCCTCTGCCTGAGTGATCTATGGCGAAAATTTGGGCCCTTCTTCCGTATAGAGCCCGGATTTTAGTCCCTTCTAAGGGCATGGGCGGTGCGCTTTTCCGATGGAGCTGCCCCCCCCCCGTCCCCACCCCGTAACCAGTGGTTCCAAATTATGCATAGACGAGGGAAATAGATTTATCCACGATATCCTCATTTGAAAAAGAAAAAAAAAAAAAAAAAAAAAGAAAGAAAATGTCTACGAAATCCACATTTAGGATTTTGATCAAAATCAGTCTTCAGGAAAAAGTTCGCATGGTGAATCCTCCTCTACTAGACCAAAGGTCGCGAAAGGGAATTTGCCTGGGTTATCGTGTACGTCGCAAAACACACTGTGCCGCCCCGGTGGCGCAGTGGTCTAAGCGATGGCCTCTGATCATTCGTCCGAACGGGGTCCGGGTTCGAATCCCGGTGAGGCATGGTTGTTGTGTTTTTCTTACGGCACTGGCTCTCTCCCTTCCCTGGAACCAGTGACCCTAAATTAGGGACGGACGACTGCTTATAGCCCATTGAGTTGCTCACGGTGGTCGTTAAACCTCCAATAAAAAAAACAACAACAACAAAAAAAACACTGTTAAGAACAGGACTTACCCAACTGAAAAGAAAACTTAGATACCGGACTTCGAGCCAGAATCGAAGAACTGATTGCCACATTGAAAACATCCAGCCCGTTACGGGTGGAAAAAATGCCATCGTCAAAAAACAAAGCAATGATTATGCCCCAGAACAGTGTTTGGAATATACTGCGTACATATCGACAGGTAGATAGTGTTTGCAACGAGCAGGCTGTAACTCTACCTGAATGAACTTTAAGTTTTGTTGAAAAAATACTTAAAAAAAAAAAAAAAAGCGTTCCTGCAATGTATGTCTATTTATTAGGATATACCTAGAAAAGCACTTCTTCATTTTACAAAGCACATGCATGCTACGAATGTTAGGAAGTGGTGAAGTGAGTTGGGGATCACTGATGACTCCACCTGCCTACTGTTTAGAAACTGATCTCGTTTACGAAAAAAATGTGGTCGTTTGTATTCAGGACACAGTCGCCATGTATGTTTAGCCAGCCGGAAAGAAGGAGACTAACCGATCGTGTACTAAATGCAAAGAGGCAGTTTTGACATCAGCAGAGGATATGTTATGTTAAATGAACGCCTGGAATAATGAATATTTTGAACTAAAGGTTAATTAAATATTTGGTGAATGATTAGTGGTTGTGATGTTGCCAATGTGACACTAGTGACTTCAATTCGTCCAAGGAATGGCACTGAAAAAGCCACTCTCACTTCCCAAAGTTTTTTTTTTTTTTAAACGCGGGATTGTTGTTTTTAGCAGATGATTTCTCATTGCTGGTTCATGTCGAATGAAAGGAGAAAGTGATTATTCCATTTTATTCTGCGGGCGATTGAAAGAAATAAACCTACCTTCACGTTATTTTATTGACTAAAACGTCTAGGACGTACGTAAGAAATGGGAAATGTATTGTGATTTTGGATAACTGGAATTATTTCTTTGGTGACTCCAGAAATTGAAACAATTCTGAATTATTCTGGCGGATTTTGATGTCTTCCCGCAGCTGCTGCCACAGGGTGATTCAAAAGTCCCCAAACTCTGAATTGAAATATTTCTACCACGAATATAGTGATGTATGACTATTTTTACATACTCTATTAAGAATAAATAGACTGAAGCAAAAAGTTTTTTTGACTCACACCAAGTACAACATAGAAAACGTTATATATTGACCGGTGTGAGTAAAAGAGAAAAAAATAATAGAAAAACAGAATGTAGAAAGTGTCGAGAATACCGAGCCTTGGCTTTATCAAGGACCAGCAAAACTCTGCATTTTCTCACTTCCACAAAGACCTATTTGGAAATGGGTTTCTGCAAAGCCATAGATGCAAGTAATAAGCCCACCAAAAAATAAAAAAAAAATATATATATATATGTCATAACCTCCACAGAGTTGTATGACGAAGCTTTAGTTAACATTTTAGCACGCATCTATAACTTTCCTGGCCCAACCCATGCTCTTCATCTGTTATATTGACACTCATACTTACAGGTAATGAAAACCACTTTACAATAGATGATGGAGTTGTCCACCATTCTGTTGAAGACACAAATTCACCCGACGACACATGTTGGCGGACGCTCTTTTCAGCGTGTTGGCTGGTATGTCCCTCACGGCTGTAATGATGTTGTTCCGCAGGTCCTGTACCGTCTTAGGGTTGTTGTGGTAAACTGCGTCTTTCAAATAGCTCCACAAATAAAAGTCTGGTGAGCGAGTCGGCCAAAGTTTTTTCGAGATTAATCGGCCGTGGAAGAACTCACGGAGCATCTCCATTGTGTCCTTTGATGTGTGCCACGTTGCTCCATCTTGTTGAAACCAACAGTAACGTTCGTGTTCTTCCAGCATCGCTACAAATTGATGGATGATGTCTGCATACACAGCGGAATTTACAGTTGTGTCAAAAAAAAAAAAAAAAAAATGGCCCTACAATTCGCCGTCTAGACATGGCGCACCACACTCCAACTTTCTGACAGTGAAGTCCAACCTCATGCCATGCGTGTGGATTCTCCGCAGCCCATATGCGAGTGTTTTGGCTATTGACATATCCATTCAAATGAAACCATGTCTCGTCACTGAAAAAAGTGTTGTTAAGCTGGTTAGTCACATTGTTGCGCGTGAAACTCTTAAACCATTGGCAGTAGGCAATATGCATTTCCGAGCCCAAAGGATGTAACTCTTGCACTACTCGAAATATGTACGGCCGTAGCTTTAGACGTTTAGTAGCCCTCTGGCAGGCTGAATACGATGACCCACTCTTGAGACAGCCGCCGAAGTGACTTCCGGGGAGAGCGCTGCAGAGAAACGTGAAATTTCTCCAGAAACGTGGTCGTCACCACGGGCAGCCGGCCGCTTTTAGGCTTATACTGAACACTGAGACCGGTTCACTAGGTCATACACAGTTGTTTTCCCTGGTATAGGAGCATCAGGAAACTTCCTTTGAAAGAGCTGGATGCAACGTTGGTAAGATTTTTCCGCAAAATAAACTTCTAACAAAGCGACTCGGTTCTTGCGTGAGACTCATGGCTGACTGAACGTTACTGTTTGCCAACGCCCGCGTAAGCGTAGTGTCACGTGGTGTTATCACGTGGCGCAGCTCGTTCCCCAAGGTCACACACAACAGCCACAAGCAGCAGTATTCGGATATCTTTTATGGTTTTACAGAAAATACGTTTTAAAATATAGAGTTCGGGGACTTTTGAATCACCCTGTACTACCACACATAAACTAAAATCAACTATTACTGTTATTTTTGGCTTAAATATGCAATGTGAGATGGAAAAACAACTGAATTTAGGAATCTGGCAAGTAACCAATATGAAAAAGAAAGTGAAGATAAAACAAAAAATTATATCATCACACGAATAACCAAATAATCTATCGAATTCCTGCTAACACCAGGAGAACAGTACGTAAATCCATTTTTAGAGTTGTGTTTAGTCAATTCTTTTTCCACCTTTACTTGGGGCTTTCACCGGGATTAGCTTCTCGTTGTACCATAGCATGACATCCAAACGTTACCTGAGGGAGTACGTCACAATCCCTCCAATAGGCATCTTTATCTGAAATACGATACGCTAATGTTATCGATGAAATACATCCTATTACTTTTCACTGCCTATATGTTAAGACGGGTTTATTTTTAGAGCTTTAGACACCAGAAATTAGGATAGAAATTATGCTTGAGATTTATATAGGAAAACGTTAGTAGAAAATGTTATGCTGTAAAAAAATTTATTTGTTTAAGCGCTGAGCAGTTTTTCTTGTAAACACATTAATTTCCAAAAAGCCTTAAGGTGGTTCCACCTAAAATATCTACCTTATGTTTCTAATTGTAAAACTTCTTTGCATATTTTCTTCGCAATTAATGTATTCCCAAGGATGAAAATTTGTACATCGAAAAAACTAACTTTAAGTTATAGCATGGGATGCTTAATACTTGCTAAAACATAACCATAATTATATTAACCATCAATCATGTTCGTTTGAGTGATGTTCTAGTGAGGTAGCAAATCAGTTTATGGCTGCTATACTGGCAAGCGGATCTCCCGAAAAACTGTCGCCAGACGTTTGCATGAAGGAGGACTATATGCCCGCCGTCCTGCTGTGTGCATCCCATTGTCCAGACGTCACCGTACCGCCCGTTTGCAATGGTGCCATCAACATCGCAATTGGACTGATAACGACTGGTCTGCTGTCCTCTTCTCAGATGAGAGTAGATACAGTCTATCGTGTGATTGTCGACGACAACTGATCTGGCGTGATAGTGGTACTGCATATTGTCCAGCAAACATACAGGAAAGGGACCGATATCCGACATGTAGTGTCATGGTATGGGCTGGCATCATGATCAATGGCCGTACGTCCCTCTATGTGCTTCCAACTGGGACTATGACTGGCCAACGATACATTAATGATGTTCTGTTACCTCATGTACGCATGTTCCGTGGTGCTGTCGGTGATAGATTCATTTTCATGGACGACAACGCAACATGTCATCGAACAGTCGCTGTCCAGGAGTGTCTTGAGAGCGAGGATATTCAACGCCTTGTATTGGCCAGCACGTTCTCCAGATCTGAATCCCATTGAAAATGTGTGGGATGCTTTGGGGAGGAGTCTTGCTGGTCGCCAATGCCCTCCAATAAACAAGGACACCCTCATCCGTGCACTGACAGAGGAATGGGATAAATTACCCCAACAGCTGCTTGATAATGTTGTGCAAAGCATGACACGACGTGTGGAATCTTGCATCGCCCTCCATGGTGGCCATATCCCGTATTGACATCATACGCCGGAACGCCAGCGGACGGTAATTTCATTTTTTCACGTTTACGTACTCTGCACAAAATGGCCTGTTTGTCCTTTGAACACGTTCCAAAGCCTTCTGGATTTCAGAGCACAATAAATTGTCTTTCTTGTAATGTCCTGGCATTCTGACATTATTTTATTTCACTTGGCATCCAAACACTTACTTTTTTATGCGCTATATAGCCGTTTATGATCCGTCCTTAGCAATTGTCCAGCAGTGTATTATAGATTTCTCTTAACTTCACCAAGGAAAACATATCAAAATAATTAAAAAAAAAAAAAAAAAAAACTTAAATTTTTGCAGTCGCAAATTTGCGCCTGTGCTGAAAATACTTGTCGCAGAACGAAAAATTACGGTCGCATTTTGCGCCTTCCCCCAAAAAAATTTCCCACTCTGCTTTGGAAGTACTTCCTTGAAATGGTTTAAAGATTTGCTTGTGGAGATTATGATTTAGATAGCTGTAATTAAAATTTAACGTGATTACTTAGGTGTATCTGCTAGTGAATGCTCGTAGTTTCAATCTGCTCTCTGTTCTTTAACAATCTACATGTTATATCTAATCAATCTTCACTCTTTACAATTTGCTCCTACTATCAGTTCTTACTATTTGCTCCTTGCTACAATCCAGCGCTTTCGTTTTATCGTGCTGTGACCAGGGCCTACGTTTGCGGACATTCGACATTCCTATTTAACTTGTTTGAATCTCTAACCACTTTTCTGGAGTACATTTCACCTTACGAGAAAAGTTTGCTCTTCTCATCGTGCAGTGTTTAACTATCATTTTCTTTTCAGTCATTCTCCTCCTAATGCTCATCAGAACTCTATGTGCAAAAACCTTTCATTTATTCCTCGATTCGAAAACACCTGTGTAAAATGTATCGACTGCATGTGCGTGATTCTTCAGATTGAGTGTAATCATGCTCTCGCATTTGTCTGTTGTCCCGCACTTTTTGACCAAGTGGACTCCTTATTCTGCGTGGTTCATCAATCGGGATGACAAAGTGTATTTGTCGTGAAATTTCGTGTTTTTCGGTGTGCACCTCCTCACAGCAATCTACCATGCCATTTTACCACTTCTGCTTATTTCGTCTTGCCAGTCATCATCATCATCATTGTCAACCATTATCAATCCACTGCTGGACGAAGGTCTCCCCAAGTTTCCTCCACAACGGTCTGTCTTGTGCCAGTCTCGCATACTTCCGAATTTCATCCACCCATCTCCCATTTGGTCTTCTTCTGGGTCTTTTCCTGTCCCTTGGAATCCAATCTAAAATTTTGGCTGTCCATCGATGATCTGTCCTTCTGGCAGTATGTCCAGCCCATTGCCATTTCAGGGATTTAACTCTGATCATGATGCCTTCCACTCTTGTCATTTTTCGGATCCACGAGTTCCTCTTCTTATCTCTCCTGGTTACACCAAGCATGCATCTCTCCAATGCTACTTTGAGTTGTCTGCAGCCTTTGTATGTCTCTTTTAGTAAAGGTCCACGTCTCTGCACCATACGTAAGCACTGGAAGGATGCATTGATCAAACACTTTTCTTTTAAGACATATTGGCATATTACTCTTGAAAATTATGCTGTTTCTTCCAAAAGCTCTCCAGGCAAGTTTTGTACGCCGATTAATTTCTTCATCAATGTGACCCTCACTTGATATCTGCTGTCCAAGATAAACGTACGCATTTGTTACCTCCAGATTTTCTTCATCAATCGATAAATTTTCATTTCTTGTAAAAGCATTGAACATCACTTTTGTCTTCTGAAAGTTCATTTTTAATCCCACTTCTTTACTCTTGTCAGCAAGTTCCTGTATCATACTCTGCAGCTCTGATGAGGTAGTTGCCAAAATGACTACGTCATCAGCAAAACGAAGGTGAGTTAGGTAATCTCCATTAATCTTTATCCCCTTGTTTTCCCAGCTCAGCGACTGAAAGACACCCTCCAATGTAGCATTAAAGAGCTTCGGAGATATGGTGTCACCTTGTCTCACTCCTTCCCTACTTTTATGTGTGCTGTATTCTCAAACAGCCGAATCTTTGCAGTTGCATTTTCATAGATGTTATTAATAATATTAATGTATGCATCTTCAATACCAGAGGATTTCAGAGGCCATTGTAACTGCTGATGGTTTCACCGAATCAAAGGCTTTTTACATAATCGATAAAAGCCATGCACAATGGAAGTTCATATTCCCTCGCTCTTTCAATTAGTTCTCTCAGTACGTGGATATGATCTATTGTGATGTAGCCACTCCTGAATTCAGCTTGTTCTCTCGGTTGAGCCATGTCCAGTGTTACCTTCAAGCGGTGTGAAAGAACTTTAGTGAAGATTTTATAAACCATTGATAGGAGGCTGATAGGTCTGTAGTTCCTGAGATCCTCAATGTTACCTTTTTTATGTAGCAGGATCATTGTAGCGTTGTTCCAATCCTCAGGAATCTTCCCTTCATTAAGGCATCGAGTAAAAATTTGTGAGAGTACTGTTTCGATTTCTCCACTTGCTTCTTGTATGATGTCTACAGTAATTCCATCTTCTCCTGGAGCTTTTCCCCGCTTCATGTTTTTGATTGCATATGCAACCAAAAACATGAAGCGGGGAAAAGGGAGGACTGGGAGGACTGGAAGAACTCTGGTACCTTTCATGATGTCTGGAGTACATGTATTATCCCTTTCATATAATTTGGAGTAGAAATCTTTCACTCTTGTCAAAGTGTGAAAGATTTCTACTCCAAATTATATGAAAGGGATAATTTCGCCTCTATTTCTTGCTGCAGAACCATCTTTTTTCTCAGTGCCATAATCTGTTTTCTTCCCTTACTGAGATGTCCCTTTGCTATCTTTAGGCTTTGGTTGTTTTCAATTGCTTTCCTCACTAGTTCACAGTTGAATTTCCTTACGTCTTCAGTGATACTTTTTCGTACTGTCTTGCATAGCTCTATATATTCCACTTTGGAAGTCACACCTTCTTTAGTTGTCCTCATCTCTCTTCTTTTTTGCATCAACATTTTTGTTTTTTCTTATAATTTGTTCACATGCAACTTGTTCTTAGACCCAGCTAATTTTGTTGCTGTTTCCATAAGAGCTTTGTTTACTTTTCTGTTAACTTCCGAAATATCCACTTCTTTCGATGTTAGGCCTTCTAAAGCAGAGAATCTGTTCTTCAGTTCCAACTTGAAGGTATTATGGTGTTTTTTAAGGTTTGTTATGTCAATACATTTTGTTTGTCTTATGAGCTTGCCACGTTCAAGTTTAGTGTTGAGGTGCATCTTACATCTCACCAATCTATGGTTACTACCTGTGTTGAACTTGTTTAGCACACTGCAGTCTTCTATGACGAATTTTTTGTTACACATAATAAAATCAATTTCACTTGTCGTTCCATTTGGATGTCTCCATGTCCATTTCCTGTGTGGCTTTTTCTTGAAAAAGGAGTTCAAGATAGAAAAACCCTTCTGCCTCTGCAAACTTAACGAGAGTATTTCCACGCTGGTTTCTGTTGCCGTAACCGAATTTATCTACTGAAGTTTCATTCTGTTGCCGTTGCCCTATTTTTGCATTGAAATCTCCCGATAATTATCTTAAAGTGCTGCTTACCTTTATTATTTAGATGACGAATTTCCTCATAAAATTCTTCAATTTCTTCTTCAGGATGACTTGTGGTGGGTGCATAAGTTTGAATTATCTGAGCCTGGTATCTTCTCGAGATTTGGATAACGAGTCGTGCAATTCTGTCAGAGGAACTTTCAACTTCTACAACTTTATCCTTCAATTTCTTGTTTATTATAAATCCAACACCACTAGTTCTGCCAGTATCTGTCCCACGATAGTAGAAGAGATGTCCACTTTTCAGTTCAATGAGATCTCCTTTTCTCCTTACCTCACTTAGTCCGATGATGTCCCACTTGATACTTTGTAGTTCCTCTTCCAATTCAAGAAGCCTTGAATTAGAAGATAGAGAGCGTCCATTACACGTAGCCAAGGTCAGCATCAGATGGCAGCCTAGTTCGGTTCTCCGGGGATTCTTAGCACCCTCTGTCTTCATGTCGCACTGGCCGCTGCCTTGGCCAGGTACATTCCAGCTGCCGGAGACTGAGGGCCAAGATTTAAGTTTTGGAGTCATTTTGGAGGGGTTTGGCCATAACTCACCACGCTGGCCAAGCGGATTGGTGAGTGTGGGATAGCATTTCCTCTAATCCCGATGGTATAGTTATACCGCTATTGGCGGTCGTCAGAGCCCCTTTAGTGGGAACAGGATGTACTACGAGAAGGCGATGTTGACATTTGTCAAGGAGAGGCTGTGATGTTACGCATCACCAGACCTTACATCCCCTTGCCAGTATATTATGTCATATAGACTTTCTTTCTTGAAGACTCATTCTTTCCGTTAGATTTTCACTGCATCGTACATTTAGCCCAATTTTTGCATTTATATTGTCAAATATTATCTATCCACTGCTGGATGAAGGTCTCCCCAAGTTTCTTCCACAACTGCCAGTCTTGAGCCACTCTCCTTCATGTTACTCCTGCATGCTTTCGAATTTCATCCATCCATCTCCCATGCGGTCTTGGTATTTAGTATAAAATTTCGGTTGACCATCGGTGGCTCGTTTTTTTGGCAACATGTCCAGTCCATTGCCAATTCAGAGATTTTAATCTGATCATGAGGTCTTCCACTCTTGTCATTTTTCTTAGCAACGAGTTCCACTTCTTATCTTTCCTGGTTACACCAAGCATGCATCTCTCCATGCTTCTTTCCGTTGTCTGCGGCCTTTGTATGTCTTTTTTAGTTAAGGTCCATGTCCCTGCTCCATATGTAAGAACTAGAAGCATACACTGATTAAGGTCTTTTCTTTTAAGACATACTGCATATTGCTCTTGAAAATTGTACTGTTTCTTCCAAAAGCACTTTAGCCAAGTTTTGTACGCCGATTAATTTCTTCGTCAATGTGACTCTTGCTTGATATTGGTTGTCCAAGATAAATGTAGGTATCGGTTACCTCGAGATTTAAGCAGCTCGTGAACAACTCGGCTGCTATCAGTCCATCGAGTTGCTCACGGTGTTCCTTATAACAATAAACAAACATTCGATGCAAAGATTATACCGCGTTAGCCCAGTGATCGAAGCAGACGGCTGCTGTTCCGTTGGTCGACGGTTCGATCCCAGTCTGACCACTCCAACCACTAAAGACTCAAAGTGCTTTGAAAGGCAGGTAAATCCACCGATCCCGGGGCATAGACTGTCATCTGGTCATCTGTTCCTTTATCTTTGATATCAGTTCGCAATTCCCTATCTGGCACTCCTAACCATGTCTACCCACTTTTCTATCAGGGCCTCTTGATCTGCCCTCCTTCGCATCCGCTTCTGATATAACCCTTTTCGCCCCTAAGGGTTATGAGGCGAAATTAGCTGCATCTAAACCTTCCTTAGGTGGAAGCTGTACGAAAGACAGTTGATTAATTGAATTGCGAAGATTATGTACATGTATATACGAGTAGTTAAAAAACCGACGAGAAGCATTAAACGAAAAACCTTTGTTGCTTGTAACCAGAGCTTAGTTACAAGTTCAATGTTCTTAGGCTTACGGCCTAAGAACATTGAACTTGAATATTGTTCTAATCATTGAAGCCTTCCTGCGGCTTCAATGATTAGAACAATATTTTGTAAATAATTTACCTTGTACTAGCAAAACACTGCATTGCATTTTATGTTATTATTTTTATTTTAGTATTAGGTTGTGTTGTACGATTTTAGGTATGGAGTGAATATTTGTTAATTCTAGGTGTGTACTAAGCTTAACTACTTTGGAAGAAAATTCCATGTGTGTCTTGGGCATATTCATTGCTTCTCTGAGAATTGCAACTTGGTTCTATGGATTCAATCTCTCATATTACCACTATTCATTAATACTAGTGCACTATTTGCTAGGGTATTTCTTAAATATATAGTTTTAAATTTGTAATTTTTCAATAATTCAAAGTTACTCTATGTATATTATTTAAATTTATTATTTTTTTCAATTTTTCATGTGACAGGATAAATGTTACTCTTTTTGTTTAATTTTTCTTTGGCTTAGTTGTTCACACATATTCTGTATACAATTTTTTCTCTGGGATTGCATAATTTAGGGTGTCCGTCAGTCATCCTTATATAAGAGTAGTTTGCTGAAATTCTCTTGATTATTTGTGTGAGGTCGGGCAATATGGTTTAATTTGCTGATTTTGGATAGCAGTCCCTTTTTAAATCTGTCATATTTAACATTAAAATTTAATTTGTCCTTGTAACAAACTAAATTAGCAGAAACCCACACTTCTTTGGCCTCTGTAGATAAGTGAGTGATTTTCTTCATGCTTGTCCTCGACGAAGCCATAAGTGAATCAATCATTGATCTGCTTCCCTACGTTCTTCTGATTGTTTGTTTAAACTTGTTCGGAGCTCGTTTGCTACGGACGGTTGGGGTTTGTTGTTTTTCCTTATGTTTGTTCTCGGTATTTTTTTCGTTTTGTTTTCTTCCTATTTTTTTAAAAAAAATCTCTTCGCGTTTTGCGTTATTTTAGTAGTGTATATGTGAACAAATTATCAGGAAAAAACCAAAATGTTGATGCAAAAAAGAAGAGAGATGAGGACAACTAAAGAAGATGTGACTTCCAAAGTGGAATATATAGAGCTATGCAAGACAGTAAGAAAAAGTATCACTGAAGACGTAAGGAAATTCAACTGTGAACTAGTGAGGAAAGCAATTGAGAACAACCAAAGCCTAAAGATAGCAAAGGGACATCTCAGTAAGGGAAGAAAACAGATTATGGCACTGAGAAAAGAAGATGGTTCTGTAACAAGAAATAGAGGCGAAATTTTGACAAGAGTGAAAGATTTCTACTCCAAATTATATGAAAGGGATGATATATGCACTCCAGACATCATGAAAGATACCAGTACCAGAGTTCCTCCAGTCCTTCCAGCAGAAGTTGCACATGCAATCAAGAACATGAAGCGAGGAAAAGCTCCAGGAGAAGATGGAATTACTGTAGACATCATACAAGAAGCAAGTGGAGAAATCGAAACAGTACTCGCCCAAATTTTCACTCGATGCCTTAATGAAGGAAAGATTCCTGAGGATTGGAACACCGCTACAATGATCCTGCTACATAAGAAAGGTGACATTGAGGATCTCGGAAACTACAGACCTATCAGCCTCCTATCAGTAGTTTATAAAATCTTCACTAAAGTTCTTTCACACCGCTTGAAGGTAGCACTAGACATGGCTCAACCGAGAGAACAAGCTGGATTCAGGAGTGGCTACAGCACAATAGATCATATCCACGTGCTGAGAGAACTAATTGAAAGAGCGAGGGAATATGAACTTCCATTGTGCATGGCTTTTATCGATTATGAAAAAGCCTTTGATTCGGTGAAACCATCAGCAGTTACAATGGCTCTGAAAACCTGCGGTATTGAAGATGCATACATTAATATTATTAATAACATCTATGAAAATGCAAGTGCAAAGATTAGGCTGTTTGAAAATACAACACACGTAAAAATTGGAAAGGGGGTGAGACAAGGTGACACCATATCTCCGAAGCTCTTTAATGCCACATTGGAGGGTGTTTTTCAGTCGCTGAGCTGGGAAAACAAGGGGATAAAGATTAATGGAGATTATCTAACCCACCTTCGTTTTGCTGATGACGTAGTCATTTTTGCAACTAGCCCATCAGAGCTGCAGAGTATGATCCAGGAACTTGCTGACAAGAGTAAAGAAGTGGGATTAAAAATGAACTTTCAGAAGACAAAAGTGATGTTCAATGCTTTTACAAGAAATGAAGATTTATCGATTGATGGAGAAAAGCTGGAGATAACAGACACGTACGTTTATCTTGGACAGCAGATATCAAGTGAGGGTCACATTGATGAAGAAATTAATCGGCGTACAAAACTTGCCTGGAGAGCTTTTGGAAGAAACAGCATAATTTTCAAGAGCAATATGCCATTATGTCTTAAAAGAAAAGTGTTTGATCAATGCATCCTTCCAGTGCTTACGTATGGTGCAGAGACGTGGACCTTAACTAAAAGAGACATACAAAGGCTGCAGACAACTCAAAGTAGCATGGAGAGGTGCATGCTTGGTGTAACCAGGAGAGATAAGAAGAGGAACTCGTGGATCCGAAAAATGACAAGAGTGGAAGACATCATGATCAGAGTTAAATCCCTGAAATGGCAATGGGCTGGACATACTGCCAGAAGGACAGATCATCGATGGACAGCCGAAATTTTAGATTGGATTCCAAGGGACAGGAAAAGACCCAGAAGAAGACCACATAGGAGATGGGTGGATGAAATTCGAAAGTATGCAGGGGTGACATGGAGGAGACTGGCACAAGACAGACCGTTGTGGAGGAAACTTGGGGAGACCTTCGTCCAGCAGTGGATTGATAATGGTTGACAATGATGATGATGATGATACGAGTATATACATATATAATCTTTACATCGAATGAGAAAGCTATTTAACATTTAATCCTGTATAGCAAATTTGAGAGCAAAATTTATTGTAAGGCAGCTGTATCAGAGAAAAGTAATAAATAAATGAGAAAGCTATTTCACATTTAATCCTGTATAGCAAATTCTAGAGCAAAATTTATTGTAAGGCAGCTGTATCAGAGAAGAGTAATAAATATTTTTGTGAACATTGAAACTTATTTTTCAATGAAAGCATTGGTGATTGTCCCAAGCTAGGGAAGGCCTGTGTTATACGTAATTAGGCCGTGGCTGTGACCCACTGTCAGTGTTGCCAAATCTTAAAAGCTTTTCGGGTAAGTAATGTGTCTTTCAATGAGAAAACGTTTAACGACAAGTAACTAAATTTGACTAATTGAATTGCAAATATTATGAATTGAAAGAAAAGTTTAATTGAGATATGCGTCACGTGCCATAAACCTTCTCTTGGATATTCCAGTAAAATAAAACTGCCGGTCAAAAAAAATAGTTGTTCGTTCCTATTCTTGGACAAAGGAGTGAATGATTTTGGCTTGCGCGGGCAGCTGCGTGGATAACCAATCGTATTCCATTTACTCATGCAGTTGAAAAAACAGTTTCACGTGCTTCTGATGCTGCCAATTATGTTCCACAGAAGCAGTGCAATAGCCTTCTGTCAGGATATGCCAAAAAAAAAAAAAGCACTAAAACTGAAGATACTAAAAACTTATTTGTGCAGGTTAATGACATTTTAAACTTCACTGAGAAAGTAAAATGGCATGTCAAAAAAAAAAAAGGAAAGAAAAAATTGCTTAAACTGTGTGATACCGAAAGTCATATTTTACATCCGTGCTTCGATGAAGACTTGTCTTTGATACACGACCTTCATAAGTGGTATCGGTTTGTGCGTGTATCCTGTCACGTCATCCCTCAGGAATCACATTTTCCCCACTTCTGATCTTATTTCGGCTATTTATCTGTAGCTAGGAGGATGCTATATTGAGTGATTAAGTCAACACATTATTCCTTCCACCAAAACTGCTTCTCTCCCCCTTCCAAAGAATGGAAACTCAGGTGTTCTTTGGCTTTCTGTGTTTGAGAACTGTCTTCTGATATGCGTATTTGCAGCTCATTCGTGCCGCACTTGTAATCAGCGACGGGCACCGGAATGTTTCTTTGCAAACGGTTTCCTCAGGAAGTGGTGAAAAGACGTAGTAGATGCATTTTCACTTTATTTATTTTTTATTCGGCCATTTTGACTATGCCAGCTTCTAGTGAAAATGTAGGGTCTGCAGAAAACTGACCCACTTTCAACCCCCTTCTTGTGCCTCCGAGGGCGTTCAGAAGGGAGTTCGGAACTTTTTGTGCTCCTCCCGCTGTGTTGAAGCTGGGGGGGGGGGTTACTTGGGGAGGGGAACATTAGAATCTCTGACCCCCGAGCTCCTGATGTAGAATAGGAGTGGTGCTCCTGGAGCAGTGGAGTTGACAACACACTGGTTCTGGGGTCGGGTCGTGGTGCGTGTTCCCAACCTTCGGGGACGTGCTCCTTTGTTCAGCTTTGTCGTAGTGTGTTGGAGAATTAGAATCAGCGCCTCCTCTTCCCCACCTGTCTGTCTGTCTATCACGCACCGTTAGGTGAATCACCCCTTCTGTGTCCTCAGTTTGTGTTCCACCAGTCGTGGTGAGTAGTCGCATCGGAAGGTTCTGATGGATACTATGCAGAAAAGGAAGAAAAAGAAAAAAAATCTCTATTAGGTCTTACTGGGAATCCAACAAATTTCAAAATGAATATGTGATCAACGGCTACTGGAATAATGGTCTGGTTCCATGCTTATAGCTAGCTGGTTATAATCCCTGTAGTTTGGGTCGCAAAAGATGGACTCAGAATCCTGCCTTTCATCCGGAATTGTCCCGTTAAACGAGACTCTTAGGACGTTGGCTGTTACTACTTCTAAGTACGTATTCTCCACGCTATTTTAGTGCCAATAATTTTAATTTCGTTGCTGTAATTTTGTGTTTAATTGTTGTTTTTGTAAGTGGTATTTAAATTTATAAATTGGTAGCTATGACAAGAAAGTGTCATAACAAAGAGAACTGAGGTACATATTTTAAATATATTTTAACATTTTTGGGAATCATAGTGCGTAGAAAAACATTCATGCTGCTCTATTTTTACGGTGTACTCAGGGCCGGATTAAGGGTAGCTCTTATAGGGACTATAAAAATGTCATGGCGGGCCTTGGGGTTCACCATGACTAAGGGCCTGCGAGGCATGCCTGGCAAATAACAGATAAATAGAGAAGTTTATAAAATAGTTTTACTTTTGTCTCGTATGATTTCCTTTTGGTCAGAAACAGATTTTAAGGTAGTTACTCGCTAAGAGTAAAGGTTTCATGACGCCATGTACAGCGGGGTCGGCGAGACAGTTTCAGCTTTTTCACGTAGTCCACCCACACCTCCCAATTTTTATTTGGAGCCGTCAATGGTCGAAGTCCCTTGTGGCTTCACAATGTATAACCAAAAAGATGAACAAAGAAAATAATACAATGCTAAATCCTTAGAAAATCCAAGACAAAATTTAGGAAACTTAAGCTTTTAACTTATAACTATGAGAATTATGAAAAATACAGTGACTTATTATGAAGACTCTGCAGATAGTTTGAAGAATGCACTACGTCATAATTCTTTGAGGGCCCAATCAGATGTCTTAGCCTTGGAGCCCACTAAGGCCTTAATCTGGCCCTGGGTGTACTAATGATAAATGTACACTTAATAGAAAAATGAATGATCCATATATGTACATCACACTTAATTTATAACGAGTAACTGTACACCAATTATACATAAAAAATAGTAATACTATATTAGTAATCCGATTTATTGGCGTAAAGATAGAAATAAATGCTCGAAGCTTTCGCACATCCCATTTCTCAGAAGGTAAAATTCCTTGAAAAGGTCATCTGGCTAATGTGCGAAAACTACGAAACGTTTGTTTCTGTTTTTACCCAATAAATCAGATTACAAATGTAGTTTTGCTATTTTACCACACTTAAAATTTTTACACCAGTCTAGAACAGGTGCGTCCAATCCTGACAACCGTGAAATCTTTTTGATTACAGGGTACCCAAAAATGTTTGGGGGAGGGGGGCGAGATCTGGCTTTCAATGCATTGGAAAGTGCTAGTCGGTTAGCATTAAAATTATGAATAAATATTCTTCTCTTTTGTATATGCTCTCGTTTTATGATGTACTTAGTTGGGGGGGGGTTAACAACCACCATGTGCAACTCAATGGGCTATCTGGTTCCTGGAAAGAGAGAGAGAGAGAGCCGGTGCCGCGTTGTAGAGCTGAGACGGGCTGAGCCCGAGCCCGAAAACCTGAAACAGAGCCCGCGCCCGAATCGGGCTCGGTCTGTAGAATATGTAACTGTGGTTCGGGCGCGGGCGGGTTCGGGATCTTAGACAGGAGTGCGAGAGAATTTTTTTTTTTTTTTTATATATATATATAAATGTGATTTTATATGATTTAGCCCATGAGGCACTTTATAATCGGTAAATGGAATTCTTCGGCAACTGGTTCTGGTTAGGAAGCGGGCATTCGAGATGGCTATTTATTCCGGATTTGGGTGTAAAAATGCCATAGGCCGCGCATTAGTGTGTTTCTGCAGAGAAGAAAAAGCTTTTTCAAGTACTATAGATATTGGATAGTTGATAGCATGCCGACGATAATTTACCCCTTATATCCACGCAGTAGCTCTCTGGTAATTCTATTTAGCAACGTACATATTGTAGTGCATTATCGCGCTACAATATTAGCGTTATTGAGCAACATATAATTAATTGCAGCACCTCCCGGTCATTTTGGAAGCCCCAGCCGCCAGAAGCACTTCTGGTGGAAACGAACGGTCAAAGAAAATCGTCCAGTTACACTGTAAAAATTGGTAGAGGTCCCTTCCAACCATTCCCTATTTGAGAAATGTATTGGTTAATTGCAGGAGGAGAAGAGAGTGGAAGTGTGGAAAAGGAGATGTTTTTTTATTAATGGTTTCGGGCCCGGGCTCTATCTTGCAATATAAAATTCGGGCTCGGATGGGCTCGGGCTGATATACCACGGGCTCGGGCTCCGAAAATTGAGCCTGAACTCAGCTCTATCGCGTAGGACAAACACGCCATCCATGTCTCAATCGAGATTCGAACCCGGATCCATCTCGGAAGAAGAGTACTTAATGTGACTGAGTGCCAAAATAAGCACATCGTGAAGCACGCAGAAAGTGGCTGCATTGTGGGGAGGGACTCTGAGACCCCCTCCCCCATCAAGATAATAGCATGTCAAGGGGCATTTATTATCTTGATGGGGGAGGGGGAGGGACTCCTGGTATGTGGAGAATTTTTGCTCTTAGTCGCCTCTGGGTTTTCCTCTGTTGTGATTTCATCAGAGTAATCATCGTCACTACTATTATTTGCAATTTCTAATACCTGGAACTTGCATACCATGCAAGTTCCAGGCATTAGAAATTGCAAATAATAATATTCCTGAACCAAAGTTCTCGACATCTACTCAAATGGTGTGATGACCTACAATGCATAATGACCGTTATTCGAGCACACTGCTGTTATTCTGTCGCATACGTTGAAAACTAAGGACAAAAAAAACGTTTCAATGATCACTTTAGGCATAAAATAACTGCAGAATATCTTCGTAAGGTGAAAGAAGACAGCATGTATAATGGAAACAGTGTTCATAACATAACGCCATCTATTTTTTATTTTTGCTTTGTGAATTTGTCTGGTTTTTATGAAGACTGATAAAGACGAATAAAAGAAAAAAACGTAAAAAGTCAATGACAACTTTAATGTATACCCTAGTAATGCTTTTTTATTTTTTTATATTTCATCATAAATCGATTTCATTAGCAAGCTGTCTTAAGTCAGAAGAATTTTCAGTTAAAGTTACGCACAGCTTAATCGCTTCCAGGTATTCAAAATTTTATGAGAAGTTTTTTTTTTTTTTATTGTTATTATTAAGTAGGAGATGTTGGATTAATGAAGAATACATGGTACCACTATACAAAGACTGTTCTAAAATCTGTCGTCGAACCCTGCTGATCAAAATCTAGTTGTAGTCTTGATTTTTCTCTGGGTAACTGGCTCGTCTGTCTTTCTTTGTGTTCACAACATCCCTGTTGTTGAGACTGTATGTTCTTACGCAATTTCTTTTAACGCAGATGTGCCTCAGGGATTGGTTCTGTCATCTGCTCTCTTTTGCATATTAATGACCTTTCTGTCACAGTTAATTCATTCGCAGCTCTACTGACGCCACCACTCATCGTGTATCATCCGTCGTGAGCAACTCACTTGGTCTTAATGAACATTAGCTATTTTGTTATAATTAATGTTGTATTTTCCTTTAGAAAGGATATTGAGGGCATTTGTCGTTTGGACTTTATTCACCTCGCATTGCATCATGGGAAAGCCTTCCCGTGGTCGAGGACCAACAACATTGTGTTTACATGCGTTTTCCCATTGCTTAACAAGGCGTTACATTGCAAAGGCTCAGGAAAATCGCGATTTTCGTAAATTTATTAACGACATATCTAACTTTTGTTCATCGTATGGTTTTGCTAATAAATCCTGCAACGTAAATTGTGTAGACGAAAGAAAAACATTCTTTAATTTTCCTCTGAAAAAGACGAAATTATTAAAGGAATGGCTGTGTAAAATGAAACGCAGTGATTTCCATTCCGATGTGCACTCTCCAATATATTTTGTCCACTTTAACGAAAAAGCTTTTGGATATTATGACACTACGAATCAAACGCAGTTGAAACCTCGTAGTATTCCTTCAAATTTCAATTTTAAAAAAAAAAAAAAAAAGTAAGAGAAAATTGATGGAATATTTGGATCGGTAAATTACGAATTAAGTTCTACTTTCCTCAAAGAATCAAACAAACATATCTATAATTTCTCTTTTATTTAATGTTACGTATTGATTTAATTTTTAAGCAGATTGCCTAGCGTGCGAACCCTAGTTTGTTTCCTTATTACGTATTTGTCTGAGCTTCTACATGTTTTTGTTTTACAAAAAAAGGTACTCAATTTTGTGGTTCAGCTATTTCGCCAATGTCTGACGATAAGAACATGAAAATTTAATATAGCGTGTACGTGAAATGCTATATTAAAAACTTCATGATGACTAACAGCGATGCTGTCCTGCGTCATGCGAAATAAACATCGAACACAAAATTGTCTTGGTATATTTTTGCAACCAACCTTGATTTGTTCTTCTAAGATATTTATTTCTTCTTCGCCCTGTAGTTCTATTAAATCCTCGGCAGAATCCATGACATTAGGATTGTAAAAATTAGCCAACAGTAAATGATAATCAAATAGCGAAAACATTGAATCAGCAACCATGTTGGCACGCAGAAATCCACTTCTGACGTCACATGAATAAGGTCCATTGTGAGCATCGGAAGAAATCAAAATTTCTCTCCTGTACCGGGTAATCCTTTTACAGGAATATCTTTTCTCTTTGTTCTAGGACTGAATAATTCCTCCAATATATCATTCTACGTTTAATCTTTCATAGCTAAATCTGCTCTTGGAAGAAACAAAGGAACAAATATTTCGCTTTGGACGGTACTTTTCTTCTGAACGACATTTGGTATTATATTTCACAAGTTTGTTGTTCAACCCTGGATCATTATTTGAGTAGGACACACAAATTGAATTAAAAATTCTTGGTGCTCTACAAAAAAAAAAAAAAAAAAAAAGAGCTGTTCGCCTGATCAATAACCAACCACTCGTTGATCGTTGATTATAACAATCTTTTTCCTATTTTCCTACGAAGCTGAAGTGGTAACTCCTTGTAACTGCTATCGTGGGCATTGCTCTTCGCTTTTTATACCGTCTCGTGCAGTCGACCATCATATTACAAAATATCCGGCCACCTGTTTCTGCCAAATCAAAATTTTGAAATTCTTTAATTGCAATTCTTCTGCTGTTTAAGTCTGAGTAAGCGATGCTATAGTGTATGCTTACAACAACAACATAAAAAATGTGAGGGGCGGATGAGAGCAACATCGATCGTTCTGCTTTCACGATCAACAACAATGAAAAAAAAAATGTGCTACGGGTTGTTTTTAATGTTATTCTCAGTATGACAAAGCATATAGTTATCCAAAAGACATGAAATGTGTAGGGAATTTATCATACCCTTATTTATGAGTAGCAAGAAATAGAGTTCCCCCACCACAAACAAAAACAACTGTCTCGCGCAGCTAAGAAATTTATTCTCTCACACTATACGTGATGTGCGTAGTTACATAAACAAAAATGAAAATATGGAAGTTTAACTTTTTCAGTGACTTGTTTTAGTAAGATATTTTACATCTTCACAGAAAGTACTAGTTTTGCTGGGTCCTTCTCAAAACTAGATTCATATCAGGTGTATTGTAGATACATACATAAGCATGTTCCTGATCGAATCGCAGACTGGTCAGCATCTGCTGGATGCTAAGAAAAAAAAAAAAGCAAGATCCTCATTCTATACTTGTGGGAATGAATGTTCGTTCAGATCTCAGTATTTATTGAAACATTTGTATTGGCAAATATAGACTGTAAACAAGTTGAACTCTCTTTTAAGACATATCTACCCAACGCGTTCAATTTTAATGTTAACCCTTGTCATCTGTACGTGTTTTTTTTATAAAACTGTTTTCAATAGCGGCTGTCATCACTACACTATGCTTTCTGTAACGTACTGCAGAGATAAAATCCCGTGTCAAGACGACAAATCTGCACCGATACATTCCGTCCGTGTAGCTTAGTTGGGAGAGCAAATTGCTCTGAAGTGAGGGGGCGCGGACAAACTTGTGTTTTCACATTGGCACCCGAACGTATAAAAATGGATGTATTGGCCGTTGGGTTCTTCGAAAAATATGTGATATTTGTTCCACACATCGTCTAAAATTAATAAAAATTCGTTGTTCGCTTCAAAAAGAAAAAGAAAAAAAAAGAAATTGAGAGGGAAATGATGTGACGTACTACAGAGATAAAGCACGTGTGAAGAGGACAAATCTGCTGCGATACATTCCGTCCGTGTAGCTTAGTTGGGAGAGCAACTTACTCCGGAGTGGGGAGGGGAGGGGGAGAAACGTTGTTTTCACGTTTCTTATAAGCATATGCACTGTTTGTAGTTATTTAAAGTTGTTTTTAATTGAAGTTGTTGCTATTGAATTAATTAAAACGACCAGTGTGAAAAGAACTAGCAAACTTAGGTAATATCAACTGGTTGTTTAATGCCTACGAAGGGGTAACTCACAAGCAGTTCCAGTCATCAACACATTTTAGTCAACTATTCTCAGGTCGTAATTCACCAAATTACTCTTAATAGCAATCGCATATATAAACATGAAAATCTTCCCCATATTCGTTATTCTTCTGTCCACATGAATCTCTACTGTTAATAAGCTTTTCGTCTCTCCGTTACTCCACTCTCCACTCCATATGTCGCACTGGGTGTAGACTATTTACTTTCTTTTTGCTCACTGTCAGCTTTGCTGAAACGTATAAGCTGTTCGGGGAAGTAATGTGCGGTTCAGTAAGAAAATCATTACTCAAGAAATAACGAAATTTGCGTAAGAAACAAACTCAAAAGGAAAGTTAAATAGAGAGAGGTATACGTTGCCCAAGTTTTCACTCGATGCCTTAATAAAGGGAAGATTCCTGAGGATTGGAGGAACTCTACAATGATCCTGCTACATAAAAAAGGGGACATTGAGAATCTCAGGAACTACAGAACTATCAGCCTCCTGTCAGTGGTTTATAAAATCTTCACTAAAGTTCTTTCACCCAGCTTGAAGGTAACACTGGACATGCTCAACCGAGAGAACAAGCTGGATTCAGGAGTGGCTACAGCACAATAGATCATATCCACGTACTGAGAGAACTAATTGAAAGAGCGAGGGAATATGAACTTTCATTGTGCATGGCTTTTATCGATTATGAAAAAGCCTTTGATTCGGTGAAACCATCAGCAGTTACAATGGCTCTGAAATCCTGCGGTATTGAAGATGCATACATTAATATTATTAATAACATCTATGAAAATGCAAGTGCAAAGATTCGGCTGTTGGAAAATACAACACACATAAAAATTGGAAAGGGAGTGAGACAAGGTGACACCATATCTCCGAAGCCCTTTAATGCCACATTGGAAAATGTCTTTCAATCACTCCCTGAAATGGCAATGGGCTGGACATACTGCCAGAAGGACAGACCATCGATGGACAGCCGATATTTTAGATTGGATTCCAAAGGACAGGAAAAGACCCAGAAGAAGACCACATGGGAGATGGGTGGATGAAATTCGAAAGTATGCGGGAGTAACATGGAGGAGACTGGCACAAGACAGACCGTTGTGGAAGAGGCTTGGAGAGACCTTCGTCCAGCAGTGGATTGATAATGGTTGACAATGATGATGATACGTTAAACATTATACGAAGCCATTATTTACTCTTAAACACTGTGGTTGTAGTGTTTGTTGTTGTGTGTAAAAATTCAGGCTGAGCACAAAAATCATGTTTCGATTAAATGTGATTCCATATACTGTATATGTTTGCTCAGTTGCATAGTGACAAAATCTTCAGTGTAGGAAAATTGGCAAAGCAGTTTCAAATTCTTAAATTTCCATGTAGTTTAGGATGTAACAAACACAGATGACTAAAAAAGAAAAAAGTGCTAATAAATATTAATTGTCATAAATATTTCGTTTATCCCAGGTTATTAATGTTACTAATTAATACAGTTACTAATGAGAGCCAGTAGCTTTCGTGAAAAAGCTGGGCTGACTAAAAGCAAAACGCAACAGGATTTTGAAATTCAGATGGGAGGAAGGGAAGGGCATAGGCGTAGCGTGACCAACAATTTGGAAGGGGGGGGGCACAAATAAGTGTAAACTATTTTTTTCTTGGGAGGGGGGGGGGGTTCTCGGAAATAGTTTCTCCAAAAATGCTCCTGTTCAATTGCCATTACTGCCATAACTTAGCTATAAGTTCAACGCTTCGAAGAATGGAAATGAAGGTACCCAAAGCGCATAATCACATCTTGCCCAATCCCCAGATCATCCCACTGAAGATGTCTGTTAATTTTTATTATAATTTGATATACTCAATTTCAAAAGCTTCTTAATGGAATAAAGACTTGGGAGTAATAGATTAAACACAAATTTTAGTTTCACAGCACACACACGCAATAAGTATAAACTTTTTCCATTTCTGACTTTGGGGGCGGGGGGGGGGGTCTGTGAGATTGCTATTAATGTAAGACTGTCATTCTGATTGCGGAGATTCTAATTGCACGACATTATACTTCATGAAAGTCCCTATTGGAAGGAGGCTGTATTCTCGGCTCGGCTCCTTAAAATTTCTGGGTTAAAGTTCAGCTGAATTACTAATAACTAGCCGAGGTTCGGAAGTCTCGTTAATCCGTTGGTCCCGGGGTATAGACTTCTCGTTATAAACAAGTTTAACCCCAGTCCTTGGTGTAGCATAAGCAGTGCCTGCTGGATCCACAAACCAACGAATTGAAATCGGCCATTATCGTTTCTGACTTATGGTGCAATTGTATTTCATGTAATTGTCAATTGCATTTTCACACAAAGGAGTTTTTCTTCCAGAGATTTTTTTTTATTATTTTTTTTTATTTTTTCAGTTTTGGAGATTTTCTGGTGAGAGTATTTTTTCCAGATGAATTTTAACTAAATATGAGATACCGGCACTGTAAAATTTCCATTTCGAGTACTGCTAACGAGGATAAAGAAGTATGCCTTTCAAAGCACTTCATGCAGTTATCTGATTATGAGACCCATCAGATGACTGCATGCTATTGTGTATAACAATGCTCGTTATCGCGTAACGTTGTTCCATTGGCTGTATGTCACACTTTATAACATTTAAAAGGCGAACGACTAGTTATTACTTTTTAGGAGGGGGAGGGGGGTACGTGCCTTCCTGTGCTCCCCCGACGCTACGCCTATGGGGAAGAGGATAAGTAAAAAAAAAAAAAAAAAAAGAGATTGTCGGCTCCATGTACTAAGGAATTATTTCGTCAATGTGAGGATATTTCTAATTTTGAACAGGGCCAAAATAAAACCACTTAGGAATTTTGAGCAAATTCATCAAAAGTATGACTGATGATTTCTGGTTTTGGTCAAATGTAGAAAACTAGGTCGTAGGTTCGTGAATCGACGCCGTCGCTATCTTTCAGTTTAGCACCACAGAAGTACAAGTATATTTGTAGCTTTGGTAGATTGTGTTGCTACCTTTTCCAATAATCGTGTTTCGTTTATTTTGGCTCATTCCAACTTGCCGGCGTATCGCTCTGTGATACTCTGTGATACAGAATGGAGTCCAAAAACAAAAACACACCCATTCAACCATCCATCCACGGAAGGAGATCTCATCGTCCTACTTATGCGTTGTCAGCTACCGACTGCTGTTCCTTGTTTCTTCGTCTCTCTCGCTCTCGCTTTGTTTACATTCTGATGAGGATAACGAAGGTCAAGATGCTGTTTTATATATATATACATATTTTTATTTTATCTTCTCCTCGTTCTGGGTCAAAGACCGTAGCAGCAATATAAAACAGCAGGATACGAATATCTTATTATTACGTTTTCTGATTTCTCCTTATTTTTATTACTTCAATCGAAAGTTTTTTTTTTTTTTTATTAATATTATTTTTCGAGCATTGGCCAAAATTCTATCCGTTTTTATATTATTATGTGTAGTATTCGGAACTTAAACACGGTTTTTTTTCTTTTCTGATTGGAAGTTTAACGACTACCGTGAGCAACTCAATAGGCTATAAGCAGTCGCCCGTCCCTAATTTAGGGTCACTGGTTCCAGGGAAGGGAGAGAGCCAATGCCGTGAGACAAACACAACATCCATGCCTCACCGGAATTCGAACGCGGACCCCTTTCGGACGAATGATCAGATGAGATCGCTTAGACCACTGCGCCACCGGGGCTGCTAAACACGGCTTTAACTTTATGCGGAAACTTGAATGTAATCGCTTGGGTATGAATGAATGCTTAGCTGCAAGCTTTCCTTTGCAAATAGGATGATATTACAGTTGACAGTGAGATGGAGAAATAAATTTGTTGTTACAGGGGTTTACTAAAATAATGGAAATACTTATTGTTTGTGAAGAACGCTTTATTAATAAGCTCTAAGCCCACCTCGGGTTTTCAGAAAAGAAGCGATTCGATTTGGAATAGACTTGTACAAGTCATGCACATCAGAGTATCAGAATGTAAACGTACGATGTACGCGGATAGTTTACAAATTATTAGTAGGTTTTGCAGATAGTTTTTGCTTGTCTCTCTATTCTAAAAAAAAAAGTGGCTGCTGCCGCTGTTTTAAGAATTTCGCGACACTCTTGCTTTCCTAGCTCGCAGCGCAAAACGTATTGAACGCAAAATATATGAAATTTACATCGTTTGTAGAGAATCGTTTGGAGAACACGCTGAAATAAATCGTTTTTCGATTCTGGCGATACTTCAAGAGTTATTGCATTTCAAAGTTAAGGTAAGCAAAAAAGTGCTTCAGGTCGCTGAACACACTAACAGCAACAGAACCACGAAGCTTTGTAGGCATATACTGCCGTGACCGAATTTTTGCACCCCGTCGCCCGTTTTTTGAATTTCGATTTAGATTACGGGAAATTAAATTTTTAAATTTCACAATGTTCTCTATTTCGCGATGGGATCCATTAAAAAAACCCGGGTATATGGCAAAGTATAAATCATAACGCATTGCAATTTTTACAGCATAAACTTGCAACGATCATCCCTTTTTAAAAATTTTTTTTTTAAAGAAAAAGTCATTTTCTGATTTTTAAGCAAACACGTAATGTAAAGAAACGAACGGCTTGTATGTCTTCACGATAACCACAGAGGAACGTTCTGGTCCCGTCACCTGCTGCTATGGTGACGCAGAGAATTCGTTATGCATATGTTTTGTTAGTAAAGCTATCTCAGTTGTTTAACGGTTTAGCATAACAGTTTACGGAAATGCTTTTTGGACCGCTTTTGTTTTCTTTAGTGGTAAATTTAGTAAGTGCTATAAGTTCAAACGACAAAAGTCCGTCCTTCCAAAAAATAACGACAGTAAAAAAACTTGGAAACTTCGGAATGGCGGCGGAGCAAAGTCCTTCAATAGAAGGAAATTGAAAAAAAGTTCTGAAAAGATCCAACAGGGAGTTCACCAGGAGCGAAACAAAAACTGTAAACATGCCGCCATCTTGGAATGGATACAGCGCAAAAAGTATTGAACAATTGGGAGAACATTTTAATTTCATTCTGATATGTGTACTTGCAGATCGGGCTGCTGGGCCCGAGCGCTACTCTGCAAACTAGCGTAGCGAGTCTAGAGGCGCAGCCCCTAGTAGATTAAAAGAAAATATTAATAAAAAATGTTAGTTACAGCAATTAAATACTTACTCAAGGCTTTGATTAATATACTGAATTCTATTTCAACTTTGAAGAACTTTCAATTATTTTTCACATCTTCTGAGTTTGGTTTTTACAGAGATTTTTGGCCTCTTGATTTTTATCAAGGCCTATTCTCAATGTATAGGAACTACATCAAAAGTTTCGTTTACACAGAAAGGATTTAAATTTTATTGCTGGGTTCCTCTTGCAGTTGCCAGTTATTAAATTGAAGTAATTTCCTTATGTATTTTGTAAGTCCAGTATTTTTTACGTTTTCCAACCGTAGGTTGAAGAAACTTATATGCTCCAGCTTTGTCCGTCTGTCTGTCCGCACGATAACTCGCGTAAAAATGGTTCGATTTCAATGAAATTTTAGTATGTGGTAGAGGACGACTGGGGACGAACCCTATTGAAAATGGGCGAAATGGGGTCAAAGGTCAGTACATAGGATCGGGATGAATTCCATCGCCCTTATGCATCATAAGTTACGTAAAAATGCTTCGATTGCGACAAAACTTTATCATGTTGTTCCGGAGGTATACCGAACCGATTATGTTTAATATCACCGAAATTGGGTCAAAGGTCAGGGCACAGGAGCGAGATTTATTCCACAGCCATTATCCTCATAACTTGAGCAATGATTTCTGATATGTAGGAAAGCGTATGTGGCGTGCCTGCCCAGCAGGCCGCACACGACATAAAGGCAGATAGCAGTCAGAAGGAACGTCCGCGTAGCTCAATTGGTAGAGTGACTTATTCCGGAGTGAGGGGACCCGGATTCGAGCCCCGGCGTGGGCAAAAATGACGGAGAAATTTACTTCGTTATACGTATCATAATCAATGCTTTGCATGATTTCTCTAACTTGTTGAAAATGCTATTTATAATTTTTGAAGGTTCATTGATGGAACAGTTTTTCTGGATATATTTTCTTTCTTTAGTCTCTTTGTTTTTATGAGGTCAGGTGCATAGTCCGATGTTTTAATATTTTGTCATAAAAGTGCATTTCACACACATTGCTGTATGTTCAATTGTAATGTAGTTATTTTGTCGTCATTGGAATCTGTTATGCTGTAATAATTACTGCTTTATTAATTTTTCTTTAAATTATTTTATTCTGTTGTGATCGTGGTTCGCGCTTTGCGGGTTTGCAGCAGGTTTTCTGTTTCAATGGTTGTATACGCAGATACATTTTATTTTTTTACAACTCTGATGCACATACGATGATTGAATCTGGGACCATTCTTTCTGTAAAATATGTCAGGTAATTCCAAAAATACTGTCGTTTTTCAACATGTGAAGAAAAGAAAGAAAATCGTACCTGGAACAGATCTTTTAATCCATATAATAAATGCCCCTGGTAGTTTCAAACTTCTTCCATCGATCGACAAGGTTTTGAATCCCAGACTTGTAGAATTCCATGAGTTTCGATACAAAAATGGCAGAAAGGGTTCGCCGTACCTCTTCCACATTTCGAAGTGTAGTCCCAACAAGATGGTTTTGCAGGCTGCGAAAGAGGTGGTAGTCGGATGGGGCGATGCAGGGGAATATGCTGGATGCGGAAGTTTTCCCCATCCGAAGTCCTGCAACGTGGCACTGGTCATTTTCGCTGTGTGTGGGTTTGCGTTGTCCTTCTGCAGCAGCACGCCTTTACGATTCACGAGTGCTGGACGTTTATCCTGCAAAGCACTGCGTAGACGCTGCAGCTGCTGACAGTAGACTTCCCCTGTAATGGTTTTGTTAGGTGGCAACAGCTCGTAATGGATTATGCCTTGCATATCCCACCACACAGACATCAAAACCTTTTGTGGGAAACGTCCTGGTTTCGCCTCTGCTGCAGGCACATTCCCTTTGGGAAGCCACTGCCGTTTACGCTTAATGTTGTGTTAAACAATCCATGTTTCATCACCCGTGACAATTCTCTGCAAAACGTCTCCCTTTTTTCACGGGAGAGCAAAGAAGTGAAAATGTCCACACGCTGTTGCAACTGTTGTGGAGTGAGATCATGGGGTACCCACTTATCCAGTTTCGACACATAACCGAGGTCCTGCAGATGCCGGTGAACAATGGAATGGGTTGAATGAACAAGTGTGGTCAATTCCTCGACTGTTGGCTGCGGATTTCCCTCAGCAGCAGCTTTCAGCACGTCGTTATCCAGCTAAACAGGCCGTCCGGGTCGTTGCATATCCTTGAGGCTGGTGTCCCCTCTTCGAAATTTCTGGAACCAGCGTTGACATTTCCTGACCTTCAGGGTACTACCCGGCCCATATACAGCATTGATGTTTCGTGTTGCTACCGTCGCTGAATGTCGATGGTGGAACTCATACATCATGATGTATCTAATGTGGTCTTCTGACACTGCCATTTCCTATGCGGTTTTAAGTACACAACGACTGCACCTAGAACTCCCGTTTGCGGTCTCAAGTGACTTGAAGGTCTGCTCGCGTGATCCCTCTTATACTCACCCTGGTCGACGTCATAGTCTGTGCGCTACTGTTGAGCTTTCGCAAAACGACATTACTTCTAGGATGACCTGATATCCCAACTGTGCCAGCGATGTTGGGAGGGGGGGGGGGGGTGATCTAAACTTTCGCTCCAGATACTTCCACAAATGTTCAATAATATTGAAATCTGGAGATTGAGGCTGCCAGGTTAGCCGCTGTACCTCATCCTCATACTCTGCAAACCAAAGCGTGACACGTTTCGTGCAATGAACGGGTGCATTTCCTGCTTGATACCAGGAACGTGTATTAGGGAACAATGCCTGCAACATTGAGTGCAGGTAGTCTCCAAGATCGTACGTTGCAGATGCTACACGATCCCGAAGAATAACCAATGGCCCTAAGGAATGAAGTGGCACCCCACAACATCAGGAATCCATGTCCATGCTTTACAGTCAGAACCAAACAGTCTGGGTGATACGCTTCTGCAGGTTTTCGTCAGACGTACACTCTACTAGTACTGTGAAACAAAGTTAAGCACGGTTCATCAGACCAAATGACACGTTGCCAGTCTTTGGCATCGCAGTTTTTATGTGCTTTGCACCACCTTACTCATTTTGTTGTACCAATGTTAATAATCACTGGTTTGTGGATTGCAGCACAGCCACAAATACTGGCAGCATGGAGTTTCCGACGAACTGTTATGACGGAAATGGAATCATTCAGACTGGTGTTCGGCTCTACTGCTATTTGCGGTGCCGTAGTGTTGAGCTTCCGTTGCACAATCTGCTGACGTTCGCATACCCGTATCTGACATCTCGCATTGCGTCCACATTTTGCACTTTGGAGGCAACGCAGAGTCCTTGTTTACGCTTTCCAACCGTAGGTTGAAGAAGAGTATATGCTCCAGCTTTTCCCGTCTGTCTGTCCGCACGATAACTCGCGTAAAAATGGTTCGATTTCGATTAAATTTTAGTATGTGGTAGGGTACAACCTGGAAAGGAACCCTATTGAAAATGGACGAAATGGGGTTAAAGATTAGGGCATAGGAGCAGGATCTATTTCATAGCCCTTATGTATCATAACTTACGTAAAATTGCTTCGATTGCGACAAAAATGTATCATGCTATTTCGGAGGTATACTGAGCCGGTTCTGTTGAATATCATCGAAATGGGATCAAAGGTCAGGGTACAGGAGCGAGATTTATTCCACAGCCATTATAACTTGAGTAATGATTTCTGGTATGTTGGAAAGCGTATCATAATCAATGCATTGCATGATTTTACTAACTTGCTTTGTTCTACTGATGTTGGTAATCTGATGTTTGTGGTAATCTGATGTTTGTGCACGGCCACAAATACCGGCAGCATGGAGTTTCCGACGAACTGTTATGACAGAAATGGAATCATTCCGACTGGTGTTCAGCTCTGCTGCTATTTGCGGTGCCGTGGTGGTGTTCTTCTGTTGCGCAATCCGTGCCAACGTTCGCTTATCCCTATTAGTGCTGTCAAAAACCGGATATTTTTAAATCCGGATATCGGATTTCAAAATATCCTAAATATCATAAATCCGGAATCCTTCAAAATTCGGATATTCGGATATCCATCCGGCTAGTGCTGTCAAAAACCGAATATTTTGAATTTCGGATTTCAAAATATCCGAAATAATATAAATCCGACATCCGGATTGCCGCTTGAGTTTGTTACAGGATAAAGCACTGCAATTTTATTTATTATCCCTTCACGTAGTACAATATCAATGTCACGAAAGATCACTTTGTCTAATCAAACGGACATCGTACAGCAAAAAAAAAAAAAAAAAAAAAAACGCACGTTCACAAACTGCTGCGTTAAGGTTTCAACAACCTGAGGCATGCGTGCGGTCTATCATGGCCAGATAGATCTATGTTGTTCAGATGTCTGAATATTCAGTATTCTAAGTCCGGATATCCGGAGTTCTAACTATTCGAATGCTAAATTCCGGTTTTCGGGTAGTAAAACATCCCGGAATCCGAAGTCCGTTAACAGCACTTCTGAAGTTCGAAATCCGGATATCCGGAGTTCGAACTATTCGAATGCTAAGAATCCGGTTTTCGGACACTAAAATATCCCGATCTCCAAAAATCCGAAATCCGTGAACAGAATTAATCCCTATTTGACATATTCGTATGGTGTTCATAGTTTGGAGCAACGCTGTGCCCCTTTTGATAGGTAGTCATAATCTCAGGGGTGTGCATTTTCATATGCCTGTCTGATTTCTTGCCCCATAATGATGAACCCTTTTTTTTTCTTACTGTACGTTTCTTACATTTTGAACAACGCTTCTCTTAGTAAGGATTGTTAATCTTAATATATTTTCTAATCTGCTAGATTCAAAACAACATTCAGCCGTTATTTATCATTCGAGGATACACTATATTGACATCAGTCACCGAACACCCCTTCAAAAGCAAATGGTACGGCTGCTTTGTTAAGATGCGGTTGCAAACGTTATGAAAACAAGCCTGCAGCTGACCTCGATCATATCGCACTGTGAGGTTGAGTTAAAATGTCGCGGCGGGAGAAAACTGACTTTGAGAAAGCAAAGATTGTTGGGTGTTATATTAGTGGGTTGTCCATAAGAGAAACTGAGAGGCGTTTAAACATACCCAAGTCAACTGTTTTGTATGTACTGAATAAGTGGGAGACACATGGCGTGCCTGAAGCAGCAAAACGTACCGGCAGACCAAAGAAAATCAGTGATAGAGGACGTCGAAGTCTCAGGAGAGTCGCTACAGCTAATCGACGGAGTACACAAGACCTCAGCAAAGAATATCTAACTGATAAGAAGGTAAGGCTCAGCGAGACGTAACTAGCGCCACTATATTATGCGGCAAAGAATTACTACACAGAAGCCAACATTACAGGCTGATGCCGCAGGATGCCGAGCAGACTGAGTTAGACTGAGCATGCGTGTTTGTGTTCAAAGAATATAAACGCTTGTTTGTGTTGGCGTTTTATTCAAAGGTTTTGTTGTTCTCATCTAGATCTGCGTTTATATTACAGCCATGAAATACACCCACTCCATTCCGATGAATAACAATTCATGGAATGGAGTGGATGAATAACAAGAACAAATTTGAAACCGTTTGAAACAAATATCCTGGAAAACCATTAAAACAACGTTTGCTGAAAAAAAGCTATCGTTACGTTGAAAAAATTAATTTATCAATTATATGAAACTGACTTTTATGAAAAATACCTCGTAATATTGTAAAATGAAAGAGGGAAGCATTCGATTACACAATGCATACCAAACAGACAGCTTTAAGCATACACTCAATCGTGGCGAGTTAGTCCGGTCGGTAGAGAGCTCAGCTATCACGCCAGCTGCCCAGGTTCGAACCTACTCAGATACGAACGGATGTTTTTCCGATCTGTTGAGAAAATTTCTCCAGCGCAGTGCGTTTAATTTACAAACTTCGGAAGGGTAGAAAAAAAATTGTAGCTTTGGGAAACTGCGGTTGTCTTTGCTTTTTTTTTTTTTTTTTTTATTATTATGGCTGCTACTGGGGAACCAGCCTCAGCATTTTTGACATTTAAGGTATATTGTAAATATGAAATTCATGCCAAGCAACCTGGTATTACTACGGTGCTTAAAGTGAGAATAAAACTGCTAAAATTTCCTTAAAATAATATTAATTGCTAATGTATATATTTGTTTCACCAAAAGAAGGGACAGGAGGGATACTCAGAAAAGAACAACAACAAAAAAAAAAAAAAATGCTTTAGTAGACCCAATGAGACCGAAGGAAACAGTCGCAGATCAAAGCTTAGCTTCCTTTCCGTGAAATAGGCTTCCCGTCCCGTGTCTCCTACGCTTTTTGCGCCTGAATGTTAACTTTCCCGCAGAGCATCTGCTGCCGCATTACATGGTGGCGTTGCTGTCGCCTGTTTTACATTATCTCTACGAGAGTTGAGCTTCTTCACGCGAAGCGTTTATATTCTTTGACCTCAGTGTGCAGGTGAGTAAAAATTCTGGAACCTCGGTATGTGCACGTACCATTCGCAGAGAACTTCATTCCATGGGTCACCATGGTCGTGCGGCTGCTCATAAGCCTTTCGTCTCCACTCGGAATGTTACTCGTCGTTTAGCATGGTGTAAAGAATATTTATCGTGGACCATAGATCAATGGAAACGGGTCCTATGGACTGATGAATCCAGATACACGATCAATAAGTCTGATGGCCGTTAGTGCTTATGGCGGCAGCCGGAGGAATGCTATTTACCACAGTGTACTGTTCCTACGGTCAAGCTTGGAGCTGGCAGTGCACTCCTGTGGGGGTGATTTTCGTGGTATGGTCCCGGCCCATTGGTTATCGTGGACAAACCTGTTAACCAGCACGTCTACCTCGATATTCTGGACAATTATGCCCTACCAACTCTGTGGCAATACTATGGAACCGAGCCTTGTTGGTACCAGCAGGATAATGCACCAAGCTATAAAGCAAGGACTGTTACGGCGTGGCGTGGTTGGACGATAATTCCGTATCGTGTGTGGACTGGCCAGCACAGAGCCCTGATCTTAATCTTATAGAGCACATATAGGATGAATTAGATCGCCGCATAAGAAGTTTGGAACCAAGGCCTATAAGCAACAGTTAGCGGCAGCATTATGTACTGAATGGAAGCACATACCTATCGCTGTGTTCCAAAACCTTGTCGAAAGCACGTCTCGAAGGGTCAGTTTTCACACAGTATTTATTAGAAGAAAGATACAGGAGATGTGCTTGAATAAATCATCTCAAATGATGTATGACAAAAGAAAATATTTACAGGTGCTTGTAGCTTACGCTACTGCTTATTTACACGGTTCTGTACATTGATGATAGTAAAAAAAACAGTTAATTACACTCGAGTGTCAGGTGAGGCAACAAAAGTCTCTGACAAAGCAAAGAATAGGAACAATTCAGCTAGAAGAGCGTTATACAATATTAATTTTGCACAGTATTGATGCAAGGAATAATACAGAATTCGAGCTTGCAGACATAGATTCAAAAGACAGGTGATGAGAAATTAACAGAATGTGCAGCTTGCGCTACGTTAATTACAGGATTCGGTGCAACGTTTGCATGACAACAGTTAAGTGCAGTAGAAATCTGGCGAGGCAATATGAATCTCTGGTAATACAGAGAGTAAAATCAATCCAGAATGATGAGCACTATAGAGTATAAATTTTACACAATATTGATGAAAAAAAAAAAAAAAAAAAAAAAGTTCTGACCGAAAGGTGATACATTGTGGGTGACCTGGAAAACCAGGAGGTTGCAGGTGATCAAGGGACAAACATGAAATCGAAAGTTCGAAAGACAGATGATGAAAAATTTACAGATGAATGTGGCTCGCGGTACTACATGTTACATACAACGGTGATATGAAAAATAGTTATATACAATAATTTTCCTGAGAATACAAAAGAAAAAATAATCTCTGAAAATACAGAGAGAAGACACAACTCATCACAGTGAGTATTGGAGAACACAAATTTACACAGCTGAAAAGTAAAATTACACTGTTGAATCAGGAATTGAAGATAAGAATATACTGTAAAAACCACAAAGTTTACAGATGTCTGTGGTTCGTGAAACGACCTATATACATGATTCTGTACAATGAGAAGTTACAATTTATATATATTGATTTGTCAGAGGTGGTAAAAAGAAATAGTCTCTGACATCGCAGAGAGAATACATAATTCAGCAAGATGAGTAATGAAAAACAAAAAAATTTACACATGAGTTATACACGAAATGATTCATGTGAAGAGGATGAGAACAGAGTCTTAAAAAAAGCGTGAAAAGAAATTGACAATTATAAGTAGCTCATGCTTCGAACAATTCATAGGATTCTATACAATAATTGATCTACTAAAAGTTATGTACAATAGTGAGACAAACAAAAAAATTCTGATAAAATAGAGAGTACAAATAATATAGTGCAGTGAATGTTGAGGAACAAGATTGCACACAGTTGCGAAGCAAAAAAAAAAAAAAAAAAAAAAAAACAGGAAATGTGTATAGAAAAATCGTCTCAAAATGACATATGAAAAGAAGATTTACAGGTGCTTGTAGCTGACGCAACGACCTATTCACAAAGCTCAATATAGTGGTGAGAGAATACAGTTTATGTATGATAATTTGTCGGAAAAGACAAAAAATAGTCTCTGATGAAGCAGAGATTGAAGACAAATCAGCATGGCAAAAATTGTATCTATCAGGAGGTAGGTGAAACAAAAGTTCCGACTGTAAGGTGAAGCGTTGTGGGCGACCCTGCAAACCAAGTGGTTGCTGGTGACCAAGTTGATAGGAACTGTGGTTCACTGCAGCGTGCAACTGCAGTGGTAAGTTCTAGTCGAAGGCGGGAGAGTAGGCGATTACGAAAATGACAAAGTAACGCAGTACTGACTTTATTTATGTCAGTAGAAGCTTCGGGGGGACGCTGAAGATGATACACGTGAATTATATGTTTTACAAGCACGAAGATGTAGGAGCAGACTGCCGGAAGGTGAATAGGGCGAGAAGAGTTCAGAAGTAGTGTTCGGTAGGCGCTGAAGGTGAGGACGGTCTCACAGGATCGTTGTGCTAGCGTGAAAGCGAGATGGAGTATTGGCAATAATACTGTGCAATTCATGAAGACATGCTGAACGTCAGCCTCCTCGCCACAATACGGACAGGAGGGTGAAGATAAAATGGTCATGCGATGTAAAATCGACGGCACAGGGAGGCGGTTGTGTAAGAAAAGCCAATGTGAATTGACTTCAAGGGGTGCTGAAAGTGGGGAAAGCGCAGCGGACCACACTGCGGAGGTAGAAGAAAGTGGAATACCAGAAATGGGAAGAGGTGCGGAAGAGCGAGAGAGAAAACGGTAGAGATCAGCTGTTGAGAAAGAGACAAGAGGAAGAGGTGGACCAATGGACGACAGAAAAAATGGGAGAAGGAGAGAGGCAGAGTGAACAGAAATGAGGCCTGAGGGAGTAGCAAGCTCAGGGAACAGGGAGATTATAGTAGAAATAAGAGAGTTGTGAACAAAGTGAGCGTTGGCATTGAAACGGAGAGCAGAGGGTAGAGAAGAGAAGGGAGCCAGGAAAGATCGGTGTTAACAAGATCGCTGACAGTAGCGACTCCAGCTCTGAGCCATGAAGGAAAAGCAAAACATGGGAGATGGGGAGGGTGTAGCAGAGAAGAAAAAAAGAGGTTCGGAAAGTAGGTCATTTGTGGAGGCAGGGAGAGAGCGAGAAAGAGGGAGGGAACGAAGAAAGGAAATAGCCTCTTTGTAGACAGGAGGGAAAAGTGTGAGAAGGGGACAGTGGTCCATGAGTAAGAACGAAAGGAGAGTAAAGCGTGGGTTATGCGGAGATACTATGACATCACGAGCAGCAACTGCAGAGGGAGCAGGTGCCGCAAGTGATCGTAAAAACGTAGACACACGATAAGCCTTGTAATAGGATCTGACGTCGGGTAGACTAATGCCTCCGTTGGAAGGAGACAGGCTGAGTTGAGGTGCTCCGACCCAGTGATGGCCGGGCCAGATAACCTGAGTTTGACAGCGGGTGAGTTCAAGAAGACGTAGTGCTGGTTGCTTCGAAGCCAACCAGGAATACGTGCACATTGAAAGCAGGTAAGTGTGCGTTAGACGTGCTCTTTGAAAGACGGAGGTGCAGAATTGTGCGCGCCGCCAGATTGCTACCGAGCGATGTAGGCGTGGCCGGAGAGTCGTCCAGGTGACGAGTGAAGCAGTTGCTGGTTTTCCAAGGTGGACTCCTAGGAATCGTTGAGAGGTGTTGGACCACTCTGCTCCCCAAGGAGAGTCAGTGCGGTTAGTCCACGAACCGGTCCATAGGCCTGTGCTTTTCGTTGTGTTTAGCGCTGCTCCGGAACATGAGGCGTAAGTATTGTAGAGATTGTGGAGATCGTGAAATTGTGAGTCTTGCCGAATGCAGAATGTAATATCGTCGGCGTAGGCAACATAGGTAGCAACATGATGACGTGTGCTGGCTACCACCGGTGGTAGTGAAGCAAAGAAGGATCGATGGACTGCGCGTAAAAAGGTTCTATTGCGAGGGCGAAGAGCTGCCCGGATAAGGGGCAACCCTGACGCACGCCGCGACGAAAGGGTATGGGAGCTGTGAGAAGGTTGAGCAGCTTGACGTGGAAAACTGCGTCCCGGTAGAGGGAGATGAGAAGAGAAGCAAAGGAAGGAGGAAATCCGAAATTTAGTAATGTAGCAAGAAGGTAATCATGAGAAATATTATCGAACGCTGAGCGTTGATCGAGGGAAAGAAGAGCAAGGGGTTCTGAGCGAGAGCGGGCGAGGTGAATTAGATCATTAAGAAGCTGAATATTATGGGAGATGGAGCGCCCGGGTACAGTATAGGTTTGATTAGTGGAGAGAATATGAGGGAGTATGGGGTTAAGCCGTCGGGACAGAAATTTAGTATAGAGTTTATAATCAGTATTTAAGAGTGAGATGGGACGCCAATTCCCCAAGTCAAGCGGATCACCCTTCTTGGGGAAAAGTACAACATGTGCGAGCGTGAAACTCCTTGGAAGAGATGTAAGATGCATGGCAGTAGAAAAGGCACAGAGGAGAAATGGAAGGAGGGCAGGAAGAAAAGCCTTATAGAAAGAAACAGGGAGACCGTCCGGGCCAGGTGAAGCCCGGGGGTTGAGGGACGAGAAAGTGTCAGAGAGCTCAGTTAAAGTGGGAGGATGAAGGAGGCTGGCTGAAAGATGAGAAGGGACCTGAGGCAAAGAAGAGAACAGAAGAGCAGAAGCCGTAGGGGAGGGAGGAGGAGTTTCACAAAATTTTGAAATGTAGTAATTACGTACCATAGAACAAATTGGAACTGGTTCGGATGAAACTACTCCAGTTGGAAGACGAAGGTGCTGCAGAACAGAAGAGGATCGGCGAGTTGACTCAAGTGACGTAAGGAATTCGTACGAACAAGCATCAGGTTTCAGGTGTTGTAGTTTAAGGCGTTGAAGGGCTTGTTTTGCAAGTGGCACCAAAAGTGAATGTAATTCTGCCTGGTAGACTTGAAATAGGGGATCAGCAAGATTGAGCAAAGAAAGCATTTGCCTAGTATGATCAAGTCGCATCCTCCGTTGTGTCATGATCGAGTATGACAGGTTTCGTACCAGTAATATGAGGTGGCGTTTTACTTCCAACCAAACGTTGAGGGGGCACGGTGCAGAATGAAGCCTTGTACGCCAATCCGCAAGAAAATCTCGCACCGATGAGCAGAAGGCTGAGTCATCTAAAAGAGTGTCGTCAAAAGTCCAAGGCCGGATTGTACGTGGCTGTGTTGAAGTAGCAAAAACTGTTATGGCAATGGCGCAATGATCCGAGGAAGCTGTGGGTGTACAGCATGAATCTGATATTGCTGGTAGAAGAAGAGAAGTTGCATAAAAGCGATCCAATCTTGCTGTAGGAGGATCAATGGCTCTTGGTGCACGCCATGTATGTGTAGTCAGGGTTGGTGACAAATGGCGTTGAACATCTACTAGTGAGAAGTCTGAAGTGATAGACTGTAAGAGATGTACTACTTCCGTGCGGTGTTCTCTGGAAGAAGAAGAGCGATCAGTTAGGGGATGTAGAGTGCAATTGTAGTCACCTCCGATAAGTACCCGGTCGGTGATGGGAATACGTGACAGAGCCCGTCGAAGTTTTGCAAACAACTCTGGCACGTGAGTAGGAGTGCAAGGAACATAAATGTTGAATACATGAAATTTTTCAGCTGCGACGGTGAAAGAGACTCGTTGTAATAAGTCTCGACATAAGTTTTTCACTGAGAAGGAGGAAAGAGTTGAACGAAAACGTGAGTGAACACCAACTGCCATGCCACCACGCGACAGTTGGCTGTAGGCGTGATGGAAAGTATGATCCCACTGACGCCATTGATGAAATTGAGTGGTGGAAGTACAGTTTGTTTCCTGCAGAAGTAATATATCAGCATTCAGCGGAGCAAGATCCTCTCGTACCAGCGCATTCGCAAGAGGTGTCGCAAAACCGCGACAATTAAGTGACACCACCTTGAATGTCTAGGTTAGTTGTGGGATGCAGTAGGAATTGACTGGCTGTAGTGATGGAGTGGAGTCGACGGAGAAAACAAGCACTCCACGGGACCTCATCCGCAGTGCGCCGAAGAGTGTTTTCAAGTGAGTGTAATTGAACCAGCACTTGTGGAAGAGCTGCTTCATACTGCTGAATGGAAGTGCGTGCTGAGGAAGGGCTAGAGGACCCTAAAAGGCAATCCAGCACGTCCTCGTATGGCAGAGGCTCAGCAGGGAAAGCATTTTCAGCAAGAAAAGTTGTGAATTCTTCTAGTGAGGGAAAAGCACCCTCACATGCTGTCTCAGAGGAAGTGTGTAGAGGCGACCGGGAGAACGGTCGTCGAGAGCTGACGGAGCGAGAGGATGAGCGGGTAGAAGAGCGAGATGATCTTCGGGATGCCAGAGTCTTTGCCTTCTTCGTCTTGGAGCGAGTAGCACCACTGCGTTTTCCAGCAACCACTAAAGCTTCATGATCGTCTGGAGAGTCTGAACCCGAAGCGTTACCTGTGACTCGTGTCATGGAGCCAACGGTAAAAGCTGAGGAGTGGTCAACATGTACATCAGCAGTGGTTGTAAAAGTACAAGGGGGAGTCGATTTTGGAAGCCTGGGAAAATTCTTAGGATCAGCAGGAGGTGGAGGCATCAAAGTCGTTTGTTGACCAATGGCAGTAAGCTGACTTTTGGAAGATCTTGATTCCGCGACTTTCCTCGAATAGGAAGAAGTCTGTGAAGCGTTGGTGGACAAAGTAGAAGAAGATGTAGTGTGTGGAGCTGTTTGCAGGGAGGCACGTGGGCACTGAGCCCTTATGTGACTTTCGCTCTGACATATAGTGCAATACTGTGAAGTGATTATCTCAACTCTTCGGCGTTGCTGTCCACAGCGGATGTGCAAAACATTCGGAACCGCTTTCAGCTGAGCATCAGATGAAAAGAGGACTCGAGCAGTGCGGCGAAAACCTCGAATCGATTTGTCTTCAGGATCTCTGGGAGCCGCAGAGAGAGTTGTTATGGAGCCAACAACTCTGCCGTACCTGCTGAGCAAGGTGCAAAGTGCAGCGTCGGATACTTCTGGTGGTACGGGGTAGAAGGTCACCTGCACCGGGCGGTGCGCAACCGGTTGTGCTAACAGATGCACGTCATTGATGGTTAGACCTTCCGTAAGGACCTGGTCAGCATGCGCTTTATCCTTAAAATAGACCAAGACAGATCTGGGTTTTCGAGCTACAAAGTCTATTGCATCCTTTGGTAAGATAGTTTTGAGAGCTCGGCTATATTGCCACAGCTTAGTGTCGGGAAGCGCATCAAAATAGACGCCCCGTTCCATAGTGGAGGAAAAAAGGTGACCAGCTCGGGAATCCTCTGGTATGTCAATTGTAGCAGTAGAACCGACGACAGTGACATAGGATTCAGGAAAAGGCATAGCAGATGAAACTGGGGGTGTGAGGACCCCAGAAGTTGCAGAAGCATAGGATGCTTGGGCAGGCATGGGTCGAGAACTCGATGAAGCGGCTCTTAGCAGTGAGGGCGGATCAGAAAGTTGATGAAAAGTAGAAGCTATGAGCTCAGTATCGCTGATCACGGAGACGTCATCATCTGCTGAGATGTAGATAGGAGACTTGGCACCACCGCACTTGGTGGGAAGGGAGGAAGTTATTGCTGGAGAAGAAGAGGTATCCATGACGTCGCAATGACGCTCGGGAGCCACCTCATTTAGCTGAGCAGGAGCTGCCGCCGTAGAAGAAGAAGAGGGTGCTGGCTGATCTGCCAAGATAAGGATGTGGGCGTCACCCTTGTCTGCCTCCGCCATCGAAGCAATGGCGAGACTTTAACGAAAAAAGACCAGCTCGGTTGAAAAATAAAACAGTGAATAATGAAAAAATATGGCACTCACCAACCTGGGAGATACACGAACGTAAAGCGTGGACTTTCAACTTGAAGATACACGCAACCACAGAAACTAAAGCACTCAATAAACACCTTATAGCAACGAAAATCACGGAGCTTAAAACCCAACCACTGAGCTTCGAAGGGTCAGTGCATGCATTAAGGCCAAAGGTGGACCGACACCGTACTAATGTATGTCAATAAATGCTATGTTGTGTTTCTCTTCTATAGGTGTTCGGTGACTTTTGTCAGTATAGTGTATATTGCCAAAGCCGGAAGGAAATTTTATCACTGATAACCAACTAACGAAAATCACAGAATGTGAATGGTGGGTGCATGAGAAACTGAGAATATGATTGCAGGTTATTAGTGGCATAAATCAGGAGCTTGCGTAATGAGGTTGTGATTCTTATGTTAAATGTAAAAGAAACCAAACTACGTCTCGCTTATGAAAGATGCAGCTGAGTTTACAATTCTCACAGGAAAACAAACCTGCCGTGTAGTTAAAACATGTGCGTCGCCGAATCGGAAGAAAGACATGGAAGTTCGGTTTGTTTAAATTCCATCCGTGAGGAGATCTTAAAAGCACAGAAAATAGACTGCAAGAAGGAACATGCTGTGCGAAAAACAAAACTATTCAGAGATTTTTCATTTTTTTAGACTGAAGATTTATAAACAATTAAGAAAAAAAAAAAAATACGCCGAAAATGAAGCCGTGTCGAGGAACACTTCATCTCCAACTGACCGGAAAGAAAATTTTAATCCAGTGATTTTTGACCAGGTCCAGATTCTTTTTCGAGTCAAAGGTTTAATTAGTGACTGTTGGCTGATTTTTTTTTCGTCACTCTTATGTATTGTGGCTTCAGGACCTAGATTATGGCGTAATACTTTAATTTAACTTCCCATTTTGGTTCTTTGTTCTTACTTATAAATTATGGTTACTTCTCATTTAAATTATGTTTTTAAATTACGTTACTTCTCGTTTAACTTGTGTTTTTGAATTACATTACTTCTCAAAATTTCACAATTTATTCTTTTCTTATTTAAGTTATGTTACTTCTCGTTACCTCTTCTTACTTTCATATCATCTAAGAGTCTTTGTTAACTTCCGTCAGACAGTCAAGTCACTAAAACGTAAATTTAAAGTAACAAGTTAGTAAAATCATGCAATGCATTGATTATAATACGCTTTCCAACATACCAGAAATCAAGTTATGAGAATAATGGCAGTGGAATAAATCTCGGTCCTGTTCCCTGACCCTTGATCCCATATCGATGATATTCAACAGAACCGGTTCGGTATACCTCCGAAATAACATGATAAAGTTTTGTCGCAATCGAAGCATTTTTACGTAAGTTATGATGCATAAGGGCTATGGAATAGATCCCGCTCCTGTGTCCTAACCTTTGACCCCATTTCGCCCATTTTCAATAGAATTCGTCCCCAGGCAGGTCCCTACAACATACTAACATTTCATCCAAATCGAAACATTTTTACGTAAGTTATGACGCATAATGGCGATGGAAGTGATTCCGCTCCTATGTCCTGACCTTTGACCCCATTTCGCCCATTTTCAATAGGGTATGTGGCCAGGTGGTCCCCTACCACATACTAAAATTTCATCAAAATTGAACCTTTTATACGTTAGTTATGACGCATAAGAGCAGTGGAATGGATCCCACTCCTATGTACTGACCTTTCACTCCATTTCGTTCACTTTAAATAAGGTTCCTTCCCAGGTGATACCCTACCAGATACTAAAATTTCATTGAAATCGAACGATTGTTACGCGAGTTATCGTGCGGACGGACATACGCACACAACGCGTGACGTAATGAAGCAGATGGGAATCGCGACTATCTGCTGGCAAGAGTATGACGTCGTAAAACTTTAATAGGATCCACACACAACGCGTGACGTAATGAGACAGATGGTATGACCGCGCGCCAACATTCTCAAACGCGAGATTGTGACGTCATAAGATTTCTAAGCATTGGAAATATTAATGGAACGACGCCATGACGCTAAAAACGTTATAATTCGGGGTGGTTATTTAACCCACTAAACGAATTCTCCTAAAGTCGAGATCAAGCTAAATCGATTTCTAGTACCAGAAAACGGTAGGTTTACAACTTTCATCAAAATTCTTAGAGCCGTTTTTAAAATAAAATGTACATACATACATACAAGAATTGCTACTTTAAGGTGGACGTCAAGTAAGTTTGCTTCCTATACTTCCAATGGAAAAACTTCTGTACACATTTTCTTCACAATTAATGCGTTCCCAAGAATGAAAATTTGAACATCGATTAAAATAGCTTCATTTCATAACTTGGAATACTTAATATTTTCTGAACCATAACCGTAATAATATTTTCTAAACCATAACCGTAATTATGCAATCCAACATTTATTTGTCCACTGACGTCATCAAAGTACAGGTCGCGCCATGTTTTCTTTTTTTGGTTTCAACACCACCAAAGGAAACGTTATTGTTTTTTAATATAATTATGCTTATGTTTTAGAAAATGTTAAGTATTCCAAGTTATAGTATGAAGTTATTTTAATCGATGTTTAAATTTCCATCCTTGGGAACACACTAATTGTGAAGGAAATGTGTACAAAAGGTTTTCCATTGGAAATATAGGAAGCAAAATTACTTGACGTCCACCTTAATAGTGTTTGATAAGGGCGATGGAATGGACCCCGATCCTATGTCCTGACCTTTGACTCGATTTGTCCCATTTTCAATAGGGTTGCTCTCCAGGTGGTCCCCTACCACATACTAAAATTTCATCGAAATCGCACCATTTTAACGCACCTTATGACGCATAATTGCAATGGAATGCATCCCGCTCCTATGTCGTGACCTTTGACCCCACTTCACCCATTTTCAATAGGATTCGTTCACAGGTGGTCCCCTACCATATACCAAAATTTCATTGAAATCGAACCATATTTACGCAAGTTATGACGCATAATGGCAATTGAATGGATTCCGCTCTTATGTCGTGACCTTTGACCCCACTTCACCCATTTTCAATAGGGTTCCTCCCCAGGTGGTCCCCTACCACATACTAAAATTTCATCGAAATCGGACCATTTTTACGTGAGTTATCGTGCCGACAGACGGACGGAAAAAGCTGGAGCATATAATACGCTTCTTCAACCTACGGTTTGAAAGCGTAAAAAAGTCATTGCTGGAACAGTGGATGTGACATGTGTGATCAAGCTATCTAGCTTGTGACTTGTCTCGGTTTTGTCAACATACTGTAATAATTTCTTGGAATCCGAGTTGTTGGTGTTAGCAGAAGCCTTTTGTTCATTTGTTACCATATTATCCTTGACTTAATTGTCAGCTGTAAAAGTAGTCGACAAGTTTACCTGTTTGTTTCTTCACCTTTTTTTGTTTTTGTTTCGGAAGGTTTAACGACCACCATGAACAACTGGAAGAACTGTTGGCAGTCACCCGTTTCGAATTTAGAGCCACTGGTCACAGGGAAGGGAATGAGTCACAGTTCGGCAAAACAAACACACCACCAATGCTTCATTTGGGATTCGAGTCCGAGACCCATCACAACCGAATAGTCGGAAGCCAAAGTTTGGCTTGTGCCACTGCGTCAACAGGGCGGGCGGCTTTCTTCAAGTGTACCCAGGGCCGGTTGAACCATTAGGCAAACTAGGCGGCTGCCTAGGGCGCTGAAATTTAGTTAATAAATGAGACAAGAAAAATGAAAACAAAAGCAACTTTATTTTCTGTTGCCCTTTCGATATTCTATATAATTTGCGAATTTTTATATTCCTTGAGTAAGTGAAAACCTGAGACCTACGCTTGTAGACTAGGTAAGTCAGCTTGTTGTAAATGAGGAGCCGATGAGAAAGGACGCCTCTGTCGAAAAACTGCCATCAACCAGCTGCCACAATACAGGTGGTAAGTCATGCGACACCTGAGGGCGGCAATGGATTCTATATTAATCCGGCTGTCGATGGAAACATCAAGACCATTTCTTCTATCACAAATAGTAGCAATGCTCAACGCCAAAATTTTTGTTGTTGTTTGTTGTGGTTTTAACGACCACCGTGATCAATACAGTGGCTATAAGCAGTCACCCGTCCCTAATTTAGGGCCACTGATTCCAGGGAAGAGAGAGAGAGAGAGAGAGAGCCAGTACCGTAAGACAAACAAAACATCCATGCCTCACCAGAATTCGAACCCAGACCCATCCATGGACGAAAGGTCCAAAGCTAGAGCTTAGATCACTATGCCATCGGGGGCGGCTTTCCTAAAGAGTAGAAACTGTTACACTCAGACTATTTTCTAATGACAACAGGAGCAAGAGTAAGAGAGGCCATACATACTACTATATTCATTCCCCTGGCATTCTTTTTTCTTTCTATTTTTTTTTTAATCGGGGAATGCGGGAGAGGAGTTCGTTGGGTTAGTCACGTTATCAGTCGAACAAGAAATTGTCCGTGAAGACACGTGTTTGTAATTTTGCGAACAATAAAGAACGCAAAATGAAAATTTAGTTTAATTTTAATTTACATTGGAAGTAAGTAAATAGATATAGATTCCATTAGTTCCTTTCTATTTACTACATTTTTGCATCTTGAAATTATTACCATTGGATAAATGCAACATGTTTAGCCACACAAAGAATAACATAAATTTTGGGGGCGCAAGGATGATGGCCTGCCCAAGGTGTCAAACGCCCTAGTACCGGCCCTGAGTGTATCAGCTTGGATAAGTCAAGGACAATAAAGAAAAATAAGTGAGTATTATCTCATTCATTCTTTCTTGTCTTGTGCAAATAGAAGATACGACCGAACTCTAGTTAGAACGTGATAAGATGAACTACAAAATGTACTTTTCCCAAATATCCGCGTCAGATACGAGAACCATAAACGGTTTTATGAAAGATCCGTTCTTGAACCAGAAAGTGACAGCATAAACAAAGTCAGAGAATGAATTAGAAATAAAAAAACCTCAATAAGCAGAGCACAATTTTTTGGCGTAGAATAGAAATAAGTTTCCAAGCTTTCGCATATGAACGAGATGGCTTTCTCAAAGAAGGTAGACAGCTAACTGTCGTTCATAGACAGCTAACTGTCGTTCATAGACAGCTAACTGTCGTTCATAGACAGCTAACTGTCTACCTTCCTTGAGAAAGCCATCTGCTTGATGCGCGAAAGCTTGGAAACTTTGATTTCTATTCTACGCCAAGAAATTTCGGATCACTAGTATAGTTATACTTTTTAAGTACAGTTGGTGTATTGTTCCTTGTTATTAATTAGTGCTCTGCTTATTGAGTTTTTCCATTGCCATTTGAAGCACTTTCACCAGACATTTTGGCTCGGAAGATTGAAGCTCCCATTTGATCTCCTTCAGAACTTTATTGTATTAGGATTATGCAATGCCATGATTCTTACTTCTTAAAATTAAAAAATAACAATATTGATCATGTGCTCTGAAGGAAAAAAATCTCTTCATTTCATGTACCGTTTTTACCCTGTAACAAGCTCGAACGAATTAACTCGGGGTTAGCTAATTGAGCTGAAATCAGCTCTAGCGAATACATTCACTGTCTAACAAATGGGCGAGACGCTGCTCAGGGACGTACTGATATCCCCCACAACACCCACAGGGGGGGGGGGCTCGCGGCTGAGAGGGTTTCTAGCCTTAGCAAAAAGATCTTAGATTTTTCTTTTCTTTTTTTCCGCCGAAACTTCATGTAAAACTGGTTTAAGAAATAGTTAGAAAACTTTGACGGCAGCTTTGAATGAATTAGTAAAAATAATAGCACCCCCCCCCCCCCCAGTAAATAAGTAACATCTCTAGGAATCATTTCCTCGGATTTAGTGAATAAAATATGGATGACGAGAAAGCAGCCACTTCAGAGGACTCAGTGGCCCTTTTTCACAGACACTGCAATCGGTCCTACACATGTTAAGATGTAATGTATCACAGTTAGTTGTTTGCGCATAATTACGCATTCTTCACAACATAATAATCTAAAAAAGGTTTGCGAGGACGAATGTGGTATTACGTTAAGTGTGTTTTTATATTAAAGGAAAAAATATTTAAATAATTTTGACGTAAGTGTTTTACAGTACTTTGTATTAGTATAAAAAAGGCAATCATTTTGTTAACAAAGTGCAGATTTGTATTACACGCAATAAAGTGCAATAATTTTGCTTTTTACGGAAAATGCTGGTGGGTTCCAAAAAATGTGAATTTATTATAATGCCCATAAAACCTATTTAATAATATAGAATTTTAACATTTCAGTAATTGAAAGTTAATAGATTTTCGCAAAAGGGCCTCAATATTTTTTTTTTTTTTTTTTTTTTTTTTTTTTTTTTGCGGCGGGCTCGAATTTCTCCATCACGCCACTGACGTTGCTGGAACTAGTGAACCTGCGCATCAGAAAGCATTGCTTTCCCCCTTAGTTTTTTTATTCAATTTTTCTATTCAATGTGGTCATTTAAAGAATGATTGACACCAATTCTTTGTGACTGATTACCTGCTAAAAGAGCTGGGGTTGGTGATGCACATGAGAAGGAAAGATGATGATTGAGTCACTTGTTGGTACCCTGTTCCATGATGTCTGTGTCAGGGAAATGCATCCCATCAAGCTTTGGGTCGTGGAGCAGAGAACAAAGAACTAAAAGAGAGCTCCTACATCCAGTGACAGCTTTATAGTCGGTATTGCTGAAATGAGAGTGGGAAAGGAATAGTTTTGCCTTTGCTTTCGAAAAACTTTGCCGCTATATAAACATTTCTGTTTGGGAAGCGCAGAAAATTTTGGGCACAACTTTATTTCAGGTACATTGGCTGCTTTAAAAGTTTAATTCCTGCAAACAGGCCTGTCAGGTGTATTCAGTTTCCATTTGAGCTGGTATTTGTCATGCTAATAAACAAGGCTGAGGTTCATGAATGAAATACGGGATTACACCACAAATTTGGAAGATGTGAATCCGTTTATGAATGGCGGTTGCTTCGACTAGCGAATCATGTGATGGTTATATTCAAATTAATCGGAAACTTGAAACTTGGTCGTTCTGGGTGGTGTAGTAATTAGCATACTCGGGCGCAATCCGGGAGACGCGGGTTCGATTCCAGCTCCAGGACGACGAAATTTTCAAGTTTTCGGATATGATCTGACTTAACATCCACTTAACATCCATTTACACCAATAAACGGATGGACATTTTCCAAATTTGTAAGGCTTAGGTTAGTTATTCAAGATAGCTTGATGGATTTCGCAGTGTTCTAAATCTTTTGTTCAGTGCAGTTTTGTCTGAAAAGTGGAAAAGGCAAGTCACTGGGAAAAAATAGTGGTGATGAATCTTCCTCTTGTTCGAAATATTCTCATAAGGGAAGAACGTGTGGTTCAAATACAGGAGGAAATTCATGGCCGTTTACTGCAAAAGTGATATCAAATACAAACTTACAACTGCTGTTTGCCGAGCAGTTATTTAGTAAAAACAGAAACGTTTGCGCGGTGTGAGAGCAGCGACTCTTACCCCAGTAATTATGGTAATTTGATATTTGATTTTTGTTGTCGCTGTTTCGGGGTGTAACAACCACCATGATCATGATGATCAAATGTAGAGGATTTTAAGAAGGGAGTGTCTAACCCCAGGTCTTAAATAAACAACCCTTAGAAATAGGAAACTAGGAGATTTGGGTAGAGCGCCCGATAGGAAAGTGACACGGAAGCGAAGTAGAAAGGAGGAGGAAGACGCCCTTATTTATAACCGGGGGCCCAGTACCCGGGGTCCGACGGCTTAACGTGCCCATCCGACGCACGGCGGGTATTTAGTGGATCGAGCGTTCGTACCTGCCTGGGATCGAACCCAGTCACGAACGTTGCCCACTCGGCACCCGCGGCCTAACAACCACCATGTGCATCTCTTGGGGCTATATACACATGTTTACATGTACATGGGTAGTTGCTCGTCCACTGGTTCCAAGGGGAGAGAGAAACGTTGTATGAGTCATCCAGGGGCGTTGTATGAGTCATCCAGGGGCGTTGTATGAGTCATCCAGGGCTTCAACCCGGTCCGAGTCGGACAACTGGCCAGAAACCAGCGCCTCTTATACTACTCGGCCACCCGGGCGACTATTTGATTCAGGCACGAAAGCTGTGGTTGCAGATTTCTCATTAGCAAAACTCTGCTTTCTATCTGACACCTCTAAGCATCTGCTATATTTCCCATGATTCAAGTGCTTAATCTTAAATTTTCCCTCACTATATGTTAAGCACCATATCTTCACTTCATCGTGGAAAATTATTTTCTCATTCATTCCTTACAGCATGATCAAGGTTACCTTATATATATATATTCCCTAAGGATTTCGATGAAAAATTATCACTACCTATGAATATTAGATTTAAGGCTTCCTTCGAAAAATATGTTCATTGTTTGGAGTTCCCTGTATGCAGTGGCGTATCTTGGGCCCGAGATCTGAGTAATCTCACCCCCCCCCTCCCTCCCCAGTACTGTTTTTTTCAATCGCGAAGTTTATTTTTCAGTTGTTAAGTAATAGAAGTAACTTTTTTTCTTGATTTTAGGTACATGCTATTGCTAACAAGATACACCAAATAATTATGAGGATTAGGATTTCAACACTTATTTGTACATGAACTCCATTCTTCTTTCCTTTTGTGTTAACTTGAGTGTTACGTTTTCATAAAATGTTTCTTCTGAGTACTTTTTCCATATTTAAAAATACTGTTTTTCTCAATTGACAAAGCCCCCAAGTTTCTCGAATGTGTATGTCTTTGTGTGTCTCTCAGATATATCTTGATTCTTTTTAATACAGAAAAACTTCTTTCGGCAGTTGCAGTTAATGGAAATTTGAACATTAGATCTGCTAATTTGTACACCTCACTAAACCCAATGTCCAATTTATTCAACTTTATGTAACAAGTAATGCCTCTTACTGATTTCTTTTTGTATACATCAAAGGAATAAAACACCTTCAGTTCATTTTATAGTCGAGCTGTATCAAAATTTGAAGCATAGAGTTCTTTAAGTTCTGACAGTAGATGTTCAGGAAAGCTTTTACAAAATTTATCTTTATCTTAACAGTTCGAATCCAACAAAGCCCCAATTTTAAGATATAATATCACTGAGTTTAATTCATTGGCACTTCACAGAAACCGAAACAGCCCTCGCAAAACACGTGCTGTTACGGGAGGGAGCATACGAGTGATTAAGGTAGTCCGAAGTCTTCACTTTTCTGAGCGAACCGTTGCGCAAAGCAATGGCCTATTCACTTTTCACCTGCTCCTTCATGTCATGGAAACGCTAGCAGGCGATCGTATCAAAGGTCTTCGAATCAGAACTGCGAAAACTCGGGTAAAGCTGTTTGCTTTAGGATCGCTGCCGATTCTTGCTCGGCAGACTGATTCTCTTAGTCAAAAGAAGCGAATCCGCACGTGCTTTTTCAGCAGCGAAAGCATCGACGTATCTTAATACCGTTGATAATTGACTTTTATTTGTGTATATTTAATTTACTTTCATTTGTGCATTCTATGGTGTTACACGGCACTAGCAGTGTTCCTGCCTAGTCTGCCGGTAACGGTGCTTGAGACCTGAAGTACAATTTAGTTGGCCACGGCACCAGGTGAGAATCTCAGGTGCACTGCTGCACTCAAAGATTCACACCAGAACATAAAAAATGAAAAGTTGAAGAATGACCCGAAGCATAAGGCTTGGGTGAATCCACCTTGTGAACAAAATAACAACAACAAATAAACAATAAAATAATCTAAAAAAAATGATACTTTGGGATCAGAGTTGTGATGAGGTTCACCCGCAATCACCAATTCGTGACTGAGTGTAGTGGTCCGGATCTTACTCCGGTACATTCAATCCCCAACCAGCCAGTACAACACTCACTTTCGCAAATAACACATGATTCTCAAATACACAACACAACATTTAATAACGTTCTGCGAGATTTAAACAGATCCGGCGCTCTCTAGGCGCATAGACAATTGCCCCTCATATGTGGGCAGCATACGGTGTCACACTTTACTGTCGGATAACGCAGCCGACTGAGTCTCCACCGGACTATCTGAACAAGAGATACTACTCGTTTACACACTAAATAGAGCTGCAGGTGATATTCATATACAATTGCTTAGAGAATAAAAAAATTATATGCAAACGATCACATTAAAAATACTCGCGACACAAAATACACAAGCACGTTAATTTGCGGTATAAGATTATAGGTGCGAAATACTGCCAAAGTTAATTAACTAAATCTAATAAGCATGCACATGCAGAACCCTGCCCCGCTGACGTTGGTCCTGAACCAAAGTTAAAAGAAACTGTCCCGCCCAGCGGAATTTGTGGCCACACCTTCTCCCTTATTCATGTAAAAAAAGTAATCAGGAAATGGGCCCTGTAAGAAATTGAAATCTGTATGTGCAGGTATTTCCTCTGAGGTTCAGTCACTCAGCATTACTGCATCTATGTCCATGCAGCTTTGGGTGTCGGGATGGCACAAGTTCGCAGATGTGCGAAGAAAGAAAAAGGAAATATTCATCTACTTACAGTTTCGTGACTTTGCTGTGCAAATCCGTTGTGCATCACATAATATCACTCGACAAAAAAAAAAAAAACACGCACACAGACACTTGCACCATGTGGCAGCACCGATGATTCAACACTTCACTTTGACGCTTGATGTAAATGAAGCACACAATTAAAAATGGTAATATCACGCCGCACTTTGTTGCAATGATTAGAGTGCACACTGATCTATTCTCGTGACGATTTGAAGGTGGCCGTTAAGCAAAATAGGCCCTCTCACATCTGATGTTGCGGTTTCCAAGATTAATTTTCTCGGCCGAGCGAAATCAGACGTGCTTTTACCTTAAGCGTATATCGGCAACTCAACATTTCACCTGTATATTTGTTAGGTATCGAAGCCACCGCTCTTACGCTCATATTTTTCTTTCGACATGTTTTTATCCCGTCGCACTTACACGTAGTGGCTTCGCTGCTTACGCGACCACACACACGCACACATGGGGCCTCGCTTCGCCCCGTAAGACAAGCGCATCTCTTCACTTCCTCCACAGTAGGGGATGAATGGGGGTGACGATTCCACACTGCAGTGGTTGGCATCCGAACCCGACTTTTGCTTGGCTTCGCTTCTCATTGGAATGACCACTGTCCACTCGCAGACTTCTTAATTCCCCTGTAACTTGGCTTTCATTAGGCCAAACAGTCGCTGAGTTCCATTACGCTCCAGCCTAGAAATTTCTGCTTTATCCTGCGGATTTAGGCATTCTGCTGTCTTTATGGCAAACTGGCATCTCCAGCTGCCTCGAGTTGTCTCCATTTCTTACCAAATGCGGGGAGGTTTGCTGCTTCATTTTTCCCAATTCATTTTTTGCAGATCCAAGGCATCCAGCCTTTCACATCGGAGAGCGCACAGACAACTAAACTTTCTTCCTTATTTTCATGCCAAGTGCGAACTCTTATTTTTCTGCACGGACCACACAGAGAGCAATTGTTCTCGAAAATGCCCCAAACAATCGACGAATTTACGATTATTCGCTAAACCTTTCGTCCCCTATCTTCATTCATTCCTACTCAAGTGGCTCATTCGATACGTATTCCTCTTTCCCTTTCCGTGTTGCATAGGCTGCCCGTCAGCTGCGCCCTGATATTTATGACCTAACAGAGCTATTCTGAGACCACCCAGCCAGAGAGAGAATTCTTCGCCTCTTTTCTTTCCAAACCCCCAGATAAAACTTTATCTGCTGTTTACACTTTTAAACTCCAATCAAGCCTCGAACAATTAATACTTAATTAATTTCACACATCAACCACGCCCATTAATTACTAAATTAATGGCGGGGGTGGGTCGTAACATCGGCCCCTCCTCAAGAAATCTAGAAGTCCTCTTCTGGGCCTATCGCTTTGCTCTTATCAATTTCCAGAGCAACCATTGAGTGCTACCTTTTCCCACAGGTAGAAATAATTCAAAATGGCAAAAATATTGCGTTTCTTGCCTTCAAGAGCATTGGAGCGACTTCCCAATTATCCCGCAATTTTGTTAATTAATTTAGAGAACATCCGAAAGAAAAAACAACGTAAATGAGAAATAAATAAAAAAAAACTGAACTGTAAAAGAACATGTGAGCCTGCCGAACTGTGATTCCTAGCTACCTCATACCATACGCGACATGGCGGACAAATTTTAGAGTTTTCTTCAGGTTTTAGGATGGGGGGGGGGGGGGTCCACTGTAACATTCCATCCCCCATGAAAGAAAAAAAAAGGGATGACTGGATGAAGTTTATTCATCCAATCATTCTATTTTTTTTTTTTAACTGTAAACACTCAACCCTTTCCCACCGTCGCAAGGCACCTAATTCCGGACTTAAGCGCCCTGAGAGCGGAAGGAAAGTTTAAGGATTTCATCACACGTTCATTGCTACCCGTCGAGATAGGCGGAAAGAAAATTTAAATATGAGGCATAGCTTCGAGAATCCACGAGTTCCACAGATCTCTCACGTTCGATGCTCCTACACCCGCTTTTATCTACGCTCGATGCCAAATTCTTGCGTTCCACTGTCTTCGAGTTCCTTCTCAACATCATAGATAATCGTAGTGTCACCGTCTTCCTGGGGATCCACTATAAACTCGACTGCTCCCCATAAACCATAGGTGCGGCTAAAGCTGTTTGTCTCAGCTGTGATGTACCCGCTGTACTTGTAACAGGTGTACTCTCTTCCGGAACAATTGCAGCCCCAGTGCTCACATGTTCTCCGTCAGAGTGACCACCAGAATCATCTGAATCCATGTGACTCGCAGATGACGATTTTTTCGTGTTAGCCATTTTGTTTTTCTTACCCACTAAAATTATGGCAGTTCTTAGAAAACAGCTTAAGGCTTACTTAATGCTAAATTATACAAAATTCGCACCGAACAAAACTAAATAAAAATAGTAATGGCAGTCAATTCGCACTTATTTTACGAACATGAGTGTTGTTCCGCTAGCTGCAAAATATAGGTATCGATCCTGGGACAACGGCATCATTAATGTTACAGGGCACTAGCAGTGTTCCTGCCTAGTCTGCCGGTAACGGTGCTTGAGACCTGAAGTACAATTTAGTTGGCCACGGCACCAGGTGAGAATCTCAGGTGCACTGCTGCACTCAAAGATTCACACCAGAACATAAAAAATGAGAAGTTGAAGAATGACCCGAAGCATAAGGCTTGGGTGAATCCACCTTGTGAACAAAATAACAACAACAAATAAACAATAAAATAATCTAAAAAAAATGATACTTTGGGATCAGAGTTGTGATGAGGTTCACCCGCAATCACCAATTCGTGACTGAGTGTAGTGGTCCGGATCTTACTCCGGTACATTCAATCCCCAACCAGCCAGTACAACACTCACTTTCGCAAATAACACATGATTCTCAAATACACAACACAACATTTAATAACGTTCTGCGAGATTTAAACAGATCCGGCGCTCTCTAGGCGCATAGACAATTGCCCCTCATATGTGGGCAGCATACGGTGTCACACTTTACTGTCGGATAACGCAGCCGACTGAGTCTCCACCGGACTATCTGAACAAGAGATACTACTCGTTTACACACTAAATAGAGCTGCAGGTGATATTCATATACAATTGCTTAGAGAATAAAAAAAAATTATATGCAAACGATCACATTAAAAATACTCGCGACACAAAATACACAAGCACGTTAATTTGCGGTATAAGATTATAGGTGCGAAATACTGCCAAAGTTAATTAACTAAATCTAATAAGCATGCACATGCAGAACCCTGCCCCGCTGACGTTGGTCCTGAACCAAAGTTAAAAGAAACTGTCCCGCCCAGCGGAATTTGTGGCCACACCTTCTCCCTTATTCATGTAAAAAAAAGTAATCAGGAAATGGGCCCTGTAAGAAATTGAAATCTGTATGTGCAGGTATTTCCTCTGAGGTTCAGTCACTCAGCATTACTGCATCTATGTCCATGCAGCTTTGGGTGTCGGGATGGCACAAGTTCGCAGATGTGCGAAGAAAGAAAAAGGAAATATTCATCTACTTACAGTTTCGTGACTTTGCTGTGCAAATCCGTTGTGCATCACATAATATCACTCGACAAAAAAAAAAACACGCACACAGACACTTGCACCATGTGGCAGCACCGATGATTCAACACTTCACTTTGACGCTTGATGTAAATGAAGCACACAATTAAAAATGGTAATATCACGCCGCACTTTGTTGCAATGATTAGAGTGCACACTGATCTATTCTCGTGACGATTTGAAGGTGGCCGTTAAGCAAAATAGGCCCTCTCACATCTGATGTTGCGGTTTCCAAGATTAATTTTTCTCGGCCGAGCGAAATCAGACGTGCTTTTACCTTAAGCGTATATCGGCAACTCAACATTTCACCTGTATATTTGTTAGGTATCGAAGCCACCGCTCTTACGCTCATATTTTTCTTTCGACATGTTTTTATCCCGTCGCACTTACACGTAGTGGCTTCGCTGCTTACGCGACCACACACACGCACACATGGGGCCTCGCTTCGCCCCGTAAGACAAGCGCATCTCTTCACTTCCTCCACAGTAGGGGATGAATGGGGGTGACGATTCCACACTGCAGTGGTTGGCATCCGAACCCGACTTTTGCTTGGCTTCGCTTCTCATTGGAATGACCACTGTCCACTCGCAGACTTCTTAATTCCCCTGTAACTTGGCTTTCATTAGGCCAAACAGTCGCTGAGTTCCATTACGCTCCAGCCTAGAAATTTCTGCTTTATCCTGCGGATTTAGGCATTCTGCTGTCTTTATGGCAAACTGGCATCTCCAGCTGCCTCGAGTTGTCTCCATTTCTTACCAAATGCGGGGAGGTTTGCTGCTTCATTTTTCCCAATTCATTTTTTGCAGATCCAAGGCATCCAGCCTTTCACATCGGAGAGCGCACAGACAACTAAACTTTCTTCCTTATTTTCATGCCAAGTGCGAACTCTTATTTTTCTGCACGGACCACACAGAGAGCAATTGTTCTCGAAAATGCCCCAAACAATCGACGAATTTACGATTATTCGCTAAACCTTTCGTCCCCTATCTTCATTCATTCCTACTCAAGTGGCTCATTCGATACGTATTCCTCTTTCCCTTTCCGTGTTGCATAGGCTGCCCGTCAGCTGCGCCCTGATATTTATGACCTAACAGAGCTATTCTGAGACCACCCAGCCAGAGAGAGAATTCTTCGCCTCTTTTCTTTCCAAACCCCCAGATAAAACTTTATCTGCTGTTTACACTTTTAAACTCCAATCAAGCCTCGAACAATTAATACTTAATTAATTTCACACATCAACCACGCCCATTAATTACTAAATTAATGGCGGGGGTGGGTCGTAACATCGGCCCCTCCTCAAGAAATCTAGAAGTCCTCTTCTGGGCCTATCGCTTTGCTCTTATCAATTTCCAGAGCAACCATTGAGTGCTACCTTTTCCCACAGGTAGAAATAATTCAAAATGGCAAAAATATTGCGTTTCTTGCCTTCAAGAGCATTGGAGCGACTTCCCAATTATCCCGCAATTTTGTTAATTAATTTAGAGAACATCCGAAAGAAAAAACAACGTAAATGAGAAATAAATAAAAAAAAAACTGAACTGTAAAAGAACATGTGAGCCTGCCGAACTGTGATTCCTAGCTACCTCATACCATACGCGACATGGCGGACAAATTTTAGAGTTTTCTTCAGGTTTTAGGATGGGGGGGGGTCCACTGTAACAATGGGCTTCGCAGCTAGTCTAGCTAGCCTCGAATATACGCCACTGCCCGTATGATTAACCACTTTGTGCATTTTGATTCTCTCGTGAGTACTGGAAACATAACGTTATGTGCGTTTCTATTAGCCTTTATGTAATGCGGCATATTCACAGTGAGGTCATTTTTCTTTTTGCAAATTGCATATCGTAGATTTTTTGCCGTCATGTGTCAGTACATTCGAGTCCAACGGATTCAAATTACCATTACCCACTGTTGATACTGAGCCACAGACAGTTCACCAAGAATACTTTATGATAGAGTACTTCCTTGTGTAGAACTCGCATAGTGATTGCCAAGTTTGTTAGAAACAAAGTGTATCGTGTTCATTCTTTTTACACACCGTTCTGAACTGAAATTTCACCTGGGTTGTATTACGGGAAATTATTATTATTTTTTTTTCTCTCTCCCGTTGACGATCTTTAGTTTTCATGTACCTAAGACTGAACGCTTGGAACTTAGCTGGAAGCCGAGCGCTTCTGTTGTTGGCAGACTGTTCATTCGAGCAGCTGATGATGGTCGTTTGCTTGTGTTGCGATCAGCTGTCGTTTTGGCACGTGGCCAATACCGCGAGGAGCTCGTGTTCCACCATGACGCCTTCCCGTTCTGTTAGCTTTCTCTTCCTCCTGGCAGGCTGGCTGCCCCTCCCTCCTTACAACTCCCCTCTTGTGAAGAATGATGTTGTTGAACTCCCTCCCCTTACTCTCTGGTACTCTCGTATCTCAGGCGGTTTTTATTGTCTTAAGGTGGCGAATTTAGATTCCATAATTATTGAAGAAAATTAGCCGTTAGTAACGCAATAATTTGACATCTGTAATGAGTTCCCCTCTCCACTTCAACTTCAGATTATGAAGATGCGTCGCATTATTTACGTGTTGTTGCCGAAACCAAAATATTTGAAGTTCTTTGTGTTCTTGATTTACAGAAATAATCCATCTTTGCTAATATTAGTTATTTTTATATTCTGAACGTAACTGTACAGTCACTTTTCAAATACAGCAAGTTAAAATGAACATCTCGCTTGCGAAGGAGGAAGTATTTCAGTTGTGTACAGGGCCCGCTTAAGGTTTTATGGGGTAGTAAGCGCAGTAAGCGTTGCGGGGTTCCTACAGCAAAATGTTAATCCCATTCTTAATAGTACCTCTCTATATTTTTTCAGGACTGCCTACACTTTTGTTATTATATAATGTTCTATATATTGCTGTCTTATTTATTGAAAATTTAATTACCCTACGTTTCTACCCGAGGTTCTGTACGACGACTTCGCACGCTTAACTGTTTTTTTTTTTTTTGGTCCACAATTACTGTCTACTTCATCTATGAATGTATCTGTTGGTCTTATGTTGGGTTCTTGGTTGTTTTTTTTATAAGAATTTTTGAAGTTGGAACTTCATCCTCTTCCGATCCTACTTCTACGAATGGATCGCGGCTTGGTACTACACTTTCCGGTGTCTTTTTTGTTTACTCTTTTCATTTTTCTTTCTCTGCTAAACCTACGTATACGCATTTCACATGGACTATCGTTGTATTGAGCAATACCCCCGCTATTCCTATTTTGTTTTCGAGCGGGGATTATGGACACCGGCAGAGAAGTTTTTCTATCCCGCGTGTGGTTTTCTCAAGCGTTTTACTCAACCCCCTTCATAAACATACCGACATAATGTCGATGCAACCACTTGTTGGTACGTAGGCTACCTGACGAGAACGTTAGTTCCAAATCATATGGTAGTGGGGTAAATTCCATGTCAAGTGATCCAACAGAGGTTGCTTGACCATTTTAGAAAAAAATATTTTTTTGTTTATGATTTTACCTATATGAATGTAGAGTTCAAAAAGAATATTTTTTATTTTTTTCGTAACTCCAATAGCGGCCATTTTTGTTTCACGGCGCGCGCTGATTTTTGCGTTTGCAGGTGTTTACAGTAACTTACATTACTCAGGATTGGTTTGTTCTAAGTTACTGAAACAAACACCATTCTCTTCATAAAGAAACAGTCTAAAATTTTGATCTAGTACATATCTTTTTAACTTTGCTTCCAAATTGCTCGAAATACACTGAAATTTGATGTTTAGATACACATTCTCGAAAAAAAACAAAAAAGTAAAAAATATAACCAAAAAAAAAATCTAAAGCTTGGGGGGGGATACTAGGATTTTGGGGAGCCCTGAAAATTGGGGGCACTAAGTCCGTGCCTTACGGGCCTAGTCGGTAATCAGGACCTGGTTGTGTACCATTGAATTGTTTTTCATGAAACTAAAGTACAGCCAACAAACGCTGTTTCGGATTCCATAAATTTGTTCCTTGTAGTTGTCAATACGAGAATAGCTTTTATGTGTTCTTACCTAATTTGCAGAGAAGCTCGTTGCAAACCGCTTTTGCGAAATGCGTCAAATGACGTTAAGGGGTCTGATAATTGGAATATATATATATATATATATATATTTATATATATGATCAGACTGTAATTACTAAAAAAAATTGTGTTCGGGTGTAATCAAAGATTGCAGACTAAAACGTCTGACAGGTAATTTGAAAACATGAGCACATCTGTCAAGAATGCCAGCAATCAATCAAGTTTGCCGTTCAAGGATGGCAATAACATGGAGAGGGGTGGGGGGAATCGCTGGCTCTTGTATATTGATCAACGCAATTCGTTGCTTGTTGAAAAAATAATAATAATTGGCTATTCATTTTTATGTCCACCTTGTCTTTGTTCTCTGATGTAACGAATCAACTTAATTTCCAACAACTGAGGTCCAGTGAGCGCAGCGTTGTTTTGTAGTGCCGAAGGGTGATTCAGTACTAACAGCATTGTCCACATTCTTGCGTTATTGCATCATCATCATCATCATCATCATTGTCAACCATTATCAATCCACTGCTGGACGAAGGTCTCCCCAAGTTTCCTCCACAACGGTCTGTCTTGTGCCAGTCTCCTCCATGTCACCCCTGCATACTTTCGAATTTCATCCACCCATCTCCCATGTGGTCTTCTTCTGGGTCTTTTCCTGTCCCTTGGAGTCCAATCTAAAATTTCGGCTGTCCATCGATGATCTGTCCTTCTGGCAGTATGTCCAGCCCATTGCCATTTCAGGGATTTAACTCTGATCATGATGTCTTCCACTCTTGTCATTTTTCGGATCCACGAGTTCCTCTTCTTATCTCTCCTGGTTACACCAAGTATGCACCTCTCCATGCTTTTTTGAGTTGTCTGCAGCCTTTGTATGTCTCTTTTAGTTAAGGTCCACGTCTCTGCACCATACGTAAGCACTGGAAGGATGCATTGATTAAACACTTTTCTTTTAAGACATAATGGCATATTGCTCTTGAAAATTATGCTGTTTCTTCCAAAAGCTCTCCAGGCAAGTTTTGTACGCCGATTAATTTCTTCATCAATGTGACCCTCACTTGATATCTGCTGTCCAAGATAAACGTACGTGTCTGTTATCTCCAGCTTTTCTCCATCAATCGATAAATCTTCATTTCTTGTAAAAGCATTGAACATCACTTTTGTCTTCTGAAAGTTCATTTTTAATCCCACTTCTTTACTCTTGTCAGCAAGTTCCTGGATCATACTCTGCAGCTCTGATGGGGTAGTTGCAAAAATGACTACGTCATCAGCAAAACGAAGGTGGGTTAGATAATCTCCATTAATCTTTATCCCCTTGTTTTCCCAGCTCAGCGACTGTAAAACACCCTCCAATGTGGCATTAAAGAGCTTCGGAGATATGGTGTCACCTTGTCTCACTCCTTTCCAATTTACCCTCACTTAAAACTGTTATACTTCTGTGTTTTGATATTTAATATATATCTCATGCAAATTTTAAATAAAGGTCTATTTAAGGCAGGGGCGTATATAGAAATTTTTTTTTCCAGCGGGGCCGACGAAAAATGAAAGTTTTTGAAATCCACCAGAACAAGTTCCTGAAAAATAAAAGAAAAAATTAAAGCATTTTTTTCTAATGTAAGTTGATGCATTTTATTAAATTAACCATTTTTGTCTAACAAAAGTCGCATTTTAACCAAAAACGGAAAAAAATGGAACACTTTCGGGGAAGAAGCCCCCTGCCCCCTCGCCCCTGATTTAAAGTGTTGCATCATTTATTAGTGTACATGTAGTATGTGTTTTTCAAGAACTGAAGATTTGGAAGTTGTTGGGGCAAACCTAGGAGTAACCGATGCTGTACATTTATTTATCTTGTACAACATATACGTATTAAGGCGGTTGCACCTAAAATTTCTGCCTTATGTTTCCAGTGGTAAAACTACTTTACATATTTTCTTCGCAAGTAATGTATTCCCAAGGATGAAAATTTGCACATCGATAAAACTAACTTTAAGTTATAGTATGGAATACTTAATACTTTCTAAAACATAATGTGACGTACCTGCCAGCAGGACGCACATGACATAAAGGCAGATAGCAGTCAGAACAAAACGTCCGCGTAGCTCAATTGGTAGAGTGACTTATTCCGGAATGAGGTGACCCGGGTTCGAACCCGGCGTGGATAAAACTGACGGAGAAATTTACTTCGTTATAATAACCATAATTATATTAAAAATCAATCATTTTTGTTTGAGTAATGTTCAGACCTGTTAATAGTGGTGCGACCTGTGCGTTGATGACGTCAGTTGACAAACAAATATTGGATTGCTTAATTATGGCCGTGTTTTATCAAATATTATGTATCCGATGCTATGACATAAAGTTAATTTGATTGATGTGCAAATATTCATCCTTGGGAATACATTAATTGCGGAGAAAATATGTAAAGAAGTTTTACCATTGGAAACATAAGGCAGAGATTTTATTTTAGGTGGAACCACCTTAAGCGAGGACTGCAGTGACGAAGCAATAAAGAGCTTTTGTAAGAAACAGTGCAATTTTCAAGAGTATTTTGCCATTTTGACTTAAAATAAAAGTGTTTAAACCAATGATGCATCCTTCCAGTTCTTACATATGGATCAGAAACATGGACCGTAACTGAAAAAGATATTCAGAAGCTGCAAAACAACTCAAAGAAGCACGGGAAGATATATATGCTTGGTATATCCGGGAGAGATAGAAAGCGGAGCACATGAATCAAAGAAATGACAAAGTTGATGACTTTATGATGGAAGTAAAGACCCTCAAGTGACAATGTGCTGGAGGTATTGCTAGAAGAACTGTCCACCATTGGACAACTGAAATACTTGACTGGATACGGGACAGGAAAAGACTCTGAATAAGACCCTGTGTAAGATGAGTAGATGAAATTCGAAAGCATGCCGCAGTGATTCGGAAGGGACTGGCTCAAGACGGAAAGTTGGATGAGACTTGGGAGGCCTTCACCCAGCTGTGGAATGATGATGGTTGTTGATGATGATGACATGTAGTATATAAATCATTAGTAACTAAAAACTTGTCGCTCGCATCTACGAAAGCTGATGCCAATATAGGTACCAATTAATATGCTTGGCATCTGTTTGGAATTCAAATACTGTGGACCTTGGAACACTATAAGATCATGCGGCCTGTTGATATAACCGCTACACTCTGTTACGTGTTACACACCGACAATCAGGAAAAGTTACAGTATTGGGAAACTGATTGCCATCCATTTGTTGTCACGTCAGCTTTTGACCTTCACTTTTTCCTTCTTACGGTATCTGTCCCTATAGTTCTTCCTATCACGAGTGTGCGTTTTGCATTGCACGTTTATTTATTTATTTATTTTTTCCAACAGTATCATTACGTGCAAACTGTTCCAACCCAAAGTCTGAAATGGCACATAAAATCTTAAAGAATTTTTTAGTCCAAAGCTGATGATTAAGTCCTGTCTTGCACAGTTCAACATGTAATTAACAGTTAAAAATCCCGAAGGTCTAAAATTAGTCTCCTGTAACATGAGATTACGTAAATTCTCATACTGTATAACCTTCAAATCTCCAGTAACCATGTGTCTGAAATTCTGATCAACCAAAGGAACATATGCTGCGCACTGACAAATACAAATACTATCTGAATCAGTACAGGATACTGTAGTAACCTCTCGGTAATTAAACAGTCTTTTACCCATAGTAGGTACATATTTGAAATAAATTGAAATTTATAGGTCTAGTTTGGGAAGAAATGGATCGCACTTCTCCAAAATTCGATGAAAGTTGAGCCTGTCATAACAAGTGTGTAAGAACCGAAACACCAGGTACACCCTATTTTTGATACATGACTTATAATGCAAAAGTCTAAAGTTGATAAGGTCAGTGATCATGTGTCGTTATTACCTCCTGTTTACGATTATGAAAAGCCAATCATAAATCGACACTCCCCTGATGAATACGGCTTTTTTGCGGTTTTTTTCCATTTTATTTTAAGTTGGTTGTTTGGTTATTTCGTTTGATTTTCGGGAGGTAGGTGTTTTTGTTAAATTATAAATAAATATATATCGTCGTCATCATCATCATCATCATCATTGTCAACCATTATCAATCCACTGCTGGACGAAGGTCTCTCCAAGCCTCTTCCACAACGGTCTGTCTTGTGCCAGTCTCCTCCATGTCACACCCGCATACTTTCTAATTTCATCCTCCCATCTCCCATGTGGTCTTCTTCTGGCTCTTTTCCTGTCCCTTGGAATCCAATCTAAAATTTCGGCTGTCCATCAATGGTCTGTCCTTCTGGCAGTATGTCCAGCCCATTGCCATTTCAGGGATTTTACTCTGATCATGATGTCTTCCACTCTTGTCATTTTTCGGATCCACGTGTTCCTCTTCTTATCTCTCCTGGTTACACCCAGCATGCACCTCTCCATGCTTTTTTGAGTTGTCTGCAGCCTTTGTATGTCTCTTTTAGTTAAAATCCACGTCTCTGCACTATACGTAAGCCCTGGAAGCATGTATTGATCAAACACTTTTCTTTTAAGACATAATAGCATATTGCTCTTGAAAATTATACTGTTTCTTCCAAAAGCTCTTCAGGCAAGTTTTATATACGCCGATTAATTTCTTCATCAATGTGACCTTCACTTGATATCTGCTGTCCAAGATAAACGTACGCATTTGTTACCTCCAGCTTTTCTTCATCAATCGATAAATCTTCATTTCTTGTAAAAGCATTGTACATCACATTTGTCTTCTGAAAGTTCATTTTTAATCCTAATTCTTTACTCTTGTCAGCAAGTTCCTGGATCATACTCTGCAGCTCTGATGGGGTAGTTCCAAAAATGACTACGTCGTGTCATCAGCAAAACGAAGGTGAGTTAGATAATCTCCATTAATCTTTAACCCCTTGTTTCCCCAGTTCAGTGATTGAAAGACATTTTCCAAAGTGGCATTAAAGAGCTTGGAAGATATGGTGTCACCTTGTCTCACTCCCTTTCCAACTTTTATGTGTGCTGTATTTTCAAACAGCCGAATAGTTGCACTTGCATTTTCATAGATGTTATTAGTAATATTAATGTATGCTTCTTCAATACCGCAGGATTTCAAAGCCATTGTAACTGCTGATGGTTTCACTGAGTCAAAGGCCTTTTCATAATCGATAAAAGCCATGCACAATGGAAGTTCATATTCCCTCGCTCTTTCAATTAGTTCTCTCAGTACGTGGATATGATCTATAGTGCTGTAGCCACTCCTGAATCCACCTTGTTCTCTTGGTTGAGCCATGTGCAGTGTCACCTTCAAGCGGTGTGAAAGAACTTAAACCACTGATAGGAGTCTGATAGGTCTATAGTTCATGAGATCCTCAATGTCACCTTTTTTTATGTAGCAGGATCATTGTAGCGTTGTTCCAATCCTCAGGAATCTTCCCTTCATTAAGGCATCGAGTGAAAATTTGGGCGAGTACTGTTTCAGTTTCTCCACTTGCTTCTTGTACGATGTCTACAGTAATTCCATCTTCCCCTGGAGCTTTTCCCCGCTTCATGTTCTTGATTGCATGTGCAACTTCTGCTGGGAGGACGGGAAGAACTCTGGTACTGGTACCTTTCGTGACGTCTGGAGTACATGTATCATCCCTTTCATATAATCTGGAGTAGAAATCTTTCAGTTTTGTCAAAATTTCGCCTCTATTTCTTGTTACAGAACCATCTTTTTTCTCAGTGCCATAATCTGTTTTCTTCCCTTACTGAGATGTCCCTTTGCTATCTTTAGGCTTTGGTTGTTTTCAATTGCTTCACTCACTAGTTCACAGTTGAATTTCCTTAAGTCTTCGGTGATACTTTTTCGTACTGTCTTGCATAGCTTTATATATTCCACTTTGGAAGTTACATCTTCTTTAGTTGTCCTCATCTCTCTTTCTTTTTGCATCGACATTTTGGTTTTTCCTGATAATTTGTTTACATGCATCATATATATATATATATATATATATATATATATATACGTCTATGCGCTGTTTTTTCAAAGTAGTTAAGTTCTTAATAACTAATTAATTATGCACTTAAAGCACTGCTGAAATACTTTGTACATATTGCAACTAAATGTTTAAGGTATATAACTTTCACAAAGTTTTCTTTAGTTAATATTTATCTTTAACTTATTCTCGTTTTCGTGCTGTCATAAGTTGTAGAGTAGGGGTTTTAGACTCAAGTTTTCTTTCAAAAATCTGTTCGTTATAAATTAACATTTCCTTTTTTAATTGCAATGTAAAATTTGGATTTCTTTTGCATTGTTTTTCAGGTTTAAATTCTCTCTCAAACGAACTTGGAATTTCGTTATAGCTGAAAATCATTTCTATTTATTATGTCACTCTCACAGCTTGAGTTCTCTTTAATCTTCTTCTCTCTGTTTAATAGTAACAGATGAAGAGCATGGGTCGGGCCATGAAGGTTAATGGATGCAAGCGAAATTGTTAACTAGTGCTAGGTCATGCTACTCTACGGAGGACATGACTTATATATATATATTTTTTAAACTATTTTAGGTGGGAATGTTACTTGCATCTATGGCCTTGCAGAAACCCATTTCCAACTAGGTCTTTGTGGAAGTGAGAAAATGCAGAGTTTTTGCTGGTCCTTGATAAAGCCAAGGCTCAGTATTCTCGACACCTTCTACTTTCAGTTGTTTTATTTTATTTTTTTATCTTTTCTCCTTTTACTCACACAGGTAGATACATAACCTTTTCTATGTTGTATTAGGTGTGAGTCAAAATTATATATGTATTTTTTTGCTTAGGTATCTTCTTTATAGAATATATATATATATATATATATAAATTCAAACGGGACCAAACTTCAAAATGCTATTCTAAATGTGAATCACATGTTACAATGTCAGCCACCTGACGTAGATATAAACACCGAAAAGTCGCAAATGAAAGAAGCGCAAATGCTGCGGACCTAACATTGTGGCAAGATATATCATAAAAACAGCATACTGATCTTTTTGATAAACGCAGAGAATATAACTTCAAAATTAATTGTTTCACACATTAGTCTTCGAACATTTCTATTTCTGTTCATCGTAATATATTCATATCGCAATCACTTTGTATTTTCAAAATCTGTGTTACCCCTGATAATATTTTAAAAAATCTAAGAATTCTTTGTTTTACAGTTGCGGAAGAATGAGTATCCAATTCGTTTTCTTATTAAATATTTTAAACCTTTTATTAATGAACTTAATGTCCTTTTACCAAATCACATAGACATTTATACTTTTGTTAACACAGGATCCCGCAAATTTTATATTTAGGCATTTCTAAGAGTTATTTGATGGATCGCTAATAGCCATTCCTTTCTAATCAAACTCCTTTCCCGTTCTATTATACAGTATACACCTATTTTACATTCATTTACATTTTCCTGTTAGTCGCTTGCATTTACATGTCATTTTAATTGTGCTGTTCTTGTTTCGTCATGGTCATGTGATTCTAAATCTGCGGTTGGCTTGCTAGTGATTTTTTTAATTTCTTCACTTTTTGCCTTCATGTCTTTGGTTTTACTTGTGATTTTGCGTGGCTTAGAGAGTACTGTCTGCAGACATTTGGTTGATTCCTGTCTTTGTATACCGGAATAAACCAAATTTCTCTCTCTCTCTCTCTCTCTCTCTCTCTCTCTCTCTCTCTCTCTCTGTATATATATATATAGTGCATTTATCTTCTCAGTTTTCAACTAAACTGAGGAGCGTAATGAATAAAGTGGAGAACAGATCTAGGCTTATATTTTGCCACTTGACGAAAAACTGATGCTAAATCCGAGTATTTTAATATTCCGTTTCTGCGCTTTTAAAGATTGTGACGTATACCACTATTTGTTTTCCTTTTCCTTTTAGTTTCTTTCTTTTATGTAAATTTGGTTACCGTTTCACATATTTTCCTTCTGAATGTCGAATCGAAACCGTCAGTCTCTTGTGCGATTTGGTAACGTCATTCAGCTAGACAAAGTAAACAAACCGACGGTGTTTGTGTGTGTGAGAGAGAGGTGACAAACAAACCTATGAAATGAATGTTATCTACGATATTGTGATTAGGTTTGGTCTATTCTATGATTCGACAAGTTATATTGAAAAAAGTGTTCAAGTGGAGTTATTTTTGTATACTATATACTAAAGACAATGTGGTTCTACGAGTTCTATTTACTTCAGCCATCGACTACTGATCAATATTTAGTTCTTCGATAAAATAAGTGCAATATCGTGGACTAAAGATACCGTTGTCCGTTACGTAGTATTATTATTATTATCATTATTCAGGTGCTAGCGTTAAGCATTTAGTGATTATTTGATAACAGCAAAATAACCAACAAAACTATTTAAACCATTATAGGACATGAGAGTTTGCCGAATAAAATAGCCCCTCGCAACATGAGGCATTATTTCATAGGTATACGCGCTTTTTCTTTTCTGGTACTTATATATATCGTTTCCACCCAGTGGAATCAGACTATCTTTCTGGAATTATAATTGCCTTTCACATTCTAGATAAGTACCCTCTTTGGTCGCAGTTAACTTCAAAAGCGCTGTTGGTGAACTTTGACTTCCATTTCATGCTGGAATGATTTCGAAACCCAGAACTTCGAATTGGAACTGAAAAATAAAATTGTTCTGAGTAACTGCTTTGCTAAAGCATGTCGCACTTCTTCCATCGTTTGCAGATGACGAGAACGAAGCAGTACATTTTTGCTTCCGTAGGAATTATCTCCACTGCCATCCGGCGGTAGTTATTTTTCAGTCTTGAAGTATTTTCCGTGGAAAGTAAGCTTCCCGAAATCCTTCAAGAATCCGCCCTTTCGCCTTGGAAAAGAGAAGGATAATCTCTCCCTTAGTATCGTAAACTTCTCCGCCGTGGGAAAAGTAAATGAATGAAAAATTTATCCATCTACAATTCGCAAGGTGGTTACTATATGCACAGTCTCGGAGGTTTTTAAGTAAGGGCATGATAAACAGAACAATTAAACAAAAAGTGCACTCAGTATTCAACGGTCACGTGCTTTCGGTACGGATGATAAAGTATTTACAGCGATACTTAGGACATTTTCCCTCTCTAACAGGAAAAAATGGAAATTTTCGTAATAATTTACTGCGGAAAGTCAAATTATCGTGTTCTTATAGAATGGTTTTATATCACGATATATCATCATCATCATCATTGTCAACCATTATCAATCCACTGCTGGACGAATGTCTCCCCAAGTTTCCTCCACAACGGTCTGTCTTGTGCCAGTCTCTTCCATGTCACTCCTGCATACTTTCGAATTTCATCCACCCATCTCCTATGTGGTCTTCTTCTGAGTCTTTTCCTGTCCCTTGGAATCCAATCTAAAATTTTGGCTGTCCATCGATGGTCTGTCCTTCTGGCAGTATGTCCAGCCCATTGCCATTTCAGGGATTTAACTCTGATCATGATGTCTTCCACTCTTGTCATTTTTCGGATCCACGAGTTCCTCTTCTTATCTCTCCTGGTTACACCAAGCATGCACCTCTCCATGCTGCTTTGAGTTGTCTGCAGCCTTTGTATGTCTCTTTTAGTTAAGGTCCACGTCTCTGCACCATACGTAAGCACTGGAAGGATGCATTGATCAAACACTTTTCTTTTAAGACATAATGGCATATTGCTCTTGAAAATTATGCTGTTTCTCCCAAAAGCTCTCCAGGAAAGTTTTGTACGCCGATTAATTTCTTCATCAATGTGACCCTTACTTCATATCTGCTGTCCAAGATAAACGTACGTGTCTGTTATCTCCAGCTTTTCTCCATCAATCGACAAATCTTCATTTCTTGAAAAAGCATTGAACATCACTTTTGTCTCCTGAAAGTTCATTTTTAATCCCACTTCTTTACTCTTGTCAGCAAGTTCCTGGATCATACTCTGCAGCTGTGATGGGGTAGTTGCAAAATGACTACGTCATCAGCACAACGAAGGTGAGTTAGATAATCTCCATTAATCTTTAACCCTTTGTTTTCCTAGCTCAGCGACTGAAATACACCCTCCAATGTAGCATTAAAGAGCTTCGGAGATATGGTGTTACCTAGTCTCACTCCCTTTCCTACTTTTATGTGTGCTGTATTCTCAAACAGCCGAATCTTTGCACTTGCATTTTCATAGATGTTATTAATAATATTAATGTATGCATCTTCAATACCACAGGATTTCAGAGCCATTGTAACTGCTGATGGTTTCACCGAATCAAAGGCTTTTTCATAATCGATAAAAGCCATGCACAATGGAAGTACATATTCCCTCGCTCTTTCAATTAGTTCTCTCAGTACGTGGATATGAACTATTGTGCTGTAGCCACTCCTGAATCCAGCTTGTTCTCTCGGTTGAGCCATGTCCAGTGTTACCTTCAAACGGTGTGAAAGAACTCTAGTGAAGATTTTAGAAACCATGCACTGATAGGAAGCTGATAGGTCTGTAGTTCCTGAGATCCTCAATGTTACCTTTTTTATGTAGCAGGATCATTGTAGCGTTGTTCCAATCCTCGGGAATCTTCCCTTCATTAAGGCATCGAGTGAAAATTTGAGCGAGTACTGTTTCGATTTCTCCACTTGCTTCTTGTATGATGTCTACAGTAATTCCATGTTCTCCCGGAGCTTTTCCCCGCTTCATGTTCTTGATTGCATGTGCAACTTCTGCTGGGAGGACTGGAAGAACTCTGGTACCTTTCATGATGTCTGGAGTACATGTATCATCCCTTTCATATGATTTGGAGTAGAAATCTTTCACTCTGGTCAAAATTTCGCCTCTATTTCTTGTTACAGAACCATCTTTTTTTCTCAGTGCCATAATCTGTTTTCTTCCCTTACTGAGATGTCCCTTTGCTATCTTTAGGCTTTGGTTGTTTTCAATTGCTTTCCTCACTAGTTCACAGTTAAATTTCCTTACGTCTTCAGTGATACTTTTTCGTACTGTCTTGCATAGCTCTATATATTCCACTTTGGAAGTCACATCTTCTTTAGTTGTCCTCATCTCTCTTCTTTTTTGCATCAACATTTTTGTTTTTTCTGATAATTTGTTCACATGCAACTTGTTCATAGATCCAGCTGATTTTGTTGCTGTTTCCATAAGAGCTTTGGTTACTTTTCTGTTAACTTCAGAAATATTCACTTCTTTCGATGTTAGGCCTTCTAAAGCAGAGAATCTGTTCTTCAGTTCCAACTTGAAGGTATTATGGTGTTTTTTAAGGTTGGTTATGTCGATACATTTTGTTTGTCTTATGAGCTTGCCACGTTCAAGTTTAGTGTTGAGATGCATCTTACATCTTACCAATCTATTGTCACTACCTGTGTTGAACTTGTTTAGCACACTGCACTGCAGAATTTTTTGTTACACATAATAAAATCAATTTCACTTTTCATTCCATTTGGATGTCTCCATGTCCATTTCCTGTGTGGCTTTTTCTTGAAAAAGGAGTTCAAGATGAAAAACCCATCTGCCTCTGCAAACTCAACGAGAGTATTTCCACGCTGTTTTCTGTTGCCGTGACCGAATTTACCTACTGAAGTTTCATTCTGTTGCCGTTGTCCTATTTTTGCATTGAAATCTCCCATAATTATCTTCAAATGCTACTTACCTTTATTATTTAGGTGACGAATTTCCTCATAAAATTCTTCAATTTCTTCTTCAGGATGACTTGTGGTGGGTGCATAAGTTTGAATTATCTGAGCCTGGTATCATCTCGAGAGTTGGATAACGAACGAGTCGTGCAACTCTGTCAGAGGAACTTTCAACTTCTACAACTTTATCCTTCAGTTTCTTGTTTATTATAAATCCAACACCACTAGTTCTGCCAGTATCTGTCCCACGATAGTAGAAGAGATGTCCATTGTTCAGTTCAATGAGATCTTCTCCTTTTCTCCTTACCTCACTTAGCCCGATGATGTCCCACTTGATCCTTTGTAGTTCCTCTTCCAATTCAAGAAGCCTTGAATCAGAAGATAGGGAGCGTCCATTATACGTAGCCAAGGTCAGCATCAGATTGCAGCCTATTTCGGTCCTCCGGGGATTCTTAGCACCCTCTGCCTTCATGTCACACTGGCCGCTGCCTTGGCAAGGTACATTCCAGCTGCCGGAGACTGAGGGCCAATATTTAAGTTGTGAAGTCATTTTTTAGGGGTTTGGCCATAACTCACCACGCTGGCCAAGCGGGTTGGTGAGTGTGGGATAGCATTTCCTCTAATCCCGATGGTATAGTTATACTGCTATTGGCGGTCGTCAGAGCCCCTTTAGTGGGAACAGGATGCACCACGAGAAGGCGGAGTTGACATTTGTCAAGGAGAGGCTGTGATGTTATGCATCACCTGACCTTACATCCCATATATATATATATATATATATATATATATATCATCATCATCATCATCATCGTCAACCATTATCAATCCACTGCTGGACGAAGGTCTCCCCAAGTTTCCTCCACAACGGTCTGTCTTGTGCCAGTCTCCTCCATGTCACCCCTGCATACTTTCGAATTTCATCCACCCATCTCCCATGTGGTCTTCTTCTGGGTCTTTTCCTGTCCCTTGGAATCCAATCTAAAATTTCGGCTGTCCATCGATGATCTGTCCTTCTGGCAGTATGTCCAGCCCATTGCCATTTCAGGGATTTAACTCTGATCATGATGTCTTCCACTCTTGTCATTTTTCGGATCCACGAGTTCCTCTTCTTATCTCTCCTGGTTACACCAAGCATGCACCTCTCCATGCTTCTTTGAGTTGTCTGCAGCCTTTGTATGTCTCTTTTAAAGAAATTGAAGAATTTTATGAGGAAATTTGTCATCTAAATAATAAAGGTAAGCAGCACTTGAAAATAATTATGGGAGATTTCAATGCAAAAATAGGGCAACGGCAACAGAATGAAACTTCAGTAGGTAAATTCGGTCACGGCAACAGAAACCAGCGTGGAAATACTCTCGTTGAGTTTGCAGAGGCAGAAGGGTTTTTCATCTTGAACTCCTTCTTCAAGAAAAAGCCACACAGGAAATGGACATGGAGACATCCAAATGGGACGACAAGTGAAATTGATTTTATTATGTGTAACAAAAAATTCGTCATAAAAGACTGCAGTGTGCTAAACAAGTTCAACACAGGTAGTGACCATAGATTGGTGAGATGTAAGATGCACCTCAACACTAAACTTGAACGTGGCAAGCTCATAAGACAAACAAAATCTATTGACATAACCAACCTTAAAAAACACCATAATACCTTCAAGTTAGAACTGAAGAACAGGTTCTCTGCTTTAGAAGGCCTAACATCGGAAGAAGTGGACATCTCTGAAGTTAACAGAAAAGTAACCAAAGCTCTTGTGGAAACAGCAACAAAATTAGCTGGGTCTAAGAACAAGTTGCATGTGAACAAATTATCAGGAAAAACCAAAATGTTGATGCAAAAAAAGAAGAGAGATGAGGACAACTAAAGAAGATGTGACTTCCAAAGTGGAATATATAGAGCTATGCAAGACAGTAAGAAAAAGTATCACTGAAGACATAAGGAAATTCAACTGTGAACTAGTGAGGAAAGCAATTGAAAACAACCAAAGCCTAAAGATAGCAAAGGGACATCTCAGTAAGGGAAGAAAACAGATTATGGCACTGAGAAAAGAAGATGGTTCTGTAACAAGAAATAGAGGCGAAATTTTGACAAGAGTGAAAGATTTCTACTCCAAATTATATGAAAGGGATGATATATGCACTTCAGACATCATGAAAGATACCAGTACCAGAGTTCCTCCAGTCCTTCCAGCAGAAGTTGCACATGCAATCAAGAACATGAAGCGAGGAAAAGCTCCAGGAGAAGATGGAATTACTGTAGACATCATACAAGAAGCAAGTGGAGAAATCGAAACAGTACTCGCCCAAATTTTCACTCGATGCCTTAATGAAGGAAAGATTCCTCAGGATTGGAACACCGCTTCAATGATCCTGCTACATAAGAAAGGTGACATTGAGGATCTCGGAAACTACAGACCTATCAGCCTGCTATCAGTAGTTTATAAAATCTTCACTAAAGTTCTTTCACACCGCTTGAAGGTAACACTGGACATGGCTCAACCGAGAGAACAAGCTGGATTCAGGAGTGGCTACAGCACAATAGATCATATCCACATGCTGAAAGAACTAATTGAAAGAGCAAGGGAATATGAACTTCCATTGTGCATGGCTTTTGTCGATTATGAAAAAGCCTTTGATTCGGTGAAACCATCAGCAGTTACAGTGGCTCTGAAATCCTGCGGTATTGAAGATGCATACATTAATATTATTAATAACATCTATGAAAATGCAAGTGCAAAGATTAGGCTGTTTGAAAATACAACACACGTAAAAATTGGAAAGGGAGTGAGACAAGGTGACACCATATCTCCGAAGCTCTTTAATGCCACATTGGAGGGTGTTTTTCAGTCGCTGAGCTGGGAAAACAAGGGGATAAAGATTAATGGAGATTATCTAACCCACCTTCGTTTTGCTGATGACGTAGTCATTTTTGCAACTACCCCATCAGAGCTGCAGAGTATGATCCAGGAACTTGCTGACAAGAGTAAAGAAGTGGGATTAAAAATGAACTTTCAGAAGACAAAAGTGATGTTCAATGCTTTTACAAGAAATGAAGATTTATCGATTGATGGAGAAAAACTGGAGATAACAGACACGTACGTTTATCTTGGACAGCAGATATCAAGTGAGGGTTACATTGATGAAGAAATTAATCGGCGTACAAAACTTGCCTGGAGAGCTTTTGGAAGAAACAGCATAATTTTCAAGAGCAATATGCCATTATGTCTTAAAAGAAAAGTGTTTGATCAATGCATCCTTCCAGTGCTTACGTATGGTGCAGAGACGTGGACCTTAACTATATATATATATATATTCTCGACACCTTCTACATTCAGTAGTTTTATTTTATTATTTTTTATCTTTTCTCCTTTTTACTCACACAGGTAGATACATAACCTTTTCTATGTTGTACTAGGTGTGAGTCAAAATTATATATGTATTTTTTTGCTTAGGTATCTTCTTTATAGAATATATATATATATATATATTCTATTAAGAAGAGACCGAAGCAAAAAAAATTTTTTTTTTGACTCATACCAAGTACAACATAGACTTTTACACATTTAGATATATTGATGATCTGCTGTGTATCAATAATTCAGAAGTTATAGAGAGTGATTTTGATAATATCTATCCTAGCTCTCTTAACTTATGTAAAACCAACCACAGTAATCAGGAACTTGAGTTCCTAGACTTAAGCATTAAGCTTAACAGAGGTAACCCATCTATTAGCCTCTTTGATAAAAGAGTTAATTTTCCTTTCAAAGTAATTAAATATCTACACTGGAATAATAACATATCAACCAAAGTAATTGAGAATGTACTAATTTCTCAGGTACTAAGAATTTGAAGAATTTGCAGCAACAATTTGGACTTCAATTACCACATTAATATACTATTAGACAGTTTTCTAGAGAACGAAATTCCTTCTTCTTTCATCAGAAGAACTTTAAGAAAAATTATTCTGAATAATAGAGTAAGGTTGGCAGATCTGCTTTAATTTTCTACACAGCTAATAATATGATTCTGACCAATGAAAGCCGTTTGGAAGTTGGCTAGAGGATGCCTATTAAGTACTAAAAGGAACCTTAGTGCTATGGATATGAAGGTCCTATTAAAATAAAAAATTAAATAATATAGACAAAATCACAAAAAAAGCTTAAAAATCTGTTTATAAAAGAAAGTAAAAACAAATAAAAAAGAAAACTAGTTATTCACTCACTAGAATAGCTATACTAAAAATAGTAAAACTAACATTAAAATTAATAGGATTCTGAATAATCTATAGAAGCTCACTAAGGTGATTAAATACATGCAAAGATTATTAAATACACTACTTGTGTATTTTATAATATTTCTCATGTATTCTGGAGAGTTAATTCTGCTCTTTCTGATCATACAGGTCCACAGTCTTAAGTATATATATGTTTTTCTCTGGTTAAAATCTCCGCGAGTGTGATTCTTTCAGTGTGTGGAGGCCTTCAGCCCCACCCACACTGCCCCCAGCGACTAGGGAGTGGCAGAGGAGTTTGGAAGTTTGGGGAAAAGGTCGGCCATGTTTCCTCTTGTGTGAAGAAAGTTCAGTTGCATAAGAGGTAAGCTCTCTTCATTGTCTTTGGGTTTTAGGTTTTCCAAGTTCAATGATTGTACTTCTTGTACGTTTTTTCTCAGTTTTTTTTTTTTTTGCTTTTTAGCATTTAGGCACTGGCAATTCTGTTAACTTTTTTGCGGATTTTAACTCTTTCTTTTCTTGGTAACTTTGCGCGTTTTTTAGGAAACTTAGGCTAAGCAGCTGGCCATTCATAGTTCTTGTACTTTGCGCTGTGTTTTCAAAGTAGTTAAGTTCTTAATAACTACTTAATTATGCACTTAAATCACTTCTGAAATACTTTGTACATATTGCAACTAATTGTTTATGTCATATAACCTTCACAAAGCATTTCTTTAGTTAATTATTGTCTTTAATTTATACTCGTTTTTGTGTTGTCAGAAGTTGTGGAGTAGGGGGTTTTAGAATCAAGTTTTCTTTCAAGAATCTGAGTTTTAAATAATTAATATTTCCTTTTTTAATTGCAATGTAAGAATTTGGAATACTTTTGCATTGCTATTCAGGTTTAAATTCTCTCTCAGGCGAACTTGGCATTTCGTTATTGCTGAACATTATTTCTAATTATTATGCCACTCACAACTTGAGGTTTCTATAATCTTCTTCTTTCTGTTAAATAGTAACAGATGAAGAGCATGGGTCGGGCCAGGAAAGTTATGGATGCAAGCTAAATTGTTAACTAAAGCTAGGTCATACAACTCTGCGGAGGTCATGACATATATATATATATAATTTTAAAAAAATATATATTTAAAAAAAAATTTTTTTTGGTGGGCTTATTACTTGCATCTATGGCTTTGCAGAAACCCATTTCCAACTAGGTCTTTGTGGAAGTGAGAAAATGCAGAGTTTTTGCTGGTCCTTGATAAAGTCAAGGCTCAGTATTCTCGACACTTTCTACATTCAGTTGTTTTATTTTATTTTTTATTTTTTCTCTTTTTACTCACACCGGTAGATACATAACTTTTTCTATGTTGTACTTTATATATATATCATCATCATCATTGTCAACCATTATCAATCCACTGCTGGACGAATGTCTCCCCAAGTTTCCTCCACAACGGTCTGTCTTGTGCCAGTCTCCTCCATGTCACTCCCGCATACTTTCGAATTTCATCCACCCATCTTCCATGTGGTCTTCTTCTGGGTCTTTTCCTGTCTCTTGGAATCCAATCTAAAATTTCGGCTGTCCATCGATGGTCTGTTCTTCTGGCAGTATGTCCAGCCCATTGCCATTTCAGGGATTTAACTCTGATCATGATGTCTTCCACTCTTGTCATTTTTCGGATCCACGTGTTCCTCTTCTTATCTCTCCTGGTTACACCAAGCATGCACCTCTCCATGCTGCTTTGAGTTGTCTGCAGCCTTCGTATGTCTCTTTTAGCTAAGGTCCACGTCTCTGCACCATACGTAAGCACTGGAAGGATGCATTGATCAAACACTTTTCTTTTAAGACATAATGGCATATTGCTCTTGAAAATTATGCTGTTTCTTCCAAAAGCTCTCCAGGCAAGTTTTGTACGCCGATTAATTTCTTCACCAATGTGACCCTCACTTGATATCTGCTGTCCAAGATAAACGTACGTGTCTGTTATCTCTAGCTTTTCTCCATCAATCGATAAATCTTCATTTCTTGTAAAAGCATTGTACATCACTTTTGTCTTCTGAAAGTTCATTTTTAATCCCACTTCTTTACTCTTGTCAGCAAGTTCCTGGATCATACTCTGTAGCTCTGATGGGGTAGTTGCAAAAATGACTATGTCATCAGCAAAACGAAGGTGGGTTAGATAATCTCCATTAATCTTTATCCCTTTGTTTTCCCAGTTCAGTGATTGAATGACATTTTCCAATGTGGCATTAAAGAGCTTCGGAGATATGGTGTCACCTTGTCTCACTCCTTTTCCAATTTTTATGTGTGTTGTATTTTCAAACAGCCGAATCTATGTACTTGCATTTTCATAGATGTTATTAATAATATTAATGTATGCATCTTCAATACTGCAGGATTTCAGAGCCATTGCAACTGCTGATGGTTTTACCGAATCAAAGGCTTTTTCATAATCGATAAAAGCCATGCACAATGGAAGCTCATATTCCCTCGCTCTTTCAATTAGTTCTCTCAGTACGTGGATATGATCTATTGTGCTGTAGCCACTCCTGAATCCAGCTTGTTCTCTCGGTTGAGCCATGTCCAGTGTTACCTTCAAGCGGTGTGAAAGAACTTTAGTGAAGATTTTATAAACCACTGATAGGAAGGAGGCTGATAGGTCTGTAGTTCCTGAGATCCTCAATGTCACCTTTTTTATGTAGCAAGATCATTGTAGCGTTGTTCCAATCCTCAGGAAGTTTCCTTTCATTAAGGCATCGAGTGAAAATTTGGGCGAGTACTGTTTCGATTTCTCCACTTGCTTCTTGTATGATGTCTACAGTAATTCCATCTTCTCCTGGAGCTTTTCCCCACTTCATGTTCTTGATTGCATGTGCAACTTCTGCTGGAAAGACTGGAAGAACTCTGGTACTGGTACCTTTCATGATGTCTGGAGTACATTATATATATATATATATATATATATATATACTTAAGAGCAAAACTGAAGACTAAGGAAAAAAATTTTAGAATTTAAAACGAAGGGTGCAAAATAACCTGAAAATCAAAACGCGCAACGCAGCAGTTTTGAATATTCAGAATTCACATTCTATAAAGAAGATACCTAAGCAAAAAAATACATATATAATTTTGACTCACACCTAATACAACATAGAAAAGGTTATGTATCTACCTGTGTGAGTAAAAGGAGAAAAGATAAAAAAATGAAATAAAACAACTGAATGTAGAAGGTGTCGAGAATACTGAGCCTTGGCTTTATCAAGGACCAGCAAAAACTCTGCATTTTCTCACTTCCACAAAGACCTAGTTGGAAATGGGTTTCTGCAAGGCCATAGATGCAAGTAACATTCCCACCTAAAATAGTTTAAAAATATATATATATGTCATGTCCTCCGTAGAGAGTAGCATGACCTAGCACTAGTTAACAATTTCGCTTGCATCCATTAACCTTCATGGCCCGACCCATGCTCTTCATCTGTTACTATTAAACAGAGAGAAGAAGATTAAAGAGAACTCAAGCTGTGAGAGTGACATAATAAATAGAAATGATTTTCAGCTATAACGAAATTCCAAGTTCGTCTGAGAGAGAATTTAAACCTGAAAAACAATGCAAAAAGAAATCCAAATTTTACATTGCAATTAAAAAAAAGAAATGTTAATTTATAACGAACAGATTTTTGAAAGAAAACTTGAGTCTAAAACCCTACTCTACAACTTATGACAGCACGAAAACGAGAATAAGTTAAAGATAATAATTAACTAAAGAAAACTTTGTGAAAGTTATATACCTTAAACAGTTAGTTGCAATATGTACAAAGTATTTCAGCAGTGCTTTAAGTGCATAATTAATTAGTTATTAAGAACTTAACTACTTTGAAAAAACAGCGCATAGACAGCGCATAGAAAAGGAACAAGCTTAGCCTTCTTCTGTTCCTAGGTACCCCAAAAGACGCTCAAAGTTACAAAGAAAAGTAAGAGTTAAAACCTGCATAAATGTTAACAGACAAACCAATGCTTAAAAGCTGAAAAGCTAAAAAACGACAGAGAAAAGGTACATAAAGTACAAACATTGAACTTATAAAACCTAGAACCCAAAAACGAATAAGAGAGCTTACCTCTTGTGTGACAAAAACTTTTCTCCTCACAAGAGGAGAACATGGCTGACCCCTTCCGCCACTCCCTAGACGCTGGGGGGCAGTGAGGGTGGGGCTGATGGCCTCCTCATACAGCAAGAAACCAACGCGCGGAGATTTTAACCAGAGAAAAAAATATATAAACTTAAGACTGTGGATCTGTATGATCAGAATGAGCAGAATTAACTCTCCAGAATACATGAGAAATATTATAAAATACACGAGCAGTTTATTTAATAATCTTTGCATGTATTAAATCACCTTAGTGAGCTTCTATAGATTAATCAGAATCTTATTAATTTTAATGTTGGTTTTACTATTTTTAGTATAAAAATTAAATAATATAAACAAAATCACAAAAAAAGCTTAAAAATATGTTTATAAAAGAAAATAAAAACAAATAAAAAGAAAACTAGTTATTCATCACTAGGATAGCTATACTAAAAATAGTAAAACCAACATTAAAATTAATAAGATTCTGATTAATCTATAGAAGCTCACTAAGGTGATTTAATACATGCAAAGATTATTAAATAAACTGCTCGTGTATTTTATAATATTTCTCATGTATTCTGGAGAGTTAATTCTGCTCATTCTGATCATACAGATCCACAGTCTTAAGTTTATATATTTTTTCTCTGGTTAAAATCTCCGCGCGTTGGTTTCTTGCTGTATGAGGAGGCCATCAGCCCCATCCTCACTGCCCCCCAGCGTCTAGGAGTGGCGGAAGAGTCAGCCATGTTCTCCTCTTGTGAGGAGAAAAGTTTTTGTCACACAAGAGGTAAGCTCTCTTCCTTGTTTTTGGGTTCTAGGTTTTATAAGTTCAATGTTTGTACTTTATGTACCTTTTCTCTGTCGTTTTTTAGCTTTTCAGCTTTTAAGAATTGGTTTGTCTGTTAACATTTATGCAGGTTTTAACTCTTACTTTTCTTTGTAACTTTGAGCGTCTTTTGGGGTACCTAGGAACAGAAGGCTAAGCTTGTTCTTTTTCTATGCGCTGTCTATGCGCTGTTTTTTCAAAGTAGTTAAGTTCTTAATAACTAATTAATTATGCACTTAAAGCACTGCTGAAATACTTTGTACATATTGCAACTAACTGTTTAAGGTATATAACTTTCACAAAGTTTTCTTTTAGTTAATTATTATCTTTAACTTATTCTCGTTTTCGTGCTGTCATAAGTTGTAGAGTAGGGGTTTTAGACTCAAGTTTTCTTTCAAAAATCTGTTCGTTATAAATTAACATTTCCTTTTTTAATTGCAATGTAAAATTTGGATTTCTTTGCATTGTTTTTCAGGTTTAAATTCTCTCTCAGACGAACTTGGAATTTCGTTATAGCTGAAAATCATTTCTATTTATTATGTCACTCTCACAGCTTGAGTTCTCTTTAATCTTCTTCTCTCTGTTTAATAGTAACAGATGAAGAGCATGGGTCGGGCCATGAAGGTTAATGGATGCAAGCGAAATTGTTAACTAGTGCTAGGTCATGCTACTCTACGGAGGACATGACATATATATATATATTTTAAACTATTTTAGGTGGGAATGTTACTTGCATCTATGGCCTTGCAGAAACCCATTTCCAACTAGGTCTTTGTGGAAGTGAGAAAATGCAGAGTTTTTGCTGGTCCTTGATAAAGCCAAGGCTCAGTATTCTCGACACCTTCTACATTCAGTTGTTTTATTTTATTTTTTTATCTTTTTCTCCTTTTACTCACACAGGTAGATACATAACCTTTTCTATGTTGTATTAGGTGTGAGTCAAAATTATATATGTATTTTTTTGCTTAGGTATCTTCTTTATAGAATATATATATATATATAATATTAATATGTATATAAGAGCAAGGCCGAAAACATAAGAAAAACTTTAGAATTTAAAACGAAAGTTGAAAATAACCTGAAAATCAAAACGCGCAACGCAGCAGTTATGAAAATTCGGAATTCACATTCTATTAAGAAGAGACTGAAGCAAAAAAATTTTTTAACTCATTCCAAGTTCAACATAGAAAAGGTTATGTATTGACCGGTGTGAGTAAAATGAGAAACAAAGAAAAAACAACTGAATGCAGAAAGTGTCGAGAATACTGAGCCTTGGCTTTATCAAGGACCAGCAAAAACTCTGCATTTTCTCACTTCCACAAAGACCTATTTGGAAATGGGTTTCTGCAAAGTCATGGATGCAAGTAATAAGCCCACCAACAAATATGTGTTGGAGATGTGTAATGGGAACTAAAATGTTGTCAGTTAAGTGGAGAAAAATATTCTTATTTGGTTTGCCCATGTTTAAAAAATGAGTGATGAGATGCTTATTAAGAGAATTTACAGTGACAGAGAAGGAAGGTAGGCAAAGGCAAAGGAAATCATGGGAAGACCATATTCATGGACGTCTGCAAGAGGAAACAAGATAATGCGTTTGAAGTACTGTACAAAAGGTCTTATGTGAGACATGTGATGGATATCAGTGAAGCTCGAGTTGTGTGCTGAGATCGCTATGAATGGAGACGTTTGATGCGTCAGCGGTAAGTAAAATCTAGCTGCATTAGTTTTAAACTTGAATCTGGCAGGTGAGCTTTCTTTGAGATACTGAACTTTGAATCTCAGAGAACAGAGAATCTTAAGTGTTCATGAAAAAAGTACAAATGAATGGGTGAATGAAGCAGAAGCACTTTGGAAAGAAGAAATAGAAACCAGTTCTGTTTTTATTCCAAGTACTTTTACTGCTGGTGTGAAAACCACGAATGCCATGTTTGATAACAATTTTAACCCTGTTTTATGGATCAACACCAAATTCTCAGATGTGCTCTAGGTTGTGATATGTCTGAGAGAATTGTTCCCCAACTTCATCATGAGTGGTAGTCGCTGACCTTGGCTTTAACCTTTCAGCTTGACAGAGAAAGAAAGGGAGAATCCCCTAAGGGTCAAGAACGTCGGATATTACCGTAAAAACCAAGAGAGAGAGAGAGAGAGAGAGAAGGGACCATTCACATTGAAAAACTAAGGAAGCTGACCCACTCCAATTGTTTTGTAGGAGGGGAGGATGTAAAACTTCTATTTTCTTTCAAGGAGGATGTAAAACTTCTATTTTCTTTCAAGGAGGATGTAAAACTTCTATTTTCTTTCAAGGAGGATGTAAAACTTCTATTTTCTTTCAAGGAGGATGTAAAACTTCTATTTTCTTTCAAGGAGGATGTAAAACTTCTATTTTCTTTCAAGGAGGATGTAAAACTTCTATTTTCTTTCAAGGAGGATGTAAAACTTCTATTTTCTTTCAAGGAGGATGTAAAACTTCTATTTTCTTTCAAGGAGGATGTAAAACTTCTATTTTCTGTCAAGGAGGATGTAAAACTTCTATTTTCTTTCAAGGAGGATGTAAAACTTCTATTTTCTTTCAAGGAGGATGTAAAACTTCTATTTTCTTTCAAGGAGGATGTAAAACTTCTATTTTCTTTCAAGGAGGATGTAAAACTTCTATTTTCTTTCAACAGCGGAAATTATTAAATCTTATCCTGCTGCTGTATGTTGCGAGTTTTCCAAACAAGAAAGGCACCGTACAGCGATTGTTTTGCTCATAAAAAAAAGGCCTGCTCGGCCCGTCTGTTTTACATTAAATATTGAAGGCCCGGCCCAACTTAGAAATGAGCAAAGGCCCGTCCCGGTCCTGGCCCGTGCTGACAGAACTCTACTTCGTGGGTCATGTTTTGTGTCGACTTGGCTGAGTAAAATGTATATGTACAAAATGTCTGTAAAGGGTGTTATTTTAGTTACCTAATTATTAATAAACAGGAACTGTACACCAACTATACTCAAAATATGTAGTATAACTGTACTGGTGATCCGAATTTTTTGTGTAGAATAGAAATCAAATAGAATAGAAAATTAATATAGTTATACTATTTTGAGTTAATTATGTTGCAAAAATCTGGTGCCTACCTTTTGAGTTTTCTGCAGCTTCTTCGTATCAACAACGGCATGGGATTCTCTCCTAGTTATTTTTCTTCTAGAAAGGCATCCAGCCAATCGCCATTTGACAGTTTTCTTTGTCTCTTTGATGCTTCTCTTCTCTGTCTGGTGATTTTGTCTGCGTTTTTTTTTTTTTTTTTTTTTTTTGTTTTGTATTTATTTTCCGCTTGTGAGCGAACTTTTCCCCTGTCGTTTCTGGTTATTGCAGGGCTCTTATGTACTTTTCTTTTCTAAGTTCTCTGTGTTTTGAGCGAGTTTAGGACATTTGGGCACCGGACTTTTGGGCACCCGGACATATGGGTACAAATCTTTAGGGGCCGTACAAAAATTGCCGTTTCTTGGCGCTCTGAGGGGAATTGAATGGAGAAAACGTTCCCAGTAAGACAAACGACAATTACAATCGAATTTACAAAAAAATTACAATGCACCAATTTTGAAGATGTGAATCCGTTTTTTTGGTGTAAATATGGCAAGCATAATATCCGAAAACTTAAAATTTTGTCGTCTTGGATTACATAGCACATAATCATGAATATGGATTACATCATATTCATGATTACATAGCACTGGGGGGGTCGAGCCGCCCTGTCGTTGATATAGCCAATTTGTTGATAAATTTAAAACACTAAAATATACGAAACCTTTTTTTGAATCATTTTCAAAAATAACAAGTTTTTAGTAATTGATTAAATCAATTATTTTTGTTGTATTTTAGTATCTTGCACATTTACTAAAATGTTTGAAAGCCTTGAAGAAGGTAGGAATTTTTCTTAACCCCCCCCCCCCCCCCTCTCTCTCTAAAAGTACTCATATGGGCACCACTGCATAACACATTTCTTAGGTTTCAACGAAACAAGGCAATTACACCAGAACTCATTCAATGTTCGGAAAAGGACGACTAGGAGGGATTTTTTTTTATAACGCCTCACTTTTACTTAGGCACAAAATATTTACATAACATGTCAAGTTCTTAATATTTCTCTTTTACGTAATTAGGCACTAGATTACTATGCCTCTTTCGTAGGCCCTTTTGACAGCATTTAATTCTACCGATGCCATATTCATAACGTTTACGTATCAACTCAAAGTAATAATATTGCGCTTTTACTTCAGCACCAAATATTATTTCACAGGCCCTAGGCCTAGGCCATTTTAGCAGTTTTATTCTAATGATGTTATATTCATAACGTTTATGCATGAACTGAAGTTAATTATATTGTGCTTTTAATCATACACTAATTGTTATTAATTCGTTGGCCCTAGGCGTAAAGTTTAGTAATTAATATTGAATGCCTAAGTAAAAGCGCAATGCAATTAACTTGAGTTGATAAGTAAACGTTATGAATATGGAGTCGACGAATTAAAATCCGTTAAAAAGGCCTAAGTCTAGGCCTATGAATTAATATTTTGTGCCTTAGTAAAAGCGCAATATTATTAACTTTATTTGATGTGTAAACGTTGTGAATATGACATCGGTGGAGTAAAAACTATTAAAAAGAGCCAAGGCCTAGGGCCTAAAAATTAATATTTCGTGCGTAAGTGAAATACCCAATATCATTAACTTTATTTGATAGGTAATTGTCATGAATGTGACATCGATAGAACAAAAGCTGTTAAAAAGGCCTAGGCCTAGGCCCTGTGAGGAAATTTTAGTGAAAAAATAAAGGCAGGGTATTATTGACTTGATTTGATACGTAATTGTTATGAATGTGACATCGATAGAACAAAAACTGTTAAAAAGGCCTAGGCATAGGGCCTGTGAAATAATATTTAGTTCTTTAGTAAAAGCGCAATATTATTAATATGAGATGAGACGTAATTGTTATGAATATAAACATCATTAGAATAAAACTGTTAAAAAGGCCTAGGCCTAGGACCTGTGAATTAATATTTAGTGCTGAAGTAAAAGCGCAATACTATTACCTTGAGTTGATACCTAAACGTTATGAATATGGCATCGGTAGAATTAAAGGCTGTCAAAAGGGCCTACGAATGAGGCATAGTAATTTAATGCCTAATTAAGTAAAAGAGAAATATTAATAACTTGACAGGTTATGTAAATATTTAGTGCGTAAGTAAAAGTGTAGCACTATTAAAAAATCCCTCCTTGTCGTCTTTTTCCAAACATAGTATGAATTCTGCTGTAATTGCCTTGTTTCGTTGAAGGTTTAAGAAATGTGCAATGTAATTTTTTTTAATTCACGAATGTACTTTTGTATCCCAATATTCAAGTTTAATTGTCACTTGTCTAACGGTGAACAATTTCTCGGTCAAACTTTTACTATGGGCCAAGAAACGGCAATTGTTATACGGCCCCTTAAACATTTGTGCCCAAAAGTCCGGGTGCCCAAATGTCCGGTGTCTTTCAGACAGAAAATCGTAAATATGTCTCAGTTTCTTAATGATTATGAGATATGAGTGAAAAAAAAAATTGTTCACAGCCCTTGCTCAAGTAGGGAGAAATATAGGAACACTATAATTTTTTACGCAGCGCACTTTTTACCCATTGCTCTAAAAGGGAATATGCTCAAATGTCCGGGTGCCCAAATGTTCGAACCCCGTTTTGAGCATTCACCTTTTTTTTTTTTTTTCTTGACTTAGAATTCGTACCTTTCTTTCGAGATTTAGTTCGTTCATATAAATGATTGATTTCATCCTCTGTGTTGTATTGATTAACATTTTTAAGACAACCTTGAGCAAACATATCTGAGTGCGATAAGTTCGTTCGCTTGTATCTCCTCAAGAAATCAAAGATCAAAATAAAAACTGCAACCAAATCCGTTTGCTGATTTAGAATTTAATTATTCTTTTTTTCAACTTGTATTTTTTTTTTCTTTTTTGTGGTTACCGGACAATCAATTGTTGAGATGTTCAAATTTCATTGACTGTAAAGTACACCGCCATTTGTACCAAGGACCGTGGAAATTGTCGCCTCAAAACAGAGCGGAAGATCCTTATTTTGAGGATGCTTAGCTTGTACCAGCGATTTCCCAGTATTTGGAAGTTCGCGGACACACCATGAGTCACTGCAGCGGTGATAACAAGGCGTTTGTTGTGAAAGACGTTTTTATCCTGCGTATCTGGTACATACGCCCAGGTGCACACATTGAAGACGACGAGGAGGAGGAGGCCCTTTTGAAGGTCAGGGAACAGCTGGCTGTTTGGAGGGAGTAAAGGGCAGGGGGACGTAAAGAGAGAAAGAACTTCCCAACGTTCATTGGCTTCACAGTCTGCTTGACTGTGCTTAGTTTTACGTCGATGAACATTGCTTAACCTTAAAATTAAAAGTTAAAATAAATGGAAATCACGCAATCCACGATGAACGTAATTTAATTTCAGTGATAAGAACTGCTTCCCGGCCTTTTTTCCGTAGAGGAACTTCTAAAGTAATTTTTGATATCCCGAGGTACCTCCTGCCTTATGAAAGAGTTTGCTGACCAGAAACAGTTGTTGATAGCTCGAAGCTATTATCTTACTTTACTTTCAAATAACGAAATAAAGTTCGCATCCAAAGTTAAATATAAGTATGCTACTTTCAGTGCGATTTTTGGGCATGTTTCTTTTCCGTTTCGACAGACATGCAGCAAAAGGTTTCTTTCTTTCTTTTTTTTTTTTTTTTTTTTTTTTGTTATGTTTGTAAAGACTAGTTTCAATTGAATTTTATCAGGAAAATCGAAATATTTCATGTGCATATTAAATAACTGCCAGGTTTATCCGTAAAATTTACTGACATTCTACCTCTATTACGGTTATTTTACGGACGACATATTTTAGAAATCCGTTTGTTTGTTTGTTTTATCTCAGGTTGGTGTAATTCAAAAACAATAAGTGTCCCCGAGTACCACTGCACCTATGTATTCCCATATACCTGATCATGTTTTCTTCCACTTCTGTGTCTCGTACACTGTCTGCTCGCAGCCCAGCGGGAGAGACTATGTAAAAACCCTGTAAGATTACGATTTGCTACAACTGCTGAAAAGAGAGAGAGAGAGAGTTGAAAATTAGAAGTCTCAGGTATAAGACTTGCAATTGCGTTTCTAAAAGGTATTTATTCTAATACGTTGTCACCAAAATTTAAGGTCAAAATCTCAGATAATTTTGATGATGACAATCCGTTTTTTGGTGTAAATATGACATGGATGGTAAGTCAGATAATATTCGAAAACTTGAAAATCTCGTCATCCTGGAGCGAGAATCGAATCCGCATCTCCCAGCTAGTGCCCGGGTATGCTACCCACACCAACACCCAGAACGACCAAGTCTCCGATTAATTTGAATATAACCTTCACCGGATTCGCTAGTCGAAGCAACCGGCATTCGTATTTAGCGAATCTGGAGGTTAAGAATCCTGTCCCAATATTGTCCGGAGGAGCAGATAAATCATGAATGGAATACGGGATTATACCATACAATACAAATTTTGAAGATGACAATCGGTTTTTTGGTGTAAATATGACAAGGATAAGTCATATAATATCTGAAAACTTGAAAATTTGTCGTCTGGAGCGGTAATCGAACCGGCGTCTCCCAGATAGCGCCCGGGTATGCAAACCACACCACCCAGAACGACCAAGTCTCAAGTTTCAGTTAAGTTAAAGTGAAAAGCTACTACAATATAGCGCAATAATTTCGCAGTTACGAATGAAATTTTTATCTGTGTATGTAGCCTAACGGTAATGCACTAATGAGAGAATTATGTATCAATTGTTTTTTAATCGCTGTAAGCGTTGAATAGTGCCAAATATTCTAATTGCAGCATAAGAAATCTGTTAAACTAATAATTTTAATAAAACTCAGGATTCTAATCGATATGTTCGAACATATCGATTAAACGTTCACTAAATTTTTTTTTTTTTTTTAACGGATTTCAGTTCTTAAAAGTTGGCAGGTCTGATATTTTTGCAAAAAAATTCTCAGGGCTGTTCATTTTTAAAGGGGGTTGAGGAAGGATCTCCCTGATCGCCCCGGGCTAGATCCGCTAAAGCCATGTTTTTTATTACGACGAACGTCCAAAACCGAAACAACGATGGATTCATTCGTCTGCCTAGAGCTGTGGGTTTGAAAGAATAGTTGTGGTCGGCCATGTCATGCCGTGCATATTAGAGACGTGTCGAAAATGATTTTCTAATGACTGTTGATGGTAGTCCAGGTTAGTTTTTCACCGTTAGCACGTTTAGAAAAGTCCTACATATGACATGCTCGTTACTGTTAGACCACAAACGGAAACTGCATTCCTATAATGCTATGCAATATTGCTGAGATCCGGGAGCACTGCACGGAATAAGCCAATGAGGGCTACGTAGAAGGTACCATGATGAAGAGGTTTCCTTGAACGCCAACAAAATTTTGTATTTGGCATTTCAATTTCATTGTGGGTTGTCATTATATGAATGAATAGAAGCTTAAGCTTTGACTGCTGAAGGACAGTGTCTTGGCATGCTGATGAAAGGCCACCCTTTTTCTGTGTCGCCCTTTTTTAGCAGTCAGTACCTGTAGCGTTTTCATTTGAAATCTGTGCTACCCGTTTGTTATGTATGCTTCAGTAAATGCTGGGTATGAACGCACATACAACAGGTAGTGAGCGACTGCACGTGCATCTCCTCTTTAGAGAAAAGAAGTAACATTGGCAGGAAAACGTAAAATTCTGAAGCTACATAGACGTGAAAAACAAAAGGAAATAAAGTGCACTTCATTCATATTGCGCTATTTCCTCGATAATTTTGAACTAAAGTGAACAAATCAAGGGATGGAAGCTGCAGGTAACGGATCAGACGACTCTAGGGAAGAAACCGATTTAGACTCGTTTTAGTGGCATGTTATTTCTCAGGTGAATCATGTCATCTGAGAAAAATAACAACTTTATATCTATTTTCTTACACATTTCCCCCACCTGCTGTTTTCAGATGTTTACTGTGTGATATGCTAACAACAACACCAACAACAAAAACAACTCCCGATGACCTCATTATTTGATACCATCTAAACTGTACTCCATTCCGTTTGAATATATAAGTATGCCGTCCCGGTGGCGCAGCGGTCTAAGCGATGGGTCCGGGTTCGAATCCCGGTGAGGCATGGATGTTGTGTTTGTCTTACGGCACTGGCCCTTCCTTGGAATCAGTGATCTTAAATCAGGGATGGACGATTGCTTATAGCCCACTGAGTTGCTCACGGTGGTCGTTAAACCTGCAGCCAAAAAAAAAAAAAAAAAAAAAAAAATGTGTAAGTACAATAAATAAGGTTATGGCTGCACATTTCTTATGTTGTTATTTATATCAATTATAAATAAATTATAAGACATTAGACGCTGAGCCTCTCGTTATTCCACGATTTATTTTGTGTGTGTGTGTGTGTGTGTGTGTGTGTGTGTATTTACGGTGACCATTATCATTTTTTAATTTAGCGGTTGTTTCCATTTTCTCCTTCGATATGTGCAGACGAAATTGACCTATCCAAATAAATATGTTAAAATGGTACATTTTAACATATTTATTTATTTAGCAATGTAACTTACTTAATTCTAAGGTCAATGTTTAATAGAACAGTATGATGAACTAACCCGCTAAGACAATGAAGTTAGACCCAGGTCATTTGCATCTAATTATAATTTAGCTCATGATGATGCTCAGAGTTAAGGACTGTCAGGTTCGTATAAAGAGTAAGGTTAGTTGCATCTTATTAATATTTAGTTCATGATGTTCATAGTTGAGGGCTGTCGGGCTCGTATGAAATGGGATATAGGCCCGTGTCACCCATGCTATAGAATATGTCTGGAGTTTTGACTCAACTGCATCTCTTGCACAGATGTCGTTTCCTTCCAACTTTTGAATTCGGGTAATTCTGTAGATGACTCTGAATTTGCATAGTTTATATTGTATGTGCAATTAATTCAGATGTCGTCGAATTAATGTTACGTAGAATTCTCTTAATACAGTTGCAATATCTCGCAGGATTTGGTATCATGTTCCATGGAAATGTTTTTTCCATTTCACTAGAGCAAAATGTAACTTAGTCAATTTAATAAATTTGGCGTGAAATACAACTTCGTAAAATATGAAAAATCTTCAGCATGTAAAGTTTGTGAAAGTTGAACACCTTCCTTTCTGTTGCCACTTTCACCAGGAATGATTGGATATCAAAGATCGGAATCTACAGGCGCTGCAGAAATTTCAGTTTACAATTGAATTCTGGAACATCGAGCCCCATACACAATGCAAAAAAATTTAAGTATAGATTTTCCATACCCATTTTCAAGTGAATTACTGTTCATCGTGTTGGAAATCGAAACACCGTGCTGTAACTACGTAAAAATCAACACCAGATAGTGTTTCTTGGTGCATAGGTAACGCCGATTTAAAGAGTCTCACGAGCGAAATCTAACGTCATGTAAAAGGTAATACATATTGGAATTATTTATCAAGAGCAAATAAAAAGAGACGTTCAGTGTTTTGCCTCATGATTTTCAAAAAATTGAGCTACGCTTAGTTAGGACACTAACTTTTCAGTATGTTTTCTACTGTAAGCACGTGCTTTTTTTTTTTTTTTTTCTAGGGACGTGCAAAAATTTGCTGAACCGCCTTGAGGTGGACCCGGTTTCGAGTTCCGGATGACGCGTACTGTAGTGGTTGTCTGATCATTTTGGCTCTGTCGCTTCCTTGGAACCAGTAGCCCTAAATTTAGGAGGGGGGGGATGCTTATAGTCCTCAGAGTTGCTCATGGTGATAGTTAAACCCTGAAAAAAAAACAATTCAAAAAAAGAAAAAAAAAACAAAAAAAAAAAAACGAGAGTACCCTGGTAATTTTTGTACATAATTTACGTTATGCAACTTTCGTATGCCAAGATTTTTGTGGATGTAAAATAAAACAAGTGATTCGGGAGTATACATTTACGTACGTACAACACATTACATTTCTTCGCCTCACTCACGACCACAACGACCCACAATCCGGTACATACTAAGGGGAATTAAATCATAACAACAAACAATAAGTTTTACCAATTCCTGATATTGAACGATACTTAGGTAGATGGATTAATGAATGTTATTGTCGTAGAAGCAATGAAAAAAGATGCGTGAGTCATAAAAGTAAATATTTATTAAACTATGGCTGCGGCATTAGTAAGTATTTCGACTTTTTAGGTTTCCAAAAACAATATTTATTATTATTAAATATTATTCAGATCAGATTTAGAGGATTTTAGGGAGGGAGTGTCTGATCCCAGGTCTTAAACAACCCTTAGAAATCGGAAGCTAGGAGATTTTGGCTAGAGTGCCCGATAGGAAAGTGATACGGAAGCGAGGTAGAAGCCCTTATTTATTGCCAGGGGGCCAGTACCCCTGGCCCCACGGCTTAACGTGCCCATCCGACGCAAGGCGGGTATTTTGTGGTTCGAACGCTCGTACCTGCCCCCAGAATCGGACCTGAGGTTATCTCCATGGCACTCACGACCGCTGACCACTAGGCCACCCGCGGCCCAAACATTATTCAGATTTAGACAGACGTAAGAAAGGACCCTGATTGATACCGATGAAATGTGATGTAGCTACGGAAGTTCATCTGCGCATGCGAACGCTAAAATCTGACCTCAAGACAGAAAGAAAAGCTGTATCGGAAGTGTGTTAGTGAAGGGAATTAGTAATTGTTGGTTCGGGATATCTACAGGTGTTATACATCATTTAAAGCCGCCCCGGTGGCGCAGTGGTCTAAGCGATGGCCTCTGATCATTCGTCCGAACGGGGTCCGGGTTCGAATCCCGGTGAGGCATGGATGTTGTGCTTGTCTTATGGCACTGGCTCTCTCCCTTCCCTGGAACCAGTGACCCTAAATTAGGGAGGGGCGACTGCTTATAGCCCATTGAGTTGCTCACGGTGGTCGTTAAACCTCCAATCAAAAAAAAAAAACATCATTTAAAAGCTCTGGTCAGTAGCAGATACCCCCCCCCCCCCCCTTCTACTTGAGGAGTGGGTTTGGAGAGGAAGTTAAACTTCGCTAGAACGCACAGTTTTCGGTAAATGGTAAAAATACCCCCGGGAAAAAATGCCCCAGAAAAAATACCCCTGGAAGAAATACCCCCAGAACAAACGGTTCACTGTAAACTTCCACACAGGAACACTGATGTGGCAATTTACCGGCAACCCTGCCACACATCTTTCAGCAACTTGGCCACAAAAGCTCAAAGGGGAGGGGGAGGGGGTTGTATAAAGATTGCCCCGTTTCTGGGCCTATATTGAGAAATGAATTGGGAACTCTAAACGAATTTCGGAAAAACGTTCCATGTAAGCCAAGCAATAATTGTACTTTAATTTGAAGAAATAAATTGCCGAGGAACCGAGGTACAAGGGGGGGGGGCCTCAACCCCCAACTTCCGTAATATTAGATTCTGGGCCGATGGAGTCTGTCAGTGTATCCAGGCTGTTCCCCTTGAAGCTCCCGCGAGGTCCGTGAGCTGGGGAGAGGGGGAGGGGGCAATATGTTAAACTGGACGTAGAGCTGTAAACATTAGAACCATGCTTTACATAATGATTCTGTACACGACCACGAATTTTCAGGAGGGTGGGGGGAATTCACCCTCCGCCAAGTTTCTAAGAGCGCAGACAAATGTTCAAGGTAAGGGATTTGCTCGCAATTTCTATGGTTCATGTTGTGTTTAATGGTAAACTATGTATGCCCTTCCCCCTTCCCCCAGAAATTTCGTGAAGCCTGTCTAAGGGATACGAGGTGCTTGGTTTGGAGGGCTCTAACCCAAACTTTCGTAATTTTATATTCTGGACCTCCAGAGTCGGTCAGTGTATCCTCGATGTTACCCCTGAATAGCTCTTAGAGACTTGGGGGGGGGTACCCCACCCTCCTGAAAATTCGTGGTCGTGTACAAAATCATTATATAAAGCATGGTTGGTACTGTCTACAGCTCTACGTCCATTTTAACATTTTGGGGGGAAAGCCCCCAAAGCTCATGGACCTCGTGGACACTTCAAAGGGAACTTCCTGGATACACTGGCAGACTCCAGCGGCCCAGAATATAATATTACGGAAGTTCAGAGTAGACCTACCGCTTGGCTTACATGGAACGTTTTCGCGAAATTCGGTTAGAGTTCCCAATTCAGTTCTCAACATAGGCCCAGAAACGGCAATCTTTATAGACCTCCCCCCCCCCCTTGAACTTTTGTAGCCAAGTTGCTGAAGATGTGTGGCAGGGTTGCCTGTAATTTGCCACACCGGAACACTGCCACACATCAGTGTTCCTGTGTGGCAGTTTACAGTGAACCGTTTGTTCTGGGGGTATTTTTTCCGGGGGCATTTTTTCCGCTTTTCAGTTTTCAGGGGTATTTTCTCCGGGGGTATTTTTACCTACATCCACAGTTTTCATAGTTCAAAAGTGCATTTTTGTAATGGCTTTTATCACATTTAGCATCAGTTCTCGTAATTTAAGCTGATTGGAATGAGATATTGTTATGTTTGTGTAAAACGTGAAGAAATAATGTTCGGCGATAGTTTAATAAAATATATTGTTGAGAAACAATGGAATTAACTATTGTTATGTCACTTCATGGGACAGCATTTTTTGTGTTTTTGTTTTCGATGTATAGCGTCCACCGGGAGCAACTGATTGGGCTATAACAGTCGCACGTCCCTAATGTAGGGCATCTGGTTCCAGATAAGGGTGAGAGTAAGGGCAGTAAAACAAACACAACAACCATGCCTCACCGAAATTCGAACTAGGACCTATCTCGGACGAGTGGTCATAAGTCATCACTTAGACCACTGCTCCACCGGGAATGGCAGCGTTTAAAATTTCAACAGTGGTTTTGGGAACTTCCGGTGCCTATTTTCGTTACATCGAAATTATTTACTTGGGTTTTACTTCACTGCTGTCGGGAAAGATTCATAGCATCAAAAAATAGTGAAATATATCTGTCTTATGATACTTTAAAAACGCAAAACTGCCGCCCTCGTGTGCGAATGTGTTATTACTAGTGCTTCATATGTGTTCATAAGAACCATTCTATGATGCTAAATGTTTTTGTCCCTTTGTTGAAGTGCTATTTGTCTGTATGATATGAGATAAGAACAAGTTCATCCCTTTGAAAACATACTTCACCCATGTGAAGAAACCTTGCTAAATAAAAAATGAGAGAAAAAAAAAAGGCTCTTTTAAGGGCCTTACTCTAATTTGCAAATTTACTTCACACATGTGAATAAATCTCGTTAAATAAAAAAAAAAAAAAAAGAAGGGGCTCCTCTAAGAGCCGTACTCTGTTTTTCAAACATACTTCACCCATGAGAAGAAACATTGTTAAATAAAAAATGAGAAAAAAAAAAAAAAAAAAAAAAGGCTCTTTTAAGGGCCGAACTTGCTTTGCAAAGAGAAATATTGCAGTCCACTGTTATGAGACTGGCCCAGATACACGGTACTATGGTTTAAAATAATTAATAAAGTACCGAACTCCCCTCCGGCCAGTGAAAAAAAAAAGACAAAGAAAAACAAAAAACGAAAAATTCCTGAGAAGCGAGGTGAAAAACCGACTCCTACACGGGAACTGAGCAAACGATAACTGTGTGATTTAAGGTGCCTTGCAACACAGGGTTTTGTGAGAAAACTGGGTGTTTATCTGTAGGATTTTTCTTGTGGTTTTACTCTTTTTTGTTTTAGGCACCCCTTTTCCCTGGCCTTTCTGACGATTCCCTGAGGCCTGGCGTTGTCTGCGGGATAGATTGCTTTGACTGAATTGTTGCAGGTAAGTATGTAGGGCAGCTTACAACTTCACTTCTTAACGGGTAACCGTCTACTCCCTCTCCTCTAATATTTCCATACTTTTCTTTCGTACTATTCTATCAGGGAAATCTGTTCCCAAATATCTAATATTCCTCTTTTTCACCTGACAAAAGGCGCAGAGCGCTGAGGGTTCGGGTCTCTCAACCTCAGATAGAAAATATCTCTCTCGGCGAGTCCGCAGAGATTTGAGTATAAGGGTGTATAGCATTTAAACTCTTATCTTTAAGGCAAAGAGGCACTTGAAGCTGCCATAGGTATTATAGCATTCAATTGACTTGGTGCCATTTTGGGCGTATTTTATTTGCATGATTGTTACGTTCACAGCATTTCCTCCGAGTGTGAAAATCCACTAATTTGACTTTTGTGTTTGTCATCATTATCGCCACAAACAAATAGTACAGCCCAGTATTTCGCAGGCAGCTGTGGTCATTTGCATTGAAGTCAAGCGCCGTGAAATGTGTTTCGTCAACTTCCTCAATGAAATAACGCGTCATGCAAATTAATTAAGGAAGCAGAAACACTCGACGGAGGTCGCTTTCAAACCAGACCACTGATAAAAGCGATGACTATGTTAGGATGGCAATGAGGCATGCATGCAATGGCTGAGGGGTCGATCATTGATCCGGCGATATCTATGCTGACAGTCTGTTGCCGCGAAGTACCAGTCACACGGCCAAACGTTACGTACTTAGTCGCTTCTTTTTATTTCTTTATTTTATTTTCGAAAACGGTGCTTTGCCTTTAAAACGCCTGGAAACCTTTTCACGAACCTTTGCTTTCCAGAACGATAAATGCCGTCTCGCGTGCGTAATACAGATTCTGTAACGACTGAGGGATGTATCGCAGTCAACACAATTTTTTTTAATTCAAGGTCAAAAACTGATGACTACGAAATGTCAATTAGCAACTTATTCATAGTATCAACAGCTAACGTTTCTTGCAGAACTTAGTAAAGAAACCTAGTTTTAGGATTATTTTTTTTATATAAAATCCCTTCCTTTTTATTTTAGAATCGAGCACGGAAGGTAAACATCTGTAGCAATGCTGGTTCCAGCAACTGGGAACGTCCCCCCCCTCCCAGCAGGTTTTTCCTTTTTAAATGGTCAATATCGTAAATAATTTATGTGTTTGTTTTTGTGAAATTGCACTAATAAATGCACAGACTTTCGAAAACGTTTTTAAAGACTAAAATTTGCTGTGAATTTGGAGGTAATATGCTCTATTCTGGCTTCAGAAGGGGAAAAAAAGGACTGGAGGTTAAGAAACAGAAATTTGAGAGCGTAAGTGAAAAGGAATTTTGATTGATCATTTGCTCTGTTTTTAAGTACTGCCTGGTATCATTAGTTGTTGGAAGCAGAGAAATTCACCGTGTTGGGTAGACTTTGAAGTGTGTGTTACAGAGCAAAGTACTTACCTTGATTTGGTCATAAGTAAAAACTCGTAACGAATTTCCAGACTGGAAATTTTTCTATTAAAATAACCCATCTGAATAGAAGAGATCGGACTTTATTTTGGAAGAATTTATCCGGACATGAGTTTTAAGAAGCCTCAAGCTATTTTCCTCGAAAAGAGGGCAACTGAACGTCATGAAAATAGGGCGTATTTTTTGTGTTCTTGTCCGCAGTTTGTGATTTAAAAATTTAGAATAATTTTATTAATAGAAAATGTGCATCCTCCTAAGCACTCGAGGCAAGATCTCATAATGCAAACCATAAAATTTTTTCATACTTAGTCGGAGTTTTTACATGAATGAACGTTGAAAATCTTATTTTCGCCCTAACAAACTGCCTCTATCACCCGATTTGTAGTGAAGAAAGTAAAAAAAATAAATAAATAAAAATAAATGCTTAATTAAATGATCCATTGTGGTCTAATAAACATAGATAAATAGTTTTAAGTCTACCATATATCACTTGACTAATTTCGGAATGTACTGGACAATTATACTCGAAATATACTAACGTAGACGGCATGGCCTCAAAGAAAAACGTATTTCACTAAAGAAAATCAAAGATACTTTTTCAGCAAACTACAAACCCCTCCCCCATCCTTTTTTTTTTTTTTTTTTTTTTAGGAAAATCTAATACATTAGTGGAGTAAATAGTGCTGGTAACTCGCTTTCAATTAATTGTATCAGAAAGGGGAAAACCCCAGAAATTCCTCTCTTCTATAAAAAGAATTCAAATTTTCGTTTGAACGAGCAAACCAAAATCATGCCTGTTGAGCAAATTGCTATCTTTAACTTGACTGCCAGCCATTTACTTGTGCGAAATTCCAGAGATCGCGACGGAAGAGCTCAAAATAAAGAGATATGGCATTCTTACAAAACGATGTATTAATTACTACGGGAACTTCCAGAAATTCTCTCCACCCCCTTCTCCTGTGTTTTAAGGGAAACAGTCGTATTTGCGACCGTCGCCTTTGGGACCGGGGTTGAAATGGTAGTAAATGCGACCGGCTTAACGCAGAGGGATGGGGAAAAAAAGAAGGGAGGTCAGATGGAGGGAGGACCTGCTGACGATGCGATGTGACGAAACGGGTAGAATTTGCGACCATCACGTGAACTACGGAAATGCGTTTTCTCTACACCGTAAAAGAAGTTGCTTTGTATGCTCTGACTTTATTAGAACCACATAATAACAATTGGTTAGAAAATGTAGAAAATATCATTCCCCAGAAAACATTCGTACCTTCACGTATTTTTAATTCCTCATAGAATAAGTATTTTATACGTACCCGGAATTCTTATTCCTAAAAAATCTGCAGAAATAGCTGTTGTAAATTTCAGATCTTCATACGAACGCTCAGTATCGGATTGGCGATCCACAGATTTTTTGCGGCTCATTGTTTGCAAAAAATATCCAAGTGTCCCAAACCTAAAATTAGCGGTATGCTTACATCACCATTTCCTGTTTAATAGTCTTTTTTTAACAAAAGTCTGATAATTATTGTAATTATTGTATTGTTTGTATTTACAAAATAAGGTTTTACTCATGTTTCTGGATTGCAGCTGAAGATACCTCTAGTAAAACTGTATATAATCTGTATATAAAAAATAAAACACTTCCTTTTCCCAAGCAATAGCCATAGTTCTTTCTCTACGACAAACTGCCGGCGATTGTATTCCATTCGTGTGCGAATTTTTTTGCAATAGCTGCATTCAGAATTAATGGCAAGATTCTTCGCTTTTAGTAAGAAAGGAAATCCAAATGTTCCCAAATTTAAAAAAAATTTCAAGACTGAAAAACGAAGTAATTACGAAAGCATCAAAACATGGATGACAAAATTTAAAATTTCTGTTACTGCAAGAATTTCAATGGTAATTCATGTATAAAGTGAGAGAAATTAAAGTGTGCCAAAATTGTTTATTCAATTAATTCGTACAAACGTGATCTGCTCGGCGCTGAACCCACTTACCATCTGACCTGTCAACCCCTGTCGCATTGACCGTTGGAAGACCCACGTTTTGAAGGTAGTGTAGCTGTAAGAATGATATCACAGGTTCCATCATCGGGTCGCGGTAAGTATTTCTCGTAATCAGTAAAATTGCAAAATAAATATTGGGTTGTCGGAAAAGTCATGACGTATTTTGGCACCCGATGGCGGTTGGGCAGTTTTGGAAGTACTAGAGGCATGCGCAGCTCTGTTATCGCTATGGCATTCGACAGGTGCCAGCGCGCTCTAGCTGCAATCTAAAAGGAATAGTGAGCGATTTGGTTGATTTGCGGAGATTTGACATCAAGTTGAAGATGGAAGACCAAACTGTGCATTTTCGCCATATTTTAATGTTTTACTTCCGTAAAGGGAAAAACGCGCGTCAAGCTTGTGAAAAGTTGCGTTAAGTGTACGGTGATAATGCCCTACAAGAACTTCAGTGCCAGCGGTGGTTCGCAAAATTCCGTGCTGGTGATTTTGACCTCAACGATGCTCCTCGGTCCGGGAGGCCAACCGAAGTGGATTACGACCAAATCAAGGCATTGATCGAGTCAAACCCACGTTACACGACACGAGAGATTGCAGACACATTGCACATCCATCATTCAAGCGTTCACGACCACCTGAAGAAGCTGGGATACGTAAGCAAGCTCGATGTGTGGGTTCCTCATGAACTCAAAGAAGCTCAATTGAGGGCGCGTACAAACACCTGCGATATGCTCATTAAACGTGAGGAAAACTATCCTTTTTTGAAGCGGCTGATAACTGGTGACGAAAAGTGGATTGTGTATAATAATGTGCTGCACAAACGGTCTTGGTCCCGACGTGCTGCTTCGCCTCAAACGACATCCAAAGCAGACCTTCATCAGCGGAAGGTTCTGGTCTCAGTCTGGTGGGATTTTAAAGGTGTCGTGTTTTTCCAGCTCCTACCACGGAACCAAACAATCAATTCGAATGTGTACTGTCGGCAATTGGATAGTTTGAACGAATCCATCACCCAGAAACGTCCAGAGCTCGTTCATCCTAAAGGTGTTGTGTTCCATCATCGCGAGACCCCACACAAGTTTGATCACCCGCCAAAAATTATTGGAGCTTGGGTGGGGTGTGTTGCCACACCCAGCATACTCGCCTGACCTTGCGCCGTCAGACTTCCACTTGTTTTGCTCTCTTCAACAGTCCTTGCGTGGTATAACGTTCAATTCAGATGAGGCTGTAAATCAGCACCTTGCACAGTTTTTCGCCACGAAAGACAGGTCCTTCTATGAAAGAGGAATTCTGCAGCTCACTGAAAGATGGCAAAAGGTTATCGAACAAAACGGGCATTATATCATTGATTGATCTTTGTTCTTTCTATCAATAAATGACCTTTGCAAAACATGGCTAAAATACGTCATGACTTTTCCGACAACCCAATAGAATCAGTCAGCTGCCACCCTTGTGTAAGGCAACTACCTCCGAACTGTGGCGTCATCTTACTCTCCCAACCGCCGACGAATGGGTGCCAACATGGGCCATACAGCTTTATTACTTTGGGATGTACCTGTTCCTCAAATTAAGTGCAAAAGTAATATCGAGTATTACCCCCTGCCCCCTTTTTTGTACGAAATATCGTTATTTCATCCATTATAATTATAATTAGTATACAAGGTGAAGTTCGGCGTTGCTCCCTACTTTATTTATACTTATTACTATTTTATGCATTACTGCTGTTTTATACATATTACTGTTCTATACATGCTACTCTTGTTTTTATACAGGTTGCTATGTCGTATATTACTTGCTTAATACATAACTAAATTGCGTAATTCACTGCATGATTTCTTTTCTTGTGATTTCGTAAACAAATTTAAGTTAATAACGAAGAACAATGCACCAGTTATTTAGAAAATAGTAAAACTATACTAGTGATCCGATTTATTGGCGTAGGAATATATAAATAAGCGTTTTCAAGCGTTCGCACATCAACCAGACGGCTTTTTCAAGGAAGTTTGACAAAAACTAGGCAGTTTCTGTCTTGTGGAATTTAATCTTGTCCATTTATTTTTTTCCACTTCGAGTTCCATTCTTTTAACCATCTGTTTTTGTTGACTTTTTTTCACTTATGTAAATTTTGGTTGCTTCTCATTATGTTTTCCATACTGAACGTCACGTCCGAACTCCCATGCATTTTTCTTCTGACAGAGTCTGTCGAATTATGGTAACTGATATAAATATAGGGACCATGCAACCAGAATGTGTACGCTTTGATTAGGGATTGCACTCACGGTTGTCGTCTATGGAAATGTACTGTTAAATGCTTCACTGTGCTAGGAGTTGCAGTTGTGGTAAATCGTCGACTTACTCAAGAAATAAATCCGTGACTCCAAAGACCTTGTCGTTTCAGTGACTGCTTTTCTGTAAATATAACAATCGAAGCCTTAGTCATCATAATTCTTATAAGAGATAAGATGCAATTGCTGTATCTTTGCTCTCTCTCTCTCTCTTATTTTGTGTTTGTTTCTTAATATCTGTGCGTCTTTCTTCCGAGTTTCATGTACGATTTCAAAACGCACAAAGAAATAAGTGGTGTTAATTCGCGGAAAATTCCTGAACGTTATATAACGTGCAGCAAAGTTGCCGTTAGGTGTCCTTTTTTTTTTTTTTTTTTTTTACTAAATTTCAGTTTTTAAAAGTTCCCGCTTCTTTTAACTTCCGTGTTTTCACAGATTTTTTGTAGTCAGTAATTCCGTTTATTTCAGAAAACTCCGTTTTCGGGTTTTCCGTTTTTATACAGAAATTTCTCAAAATCGAAGACCCTGTATTTTTCAGCCCTTGCACCAGAGATTCTTTCCCCGTTTACCCTAGTAAGGATTCCAACTGAGGTCGTTTGGATTGGCTCAACAGAAACCACGTGTCTTTGGACTGGGCCAGAAAGTAAACACACGCACATTCAAGGTAAAGCCTTAAAATTGCGTTGTGAGGTTTTTTTTTTTTTTTTTTTTTTGTTATCAATGCGAGTGAAATAGTAATTTTATTTTCTGTTGGAGCTTATTATCATTTTTAATAGGTTAGTAATAATTTTGTTTTTGCTGTAGGAAAACTTGTTACAAATTTGGTAGTTTTTCATTGTGATTTTTCGAAGTAAGAGAATGCTTTGGAACTTGAGATCTTTTTAAACTGACAGTGAAAAAGTGAAATATACTGCTTTATGCTATTATTTCACAAAACTTCTATGAAATTTACTCCTCTTGATAGCGATAATAGCTTTTGTCTTAAGGGGTCTACAGACTGATGCATCGACATCATACAATCACAGGGTCCACAGACTGATGATGCATCGACATCATACAATCACAGGGTCCACAGACTGATGCATCGTATCGGCATCATACAATCACCCGTACAATAACTTAAGTACCCGGTGTCTTACGGTAACACAGTATACAATATTTTATAACGAAGTGAATTTCTCCGTCATTTTTGGTCTACGCCGGGATTCGAACCCGAGGCCGCTTATTCTGGAACAAGTCGCTCTACCAACTGAGCTACGCAGACATGTATTCTGATTCCTATCTGCCTTTATGTCATGTGCGTCCTGCTGGCAGGTACGTCACAATTTGATGCACAAACTGGGGAAAAGAGGAAGAAATATCTTGTTCCACATGCACTAACCAAAATTTCTATCCACAGTATCTGATCTCGCTACAGAACTTCAAAATGAGACCCTCCGACAGATGATTGAAACTTAGCAGTTAATCAAACATCAAGTATTCTCGCGAATCGCTCCTATTACCCGAAATTTTCCATCATATGCATACGAAACAGTGAGAACAGTTTTTCCGTTAACACATCTTAAAAACTGCAATATATTTACCATCAATATACGGAAGGCATTGCGGAAAGATTTCTAAGAATTCAGAATGTTATTAGCGTACGAAAAAAACCATGAAATTCATTTTTTCCTCCTTATTTCACGGGAAAGGTTGTATCAGAAATATGCTTCGTTAATCCACGAAGAGAATCACGGAAAGTGGCTCGCGAATTTCAGAATTTTTTTCACAGTGCGTTCACGGCAGAAAGAGGCAATGTAATGAAACCTTGCCTTGATGGAAATGAAACCATTTGTTATTAATAGCTTTTTATGCATGCAACATCCCAGCGGCAGTTCCATAGTAATCTCGGATTTGAATCGACAGCGGAGACAGTGGCATGCACAGCAATGGAGAAGGGGTGGGGGGGGGGGTACGATTTTTTTTTATATAAATACAATTAAATGTTTTATGAGTGCATATACTGACCCATAGCATTTATTGACATACATTAGTACGGTGTCGGTTCACCTCTGGCCTTAATGCATGTACTGACCCTTCGAGACATGCTTTCGACAAGGTTTTGGAACACAGCGATAGGTATGCGCTTCCATTCAGTACATAATGCTCCCGCTAATTGTTGCTTAGTAGTAGGCCTTGGTTCCAAACTTCTGCGGCGCCCTAATTCGTCCCATAAGTGGTCTATGGGATTAAGGCCAGGGCTCTGTGCCGGCCAGTCCATACACGATACGGAATTATCGTCCAACCACGCCACGCCGTAACCCTTGCTTTATTTTATGGCTTGGTGCATTATCCTTCTGGTATACCAACAAGGCTCGGTTCCATAGTATTGCCACAGAATTGGTAGGAAATAATTGTCCAGAATATCGAGGTAGACGTGCTGGTTAACAGGTTTGTCCACGATAACCAATGGGCCAGGACCATACCACGAAAAACATCCCCACACGAGCACACTGCCAGCTCCAAAATTGACCGTAGGAACAGTAGTATACTGCGGCAATTCCCCGGCTGCCGCCATACTCACACACAGCCATCAGACTGATGGATCCTCACGTCCTCTATCACTGATTTTCTTTGGTCAGCAGGTGCGTTTTGCTCCTTCAGCAACGCCATGTATCTTCCACTTATTCAGTACTTCCAAAAGTAGTTCATTTGGGTATGTTTAAACGCATCTCGGTTTCTCTTATGGATAACCCTCTAATATAACACCCAACAATCTTTCCTTTCTCAAAGTGAGTTCTCTGCCGCCGCGACATTTTCACTCAACCTCACGATGTGATATGATCGCGGTCAGCTGTAGGCTTGTTTTTATACCGTTTGCAGCTGTACGCAGCGGATCCGTTCATTTGCTTTTGAAGGGGTGTCCGGTGACTTGTCAATATAGTGTATTTTTTAAATATCGAAAGCTTCCATGGGGGTGGGGGTGGTAACATCCCCATTTGGCATATAACTGGTCGGAGATGTTTGTTCTTTATTACGTATCTGATATTTTCTTTACCATAAACATCTACTGAAAAATGTGAGACAAGTGATCTAGTGTTGGTGCTCTTTGGGGAAACCTTTATTTAAAATGCAGTTTAAAATGTAATGCTTTGATTACCATGTTTCTACACAGTATGCGCAATTTTCTGAGATAAGGATCGTTCTAAAATCCTTGGTAGGGAGCCGCGATTATTGTGACAATGCTTAAGTGTGTGCATCATTAAAGATTATGAGTAATGGCAATATCATCGTCCTTGTGTTATTATCTGTCAGTTTAAACCAATATGTATTGTTTTTTACTGTTCGAAATGTAGGGGTTGGGCTTAAGCGCTTCTAGGAAAGAGATTGAGCATTTCCAACCGCAGAAAACTAAGATGATCCGTGGTGTGTATTGATCGCGCTCAAGGGAAATGAATGAATGTTAGGCATCTGGTTCGCTGCTGTCCTTGTCCGGTGGTGCATTTTCGCATTTTCTACTCTGGTTCATTTGTAAGGGGGCGTGCACACCAGCACACCCTGGGCCCCTTGACATCTAATCACCGTGTTCGGTTAACGATGGGAGCCTCATTACTGGAAAAATGGTGCCAGCTTGCCTGCTTCATGGGCTGTTCTTATTCAGCGTGGCATCACTACCGCCAGCGGGATCGTTTTCCCTTTTTCCAGAGGGTCTCCTGTGGCGGAACCCTCATCACATCTTCTCCGGTAATACTACTACTACTACGTGCGTGAGTCGCGAGGTCTTTGTCTAGTACTTTTTAGCTAGATGGGGATTTCAAGTAACCATTTTTTTTTTCTCATATCCACTGTTTTTGCATCCCTTTTAGCTTCCAGCACAGCTGCTAGTTTCTCTTTGTGACAACTATAATTTCTCTGCTCAGTATAGAACAAGCGACACGACCCACTTCTCTCTTTCACTCACTGTCTGCCTTTATTATCACTACTGGTTGCATGCTAGTTGTTACCGAGAGAGAGAGAGAGAGAGAGAGAGAGAGAGAGAGAGAGAGAGAGAGAGAGAGAGAGGGGGAAAAGTAATACGTCGATTTGTCGAGTTGCAGAATTTCTTGAATCTTCTCTAAACAATCAATTTTGAAAGAAATTCGGTAAACAAATGCTCGCTATTGCTTGCCCTTCTGCGTTGTGGGAGACCCATACAAGTACACGACGACCAAATCTAATTATTAATCGAAAGCAACCAAAGAGAGAGAGAGAGAGAGAGAGAGAGAGAG